>JALMGJ010000006.1:25502500-28097500 GCA_023362775.1 Charina bottae
CCTCCCCACACCTGATGACATAGCCAGGTCTTCAAGTTTTTCCTAAAGTCCAGGAGAGAGGGGGTCGATCTTATTTCCCAGGGAAGAATATTCCAAAGGGCAGGGGCTACGGCAGAGAAGGCACGCCTCCTAGACCCCGTCAGGTGGAACTCTCTTGCCGACGGGGTTCGTAGCGTGCCCTCTCTGCAGGACCGGGTGGGACGGGTTGATTGAACGGGGATGACCCGGTCCTTCAGGTAACCTGGACCCATGCCATGTAGGGCTTTAAAGGTAATAACCAACACCTTGAATTGAATCCGGAAGCAAACTGGGACCCAATGCAGCTCATGGAGCAAAGGTGTTATAAGTGCCGATCTTGAGGCACCTAAAATGGCCCGCGCGGCCGCATTTTGAACCAGCTGAAGCTTCCGGACGCTCCTCAAGGGTAGCCCCATGTAGAGCGCATTACAATAGTCTATCTGGGAGATGACCAGGGCATGAGTGACTGTTCGAAGGGCCTCTCGTTCCAGGAAAGGGCATAATTGGCGCACCACACGAAGTTGTGCAAAGGCCCTTCTGGCCACGACTGCCACCTGCTCTTCGAGCAGGAGTCGTGAGTCCAGGAGGACCCCCAAATTACGCACCGGGTCTGTCTGAGGTAGTGCAACCCCATCCAGAACTAAAGATGATAAATTCCTAGATACCGAGGGGCCATTAATCCACAGCCACTCCGTCTTACCAGGGTTCAGCTGAAGCCTGTTGTTCCCCATCCAGACCCCTACAGCCCCCAGGCACTTGGACAGGGTAGTCACAGCATCTGCTACATGCTGCTTAAATCATTGTTTCTCAAACCTTTGATAACTAAGGCACAGCTTCTCTTTTTCCTGAGCTGTAAGCTTTTGTTGCAATGGGCAGGCAAAATTCTTGCAAGTGTGGAACATTCCAGGGTCTCAGGATGGTGATTCTACTCTTCCGGAGTACTGGTGATGTTTCTAGGATTTTCCTCCTGATGGTTGACAGTATCCTTGATTGCATCAGGGAATCCTAAAACATCCTTACTCTCTCCCTTATAATTATGATGTCATCACCACCTATATACTAGTAGAGAGAGGGGGATAGTGGTACTCTCTCTGAGTGATTTGAGGTCCTAAAGCCACTTAATCAAACCCTACATCAGATCATGGCATTCTATGTAGTTGAATCCGGAAGCCATTACATTTCCTGGAAAATTGAGATATATCAAACTTTAGATAATATGTTTCGGCCTGGTGGACAAATTTGGAATTTTCAAAACATGCTGTAGGCATTTTCATAAACTGGCAATTGAGAGGAGTTATCTGTGCATGAAATGGCTGCCATCAGGGATATGACTCATCACAAAATATCAGTTTACCAAAATAGCAAATTGTGAGGTTGCTTTCTGGCAGTTCCTCTTGCTCTCCTTTGATGTAATTATGACAGGCGGACTCACTGTCAATCAAAACTCTGGTATGCTGCCTGCTAGAGTTGTTCTTTCTTAAAATGCCTAGGAGGTTACGTGAGGCCCAAGGACTAGAGACCTCAAAAGAGAGGTAGCCGTAAAATCATTTCAAGAAAGTGACATATTGCTATCTCAGTAGGCCCTCCCATAAGACTATTAAATCCAGGGGGAAAATGACTAAGGACATTCCATCCTGAATTTAAAATTATCTGATTGAACCACTAACAGAGCATGAACTCTGTTCCACCAAAGAAAAGATTGGTCTTTTTTTTTTATTCAACAGAACATACATAATAATAAGGATCTAAAGCTTGAAGTTAGCACTCAGGCTATACTTTACATTGTCTATGTATGGATTTATTCATATTCCTATGGCAAAAGCTCTTAACTTAGAAATGTTTCCAAAAACTTGACAGAGAAGAAAAGCTTATGTCGGGCTGTCTCGGAGCATACATTTGATTCTTAATTTTTTTTAAAAAAGCTGTCAACCCCCCTCCTCAAATCAAGTTATTACAAATCCCCACCGCCCTGATTCCCTTTTCTCTCAAAGCACGTGGTTTGTTCAAAGAGAAATCCCAGTAAGCAGGATACAGTTTGAAAAGGGAACAAACCGATTGAAGAAAGCACCATTCTTTGTAGGAGTCACTTTGCCTGCTGCAAAATTATTCCAATGAAAAGATTTTGAAGGTAAAGAGCAATTAAGGTTGGCCTCTTTTGCTTAAATTAAAATAGGAGTGTAATGAAGAATCTGACTCCTTCCTCTAATTTTACAAGTTCAATGGTAATCTAACCGTGCCATTCATTTACAGAAACCATTAATTTTACTCTGTGGTTGAAAGTGGAAGGTTTTCTTTCTCTCAATTCCCCCCCCCCTTTTTTTTTTGGTTCTTTGTCTGTGCACCTGTTTGTACCACTTTAGCATCCCATTTAAAAAACTTTGGGTAATCCTCTGGCACTAACCCTGGTGGGATAATACTTCTCTTTTTCAGCAGCATAATTACAAAGGACAACACAGAGAAAACACATCGTTCAGTTCTACTTTTTTTTTGCAGCCGATACAACCGTTTTGCCAATATTCAAGGTGAATTGGTTCCCCCCAAACCTTCTGTTTATAGGCTAAATCCATAATGCAGAGGACATGTGTACCCAGTACTGCAAACAAAGAATTGTTACCTTTGGTTTGCTTTCTATCTGCTGTAGTTGTCAAAACGTCTAGCACTACTACTTGTTTTGGGTCAAAACAATCTGACTTCCTTTTGTGTGTTTCCACTGAATGCAATAGCAATTATGAGGCTGTTGTGGTTAAGTGTGGCACATACATAACATTGCACCATCATATTTTATGTGACTACATTATACATTTATGTTCATATGACAGTGAAACTCAATTCGTTGTTGCTTGCCAGAATGTGTTCATCATAAAGACACTTAACATGTGTCTGTTTTTAACCTTACATTCTTAACCTGTACAGTGTCAAAGTTTCCTGAATGTAGAGTGTTAATAAATGTTAGTTGCAGTATTAATTAAATACTATTCAGAAATGTGTGTGGCAAAAACTGATGGCAATTTTTTAGGAAGGTTGGTAGATGACTGCAAGAGATAAGTAGTTGGAGAGATGGTACATAATTATTTCATTATCTCCAAATTCTTCATTCTACCCCCATCCCATCCAGATTTGTCTAAAACAAGAATGTCATTGGACTTATGTTATATCTGACACACTCACTTCTCTGTATGTAATACTTAGAATTTAATCTTGCAGTTCCACAGCAACATTCCAGGAGCCATTGAATCACTTAAAAAATCTTCCTCCAAGGTTGATGAAAATGCTCTGGTTTTGGAAGAGAAGATTGGATCTCAGACATTGTGCCCTTACAGAAAGTGGCATGACAATAAGCTCTCTGCTAGAGAGTTCTGATTTTGGAAAAGTAAAGAAGGGGGCAAAGATAGATTCAAAAAACAGACAAATCTTGGTTTCTGTTAAGGTATGTGATTTGTTTATAATTAAGACTGTGGGAAGGATTAAAGGTAAAGGTAAAGGTTCCCCCCGCACAATTGTGCAGTCGTGTCCAACTCTAGGGGCCGGTGCTCATCTCCGTTTGTTAGCTGAAGAGCCAGCGTTGTCCAAAGACGCTTCCACGGTCATGTGGCCGCATGATACACGCAGAACGCTGTTACCTACCCACCGAAGTGGTACCTATTCATCTACTTGCATTTGCATGCTTTCGAATTGCTAGGTTGGCAAGAGCTGGGGTGAGTGCGGGAGCTCACTCCACACGCAGGGCTAGGGATTCGAACCTCCGAACGTGCGATCTTCCGATCGACAAGCCTGGCGTCTTACCCGCTGAGCCACCACGCCCCTTCCCACGCCCTATGGGAAGGATTAGGCTTCTCCCATTTCAGGTCCAGTGGTCCTGATACACTCTGAGTCAGCAAGTGTTTATATATAGCAGAATGGCAATTGAGGGGTAATCTGGGATTCATTCATTGTAGAAATTCTAGGGGTTGAACTCAGGATCTTATGGAAATAAAACATCTGTACTATGCTGTGCTATAATGTGCTGTAATATAGAGTGGTAGTCTGGCTCCTTTTTTGTGGCAAAGATTTCACCATTCATGCTTGTTACATTGCTCATGTAGACATTTCATTTTACCTGCTGGTAGTCTGTACCTCAGGAGTTCACAACCTGTGGTCCTTCAGAAGCTTCACAATTGGATATGTTTCCTAGAGATACTACAAGAATTGTAGTTCAGCAACATCCTGAATGCCCCAGGTTGCCTATTCCTGTTCTACCTAATCATTTTTTTTATTTGTGGGAAGGGGCATTCATTCCATATGTTGTCTCTCAGTCACTTTGCAGTCTTAGGTTATGTGGATTTCTGTGATGGGATGGAATCTTACAGACCATTAGTGCTTGTTTCTCTACTCAGCTGTTTCAATTATGATCTGTGGATGTCATGGTTAGGATTACAGTGCTTATAGCTTTGTGTGCACTATGATCCTTGCTGTAAATATTCTAGTTAATGCAATTCTTATAACACTTACATTTTGTGGTTGCAGTACTACTCCTGGGACTGTATGACTCAAGCTGTTTTGGTATCACATCTCTACTAGATACCTTCTCCATCGATTTCTGACTCAAACAAGGTTTGGCACATTATAGTTGGATTGGTGCAACATACAGAGTCTTTCCTATATAATGGCAACACAATTAAGGACACAACTTCATTCCATTCAGCCATGTAGGATTGCTGCAGTAAAAAAAAAACAATTAAATATACAATCCCATACCCCTTTGTAAACTCTCTTTTCATAGCATTGTTTGTTGTTTATTCGTTCAGTCGTTTCCGACTCTTCGTGACTTCATGGACCAGTCCACGCCAGAGCTTTCTGTTGGCCGTCACCATCCCCAGCTCCCTAATGGTTGAGTCTGTCACCTCCAGAATATCATCCATCCATCTTGCCCTTGGTCGGCCCCTCTTCCTTTTGCCTTCCACTTTCCCTAGCATCAGCTTCTTCTCCAAGGTATCCTGTCTTCTCATTATGTGGCCAAAGTACTTGAGTTTTGCCTTTAATATCATTCCCTCAAGTGAGCAGTCTGGCTTTATTTCCTGGAGTATGGACTGGTTTGATCTTCTTGCAGTCCAAGGCACTCTCAGAATTTTCCTCCAACACCACAGTTCAAAAGCATCTATCTTCCTTCGCTCAGCCTGCCTTATGGTCCAGCTCTCACAGCCATAGGTTACTTCAGGGAATACCATTGCTTTAACTATGCGGACCTTTGTTGTCAGTGTGATGTCTCTGCTCTTAACTATTTTATCAAGATTTGCCATTGCTCTCCTCCCAAGAAGTAGACGTCTTCTGATTTCCTGGCTGCAGTCAGCGTCTGCAGTAATCTTTGCACCTAGAAATACAAAGTCTGTCACTGCCTCCACTTTTTCTCCCTCTATTTGCCAGTCATCAATCAAGCTCGTTGCCATAATCTTGGTTTTTTTGAGGTTTAACTGCAACCCAGCTTTTGCACTTTCTTCTTTCACCTTCGTCATAAGGCTCCTCAACTCCTCCTCGCTTTCAGCCATCAAAGTGGTATCATCTGCATATCTGAGATTGTTAATGTTTCTTCCAGCGATTTTAACTCCAGCCTTGGATTCCTCAAGCCCAGCATGTCGCATGATGTGTTCTGCGTACAGGTTGAATAGGTCAGGTGAGAGTATACAGCCCTGCCGTACTCCTTTCCCAATCTTAAACCAGTCCGTTGTTCCGTGCTCTGTTCTTACCGTTGCTACTTGGTCGTTATACAGATTCCTCAGGAGGCAGACAAGATGACTTGGTATCCCCATACCACCAAGAACTTGCCACAATTTGTTATGATCCACACAGTCAAAGGCTTTAGAATAGTCAATAAAACAGAAATAGATGTTTTTCTGAAACTCCCTGGCTTTCTCCATTATCCAGCGGATATTGGCAATTTGGTCTCTAGTTCCTCTGCCTTTTCTAAACCCAGCTTGTACATCTGGCAATTCTTGCTCCATGAATTGCTGGAGTCTACCTTGCAAGATCTTGAGCATTACCTTACTGGCATGTGAAATAAGTGCCACTGTTCGATAGTTTGAACATTCTTTAGTGCTTCCCTTTTTTGGTATGGGGATATAAGTTGATTTTTTCCAATCTGATGGCCATTCTTGTGTTTTCCAAATTTGCTGGCATATGGCATGCATCACCTTGACAGCATCATCTTGCAAGATTTTAAACAGTTCAGCTGGGATACCATCGTCTCCTGCTGCCTTGTTATTAGCAATGCTTCTTAAGGCCCATTCAACCTCACTCTTCAGGATGTCTGGCTCTAACTCACTGACCACACCGTCAAAGCTATCTCCAATATTATTATCCTTCCTATACAGATCTTCCGTATATTCTTGCCACCTTTTCTTGATCTCTTCTGCTTCTGTTAGGTCCTTACCATCTTTGTTTTTGATCATACCCATTTTTGCCTGGAATTTACCTCCAATGTTTCTAATTTTCTGGAAGAGGTCTCTTGTCCTTCCTATTCTATTGTCTTCTTCCACTTCCGCACATTGCTTGTTTAAAAATAATTCCTTATCTCTTCTGGCTAACCTCTGGAATTTTGCATTTAATTGGGCATATCTCCCCCTATCACTGTTGCCTTTTGCTTTCCTTCTTTCTTGGGCTACTTCCAGTGTTTCAGCAGACAGCCATCTTGCCTTCTTGGTTTTCTTTTTCTTTGGGACGTTTTTTGTTGCCGCCTCCTGAACAATGTTGCGAACTTCTGTCCATAGTTCTTCTGGGACCCTATCTACTAAATCTAGTCCCTTAAATCTATTCTTCACCTCCACTGCATATTCCTTAGGAATATTATTGAGCTCATATCTAACTGATCTGTGGGTCTTCCTTATTCTCTTTAGTCTGATTCTAAATTGTGCAATAATAAGTTCAACTAGAAGATGGTCAAAATGCTACTGGGGAGGAACAGAGGATACGTTCAACTAGACTCAATGGATTTTCCCAATTCTACAATGCTATGACTCCAGCAAAGGAGATCGTTACCTTGTCGTGGTGCTGGAGCTTGAGCACCTCAATGAAACCATGAGCTAAACCGTGAAGGGACACCCAAGACGGGAAGGTCGTGGCAGAGAGGTCAGACTAAATACGATCCCTGGGGAAGGTAATGGCAACCCACCCCAGTATTCTTGCCATGAAAACTAAATGGATCAGTACAACCAAAGATATGTCGGTATACCATCGGAAGATGGGACTCCAAGCCTGGCTGGCAGCTCGACAAGTCAGAGTTTCTCAGAGCTCTGAGCTCTGAGACCTGGCTAACTTTCTATCTTGTTTGCAGGGGTCTACAGACCACTGAAGTTTCCCCCTGGAGAAGGGGGAACCAGAAGATTGCTCACAGAGCCATTGTAATTGCCCACTCCTGTTTTTCTTTGTTGTTTCCACCGCAGAGAAGAATGGGGGTGAATGCAGTGAAATGGCCAAAGGAGGATCCTAGCTCTGCAGAGAACGTAAGTCTCTTGGGAGACACAAGAGTGACAGCCAGCTTTTAGACCACTTTATATTAGTTTTCTTTTTTAGATTAGTACATTTTTATTATCTAAAATTTATCTTTGGACTTCGTTCAAAATGTTGGCTAATTTTGTGTTTTCTTTGCTATAATTAATTTTGGTGGAAGTTTGATAGATTTTATTTTGGCAACATAGTGAACAAGTTTGTATTTTTCTGCCTTTCTTTTGTATCAGAGAAATTGGGACTTAAGAGACTTTGTTGGTATTTCTCACTCGACAAACTAACTGACTTTTGAGAAATTGTTTGTTTGGGTTAAGCAGCTTGCAGCCTGAAGAATAAAGAAGAATAAAGAATAAAGTATAGAGAATGTGTGCCTCTTTACCTTTTTTTTTTTCCTACTTTTTTTTAGAAAGGACTATCTTTCATTTGGAATATATTTTCATCTTTCCTTTTACAAACTGTTTGAAATACTGCTCTGTGGAATTTTTTCATTTTTTACTTTAAAAGCTTTTCTCACTTAAAGAAATAGACATTATTGATAAATAATAGAACAGCTGTTCCCTGCTCCCTGAGAAAATTTTTTGTTTTGGCTACGGCAGCTGATTACGGTTTGAACAACAAATAATGGCATTTCTCACAGCACTTCAGGATTTTAAGGAAGAAACCAGCAAAAATTTTTTGCAAATTAAGAAATCCATAGAACGTATATTAATAGTTTTGGTGGCTCAGGAACAGAAGATACAAGGGACAGATTTAGAAACAGAGGAAAGACCTTTCGAACCAGTAGAGAAACAGGGAAAGAGGACTTTGAATGTATTGGTACAGAAGAAGATTATGATATTTTACAGGAAGTGGTCTATTAAATGTTTGGGCATAAATACATTGTGGCAGCTGAGACAGGAAGATTTTAATATGCAAATTGATAGATATGGCAAAATAAACATTTTGACATCCCACATGAGTTACAGAAATAAACAAGTTGCATATTGTGATATTGGCATAACCTAAACAGGAGATTTATTGATATTGATTTGGAATGCAAGGTTAATGAAAATGCGGATTTGGTATTGTACACAGAGTAAGCACAGATATGAGAAACTGTACAGATGCATAAAAACATGATATTTTAAGTGTAAGATACAAGATTATAAATAAATATGTTGATATTATATATTACTCTTTCTGGAGACACATTTATGAGAAGACAATGAGATGATGAGATGGAATTAGAATGTAGGTTATTACAAGAATATGTTGTATGTATTAGGTTATATGTTATGTTAGGTTTTGTATTTTTGCTATATTATGTATTATGTTATATAATATGTTAGATTATGTATTAATGTAATATATAGTCATAACATGAACAGAATATACTGTATTTTATTAGACGTAGATAAGGCCTTTATTTGTTATACTAATTGGACTTTATTGAAGATATAAATATAGATGTAAAAATGGAAAGAGCAAATGGAAAACATTTAATTGATGCAACAATGAACATTTGATTACTATTCTAAGGAGTAGAAACCAGAGATGGATTGTTGGAAGATATCAAGAAAGGCGAAACCTATATGAAGAACAGAAGATTGGATTATAGAAATCATAGGGTATATGACAAAGAAAAGTTTCTGTGTATTGTATGAAGGACTAACATTTAAAGTTAATTGTTGTACTTAAAGTTCAAGGATAAATTGGAGGACATCTATTTTCTATATTTTCTTTGTTTGTTATTTTTTGACTTCACTTTTTCTTTTCTTTTTTCTTACTTTGTATTTTTATTTCTTTTCTTTTGTATTAGCTCTTAATATGTATTTTAAAATTTAATAAAACTTATGGGAAAAAAAAAGACTATTCTAAAGCCTTTGACTGTGTGGATCATAACAAATTGTGGCAAGTTCTTGGTGGTATGGGGATACCAAGTCATCTTGTCTGCCTCCTGAGGAATCTGTATAACGACCAAGTAGCAACGGTAAGAACAGAGCACGGAACAACGGACTGGTTTAAGATTGGGAAAGGAGTATGGCAGGGTTGTATACTCTCACCCTACCTATTCAACCTGTATGCAGAACTCATCATGCAACGTGCTGGGCTTGATGAATCCAAGGCTGGAGTTAAAATCATGGGAAGAAACATTAACAATCTCAGATATGCAGATGATACCACTTTGATGGCTGAAAGTGAGGAGGAGCTGAGGAGCCTTATGACGAAGGTGAAAGAAGAAAGTGCAAAAGCTGGGTTGCAGTTAAACCTCAAAAAAACCAAGATTATGGCAACCAGCTTGATTGATGACTGGCAAATAGAGGGAGAAAAAGTGGAGGCAGTGACAGACTTTGTATTTCTAGGCGCAAAGATTGCTGCAGACGCTGACTGCAGCCAGGAAATCAGGAGACGTCTACTTCTTGGGAGGAGAGCAATGGCAAATCTTGATAAAATAGTTAAGAGCAGAGACATCACACTGACAACAAAGGTCCACATAGTTAAAGCAATGGTATTCCCCGTAGTAACCTATGGCTGCGAGAGCTGGACCATAAGGCAGGCTGAGCGAAGGAAGATAGATGCTTTTGAACTGTGGTGTTGGAGGAAAATTCTGAGAGTGCCTTGGACTGCAAGAAGATCAAACCAGTCCATACTCCAGGAAATAAAGCCAGACTGCTCACTTGAGGGAATGATATTAAAGGCAAAACTGAAGTACTTTGGCCACATAATGAGAAGACAGGATACCCTGGAGAAGAAGCTGATGCTAGGGAAAGTGGAAGGCAAAAGGAAGAGGGGCCGACCAAGGGCAAGATGGATGGATGATATTCTGGAGGTGACGGACTCGACCATGGGGGAGCTGGGGATGGTGAGGGCCGACAGGAAGCTCTGGCGTGGGCTGGTCCATGAAGTCATGAAGAGTCGGAAGCGACTGAATGAATAAACAACAAAATTGAGTCTAACCCCTGCTTAGTGCAGGGATCCAAATTAAAGCATCTCTGAATCTGCTTAAACACAAGTAAGAAATCCACCATTTCTATGGCTAATTAGCTATGCTGTTGAACAGTTCCTGCAGCTAAAATTTCCCCAACTTTAACTAGAATCTGCCTTCCTGTAATTTAGGACCATTTTTTGTTTTTTATACTTTGGGATGATAGAGAACAGGTCTTGATTTTCTTCCATGCAATACTTTTTCCATTGCCTGGAAAACATGCTGGTATCCATATTCTGTTATCTTTTTTTCAAGACTAAATATACCCAGTTACCTCTCTTCAGAAACTGAATTTCCAGTCTCCTGATTATTCTTGTTGGCCTTCTATACACCTCTTTCCATTTTTCTGAATCTTTATTAAAGTACAGTGGTCAGAACACAGTTCTTGACCAGTGCAGAATACAGTAAAATATTACTTGTGGTGACTTTGAAATGATACTTCTATTGAGACAGCTTATGTCTGCATTTGCCCTTTTAGCAGCCTTGCTGATTCATAAAAAGGTAAAGGTCCCCCCCCCGCACATTTGTGCAGTCGTGTCCGACTCTAGGGGCCGGTGCTCATCTCTGTTAGCCGAAGAGCCAGTGTTCTCCGAAGACGCTTCCACGGTCATGTGGCTGACAGCGGAACACTGTTACCTGATTCATAATCATCTATTAATCTATTAAAATTCCAATATCTTTTTTACATCTACAGGCAGGTGTTCTCCATCCTGTGCATTTGACTTTTTTCCTAAGCAAAGAACTTATTTATTTATTTCATACATTTGCATCCTGCCTTTCCTCCTCAAACTCAAGGTGGAATACATAGCATTCTTTCCTCCAATTTTTCTTATAATAACAAGTATATGAACTATGTTGGGCTGAGAGATTGACTGGCCCAGAGTTGCCCAGTTAGCTACCATGGTGGTGGATGGATTTCAATAAATTGCTCCAACCTTATTCGCTATCTTCATCGCTATGATTATACACCATGTTGAAGAGAAACTTCCTACTGGTGTAGAAATTATATATCGAACAGATGGAAAGCTTTTTAATCTTAGTAGGCTGAAAGCAAAAAATAAGGTAATTACAAGTTCTGTTATAGAACTTCAATATGCTGATGATAACGTAGTCTGTGCACACTCCGAGGAAGATCTTCAAACTATCCTAAACATCTTTGCAGAAGCATATGAAAAGCTCGGCCTCTCGATTAACATTAAAAAAACCCAAGTGCTTTACCAGCAAGTTTGAACCAATCCCTCCGCAGCGCCATCAATCCAGCTTAAAGGTGTGTCACTAGAAAATGTTGACCACTTTTCTTATCTCGGCAGCCATCTATCTACAAAAGCCGACATCGACGCTGAAATTCAGCATCGCCTGAGCTCTGTGAGTGTAGCTTTCTCCCGAATGAAGCGTAGAGTGTTTGAGGATTGGGACATTCGCAGGGAGACCAAAATGCTTGTTTACAAAGCCATTGTACTACCAACCCTTCTGTACGCCTGTGAAACATGGACCCTCTACAAACGCCACCTCCAACTTCTTGAAAGATTCCATCAACGCTGCCTCCGAAAAATTCTGCAAATTACTTGGGAAGATAGGCGGACTAATGTTAGTGTATTAGAAGAAGCGAAAACCACCAGCATTGAAACAATGATCATCCAACATCAACTTTGCTGGACTGGTCATGTTGTTCGAATGCCTGACCATCGTCTTCCAAAGCAGCTACTTTACTCCCAACTTAAGAATGGAAAACAGAATATTGGTGGACAGCAAAAGAGATTCAAAGACACTCTCAAAGCTAATTTTAAAAAATGTAATATCAGCATTGAGAACTGGGAAGCCCTAACTCATGAGCGTTTCAATTGGAGGTCAGCCTTTATTAATGGCGCTATGGACTTTGAAGAAACACAAGTACAGGGCGAAAGGGAGAAAAGAGCTAAAAGGAAGGCACGTCAGGCAGACCCTCATCATGACCATCTCCCACCCGGAAACATATGCCCTCACTGTGGGAGGTTGTGCAGATCCAGAATTGGCCTTTATAGCCACTTACGGATCCACTGTTAAAATTTTACCTTTGGAAGACAATCTTACTCGGCTACGAGTGATCGCCAATGGGGGATGGATTTCAGCTTGGGTAGGGCTGTTATGTAAATTACACAACTACCAGTTTCTAAGCAGGTAAAGGGTGAGGCATGCTGACAGGAGGAAGTGTGGCCATCAGGACCAATATGCTCAAAAATAGCTTTCCAGAACAATTCTCTAGGTGGTGGTGAGGGATGGCATTCTGTCTCATGCTTAGTCCCTAGTTCTTCTAGGCCAGAATTGCCAGACATCTCTGATGGAATCGTGCTGCTACCTCTTCATAATCTGGCCAAGGACTGAAATCTGGTCACCCTAGAGTTGTTGGAGCCTCGTGTGGCACAGAGTGGTAGGTGGCAGTATTGCAACTGAAACTGAAACTCTCCCCACGACCTGAGTTTGATCCCAGCGGAAGCTGGTTCTCAGGTAGCCGGCTTGGGTCGACTCAGCCTTCCATCCTTCTGAGGTCGGTAAAATGAGTACCCAGCTTGCTGGGGGAAAGGTAATTATGGCTGGGGAAGGCAATGGCAAACCACCCCGCTCTATAGTCTGCCAGGAAAATGGCGTCTCCCCAGGGGTCACATGACTCGGTGCTTGCACAGGGGAACCTTTCCTTTCCTTTCCTTTCCTTTCCTTTCCTTTCCTTTCCTTTCCTTTCCTTTCCTTTCCTTTCCTTTCCTTTCCTTTCCTTTCCTCTCCTCTCCTCTCCTCTCCTCTCCTCTCCTCTCCCCTCTCCCCTCCCCTCCCCTCTCCCCTCCCCTCCTCTCTCCTCTCCTCTCCGAGTTGTTGAGGAGCTGGGTGGCCTCAAAATTCAGATTTGCAAATCATGTACTTTGGAAGAAAACACACATTCAACAGATGTGTTCAAATGTTTCAAAATATATAGGGCAACTGCTGAAAATGGCAGATCCATATGGAGTTCATGCTCCCCTTTCTAGCCACCTAACAACATAATGGTATGCTGATTTTCCTATCCTCATTGTTTCCTACTCCCATTCTTTATGATCAACCACTGCTGGACAGACAGGGACTTCAATGATGTCAGAATATTTCTAGACCTGTCTTCCCAGTCCAGTCCCTCCAGATACGCTGATCTCCAACACCCATGAGTTCTAGTCCAGGGCTCCTGTTCTTTGAAAAATAACTCAACAGACACAGGTTTCTTTCAGTGAGGACTGAAATGTTAGCAGGAGCAAGAACATTATTTTGCCAAGAAATATAGTTTTACTTTAAATACATGATTGAAGCTGAATTTTGGGGAAGGGACTTCCAGATATTGCTAGTAAGCAAGCATTTTTTTTCCTTCTCCCATGAACATTGCAATCAGGGTAGCTCCCTGCCTTATTAGAGCTAGCAGAATGAAGCAACTGAAGCCAGCAAGGTGAAGAGTTCAATAAACTTCATAGTAATAATAAGACTATTGTTCATGAATAGAGCTGATCAAGCCAAGCTTCTCAGGGAAAACACTAGTACATAGTACATAACATTAGTACATCGTACATAACACTAAAGCATAACAGACTTTAATACCCAACTGAGAAACCTTTTGGCTCCACCTGGTTGCTAGACAATATGCACTGTGGACTGTTCATTAGAATTGGCTCCTAAGTAATCTTTACTGTCACATCTTCTCACTGTTCTAAATGCTAGGGACATAATTAAGGCTTACCTTACAGCTTTTGGGTGAAGCCTGGCCAGTTTTTCAACAGTAAGTTCTGTTGTTAAAGTGCTAGAGTCTGCAATAATTTCTCTCTACCAGTGTTTCTTGTTCAGTCACACTCTAGCATGGCTAACAGACAATCTCAAGTAAACTTGAATCTTAGTTCCTAGAATTTCTGGGGGAAAAGGACAAGAGGATGCTATGTATACATAATCTTTGCCCCATAAGAAATTACTGGTTGGCTCAGGTATTCATCAGTGGCCAGCCATCCTCTGCATGCCTCTGCCTTCAAACGTTGGATGGCAGTTAGTGACAGGGACTCCTTTGTGAGATCACCCCATTAGTGGAATATTCTCTGCAGAGCAGACCCATCTACCTGGTGCCCCCCCCCCAATGGGAATTACATTACAGTGTCACTATATCATGACCATGCAGACTCTGAAGGATGGGTGCAGAAGCAACTGCAGGAGGGCCAGGATGTGGGCAAATAATAAAAGCAGCGTGCCATTGCGCTACGAGATCCAATTCTTTCGGAGCTCATGTTGTGACCCGGCATGGATGTACAAAAAGGGTGGAGATTGCAGCGTGCTGGCCCAATGCTGCTTCTGTCATTTTGATATGGATATCTCACTGGTGGGGTAATCTAAGACATCTGAAGGGTACCAAACTCAAGAAGGCTGCCCTAAAAAGATTCAAATCCCTTTCACCATTAAAATGGTTTCACCTGTTCTAGTGGTTGGGGAAGGAGAAGGACAATTATTTTATTGCTGTGCTGTTTTTTAAGTTGCAGGATGGTTTATTATAATTATTTTATTACATTTGGTAGAAAAGCAGGATAGAAATGTTTTTCCCAGTATCTACACACACACACACACACACAGACACACATGCATCATTTATAATCTACTAATTTCTTTTGATATCATACCCCATCCATCATAATGACAGCTGTTTTCCTGTTCACACAATATTGGCAGAAATGATTCCTTCCAGGTTTAGCCACTTTATACGTACACAGTTCTCTTTTTTTATTATTGAGATCGGTAAAGATTTGTATTTACTATGATGCTCAGAGTTGCCAGCTATACTCTGTGAATGACAGCTAAATCAGTGCCAATGGAACAAAAGCAGCATTTTGGGACATCTGAAGTAGCATTTTTAACAAGACGTGGACTGTTGCACAATTCAACTACTTTGATGCACGTATAGCATTTGCTGGTAAAATAAAAGGCAGCCCCATGTGCTTTAAGGAAACAGTGGCTGTATTATTCATGTGCTAAACTAAGCCAAACCTCTTCAGCTGTAGGACCTTTGCAACACCAACAAGTGTATTAAATACACACACACACACACCCACACCAAGCGACACACTCTCACAATCCCCACTAGCTTCTCTTTTTTATGAGTATTGACATTCTTGTGTAGTATTAGGAGAGCTAAATTAGCTTCCAGTTCTAAGATTTTCTTTTTTAAAAAAAATCTATAGCCAGTAATTATTGGCATTCAGGGGTACAAAGGAGGAAAACAAAGAACACAAATTCTACCACATTCATGTGGGATTGGGAGTTGAATTAGGATCTTCACACCCCATTGAATTATCAGCCCCCCATTAGAGCCTTATTAAAATGGTAATGATTATATGCCAGCTATAAGGAAGGCTGCCGCACCTGTCAAAAATACCCTGATTATCCGGTTCATTCAACTGTCTGGCTCTTGAATTTAGGTCTCAGGTTTACTCCAGTGTGAAGTCGTTCCTTTGCCCTTCCTTCTGTATGCAAGCTCTCACCCAGCCTTGGATTTTTTTAAATGAAAAAAGATAAAATACCCCTCTCACCTCCATGGAGATGACAGGAAATCCTCCCTTATTTATTACATACATTGCCCATTTCATGTCATGTTATTTGGTATTTTAATAAAAGGAGATATGATTTGAATAAAATCAGAAAGAAAAATGAAAAGCATTTTTTTTCTTAAAAAACACTCAAATCTGAAGATGCAATCTCCCAAGAATTAACTCTTAAACCAAGCTATTTATTTAGAGTAGGAAGATTTGGAGGCTGATGAAGTTGTAGTTGTGAAACCAGCTTGCATCTAGAGTGTATATTAGTACACTACATATTCCTTTTAGCTGGTGTAATGCAGGCAACAAAATATTGGCTTGTAAGGAAGACTCCAACATAGAGATCCTGGCATAGAATAGCACGAGCATGCTTTGGGTATAATTGGGTTTATTTATTTATTAAATTTTGCCACCACCCATCTCCCCCCAAAGGAGGGACTCTGGGCAGTTTACAATAGTGATAAAAGCCTTAAAATAACATAAACATAAATAAATATCGAATACAATACAATATAAAGCATAAATATAGTATAAAATCCAGATGACGATGATAATAATAGCACCACTTGTATATATCTAAAGGGCCATTTTAGGGCACCAGCCATCTCCAGGAGTGATTACTTCCCTCCCCATCCCAGGCAAGGTGGCAAAACCAGGTCTTTAGCTGCTTTCGAAAGGTCACAAGAGATGGAATCTGTCTTATTTCTGGGGGAAGGGTGTTCCAGAGGGTGGGAGCCACTGCAGAGAAGGCCCGCTTCCTGGACCCTGCCAGATGGAATTCTCTTGCAGACGGGGTCCGTAACATGCTCTCTCTGCATGATCGGGTGGGACGGGTTGATGCGATGGGGATGAGACAGTCCCTCAGGTACCCTGGACCTATTCCATGAAGGGCTTTAAAGGTGATAACCAACACCTTGAATTGCACCTGGAAGCAGACTGGTACCCAATGCAGCTCGTGAAGCAATGGTGTAACATGTGCCGATCTAGGGGCACCAAGAATTGCCCGCGCAGCCACATTTTGGACCAGCTGTAGCTTCCGGATACTCTTCAAGGGTAGCCCCATGTAGAGCGCGTTGCAGTAGTCTATATGGGAGATGACCAGGGCATGAGTGACTGTGCGAAGGGCATCCTTCTTTATTTATGGCATACTGACAAAATGTGCCCAAACTATTGTCCTTACTATTAGCCAGGACAAAAGTTGTGGCATAGGTATGAACAAGGCAGATTAATTAGTCTTTTGCTAGTGTGTTCTAGGAAAGTCTTGACCAAAGAATGATGGGTGATGGAGCTCAGTATGTACTGCATGTATGGACCCATATGATGATAACCATGGCATGTGGAAAATTGCACAATGGAATATAAGAGGAATAAATTGTGAAGAGCATGAATGAATGAAGGGAGGGAGGGAGGGTGTTTGAATAATTAAACAAGGGAAAGGAGAAATATCTAAAAGATCAAAGTAAAGATGTTCTGATCTTGTGGAGCAGAGTTGATGAATACATGCAGGGAAGTGAAGGTGTAGGTTAATTATGAATGCAAGAGGTACAATATATGTCATAAAGTATGAACTGGTATCATCTTATGTCAGTAAGAGTTAGAATTTCATATACTGCTTTCGAGTTCTTGGTGCTCTCTGAGCTTGGTTGTACATAGAGCACCAAGAACTCCACAGTTCAACCCTCAGTACAGATATTCTCTTCGATTGGATATACTGCTTAGATTTTCAGTAACATTTTAGGACAAAGGAGCTCATGGTAGAAATAGTTTAGGAGTAGGTTTTAAATTTCATGTCTTTTTTGTCTGTTTTGTTTGATAAGTTCAAATTTGTCTTTTTCCTGGAAAACCATGAGTAATATACTTAGCAAGTTCACTTATATGTTCCTGTATAGTTTTTTCTGTTGTTTTGCTCAAGTATCTTTCAGCCATATCTTTTGTCTAAAGATAAAGAAGCCCTTAAATCAGACTGGACTCCTAATTTCTACATAGACAGAATCATGCAGTTTTCTTGGCACAATATAGTAATGGCTTGCCTTTATCTTCCTCTGGGATGATTTTCAATTGCTCACTCTAGTCTGCAGCTGGGAACCTCTGGTCCAAGTTCTGGCCAGTTGGACCTTGATCAGCTTTCAAACTTAGAAAAGGCGGGCCAATTCCTGCCGCCAGTTGAAATGTAATTCTTCCTTGGCTGGCTTAAAATATCACTTATCTGTATTGCTTGAGAAGGTGATGTTTTACAATGCCTACAGTGTAGCAACAACAACAACAACCAGGAGTATCTACAAGATGGGGTCAAAAAAGTTAAGATGGTGGCCACAATCACATAGTTGAAGCCCCACTCCTTTTTATGTTTTGTGCACAGAGAAAGGGGTGGGTCTTTGATCACACTGTTATCTTGACTTTTTTGACACCAACCCCCCAGATACCCCTGACAACAATAGCGAAATAATTATTTTTTTTTTAATCCGTTCAATTGTGTCTGATTCTCGGAGACTGCCTGGACAAGTCCCCGCAGTTTTTTTGGTAAGGTTTTTCAGAAGTGGCTTGTCATTGCCTCCTGCCTAGGGCTGAGAGAGAGTGACTGGCCCAAAGTCACCCAGCTGGCTTTGTGCCTAAGGCAGGACTAGAACTCATGGTCTCCCGGTTTCTAGCCTGACACCTTAACCACTACACCAAAGTACTGTAGTTCTCAAAATAGTGATACAGGATCTTATATAGTTGCCAAGCAAAAAAAATTACAATATATCTAAGTCAGGTTTATAGGACTTGGCTTAACTCTACTCTAGACCAGAGTGGTTGAGGGTTTAAGCCATGTGTACACAACCTATATTTTTAAAAATACATGCAAATATGACAAATCACTGGTGACTTCCTGTGGTCTCCTGAGTATTTCCATTGTGAGGTGAATCTAATATTAGTATTATCTTCTCAATTTTCTATTAGCCTCCAGTCATGAACTCTTTCACCTTCTGGTTCTTTGTCAGAAATGTTGAAGTTCTAATAAAAAGGTTAGCAATTAAGTTTCTTTTGCCTTGAGGTTTCACAGAATCTTGAAAAAGAACAAGAAGTAAAATCAATATATCTAAAGATAAGCCACATTATTAGTTTATAACTCAACTTTTCATAGAATCTTTTAGGCTACTGAATGCAACCCCTGTTGAGTCAGGAACCCAAATCAAAGCCTCCTAGACATCTATCTAGGAGTCCAGCCTGAACACATCCAAGAAGGTGAGCCCACCACTTCTCAGGGTCATTGGTTCCACTCTCAAACTGCTTTATGTTTCTAAGTTTTATCTGAGATTCAGTTGGAATCTGCCTCCAACTTCTTTCCAACATTCTGAAATTAATTGCCCAGCTATAAATAAAGTCAGCAATGCTATCTTCAAATGTCAACACCAATACACATTTTCCTTAGGCGAAAGACACACAGAGAGTTACAAATAAAAGCATAATTTACAGAAGAATCCACGGGAAAGTTGGGGAAAGTGGAACTATAGGTCCACTTCTGCATTCCATGTTCTGCTGGATTGCACCAAATTGAGCAGAAAGCTATAGAGGGCGGTTCTCTGCTTGCTTTCACTTTGCCAGCTCCAGGCCAGTGCTACTGAGGGATCCATCAGTGACCCACCTCCACCCCAATGCAGCTACTTCCACTAGCTCCCATTCCTAGTGAGACAATCAGCAATATTTTTTCCATTGCTGGACTTTCTGAAAGGTGGATCAAACTACTGGAGCAAATGCAGAATCTTACAGCATGTCCACTGTTGTATCTCTCTACCCATTTCTAGCCCCCTTCTGCAAAATGAGCATGCATATTTATTTCAAATGTATTTATTTTTAATCTATTTGATAAATGACATTATCCCCCATATTAATTATTGATTGTTGTATATCTCACCTTTTCTCCAGGGAAAGTGCTTACATAATGGGTGACCTTGGGCCAGTCACTCTCCTTCAGCCCAACTCACCTCACAGGGTTGTTGTTGTGGGGAAAAGAGGAGGAGGAAGGAGTATTAGGTATGTTCGCCGCCTTGAGTTATGTATAAAAATAATAAAGGCGGGATAGAAATTAATTAAATAAATAAATAATATTCTTGCCTCCCATTGTTCTTCACAACAATAGTCCCGTGAGTTTGGCTGCAGTGAGAGAGGGCACCTGGCAGAGGAGGAGGAGGGCAACTGGAGAAGCTCCCATGGCTAAATCTGGGTCTCTAAATCTAAATACAGGCAGGTTACATAAATTCAGAGCCAGAGTCAGACTCCAAAATTGAGCACTACACATTTTGTTTTTAAATTCAAGAGAGATATCTCCCCATACATTCCTCATCCCTCTCCTACCAGGAGGAGGAGGAGGAGGAGGAATTGGTAAAGTAACTGAGAGAAGACCCTTCTGGGATTCTGTATGCAACACTCCCAGGCAGCACCTTGCCCAAGGATTGATCAGCATCAAATTTCAAACATTTAACTTTGCCATTCTCCAGAACCAATCCATCCAACCCTGCTAATTAGGGCTTTGAAATGGCAAGCAGGACAGACTTACTTAGACTGGATACCTTAACTACTGCATTGCAAGACTACGTCTACATCATAGCATCCAGAGTGGTGGAAATGATCAAGGTTCAAATGCAGTACAAATGCATTTGCTTACCCTCATGAACAGTATAATCGCCGTTAGCACTGGGGCTTTGAAAAGTGAAAGCAAATTTGCCACTTTTCCCCACATTCCTTTGTCAACCATCCTTAGCAGGTTAAATACACATCAGTCTCTGAAAGGGACCCAGCTAATTGATGTCTATGTGCATATGCTATTTGTTTGAAAAACTGAAAGATGGATGAGTAAAACATAAGGTAATGATTTGTGATGGGGTCCCAGATTTGATTTAAGCAATTAGATTACCTTTCTAGCAGGTCTCCAGGGAAATCTATTAAAATACCAACTTTCTTGGCCACCCAAAGCACATTCAAAGGCTCCCTATTCATTGTTCCTTTGTGTCATCTTGCATGATCCCAAGACAAAAAACATATGCTGTTTGTTTAATAAGTGATTGACCAGCAAGAAACAACGATTCTTTCAGTTTCTTGCCTATGAAATGTGAGACTGTCAACAATCACTAGAGCTCAGGACATGAATTTGCTTCCCTGTATATTTTCTCTTATCTCCCATGTATCTCCTTTAATGCAGTAGATTCCACTAATATTGCTGAATTAGCTTTCAAAAGAGATGCAACAGATTCAGGTTACCAGATGTTATTTGAAAAACAGATATACAAGTGCTTTCCATGTCCTTTGAAAATCTGTAGCACAAATCTTGATATGTCTTCTCAGAAATAATTTGTTTTGAGCTGAATAAAAGTTTTTTTCCCCCAGGAAAATGGGTATAGGATTAATGTTTGACTTGCTTCTCCTCTCCACAAGCATGAAAACATGTGATTTAATATAAAACATGTCAAGTTCTCTGAGTAAAACAAAATTTATTTATTTACTTATTTATTTTTCAAATTTTGCCACCGCCCATCTCCCCCCAGAAGAGGGACTCTGGGCGGTTTTATCAAATTCCTTGATAAAACCAAGTAGTCCCCGTGAAATCAAGCACAAAAGGGAAGATGACTATCAACTGCGCACTCTGGCAGGGTGGTGTATTAAATAATATACAATAATATAAAGCATAAATATAAGTAATATATTTCTCTGGTGCCGAAGCTTGTATGAAGGCAGAAAAGAGGAACCACATCATGACCGTTGTGATTATTAGTAGCCCAGGATGAAGATCTCTTCATTTTTTTTAATCAAATTTTTTATTAGATTTTAATTTTACATAGATAAAAGTTTGAAACAGAAAAGAAAATGGAAATACAAATCAAGAAAAAGGAAAAGATAAAAAAGTGTAGTAAAGTAAAAAAGAAAAAAAGATAAAGTTGAAACATAGAATTTAGTCAACTTCCGATTTGTATCTGGTCATGGTATTTTAAAAATTTTATCTTACATGCTAGGTCTATATTAAACATTAAAGAATATTTCTTGTCTATTACATCAATATATATATATATATATATATATATATATATATTAATCTTCAAATCCCCATATAAGCTTTGCCCCTCCCGCATCTTGTAAATAGTCAGTTAATGGTTTCCACTCTTTAAGAAAATAATAATTTGGATTTTCTTTTAATAAACATGTCAGTTTATCATTCTCTGCCATATCCATCAATTTTAACATCCAATCTTGTATCGTAGGCGATATCTGGTTTTTCCAATTTTGTGCGAAAATAAGTCTTGCTGCTGTAAGATCTCTCCATTGAAGGTTATAGAGTGTAACCTGTCATACTGCTCCACTGCAGATTGGTAGATAGATGATGTTTTCCCAGTCTAAGGCTGAGAGAGAATGACTGGCCCAAAGTTATCTAGCTGGGTTCCATATCTAAGGGAGGACTAGAACCGTGGTCTCCCCACTTCTACTCTAGTATACCTCTCTCTCTCTGTCTCTTTGTCAGAAAGCATATGTTGTTATACATATATTATTCTAAAGTAAGAATTGTAAATATACATATCTGTATCTATTTTGGTATATTCTTTGAAGCAAGAGCTGCGTTACTAATTAACAGAAATATGAATACTGAAAGATATTATTGAGTGTGTTTCAAACCACCTCGTAACCCTGGAAGTCAATTCATTTAATAGAAAATCTTTGAGCATTCATGCCTATATTGTATTAGTCCATTCAGCCATTTAATCAAATGCCATCACCCCCTGTTTCTCACATCTAGGTACTAAGGCCCCCTGCCTACAAAATGGGAACATGGAGACATTTCCAAGCTTAACTCCTGTATTTCTAACAGCAGCTAGGCAATTTCCTGCACAGAATACTACAGAACAGCTACCAATTAGATCAACAGTACTGAACGGGATGGACCAAGAGGCTGAATTACGCTGCGTCTGAACTGAGCATAGGGTTACTCAACAAGATTGATTCTGGCTTGGACAGTAATAGGTGGAGGATAAGAAGACTGAAATAAAAATACATACTAAGCTTCTTAGAAACTTTGCAGGCAATAAAACCATTACAAAACTAAAGACATGTCTAAGTTGGCAAGACCTAGCTGACCTTAGCCGACTTTGAAAAGCTAAGCAGGACTTGACCATATTGGTATTCGGATTGCAGACCAAGGCTTTGGGCTAGACTTGGAAGTAAAAAAAAAAAAAAAGCAAGCAAACAAACAAACAAACAAAAACAAAAACCCGGAAGAAGTGGTTACATGTTGCCAAAAAATTATAAGGATATATAAATTCACCAGGGCTTGAACTTGACCTGAAAGAAGTGACCTTATTTGCTAAGAATCATCTGCCCTTCCAGAAATTGTTGAAATCTAACTTGTGTTAGCCCCACTTCACTGGAATTGTGAACCAGCTACACTTAATGGCCACAAATTCTTCAGGTTTGGACTCTAGGGCTTCACATTTCATTTATTTCTAATTAGGCATTACTTTATTTCTAATTGGATATTACATCTTAAACATCTGCTGTACAGTTTGAGCGGGGTACTGTTTTGTCAGGGTTGTGGGAATAAATAAGCCTCTGTCTCAGTGTGTTGGTGGGTTTGAAATATACAGGTATGTGGTGTTTGCCAATTTGGACCTTTGCACAGGAGGATGGCCCAACACAGGAGGAGCAACACCACAGGACCAGAGTCAGCAGTTTACCTTCATCTAAAGGAAAAAGGACACTCATTTGAGGACATTAATGTTCACATTTTAGACAGGGAAGATAAGTGGTTTGAAAGAGGGGTCAAGGAATCCATTTATGCCAACTTGGAAAATCCTTCCTTGAATAGAGGTGGGGGCCTCAGGCACAATCTTTCCCCTATTTTCCTTCCTGCTTTGTCTTCTGTGCCTAGGAAGATTAAGACCATTTCGCAATCTCAACAACAGCAAGGTAATCTTAACGATCCTCCTTTGGATGATAAAGGGACTTAGAAATTAACATCTCAAATAACCACCACCTAGCCCCAGGTGCAAGGTCCCACAGCCACCCTAGAAACATATTTAAGGATTCCCTTACTAACTTTGCTCAGACTGAAGCTTCTTGGATAAGGAGTGAAACGTTTCCACTGAGAAAATAGAAATCCAGTTGACATGATTCAAGCTACTGATCAGGCAGCATTTCTTTTTAAAAAAAGGTTTTAATATACATTATATTTGCATCAAGGCAAAGAACAAGGCAGGCAGAATCGTAAACACGTGTGATGTATCATCTAAATGTATTTTCCATTCAGAAATACTGTCATTTATTTGCAAAATTAGGTGGATTTATTTACATGCTGACCTGCAGACAGTTATCCCCCATTAATACAGAGATTTTCATTCCCAAGGAAATGTTCACAGATTTCACTATTCATTGACAAACGTGCACACAATGAATAAAGCTTTAATTCTACACAAACTGATTTGAGTGCGAGTCCTGCTGAATTACTTGCAATTCCATGTGCAGGAATATGCGGTAAGATATTTTAGGGAAGGGGGAATCATTTCACCAACAGAGCACAATCCAACAGATCAAACGCCAACTGAGTTCAATGGGAGACAGTTAACTGCTGCTTCAGCCAGTGCAACTTAAAAAGTTACGCTTTGGGACATTTTATTTGAGTGGGTATGTTCCACCACATAATGTTCTTCCACCCCAAACTTCTTTGTCCTGTGTGCATGTGCCTCTGTGTGTGAGAGAGACTTTTAATCACTCCCTTACCCCATCTTATCTTCACTTCAATCACGGTTTCCTGATTGCTGTGGTTCTGGAGATGAGACGGGGTGGGGTGGGGTAAGCATCGGAATGATTTGTATTTTATGGGCACTCCCTCCCTGTGCCAACCCGATGGGCTGAATGTTTGGCAGCCAATATTGCCGGGCGAATGTGTGAGCTGATGATGAATGGCTGTGATGCCTTTGTAATTGCTCATGCTTCATTGTAGGCCAAACAATGCTAGAGGACACAAGTCTGGCTCAGAAGAGCAACGGATAAAACTGCTGGGCCGAATGGCGAGCTCCTGCCGACATGACCACTTGTTGACACTGAAAAGACTCAACAACAAGTGAGCAGAAACAGAAACGATTCTGTTCACTGAGGCTATTAGTGGCAACGTGTAGTACTGGAGCGGTCACTCCTGATGTGTTTTCTCCCTAATGAGCTCTGAATGCCCTATTAAACTGGGCTGCTATAGGCTCAGAGCCACTGGGACAGTGGGGGGCTTGAATGACTTGCCTGGTTCCCATTGGTTGGCCAGATGAAGGAAGCAACTGGCAACACTCAGATTTAAACAGGACTGACAGTACAGTTAAAAGATCATTAATTAGAGTGGCCAAACAGATAGAGACTCAAGGCAATGTCTACTGACAAGATAACAGTATTCAGCTCGGAGCAAGTTCAAGCTTGCGTCTTCTCCAGAGCTTGAGCTCCAGCCAATAGCCTTTGGCCTCTTTTGTGCATTCAGAAATACTATATTCGGACAGTGTACTCACCTTTTTAAATTCACCAATAAAAGAATTAAAATTGTCTGGTAAAATTATAGTGCAGCATAGACTTAACTTTTCTGAGCCTAGATCCAAAATATTCTATAAAAATATAATCTCTAATTATGTCAGTACTATGAGGCTAGTCTTAAACTCCAAGTATAAACATCCCTTCTTGAAAGAGGAATTCAGAGCAGTAGCATTTCTATGACATTTCGGTGAAACTGAAGTAGATCTGATGCGTAACATTCCAGTGTCTGTGGAGTCTTTGATAGTTGTCTAACATATGGTCAGAGAGAAGCAGATGGACTGGGTCAAAGCAGTAGGAAGCCAAAAAGAGTGTCTCTGTTGTTATCCAACCTAGTGGGCCAGCTCTGACAGATTCTCCCCAGTGACCAGTCTATTATTGTCCCAGTGATCTCATAAGAATTTGATACTTGCATTTATTTGCCCACAGATAACTCTCACATGTGACAGCTGATAAAAATGACCTGGAGGGTGGGTAACTTTGTGTGTCTCCTCAAGCAAGAACATCTGAATCATAAAGCAGCTTGCCTTTTTAAGTTTTCTTAACAGAGCCTTGACTTATATATTTCTTTAGTACCTTATTTCCTATTCTTTATTGTAAAATAGACAAACAATAAATAAAATCCTATACAGATACATTTAAAAGTGCCAAAATGGAGAATGCACAATTGTTCACTTGTCATGCTGTGATATATAAAAAAACAGCGGTTAATTGATTAATTAGTTCAATCAATTTAATTAATTAAAAGGCAGAAAAGTATTGGGTCCAGTCTAATATAGGGGAAGATTTCCATAACTTGATAGGGTCTACCACCAAGAAGGCCCTGTTAGGGATAATTGAAGCCTGGAAATTATTCAATGATGGTATACCTAAAAAGGCCTCTTCAGTAAATCCCAAGTCTTTGCAAAGATAATATAGTGAACTGGAGCTCCTTTAGATCTTTTCTTATCAGTCAGAAAGAGAATGGGCTCTTAACAAAACTCATGGCATTCTGTGATACAGCATTGTTTACTTCCTTATTGGCCATTAGGAGCAAAAAAACATTGGTTCTCACCATGCTTTCTGGGCCAGGATCGTCCACAGGTGGTGGTGGGGAGGAGTAAAAAAAGGTGACAGATATGACTACATGATCAAAGCCACACCTCTTTCCTACCTGTAGCTTTACCTGGTTATGACTATAACCAGGGGACCAACATACCCCAACACATTAACAGTTACACTCAAGAACACATATTCCACCTAACCCAGAGCCTGGGGGAAAAGGCAGGTCTTCAAGTCTCATTTAAAGAAAAACAGGGTTAGAGTTACTTGAACCTTCAGGAGGATACTATTCCAGAAGGCAGGTGCCACAAGAGAGATGGCATGTCTCCTGGGTTCCATAAGATGGCATTGCTTTAAAGATGGGACCTGCAGCATGCCCATTTTCTTGGATTTTACTGGATGGGCAGAAACAATGTGAAAAGGCAGTCTCTTAAATAGCCAGGCCCTAAAGGTTTTCAGGTAAAAACTAGTCCCCAGCAGAGGCATTACATAGGTATAGTAAAGCACCCCCATTCTTGGCCAGTTGCAGGTTCTGAGTGATCTTCAAGGGCAGCTCCATGTAGCACACATTGCAACAGTCCACCTATAATGTAATTAAGGCATGAGTGACTGTAAGAAGGGACTCCTGGTCCAAGAAGGGGCACAATTGAAGGTGAATCTGGGTAAAGACTTTCCTGACCTCGACTGCCTCATGGCCATAAGTAGAATGAGAATAGCACCTTCATTAATTATGGGAGTTTTTAAAGAATTATCCCATAGAGTTGATTTTAGATAGCATATTATGGATAGCATTATAGTAATGCAACTTTCTCTATCTTCTCAGCTCCCAGATTTTCCATTCATTTGTAGTCCAACATTCCTGAAGAACATCACATTGACTAATAACAATAGTGAAATTTGGCCTATTGCAATTCAAAACATCTTTGGCAAGAAGGACAATAAAAAGTTCAAGCAGCTGTCCATTATTTGACTGGAAAAATATTAATAGTCCTGAAAAGGAGAAAATATTTGTAAGGATTTCTAAAGAATTTTTGAAATTCCAAAATTATTCACTGATAGTTATTAATTGACAAGAATTCCTTAATTCATCTAAGAGAATAGACTAAGATATTAATAATTAAGATTTTTGAGATCTTTTTCTACTCCTCTGGTTTTTTTGTACTTTTAATATACAAGGTAGTCTAATACCATTAGTTCGGCCAACTAAGTAAAACCAACCCCCCATTTTTCCCCATTTGTATGAATCTATGAACGCGTTGCTGTAATGCAGGTGTTGTGCTTGGATGGGATTTAGAAGACTGTGTCTTGAACAACAGGCACATATCAAAGTAATTGGAAACAGAGTGATAATAGGAGAGTTTTACAATCACACAGACATTTCTTCAAGAAAAAAAAATCAGTTCAGCTCTTTTGGTGGATGGCCAGCATAATGATGGCTAGCCATTGCTCGTATTTCAGTTGAATTAAAATTGGAACTTTGCACCTTTATACCATTATACAGTCCCCAGCCTCTCTAAGGGCCTTGGCCAATAAATGCCCTGGCTCAGACCATAAGACAGGAATCACATAAATTCTTGAGTTAGTTTAGTGGATCATGCAATCTGCCCTATTTTTTATTAGCTCTTCAAATTCTGAACCAGATGTCTTTCCAAGCCTCACTAGCTTTAAAGTAAGGGTAAAGAGTTTGCAGTCCAAGGCGATATGCATACTTTGACATAGACCGTGGGCCCTCGTTCCATCAGGGCCGAGGTCTAGTTTCAAAACTGCCTTCTTTGTGAAGTTGCCTACATAGGTTTGGTTGTACCCATTTTATTTCTGGCTCAGGCCCTGCCAACTGGTAGAATATACACCCAGAAATATTTTGTTCTAGGAATTTGGGCTTCATTGGAGACAAATATTCCTTACTCCTGCTTCAAGGACATAAGTGAGGAAGCACCCATATAACCAACTCCACAAATGTGATCATTCACTTGAACCAAGCTCAACCCTGAAAAATCATCATGTGACTGGCTCTTTACATGAGGCAAAACAAGTATCCAGAGGTAGAACAAGATTATGTGATTTATATGAGTCGAGCTACATTTTCACCTTCAGCAATTATATCAACTTTTGCTGATTTTATTACTTCAGCTGTTGGAACCCATAAAGTAATAATGCAGTGACTTTCCTTCTATTAAATTTCAGCAACAGCATTAAAACTGAAAATGAAAATTGTGAATCTTTTTGTTCTGATGTGTCCCACCATGATATCATGCTGTACTTTTCATGTGAAGACAAAAGAGGAACCCTGATTGATGCTTGTTGGAATGGATCGATTTTTAGCTCCTTGTTTTGTTCTAGTGTTATTCATATATAAATGAGTGGGACATGAACAAGGCTAATCCAGTATAAACAGCCTGTAACAGTGAAAAGATGCTATGTCCAAGAGAGCCATCTAAGTCTTTTAATTACTTCGGCAACCGATAGATCAGTGCTTGCCCCCTTGAATTCTTTTGTTACAAGAGAGTTAAAATTCATGAGCGTCTATTTTCTGATTACTTACACCACTGCTACTGTTTTCTGCGCCAAACTTGAAGGTCTGTCAGACCATCTGTTATATAATAGTCCACAATCTCTAAAATCTGGGAACGGAAAGAGCAAAGATGATAATTAAAAAAAAAAAGACCAGATAGCCATCTTGCTTGTAAAGAAAGCAGGGAGGATAAATAGTACGTTGCACTTGAAGTGGAGACTGGATTTTATTACTGTGGTCAGCAAAACAAACATGTGAAAAAAGTCACCTACAAAGCAGGAAACAAAACAAGATTAATGGCCAACACGACACAGCAGTAGAAGTCTAAGCAATCCCTCCACCATTTCATTATGACAAGTATACCAAAACATTATGGGTTATTGTTGGGTGTTTTCGAGGATTTACTTCAGCCTAGCAAATTCTTACAATATTTACATCAGTTTCCCTCAAGCTGATACTTAGGAAGTACCAGATTTCAGCTCCCAGCATCTCTAAAAAACATCACAATAGGCTGTGCTATCTAGGGATGATGAAAACTAAAGGCTAATACAACTGAAGGACACCAGCCTGGAGAAAGTTGATCTAGATCAGCCTCCTCCAACCTTGGCATCTACCAGATATGTGGATTTCAATTCCCAGAATTCTCAGCAATAGCTATGTTGACTGGGAATTCTGAGAGCTACAACTTACACATCTTGACGGTGGGGAGGTAGAGAAATGGTGATCTAAATAATACTATTTCAGTGGGTAAACGCATAATGCACGGCAAGCTTTCTCACTTGGTCAGTTTTAAAATTATTCTAAAAATAGTGCAGAAGTCTTCTCCCAACTTTGTCATCACCTGTTATAAACCTTAGAATCTGCCCTGAATTGAAAGAGAGTTTTGTCTGTCTGGCTGTAGACCAGAAGCAGCTTTCCATGGCTTCAGAGGAGAACTTCTCAGTACACCTGAGATGCTATGGATTGTATCTGAAATACTTTGCATGGAAAACATGTGTTCTGCCTCTAGACTACTTTCTAGGATAAAAGACCATGCACATTTTAAAAAATATTTTATTTAATTATACCAGTTAAAGGCCATCTGACTCCTAGTAACTCTAGGCAGCTTATTCTTAGAAAAGCACAAAAACAGAGAGAGAAAAACGATGGCCCAAAGAAAAACATATAAACAAACAAACAGCCATCCAACAGGGGCTCAAGCCTCACCCTACCCTCATAGCTTGGGAGAATAGCCAAGCCTTTAATAGCTTCCTGAACATCATCAGGGTAGGGGCCATCCGGATTGCTGGAGGGATATTGTTCCAGAAGGCAGGTGCCAAGGCAGAGAAGTCACAATTCATGGGTCCCATTAGATGACACTGCTTATTTGATGGGACCTGAAGCATGTACACTTTGCCTGATCTCACCAGGGCACAGAAACTACCAGAGAGAGGTGGTCCCTCAAATAACCAAGCCTATGCCATGAAGTGCTTTATAGGTAATAATTGTACCCTAAAGCCAACTGGTAACCACTGCAGCTTATGGGGTTGTGGAGTCATATGGGCATAATGAGGAATGCCAATCATTGCCCATGCCACTGCATTGTGGACCTGCTATAGCTTCTGAGTGGTCTTTATATCTATTTGTATAGATCAGTTTTCCATAATCTAAAACTTCCAGTATTCCCACCCAGCATGGTGATTGAAGTAGATTGAGGAAGACTAGCATTGCTAGTTGCGATACCACTGAATCAGGCTCAACACCTGGTGATGGTATGAACAAATGCGCACCATATTTTTATTTATTATTTATGGCATCTTTTTAGAGCCAGTTTGGTCTAGTGGTTAAGGCAACGGGCTAGAAACCAGGAGTCTGTGAGTTCTAGTTCCGCCTTAGGCATGAAAGCCGGCTGGGTGACCTTGGACCAATCACTCTCTCTCAGCCCTAGGAAGGAGCCAATGACAAACCAGGAGACTGAGAGTTCTAGTCCCGCCTTAGGCATGAAAGCCGGCTGGGTGACCTTGGGCCAGTCACTCTCTCAGCCCAACTCACCTCACAGGGTTGTTGTTGTGGGGAAAATAGGAGGAGGAAGGAGTATTTGGTATGTTCGCCGCCTTGAGTTATTTATAAAAATAATAAAGGCGGGATAGAAAATAAATAAAATAAATAAAATCTTGTCCTGTCTCATAGCTTTTCCAAGGACACTCCACTAATCTCTTCCCATCCATCCATCTTATTTGTTCCTATTTCCTGCAAGTACAACAATATTTTCTCGCCCATCCTTTTCTAACTTGTATCAAATGCCCAAGATATGTCACTTTCTGCTTGCTGATCATCACTTTGGAGAGCAGTCACTCTCTCTCATGCAGGACTGATTGACTGAATCTTCTTGTAGCCCATGGCACTTTTAGTGTTTCCAAATGCATAAATCAAAGGCTTCAATCTTCTTTCTCTCACTCTTTCTCAATGTCCAGATTTCACAGCAGTAAATTACTGTTGGAAAGTCCGCTCCTATAACTCTTTTGATTTTTACTCCCATTGAAATGTCTTTATCCTTCATGATTGTGTCTAAGATTGTCACTGCCTTCTTCTCTAGGACTAATATGCTCTTTACTTCTACAGTACACTGTCCATCTTTATCTATTCCTGAGGTCAAGAAAACAATATCTATCACCTTCACTTTTTCAATGTCAGTTGTAAATTCACTAAGCATGCAAGATATTACCTTTGTATTCCTAATTTCTAACATTAAGGTGGATTTTTACTTTCCATTTTCATTTCATAATAAGATGTTTTAAGTCTTCTTTATTTTTAGCTAAGAAAGTAGTATTGTTTGCATATTTCAAATTGTTAGTATTTTGACGTCCAATTTTAACTCCAGCTGTCACCTCTCCTAGCCCTAGCCTACCATTCTTACAATATGTTTACTGTACTGGGGCAATATACATCCTTGCCTCACTTCCTTCCTTATTTTGAACCACTCTGATTTTCCAGACTCAGTTTAAATAGCAACTTATTGCTCATTGTAATTTTTTTCAGAATATCCGGTTGTTCTGGCACATCCATGAGCCTTAATATGGTCGATATTCTGGCATGATCTACCTAGTCAAGGGCCTTTCTGTGGTCAATGAAGCAAATTACAGCATCTTTCTCCTATTCTTTCATTCTTTCTTCTCCATCTCATGTTAACAGTCTGATTTTATGTCCTTCTGCCTTTCCTGAAGCCAGTCTGTCTGCAATTCCCTCTCCATGTGTAGCTCTATCATTTATAAATAATAGCTTTAATTTAAAAAGAAATGCAGAATATCTCACTGAAGCAGGGACTTTTTTGTTCCTGGAGTCAAGTCTGGAAAAGACCACCTTTCAGATACAAATTCCCTTCAAATAGGAGTATTTTCTGGGAAACCTTTGAAAAGAGCATTCTCCATAGAATAGAAGTCATGGCCTTATTACTAGGGGTATAAATCATAATGATCAAGCATGAATATAATATTTATTAAAAATCATTCTGAACCATGACTGTTATTCTTGTACACCAAAGCTGACCCTACCATTAGGAAAAATAAATCAATGACCTCAGGTGGTGGATAGGGAGTTGGGAGCTTGGCAGCAGTAAAATGTACATCTCAAGTGGAAGATGCTGTCCCAATGCCAATATGGCCACCACCTTGTCCTTGACCTCAGAGAGAAGAATGTGGTGTGACGAGTACTGGTTTTGTATCTCAGAAGAGCTGTGTTACTAGTAACTATGTAGTGTCCAATAATCACCAAATGTCTTGAGACGCATTTTTGGTGGGACTGCAATTTTTCCAGTTTAATGTTGTGACATATTTAACAGACATTTGAACTTTAGGGAAAATATTTTGCTCTCCTGATAAAAACCCTTTGCATTTTTTTCTCCTGCGTGAAAACTATCAAAGCTGGCTTTCTTTGGAAGTGTGCAATACAGGAGCATACTCCCTTGGTTGACATCCCAAAGAGATTGATACACATGTGGAGTCCTTGGTGCTCTCTGAGCCTTGTTGTTTTCTTGCAGACGTTTCATTGCCCAACTAGGCAACATGCTCAGTGTGAAAAGGAAGTGGTGTTCGCACTGAGGATGTTGCCTAGTCGGGCAACGAAACGTCTGCAAGAAAACAACAAGGCTCAGAGAGCACCAAGGACTCCACAGTTCAACCCTGAGCTACAAATATTCTCTTCGATAGGTTGATATACATAAAAGAGTCGCTCTTTGAGTGAGATGGGTGGTGACGAAATTTGAAATATAAATAAAAAATAAATGAAATGAAACTTGAACTTTGTTTTCTCAGCTCTTTTTGTGTTTTACAGGCACATAATGCTCAGGGATGTCCACACAAATTTCTTTGGTTTGCTTTTCTTTTCTGTTTACACGAACAGACAAGAAAAACCCAATGACATGGTCTCTATATGTCTCTTTGTTCAACATTTCATTCAGAGGAGAAGATGATAAGGGATATGTTAAGGGATATGTTGTTCTTTTAAAGTACCTTTCTTCTGGTTTCTCTCTCGTCTTTTCAACCCATGTTTAGTTTTCATCAAAGAACAAACCCACAGCCAGTGGGGAAAGGAGGGAGAGAAAAAGAGGATGTTTACTGAAGACACATGCACAGTCCACTCAAATTGCTTGGATCATTTGTGGTTTAAGGTGGTTAAGTAACTGGTTTTTGTTTTTTCATAAAACAGTTAGCAGGGGAGGGGAACAAATGTAGCATTAGAGAAATCATAGAACTGCCCCCTTCCTTCCCATTATCCATGCTATGAAAGAAGAGCATTCACTAAAGAAAGCCTAAACACAGAATGCAACACAGCTCTTTTCCGTTTATTAATTGATCATACACACTCATGCTGACAGATGGAAAAAATGAACTTTATAGGCTGAATAAAAATAAACAGCAGACACACAGACATCACTGGCATGAACTGTCATCACAGCATATGAGGAAATATAATTGGTCGGGGTGCTCTTCTTGCTTTGGAGCCATTTCATAAGTGTGGGATCCCACTCCAGTGATTCACAGCATACATGGAACTTTGTGGAACCATCTTCCCAAAGACAACTCACCTGTCCTTCTTGTTGAATGATTTTAGCACAAATTAAATGTTACGGGAGCCATCTATTTTCCAAAGCATTAGCTCCCATCTCCGCTTCCTCCATACCACCCAAAAAGCATCATGGAAACATTGCTGCACCGTGAAGGCAGAGAAATGCATGGGTTCATACAACACAGCAAACTCATCTGCTTAAAGGCACTACAGCATTATTTGCACAATGTGTGGATCTGGGTTAATTTTAACCTTGTTAATTTGTGTGTGCGTGCGAGAGAGCGAGTAGCTTAGCAAATTGTGAAAATCCCCCAAATGAGCTAATCCAGTAGTCGAGTGGAGCATGTTGTATGAACAGTTGGCGAGGGCAGTGGGGTAGGCTAAGTCAAATGAAGACAGGTAGAACCTGTAGCAGCACAATGTTGTCCTGCCATGTATTTTGTAATACTGAAGATAATGGAAGGAAAGAAGATCCTTGGCCAGTTGTTCAGCTCCTCATTTCATCCATGTTTCAGTGAAAACCCAAGTGGTTTTTCTTGTTGTTATTAAGTATACAGCATAGGCTTCAGCTGGTTTCTTTTAATTCATTCCGTTTTAATAAGAAAAGTCCTATTAAATTTTTCAAGGTGGTAAATTATTCAGGAAAAGGATGAAAAGAGAATCAGTACAAAGAAATAGGAATTCCAGAAACTGAGGAATCCAACTGAAACTAGCAGATTTTAAGATTATAGTAAAATCAGTGAAAGAAATGCTTGGTGGAAAAGGAAAAAAATAGCATAATAAATTTTAAGAAAGTGTTCACAAATGAGAGAAAAAATGGAAAAACAGAAGAATATTATTTTATTTAAAACTTATTTTGTATTTGAAATTTTGTTTTGGAAGTTTTCAAAATATAACAATTATTTTTAAAGCAATAAAGTAACAGAAGGAGAGAATTGGGTAAAATCACTCATTTCCTCTGAGATATAATGGGAACAAATTGTGGATCATATTAAGAAAGTTTTCAAGTAAGAAAAAATATATAAGATAAGTCATATAAAATATATGCATTGTTTATGGGTTATGTTTGGAGGGTTGATTCAGTTAAGCACTAAACATAAATTAAAATTTAGGAGATAATATCAAATGTATGAAGTCAAACAGACTGACATGGAATAAGATAATTTCATAAAATACTAGTTACCTTTTTTTTTGGCTTTATTGTTTTCATCTTATAGTTGTACTGATTGATTTGTGATTTGGATGTTTAATGCATCTTGCCTAAGGAAGAGAGCTAGTAAATACCAAATATACAAGTAGGTATGTAAATAATTAGAGAGCCAGTTTGGTGTAGTGGTTAAGGCATCAGGCTAGAAACTGGGAGACTGAAAGTTCTAGTTCCACCTTAGGCATGAAAGCCGACTGGGTGACCTTGGGCCAGTCACTCTCTCTCAGCCCTAGGAAGGAGCCAATAGGAAACCAGGAGACTGAGAGTTCTAGTCCCGCCTTAGGCACGAAGCCAGCTGGGTGACCTTGGGCCAGTCACTCTCTCTCAGCCCTAGGAAGGAGGCAATGGCAAACCACTTCCGAAAAACTTGCCAAGAAAACTGCAGGGACTTGTCCAGACAATCGCTAGTGGTCAACACTGACTCAAACAAACAAACAAACAAATCATGAACAAATTGTTGCTCCTCTTTGGTAGCCATTTTTCATTCCCCACTTAAAGAGGCATTTTCCAAGGATGAACCCCCTCTCACTCACCTGGTACTTGTGCTTTCTTTTCTTGTTGAACCCCTAGTACAGCCTTGCTTCACTTTATAAAGCCACAGCCTTATCTAACGTTTTGTGTGGGGAATGCAAACCAAGGAATCAAATACTGCAGCACAAACAGCACTTCCTCTTTTACTGTCGCAGGCTATCCAGATGTCCTGTCCCCATAGCCACCTCCTTTTCATTTCTCTTTCAAACACAGGGAACGTTTTCCAGGGTAATGGAGGCAAGACTTGGATTGTCAGCAGAATTCCAAACAAGGTTATGAATATGCAGTACAATTTCAGAGATTGAAAGGATTATGTGGTATTATACAGGAGCAATATGCATTATGGAATATAAATGCCATTCCTGGTGGCTGGAAAAGTATTAATATAATATGGGCAGTGAATCTGCTCTGAATCAGAATGCCATTACTTTCATGCTAGAATATGAATATAGATTTATTTACAGTCAAAGACCTGCTTTACATATTGTCAGGAAGACAAATAAAAGGAAGGGATGGGAAAATACATTTTTTACATATATACATACTGTACCTATCACACTATTCCCCTTCACAGTAAGAAACGTTATGCAGAATACAGAAAACTAATAAGAAATAGTGAGCCAAATGAAGGGACAGAGGGAGGGACAAAGGGAAATATGGCGTGGGCGGGATGGGGGCAGTGCATCCATCCTTGCCCTACTTGACCTCTCGGCAGCTTTCAATACCATCGACCATGGTATCCTTTTTTTTTAAATATATTTTATTGAATTTTAAATATACATAGATAAAAGTTTGAAAAGGAAAAAGAAATAGAAATACAAATCAAAGAAAGAAATGAAAAAGTGTAGTAAAGTAAATAGAAAAAGAGAAAGATGAAACATAGAAATTAGTCAACTTCCGATTTATCTCTGGTCTTAGTAATTTAAATATTAATCTCTTTCATGCTAGTACTATATATAACATTGTAAAACATTTCCTGTCTAATATATCAGACCATGGTATCCTTATGGATCAACTCAGAGGATTGGGGTGGGCGGCACAGTGTAGTGCTGGTCACCTCCTTTCTCCAGGGTCGATTCCAGTCGGTGGTGATGGGGGGGAGAGACCCCACCCTCGGCCCCTACTGTGTGGGGTGCCACTGGGATCAGTGCTCTCTCCCCTCCTATTTAACATCTACATGAAGCCACTAGGTGAGCTCATCCATCCCCATGGGGTGTGGTATCATCAGTATGCTGATGGTACCCAATTAAACATCTCTGCCCATGGTAAAATAGAAAAGGTGTTGGTTAGATTACCAACCTCAGTTGCATCCATGAGACCTGCAGCATTCCTAGCTAACAGTAAGAAGAGTATCAGTCATTTTGGCACATATTGCCAGTACGCCACAACCAAACCACAACCAAAGCCAATTTTTGGCCTAAGCACACTTACACTATTCTATGCAACTAGGATCCCTAATCAGAGACTACCTTGCAAGCCTACATATTCTTGCCTGTATCATAACAGTTAGGAGTTATATGCAATATACCGACACATGCTCAGGATGCAAGTAAAATTCTTAACCATTTAAGCTAAACTAAACTAAACTAAAAATTATTTAATGTTTAACATACCTTAAAAGCAAAAGAGAGGGAAGAGAAAAAATGTAAAAACTATATAACTTCCAAAGAAGAATGGCTTTAGAACAGATCTTAGCAATCCATCTAGTGCAGAGCTTTCCAGACTGTGTGTCGGGACACGTTAGTGTGTCGGCTGCAGTGTCTGGGTGTGTCGCGGCTACTGCTGCCTCCGAGCCCTGCCAGGATTCCACGCAGGTCCTAGTGCCTGCCTTGTGCCCTGCTGTAAGAGTGTGTCGCGAAATGATACATGTCTAAAAAGTGTGTCACCAACATGAAAAGTTTGGAAAGCTCTGATCTAGTGGTTTCTGGAGTCAAAGCAGCAAGTAAGAGGATAATGTTCTCGTCAGTCAGCCTACTGAGATGATTGAATTAAAGAGGTATTGTTAAATCTGTGTGCCAAGACTTATAGAATGGGTAACACAATTTGCCCACTAGCCATGGGCATAAACCTTCTTCAAGACCTTATAATCGAACCACAAGATGACAAGGGCATGAGTGATTGTCTTCAGTACAACAAGGGCATGAATGATTGTCTTCAGTACAACAAAAATACAAATACTGTATATGAGTAAGAAATATATTTTACCATTGCAGTGCTCTATAACTTTCCAAGAATTGTGGAATATGAAATCCAATACATCTGTAGGCAATAAAGTACTACTTAGTTACACCAGAAATTAGTTATTGTAATGTACTCTGTATAGTCTATCCCTGAAAAGTGTCCACTGGTACAAGTGGCAAGGATGTTAACTGGGATAAAAATGTGCCCATGCTGAAAGATCTGCACTGGTTTTCAATTACTTTCTTGGCACAATTTAAGGTAGTGACATTTAACGTTAAACCACTAATGAGCTTTTAAAAAAGGTAGAGTTACCTTCAAGTTGAAGTTGACTGTTGATGACTTCCTGGACACACCCATTATTATTTTTCTTGGCAAAAATAAGGAAGTGGTTTGCTATACAGTAGCTTTCTTTTGAGAAGATTTTTTTCAACTTCCTGAAAAGGGGGTCTTCTTTTTCATCATGAATCTATCTCAACGTTAAGATCTGCAGGATATATTCTGAAGATGTCATACATTCATAATTTATCAGGCACATGGAAGATGGCCTTCTCTTGCATACTTTTCAGGCTATAGAATGTATTGGGCCTCCCTTTTTTATTTCCTTTAGAAGGGCAGCTAAGACAGATCACCTTAGCTGGGTCTTGAATGATTTTAACAGTTACAGTTTATAATTGTTTCTTTCTTTTGTTTATTCTGCAATTTTTTTAAAAAAAATGTGAACAGCTGTTTTGAACATTCAACAAATGAAGGGCAGAATCTACCCCAAATTTTAAAAATGTACTGTACTGATCTACATATATGATATGCTTTTACATAACCAGTTCTCTTCATGGTAGCAAAGAAGGGTTGCACCACTTAGAGAACTCATCCTACTGTACATTAGAAGAACATCTTGATTAGCTAGGCTGACCATATTTCAGGATGGCAAAATGGGACACGGTCTTATGTAATATTCCGTATTCATGAAAAAGACAGGGGTCCCCGCCCCCCAGTCCACGCGATTGGCTCCCGCCTGCAAACCTCACCCCCCGGTCCGAGCGATTGGCTCCTGCCTGCAAACCCCGCTCCCCGGTCCGCGCGGTTGGCTCCCACCTGCAAACCCTGCCCCCCAGTCCGCGCAATTAGCTCCCACCTGCATACCCCGCCCCCAGTCCACGCGGTTGGCTCCCGCCTGCAAAACCCGCCCCCCAGTCCGCGCTCCGGCTCGGATCCTCCTTCCGCGCCATTCCCGCTGGGTTTGAAACATGGGACAAAATTGAGATTTTTATGAAAACGACAGGATGGTTGAAAAATGCTAAAAAAACGGGACTGTCCCGTTCAAAACGGGACATATGGTCAGCCTATGATTAGCCCAAATTAGAAATTAGGAGAAATTGAAGACCAGACAAATTAAAATACTTTTTTTTAAATTACAACCCAAGTTTGAGTACTGAAAAAATTAAGCATACCAACATGTCTCTTTGGACATAGCCTAATACAGGAAAATAAATTAACTTGCACACTCTTCCCACCCTGCATGAGCCTTTGCTGTCGGTACCAAGTGCAACTGTTCAGCCAAAACCACTTTGTGACCTGATACAAATAAAATTGTCTTGAGCCAGCAGCTTTGGCTTTTGTGCTTTGTTTCCAAGAGGAGTGAGAGGTCAGAAGGAAAGAAGCATAAAAGAGGGAGCTAACCCATCCAGCAGAAGCAGCCACATTTCCTGCAGTCTGCCCTGTAGACCATTGCTGGCAACCTGCCTTGAGGCAGCAGAGCGTTGCCCTTTCCACCAATAATAGGTGGTGCTATAGATACAACAGATATGCCTAGGAGAGCTTTTTGGAAAACATCTCAGAGGAAATCTGCTTTTGTGAAGCTGCAAAAGGCCACTTCAGCTGTTTAATTTGTAGATTCTGCCTTTGACAACTGCATGAACACAAAACTTTGCTGCTATCAAGTAAACACAGACATACAAACATTCCATGCCATGCTTTATATGTGCTTTCATAACTTCTGTAATTTCCCCTGGAGCCATGTGCTAACAAGGAACTTTGGGAAACTAGCAAGTTGCACATTTTACATTTTGTACATAATGAAATGCAATCTTGAGTGAATGTGAGGCTTGTGAGAATGGATTGCTACTCTCAGCTAAAGTTTGTTTTGCTTTGGTTTTGGCCAACTGACTAAGGGCTGAACTCCAGTCCTGTGCTTTTTATCCCCTGAATGCAGAACTGTTTTTCATAATTTGCCAGCATGAGAAAGCCTAGTCTGACTCAAGTAGGAAGCCCAGCTTCTTTCTTCTGTTATCACTGCTTTGGATATGCATCTGAAGCCATTCTGGACCCCTCTTGATCAAAAAAAGCAAAGCTCCACTAGAAAAGCACACCTAACTGTGGAAGGAAGCTCTCGAAAGAAAACAGTATGCATATGTTAAAAGTTTAACCTTGTGCAAATAGCCTTGACACAGGTCTTCCTGACATTAGCGCAGCTATGGAGGACACATTTTCATAAAGAACAGCTGGGGCTGAGCATACCTGTCACCACACAAAATTATTTTAAAATCAATGTTAGGTTCAGACATGTTTTCTACACATTTAGGAATCATGGAAGAACCTGAAAATAACTATTTGGCCTACAGAAGGTTTAAAGAAGACAGCTTTCTCACTTGTATCTACAACACATGTGTGGTCATCTTTTATTTTGGCAAGTTAGTGGGAAAATCACATCATAAGTGTCATGAAAATCCATGGACTGATTTCCAGAGTCATTGGTAATCAAAGCAAAAACCATAACCTTCAAAGAATTATCACTTATAACTAACCACATGTTCCACATTTTTTTGCTTGTACTTTATGTTTCTGACCTTTGACAATGATAATGATAATGATAATTCAATTGCAAAAGGCAGATTTACTTGGAACAGCTTACATCCTGTGACAATACCTTTAACACGATCAAACAACAACATCTGCCTATCCCAGGTCCTTGGGAAGGACTCAATAGGTGGATAAAAATGCCAAATTCAGTCTAAACATCTGGCTGACTGTGCGACCACCACCACCAACAATAATAATAATATCTTACCCCCATATTATATTATTTAAGATTTATATTATGCATAGGTTGAACCCTACAGTATTTGAAATGTACTGAAACTGAAACTTTTACTTAAAAAAATAACAATATAAAAACAAAATTCTGTATTTTTCCCTTTCTCCAAAAAGTGAAATGTTTTGAGGTAGGCAGTCAGTCCACAGGACCAAGGAAGGAGGAGTAATTTCAGATGTAATATTAGGGTACATTTTAAAGATGTCCATTCATTGGCGATCACTCGTAGCTGAGTAAGATTGTCTTCCGAGGGTAAAATCTTAACAGTGGATCCGCAAGTGGCTGTAAAGGCCAATTCTGGATCCGCACAACCTCCCACAATGAGGGCATAGGTTTCCGGGTGGGAGACGGTCATGATGAGGGTTTGCCTGATGTGCCTTCCTTTTAGCTCTTTTCTCCCTGTCGCCCTGTACTCGTGCTTCTTCAAAGTCCATAGCGCCTTTAATAAAGGTTGACCTCCAATTGAAACGCTCATGAGTTAGGGCTTCCCAGTTCTCAATGCTGATATTACATTTTTTAAAATTAGCTTTGAGAGTGTCTTTGAATCTCTTTTTAAATTTAAATCTCTTTTTAGATTTTAACATCTTTTTGAAGACTAGCAGTGGTGTGCTGCAGTTCAATAAAGACATGACAAGGTATCCTAGTTGTGTGAGTAACTTTGGCCTGCTGTCACTCCTTCCAAGGAGGCCTGTTCCTTTCTCTGAAAATGTACAGCCTCCATTTCTGGATCATCTTTCCTCCATGATCCCTCAATCTGGTCCCAGGGAGTGGTGGCATCATTCAAGATTCTTCTGTTAAAACCAACATCCTTCTAATCCCAAAGTGAAGAATGCTCTTTGAAATAGAACTACATGTCCCTGTACTCCCAACATGCTTTACTCAGACAAGAGGGGGTGGGAGAATGGTGTACCATGTGAACTCCACATCAAGTATTATAGTGCATGCGGAATATGCAACCAAGCATGAAGACTTTGCCTATAAGTTTAAAAGATCTAAATAATAATAATAATAATAATAATAATAATTATTATTATTATTATTATTATTATTATTATTTTAAATTTATTGGCTGCCCAACTCCCCGGCACAATCACTTTTCTTTCCTTTTTTTTTAATGTGTGGGGTTCTGAAGTGTAACACTGTGGCAGGTTTCCATTGCCAGGAGGCAATACAAAATAGAGTTTTGAGCAAGCAATAGAGCAAGCGTCTTTTAATTTCATGGCTGCAGTCACTGTCTGTTGAGATCTAGATGTTACCAACTGAAGAGAATGCCTGTAGCTCAGGGTTGAACTGTGCAGTCCTTGGTGCTGAGCTTGGTTGTTTTCTTGCAGTTTCATTGCCCAGCTAGGCAACATCTTCAGTGCTAGAAGGGAATGGTGTACCATATAAACAGAGAGCAAACCCCACACTCACTAGCATTGAAGATGTTGCCTAGTTGGGCAATGAAACGTCTGCAAAAAAACAACCAAGCTCAGAGAGCACCAAGGACTCCACATCTAGATGTTACCTGGACAATGTCTGCTCCTCTGAATGGAAGTCCCACAACTTTTTTCCATGTTTCCCATAATGTCATTAGACAAAGAAAAAAAAACTATGTGGCAACAGCATATAATAAGTATGTCTAACTCTTCCATCATTGCAATATTTGAGGAGGGTGGGCATGAAAACAGGGTGATGCCTCATGTAATAGTTGTAGTACGTAAAGCTTATTGTAAACCACCCAGAGTTCCCCCTTCGGGGGAAGATGGATGGTAATGTTAAATAAATAAATAAATAAATAAACAAACAAACAAACAAACAAACAAAGGCAAACAGAGAAAGTGCTGCCTGCAGTGCTGTTATTTTCGGTTCTATTCCTAACACAACATTCACCAGCAGCTCTAATGTGACCTGACAGTTTATCTACAATACGCCAGTGTTTCTCAGCCTTGGCAACTTTAATATGCATGGACTTTGACTCCCAGAATTCCCCAGCTAGTATGTCTGGCTCAGGAATTCTGGGAGTTGAAGTCCACGCATATTAAAGTTGCCAAGGTTGAGAAATACTGATCTACACATTACATCTACCTTCATTAAAGCTTTTCTTACAAAACAATGAAGGGTCATACTTACTGTTGCCAGCTGTAGCATATGAATTTAATTTAGTGAGTCATCATTTTGTATAATATACAATAAATAGATCAAATCCAGAGCAAGGGATGCATGAAATGGAAAGATAAATAGAAAGACCTCATAGTACTTGTTACAAAGACTAATTTTGCACTTATAATTCACTGTTTGCCCTGATTTTGGGTGTCACAGCTTGGGCTACAATCTCATCACAGTGCTTCATTATAGCCATAGTCTCATGTTAGCCTGGCTCAAGCCAGAGAGCACCACCAAAGCAGGGCTGAACGAACCAGCAGGCACAATAAAGGGAAAACATTCATTTTGATTAGCTGTATCTCATTCTCTCTCTCTCTCTCTCTCTCTGCTTGCACTTGACATCTGAACAAATTAATTTGAGAGCAGAGTCTGAAGAAAAGCTTAGCGAGGGCTCCTCAAATTTCAAGCACCAAGGTGCCACTGCCACAAGATCCAGCACCAAATGTAACTTGGGATTTGTATTTTAAGCTATTAAAAGCCAGCTCTTCAGAATATGCTGCTAATTACTCTTGTGGACAGTTGGATAGGAATCTGTACCCTTATCTCACAAAATTACATTAATGAGCAGAGAACAAAATTAGTCACATGGATTTAACTACTTTTAAACACCCAACCAGCCTCTTCAAAACATAAACTTCTTTAGCAAAAACCCACCTACAGCCTCATTGCTTTCCAGTTCCCTTTGTCATTTCCATTATCCTCCTTCATATCTTCCATCCTGTTTTTTAATTAGGACTTTTTCTTTGTCTTCATCTAGCTTAGACAGAAAATACAAGGATGTACACAATAGCTCATTGCTTGATGGTGTAGCCATTAAGGAATAGATAAGTATACTTCTCTTGTTGGCAATCTTGAAGGAGAATCTATATTCGAATAAAATTGGCTATTTCTGCAATTATCTCAAATATATCAATGATAAGTTGAAGATATTCTCCTAGCTGGCAAATGAACCACTACATATCCTGAAAGCTCTCTGACCATGTAGGTTTCTAAAGTCCACAGGAGAGCTATATAAGTAAAGCAGGCTCCATGTTACATGTATGCATTGATGCCATAGATGTCTGTTCCTAACCAGGATGATGCCAAAATAATGAAATAGACATTTATTTATTTATTATTTAAATGTGTATTACTGCCCATCTCCCCCGAACCGGGGGATTATGATGTCATGACACAGGTTCTACCCCATTCTTATCTATCTTGTGACATTATATGCAGGTATATAAGGAGTAGAGTTTGCGTCATGACATCACAATGCACATTGTCAGTTGCTCCCCTTTCCCACTTGATTGATATGGCTAGCAGTGATGGGTAATGAGACCAATAATTGAAATTAAAAGGAGGGAATAGAACTGGTAAGTTTGCCCACCATATAATTCCAATCATGTGAGAAGAAGGTGATATCATTACAGTGTCAATATGGATGGTTATCTGGAATTCTGAGCCCTGTTATCTGGGAGGAATTTGAGCCAGTTGATCCTGAGGAAGTGGACAGGGTCCTCGTGTCGGTGAGCTCGGCCACCTGTGTTCTGGACCGATGCCCCTCCTGGTTGGTTAGGTCCCCGGAGGTGGCATGTGGCTGGGTCCAAGGAGTGGTTAATGCCTCTTTGCGAGAGGAGGTGGTACCATCTGCCTTCTCAAGAGGCCATCCTTGGCTGTGTTAGACAACTTTCATCCAGTCTCCAACCTTCCCTTTTTGGGGAAGGTTGTTGAGCGGGTAGGTGGCACGCAGCTTCAGAGGGCCCTGGATGAAGGGGATTATCTGCACCCTTTTCAGTCTGGGTTCAAGCCGGGGTATAGCACTAAGATGGCATTGGTCGTGCTTGCTGATGACCTTTGGAGGGCTCGGGACAGAGTTGGTACAACTATCCTGGCTCTCCTGAATCTCTCAGCAGCTTTCGATACCATTGACCATGGTATCCTTCTGGACCGGCTCTAGAGGTTGGGAGTGGGAGGCACCATTTTGCGGCAGTTCTCCTCCTTTCTCCATGGCCTGTGCCAGTTGTTGGGCAAGGAGAGGTTATCTTGTCATCTTTGACTCTGGACAGGGTTGCACTCCCCTGGACTGAGCTGGTGCACAATTTGGGGGTCCTCCTGGACTCACGGCTCCTGCTTGATGAGCAGGTGGCAGCTGTGGCTAGGGGGCCTTTGCACAGTTCCATCTTGTGCGCCAATTGCATCCTTTCCTGGACCAGGAGGCCTTGCTCACGGTCACCCACACCTTAGTCACTTCCTGTTTAGATTACTGCAATGTGCCCTTGAAGACCTCTCGGAAATTACAACTTGTCCAGAATGCAGTGGCATGCACAGTATTGGGTGTTCGTAGGTTTGCCCATGTTTCACCTCAATTGCGCAAGATGCATTGGCTTCCAGTTTCCTTCCAGGTGCAATTCAAGGTGCTGGTTATCACTTTTAAAAGCCCTACATGGCACTGGACCTGGTTATTTGCGGGACCACCTCTCCCTAAGAATATCTGCCCATTCCACTAGATCAGATAGGGTAGGCATGCTCCAGATCCCTTCCCTGAAATCCTACCACCTAGTGGGATCTCGGAAGCATGCCTTTTCCTTGGCTGCCCCTACTTTACAGAACACCCTCTCCCTGGCAGGCTCCCACCCTTTAGCCTTTCAGACCTGGCGTTTTACTTTTCTGCACTTTTTCTTTTTTTCTCTCTTTATTCTATATTAGTTTCTGTTAGTTTTTATCTTCCTTTTAAAAAATTTTACATACAAACACACGCACGTATGTATGTATGTATGTATGTATGTATGTATGTATATACCTGGCTTTTTACTGAGGTGCTGGGATAGGATAGGATAGGATAGGATAGGATAGGATAGGATAGGATAGGATAGGATAGGATAGGATAGGATAGGATAGGAAGAATGGAATGAGGGTAATTGGAGCTTGCTGAGGGGCATCCTAAGGGGATGATTAAGGCGCAGGGCTTTGGTTTTCGTTTGATCATGTTACTGTTTTATGATTGTTCTATATCATTCATCATCATTGGCGATCACTCGTAGCCGAGTACGATTGTCTAATAGTTCCTGGTTTTACTGTTGTTGTGACCCGCCCAGAGTTGCTTAAGATGGGCGGCCATATAAATCTTTTAAATAAATAAATACATTTCTCATACAGTGAGGATTCCTGAGTCACTTAATAGCCTGATGGGCTTATCTCTCAGCCCAATATTTTTCCTAGGGGGGTGGTGGTGGTGGTGGTGGTGGTGGAGGAGGAGGAGGAGGAGGAGGAGGGGGTAGCAGCTCTGGATGTCATCTAGAGGAAAAATGAGGTATACATTTAAGGAATAAGTACACGAATAAAAGGGGTAGAAAACACAATTAAAGAAACATTCTAACCTTTATTAATTAATAATAAAATAAGCTGAAATGGAGAGAGACTGATAGGAAAGAGAGAGAGAAGGGGAAGGACTGGTTAATTTTGTGAAAATCATGCAACTATTGAGCTTCACAGTGACTATATTCAAGTAGCCTGGTTAAATACTGACTTTCTTTCATAGTCAATCAGATAATAAGACCTCTTTTAGTATGACAGAATAGTGAAATTCATCACCATAATTTAATTGTAGAAGGTTATTAAAGAGCACTTTGACTGCCCTCCTGCTTCGGCGCTGCTTTTGTATATTAAACTCAGACTAATCAAATTGCAGATTCCAAAAGTACGGTATTAGTCATCCTCACCCCTTTTAATTTGTTTAATGGCCTCCCTGTGTATGTGTGTGTGCATGCGTGCATTTGTGTGCGTGTAATTCTGCAATGTAGGCTCACCCCTTGTAAATAAAGAATGGAGCGGAGAGCCAGTTTGCTTAAAAGAATAAAGTGTGCCTCCTTTCTAAGGTTACATTTAATGTCCGGGTAATTCATGGGATGTGTACCACAGCCAATGACTTATTTGTGTTCAATAGCCTGCAGACACCGGAGGAGCGAAGGGAGGAGGTGGGGATAAAGCAAAGGAATAAAATGTATGACTTCAGACTTACTGCTTCAAAACCCTTTTTGTACTTTGCCAACTTCTCCTGCTGGAAGATGCAGTCTTTTGCTAAGAAGTCAACTGCAAGACAGGAATGAAAATTTTAAAGAAGATAAATTAGCCTGTAAAAGGCTATCCTTTCCTGTATTTTTATCCCTTAAAAAATAAAAAGATAAGGGAGTACTATCCACCAGAACTGTGCTGAGCCTTCATTTATTTCAAAGAGGTTTGTATTCCAATAGTTTGTTCCTAGAAATGCTCTATAAGCCTGACCACAGAATAATCTTCCCAGGTGGAAATGGACACACGTTTCAAATGTAAGGGGTGGTAGGGTGTCTGGCTATGAGCATGACAAAGAGAGAGAATTGGGAGTAACATAAAGGTAAAGGTAAAGGTTTTCCCCTGCACAGTCATGTCCGGCTCTAGGGGGCAGTGCTCATCTCCGTTTCTTAGCCGAAGAGCCAGCGCTGTCCGAAGACGCTTCCACGGTCATGTGGCCGGCATGACACATGTGGAACGCTGTTACCTACCCACCGAAGTGGTACCTATTTATCTACTTGCATTTGCATGCTTTCGAATTGCTAGGCTGGCAAGAGCTGGGGCGAGTGCGGGAGCTCACTCCATCACTCCGTCCTTTACCTTTTACCTTCCTCCAAGTCAAAGCCAATGAAATCAAGAAGAGCAAAATCAGAAAATCTATTTGATAGGAACACCACAATACCTGTCCTATAAACAGTGTCATAGTAGTTTTCAAGGATCTTTCCTTGTTTGTTTGTCTTAGGGATGTTCAGATAAGCCAATACTGGAACTGTGTCACCATCACATATATTCAGTCATTAACCTATTTTGTCAAAGTCCTGCATTATTCTGCAATTAAACACATACAGAGAGGAAAATTTGCATTTCTTTTCATATGCAGTTTTCTCTAACACATTCATTTTTGCACACATCCTATCCTAGTGGGTTCATATTAAATATTAAAAAGACAAAGAAAATATCAAACAGCATGCTTAGCAAACTTCACAGATGATGATGAAAAAGTAAGGGTGATAGATTTGCTTTCTTGAGCTCAAAAAAAAGATGAAAACTGTTTGTTGACGAAGTTGAGCAGATTAAACCTATGGAGGAAGACAATTAAAAACTTAGACAAGATCATGAAGGATAAAGATATTTCTATGAGAACAAAGATCTGAATAGTCAAAATAATGGTCTTTCCATTGATAATGTATGGCTGAGAAAGCTGGATGTTGAGAAAGAGCAAGATAGAGTCTCCTCTTCTACTTATAGATCTGGAGATGGCTACTAAGAATACCATAGACTGAAAGAAGAATCAAACAATCCCCAGCCAAATAAAAGCTGAGTGTTCCCTTGGCAAGCAGAAACTCATGTACTTTGGATACCAGATGTAAGTGGTTGAGGGATTAGAAAAAACTAATATGCTTGGCAAGGTTGAGGGAAGGAAAAAAGAAAGGGAAGACAGTATTTCCAGTATGTAGATTTTTGAACCCTACAGTGCAGCAGTGATGGAGGAGGGGGTTGTTTAAACATGATCCACTCCAGGTGCCAAATATCCTAGCTATGTCACTCACGCCTCAGCTTGACAACTTGGAGAGATGCTGGTAACACTGGACAAGGTAGACCAATGGACAAGGTAGACAATTAGAAAGACACTACATACAGGGGCGCAATGGCTCAGTGGTTAAGACGCCAGGCTTGTCAATCGGAAGGTTGGCGGTTCGAGACCCGAGCGCCGCGTGACGGAGTGAGCTCCCGCACTCGCCCCAGCTCTTGCCAACCTAGCAATTTGAAACCATGCAAATGAAAGTAGATAAATAGGTACCACTTTGGTGGGATGGTAACAGCGTTCCGCGCATGTCATGCCGGCCACATGACCGTGGAAGCATCTTCGGACAGCGCTGGCTCTTCGGCTAAGAAACATTGATGAGCACCGGCCCCTAGAGTCGGACACAACTGCACAAATGTGCGGGGGGAACCTTTACCTTTACCTACATAAAGGGCAGGTGGGGTCATATATTACAAGTTCCCAAAAACTGCAGGAACATGCTAATAACAATACAATATGCTTTGGGGTAGGATAATTTTAGATTCCTTATAAAATGTTCACAGATATAAGTATTGTGACCTAATATAGGGGAGTATAGAGATAACCTTGATGAAGGATCTTCATGAGAAGGAAGAATGGGGAAAACGTAAGGATAAATGTGGACTAGAGAATACTGTGGTCCAATGAATTAAAACTGGTTAAATAACTACACCCCAATGGTATTCATAAATGGATCTGCAAATTTATTTATTTATTTATTATTTAAATTTATCCCCGCCCATCTCCCGAATCAGGGGACTCTGGGCGGTTTACAGGACAACAGTTAAAATGTATACATAAAATTACAGCAGTATAAAATAATTATAAATCCAGATGGATATTAGTTAAAAGAAGGACATTAAAATTACGGGATTAGCCATCTCCATGAGGAGCTATCCCTTCCCCCTTCCCATGCCAGGCGGCAGAACCAGGTCTTCAGCTCTTTCCTAAAGGTCGGGAGGGAGGAGATCTGCCTCAACTCTGGGGGCAAGATGTTCCACAGTGTGGGTGCTACCACAGAGAAGGCCCGCCTCCTAGACCCCATCAGATGACATTCTCTAATTGATGGGGTACGTAGCAGGGCCTCTCTGGATGACTGGGTGGGACGGGTCGATAACATGGGGATAAGACGGTCCCTCAGGTATTCTGGCCCCATGCCATGTAGGGCTTTAAAGGTGATAACCAACACCTTGAATTGTACCCAGAAGCAAACCGGCACCCAATGCAGCTCGCGGAGCAACGGTGTTACATGTGCAGATCTTGGGGCACCCAATACTGCCCGCGCGGCCGCATTCTGCACCAGCTGAAGCTTCCGGATAGTCTTCAAGGGTAGCCCCATGTAGAGCGCATTGCAATAATCTACGTGGGAGATGACGAGAGCGTGAGTCACTGTACGGAGGGCATCGCATTCCAGGAATGGGCGTAACTGGCGCACCAACTGAAGTTGCGCAAAAGCCCTCCTAGCCACGATTGCCACCTGCTCTTCGAGCAGGAGTCGTGAGTCTAGAAGAACCCCCAGATTACGCACCGGTTCTGAACGGGGTAGTGCTACCCCATCGAGAACCAAAGATGATAATTTCCCAGAAGACGCTAAGCCATCAATCCACAGCCACTTGGTCTTACCAGGGTTCAACTGAAGCCTGTTGTTCCCCATCCAGGCCCTCACAGCCCCCAGGCACTGGGACAGGGTGGACACTGCATCACTTACTTCACCAGGGATGGAGATATACAATTGAGTATCATCCGCATACTGATGATACCTCATCCCATGGTGTCGGATGACCTCGCCCAGCGGTTTCATGTAGATGTTGAACAGGAGAGGAGAGAGAACCGAGCCCTGCGGCACCCCGCATAGAAGCGAACACGGGTTGGATCTCTCCTCCCCTATCACCACCGACTGGGAGTGGCCCCGGAGGAAGGAGGTGAACCAGCGCAAAACTACGCCGCCCACCCCCAACTCCCTAAGCCGCCCCAAAAGGATACCATGGTCGATGGTATCGAAAGCCGCTGAGAGATCCAAGAGAGCCAGGATGGATGCACTACCTCCATCCCGCTCCCGCCAGAGGTCATCCATAAGCACGACCAATGCAGTCTCCATCCCATATCCCGGCCTGAAACCTGACTGAAAAGGGTCAAGATAATCCGCTTCATCCAGGGTCCTTTGAAGTTGCAACGCCACCACTTTCTCAACCACCTTTCCCAAAAAGGGAAGGTGGGAGACTGGACGAAAATTGTCCAGAATGGTCGGGTCCAGGGAAGGCTTCTTGAGGAGGGGGTGCACCAACGCCTCCTTAAAGGCAGTTGGAACCACCCCCTCCAACGATGTATTAATCATAGCCTGGACCCATCCACCTGTCACCTCCCCAGCTGATTTCACCAGCCAGGAAGGGCAGGGATCTAAATAACATGTGGTGGGGTTAACCATTCGAAGGATCCTGTCCACTTCCTCAGGTCCAACAGGATCAAATTGTTCCCAGATAATAAGGCAAGACTGATCTCCCGGCATCTCCCCAGACTGCAATCCAGGCATGGAGTCCAACTTAGACTGAATCCGAGCGATTTTATCCTGCAGATGCTCAGAAAATTCTTCCGCACGGCCCTGCAGGTGGGTGGTCGGTACCACCCTACCCAAGAGAGATTGAGTAATCTTAAAAAGGGCCGTCGGACGGCATTCTGCGGATGCAATAAGAGTGGAGAAATATTTACGTTTCGCCGCTCTTACCGCCACAAGGTAGGCCCTAATAGCGGCTCTAGATTGTGTTCGGTCGAATTCCGTCTTCTTCTTCCTCCAGCGGCACTCTAGATGTCTCTTCACCCTCTTCAAGACCCTCAACTCCTCCGTAAACCACGGGGAGTGACGGGTCGAATGGGGCTGGAGAGGTTGCATCGGCGTGATCCTGTCCAAGGCACCGGCCGCCTCCCTATTCCAGGTTGCAGCCAGTACCTCCGCTGGACCGTGCAGCAGATCCTCGGCTATTACCCCCAGCTCCCTCTGAAACCTCAATGGGTCCATAAGTCGCCGGGGGCGGACCAATCGAATAGGTCCAGCCTCCCTGCGGAGTGGGGCGGCATAAGAGAATCCTAGGGATACCAGGACGTGTATAACTAAATAACTAAAAATAACTAAATAACTAAAAACAAAATAACTACAAATAACTAAAAACTAAAAACTAAATAACTAAAAAGCTCTGATATGCAACAAGTGGTGAGCTAATTCTCTGCTGAAACCAAGAGCAGGAAAAGGACCAACAAGTTGAAATTAAAGGCGGAATCAGGAAGAGTATTAAGAGAAATTTCCTAAGAGCTGTGAAGCAGCCTGTCTAGAACAGGGGTGGACTCCCTCTCACTGGACTTTTCAGAGAAGAATTCATGGATTCCTGCACATTCCAGTTCTATTGTTCTACTTCTGTTTTTCATACAGCAATAATGGTCTTGGTGCTCTCTGAGCCTTGTTGTTTTCTTGCAGACATTTCATTGCCAGGCTAGGCAATGAAATGTCTGCAAGAAAACAACAAGGCTCAGAGAGCACCAAGGACTCCACAGTTCAACCCTGAGCTACAAATATTCTCTTCAATTAATAATGGTCTTATTATTAGCATTTGCAAGCAGGTTCACCAACATTCCCATTCCAGAGGCATTTTTTTTTTGGGGGGGGGGGAAGGGAATTATCCTATCAAGAGGGAAACTCTGCTGTTGCTGCCAATGTCAGCAACAAAATAAAATGGAGTAGGGAGATGCCAGCCCTTTGAGGTAGTCCAGACAAGAAGCACACCCGGGAGTACTAGCTCTATCTTTATTAAAAGGTTACATTAACAGAATCTTGCAAGTCTGAAAGTCCGCTCTCATCTTTACAGTCCAAGAAACTAGGGTGGATTCCTTCTGCAATGTTTGACATGCCCCTATTCCTTCTGTGGGCTCAGTTGCCTCTTATCTGACCATTGCCTAGTCTGCCGCTCTTCCTCCTGTCTTCCAAGGTCATTCCCACATACTATTACAGGAGGGGAGGGGAAGATAAGAGATTCAGGTCCATGGAAAATGACTACCATCAATCCTAAGGGAAAGTTTCTGCCCTGTACATTTTTTTGCAAGCACCCTGGGAAAAACACCCCAATACTTGCCGTTTTACTACCCAAGTGGTTTAATCCATAATATGTAAAGACTCCCTATAATTCTGCAGATGTAAAGAAAATGCCTTGGGTAGAATCAACAGGAGCAGTTGAACCTGGACTCAAAGCATGACTTGGCATTATTTTTAGATTTTTAAAAAAATTCTGCCTTTATTATGTTTATAATAAGGTGGGGAACTTACCTAATACTCCTTCCTCCTCCTCTTTTCCCCACAACAACAACCCTGTGAGGTGAGTTGGGCTGAGAGAGAATATAATAATACTAGTAGTTAACATTTAATACCAGTTGTTATTTCAGGAGCTTTCATTTCCTCTCACATTTTACTAGATTATGGAGTTCAAAAGCAATGGTGTAAAAGAAAACATTTGCATATGGTACAGTGGGAACACAGGGGGGTAACAGGGCTCAACCGGACATTCTGCCCACAGGCCTTTCAGTGTCTTTAAGTATGCAGCGAATACGCAGCACTCTGTCTATGCTCAGGGGATCTGCCATCCTTTAAAACTCTGGCATTAACAGTAGATCTGGTACTGAAACCTGGTGAAACCTGCCACAAATCAAACCCTGGTCTGCTTACTATCAACGTTTCTCCTTTCCGGAAATAAACTGATCCAAGATGCAATGGGTTATCTTTCTGAAACTGGTTTGGGGTGGGACAAAGAGAGGGCTGCAGCTTCTGGGCTTGCCATCTTGAGCTACCCTAGACAGCTGGCCCAAACTCCATCAAACACGATTAATGCAAAAGGCCCCCACAGCTTCCTCTCCACAGAAGCAGAGAGGCGTTGGTCTCTGTGGAGACCAAGTCTTATCAGTCGGTTCTGTCATTCATCCTTCCTCTCTCCACTTTCAAGTCCTGCTGGATTTACTGCAGATGTATCAAGCATGCAAGAAAATAATGGTACAAGCAGAAAGGCTAGTCAGCTATCGACTCCAAGGCCTGGACAATACCAAGGGGAAATTATTCAGACAAAAGGTGCGCTGGGGTGACAAATGAAGGGAACGCGTTGGGCCCCCTCAAGATGCAGAGGCCTTGACAAAGCTCACATCCAAATGTCAAACAATGAATCAGCATTATCTGATGATATCTTATTGCTCCATGCACTCTCACACATGCACAGGACCATTTACATTCCCCTTCCTCTAACCCTCCCATTCACTACTAGAAAGAAACAGGACGCTTTTTGATGCAAATGATGAAATAATTATTCCATCTAGAAAACACAGAAAAATTCACGCAGTGACATTTACTTCATACTTGCACTCTCACTAAACCCAGTTAATACTTTGAAATGCAAACAAACAAACAAACAACACGTTGATGCTGTCTGCACAGCAAATTGCTGATCTTATGGGCACGCACATCACTTTGTTCAGTTTTGCCTTCTTTCTTACCTTCTTGAATCACTGAGTGAACATCACAGCATTAATCTTAATAGAATAAAAAATTTAGAATTCATCTTTTTTGCCAAGTTCAGTGGGAAAATAACATAAATTGGAATCATAAAGACTTTGGTGGCGCCCAAAATAGATGCATTTATAGGTATTCAGGAAAAGGGAAACTGAAACCAAGGTGCAATTTGCACCTGTGGAAACATGAGGATCTATAGCAGGGTTTTTCAACCAGGGTTCTGCGAGAGGTCACTAGGGGTTCCCTGGGAAATCATGATTTATTAAAAAAATTATTTCAAATTTGGGCAACTTCACATTAAAGAGGCAAGTTTCATTCTTTATTTTTAAGTTTAAGAACACTGTTAATGCATATACAGGTATATACAGGCCTACACATGAAACAAATATAATAATTTTGTAACTTCTGGCCTATATTGGAGCCTGAATGTGCAGGGTACCCCGAGGCCTGGAAAATATTTCAAGGGTTCCTCCAGGGTCAAAAGGTTGAGAAAGGCTGATCTATAGTACAATATCAGTGCCAATGAAAACAAATGCCTATCTAAAATAGAGTGGGGAAAATATTTTCTCTGTTGAGGCCTATATTCCATCAGGGATAATCCAATGGCATCAGCTTGCCGGCAATGGTAGAATCAGTGGTGGTAGTGGGCAGACCATGCCAAAAATGGTTGGGATTTACAACACTGCAGGATAATTTGGCAGTATCCTGCTCCTTATCTCTTCCACTTCAGCCTTCCCCACTCCCCTCCTCTCTTTCTACTCTTTCTAATCCAGTTGATTGGATTTAGATTGAGAATTGCATGAAACCAGACAAATTTGGCTTTGCGTTGGAGGCTTTAAATTTGAGTTTTTAATAGTAAAGATCAAACATATGAATTCCAGCTTGTCCTATGCATCTTTCTAGAGATTGTGCAAGGCCAGACACCATGCAATCATCATGAAGGGATGGTGATCGCAGGGAAAAATACAGAAATGTAGTTAAGAAATCATATATTTGAAATCTTATCCACAAGAGCCAGCAACTGCAGGGTCTGAGAGAGGAGCATTCCATCAATACAAAATGACAGTTGGGAGAGAGAGAACAGAGAAAGGCAATACGACCCTGTGCATATTTTCTTATGTCTCTTACTGAATTCTATATTTTACTTGGTCCTTAAAAGGGCTGCCCTGAGTGCTTTGTTTTTTACCCAGTGTAGACTTCAGTCTTATCTCATACAATGAAAAGTGATGCATCCCTTTCAGCTCCTGCAACTTGTTCATTTTATTCCCTGGATTAATTTGACTAAATTGGGATATCTACCTCTTATTTAGTCATTGTTGTCCACTCTGTCAAAAGCAGATGGTGCTTTTAAAACATATTTGTCTTAAAAATAAAAAATACTCAATTGTCACAAATCTGTTAGATGACGAGGTGGGAAAGACAAAACCATGACTATAAGGGGTTTCCCCCCCACCTCCTAATTTTTACTGAGTATTACAACAATGAGGCAGCTTTCCTAGGAATATTATATTGAGCCAAACTTCCCAGATGCCCCCCAATTGTAAGGTACTATATATCCCATAAGTGCCATGAGCTGGGAGCTGAGAATTCTGGGAGCTGCAGCTGGAGGGCACCATGTTGGAGATCATTGATTTAAATAATTCTGTGCATGTCTTGGTTGCCATGCATAATTGCAAAAAAATATTGTCTCTACTGTAGTTTCAGACTTATACTTTCCCCGTTAGTTTCATTTGCTAAGGAACTGTGCACCTAGCCACAGAATTTCAGTGTATTTCAGGACCCTGGAATATATTCTCATGTATGTATTTAATTCATGTGGAATGCAAGGAGCTGTCCAGCAATATTAGCACTCTGTAATGACTTGGAGAGGAGCTGTCCAGAGGACAGCTAATCCAGAAATAACGTCTCTGAAGCATTAGCGTACTGGGAGTTAAGTAGTTAGCCTGGTTGACCTGCTTGCTGGAGTACTAGTGCGGTCTTCATCTTGACTGTACTTATGACCATGGTTCTTCTTCCAGACTAATGTAGTTAAACATAGTGGATGTGTTGTACTGTTAAGCAATGCCAATTCCATGAGGACCAAAGTTCTGTTGGCTTACAATTGTTGCCGTAAAGATCCAGTGGTGGGTGGGTAAGTTAGAGGAAGGAAGGAAGGAAGGAAGGAAGGAAGGAAGGAAGGAAGGAAGGAAGGAAGGAAGGAAGGAAGGAAGGAAGGAAGGAAGGAAGGAAGGAAGGAAGGGCTAGCTTTTCTAGGAGATCTTGAGCAAAACATTGAACAAGATTAAAAATTCTCAATTCTTCATGGTTAGTGTAAGATAGAAATCCTCCATATCTCATAATCATACAGATGTTCTGATTATACTTCCAGGAACTAGCAGATTAAGATATTGAGATTTGCTGCCCATATACTAAGAAGGCTGTGTGTGTGTGTGTGTGTGTGTGTGTCAGAGAGAGAGAGAGGGAGAGAGGGAGAAAGTGATATTTAAGAAGTTGGACTAGGGGAGATCCAGGTTCAAACCCACCTTCAGGCACAGCAGCTCACTGATTTTGGACCAGTCAGTCAATCAGTCTCTCTCAGCCCAACTTACCTCACAGGGTTGTGGTTGCAGGGGGAAAAATCAGAGGAAGGAGCATTATTTACATCACCTTGAAATGAAAGGCAGGATGTCAAACAAACAAATAAATAAATAAATCGTCATGTGGAAAAAGTAAAGGGGGCACTGTTATGTACACCATCTAGAGTTGCTGAAGAAAATGCAGGATATAAATCTAATGAAACACTTCCACTAGTTTACAACAATTACCATTAATAATAACCTATACAAAGTTCAGTTGTAATAAATACACTATCTTTTAGGAAACCTTGTTAGTTGTAACTAGCTTTGTTTTTATGTAATAGGCTTTTTGTATACCACTGTTTTAATTTTATTGTTTTTCATTGCCTTTTGTGGTTGCTGTTGTTGACAGCTTACAGTCTTTATATTTAAGCAGTTTATAAATTATATGAACAAAATATATTCACAATTGCGGAACCAAACCACACTTAAGCTTGTGAGAAATTCCAGTGCTTCTTACAGTAAACATAATTTCTCCAAGAAATGTGACATGAGTGAAATGCCCATCTGTTGTCCCAAAGACACAAACACACAAATTGCAGGCAAACTAGAGGCTAGCGATCATAGTTTGCTTAGAAGCTAAGGTTACCCAATGTAGTGGTATGGTAAAATATTCAGGGCAGATTTTTTTAAAATACTTCTCTGCATACTATATAGCTAAGGATGTCAATTGGTACAGCAAGATTAATAGAGGATAAGGATATCAATGGCTACTAGTCTTAGCAGTAATATACAGTATACCCTGCAAGATCAAGTACACATGTTGGCATAATAGTGAAAAATTACATGTCCAGCTTACAGGCTTCCAGCAGGAATCTGAGTAGCTACTAGATGAAACAAAACTGAATATAGTGCAAACTGTACTACTCATAACCATTTGTCTTTCTTGTCCTCCAAACTTCTCCTTACTAATGCATGCCAGGTCTATAAATGAAGGAAGTAAATATGAAGAATTTGCTTTCCATGCTTCCAGTTAAGGCAGGGAAAAAATAGTTGTTTCTCCTCTGTTTCCTGCTTCTGTCAAACTATGAATCGATACTGGCTAGAAAAGAGATGAGATGATTTAGTGAATCTTTCCTTCTCTTTTAACTAAATCTATCGATCAAGCCAAGGAACAATCAATTCCAAGTATTAAATATTTCTGAAAACATTTTTGGGAGAAATAAAGGCAGGACATTTCAGAGGAATTTGGCTAAAATGGGTACTTTTAAGCTTATACGACCAAAGGTGTTTTCCTCTACTTGACTGACATTATTGGCAAATCACTACTGTCAGGAGCTGCACTCTGGACATGCAATAAATCCCTTTTAGGAGCACAGACACACATTCACAAGATTCAAGGAAGAGGCTTAGATAATAACATTACAGATACAGTACTAAGTTTTACAATGTGATCATTACAATGATCAGCTTCTACAGTGTCTACAAGTCTCACTCTCCCTAGATGTACATCCCAAGGCTTAAATTTATTTATTTATTTAATTTTTGGTTGTTGTTTATTCGTTCAGTCGCTTCCGACTCTTCGTGACTTCATGGACCAGCCCACGCCAGAGCTTCCTGTCGGCCGTCGCCATCCCCAGCTCCCCCACGGTCGAGTCTGTCACCTCCAGAATATCATCCATATTTAATTTTTATCCTGCCTTTATTATTTTTATAAATAACTCAAGGTGGCGAACATACCTAATACTCCTTCCTCCTCCTATTTCTTTCGCTTGCCTTTGTAATGGTTTACTTGCCCCTCATTTCTCACACTGACCTGATGATGGTACCTAGCCTGTGTTTCCAAAATTGTTTTGGCTGGTCCCAAACTCCCCTTTTCTTACCTTGCCAGCTCCAGCCCCAACACCTGCAGTCCAGAGTTTTTTTATATTATGCTGTCTTTTTCTGCTTTTCCTGATCTGATTGTGACATGGTTTGTTTTTGTTTTTTGCAAAGCACAATTGTAGACTCAGTTTGCAATATGGACAAAGTGCTGAGGCCTCTGAGTACAGCTTGTCATATATAGTGAAATGGCTGTCCTTCCTTTTCTATATTTATTTTATTTATTTATTTTATTAATCAAATTTATCACCGCCCATCTCTACCACAGTAGACTCTGGGCGGTTTACAACAATGTTATACCTTCACATTTGTATTTTTATTTTGCAATTCTGTAAGATTTGCAAAAATCTAATGGGTTAACAAAATGATGGTGCAGGTTATGAGACAGTGGAGCAATAGGTGCACCTACACTGAATCCTGGAAAACATAAGCACAGGAGCTCTCAGCCGAAAGCTGTAGAAAAGGGCATAAAATGAGATGGACAAGTTGAAAATGATTTAGACTTACGAAATTTAACATAGCCATCACAGTCTCTTTCTTTGTTTTACTTTTGTTTTTCTCCTTTTAAATTTTTCTGGTCATTGACCGAATAAATATTATTGTATGGTATTTTATTGTCTCTTAGCATTACTGAAGAGGATGCAAAAGAGATAGGAAGGAATCATGATTTTTTGTTTGTTTGTTTGTTTGTTTATAGAACATTTCTGGATTATAAGGCCTATTCTTGTATTCCAAGAGCTGAACCGCATGATATGGTTGTTATGAAGAAGTTTCTTGAAACAGCTTTTGAGTGATGTTTGCTTGATGAACTACTTTCTCTTTTTTAGATCACCCCAAGCTGATCTGCCTTCATACCAGAATTGCAGCAATGTGGAAAAAAACCCTAGCATGCCAGTTTACCCAAAATAGTTGCTCCATGTTGTAGGATGTTAGACCTAAGCAAGTTGGTCTGGTTTGAACTAATATTTCCAAGGTTCATTCCAAGCTCCTAAGATCTGGCCTAACAACAAATGCATGGAAAGCCTTTTAAACTGGCTTTATTACAAGCAAATAATTTTTTTTAAAAAGACAGCAAATCCATGGTAAAATGGATAGAAATGGTCACCCCAAATATTTGAAGACCTCAGCAACAAGCTGCCTTGTGATTGTGTATGTATCAGATTATGGAAGATCTCTCTCTCATTCTTTTTTTTTTTAGGATGGTAGCCTCCATTCAGCAGCTTTAGAGACAATCCTTTAAGCTGTGTCAAAATGCCAGTTATCCTTAGATGCCACCCAGATTTGAATAATTTAGAGAGACAAAAACTCTACACAAAATAGGAACCATCCTTTGACTTGGGCTGCTTTCACAGAGAGCACCCCTTTCTTTTATTGAAGCTCCTGCATCTCTATTAGCCATGGCAAGTGCCAATCAAACCTGGTGTTAGGAAGGTTTTTTTGGAGGAAAAAGGGGGAAAAATATTTTATGACAATCACTGAAGGAAGACAGATCCACTATCAGTGTGTGGTCTAGGACAGGAGGCTGAAGAAGGGGGAAGATCAGGGACAGAGAGGAAAAGCTCTATTTCCCCCTTTCACTTCTAATCTCTGACTCCCCCCACATTTACCTTTTTATACATTTTAATCTCTCAGTTGCTCCAAATGATCCTAAACAAATTGTAGGTCAGCTTGGATTAACTTCTTTATTCTCTGTAGTTAGGACAATTATTCCTACTTTTTAACATCTTCAGCAACAGCAGCTGAACGTCAGAAAAGATCCAGGAAATGTCTGTGGTATTCTGAGTAAAGATTAGAGCAACAATACAAAGCAGAACTATATTTGGGGCGGGGGGAAGGGGGGGAAGACCAGGACAAGAATGTTAACCAAGGTTCTATAAAGACAATCCCTATCAACTTTGACCTTCAGACAAGTCTGTGTTCAAGAGGATGTTGAAAGTGGTTGGTACACCGTGTCAGATTTGGTGGCAAACTCATCCACCTCCCCATAACACTGCTTTCAATTTCATTGTGCAGAGAAATAAACTTTTAGAGAAGAACGTTCAGACTAAAGCAGTGTTTCTCAAACTCAGCAACTCTAAGTTGTGTGGATTTCAACTCTCAGAATTCCCCAGCCAGCATGCTGAGAGTTGAAGTCCACACATCTTAAAGTTGCTGTGTTTGTGAAACACTGGATTAAAGCTTTGGAGGGGAAACAAAACTTTCTAGAGCCATACTCTGCATTCACTTTTAGTTTTTTAAATAGTGCAATTCAGGATCTTTAGAGATAAACAGACAAGAATTGATTCCCCTGTAATGTTTAGTTCAGCATGTCTCATCACCCAGGATCCTTTGCTTGTTAATACTTAGGTAAGTGAATGAAAAGTTTCTAGTTGAAATTGCTATTGTCCTTCAAACAGCACCCCCAAAGCCAGAGGTGTCTGTAGAATTTCCCCTCCGAGGTTAAAGCTGACTTTGGTGGGATGGGGTGTCTGTGATAGAATCCAGTATCAGATTCCCTCTCCCACTGCCATGAACCAAGCCCAGGAAAATTTATATCAGCCATTGAATGTTGCACAGAGGACAGTAAAAGCTATTCCTCACTTACTTCCCTCCTGATGCCTTATTTCCATTTGCAAGTTTGATTTACTCTAAGTGCTTCCAACACTGGAACTATAGAATTCCTTAGTAGCTGTTAACTATAGTTAAGTAGCTCAGGATATAGCATATGCTTCACAAATAATGCCAAACCCAAGCATAGATATCTCCAGGGGAGGGGAAAGTGATGAAATGTGGATCATTAGGATGGGGTTTGTGTCATAATGTCATTGTGTGCACATTGTCGCTTTTTCATAATAATAGTTTATGAAACTTAATGTAATAACTAGTTTCAGTTGATATGAAACAGCTTCTTATGTTCCTGTTAAAACAGTTGAATGCATGTTCCAGTGTAGATTATAGGTTTTCAGTTGAAGGTAATCCAAAAGCCACAACCAGTATCGTTCAGGAAGAAACTGTCTGCACTTTTCTATTCATATTTAATTACTCAGTCTAATGTGAGTTTTTCCCACATAGAAGGCTCCAAGAGAGAATTTTAACCCAAATCATGTTTACTCAGATATCCCACTAAGTCTACCTCAATATAGCCTAGTCAAAAGCACTGGAACCGGGAAGGGAAGGGAAGGGAAGGGAAGGGAAGGGAAGGGAAGGGAAGGGAAGGGAAAGAAAAGAAAAGAAAAGAAAAGAAAAGAAAAGAAAAGAAAAGAAAAGAAAAGAAAAGAAAAGAAAAGAAAAGAAAAGAAAAGAAAAGAAAAGGAGCCCTTCTCAAAGCCCATGTTTTAGAACAGTGTTTCTCAACCTCAGTAACTTTATGACGGGTAGAGTTCAACTCCCAGAATTTCCCAGCCAGATGAGGTTGAGAAACACTCTTTTAGAATACAAAATTAGAGGAATGCATGTAGAGGCAGTAGCAGAGTTCACACAAAATAGTAAAGTTGTTTGTTTTCTTAAAGTTTGATATGATTTGTGAAATTGCTCTTAAGGCTTAATGTTATGCATAATCCAGAACCCTATGGCATGTTTAACAACCATTGTTAAAAATCTTGGCTCAGAGATCTTATGAACCAGTACAATTAAGTTAGATTTATAGTAATCAGGTTTTCATTTATCAGGCTTTAATGCATATGTGAATATGGAAGTCCATGCAAACCCTTGTGATTATTGATGAAATTGAACAATCTATTTTCTCTGAACTTGGAACTGAGACCATGCTAGAGATATTAGACAAGATGATGGTATCCATGGTATTAAAGTTAAAAAATAAGTTTATAAACTAAGAGCATTTGCTGACGACCTAGTCATTACTTTGGAGAATCCACTAGAAGGAATTGAAATATTAATACAGAAACTAAAAGACTTTGGGTCGCTAGCAGGGTTCAAAGTGAATTTACAGAAGACAAAAGTTTTGACCAAAAATATGGATTACCACCAACAAGAGAAATTGAAAGAAATAACAGGATATTCAATGGAAGAAAAAGTAAAATATTTGGGAGTATATTTAACAACTAAAAATGTTAAGCTGTTTAAGAATAATTATATTCCACTTTGGATGGATATTAAAAAAGATTTGGAACATTGGGAAAAACTGCAATTATCATTATTAGGTAGAATTTCAGCAATTAAAATGAATGTTTTGCCAAGAATTTTATATCTTTTTCAAACACTACCTATATTGGCATCAGAAGAACCTTTTAAACAATGGCAGCGAGATATTTCTAAGTTTATTTGGCAAGGGAAAAAACCAAGAGTAAAATATAAAGTCTTGCAAGACTCTAAAGAAAGAGGAGGACTAGGTCTGCCGGATTTGAAATTATATTATGCTGCTTGTTGCTTGGTTTGGATTAAAGAATGGATAGTTTTGAAAAATGAAAAATTATTGAATTTGGAAGGACATGAATTAAGATATGGATGGCATGGATATTTGTGGTACGATAAAGTTAAAGTTAATGTGGACTTTAAAAACCATTATATTAGAAGATCCTTGTTAAGAATCTGGAATAAATATAAATTAATCTTATGTTATAAAAGACCCTTATGGATTTCTACACAAGAAGCATTCTATAGAACAGAAGTAAGAAATAAAGATAAATGGTTAACCTACAAAGACTTTTTAAAGAAAGAACAAGGACAATATATAATTAAATCAATAGAAGAATTGGTATCAGAGGGATACAGTTTTCAATGGCTTTCATATATGCAGCTCGTAGAGAAATTTAAATTAGATAAGAAAGACCTTGAATTTGAACAAACCAAATCGTAATTTGAGATACAACTATGTGAGACAGATGATCATCTAATTGCAAAAATGTATAAATTATTGTTAAAAGGTGAAATGGTAGAGGAACAAGTTAAAGACTGTATGATTAAATGGGCTAAAAATATTGGCCATAATATTCAAATGCAACAATGGGAAGATATGTGGACCAAAGGGTTAAAATTTACTTTGTGTTATAATTTAAAAGAAAACTTTTATAAGATGATGTACAGATGGTATATGACCCCACAAAAACTTTCTAAAATGTATGGAAATGTTTCCAACTTATGTTGGAAATGTAAAAAAAAAGAGGGGTCTTTTTACCATATGTGGTGGACATGTGAGATTGCAAAGAAATTTTGGACTCAAATACATGCATTGATGCAAAATATATTACAAATTCGAGTTCCATTTAAACCGGAATTTTTTTTACTGGGAATAATTGATGGACAACCTGGGAAGCAATTTACAAGGATTATGCAATACATGATTACAGCAGCAAGACTTATTTTTGCACAAAATTGGAAAAACCAGATATCGCCTACGATACAAGATTGGATGTTAAAATTGATGGATATGGCAGAGAATGATAAACTGACATGTTTATTAAAAGAAAATCCAAATAATTATTTTCTTAAAGAGTGGAAACCATTAACTGACTATTTACAAGATGCGGGAGGGGCAAAGCTTATATGGGGATTTGAAGATTAAAATATATATATATTGATGTAATAGACAAGAAATATTCTTTAATGTTATATATAGACCTAGCATGTAAGATAAAATTTTTAAAATACCATGACCAGATACAAATCGGAAGTTGACCAAATTCTATGTTTCAGCTTTATCTTTTTTCCTTTACTACACTTTTTTATCTTTTCTTTTTTCTTGATTTGTATTTCCATTTTCTTTTCTGTTTCAAACTTTTATCTATGTAAAATTAAAATCTAATAAAATTTGTTTAAAAAAAAAAGGAACTGAGACCATGCATATCTACTCATGTTTCTGGGGCTTAAAAGTCAGAGCTTTGTCTCTTTGACCTCTGGATGTATATACACACATACACAGTTCTCTTTACTCTTTGTAAGGCAAGCTAGACAGGTTCTTTTGAAATACACACACCAACACAAATATAAAATTGGCAACATTCATTGAAGAGAGCCAAATTAAACATGTCATATTGACAAAAATCTCCTAATGCAAATTAGCTAATTACTTTATATAATCCTTACAAGATTAATGTTCCATAGCACTTTAAACTGAATGCATTACTGGGAACCTGAGAATCTAAAACAAAATAAAGCAAAAAAGCCACTCTAGAACATTAGTAGATCATAAATCAACATTTATTTTTAAGCAGTTGGCTCAACTCATGCAATTACTTTATTTTTAATGCAAAGAACAAGTGTTGCTTTAAATAAAAGAACATCAGTACATGTTGATCCTGACTGCTTTAAATGTTATTTTATGAAAGAAATTAGATTTTTTTAAATTCACTGCTCTGCCTAGGGTTTCTGTAGAATATTGAGCAAAATCAAACTAAAAGCAACATGCAAAATTATATATAGATCTCCTTTATTCACAAGGTCATTAATGGAGTATAGGACTCCTCATGTTTGGCTAACCTGGTGTCTTCCAAAAATGTATTGGATTTGAACTGTTATAATCTTCAGGCAGAACAGCCAAATATCTTTGAGATTATTACATCTGTAAGATACCAGATTAGAAAGCCTGCTCTTTGTGGTAAAATATGAATTTTCATAAAGTCATAAAGTATTACATGTAATCTAGTCCTACAAAAAGGAGAGTCCAGTTGCACACAATGACCGTATTCTACTTAACTGAGTCAAGGGAAGGTAGTGTGATATTACCAGAAAGAGACAATTGATTTTACCAGGAAAGTGACCACAGTTAAATTTCCCTTGAAGACCCCACTAGGCACAGAATTAAATTCATTCCACCCAGTCAGTCATTTCAAGAAAACACTAAACCCCACTGGCTAACATGTTTGCCTTGCTAGTCTTCCAAGCTAAAGAGATGGGGAGAAGATCCACTGAAAAAGCAAGATTCTCAATTATATGCAGACATTGATTGGCTGCTGTGGCCAAGCCAATGGGGAGAGGCTAGTGATGTCATGAAGTTTGGCCAGTCCTCTCCTGGCACAAGGGCTCATGAAATATCAGGCACTAGAAAAAGTAGATTTCAGTTTTGTATTCCTGGAATGATTATTTTGAATCAGTTAGTGATTATATGCTGCCAGGATCACTGGGAAGAAGATTTGACTGGATTGATGACTGACTGGGTTAAGCAGTTGTGGGGGGAAAACTTTTAGGAATTCTTTCATATCATAGCACACAAACTTTATCTATTCCAGAAGACTGTATGAAACTAAACTCCATTATCTGTTAATTCTTAATGTCTTCCAGGCATTTCTGCTAGATGAATGTCTATCATACATTTGTTGCAATGTGTAGTTTGACTAAGGTGATTAAAATATAAACTACTTTAATGACATTTTGGTCAGTATATAAATGTGGGTGGGAGCCATAGAAATTGCTTGTGCTAACCAAAATATCAAAGCCAAATAAAATGTGGTAACATTTATAATATTTTAATATGTGTCAATACCGTACATTACTATTAACAAGTATGAATATACATTTATTACTTTTTCAGACAACAAAAGTGATTGTATAGCCAAACTTTCATTAGGCTTAAAAAGCATGTCTGATTTCACCCTAAAGTTGCCCTCTACAATGAACTGTCTTTCTCGTCACGTAATTCAGATCTAATTCACATCAAGAAAGAGCACAGCTGAGTCTATCACAAGAAGCACTAGAAGAACGTTGGCAATCCAACACCTGCCAACTTTGCATGGAGTAGTTGGCAACAAAAGGTGAAGATGAGGAAAAAAGCAAGAGCAATTTCTCACAAGCAGCAACCAAACATACTCAGAACAATGTAAAAGGCAGATGTGGGGAAATTCCATTGCTATGAAGAAATGCCATTGCTGCTTGGGCCTCCTGTAAATAGCTTCTTTGCAATTAAAAGTTGATGTGACATGCATAGGTTATACAGTCCTTCCATTTGAAGTTCCTCACATCTCAGGGTCAGGACCAACTGTGGACTTCCAATAGTGATGAATGTTTTGTTGTGGTTAATATACACATCTCCAATACTCTCTGAAAAAGCTCCTTTGAAGGAGTCTCCTTATGGTTCCTTCCTTAGGGATTTAATTGAAGGATATGAAGCCAGGGAGCCTTCCCACTGTTGTAGAGGTGATTGTACAATGGAGGACAAGAGATACACTGAGACCCCTCAGCCGCCTTCTAGGTAAGATAAATGCAATGTCTGTTCTCTACTCAAGAGGATTTCACTGAAATGTTCTCCATAAAAAAAAAATCCACTCAAAAGTAATTTCTTTTCTATCAAACTGAATGAGAATAGATGGGGAAAAGATCAACACTAGAAAATGCATCCTGGCAAATAGAAGGGGAAGAAATGGAAGCAATGACAGATTTTATTTTCTTGGGCTCCAAGATCACCCGCAGACGGTGACTGCAGCCATGAAATTAAAAGACGCTTGCTCCTTGGGAGGAAAGCTATGGCAAACCTAGACAGCATATTAAAAAGCAGAGACATCACCTTGCCGACAAAGGTCCATATAATTAAAGCTATGGTTTTCCCAGTAGTAGTGTATGGCTGTGAGAGTTGGACCATAAGGAAGGCTGAGCGCCGAAGAATTGATGCTTTCGAACTGTGGTGCTGGAGAAGACTCTTGAGAGTCCCTTGGACTGCAAGGAGGTCAAATCAGTCAATCCTAAAGGAAATCAACCCTGACTGCTCATTGGAAGGACAGATACTGAAGCTGAAGCTCAAATACTTTGGCCACCTAATGCGAAGAGAGGACTCACTGGAAAAGACCCTGATGCTGGGAAAGACTGAAGGCCAAAGGAGAAGGGGACGGCAGAGGATGAGATGGTTAGATAGCATCACCAATGTAATGAACATGAATTTGAGTAAACTCCGGGAGACAGTGGAGGACAGGAAGGCCTGGCGTGCTATGGTCCATGAGGTCACGAAGAGTCGGACACGACTAAACGACTGATGAACAACAAAAAGAAAATGCATACCAGATGCTAGAGGAAGGGAGAGACATCAGTGCCATTCTTCTTCCCAGTTGCTGACATGTTGAAGCATCAGCAGTCAATATGGCACTGGAGACACAGAGGGCAGTTTTAAGGGTTGGAGGTCAGCTTCTGGGGAGAGACAGTCAGAGAGGATGAGTTCAGTTGAGTTCTGACTCAGAACTCTTTTTCATGTTTGGCTTTCAGGATAGCTCAGACTGGTTTTGAACTAATCCAATTAAAGTATAGTAAGTCACTCTTAAATTCTCTAGAATAAGGTCCTGTTCCCTAAGCCAGGAGAATAAAACCAGAATACCATGTATTTACAAAACATCCCAGGAGCAGGAAGGCTGATTGTCATGACCCTGAGATACCAGGGTTCACCATTTCAATCAAATATAAGGAAAGCAAGGCATTGTCTCTGTAACTTAACACCGTCTGTAACCTTTTCAGACTATACGCTTGAAAAACAAATATATGCATTATATATTTTTTTTTAAAAAAGCTTTTAAATCAGGTGCAAAGAAAGACACAGGTGACTGTAAATCCTGAAGAAACATTTGTTGCAAAGCCAAATGAAGGGGGGAAAGACATGGGGGAGGGAGGCTAAAAAGTAAAATAATATTTAATGTGCCATCAACAGATTTAGTCATGCGATAAAACATAAAGCTCTTTTTAATCATTCAAATAGAAATTTAATATCTTTGAATCTACTAAGCAATGCAAGTTGTCCAAGCAACCAGAAACATAAAGCTCTAGGTATTTGTTCTGCTTTTATTGCTACTGAATGAAGCTTGAAATCACCAGCAGATGAAGGGTAGTCTTAGTTTTGTAGTTGATTGCTCATTATGTAGAAGTGTTTTAAAAACAATCAAAGTTCACATATGATTACAGCATCTCAGAGGAAAAGGGAACTCAGCCCTTGGTTCAAGACCTGCCTCATCTCCCTTAGGACCTAAAACATTTTGATCACTTTCGGAACAGCAATTTTATCATATTTTGGGTAGACTATTTTACATGGATGGAGGTTTGATATTGGAGGTGGATCCAGATACACTTTGGAGTTAGACAGGGAAAGCAAGAAATTAGCTGAAAGTTGGAATTTGTTCAGTCGTTTAGTCGTGTCCGACTCTTCGTGACCTCATGGACCATAGCACGCCAGGCCTTCCTGTCCTCCACTGTCTCTCGGAGTTTACTCAAATTCATGTTCATTACATCGGTGATGCTATCTAACCATCTCATCCTCTGCCGTCCCCTTCTCCTTTGGCCTTCAGTCTTTCCCAGCATCAGGGTCTTTTCCAGTGAGTCATCTCTTCGCATTAGGTGGCCAAAGTATTTGAGCTTCAGCTTCAGCATCTGTCCTACCAATGAGCAGTCAGGGTTGATTTCCTTTAGGATTGACTGGTTTGACCTCCTTGCAGTCCAAGGGACTCTCAAGAGTCTTCTCCAGCACCACAGTTCGAAAGCATCAATTCTTCGGCGCTCAGCCTTCCTTATGGTCCAACTCTCACAGCCATACATTACTACTGGAAAAACCATAGCTTTAACTATTCGGACCTTTGTCGGCAAGGTGATGTCCCTGCTTTTTAATATGCTGTCTAGGTTTGCCATAGCTTTCCTCCCAAGGAGCAAGCGTCTTTTAATTTCATGGCTGCAGTCACCGTCTGCGGGGATCTTGGAGCCCAAGAAAATAAAATCTTTTTTATTTTACCACTTTGCTTTCTTGCATTTCTTTTTCTTTGGGATGGTTTTAGTTGCTGCCTCCTGTACAATGTTACGAACCTCCATCCATAGTTCTTCAGGCACTCTGTCTACCAGATCCAATCCTTTAAATCTATTCCTCACCTCCACTGTATATTCATAAGGGATATGATTTAGGTCATACCTGATTGGTGTAGTGGTTTTCTCTACGTTCTTCAATTTAAGCCTAAATTTTGCAATAAGAAGCTCATGATCTGAGCCACAGTCAGCTCCAGGTCTTGTTTTTGCTGATTGTATAGAGCTTCTCCATCTTTGGCTGCAAAGTATATAATCAATCTGATTTCGGTATTGACCATCTGGTGATGTCCATGTGTAGAGTCGTCTCTTGTGTTGTTGGAAAAGAGTGTTTGCTATGACCAGCGTGTTCTCTTGACAAAACTCTATTAGCCTTTGCCCTGCTTCATTTTGTACTCCGAGGCCGAATTTGCCTGTTATTCCAGTTATTTTTTGACTTCCTACTTTAGCATTCCAGTCCCCTATGATGAAAAGGACATCTTTTTTTGGTGTTAGTTCTAGAAGGTGTTGTAGGTCTTCATAGAACCGGTCAACTTCAGCTTCTTCGGCATCAGTGGTTGGGGCATAGACTTGGATCACTGTGATGTTGAATGGTTTGCCTTGGATTCGAACTGAAAGCATTCTGTCGTTTTTGAGGTTGTACCCCAGTACTGCCTTTCCCACTCTTTTATTGACTATGAGAGCTACTCCATTTCTTCTAAGGGATTCTTGCCCACAGTAGTATATATAATGGTCTCCTGAATTAAATTCGCCCATTCCTGTCCATTTTAGTTCGCTGATTCCCAAGATGTCGATGTTCAATCTTGTCATCTCATGTTTGACCACATCCAGCTTACCTTGATTCATAGATCTTACATTCCAGGTTCCTATGCAATATTGTTCTTTACAGCATCGGACTTTCCTTCCACTTCCAGACACATCCACAACTGAGCGTCCTTTCGGCTTTGGCCCAGCCGTTTCACTCTTTCTGGAGCTACTCGGAATTGCCCTCCGCTCTTCCCCAGTAGCATTTTGGACACCTTCTGACCTGAGGGGCTCATCTTCCGGCGTCATATCTTTTAGCCTTTTGATACTGTCCATGGGTTTTCTTGGCAAGGATACTGGAGTGGTTTGCCATTCCCTCCTCCAGTTTTGGACCACGTTTTGTCAGAACTCTCCACCATGACCTGTTCTTCTTGACCTGACTTCATTGAGTTACGCAAGCCCCTTCGCCACGACAAGGCAGTGATCCATGAAGGGGAAAGTTGGAATACCAAGGCATAAAAGAAAAGAACTTTGAGATGCAGACAGAACGATTACCTGGGGGAACAAAAAGTTAGCAAACAACATTATTAAGGAAATGAGGCTCTGTCCATTAAATGCTTATAAAAGTAAGGTAATTTATTCACCTCTTAAATTATTTTCAGTATCAAATAAAAGCAATCAGACAGTTATTTGCCATGTACTTTAGTCAGTACTATTAGTATCTAATAGTTAGATGATGATGATGATGATGATGATGATGATGAGTATGATTTATATGAGAGCTAGTTTGGTGTAGTGTTCCTGGTTCTAGTCCCACCTTAGGCACAAATCCCAGCTGGGGGACTTTGGGCCAGTCACTTCTCAGCCCCTAGGAAGGATGCAAGGGCAAGCCACTCGTGCAAACGTTGCCAAGGAAATTTCAGGGACTTTTCCAGGCAGTGGCTTGAAGGTTGAATCAATCAATCAATCAATGTTGGGGTCCCCAACCTGTGGGCCGCGGGGCTCCCTCCTGCAAACCCCGCCCCCCGGTGCACGCGATTACCCCGCCCCGGTGCACGCAATTGGCTCCCGCCTGCAAACCCCACCCCTGGTGCGCGCAATTGGCTCCCGCCTGCAAACCCCACCCCCCTGCGCGTGCAGTTGGCTCCCGCCTGCAAACCCCGCCTCCCCGGTCCGTGGAAAAATTTTCTTCCACGACCGGTCCCTAGTGCCAGAAAGGTTGGGGACCGCTGTTATATATCATTTCAACTGACAGGGCTTGAAAGTGTACAATAATAATAAATTCTCCACAATTGCTAAATAATTAAAACCCCGAATAGCCTGTTTCTGTGGAGGGCAAAGCTTGGTGAAATGGGAGCATTTCTTTTATTTGAAGGATTTTGTATCATAGAGAGTTCTGTACAAATGACTTACCATTTGTCATGTTCAAATTTGTTCAGAAAACTGGCAGGTTTTATCTTAGAAAATGGGTCAAGTCTTTCTTTCCTTTCTATTTCTCCCCCTTCCTGATTCCCTTCTCTTCCACGTGGGAAGAAAGACTGGGCTCGACAAGGAAGCCACAGCAGGCTGACAGAAATCTGAAAGTGGGGCATGACCTAGTATCCCCTCACTCATGGTCTTACCCGGTCCAATTCCTGGCTCTTGGCACCCTAGAAGCTGACTGGCCCTTGACATACTGGAATTATCTCCCATCAACCCCTCTGCAAATTGTTTGTTCTGGGGTAGAGCAGTAAAGGAGACCTTTTTTTAAGAGAAGGCCATTTAAAAATTAATCCAAACTGTAGGACCACAGTGTACTATGACTGTATTCTCTGTAACTTTGCTTCAGTGTTCTGGATTTGGTTACCCCAACCCACTTTTTTGAGTTACCCAACCAGGGAAACGGGGGAAGTTCTGCATTAGCTGTCTGATATAAGATTATGTAAACGGAGATGAGGTTAGTTAATGCCAGGATTTGCCCTTTGCTTACCAACTCTCAATCTGTCCTGTGATGTCAGGAAATGTATGCAGAATCCAAGCTGTCTTTACCAGTAAATGGACTCATCTTAAGTGTTTGCAGATGACAAATGATGACCCATTCATCACAAACAGGGATAAGCCAGCCTGTTCATGGAAACAAGAGCAAGCAGGTCCCTTATTCCAGCCCTCATTTTTGCAACACCATCTATTAATACAAAGATTCACAGCTAGATTGGAGAACGGTTTGATTACATGAACAATGCTAATGTTCAGTGGCTGTCATAAACTTCAAAAGAAAGAATGCATGTATCACATGCAAGGCATAAAAAAGTTATTCTTTTAACATGAATAGCTTACCATTGTACTATTTCCCTCTCGATCACCTATTCCATGGCTTGAATGACTATCTGATGGTTTGCTTTCTTTTGGAAGGCAGGTGCAAGTTGAAGCAGGAAGTCTGCCAGTGAAAATGATGAATTGCCTTTCGATGCTGAGGATTGATGTTGAACATGAATGCAATGCAGCAAGGAATGAAGATGATCTTCCAGTCATAAATTACTAGGAGAAAGAAATAATTTCATCCATGTAAAATGGGTGGAAAATCAAAGCAACACAAAAGCCCAATTGCCCCAAAATTTTAAAAAAAGACCTTTTTTATGTTTAAACATTATAATTAACTTTTTTTCAGACTTTGTCTAAAAATTAATGTTTAAGATTTGCCTACATAGGTTTGGCTTTGTCCAAAAAGTTTCCTCTGAAGTTTTGAACAGCCTGTTTTCATGTCATCACAACTGAAAACTATGGGCAGAAATGAAAAATGAACTACGCTTTCCTACAGAAATACTCCAATAAACACAACTCTGTATTATTTTTGTATCCTTTTATGCCTTGTTGCAATATACTGTAATAAAAATGTTACATGGAATTATATGCTTATGAATAAATTTATCTGTATTTAATAGGATGATCATTTTGCAATACTCAACTCTTGATCCTGTCTGCACCTATGATATTTGATGAGATTGTTTTCTGAATACAACATTTTAGGTGTATTTTTATAGTTAGTAATGTTGTTCAAAGTCACCAGCATTCCATAATATATTAATACCTTCATATTTCTTTATTTTGGTGGTTGTTTCATGGAGCTATCTCACATTCCCTCCCATTACAGAGGAGAGACAGTATGCCTGCTTCTTGAAGAACTCCTGCAAAAATGTGTGGTCTAAGCATAGGTTTTTTAGACCTTATTCCATGTCTAAAAGTTGTTTCCAATGGGCTGAGATCACAGCAGAGGCTATGATGGCTGGAACAGTTTGTTGCTTTCTCTCTGTCAGGAGGTCTGAAAATGTAAAACTATGTTTGGTTAGACTGTAGCTATCACAGAGTGCTCATAATTAAAAACCCATGTTTCATCACACCCTGTCAACCAATATAAGCTCTTGTAAGAAAGGTAAGACAGATTTAATTGCAATATTGCTTTATTTGTGAAGTTACTAATAGGATCCTATCAATGATTCTACCCTGACCATCTAAAGTGAAAAATAGGCAAGAAGAACATTGCACATAGAAGTTCCATCTACCTTTCTCCTATTCCTAAAGTGAAGCATGAGGTAGGAGTATGGTAAGGATCCATATTTAATCCAGCCTGCCTCTTGCTAGCTCTCTTCTTTCCAAATAATGCTATAATTCTCCTGACTTTAAAATAGCAATATAGGTAAGACTGATTGCTTTGGGCAAAATGTAGATTTTTTTTTCCTGTGCATCCAATTATCAATGGGAAATAGGAACTTTTGCCTGCTTTATATTCCAGGAAAACTGTGGAACCTCTGGGAATCAATGCATCAATGGACACCTCCCTTGATACTCCTTGCTCACCCTGTTTTGTTTTTATATTTATTTAAGAAAAATAAGTAACCTGGAAACTGAGATGCTGCAGAGTAATGTGCCAGTCTTTTTATTTATTTTTTATTTTACATCAATGGACACCTCCCTTGATACTCCTTGCTCACCCTGTTTTGTTTTTATATTTATTTAAGAAAAATAAGTAACCTGGAAACTGAGATGCTGCAGAGTAATGTGCCAGTCTTTTTATTTATTTTTTATTTTACAAGAATGCCTCTGGGCGGCCCACGGATGGAACTAGGGTCTGTGTCACCCGGGGCAAACATGGATTCCGTGCCCCCCCATGGGTTATTTTGTCATTTTGGCGCCTCCCGGGTGTCATTTTGGCGCCCCCCCCCCCAGCGTGGCGCCCGGGGCAAATGCCCCGCTTACCCCCCTAGTTGCGGCCCTGTCTGGGCCACACCAAGATCAAATAGCTTCCCATAGGCCTCCATTACATACATGTTCAAAATGCTATTAGCAAAGAGTAACACAGTTAGTAGTTTTGAGTAATAATTAATTTCATGCTGTAGTTATTAACCTTCCAAGGATCTGTGTGCATAAATAGAGGCTGCAGAAGGTTTTCCCTTTGCTATATAATAGTTCTACTCTGATCTTGATCTTCCAATAGCAGCCAATGCTAAAACATCTTGCTCTAAAGAGTGGCCATTGGAACACTAATCATGGGGCAATTATTTATCTGCTTCTCATTTCCTAACTATTATGTTACCCATGGGAACAATACATAGGAAATTCATGACAAGTAATAGTGATTAAAAAAAACCAGCCAGTGTCTAGGAGGTTTAACAAAAGCATTTAATGATGCACCAAGACCTACCTAATCCCCAAGGAAGGGTGTAAGTGGGGATATAAATTGCACAGGGGACCTTTGGTGAGCTCTGTTTCAATTGCATGAATATTACCTAATAAGATAACAACCTCAGCTATCCTATGAAAATGGTTCATTGGAAGATTTTAAAAAAGACAGGATAATAATCAGAATGTTGAAATGCTTGATTCCCCCCCCCCCCAAGAATCCATCCCCTGAATGCAACTTAACGTATCCTGTTGGGTAGATTAGAAAAATGGAGGAACTTATTTTCTTTATGCAATCCCTATCTCTACCAAAAAATTAAACTTTCAACAAGCTCCAGAAAAATCACTAATTTTCTAAAAATTAATAAAACCTCCAATTATTATCTTTACTTTTAGATTAATGGATTTGACTTGTACATGGAAAAAATTAAAAATGATATAATTCCTTCATTAAATATATGGAATGAAAAAAGTTATCTAAGATTTTACCTACAAATTGTAATTGGGTAATTTGTAATTGGCCCAACTTTTTACCTCTTTTTAATATCTGTCTGAATTAAAATAATTTCTTGCACATAAAATAATGTATTGGTTGTTTTTATAGTTGAGTTGAGTTCAGTTGTTGCATTGAGTTTTAGGACGCCCAACTCCCAAATGATTCTGGGTGGCTTATAACTAAAAAAAATATTATTAAAAGAAAATACAACAGACCAGAAGAGAAAAGTACAAAAACAAAGCAAAGCAAAGCAAAACAAAACAAAACTAAAAGGGGGCTCCATAAGCACCCTATTCCCAAGTCCTGGGAGAACAATCAGGTCTTCAACAATTTCCTCAATGATATAAGGGTGGGGAGGCACATGAAGCTCTGGGGGGGAGATCCTTCCAGAGGGCAGGAATTGCAACAGAGTAAGTGTGCTTCCTGGATCCCATGAGATGACATTATTTAATTGATAGGACCTGGGGGCAAGCCCACCCTGCTGGACCAAACAGGACAGGCAGAGATAACTAGAGATAAGTGGTGCCTCATATAGCAAACCCTATGTCATGAAGGACTTTAAAGGTGAGAGCTAGTTTGATCTAGTGGTTAAGGTGCTGGGCTAGAAACCAGGAGACCATGAGTTCTAGTCCCGCCTTGGGCATGAAAGCTGGCTGGGTGACCTTGGGCTAGGTTGACCATATTTCCTTGAGACAAAAATGGGACCCTAACCTACCCACGGCTTGCCGGACAAAGTGGGCATCCATGCGTCCGTGCGTGCGCACACGCACACACTCCTAACAGCCTTGTGGGCAGTGCTTTCCCTGGGGCGGGTGGGCACTCTCTTATTGAGAATGGGACAAAATGAACATTTTTATTAAAACGACTGGATGGTCGGGAATTGTTTAAAAAATGGGACTGTCCCGTTCAAAACGGGACGTATGGTCAGCCTACCTTGGGCCAGTCACTCTCTCTCAGCCCAACTCACCTCACAGGGTTGCTGTTGTGGGGAAAATAGGAGGAGGAAGGAGTAATAGGGATGTTCCCCGCCTTGAGTTATTTATAAAAATAATAAAGGCGGAATAGAAAATAAATAAAAAAATTAAAAAACCCAGCACCTTAAATTGCACCCAAAAGCCAACTGGCAACCAGTGCAACTTGCAAAAGCAAAGCAACGGATTATGTGTGCATAACACAGTGCCTTCATCACTGCCTGCACTGGCACATTCTGACCTGTCCAAAGCAATAACCACCCTAATTCCAGGATATGGGAATTACCTATCCACAATGCCTCCATCTAATTTACTGTAGGTTTAGCCTTTTAGGTGGAAGTTCTTAAAAAGTCTCAGTTCATATCCCCTACATAGGCCATGTTTGTGAGGCTGAATTAGAGCAGCCATATTTATTTTTCATAGAGTCTTCATATTTACAAGCTATAAAACAGAAAGGTACAACATATTCATTTCAATGTTGGAACAGCTAAGTCTGTTGAATGTCAATTGTGAGAATTTTCTTTGGTTTGTTTTTCTGATGAGAACTAACCAGAATTCTGACATTTCTTATTAAACATATAGAGTGTGAGGTTTTAACCGATCAGAGCCATTTTATCCATCCCTAGCCAACATAGGCCCTTTTGAAAGCAGAATTATGGGCACCACATCTAATAAACAGAGGTAATCTTGGTGGCTTCTTTCCATTTTTGCATAACAGAATTCTACCTGCATATGGTCATTTTCTAAACAATTACTTCTTGTTTTGCTAGTACTCTATGGTGGTATGTTGAAGAGAAGAATTTTAAGCATTTTCCTCTCATTGATGTTACTATCCATGGTGGCAACATGATGCCACTCTTAACTGTAAGCTCAGCACTTTTGGAGAAAAAGGTACAAGAGTTCTATCTCAACTGACAACCATGAAGTCTATACAGCTTGGCTCAGGAAAATAGCTGACAACCATGAAACTTATCCAGCCAGTGCATTGTTACAGTGAAAATTTCATGAAGCATCAGGAGGCTGTGAAAATTTTTGGCTGATTTGGTCAATAACTGTGTAATAAAGGGAAGATGCTCTTGGGAAGGGGGGGAAGGGGCTGGAATAAAGGAAAACCTGCAAAAAAGAAATGGCCTCAAAACTGATTGTCTTATGACAACACATTCATACCATACATATTTCAAAACTCAGCACTTCTGAAGTAAACGGACATGGCTTCCCACAAGGAATTATTCTAATTATTTAATTGCCTCAAACATTTAATAAAATGAAAATATTTCTAGAATTCTTAATTGCATCTTAGTTTGTCCAGGGTTTAAACTGAAATCAAGGAAAAGTGTCATCTCTCCCTACCGGAAAGGCAATTCTAAAATAATATTATCTAAAGGTAATAGTGCATTACACATCTACTGTCTCAATAATGTTTACAACAAATGGGGCATTATTAACCTTTTATTGTGAGTAAGGAGAGGGAACTATAATAGAAAATGGAAGTGATTTGCTTAAAGCCAAAACCAGTTCATGGTGAAGCAATTTTAGTTTATAGCTCAGTCATGGTATTACATCATTCAATTTCTCTAATTACGTTATTAGCTACTTAATATATTTTAGGATTTTTAAGGATAATAATTTAGTCTGGAATCCTATCCATGTTCTCTTCTATGATGCATTAAACATTTTAATTGTGTTATCAAAGTATTCACTGCAGTCAATGTTTAAAATCTAGTGAAATGACACAAAGTGAATATTAAGAACCAGTTAGAGATTGTATGAATACCAGCTGATACAATAGTGAGTGATAGATACCTGACTGTGATATAAGGTAAAGTAAAGGTACCCCCCGCACATTTGTGCAGTCGTGTCCGACTCTAGGGGCCGGTGCTCATCTCCGTTTGTTAGCCGAAGAGCCAGCGTTGTCCGAAGACGCTTCCACGGTCATGTGGCCGCATGACACGTGCGGAACGCTGCTACCATCCCGCTGAAGTGGTACCTATTAATCTACTTGCATTTGCATGCTTTCGAATTGCTAGGTTGGCAAGAGCTGGAGCTAGTGCGGGAGCTCACTCCGCACGCAGGGCTAGGGATTCGATCTTCCGATCGACAAGCCTGGCGTCTTACCCGCTGAGCCACCACAACCCTACTGTGATATACAAGCAAACAAATTCCAAAGTTAACAGTCTGAAAGGCCTAATAATGAGTAAACTTTATTTACATGCTGGGGGGGATTGAACTTGATGGGGGAAGTACAGTGCACCTCTCTTGGTCTTAAACAACACAGAGATTAGGGCAGAAAGATGTACTGGATTTCCACTCTAGTCATGCTGGTTGGGGAACTGCAAAAGCTGAAGCCTAACGCATCATGAGTCCAAATTGGGTAGGTTGTTGTTGCTACAGAAAGATGCATATAGTCAAAATGGAGGCGATTGCAAATTTAATTGGGTTAGGAGCAAACAGCAAAGTAGGTTTCAGACTGCACATGGACTGCTGGGTCAGAGTTCACTCTAGACCAGTGTTTCTCAACCTTGACAATGTTAATATGTGTTGACTCCAACTCCCAGAATTCCCCAGCCATCATACATCTTAAAGTTGCCAAGGTTGAGAAACACTGCTCTAGACACAGCAACAAACCTCTTTTCTCCAGTACCTGAATCCCACATTTGTTCATTAAGTTTCAAAGACTTGACATAGTTCAATAACTTCCTTTATTGTAGAGAAGAAAAAGTCATACATATGGAGATGCTCTGCCTACCACGGAATACAGAAATCAAGACCTATATTATATCAATATATAATTATATTAAATATATAAATATATTTGCCCAGGGTATAAATTCTAAGCCTTTTCTCCCTGCTTTATCGAGTCAATGGAAATTTGGCCATTCTGTTCCTGGTTTTGAGAATAGGGGGCATCTGTTCAATGTATACATAACAATTCTGTCTGAACTGAGAATAGTTGATTTCTATTTTGTCAGTTTCAGCCCTTACACTGAGCCAGTGACGCATGCAACACTAAGCATCCATTTTTGAAAATATATTTGCCCATTATCTGTTTTCAGCCTTAAGCAAAATTCACATCCTAAGATATGAATGTTCACATATTTGAAGCAGCTGGCAGCATTTATTATGTTCATTTTCTTTTGACTAATAAATACTGATACATTTACTCTGAGATTCTTATTTCGTCTCTTACAGCAACATTCTACAAAATATCTATTTAATACAAAGCCATTCTACAAAATACCTACTCATTGGCTGAACTAGGACATTATTCTCCCCATGACCTGTTTTAACCATGATTTGTTGAAGAATTCACAAAAGTTGGATAGACACATTGCACTGAGACATAAAATGTATTTTTGAAACCATGGATGCTAGATCTGCATATTATAAATGAAAATGAAGCAAACCACATTATAGCTTATCACTGTGAGAATTCATCCTCAATAGACAAAGCTGAAGTATGCACAATCATGCACAATATGCTCCCTTTGAAGACTGTGCAAACCTAAATTACTTAGGAAAATTTCCTAGGTTGAACAATGATCACTGCTACAAGTTTGTTGGAAACAAATGTCTGGATTAAATATGCATGTATTCTAGGAAGGGATGGGAACAGTTTACAGCAAGAGGAATCTAGGCAATTTAACTATAATTAATTCATCATTAAAGAACTGCCTCCCAATGAGTACTAGTAACCTTTTTTTAATAAGAGTTAGAACATTCTCCTTAGCAATGGTCATAATGAAAAGTTAGAGCAGGATTCTGGCACCCCTCTCTGCCTTCCCATCTTGATTAGCTACATGCTAAGCAAAAACCTTTGAAAAAGAAAGTGAGCAACAAGGGTTGGGGAGGGATGGAAAACGTCAACACATGAAATGAAAAGCAAACAATATGCATATCAACATCCTAAGGAGATGTACCACTCTGCTGGGAAAAAAGCAAAACAAAAGAATTATCTGACACAACAGTTCAAAGCATATTGCACCTGTCAAGATGTCTGTCATCTTCAATAGAAATGTGCTAGTCCAAAATAGGGAGGGGGTGGAGAAAAAGGAAACACAACCAAAGTCACTCACAAACAACAGCCCACTTTGTCTTTTTCCCTTCCATCTGAAAGCCATTTGACTCTATGCTAAAGATTGCCTAGAAGAAGCAGACAATAAGAAGGTCTCCTTCATTGTCAAGGACAGTTACACTTTGAAGATGACGCTCAAAAGGGGTTAAAATGGGTCAACAGGCAATTGTTGGCCCTATCCAAGGAAATGTGAACAGAACATTGTTAAAGTCACACACAGAATCCTTCTAAAAGGAGGCAACTTGAAGCAGTGTGGGAAGGGGAAAATCAACATACTATACGTACTGATTTAGTTCCAAGGAATAAATTAAGCCACCACAACCACTCCCCTACACTCACATAATTTGATGAGATGTTTTAGTCTAGATGTGATTGTCCCACTCAGTGGTACTTTTCCACTTTGTATAAGAAACAGACTGATGTTTCATTATATAAGAGATGAAAACACTTGGAAAATTCAACTCAAGGTATCTTACCATTTTTTCTCATTTAAGATTTACATGATAATACATGGAAATATGCAGCCAAGGAGTTATGGATGTTTTTCTGATTTTGTAACATTTCCGAAGGTCACAAAAGGTTACAAAATTCTAGCTCATTACATAGAATGTTTTATGTTTTTGTAAATCATGTATTTCAAATCATCTATAAAGTCTTAAAAATTATATACTTTTAATATAGCAATTAAAAGATTTTTTGAAATCTGAAAACTATCTAAATAACTTTTTCTATTTTATTTTTATTCATTGCTAAAAAAATAACAGTACCAATCTGTTTCATAGATAATGTAGAATATGGTCTTCATTAGTTCCAATTCACTCCAGTAAATTATGCACAAGGCAACATGCCAGCATACAGAGCCTTAAATTAACTGTCATTACAAAAAAGAATGCTCCTACAGAAATTGAGCCAACGTGACCTTACATAAGTAAGAACAAAATTGCTAGATCAGGCCAAGGCCCATCTTTGTCCACCATTTTGTTTCTTACAGTAACCAACCAGATGCATCTTTGGTATTCAGAAGCAGAAGGTGGAGACATACCACTATTCTTCCCTTGAAACTGGAATTTGGAAGTATGCTCTCCCCCCTCCACAACTCAGAGATAATTTTCAAGACTAGTAGGCCTGACTTTCATGAGTTTATCTAACCCCCTTTTAAAGCTATCCCAGTTAGTAGCCATCACTATATCTTGCAGTAATATATTCCACAGGTTAATTAAGTACGATGTGAAGAAAATCTTCCTTTTGTGAATGCTTCAATCTCCTTCCAATCAGCTTCAATCACTGGTCCTAGTATCTTGAGATAATCTCCCTGTTCTCCCTCTCCATGCCATCTAGGATTGTATACACCTGAATCATGTCCCTCTTTTTTCCAACCTAAAGAGCCCTAAACATTCCACCTTTTCTCATGGGGAAGGTATTTAAGCTCCATGATTATTTTGGTTGTCCTCTTCTGTGTTTTTTGCAGCTATATGATATTCTTTTCCAAGTGTGGTGATCCAGAACCATACACAATATTCCAGATTCAGTTATACCATAAATTTGTACTAGGGCATTACAGTGTTGACATTTTAATTTTCAGTTTCTTTCCTTCTAATCCCTAGCATGGAATTTGCATTTTTCAAGATGCAACATCAGCAACTTCATTGCGCTATTATAACATATAGTCTTTTTTCTGATTAGAGATAGTTCAGACCTCATCAACGAGCAGGTGCAGTTGAATTTTTTTGCCACACTGTACATCACTTTATACATATTTAAATTCAATTGAATTTTGCCATTGAGTTAGCTATTTACCCAGTTTAAAAAGATACTCCTGGAGCTCTTCCGTGTAACATTTGTTTTTAACCATCCTGAAAAGTTTTGGATCCTCAGCACATATGGCCAGCTCAGCTCTTACTCCTAAATCAAGATCATTCAAGGGGTTTCTTTGGAATCCACATGCAGAGCGAGTCCACCCAAGAGCAATCCAATCTATGGCCATAGTCACCTGCTCATTCCAGGCAGCAACTAAGTTCAACTGTGCATCAGAACCTCAGGAATAACCACAAGTTCTCTTTGAAATTAATAGGGTCTATCAGGCTTCTGGGTTGGACTGATCAAACAGGATATTCTTACTTTTGGAAGGAAGTGTGTTATGTTTTTTTTCTGCCCGAATCTGTGCTCATTTTATTTTTCTGGTTAGAAAAAGAACTTAATTACCTGAAAGAAGTCTTCTTAACTTTTTATAGCTTCTTGGACACTACTAGAAAACCATACTGGCTTCTTCCTGAATTTGACTGACCCTTTCTTCTATGGTGGAATACACTGTAGTTGAGCATCAGTGATTATGATTTTAAATAATCTCAAGGCACTGTGAAGAAATTTAGCCCTCTAGACATCATCCTTGCAGTCTCTTATTGTTATCACTGCTTCCTAAAATATTTGAATGATGATACATGTAAGTATATACATACAAACACCTTATGTAAACTGGGAATTGTCTGTGGTATGTTAGCAACTGCAGCCTCCCAACTATTTTTTTTGCAGCTGTTTGACCACTCCTTAAATGTCAGTGGTGTAATCTGTACATAGTGGTAAAATAATGATTTTGAGGAAGACTTGATGTTTCTGACCCTAAGCTACTACAAAGATCTGCGAGTATAAAACTGCTTACATCTGATAAGACAAGGTGAGGTATGGGAAAAATATGTTAGAATTCTTTTTTCAAGGTATCTTTTTCCATCTATCCAAAATCCACTTATCTAAACCCTTTATTTTCTATATATTTCTATAAATCTTTGATTTGTTTATGACAATTTAAATATCCAGTGTGTAACATATACACATCTTTTATACACTACCGCATTCACTTTCTGTCAGATTTCTATTTTCAAACTTGCATGTTTTACCATACCCCCTTAATTTCCAGTAGCAAGTCTGACATTTTTTCCTGAGATTTAAATTGTCCTGAATAATAATTATTAACATCCCATATACAATCCAGAGAGGATATTATGGATCAACAATGGTTACAAATGCAAAATAAGCATAAGAAAAAGTGTCCCATATTTATGGCATTGGGTTAACATAATTAATTTCAAGGCCTAGCCCTAGACATTTAAAAATTATAGATAATGTCTTGCCTAGTGCTATATTATCTGCTCAATTCAGGAACTTCATGTTTGTTTTAGCTTGTGTGTGCTTTTGCTGATAACATGGAGAATGGCCTATTAACATTGCACATTAAAGGGCTTTTTTCTGAGGAGGGCATAAAACGTATTCTTTTCCCTATCTTCATTTCAAAGCAGATACATGTGGATTTTCTCAGAGTGAAATCATGGTTGGAAAAGTAACTAAACAATTAAATACCAAGTGGCCTTAGCCAATAATACTGGACTTCTTGAACGCAATCCAGCCAGAAGATGTTAATGTGATGCTGAATTATATTCCAAAACTCTGGAATCTGACTGTCTATGAGGAATTATGGTTGTTCCGGGCATTGGGGGGTGGGGGTGGGGAAAAGAATTATATTGAAAAATTGGAAAAGTGATATTATTTCAGACATTAAGGGTTGGCTTTTGGAAATGTGTAATTTCTCTGTTCTGGAAAAGGCAGTATTTTCAGCTAATCAAAGAATGAAGCAATATGTTCTTTGATACAAATTTTATGATATTTTACAATAATACTGTGGTATTATTAGGTAATTTCTATCTTTTTTGCATTTGATAATAGTATAGTATTGGAGAGTATATTTTGTAGACCATTGACATTTATATGTTTAACATACATATTAGATATTTAGTGTTGTAATTTGTTAAATTCTGTTACGATCTTTAAAATGTTGTGCAATGGGTCTTTTTTTTCCTTCTACTTTTTGGTTTGGTTTTAATTTTGTTGATGTTTTTATTGATTGTCTTTTTATTGTATGGTTCTTTTCTATTGGTTATATTTGTATACTGGTACTGGGCGTGGTGGCTCAGCGGGTAAGACGCCAGGCTTGTCGATCGGAAGATTGCAAGTTCGGAGGTTCGAATCCCTAGCCCCGCGTGACGGAGTGAGCTCCCGTACTCGCCCCAGCTCTTGCCAACCTAGCAATTCGAAAGCATGCAAATGCAAGTAGATGAATAGGTACCACTTCGGTGGGTAGGTAACAGCGTTCCGCATGCGTCATGCCGGCCACATGACCGTGGAAGCGTCTTCGGACAACGCTGGCTCTTCGGCTGACAAACGGAGATGAGCACCGGCCCCTAGAGTCGGACACGACTGCACAAATGTGCGGGGGAAGCCTTTAAAAAAAAACTCTGTTTACTTTTTGTAATCTAAAAAAGAGAAGATTGTTTTTTTTAAAAAAAAAGAGAATGCAATCCAGATAATGCTACGCATTCTTAAAGGTCCACTGATTTCAGGCACTAAGCATGCATTGTAATCTCTCCCATGGAAAAGTGCTTAACTTAAGTGTGTGGTGTAGTACTTGCAGTGTTGGACTAGAACCAAGGAAGATCCAGGTTCAAGATCACTTGAACGTTTTTGGCAAGTCACTGTCTCTCAAATGATCCCACCTCACAGGCCTGAGGTTTTGGGTATAAAATGCTATATATGTTGCCTTTTGTTCCTGGAGGAAATTTGTTCCTGGGGGGGGGGGGAAGGAAGGAAGGAAGGAAGGAAGGGAGGGAGGGAGGGAGGGAGGGAGGGTCATACTGTAAGACTAAAAATCAAATTGGCAGCAGAAAATTATTTCCATATTGTTGCCCATAAATTAACACAGGTATCACCAAGAGTTAAGCTCAATTCAAGGGAGACTTTATTTTTACTAAAATTGCTTAATACGTTTGATGTTTGTGATAAAACATTGTTGCAGAGTGTCACATACTAGAAGAGGAAGGCAAGCTAGCATTAGTTCATAGAAACTAGACTCTTCCAATCAACAGATTGGAATATATTAATAACGGCATTTAAAAGTTTCAGCCTTTGAAAAGTCAGTCTTAAAAAGGAGTCCCCATCCATGGCTGCCTCCAGACAGACTCACAGAATGTTCAAACATATATTTGAAAACTTGAATGGAAATATAGAAAGGAACTGTCTACTGACTGTAGGGGCTTTCCTTTCATTCAACTCTTACTGATTTCTTTGTATTGTTGGAACAAATCAAGTAATACCATCACCAAATTTTAATTGCACTCCAAACCAAGATCCCTAGACAGTTTTACATTCTATTCTTTTTTATCTTCATCTCTGCCAGCAGTTGCTATCATAAATTCTTCTTTGCTTAGTACATCTGAAGTCTTTGCAAGCTTTTTTTTCCAATTTACCTAAAATTGAAATGGTCCAGCCTGCTATCTTTATCTTCTTTTCTGTCATTCTTAATATGGCAGGTAATTTTCCAGAGTCTCTAAAACATCCCTATCTTCACCCTCTTAAAGGGAAAAAAAAACACTTTGTTGGATGCTTCAGTTTGTTCTAGTTTGTTATACTAAGCTAGCACTGGCTCAGGTGCTCAGTGATTGGCTCATGACTAAGGCAAACCATCTATCATTAGCACTAATGTTGGTAGATTTGTCTACTTGTACAAGAGAGGAAGAGAGCGCGCTATGTCATGGTTTTATTGTTGTCTACTTGTACTGTGTATACCAAAGTAAAATAATAAAAATGCTACTACCTGAAAATGTTGCAGGAATCCTGCTTCACAGCCTTAAGATAATTCATTAGATTTGGAACCTAAGTTACTTCTTTAAATTTCTTTGAAGTTAACTTGTTCCTGTTATTAAAAGCAGTATAAAATACAAAATTATTGTAACTTTAAAAAAAAACTTGGCTGATTAGTTAAAATTTCCTTCACAATGAATCTCCATCAAGGTTTCTTAAAGCACAAACCCTAAGTTTAACCCTTAAAACATGCTCTCTCGAATTAAAGATTTAAAAATGTGTTGTTCTTCATTTCAGCCCTTGATCACAGTATTTAATTATATTTGAAGTGTTTACTTTATGAAGAAACACTTTAAAAGCCTTGTCACTGTTTTTTCCTTCTTAAAAAGAAATCATATGGCAACATGGCACGCGAGACTTCAAATTACCATTATAAAGTCCAACTTCTTTGCAACACTGGAAGCCATCACAGAACAAAAAATACTACTAGATGGATATCAAAAGGAACATTTTTGGCCAAGATAGAGACTTTTGACATTATTTATTAGGTTCAAAAATGCTTAACAAAAGCCCAACAATAGTCCTGTGGAAACCACTACATCTGAGGCACTTTCTCTTGTTAGAGGCCAGCATTGATTTGAAGATGGCCAGCATGAGAAGAACAATTCCCTCACACCAGTCAATGCAAGTGAGCATTCAGACACAAACAAGCACAAGGCTGTGAACAAGCCATATGGAAAAATGGGGGGAGGGGGGCAGGGGAGGGGGTGAAGTAAACATTTATTAACCTCTTTGTGTGGGGATCAGTGGAAGGACAGGCCAGTAGTGAAGGAGACAGTCATGCCAAATTTCCACAAAAGAGTGGGGGGCAGGGGGGAGAGAAAGAGAGAAATGGTGAAGCATGAAAACTGCATCATGAAAACTGAAGCTGTTTGGTTTTTTATTTGGAATATTCCTAAAATATGGCACTTCCTTTCAAGAGGGACTGAATAAAGGTATCAGTAGCAAGCTTGGCTCCTATCAAATTTGGTTTCGATGGTTAGGGGCCAGAAAGAAATATACTGCTTTCGCAGTTGACAAATGCATTAGGAAAGCTTTCAGAAAAATCTAAAGCATAAAGAGGGTTAGGTATATTGATATTCATGAACGCATGTTCTTCTTATACCCAGAAGTGGACATACCAATTAAACAAGGAGAAGCATGTAAGGTTTTTATGCATGCAACATTTTTATTTATTTATTTATTTATTTATTTAATTTAATTTATATGATTATAATTTATAAGATTATAAATTATAAAAATATAATTTATATTTTTGCTAAAAATACTCTCTTAAGAAAATGATATGGTTTCAGGATTGCAAAACTATGGTTGCCAGCTGACAGTTATTAGTATATATTTGGCCTCAAATGTTTGGGTATAAGCAGATTTCTACTGGCTTAGAGAAAACTCACCTTTTAAAGTGGAAGAGGATGAACCTTGGAAAACCTCTAGTCTTTAAAATGGATCTGAGTATGAACAGCAGACCCTCAATGGGCGTATCCTTATATGGGCATAATTATTTTTTGGGTGTTAGTAAACATAACTTCTAGATCAGCCTTCCCCATTTGGTTCCTTCTAGACATACTGAAACGAGAGTTTTCAGAAATCCCATGCTGGCTAATAATTTTGTGTATTGTAGACATAGCACATCTAGAGTGTACCAGATTGAGTGAAGTATTTTCTAAGAAATGAAAAATGCATTTAGTAAATAGCTTTATGTATATGGTGGGTGCATGTATGCACACACATAAAACCAATTATCTAAAGAGGCAATACTTAAAAAATAAGGTTAGCAATTACTTATTGGTTCTCTCTTAAGAATTTGCATTTTTATGAAATACACTAATCTTTTGACATGCACTCACTTAGGTTGCTTGTAACTATTGGCATACCGGTATAGTGTTTGAACATTATTATCGTTGTTATTGCTGTTATTATTTAGACCTGTGCTTCTTAAACTGTTTGACTCAGTTATCCCTTTTCCTGGTCTTGAATACTGTCAATACCCCCACACACACACAAAAAAGACTGTTTTACACAATTGTCTCAGCAGCAGCAGTCCCAAACTGGATCCTCACTGCACAGACAGACAATTACAAATTGCTCCATTACCCCAGAATATCCCCAAATTACTCCCTTGGGGGTAATTACCTCTAGTTTAAGAAGCAGTGAATTAAATATATACAACCTGCCTTTCTTTCAGAAACACTAGGCATGAAAAATAACATTCCCTCCCCCAATTTTATCCTCCCAAATAATAAGCCAAAGTCATTTTGGAGTCAGGTGGCACCAAATACATACATACATACATACATACATACATACATACATACATACATACATACTTACTTACTTACTTACTTACTTACTTACTCACTCTGTGAGATAGTCTGACTTTAGAGGTAGTTACTCCTATAAAGTGACTCCATGAGCTTCCATGACTGAGAGGGGATTTGAACCTGGATCTTTTCCAGTCATAGTCCAACATTTTAATCACTACTCTACATTAGCTCTCTTGTATGCTATTGGTAATATGCAATTATGTAAAGCCGGTAGTGAATTGTATGTCTAAGCACATTTTGTTAGTAATAAATTGCACCAAAACTCCTGTGCCATTCTTCTATCTACATATGCTTTGAAGTGAAATATAGTAGTTCCATGAGAAAGTAAATTATTTTATACATACTTGTTAAATCAGTTTCTTTTTCAAAAATAATTGTGGTCTGGTGGCTAATTACACCTTAACCTGGGGATGTTCAAGTGAAATCTATGAAGTAATGTAGCATAGTTTTGAGGCGCATCAATTTAACACACTGCATTTTTATACCAGTTAGTCTATAATGGCTAAGGATTTATGACCATTTCTGGATTTGATGTCTAAACTGATAAGTGAGGACATGTTTGGCTCTGCTCTCATTTCAGTTATCTTTTCCTCTCTGGTAAAAACTCAAGGATGAAAGTTTTGGAATTTGGTTTGCATTGGTGTAGCTCTCCATTTCCAAAATAAGTAGAAAAATATCCCAAAGAATAAAAGAAAAAAGGAGCAAAATTAGTATAATAAATTTATTTTATTTTATTTATTTATTATTTAAATTTGTATCACCGCCCATCTCTCCATTTCGAAAATAAGTAGAAAAATATCCCAAAGAATAAAAGAAAAAAGGAGCAAAATTAGTATAACAAATTTATTTTATTTTATTTATTTATTATTTAAATTTGTATTACCGCCCATCTCCTCCATACCTGGGGACGCTGGGCGGTTCACAACAATACAATTACTAACAATGCAATTACTAAAACAAACCTCAGATATCTTACTTTAAAATAAAGTTCTATATAAAATCATAAAATTATCAAAAGAGTAGTTACAACATTTATATCAGAAATCAATTGTAGCATTTTACCTGAAACAGTATTGAGATTTTCCAGGTTATAACAACAATACAAGAAGATCCTGCAAAACAAAAGGGGGAAATGTAAGTAAATAAAAAGACAAAGAAACTAAAACACAAAGACTAATATAAAAATAGTTTGCCCTTTTCATTGTTCATTTCATTCATAAAATCTTTGCTATAATCTGGATCCAATTAATATAATTCCCATGAAAAAGCATAAAGGAGGTAACATTGAATGATTTGGAAGGGTACAAATTTCTGACATTCAATAAGGTCTGTAGCAAATACTATCCTGTAATATAAAATTCTTTATTAAAAATTACATTTGATCAAAAAAGAAGTAATATTCCTCTATTGATTCTACTGCTTATCGCCTTAAGCCAAACATGCTCACTACAGTTCTATTAACACTTATACAAGTCTTAAGTTGCAAAGAATACAAAAGGCTTTGAAAATCATATCAGTCAAAGGAAAGCTGAAGAGTTAAAATGCGAGATTATTTCTAAAAATAAAAATACTTATATTTTCACATGTTATTGACACCATCTCCCAAGAGCCACAAGTATCAGCATATACTTTGAAAACAAGGTATTTTTATTAGGTAGAATTAGGTTGTTTGTTTATAGTTGGCATTTAATACTGATGTAGATATAAAATACTGATTTAGAGAAAAATACAATCATAAACAAAGCACTTATCAATATTATTAAAACAAAATTCCAAGATATAAAATAAGTAGAAATTTTAAAATGTGGCTTATAATCTTCTTTGGCAAAACATTCTGTGTGGAGTGAATTACAATTTCAACTGAAATTAAAAAGTGTCATCTGGCTAAACATTTGTTACCCCCTCCCCCAAAAAACCTTTTCAAAATAAGCCCCCAACTGCTATTCATATAGTCAAATAATTGTGTAAAGAGTGAGGAAGAGCATCTATGCTTGATTAATTAGGTTTGTAAGTATTGTTCAAGTACTAAACAATATTTCTAAAGATTTCAATAGTTCAAAGATTGCCCTATGGCCGTCTTGCCAATACATCTTCCAGCGCAAACTGTTCACAAGCATTTTTCTTCCCAATATGTTGTCTTTGGTTGGTGCGACATTGTTTGAGTACACTTCTATTTGGGTCAAAATGGTTTTCTTCATGTCACAGCAGTGGAGCTGAGTACAGCACTTTGACCATACATCTTCCATGTCATTTCAGTCAAAGGCGCTTGGTGCTTCCTGGTGACCAATCTGGAATGGTCCCACATTCTAACAGAGGGTCATATTGGCAAACCAAGCATTTAAGAAAAAAAAATGACAGGTATTGTTTGAAATTAATAAATGGACCATTGTGAATATTAACATGAGGCCTTGAGTAAAGGTCACCTGTATGGCACATTCATCATATCTCAGACCCAGGGTGAGGAAAAGCAACTTACAAATTCTGTCAAAAACAGCCATTGTCAAAATAAGTGTTAAAAGCTGACAGCTGATAAGAACATAATACATGTCTCTGAGTAATGAATTTCTCTCTCTTTTCAAAATCCTCCAGCACTCTTTCAGATTGCAAGGAATTGTTCCAAGGGTGAACTTTTAGAAGCAGGGTGGTTTCTTGCCTTCAGCTGGTGGGATATCCCTTTAATTATGCCTCCAATTATTACCTTAATTTAATAATCAGCACTAATTAGGCAAAGCAGTTGCTCCTTCCAGAAAAAAATGACTCTATCGTACTGAAAGACTATAAAATTTTACTACTATTGGCATCTATCTCTACTGTTTACATGGAAGCACATAAAAATGAGAATATTTACTTATTTATTTCTTTGTCCAAATTAAATGGCCACCCATCTCAACAAGTGTCTCCGGGCAGCGAACAGAATTAAAATAGAATAAAGACAATAACCAACATTATGAAAATTAAAAATACATGCAGCTGAGAAACTACATGGGTATGAAAAACTGGCCTTTGGTGAGAACAATACAACTGCTCCTGTTAAAAGCATAGAAACTACAAAATACATATAAATGATCTGCATAACACATATGCATCTGAAGTCTATATAGAATATTATAAAAGAACATTCTCTCCTATAGGTGTCTCTTTGCACTTTTTATGTTTAATATTAATAATTTATAAATTAAATTAAATTAAATTAAATATATTATATTTATTGTACAAATTGATGTTTTATATTCTATTTTAACTTGTTTTATTGTAAACTGCCCAGAGTTCCCCGTTGGGGGAGATGGGCGGTCATATAAATTAAATTAAATAAATGTTTTCTCCTGAAAACCTTTTTGTTTCCCTGGTGTTTTGGGAATTATCCCATTCTAATGAGTAACATAATTTTCATGACATGTTGATTTTTTTTAATAGGTGATTTACAATGTTTAAAACTAAAGCATAAACAAAATTCTTATTTCATTCATTTTGATTTTTAACCACTTTCTGCTGTTTTGTTTTCATTGTCATTTTGTTTTGTATTTGTCTTTAATGGTAATCCTTTTTCACAATCTAAATATATCAGACTTTCATTGGAACTATATGGAATTACATAAAACTGAACTAAAAACCATTCCCCCCCCATCCAAGAATAGTGCAAGATCTCATGAGCTTCTACAGCATCTTTAATGAAGACCAACTTAAAGGTTACAGAGAGTTATCTAAGGTCTTACTAAAGTTACTAACCAAAGACTTAACGATAGCACAAAAAAAAGTTTTTTTGCATCATTACTCACACAATATGCTATGTGCAACCCCAAGATTTTCAGAAGTACAATAAAAAAAATGGAGGAGGGAATCTTAAAGGTCAAAATAGCTTCTAAAATAGCCCAAGGTTAAGCATGATATTGCTAACTACAGAACAGTGGCTGAATTTGAAGAGGGGTAGTGTCAGCCTTACCAGGTAGACCAGACAGGAAACACAACCAGATAAAGTAATTTTATTTTATTGTACAACTACATTAACAGAATCTTGCAAGTCTGAAAGTACAATTCTCCCCCCGTCTCCTTTACAGCCCGAGAAAATAGGGCGGGTCCTTTCTGAGCCTCTTGCTCCGCCCACTATCCAGCTGCGGGCTATGCTGTCTCTTATCTAACCATTCCCTAGGCAGCATCTCTTCACCCCGTCTCCTAAGGTCTTTCCCACATACCATTACAGGTAGGGGGACAATAAAAACAACATCAACAACAGGAAGAATAATTGAAAGGAAGAAAGCATGGCTAATTGACTGTAACAGTCCCGAGCAATATTTGATTAGAAATCCAACTTATTCTTTCTGAATTATGCTGAGATAACTTAAATACAGCATAAGTATACACAATAGGAGACTTTGGAACTAACTTCAAAGAAGATCCAAAATAGCAAATTATATAGAAAAATTATAGTTAGCATTTTTCTTTCTAAACTGCATAGTGGATCCAATTGCATGTTCCCAGCTGGAATGTGTTGGCAACAGGATCCCCTTCGCTAAGACTGTATTGCACTCTCTTAGCAAGATAAAGTAATGACTCCAGAGAATGAGAAACACTGCAGGTCACAACCAGACCACTCCAGCTGCACAAATGCCCTTCTTTTTGTTGTTGGTTTGTTAGCCTTGCAAGGTAGTCCAGACAAGAAGCACACCCGGGAGTCCTTTTTTTGTTGTTTATTCGTTCAGTCGCTTCCGACTCTTCGTGACTTCATGGACCAGCCCACGCCAGAGCTTCCTGTCGGCTGTCACCATCCCCAGCTCCCCCATGGTTGAGTCCGTCACCTCCAGAATATCATCCATCCATCTTGCCCTTGGTCGGCCCCTCTTCCTTTTGCCTTCCACTTTCCCTAGCATCAGCTCTATCTTTATTGTAAGGTTACATTAACAGAATCTTGCAAGTCTGAAAGTCTATTCCTTCACTTCTTCTCTTCCAAAAACTAGGGAGGGTCCCTTCTGACCATTTTGCCACCCCTTCTTCTTTGGACTCAAATTTCGTTTATCAGACCATTGTCTAGGTTGCAGCTCTTCCTCCTGTCTCCCAGGGTCATTCCCACATACATTACATGGTTGGAGTCTGAGAAAACAATTCTGTGAAATTTCATCAATCTGGAATTACAAAACCTGCCGATGTCATCTTCCCTCCGCCTTCTCAAATAATGTTAGTGGCCTTGGAATGGGCACTGAATCCAGGTGGCAGAAGTGGATGGGAATACTTACCTTAACTGCAAGAGATCCTAATCTTTTTAAGTGCCCCAGAACTCTTTTTTTTAAAAAAAAATATCTGAAGCATTCTCAAGGGCAGAATGTTAATTTCAGCACCCAGTCAAACTACTTTTCACCACATCCTTTATTCATGTTATTTTTCCTCATTTGTAGCCCAATAAAAAGCATTCCAGCTTTCCTTTGCCAAGTGTTTAGAAATATGTTTTTGCTGCATAACGGTTGAGTTTGGATGGAGCTTAAGAATCCTACCCACATAAGCACTATTAGCCATGCTTAATGAAAGTTTCATTTGTTTCCCCTGAACAATCTCATTCACTGTTAAGGAAGTTTGAAATCTGCGGAGAAAAAGAACCAACCGCTTCTTCCTATCTGTACAGTTGTCAGCCCTCAAAACATTATTACATTCCCAAGGTCTACAACTGGATTCCTGTTCTATTACTGTTATCCCTCTTTCTAAGCACTATTGGAGGCTTGAGGGATACAAAAATAAAAAATACAATTGTGTATTTTAGGCCTTAGATTCTGAAACTAAAACAGTTCTCATCTTAGCCTGCCTATGTGCCATTTGCAAATGGGAAGAGAACAAATAACAAGCAATTTAAAATTTAATTTAACCTTCTCAATTTCTTATTCCTTATCAAACTGCTGGCATTTTTTTCGCTTAACTATGAGCTGAATGTCACGGGCATAGCACAACCTCCCTCCCAACACACATACACACCAACCACACACCAAGTAATCTCTTTCATCTAAACACACTGATCCCTTTAATAAACAAGATACGAAAAAGCAGTCTAAATTACGACCCGCTTTATAAAAGAAGCGGGGAAGTGCTGAGACTACAATCCGCTGCTTTTTATTTTTTGCAAACCATGTGACCCAAAGTCATTCTGAAGGATAAAAAGGCAAGGGCAGACACCAGATCCCTGCCATGATTTTTCCACAATTCCCAGCCTTAGTCCATCTGTTATTCAGAAGCCAAATGAATGGCATGTGTCAAGAGAGTCATCGCTGTGCAAACTGCTCAAAGAAATCAACCAGCGAACTTCCTTTGCTTCCACAGCTTCAGCAATTGTTGCTGAGCTGGCCACCATATGGTGAATAATTAGTTTTTCGACCCCACTCCAGAAAAATGTTCGTAACATCACCAGGCCTACATGTGTTAATGAACAGCAAATGAATGCCTCTACATCTACAAAAGTTTGAATTTTAAAAAATCTTCTGCAGCAGCTTTTATCACAATCAAAGATCACTCAGATATCTATTAACAAAATGCATCAAAATTTTATTTTAAAAACAAGTACCTTTTTTGATAAAAAAATATTAAAATCATTCCCCTTTGTTTAAAAGTAAAATAGGCTTTATTAAACTACCAGCAACACTGTACAGTGTTAAAATGTATTCAAAGGGAGCTACCATAAGAACATTTTCACAAACTAGTAATTTCTGGCTTTGCAAGTTTAGCTGCATTGCTTTGATATGCATCGGAAAACTCCTGCTAGATCCAACCAAAGGTCCATTGAATTCATCATCCATTTTACCATACTAACCAAATAAACAACTTTGGGAAGTGCTTCCCAGTATCCAGTATTCACTGTTCAATGGTAATATAAGGTGATGTTCTTCCATTCTCCTTGATGGGATAAGTCATTACATAGCATTATTCCAGAATGCTCTGGAGAAAGGAAATAGGAGTTACCCGCTGAGAGTCATCAGGAAATGTCCTGGTGTAGCAGTGAATTTTAGCCACCTACCACTGAATGCCAAAACCACAGATGGCATGAGGAACAATGCTGCTTGGCACTCATCAGAAATATATTGTGTCCCAATCTAGAAACAGTACTATAGACCAAACTATCCCCTAATGTCTAATACAGAGCTTTCCAAACTGTGCGTCGCAACACAAAAGTGTGTCGCCACACACAGTCTGGTGTGTCGCCAAACAACCCGGAAGCACAGCGCTTCCGGGTTTTCCCGCGGAGACACACCAACTGCAGCACGCAAAACCCAAAAGTGGCAGCAGCGTTTCCGGGTATTTGCACGCTGCCGCAAGGCCGTCACTTCCGGGTTTTCCCGCAGCGACACACCAACGGCAGTTGGTGTGTCGCCGCGGGAAAAACTTTGGAAAGCCCTGGTCTAATACCTGTTATTTAAAACTCCCCTTGCTGCTCCCCTTGTAGTGGTTGTCTAGATTTTTGCACCCTAGATATGGCAATCCTAGTTATAACCTATTGTTGTGCAAATGGAAAACAGTTCATACAATCACTGTTTCTTTCCCTCTTACAGAACTCTATATTTCTCCTCACCCACCCCATTCCCCCCTCCCTATAGAATTGTAGAATCTTCTGAATAGAGAGACGTAAAATATATACTATCCATCCATCAGATATAGACATAACCACATAATCTATAAATAACCAGAGATACATAGAGATAGAATTATGGAGCCATGTGAAAGGCCATATTTTCAAAATTAGTTGGAGACACTTTCCATTGCCAAACAATACAACTCAGCTTCTTCAAGTTCTGGGAACTATCTTCATTGGCGATCACTCGTAGCCGAGTAAGATTGTCTTCCAAGGGTAACCTTTTTACAGTGGATCCGTAAGTGGCTGTAAAGGCCAATTCTGGATCCGCACAACCTCCCACAATGAGGGCATAGGTTTCCGGGTGGGAGACGGTCATGATGAGGGTTTGCCTGACATGCCTTCCTTTTAGTTCTTTTCTCCTTTTCGCCCTGTACTTGTGCTTCTTCAAAGTCCATAGCGCCATTAATAAAGGATGACCTCCAATTGAAACGCTCATGAGTTAGGGCTTCCCAGTTCTCAATGTTGATATTACATTTTTTAAAATTAGCTTTGAGAGTATCTTTGAATCTCTTTTGCTGTCCACCAATATTCCGTTTTCCATTCTTAAGTTGGGAGTAAAGTAGCTGCTTTGGAAGACGATGGTCAGGCATTCGAACAACATGACCGGTCCAGCGAAGTTGATGTTGGATGATCATTGTTTCAATGCTGGTGGTTTTCGCTTCTTCTAATACGCTAGCATCAGATTCATTCCAAGTTGGACTCCAAGCGTGAGACAAGATCTGGGGAGATGCCAGGGGTTCGTACTTACCACGTTATCTGGGAACAGTTTGATCCTGTTGTGCCTGATGAAGTAGACAGGATCCTCCGGATTGTAAACGCCACCACATGCCAGCTTGACCCATGTCCCTCCTGGCTGGTGAAATCAGCTAGGGAGGTGACATGTGGCTGGGTCCAGGCGATGATTAATTCGTCCTTGAGTGAGGGGGTGTTCCCGGCTGCCTTTAAGGAGGCGCTGGTGCACCCCCTCCTCAAGAAACCTTCCTTGGACCCTACAATCCTGGGCAATTTTTGCCCAGTCTCCCACCTTCCCTTTTTAGGAAAGGTGGTTGAGAAGGTGGTGGCGTTGCAACTCCAGAGGATTCTGGAGGAAACTGATTATCTGGACCCCTTCCAGTCAGGTTTCAGGCCGGGATATGGGACGGAGACCGCATTGGTCGCGCTTATGGATGATCTCTGGCGAGAGCGGGATGGAGGGAGTGCGTCCATCCTTGCTCTCTTAGATCTCTCAGCGGCTTTCGATACCGTCGACCACGGTATACTTTTGGGGCGGCTCGAGGAGTTGGGGGTGGGCGGCGTGGTTTTGCGCTGGTTTGCCTCCTTCCTCCAGGGCCGTTCCCAGTCGGTGTTGACAGGGGAGGAGAGGGCTGACCCGTGACCCCTGACTTGTGGGGTGCCGCAGGGGTCGGTTCTCTCTCCACTCCTATTTAACATCTACATGAAGCCACTGGGCGAGATCATCCGCCACCACGGGATGAGGTATCACCAATATGCTGATGATACCCAGTTATACATCTCTGTCCCGGGTGAAGTAAGTGATGCGGTCAATCCCTTATCTCAGTGCCTGGAGGCTGTGGGGGTCTGGATGGGGAACAACAGGCTTCAACTGAACCCTGGTAAGACGGAGTGGCTGTGGATTGATGGCACCCCTGAATCCGGGAAGTTGTCATCTTTGGTTCTGGGGGGGGGGTTGCACTACCCCACTCGGATCCAGTGCGGAATCTGGGGGTCCTCCTGGACTCACGACTCCTGCTCGAAGAGCAGGTGGCAGTCGTGGCCAGGAGGGCCTTTGCACAGCTGCGAGTTGTGCGCCAGTTACGCCCTTTCCTGGATCGGGAGGCCCTCCGAACAGTCACTCATGCCCTTGTCATCTCCCGTATAGACTATTGTAATGCGCTCTACATGGGGCTACCCTTGAAGAATATCCGGAAGCTTCACCTGGTGCAGAATGCAGCGGCGCGAGCAGTTATGAGTGCCAGCAGATCGGCACATGTGACACCCCTGCTACGCAAGCTGCATTGGGTGCCAGTTTGCTTCCGGGTCCAATTCAAGGTGTTGGTGATTACCTTTAAAGCCCTACATGGCATAGGACCAGGGTACCTGAGGGACCGTCTCATCCCAATAACGTCGACCCGCCCCACCCATGCATGCATAGAGGGCATGCTTCGGACCCCCTCAACAAGAGAATTCCATCTAGCGGGGTCCAGGAGGCGTGCCTTCTCTGCGATAGCGCCCGCCTTGTGGAATATTCTGCCCCCGGAGGTGAGACTGGCCCCCTCCCTCCTGGCCTTTCGGAAGGCCCTTAAGACCTGGCTCTGCCACCTGGCCTGGGACGACGGAGGTGGTAGTGCCTCCTGGGGTTGGCTGGCCTCATAGCTCCATGATCTATTCTGCGGGTCCAAGTCCATCTTGGATTTTATTTTATTATGTTTTGTTTGTGTTTTTAGATATTTTGTATAGTTTTTTAAATTTTTATTTATTGTAACCCGCCCAGAGTCCCTTGCATGGGAGATGGGCGGGGAATAAATTTGAAAAATAAAATAAAAATAAAAATAAATAAAAATAAATTAGTCCGCCTATCTTCCCAAGTAATTTGCAGAATTTTTCGGAGGCAGCGTTGATGGAATCTTTCAAGAAGTTGGAGGTGGCGTTTGTAGAGGGTCCATGTTTCACAGGCGTACAGAAGGGTTGGTAGTACAATGGCTTTGTAAACAAGCATTTTGGTCTCCCTGCGAATGTCCCGATCCTCAAACACTCTACGCTTCATTCGGGAGAAAGCTACACTCGCAGAGCTCAGGCGATGCTGAATTTCAGCGTCGATGTCGGCTTTTGTAGATAGATGGCTGCCGAGATAAGAAAAGTGGTCAACATTTTCTAGTGACACACCTTTAAGCTGGATTGATGGCGCTGCAGAGGGATTGGTTCGAACTTGCTGGTAAAGCACTTTGGTTTTTTTAATGTTAATAGAGAGGCCAAGCTTTTCATATGCTTCTGAAAAGATGTTTAGGATAGTTTGAAGATCTTCCTCGGAGTGTGCACAGACTACGTTATCATCAGCATATTGAAGTTCTATAACAGAAGTTGTAATTACCTTATTTTTTGCTTTCAGCCTACTAAGATTAAAAAGCTTTCCATCTGTTCGATATATAATTTCTACACCAGTAGGAAGTTTCTCTTCAACAAGGTGTATAATCATAGCGATGAAGATAGCGAATAAGGTTGGAGCAATAACACATCCCTGTTTAACGCCGGATTCCACTTTAAATGGATCGCTTTGAGAGCCATTGTTATTCAGGATTGTTGCCATCATGTCGTCATGGAGTAACCGCAAGATGTTCACAAATTTATCAGGGCATCTGATTTTCAGAAGGATGGTCCAGAGAGCAGTACGATTTACAGTATCAAAAGCTTTAGTCAGATCAATAAACGCCATGTACAGAGGGCGGTTTTGCTCCTTGCATTTTTCTTGAAGCTGTCGTGCAGTGAAGATCATATCCACTGTTCCCCTGGAAGGGCGGAAGCCATTTTGCGTTTCAGGGAGGATGTCTTCTGATACAGATAGGAGACGGTTTGCAATGAACTTTGCCAGGTTTTTGCCTGCTGTGGCTAGAAGGGAGATGCCTCGATAGTTTCCACAATCTGTTCTATCACCCTTTTTAAAGGGAGTGATAATTATGGCATCCCTAAAGTCTGCTGGAATCTCCTCCCTCATCCAGATTTTTTCGATGAGCTTATGAAGTTGTTGTGTAAGTTCAGGCCCGCCTTCTTTAAAGACTTCAGCAGGAATCCCATCAGGTCCACTAGCTTTGTTATTTTTCATTTGTTTAGTGGCTTTACTGACTTCCTCCAAACTAGGGGGTACTGCAATCTCATTTCTTATTTGTTTTTGCGGGATTTGCAAGAAGACTTCATCAGCCACGGTAGAGTGACGATTAAGGAGATTGTAGTAATGCTCTTTCCAGCGCAGTGCAATAGACTCTTTGTCCTTTAGAAGTTTAGCACCATCTATTGAGCATAAGGGATTTGTACCATGGTTTGTTGGTCCATAGATGGCCTTTATGGCATTAAAAAAGCCCCGTGCATGATGAGCATCTGCAAAATGTTGGATTTCTTGGGATTTTTTTATCCACCATATGTTCTTAAATTCTCTAGTTCTTCTTTGGACTTCTGCCTTTGCACTGGCGTATATTTTTTTCTTAACGGCACAGTTAATATCTTTTTGCCATATCCGGAAGGCTTTCCTTTTCTTGTCAATAATATGTTCAATCTCACTATCGTTCTCATCAAACCAGTCCTGATGTCTCTTAGTCTGGTATCCGATAGTTTGTTCACAGGCTGAAATAATAGAAGTCTTCAATTTAATCCAGTGTTCCTCAACATTTTCAGGAAGTTCCATAGGCAGATGTTCCTTGAGAGTTGATTGAAAGCAAGCTCGTTTAATAGGATCTTGAAGGGCCAGTGTATTCATTTTACGCCTTGGTTTTCTTCCTTGGAGCCTACGATGAGGGACAATCTTTATGGCCATCGTGGATCGAATTAATCGATGGTCTGTCCAGCAGTCATCGGCGCTCGTCATGGCTCTGGTGAGAAGTACATCACGGCGATCTCTAGCATGGACAATTACATAATCTAAAAGATGCCAGTGCTTCGACCGTGGATGCTTCCATGATGTTTTAAATTTATTTTTCTGGCGAAATAGTGTGTTAGTAATGACAAGGTTATGCTCTGCACATTTAGTCAGAAGTAAGATTCCATTCATGTTGCTCTTGTCAACTCCTACTTTCCCAATGATCCCCGGCCACAAATCAAAGTCACACCCAACTCTTGCATTGAAATCGCCCAGGAGGATAATTTTATCCTCCTTTGGTATCTCTGATAAGATGGTGTCCAGCTGGGTATAAAATTTTTCCTTGATATCCTCATCTGTATCTAGTGTTGGTGCGTAAGCACTTAGGATAGTTGCCTGTTGGTTTTTGGCGAGTTTTATTCGGAGAATTGAGAGTCGTTCGTTAATCCCAGTGGGAACTTCTGACAAGAGCTTCAAAAGGTCGTTTTTGATAGCAAAGCCTACCCCATGTATTCGTCGTTCTTGTTCAGGCAGTCCTTTCCAAAAGAAGGTATAACCTCCTTTTTCTTCCTTCAACTGTCCTTCTCCTGCTCTTTGAGTTTCTTGGAGTGCTGCTATATCAATATTAAAACGTCTCAGCTCCCTTGCAATAATGGCAGTCCTACGTTCAGGTCGTTCACTATCCATGTTGTCTTGCAGTGTCCATATATTCCATGTTCCAAAATTCATGAGTCTTTTACGACCGCTAGATGGTGACCCCACTGGTCGCGGTAGTCCAGTCAGGGAGAAAATGAGGCAGACTATGTTTAGGGCACCTTTTCTAGCCCCCTCCCCATATGGGGTGAGCAGAGTGGATCCTAAATAGGGCTGCTCAGTCGTGGATACAGCTGCCGAACTACTCAACTGCCTCGAACCTTGAGTCAGGACGACTGAATCTGTATCCACCGCTCATGTGCTGGTCCATGACTAGGAACTTCCGGATTTCACAGTCCTGCCCCCGTTGCCATTCGTCAATCGCCATGGGACTTTTGGTTGTTTTGTGTTTGGTGTGGTTGGAAGACGCCTGTGCGTGAATTTGTTTTATGTGTGGAGATTGGTGCACAACGATCAGCACACAACCTTCACAGAAAAAGGCTCTAATCCAATGGCATGGGTACCATGACGATTGGTGACCTTGTGTCTGCTGCAGCCTTCATCCGCCTTCGCAGCCGTTGTAACAATACACCTTGTTATCTTCCGCCTGTTCTGCCGTTGAGGACTTTCTTGGATCGTTCTTTGTCTGGTTCCTCCCCCTGGACCTTACCGCCATGGGTGACCCTACCAGGAGTACATGACTCCCAACGGCTTCGCTCACAGGGTTCATTGGGAACACACAAGCCCACTCACCACAACAAGGTGACGATCCAGCGAGTGGTGGGATCTACCTCTCATGCTATTATCTCAGATATCCAGCCAGCTATACATTAAATAATGATGGATGCTTAGAGGAGCTTTAGTAGTAGAATTGGAGTTCCTGGTCAACCTCCCATGCAAAGATGTAACTTGCACCATATAATCTTTTGTATATATACTTGTGAAAGTCAGCTACATTGGGCTCAAAGGAACTTACAACCATATTTATATGTGTGTGCATGTTCATGCATACCCACTTTATTTAAATATTTATTTGATTCTTACCCCACTGCAATCTAATCAGATTCTTGATGTCATTTTCTGTCACTGTCCATTTCAAAAGGATTATCAAAAACTCATTGTGTAGCTGAATGACAGGCGCAATATAATTCCTGACCTGCATATGAATAGCATTTGTAAAGTCTTCGGGATCCAATGGGGGAAAAAGCCTATCTTATATGATTTTATTTGTAGCTTTCTATGGTTTGAATACTACAGCTAGCAACTAGCCGATTTTTAATTTTGTTTTAAAATCTATCTTTCTGCAACGCAGGGGGAGAAATTCAACCCTGCTGATGTCAGTGTGAGGGAGATACAGCCTTCAATACAAATCAAGAACTTGTTTTTCCCAGTAAAATGTTTAAAACCGTTTGATTAATGGAAAAGAAATAATTGAAGGGAAAAAGGACTGGGATAGGATACAATTGTTCTAAAAGAAGGTGATGATGGTCTTCTGTCAGAAATATTAGGGCTGCTGCTAATTTGCATGCAAAGGAGGAAATTGTAAGTGCCCTTCTCTTCGATATAAAGATGTAGGCCCTTGCATTGCATGAGAGATTTTAATAAACAACATGACACAAAATTAAGTCAAGTGAAAGGAAATAGGTCTTCAGTGGTTGGTACTAGAAAGCTGATGGGGCTTTAATATGGTCAGATCCTTTGCAATGTAAAGATGTTCACAACAATCTTTAATGCAATAGAGATAATGGAATATGGGCAGGGGAAAATTCTCAAAATGAAAAGAAAAGTCAAAAGTGTTATCTATTCCCAGGTGGTTAATTATATGCCACCTACATTAATAGAAAGCGTACTCATTGAACTGAATGCAGAATGCGTAAGGACTGGAATAGGCTGTTTTTAGGAGACAGTGTGCCACACTCCATTTGGCCATTATTTCATTTTATATATCTGGGCAAATGTATCTATTAAAACTTCACTGCTGTTTTTATCGATTAAAAGTCTGCTTTTGATTTCATTTTCAAAGAAACAAGCAAGTCATCATTTTTTCTATTGATAAAAGTTCTTTATTTAATCACCAATGGCTATCATTTCCATTTCATTCATTTCCATTAATGGTTCAGACCCAGTTCATTCGTTTTCATTATTTCCATTAATTTTTATTGCTTTCATTGACAGCCTTGGCTACTCATCTGCTCCCTATAACCTTGATTTCTCCCCCCCCCCCCCCATCTAAATGGCATGGCTTTTCGGCCTACTGGAGAAGGACAGACCAACCCCATCAGGCTCCCTGAACTGTTTCATATCAAACTCACTGATACCAGAGGGATGGCAAGACGACATAAACCAAGTTCTTCCATTCTTTTAAAAAAATACACAAGAGATGGAAAGGTGCAAGACTACCTTTTGGTGTAAATATCTGACTCTTCAAAGGCAATGGTCTCCATTTCTAGCCAAGGAGAGACTCAAAAAAAAATACACGGTTCCATTGTTGAAGAATGATTGGCATGGAGAGGAGAGGAACAAGACTGAACGTGAATAAAGGACACTGTGCTCAGTATCTCATGAATGCATCAGGCTTTTGGCCACAGACGTGGATGTTCTTACTCAATTATGCGAGGGAAGATCATGGTATAGAGCAGTGTTTCTCAACCTTGGCAACTTGAAGACGTGTGGACTTCAGCTCCCAGAATTCCCCAGCCAGCATGCTGGCAGGGGAATTCTGAGAGTTGAAGTCCACACATCTTAAAGTTGCCAAGGTTGAGAAACACTTGTAGAGTGGGATATGAGGTAGCAAGTGTGATGTTGTAGCAATACTCTGTTGCTCCTGCTGTGGTACAAGTAACAGCAATGGTTACTATTATTTTATTTTATTTTATTTTATTTTATTTTATTTTATTTTATTTTATTATTTTATTTATTTTATTTATTTTATTTTATTATTTTATTATTTTATTATTTTAATTTAATTTAATTTTATTTTATTTTATTTATTTTATTATTTTATTTTATTTATTTATTTATTTATTATTTTATTTTAATTTAATTTAATTTTTTAATTTTATTTATTTTATTTTATATTTATTTTATTTTTTTATTTTATTTTATTTTATTTATTTTATTTTATATTTATTTTATTATTTTATTTATTTTATTTTATTTTATTTTATTTTATTTTATTTTATTATTTTATTTTATTTTTTATTATTTATTTTAATTTTATCCCGCCTTTATTATTTTTATAAATAACTCACGGCATCGAACATACCTAATACTCCTTCCTCCTCCTATTTTCCCCACAACAGCAACCCTGAGGTGAGTTGGGCTGAGAGAGAGTGACTGGCCAAAGGTCACCCAGCTGGCTTTCATGCCTAAGGCGGAACTAGAACTCTCAGTCTCCTGGTTTGCCATTGGCTCCTTCCTAGGACTGAGAGAGAGTGACTGGCCAAAGGTCACCCAGCCGGCTTTCATGCCTAAGGCAGGACTAGAACTCTCAGTCTCCTGGTTTCTAGCCCAGCACCTTCACCACTAGACCAAACTGGCTCTCTATGCCACAATTGTCCTTTTATCTCATCTGGTAAAGTTTGCCGAGAAATAGTTGAAAGAGTTTTAGTATCTGCAGACTGGTGCTGCCAAAGCTTCATCAAAACTGTGTTCATTTTACAATAGAAATGTACAGGATAGCATTATTTAAAATATAATAAAGTAAATGATAATGAACTGCTCTTTTATTTGTTCTCTCTCTTTAAAACGCAGACCTGAAGGGTCATGTGAATGGATTGGAAAAAAACAAAATCAAATTGGGCTTACATCATCTTCCCAAGGGTCTGATAAATCCTGAATCTAGATGGATTAGTAACCTGGGATACATCTCAGTTGAAATACTTTTGTGGATTTTTTTACCATAAAATCCTTTTTTTTCTATAACAAATAGCTATTACTTGAAAGAACTTAGTGCATCATGTTGCTGTTCTTACATGGAAAATAAGCAGTGCCCCTAAATTTCTTGTTTGGAGGCAGGCTTTTTCAATTAACAAATAACAGAGTATCAACATGGGTAATGTTGCCACTTAAAATGAAGATTACGCTGTTAAAATATTGTGAACATGGTACTGTACTTACTAATGGAAATATAGAAAGTTAAGAAAAAACTGTGGGGGGAAACACTACAAACTATACACAAGTTGATAAATTGTAAATCTTCAATGAAAGAACAAGCCAAACTTAGGTATCAAAGCACAGCTGATATAATGGCAAGTTTTATGGCATCAAAGCAAATGCTTGAGACAATGTAAAGTTATGTCTCTTCCCCATCCCCGCAAATGTGGAAAAATTTTGGAAATGTACATTTCAGGAAAGAAATTCAGTCAGTTTCAATGACTATGGTGCTCATATAAATGTTCTTTTTTATTCTATTACAGCTGTAAAGAACAATAAAAGAAAAAAAAAAGCAAGGGAAGAACCAAAGATTGAATACAACAGTGTTTTAATAATCCATGTGATTAATTCAGCATCTGAGGAAGACCCTTTATTGAATCAAAACATTCATGTTTTTGATCCACATGGATTAAGGAAATACTGCTGCATTCACTCCCTAGTGTGCCCACTTCTTTGTGCTTCAATTTTATTCTTTAGAAACTTGCATGGACAAAAGAGAAGGCATTTATAGGGGTACCACAGCATGGGGATTTGATAACTGCCCTCCCTCTCTCCCCCTGTAGATATGATGCATCCAGAAAGTTGTTCCTCAGAAGCAAACCTGCTGCTTTTAATTTGTATCATTCCAGCAGAACTGTATTACGAGAAGAGAAAGGGATCAAGAGAAAGTTGCTGCTGTTATTACTTACAGTCTTCAAAAGTGCTAAGATGTAAAGGGCTGAGTCAATACATCCTCATTCTGTTTTGGGGGTAAAGGGCTCCACATTTTAAGCAGTTTGTAACTTTTCTTGTTGTTGTAAAAGGTGGTTCTCCCCCCGCCCCCACTTTTTTTTTTCAACTAAGTGTTACTGCCATGGGAAAGAAATAGTAGTCATTTGCTCTTACTGTAACTTAAAATCAGTCTTTCCTGCAGTACATAGGCTATCCTCCTTTGCGGAGCATTGTGTGTGAAGGATGAGCACAGCAATCCCCATTAATATACAGTGGGGCTCATTGGGACAGCGAAGTACACATACGTATGCAAAACGCCACTTTTTTTTTGGTTATGCTATGGATAAAACCAGTCACAAATGTTGCACAAAATGGTATGGAAAATATTCTGATGCTTCTCCACAAAAATAAAGGATCTGGAGGAGGGGGGGATTAAAAATTTGAAAAATGGAAGCAGATGCAACTGAGTTATAAGCTGATAAAAGACTAAACTGTATGCTCAATAGCGCCCCTTTTTTTTAAATTGCCACAAGTTCCCCTTTTTGCCTCTCACACTTCAAAGAATATTCCAAAAATGTTCATCAATCATTCAACCATTAAGCAATAGCATCATCAGATTAAACAGAGAAAACTAAAACAATAGGATTCACCAGACTGATACAAATGTTGATGGCAGGCCCAGTTTATATGATCCATAACTGGTTCTGAACTAATTTATAGTTCCATCACAACCACAAACACACACACACAGCAAAAAAAAAAAAAGCAATCCCATGTACATATTGTTCTTTGAATGACTAAATTATACTTTTCTAGTGAAAGATGTATAAACAGTTAGCATTTTTAAAACCAATACAGTTTGAGTAGCAATGCTGAGTGGCTTTACAGTACATCTGTCCCACTGAAATCAACTGGAATTAATGATGTTAATCTTGGCTAGATAAAGCCTTAGGCTTTTGGCAAAGGCCAGGAGTTTATTTGCACAGCTAAAGCAAGTCTATCAACTGCAGCCATTCCCAGATCTGCCAAATCTATCCACAATGATAGTCGTATGGTGTGTTTTATATGGGATGCCTTTTAAAAGTGTTCAGAAACATCTTCAACTGATCCAGAAGGCTGAAAGCAGATTATTGACCAAGTCCATTCAAATCAAACATGTGCTCCTTTATCGCAACAGTTGTCAGATTTGGGGGATACATTTCATAGGGATGGCCATAACTTTTAAAGCCTTACGGAATTTGGAAAATGCATTAAAGTATATTTGTCTGCTTCCCGTTTAAGATCATGGGAAGAGGCCACTTTCTGTTCTGCAATTGTCAGAAGTGCATTTGGAGGGAATGCGGTCACCAAGGAAGCCAAGCTAGTTTTTGCTCTCTTGTCCTTCTGCCAACAGGCAAAGGCCTTTTTATTCAGGCAGGATTTGGGTATTTTAAGCTGATTTGATTGCTGAAGTAGGTTTTAACTCCGCAGAGACTGTTTATTTCTTTTAATTTATATAAATAGTGTTTTTTAATTAAATGTTTATGTTTCAATGGTTCTTGCCTATTTCTTTTGTTAACTGCCCTGAGTGCCATTTTTGAGAAGAAAGGCAAGATATAAAATAATGATTAAATTTTACTTAAATGAAAACCTTTAAGCAGTTCAGCTCAGACCCATTTCCCATGCACGAAGTGAGCATCAGGAGATGACAAAGGTAGCTAAATCCACAAGTGAATTGTGCATACTAAAGATACAACAGAAGTCAAGTAATTAATGCCGAAGTAACCATGGAAGTAGGAACAAAGAATGAAAAAAGATACATATGCATGTATCTAATAAATCTTTCTTTGTCAGGAGAAAAGCACTGAGCAGTGTTTTTTCTATCCTTAGTCTATCACACAACAAAGCCCTGAAGCATGCATGAATATGACTTTAAAAGCATAATTAAGCCATCCCTATTAAAAAAAACCTCAAAACAAGTATGTGCTTTAACTGTAATACTTAGATGGTCAGTCTTGATTTCAACAGTACCTTTAGCATTTTGCATAAAACAAAATAGAAAACCTGCCCCAAGGGGGCTACAATCTAAAATGCAGTGATGCACTTGCTTTGGAGTAGTGGTTCTTAAACTGGCGGTAAATTGGGGATATCCTGGGGGTAATAGAGCAATTTGTAAGTCAAGGATCCAGACTGAGATTACCACTGCCAAGACGCTTGTGTAAAACAGCAGAGTGTGTTTTTTTGTGTGGTGGTATTGACATTATTCAAGACCAGGAAAAGGGATAATTGTGTCAAACAGTTTAAGAACCGCTGCTTTGCAGGAAAGACAGCAGCTATATCTTCCTGTAGATATTACCAAACTTTGAAAATTAGGACTATGTGAAGTTTCATAGGAGTGCTTCAATTTGATGAAGCTTCAATCATGGCATTCCTTCAGGGGAAAGTACAGAATTGAAACAGTGGACTCCTTCGAAGCTCTGGATTGGAGTCATCCCACTTCAATGTGGACATTAAAAGGAGCCTCTGCATATGTTTAGGGCAGCCTTTCTCAACCTTTTGACCCTGGAGGAACCCTTGAAATATTTTTCAGGCCTCGGGGAACCCCTGCACATTCAGGCTCAAATATAGGCCAGAAGTTACAAAACTATTATATTCGTTTCATGGGTAGACCTATATACAGTATATATATATATATGCATTAACAGTGTTCTTAAACTTAAAAATAAAGAATGAAACTTGCCTCTTTAATGTGAAGTTGCCTGGATTTGAAATAATTTTTTAAATAAATTGTGATCTCCCAGGGAACCCCTAGTGACCATTCATGGAACCCTGGGGTTCCACGGAACCCTGGTTGAGAAACCCTGGTTTAGGGGCACTTCCCTTTTCTACCAGAACAAAGCAGCTATCCCAAATCAAATCTGCCTACTTCAACAACTTTGATTTGAGGCACTGAGATAGAAGTGACCCAGTTTTCTGAGTTGGATCACTCTGATCCACCTTGAGGCACTCTGATCTACCTTGAGGCACAACAGAATACAGCTGCTTCATGTGTGGCTCTACACCAGTGTTTCTCAACCTTAGTGACTTGAAGACATGTGGACTCCAACTCCCAGAATTACCCAGCCAGCAATGACAGCAGTTCCGGCTGCAGTCGTGAAGCAAATCACCCGCAGTCATTAAGTGTCATGTCACATGACAGTGACTTGCGACTTCCTGCCAAGTTCCCACAATGACTTTGCTTGTCGGAAGCCAGCTGTGAAGGTCGTAAATGGTTATCATGTGGCCGCGGGATGCTGCAACCATTGTAAATGAGCGCTGGTTGCCAAATGCCCAAATCGTGATCATGTGACTGCAGGGACACTGCAACGGCCGCAAGTTCAAGGACCAGTCGTAAATCTCCTTTTTCAGCACCATCATAACTTCAAATGGTTGCTGAACAAGCAGTCAGTAAGCAAGGACTACCTGTATAAGAGTGGCATTGAATCCAAGAATACCATTCCAACCCACCACCAGGTAACTGCTCACTCAGAAGAAATGCTTCTCCATTGAGAGACAACACAGGAGCTGCAACATGACCTCAGTGTAAAAAGAGCAACTCCATTCTGCTGGGGATTCAACATTAATCTATTTTGTCCCATCCAGACCCTAATAGCTTCCAGACACTGAGTCAAGACATCAACACTTTCCCTGCACAGCCCAGGCTAGCAATGCATAACTGTTTAACATCAGTATACAGTATTATTTATCAGGCAGTTATGAAGATAACATTATTGCCACAAACTGCAATATAAAGTGGTTTCCTAAATGTGCACCTGTTACAGGAAAAACTGTTAATGAAGAAGGTGAGTCTCAGCTCTCTAAGATAAACTAAAGCCTTTAATATACAGAGAAAATTTCCCATTTTTGGAATGGTGCTCTGGTTTTAGCCAAGAACATTCTTTGTAGAGAAAATGCCTTATGCTTTGCTGCACACTTATTTGACCCCAGACTGGAATCAGTGAAGAAAGCAGACCTTCTGCTTTTGATACACAATTAACAGCTCAGTGGTAAAGCACAGGCTTTCCATGGAAAAGATCCCAAGTTCAGTCTCCGGCATCTCCAGGCAGAGCTGGAAAAAAGTCCTCTTTGAAACCCTGCAGTGTTCTGCAAGTCAGTGTAGACAATCCTGAACTTTGAAGGAACACTGATTTGTCTCTGCAAGAAATAGTTTTTGATAGTACTTCCTGCTGGGTCTTAACAACCCAAAATATATGTATAATTTCAACTGATTCAGTTGAAAGTTTCTAAAGTAAGCCCTCCTCACTGAGATGTTACGTTCTTTGAAAACACAAGCTGTAACGTTTAGGAACATCTATATAATTTTCTGCAAGCAAATGAAATATGTAAGAACCATATTTTTTTAAAAAAAGGAAGATAGAATCTCAGTGTTGTTCTGATTGTGAACAAACAGGTTGTTCACTGAAAATATAACACAGGCTATTTTGTAGAGTGTTTTGAACTATTGGGGAAATCTCTTTATACATCTGGAGTATTAGAATATTAAAGATATTCTGAAGTCATTTGTCACATGGCCTACACTTTTCATGTATTATATTGGGTGAGACCGAGGACAATGGAGGAAAGAATGGATAAATTAAAAAAGAAAGGCAGAGGGGAAAAGAAAATGGCGCCCCTAACATACTGTAATGTGCTGAGGCCCATCCAGTTGGAACTGGGACCATGTTCCTATCAGATCACATCCACTTTCTCTCAAGGGAATGCAGTACTCAGTCTTTAAAAAGTTTGCTCATCCTGCTATAGATGAACTGGAAACAAGGCATTATATTCTACACATTATTTTCTTCCACCCCACAAGAACAGTAAATATTGATCTTTTTGACTGATGGTGCACCTCACGCTGCACAGAGAACTCAAGCATCTGCTTGTTACCACAAGCTGCTCCCTTTTATCAGGAAACGAAGCCAAGTGGCATTATGTGCTATCAGTTTCACATTGCAAATATTGAAGAGAAATAAATTTCTTAGCATGAAAGATTTCTTCTTCAGATTTCTTTTTTAGAAGAAGTGTTTACTTTGGGCCTGTGCACACTCCTAGCACCTGTACTTTTCCGTTTGTGCTTGCCAAGATACTGTTGCAGCTTCCTTGACTTTTATAAATGTAGGTTCAAGTGGGGAGGCCGTTTGGCCATTAAAAAAGGAGAGAAGAAAATAGGACACGCATGTACTTGTGTACCTTCTTCCCCCAGTCTACGCATCTTAATTCACATGGATGTTTACAACCTTGCCAACTTCAGTAAAGAAGACGGCTAGAACCGCAAGCATAAGAGAAACCCAAAGGCTTCTAAATACCATAATAAATAGGGAGATAAAGCAGAAGTGATCCCACTGGCTGCCCTTCAGCAGTCTGTTCTAAGAAAATAAAATCCCAGGACCATCACGAAACAGACATGCAGAGCAGACATCACAACTGACAGAAGGAAGAATAGGCAAAGGTGTCATTGCCCTTAGCCTAGCGTCAGGATATGGCAACCCGCTGCCAACAGCTCAGGGCTATCAACGCTGCTGTCCAAGGAACTGTTTCCCATTGAGTGCTAACCCATGCTCCTGGCCACTGTTTGTAATCCCACACACAGATTTCTAGCAAGTACACATTGGTCAAAGACACTGTGGGCAATTAAAACACAGGCTACCTTTAAAAAAAATGAGGAATATTATTCCTTCTAACATGAGCATTCTTCAAAGCTAAGCTCACTTATCCAGCCTGATTCAGTTGAAAAAATGGGAAAGGACAGCCGCCGGCCCATGGAATTCACTGAAGAAGTCACTGTGTCGTCTCATCTCCCTCAAGCCAGTCCTGGCAGGGCCAGCCCATCCTGGCCTGTGAAACTGAAAAGTTCAGCACAAATTTCAGGTCAACCTGGCAAATGTAAATGTAAAACAAAATAAGAGAGTAGATTTTGTAAAATAAAATTGGATTCAAAATGAAAGATTTATCTACCGCTTTTTAAACTACATGTAGTTTCCCTTGTTATTCCAAACTTTCTCTCTAGATAATATTTATTTAAAGGAAGTAGCAAAGCAGGGCAAAAGCCATGGTTTGTAAAAAGCTAAGGCCTATAACAAAAATGAAATATGCTGTTATATGAAAAATTCTCCTAAAAGTGGGAGCAAACAAGAAGCCCCATCAAACTGAGCTCTCTTCTGAACACTCTCAGCAGCCAAATGATTAATGTCATCCTAGAAAACCTTTTCAGTACATAATCTCAATTATATATGTTCCTGCTTGTGTGCTTTTAAACAAATAATGTTATGCATTGTTCTCCCTCAAAATGTTTATATGCTACTGAATTGGAAAAAAACAGCATTCATTGTACTTTCATCATGAAAAACCTTGTATAATCATTCTAGAGACTGATGTGTATTATCCAAGCTGATCATTTGGGGGAAGGTCTAAGAGATATATTCTTGCAATAGCACATGGCAAGGCAAGAATAACATTCATTCAAGTATCTAAAGTGTTGGAACCAAGCTGGATAGAAGAAAAAGGCCACAATAATAAGGCTTTATTGTTGTTGAACACATCACCTCTCAACGATTAACCCACAATCCTGGCTAAATGAAATTAGAAGTTAACAACATGGTGCAGAGTAGATAAGTAAATCATTATCCTCAATGGCTTACTTAGTTCAAGAGAGCCTTCAAGTGAGCACCAGAAGCCAGGAGCCATGTGTCACCGAAAACAATACAACCAAGAGGAAGCTAAACCTACTGTATCTAGATGCTGCTTTTGTGGATGTATGACCAATGGAGGCACTGGAGCATCAGTAAGGCTGCCCCATAGCTATTCCCATCCTTTCAAAGGGACTTGCTACATACTTCTAAAAGTTCTTTTTCAAAATAATCCATGGAAACAACAAAGCCAAGTCCGCTGCCCCCATTAAGTAAAAAGCAGGTGGGAGTTCAAGACACGTGGGATAGAAGGAGGATAGAAGGCAGGCCAGCGTAGGATACTGGCACTGAGTGGGAGACATAATGGGTTGGGGAGCTTAAGACACATTGTGGAGGCCTCCTTCTGGCCAAAGGATCCCGCTAGTTAACTCACAAGCTATGCAAAGGACAGTCCCTATGAATAGCACAGGCTATACTTTCACCTTGAGAGATTATTTATGCATATATTGCATATGGAGAATTTACTGTGAAATATTTATTCATTAGCCATTTTATTTTATTTTATTTATTCATAGCTTGCTCATCCATCCATCCATCCATCCATCCATCCATCCATCCATCCATTGCCAATTTGGTGTAGTGGTTAAAGGCATCAGGCTAGAAACTGTGAGACCGTGAGTTCTAGTCCCAACTTAGGCACAAAGCCAGCTGGGTGACCTTGGCCACTCCCTTTCTCTCAGTCCTAGGAAGGAAGCAATGGCAAACCACTTCTGAAATCTTGCCAAGAAAATTGCAGGGACTTGTCCAGGCAGTCTCCAAGAATCGGACATGATTGAACTGATTTAAAAAAGAATTTCATTATGTATTTATTATTTCCCCCCATCATAATAGATTGAAGAATATTGGGGGCTACTAAGTCCAGATTTTATTTTATTTAAATTTACTGTAAGATTGGCATGGTTACTTTTCCTTCCAGCCTTCACCTCTTTGTTGTTGTTCAGTCGTTTAGTCGTGTCCGACTCTTCGTGACCTCATGGACCATAGCACGCCAGGCCTTCCTGTCCTCCACTGTCTCCCGGAGTTCACTCAAATTCATGTTTGTTACATCGGTGATGCTATCTAACCATCTCATCCTCTGCCGTCCCCTTCTCCTTTTGCCTTCAGTCTTTTGCCTTCAGTCTTCACTTTTGCCTTTTTACCTTCACCTCTTAGTTTCTCCTATCTTTCACCAAGCAATAATTATCCATGTCATTTTATTCATTTTATCATTTACATCAATATTCCTCAGAAAATAATGCTTAGAGCAGAGCTTTCCAAACTGTGTGTCGTGACACAAAAGTGTGTTGCCACACAGTCTGGTGTGTCACCACACAACCCGGAAGCGCTGATGATGATCAGTGCTTCCGGGTTTTCCCATGGCGACACACCAACTGCAGCGCGCAAAATCCGAAAGCAGCAGCAGCGCTTCCGGGTTTTTGCGCGCTGCCACACTTCCGGGTTTTTCCGCGGCGACACACCAACGCCGGTTGGTGTGTCGCCGCGGGAAAAACTTTGGAAAGCCCTGGCTTAGAGAATTCTATCATTCCTCTGGAGAATACTCAGTTAAATGCCTCTTCCTCCCAAGTTTACTATCCACAGGTAGGGTGGAAAATTTTGCTCTCCTTCATTTATAAATCCTAAAAGATTATTTTAGGTAAACAAATGCTTCCAAAAGATTCCATAAGCCTTTTTTCTGATTTGTATTACAGAACTAGTCCACTAAATGTAATAGGGATTTTTTAAAAAAGTAAACAAACACAAAAAATTGAGTGTTGAGAAAAATAGATACCAAAGAAATTCCATGATGAGACATATATAAGATACTTATGGACTACATTACTGCTTTTAAGTAAACATAAAACCGTGCCAGTGCACAGTGCAATATTTTTATAGCATCCTATTACAGTCAACATGGAACTTGAAGTACAACAGCCTTTATTTTGCAGTTTCAGATGACCCTTGTATTCTTTTGTTTATGTGAGGCTTAGGGTAAGTTGTCATCATAAATCAGTTACTTCATTATTTATTACAAAATGCTTTGCCTACAGCAGATTATTCTGTATGTAAACACCACCCTGAAACACTCATTTCTTTCCTTCTCTAGCATTTCAGATTTCATTAGCCTATAAAACCAGGTTTATTTGTAATAAAGTTAAGCCCATCAAACCACTGACCATGGAAACCAGATTTTGAAATAATTCAGATTTGTGTTTCTGTTCTTTCTAATTAAGGGTAATATCGGGAAGGACAGACAGTGGGTAGCATTGTTCAAGCACCATGGATTTAAGCAAGAAAATCTGATTATCAGCTCATGTCAGAAGCCAAACGATAATGCAGTTTAGCATTTGTTTGGGCTTTCTCTTTAGCCAAAAGATAATTACTGTTCGTTAAGTCTTACGTAAGTGTATTTAGTATCTATAGTCCCCAATACTATGAATAGTAAAAAGAACAAAATGGGCAAAGACAAATTATGAGCTTTATTTTTTGCATGGAGTTGTTCCCCCTTGATAATTTTATTAGCCAGAAAAAGTCAAAACTTCATGTCAAAGTTAATAATTTCAAAAAAGGCCAAGAAGTTAACATCAAGTTCAAAGGCAACATCTGCTAAATTCTATTTTAGCAGTCTACAAAACTTTACTCAGAATCCTTTTACTATATGAGCTTTAACAACTAAACTCTTATGGGACTAGAATGTTAACTTCAACTAAAAAAAATATTTCAGAGAGAAAATTCATTATGATGCTGAACTTCCTAGCTCTACTGACTTTATTACTTCTGGTGCAAACAGTAATTTTAGTATTGGTAACAAACTATAAATCATTTCCTTCTTTAATGCCTTGATTCATTAAGATGATAAGTCTACCAATTACTGTTATCCAATAGAGCTAAATCATAGTAAATCTTACAATAATAAAATTGTATATTTTTAAGAGCCAGAAGGATCTTAAGAAGTCATCATGCATAATCCCTGGCTACTGCAAGAATCTTTACGTACAGGATAGCTGGCAGATACTCACCCATTTTTTGCTTAAATATCTATATATATAGAGAGAGAGCGCCGCACCTCTAAAAAGGTAAAGGTTCCCCCCGCACATTTGTGCAGTCGTGTCCGACTCTAAGGGCTGGTGCTCATCTCTGTTTGTTAGCCGAAGAGCCAGCGTTGTCCGAAGACGCTTCCACAGTCATGTGGCCGGCATGACGCGCGTGGAACGCTGTTACCTACCCACCAAAATGGTACCTATTTACCTATTTGCATTTGCATGCTTTCGAATTGCTAGGTTGGCAAAAGCTGGGGCGAGTGCGAGTGCCACACCTCTAGAAGCAGTCTATTCCACAGTTGCACAACTCTTGCTGTTAAGAAATTGCTTCTATGTTTAGCCAAAATCTTCTTCCCTGAAGTTTTTACTAGTTATTAGCTGAAACTGGTAGCTCAGCCATTTCAGCAATTTGAGGTATGAGGCAAAATAAATGAATGAACCCCCCGTCCCCCCCCCCCCAAGATTTGGTGAAGGGGCAAATTTCAACCAAGTTTTCATGGAAAGTGTTTGTATTACATTGGTATTCCTGATGTCAAAAGTTTTATCTTCTTTCAAACTTCAAAAAAGCCTAGACTAATCAAGAAAACTAAGAGCCATACTAAATCAGACCAGCAATCTGCTTCTATCTTAGCTGATCACAAGCTGCTTATGGACAGCCTATAAAGAGAATAGTATTTTGTTACTACATGTAGTTGATTAATTAATACTCACAACTTGCACTACATCCTGATGGCCATTTTCGGATCAAATCCAAGCTTCTTTCTAGAATAAAGTCAATTTAGGTACATAAGTCTCTAACATAACCTCTATCCACCAACCCGCTCTGCTTTTTCCAGCTTTCCAGCTTAGCAACTTTGGCTCAAGGGTGAGGGGCCCTAGAAACTAGCTACTAATTTTGTCAAGTGTGCATTTACACTTCATCAAGTGAATGTGGCTAGTAGTGCATCTAGCATCAAGAGCAAGAAATGAAGTAGAGTCCTCTTATCTTGATTCATTCAGCATATACATGGAACATGCTGGAGTTAGGTTTACAAGGATAAGAATTTCTGATGTGACTTACAATAGTTCAAATAGTTCTGTTTTTAAGCAGAAGCCGCAATATTGCTCCAAGTAGGAAAGAAAGATCACTAATATTATTTCCTAAACCTTCTGTACATTTGTACCTTTCAGCAATCCTCTAAAACAGAAGATAGGTTTCTAGAGTGCTAGGATGATACATTCATGTCTGAAGACAGAAGTTTTTGACATATTCAGAGTAAAATCAATTTTGTTAATTATGCAGTAAAAAGAACCTTGATCTTTAAAAAATGTATTATGCCCCCATAGCTTTTATCAAACATTTTCTATTATTGTATGATTTATTGTTTGCACTTCTATCAACATTTTTAAAAAGCACAAATAAAGGGAATTCAATGCTGTGTCAAAGCTACTTTATCTCCATGTTTGAACACCTGCTCCTTTTCATCAGTAATTATGCTTACTGATGAGTAATACGTACATCCAAAATACTGTAATCTGTCTCAGAAAGTATTTGTGCTAATGTCACATGAGAATTGCAAGATATCTGGCTTTTCCTTTGAAGAAAGGATATAAAGTAAATTAACACAAATGTTTCAAGCAATATATTATAGTATGACTAAGTGCTGGGTAGCTGAAGAACTTTGTCCTAACTTATACACATATTTTCACACCCAAAGTCTTCTAGGATGTGTCTTGTAACTACCATACTTAATTATTGCAGGTTGTGGTTTCAAAGTTACTAAAGATACTGATGATAAGAAGCTCCATGGACGCACTAATCAGAACAAGACGTGTTACAAAGAAACAGGGACCATGGGTATTATAGACAAAAATATTGTTTCAATATAATAATCCCATTAAGCTTGATAATACTTGTGTATCTGGTTGAGTTTTACAAATCAGGGTCAATTAGGACCAGCAGATATGTGCTGTAAACATCTGGATAAACATCAGGTGGGAGCAGAGAATTTTCTGGATCACTTTGCTGCTATCTAGTGGCCAACTGGACTTTTGCAACCTAGATCTAGTAGCCCTAATGATAAGGCCTAGCTTCACACATAAATTATGATTTACAAACTAACTGTAGTTATTGTTAATCCTTTTATAGGAACATAGGAAACTGCTGTATAATGCTTAATCATGTAGTCCTGTATTTCCTATTCTGACAACCATTTTCAAGGATCTCTACCTCTGGTAGAGGTTTCTCATTTGCTACAAGGTCCTTTTAACTAATGACACCAGAGACTGAAACTGGGACTTTCTGCTTTGCAAAGACGTGTTCTGCCACTGAGTTTTATCCCACAATAAAATGTCCCTGTGATATGATTACATTAGTTCTCAGTGATAACTATGGCTACAGAAATCAATGTGGAATAACAACATGTATTGTATTAGGAAAGAAACAATTAAAATTTGCTTCATAATTTTTACTAATGCAGTCGTTTTCTGTAACTTTTGCACAGAGTTCAAGAGAGGTGAGTCATAAGTAACTTTTAATTATTTATTTATTTTGAGAATTCTGTAAGTTAACATATTTATTACCATACAAATAATATTTTTTCAATACATTGGAATAGTGTTATCACAATTATTTATATCCTGATTTTCAGGATAAAAACCTCCCCAAAGTGGCTAACAAAATAGTACTGCAGAATTGATCAACAATTTTGGCAGGTGAAATTAAAGGCCATGGAACTACAAGTGAGTGACATCTGCTGGCTGGTTACAGAGAGCTTTTAACTGGAATGAAAATGCCTTGTATAATACATTGAGTAAAATCATTATGCCACAAAGCTAAGAAACAAATTAATACTGTTTTGTGTTCAGTCAATTGCATTTGATTGAAAACCAAATTTTGTATGCACAAAGTGAAGAAAGGAATTTTCAATAAGATGGAAATTTTAATTGTATGATTTCTGGATTTTTTTGTGTGATACTTTTTTTCTAACTGAAGCCTGAATAATAGTAATAGTAATTGCAAGTATTTTGTTCCTAAATTTCATGTATTTTAAACAGGTATAGGAGCTTGCCTGTGCCTTACTGAGATCTTGATTATCTCTACAGCATTCTCTGTACATTTTCAACAAATTTTGTGTGGTAATTGGTCATTCTTCAAAAGTCAAACACAACATGGAAGTAAAGTAAAGCATCAATCAACTGGTTAGAAATGGATATGATGTTATTTTATAGGTATTTGGATTATCTCCATTCTATTATTTTTTATTTATTTATTTATCCAACTTCTATCACCGCCCATCTCCCCCCACAAAGGGGACTATTAGGCGATAAGTCCACACAGACGTACAGTAGAGTCAGCTCCATTGCATATAGTGACTTCCTTCTGAATAATACTTTCATTTAAGATTCTTATTCATCATCCAGAAACTAAAGCACAAATATGGGGGTGGGGGTGGGGGTAGAGAATAAAATGTAAATTGAGAATGTCTGCTCTGAAGAATATTGGACAGATTGACCCAGCATGCTAGCTGGAGAATTCTGGGAGTTGAAGTCCACACATCTTAAAGTTGCTAAGTTTGAAAAACACTGTTCTAGAAGCTACTGAGGCATAGAAGCTGCAAGGTAACAGTAACAGTATACTTTATTGATTAGTCAATTGAGCATATCAAAGCATAGGCATCAGCCACAGTAAGATACAATAAAACAAAATAAAGTAAGATACAATAATATGAGATAAAATAGGCTACAGTGAGATAAAATAGATAAAATGTAAGGTAAGATAAAGATAAAAAGTAAGATAAAATAGTATAAGATAAGATAGAGTGCAGAGATGTATAATAAAATGAATATTAAACTCGAAGACAGTATGTGTTTAGGTGAATTCATCACCTTTGCATGCCACCCCAATGTGTTCTATAAAATGTGTTCTCTGTTGGACAGCCTTGACTTTAAACTTAACAGTTCTAGTGATTACATGTGTATATTTGTGCCCTGAAGGAAAAAAGATAATCTTTTGTTAGAGTCCCAATATATGGTTCTGTCAAGTAGTGTCTGCAAGTACTGAGCCCTTGCTGAGGCATCTAATTGACACTTAAACAGGACATGTGCAATGTCTTCTATTTCTGATGCTCTATCAGGTTCTATCAGAATATGGCACTTGATGGAATTGTCTGTATTTGACCATAGAATCTAACTGACTGAATCTTGCTCCGGTAAGAGCTATTCTATGGTATTGAGTCAACCCACTATCAAGTATTTTTATTTTTAAAAATGGATTCCTTTTTGAGAAGAGGGGTCTCAAAATGAGAGAGGGGTCAAGGAATCCATTTATGCCAACTTGGAAAATCCTTCCTTGAATAGAGGTGGGGGCCCAGGCACAATCTTTCCCCTATTTTCCTTCCTGCTTTGTCTTCTGTGCCTAGGAAGATTAAAACCATTTCGCAAGCTCAACAGCAGCATGGTAATCTTAACGATCCTCCTTTAGATGATAAAGGGACTTAGAAATAAACATCTCAAATAACCATGACCTAGCCCCAGTTGCAAGGTCACACAGCCACCTAGAAACATATTTAAGGATTCCCTTACTAACTTTCCTCAGACTGAAGAAGCTCCTTGGATAAGGAGCGAAACGTTTCCACTGAGAAAATAGAAATCCAGTTGACATGATTCAAGCTACAGACCCATTCATTATACTTCAGTACCATATGATCATTATGCCACACATTAGTTGGCAGTCTGGTTGCCATATTTTGTATCAACTGGAACTTCAGGACACATTTCAAGGGTAAGTACCAGCTAGAGCACACTTCAATAGTTAAGATGGTATGCAACCAAAATGTGGATAACGATTATCTACAACAATTTCAGGAACCATTTTAGCTGATACAATAGCAGTAATTGTGCACAAGTGCTCCTCATCATAGCAGTCATCTCTGAATGCAGTGATGGCTGAGAATCAAGGAACACTCCCAGACTACACACCTACTTTTTCAGGATGAATGCAAACTCATCCAAAACAAGCTAAACCTCTATTCTCAAATCCAGCTGTCTATTTACCAATAGCCCTTCTGCCTTGTCTGGATTTAATTTCAACTTCTTCTTTCATATCAAGACCATTATTAAACTCAGACAACAATCAAAGGTACTATTTGCTTCATTGGATCTAGATGGTAAGAAGCAGTACAGCTAGGTGTCATCAGCTTACTGATTGTTGTTGTTGTTCAGTCGTTTAGTCGTGTCCAACTCTTCGTGACCTCATGGACCATAGCATGCTAGGCCTTCCTGTCCTTCACTGCCTCCCGGAGTTTACTCAAGTTCATGTTCATCACATCGGTGATGCTATCCAACCATCTCATCCTCTGCCGTCCCCTTCTCCTTTTGCCTTCAGTCTTTCCCAGCATCAGGGTCTTTTCCAATGAGTCCTCTCTTCGCATTAGGTGGCCAAAGTATTTGAGCTTCAGCTTCAGCATCTGTCCTTCCAATGAGCAGTCAGGGTTGATTTCCTTTAGGATTGACTGATCTGACCTCCTTGCAGTCCAAGGGACTCTTAAGAGTCTTCTCCAGCACCACAGTTCAAAAGCATCAATTCTTCGGCGCTCAGCCTTCCTTATGGTCCAACTCTCACAGCCATACATTACTACTGGAAAAACCATAGCTTTAACTATACGGAGCTTTGTCGGCAAGGTGATGTCTCTGCTTTTTAATACGCTGTCTAGGTTTGCCATAGCTTTCCTCCCAAGGAGCAAGCGTCTTTTAATTTCATGGCTGCAGTCACCGTCTGCGGTGATCTTGGAGCCCAAGAAAATAAAATCTGTCACTGCTTCCATTTGTGATGGGACCAGATGCCATGATCTGAGTTTTTTTAATGTTGAGTTTCAAGCCAGCTTTTGCACTCTCCTCTTTCACCCTCATCAAGAGGCTCTTTAGTTCCTCTTCACTTTCTGCCATTAGGGTGGTATCGTCTGCATATCTGAGGTTGTTGATATTTCTCCCGGCAATCTTAACTCCGGCTTGTGATTCATCCAGCCCAGCATTTCTCATGATGTACTCTGCATATAAGTTAAATAAGCAGGGTGATAATATACAGCCTTGTCGTACTCCTTTCCCAATTTTGAACCAGTCGGTTGTTCCATGTCCGGTTCTAACTGTTGCTTCTTGACCCACGTACAGGTTTCTCAGGAGACAGGTAAGGTGGTCTGGTACTCCCATCTCTTTAAGAATTTGCCAGAGTTTGTTGTGATCCACACAATCAAAGGTTTTAGCGTAGTCAATGAAGCAGAAGTAGATGTTTTTCTGGAACTCTCTTGCTTTTTCCATGATCCAGCGAATGTTGGCAATCTGATCTCTAGTTCCTCTGCCTCTTCGAAACCCAGCTTGCACTTCTGGTAGTTCTCAGTTCACATACTGCTGAAGCCTAGCTTGTAGGATTTTGAGCATAACCTTGCTAGCATGTGAAATGAGCACAATTGTACGGTAGTTTGAACATTCTTTGGCATTGCCCTTCTTTGGAATTGGAACGTAAACTGACCTTTTCCAATCCTGTGGCCACTGTTGAGTTTTCCAAATTTGTTGGCATATTGAGTGCAGCACTTTAACAGCATCATCTTTTAGGATTTTAAATAGCTCAGCTGGGATACTGTCTTCTCCGCTAGCTTTGTTGTTAGTAATGCTTCCTAAGGCCCACTTAACTTCACTCTCTAGGATGTCTGGCTCAAGGTCAGTGACCACACCATCGTATTTATCAGGGACATTAAGGTCTTTCTTGTATAGTTCTTCTGTGTATTCTTGCCACCTCTTCTTAATCTCTTCTGCTTCTATTAGGTCCCTGCCTTTTTTGTCCTTTATCATGCCCATCTTTGCACAAAACATTCCCTTGATATCTCCAATTTTCTTGAAGAGAAAATCTTCCCCATTCTATTGTTTTCCTCGATTTCTTTGCATTGTTCATTTAAGAAGGCCTTCTTATCTCTCCTTGCTATTCTCTGGAAATCTGCATTCAGTTGGTTACATCTTTCCCTTTCTCCCTTGCCTTTTGCTTCCCTTCTTTCCTCAGCTATTTGTAAAGCCTCATCAGTCAGCCACTTTGCTTTCTTGCATTTCTTTTTGTTTGGGATGGTTTTAGTTGCTGCCTCCTGTACAATGTTACGAACCTCCATCCATAGTTCTTCAGGCACTCTGTCTACCAGATCTAATCCTTTAAATCTATTCCTCACCTCTACTGTATATTCATAAGGGATATGATTTAGGTCATACCTGAGTGGTCTAGTGGTTTTCTTTACGTTCTTCAATTTAAGCCTAAATTTTGCGATAAGAAGCTCATGAAGCCACAGTCAGCTCCAGGTCTTGTTTTTGCTGATTGCATAGAGCTTCTCCATCTTTGGCTGCAAAGTATATAATCAATCTGATTTCAGTATTGACCATCTGGTGATGTCCATGTGTAGAGTCGTCTCTTGTGTTGTTGGAAAAGAGTGTTTGCTATGACCAGCGTGTTCTCTTGACAAAACTCTATTAGCCTTTGCCCTGCTTCATTTTGTACTCCGAGGCCGAACTTGCCTGTTATTCCAGTTATTTTTTGACTTCCTACTTTAGCATTCCAGTCCCCTATGATGAAAAGGACATCTTTTTTTGGTGTTAGTTCTAGAAGGTGTTGTAGATCTTCATAGAACCGGTCAACTTCAGCTTACTGATAAGCTCCCTAATATGTTCTTGATAGTGAAGGCATGGCAGACAAAATAAAACCCTGTAAAACACTACAAGCAATATAAGTTTAAGTATCAACACTCATGCCCCACTTTTCTGGACATGACAAGCAACAAATCCGCTACAAAGCAGTGTCTCCAAAGCCCAATCCCTCCAGATGATTCCGAAGAATACTCTGGTCAATAGTACTAAAAGTTGTTGCAAGATCCAGGGGGACTAACAGGGCTACACTCCCTTATCCATTTTCTCCACTGCTGTAGCTAAAGTAGTTTGAGTAGCATTATGTCAACTGCAATCTTGATTGAAATGGGTTCAGCTAGTCATTATAATTCAAATGCATCCAGAATCATAAGGCCTCCACCTTCTCAGTCACTGAGAATCACTTTCTCAGTCACTTCTTTCTCTTGTCTCTTCAACAAAAGAGTTATAGTTATCTCCTTTAGTCAGGCGGACATATCCCTTCCATAAAGAGTGTAGCCATACAGTTAATCTAATTCTAGCTTATTTAATCAGCCAAGAGGAGCAAGGGTGAAATAAGCAGATGATAACCCTCATATCTTACTTCTCTTCTCTTCTCTTCTCTTCTCTTCTCTTCTCTTCTCTTCTCTTCTCTTCTCTTCTCTTCTCATTTTCATGCCTTCGAGTCAGTGTTGACTCCTGGTGACTGCCTGGAGTAGTCCCTGCAGTTTTCTTGGCATACTTTTTGGTTTCCCACTGCCTTCTTCTTAGGGCTGAGAGAGAGACTGGCCCAAGTTCACCCAGCTGTCTTCATGCCTAAGGTGGGACTAGAAGTCACGGTCCCCCAGTTTCTAACCTGGCACCTTAACCATTACACCAAACTGGCACTCAACCTTCATATTTACAAACATCCAATTGAAGTCAACAAGCTGAAAAGAATTCAGAATAACAGGACAACTTTCTCATGAAGAAGGGTTTGCCCTAAAAATATAGGAAGCAATCGTTCTCTGATTCTATACACTAAATAATTTCTGAGAGAAAGGTTTCAGGGGAATGGGGGCTGACATCCTTTCTCTTTAGCACTACCCGCTACAATAAATTTCTGAAGCCAGTCTGATTCATGAGTTGGATTTGGTTCCCTGACCTTTTCAGACATTTGGCAGAAATCCATTGTAATACGTTTTCAGGAATATGAACAAGTATTCTAGTGCAGGAAGAATTATGTATAGGCCTTATGTGAGTACTAAATGAATTATCCTGGAGAGTGAGAAGGGCAAATGTCCAAGACTCTTCCCAGGGATGATCAGGGGAAAAAAATACACTACCACCATAGTTCAAACTATGTAGCTTTATGAACAATGTACAATATTTGCTTTGCTCAGTTTTTCCCCCTCATTTTATTCTAACAACCAGTATTAAATGATGTTATTATTTGGACATGTAAAAACACACCCAAGAAGGAAGTAAGCAACATTAATTGCATCCTAGGAAGTTTTCATTTAAAAATACTTGCCCTGGCTATTACCAGCTCAGAAATCCAAAGTGGATACATACTTATTTTAAACTGAATTTACTATTTTGTTACCAGTTTACCAATTTGTTGGTATCTATCTGGAATTTAATCCAAAAAAACCGGCAGTGGTGGTGGTGGTTTTTGTGATGGTGGCAGCAAATATTCTTTGGAATGCCATCCCTAAGTACTGGAATATGCAAAGTAAAGGTAAAGGTAAAGGTAAAGGTAAAGGTTCCCCCCGCACATTTGTGCAGTCGTGTCCGACTCTAGGGGCCGGTGCTCATCTCCATTTGTTAGCCGAAGAGCCAGCGTTGTCCAAAGATGCTTCCACGGTCATGTGGCCGCATGACACACGTGGAACGCTGTTACCTACCCACCTAAGTGGTACCTATTCATCTACTTGCATTTGCATGCTTTCGAATTGCTAGGTTGGCAAGAGCTGGAGCTAGTGCGGGAGCTCACTCTGCACGCAGGGCTAGGGATTTGAACCTCCGAACTTGCGATCTTCTGATCGACAAGCCTGGCGTCTTACCCGCTGAGCCGCCACGCCCCAATATATGCAAACTTTACTTCAATTTATGCATATTCTGAAAACTATTTTATTACCTTGGCATTCAAGAATCAATGATGGTGCAGCTGAACTACTTACAACCATTGTTATAGTCCAAATTCATCTGTTTATTATTATTGTAATTTTTTGTTTATTTTATTGTTTTTGTTGTTGTTTATTCGTTCAGTCGTTTCCGACTCTTCATGACTTCATGGACCAGCCCACGCCAGAGCTTCCTGTCGGCCGTCGCCATCCCCAGGTCCCCCATGGTTGAGTCCGTCACCTCCAGAATATCATCCATCCATCTTGCCCTTGGTCGGCCCCTCTTCCTTTTGCCTTCCACTTTCCCTAGCATCAGCTTCTTCTCCAGGATATCCTGTCTTCTCATTATGTGGCCAAAGTACTTCAGTTTTGCCTTTAATATCATTCCCTCAAGTGAGCAGTCTGGCTTTATTTCCTGGAGTATGGACTGGTTTGATCTTCTTGCACTCCAAGGCACTCAGAATTTTCCTCCAACACCACAGTTCAAAAGCATCTATCTTTCTTCGCTCAGCCTTCCTTATGGTCCAGCTCTCACAGTCATAGGTTACTACAGGGAATACCATTGCTTTAACTATGCGGACCTTTGTTGTCAGTGTGATGTCTCTGCTCTCAACTATTTTATCAAGATTTGCCATTGCTCTCCTCCCAAGAAGTAGACGTCTTCTGATTTCCTGGCTGCAGTCAGCGTCTGCAGTAATCTTTGCGCCTAGAAATACAAAGTCTGTCACTGCCTCCACGTTTTCTCCCTCTATTTGCCAGTCATCAATCAAGCTGGTTGCCATAATCTTGGTTTTTTTGAGGTTTAACTGCAACCCAGCTTTTGCACTTTCTTCTTTCACCTTCGTCATAAGGCTCCTCAACTCCTCCTCGCTTTCAGCCATCAAAGTGGTATCATCTGCATATCTGAGATTGTTAATGTTTCTTCCAGCAATTTTAACTCCAGCCTTGGATTCCTCAAGCCCAGCACGTCGCATGATGTGTTCTGCGTACAGGTTGAATAGGTAGGGTGAGAGTATACAGCCCTGCCGTACTCCTTTCCCAATCTTAAACCAGTCCGTTGTTCCGTGCTCTGTTCTTACCGTTGCTACTTGGTCGTTATACAGATTCCTCAGGAGGCAGACAAGATGACTTGGTACCCCCATACCACCAAGAACTTGCCACAATTTGTTATGATCCACACAGTCAAAGGCTTTAGAATAGTCAATAAAACAAAAATAGATGTTTTTCTGAAACTCCCTGGCTTTCTCCATTATCCAGTGGATATTGGCAATTTGGTCTCTAGTTCCTCTGCCTTTTCTAAACCCAGCTTGTACTTCTGGCAATTCTCGCTCCATGAATTGCTGGAGTCTACCTTGCAAGATCTTGAGCATTACCTTACTAGCATGTGAAGTAAGTGCCACTGTTCGATAGTTTGAACATTATTTAGTGCTTCCCTTTTTGGTATGGGGATATAAGTTGATTTTTTCCAATCTGATGGCCATTCTTGTGTTTTCCAAATTTGCTGGCATATGGCATGCATCACCTTGACAGCATCATCTTGCAAGATTTTAAACAGTTCAGCTGGGATACCGTCGTCTCCTGCTGCCTTGTTATTAGCAATGCTTCTTAAGGCCCATTCAACCTCACTCTTCAGGATGTCTGGCTCTAACTCACTGACCACACCGTCAAAGCTATCTCCAATATTATTATCCTTCCTATACAGATCTTCCGTATATTCTTGCCACCTTTTCTTGATCTCTTCTGCTTCTGTTAGGTCCTTACCATCTTTGTTTTTGATCATACCCATTTTTGCCTGGAATTTACCTCCGATGTTTCTAATTTTCTGGAAGAGGTCTCTTGTCCTTCCTATTCTATTGTCTTCTTCCACTTCCGCACATTGCTTGTTTAAAAATAATTCCTTATCTCTTCTGGCTAACCTCTGGAATTTTGCATTTAATTGGGCATATCTCCCCCTATCACTGTTGCCTTTTGCTTTCCTTCTTTCTTGGGCTACTTCCAGTGTCTCAGCAGACAGCCATCTTGCCTTCTTGGTTTTCTTTTTCTTTGGGACGTTTTTTGTTGCCGCCTCCTGAACAATGTTGCGAACTTCTATCCATAGTTCTTCCGGGACCCTGTCTACTAAATCTAGTCCGTTAAATCTATTCTTCACCTCCACTGCATATTCCTTAGGAATATTAGTGAGCTCATATCTAACTGATCTGTGGGTCTTCCCTATTCTCTTTAGTCTGATTCTAAATTTTGCAATAAGAAGTTTGTGATCTGAACTACAGTCAGCTCCAGGTCTTGTTTTTACCGACTGTATAGATGTCCACCACCTTTGGCTGCAAAGGATGTAGTCAATCTGATTTCGGTGTCGACCATCTGGTGAAGTCCATGTATAAAGTCGTCTTTTAGGTTGTTGGAAGAGAGTGTTTGTTATGCAGTGAGTTGTCTTGGCAAAATTCTATCAGCCTATGTCCTGCTTCATTTTGTTCTCCCAGACCATGCTTGCCTGTAATTCCAGGTGTCGTTTGACTACCCACCTTAGCATTCCAGTCTCCTGTAATGAAAATAACATCTCTTTTTGGTGTATTATCCAGTAGGTGCTGCAGATCCTCATAGAACTGATCTACTTCTGCTTCTTCAGCATCTGTGGTTGGGGTGTATATTTGGATCACTGTGATGTTAAATGGCTTACCCTGAATTCGAATTGAGATCATTCTATCGTTTTTTGGATTGTATCCAAGCACTGCTTTAGCTACTTTATTATTAATTAAGAAGGCTACTCCATTTCTTCTGTGGTCCTCTTGTTCACAGTAGTAGATCTGGTGGTCTTATGATGTGAAGTGGCCCATTCCAGTCCATTTCAGTTCACTGACACCCAAAATGTCTATATTTAATCTTGACATCTCACCAATAACCACATCCAATTTGCCCAGGCTCATAGATCTTACATTCCAGGTTCCTATGGTGTGTTGATCTTTAGAACATCGGATTCGACGTTCACCTCCAGCACCGTTGGCCGCTAGCCGTCCTTTCGGCTTTGAGCTAGCTGCGTCATCACATCTGGGGCTAGTTGAACTTATCCTCTGTTCCTCCCCAGTAGCATTTTGACCATCTTCCGACCTGGGAGTCCCATCTTCCAATGGTATACCGACATATCTCTGGTTGTACTGATCCATTTAGTTTTCACGGCAAGAATACTGGGGTGGGTTGCCATTACCTTCCACAGGGATCGTATTTAGTCTGACCTTCCCGTCTTGGGTGTCCCTTCACGGTTTAGCTCATGGTTTCATTGAGGTGCTCAAGCTCCAGCACCACGACAAGGTAACGATCTCCTTTGCTGGAGTATTTTATTGTATAAATAGCTAATTTAGAGTATAATTGTATAAATAGCTAATTTAGAGTATACTCTAAAATTTAGAGTATTCTGACTGGACATCCACTGCATGACAGGAAGTATATTATAATATTTAACATTTTAAATGAAGAAAAAAATATTTTTTTGAGGAAATCATTTTTTTTGTTTATCATTCTAAGTATAGAAGTTGGTATAATTCAGAAACTTGGGCACTTAATTATCCCCCCACACACAATTCTAGATCAGAGCCAGTTTGGTGTAGTGGTTAAGGTGCTGGGCTAGAAACCAGGAGACTGAGAGTTCTAGTCCCGCCTTAGGCATGAAAGCCGGCTGGGTGACCTTGGGCCAGTCACTCTCTCTCAGCCCAACTCACCTGACAGGGTTGCTGTTGTGGGGAAAACAGGAGGAAGGAGTATCAGGTATGTTCGCTGCCTTGAGTTATTTATAAAAAAAATAATAATAAAGGGAGGATAAAAATAAAATTAATAATAATAATAATAATAATAATAATAATAATTGGATTTTCCTTTTTTGTAACAGGCACAATCGCTTTTAGATGTTCAGATATTCACATATGACAACTATACACTACTGTGGGCTCACATCTACCTATACTTGTGTTCATGCACATCTAACTAAAGAATATACAGTAGTACATGATTTAGCAGAATTGCCTATATATTCTTCTACTACTGAGACCAGACTTCTCCTAAGCATGTATGTTTAATAATATGAGTATTTATTAGTGGGGGGGGGGAGTCTTCCAAGCAAACTTGATTCATTTTTTCCTTGTTTCACAAATTTCCCAGTTGTGGAAGTGCCTTTTGAGATTTTATACAGAAGTGTTTTTTAAAGAATGTGAATCACAACATACTTTTATTCTGCAACATAGCCAATAAATGACTCTCACATTTAGTAATATGGATACAATTGTTATTTCAAAACATCTGTAGGATGGAAGCAATTGTAGGATTAGAACAAAGGCATAATTTCCAAATTTTAAAGTTAGGCTGACTGCATATGAGAGAGGGAAACCATCAGAAGGATAACAAGGTATTGTAATCAGCATGAAGATAAAAAACTTGATGCTACCAAGGATTTGAGATATTCATTGCTAACCATTAACCCAATTTTCTAATGAATGTGGCATTAGGCATTCATTAACATCATTTGTGTTTATATGGGACTATGGCTGTACAATAGGGGCTGATAAATGAAAGCAATGAAATGAGGGAATTTTGTATGCTTATAAAGCAATTTAACTAGTTTTCCTGTAATTATATATTGTCACCTAATCAAGCAGGTTTGGGGAAAACATAAGGAACGAGGCAGAAAACTAAAGGTACATGTCCAGAAAGAACAGAAAGAGCTTTGTGTTCTCTTTCAATACAGAGAAAAGCAGACACAAGTATGGTATTAATGGCAAAAAGAGTACATTTCTAGATTTTTTTAAAAATGGTAGAGGGCTCCAGCTTGTGTGTTAATAAAGAACCAAGTTAATGAAGAAAAAAACTAAACAACTATGGCCAAATTAAAAAAAGAAACCTTTGAGTAAACAATGGAGTACAAACAGGTGGCTTACTAGATGGTTAATTTTTTTGTTTCATAAAGAAGGCCCAGCACAAGGGTCTGTCTGTCTGAATCTACACAAATAAAGGAAATTGTGTAGCAAATTAAATGTGCAAAAGGGGGAGTAGGAGAATGGAATGGGTGAGGCTTGTTTTACAGTTATCAGAATGAATTCTTCCTAATGAACCAGTTGCATAATCTTTCTTGGGGGTCATCAGTATGTGTGAATGTCTCTATATACATTGTCTGCCTGTTGCTTTCACCAAACATGGAGCTATCTGATCTTGTGGGACACATCCATTTTTAAGAGTTGATACAGATATTTGGGCTTTTTTCCAGTATATGTCTATTGAAATACAAGACATAGAAGCATAACATTATAAGGAGCATTGCGCATGGCCATCAAACTGCACCCTCCCACTTTCTCTGAATACAGATGAAAATTCCAGATTTTTTTTTTAAAAAAGTTCATGCCTGAGGAAAAGTGACAGTGAAAAATGTATGGAAATACAGTAACTGAAAAAGAAAGGAAGTTGCTACATTCACTTTTTGCTCTGAATTCATCTACCACTGATTTCAATATCACTGACCCAATTGCTTGCCCTTAAGACAATTGTCCTTCAACATAGAAATGTCCAGATTTGGTTTAGAAACAGAAAATAAGTTTTTCATTTTGTCTGTCTTTGTTAGTGATAGGGACGTCTACAGGGTATGGTCAAAAAAGTCAAGATGGCTTTTGACGACTGTGCAATTGAAGTTTAGTCCATCACACATAAAAAACAGGCAGTATTTTAATCATACCATGGGGGATCGCCATCTTGACTTTTTTTTACTATATCCTGCGGACACCCCTAGCCAGTGAACACTGTCATCGCAAATGAATTAGTGTAACTCTTAAAGTCTTCTAGGTTTGGGCTCCGTGCCTCTAGTTTTATGCCTAGTCACTAAACCACAATGACTTCAAAGTGACTTCCAAGAATAAGGAGGATCAATTCCATGGTTTTCACACAGTTGAATTGTAATCTTTTTTTCCTTCTTTCTTCTAATGAGATGCCTAGAACTATGCTCTGAAGGTATGATTGACTAAAACATGTATCACAATTGCAAAGGCTTGGATTCATTGCCTACAATTTAATATATTTTTAAAAGATACTTGCTATTATTATCATACTACATTGTACAGACTTTTCCTAATACAAGATTTCAGTTATTTAGGTAACAGCTTCAAAATCAAGTCTCTAAGTATGTGGATGCATTTTTTTCTGCTTATAACAATAAATCTTTATTCCTATACCCCATTTTCCTTTTGCAATGTTTTCTTCTCCCTGATATGCTAGAAAACCACAGTGGGAAATTTAAAAGAAAGCAGCAATACAGCTAAAGAAAACCATGAATCCTGAACTAACATATGCTAACTTTTCTTCCAGGAACAAAAGCTATATCTGGGTTTTCTCCTTACCATCTAACACTAAGCAATCAAAGAACAAGCTTTTCAGCTACAAATGTTGGCAAGGAAATTCAATTGTGTTTAATTAAGTTCTTCCAGAGAGAAACTGCATACTGTTCCAGCAAAGGAGGTTATCGGAGGTCAGATCCATGCAATGACTTTATGACCTCCAAACCGCCAAATAAAAGGTAGGAGCACCCCTGCTGGTAAGATTGGCTTCCCCATTTGTTTCTTGTTCTTTCTGCTTTAATTTAGTAGCAATCAGCGCAATATGGCTGCTTTTCTTCTAACAATAGGATGGGCAGAAGTTAGATTTACAGCTCGGCAAGAGGGAAGTCAAGAAAACAAGAGAGGCTTCCCATGACATTATATCTACAATAGGGACATCACTTTGATACCATAAATAACTCGCAAATCTACTTAAGATTCATTGTGGTCAAAACTGACAGATGGGCACCGTTTAGAATTTAGGAATTACCTTCTGGATTGCCATACATGCGTAACTTGATTTTTGCAATTCAAGTGAAAAAATAATATAGCTACATCCTGATTGCACAGTGCATGTTGTCAGATATTTAAACAGTTTGCAACATTTATTTCATGAAAGAATAAGGGTAAGGGTTTCCCCTGCACAGTCGTGTCCAACTCTAGGGGCCGGTGCTCATCTCCGTTTGTTAGCCAAAGAGCCAGCGTTGTCCGAAGACGCTTCCACAGTCATGTGGCCGGCATGACGTGCGCAGAACACTGTTACCTACCCACCGAAGTGGTACCTATTCATCTACTTGCATTTGCATGCTTTCGAATTGCTAGAATAAGGCTGAGCGCCGAAGAATTGATGCTTTCGAACTGTGGTGGTGGAGAAGACTCTTAAGAGTCCCTTGGACTGCAAGGAGGTCAAATCAGTCAATCCTAAAGGAAATCAACCCTGACTGCTCATTGGAAGGACAGATACTGAAGCTGAAGCTCAAATACTTTGGCCACCTAATGTGAAGAGAGGACTCACTGGAAAAGACCCTGATGCTGGGAAAGACTGAAGGCAAAAGGAGAAGGGGATGGCAGAGGATGAGATGGTTAGATAGCATCACCAATGTAATGAACATGAATTTGAGTAAACTCCAGGAGACAGTGGAGGACAGGAAGGCCTGGCGTGCTATGGTCCATGAGGTCACGAAGAGTCAGACACAACTAAACGACTGAACAACAATCCAACAATCAAAATAAATAAATAAATAAATAAATAAATATATATATATATATATATATCACCCAAAACAAACATGAAACAATCTAATATTTATTTTACATCCCTTATGAAAGCCAAAGAACAGAGAACACACAATTTCCTGGAAAAGAATCACATAAGGGTTCAATGAGTTAAGGGAATTGATTCTTTGTTTTCTTCCAACTTATAAAATTTTATTGCAGACTAACTATATTTGCCTTTAAGATGACACAGCTTTCCTCATTACAGAAAATAATCAGATTTCTATAATCTAATCCAATTAGTATCAACACAGTCAAAGCAGTTTGGAAAGAAAACTAATTTTCTGCATGTTATAGTTTTGTATTTTAAAGAAAAGTCCTTTGGTAAAGATTTTCAAAACCTCTGGGTAGCTTCATTTATTTTTATTTATAAAAGCTGATTTTCAACTCTGACAAGTGTCTACACTCAGATCTGTTCTGGATTTGGATTTCTGTTCTCCAACTTAAAATCTTAGAGAGAAATTCACATAACATTGCATAACTGCATATGCATTAGTTCAGAGCAAACACTTTTACCCAACTAAGAGTAAATTCAACCCAAATAAACTAAACCCATTCTTAATCCTATGTTACAACCACTTTTTAAAGGAAAAGCTTTGCTCTAACAACAAAAAAACAGCATTCCATGCCTTTATCATTATAGGCCAGAAGCTTCTAGATCATAGCCTATATTTAATGACCTGAGAAGCAAAGAATGAATATTCTGAGACATCTAATAGATTACCAAAGAAAATATAGAGACTTGGGCTGCCATATTACAAGTTTAAATAATCTTTAAGCTTAAATTAAGCTTTAATTATTACAACTTCCCAAAAAGAATCTTGGGAATCCAGGAAGAAACAGAAGAAAATTAGAAAATTCTAATAAAAAGCACAACTCGCAATGTCTAAAGTGACATGGGCCCTATGGAGAAGCATTCCCCATCTGGGGTTACCTCATGTTTCCACACACTGTTTCCACAAAGCTGTAACATTAATAAATATCTGAGGACTTCAGGAATGGATAAGTATTGTTCTTACTCAGTTCCTGAGTATTTGTAACGGGCAGTGGTCTTTTATGGCTACTTTTACTTTGCTATGATTTTAGCAATTTAGTATAGTATTTCTGCTTTATCTGTTTATAGTTTTCTTGACTGTAAGCTTTGGGGTTTGAAAAACCACTAAAGATGTCTTCAATAAAATAAGATTACTAACTGCAACATTTTAAAGTTTGGGCAGTTTAGCAAGAATTGTGTCACTTCTGACAATAGTTAGTAGGAATTTATGGTCAGCTGCTACAGAAACCTATGACATAAACAGAGTCAACCAGAGAAAGCCCATGATGGCCAAGGCTTCAAACTCAAATTCAGACTTGTTAATTTCTTTTACTTAAAAATAATCAATTCAAATAAACCTTACTTTTTGTTTATTTGATAGCTTATTTCTTTTTACATATTGTCTCTTAAAAACTGTATTATAGCTAGAAGCCTCAAAAGCTACAAGTCTTGACCAATGCCTCAACTCCTGTGGGATTGGTGATATGAGAACAGTGAAGCATGCCCTTCTATTCCATCCATTTTCTTAAATTATTCGTGCAACATTCCTTTTAAGATGTTTCCCAGCCAGGGGTCTGAATTTTATACTCTTTAACAACTTTCTGACCAAAAGTTGGGTATCTCAAGCAGGGTAAGTTTTGCATAATTGCTTGCTTCATATATTACCTGCTGGCTAGCAATGTTTAAGGTCTCTAACTTTTAGTAAAAGTCTGTGTCCCCCATTAACATTTGGGCTGGTTTATCATAGCCAATTATTCTTCTCTCTGCAGCCTCTCAGTTCAAGCATTAACAGTGATTAATTTGGAGAAAGCTATTTCTGAGACCAAATATGTTCTTCACCTTGACCCACAAGTTGACAGTTCCCATTCCCTTCATTATATGTGAAGTATTATGTGAAAGTTCATTATGTGTGAAAGTGACTTTTTCAAGACACTTTGCCCCTCAAACGGAACGCTAGATTCAATGGCTTGCCCTCAAACCGAGTAGAGAGGTGGCCCAGTAACATTCCCACATTCCCTGTGTAGATCATCACTGCATATGCTTAGATGCAACCATCAGAACAATCAACCATGCACTGTTGCAATGCCCCTATATCAAAACTGCAATCTGCCTTACTCCACCCACTCCTTGCTAGGTGCAATGGCTGAACTGAGTTCAGGATTTTACTCATACTAATGAATATTTCATACTAAATGTTCATACTAATGAATATTTCAGAAACTTCTGAGAAAGTCAGCAAGTTCCCCTCCATTGCAGTTGTCATCAGAAGTCAATGGGCTTAAATCTGCATCAGCCTGGATTGGCCAGCTGCCAATTAGAGGCTAAAATAGCTTATTCATATCAGCTACTGACTCATTACTTATCACTATTTTATTATTTTAGTGTTGGACGTATATGTGTTTTTAACTTAATCTACTTGCTGTGCGTGCATTGTTCTTCTCTTTTAGATGTCAAATTATATAATTATGAGGAGGAGGGGGGAGAACTCTTTTCAGTCAGGGATCAGGCCCCACAGTGGCTATAGATTCAATTCCAGGTCCAATTTAAAATGTTGGTTTCAAGCTTTAAATCCTTTTATGGTTTGGCATCTGGGTATATCCAGGACTGCCTTTTCCAATCTTTTATCAGCTCAACCTACTACAACAGGGTTTCTCAACCAGGGTTCCGTGGCACCCTAGGGTTCTGCGAGAGGTCACTAGGGGTTCCCTGGGAGATCACGATTTCTTTAAAAAATTATTTCAAATTCGGGCAACTTCACATTAAAGAGGTAAGTTTCATTCTTTATTTTTAGTTTAAGAACACTGTTAATGCATATCTACAGGCCTACACATGAAACGAATATAATAATTTTGTAACTTCTGGCCTACTGTATATTTGAGCCTGGATGTGCAGGGGTTCCCCAAGGCCTGAAAAATATTTCAAGGGTTCCTCCAGGGTCAAAGGGTTGAGAAAGGCTGTAGTAGAGCATCAAGGGAGAAACTCTTTGTGGGCCCATACGTCATTAAAGTGAATCAAACCAAAGTTAGAAGGTAATGCTTCTCAGTGGCAGTGCCAGTGGCCTGGAATGGACTCCCCATGGATATCAAGTTAGCCCTCTCTTTGGCCTTCAGGAAGTGGTTAAAAACTGAGCCTTTCTGGAGAATGCTTACCTACTATGCCATCTTTTTTTAAAATAATTGTTATGCTATATGTGGTTGTTAATTTTATGATTTAGTTGATTTTTGTTTTAATCATGCCATGGATAATTTATTTTTATATCATGTAAACTGCCAAGAGTTGCAAGATTGCAGCAGGATACAAATTCAATAAATAAATAAAGTTTGTTTGTTTTTTACATTCGGTGTGTCTGCCATTATCTATCTAAAAGCCAAATTTCAGCCTTCATTTTTTTTCACTTCCAACCAAATTAAATGATATGAAGAAGCACATTATTACTCACTACTTTAAAAAAGAAGTACTGTTTTTTGCTTTTTACTGTAAGCTTGTTCCACATTATTCAAGACAATTCCTATGCTAAAATATGCCATTCTGAAGTTTAATTAAAAATGCTAATTCTCTGAGTGCCATCTAAGATACTTGAGACAAACCAGTGTTTATTTTAATTAATACTAACAGCGGACCTCAATGGTCCTCTTCACTGGAATATTCTTGTGGAATATCTGTTCTGTTGGTGAAGGAAAAAGAAATATTCCTCTGACCCATGTAAACCCTAAAGCTGTACAAGTGAATCAGTATCTTCAAACATAAGCCATTAAGTGCTATACTCTCAAGCAGTGTTTCTCCACCTTGGCAACTTTAAGATGTGTGAATTCCCCAGCCAGCACACGTCTTAAAGTTGCCAAGGTTGAGAAACACTGCTCTAGAACTAAAACAATTGCAATGTACAACTATTTATAAAAATAATAAAGGCGGGATAAAAATTAATTAATTAATTAATTAATTAATTAATTAATTAAATAAATATCTACATCATCTGCATGTTTATTTGTACTGGTTGGTTTTCCAGAACTTAGAAAGTACTCTACTGGTATATCATTTTGTTTGCTAAACTTTGTACTTGCCTATGTAAAATTGAACCATCTCATTTTATTGCCTAACATTTTCCTTGGATAGATAATAGTTGTGCTTCTTTATTGTCCAGCCCCCAAGAAAAGGAGATCTGATTTGATCCAGACTGCATATGAATGTCATCACACCTTTTTAATAAATTGACTTGGTTTTTATAGGAAATGATTTTTGGCTTTCTTGTAAAGCTTTTGATGTTTGATTTTTTTTTCTGGCTAAGTTAGGGCAAATCAAATTTATCACCTAAAATTTTAGTTAGGAGGTAGTAGAATGCCCAAATTTTAGTAGAAAAGTGTCAGATAGTTATGGAAATTCTAGTCTGGGTATTTCGGCATATGGCAGATTCAATATGAACTTCTCAGTTCTTAGTCTGTAGCTTGAATCATGTCAACTGGATTTCTATAGAAATCCAGTTGACATGATTCAAGCTACAGACTGTTCCACCTGGATGACTGAGAACCTTCATCGGCATATTCTCAGTTCTTAGAGCATCATATTGTTCATGAAAACTAAGGCCAAACAATAAGAAATAACTTTTTAAAAAGAAAAAAATAAATTTTACTGGGCAGTCTATGGGACTATTTTAAGGAACTTTATTTGTGGCGCATGGTAGAGAAAATAACATTTATATCTTTGGGGATGTAAAAAGATTGTAGAGACAGCATGCTTAAGAAGCACTGTATCTGTAGCTTGAATCATGTCAACTGGATTTCTATTTTCTTAGTGGAAACGTTTCACTCCTTATCCAAGGAGCTTCTTCAGTCTGAGTAAAGTTAGTAAGGGAATCCTTAAATATGTTTCTAGGCTGGCTGTGTGACCTTGCACCTGGGGCTAGGTCATGGTTATTTTTGAGATGTTTGTTTCTAAGTCCCTTTATCATCTAAAGGAGGATCGTTAAGATTACCCTGCTGCTGTTGAGCTTGCGAAATGGTCTTAATCTTCCTAGGCACAGAAGACAAAGCAGGAAGGAAGATAGGGGAAAGGTTATGCCTGAGGCCCCCACCTCTATTCAAGGAAGGATTTTCCAAGTTGGCATGAATGGATTCCTTGACCCCTCTCTCAAACCACCTATCTTCTCTGTCTAAAATGTGAACATTAATGTCCTCAAATGAGTGTCCTTTTTCCTTTAGATGAAGATAAACTGCTGACTCTGGTCCTGTGGTGTTACTTCTCCTGTGTTGGGCCATCCTCCTGTACAAAGGTTGTTTGGTTTCTCCAATGTAGAGTTCAGAGCACTCCTCACTGCACTGGATTGCATACACTACATTGCTTTCCTGAGGAGTGCTCTGAACTCTACATTGGAGAAACCAAACAACCTTTGTACAGGAGGATGGCCCAACACAGGAGAAGTAACACCACAGGACCAGAGTCAGCAGTTTATCTTCATCTAAAGGAAAAAGGACACTCATTTGAGGACATTAATGTTCACATTTTAGACAGAGAAGATAGGTGGTTTGAGAGAGGGGTCAAGGAATCCATTCATGCCAACTTGGAAAATCCTTCCTTGAATAGAGGTGGGGGCCTCAGGCATAACCTTTCCCCTATCTTCCTTCCTGCTTTGTCTTCTGTGCCTAGGAAGATTAAGACCATTTCGCAAGCTCAACAGCAGCAGGGTAATCTTAACGATCCTCCTTTAGATGATAAAGGGACTTAGAAACAAACATCTCAAAAATAACCATGACCTAGCCCCAGGTGCAAGGTCACACAGCCAGCCTAGAAACATATTTAAGGATTCCCTTACTAACTTTACTCAGACTGAAGAAGCTCCTTGGATAAGGAGTGAAACGTTTCCACTAAGAAAATAGAAATCCAGTTGACATGATTCAAGCTACAGACAATTCCACCTGGATGACTGAGAACCTTCATAGACATAAGCACTGTATCTATACTGGCATTTTTAGTTAAAGATAAAGATACAACAAGCTATTCCTAATCACATTCGCTTTTTTTCTTCTGTAAATGTATGGGGATTTTTTTTATTATTTTGAAAGTCAATATTTAATCAAGGAAATCCTCAACCTTTGCTTAACAGGGAAAAAACAGCAAGTAGAAACTAGAACCTCAAAAATTATGCTATTTGTTCTACCGAAAATCCTTGTAATTAAAATTATACCTAAAATCCTGACCTGTATTTGGTGGTCAAGAAAAGATACTGTGTTCTAAATATTCCAAGTAGAATTACAGATTCTGGGAACATGGAATGAAGAGGAGAGGTAGGAGGGGGGAATCACCTTTAAAACAATGTTACTAAAATAGGCCAAATTATCTGGGTCACTAAGTACTGTGTATTTTCCCTGTAGCATTTCATAGTAGTTACTGTTGCCAAGGGAGGGTTGATCTTCTCATTATGTATGTTTGTCTTTCACATCAGAGCTAGCTGCTTTCTTTCTGTACCCTAGAACTGTAAGAGAAATAAAAAGTAAGGAATGAAACCCCCTCCTCTCCCCATTATGACACAAATACCTACAAAGCAGAGGGAGGGACCCGTGCAGGTCAGAGGGTCAGTTCTCTAATCATTGATGCACTTGCTCCAGCAGAGCCCTGTCTTTTGTAACTGGGTCAAAGCCAAGACCTCTGCTGAGTATCCTCAGAGAAGAATTAACAAGTGTGACAATTTGCAATCCCTCCCCCCAAGGCCCCTGGTCCCGTCTGTTTGAATGCTGTAAATAGAGACATCTGGATGGAGGCCTTTCAGTGCAGTAATTGAAAATGAACATGGATCAAGTTCTGGCCTCTTGTATTCATAAATCTCGAAGCTTAATTACATTAAAGAGGAATCTAGGGCCAGGCTCTGCGGCCAGCAAATTCTATCAGGTGCTCCGATCATGAATCTTTAAAATAAGGATTTGGCCAGCAATCTCTCTCTCTCTCTCGCTGCAGCTAAATGACATTTTCAGACAGAATTGAAAGGCCTTCTCCTTCAGTACATCTATTTTCTGAATGTTTCTATTAGCTGAAAGACATACAGATAAAACATTAAATTGGTTCTTTATTAATTCCAAAATTATTATTTCTAAAAGGCCATCCCAAGGAAACCACAGGGAGATACATTTGTCCACCTATGCAGAAATTAAGTGGTATCTGCTTATCCTCTAATAGTCCTTCTATTAGACATTCCAAGAACACCCTTCTGAAGAAAACCAACATTTTCGTTTCTCCTTCCCTTTTCTACAATTAATTAATTAAATCAGAACTGAGCATCTATACATTGTATAACAGATTCCACAATTTAGATACATGCCAAAAGTTGAAATGATGCAAGAAATAAGAACTATATAATTAGAAACAAACAAAAGTAATCCCCATATTTAATTCTGTTGAATGTTTTATCCTAAGGTATTTGGTATTTATTTAATGAAGTAGAATGGTAGTTTCCATTGCAGTTTTACTGTAGATCACCCTGGGAACTACCTGATAGGCAAAAGATGCAGTTCATAAAAATAAGAACTTTGTTTGCCAAAATACACTCAGGCATTCACTTCTCAGTTTTTGAAACCCACCCCAATCTGCAAACTCTGGGTAGGTACTAGAGAGTAAAATTACAGAATAAAAACAAAAGAAAAGGCATGTAATCCATAGAAGTCCCTCAGATGGCCACCAGGAGCATTCAATCCTTGTTAAAAGATTGAGGAAATAGTGTTGTCTAACAGCTTTAGGAAATGCCAGGAGGGAAGGGGCTCTTTGAAAGGATTTCATAGTACAGAGATCACAAAAGAGAAGGCCTGCTGTAGAAGTTCTACATTCTTAGGTAAATTTTTAAAAATGCCAAAATATTATTTTCAAAGCATAGATGTTTTCCTCTGAATTTCAAATAAAAAAGCCTTAGTGCTACATAACGCAAATTACAACCTTTTGCTATAGGTTGTGCTTGTGCTGTGCTCGTGTGTTTGCATGAGTAATTCTTTCAATGCCATCTCATGGAACCTACAAACAAGTCTTGAAGAAGAAAAGGGCGTTTTTTTGGTCAAAGGCATTCTGGATAAAGGACACGCTTCTTATTTAAAATACAAAAACGTTGCTGCAACTATTGAGAAAAAAAACTGATTCAGTTTAAACCACTTTAAAATTAGAGATGTATACAAACAAACAAACAAAATGATTAATCCATAAGTTAACATGAGGAAACACCAAACATCTGTGGCTGCTTCATTTATTAGAAGAATGAGATGAAAATAGCTGGGGTGGTAGATTCTTTAGAGCAGGGGTCCCCAACCTTTTTGGCACCAGGGACCGGTTTCAAAAGACAATTTTTCCGTGGACCGGGGGCGGGGTTTCCGCGGACCGGGAAGCGGGGTTTGCGGGCGGGAGCCAATCACGTGCACTGGGGGGTGGGGTTTGCAGGCGGGAGCCAATCACAAGCACCGGGGGTGGGGTTTGCGGGCAGGAGCCAATCGCGCGGGAGGGGCAGGCTTTGCAGGCGGGAGCCCCGCGGTCGCGGCCCACAGGTTGGGGACCCCTGCTTTAGAGGATGTTAACCCTGACAAGTGTCAGCTGGATACCTTCAAATATTTTCTTGTAATAATTTTTAAAATATTCCCCCTGCACTTTTCTTAAAGCAGAGGTAATATGGATGTACAAATAAGGGTCCAGCAGGTTCCAAATTATCCAGCAAAACCTAAGGGCCTTTTTCCCACTTCTGTATTAAAATGCTATCTATCCATCCCTGAGTCAGCAGAACACAATAGTGGCATGAAATGTGCTGTCTCCATTGCTGATCCTTAACCTGCCCCTATTGCCTCTGCTCCCAGTCACTCCCAGTTACCTCCCTTTTCTTGAAAATAATGGATGACAAGGCTAGCAGTTTTGACACAACTTGAGGCTATCCATAGATGGTGTCAGAATAAGGAAGAAAATACTACTTTAATACTATCTGTAGCTTGAATCATGTCAACTGGATTTCTATTTTCTCAGTGGAAACGTTTCGCTCCTTATCCAAGGAGCTTCTTCAGTCTGAGCAAAGTTAGTAAGGGAATCCTTAAATATGTTTCTAGGTGGCTGTGTGACCTTACACCTGGGGCTAGGTCATGGTTATTTTGAGATGTTGTTTCTAAGTCCCTTTATCATCTAAAGGAGGATCGCTAAGATCACCATGCTGCTGTTGAGCTTGCGAAATGGTCTTAATGGTCTTTGTACAGGAGGATGGCCCAACACAGGAGAAGTAACACCACAGGACCAGAATCAGCAGTTTATCTTCATCTAAAGGAAAAAGGACACTCATTTGAGGACATTAATGTTCACATTTTAGACAGAGAAGATAGGTGGTTTGAGAGAGGGGTCAAGGAATCCATTTATGCCAACTTGGAAAATTCTTCCTTGAATAGAGGTGGGGGCCTCAGGCACAATCTTTCCCCTATTTTCCTCCCTGCTTTGTCTTCTGTGCCTAGGAAGATTAAGACCATTTCGCAAGCTCAACAGCAGCATGGTGATCTTAACGATCCTCCTTTAGATGATAAAGGGACTTAGAAACAACATCTCAAAATAACCATGACCTAGCCCCAGGTGTAAGGTCACACAGCCACCTAGAAACATATTTAAGGATTCCCTTACTAACTTTGCTCAGACTGAAGCAGCTCCTTGGATAAGGAGCGAAATGTTTCCACTGAGAAAATAGAAATCCAGTTGACATGATTCAAGCTACAGACAATTCCACCTGGATGACTGAGAACCTTCATAGACATACTTTAATACTAGTTCAGCTAAGGACAACTTAGGGCTTTCTCACTCATGAACTGAGGATAAGATTAAAGTAATGTAGGAGAGCATGGCAGAACAAAGATGTTGCCAGAACGTGTCTGTGCCAGGGTTAGGTGCAAGTGGGGACATGGACTATGTAGTACTGCAATGCAGAAAAAAATTGTCCTAGTCCAACTTAACAATAAAAACTTGTAGAAAATATTATCCAGGTTTCTGGGGTACCAGGACAGTTGGCATAGTTGGTTGATAAGTTTGGATAATCCCAGGAAGGATGCTCCTCATCACTGGTTTCGGTGGGGTGCCAGGCTGGGCAGGGCACGTTAACAAAGCTTGTGTCAGGGTTGTGGCTTGCTAGTAATATCTCCTATCAGCCAGTTGGTGAGCAAAGACAATAGAAGCAGCCTGGTACGCTGAGACGAATGCCACAAAGTTAGCCGTGCCAAAGAGAAAGGAGGTGGTACAAAGAAGGTGCCTTTTGTACCCTTGCCACCCCCTATTTCTCAGCAATCACTCATGGATGAAGGACTTAAACCTGCCACAAATCATGCAAAATTTAAAAATAAGCTTTGACCCCAGAATGAATATCAGACATATTAGCTAAACTCCCAGATATGTTGGCAGGGCCATCACAGATGTATAACATTCCATCAATAGAGGAAAGAGTAAAGTTAAGGGTTGTGGCTGGTCACATAACAAAAGCTGAAAGTGGAGAAGGTGAAAACAATGTTAGTTTTTCCTCCCCAAAGAGCTTTCTAATAGGCAGAAAGTCTGAAGAGAGCCAGCGGGGTGTGAGGGTTAAGGTACTGGATTAAGAGGGGCGCGGTGGCTCAGCGGGTTAAACTGCTGAGCCGTTAGTCTGCCGACCATAAGGTCGGCAGTTAGAATCCGCGTGGCGGGGTGAGCTCCCGTCACTAGCCCCAGCTTCTGCCCACCCAGCAGACCGAAAGCCATTGGCAAGTAGATGAATGGGGACCACTCACGTGGGCCAATTTGCTGGCGTCCTTTTCGGAGGTCGCCCTCAGACCAAGAAGAGCTGGTTCCCGTAGATGGTGACGGAGGACGGCAGAGGACGGCGGATCCCGAAATAACAACTTCCTGGACGTCAGCAGCCGGCTCAGAAGCAAAGGTTCCTGGGACATGTAGTCCGACCTGCGGATGAAGAGCCGGTTCCCTCACCCCCTCCCTAAAGCGCGGGTAATATATATGCTGTATAATATAATATGTACAATATGAATGTAAGCCGCCTAGAGCCCTCCGCTTAGGGAGGGGATAGGCGGGGTATAAATACAATAATAAATAAATAAATAAAATAAATAAGAGAGGGGAAACTCAATTTCTGTTCCACCCTCAGATACAGAAGCTCAATGAGTGACTTTGGGCCACTCACTCTCTCATAACAACCTACCTCACAGGGTTATTGCTGTGGGGAAAAATAAAAGAAGTGAAGACTATATTCATTTTTTCTTCTTATATGGCTGCTCCACTCGCTGTAGGGAGCCATGGAGACAACCTTGAAGAAGACATCCAGAAACCATTAGGACAACAATAAGTGCAGAAAAAGCAAGTGTTAAGTTGTTAAGTGTTAAGCCCAGGAAGGCAGGAAAGTATTAGAAAAAGACTCAGCCTGGCACCCCCTGACACCCTGGGGCATAAGAGTGAGCAAAGGAAAAGCACAGGCAGACTTGCAAGATTATGTTACTACAGCTATCTCAATAAAGTATAATTCTAGTCTTCCTGTGGAGTCATTTTCCTGATCTGGTCTACTTTGTAGGGCTGATACCTCCCTGGACTTAACACATGCTTCAGCACCTGTTGTCCTAATGGCTTCTGCTTGTCTTGTTCATCTCCTTGGCTCCCTGTTGTTGTTTATTCGTTCAGTCGTTTCCGACTCTTCGTGACTTCATGGACCAGTCCACGCCAGAGCTTTCTGTCGGCCGTCACCATCCCCAGCTCCCCAATGGTTGAGTCTGTCACCTCCAGAATATCATCCATCCATCTTGCCCTTGGTCGGCCCCTCTTCCTTTTGCCTTCCACTTTTCCTAGCATCAGCTTCTTCTCCAGGGTATCCTGTCTTCTCATTATGTGGCCAAAGTACTTCAGTTTTGCCTTTAATATCATTCCCTCAAGTGAGCAGTCTGGCTTGATTTCCTGGAGTATGGACTGGTTTGATCTTCTTGCAGTCCAAGGCACTCTCAGAATTTTCCTCCAACACCACAGTTCAAAAGCATCTATCTTCCTTCGCTCAGCCTTCCTTATGGTCCAGCTCTCACAGCCATAGGTTACTACAGGGAATACCATTGCTTTAACTACGCGGACCTTTGTTGTCAGTGTGATGTCTCTGCTCTTAACTATTTTATCAAGATTTGCCATTGCTCTCCTCCCAAGAAGTAGACGTCTTCTGATTTCCTGGCTGCAGTCAGCGTCTGCAGTAATCTTTGCGCCTAGAAATACAAAGTCTGTCACTGCCTCCACTTTTTCTCCCTCTATTTGCCAGTCATCAATCAAGCTCGTTGCCATAATCTTGGTTTTTTTGAGGTTTAACTGCAACCCAGCTTTTGCACTTTCTTCTTTCACCTTCGTCATAAGGCTCCTCAACTCCTCCTCGCTTTCAGCCATCAAAGTGGTATCATCTGCATATCTGAGATTGTTAATGTTTCTTCCAGCGATTTTAACTCCAGCCTTGGATTCCTCAAGCCCAGCATGTCGCATGATGTGTTCTGCGTACAGGTTGAATAGGTCAGGTGAGAGTATACAGCCCTGCCGTACTCCTTTCCCAATCTTAAACCAGTCCGTTGTTCCGTGCTCTGTTCTTACCGTTGCTACTTGGTCGTTATACAGATTCCTCAGGAGGCAGACAAGATGACTTGGTATCCCCATACCACCAAGAACTTGCCACAATTTGTTATGATCCACACAGTCAAAGGCTTTAGAATAGTCAATAAAACAGAAATAGATGTTTTTCTGAAACTCCCTGGCTTTCTCCATTATCCAGCGGATATTGGCAATTTGGTCTCTAGTTCCTCTGCCTTTTCTAAACCCAGCTTGTACATCTGGCAATTCTTGCTCCATGAATTGCTGGAGTCTACCTTGCAAGATCTTGAGCATTACCTTACTGGCATGTGAAATAAGTGCCACTGTTCGATAGTTTGAACATTCTTTAGTGCTTCCCTTTTTTGGTATGGGGATATAAGTTGATTTTTTCCAATCTGATGGCCATTCTTGTGTTTTCCAAATTTGCTGGCATATGGCATGCATCACCTTGACAGCATCATCTTGCAAGATTTTAAACAGTTCAGCTGGGATACCGTCGTCTCCTGCTGCCTTGTTATTAGCAATGCTTCTTAAGGCCCATTCAACCTCACTCTTCAGGATGTCTGGCTCTAACTCACTGACCACACCGTCAAAGCTATCTCCAATATTATTATCCTTCCTATACAGATCTTCCGTATATTCTTGCCACCTTTTCTTGATCTCTTCTGCTTCTGTTAGGTCCTTACCATCTTTGTTTTTGATCATACCCATTTTTGCCTGGAATTTACCTCCGATGTTTCTAATTTTCTGGAAGAGGTCTCTTGTCCTTCCTATTCTATTGTCTTCTTCCACTTCCGCACATTGCTTGTTTAAAAATAATTCCTTATCTCTTCTGGCTAACCTCTGGAATTTTGCATTTAATTGGGCATATCTCCCCCTATCACTGTTGCCTTTTGCTTTCCTTCTTTCTTGGGCTACTTCCAGTGTTTCAGCAGACAGCCATCTTGCCTTCTTGGTTTTCTTTTTCTTTGGGACGTTTTTTGTTGCCGCCTCCTGAACAATGTTGCGAACTTCTGTCCATAGTTCTTCCGGGACCCTATCTACTAAATCTAGTCCCTTAAATCTATTATTCACCTCCACTGCATATTCCTTAGGAATATTAGTGAGCTCATATCTAACTGATCTGTGGGTCTTCCCTATTCTCTTTAGTCTGATTCTAAATTTTGCAATAAGAAGTTCGTGATCTGAACTACAGTCAGCTCCAGGTCTTGTTTTTACCGACTGTATAGATGTCCGCCACCTTTGGCTGCAAAGGATGTAGTCAATCTGATTTCGGTGTCGACCATCTGGTGAAGTCCATGTATAAAGTCGTCTTTTAGGTTGTTGGAAGAGAGTGTTTGTTATGCACAGTGAGTTGTCTTGGCAAAATTCTATCAGCCTATGTCCTGCTTCATTTTGTTCTCCCAGACCATGCTTGCCTGTAATTCCAGGTGTCGTCTGACTACCCACCTTAGCATTCCAGTCTCCTGTAATGAAAATAACATCTCTTTTTGGTGTATTATCTAGTAGGTGCTGCAGATCCTCATAGAACTGATCTACTTCTGCTTCTTCAGCATCTGTGGTTGGGGCGTATATTTGGATCACTGTGATGTTAAATGGCTTACCCTGAATTCGAATTGAGATCATTCTATCGTTTTTTGGATTGTATCCAAGCACTGCTTTAGCCACTTTATTATTAATTATGAAGGCTACTCCATTTCTTCTGTGGTCCTCTTGTCCACAGTAGTAGATCTGGTGATCATCTGATGTGAAGTGGCCCATTCCAGTCCATTTCAGTTCACTGACACCTAAAATGTCTATATTTAATCTTGACATCTCACCAATAACCACATCCAATTTGCCCTGGCTCATAGATCTTACATTCCAGGTTCCTATGGTGTGTTGATCTTTAGAACATCGGATTCGTCGTTCACCACCAGCACCGTCGGCCGCTAGCCGTCCTTTCGGCTTTGAGCTAGCTGCGTCATCACATCTGGGGCTAGTTGAACGTATCCTCTGTTCCTCCCCAGTAGCATTTTGACCATCTTCCGACCTGGGAGTCCCATCTTCCGATGGTATACCGACATATCTTTGGTTGTACTGATCCATTTAGTTTTCATGGCAAGAATACTGGGGTGGGTTGCCATTACCTTCCCCAGGGATCGTATTTAGTCTGACCTCTCTGCCACGACCTTCCCGTCTTGGGTGTCCCTTCACGGTTTAGCTCATGGTTTCATTGAGGTGCTCAAGCTCCAGCACCACGACAAGGTAACGATCTCCTTTGCTGGCTCCTTGGCTCCCTACACTCACTGAAACAACTCTGAGCCACTAACATGACATTAATAACAATAATAAACAATTAACAGAATAAAAACAAACGTACATTCTGGCTGCTGAACCCATCATCCATCCCCAAGATAGGCACATCTAACATGTCAGCTTAAATTGTTTGAGGAAGACTGTGTGGGATGGGACAATATACTGTTAACTGGAGATAGGTGGTCCCATAAATAACCCAGTTCTGTGCCATGTAGGGCTTTATAGATGATAACCAGCACCTTGAATTGCACCCAGAATCTATTGGGAAACCATTCAGCTCATGAAATAGAGGTGTTACATCAGTGTAGCATGTTATTCCCATTACTACCCTAACTATTGCTATCCTTCCCTGTTTTCTGTTCTGTTCTTTCAAAGAGCAAAGGTAGCTCTGTTCACAGGTTTGGATAAAGGTTTGTAAACACTACTCCACTCCCCTTAGGCCCATCCCTACTATTAGGCAGCCATCTCAAGCAACTGAGTTTTGGTGCTATGAAAGAGCAGTACATTCTTAGCTATTTCATTGATGTCTGAGGATTTCTCCCTGAAGGGCCCAACAGCTTGCACTAACCGTGATATGGTGCACTTTAACCTGAAGATGAGTTTAATATGTTATGCAGCCTGCATACCCTTGGTGCAAGGAAGATTAAATAAATAAGGTAATAAGCATTTTTTTCATATTACTATCTTTAATTTTGCTAAACACATTATTTAAAGAAACATCCTATGCTGACCAGCATTAGAAAGATGTATAGAATGAAAGCGGTTTCTGGGTCAGGAGCAGACCTATGGAGAATACAAGGCATTTCCAGAAAAAAAGGAATGAGATCATTTTCATACATCCTTTACCAGTACTTATCATTAGGTTTTCCAGTACCACCCCAACCCCAAACCTTAACTCCTTTTGCAAGCTCTTCACATGCAGAAAGCTTTTGTGTATGTCCGTGTCTTTATATTCCTGTGGAAGCGAACTTGCTTCCTCTCCGTGGAACCACATCATTTCAGAAAGCCGTCTTCCATTGAGGAGACAATTGTTTTCTATAGAGATGAGAAACAAATACCCATGACCTGGGTCACTTTGCCCCAGCAGGCTTTTGCTGCAGCTTCCTCTGTGCAACTACAACAAAGACGGGCAGCAGTCAACCCTGCCAAGCGACACTGAACCACCACAGAGAGGCCTGCTATTTACCCTTCCTATTAATCTGTCAGGGTCTTAGTCAAACACGTAAAACAATATGGTGTGCACATATCTTGATTAGCCATTGCTAAGTAACTGAAGGGAAACAAGAGGGAGCAGAAAACCATCCCACATACTACAACGCGGCATTTGGAGATATGAAATGTTTGTTAAACTAGTTGTCAAATTAGAGTTGGGGAATGCCGGTGGGTTTCCTTTCACTGAGGCGGCCATCCTAAATGGTCAGCTGCATTTTCATGGGTAGGAGATGAAATGGGCACCTTCCAAGGTTACATGGAAGGACATAAAGCCATGCCTGTAACATCTCAACTTCACCATTACGTATTGATACAGTAAAGCTTCACTTTCTCTTGCTATTGGCCATTGATTGATTTATTCTGCAATAGCCTGCCCTGCACAGATATAAGAGTTAAAAAGTGTTTGTTCAGCTGGTACCCCGAAAGCATCATTCCCATTAACTATTAAGTCTCTATACATGGCCTTTGCTCAGTTTAATTTTTCTCCAAAAGGAAATTCAATCACTGAACAGCACCAGCTAATTGAACAGGCCTGATCTGGAGCCCATAATTTTCAAAATATGACACTGGGGCAGCCTATTATTTTAACTGCCACATTTTTAGGGGAAAATTAAGACCATGTTTATTCAAACATGACTTGCCTATTTTCTTTAATTTGTACAGCAGAGAGAAAAGTTTATGAATCAATCAAGCCAAACTTGATTGAACTGCATCATTGCAGCCACCAAGCTGACTTTTTTGGCCACATCCTACAGACACCCCTGCCTGGAAATAGCCAAGTGTTGGTAAATGGCATATCTGGAAAAACTTCAAACATACTTAAACAGCTACTATGGGGAACACAGATCTCTGTCTTATATCAAGTCAAATCTAACTTGTCCATCTAACTCAAAACTGACCATACCAACCAGTCTTTCAGTTCTAAGTCTACTATCTGAAGATGGAGCAAGGAGAAATGTGTGAGAACCCATGCTGTGCAGTTCCCTTTCCCATGCTCCCTCTTGGTTCAGTGTTAAAATAAAACTACATCTGGTCTTCCAATTCCTGCCCATCCATTTCTTGCAGCTCAACTCTTAAAATGGTAAAGAGAAATGTGGGGAAAAACTAAGTGTTCCCCTAAAAATTTGCCCTTTCTGTCCTTCCACAAAAAAGAAAATGTAGTTTAGACAAAAGAGCTAAAAATGTAGGGATCTTGTCCATATTATGGCACAGTCATAACCTTTAAAGAAAAAGGAAAGTTAAAGCTTCTGTTTCCCAAAATTCTAGCACATCCTCCCATAGATCTATAAATAATATATTACTAATAGGTTTATTTTTCTCACTTTCTGTAGTGATGCCATTCTGACAATTCCCCCCTACATGTCCTAAATTTAAGTCACGTACTTACACATTAATCACTAATAAATACTGCCTGTCAGTTATGCTTTACTTCAATTAGTAATTACTGTGTTATTCAGAACGGTGTATTTTATTGCTAATAATATAATGTTTTGCAGTGACTAAAGTTGAAGTAAATACTCTTGTTAATTTTGTTGGGTTTCAGATCAGACTTAGTGGGTGTTTGTATTTGTGTATATATGTGTCCAATTGCCAACCTAGCAATTCCAAAGCATGCAAATGCAAGTAGATTAATAGGTACCACTTCGGTGGGTAGGTAACACCGTTCCTCGTGCGTCATGCTGGCCACATGACCGTGGAAGCGTCTTCGGACAACGCTGGCTCTTCGGCTAACAAACGGAGATAAGCACCGGCCCCTAGAGTCGGACACGACTGCACAAATGTGCAAGGGGAACCTTTACCTTTACTTATACAAAAACACATAAGGTAGTTGTCTAATCCTCTTCTTTATCATCTTCATAAAGGATTTTGAAGAGAATCTAAAAACAGCAGCCTTATTTTTTATTCTGGGAACCAATGCCCTAAACCACAGCTTTGAACTCCATGTCATACTCCAAGCTAGACCCCATACCATGCTAAATTATAACAGAAGTTTCCATACTTAATTTATTTCCACATTATTTCTCAAACCAGTGACCTCAGCAATATGATACCAGATAAAAACAAATCTTTAATTTGCCACCGGAATGATGAAAGCAAAGCTCTTCTCAAGGAAAGTCAGTCTGACTTTATGAATGATAAAAGATTTAAGTGTACTTTTCCTGAATGCTTGTATATGAAGCTGCACCAAACGGCAGTTTCTCACAATCTAAACTTCAGTTGTGGAACAAAATGAGAATGATTATGGGAGATCTGGAATTTATTCTTCCATTCTCCCTTTTGAAATAATAAGCAACTAGTACTATTATTAGGTTGCATAAGAAACTAAACCCACCATTGGTGTAGGGCAGCTTTCTACAATCTGATGCCCACAAGATGAGTTGGTCTACTATTCCCAGAATCCCTAGCAGCATGAGTATAAGGAAATAGAATTATTCCTTTTTTCATTCATTCAATTTATACCACACCTATTATGTGAGCACTCGAAGCAGCTCACAAAATTGGAAAAACAGAATCCAAAAGTTAAAAACCTACATTAAAATGAGTGCTAAAATTCATTGTTACAACCCTAGTGGAAGAGGGTTTTTTTTTTTTTAAAAAAAAAAAAGCAGATTCTTCTCATTGCTAAGAGAGTGTGGCCAAACATGGCTTCTGGGGGAATGAATTCCATAGTACTATATGGAAGGAATTAAATAATCTTAGACTTTAAAATGTTGAACACGGGGAAAGAGAAACTGGTATATTCATCCAGTAATAATGAATCTTTGAGTGTTTCATTCTTAAAAGTTGGGTTTTGAATCTCTTTGCATTCATCCATATTTGCATATTGAATTAATATACAGTAGCTTATTTTCCTCAACCAGTTCATCATCTTCCATAATTATAAGGCATGCAAGTAAACATGAGCCTCTTCCTGCTGGCTGCATTCTGATCAATTCTTCATGCAGATAGATGAGAAAGTTTTTGCCATTTCTTCACAATGGAAGATGAAGAGTTTTAAAAATGCCTAATTATATCATTATTTTATAAACTGATGTGTTCTATGAAACAGTATTGTATTTGTGGCTTATGCTCACAAAGGCTGCAGGGTGCCTGGAGCTAGGATCAGTTAAAATGAAAAAAGAAAGGTTTAGAAAATTTCACAGCATGAAAGAATCCTATCTTTCTACAGGACTTTTGTAGAACAAAACCACTGCTGTAACTTTGAATCACCCTCTCTTTGTAATGCTGCTGTCCCATTCCTGAAGTTCATAAAAAGCTAACTTAATGTGGAGAAAGTTCTGTTGTCCTCAGCCAAGAGAGGCTGTGTACACCAAACCGATTGCTGGGCCCTTCCATTTATTTACTTAGGTTTGTCTCGCTTCACTCTTCCTTTGTCAACCACAGGTGCTTAGGAGCACATAATGATCCAAGTGCATCAGCAAAGAGGTTAGTGTGAAAAGATTTCTTTTTTCTTTTCCACTTGTCCTAAAACTACTCTCAAACTGTCACATGCATTACACCAATCACCATAAAAATCAAGGAACAAGTAGCCTTCTGTAAGCTGGCCCAGCAGTTCCACTATGACATCAGTTGAGACAGCTTTGTGACTCTGTTTTGTCTGGTCCTTATTCACAGAACCTGTTTCTTTTCATTGCTTTCTTGCATGGGTTTTTGTGCACGGTGTGCATGCACGCATGCATTTCACCCTTTGAGTGTAATAAAAGAGGGCATTTTTATTTACTGTAAAATGTACTGGGGGAAGGGGAGGATAAATTTATTTTAAAAGCCACACAGCAACGGCTTGCAAAAACACTAAGGCTACTGTAGTTACGGTTTCCAGAACCACCTGCAAACAAGTGCAGATATCGCAGCAAAGTGTGCCCCTCGGCTTTTGTTGTCGTTGCTGTTGTTCTTGGGGGCATTTTTTTTTAAAAAAATCTTCTCTCTTTTATCAGCCCAAGACTGGCAATGAATTTATGTGACAGCTATGAAGGTAGGATGCCAACTGTGAATAAGAGCAAACCGCTTCACGGCTCCCCTGTTGGTGGAGTCACAGTTTGGTGTACGCGGCAATGAATACCAAGCCAGAAGTGATGAATTGGTGAGGAGGAGGGAGACTGTTTGAGGGGCTGCAAATTTCCTTCATTTATAAGAGTTTGGATTGGAAGAAAACGATGCAGTTGAAAAAAGGGTAATTTTCTGTTTGCCTCTAGCAAGCTGTGTTTAAACATAAGAACATTTGGATGAACGAGGGGTGTTGGGCTGAGGGCCAAACTAGTTGTGTCTAACCTGTTTCCAGGCACCTTCACGCTAACTTTTGCTTGCAGGCATTCCCAGTTTATATTAGTACCATGATGAAAATAAAGATCAATTTTTTTCCTCTCATATTTCCCTAGTAAGCCAAGCCTGGTGTGTAATAGGCCTGTGCAAATCGTTTTCCCTGACTCTATTCCTTGAACCTATGAAACAGCTCAAAAACTCAGGGAAGCTGTTTGGAGACCTTCCCAAATCATCTAGACCTGCCCCTCTTTTGAGGTCTGTGCAGTGGCTATTTCTTAGCTTTAAGCACAATTTTCCACAGACTTGATATGTAACTTTTTAGGCAAACCACAGTAAGTCTATCCATTTTCCTAATAGGGCAAGTAGCAGTTTAGAAAGAATGTTAAGGAAAATGGTACATGGAAAAAAGAGTAAATACCAACATGCCATGGGCACAAAAATCAATGAACACTCAGATAACTGGCTAATCTTTACAAAGAATAGAATTGTATGCTAGCACTCCCATCATTAAATCCCATTTTTAAAAAGACTCCTCTGAATAGAGCTTGATTCCTGGTAATTCCGTGGACACTTGCATGCAATTTTATTGGCAACCGTTTTGTATTCTTCCAGGATGTCTTTGACTTCTCCCCTACAATCTCAATAATCTCCTTTCCAAATAGTTACCACACCTGACCCTGTTTAGCTTCCAAAATCAGAAAAGGTAAGCCAAGAGCTCCTACCTTTTGAGGCTAGTTTTCTCCAAATGGCCCCATTTTGAGGATGTCTGAAAAACAGTAAAGCATCAAAGTTGCTAATGAGCCAAACTGATGTATGTACTGTATGTATTTTCAGTTCCATATCCAAGGAATGAGGGCTAACAAATTATTTAATATAACTTAATTTATTCAAGTTAGGCACACACACAGACCCTGACTTCAAACTGATTCTGGGCAGTGTACAATAAAACCAAACAGAATAAAAAACAATACAAAATTATGAAATAATAAATAAATAAAAACAAGAACCTATGGCAAATCCAGCTAATGGCACCCACCCCCTCAAATCACCCAGCAGGGGCCCCAACCAATCACATGCCAGATCTTTACGGCTTTCTAGAATGCCAGCAGGATGGGAGCCAGGGGGAATCTCATTCCAGAGGGCAGGCACCATGGCAGAGGAGGCACGCTTCCTCGTTCCCGATAGATGACATTGTTTAATTGAAGGGACAGAGCATGCCAATCCTGTCAGATCGAACTGGTCGGGCTGATACCACAGGAGATAGGTGGTCAAGTAACCACGCCTTATGCCATGTAGGGCTTTGTAGGTGATTACCAGCACTGTGCATCACACCTGGAAGCATACTGGTGAGAAGTACAGCTTGTGAAGCAGATGTGTCACATGATGTCAGCCCTTCGAGGTACAGGTAGTTCTTGCTTAACGACCAATCGCTTAACGACTGTTCAAAGCTATGACAGCCTTGGAAGGGGTAAAGCACTTCCGGCCATCGTGAAATGTTGCGCCACACCCCCACGGTCACGTGACCACATTTCAGGTGCTCAGCAACTGGCTCACATTTACAACTGGTTGCCAAGCGCCCCATGATCATGTGATCACCATTTGCAATCTTCTCTGCCGGCTTCCCCAGAAAGTCAATGGGGAATGGGGGGGGAGGGGAAACCCTTTGTGGAGCCGCAGGAAGGAAGCTTAAATCCTGAAGATTTCTGCTTTGTTCCTCCAGCCCCACCAAGGATTTCCCTTCCGTGCACTGAGGGGTGGGGAAACCCTTCAGCAGGCAGGTCTTTCGCTCCGTCCACTTAACAACCTGGGGGATTACTTAACAACTGCAACCAGGAGTGCTGGGATTGCAGTCATTGACTGTAGTTACGCAGGTGTCTCACTTAACAACCAATTCGCTCAACAACCAAGATTCCGGTCCCAATTGTAGTCATTAATCAAGGACTACCTGTAGTCCAGACAAGAAACCAAAACCATGAGTATAACACTAGCTTTATTGTAAGGTTACAGTAACAGAATCTTGCAAGTCTGAACACACATCTCTCTCCCTTTGACTTTACTTTCCAGGGAACTAGGGTGGGTCCCTTCTGAGATGCTTTCCATACTCCCATTCCTTCTGTGGGCTGAGATGTCTCTTATCTGACCACTGCCTTGGCTGCGGCTCTTCCTCCTCCTGTCTCTCAAGGATATTCCCACAGACCATTACACATGGACATACCAAGATACGCCCATTACTGCCCATGCCATCACATTCTAGACCAGTTGAAGCTCCCGAGTGGTCTTCAAGGGCAGCCCCATGTAGAGCGCAATGCAATAGTCGAGCCATGAAGTGACATCATGTTTGATGTATGGGTTTAACTGGCTATCCTGAATCTTATCAATTAATTATACCCAGCTCTTTTGTAACTTGGAAAGCTTGCTGAGACTGCTCGGCCAATGCCCAGCAGCAAATCCCAAATAACGCTATTAGTATACTATAGCAAATGAATAGATTTTACAGAAGCTTCCTAGAGCTGTAGGGCAACATTTTGGAGAATACTGGAAGTGGTTGGTAAGTGGCAACACAACTAATCGTCTTGTGTGTGAGTGGGCATAAACCCAGCTCACCTCATGTCACATAAGCTGATTCATGTCCAGTATTAAAATGTAACTCATTTATATCTGCCACAGTGATAATGAGTTTGCCCATATTGTAATAAAAATAAGAAATGCAGAAATGTATGAAAAGAAAATAAATGTGAGGACTAACTGTGGTAGAATCTCACCCAAGAAAAACCAACAGTTGGGAGAGGATCCAAGAGTGATTACTGGACTATACCAGAAATATTCTGTGCTCTTTTATATCATATACACTCACCGGTAAAGCAGACATGCTCAGCAATTTATAGGAGATAAATATTTACTGTAGAAATCAAAAGAATGTGGGGCCTTATCAGTGTCAGCTCTTCTCCTTGAAAACTACTTTGGGCTAGGATTTGGTATGCGTTACTCTTTAGCTTACTTGCAGACCTGGGACATTAAAAAATGGACAGGAAAAGCCATCAGCTCAAAGAACTGCAAACTGCAACTAATAGCCAGTAGCAGGGTTTCCCCTTGGAAACTATAAGGATGTGTTCTTGGAATTTATTTGAAAGGTAAAATAGATATTGCTGTAATAAAGAAAATTTACACAGCTGTTATCAGTTCTGCTGCAGCTGTAACTGCAGCGTTATGCAGTTGCAGCTCCATCAGTTGCAGTTATCTCCAATCGGATCATGCAGGCTCTTGAGGAAGCAAAAAGTTTAGGAGCCTTTTCCCACTGCTGAATTAGTGCTAACTTCCTGTTGGCAGTAAAGTACAACAGCATTAAATTTGCTGTCCCCACTGCCAATTCTTATCCCGCATCTATTGCTCAATTCAAAAGTCACCCGACTTTCCTCCAAACTAATGGGTGACAACAGGGGCAAAGGCGGGGGAGGGGAGTCACGAGGGAGGTCACAACTGTGTGATTGAAGCCCTGCCCCTTTGTATATGTGTGCAATATCAATGCACATAAAAGGGGGGCAGGGCTTCAATTGAAGTCATAATAATCATCTTGACTTTTTTGACACCTGCCCCAGAGGACAAAATTTAACAGATTTTATAGAACTTGGAAGTTGCCCTTGAACAGTTTCAGACTAATGGGGAAAATATGACTTTAACACTAATACAGCTAAAGATGACTTAAGGCTGTCTTGCTTAGTAGGCAAGGACGAGATGAAGGCACTATCATGGGGACGCAGAAGAAAAAGGAGATTGCCAGGGCATGCTTGACCCATCCTTAAGATTCAGTGTCCACAGGAGCTGTCAAAACAAGTCAAAATGGCAGCCACACCCATGCATTTGAAACATTGTAAAAATTGGGCACAGCTTTTGTGTGGTTGCAGCCTCCATCTTGACTTTTTTGACACCCCTCCCCGCAGCCCCCCCTGCTTCCATGCTCTGCAAAGAAAGGCTCCAAGGGAGGCATACAGAATGGCCCACAAGCATAGGCAGAAGATGGGTCAGAAGAAAAGCTGTGGCAATAGGTGCGGGCCTGTTGTAAAATTTGCAGAATCGAAGGCTGCCTTGGCAACTGAATTTCATTGCAAATGATTATTAAAGTCATAATTGTATCATTAATGTCAGGGAGGAAAAGCAGCCCTTGCGGGATTTTCTGCCTCAATTGTCCAGACCATTTCACCTGCCTGGAGTATTTTATAATAGAGATAGCTGGACCTTACTTTGCCAACACACTCAGCTTTCCATAACGCATGCATTTCCGTAGGCAAATTTCCATGATTGTGCACACAACTTTGGCACGCCATTTCTGGATTGGGAACCAGGTTGCAGAGAAGTCCCGGGGGGGGGGAGGAGGTAAGAACACAAAATTCTCCGACTTCCCCACGCGCCTCTGGACGGGAGGTCAGCGAGGGAGAGGCGCCGCTTCCCGCTCTGCCTCGGGCCCACTTCGGGGGTCCCGCTCCTCCTGCCCCAAGAGGCGCCGCGGCGAGCCGAGCCCCACTTTCTTTACCGTAATTCCCGATTGCGCGCATGCTCCGCTGCAGCGCGCGCCGGCCGGAGAGGAGGGGACAGGGGTGAGGGCGCGCTCAAGTGAGAAAACCCGGAGCCTGACGCTGCATCTGCAGAAGAGAAAAGGGAGCAATATGATCAATACGGTTTCTTTGTGGGGCCTCGCTTACCTCGGCGGGAGACCATCTGCTCCCTGTCAATGGATCACCTGCTCGTCTGACTTGTTGGCGGGGCAACGGGTGGGTGGAGGGATTAAGGAGAGCGAGGGAGCTTTTGCGGCGGGCGCGGGAGCCTGTTTTGTACCTTCACACAGGGCTGGGGAAACGGGGGAGGGAAGGGGCAGGCTTGACAGCCGAAAAGAAGGGCTGGGCGCCGCTGGAAGCGAAGCTCACCGGAGGACTCTTACTCCTGCCTTCTTCTCATAAAGGCCGCCGGGCCGGGGCTGGGTGCGAGGAATTTCTCCCTTGCTCGCGTCTCTCAAAGATGCTGCCAAGGGTCAACCACACCCCTTCCATAGCTGCTGCTGCTGCTGCAATGCTAAAGGGGAGGGTGGGGGAAAGGGGCTCCCACCACCCGGTCACAATAGGCGAATCGTCAAAATTCGGCCGTTCAGCCTGCCTGGTTTGGGGGAAGGAGGCAGACCGCTGAACAAAGGAAATCATCTTCATATATTCATGTCTCCTTTTGCAAACCATGGAGGCACTTTCTCCAAGGAGACTTAATGTTTTCACGCGACGGTGGCTTGATTAAACCAATATAAAATGTATTACTAATGTTTCTATTTTACATTTAGATTTACCATCTGGTCTCACATGCATATTTACTCCAGGCCTCCTGGATATAATAAGATTTACTTCCAAGTAATGGTACATAGGATTTCACTTGAGAACTGCAACTCTGAACATGTTTATCAAAATATATAGGACACCTTGACTAACACTTTCCTCTCAACAAAGGCTCACAGGATTTCAAGGCCTGTGTTCAGTTTCATCATTTCCTAGTCTGAGGTGTACTACAATCTCTTACTTGCTCTCTGTGCAAAACTTAAACATGGCTGTGGCTCTGGATAATATTTTGATATGAGCCCTAATAAATTCTAAACTGGGTACTACTTTATTTTCCTTTAATGTATCAGAATGTAAGGAATGTTGCTTCTAATTTAGAAGGTATTTGGATCAGAATTTAGTCTATTTTTTTATTTTTAAAAAATTTCACACTGCAGTGTTTCACATACTGCACTAATCCATAATATAGTTATTTGGTACAGTATTGAATTTGTGAATTCTGCAAACCCGACTAATTGTGGTATATAGAATAAACCCTAATTATACAAATAACGTAATGTGCAAGCCTGGTTTAAGAGACATTCTGAATAATGTCAGAATTATAAGTGTTATGTCTGGAAGTCCCAGGTTCCCTCCAGATGTTTTGGAGTTTAATTCACCATCAGCCCCCAATTGCAAGCAAGGGATTAAAATCTAATACTCTCAAAGGGAACCAGATTGCCCATCCCTCCTGTAAAACTCTGCCCCCCCCCCCAAAAAAAAACCTGTCTAAGCATTAATACGCCGTATGCTGTGCTGAGTCAAATATTTTTTCCTAACGTAACTTGTGACATTTTCTCTCAGGCCTGTGGCTTTTGGCGCATTCACTGTAGATGCTGTAATCTACTACTGAATTATAGTAGAGGTTGGGGGAAACAAACTAAAACCAACAATAATGTAATCAACTAAAAAAAACCACATTTTTTTTTCAAAAAGGAACATCTAAAAGGATGGGAGAATAAATTGGGTTCTTGTTGAGGACTGAGAACACCATAATGCAGGAAAACATGGAATATTTGGAGTTCCACTATTGGAATTTCCTCACTCTTTTGAGACCCCCTCCTTCAGTTGGAGCATGAGGAAGAAGCCTTTAGGAAGCACCTCTGGTTACAGGGGCAGTCCAGAGAACACTGACCAATTAAAAATCTCTGTGTTAAAAACTCTATCCCAGTGCATTTTAACTGCTAAAAATACAGTGGAGACCCATTTGTTACCTTGTATATTTAATAAGGTAAGTGCAATCTCTTAGCCCCTCCCTTTATAATTTAATTTCTATTAAATTGTTTTTCTTGACAGTCCCTTCACTTTCCCTCATCCCACCAGGTTAAAAAAAAGGGTAGTGAAAGCTTGTTAGGAGTTGTAACAAGTATATGTAAGCAATGTAAGATCTATATATTTAAGCAATCTGATCTTTCCATTAAAAGTTGGTAATGTCAGTCCCATGTGGATCCCATAAAAACCCATTTTTTGGACTTCTTTTTAGATACAAGGTTTATTTTGTTGAGTTTGGTTAAATGTTTTATAGTGAGGCAGCATTCTCTAATTGTGAGATCAGTCTCATAACTTTCGGAAACAATATGGCGAGCAATTTCATAGAGCTACTGTAAAACATTTGGTATATAAATATTGATATAAATAAACTATCCTTAATTTTTTAAAAGAACATGCAAAGTGACATTCATATAATACTGATAAATATAATCACAACTTGAATACATTCAGATTGCACCAGGATATCTAAAGTCATGTTGCCCCAGAGTTTTCTTTTGATATTTATATTATTACAAAAAGTATTTGTGCAAAGCAACTTCTTTACAAGGATTATGCTAAATCAACTTCTGTATATTAAGCAGAGAGTCTGCAAAACAAATTTAGACTGGGCAATCTGTCAACACAGGAAAATAGAACTGTTTGTGACAACCCTTGGAATAAAGAAAGCTCTTCTGAATACCCTTGAAAGGATAATTAAGTGATATTGCAGGATGTTGTTATGATTTCCAATACACTGAAGTTCAGCTTAAGCATGATGGAAAACCCAGAAGTTTATGGTGCAGCTGCCACGCATCAATGAAAGATAAAGCATGACTTCTATTTAATCATTGTATTTCCCAAGAGGCTGTCAAAACATGTACACTGCCTGCAAGAGATATTATTTTAATTTGAGGATCCACTTTAAATTTTACTTTTTATGCATTAAAAGGGCATACTTCCAAACAGTTCTTTTCACATGTGCAATAAGGCATGTAAAACAACAGCGGCCAATCACATCAAGAGCGTTTCATCATCCAGGAGAAGCAAATCCGCCGTCTACTTTGCTATAGTGTGCAGGCAAGAGAGAGAGAGAAAGCAAGGTTGAGTGTGTGCGCACGCGTGAGGCCTTTCTGTTTCATGCCAAGTGCTGAATATATCGGTCTGGTTCACACATTATTCTTTGCTATAATTTTCTTAATTATGGTTTGGGGAATAAGCCACAATTGGCTGGCTTAACACAGCCTGGTAACTAACAAGCAAGCAAATCACATTTGGGCTTAGCACAAGATATGAATCCGCAACATTCTTAAACAGGAATTATGAAATAGTTTAGTTTAAATTTTACTGCTGCATTTCAAAGGGCCTGTGGGAACTGTCCCCCATGAAGTATGTCAGACTGTTGTTGTTCAGTCGTTTAGTTTTGTCCGACTCTTCGTGATCTCATGGACCATAGCACGCCAGGCCTTCCTGTCCTCCACTGTCTCCCAGAGTTTACTCAAATTCATGTTCATTACATCGGTGATGCTATCTAACCATCTCATCCTCTGCCGTCCCCTTCTCCTTTTGCCTTCAGTCTTTCCCAGCATCAGGGTCTTTTCCAGGGAGTCCTCTCTTCACATTAGGTGGCCAAAGTATTTGAGCTTCAGTATCTGTCCTTCCCATGAGCAGTCAGGGTTGATTTCCTTTAGGATTGACTGGTTTGACCTCCTTGCAGTCCAAGGGACTCTCAAGAGTCTTGTCAGACTACTGCCCTTAATATTCACCTTTCATATATATAAAAAAGGAATCGTGTAGTTCTTAAGATTTTATCTCACAAGTGTGATAAAGCGAAAGTGTAACTAATCCAAAAGCATCCATAGTATTTGCATTTAGGAGTTCTCCCCATGAAACTGAATTCAACAGTTTTAGTAAATTGTTTCAAATCACATTACTACAAATATTAAAGCAGACATTTTCAAGATAATGTCAAGACTTGTAGAATCTTAACAATTAGCAAATTTAATTTGGCATGAGTTTTTATGTACATTTCACTAGATGTAGCTCAAATATCTTACATAGTCAATGTAGTTCATTAAATTTCATGCCAGAATAAATCTTCTAGAATCCGGTGGCATTTAAAAACCTTCATTATTTTGATTACAAAAAGAAGTGACTTCTGACTTTAAACATCAAGGATATACAGCAATTTCCCATAATCAATCCCTTACTCTATATTAAACCAAAATCACATTATTTCTACAAGTCAACCCCTTAGCACATTATAAAAATCATTAAATACCATTGCATTTATATTAAAAGGGGGAAAAAGTATAAATCACCTAATCAACTTCCCCCCCTAAAATAACAATTACTTTATTATTCCCTTCCTACTACTATTCTATACATTCCTGTCTACTATAAATAAAGATCAAAAATAGAAAAGTATGTAAATTGTCTACCATTATAGTTAATAATACAAAAAACATGAATACAAAAAACATGAATAAGAAAAAACCTTAATAATCATAATCCCAGTCATTAACGATAAGTAAAATCATCCAAAGCCAAAAAACCATCCAGATAAATATTTTAGTCCCTTAACCCACTTCAAAATAAACCAAGACATTTACATATCCCCATAATAGGCACAGAGCTATTTTCTTAAAGAAATCAAACAGCCCATCTGCTTCCCTCACAAACACGGACTTCTGTTCAACGAACCTCCCGTACATAATAACCCCTTCTTTTCCATAACATTCCATCAGAAACTCCCCTCACTGCTAGAGCTGCAGAGAGAAAGCATGGCTGCTTTCAGACTTCAGGATTATGAGTTTATAGATTTGCACATTTGCATGCTTGTAATAAGGGGGCGTGGTGGCTCAGCGGGTAAGACGCCAGGCTTGTCGATTGGAAGGTCGCAAGTTCGGAGGTTCGAATCCCTAGCCCCGTGTGACAGAGTGAGCTCCTGCACTCGCCCCAGCTCTTGCCAACCTAGCAATTCGAAAGCATGCAAATGCAAGTAGATAAATAGGTACCACTTCGGTGGGAAGGTAACAGCGTTCCGCGCGTGTCATGCTGGCCACATGACCATGGAAGCATCTTCGGACAACGCTGGCTCTTCGGCTAACAAACGGAGATGAGCACTGGCCCCTAGAGTCGGACACGACTGCACAAATGTGCGGGGGGAACCTTTACCTTTACCTATGCTTGTAATAATAGAAAGATAATAGAAAGAGGACAGAGCAGTAGCATTACAACTTTCGTCCTGTCTCCCACCTCCCCTTTTTGGGGAGGTGGTTGAGAAGGTGGTGGCGCTGCAGCTCCAGAGGATTCTGGATGAAACGGATTATCTGGACCCTTCAGTCGGGTTTCAGGCTGGGATATTGGGTGGAAACTGCATTGGTCGCGCTTACGGATGATCTCTGGCGAGGGCAGGATGGAGGGAGTGCGTCCATCCTGGCTCTCCTTGATCTCTCAGTGGCTTTCGATACCATCGACCATGGTATTCTTTTGGGACGGCTCGAGGAGTTGGGGGTGGCTGGCATAGTTCTGTGTTGGTTCACCTCCTTCCTCGGGGGCCGGTCCCAATCAGTAGTAATAGGAGATGAGAGATCCAACTCTTGCCCCCTCGTTTGTGGGGTGCCGCAGGGTTCGGTTCTCTCACCTCTCCTATTTAATATCTATATGAAACCGCTGGGTGAGATCATCCATCACCATGGGATGAGATATCATCAGTATGCTGATGATACACAGTTGTACATCTCCATCCCAGGTGAAGTAAGTGATGCAGTGGCCGCCCTTTCTCAGTGCCTGGAGGCTGTGGGGGTCTGGATGGGGAACAACAGGCTTCAGCTGAACCCTGGTAAGACGGAGTGGCTGTGGACTGATGGTTCTTCTGGATCTGGGAAATTATCATCTTTGGTTCTGAATGGGGTTGCACTTCCCCGTTCAGAATCAGTGCGGAATCTGGGGGTCCTTCTGGACTCACGACTCCTGCTCGAGGAGCAGGTGGCAGTCGTGGCCAGAAGGGGCTTTGCGCAACTTCGTGTTTTGCGCCTGTTACGCCCTTTCCTGGATCAGGAGTCCCTCCGTACAGTCACTCATGCCCTGGTCATCTCCCACATAGACTACTGCAATGCGCTTTACATGGGGCTACCCTTGAAGAGTATCCGGAAGCTACAACTGGTCCAGAATGCAGCTGCGCACGCAGTTATTGGTGCCCCTAGATCGGCCCATGTGACACCTCTGCTGCGCCAGCTGCATTGGGTGCCGGTATGCTTCCGGGTGCAATTCAAGGTGATGGTTTTGACCTTTAAAGCCCTACATGGCATGGGACCAGGGTATCTGAGGGACCACCTCATCCCCATAACTTCAAACCGTCCCACTCGATTATGTAGAGAGGGCATGCTCCGGACCCCGTCGGTAAGGGAGTTTCGTTTGGCGGGGTCCAGAAGGCGAGCCTTCTTGGCAGTGGCGCCTGCCCTTTGGAACAACCTGCCCCCGGAGGTGAGGCAGGCCCCATCGCTCCTGTCCTTCCGGAAGAACCTAAAGACCTGGTTTTGCTGCCTCGCGTGGGATGGGAACAGGAATAGTTCCTCGTGGGGATGGCTGGTGCCATAGAGCCCTTTTAAAGATCATGGTCTGCCTTCTTGGATTTTCTACTTAATTTATAATAATAATTAATTGTATATTGTATTTTTATGTGTTTTTATAACGGAATTTTAATCTCTATGTTTGTAAACCGCCCAGAGTCCCCTTGTGGGAGATGGTGCAGTGATAGAAGTCGAAACATACATACATACATACATACATACATACATACATACATACATACATAAATAAATAAAATTATATTAAAGTGCTCATATATTTTATGGCACATATTACCTGCCATTCAAGCCTAGCTTGTACAATGTACAGAGTTTGTTTGGTTTTGGTTTGGTGTGTCATGGGAAAACAAACATCTGGGGTTGTAAATTGTGGTTTATGGCTTGGCATGTACAATTCCAGGCAACTATGGCTTAATTTGTTAAATCATAATAAAATGAACCATGGCATAGTGCAACATACAAATTCAGGCAGAGTGCCTTTCTAACCACCATTGCAAAGATGTCTTCCTGGTGTTGTAGAATATTGTCCTCTTTTCTATTACAGCCTGAAAAATATCTATCTGTCTGTCTAACTGTTGGTTTGTCTACCTATCACATTAAAGTATAAGTTGTGTCACTGCTACAATTTTTATGCTCAAGCTCTGGACCTACAGTACTCACAAGCCATCTCAATACTTAATGCCTCTGTTCATATAATACACTAAGATTCTATGAAAGGTTAGCAATCTGGATATGCTGCTGTTGTGTCCTCCATGATGCATAGCTCATAAACAGGAAATGGGGACTTCCCTAAGGTAATGTGTGCATTGTAAACCCAGAGTGACCAGCATTGCCCATTTGTGGCAAACAGAATTTGAAACCAAGATTTGGCTTATTAAGTAAACAACTTGCTAAACAATATACTGTGAATTCCAAACCTTAATGGTTGGGTTGTTCAAATAACAAATTGTATTATGGCCTGGCATGATGTGTGAACTGATTGTAATTAATCCACTGATAGCTAACAAACAGCATTGGAAGAGACTATTGCTAGATTTCCCACTCAAAACCTTTGCCTGGACAGGAAGATTCATGATCATCTAAACCGAATGTCCATCTAAATTGAAATTGAAATTTTCTATAACAGGAAACCAGAGTTTTCTGACCAAAGCAGCTATTGGCACAATCTCATTTTTCTTTATCTGAAATTGCTATTTTACCATTGATAGAAGGTGAGTTATCGGCCTTGACTGGCACCTAAAAGAGAAGAGTTTGGGTTTGAATGCTGCACTGGACCTGCACTGTCCCTGTAGCAGCAGATAATTTCCCTAACTTAATCAAAGTTTGGACTGCAGAGTCCCCACCTACTTTTTCCAGGGAGTGTCTGGTATCCCCTGAGGCCATGAACCACCAAGTATTTGTTATATAACTAGGCTCTTCCCCCTTGACCAGGTACACCACAGCAGTGGCTGCTGCTGTCAATCTGTATTTGGGAGGTGTGATCTATGCTGCCAAGTCTTAGCAGTAAGTCTCAAACAGAGAAGCTGTTTTTTTTCCCCTCTTCAACTCTTTTTCTTAGAGGGGCAAAGGACTGGGTTTTGACACAGGTGAGTGTGTCAAACTCTATATAAGACAAGGTCTATTGGGGGCTAAATTTAACTCCCTGAGTTAGTTGACTGGGTCAGTTGACCACTTTTGATATATTCACAATGTACTAACTCTTTGTAAGGGGCGTGGTGGCTCAGCGGGTAAGATGCCAGGCTTGTCGATCAGAAGATCGCAAGTTTGGAGGTTTGAATCCCTAGCCCCGCATGACGGAGTGAGCTCCCGCACTCGCCCCAGCTCTTGCCAACCTAGCGATTCGAAAGCATGCAAATGCAAGTAGATGAATAGGAACCACTTCGGTGGGTAGGTAACAGCATTCTGCCACATGACCGCAGAAGCGTCTTTGGACAACGCTGGCTCTTCGGCTAACAAACGGAGATGAGCACCGGCCCCTAGAGTCGGACACGACTGCACAAATGTGCAGGGGGAACCTTTAAAAAAGAAAAAAAACGAACTCTTCCCACTGACCCACTTTAATATGCCTTGAGAGCTGAGCCAGTAGTCCCTAGGCTTAAAGTCAGCCATAATAAATATTAGAACTTACAGGAAGCCATCAGTGAATGTCATGTGGTCCCTTTGGAAAGAAACAAAGCACCAAAACCTGCAAACCTCCTCACCCGTGTCTGCCACAGAAGGGTTCATATAGTAGCTGAACCTGATCCTGAAGCTGAGCTTAAGCCAATCCACAAGAACACAGAAGCCAGAAGATTTAGAGCTGTAGGACTAAGAGATGCTAGAAAGCGTAATTACAAGAAAAGTCTCTTGAAGAGTAATAGATCTCTTCAGGAGTAAATCCATACTTTCAAGTAGGCTCTCTGGTTGGATAATCCCTGATGAATGGTGGCACATGAAAGCCTTGTGTGTGGAGTTAGCGACTGGAAAAAGTTTGACCTTCTTTGCTGGTCTACCCACCTTCTGCCCATCAGCATCCAGAGTAAGCCATGATTATGTCAAAATGACACATGTCATGATGCCATTGTGTCAATGGTGTGATTATGTCATGACATCTGATGCAAGTATGTAAGTTATGACAATTGCATCATGATGTATGTGGGGCCATTTCCTTCCCGCACCCAAACTTCATTCCCCATGCTTCTGCCTATCAAAGTATAAATTTCCTGACATCTTTGGCTTGGTGAACAATGCTTCTTGGACCCAACCCAGCATGGTCTGCTCTGTTCCTGACCTTCAGGGCTGGCTGCCTGCATTGGAATTCGACTCACACCCATTCTCACCTCTTTGTAGGAATTCTGGGATGGTTGTACCAGAACTCCACACAGCTTCTTATTAGTATGTAGCAGAGTAGAAGCATTCCCATAAACTTGCACAAGGCTTAATCAGTTCAAAAACACAAAATAAACACACTTCACACGTTAATGTAAAGTAACATAAAAAGAGTTTACAATTTTGTTTTAACTCACAGTTCCTTAGTATAAACGGTCCATGCGTGCGAGCAATTGGTTCTGACGTGACCCACATGCTTCCTAATGTGGCCCACCTGGATGGAAGTATGAGCAACGTGGGAGCCATAGCTGACCATCCTCCTTGGTAGGAGATTCGAGCAGAAAGAGGAAAGAGAAGGGAATAGGAACAGGAAACCGGGATTCAGCCCCTCCCACACAAAGCAAGTAATATTAGGTTACAGCAGAGGCTGCCTCCTCCTTCAAGCTTGTGTGAGACGTGCTTGGTTGAAACCCGATATCTCTAACACTCTTTACACTACAAAACAGTGGGTACTCAGACATTTAAGCTTGGCAGCCTACCAATGGAACAAGGAGATTGGTTTTCATATCCTGGTAAACCATAATATGATTTCCTCATTTGTGGCTCAACATATTAGCCCAGCCACCCAATAAATTACAGATGTGCAGACCATGGCTTAAAATGTTGTATGAACCTTGACTTAATCTAGTTGCTGTCTGTGTCAGTTTTAAATGTGCTCAGTAATGTTTATTTGATTTCCTCATACATCTTCCATTAAATGTTTAAAGATGCACAGAAATTGCACTTGCTTTTACTGTATATGTAATTTTTCTGTCCAATATCCTTTATGTATGCAATTTCCATTAATACATGCATACTTGTAAGTATTGTTTGAGCTTCAAATAGCTTTGTTTGGTTGCCATAAATGGCGCAAAACATTAGTTAGTTTTATTCTTTAAGATATGAATTTTTGGGATTTTTTGCCTCAGTTGTCAAAATGGCCAGCCTGGGATAATACCCATTTTAGTCAGAGGGGGCGCTGTTTGCTGCTCCAAATCAGGCTACAGACATTGCAGCTAAGCCTCTTCTTACATGTACTGTACAAATTTCTCTAGCTACATACCTGTTGGAATGGGTCTCTTCATTCTGAGTGAACCTGGATCCCCCCTTCCCCTAAAGCCAGTCTGTTATTAGTTCTGGAACTTGAACCGTCACTCCCACATAAGCCTCAGACAGATGTACCAGACATCTGATGAAAGAGCCCTTCCCTTCCTCTAAGAAAGATGCCATTTGTGGTGGGGAGTTCTGAGTGCCTTTTCTTCCATTGAAATCTCTCCCTTAGCCACGGCATTTTCCACTTGAGCCCTAGGAAAGGTTAACAAGCACAGCAGTCATCATTTGTGAGGAGTGGGAAACTGCCATGTGCTGCCCCAGCTTCTTTTCAGCAGATTGGAGGCTTTCTTGTCTTTGCCCTGGAGTAGGGCAGTGGCCCAACGCAGCTTGTTTTGAGGAACTTGGCAGCACTTTCATGTTCTTCACAGGATAATAAAGCTAGATCTCATCTGTAAAAAGGTAAAGGTTCCCCCCGCACATTTGTGCAGTTGTGTCCGACTCTAGGGGCCGGTGTTCATCTGTAACTGTATTTGGAAGGAAGGAAGGAAGGAAGGAAGGAAGGAAGGAAGGAAGGAAGGAAGGAAGGAAGGAAGGAAGGAAGGAAGGAGGGAGGGAGGGAGGGGAAAGAAAGAGAGAAGGGGGAGGGAGGGAGGGAGGAGAAAGAGAGAAGGGGAGGGAGGGAGGAAGGAGAAAGAGAGAAGGGGGAAGGAAGGAAGGAAGGAAGGAAGGAAGGAAGGAAGGAAGGAAGGAAGGAAGGAAGGAAGGAAGGAAGGAAGGAAGGAAGGAAGGAAAAACGGAGGGAAGGAGGGAGGAGAAAGAAAGAGAGAAGGGAGGGGGGAGGGAGGGGGGAGGGAGGGGGGGAGGGAGGGAGGAAGGAAGGAAGGAAGAGGGGAGAGAGAGAGTAATGAATTACTTATAGGCAGGGAATTTTCAAGGCATGGTTGAAGAAATGCATTCACTGGTGGGCTATAACAAAATGTTGCAGCATGCTAGATATTTGTGCAAGATTTCAAGCTCCCTGTTCCATTCCACCTTTCCCTACTCCACATACTGGTTTTCCATCCATCAGGTCTAATAGCCAGTCAGCATTCCACAGTCTCTGAGCATGCTCAGGACTAATTCTGCTGTTACTGCTCTCTTCTTCTCAATCATGTTGGCTGGGAATTGCAGTCCTAGTACATCTGTAAGGTGCCACTTTGGTAAGACTGTTCTAAAGCTGTGTTACAACCCATGGTTTGTTGTTATCTTCCTCTTGTGCATAGCAGGAGTACTTCTGGCTGGATAAGCCTGCCTGAACATGGGCAATAAACAGAAATTATGCTCAGATCAAACTAAAATCAATCATGGATTATCAAGCAATGCCAAACATTCATATTCAAAATTAATATTACTCTGTACTAGAGTTATTCTCTAGTAAGACTGAAGTTTGATACATGTTTACTGTGGAATAGTGACAAATAATTGCTGTACATCAAATTTCACATTTCTCTGAATTTTGCAACAGTTTGCGGCTCCACAAATCCATATCAAACTATATTTTGAAATGTGCATTCTGAGATAAAAATTAAGGTGCATACATAAATACATGTTAATTGCACATTGTAATGTGGGTTTTTTGTTTGTTTGTTTTTGAAAAAAAACAGTTGTAAAAATGACAGGGGTCAGAAATGAATTGTTTCATCCCTCCATACAATTCCACACAGAAAAGAGAAGGGTGTCGTACCACTGAAGAGGCTTTCAGGGACTTAGGCTTCACTCAGAAGTTCCACAATTGGAATATTCTTCTTTAGTAGTACACAGTTCTGAACAGATACTACTGGGTTTTAACAAAGATTTAAGATTTGGTAAACATAACTATATGGAAATGTCAAAGAAAAGTCTAAGACAGTGTTTCTCAACCTTGACCTCTTGAAGATGTGTGGACTTCAACTCTCAGAATTCTCCAGCCAGCATGGGAGTTGAAGTCCACACATCTTCAAGTGGCCAAGGTTGAGAAACACTGGTCCAAGATAACTCTAGACTGCATTCTTCAAAGACAGAAAAGATCTCCACCTAAGAAATCTGCATAAAAGATTACAGAGGATTAAATTTTGGATTGAAGTTCTATTTTATTCATCTTAAAATGGGACATATAGAAACAGCTAGCAATGGTACAGGATAAAGGATTTATATACTGCCCAGAGTCGCTGGGAGACAGGTAGTATATAAATTCAATTTAGATGATGATGATGATGATGATGATGATGATGATGATAAGTGAGAAGTCAAAAACAGAGAAACAGGTATAGCAGGTATCTTTATAAACCTATTAAAAATCTGACTAGACCTGCAAATGTATTTAATGGTTAATTTAGACATCAGAATGACTGATCACATTTTGATATAACAAAAAGTACAATTGTTGATATAATGAATACTTAATGATATTTGCCTTGATTACTATTAGAAAGGTTTTGTGCGCATTGACCAGGTATTCAGTTTAGATGATGATGATGATGATGATGATGATGATGAAGAAAAGTGTGCCATAGTGTGCCATTAACCTGAAATTCTTGATATTCTAATGACATATTTTTACCACTTAAAACACATCTAACAAAGTTGATTTTTGAACCAGTTAGCTATGAGCCAAAAAAAGAAAGAACTTTAGGATAATAGTAGCAATCATTATTTGCCAACTTCTCATTATGACATGGTCATTTAAAGGATATAGAGATGCATATTTTGGCCTCCAAAGAGGTCACATCAAACTTCTCTCACCCCGTAGGCAAAGTGAACACAAAAGTATACAAACAAAAGGGATTTTTGTTTCACTTGCAGGACTGGAACTAATATCAGCCAAACAAAAGTTCATAGCTCAATTCATTCATCAAGTCTGACAGAGAATGATTCCTCTCAGTCCATCCATGTCAGTAATCATAATTTTATGGTCTGAACAAACCAAAATTGATTGGGTTAATAGAAAATGCAAAGCCATGAGCCACAGTTTACAAGCCACAATGACTTGTTTAACGTGTTACCTTGAGTTTACACATTGTGCTAAGCCATTATTTGCTTAACCATGGTTTAATGAATAAGCCACATTTGGCTAGATTCACACAACAGGCTTATCTAAAACCAGACAAACCTTATTAGGGCTTGATACAGTATATAAATCTACCCTCATAAACTTCCTTTGAAAGCTCTTTTGTGTGTTTATTTATTTATGACATTTATGATATTTATAAACTAGCTTTCCACACAGGAAATCGAGAGGTAGGGTATGGGATTTGGTTAGAATATAAACTTGGAATGATTTGAAGTGAACAAAATATCTTAGTAAGAAGATCAAATATGCGAACTAATAGAACCAAACTATATAAATAATCTATCTGAACACACTTATATATTATAATCCCCACAAACCAAAGAGAAAATTTTAATTCTTGCTTTCAAACTTTGTAATCAGTCACTCCAAAGATCCTAGTTCATCAAACTGCTGGACCCTTCAATTATTTTCTATAGGCAACACTGATTGCCAATTTATAAATTTTAGCTTAAAAGAAGTAACCCTACAATACCACCATTATAAACCATACCAGAGATACAAAATAGATTTCCCATTTTATAATCCAATTATGCACATATTCTACACCTATTTCATTCATACTGCAAAAGGTGATAGTAGTCTATAATTATCATTCAGCTCTCTAGCATTCAATTAACCAGCAGAGTTACTTTTCAGAATAATTCTGCTCTACAAGGCTGAATCAACCAGATCATGAGGGTTATATCTTGATTTCTCTTATTTCCTATGTAATCCTTATGCCAGTACTGTGTATTCAGTGGTATGTCAGTTGTGAAGTAGTGACTGGCCTCAGTACATCCAGTGGTCTTCAGAGGTGCCTCATGTCCTAATTTACAGAAGATAACTCTCAGTCTCCAGGCTGTGCATTCGGTGGCCAAATGCAATTCCACAGCATTATTTTGAGTCCTCCAAACCTCCCCCTGTGGGGATAGAAGAGTTGGGATTTTTGTGGGGTTAAAACACCCCCAAACTGGACCAGTTGTCCCATTTGGATCATTTAAGTGGTAAAATGGGGGTTTTAAGAATCTCTAAGGCTTTGTCCCCTAGCCCTAAACCTCCAGCCATCAAAAAAATAGACCAGACGTTTGGACCTTGCTGTTTTTTCAACCTCCAGCTACAGTATCAGAGAGTTGCTCACCCCTGCTCTGTCTGATGTGCTATGAGAAGACAATCTTTTCTCTGGACACATATTCTATTGCAGGCAAGCCCAGTCCAAAGCTTGCCTAAATATAAAGAATGTTAATAAAGGAGTTCATGAGAAGTTTCCTAACAGCATTTAGAATCTGGAGAGAAGAATTAGCCCATGAGTTTACCTGGCACCTGGTGAAGTGCATTACACTTTTTTTTTTTATTTAAATAGAAATGCATTTTTTTAAATGTTGCATCTGTACAATATAGTTTGCAGACCAACATCCTTCTCTATCACCATCCCCTTTTTAAATGGTGCTTGGGGCCTCTTTCACTGAAATACCATAAGAAGGTCTACCCATGGGCAAAGCAAAGCAAAGACAAAGCAAGCAATCTTTGGGTGACCAAGGGCCACACGTAATCTGTTTGGGGCTGTGAGTTGTTTCACATCATAAATATGGGTGGTTGAGGACTTTCTTTGCTCTTTAACTGAGATATGCCTTAGAGCTTTCCATCTGATCCCCAGCTCAAAAGGTCAGAAAGCTTCCATCAGTTTTGAGGTATAATGGTCAGAGGATAGCTGCAGAAAGAGAACTTAGGCTGCAGGTTTCCTACTCTTACACTGAAGCTAAGCATCTCTGAAAACCTACATACTGTATATCAGGGGTACTCAACCTTAGCAACTTGAAGATGTGTGGACTTCAACTCCCAGAATTCCCCAGCCAGCAACGCTGGCTAGGGAATTCTGGGAGTTGAAGTCCACACATCTTCAAGTTGCTAAGGCTGGGGACCCCTGCTGTATATGATAGATCCTACTGGATTCCAGTAAATCCAAACCAATCTAGTGCAGTTCTACTCTTGACAGAAGTGTTGATTTCCTGCTAAAATATGTTGAGATTTCTTTTATCCTTCACTGATAGTTCAGTGACAGTTCAGGGTCCAAATTACTTGATAAAGTGCTCATGGAGGATCACTGCCAACAGGAGCATCATAGGAAGGTATTATTAAGTTGCAGCTTGAGATTTCTGGAATAAAAAAACCTCTAGGGAAAAAGTGGGGAGAATTCAGGTCTTCATAAATACACTTATCTTTAATAAATACACTTCATAAATACACTTATCTTTATTTATTTATTTATTTAATTTTTACCCCACCTTTATTATTTTTATAAATAACTCAAGGCGGCAAACACACCTAATACTCCTTCCTCCTCCTATTTTCCCCACAACAACCCTGTGAGGTGAGTTGGGCTGAGAGAGAGTGACTGGCCCAAGGTCACCCAGCCGGCTTTCATGCCTAAGGCGGGACTAGAACTCTCAGTCTCCTGGTTTGCCATTGTCTCCTTCCTAGGGCTGAGAGAGAGTGACTGGCCCAAGGTCACCCAGCTAGCATTCATGCCTAAGGCGGGACTAGAACTCTCAGTCTCCTGGTTTGCCATTGGCTCCTTCCTAGGGCTGAGAGAGTGATTGGCCCAAGGTTACCCAGCTGGCTTTCGTGCCTAAGGCGGGACTAGAACTCTCAGTCTCCTGGTTTCTAGCCCAGCACCTTAACAACTAGACCAAACTGGTTAAATTCACTTATCTTTCATGAATCCATAACCAGGAAATACTTTGATTAGGACCACCTACATATGCTCTGAGATGAGAAGAGCATTGGGGGATATGATAGCATTCTTCAGATACCTGAAAGGATGTAGTAGAAGGTCAAAGTCTGTTCTTGATCACCTTGAAACACAGGACATAAGAGCATAGATTTAAGTTACAGGAAAGGAGATTCCAGTTGAATACAAGAAAAATGTCCTAACAGTAAGACTAGTTTGACACTGGAACCAATTAATAAAGAAAGGAGCACACTCCCCTTCAGTGGATCTGTTGAAGCAGAAAACGGACAGCATGGATGCATTAATTTGCATTCTAGCAGGAAGAATTGGACTTGATGGCCTAAATGGCCTCTTCCAAGTCTCTGATTCTGTGAAAATTGTGCGCAAGCATTTTTTTCTGGTCATTTTTTGTGACCTCTTGCTAGATAAAGAGATCTGGAGCTCTCAAAAGCTTGTCTACAACTCTACATATTTCACTGGTCCCAATCAAGGTATTCCCTGAGCATAGTGTTTAGAAATTTCTTATGAACCAGCAAGGCCCAGTTCCTTCTATCTGTAACTTTAGCTTTTAATCCCAAGAGCGTAGGTCTGCTTCCCTACATTGTGGGGCAAAGAAGCATGAATAAGTTTATTACAGATGTTTGCAACAAAGGAGAGGGGGCAAGAAAACACAGTTCTATTCCTGCTGTAATTTAATCCAATTGCTTTTATTCTACTGCCATCTGCTGGATATATGGAGAGGGACAGGCAGACGAATGAATGAAATGAGCAAAAGAAAAAGCTCTAGGAAAGTTTAACTCTTCTCTGAAAACTGCCTTTAAACTGCAAGATGTAAAAAAATAACTATTGTCTTCCATGAAAACAAAAAGATCAAAGCCTCTCCTCGCAATTACTCGGAAGTAAGTACAAAATCATGTACAAATGCACAATGAACTCAGTAGAACTCAATTACATTTAAGTGCTGGAGGTGATCTGTAGCTTGAATCATGTCAACTGGATTTCTATTTTCTCAGTGGAAACGTTTCGCTCCTTATCCAAGGAGCTTCTTCAGTCTGAGCAAAGTTGGTAAGGGAATCCTAAATATGTTTCTAGGTAGCTGTGTGACCTTACACCTGGGGCTAGGTCATGGTTATATTGAGATGTTATTTTAAGTCCTTTTATCATCTAAAGGAGGATCGTTAAGATCACCATGCTGCTGTTGAGCTTGTGAAATGGTCTTAATCTTCCTAGGCACAGAAGACAAAGCAGGGAGGAAGATGGGGGAAAGATTGTGCCTGAGGCCCCCACCTCTATTCAAGGAAGGATTTTCCAAGTTGGCATAAATGCATTTACCCGGTGGTGGGGTAATCACGTGCACCGGGGGGCATGGTTTGCAGGCGGGAGCCCCGCGGCCCACTTCCTAACAGGCCGCGGTCCACTAGTGGGCCATGGCCCACAGGTTGGGGACCCCTGTTCTGGATCACAGGTGCTTTGCTACAGCGGTAATTCCAAGGGCTCCTGTTAGGAACTCAGAAATTAACAAAAATGAGATACAAAGAGAGAAGGCTTACCACAAACTATACCAGTGTTTCTCAACCTTGGCAAGTTTAAGATGTGTGGACTTCAACTCCCAGAATTCCCCAGCCAGTCATGCTGGCTGGGGAATTCTGGGAGTTGAAGTCCACACATTTTAAAGCTGCACAAAGAATTCTGGGAGTTGAAGTCCATGCATCTTAAAGCTGCACAAAGATCTGTCTCATCTTCTTTAGATTTTGTTCCAAGCAAAAGAAGCTTCTGCTTTTATGATTCTCAGCATGCTTTGGGATTTCTCTTGCTTGTGGTTGTTGGTTTGGTTTTAGTTTAGTTTATTCAAGGGGGTACAGTACAATAAAAACAAGAGGCTTAAGAATTTCCAGATGGCATCTTCTCATGGGATTTTATTGAGGCAGGAGCAGCCAAGGAGCTTGTGGAGCATTGGAGGAATAATTGTGAAATGAAAGATAAGACATTCACACCCTTACCTCGACCACTTCATAATGGTGTAAGTGCAAAATATCCACACTCCACTCATGAGAATGTCCTCAAAATTCTCCTTTGAGGTTTTTTTTAACAAATTATTGTTCATTGGATTGAATGAGAACCAGTAGGACAAGTTTTAGGCACATCATTCAATGATATCTCACTGTTTCTCCACTGTTTGTTTGTTTGTTTGATTGAATTTTTACTCCACCTGACTCCCAGTGACTCTGGGTGAGATAAATATATCTCTTTCTTGGCACAGTATATTGATCAGATGGCATAGGATAAAAAAAAAGTTATTGAAGTAATTTACAAGATAAAAACAGAAGAACATCAAACACCAGATTCAACTATTTGTATGATTTTGTGAAAGCTTTATTTAAAAATAAACACTTCCTGCCTTGATGATTATAACCAGGAAATATAGAGGTGAATCCCAAAGCAGAATATTTACAGAATAATGTAGATGCTGTAAATCTTTAACCCCTTTTTTTTCACTGCAATTAGTTATTTCAAAAAAAAAAAAGATGGGAAATCAATGGTTCCTAACTAATTAAAAGAAAAAGGGAAAGGGAAAGGGAAGGAAAGATAGTTTTAAAAAATATGTTCTATGAGAAATTATCCAGCCCTGCAAACACTGCTGATTAAAATGACAGGAAAGAAGATTGTGGAAATAAAATTAACTTGACTGATGGCAGACTGGCAGGATGTCTCCTTACTCAGAGGATTATCAACAGATTATCAGGCCCCTTTAAGATATGTACAATCAACAATTTTAGGAGAAATAAGGAAGAGAGGTTCCTAACTTTCAGTCTGTCAAGGTGACAACATCTGATGTTACAAATAATCTGAGGAAATTTCATTAAGAAGAAAAAGATTGCCATATAAACAATCAGGGACAAAGTGTTGGGGGGGGGGGTGTCTTTTATTTTTTCCAAAGAGGTCCAGACCTGCAGCAGAAGAATTTGGAAGCAGAATGTTCAGATGTAAGTAGTAAGATAAAAAAATAAATCTGACAAGAAGTACAGAGTTGCAAAACTGTTCTTCCCCCTCTGAGAAACACGGAGGCCTGAAGACCAACAAAGGTTGCATCCCATCTGTTTCGACTGTTACATATGTCAGTGAAAGAAATTAGTCACATTCCAAATTAAACTGGGCTCTTTCTGGCTGCATTTACCGAATTTGACACTGAACAGGGAGCATTTTTGGTTTCTAGGCTGCTAGCAAGAGCTTTAAAACAGTGATTTTAAGAGATTTTCCTGCAGTAAAGTTGAGATAAAGACAAGGTTGCTGGGCTGCTGTTTGCCCAGCTGCTGCTAGCACCCTCAAAAGACTAGATGCAGTGGTGTCTACAAGGGGGATCAAGGGGGTGGGTGGGCAACGACGAAGCCATCGGATCCTGCAGTTATGTCTGGCTAGATGAGTCTTTCCTGAAAAGTACCTCTGTAGCTTAGCCCCAATAAAGCATAATAATATATTATTAATAATAAATAATAACTAATAATAAAATAATAAGGTCCCATTTATTCCTTTATTTCTCAGGACTTGTACCATTAAGAAACAGGTACAAGGTATTTTTCAAGCACCTGTGTCTCTAAAAAGAGGAACCATCTAACATACCATTTTCATTTTTAAAAAAGCAGCACTGAACTAACAGCTGACCTTTTCTTGCATGTGTGTGTGTGTGCGCGCGTGTGTACAGTACTCCATCTTAGTTTGCAAAGAAAATGTTCAGTGACTGTGTGGCATGCAATGCTTCTTCCTCTGAATAATTTCTTCTGATGGATAACCGAGGCAGGCAGGCAGGCAGGCAGGCAGGCAAGCAGGCAGGCAGGCCATGCCGCCTTCCCCTCATTTGCAGCAAAAGTCAGAGTGGGCTGGCATGCAAACAGGAAAAAGGGAAGGGTAGAGGGGAAGCATTTTTGTGGGTGGGTGGGTGAGTGTGGGTGTATATATATTGAATACACACACACAGCAAATGTATTTTATTTTATTATTTTATTTTATTATTTTATTTTATTTTATTTTATTTTATTTTATTTATTTTATTTTATTTTATTTTATTTTATTATTAACCACTAGACCAAACTAAAGCTGATACATCTTATTTTACCTAATGGCTGGCTAATAATGTCTTTTCCGCAGTCTTATTTTTTGGTCTGGATATTTGCACCCCTGACACATTCCATTAAGAGCATCAGGGCAGCACTGAGAGGCAGGACTGGGGCAGGAGAAACCTAAGCACAGTGAAGAAAATGTAGCCCCAGAGAGGAAGGAAAAAGCAAAGGAGAAAGACGGGACAGAGAAGAATGGGCGTTATCCAGATTTGGAGTAGCTGCAGTCCTGGCTAAGTGACTGCTAGAATACCAAACCATAGGATTCAACTCCAGTGGAAATTCCATCTGGAGGCATGTACTGTATTGCTCTTCAGCTTCAGTAGCCCAGTATTCAACACCAGCTGGATTTGCACAGCACGCTTTGATCACAATTAATTCAATCCAATTTTCTGGACTTACTTGACACAGTGAACCATAAACTATCCTTATGGGGTAGGTTCTCCCCATATGCTCCCAACAGCTAAAATGTGATTGGCTAGTTTCTAGTTCAGTGTGCTGAACACAGCAAATGAATCCCTACCCTGGCAGCAGGGTCCACAGGGAGAGGAAGAGCTGCGTATGTGAAGCCTCCCAGGGGTACCTTCCCCCCAAAACCAGAACCAAGTGCCTCTTGAAAAAGAAAAGTCTATTTGTTATCCCAGGGGAATAGTACTCTGAAGCAGTGCTTCCCAACCTTGGCAATTTCCAGGTGTGTGGACTTCAGATCCCAGAATTCCACAGACAGCATGGCCATTGACGAGAATTCTGGAAGTTGAAGTCCACATGCCCAGAAGTTGCAAAGGTTGGGAAACTCTGCCCTGAGGAATGAACTCCCAACAGAGGGGCTCCAGTGCTGTTCCCATGAAGCTCACTGAATACTTAGTAGTTCAGTAGTTCAGCTTTCCCAGCAGAGGAGTAAGTGTTCAAAATGTTCCCCTTGATGGTGGGTGTGGAACTGCGGTCAAGGTGGTTTCTTCTCTTAAAGGATGATGTTGATATTGTTTGTGCATCTCTTTTTACTTATTTTGGAATTTTCAACCTGCATTTAGGATCACCACATCAGGAGAAGATCTTCTGTGCCAGAGCTTTCCAAACTTTTCATGTTGGTGACACACTTTTTAGACATGCATCATTTTGCGACACACTCTTACAGCAAGGCATCATTTCACGACACATTCTTACAGCAGGGCACCAGGCAGGCACTAGGACCTGCGCAGAATCACAGCAGGTTTGGAGGCAGCAAGGCACAAGGCAGGCACCAGGACCTGCGCGGAATCCTGGCAGGGCTTGGAGGCAGCAGCAGTTGCGACACACCCACATACTGCAGCCGACACACTAACGTGTCTCGACACACAGTTTGGAAAGCTCTGTTCTGTGCTGTAGTTCAGTGAACAGTCAAGAAGCTGAATTGTGACACCTGAGAAGGGAAAAGTTGCTGACAGGCCACATCTCTGAGTAAATAAGTAAGGGTGCTTCCACAGGAAGACCTTCTAACACCGCAGTCAAAGTACATTAATGAGCTGTTTCAACAATCCCTGCTTATCAGATATTTCTGGTGAGAAAAAAGTTTTTTTAAAAAAAAAATGTTGTGGGAAAGTATACAGTACAAGGTCTAGAGATAGTTGTTGGTGACATCTCAGCCCCTACGGAATGAGGGCATGACATTTGCACAGTGAAAACCCCATCTAGAAATACCACACCAGCTAAAATATTGTATACAAACGTTACTTGTATATGGACCACGTATCACGGATAGGGGATGGGAAACACACATGGCGACACATTTGTGCTTCGTGTAGGGATGCATGTGTGAATAAGAGCTTTTTCTGCCCTGGCTTTAGGTCAGAGGAAAGGAACGAGGACCTCAAAGCGTAATCACCAGCCCCCCGGTGGTCGTCTGCATTGTCTCAGCCATGCTTGCCGGACTGATCCAGCTCCTCGGAATGTCCTGCCTCGGCGATGCCTTTTGCGTTATTGCTTTGAATCGAGCTGCCTTTTGTCTGCAATTTCACCAGCTGAGAGAGCCTTTCGAGAAAAAAGGAGGCAAGCATGCCGGAGAGGCCGCTGAAAGGATCTGATCTGTGGATAAGACCACCCTTTGACTGACAGCATGCGCCACCATCAGCTGTGTGCCCCGTGAGCGCCTTCTCAGCCCAGTCAGCTGTCTCTGCTTTCTCCCTCATTAATGCTGATGAAAAGCTCCAGCAGACGCCTAACATTCCTCAGCATACCATCTGCAGCTCCACCCTTAGACTTCCAATGGGCTTCTCAGAATTCATTCATTTTGTCCCTCATTCTCTCTCAGAGAGAGAGATTCAAAGTTGCCTTACATTATGCATGATGCCAGGACGTGGAGTTACACAAATCCTATCAGGGTCTCCAAGGAGGACCGTGCAACTTGTGTTTAAAATGGTTCTAGCTCTGCTTGACTTTCCTACTTCTTGGTTTTTTCCTCTTTTGTGAAGATCTGGAAAGCGGAACTGTAGGAAATGTTGCAGCCTCCTAGGCATGCCCAGAATGGCATTTTTTCCAGTTTGCTTCAGCATAAAATACTATAATTGTGCTACTACCTTTCTGTTATGTTCTGCTGATTGACAAAGGTGTAGTTTAGGAAGGTAGGTGGGTTCCAATTTCCCTCCCTTTCCTTCTGTTTCCTTTCTGACTTACTCCCTTCTGACTTACCTCCAGCCACCTCCCAACACAACCACTCCACTATTCTGTATTCTCCTTTAACTTAACTATGTCAATTTTTTTCCTGAGAATTTCAGAGATACACAAGTTGTTAATGGGGATTTTGTTCCTTTCCAGTGCAGACTTGTTCAGCGTGATCTACCATAAATTAAGATAATATTCTGCCATTCGTAGAAGTTCATCAGCTTTTTAGAAACTTGCCTGGGTTTATGCAATTAAAAGGATTAGCCAGTGCCTATAATTGTTGTTTATTCGTTCAGTCGCTTCTGACTCTTCGTGACTTCGTGGACCAGCCCACGCCAGAGCTTCCTGTCAGTCGTCGCCATCCCCAGCTCCCCCACAGTCGAGTCCGTCACCTCCAGAATATCATCCATCCATCTTGCCCTTGGTCGGCCCCTCTTCCTTTTGCCTTCCACCTTCCCTAGCATCAGCATCTTCTCCAGGGTATTCTGTCTTCTCATTATGTGACCAAAGTACTTCAGTTTTGCCTTTAATATCATTCCCTCAAGTGCCTATCATGCACTCTATTAAATTAAGTTTATTTTGTGTGTCACACAATATAGAGGCCCATATTCAAACATGGAATGTCTCACACATGTACTCAGTAGTATCCCCAGCAAAGGGAGAAAAATGGAGAGAGGAAATACAATTATAAGCACAAAGGCTTTTTTTTCAAAATTGGTATTAATTTTTCTGGCAGGCAGATAATATTGGCAAATAATCTAGTTATCAGTTTTTGGGCCCACAGCAGTTTCTACATAATGTTAGAAGTTTGGAATGGATGGTCATCAGCATGTTCCCACCACTGCATTGATTGCACCCATACTTTTCCTTTTCATGAGAACCAAATGAGATTAAGCAGTTGATTGGCTTTCCTAAGAGAAGTTAGTTTGCATTATGATGGATCCCAGACTTCTATATCAGTCAGAAGGAGACCAGCAGCACATTCATCATAATGGCAAGATCTTTGTTCTTCCAGAAGGAGTGCTGGCTTCAATATTAGTCACAGCTAGTCATGCCTCTAATCATGCCGGGAGACAGTGGAGGACAGGAAGGCCTGGCGTGCTATGGTCCATGAGGACATGAAGAGTTGGACACGACTAAACGACTGAACAACAACGATCATGCCTCTGAACACAGGCTCTGCCTGACCATCCAGGAAATGCCTTACATACTGGGGAAACAATTTAAGGGCAAATTATCTCAGAAAGGAGAAACGGAGCTGGGTGTTAGACCTGACTGTGAGTTTGAGGGGATCCATAGCAAAATTCCTTCTGAAGAGCCATCTTTCACATCAGCAGGGGGAGGGAGGTCTAGCTGGATTATCTACAAAGAGCACTCTAATCAGCATAGGGAGTAACCAAGTTAATTTTCCACAATGCCTTCAGTATAGAAATATGGAAAATGAAAAAGGCAAATCCTAGCTCAGGCCAATCTGCATTGATTGGGGTTCCAGGAGAAAATAAAATGAAGGATGCAGAGAAAGTTGTCGAAAAGGACCATATGCTGATTCTGGTCCTGCTGGGCATTATCATTATATAGCTGTTCCTTTTCCTGAAATACTACAAAAGGTTTATCCCTCTCAGATAGTCTGTAATGCCATGAGATGCCAACATTTCCTACATCTGCCATCCTGATTGAATGTACCTAAGTTCTCACAAAACCTTCATCCATTTATGCCCCAGTACTGCAAGTAGTAAGGGGAGAAGTTGTAAATCTCCGAAAAATAGAAGGGCTGGTTTTTTTTGGATTTTTTTAGTTGTGCTGGCCAAAGAATAATTGCTGTTTGGTTTCATCTTGACCATAGCACAGGAAAGGGAAGTGCCTGGTTTCTAGCCCTTCTGAAAGATATCCTGGTTGACACAGGATAACAGGAAATAAGTTACTGTGACCCCAAAGTGATGTGAGTTCTGTAACAAGAACAGGGGTAGAAGAAAAACAAACTATGTATAACATCAGCTCCTAAGCTTCTAGCCTTTGTACAAGTAGTCAGGAAATATAAAGATTTATAACCGCCCACAGTCCCCCTTTTTGGGGGAGATGGGTGGTGTTAGAAATCGAATGAATGAATGAATGAATAAATAAATCCTTTTGTGAAAAAGTATTCCCCACTGATTGTTTAATGAAGTGCTCACAGAAATGGCCCTAGTTATCATTTTAATTGAACTGGGAGCACAATTGCTTTTCACACTGGCACATTGCATATTATCCAATATTAATTTATGAAACAAATGACTAGATGTTGGTGTTACTTGTTTGCACATGAAGCCAACATTTGGGGGCAAAGATATGCTTAGTTCATACAGTAAAATATGAAAGAAGACAAATACTTTTTCAAACTATGGCAGGTGCCACAATTTGCAGGCATCCAACACCATGTGCCCACTTCTCTGCCAGAAAAACGTGACAGGAATCCAAGCAAATCCACTGCCTTCCTCATTCAAGGTGACCTTTACCTCTCCGTGAGACCAGATGATTTCCCCACTGTGTAGGGGAGCCTATGTAGGATTTGTAATTGGCCTAAGGACTGAGAAAGCTGCAAAGTGGGTAGTCCTGATGGAAGCCAGCACAGATTTGGACAACTATACAAATTTTGTGGCATACCTGAAAGTTACTTTCAAGGATTCTATGAATTAAGTGACCATCAACCATGAACTCCACTGCCTACAACAAGATAAGTAACAGGGTTATCTAGCCTCTCTTTTACCTTTTTTTTAGTAACCCTGCAGTTAACTAACTACAGATTCACAGTCCACTGATTCATTGGGACCGTGTGAACTTCATTTTTGCAAGACTCACAGCCTGCAGTATCTCAAATCCATAGCACTCACATCTTTGCCTTTCAAATATCTGGACTATGCAGATGTGCTTGGAAAGGGAGAAAGTCAGATCCTACCCTCCTTGCGATCAGTCCTGTGATGACATAAGCAATCTTATTCATGGGGCTCAAATTCCTGTGAAGCGACATCAAATGTAGAACAGATCTCTTTGGCCAATTGTATTTCTGCTGATAGAATTCAGAAGGATCCAACTAAGGTGCAATCTATTTTGTCTTGGGAGGGAACCCTCCCCACACAATAAGACATATTCAGCATTGGGCTTTGCCAATTTTTATTTTAAATGTATTGCTAACTTTGCAATGCCCATTGTACTAGTGATAAGAAGGGGGGGGTCTCTTTAAAAAGACTTCAGTAAGACGTTCATCAACTCAAACAGGCACTCACACTCACTCCTTAATTCTTCCTCCACCCTCCTGATCCTACTCACCTTTTTGCTATGCTTCTAATTCCATTTTGGGAACTGTATATTTACAACCTACTCCACAGCTTTCAGGCAATCTCCTCCCAAGACATTATTTTCTTAGCAGCTGTTACCAGCCAAAAGGTATATTTAACAAGGAGCTTTTGGCCATCAAAGAAGCCTTTCAGAATTGATGCCACCTTCAGAAGAGCACACACTACCTGTCAGCCTTGCAAGATACAGTAGTCCAGGCAAGAGGCACACCTAAAAGTACTAGCTCTACTTTATTGTAAGGTTACATTAACAGAATCTTGCAAGTCTGAAAGTATATCTCTTCCCCCCCCCCGCCTCTTCAGTCCAAGAAATGAGGGAGGGTCCCTTCTGAGATGTTTGCCATGTCCCCATTCCTTCTGTGGGCTAAGCTGCCTCTTATCCAACCATTGCCCTGGCTGCGGCTCTTCCCCCTGGATCATTCCCACACACCGTTACATTACCCCACAGAAGTTATAATGGACCCCAAGGACATAGAACATCTCCAGAGTTCTCACAAGTTAACCGACACCAAGTCGGGCAGGCATAATGGGTTTTTTTTTTCTCATGTCACTGTTGGAATCTTTTACATTCCAAACATCCCAAACAAGCTGGCTGATGCTTTCTCATATAAACCAGAATAATTATTACCTGATTACCCCCCATTAGTCTCCTTGCTGCACTCAGAAAGTCTCTGCTTGACCATATCCAGTAGAAGGGGAGTCCACCACCACTTGTCCAGATAATTGGTTCCACTGTATAATTCCTCTTATGGTTAGGACATTTCAGTTGGAATCTACTTTCCTGTGATGTAAATCCAACCTTTTGTGTCCTGTCTCCTGGGGTGCCATCCTGTGTGATATCCTTTCAGGTACATCTCCCCCTCAGTCTCCTCTTCTCAAGGCTGAATATTTCCAAACACTTCCACCTATCTTCATAGAACTTCATTTCTACTCTACTGATCATTCTTGTTGTATTTCTCTGAACCTATTGAGTTTGGCTGAATCTTGAAGTATATTGCCCAGAACTGATAATCAAGATAGGGCCTGGTCAATGCAGAATAAAGTAAAACAATTACGTCCCATGATTTGGAAATTATATACTTCTGTAGATGCAGCCTAAAATTGCATTTACCTTTTTGCAGCCATATTATCCAGTTATTTTCAGCCCATTTCCATGAATTGTCAAGATTGTTTGGAATTTTGTTTCTGTTTCCAGGGTATAATCTACACCTTCCAATTTTGTGCAATTTGATAAGAATTTCCTCTACCTTCTCTTCCAAACCATTACTAAACACATTCCAGGACTGAAATTTCTAGCGTCCTACTCATTACTTCATTACAATTTTATGAAAACCATTGATAAGCACCTTTTGGATGCAATTTTTGAGCAAATAGTGTACCCCATAGCTTTCCAAACTGTGTGTCGCAACACTTTAGTGTGTTGCAACACACAGTTTAGTGTGTCACGAAACAACCCGGAAGTGGCAGCGGGGATGTGCACAGCGGTGGCGCGGGGGTGTGCGCGGGGGCGGTGGTGTGTATGGCGGCGGCAGCAGCGACGACAGCAGCGGCGCGCCATCAGCGCTTCCGCGTTTTAGCGGAAAACATGAGGCCGCCACCGCTGCCACCGCTGCCATGCACACCACTGCCGCGCGCCCCCCCGTGCCGCCATGCACCATGACAATGCACGCCCCCCCGCGCCACCGCTGTGCACGCCCCCGCCACCGTGTGCGCCACTGCGCTGCCGCCACTGCCGCCATTGGTGTGTCACCAACGGCGGCAGTTTGGAAAGCACTGGTGTACCCACTTAATTGTCATGACATGCAACCCACACCTAACTCACTTGAATATCATAATGTCACTGGATACTTCATCAGATACTTGACTGAAATCCGCATATATTTCATCTGTAGTATTCCTACAATCTACTAAGGAAGTTATCCCAGAAAATAAGATAAAAGTAATCTGAAAACATTTGTTCTTAAGAAATCCGTACTGACTTCTGGTCATCACAACATATTTTTTCAAGGTGCTTACAGATTATTGCTTTATTATATTTCTAGAATATTTCCAGGTCTTATTGTCAGATAGTCGATAGCATCCTATAGCTTCCTTCCCCCCCTCCTTTTTTTTTTTAAAAAGATAGGAGCATTCTTTGCCTCTTCCACTTGTTTGGCATTTCACCCACCCTCAGTATTTCTGAAAAATAATACATAAAGGCTTGTTCAGACTGTCAGTAAGTTCCTTCATTATCCTAGGATTCAGTTTATCAGGTCTTGGGGATTTAAACCCATTCAAACAGCTATGTTTCTGTCAGTCTCAAGGCCTTAGTCCTATCTGGTCACTCTGCTCTTCACAATTGCCTGGAGGACTACATAAAATCTTGTTGAAGAAGACTGAAGACTGAAGACTGACTGAGGGGTTGAGTGGTTGCATTTTTCTTCATTCATTCTTCTTTGTTCCCTGTTGGGTATGAATGGGCAAGTCAATTTGCCAGTATAATCACTTATAGTCACTCTGACTTAGCCTCCACATGGGCAAATCAGGAATAGGTGACTGGGGCAATGACCTGTGAGACAGATGGGACTTGTTTGAGCATGGGCATTCTGAGCAAGTGTACAGGGTTCCCTGAAATTTGTGGGCTGGTCTATGCCCTACCACGGCTCCTTTGGAGGACCAGCGTGTTGCTGGATTTGAGAGGCAATCAATGCTTCTCTAAGGAAAGGGACTGTAGTGCCTGTTCTGAAGGAGGCAAAGGCACATCCCCTCCTGAAAAAGATAGTTCTTAATCCAGACATTTTGGACAACTTTCACCCAGTCTTCAGTCTCCCATATTTGGGGAAAATTCTGGAAAAGGTTGTTGTTCATCAGTTATAGAAATCCTAGATGAAGCAAATTACCTTCCAGGTGGATTTCAGACCTAGCCATGTACTTGGAGATGATCCATGCTGGAACCTGGATGGAAGGAATGTGGCTCTCTTGATTCTATTCTGTTTAATTTTTAACTGGTTTTATTCTCAATTTTAATTCTTTTGTTAATTCTGTTTTGGATTTTAGCTATGGTTATAATTTGGAGGTTTGGGTTTTATTGCAAGTTGCCTGGAATCTAATAACTCTGCTGGGATTTAAGTGATAATAAAATAAAATAATAAAATAAATTAAATAAAATAAATAAATAAAATAATAAAATAAAATAAAATAAAATAAAATAATAAAATAAAATAAAATAAAATAAAATAAAATAAAATAAAATAAAATAAAATAATAAAATAAAATAAAATAAAATAAAATAAAATAAAATAAAATAATAAAATAAAATAAAATAAAATAAAATAAAATAAAATAAAATAATAAAATAAAATAAAATAAAATAAAATAAAATAAAATAATAAAATAAATAAAATAAAATAAAATAAAATAAAAGAATAAAATAAAATAAAATAAAATAAAATAAAATAAAAGAATAAAATAAAATAAAATAAAATATAAAATAAAATAAATAATAAAATAAATAATAAAAGAAAATAATAAAAGAAAATAATGAAAGAAAATAATAAAAGAAAAGAAAAGAAAAGAAAAGAAAAGAAAAGAAAAAAGAAAAGAATAATAAAATAAAATAAAATAAATAATTAAAAAATCAAAAAAATAAATAAAATAAAATAAAATAAAATAATAATACCTTTTAGCATTTTGCCATATTCACAAAGCTCTTTAATCTTCTTTTATTTTGAACATTTTGTTGGTTCTTAGTATCTTTTGCCAGCCTCAGCTTCTTCCTAGCTTCAGGTTTTTTTCACAGTAATGTATCATCAAATATACTTATTTATATTCCAGCAACTAGCATAAGCAATCAGAGGTTCAGTCTGCACCTTACACTAAGTCATGGCTTTATTAACCACAATTTATTGAATCGCCACAATTGGCAGTAGTCACATTCACTAAGCTAATAACCAAGATTTATGAACTGCAATAGCTGGGTTCATGAAGTCAAAGTCAAGCAAACCACATTTTGGTTTAATGTGTGGGCCCAGACAATATGTGATTCTGGCTGCAGTACAATGCATAATTACCTGAGAGTAAGTGCCTACTTAATACAATGAGAGTTACTTCCAAAGAAACAGGTAAGAGATTTATGTGACAGACATGCAATTATTAGACTGTAAACCAAACTTGTTTGGTTCATGGGTCATTCCCCACAAAGCTTTAAAGATCAATCAATAAAGGATCACCAAAAGATGAGTCACTGAACCAAGCACTTTCTACATTTAACCAAAGCATAAATACATCTCTCCCACCTCTGAAAATCTTCTCATCAGGTACTGTACTCAGAGCTGCAACCAAGGGCAAATGGTTTTCTGACTAACTTCATTTAAGAAAGATTTGTGGGTGACACTGTGGGTAACAAATACTTTCAGAACTCATGTCCGGAGTGTTATCTTCTGCCACTGACACTCACTCTTCTGTCCTTGGAACTCTGCTGTCAACAACTGCAGAAATTGGGGAGGGGGGAAATTGCTGGGTAAGAATTCCTACAGTGAAATACGGCAGGATGTCAGTTAGGAAGTGTTAACTGGGCTGCTGTAAGCATTTTCCACAATCCCATGCCTTTGGGTAGCTTTTCCTGTCCAATATCAGGTTTCGCATGGTCGCTATTCCTTGCTCACTGCAGGGAAGAAGAAAAGGAATGTATATGGTTTGAATGGCACTGCGTGCTGCTGTGGAAGAACTGAGCAGAACGGCGTCTTGGAATGGTCTATGGCTGTAATGTTAGAGTTCATTGGCAGCCATTTCTCCATCATGAGAAAGCAATTGCCAGTTGCAATACTCCTATCATTTGTGATTACAAATGCCATCAGTCTTATGGAAAGTGCTCAACAGGTAAGAAGTATTTTATATTATTTTATTTATTTATTTATTTATTTATTTATTTATTTATTTATTTAATATCCCGCCTTTATTATTTTTATAAATAACTCAAGGCGGCGAACATACCTAATATGATGATGGCAGAAGCTTACATGTAAATCCATGCTTTTTTTCCCCATGACAAATACAGCAAGGACTTTAGGGTGAATTCTGAGAATGATTCTAGGGTGATAAAACAGAGATAAATCAGCATGTCATTTACTCTCTGCAAAAATAATTTAGTTAATTAAAACTGCCCTTGGGAGTACGTGCTTACCTATCTATAAAGGAGATGTACCTATAGGTAGAGATTCCTCCCCATTGGCAAGTGAGAGAGTAAGTGGTAGCAGCCCTGGTCATTCATTTGGGATCCTTATATAGTCAATGCATAGAAGATTAATGGGATTGCCTTTACTTTTCACACCCAACCACTACATTTATCAGAAGGGGGGGGGGTTTCTCTGTAGTCAGTTGGGGATCCTGCTTGTTACTCTGTTCCTGATCATTCATATGCAGAAACTATTTGTAGAGCATAATATTTGTACATATATAGGTTCAACATACTCTGATCTCATCAACCTATGGACAGGGTTGTTGTTGTGGGGAAAATAGGAGGAGGAAGGGGTATTTGGTATGTTCGCCGCCTTGAGTTATTTATAAAAATAATAAAGGCGGGATAGAAAATAAATAAATAAATAAAATAAAATATAGTGGCTGTAATCTAGCTCCTTTCTCTATGCATTAGCTGGGTTCCCGCATCACATGTTACTGTTTGCTTTAACCATGCTGTACTGAACAAGTCCTAATAACTTGGTTTTCAAACCATAATGGCTAGTTTTATATGTCACAGAAACCCAAAACTAAGCAAATCACACTTCGTCTCAGTACAATGTACAAATGCACAATATATAAACTCAGGAGCTGACAATATATAAATCCCAACTGCCTACTAAGGGGCAATGCATAAACAGTAGAAAGAGAGATGCAAGAAAAAATGTTGGTATCTAGTAATCCCTGGAAATTTTCTCTTCTGACCATTTCTCTTCTCTTTCATAATAAATATTAGAAAAGTTTAAAGCTTTTCAGAGAACAGGGGGAGAAATGCACAGAATCAGAAGTTTGTTGTTTTTGTTTACCCATCTAGTCATACAGCAAGGACTTTGGGGTGAATTCTGAGAATGATTCTAGAGTTCAGGCTTGGAATCTCTGGCTGATAAATCAGAGATAAATCATTTAAATCAGCATGTCTATTACTCTGTCTGCAAAAATAATTTAGTTAATTCAAACTGCTCTTGGGAATAAGTGTTCTTAAACAGAATGGGATTTACTTCAAATAAAGATGCAAAGGGCTGGGCTGTAAACCAAGCTGGATGAAACTGGTTTGTGATGTCCCCTGAGAAGTTTGATGCTCAAGAAATTTCTCCTTCTGAGACTGGTCTTTGGTCCAGAAGAGAAACTGCCCTCAATACAAAAAGCTATTTCCTTTCTCAGGCAAATGTTATTCATTTATTTATTTTATCCAAAAAAATGTATATCCTGATCTTTTGGTGCCTATGCCAAATTAAACAATAAACAAACTAGCTGAAAAAATTCAGATAAAAATCAGATAAAAATCTTTTCTATCTCCTATAGAAACTTGTATCTAAGCAAGAGGTTCAGGCTGAAGGCCTAAATGGCCCCTTTTATTTATTTATTTTATTTATTTAATTAATTAAATTTATATAACCGCCCATCTCCCCCAACGGGGAACTCTGGGCGGTTTACAATAAAATAGATTAAAACAAAATATAAAACATCAAAGTACAGCATATAAAATAATAAATAATTATAAATCCAGATGGAGGTGGAATTAAAACGAAGGACAATAAATTAAGGAATTAGCCACCCCCATGAGGAACTATCCTTTCCTCCTTCCCATGCCAGGCGGCAGAACCAGGTCTTCAGCTCTTTCCTAAAGGTCGGGAGGGAGGAGATCTGCCTCAACTCTGGGGGCAAGATGTTCCACAGTGTGGGTGCTACCACAGAGAAGGCCCGCCTCCTAGACCCCATCAGATGACATTCTTTAATTGATGGGGTTCGTAGCAGGCCCTCTCTGAATGACCTGGTGGGGCGGGTCGATAAAATGGGGATAAGACGGTCCTTCAGGTATTCTGGCCCCATGCCATGTAGGGCTTTAAAGGTAATAACCAACACCTTGAATTGTACCCGGAAGCAAACCGGCACCCAATGCAGCTCGCGGAGCAAAGGTGTTATATGTGCAGATTTTGGTGCACCCAAAATTGCTCGCGCGGCCGCATTCTGCACCAGCTGAAGCTTCCGGATAGTCTTCAAGGGTAGCCCCATGTAGAGCGCATTGCAATAATCTACATGGGAGATGACGAGAACATGAGTGACTGTTCGGAGGGCGTCGCGATACAGGAATGGGCGTAACTGGCGCACCAACCGAAGTTGTGCGAAAGCCCTCCTAGCCACGACTGCCTCTTCGAGCAGGAGTCGTGAATCTAGAAGGACCCCCAAGTTCCGCACCAGTTCCGAATGGGGCAGTGCTACCCCATCAAGAACCAAAGATGATAATTTCCCAGAAGACGCTAGGCCATCAATCCACAGCCACTCGGTCTTGCTAGGGTTCAATTGTAGCCTGTTTTTCCCCATCCAGGCCCTCACAGCCCCCAGGCACTGGGACAGGGTGGTCACTGCATCACTTACTTCACCAGGGATGGAGATGTACAATTGAGTATCATCCGCATACTGATGATACCTCATCCCATGGTGTCGGATGACCTCGCCCAGCGGTTTCATGTAGATGTTAAATAGGAGAGGAGAGAGAACCAAACCCTGCAGCACCCCACACAAGAGGGGCCGAGGGTCAGATCTCTCCTCTCCTATTACCACCGACTGGGAGCGGCCTCGGAGGAAGGAGGTGAACCAGCGCAAAACTACGCCGCCCACCCCCAACTCCCTAAGCCGCCCCAACAGGATACCATGGTCAATGGTATCGAATGCCGCTGAGAGATCCAAGAGAGCAAGGATGGATGCACTACCACCATCCCGCTCCCGCCAGAGATCATCCATAAGCGCGACCAATGCTGTCTCCGTCCCATATCCCGGCCTGAAACCTGACTGGAAAGGGTCTAGATAATCCGCTTCATCCTTTGAAGGGTCCTTTGAAGTTGCAAAGCCACCACTTTCTCAACCACCTTTCCCAAAAAGGGGAGGTGGGAGACTGGACGAAAATTGTCCAGGATGGTAGGGTCCAGGGCTGGCTTCTTGAGGAGGGGGTGCACCAGTGCCTCTTTAAAGGCAGTTGGAACCACCCCCTCCACCAAGGATGTATTAATCATGCCCTGGACCAATCCACATGTCACCTCCCTGGCTGATTTCACCAGCCAGGAAGGGCAGGGATCTAAATAACATGTGGTGGAATTAACAATTCGAAGGATCCTGTCCACTTCCTCAGGTCCAACAGGATCAAATCGTTCCCAGATAACAGAGCAAGACCGTTCTCCCGGCATCTCTCCAGACTGCATTTCACGCGTGGAGTCCAGCTTAGACCCTTTTAGTTCTATGATTCTAGGAAGGATGTTGTCATACAACAAAGATGGTGCACAATTTAAGTGTGGGTCAGAGAAAGGAAATAACTTCTGGGGGGTAATTTTGTCAGGAAAATGGTCTTTCCTCAGTTTGGTTCAAGGGACTATTTAAGGAAGGTTAATCTTTTTCAGTGGCACACTCTGTGATTGTGCCCAAACTAGATTGTCATAATGTCCTATGCTTGGGGCTGACCTTGAAGACTGTATGAAAATTTCAGTTGGTGCAAAACACAAACATGGACATGATTTAAGGACTAGATGTTCTACACCAATTACATGAACTGTCTATTTATTTCTTGGACCAATGTGAGATGGTATTGTTAAACTTTAAAATCCTAGCTAATTTGGGGTTAGTTCATTTGCATGGTTTCTCTAGGCCTATAATCCTAATCATACTAAGACATCAGCATCAGAGTCGAAGTGATTGGAAAGTATGTGGGCAGAATCTTTTTTGAAGTAGCTCAGCCTCACGGTTTTTGCAAGTGTTCCCTGGAAAATGCGTATGGACCCTTCTTTTCTGGCCTTATGACAGCCTTCCTTATTCCATCCCATACTGGGGCAATGTTGTAGACCAGTGTTTCTCAACCTTGGCAACTTTAAGATGAGTGGACTTCAACTCCCAGAATTCCATGGCTGGCTGGGGAATTCTGGGAGTTGAAGTCCACCCATCTTAAAGTTGCCAAGGTTGAGAAACACTGTGGTAAACCAGTCCTGCTTTAATATTTTCATAATGCGGTATTCCTTGTGCAGTCCTTGAAGTCATCTATAAAATAAAATAGAACATTGGTATGTCAATCTGCTGTTAAAAGCACAGTTATGCTGTATCAAAAATGATTCCTTAATTTCTCCATCTGTCTCTTTCTCAACCTGTACCTGCTGCCCTTTAGGAAAAAAACAGATGTGATGAGGACTTAATTGTTACCACAAAAACCAAATGTGGAACTTGTTCAGTTAATTCTAAAATCCAGTGTCCTGAAGGTTATACCAAAATTACCAATGGCTTTGGGAAACGTGGCTGCAGGTAATACTGATGTTAATTACTGATAGATATTTTCTACTGTGAAAGTTAATTACTTAAAGTTTTTTTTCCAGTCAGGATAAGTTCTGTTCATACAGTATACCTATGGATATGAATAAGGAAGTGGTGCCTATTGAACCCACCCCCCACACACACACACAGACATACTTGGAGACCCTATATGTCTATCTTCATGTGTTATCTGAAGCATATGGTGAATATGTGTGGAGATGAAGATGGTGGGATGTACCTGGGCATTTCTTCTATAGATGCATAAAGAGTTCCCCTGTAGATGCAGGAGCCCTGTATTTCCAAGACTCCTGAACACACGGAGAAAAGTCCTACCCCACTGCAACTGTGAGCAGAAGTGGGGCAAGAGCCTTTTCAAACAATATGCTGTTGTTGAGTCCTAACTGTTCTGTGCTCCTAGCAACGTACTTCTAATTTGTTTGAAAGACACTGAAAAATTAAAATTTGTATAGGCTGTGGAAGGTAAAAGGTAAAGGTACCCCCCGCACATTTGTGCAGTCGTGTCCGACTCTAGGGGCCGGTGCTCATCTCCGTTTGTTAGCCGAAGAGCCAGCGTTGTCCGAAGACACTTCCACGGTCATGTGGCCGCATGATGCCGCGGAACGCTGTTACCTTCCCACCGAAGTGGTACCTATTAATCTACTTGCATTTGCATGCTTTCGAATTGCTAGGTTGGCAAGAGCTGGAGCTAGTGCGGGAGCTCACTCCGCACGCAGGGCTAGGGATTCGAACCTCCGAACTTGCGATCTTCCGATCAACAAGCCTGGCGTCTTACCCGCTAGAATTGAAAAGAAATCAAATCCTACGACAATATTTGATTGAATTAAAGATTAAGACTGTTAGAAGTAAAAGGAAGGAATATAAATCTGGTTTATTTGATCAAGGTTAAAATAAGACTTTTTTTGCAAAGTTCTGGCAACCCTTTATGGACTTTTTGCTGACACTAGGATTGAAAAGGATTGTTTATGGATTTGCTTATTGATAAGGGACGGGATATGGGATGAAGAGATATCTGTTTGTAACCTTATAAGGGGTGAAGAGTTATTAAATTTGTTTATACTTGTGATGAAGGTTGGAATTCACTTCTTTATATATTTATTTTCTTTTTCTTTATTATATTATTTCTTTTCTTTTTCTTCTACCTTCAGCCCTCTCTTTCAGCCTAGCTAACATCACAGGGCTGTTATGGGGATAAAATAGAGATTAAACTACTTGCTCCTGGAAGAAAAACAAGATATAAATACACACACACACACACACATCTCTGCAAAGAGAATAGTAGAGTATTTGGGAGAAGAATTCTAACTTAATCCTTTCCTCTGTGCTGGCTTTCTATTTGCCGTTAAGGAACTGATTCCATATCCAATGCTCTTCTCTCCACCATAGTAAACTGAAGTAAACTTCATCAGTTCAGCCACTCAGTACAATAGGAAGGAAGCATATTTGAAGTTTCAGCTGTTTCTGTGGATGTAATGGTTATTATTACTTACAGTCCAAGCTTATTGTTTACTTACTGGAAAATGTTGTAAGCCAGGCCCCTCACCCAGTCTGCTGAGAGAGGCCCTAAATTTTGCCTACAGACATTGGTTGAGAATTCACCTCTTCTTGTTTTACCACACACACTTCTCAAACAACCCAATCTCACTACATTCAACTTCTGTGTTTGTCCTGACATAGTCGAATTCTCACTTGTATATAATGAAGTGGGCAGAAGCACACTCCTGTACAAAACCATTTTTACTTCTTCTGACTCAATTCATTCCTTGCAGTACAGCAAATATTACCCATACTGTTGGTTTTTCATTAAAAAAATCCCAAAGTGGAAATCAATAACTTTAACAAAGTCTAAATCTTTGTCTCACAGATACTACTTTGAAATCAGTTCTTTGTCTCTTACTTTCCATGGATGTCAACATATCTGTATGAGAAAGCTCAAGCAGCCACAGTGTTGCCCAGGATACTGGGGACAAGCCTGCCTAGGTAAAGAGATTCATTCTTGTGATATGTTATAATGATTGGTTTCTTTCTTGCTTTCAGAAATTAATGCCTGCAGTTTATCTTTTAGTCCTATAGGCATTACTTAACAGAGAAATTCATTATTTCTTATCTGAAGATATTTTGCAAAGAATGGTGCAAAATAATTTTTTAAAAAGGGTTAAATCTTAGTTTGGCATCTCCTATGAGGGTTGGGTGGTCTCTTGTCTGAAATCTTGGGAAGCTGTGGCCAAAAAGTGGGTGGATCAGCTTTCTTCAACCTTCATGTGCCTTCTATTTTAGACTATAATGTTCCTAAAAGGTTTCTGATGCTAACAATATTCTTATCCCTAACCCAACAGCTCTGCTTGAACATCCTGGGACTCCTAATTCATTAATTTAAATTAAGACAATTTTTAAAAAAATACAGTTCCTTGCATACATTTATACTTATAGTCAAAGCTATTTCACATCAATACTTCTGGTATTTTATTCATAAAGTCCAAGACTGCATCTGAAAGTAATGATTATACCATGGTCGGTGAAAAAGAAGATAGGATTCCCAGTTTTTTAATAACTGCAGGTTACTGCTGTGGACTTACGCTATGTACTCAGAAGCCAACTTTGCATTTCTCCTCAAGTGTGTGAAGAGAAGTATTTTGGGTGTCAAGCTATATTGAAGGGCTCAGTGACATAGCACATCCTTAACTCCATGCTTAATGTTTTTAAGAAGAACCCAGGGTTGCTGTAGGAGGGATGATCCTGCACCACTATACATGTTAGTGCAGACAGGAAATGTTTTGTTTTGATTTTTCTCAGAGATTTGGGAGAGAGGTCCTCTTTTTCTAAAGTTATATTCCTGGTTTAGGGTTTACACCACAGTTTCCATGTGTTTTCTGTCTTAAAATACTGAAAACTATGATGTAGGTTTTAGCAATAATGGTTAGAAAGGGCTTCAGTGGTTACAAAAAGGTGGATTAGAAACGTCTTGCAGCCAAGGGCCATAAGTTGCCTTTGAGTGAATCAAAAGACAAAAAAAAAATCTAACAAAAAGTAACTTTCCAAAACTGTTATATTAATCACCCATGGTAGTATTCCAAAACTTCTACCATGTATTCATGGCCATGTCTACTTGGAAGCAAATGTTACTGCATTCAATGGAATTAATTCCACATATGATTCCAATTTTCACACACTTACTTGGGCATGTATAGGATTCTGTTCTTACCGTCACAAAGAAATGTCTAGCATTCTCTGAAACACAAAGAACAAAAGGGAGTCCTTTGTTTGCCAAGAAACAACTGTAGAACAATGGGGTAATAATACAAAAATACAAACTGATAAAGAATTGCTTCTGTTGTAGCTTCAAAACAAGAGGCAATGGGGAAATGGAAAAACTTGTCAGCAGTTTTTCAAACATCAACTTTTTTCAATTATTTGATTTCATTATTTGAATCCATTCCAGTTGCAATTTAGATCTGATTTTTAGACAGAAAGATACTTGATCATTTTGTTGAATTGAATTAGTTCCAAAAGAACTAACGGGGGCTCAATCCTATTAGTTCATCTGGATCTTTAGTAGCTTTGGGTGTCATTAGCTATGACATCCTTTCCAGCAGCTCTTCTAGATTGTGTTAAGGGATACAGTGTTAGTGTTTATTATATTATATTATATTATATTATATTATATTATATTATATTATATTATATTATATTATATTTTAATTGGGACTGATCTGTCAAATCATATTCCATCAATTCTGTACCTGCCTGTATTTGTTTCTGAGTTCAGTTTAAAGTCTTGGTTTTCACCTTCAAAGACTTCAATAGTTTAGGTCCATACCGGAAGGCCACGCCATCAACATCCTATTAAGGACTTTCAATGGTGGCCATTTCCTTAGGAACTTTCTTCTTGGATGTTATAAAGTCAGATCCTACAGAGGATTGAAAACGTATTTGTTTCCTTTGCCTTTTAATTTAAAAGGAAAGTCCAATGTTGTAATTAAATATTTTGTCGGTTATTTAAGCTTTTGTTTTGGTTTATTCTAACTGGCTTACTCTTAAAATTACTTAAATTTAAGCCATAGCATTGTACATTTAGCAAAGATAGCTAAGAAAGGCATTAAATCAACAAATGAGCACCATATTACAAGAGCTTTTAAATTTCAGATCCTGGTCTCTGAATTTAAATGCCAGTTGGATAGACTCTAATCCTAAAGCTATATAGTATATACTTAGGGTATATATAGTATATATGCTGGTCAGACTCAATGGGACTTACTTCTGAGTACATATTTATAGTTGGTTTGGGGGGGAATAACATATACCGTGTCAGATCATTATTTCATGTTATTTCATTATTCGATGCAAGTCTGGATAAAATTATCTAGATGGGGGCTAGGGCTGAGCTCCAAAAAAGCTATGAGATTGAGCTACAGTCAGATCATAATGGCTTTTGTAGACTAAGGAACAAAACCCATGTCCATTAATCTAAGGTTCCACCTTGCTAAAATAATCTTCTCATGATAGGTGGCAAATTGGAAAAAAAAAAACTTGGCCAAGCTAGTGATATGGTTAACAGGCAAGCATTGTTCCCATACCGAATTTGCTTTCAAAATGCCATTTGAACATTTGACTGGTTCACTGCCCTAAATTCTAAGTCTAATAATCAGTAAACAACACCTTGTTGACTGATCATTTTCAGAATGTCCAGGTGGAGCAACATCACCTTGCAATAACAGAGGACATTGTTTTCAGGGTGTTTGGGGGAATGGAACCTGCACCTGCCAGGTATGTGTGTTTTTTGTAATTATTTAACAATATTTTAAAAAACAGAAGGGCTTATTCAAGATGGTTTTAAAGAGAAAGAAACGTCTCCAATCCCACATCATAAAATGTGAGCTAACCATATCTCTTGTTAACATAAAAGTCCAGATTTCATCCTATTTTAAAGAGTTGACTGAAGTCAGGGAGTACACTGTCTAAGTAATACTAAGTCTGAATTTCACTCAAAATGCTTCTGCCAATCTATGTTTGACATAGGTAGTGAAGGTTTAATGTTGTAGGTCCTCCTTCTCTTGGCCTCTTAGAGAAATGTTATGCATAATTTGTACTTGTATCCATTGCATGTACTGTATTATACTTGCCCACAGTTGTATAGACCATCTAGCTGGGGTTCTTTTTTCACCATGAAACATTCTCAAGGATGACTCCAAAGCCATCTTGACTTTTTTGATACATAACTATGGATAATTGAAATAAGAATTCAGGATGAATTTATGATACTGTCTTTCAATCATTCCTTTCTATATAGATGTCATATTGCTTATATGTTTTTAGTTGCATTTCTCTGGAAACCCCTTTAAGAATGAACTTCTTATTAAAATGCCAATTTGTTCCCTGCTTATGATTAAATGGATATGTCCTGCTATGTCCTGCTATGTTTCCTTATTTCTCTCCCTCCTTCCTCAATAAAGTAAAAGGTCAGCTTGTTAGAGTAACAATTAGAGCCTTGACATCTCTCATATATCAAAGCCTGTTGCATTCCAAAAATGTATCCTAATATCTTCACACCATAAATAATATCCATGTCTCCCTTAAGGTTATCTTGAATCCTTATCAGTGGTAAAGCAATTCTTTCTCTATTGGGCTGGCCTATTAATGTGTACCAGAGTTTCTTAACCTGGGCAACTTTAAGATGTATGGACCATGTATGTATGGACCCAGAATGCTGGCTGGAGAATTCTGGGAGTTGGTCCATACATCTTAAAGTTCCCCAGGTTGAGAAACACTGATGTATGTGCACGCTCATATTGCCTTTGATCAACCTTCTATATAAGAGCTGTACAGTATAACTTCAGGGCTCTACTCGTGACTGACTGATTTGAGTTGCTGCTCATGAAAGCTTAATGAAAAGGCATTTCTTAGTTTGAAAAGGGGCTGCCAGACTCCTCCTGATTTTTTCATATCATAGACTAACTCAGTTCTCCTTCTGCAATTACTGTAACCTGCTGGCTTTGGAAAACAAAACAATCATTTCAATTCTCTCTAGTTGTTGGCTGGAGTTTTCCCCTATAGTAATGCACAAAATGACCTATTGGCATTGTTCCAATGGTACTTTTTAAGAAATGGATTTGTGCAGTGGATTTGTATTTCGTTTAATAGAATGGGCTTTATTTATCTTTTTGGGCCTTTTGGCTGTAAATTAAAATTTATTAGTTAAAAAAAATCTGGACTCTCATCTTTGGCAAGGTAATTTACAGTTGAATGAAATACAGTGCTTAACAGGGTATCTTTGTTTGTTTGTTTAAATCTTTGGGTATGTGCATATGGCTTGTTTTTCCCCATAACGACAACAACCCTGTGAGTAGGTTGGGCTGAGAGGAGCAACTGTTCTAAAGTCATCTAGTGAGCTTCTGTGGGTGAGAATGGACTAGAACCTGGGTCTCCCCATTTCTAGGCCAACAGCTGTCAGAGGCTAAGCTCTACAACAGAGCTTTCCAAACTTTTTGTGTTGGTGACACACTTTTTAGACATGCATCATTCGCAACACACTCTTACAGCAGGGCACGAGGCAGGCACTAGGACCTGCGCGGAATCCTGGCAGGGCTCGGAGGCGGCAGCAGCCGCAACACACCCAGACACTGCAGCCGACACACTAACGTGTCCCGACACACAGTTTGGAAAGCTCTGCTCTACAAAGTCAGTTGCCTTTGCTTCAACTCTTTCCTACGAACCATTGGGCCCAAAGATACAATGATTATGAAAAACCAGAATTCTAACTTACCAGGATATATACTGTATAGCAGTGTTTCTCAACCTTGGCAATTTTAAGATGTGTGGACTTCAACTCCCAGAATGCTGGCTGGGGAATTCTGGGAGTTGAAGTCCACACATCTTAAAGTTGCCAAGGTTGAGAAACACTGCTGTATAGCAAATGTGTATAAGCTCACTGCCAATTGTTCCTATGTGGGCGAAACTAAATAAAAGGAGAAGGACAAGCAAAGGTTTTGATTAGACAAACAAGCCATGAGCCTATGCTCATCTACAAAAATGCACCTGAGTCCTAGGCAACTGGAGGAGGGAAAGAGGGGCAAATTATGACATGCTCAGGACACCATCATCATATGAATGATACAGCTCATGTGCTTGTGTCAGACATCATGATACAATCACATAGTCATGTCATTTGAGCAATGGTATCATGACGCTTATGTCATTTTGACTTCAATGTGGCTTGTAATTGATTCTTATCAGTTGAGTTACCTCCAACCAGGTAACTCTGGGCGGTATAAACCTTGGTTTGTATCTTAGTGTCATGTGTAAATTCAGCCACAAACTTAATGTGATGCGTGAATGCAATCCTAAGTTTTGTTAGCCACCTTGTATGCTAAAAGATAACAATCTGATATAAGAAGTAACATGTCGATCAAAACCAGATGTTGTTGTAAGCTACAATAGCAAGCAGAAAATCAGCAGAGAGAATGGCTACAAGCCGTTTCCTCTGAGGAAAGTTTTCCAGGCAAAAGGGCTACCTAAGCTGCTTTTCTGACTGCGTGGGGAAATGGGTTCCTGCATTTTTTTCTCCCTGAGCAGAAAAGCAGCTGGAGGAACAATGCCTAAAGCTGTTGATATCAGGATAGTGTCATTATATAGCTTAATCACTAGGTGGCACTTAACAATCTTGTACTTTATCTGGGTGGCGGTTTAAAAAATGTTGCTGTGGTTTACTTGATTCCAAGATTGGAATTGTGGCTTATCTGGTGGCTTGTGGCTTATCTTGATTGTGTCTTATCTTGATTCCAAGATTCCAAGGCTCTTGTTTCTTTTTTGCCCACCATTATATTAAAATCTCATCTCCAAAACGTTTTTTCCCACCATGGACATAATCAATTGGTGTGATATCCTTGTTGCGATTATAGCATGGGTACATAAATTTGCAGAGATAACTGTCAACCATCGACTGATAACCCTAACCCTAACTTTTTTGGCAGGGAAAAAGGCCTGAGGCAGACAAAATAAACGGATGTGCGAAGCTCATTGGTGGGTATTTTGGCAGGCAAAAAAAGAACAAGAGACAATTCCAGTATTCCTTAATGCATTCCTTCAGTAGTTTTTGAATGTCATTCGCAAGGGGGAGCTAATGCTTTATTTCTGTAATAATGTTGTAATACACTGAAAAAGCCAACTTCTTTTGAACACAAATAGCTAGAGATCTAGCAGTCTATTTGATTTATCAGTCTGAACTCTGGGCAGCTTACATATGATTAAAAACATAAAATCAGAGAAACCAACCAAAACACACAAAACACCACAGTACTGGAAAACAGAGGCCAAACCACAACATATTCCAATTCAAAGTCATTTTGGGTTGGGCTCATCCAGTGCTCTGGCCTAGTGCTATAGGGGGAAAAAACAAGTTTTCAAGGCTTTAAAGAAAGCCATTGGGTTCAATGCTATCTGAATCTCAAAAGCTGTGTGACTCGGTGCTGATGACGAAAGTCAGTAGCTACAATGAACTCTAGAACAGTGTTTCTCAACCTTAGCCACTTTAAGATGTGTGGACTTCAACAAGAATCATTCAAACATAGAGCTGGAAAAGGCTCCTTTAAGCTTCATGAGCAGCCTAGGGGTTCAGCTGTTTTCTCTTCACCATCACTCTTATTTTTTGCAGAAAACATTTGATGGAACTGCCTGTGAAAAGTGTGCAGAAGACAATCTTTTTGGACCTAGCTGTACTTCAGGTATATCTGGTGTGGGCTCCCTTTTAAAAACAGAATATAATCAAATCTCAAATTAAAATGGTATGATTGTTTCCACACAAAAGATTGCACAAGGTCTTGTGTGGCAGTATAAAAATGGGGCATTATCCAAAGCAAATTGGTTCCCCTTATCTAGTCATGGCTCTCAAATATTTCACATGAGATGTAACAGCTATAATTTAGCAAAACCTTTGTAAAGGGTGGCCTTTGATATTTGATATTTGATATAGGAGTTTCCTTCCAGCCTAAAAAAAACCATGATAATGAGACTTGGAAAATGCACAAAGGCCTATCCACCATTTTTTTTATCTATCTATCTATCAAATTTATTCACTGCCCATCTCACTCAGAGAGCACATGCATGAAATTTAAAAACACCTACAAAAATCCTCTTTCAAAGAGAATTATGCAGTCAAAGCCCAAGACAACAAAACATTTTACCACCATGATACCAACCAGGTTACCAGCCATGTATATGCAAAACCACAGGTACTGAAACCAAGGCTAAAAACAACTATCTGTAGTCCTACACAGCTGAGAATCTGTGGAAGCTGAATGGTAAGAGAGTTCATGAAACTACTTTTGGCTTCTTTCTTACAACCAGGAATTCCTGAGAAGTATATCTATAACTAACTAGGCTTAGATTCTCATACTTTGGGTGCATTGTCAGGAAAGACCGATCACTTGAAAAGGACATCATGTTTGATAAAGTCGAGGGCCGGCGGAAAAGAGGAAGACCTTCAATGCGATGGATTGATACAATTACCGCAACAATGGATGCAAACATTGGAACAGTCAGGCAATTGGCGCAAGACCGTTTAGCATTTCGTTCTATTATACATAGGGTCGCCATGAGTTGTAAACAACTTGACAGCAACTAACAACAACAACATATCTATAAACACAAATTCTCCCCAAATTAATAGTTAGCTCAGCTACAGTTTCATGTGTGAGGTTCCATGCATTTACTGTATGTTACATTTTGGGTTAATATTCGCATACAGCAGATTTCTTTTTTTTTTTTTTTCATAAAAAGTAATTTTATTATTAAAAGAAAAAACAAACAAACAAACAAACAAAGACATCAACAACATCAACAACATAAAAGTGAATAACTAAGTACATAACAAACTTAATAAACATACATTCAAAACTAAATAACCCTATATAACAAAATCCTTATAACAACACATCACGTGAAACAACTAATTTAAAACGACTTCCTGTTTCTTTCTTGAAGATAGCTTCTTACTTTTAGTTTTAATTTTTGCTATATTTCTATTGTATTCCTCTTTTTATTAATGTTTCTTTAATATATAAATATCTTAACTCTTATTTTATTTTAAACCTTTCATTTGTTCTTATATTCTAGTGCATATATTCTAATATATTCTTTTTATTATCTCTTCTAATATTTTTCCATTACAATAGTTTTATTTTATATTCTTTTTGCAGAAATTCTATAAATGGGTTCCATATAAGTTCATAATCTCCCAGATCTTTTTGTTTTATTAAAATTGTCAGTCTGTCCTTCTGTGCTATTTCCATCGTTTTGATTATCCATTCTTCTATTGAGGGGGTAGCTTCTTCTTTCCAGTGTTTTGCGAAAATAATCCTCGCCGCTGGAGTCAAATGGTATAATAGTTTTTTTTGTTCCTTGTTCATCTTCATGTGCAGATTTCTAAGAAGAAATATCATTGGTAGATTTCTGGTTGATTTGAACTAGAACAGCAAGGATTTCTGGTTCCCCAAAATTTAACAATTATTATTTAAAACATGTCTGTATGATTTCCTATTAACAGAAATCTCAAAGTGTTTTATTATTAATTAGTGCATTTACAATTTAAAAACAGGCTAAATTAGAGAGTACTATATATATGTTGTTTTAATTGTTAAATTTTAATTGCTGATTCTTGTAAACCGCCCAGAGCCCCCTTGTGGGGAGATGGAGCGGTAAATACAAATCGAGCCATAAATAAATAAATTAATTAATTAAAAGAATTAATAAAACATACTTCAAGAAGTTTTATTAAAAATACAGTGTAGTGCAATACAAAATAAAATCAGCAAGACAAGCATAAATGCAGCAGAAAGTTGCAGCAACAATAACAAAAGTTTAAAATCGCAACAGATAAATATGCATGTTAATTGATCATTGACATAGAGTTTCTGAAACTCTGTTGCCTAATTCTAGTGGTTTATGTTCAAATTTCCAATCTCTATAAATAATGCAGCTATATACTGAATGTAGAAGACCTCAAACTGGAGAAGGTTAATTTACTGCTCAGCTAAACAAAAATGCAAGGCATTGTCCTTGGCATCTTTTGTATGTACAGCATGTGCCCTACCACTGAACTACAGCCCTTCCTTCCCACTCAGTTCTTTCTCTAACTACACAGGGAAGTTTTGCAAGAATTAAACCACTGTAACTCTGTGTGCACCAACTTTTTCTGAGATACTTGGATAGAGCAATGTTTCCTGTAGATAGCTTCTGCTCCATGTATAGAGGGAAACAGCAGTAATCAGGATATAAGTTCTTGGCTGTGGATATGCTGAGAATGTATTGAAAACATTTCCTACAGATATTTCCTAGGCAATACCGTAGTTTAATCTTTCGGTCGTTTACTTCTAATGAGTAGATGAAAAGTATCGAGGCCAAGAGTCAACAGAATTCCCAGGCTGTGAACTCCCAGAATTCCCAGCCTATATTGCTAAAGGTAATTCTGGGAGTTGTTGTCTCAAATAATCTGGAAAGAGCCAAGAGGATGCCTCCTATATGAGATCCAGTTTTGTGATTACCATTAAAAGGAAGGGTGTGTTTCCTCCAGCCCAGTGATGCTGTACGTTTAGGGATAAAATATTCAGCAACAGCAACAACCACAAAACTTTATTACTATCAGAGACTAGAAATCATGCAAAACAAATATATATATAATAAAAGTATAATAATATGATTCTTCTTACCCTATTGCATATACAGTGTTTCTCAACCTTGGCAACTTTAAGACGTGTGGACTTCAACTCCCAGAATTCCCCAACCAGCATGCGTCTTAAAGTTGCTAAGGCTGAGAAACACTGGCATACAATGTACCCTAATTGCCAAAAAAAACCCAGAAAACTTTACAATTACATAAGTAATTTCAATAAGTGCCTAGGTGTTTTTTCCCCTAAGATCCCTAACTGCAGTTTGTTCCATATTTATTCATTTATTTATTTATGTATTGCAATTTCTAAGACTCTCCAAAAAGTTTAGACAGTTAAAGGGTGTTGTTCAGTCGTTAAGTTGTGTCCGACTCTTCGTGACCCCATGGACCATATCACACCAGGCCTTCCTGTCCTCCACTGCCTCCCGGAGTTTACGGTGACAAAGGGTTAAAAAATATAGTACATTAAAATCAATCATTAAAAATTGGCCATGCTTGGGGGAGGGGGGAACCATAACAATACAGATTAGTAAATGCTTGGGTGAAAAGCAGCAATTTTGCATTTAAACATTATATGGGCTACTGTTACGATGGGCCTCATGAAACCTGTGAATGAGTGATGGACAATCTTTGTGTGAGACTGCTGACTGCTTAAAAAGGTGTGGAGAGGCTGGGGTGAAAGATAAATAACAATGTATAGTCAAAGGCTTTCACGGCTGGAATCCGATGGTTGTTTGGGTTTTCTGGGTTGTGTGGCCATGTTCTGGCAGTTTTTGTTCCTAACGTTTCGCCAGTAGCTGTGGCTGGCATCTTCAGAGGACAGGAGCACAGCTAGAAGATTCTCTCTGTGCCCAAGTGGAGGGTGTGTGTTCCTGCTGGTGTTTATAGCTGTGTTTATAGCAACCATCATAAATAACAATGTCACAGAAGTACTGGGAAGAGAAGAGGTTGAGTACTTACTGAGCCATTTGCAGTTTTAGGTATGCTAAGCTTGTCTGAAGGCTGCGCACACCTTAATTATTTCTTTGCCTAAATAAGAAGTGAAATTGTGCCCCCCCCCCCCCCCCCCGTGTTTAGTAATTTGCCACCAATATTTAGTAATCTGTTTGAGGAGGCTTAGGAGAAAACAAAGTAAGGGTCAGAATCAGAAGTGTTATAAGAAGTTATAAGAAGTGAATAAGATCAGAAGTGGCCCAGCGGCTGCATTCCTCTTCTTTAATCTATCAGCAAACTCAAGTCAAGCTAAGGCAAAAAAAAAAAGTTTGTTCGTCTGTATGTGTATGTGTGTGTGTGTGTATGTGTGTTTGTGTGTCTGCGCGCGCGTTATTTTAATAGGAGATCATATCTCACTTAGGTTGAGATATATTCTGTCCTCAATAGCTAGAACAATTAGAACAAAATGTACAGCTCAAATATTACAGGCTCCACTAAAGTCTTCCTTCCTCCTAGTATGCAGCTGCATTCATGGAATATGCAACAGTGGGATAACTGGTGATGGACAATGCCTGTGTCTGTCTGGATACAAAGGTCCTCACTGTGATCAACGTAAGTAACACGTTTCTGGGCACGCCCACATCTTTTTATTCATGGCAGCTAATGAGACTCATGTTAATGAAGTCATCATATAGTGAGAAGCCATTCAAAAGACGATGAATGTATCATGAACTGTTGAAAAAGAGTTCCCCTCCTTAAACTCCTGTTCAGACCAGTAGTTTTCCACCACATCTGCTGCTGGTTCAACAGTGGGAACAGCATGTAGAAGAGAGGTGATTAGGGTCAAAGATAAAGAGAAGTACTGCCAATGCATCTCATCCCATGTAATAGATGGGATTAGGACCTGTGTTTCTACCTAACAGTTCAGAAAAATAATTTTTCCTGTGATTAATTTAGATAAAAATCATGATTTGTCTTATGTCCTGGTTGTTGGCATGCCCTTTCCTAATAGCAGAGCTCTTCTACTTCTCCACCTCCACTCCCCCATTCCTTCTGCAGTTTGAGAGTACCACTCTGTTTTTATTTTTTGATAGTGTGATGTGTGCATGGTTATCCATGTAGATATGCAAACCATGGAAATGTTAGCACATATTTTTAAGCCACAAGCAATACATTGATCTCATAAAAACTGCATATCTATGAGGAAATACTAATGATGATGGGTAAGTGAAATAATAATGGAATTAAAGAATGTTATGCAGGCTTCTCCATGGGAATAAATTATATTTTTACCTTTATCTTTATCTTTTAAGTGACCCTAATTCTTATTTGCCACCTTGTATCTTGGGTTTCTCCAGCAAAGGAGATTGTTACCTTGTCGTGGTGCTGGAGCTTGAGCACCTCAATGAAACCATGAGCTAAACCGTGAAGGGACACCCAAGACATGAAGGTCGTGGCAAAGAGGTCAGACTAAATACGATCCCTGGGGAAGGTAATGGCAACCCACCCCAGTATTCTTGCCGTGAAAACTAAATGGATCAGTACAACCAGAGATATGTCGGTATACCATCGGAAGATGGGACTCCCAGGTCGGAAGATGGTCAAAATGCTACTGGGGAGGAACAGAGGATACGTTCAACTAGCCCCAGATGTGATGACGCAGCTAGCTCAAAGCCAAAAGGATGGCTAGCGGCCGACGGTGCTGGTGGTGAACGACGAATCCGATGTTCTAAAGATCAACACACCATAGGAACCTGGAATGTAAGATCTATGAGCCAGGGCAAATTGGATGTGGTTATTGGTGAGATGTCAAGATTAAATATAGACATTTTAGGTGTCAGTGAACTGAAATGGACTGGAATGGGCCACTTCACATCAGATGACCACCAGATCTACTACTGTGGACAAGAGGACCACAGAAGAAATGGAGTAGCCTTCATAATTAATAATAAAGTGATATAAGTTAGAAATAATAATAAATAAATAAATAAAGTGGCTAAAGCTGTGCTTGGATACAATCCAAAAAACGATAGAATGATCTCAATTCGAATTCAGGGTAAGCCATTTAACATCACAGTGATCCAAATATACGCCCCAACCACAGATGCTGAAGAAGCAGAAGCAGATCAGTTCTATGAGGATCTGCAGCACCTACTGGATAATACACCAAAAAGAGATGTTATTTTCATTAGAGGAGACTGGAATGCTAAGGTGGGTAGTCGGACGACACCTGGAATTACAGGCAAGCATGGTCTGGGAGAACAAAATGAAGCAGGACATAGGCTGATAGAATTTTGCCAAGACAACTCACTGTGCATAACACTCTCTTCCAACAACCTAAAAGACGACTTTATACATGGACTTCACCAGATGGTCGACACCGAAATCAGATTGACTACATCCTTTGCAGCCAAAGGTGGCAGACATCTATACAGTCGGTAAAAACAAGACCTGGAGCTGACTGTAGTTCAGATCACCAACTTCTTATTGCAAAATTTAGAATCAGACTAAAGAGAATAGGGAAGACCCACAGATCAGTTAGATATGAGCTCACTAATATTCCTAAGGAATATGCAGTGGAGGTGAAGAATAGATTTAAGGGACTAGATTTAGTAGATAGGGTCCCGGAAGAACTATGGATAGAAGTTTGCAACATTGTTTAGGAGGTGGCAACAAAAAACATCCCAAAGAAAAAGAAAACCAAGAAGGCAAGCTGGCTGTCTGCTGAGACACTGGAAGTAGCCCAAGAAAGAAGGAAAGCAAAAGGCAACAGTGATAGGGGGAGATATGCCCAATTAAATGCAAAATTCCAGAGGTTAGCCAGAAGAGATAAGGAATTATTTTTAAACAAGCAATGTGCGGAAGTGGAAGAAGACAATAGAATAGGAAGGACAAGAGACCTCTTCCAGAAAATTAGAAACATTGGAGGTAAATTCCAGGCAAAAATGGGTATGATCAAAAACAAAGATGGTAAGGACCTAACAGAAGCAGAAGAGATCAAGAAAAGGTGGCAAGAATATACGGAAGATCTGTATAGGAAGGATAATAATATTGGAGATAGCTTTGACGGTATGGTCAGTGAGTTAGAGCCAGACATCCTGAAGAGTGAGGTTGAATGGGCCTTAAGAAGCATTGCTAATAACAAGGCAGCAGGAGACAACGGTATCCCAGCTGAACTGTTTAAAATCTTGCAAGATGATGCTGTCAAGGTGATGCATGCCATATGCCAGCAAATTTGGAAAACACAAGAATGGCCATCAGATTGGAAAAAATCAACTTATATCCCCATACCAAAAAAGGGAAGCACTAAAAAATGTTCAAACTATCGAACAGCGGCACTTATTTCACATGCCAGTAAGGTAATGCTCAAGATCTTGCAAGGTAGACTCCAGCAATTCATGGAGCAAGAATTGCCAGATGTACAAGCTGGGTTTAGAAAAGGCAGAGGAACTAGAGACCAAATTGCCAATATCCGCTGGATAATGGAGAAAGCCAGGGAGTTTCAGAAAAACATCTATTTTTGTTTTATTGACTATTCTAAAGCCTTTGACTGTGTGGATCATAACAAATTGTGGCAAGTTCTTGGTGGTATGGGGATACCAAGTCATCTTGTCTGCCTCCTGAGGAATCTGTATAACGACCAAGTAGCAACGGTAAGAACAGAGCACGGAACAACGGACTGGTTTAAGATTGGGAAAGGAGTATGGCAGGGCTGTATACTCTCACCCTACCTATTCAACCTGTACGCAGAACACATCATGCAACGTGCTGGGCTTGAGGAATCTAAGGCTGGAGTTAAAATCGCTGGAAGAAACATTAACAATCTTAGATATGCAGATGATACCACTTTGATGGCTGAAAGCGAGGAGGAGTTGAGGAGCCTTATGACGAAGGTGAAAGAAGAAAGTGCAAAAGCTGGGTTGCAGTTAAACCTCAAAAAAACCAAGATTATGGCAACCAGCTTGATTGATAACTGGCAAATAGAGGGAGAAAAAGTGGAGGCAGTGACAGACTTTGTATTTCTAGGCGCAAAGATTACTGCAGACGCTGACTGCAGCCAGGAAATCAGAAGACGTCTACTTCTTGGGAGGAGAGCAATGGCAAATCTTGATAAAATAGTTAAGAGCAGAGACATCACACTGACAACAAAGGTCCGCATAGTTAAAGCAATAGTATTCCCTGTAGTAACCTATGGCTGTGAGAGCTGGACCATAAGGAAGGCTGAGCGAAGGAAGATAGATGCTTTTGAACTGTGGTGCTGGAGGAAAATTCTGAGAGTGCCTTGGACTGCAAGAAGATCAAACCAGTCCATCCTCCAGGAAATAAAGCCAGACTGCTCACTTGAGGGAATGATATTAACGGCAAAACTGAAGTACTTTGGCCACATAATGAGAAGACAGGATACCCTGGAGAAGACGCTGATGCTAGGGAAAGTGGAAGGCAAAAGGAAGAGGGGCTGACCAAGGGCAAGATTTCAAGGGGAATAAATTGAAATAATAAAATAAATAATAAATAAATAAAGATGGATGGATGATATTCTGGAGGTGACGGACTTGACCGTGGGGGAGCTGGGGATGGTGACGGCCGACAGGAAGCTCTGGCGTGGGCTGGTCCATGAAGTCACGAAGAGTCGGAAGCGACTGAACGAATAAACAACAACAAATCTTGGGTTTCTTAATATATCTGCTCCAAAGATATAAATGTATGGCTTGGTCTGTCAGAGCAATGCTGGTTCTTGGTTCAACAAGCATTGATGTGTTTGAACTACAATTCACTGGATTTAGACGAGAATTCTGGGAATAGCAGTAGTTCCTACACATTTAGAAAGAGACCAAGTTGGAGAAAGCTAATTTAAGAACAACTTATATTTTTGTGTTTTTTCTGCTACCACCAAGTACAACCAAGTTTTTGGAAGGGCAGTCTTATAATGTTGAAGTTGGCTTGCTTAGCCTTGTAGCTTAGTATAACATTCTCAGCCTATTGGATTTTCTTTGTCTTTCCAGCAATACCAGAATGCAAAGCCTTACAGTGCCCAGAAAATTCCAGATGTTCTGTATCAAGTGTGGACAAAAGCCAACTGGAATGCAAGTGCCTTCCCAATTATGAAGGTGATGGCAAACAATGTAAACGTAAGTAGCAGGCAACCCAGAAGAGCTCTTTATTTTAGTTTTAACTGAGTGCAGCTAGTTTAACATCAGTACATAGGTGTGTTGCCAAGTGTCCAAGCCTCCTTGATCAAGGACCCGGGCAATTGGTTCTTTTAGATCCAGAGATAATAGCACGCCAGTGGATAAAGAAACTTAAAGCTTTATTATAAACTTAAACAAACAAAGTTAAACAAAAACACAAAGCATAACAAGCATAGCATACAGAAAGAAATCATACATACCAAGCAAGGTAATACCTAATCTCCTATAGGCTGCCAGGAGCCCCCTAATAAGGACAGCGGAGATACCCCAAGGTGGCAATTTTCACAGCATCCAGCACTCAGGCCTGTGTGGACTCCCAAAACTCCAAAGACAATCCCAAGGTTTTTATCAAAGCCTGGCTTCCAAACCCCGTGACCAAGCCCAGACTGACCTTGACTGGGATTCCTTCTGAGGCCCCAGCACCTATCTATGACATCATTCCAATAGCCTGGGAAACCATCAGATAAGCCACTGCCTAAGCATAAACAATTTCTTATCATCCCCCCCATTCCAAGCCGCTAGAGGGGTGGCTGGAGGAGTGAACTTATGCTTAAACTTAACAAGCTGGGGGTTTTCTCTCCCCCCACTTCCCACAAAGATATGTTCTGAAGGGCTGTTGGAGGAGTGGGCATATTCTTCTTCTCTTCCCCCTCCCATTCCAAGCAGAAATAAAAACAAGCCAATTAAACATCAGTATAACTCAAAATAAACTCTGATCTCCTAGGTGTGGGGAAGGAAAATCAAAACATGCCACCTAACTCCTCGAAATACAAAGGTCTTCCGCAGGTTGCCACTACAATAGGATAATGATTTTCATGCTCCCAACAATACAGAGTATTGAATGAGACTTCATTCATTCATTCATTCATTCATTCATTCATTCATTCATTCAATACTTTACCCACCGCAATGGAGAGGTGCTCCACCACCAAAATGTGATGGTTAGTGACAAACAAGACTAGCCCTATCACTAGGCAGAATAGGAGCATCTTCTTGTCCTTTGCCTCAGGCAATAACATTTCCTAGGCCAGCTCTGGTGGCAAGGATGGCCTTTCCTCTCCACCCTCAATGAATCCAGCAGTAACGTAGTTGTTTCACTGGATTTCAGATCAAGTGCTAAATATGGTATCATTTAATCATGGCACAATGATACCGATCAATGATATTTGGCCAAATAACAACAATGAGCATAATACATGCTTGCTTGAGCTCTTATTCTGCTGTGTTTGTATCATTATTTCCTCCCCAAAGCTATCAATCCATGCTCCAAAATGGTTTGTGATCCTCATGCTGATTGCCTGTATCTTGGACCCAATCACCATAACTGTACATGCCAATATGGATATGAAGGAGATGGCCAAGTTTGCGTGCCAATAAATCCTTGCCAAACAAAATTCGGTAACTGCCCTACAGACTCCACAGTCTGTAAATATGATGGCCCGGGAAAGGTAAGTATGCAACTGGAACAAATTCTGACTGAATTGGAGGAAATAAATTAAATATAAATATACTGTAGTCCAATGTCCTGTTTTCTAAATCAAACAGACTATTTTAAAAAAAAAAACCTGAACAATAACTGATACGTGCTTATTCTGCTGAAGGGTGCTAGTTTTTATTATTTTCAGGGAATTTTAAAATGTTCACACATGCAGAGGTTGTGTTTGCATGATATGCTGAACCAACTTGCAGACTGCCCTTCTATGTCATCTCAACTCAGAAAATTTCATATCTTTTTTGGTCAAGTAAGAGGTCATTAACCAAGACAATGAATCTAATAAATAAATAAATTTTAAAACTATGATGTCATTAAAGACCAAGATTCCCAGTTCTGGATGCCTGTTGAATGTCAGTCTAATACAACCCTCGAAGTGTGAAGCTCCCTTCAGGATACTTCCGAAACAGATTGACTGATTGATTGATTGATTGATTATGTGTCATAAGTTGTTTTTTACTCTTAGTGACCACATAGATTTTCTCCATGATGATCTATCCCTAACCTGTTCTTTCAGGACTCCCAAGGACTGTAACTGGGTCCATCCACCTTGCTACTGGTTGTCCTCTTCTTCTCTTTCCTTATACCTTTCCAAGCATTACAGCCTTCTCCAGAGAGCTAGATCTTCACATAATGTGTCCAAAGTAGGATAATTTGAGCCTGGTAATTTGTGCCTAGAGTAAGAACTCTGGATTGATTTGTTTGATGATTCATCGGTTTGTTTTCTTGGCTGTCCATGATATTCTCTGGAGTCTTCTCCAACATCAAAGTTCAAAGGCATCAATAGCCTTTCTATCTTGCTTCTTCAAAGTCCAACTTTCACTTCCATAGAGTGTCACAGGGAATACTGTGGCTTGCACAATTCTGATCTTTGTAGGTATAGACACATCACGGCATTTGAATATCTTTTCCAAGGCCTTCATAGCTGCTCTTGTTGCTGTTCAGTCATTTAGTCGTGTCCGACTCTTCATGACCTCATGGACCATAGCACGCCAGGCCTTTCTGTCCTCCATTGTCTCCCGGAGTTTACTCAAAATAGCTGCTCTACCAAGTGCTAGTCTGCGGCATATTTCTTGATTGCTTGTTCCTTTACTGTTTATGGTTGAGCCTAAAAGGTAGAAGCTATCCACCACTTTGATATCTTCATTGCCAATTCTAAGGCTGGTTGTTCTACCTGTTGTCATTAGTTTGGCCTTCTTTATATTTAATTTTGGTCCCATTTTTTCACTGTGTTCTTTGACTTTTAGTACTAGGGCTTGCAGTTTCTTTGCATTTTCAGCTATCAGGGTAGTGTCATCAGCATAGCACAGGTTGTTGATGTTTCTTCCTCCAGTTTTAAAACCACACTCACCTCTTTCCAATCCAGCTTCCCTTAATATATATTCAGCATATAGGTTGAATAAATAAGGGGAGAGTAGGCAGCCTTGTCACACTCCTTTGCCAACCTGGAGCCAGTCTGTTTCACCATGTTCTGTCCATACTGTGGCTTCCTGACCTGTATATAAGTTTCTCATGAGGACAATGAGATGTTCTGGGATTCCCATTTTTCTGAGCACATTCCACAGCTTGACGTGATCAACACAATCGAAGGCCTTTCTATAATTGATGAAGCACATACTGACTTGAAACAAATAGGATCTCAAAAAAATTAATTCCAGAGAAATTGGAAAATTTTACATAATCTAAGCAGAAATGTATCCTTATTAAGTATAAAGCTATCCTAAGGTATCTATAATGTGAAAATAAGACATTTGTAAATCAATTACTATTGTTCAATGTATCATTATCGATGTATATGTTAATTTAAAGAGTAATTTAAGCACAAAAAAAGTTATCAGTCCTTCAGAGCTTCAGAGCAAGTTTAATATGGATGAAAAAAAAGGTTAAAAAATGACAGTTTTAAAGAAAACTAACTTGTTTTTCCTTCAAATTAAGTCTCACTGTGAATGCAGAGAACATTTCAGGAACTTTGTACCTGGCCAAGGATGTAGTATGAAAGATATCTGTGCAACCAACAATCCCTGCCATAAGGATGCTGTATGTACAATGACTGTACCAGGACAAACTCTGTAAGTACTGGATCTTCTGAGATTTGGGGGGGAAGTGTGTACTAATCGGAAACTTTGAAAAAGTGAAGGGCTAGGGAATAAATGCTGGTGAGAGGCCAAAATGCTTACTATTATACCCTTAATATTATTGGCTTTAGATGTAACAAGGAATTCTGATTTAAACAAATAAGGATTTCTGTGCAGGGTCTAGCATTTGTGGGAAAATGAGAAGAGGTCAGGAATACACATGATGGAGCCTTCTAACACTCTTTCTGGACTTTGTAAACCATGGTTATCTGCTTCCTAGAGGCCATTGCATCTGTTCAATTGCCATGGTTCCTGCTCTTTTGAAGTTGCTGATTCTACTCAGAATGGGCTGTTGTGCCTTTAAGGGTTTCTGAAGTGAACACACTGGACATTCCTTCTTTCTGCAACAACAGTGCATTGATGCTGGGGGAAATGGCACCTTTTCCCCAAAGGACTGTAATTTGGGAAACATTAAAGTGAATCGGTTCTGATTCTTAGCCGTGGAATGACTTTAAATTCTTGCAGATAATCCAAGTCTAGAGGTGTATCATACATCTATATCTATCTATAAACTGGCTCTCATAAAATATTTAAATACAACAAAAATAACATTTTTGAATGCATAATTAAATTATTAAAATGGTAAATGCTGAAAACCTGCTTACTTGAATGTCCTATTAAAATAAATGGGAAAGGTTCCAAGCAGAAAGGTTTTAGCGAATCTTGCCAGTCAGTTGATATCAGAAGTAGAATAAATATACTGACCATGACTAAAAGATCCGTGCCATCAGTTCCACGAATATCGTTCTGAGTCATGTTGCATCTAAAGGTGGACTGAAACCCATGTTAAATACCAAAAGGAGAGTAGAAAAAGTTATTTGTGATACTTAATAGCTCCTTCTGTACAATTCCTTGAGCTAGTCTAATAAAGCAATTTCAGCTGCTACGTTTGGAAATGTATTTCTTTGCATTTCCTATGCAGTCATGTTGCAGAATGGTTTACAATATTTATAGTCGAAGGCTTTCACGGCTGGAATCTGATGGTTGTTGTGGGTTTTCTGGGCTAAATGGCCGTGTTCTGGCAGTTTTAGTTCCTAACGTTTCACCAGTCGCTGTGGCTGACATCTTCAGATTCAAAATCTGCAATAGCTGAACATGTTCTCAAACAAACTGGTCACCAAATCTTATTTGAAAACACAGAAATACTGGACAACACCAACAGCCACTATGTTAGACTATACAGGGAAGCCATTGAAATATATAAACACCAACACAGTTTCAATAAAAAAGAAGAAAGCTTAAAGATCAGCAAAAACTGGCTGACAGTCCTGAAAAACACAGCTTGCAAAAGGTCAATGAACTCTACTCAACCACAGAAATATGCAAACAACTGACTCCAGGCTTGGCTGCCAGCTCGACCAGTCGAATTTCTCAGAGTGCTGGGAACTGGCTGAATTTTCCTTGCTTGCAGTGGATTGCAGAAGTTGTGGACCACTGAAGTTTTTTTTCCCCTGAAGAAGTGGAGACCAGAAGATTACTCGGGGGGCCATTGGAATTGCCTACCCTTGTTTTTTCTCTGTAGTTTCCACCACGGAGAAAACAAGGTAAGTGCAAGGGAAATGGCCGAGAAGATATCTTGCTCTCGCAGGGAAAACAAGTCTCTTTGAAGAGACACAAGAGCGTACAGCCGCTTTTAGATCACTTTAGGAAATTATTTTTTTTAGATTAGAAACTTTTTTGATATCTAAGATCTATTTTTTGGACTTCGTTTTAAAATGTTGGCTGGTTTTGTGCTTTCTTTGTTTTGACTGATTCTGGTGGAAGCTTGATGGACTCTATATTTGCAACATAATGAAACGTCTGCATTTTTTTTTTTACTTTTCTTTTGTATTAGAGGGATTTAAGAGACTCTGTTTGTAATTCTTCGCTTGATAAACTAAATGACTATTCATTTTTTGAGAAACTCTTTGTTTGGATTAAGCAGCTTGCAGCTTGAAGAACGAAAGCTCGCAGTTTGAAGAATAAAAACACAGGGTAACATGTTTTTTTCTTTTCTTCTTTTTCTACATTCTCCCTGGTTGGATTCTGTTTCACTTGGAATATATTTTTTATTTCTCCTTCTATAAACTGTTTAAAATATTATTCTCTCCTGTATTTTGGATTATTGGAACTCTCTTTTTTCTTTTAACTTTAAAAAAAAAAAAAGAAAAACAATGTTTTGCTTAATAGATACTGCTGGTAGTATTCCATGGATAGATTACATGACTATTGTTTTGACTAGAAGGGTTGTTATTTTAATTTGAAGGACACAGGAAAAATGGCCTTCCAATTAGTACCTCAGGAGTTCAGAAGAGAGATTACTGAGGCTCTTTCAAATATTCAAAGATCGTTGGAATTGCTGTTCGTAACTCTGCAAAACAGAGAGAAAGAGCAGAGAACGGAAACGGAAACACAAAAGAAAAATGCTTTTGAAGTGCAGGAGAAACAGAAGGAGGGAATTTTGAGTATATTAGTTCAGAAGAACATTCTGAAGGCTATACACTATAATCTTGGTATAGATATGTTGTGGCAGTGGAGACAGAGTGAAAATATGGGTGTACAGTTGGATGGATGTTGTGAAATACGTGGAAAGGGAGAGAAGGTTGCTCTGATATTCTATATGAGATATAGAAAAGAGCAGGCTGTATATTGCGAATTTGCCATAGTGTATTGTGATTTTGGTATAACCTAAACAGAAGATATGAGAAACTGTATGGATATAAAGGCTAATGAAAATATGGACTTGAATTGTTATGAGAAATTGTATGGATATATAAAAAGTGATATTCTAAATGTAAGACGCTAAATACAAATATAAGTTGATATTATAGAATATTGTTTTCCTTAGAGATATATTTATGAGAAGATAATGATATGATGAGATGAGATGGAATTAGAATGATGGTTACTACAGGATGATATATATCAATATGTATTGTATGAATATTATAAGAATTGATATATTAGGTATTAGGTTAAGTGATATGATAGATTATGCATTTAGTTTAAATGGACACTACTACAAGGAATGGAAATTATAGATGGATAATTGAGATATAAGAATTCCTTTTTTATGGAGATATATATATATTAGAATTAAATTATAGAAACATATATGTATGAACATTATAAGAATTGCTAAATTATGTATTAAGTTACATAATATGTTAGGTTATGAGTCATAATATGAATAGAATATATGGTAGTTTATTAGAAGTAAATAAGGCTTTTATTTGTTATACTAATTGGACTTTATTGAAGATATAAATATGTAGTAATGAACATTCAACATTTAACTACTACTTCAAGGAGTGGAAGCCAAAGATGGATTATTGGGAGACAGTAAGAAAGGTGAAACCTATATGAAGATTAGAAGATTGGATTAAAGAAATCAAAAGACATATGACAAAGAAAAATTCCTGTATACTGTATGAAGGACTAACATTTAAAATCAATTATTGTACTTTAAGTTCAAAGATAGATTGGAGGACATCTATTTTCTATATTTTCTTTGCTTATTATTTCTTGACTTCACTTTTTCTTTATCTTTTTCTTATTTTGTATTTCTGCTTCTATTTCTTTTTTCTATTCTAACCTTTATTATGTATTGTAAAACTTAATAAAATTCAATAAAAAAAAAGAAATATGCAAACAACTCACACAATAGATGTGCTAATCCCACACACCACAGCACCACACCCCCTAATCACCACAATAAACCCTCTCCTAATCTCTTGTAAATGACCCACAGAAGACACACACCCTCTCAGCAGATATAAACACCAGCAGGAAGACACACCCTCCACTTGGGCACAGAGAGAATCTTCTAGCTGTGCTCCTGTCCTCTGAAGATGCCAGCCACAGCAACTGGCGAAACGTTAGGAACCAAAACTGCCAGAACATGGCCACACAGCCCGGAAAACCCACAACAACCATCGGTTTACAATATTGTTATTTTGCATTGCTTAATTGTACTTTGTGTAATACAATGCTGTGTGTTCTTAGGCTGAACAGCAATATATAATACTTTGTCACTTTTTACACAGGTGTATGTGCCAAAAAGGCTATGTAGGTGATGGATTTATATGCTATGGAAACATCATGGATCAAATTAGAGAGATGAATATCAAACCTGGAGGATATTGGCAAGGAAATCTGATATTTGCTATACAACTTTTTGGTAGGTAAATACAAAGAAGTAATTCTGAAAAACAAACATAGTTGAAATATATTGCAACTTATCAGAAGCCTAGATTTAGATAAATCTAGATGGATGTTAAAATCTCCTTAAATTTGTGTGTGTGTGCACTTTTGAGTCAGTGTTGACTCCTGGCAACTGCCTGGACAAGTCCCTGCAGTTTTCTTGGCAAGATTTCAGAAGTGGCTTGTCATTGCCTCCTGCCTAGGGCTGAGAGAGAGTGACTGGCCCAAGGTCACCCAGCTGGCGTTGTGCCTAAGACTAGAACCCATGGTCTCCCAGTTTCTAGCCTGGTGCCTTAACCACTGTACACCAAACTGGCTCTCTTAAACTGTACCAACACCACTTTTTCAGTACTTACAGCATGGGAATGCCCAAGATTTGCTCTCAGCATTTTTGGAGGGCTATAAAATCCATATACACATGTAAGTGGACTGAGTATCAGGGAGGTTCTTTGAATGTTAACTGTGATACATGTATTTTGGGAGTTACACTACAGTAAATGGGAGGAATATATATTGTCAATTTTCAGTAATAATGGTCAGAGGGGGGTTTAAGGGCTTTGGAAGATTTCAACGAAATTATTCCTTTTTGGAGGAGCTCAATTCTTGGTCAAGATAAGTACTAAGCCTGTGTGCTATATTACTTCTTTACCCTTATGATTTTATCTACGTACCTATATTGCCCATCAAATACATTGCCTGAAGTATTGTTTTGGTTTAGTTCATTAACCTTTAAATAAATTCACCAATAAATAATAAATTTATCTTTTAAAACATCAAATACGTTCATATTAAATTATAGATTAAAATTAAATAGGGCTATTTAATAATTTCCCCTTTCTCTTGTGTTAAAAGTATATTTGGAACCATTTTTGAAAGATTCTGGGTCACGGAGGTCAGAATCTGCATCCCTTCCAGTACCATCACTATTTCTAGGGGAAGACCTAGCAATTCCCTGTCTCTGGGTTTTTAAACTTAAAATAAACATATAGCATTGGAAGGACAGATACTGAAGCTGAAGCTCAAATACTTTGGCCACCTAATGCGAAGAGAGGACTCACTGGAAAAGACCCTGATGCTGGGAAAGACTGAAGGCAAAAGGAGAAGGGGACGGCAGAGGATGAGATGGTTAGATAGCATCACTGATGTGATGAACATGAACTTGAGTAAACTCCGGGAGGCAGTGGAGGACAGGAAGGCCTGGCGTGCTATGGTCCATGGGGTCACGAAGAGTCGGACACGACTAAACGACTGAACAACAACAACATAAAAAACATACAATAAAAATACAATTCTGTTCAGTTCAAGCATACCTGTCAAGGTGACCTTGACAGAAATATGCAAGAACTGTTGCCTGGGCAAAAGGGGCTGAAACATTTTTAAGCACTTCAAACATTTTAGAGAAGCAAGATAGATAACGTTTGGAAGTGGCTCGGACAGACACCTCCCTAATTCACTGAAGTATAAGAAGGAGCAGAAGGTACAGCGCAAAAAGACTTGCAAGATTGATGTCAGCCTTACTAGGTAGACCAGTCCATGAAATCAATTCCACAGGAAAGCTAAAACTAATTTTACTGAGATTGGCTATAATAACAGAAACTTGCATATTTCTATCGAGGTCATCTTCCTTACTTTATACAATATCTTTCTAAAATCCTTTTACTAAATCCAGACAAAGCAACAATAATTGTGTCCAGTCTCTTGTTGAATGTTGTCCACGGCCAATGTATATTAATGCCCAACTGACCCTGACCTTTCCACTAGTTCTCAGGCTATGTATACATCAGGAATGGAAGGAAAAGGCGTGTTAGCTCATGAAGAAAACAGGATAGATGACAACAGCAGAGGAAACTGATAACTGGAGATAGCAAGGGATCAGTTCCTATAATTAGTTTTTGTATTTGCACAAATCTAGTCTTGTAACATCAAATTGTCTACAATTCTGGTGGTTAAAATAAATGTCTGAGGGGGAAGACATTTCCCCCTTGCACCCTATAAATAAAAGCCTCTGTGCATAAGTTAATAATTGTAAATAAACCATGAATTCTACAAGTATGGGAATATTGTTGCTGCTGGAACTCTTAAATCCAAATCCAGAAAAGTCACCAGGAATTTCACAATTCTGTTTCCTATCAACCCATCAGCAGCGCTATTTCATATCAGTTAAACTTCCCAGGCTAATGTCAAAAAAGGCAAAGAAAAGCAACCTTGGACTCTCCAGAGCTCTATCTTTTAGACTACAACTCCCACAAATTCTACTCCACATGCATTAGTTACAACTGCATTGTTTTATGATTTTTTTTTTGTTTTCTTTCTCTCTTGTCCCCTTTTTTCCTCTTCAGAAAGTGCCTATGAATGGCCACTGACTAGTTTGGGACCATTTACAGTTCTTGTTCCAACAAATAAGGGATTTGATGGAATTAATGTAAGTAAGTGGAGCATTCTAAAATGGTATAGTACTTTACCTACTTGATTAATTCTTCAAAAGTGATGTGATCTAGTTATACACAAACAACCTTTAATGCATGCTTTACACATGTATGCCAAGCAAAAAACATTTCTTTTTGTTTGGACTTCGTTGCAAAATGCTAGCCTGTGCATGCTTACAAAATGAGTAGGAAGAAATGTTCTTGACTTTGTCTGAGCACACCACTTCTCTGCTCTTTATTAAAATAGACCGTTTTTCAGGTTTCCATGCAATGTGGCTGTTATAAAAGTTGAATGCCTTGACTCCTTTAAATGGTCTGTGAGCCGATTTCTTGCAGCAGCTACATCTTTCTTTCAGAGTCATACAGAAATTTGAAAAAAGATGGGCTGTTTTAATGTACAGTAGAAAGCTGCTATGCTTACATGAGATCTGAAACACTTCATCCAAATCATGTTGGAAGCATGCGCTGCCCTACAAAATACCATTTTCTAACTAGAAATACATGTGTGTGTTTTCTGCAAGCATAATACGCATTGTCACAATACCTATTTCTAAGTGCCAATTAAAGTATATCATTGCTAACCTTGCATGATATATTCCTTCCCAAACCATATGAAATCTAATATTTGTTTCATTTTTATGACTTTAGAACTGAGCACTACTTACTCTACCATTCAAGCAGGGGTGTACATACATCCATTTCCATTTTGGACTAGAATTTTGACAATTGTCCTGAAATTTTTAGGTTTCTCTCTTTGCTAGTGATCTCTAGCCAGTATGGAACATGTTGTCTTCTTAATACGTTTTACTGGTTTTTTCCCTGAAGTGCCTCATAGAAGAAGTACTGAAATTGCATTTTGTCCCCCTTTTCCTGGTTGAAACTGCAAGTTCACTAAAGGCAATCTCTTATCATTCAGCTTTTTTATGGTTACTTCCTCTCTAGATTATTGAGTATTCCCTGTGGTTAAAAAAATGCTTCAAAGAGTAATCTTTTTGATTAATTGGTTAACCTTCCAGATTAAAGAACTTCTTTCTGATAAAGAGAGCACACAATATTTTGTGAAGCTTCATATATTTGCTGGACAACTCAGCCTGAATGAGCAGAATGACACAAGAACAATTTATACTTTGATGGGCAAGCCAGCAGATATATTCAAGGATGAAACGGTTAGATATAATTTTAAAACTTACTGTGTTTCATAGAATTCTAAATGCTTTGGAGAGTATTCAACTAGCTGAATTATGACTGTTGTTTTTAAAATTAATGTTTTTATTGAACTTTCACTGTGGTTGTTTTAGAAACAGGCTATTCATCTAATATAGAGACACAGATGTGCATAGAAAGATAGATAACATATAGATATGTAGACCTAATATATAGATGTGCATGCACTGTATATAGATATATTATCATTAAGATCCACAGATCAGACTGAAACAAATATTACTACAGCTACAAGACATTCATGGTTGACCTACAGCAGCTTGGTATATCCCTGGGTGCTGAGGGTAGGCAATACCATCACTGCATGCAGTGAGCCAAGATTTTTCCTATCTCTGTCTACAGCAGGGGTGGGGAACCTTTTCTCTGCCAAGGACCATTTGGATATTTATAAAATCATTCGTGGACCGGGGGGCGGGGTTTCCGGGTTTGCGGGTTTGCGAGTGGGAGCCAATCGCGCGCACTGGGGGGCAGGGTTTGTGGGCAGGAGCCAAACACAAGCACCGGGGGCAGGGTTTGCGGGTGGGAGCCAATCACGCAGAAGGGGGCGGGGTTTGTGGGTAGGAGCTCCTAGATTTATTGAATTTTGAGTCCCGCCTGCGGTTGCCTTGGCAGGGCCAGACCAAATTATTTTGCGGGCCTTATATGGCCTGCGGGCTGGACATTCCCCACCCCTGGTCTACAGGCTCATGATATGTCATGATATGTCTAGAGAAGAACTTTCTCTCCCACTGCAATCCAAAACCAGTTAGACCTTTTCTTCATTCCAGTTTGCTTCCCCCCAAAAGGAGTAGTGATCTGGATCTTTGCTCCCTCCTTGTCATAGTCCTGATCAGTTGACTCCCCTTTCCCCGTCATCACCCCCTGTGAGCAGCATTGCAATCCAAGGCAAAGATCAAGCAAAACGTTGAGCTTAAAACCACTTTCTATTAAAAGGCTCTTTTAATGGTTTCTCTAGGTCAGTGTTTCTCAACCTCAACAACTTTAAAATGTGTGGACTTCAATTTCCAGAATTCCTCCAGCCAGCATCTGGCTGGGAAATTCTGGGAGTTGAAGTCCACACATCTTAAAATTGCTGAGGTTGAAAAACACTGCTCTAGGTATTGCAAGCAGTATATAATTGCAAAAATTACATCTATTCAGGTGGAATAGAATGAAAATGCTGAATAGAACAAAATGCTGAACATCATAAATTTTACAAAAGTGTTTATAATGTTAATATATGCATTATTACATAGTTAATAAATATTATATTCGATATAGATGCATTACTCTATATTTGTCTTCTGGGCCACTTTAGGAAAATTTGCTAAGTATTGGAATACAGGGAGGTAAGAAGAAAGGGAAAATCTTACAAAGGGATATTGTTGCTTCAAATGGAATTATTCATATTATCGACACAGCCCTGGACAACATGGAACCTACTTTTAAAAGTGATAAAGAGGTGAGGTCAAAAATAAAATACAAGGGATTTCAAAATACAGTTCTGAATGGGATTAAATATATATTGTGACAGTTTAAGAAAATAGGAGAATGTCTACAGTTTAAGGAAGAAGAATAATGATGCATTTTAATACATAATTTTAATTATACATAAAATAACCCTGTAAAACTGTCTTCTCCATTCTGAAATTCTCTAAATGTGTTGGACTTGAACTCCAGAATTCCAAGTTTATTGTTGGTACTAAATGCTTCAGTGAGGAATATTGCTCATTCCTACCCAAAAAAACCAATGGCTGAATGTTGGAGCTTTTGCATACAAAGCAGGTCCCCTTCCACCAAGCCATCATGATCCATCTTCACTTCTGAATTCTAGTGGCAAGTAGCTTATAGACTCCTTGGTGCTCTCTGAGCTTGTTTGGTTGTTTGTTTGGTTGTTTGATTGCTTGCTTGCAGACATTTCATTACCCAACTAGGTAAACATCATCAGTGCGAGTGAGTGTGTTTATATACAGTAGCTTGCCCTGCCAGTGTTGGTGGGGGTGTGGTTTTCTCCTTGGTAGTTCCTTGATTTGGGTATTGTTTTCTGCTTGACTGTTTGTCTGGGGTTAATCCCTGCTTATCTGGGTGTTGGCTGCTGGAGGGGATGCGTTCTGGTCTTTTTTGTTTGTTTGTTTCCTTCTTAAATTTTTGTTCCCAGAAGCTTGGCATTCAGACAAATCAGCCATCAATAGGCACATAGAAATAAACCATATTTACACACCATTCAAAAGAATCAATAAAAAAGCTAAGAAGGAAACAAAAAGACCAGAACACTTTCACCTAATCAATATTCAAATCTGGCTTTGTTTTCTTAGAGATCTGTAATGGCAATGCTTCAAGATGAACCAAGATACTCCAGATTTAGATCCATGGTAGAGGTAAGGTACAGCCAGAACAAATAAACAAACAAGATACTGTAGATAACCCTTTTAAAGAATGTGTTGACACTATTGTGCATTTCCCCTTCCCCCTTCTTTTAAAACAGAACACTGTCCTGGGAACAATGTTGGATAAACATCCTGGCCCTAATACTGTTTTCATTCCAACCAATGATGCTTTGGAAAACTTGAACGAGGGTACTCTGGACTACTTGTTGTCAAGTGAGGTATGTCTTTAAATTACATATTTATGTTGTAATGGAGGGTTTTTTAAATGCCTTTAAGTCAGTGCCTGGACTAGTCCCTGCAGTTTTCTTGGGAACGTTTTTCAGAAGTTGTTTGCCATTGCCTCCTTCCTAGGGCTGAGAGAAAGTGACTGGCCCAAGGTCATCCAGCTGGCTTCATACCTAAGGCAGGACTAGAACTCACTGTCTCCCAGTTTCTAGCCTGGTGCCTTAACCATACATGAAACTGGCTCTCAATGGGATTTATAGGCTAATCTAATTTATAACATATAAAATTTTGGAGTTGCCATTCAAATAATCCAGTGGTACAACTGATCATTTGTATGGCATGTTCGGTCTATGCATGGACTCTTTTTTACCACTGGTAAATCATGCATTTGGCAATAAATGGGTTGACCTAAGGCCAAAAGCTGCATAAACTTACCCTGTGAATGCACCCATGTACAGTATGTGTGTACACACAGATGTTATCTGTTTGACCTATAATATTCTGCTTGATAATACCTCATGATCCTAAACTAGAATCTGGTCTGCTCCAGTAGAACAGCAGTGAGGACACCCAAATAATAAAGTTAGAAGAAGGAAAAGGAAGAGAAGAAAGGGAGGCGCCATCTCAGTCACGCATGCAGCATTGTGCTTTTATAGAAACAAACACTTTATTCAATTTTTAAATTTTTTAAATTTAATTTTTTTAATTTAAATTTTGCAGTCTTGTTTAACAGCACTTTTTAAACCCATTTTGTACTATAGTTTTAAATGAGTTTGTGTGACAGAATAGGAAGAGAGGGTTCTGCCAAGAAATAAAAAAAATGTTGTAATTCTTTATTTTGGAGGTTAAACTTTTAAGTCTGTGAAATTTCTCGTGTTTGGTTTTCTGGGGAGGATCCAAAGTGGATCAAGTGCTGGATTTTCTGGGCCTTCGGGTCAACTGGCTCTCAAGGGAGGGCCTCCCATGTTGTACATGTCCCCAAAAAGCAGCAGTTGTTGCTTTCCTACCTGCACACAGCCCTTCAAGGGGAAACCAACTGATGAGATATGCAGGAGAAAAAAGTAAGGTTGATGGCAGTGAATTCCAGCAGCATCCAGATGATAAGATGATCATAAGAGCTATTAAAATATTGCAATAGGCGTGTTTCCTGACAGCCCACGTAAGTGAAGCTTCTCTGTGCAATTTACATTTTGATAAAGAAGATTTTTTTTTTTAATTTGTGCAGGGTTCACGAAAGCTTCACGAACTGATTCAATATCACATTGTTTCTCACACACAGGTAAGTGTGAAAATATCTCCTGTACTCAATTCATTATATCCTTAGTTATTGCAGAATGTGTGTATACATATACATATACATATACATATACATATACATATACATATACATATACATATACATGTTTCCCAATGAATAAAAGTCTCAGAAAATAATGGGATTTTAACATTTCATTTGTTGGAAGGCCAGCATTTTATGTTACAAGAAGCATAGGTTTAGATTCAGAGTTAAGAAATTATTGTTGTTGTTGTTGTTGTTATTCCTAAGTCCTGAAACAAATCTAAAGGGTGCAAGAACAGAAGTAAACTCTCATATCTTGTGCACGCTTCCAATCTTCTCTTCTCTCTCAGACACACAAATACAATTTACCATTTTAAAAAGCTCCTCATATGTTGCAGCTCATTTGATCTTTGACCCAAGTTAGGGTTCCATTGATGGAACAGAGATGGAAGATCTTCATCAATTCTCCTTTTCCCTCCTCTCTCCAACATACTGATGACTGATTGCTTGATCATAGTTGAATAATGTGGTTACAGTTGTTATGATGTCATAGCTTTGTGAGGTATAAAACATACCCACAACAAATGAACAGTTGTTGATCTTGCAATTTAATGGTGGATATGGCCAAGAGTTTTATTAAACTTTGCAATGAACTTTCCCACTGCTAAAATCTGTGATGCTTCCACAATTAGCAGTGTTAATGTCCAACTATTACAAAAGGGGGAATCTCCAATAAGGACCTGGAGCTGGAAAAAAATAAAAAGGTAAGGGTAAAGGTTCCCCCGCACAGTCGTGTCCGACTCTAGGGGCCGGTGCTCATCTCCGTTTGTTAGCCAAAGGGCCAGTATTGTCCGAAGACACTTCCGCGGTCATGTGGCCGGCATGACGCGTGCAGAACGCTGTTACCTTCTTTCTTGCATTTGCATGCTTTCGAATTGCTAGGTTGGCAAGAGCTGGGACGAGTGCGGGAGCTCACTCCGTCACGCAGGGCTAGGGTCTCGAACCTCCGAACATACGACCTTCCGATCGACAAGCCTGGCATCTTAACTGCTGAGCCATCACGCCCCCTTGGAAAAAAATAGGTGCATCATTTAGCTGCCAGCATTACCATGGATTCTTTTTAAAGATATTACTCACTACTCACTATCTTCCATGCCAAAGTGGTGGCTCCTATTATAATCTTTCTTTAGTATAGTAAGTACATTTAATTTCTCCTTTGTTTCTTACAGTTGGAGGTTGCCAGCCTAATCTCTATAGGACACATCAAGACTATGGCTCAACAGTTCATCTATTTCAACTTCACTGAAAATGTAAATCCAAGCAAATCCAATTCTTACTTAATAATTTTGTTCTGCTATTTAATTCAGTAAAAAAAAATTGGACTGCAAAGTCCTTGCCTGTGAAGAGTGAAAATTAACAATAATAGACAAGGGTATAAAATAGCGGGAGCATTCTGAAATAAAGTCTAGTAATTTCAAAAGATAATCTCAATTTATGGTAATAATTTATGCAGGGACAAGTCCTGGTCAATGGCAAGAAAATAGAAGAAGCTGATATTGCTGCAAAAAATGGCAGAATTTACACTCTTTCTGGTGTACTTATACCTCCCTCCATAATTCCAATTGTGCCACAAAGATGCGATAAAGAGAAATTTGAACTTAAGATGGTAAGGTTCTTCTGTCCTGTAAAGTTCAAAACAGTTTCCAATCAATATTCTTTTCCTTCTTTGTCTTCCTTCTGCTAATTAATTAAATAATGCTTATTCTGCTTGTTTACTTATTTCAAATGCTTCTGAACTGCCCATCATACCATGCATGTCTAAGGAGTGTACAACATTAAATATATTTTATAAAATTTAAAATGCAATAGATAGAGGGGGGTAGATAGAGATTGATAAATAGAGATATATAGAGATATATATTTCATTTTGTACGTATGTGCGTGTATACGCCTATACACACAAGCATACAAACATATAGACCAGTGGTTACGAGTAGCAGAGGAGCAGTAATATCATAAACGTCAAGATGAATAGAAATATTTTCAGCATGTATCTAAACTGAAGTAGAACTGATGCATATGCAGAGTTCCCCTGTCAGGATTTCCAGCCCATACCACCAGAGGAAAACTAATTTACCTAGCAAGGTCATGTCTCTTTGCAAACGTAGGATTGCTAAAGGCACATGAAAATCTCAATTGTTTAGGAATTGCTTACCAATCACATGCAGAGTATAGTTTAAAAAAATCAAGATGGTTGCCATGAAAGTGCAATCGAAGCTCCACCCATTTTTAAGTCCATTGCATGAAAAACCAGTGGAGCTTTAATCACACTGTCATGGCCACCATCTTGACTTTATTGACCTTACTCAGTGGACACCCCTCCTCACACCTGTCAGTCCAATTTTCGTAAAATGAATTCTCTTGTTTCAGGGAACTTGTGGAAAATGTCGTACATTCCATAGAAACAGTTGTCCAGAAAATTCACTACCTGTTGTAAGTAAATGCATCATCCATACAATTAACAATTAGATAAGAAAATTCCTTTTTCATGCATTCCAATTAAATTTATTACACATTATATTTATTTATTTATTTATTTATGTTTCAATTTATATACCGCTCCATCTCCCCGCAAGGGAACTCTGGGCGGTTTTTATTGCCATATCATGGCAGAAGTAATAAATCCAGTCAACATTTTATGAATATGATTTATTCTCCGGTGAAGCTAGCAACACTCCACTGTTTGCTTTACAGGATAACATTGATTACCCTTCATGGTTAAGATTACTTTTTGTTTGCTTTTTTTAATATTCCAGGCTTTGTTAAAAAGTACATGCATCTACCAAGATCAGTTCCTGCTGAAATATGGGTGTGCTCAGTACTGTAATGTGACAAAAAAGGTGAGAGATGAAAATAACCACCAGGTGCAAAATACTTTAAACCATCTCCCTCTCATGGTCTCTGTGTAAGAGGTAACCCAATTGATGGAATCCCTTAAGGTGAACAAGGCTCCAGGTGTTGATTGTGTTTTACCTGAAATAACTAAAAAGAATCCCAACCAGTGGGTGCTTTGCTGGCAACCCTGTTTACATTCATAGAGCAGACTAGTTATATTCCCAAAGATTGGGGGCTGGCAATAATAGTCCCAATTTATAAGAAGGGCTATAAGAATTATCCATGCAATTACAGGCCTATCAGCCTTTTGAGTGTCATTAGCAAATTATATGCTAAACATCTAAATCACAAGCTCCAAGACTGGATAGAGACAGAGGGTATAATCCAAGATGAGCAGGCAGGATTCAAAGAAGGGAGGTCAGCAATAGAACACAATTTGGTGCTCCACCATCTTGCACAAAAATACACTCATAAAAAGAAATCCTCCCCTTTTGTGGCCTTTCTAGATTTTAAACATGACTCAATTGACTCAATTTCCAGAAATGCCCTCTGGAAAAAATTAAAAAACACAACTATCACAACTGGTACGTCAATTCCATAGTTACCCATCACTATGCAAGAGAAGGAGATCCAGTTTGGTCCAGTGGTTAAGACACTGGAATAGAATTGGGAAAACCCAAGTTCTACCCCTCCAGCTGGGAGACTTCGAGCCAGTCTTAGCTTAGCCCTAAGAAGAAGGCAAGGGCAGACCACTACCGAAATCTTGCCAAGAAAACTGCAGAGACCTGTCCATGTAGTTGCTAGGAATCAAAATCAACTTGAAAACTCAAAAAGAAAGATACAAGAAAAGCAGTCACATCAAATCACTAACCCTATCTCAGTATATTCATTGTTGACTCTGAGTAGTCATGAGAACATGATTGCTTGTTTCACAGGATCCTGAGTGTTGCAAAGGTTTCTTTGGCCCTGAATGCAATCAGTGTCCTGGTGGCTTTTTGAACCCCTGCTCTGGAAATGGTCAGGTAAATAAAGGCATGCACATGGTTTTATCTGGGTACATTTCACTGGTTGTATGATAGAAAATAGGCTCCACTCCTTGACCAGTTCTTTCTGTGATTCGTCTTTCTGATGATTATAGAAGGAACGGTCAGCTTGCAGCTATATCTCCCCCAGATCAATGACTTTTAACATCACATATGACACATTCAAACTTATATTCTCCCCCCCCCTCCCAATGCAGTGTATGGATGGAATGAAAGGAAATGGCACTTGTATTTGCAAGAGTGGATTTGAAGGGTCACAGTGCCAGTTTTGTGCAGATCCCAATAAATATGGTCCACAGTGTGACAAAGGTAAGCATTCCTCTTTCAGAAGATAAGGGAAGGAGCTATTTTGTGGCAATGCAAATGCAAACTCAACATGGGATGTCAGATCCAGAACCAATGGGATCTGAGTTCTGCCTGGGCATTAGGACTTTTTCAGAGACTTCCCACTACATCCTTTTGCAGCTCCAAAAGGCTATGCCTGGAAGATATGGATACCCTTCAGAATGCCATAGGATATGCTACACTAAGGAAGCTTCCACATTAGGTGTTTGGGTTACTCCTGAACCCTGTGGTCCCATGCCATGGTTCATTTTCAACAGCTGAGCCCCTTTACTTCCAATATCAGCTATGGTGCAAGAGGAACCATTCCTGAAGCTGAAAAGACTGGAGCTCTGCAGAACGTGGTGGTCAGTCATTTCCCCATAGGTGGAAAATCCTATCTGAGCCTTCCTCCCAGTTCTTGAGCATCAGCTTTTTAGTAGGTCCTGTAATAGGAAAGGTGGCTGGAGAGTTTTGCATCTTCCTCTCAACTGGCTAGGCCAAGCAAGGATGAAATTGACTAAAGTGTTGTCATTCCCCCCCTCCCTTCTTTTTTTGTGTTTCTGAATCATTACTTTCAAACTGCTTTTGAAGGACTGGGACAGGGCTTTCCAAAGTTTTCCCGTGGCGACACACCAACCGCCGTTGGTGTGTCGCCGCGGGAAAACCCGGAAGTGCCGCCATTGCGGCAGCGCGCAAAAACCCGGAAGCGCTGCTGCCGCTTTCGTTTTTTGCACACCGCCGTTGGTGTGTCGCCGCGGGAAAACCCGGAAGCGCTTCTGGGTTGTGTGGTGACACACCAGACTGTGTGTAGCGACACACTTTTGTGTCGCCACACACAGTTTGGAAAGCTCTGGACTGGGAAGTGCAAATAGTGATAAGTATGAACATGCCCTAAATTATAATTTATTTATTTATTTATCACATTTGTATCCCGCCCATCTACCCCACAAGGAGGGACCCTGGGCGGTTAATGTAGTTAATAATGTAGTTGGGTAGTTCAGTATATTGTGGGACTCCAGCCATTATTTTAGCAAGTTATATGAACTATTGAGTAATATCAAAATATATTTGGAAGAGGAAGGTAGTGTTCATACACATTTTTAAAAATTTTAAAAATGAAAAATCCTAAAAAGGCACTGGTAATATCCCACGGAAATGGCATTCTCCATGTATATTGGACTACAATTCCCATAATAAATGAGCACACTGCCTGTGGAGATAGGAATTAGAATTTAATTTATCTCGCTAATGTCAAATTGGTAACGTCTGCTCTAAGAAATATTTGAAAAGGTAAAGGTTCCCCCCACACATTTGTGCAGTAGTGTCCGACTCTAGGGGCCGTGCTCATCTCCGTTTGTTAGCCGAAGAGCCAGCATTGTCCAAAGACACTTCCACGGTCATGTGGCCGGCATGACGCGGAACGCAGAACGCGAAACACCCACCAAAGTGGTACCTATTAATCTACTTGCATTTGCATGCTTTCGAATTGCTTGGTTGGCAAGAGCTGGAGCTAGTGCGGGAGCTCACTCCGTCACGTGGGACTAGGGATTCGAACCTCCAAACTTGCAATCTTCTGATCGACAAGCCTGGCGTCTTACCCGCTGAGCCACCATGCCCCTTCTAAGAAATAAAACCAGAGATTTAATTATACCAATCGAAGAGAATATTTGTAGCTCAGGGTTGAACTGGGGAGTCTTAATTTAATTATACTTTTAAAAAAGTATGACTCCAAGTTATAGGCCTCTTTCATTTATCTCACTGATACTTTCCCCCACCCCTCAATCCTTCTGCAGAATGTATGTGTGTTTATGGAAAATGTGACAACCAGCTAGACAGTGATGGGAGCTGCCTTCCTGGTTCATGTAACAGTGGCTATGCTGGAAACATCTGCGATGCACAGGTGTTTGCATGTGGGCCTTTTCTTCAGTTCTGTGATGTCTATGCGGATTGCATCTTTAGCAATGGTACCATGCGGTAGGTACATAAAGTACATCTGCTCATTTTTTTGTACCTCTCAGGTAGTTTACCTATAAATAACACTTATCTTCTCAGTTATTTGCTTTATGAGCATTCTTGTATCATGCTGATACTTGTAACTTTTTAATGGGCTTTCTTCTTGACTGTCCCATCTGATTACACAAATCTTCAAACAAAAGGGCCCTGGTTGTTATTGGTACTGTTTTTCACCTCATTTATTAGCTGTCCCTCACAAGAGAAAATCCACAAGCAATTTTCTAAGCATTCCTTTCCTATTTCACACCATATACAGATGTGCATACAGACATTTTCATACTCACAAACTTGCTTTTAATCCATTGTCTCAACTCACCTTGTATTATAGTAACTTTTCGTCTTTTCTGACTGGCACTCAGAAAGACATGTTGCTTGCCATCTTCATAGACAGGTTAGCCATCAATACATCTCCTCCTGACATAGACTTTATTCCTGCATGATGGAGTCTCAGTATAATTTCCACCAGCATTGAAACAATGATCATCCAACATCAACTTCGCTGGACCGGTCATGTTGTTCGAATGCCTGACCATCGTCTTCCAAAGCAGCTACTTTACTCCCAACTTAAGAATGGAAAACGGAATATTGGTGGACAGCAAAAGAGATTCAAAGATACTCTCAAAGCTAATTTTTAAAAATGTAATATCAGCATTGAGAACTGGGAAGCCCTAACTCATGAGCGTTTCAATTGGAGGTCAGCCTTTATTAAAGGCGCTATGGACTTTGAAGAAGCACGAGTACAGGGCGAAAGGGAGAAAAGAGCTAAAAGGAAGGCACGTCAGGCAAACCCTCATCATGACCGTCTCCCACCGGAAACCTATGCCCTCATTGTGGGAGGTTGTGCGGATCCAGAATTGGCCTTTATAGCCACTTACGGATCCACTGTTAAAATTTTACCTTTGGAAGACAATCTTACTCGGCTACGAGTGATCGCCAATGAATGAATGATAATTTCCTCCAGCTGCATAAAATGCAAGTAACAAATTGCTATGAGGAAAAGCATGTCCAGATGATAGCAGTGAAGTGCAACATGGATGGTCCTTGGCAAGATGGAGCCTCCAAACATTCTTGAATTCTCAACTACATATCAGTTTTTCAGTTCCCCAGCTTCTCTTCCTTATGTTCTTTCTCTTTTTCTCTTCCATCTTGATGTTTGCTGTTTCCACCTTTCTTTCTCTTTTCTCTCCCTTATCAGGTAGCAATGCAACTACTTCTTATTTCCTTTAAGTTTTAGAAAAAACATGAGTGTATTGCAGCCCAAAACTATGCAGCCTCTGTTTCATCAATGAGCAACCAAGGGAGAGAGTAGAGAGATTACGTATTATTTAAAAAGAGAAGCATTTATGGGGAGAATCCCTCCAGGCTTTGGATCCTTGAATCTTTATTCCAACCAGGAGCACCTCTGGGCTACAGCTACCCCCATTAGTTATAAACAGCAAGAATAGAAACTGTCTTAAGAGAATAATATACAAAGAATTTCCTTATCCTAAACTGGCTACTGCTCTGTCTAGCAGTGGTTCTCCACATTTCTACACCATTCCCAGTCCTGATAGCTGAGATTCTGAGGTTGTGGGTAAAGATGTCATTAAAGGTCTCAAAGCTTGTATTTTGGCTATACAAGCAGATGTGTCACCCAGGACTTTGGGGCAGAAGTCCAACATCCACATAACAGATTGATTAGGTCTGATTTACCAAAAGAATCCCCACCACCACCAAAAACTACTGAGACCAGAATCTAAATGTCCTTGATCTTCATACTGGGTATGAGGTGCCCCTACAGTATTTAGTTATTTGGAACCTTCCCTAAAAGGCGGAGCTGCCTCAAGAAATTCAGTTCCCCAGAGCAGAAAAACAACTGGCGCTCCATCATTGGACTCCCCCATCAAGATGCATACAGTATTGCCAATGATAACTTGGCTTATTGGTCAAAAATTTTTGCAAGCACCTTTCTCCACCCATAGGAGTAAAAATACAACTAACTATTTATTTCTCCTTCATAACACCCAAAAGCCTGAAGAAGCGAACTGACTTTATGAATGATACAGCCACCTACAGTATATTAAAATATACTTTAGGTAGCAGATAGGGGGGAAAAATCTCTCTGAGTCTCCGTAGATTTGCTGCTGTTCAGTGCCGAAATGTATCTTTAACTGTTTTACCCTTTCCAAGCTTATTAATTCCACACTCTTTTATGTGCAATTTTAGCTGTGTTTGTAAACCTGGGTATGAAGGAGATGGAATAATTTGCAGTGAAATTGACCCTTGTGCTCATATAAATCCACACAGTTGCAATGTTAATGTAAGTATAAATTCCTTGTTTGTTTGTTTTTCTGGTAGAGGAAACTGTAAATATAGGCATAATCTTATTTGATCCCATTTCCTACCTCTGATTAGTAGATATCTTGGTCGCTCAGATTCAGCCTATGCCCAGATGCTGCTCATAGATGAACTACCTTTTGTTACAGTGCATGTGGCTAGGTTTTGTGCAGCAGCACAGAAGATCCGCCGGACCCTGATGGGCCAATTTTCCACTAGCCAAACGCATTCTGTGTAATTGTAATTCACTTAAATTTTAGATATTACCACTTCCTTGTAATTTTAGATGTTATTATACTTATATAATTTTAGTGTCTATTTTATAATTTAAGTATAGACTGCACCCTGGACTTCACTCATAGATGTTAGGTTGTTTTATAGGTAAAGGTAAAGGTTCCCCCCGCACATTTGTGCAGTCACGTCCGACTCTAGGGGCCGGTGCTCATCTCCGTTTGTTAGCCGAAGAGCCAGCGTTGTCCAAAGACGTTTCCACGGTCATGTGGCCGCATGACATGCACGGAACACTGTTACCTACCCACCGAAGTGGTACCTATTCATCTACTTGCATTTGCATGCTTTCAAATTGCTAGGTTGGCAAGAGCTGGGGCGAGTGCGGGAGCTCATTCCGTCACGTGGGGCTAGGGATTCGAACCTCCGAACTTGCGATCTTCCGATCGACAAGCCTGGCGTCTTACCTGCTGAGCCACCACGCCCCCTTAGGTTGTTTTATAAATGTATTTTAATTTTGTCTTAAATTTTATTTCGTTTATTATCTATTAAGATACATTTATATAGATTCACTGAGCACTCTGCTTGTATTGCTCTATGACCATAATAAATTGAATTGAAATATTTGATCCCATTTAAATTCTGATTATATCTGATTATATCCAAATAAAGACAAATTTACTTTTAAAATAGTCACTACCAAGGGTAAATAAAATAGATTCTTGTGTATCTCAAATTGGTTTCATTATTTTATTTAAAAGTGTGATAGGCAAAGGGAGCAAGTTAAACATTTCACAGGAAGCACTTTCCTCTTCCTCTTCAAGTACGTTCATGACTTCATTAAAAGAATAAATAATAGTCATACAGGTTGTCTTCTGGGTACAGTTCACAGCTAAAGATTTGTTTTGTTTTTTCCTAATTTCACAGGATCTGCTTTAATTAGTCCATTGTAATTATTTATTAGTTGCCTCATCATGGATTTTGGACATTTTAATATTATGAATAAGAGTAGCTATCTTTGTTGTTTTTAGGTTAATTATTCAAATTGACCAGTGTGTTGTTTTTTCAGCCTTGAGACCAGCAATTTTTTAAAAATGAAAATAGCACATCATTCATTCATTGGCGATCACTCGTAGCCGAGTAAGATTGTCTTCCAAGGGTAAAATTTTAACAGTGGATCCGTAAGTGGCTGTAAAGGCCAATTCTGGATCCGCACAACCTCCCACAATGAGGGCATAGGTTTCCGGGTGGGATACGGTCATGATGAGGGTTTGCTTGACGTGCCTTCCTTTTATCTCTTTTCTCCCTTTCGCCCTGTACTCGTGCTTCTTCAAAGTCCATAGTGCCTTTAATAAAGGCTGACCCCCAATTGAAATGCTCATGAGTTAGGGCTTCCTAGTTCTCAATGCTGATATTACATTTTTTTTTAAATTAGCTTTGAGAGTGTCTTTGAATCTCTTTTGCTGTCCACCAATATTCCGTTTTCCATTCTTAAGTTGGGAGTAAAGTAGCTGCTTTGGAAGACGATGGTCAGGCATTCGAACAACATGGCCGGTCCAGTGAAGTTGATGTTGGATGATCATTGTTTCAATGCTGGTGGTTTTCGCTTCTTCTAATACGCTAACATTAGTCCGCCTATCTTCCCAAGTAATTTGCAGAATTTTTCGGAGGCAGCGTTGATGGAATCTTTCAAGAAGTTGGAGGTGGCATTTGTAGAGGGTCCATGTTTCACAGGCGTACAGAAGGGTTGGTAGTACAATGGCTTTGTAAAAAAGCATTTTGGTCTCCATGCGAATGTCCCGATCCTCAAACACTCTACGCTTCATTCGGGAGAAAGCTACACTCGCAGAGCTCAGGCGATGCTGAATTTCAGCGGCTTTTGTAGAACAGGGATAGGTAAACCTGCACAGGAAACCAATGCAGCTATTGCTGTAAATCAGTGTTTCTGAACCTTATCAACTTTAAGATGTGAGGACTTCAACTCCCAGAATTCCCCAGCCAGCATGCTGGCTGGGGAATTCTGGGAGTTGAAGTCCTCACATCTTAAAGTTGATAAGGTTCAGAAACACTGCTCTAAACAAAAATGTCATCTGCAATCAGACATTTGGCATTCAGCCCTATGAATGGGAGAAAGGAGAGAAAGAAAGTTCACTTTGGACTCTGGTTCTTCCCCCACTAACTTTAGTCTCATTTATGAATTGTTACTTATTCATTAGATTTATTTTCTTCCTTTCCTCTAGTACTTCAAATAAAACTCTGTACATAAGTTCAGAATTTAGCACATGCAAGAAAATAGTGGTTATCATTTAACAAGTGATCAAATTGTTTTTAGTCTGGAAAAACAACAGTTCTGGGATGAGAGAAAACTGATTAAGAAATGAAGAATTCTCTGACTTCAGGTGTTCTAATTTAGTATACATGATTCAGAACCTATTTACTATCAGTTGTGTGAATGTTTCCACATATCATGAACAAGATATGAGAATCTGTGAGCCTAATTCTGGAGGCATAGATCCATAAGAATTTAGTCTTATTTGTAATTTATACTAAATTTCTCACTGAAATCATAGTGCAGAATCATGAGGTGGGATAATATGAAGGGTTTACTTTTATTCCCAAGTAGTTACATTTATGCAGGTGAATCATGAGTGAAATCTGATCATCTTTTTATCATCTTTTACCACTGAAAGACTTCATTGTTCTATGCTTCTACACAGTTTATACTGAGAGGGCCTACTTTCCTTTCCTCTCACTTCATTATGTGTAAAGAACAGCTGGTTGTAGTACTAACTCCCAGATATATATATTCTCATAGGCAGAATGCATCAAGACTGGTCCTGGAACTCATGAGTGTGTGTGTCAGCCAGGATGGACAGGAAATGGAAGAGACTGTTCAGAAATAAACAATTGCCTGCTGTCAAATTTTGGAGGGTGTCACACTAATGCTACTTGCCTATACCTAGGTCCAGGTCAAGTAAGTGTTCTTCCTTACCTTTTTACACTGTATAGTTTTAATGCAGTAGTAATAGAGAAGGTGTCAGCTGATGGATCTCAATAGTGGAGAACACCCTTCTTCATTTGGCATCCAATATATTGGGATTGCAACACTGAACATTTTCAATCAATTTGGCCAATGGCAAGCCTAACATATCTAGAGGGCACAACATTGAAGAAGGCAGTTCTATAATGTTGGGCTCATGGTGTTTGCAATAATAGTATAGTTCACTAGCATGCAGTCCATAGATCAGGAGGGTGGCCAAAGAAGGAATCATAGCCATTCTAAAATTGCTGAAGCATTGATTGAGGACAGTTGCTATATCTACTATCAGTCACATATCAACCTAGCAAGGCATTTTATAAGCAAAAGAGTTTAAAATCAACTCTGTGTGTGCGCACACACATGCAGATATATGTGTGTGTATAAAGAGAAAAAGAGTAAATACTATCAAGCAATCAGCCAAGCCCATAGATTCATGTAAATGAAATGACTATTTCTTGACATGAAGACAGGATACAGAAAAAGGTGTCAGACAGATGTAATAGGATAGGATGCTATTTTACTACGATGGCTCTGTCTCATGCATCCTTCAACTGAAATTCTTATAATTGCTGAGCAAAGAGAAAGTCCTGCTCTGATGTTACTGATTAATCAAACATGCTCATGGTGGATGAGAGGGCCACTTAGGTATTCAGATCCTAAATGTTGAACTGGGCTTCAGAAACACATCAAGAAACAACAAGGACAATATACTGTAGTAGTGAAGATGGATTGACAGGATCCAAGAAACTGGCCCCTCTTCAGATTTTAGATACTGCATATTTACTGTCTGAGATTTGGGACACTCTTCAAAAGTATTGAAATACTGTATATTCACTTTGATGCAGCCTTACCGATAAGATACAGTATCAGCTGGAATACTGAATAAATAGAACCTGTTGTATAAAATATGCAATAGTTGAACTTGTGCATCTGCAGTCCTTGGTCCTTGCGCCTTGTGTGGGATGTTCAAGTTGTCTAGTCTTTACAGCTTAATTATATGTTTTAGCACTGATATAATAAATGCATCTGCAGTCTTGTGTTGAGTCGGCAGGATTTTTCTGAGTCAACATCCAGCAATGTCCATTGCAATTGTCAGTTGTCATACTTCATCCTAAACTTTTAACGAAAGAGTCAGTGATTTATAGGAGTCAGTAAGTCTATTTCAAGCACACTGTTTTATTCCTTATTTTCTATATAATGCAGAATGATTGTGAATGTAAGGAAGGGTTGCGGGGCAACGGATATGAATGTGAACCAATAAACTACTGTTTGGAACAAATTTGGAAATGCCACCCTTTGGTGAGTTACTCATTTGGATTGGTTTATAAAATATCTCAAGCTCTCTGTAGCTTTATTTGTTGAATTGAACAATATTGTAATAAACTTTAGCTTGTGACTGGAGAACAAGTAATCTTTCAGGCTCCTCGTATGGGATATTCAAGCTGTCTAGTCTTTATAACCCAGTTATATGTTTTATATAATAAATTTTGGAATGCTGGTAATGCCACAGGGAACAGCTCTGACCAGCTTCTACTGTGTTTCTAATCAGTTGATACTGTGAGTCGTTTACTCAAGAAATCACTTGCCCTGCTCTATGAAGATACAGAATTAAACCCCATCCCAAAAGGCTATCATCTGCTGCATTCCCACTGGACAGCCCCCGATTGGAATTCTTTGGACAGGTTCCGTTCCTGCTATTGTCACCATATTTTCACATCTCAGTGTCTTATTGATAATTGGTAATGGCTCAACTTGCAGATGAGCTTAAGGCAATGCTCAGAGGATTGGAGAGGCGATTTCAAATTTTAAAGTGAATTTGGGCAAACAGTTCCTTTCAAACTCAGAAAACAATTTGCTTTTCAAAAGTGATCCAGGAATATGATGGATCCAAATGTCTCTCCAACTTTCTGCCAGCTCCACATTTTTTAAGTGTACACAATTAGCATTAGCTGTGACATCAAAGTCACCCTAGATACCTCTCTAATGGATCTGCCTCTCCTCTGAGAATCTTGTACCAGAGGAGTGGTTGCATTCACACAGGATGAATGCCAGATTGGCAAGCAACAAAAACTTTGCGAGTCCTTCTTTTATGTAGAAGCTATTCATACAAAGCAAAATGACGGCTTTCACAGGACACGGTAAGTCTATCATGCTGAAAAATCTAATAATAGGACTTTAGATATTAGCTGAGTAATCCTTGCAATGAAAACAGTTAATTCATCTATTTGAATTAAAAATATTTGTCTTGCAGATGCTTTGATCCTCAAAGCCTTGTAGTTAATGGTATTGTACTATGATATATTCACAAGCACATAAGCACACTTGAGTCTTTGAACAGAAGCATAGCTGTCAACTGAAGCCTTAGCAGCTTTGCTACATGTGAGCACTGCTGTCTTTTATGCCGCAAACCATGTAAAACCAAGAATTCACAGACACAGATGTTTGACAGGGTTCTTTTTTCTCCCACAGGCAGTTTGTCAGCTCACAACTTCTGGAGTCTGGAAATGTGTGTGTTCAAAGGGCTATGAGGGAGATGGCAGTATATGCTATGGCAACATTATGGATGTGAGTAAAAACCCTCTAAGTGATCTTATAATCATTTTTCTGATTGGTTTGTTTACACTTGTTTATCTAGTCAGACAGACAAATGTGGTCAGAGACCAAAACTGAGGTTTACTGAACAACAGTTCAGTTTACTGTCAACAGGACAGAACCAGGTAAGGAAATAATGCAAAGACGTCTTCTGGGATTCTTTCCAATCTCTTTACCAGCAATGGCCATAGAAGACATCTGTATTTCTTTTCTGTGTAATAAAGTAACATGTTGTGTGTGTGTGTGCGCATGTGTGTGCACGCCCTTTCACCCCTGGGACTAATCATGGAACATGTGTGTGAGAGACAGGGTCTAGTCAGGACGGGTATATATGTGTTACCTCTGTGAGTATATGTTTCTCAATAAGTATCCATTGGGAAGCATAGATCCATTCTGAATCAGCTAACTAGAAGCAGGGAGCTTACAATGGTGTAGTTGGCAGCATTCTGAGGAGCTACATTCCATCACTGTGGATTCTCTGTTTTTTCCATTGATAGACTTTTCCTGGCAATCTCAGTTGGGCTTTATTGTTTCCACCGAGGGCATCCAGTAAGTTTCTGATTATGGATGCCTCCCTCCTCCCATAGAGGGCATATTGACAAGAGAGGTTGATACATCATCAGTGTCCCATTCTAGAGTGAGTGCTCCATAACACTGTAGTGGAGCTTCTCCTTGTTTGGAAAGCACTTCAAGCTTTTGAGACTGTGCTAATAGGAGCAATGATTCAAGTCACAACAGACAATACAACTGTTTACTATTATTGTTGTTGTTGTTATGGTTGATCACACAGTCAGCCAGATGATTAGACTGGATATGGTGTTTTTGTCCACCTATTGAATCCTTCCCAAGGACCTGGGATAGGCAGATGTTGTTGTTTAATAATATTAAAGGTATCATCATAGGATGTAAGCTGTTCCAAGTAAAGCTGCCTTTTGCAATTGACTGACAGTGATTTTGTCAATGCCGATGGTGTTCAAGTAGTGCTCCAGATCTTTTTGAATTACACCCAAGGCACCTATTACTATTGGTACTATCTTTGCTTTCTTTTGCCACAGTCGTTCTACTTCTATTTGCAGGTCTTTATATTATAGACAGTCTATTGTCTATTGACAAAAAAATCTGGATAGTGGACATTGCAATTATTACTATTACTATTACTATTTGAACCAGCAGGATCAGATTAGGTATCCAACACTATTGCAAATAACTCTAGCATACAGAATTGGCGTGCCACCAGAGATGTTTTTCTTGTCTCTATAAACTTTGATTATACCAAGAGTATATTGGGGGACTACCTCAATTATCCACCAGGAGTGAACTATACATACCAGCTGGAGTTCCATATTCCTCATCATATTTTTTGTCAGTCAGGATCAGCCAGCCATAGATTTATGAGAATTCTCTTTGCCAGAGCATTTGTACAAGGGCATGCCATGGTACCAACTCTCCCATGGACATTTTCTTATTTGTTGAATGAGACAATTTCTTTATATTTCCCCCCATACCCATTAATAACAAGACTTATCACTAAAATCTGTCAAGATTACAACAAATAGCAAGTTTTTGGAACTTGTACTCCTTATTCAAAGGCAATCCAACACCTGCCCCACATTCTAGATCTCCTTTCCATGCTTCTTCATCATCCAGACCACCAGTCATTGCAACTTATGGCAAAGAGGATCACACTGACTCTTCTCACAGAATAACATTTTGTGACTGATAGTATCATGCTTATCCTAATTATTGAAACTTCTTCAACCACAAACATTAGAGACCCATTCAATGAAGGCAATGGATGCTCCAACTATAGAAGTTTGGGGTATTGAACTGTGTCATGTGACATTTGATCTTAGCTGTCAACCTTTGTCTGTCATTATTGTGTGGATGCACATAGGTTTGGCCCTTCTTTTGGATGTGCTGTTATATAACTGCCTTTTCACCAATAAGTGCAGCTTGTTACTTACCAACACATGTTTTGTAGAAACCAAAAAATAGAAGAACCTTTAACTGTGTTCTTCAAGTAAACATCTGACCATTCACATGGCCCACTCATCAACCGCTCACAGGCAGTCTTATACTCAAAATTTGCTTGCTGCAGGAACTGAGGTAAATAATGGGAGTCTTTTCAAGCATGTGCAGAGTGTCTACCAAAATGCAGCTGAGCTCTAGAATGTTCCAGTGATGTCTGTACAGATGCAGGAATACTTATATGTGTGAGTGCCCATGGGGCCACTCAGAGAACCACCACAGTTCCAAGTAAGCAAGCAGTTCTTATGAAAGGAAGAATTATTTCTTAGACATTGGGATTTTAGTGATCCCTAAGTTTCCTAAGTTTTCACCCTGTGTGCGGAGTGAGCTCCCGCACTCGCCCCAGCTCTTGCCAACCTAGCAATTCGAAAGCATGCAAATGCAAGTAGATGAATAGGTACCACTTCGGTGGGTAGGCAACAGCGTTCCACGCGTGTCATGCGGCCACATGACCGTGGAAGCGCCTTCGGACAGCGCTGGCTCTTTGGCTAACAAACGGAGATGAGCACCGGCCCCTAGAGTCGGACACAACTGCACACATGTTGGGGGGGAACCTTTACCTTTACTAAGTTTCTTAAATTGGACTCAGCTGTATATACAAAGGAAGGTTCTACCAATGCATCAGGGAGCCATTGTTATGAGCCTTTATGCATACCAGGTAAATCACTTTATCATGATAATAGTAACTGCTAATAGTTATTTATTTTTATTCCCTGTTCAGGAATTGTCTTCTCTGTCAGATACAGCTGGCTTTAATGAGTGGATTAATGTGAGTAGCTCTTACAGAACTATTAAGAAAGGGACTAATGGTGCAAACCTGGTTATACTGTATCTGTTAAGTAATAAATCCCCTTGAGTTCAGTGACTCTATTTCCTAGAGGAAAAGATATAGGTTTGCAACCTAAATGGCAATTTGACAAATGGTTTTCATTATGCATTATCTCTTTCCCCAAGGTGACAAAGTCACTTGTTGAGATGGGTGGCCGTACAAATTGGATGGATGGATGGATGGATGGATGGATGGATGGATGGATGGATTCAAAAGTTCTCTAGGTAGTTTACCATAGAGTTTATTTATTAAATTTCTCTTCACCCTGCAACTTTTTAATGTAACAGGTTAGGTTTCTACTTTAAAGTATATACTTTTTAATATAATAGTAATGTAGTTATATCTTTATGTTGCTCTTTAGTTTATATATAATACCACAAACTACTAAATCTTTTTAAAGAAATGCTCATTGTAATGTTTCTGAAGTTTAATAAAATTAAACATAATGATAAAAATGACTGTAAAAATGACTTCAGCTGTTTGATGTTTTGCTTCAAAAGAGGTTTGTTTGCTTTTCAGAATTCTCAAGGTTAAATCACTGTTGTTGTTTTGAAGCCCTTTTATTTATATTTTATTATTTGAAACCTCCTGGCCTGTAGGGGAAATTACAGTATTGACATATTAATAACAGTACATTTTATTCTGCGCTTCCAGACAGCTGCAGTAAGAACTCTGCTGACAGACATGAACAATATAACTATCCTTGCACCTTCTCACCAAGCAACTCAAGACATGGATCAAGATACAGTTGCTTTTTGGACATCCAAAAACAACATTCTGCTCCTAACCAAGTATGTTAAAGTATTTTGGTCATAATTATTGTCCTGTTTATTTAATATATAGTGTTGAAATTCCTTTACACTATACAGAGATCTTAATTCTGGTTACACTATACAGAGATCTTAATTCTTCAGATTCGTCTGCCAAGTCATCACTGGATTTGTGTATTTGCAAAAGAGGAGCTAAAGATGAAAAATTTGGACTCACCTAAGAAAATAGTTCTACAATATTATTTGACTTAAAACTTTCTTTGCATCCTGACTAAATTCCATTCCATTCTATTTGGTTCGGTTCGGTTCGGTTCAGTTCAGTTCTATTCAATTGATCCAGGCATCGCCTGGCTCCAGAACAAGTCTGGGCAGCACCTAAAGATTTGATCACAGCAGGTGGCATCATCTGCTGACTTTTACCAATCTTTAAAGTGCTAAACAGGCCACACATGGTTAATATTGGAAGGGGAAACAACCAGGAAATCCTTGGGCTGGAAAGTCAGAAAAGGCAAGGAAAGTAATTTTGAACTGTTACCATGAAATCTACAGGTCCATGTAGTCATCAGGAATCAAGCTCAAGTCAATGAAAACTTTTCCTTTTTCATTGTATTTCAACCCAGAACTCAATTTTATATCATTAGCGAAAATGCATTTGTCTTGCTTCCTTTGGCCAGCTAGGAGATAATTACAATATTTACTTCAAATTTAGAAAATTCTGTTCTGGTTTTGGGAGGAGCTAAGTTTCCATGAATGTCTTGTGCTACTTAATTTGTTTTGTGTCTTTTTATGTCAGAGATGTGCTTTCAAGTCCCACTCTAATTCAGTGATGTAACAGGGCAGCACCTGAGAAGCAACCCACATTTTAGCAGCCCAGGTGTCTCTTTCTATGTTCTTTCTATGTTTCCCCGAACATCATGTTCATTTATTGGTTTGTCTAGTATGAGACAATGAAGTGCTGGACTGGGACCCAGGTTCAAGTCTCCCCTTAGTCACAAAGCTCACTGCATGTCCTAGGCTCATTCATTTATCTCAGCCTAAGCTCCCTCACAGGATTCTTGTTGTGGGGGTTCAAGAGAAAGACTCCCCTATGTGCGCTGCCTTGAGGTCTTAGAGAAAAAAACCCAAGATATAAATTCAATATGATATAAGTATTAAATATTAATAATGAAAAAGACTGATTCTACTGCTTGCCCAATACCTTCCATATGATCATGAAAGGTGGCATTTATGGCAAGGAACTACAAAGTTGTTGTTTATTCATTCAGTCGCTTCTGACTCTTCGTGACTTCATGGACCAGCCCACGCCAGAGCTTCCTGTCGGCCATCACCGTCCCCAGCGCCCCCACGGTCGAGTCCGTCACCTCCAGAATATCATCCATTCATCTTGCCCTTGGTCGGCCCCTCTTCCTTTTGCCTTCCACTTTCCCTAGCATCAGCATCTTCTCCAGGGTATCCTGTCTTCTCATTATGTGGCCTAAGTACTTCAGTTTTGCCTTTAATATCATTCCCTCAAGTGAGCAGTATAGCTTTATTTCCTGGAGTATGGACTGGTTTGATCTTCTTGCAGTCCAAGGCACTCTCAGAATTTTCCTCCAACAGACTACATAGTAGGGGGCCCTATTTACAGAAAAGACTGTATCACCTAGGTAGAAGAGCAATGTGGTTTGTATAGTGCTGCTGTAAGCTATGAATTGCCCCTACACCAATAGTTTTGGACTCAGAAAGATGCAACTCTCTATAGGCAAATCAATACTTCACATCATTTAAATATGCTTTTTCCCACTAGGCATCACATATTAAAAGGAACATACACAGTCGAGGATCTCCAAAACCTGTCACAGTCTGATGGATTTGCAACAACTTTGCAGGACAACTTCCTATCGTTGTCAAAAAGAAATGGGGTTCGTTGACCATTATGCTACAACCCTTTACTTTAGGCTGTTCCTCTCATACGTGCTAAGAAAAGATATGCTGATATGACAGAGTTGTAATTATTCACATCAGCCAGTTTTCCCGAAAAGATAATTATTATTTTTTAACTTTCCCTTCCAATGAAAGCCATAAATGAGTGTTACATACAGCAACCAAGGTTCATATTACCAATGGGCCCAAACCTGGAATCTCAGGTGGGGTATGATGAAGGGGGGTTGCATCCCATAGATCTAGGGTTAACATTAATGTATTACAGAGTTAGGGCTGCCAGATCTGGGATGCAAAAATCCAGATGACCATTAAATGGCAGCAAAATTTGTAGAATTTTTACCAATGTGCTCCATTTATCTGCAAAAACAAAAAGGAACATGGTGGGAAACAGAAGGTTGCAAATGGAGGAGAACATTTAGACTGCACACAGAGAGAATGTAACATTTTGCAGATGTTAGGTAGAATAATTTGGTAACAAAAGTCTTGGCTAGAAGCACCCTTGGAATAAAGTAGTTTTCTATCTAGCCAGTTCTGAATAGAAATCTGGCAAATTTTGTGCATCTAAATAAGCTACATTTGGTCGTCTCTTTTCCAGAATCTTTCAATTGATGGAGCCAAAATAGTATCTGGTGATATTGCAGCCACAAATGGGATTATACATATAATTGATAAGGTATTTGCTTCCTAAACAAAATTTAAAAAAATACCCCCAAGTTAGCTTTTCCATCCAATTGGGAGAAAGTTCTGTAGAATTTGGCAATTTGCTCACTATGATGTTTGATAACATTTTTACTCCTAATCAAGTATTGCCTGATTGTGCACTCTGATTTTTTCCCCTTCCACTAGCACAATTTCCTTTTAGTGAACCGTGTAAAATATAGTGTTAAAATCATGAAATTATTTGACCAAACATCATGCCTACTATGCCAATTTTGTTAGAAATTTGGCATTTGTACAAAGCTTTTTTGCTTTGGGATGAAGTGAATCTTTGCCATTCTGTCTTTGTCTGGAAATCTAGGCACAATTTTTATCCATAGCAGCACTTCCATTTTGATGAGTTAGTACTGATTTTTTTTTTCTGAACCCCTGAATGATTAATATATAATGGGTGTGATTTCCTTTCCTGTGGTACACTATAGGCTGAATCTTACTGCAGCAAAATGAATTGTCTGAATCTGACCTTGTGTCTTTTGTGTTTGCAGGTTCTGGCACCTCTCAGAGGAGTGAGTGCCACATTGCCAAAACTGCTTCCTCGCTTAGAACAGATGCCCGACTACTCCATTTTCAGGAGCTATGTTATTGTAAATACTCATGTTCTTATTAAAATTCCCACACACAATCAAACCAACTTATTTCATAATTTTGCATTTGTCTTTGTATAACAGCACTACAACCTGGCCAATGAAATAGAAGCCGCGAGTGCTTACTCTGTTTTTGCTCCAAGCAACGACGCCATTGAAAGTTATCTGAAGAATAAACAGTCAGCATCTCTAGTATGTATTGACTCCCAAGGTTTTCCTTAAGAACATCATCCATCACCATCCGGATTTTCTATATATATTTTATTGTATAATTGAAATTTTAGACTTTATTTTAACTATATTTATTTATTTTAAATATATATTGTGAACCGCCCAGAGTTCCCCATGGGGGAGATGGGCGGTTATAGAAATTGAATAAATAAATAAATAAAATTATCTTCAACAGAGGTTTGTTCGCTAACTATCTGGTGGCTCAGAGCAAAACTGGAAAGTAATAGCCATTGCTCACACACTGCCAGGGTGCTGGTGGGCATTCTGGCATAAGGATAGTATGTTCTCTCTGAATATCTAAAAAACAGTGTCTGAGTGAGATGCATTAACTCTGCATATCTAAGCTTTTGTTCTAGAGGACAAGCAACTGAACTATGTCTTTCCTATGGAGCATAACCCCACATTGATCTCTCATTTGTCCCTTGACTGTTCGATGTTGGGTCCAAATAAAATTAGCATGATAAGGCACCTGGGACATTTCTGCAGCCAAGGAGTGTGCTGTTATCAATTTACAAGAAGAGTTAGATTACTTTGCTCTTTTCTATTACTGGGTTGCCAAAATTCTGCATCAGCCTGAACTGAAATGAATTGGTTCATGAATAAATAGGATTATAAGATTGATAAATAGGATGAAGGGGACTATAGTATTAATAAATCTGGAATGGATGATGGATGAACAGAGAAATTGTCAGTATTCTATAAAGCAAAGCAGGAGCAGTGCAACAAACTGATAACAATCAGAGTTTGTGATTATTAGACAAATCACATACTCTTCTAAAGCTAAACCATGATGGCTCCTCATTTTTGCTTTGTTAAAATATGGATAAGCAGATAGCAGATTAATATATTAGGGGCATCCACACAGTATGGTAAAAAAAAAAGATGGCATCCACAACAGTGCAGTCGAAGCTTCACCTGTTTTTTATGTGACACATTTATAAAAACGGGCAGAGCTTTGATTACACCATTGTGGATGCCATCTCGATTTTCATTACTATATCCTGTGGATGTCCCTGTTATTAGTATTCTCAAACTCAATGTATCTGAATAAAAATGAACACAGAACACAGGAGGCCTTAGGACCAAATGACAAGTCATGTTTCTCTGGATTTTTATTTAAATCCAAAAGAAATGTGGAGTCTGCCTTCTAGAGGAGAAATCATACAGATGAGGAAAAGCCTCTTAACCTTTTCCCCTTCAACTGCTAAAATGGCAAAACAGCTTTTTACCCTATTCTTGTCTCTCTGCCAAATGTAGTGTGAAGGAAGTACTGATGAAATTGTATGTCTATGAATAGGACGTGGCATTTATATCTTGTACATATTTAAATTCTGAAAGTATTTTTCCAGTTATAGTTACAATTAATATAACCTCTGACCTGCATACTGTTTTCATTGGAGTCTTTGAATTAAATAGGGTTTGTAGGTTTAAGAAAAATTACAAATCCTATTTACCAGATAATTACAGAACGTGTGTTCATGTAAATAATGATCTCTCTTTCAAGCCACAATGAACTTGCTCTCTCTCTAAAGAAAAATCCCTGTATCCGGTCAAAAGGTAATTCGTAATAACATCTTCTGGCTGTTGAATGGTGTTGATAACCATCTTTTTATTAGAAAAAAATGGAAATTTGACACCCTGCTAAAGTACTTAACAACCATTATTCACTGAAACTACAGAATGAAGATCAGATTCGGTATCATATTCTCCTGGGAGAGAAGCTCTTGAAAAATGACCTGCATAATGGGATGTTCAGGGAAACCATGCTTGGATTGTCCTTCAGAGTAGGATTCTTCATTCATGATGCTCAGGTGAAGCCAGTACTAATTATCATGGCATTTGCTGTAATTTATTTATCTAAACACTGCCCTGGGAAAAGATTTACATTGGCTTAATTGACCGTGTCAGAAAAGTCCTATTGGTTTCAGTAAGTAGGATTTTAAGCCAGGCTCCCCAAGAGGATGCACTGGTATAAATGTATTTGCCCTCTCAGCTAATGAGGCAACTCATCACATGTAAACATTGAATACGTGCATTAAGTGCTGGGTTTAAGGGAGAATTCAGAAAGTAGGATTGAGAACAAACGAATCAACATTAATCTTCGGCTTTAGCTAGGGTCAACTCTTTAATGTCGCTTTTCTGCTTCTTCCAAGGCTGTATTTTTGAAGTGGAATGGTATTTTTTTCCAAATGGTCTTAACCAGAATTTCCAAACCAGGTGCTTTCCAGATATGATGGAATATAACCCCATCATTCTGCCCAGCACAATTATTAGTCACCATTTGGGGAGATGCTAGGCTAGATTAAAACTTTTTAACAGAGGCAGAGACAGCAGCATCCACAAGATATCACTGCTTTCATGATGAAAGAAATGTTGTGATGTTGCAACACATGCTTTTACCCTTTGGGGGCAGTTGTCACACTTGCAGTGCACATAGAAAAGGGGTGAGGCTTGCATTGCAACTCTGCCTACAACCATCAGATCCTTCTTATCCTTCCCGTGGACACTGCTGCTCAGAGAACCAGAGGGATGCACAGTGATATCCCATAGAGTTTCATCACGTGGTTTAACCATGTGCAGTTAAATTATATGCAGTCTAGTCATATGATCAGAAATAAACAAAATCTTTTCTTACAGAAATATAATGGTTTGAACAAGATGTAATTCTGCAGCTGCAGACTTTCAGTTCAAGGTTTTCTAATGCAACACCCTTTATTACACTTACTAGCTGAACAAAATGGGGGCGGGGTGGGAGTAAATGTTATGCAAGCAATATTTTTATAAGTAATATCCCTCTCACATGTTAACCTTTTGTGCATAGCTCTACATAAATGAGGCACCGATAATTTACCCAAATGTTGCAACAGACAAAGGAATAATCCATGGACTGGGAAGAGTAATGGAAATTGTAAAGAACAGATGTGATATTAATGATACAATTATTATAAATGTAAGTTGCGCCCTTCTGAACATGCATTGCCTTTTTTCATTAATGTGCATTGAACAAATACCATTCAATATATACTTAAAGCAAAATAATTTTTGGCTTGTACTAAATTGTAATGATGTATGTTGCAATTAGCATTATAATAACACAGCGGTCTAACATAAGCCACCCAGGACTTTCTATTAATCTGGTTTTGTCTAGTTTCTGTAATAGTAACATACATATACATATCTCCATCCAGATATTTATCTCTATATAATCTGCCTAATAATAAGACACCATTTCCCATCTTGGTATCATCTATCTATGTTGGAACAGTAATTCCCAGGTAGCATATGGAGAGAAAGCTGGGCTGCAATCTGATAATTAATCAGTTGACCAATTCAGCTCTTATCTACCTTCTTTGGCAGTGGCTCCCTAGCTGTCTTTCCTATTCTCCCCACCTCTCCCCAACTTCTAAGCTTGAACCTACATACATTTCATGCTCTCAGCAATTGCCTGGGCTTTAGATATAGAAGGGCACTTCTGATGTAAAGATGCACTTACTCTGTTGTTTGAAATACCATAGCAAACTCAAGCCCATCTATTTGCATGTCAGGTCTCCCATGTTTGCGATCTCAAATTGTTCATTTGCAAGATGCTCAGGACATACTTTATCAGTCCCTCTTGTACAGCCTCACAACAGTCTGTTGTAGCGTGGCTCCAGATTGAAAGGAAGTGCCTGGGCCAAGATCACAGTCTTTCACGGTGACTCTTAGGTCTCATTTTTCCTCCACTGATTTTATTTTGGTTTACAGTGAGAGGCAGATCCCAAAAGAGACACAAAAAGAAATAAATGAAATGGTAATGGCCAATTTATATTCAAACCACAGAGTAAAATCATTTTGGGGAATAATTGTAAGAAAGATAAGTAAAGCTAATTGATCAAGGAAATTGTCAATGCTTCTCTGCACGTGCAAGAGCTCTTATGCTCACATAGCAATACAGAAATGCTTTCTGGGTCTACTCTTTTGCAAATGTATGTTTTCTTTTTAAGGGAAAGTGTGTGCCCTGCTCATATATATCTAACTGTCCTGCTGGAAGTAGACGAATTGTAAGTATTTGAGAATGAAATTGCTAGAAATAGGGAGTAGCATCTAAATCTGTCTCCCATATTTGTGTGCATCCAGCTATTATTGCCTGTAAGCTACATAGATTCTGAGTAGGAATTAGCACAAGTTCTCTTCTATTGGCTGATATTGGCTGATCTCAAGAAAGTCAGCAGAGCCAGATCTGGTGAGTACTTGGGTGGGAAAACACCAGGAAATCCTAGGACTACAGTCTAGACTGGGATGTCAAAAAACATCCAGGAAAAGGGCAATGGCAAACCACTTCAGTATTGCTATGAAAACTACATGGATGTTTCTATGAAGTCATCAACAACTGAACTTGACTGGAAAGAGGCTTTATCTTATGTAATTACCTGCTTTGGGGGACAGATTTCCAATCCAGCTATTTTTCATCTAATTTTTAATTTAAAATCCATAGGTTTTTTTTTCCAGATTATATTTGGGAGTGGACATGGGTAGCAGTTACTTCTAAATTTGGCAAGATTGCCAAACTGTCTCTTGAGACTTAAGCAAAGAACAAAAAAAACCACTCAGACTGCTTATAACAACCTTGCACTCTTGAAAGAGTACACTGGCTGGAGTGGCCACATGACAATGCTGTAGATTGCACAGCTGTAAGTAAAAACATGAAGAGGCTCTAAGCTACTCTGTAAAACAAACACAGTGTATGCAATCCTCATCTGCTTCTTTTATACATTTTTCTCAGGAAGAACAAAAATCAACAGGTTGTGAATCTGGGTAGCATTTCTTCTACTATGGGTCTGCTGCAACAAAATGTCCAAATTGGCTTCCAGTATGATTCCTGATGGAATTCTTTTTTGATCCCTTAATACTAAGAAATATGGCCCATGTAAGATACTCTGAAAATAAGTACGACTATTGAATTCATGGGTGGATGCCCAAGAACAACTCTTGCATAGCTGACTGTTGGCTAACATATTGCTGAGAAGTACACCAAACCAACCACTGGATAAGAGAGAATCAGAACAACACCAGAGACCTGAATTGAGCCCATGTTTCTATATTGATGCAGACTTAAGGCTGAAAATATAATATGGGTAAAACCTCAAAAAACTCTTGAGAATAATGTTTGAAAGAGGATTGAATATAAAATCATCTAAATAGCTGTCTCAGTAGAAAAAGATCTCAGAAAAACAGTAGTGTTTTCCAGGACTTCTCTGTCTATCTTGTCTGACTAAAGCTGCTATAGCTGTTTATGTACCAGGATATTAGTAGAAAATTCTTTATGACAACTTCAGTGAGAGTTATTTTAAATGAGAAGTTATTCAATATTCTTTATAACTGTTGGCATCTCTCAACTGTGTATTTATTTAACAAATATAAGAATAAGAGCAAATTTAGCAGATCAATGTACAAAGAGCAGGTTTCTCAAGGTCTTAGAATCTAAAAATAGTCATTGGGAAACAACAAAAGACAAGGCAAAGAATATAAAAGCAATTGTAGCTCTGTTATCCATGATGAAAATTATCCCAACTCCAAAAAAGTGCTTTCTTTATTAGGTGAACTAGTTTTATTTATTTATTTTATTTATTTATCGAATTTATCACCGCCCATCTCCACCCCGAGGAGGGACCTCTTTGTTTTACATAATTTTTGCACATTTTTGAGTTGCAAAAACTCTTGATCAAGGAGTGGGTTAAAAAAAATGGGGGGAGGAAAATGTGGTCTATTTTGGTAAACTGGTAGAAATCTCTTTCCTAAATTACATTGTTGGATGGAGTGATGAAGAACCTGTAGATATGCTCAGAGTAAGATTAATTTTAAAATTAACTTTAAAATAAATCAGGTTAAAGTTGAATGCTCATCAAGATGGACTTACTGTTTGTGCAGAAGAGATTTCTGTTTCCTCCAGTGATAACTCTGGATATCTTGAAAGAAGAAGGGAAGAATAAACATTTACAAAAGTATCAGTATAGAGTCCAAGAGGAGGAAGGAACTGAATATACATCAAACCATCAGGTCCAGAAACTTTCCCAGTTTTCATGGATTAATAGTGTCTATTATTTCCTCTAATGATAATGCTCAAGCCAAATAAGCAATTTGATCTTGCAAAATCTTCAAGATATATACTTTAATCAAAAAAGCATGAACTTGTTCCTGAGAAACCATTGAATCAACACTATAAGCTTGGGTAAAAATTGTGAGGTATTGAATTAGAGTCATTATATACTTGTCCAAGGAATCCTTAATTGTACAAATATTTACCTGGCTTTCTCCCTCCATATATAGGCATAATTTTGGTTGTTTGCAAAGTTTACATGATATGGACATTTTAATAACATACCTAAATACCACCTTGAATCAACAGAATGAATGTTCCCCCCAAAATTGATCAACTTACTAGAATATAGTCAGATATAACAATAGAACTTATACTACATTTCCTATCCAATCAATCAAAAATCGAGATATTAAAAAAATCAAGTTAAGAAAGTTCTGATGGGGAGCTAAAAAAGAAAAAAGAAGTAATCCAAGACATGCCTCATTGAGCTGTTTTATCATTCCGGATTATTTGAGATGGCTGATGTGATGGAATCTGTCTCTGAGGGAGAAGGTGATGTTACGGAGATTGCGGGCGAAGGAGGAGGGGGCGCTTTCCAGGGTGAGAAGCGCGTTCACAGCGTCGAAGACCTTGGGCACCTGTCCAAGAAAGTCAGGCTGGACCCGCCTTAGGATGCCTGGGGTTTTTTCCCAGAGAACTGCTTAGTGTGGCTTAGTTTGGCAAGATTCTGTGTAAAGAATTCTGTACTTATTTTTAAAATATTACATTGTTTGAAGTAGATTTAAAATACTACATCAAATTTAGAATAGTATTTCTACAGTATACATATATATGTTAAATACAGTATTTAACAGATGTTTTATTAATATCTTTTTTATTAAAAATAGTTATTCTTTCATACAGCCAGGCAAGAAGGGGATCTGCTATTACCTCAACTTCTTTGAGAAAACCCTGCGTGTTGGATGCCAGTCAAAATGTGCTAAAACTATAATAGTAAGTATACTATTGCTACAATACCATGTAAAAGAGTGTTAGATTTCTATATTGCTCTAAGCCTGAGATACTAAATCCAGAAGGTGCAGGATGCTGAGACCCCAGATCTACATCATAATAATTCAGTGGCAACATGGCAAGTTTTAGTGACATAATTTCTTTTCTTTGGGTTGGGGGGACAATTAGTTGAAAAATATATTTTAATTTAACTATTTTCTGGGTTTTTTTTAAAGCCACACATTTTCCCCCTTAAATGTTCCAGTGATGTACAGCCCCTGCCCCATGTGATCCTCAGAGACAAAATAATAGAAAAAAATGTTCAGCTTCTGACTAAAAGGAATAGTACAGATTTTAACACTGTTTATGTGCAGGTAAATTTTGGGAAACTACCCACAAAAGTTTGCGCAGCACTGGGCAACGCTGACTTAGCCAACATACTACACTGATTCTGGGTTATTTAAGAAAAAAACACTAAAATAAACCATGATTCAGCACAACAGGTGAACACAGCCACAGAATGTGGAGAACTGATTATTATGTCTAACTCCAAAAAGGCATCTATGTGCTCTTGACAACCAGCTCAAGAATTCTATCCTTACTCTCTGGTTTTCTTCTTTTCTATGGATTCCAATTACAGTAGCCTTAAAGAATTTACTTCTTTTTAGACCAGAGAATGTTGTGCAGGATTCTATGGCCCACAGTGTGAGCCTTGTCCAGGATTATCCGGAAATACGTGTTTTGGCAATGGAATTTGCTTGGATGGCATCAATGGCACGGGGTCTTGCCAGTGTGAAGCAGGATTCCAGGGAGTGGCCTGTGATCGATGTATTGAAGGCAAATATGGCACCAACTGTGATCAAGGTACAGTAATTGTCAGGGAGTCGTAGTCACAGATGTAACAAATTATTCTACCCCAATCCTTTTTTTGTTTCTTTGCTTCTTGTGGACCACAGTGAAATTCAGAGGGATTTCCTTGGAGAGCAATTTAGTAGGATCCATATGCACCCAAGTGACTGCAGTGCTATCAATGAATAATCAAAAGTTTAAACAACCTTTTACTTAATTTTATGTTCTAATGTGTTACATTTTACTACTGTGTTTTTCAAAGCATGCCTATCATCTTGATACGTATTTCTGAGTAAAGGTATCATTCATGGCCCATATACTTCCCAACTGAATATATTCTTTGATTTCCCAGCAAATCAAACTGTACACTTAGAAGTCAGATCACTGAACCCCTTATTTTTCCTTTGGTAAGTAGATTCAGTGCACTTTTGTACTCACGGAAGAGTCATTCAACAAATGAATCAACAATCATTCAACAAATTATTCAACAATCATTCAACAAATCTGAAGATCCACTCTGCCCTTTGTATTAGATGTTGACCAACTGCATGTAAAATAGCCTGCTGGATCTCAGTGATTTCCACGAGGCAACCGGCTACAATTCTTCAGAGTTCAGTTCAGAGTCCAAGCTTTGAAAGGAAAGCAACAGCACCATTGCTCACACCACGTTGTGTGTGCTACACTTGTCATATTGTAGCTTAGGCATTTTTTTAGCAAATGTAGACAAAGATGTAACTCAAGCAACTGCAAAACATACATAAACTATACTGTTAAAATATTTCAGTAAATTGAACCACTTGCTAGAAGGGATTAAGGGAGAACTGATTATATGCTAGTCATTACTACTGTTTTATGAGCTATTCACATTTAAAATCACCCTTTTGCTTTTAGAATGTCCCTGCATCCATGGGAAATGCAGCAGCGGTATTAAAGGAGATGGCAGCTGTGAATGTGATGTGGGTTGGAGAGGTGTCAAATGTGATAGTGGTAAGTGTGACTGCTGCATCCTGTTTCAGAGTTAAAAGTAGTAATGGTGTCATCCGCAGTTCTGGGCAGGCCTTCTCTCTTTCACAGAGAATTCATTCTCGGAACAATATGCAGGACCCAGCCAGGCATGTTTTGCTGCCAAAGGTCAAGGACAAAACAGCCCTCTTGTGTTCCATCAGCAGAAAGTGACTGGTCTAGCAGCTTAAATTTACTATAACGAGGCATTTGAGGCCGAAGGCTAGGTTGAGAAGCCCATACTCAGTTCTGCCATCTAAAGAGGAAAACATCTGGGGAAGGTTCAAGAGAAACAACGTGAATTTGTTCCTTTGTTTTCCTGTGTCTGCTGTCTGGGTTTTTTCTTACTTTTCTTCCTTCCTTCCTTCCTTCCTTTCTTTCTTTCTTTCTTTCTTTCTTTCTTTCTTTCTTTCTTTCTTTTTTTTTTTTGCTTCAAAAATGAACACATACATGGAGAAAGCTGCTGTTTTTGTTATAAATTCTGTATAGTTCCCAAGAGTGAGCTTAGTTTTAACAGCAAAAAGGTGGTATTTGAGTTTTATCCAGAATATGTGCAGGAAGGAAGAAGCATTTAAACATGTGACTTGTCATTTCAAATCGAAAGTGATATAGTCCAAGAAAATCTGTGCATACCGCTCAGCTCTATGCACAGATTTTCAGCTCAACAAGATAAAGGGGAGAAAGGAGAGGATATCAGTCTTAGACTGTAGAATAATGTAAAAAGGTAAAGGTTCCCCCCACACATTTGTGCAGTTGTGTCCGACTCTAGGGGCTGGTGCTCATCTCCGGTTGTTAGCCGAAGAGCCAACATTGTCTGAAGACGCTTCCACGGTCATGTGGCCGCATGACGCACACGGAACGCTGTTACCTACCCACCGAAGTGGTACCTATTAATCTACTTGCATTTGCATGCTTTTGAATTGCTAGGTTGGCAAGAGCTGGAGCTAGTGCGGGAGCTCACTCCGCATGCAGGGCTAGGGATTCGAACCTCCGAACTTGCGATCTTCCGATCGACAAGCCTGGCGTCTTACCCGCTGAGCCACCACGCCCCTTGTAGAATAATGTATTGACTAACAAAAACATATTTTCTCTTCCCCAGCAATCAAAGATGATCAGTGCAACAGTACCTGCCACACCAGTGCCAAGTATGTATTGCATCAAACTAGCTAATAAGAATTAGACTGAATTCTCACCATCCTATACCTGACACTGACCCTAACCCTAATATTTAATATTTTCCCTAGGTATAAAATTTATTTTGAAGTATTTTGAAGTAAGGGCCAGTTTGGTGTAGTGGTTAGGTGTAACGGAATGTGAGAATGACCTTGGAAGACGGGGGTGGGGGGAAGAGATGCTGCCTAGGGATAAAACAGGGAGGAGCCTGCAACTGAGTAATGGGCAGAGAAAGAAACTTAGAAAGGACCCTCCCTAAGGATCAAGCAGTAAATAGGGACAACGGGAGATTTGTACTTTCCGGCTTGCAAGATTCTGTTAATGTAGCCTTACAATAAAGGTGAATTAGATCATCTCGTCATGTTTCTTGTCTGGTTTAACTGGGAGGGCTGACATCAAGGTATCAGGCTAGAAACTGGGAGATGGCGAGTTCTAGTCCCACCTTAGGCACGAAGCCAGCTGGGTGACCCTGGGCCAGTCACTCTCTCTCAGCCCTAGGAAGCAGGCAATGGCAAACCACTTCTGAAAAACCTTGCCTAGAAAACTGCAGGAACTTGTCCAGGCAGTTGCCAGGAGTCAAAAACTGACTTGAAGGCAACAAAAAAAAAGGAAGAGAAAGAGAAAGCTCTCATGACAATAGGTAGTAGTTAGGTTGGGGTGGGTGGGCATAGTTATTAGTTAATTATTGAAATAATAGTATCCTTTTGGAGACTATTAGTTCCTGTGGACTGAGCAAAATTGGTATGGTGGTTAGCATAGTTTATAGGTGTCGAAGTAGCAACATAGCTAGCATTCTGTTAAATAGGAAACTTCCAGTCATTGCTTGCTTGCCTTAGAGTACAAATACTATCTTACTGTAAATTACATGATTTGTTTGGCTATTGTCTTGAGTACTTATTTCATGTGTCTGGTAATGCCGCCTTCTACAACTTGCTACCCTATAGACATGTTGGATTACAACTCCCATAATCCACCAGTTTCTGGCATCTGTAGATTACTAGGCAGTAGGAGGTTGCAGTAAGTGATCAAGAAGTCCAACTTTTATAGCCTTTTGAAAGACTGATTTTAAAAAAAGAAGCATCTCTGAAATAATGGTTTATGCATTATCTTGCCTGTTTAAGAAGAACATATAAAAATTAAAATAAGATCCTGAATTGCAATTTATGTAGGAATGATTGTAAATAGGCTGAAGACTTTCTTCAGCCAGGTGCTTCTCAACTATGTTGGACAACAGCTTCTGTATTTCCCAACTACAGGCCATGCTGTTTGAGGTTGATGGGAAGTGTAGCCCAAACCAGATGGAAACCATTAGACACCCAGCCATTGCTCTACAGTCCAAATGACTGAAGTAGCATAAATCATCTATAATAAAATGAGTAACATAATAACATCAGGGGAATATTTTCCTGTTGAAGATTGCAATCCCTCTTGGGTATTAAGCCAGTGGCTGCATTTTAGAATCAGCTGTGTCAAATGCAGCATTAACCAAGGAAGCCCCTCACCTCCACCCCCACCCCCACCCCCACCCCACCCCCACACACACACTTTTCTTTTGTCCTGAACATGTCCATAAGTTATGCTAAATCCGTCTTGCTGGAGCATCCACTATTCCTCTGGTTGGTTGTTTATTTCAGTTCCAACCAGTAACGACAATTCTTCAGATTTGGAAAGCACACTTTACCATAGAAAAGTAATCAAATATGGCAATGAGTTGTGTGGGATGATGATGTGTTAATGTTAACCAGACAGAGTGGTTAAATGGGTCATGTAAATTATTTTTTTTCCTCTTCTCCTTCCCCCTCTCTCCCACCTCTCCGAGCCTTCCTTTTCTCCCCATCCAGCAGGCACAACAGACTGACACTTGCAAATGACTTTTGAAATTAGACCAACAGCCACATGTTGCTCATGCTGCAGATTGAATATGTACAGTGTGCAGACAACTGTTTTTAACCAAAAAAGCATTTTCCATTTGCAAATTTGATGTTTAATTAGATATACAGTACACCTCTTCTAGAGGGGCGTGGTGGCTCAGCGGGTAAGATGCCAGGCTTGTTGATCGAAAGATCGCAAGTTCGGAGGTTCGAATCCCTAGCCCCGCGTGACGGAGTGAGCTCCCACACTTGCCTCAGCTCTTGCCAACCTAGCAATTCGAAAGCATGCAAATGCAAGTAGATGAATAGGTACCACTTTGGTGGGTAGGTAAGAGCGTTCCACGCGCGTCATGCGGCCACATGACCGCGGAAGCGTCTTCGGACAACGCTGGCTCTTCGGCTAACAAACGGAGATGAGCACCAGCCCCTAGAGTCAGACACGACTGCACAAATGTGCGGGGGGAACCTTTACCTTTTTACACCTCTTCTATTTAGCATATCTGGTAGACTTTTATTATGGCCCTAGTCAATGAAGTGAATTTATATTATGACAACTAACTTAGGTTTTCCAAGCATGCCGTTCCTTTTTTATCCATTGCAAATTGTAATCTGTCTTTATTTTCTATTTTAGCTGCTTTCTGAATCCTGTTGGTCCGGCATATTGCAAATGTGCAGCTGGGTTTAAAGGGAACGGCACATATTGTACAGGTAAGTGGGATTCATTCTGCTTGAGAGTTCATATAATCTAGGCCTGACATTCAGAAAAAGCTGATCTAGCAGGAGGTTGAATTAATATATTATAATGAGTTACTTTAAAAACTAATTTCTGATGTTTTTTTTAAAGATAAGCTTAAAAAAATACTGATTTACTAACATTCAACCAAAGAAAACTCTGATAGCTAGTAGATGCTGGAGAATGCTTCCTCTGACAATTAATTGTGAATCAATTAGAAGTCCAGCACATGGTCTGGAGAAGAGGGCAGGCAGGAAGCAGGCAATTTTTAAAATCAAAACCTGACTTTGTGGTCAGTAGCAGACTTTTCAGGACCCTGGACAGATTCCAGGAAGCAAGTACATTATCCAGTGAAACCTGAAACATTTTATGATTCTTGTATTCCTCTCAGATTCTCTTTCACTAAGCAAGAAAACAATAGAAAGATATGCCTTGAGTTGAGTCAGTTTTTGATTACATTATCTTAGCAACATTGTATTTAGCCCTGGGATTTCAAGGTGGTCTCCCATCCAAGTACTGACCAAGTTGAACCTACATATATTTTTTCAAGGTCAGCCTAGGTCAACTAGATATTTCCACGTGCTAAAAAGTTCAAGAGTGCAGAGCCTTATGATGGGATATACGCTGGCTTAAAGGGGAAAAACCGAGGCTTGAGATTAAACAGACAAGAATGCAGCTTGTTAGGGCTAACAGTGTTTACTGGTAGCATAAGGCAATAATGCAGATACAGTACATTATCGCAAAAATGAAAAAGATGAATATACAAGATACATCATTGTAAAAGGAAAAACAAAACAAACTTATAAGCAGAGTTCCGTGTATTGATCCCAGGGCCAGAGTTCCTGCCATGGCCTATACCCAAAGCCAGGCATAGCTCACTCTGCCCAGTCCACAGGAAGTGAACACGTGAAGAACTACATGGCTAAAAAACACTAGAAATCAAGAAGCATAGAACACCATTTTGCATGGTTCTATATTCAGTTCTTCTAGCTTTCTGATTGGCTGGATGTTAGCTGTTACACACACTAGGCCCAAAGCATTAGGCCTAAAGCACATAGCATGACCTGCTATTGGGTAGCAGTGCTGCATCTAAGCACTGAGTTCCCCCCCTCCTTGCTCAGGGGGCCTGGGCAAGGCTTCCCACAGAAGGAAATCAGGAGGATTTGTTCCCATGGGAAGATCCATTGCTAGCCATAACATGGTACCTTCTCGCTCCCTATCTCATGAGGATGTAAACAAAGCCAAGGCTTCTCTGTTATCCAGCCACCTGGCATTCACGTCATCATGAGAACGCTGTGCTTTGTACAGGAATAATTTGCCAAGTCAACACAAGAACTCTAACAATGGGGTTTCGACCATAGAGATCTAGTAATGCTATATGGAGTATGAAGTTCATGGAAGTAAGTACGTTGTCCCTTGCTAGATATAAATTGAGGGGCTGCAGTCTTTGGTCTTGGGATGGTTCCTTTGGTATCTCAGGTTCAAGTTTGGTGCTCAAGCACCATACCTTCTTCACTTCCACTGTCTTCTCAGCCTGTATATCTATATCACGGCAGGACTCCAATAATGCAGTGAGGAAATTTGATGGTAGGTCTTCTCTTCTTGTCACAAAGACTGAAATACATCACATAAAAGAAAGTGCTATTACATGGTAGGATTGTTGGTCTGGAAAAGTTTCTAATGGGTTTAAATATATTTGGTAGCATAATGAAATCACTGGATGCCAGACATATCCAAATAGGCACAGAAATTATGTTCTGCTCCATTCTCTCTACTATGAATAAAGTACCTATGGGATATGTGCAACATGATTGGGAAAAGTATAATCTCTGCAATGATGGTCTTTTTTCTTTAGTTTTTGTAATACTGTGCATTTTGCAAATATGCAAGTAGAGCATCAGTAGAGAAAACAACAAGCATTCTTACAGAGTAGCCAACCCTACATCATATTTCCTGAGAGAGGGATCCCTGCTTGTAGCTAATTCATCATGCTCAGACTTTGTGTCTTAAAAATCTCTTATTCTTCATCCACACAACTTGTAGCAACTTCCTTGCCTACCCAGAGGGATCACCTCTCACACCTCTCAATAAACTTGTCCTTTGAGAAATCTCCTGTCAGTTAGTTTCCCTATAAAGATAACATCCCACAATTTCTGGGATATCCTGATTGGCAAAGAAATGGTCAGCCAATCTGCAGCAACATGTATTTTAGGTATACACATAAGGAACAAAATAAATTCATGTTCACATTTATACAACACAGATACAGTATGCTTGCTATGCAGACATTTTTCTGTAAAATTAAATTTTAGTTTGACCTATTTAAATTTGCTATTGAACCTAAAAGAATTTAAGTGGTGCAAGGAATGCAACATAACTTCAATTCTGCATGCTTTTCCAGCTATTAATGCATGTGAGAACAACAATGGAGGTTGCTCTGCCAAAGCAGAATGTAGACGTACCACTCCAGGAAACAGAGTGTGTGTTTGCAGAACAGGTTACTCTGGCGATGGAATCGCCTGCTTTGGTAAGTGCTTGTTTTATATCTACCATATCTTGCATATTTCCATGACATGAAATTGCTCCAGCTGGTTAACATGACAATGTCTGCCCCTTCCTCCCTTCCTTCCTTCCCATTTAATCACAATTCACAATTAGCAGCTCCTCTGTAATTAAGCATCTCATTTTAATTAGTGCTAACTGAAGTTGAAACCTATAAGTTAAAGAGACAGCACACATATTCATGTTAATCAGTTGGAATCATATGTCATGCAAAGTCACTTTTTATCAGTAAATGTGTTATGCAATGTATTTATTGCATACTGTATGTTTGTTTATATAGACACATATACATATCCACATACATACATGCTATTCATGAGGCAGCTGGCAAGCTGACAACACAGTGAAGCATCTTTTCCCAACCTCACGTCACTTAGAGCAGGGTTTCTCAACCAGGGTTCCATGGAACCCTAGGGATCTGAGAGAGGTCCCTAGGGGTTCCCTGGGAGATCACAATTTCTTTAAAAAATTATTTCCAATTCGGGCAACTTCACATTAAAGAGGTACATTTCATTCTTTATTTTTAGTTTAAGAACACTATTAATATATATATATATATATATATATACATACATACATACATACATACATACATACATACATACATACAGGCCTACACATAAAACGAATATAATAATTCTGTAACTTCTGGCCTATATTTGAGCCTGAATGTGCAGGAGTTCCCTGAGGCCTGAAAAATATTTCCAGGGTTCTTCCAGGGTCAAAAAGTTGAGAAACGCTGCCTTAGAGTTATTGGGATGATAGCTTTCAGAATTCCAAGCCAGATCTAAGAGTTGAAGCACTAATTTGGTTGGGAAAAGCTGCTATAGGGATAACTAGTTTTCTGAAGAGATTTTTTTTTGGGGGGTGTCTTTAAGTCACTGTTGATTCCTAGCAACCACCTGGACAAGTCCCTGAAGTTTTCTTGGCAAGATTTCAGAAATGGTTTGCCATTGCCTGCTTCCTAGGGCTGAGAGAAAGTGACTGGCCCAAGGTCACCCAGTTGGCTTTGTGCCTAAGGTGGGACTAGAACTCATGGTCTAGTTTCTAGCTGGGTGCCTTAACCACTACACCAAACTGGTTCTCAAAGAGAACATCATGCTTGGGGTGGGGTGGGGAATAGCCAGTCTTGGGGTTGGCTGGTCTCTTAGATTTCTCTTGTCCAGCCCGACCAGCTCTTGGGATAAGATCTACCGTTCCTTGGATCTGATTGTAACTATGTATTTTATGATTACTGATATTATTTATGGTTTTTTTTATTGATTTTAAACTATTTTATTGTGAACCGCCTAGGGTCCCTCCTTGGGAGGGAGATGGGCGGGATATAAGTATGATAGATAGATAGATAGATAGATAGATAGATAGATAGATAGATAGATAGATAGATGATAGATAGATGATAGATAGATAAATTATCCATTGCTAATATTGTCTATGAAGGTTCTCAGTCATCCAGGTGGAATTGTCTGTAGCTTGAATCATGTCAACTGGATTTCTATTTTCTCAGTGGAAACGTTTCGCTCCTTATCCAAGGAGCTCAGACTGAAGAAGCTCCTTGGATAAGGAGCGAAACGTTTCCACTGAGAAAATAGAAATCCAGTTGACATGATTGCTAATATTGTTGCACTGTCTTGGTCTGGGTTAAGAGATTATCTGCACATTCAGAAAGCACAAGTGTAACAGGTCAAACCATTTCACTATTTACATAGTGCCTGGATTGTATCAAAGTGCTGTCATGCAAGTGAAAATCTTATGCATATGAAAACCTTACACATCAAAGTAGACCTCAGGAAAGTACTGTATGTAGCATCTCCATTACAAATACTGCATTTTATTCTGCATTTATTTCCAAACTAAGAAGGATTTTCATAAGGAGTTATTATGAGTAAAAAAACAGAAATAATTACAATAAACCAGCACTCATTTAATTTGAGTTTCATGAAAGTTAAAATAATATTAAATGGGTTTTTTTCCCCTTTTGTTTGGTCTCCTAAAGAAATCAACCCCTGCTTGCAGAAGAATGGAGGATGTGATAAAAATGCAGAGTGCACTCACACTGGACCCAACAAGGTAAACAGTATCTTATATTAATCATGCATTACATTGCAGGGAGTAATAGTGGCAAATCACAGGCTACAGTTTGACAATATAATTACATGCAGCTGCTCTCAAATGAGTTAGGGCACTTGTCCATTTTGCCTGGTGTCCTTCCTTCTGATTGATGGTGGTTCTCTGGCATTTAAAGCTGAAACCTTATCTGCTTCCTGGGATCTGAGATCTTTTCTAACTGGAAATGCCAGGAACTGAGCCTTGGATCATATTCATCCAAAGAAATGTGATAAATATGATATAAAAAAAGATATGGTCTCTGCTGAACTAGGTGGCCTACACAAGTACATAACTAGGAGGTCAGATATAATCTAACCATTTGGAGCCCTGAGTGATTAGACAGGTAGGGAGAAAAACTGGAAACAGGAGGACCATGGAGACTTGAGGCGTAAAGGGAACCAAGCAGGAGAGAGTGATCACTAGCACTGACATGGATCAGGGAATAAAATGGTATCCTGCCCTATCTCTTAACCTGGATTGTTTCCTTATTCTGACAGGCAGCATGTAACTGTTTAAATGGCTATTCTGGAGATGGGGAAACATGCACATATATCAGTCCCTGTATATTGGTGAGTCTAGCCTTTTACTGGCACTGTCCTTCATATACATCCTTTACTTCTCAGGCAACCATCTCTAATACAAGTCAAGAACTGGCAGCTTTTTTTAACCACCATTAATTAATTAATTAATGGCTGCATTCACTGATATATGAGCTGTAAGGAGATGTGAGGAAATTTGCTCTAATTTGCTCTAGCCTCCTGCTAAGATTCAGTGGGGCGTGGTGGCTCAGTGGGTAAGACACCTGGCTTGTTGATCAGAAGATCACAAGTTCGGAGGTTCTAATCCCTAGCCCTGAGTGCGGAGTGAGCTCCCGCACTAGCTCCAGCTCTTGCCAACCTAGCAATTCGAAAGCATGCAAATGCAAGTAGATTAATAGGTACCACTTTGGTGGGTAGGTAACAGCGTTCCGCGTGCGTCATGCGGCCACATGACCGTGGAAGCGTCTTCGGACAACGCTGGCTCTTCGGCTAACAAACGGAGATGAGCACTGACCCCTAGAGTTGGACACAACTGCACAAATGTGCGGGGGGAACCTTTACCTTTTTACCAGCTAAGATTCATCAGGATAAGGCCAGGAATTTGATTCTGGTGGTGATGGTATGAAGCTAATGCAACTGAAATTAACTGCCTTTCTTTCTGTCTTTCTGTGTCAAACAACAAAAAAATCATCCAACAAATTTATTTTTGGGAGTGCCACCACCATCCCAAACATTTTCATTTTTATTCCTCCCCCTTCATGCTTCTCTTAAGCAAAGCAACGCCACAGGGGGGCACACTATACATTGGAGAAACTTTCAGCAGAAACGGTTCTGGTCTTGTGTCTGCCCTACAAGCTGCTTTGTTGTGCTTTCCCCCAGCCCAGGTCTCAGACCTGTATTCCTGTTGACTCCCCGTTTGCTTGAAGGTGATGGGATCTGCAAAGAGTTTCAAGGAAGGATCCAGCCCTTATCCTCTCCACCATCCTCACCTCTGCATCCTTCATTTGGCATAGAAGTACAAACAGGGACAATAAAACTTTCATAGTTGCTAATCACAATGTCTAATTATTCTCTCCAGTTTGGAAATAGTTTGGGTTTCGCTGAAAAACATAAACAAGAACATTCAAGTCCTTTTTCCAGGATATATATACTGTATATGAATGAAACTTATACTAAAATTCATTGAGACAAAGTATATGTTGGCTGATGTTGCTTGCTTCCCTCTGATCAGAATAATGGTGGATGTGGAGAAAATGCCATTTGCAATGATACTTTGCAGTCAGGAAGGACCTGCACCTGTAAACCCAACTACATTGGAGATGGGTTTATTTGCAGAGGTAACATCTTAATGGTGAGATATCTTTCTTATCTTTCTTACTGGATATTGGTGATCAATGTTTGTGCTCAGTAGCAGCAGGTCAAATTACACCAGAGTATGGCCTCTGCATGGACAGTGGCTACAAAGGCCTGAATATAGCAACAGATCCCACAGGAAAACACATGAGTTACAATTATACCACTAGTGGGGCATCTAAGCCTGGACCTTAGAGCCCAAATCTAGAGCTCTAGGGATCCTCTAAATGAGAAATGTTGAGGACAATTGCAAGTTGGCCTGGCATCAGTCTGTATGGGCAAGTGGAAACCACTGCTGCTATTTATTTATTTTCAAAAGTATTTTGTAGCCAAAAGACAGGCTGCACATGTCTTAAATTTTTATTGTCCTTTTCTAATACAAATAGTCCTCACCCCATGTCTAAGAAATAATAGAAACATTCAGTTTTGATGTACTTAAGTAGTGAAATTCGATACCGTCGACCACGGTATACTTTTGGGGCAGCTCGAGGAGTTGGGGGCGGGCAGCGTGGTTTTGCGCTGGTTTGCCTCCTTCCTCCAGGGCCGTTCCCAGTCGGTGTTGATAGGGGAGGAGAGAGCTGACCCGAGACCCCTGACTTGTGGGGTGCCTCAGGGGTCGGTTCTCTCTCCTCTCCTATTCAACATCTACATGAAGCCGCTGGGCAAGATCATCTGTCACCACGGGATGAGGTATCACCAATATGCTGATGATACCCAGTTATACATCTCCGTCCCAGGTGAAGTAAGTGATGCAGTCAATGCCTTATCTCAGTGCCTGGAGGCTGTGGGGGTCTGGATGGGGAACAACAGGCTTCAACTGAACCCTGGTAAGACGGAGTGGCTGTGGATTGATGGCCCCCCTGGATCCGGGAAGTTGTCATCTTTGGTTCTGGGTGGGGTTGCACTACCCCACTCGGATCCAGTGCAGAATCTGGGGGTCCTCCTGGACTCGCGACTCCTGCTCGAAGAGCAGGTGGCAGTCGTGGCCAGGAGGGCCTTTGCACAGCTTCGAGTTGTGCGCCAGTTACGCCCTTTCCTGGATCAGGAGGCCCTCCAAACAGTCACTCACGCCTTTGTCATCTCCCGTATAGACTATTGTAATGCGCTCTACATGGGGCTACCCTTGAAGAGTATCCGGAAGCTTCAGCTGGTGCAGAATGCGGCGGCACGAGCAGTTATGGGTGCCAGGAGATCGGCACATGTGACACCTCTGCTACGCGAGCTGCATTGGGTGCCAGTTTGCTTCCGGGTCCAATTCAAGGTGTTGGTGATTACCTTTAAAGCCCTACACGGCATAGGACCAGGGTACCTGAGGGACCGTCTCGTCCCGATAACGTCGGCCCGCCCCACCCATGCATGCAGAGAGGGCATGCTTTGGACCCCCTCAACAAGAGAATTCCATCTAGCGGGGTCCAGGAGGCGTGCCTTCTCTGCGATAGCGCCCGCCTTATGGAATATCTTGCCCCCGGAGGTGAGACTGCCCCCCTCCCTCCTGGCCTTTCGGAAGGCCCTTAAGACCTGGCTCTGCCACCTGGCCTGGGACGACGGAGGTGGTAGTGCCTCCTGGGGTTGGCTGGCCTCATAGCTCCATGATCTATCTGCGGGTCCTAATCCATCTTGGATTTTATTTTATTTATTCTCTGCTGCGTTTTTAGATATTTTTGTATAGTTTTTAAATTGTATTTGTTGTAACCCGCCCAGAGTCCCTTGCATGGGAGATGGGCGGGGAATAAATTTGAAAAATAAAATAAAAAATAAAAAAATAAAAAAAATTGCACACACCTAGGGATGGCAATCAGTTTTGTTAAAATAAAAGTGATAAAGTTTGTAATGCAGTAATAGGAGCGGAGAACAGTAATGTTAGCTAAGTGCTTCACAACCCAGTACAATAGAGCCATCTAAAAGGCTTCCCTATAAAACCATTATACCCACAGCCTACCATTTTCTAGCATGGTCACTGTGATATCTAGCAGCACCATATGCATGACAAGTCTTAAGATAGCATGACCCATACAGATCTGAACATAACTCAGATCTAACTGTTTCTTACTAAGCTAGAGAAAATATGTCTGCAACAGTTTCATATACTTACATTTTTGGTGCTACTGGACTCCATTTTACTATTTTAATATATTTGATGTTATTATTACAGGAACTTTCAAAGAATTTCAATACTACTCGGTTTAATGGACACCTAATGGTAAGAAAGGTATAGGGCAACTCTTCCCAGTGTCTTGACTTGTACAAAGCATTTTTAAGAGGGATTTTTTTTCAGCTTCAGTAGCTTTCTGGGGGGTATAAAAGTGCCTGAAATACATATTGGCTGAAATGTGCATTTTGCTTTCCATTATTGTAGGATGCTGGGGTCAGAGATAGTTCAGGAACAGGCCCTTTCACTGTTTTTGCACCGACCAATGAAGCCCTTCTAGCTGAATTAAAAGTAAGTACACAAAAGCATTTTGATGCTAGATGGGACATTCTTAAGGACTTACTGCCTACCCAAACAGCAAGTAATTCCAGAGAATGGATCTACTGAATCTCATATCCTTTTGGATAAGAGAACTTTGGAGAATTATGGAATCTTGCCACATCCATTTTATTCAGAACTGTGCCACAGAATTTAAGTAAATGCAAATAAATCTTCTAGGAAAGAATAATCTCCGCTATTTGAATTTGGTTTTATAGTCTGAGAAAGGTTTTACCCAGGTCTGATCTAGCCTTGGTCCACTGCGTTCATTTTACGGTATTTTTCTAACCCTCTTTTCTTTCCCTATGAAACCCAAAAGGATTACCAGGGAGAAAAAAAAGAAGAAAGGGTCAGAATACCAACCAATGTAACAACTTAGACTGAGGCAGTCAGTACCTTTTATAAATAAGCAAACGTAGCAAATAAATAGAAATCAATTTAAGAGTCATGCTCCTAAATATTAAAATATTAAGCTGTACCATATACCTAAGTTTGGCATGAAAGAATAAATAGCAATTCATAGACAAGGTAATAGCTTTTCAGTGATCCTTACATGTTCATTTTGAAACCGGTATTATAAACACCTCAGATTTATTGATGTACATCAAAGAACATGGATATAGCTGCCTTCCTCTAAGGTGTTTAGCTGCCACGTAAGGTTCTTCCTTACTACTGTTGTTTTCACAACACCCTTATAGAATAAATTAGACCAAGAGATAGTCATTCATGAATAAACCATTGTACCTTGGTGTCTGCAGTACTTGTTTAGCATTCTAACCCTATACCATGCTAAATCAGAATTATTTTTCTTTATCAACAAATGTTAAAAATGCCAAATATGATTTCTTATACATTGTCTGCGATGAACTGACTGTTCAGAAGTATATCCAAGGCCATGAAAGAGCATTAAGATTCTAGCCTAAATCTTGTAAGTCAGCCTATGCCTCCCAGTCTGGGGAAGGGAGCTTATTGCAATGGTGAGAAACCCATCTGTCTTTCCAAATTTCGTTGTTCTTGTTGTTAAAATTTATATGCCACCCAGGTTGTACTATAACTGAAAGCAGCCCACCCCCACCTCCAGTATGGAGAATAATGAGACACTGGGGGTTACAATTCAGCAGGGTTTGGAGGTCATAAATTGTCCACCCTGTTTCTATGGATAAGGTCTGTTCAATGAAGTTGGTTGTCTTCCAAATAAACAGGGAATAGAACACACTGCAGGATTCTCTTGTGTGAAATTCTGGTCTCTCATTTAGAATCACTTTGGAAAAATCTAACAGCTTGGTTCACAACAATATAATGGCAAATCTAAAATATAATTCTTCGTTCTTTGCTTTCCCCCACTTTAATATATCATTTTTGAAAAATTATTTTTCAAGGTAAGCAATTGGGTTTCCAAAGGTGTGATGCCCCAGATTCTTCGTTATCATATTATATCCTGTACAGGATTGCTGTATAATGATCTGACTTCAGATAAAACTGTCATCACTCTCCAAGGAGATCCACTCACAACCACATTTGCACAGGTAACCAACCCTCATCCACCGGGTATATAACTACGCCTTCATTGGTATTCCCAGAAAAGAGATGCAATACCGTTAGCGATAACTGAAATTACCACACGTAAGATGAGAATCTGGAAATTATGGTTCACTGCTTGCAGATACCCACAGAAATATTATGAAAGCCTTGAAAGGGAAAAGCATCTGGATCCTTTCTGGATAGAATTCTACAGCTTTTGATCGGCTTTTTGTTGTTTATTCGTTCAGTCGTTTCCGACTCTTCGTGACTTCATGGACCAGTCCACGCCAGAGCTTTGATCGGCTAAGTCTTCTGAAATACCTGAGTCCGTATAATTCTAATATTTAAATGCTGGACCACGACCCCACTCTCTTACATTGGCTTTGGGAATATCATATTTCTTGGAAGAAGACACTTCCCTGAATGAATATGATGTTAAGTTGCCTCTTCTGAGGAGTCAAAATTCATAGATCTCTTCTCAGAGCTTATACCTTCAATCAGTGTTTACACTTTGCAAGAATAGTTCCTGTGCATTTAACTGAAAGATGAGGCTACAGGCTACATCAAAGATCCATTCAGTACAGCGATGCTTACTCAAACATATAATCCTTTATTTGAACTCCTATGCTTGTAATGCTATGCTTGTAATTCACTTGCCCTTTCCTCTTTGTAAGCATGCTGAGCAGCATGGCACACAGTACTGAAAGGAAAAGTGGTTTCTCCCTTTGATTGCTTAATCAGCAATGGGACTGTTTACCTGGCTTTATTTCAGGATTGTGGAAGAACTCTGTTACTTTGTATTGTACATTTTGATGTTTTCAGAACACAGTCTTTTTGAATGGCAAAGCGAAGATAGTAGCCAGTGATCTCATCAGCACAAATGGAGTAATCCATATCATAGACAAGGTCCTGATTCCACAGAAGATTCAAGAGTTTCCTCCTGGACAGTCAAAACCTGTAAAGGTGCATTCAATATGCATTGAAATTATCAACTAATTAAAAGCTGATGAGTTATGAATTGCAATGTTGTTTGCTACTAACTGATGAACCTGTTAAAATAGGATTAAAATGTGAATTAAGTAATATGTCAGGGATAATTAATTTTAAAAAGAGCTTCCTTACTAAATCACTGATAAATCATCATTGTTGCAATTATCAGTTTGTGATAAAAGCAACCATATAGGACACACAGACATGTATATGCTGCTTACACACACACACACATGTACGTGTTGTTTATCACACTTAAAGGTAAAGGTTCCCCCCGCACAGTTGTGCAGTCGTGTCCGACTCTAGGGGGCGGTGCTCATCTCCGTTTGTTAGCCAAAGAGCCAGCGTTGTCCGAAGACGCTTCCGTGGTCATGTGGCCGCATGACACGTGCGGAACGCTGTTACCTACCCACCGAAGTGGTACCTATTCATCTACTTGCATTTGCATGCTTTCGAATTGCTAGGTTGGCAAGAGCTGGGGCGAGTGCGGGAGCTCACTCTGCACGCAGGGCTAGGGATTCGAACCTCCGAACCTGCGATCTTCTGATCGACAAGCCTGGTGTCTTACCCGCTGAGCCACCACACTTAGCTTTTTATCACACTTAGCTTTTCCTAAATACTGATTCTCTTGTGCAAAATATATGCACACTGCTTTCCAGCAAAAGACTGGCTAGAAAGAGTCATATGCCTTGAGAAAGACTTCAGGTAATCCAGGTTTTGAACCAGGATGTTCAATAACAAAGACTAACATTTATAGTTTGTGTAACCAATGCAGTCACAAACAAAACGATGTGGATACTAAAGCCCATAGATTGTTGTATCCTAACTACTGAATCCGTGGGTTAAGAAAGAAATTGGCCCTGGATCAGGCCTATTTATTTATTTATTTATTTATTTATTTAATTAATTCAAATTTATCACCACCCATCTCCCCCAGTGGGGGACTCTTCATCTATACCAGGGGTGGGGAACCTTTTTTCTGCCAAGGGCCATTTGGATATTTATAACCGGGGGCCGGAGTTTGCGGGCGGGAGCCAATCACAAGCACTGGGGGGCGGGGTTTGCAGGCAGGAGCCAATCATGTGGAAGGGGTGGAGTTTGTGGATGGGAGCCCCGTGGGCCTTAGGCAGGAGCCCCGTGGACCTTATACGGCCCCCGGGCCTGACGTTGCCTACCCCTGATCTATACCAATACCAATTCATCTAGCATTTTGGATCTCAGTGGCATAATGGAATCTCACAAGTCATGAGAGTGAGAATCTTTCTTCATTGTCAGTCCCTAACAACCACTATTTTCAGCATAATAGAGGTAATATAAACTATCAAGATTAATAGGCAGTGCAGAAGATTCAGATAAAATCAAGAACAGTTTGATGCTGGTAGAAAAAGATATTTCTTCACAGCCTCTTGTCTTCAAAAATATATTCCTGTTTTCACTGAGATGCAGTCCATTTCACCAGTTAGTACTATTTGTTAGAACTGGTTCTATATATTATTCATAAAGCAAGTAGTACAGTATGCATACTCCATTCCCCCTCTTGGGAATCTACATAAGCATCTGTTCCCATTTCCCACTTCTGGTAAGATGCAAGACTAAGAAGTGGAGCAGCCGAAACCAAAAATATTTCCTGAGGTAGACTTTGAGATATGTTTCTGAAAGCAGCACTGCATTTGAGGGACCGCCTCATCCCCACAGTATCGACCCGCCCCACCAGGTTATGCAGAGAGGGCTTGCTACAGACCCCGTCTATAAAAGAATTCCATCTGGCGCGGTCCAGGAGGCGGGCCTTCTCTGCAGTGGCACCCGCCCTCTGGAACATTCTGCCCCTGGAGGTGAGGCAAGCCCCCACACTCCTGACCTTCCGAAAGCAATTGAAGACCTGGCTCTGCCACCTCGCTTGGGATGGGAGGAGTAACAGCTCCTCTTGGGGATGGCTTGTGCCGTAGAGTTCTCGCAAACATAACATCACAGCCTCTTGGATTTTATATATTTATATTTGATTTATGATTGATATATTGTATAATGTATTTTATATGCTTTTAATCACTAACTTGATTGTAAACCGCCCAGAGTCCCCTTTGTGGGGGGAGATGGGCGGTGATAGAAGTTGGAAAAACAAATAAATAAATAAATAAATTTTATTCATAGTGAGTCAACAATCAATATTTCTGAAAACACGTTGAGATTCTATTTCCTAAATAGGCAAACTTAGCCAGTATTTCTTTTCTTCCTAGGAAAACCTCAAAATTATTGCCGCAAAAAATGGGTACATCATGTTCTACAACCTGATAGAAGTAAGTCTACATGGTTGACTTAGAATTCAAAATCATAACTCTACTTAAATCATTGATCTGCATGGTAGATATGCCTGAGTTCACTGTAGATGTCAAATGAAAAGACCCTATTCATTCTCCTCACTGTTTGCTTGATAGATTACATCTAATATTGTATTGAGAAAGAAAATCAGATTCTCCTCTGTCCTCTTTTAGAGTTCAGGACTGATAAATCTTATAAATGATCCTCTTCATCAACCAGTCACTTTATTCTGGCCCACTGACAGTGTAATTCGAGCTCTTCCAAAGGAACAGCAAGATGCACTATTTAAAATGTCAAACAAAGAGAAACTGCTACAGTACTTGAAATTTCATATTATTGGGAATGCTAAGGTAGGAGTTCTAAGTTCACAATTTCTGGGTGCTTGATAAAATAAAAACAATATAATTTTTCTATTCTAAACTTCAATTTTCTCCACCTTTTCCCTGTATCTTCCACAGATTTTAGCTTATGCCCTCCCTAGCTCAGATTCACTGAAGACACTTCAGGGTTCAGATCTTAGTGTGAAATGTGGTGATGATCACACCAATATTGTGAGTATTTCTTGTTTTTAAATAAGCTGATCCATATTTTTTACCATGCTAACCATCTTAAGTAAGGTAAAGCATCATAAATAAATGACCCAGTTTCAAATAAGTATAAAGGACGATCAAGTATTTTCATTCTACATGTATCAGCATGGAGGAAAAATAAGGACCAACACACTTTGACCAAACTTCTTAGGGCTCTATAAAGTCTTACCTCTGGCAGTCATATTTTCCCTACAGTAGATTTCAAACAATCTCTCCAAGCATTTACTACATGGGAGACAAAAATCATGGGGACAAAAATCAATCCTATGGAACTTCAAAGGACTAAATCCAGGAAGAGGAATTAAAATCTCTCAACCACAATATCTGGAATTTACGCTTCAAAAAAAAGTAGAACTCCTACCAGCCCTCCAATTCACAGCCCAAAAGGACACCATGAAACCTACAAGAAGAGGACAATATCTGCATTAGCAACTAACCACTCTCTCAGCATTTGCAGACAGCCTTTTGCAATTCATTGACAGAATTTTGCAAGTAATCAAAAGCTCCAGTTGCTTTGCAAACATTGGAAATAACGTTGTTGTTGTTTTTCTCTCTCTCACAACTCTGTATTGAGAAGAATGTGCATGCAAATGCATGTCTTCTGGTCTTTGCTTTGGGATTGGAAAGGCTGATTCTACTCACATCCTGTGCCTTCTATCAAGGTTTTGAAAACTCTAGAAAGTGATATGCAAACTACATTGTGAAATAAACAAAGAGGAAATGTACCTTCAATTGGAACAGCTTCCAATGGCTTGCAAATACAACAGGTTGTGGTGTTGCAAGACCCCATACAAAATGGCTCTGAAAGTCATGTAGAGAATGGTTCAACTTGGAGCAATGAGTAAGACAAGGATGCATGTTGTACCCTTCATTGTTCAATGTATTTATGGATATGTGTACAGTATAAGGAATGCTTGTGATATTAGAGTATATGGTTTTGTTATGTTAATATACAGTATATGTACTTTTATATGCAGACAATGCTGTGTTGTTGGTTTAGGATTATTTGCAGTGAAAAGTTTCATAGGTTGTATAATACAACAAACTGCATGGATCTGAAAATTAATGTATCAAAGGCCAAGGTGATGGTTAACAGGGAAGATGGACTGAACAAGTATAAGTTATGCATAAATGGCAAACAACTAGAGCAAGTAGATGAATTTGTGTACCTTGATAGTTTTACTAAAAGGAGCTGAGTTGAGAAATCTAAAGACCAAAAGGGAATGTAGGAAATGGTGAAGAAATGGTGGTAGAAATCAGAATGGTTTGCAAGGTCAGAAATGTCTTGTGTGGTATACAGAATGGTCTTGGTGTAAATTAGGTTTATCTATATTTCCTTTCGTTTTCTATTATCTCATGCCTTTGGTTTCTTATGCTTACTATTTCTTACTCCTTTTCTATGCTTTGCATAATGTTGCTTACTCCAAAACAAAATTGGGTAAGTATGTAACTACATATGATCTCTGACCATAAGTCATGAAGGCTAGGATTATGGGAGTTTTGTCCCAAACATATGAAAGCAACCAGGTTGCCTAATTAATCAACTTTTTACTTTTTTCCTTAATCCTGTCATATTAATATTTTTTACTTAATGTGATCATGTGTTTATCTCTCTTTTTTAGGGTGAATTGTTCCTTAATGAAAGGAGGTGCAAGATCATACAAAGGCATCTAGAGTTTGATGGTGGCATTGCTTATGGGATTGACTGCATGTTAACTGATCCCATCCTTGGAGGTCGTTGTGACACTTTTATCACATCTGAATTTCCGGTCAGTCCTTCTGTTGAAATGTTGTTGCCTTTCTGAATATCACATGAATCCCCTTCCTTCCTTCCTTCCTTCCTTCCTTCCTTCCTTCCTTCCTTCCTTCCTTCCTTCCTTCCCATCCATCCATCCATCCATCCATCCATCCAGTCCCAAAAGCAATAGAGCAGTCCAACTTTGGAAGTAAATCAGAAAAAAAATTAAAATTTTATTTAAAAAGAGATTACTACCTCTTGCACAAATAAATATATGTGCAAGATATAATAATCATAATGATGATAATAATAATAATCTTAATGATGATAATAAATTAATAATAACAATAACAACATTGTGGTGACTGATATTTATTTCTGGGACACCCTGTGTATATATATGCACACAAACACATGTATGCATGCTCACACACACATCTATTTTATTGCTCATTGGGGTGGGGGGATTCATTAGATTATATACTGGCTCTCAGTTATTCCCCTGTGATTATCATCTGGTAGTACCTGGTTCCAAATTTATTAGCATACTGAGCAGTTTTGAGTATTGGAGAAAACCAGACCTGATGTATATTGAAAATTTTCTCTGGTGCAGTCAAGAGAAGTGTGTTCAATGAATGTGTATTGTATTTGTGTGTGTGCATGCCTTTGAGTCAGTCTTGACTCCTGGTGACTGCCTGGACAAGTCCCTGTGGTTTTCTTGGCAAGATTTTTGGTTTTCGCTTTTGTTTTTTAAATAATTTTATTAAAGATTATAATTGCAATAGTAAAAACAGAAGGAAGGAAGGAAGGAAGGAAGGAAGGAAGGAAGGAAGGAAGGAAGGAAGGAAGGAAGGAAGGAAGGAAGGAAGAGAAGTAGACAATAAAAAGAAAAAAGAAAAAAGAATATTAATATAATATAATTAATATAATATAATATAATATAATATAATATAATAATATAATATAATAAATATAATATAATATAATATAATATAATATAATATAATATAATATAATATAATATAATATAATATAATTAATAAATTATTGTTATGTTATGTTATGTTATGTTATGTTTTATGTTATGATGTGATGTTATGTTATGTTATGTTATGTTATGTTATGTTATGTTATGTTATGTTATGTTATGTTTTATGTTATGATGTTATGTTATGTTATGTTATGTTTTATGTTATGATGTTATGTTATGTTATGTTATGTTATGTTATGTTATGTTATGTTATGTTATGTTATGTTATGTTGTTATGCTGTGCTGTGCTGTGCTGTGCTGTGCTGTGCTGTGCTGTGCTGTGCTGTGCTGTGCTATGCTATGCTATGCTATGTTATGTCTGCAGTGTATTTTGTAATTCTGGGCTGGGCAGCTCATGTATTAATGCATTTGCATTGTATGCATTAACAACTATGTGCTTTTAAAAATTGGTTAAAAACTTATTTTAAGTATCTGGTTTAAAGCATGTGCTTTCCTTTCTCAATAGGGAGATTGCATCAGCTGTTACAGGACTCCTCAGTGTCCTGATGGAAGTAAAGTAACGGTAATTGTGACTACACATTTTACTCAATTTTTTAAAAAAAGGTTTCAGAGAAACAGTGAAACAAAAACCCCAATTTCTATTTTTTTACCTTCTTCCCAGATCTCCTGGCAAATCACCAAATATCTGTGGTACAATATCTGCCCCAATGTGGGAGGGTTGGGGTGGGCAGGGAGAAATAAGATGTGTTATATGTCTTCGGATAGGATCAGTGTAACTTAAATGGCAAAACGATCACCACACAGATCCTTCCCAAATAATCACTGAAACTGGGAGAAAAATCAGTGCTACTTATTTGTAAAACATCATGACTTCATTGTTGAGTCTTCTGTGGTCCTGGGATGTTGAAAGTGATAGGGGGAAAAAATCATACAGTACTATCTTGTTGCAAGAAAAAAGGCTGCTGTGAACAAATCAGAGCATACTACAAAATAAGTTGCTGTTTTTCTTAGCTTCGTCCCACTTGGCTCCAAGGTCAGCTTGTTTTAACTGTGCTCACCTAGTTCACACAAGCCAAGCGAAGGTATCAATGCCTGATACAATGAGGGGCAATCAGCCAGCTTGTTGCAGAGGCTGACACTGCTGAGGGCTGAGAGGGAGCGACTGACTCAAGCCAGACCGGATGTCGGAGCTCACTTGGCTGGCTTCCACACCTAAGGAAGGACTAGAACCCGGGTCTCCATATCCCTAGTCCAGCACCTTAACCACTACACCACACTGGCTCTCATTAGTAACAAAATAAGTATTGAAATTATTTGCATACAGTAGCTTGGAATTCATCCCAACAGCCAAACTGTTGTGGGCATGAACAGAGATGCTTACGCCTTTGACCCTGCTAATTCCCTGGTTGGTCGGTTTGTTTTCCCATTTCCATATATAAAATCATAAGGGAGAGAAGCAGCTATGTGAATATACCATCGCTCACAGGATCCTGTCAGGCTGTCGGAGGAGTTGCTCTTTGGTAGTGAGGATACCACAATGCTGTAAAGGGTTCTTTGGAAATAAATGCCAAGGTAAGATTTTGCATATATTAAACACTTGAGCTTTGATGAAGGACTAAAGGTATCTGCATGGGGTTTTTAGCAGGTTTAGGAGTGGATATAATTCATATCTAGAAAAAGAACAAGAGGAAGGTTGGTCCACTGTTCTAGTGAAAACTGGATCCCTCTTTAGTGGTCTCAAAAAACCCAACATGAAATATCTTACCACATTTCTCCCACATCGTGTCTAGTTTGACCTTTAAGCAGAAAGGTTGGTTTGCCAATCATATAGCATATGATAAAGACAGACGGAAGATTTTTTTTAAAAACTTGCGAATCATGTGAAAAGTTGCTACTCCTGGTATATTCTATTCATTGTCGCATATTGAAAGTAAGTTTTAGAGGATTTTCAGCATGTTTCAAAAACTGAGTAGGTGCTTGAGCAGCGGAGGCACTGAGCCAAAAGAAACTTGCAGACACTGAAGTGAACTGTAGCTAAATCATCTTTCTTAAAACTATTTTTTTGTCGTTAGTCTTGGGTCACTTTGTTTAGATCAGCCTTCCCCAACATGGTGTTCCTCAGTTATCTTGCATTACAATTCCTTTCATCCTCAGTCAACCTGGTTGTGTCGGTGAAGCAAAATCAGGATTCTAGTTCAACACATCTAAGATCGGGTTGGAAAAGCTAAGGTTAAACTATTCAGAGATTTTTATTCAGCAGACTCCATCCTTTGAGGAGACTGATTGAGCTTTGGAGTGCGGGAATTGACCTATCTGAAATCAAGAGCTTCTGATCTCTTCTCTCTAGAAGATATGTCATAGACATATCTTCTCTCTAGAGTTATCTTTTGAAGAGACTGAAAGGATTAAAGTTCTTTGCCTTTTAATGGGCTAATTTCCATAATTAAGGTCAAGAAAGAATATTCTTGTAAATGAAATGGATATTGATTTCAGTGGGCACCTTGTCTGCTTCTTGCAGACTAGGAAGAAGCTCTGTCCTGTATTATATCTTCATCTGAACTCACTAAAATAAGTTCTAATTGTTGGTGTGCCCACATACAAATATCACACTCTCCCTGAATGAGAATTCTTTGTGACCAAAATGGCACCACCCATTGCACAAGAGGAAAATATCTGCATGATCAACGGTAGCCCCCAGCTTATAGAAGTGCAAAAAAAGTTTGTGTAAGATTGAGCATTCTTAGTAGCCTTGGAATGCTAATAGAATACTGAAGTGACCAAAAAAAAAAGGGTAAGGAGGTAAGAAATTAGATGGAATATCCTGGAAGATAGGATAGATGGTTAGAACAGTTAATAAAAATATAGCCCCACACTGCACTATTTTATTGCAGGACAGTCCCATTTGTTCTTACTAATGCAAATTGCCGTGCCCAGTGAGTTGTATCTGACCCTCAATTCTTGGTATACTCTTCTGGGATGTTTAATGTATGAAAAATAGGGTGCAATCTTTTTAGTTTCTGCATGTATTCATGATAGAGACTGAAAACAGTTTGATCTTTTGCCAAGGGAGATGAATGGGACATTCTGGGTATGAAAAAGGAATCTCTTCCTGTGGGACTAGAGATCCTAACTAAATAAGCTTTCACCAACTTAGTGGTTACCAGATATCTTGGACTTCAGCTCGTAGAATCCCCAGCCAGCATAGATAGAGGAATTATGGGAGTTGAATCCCAATGTATATTTAGAGGGCATAAATGGGATATATTTTTTTAAATCAATATGTGTGAAGATTGACTCACTGCCACTTATTCCTATTTAGCTTGCCCAGGAGGTCCAGAAGCTCCATGCAATAACCATGGGTACTGTGATGAAGGCTATGCTGGCACAGGACAATGCATTTGTAATGCTGGCTTCAATGGGACTTCATGTGAGCTCTGTCTGCCAGGAAGATATGGCTTGGATTGCAAAAGTAGGTTACCTTACTTACAGTTAAATAACAATTATACTGTAGCACTGAACCAAAATAGGAGAGCTTGCATGATTAATTGGATCAGATGTCTGGCCTAAACCCAGGAGAGCTAACTTCAACTCTTCTAATTCAAACAGGAACCATAGTCCAGAGCATATCTGAAAACAAATGATGTAGGAGCTTTTTTGTTGTTGTTTATTCGTTCAGTCGTTTCCGACTCTTCGTGACTTCATGGACCAGCCCACGCCAGAGCTTTCTGTCGGCCGTCACCATCCCCAGCTCCCCCATGGTTGAGTCTGTCACCTCCAGAATATCACCCATCCATCTTGCCCTTGGTCGGCCCCTCTTCCTTTTGCCTTCCACTTTTCCTAGCATCAGCATCTTCTCCAGGGTATCCTGTCTTCTCATTATGTGGCCAAAGTACTTCAGTTTTGCCTTTAATATCATTCCCTCAAGTGAGCAGTCTGGGTTTATTTCCTGGAGTATGGACTGGTTTGATCTTCTTGCAGTCCAAGGCACTCTCAGAATTTTCCTCCAACACCACAGTTCAAAAGCATCTATCTTCCTTCGCTCAGCCTGCCTTATGGTCCAGCTCTCGCAGCCATAGGTTACTACAGGGAATACCATTGCTTTAACTATGCGGACCTTTGTTGTCAGTGTGATGTCTCTGCTCTTAACTATTTTATCGAGATTTGCCATTGCTCTCCTCCCAAGAAGTAGACGTCTTCTGATTTCCTGGCTGCAGTCAGCGTCTGCAGTAATCTTTGCGCCTAGAAATACAAAGTCTGTCACTGCCTCCACTTTTTCTCCCTCTATTTGCCAGTCATCAATCAAGCTCGTTGCCATAATCTTGGTTTTTTTCAGGTTTAACTGCAACCCAGCTTTTGCACTTTCTTCTTTCACCTTCGTCATAAGGCTCCTCAACTCCTCCTCGCTTTCAGCCATCAAAGTGGTATCATCTGCATATCTGAGATTGTTAATGTTTCTTCCAGCGATTTTAACTCCAGCCTTGGATTCCTCAAGCCCAGCATGTCGCATGATGTGTTCTGCGTACAGGTTGAATAGGTAGGGTGAGAGTATACAACCCTGCCGTACTCCTTTCCCAATCTTAAACCAGTCCGTTGTTCCGTGCTCTGTTCTTACCGTTGCTACTTGGTCGTTATACAGATTCCTCAGGAGGCAGACAAGATGACTTGGTATCCCCATACCACCAAGAACTTGCCACAATTTGTTATGATCCACACAGTCAAAGGCTTTAGAATAGTCAATAAAACAGAAATAGATGTTTTTCTGAAATTCCCTGGCTTTCTCCATTATCCAGCGGATATTGGCAATTTGGTCTCTAGTTCCTCTGCCTTTTCTAAACCCAGCTTGTACATCTGGCAATTCTCGCTCCATGAATTGCTGGAGTCTACCTTGCAAGATCTTGAGCATTACCTTACTGGCATGTGAAATAAGTGCCACTGTTCTATAGTTTGAACATTCTTTAGTGCTTCCCTTTTTTGGTATGGGGATATAAGTTGATTTTTTCCAATCTGACGGCCATTCTTGTGTTTTCCAAATTTGCTGGCATATGGCATGCATCACCTTGACAGCATCATCTTGCAAGATTTTAAACAGTTCAGCTGGGATACCGTCGTCTCCTGCTGCCTTGTTATTAGCAATGCTTCTTAAGGCCCATTCAACCTCACTCTTCAGGATGTCTGGCTCTAACTCACTGACCACACCGTCAAAGCTATCTCCAATATTATTATCCTTCCTATACAGATCTTCCGTATATTCTTGCCACCTTTTCTTGATCTCTTCTGCTTCTGTTAGGTCCTTACCATCTTTGTTTTTGATCATACCCATTTTTGCCTGGAATTTTCCTCCGATGTTTCTAATTTTCTGGAAGAGGTCTCTTGTCCTTCCTATTCTATTGTCTTCTTCCACTTCCGCACATTGCTTGTTTAAAAATAATTCCTTATCTCTTCTGGCTAACCTCTGGAATTTTGCATTTAATTGGGCATATCTCCCCCTATCACTGTTGCCTTTTGCTTTCCTTCTTTCTTGGGCTACTTCCAGTGTTTCAGCAGACAGCCATCTTGCCTTCTTGGTTTTCTTTTTCTTTGGGACGTTTTTTGTTGCCGCCTCCTGAACAATGTTGCGAACTTCTGTCCATAGTTCTTCTGGGACCCTATCTACTAAATCTAGTCCCTTAAATCTATTCTTCACCTCCACTGCATATTCCTTAGGAATATTAGTGAGCTCATATCTAACTGATCTGTGGGTCTTCCCTATTCTCCTTAGTCTGATTCTAAATTTTGCAATAAGAAGTTCGTGATCTGAACTACAGTCAGCTCCAGATCTTGTTTTTACCGACTGTATAGATGTCCGCCACCTTTGGCTGCAAAGGATGTAGTCAATCTGATTTCGGTGTCGACCATCTGGTGAAGTCCATGTATAAAGTCGTCTTTTAGGTTGTTGGAAGAGAGTGTTTGTTATGCACAGTGAGTTGTCTTGGCAAAATTCTATCAGCCTATGTCCTGCTTCATTTTGTTCTCCCAGACCATGCTTGCCTGTAATTCCAGGTGTCGTCTGACTACCCACCTTAGCATTCCAGTCTCCTGTAATGAAAATAACATCTCTTTTTGGTGTATTATCTAGTAGGTGCTGCAGATCCTCATAGAACTGATCTACTTCTGCTTCTTCAGCATCTGTGGTTGGGGCGTATATTTGGATCACTGTGATGTTAAATGGCTTACCCTGAATTCGAATTGAGATCATTCTATCGTTTTTTGGATTGTATCCAAGCACTGCTTTAGCCACTTTATTATTAATTATGAAGGCTACTCCATTTCTTCTGTGGTCCTCTTGTCCACAGTAGTAGATCTGGTGGTCATCTGATGTGAAGTGGCCCATCCCAGTCCATTTCAGTTCACTGACACCTAAAATGTCTATATTTAATCTTGACATCTCACCAATAACCACATCCAATTTGCCCTGGCTCATAGATCTTACATTCCAGGTTCCTATGGTGTGTTGATCTTTAGAACATCGGATTCGTCGTTCACCACCAGCACCGTCGGCCGCTAGCCGTCCTTTCGGCTTTGAGCTAGCTGCGTCATCACATCTGGGGCTAGTTGAACGTATCCTCTGTTCCTCCCCAGTAGCATTTTGACCATCTTCCGACCTGGGCGTCCCATCTTCCGATGGTATACCGATATATCTTTGGTTGTACTGATCCATTTAGTTTTCATGGCAAGAATACTGGGGTGGGTTGCCATTACCTTTCCCAGGGATCGTATTTAGTCTGACCTCTCTGCCACGACCTTCCCGTCTTGGGTGTCCCTTCACGGTTTAGCTCATGGTTTCATTGAGGTGCTCAAGCTCCAGCACCACGACAAGGTAACGATCTCCTTTGCTGGAGTAGGAGCTTTGCTGAACTAAAATTGCTCAATGCCTGGGTGGGAGATTGCTTGTAAACTTGTATATCTTGGATCCCATGGAAGATAAAATAAACATTTTTAAAAATAATGAAATGTCTAGGTAGCTTTTAGGAGTTGAAATCTCTCTATCACTTTTTCCTCATAAATTAATTATTTGTTTTTTCCCCAAAATATGCAAAGATTGTAAAGTGCTTTATGTACTAGCAATTTTCTCTGTATTTTATGAATCTGACCTGCTTATAATGACTCTCTAAATTGTTATGCAGCTCCCATACAATTTTTTTGGGGGGGGAAATTATTTTATTGTGATCCCAATGCCTAAGGGCTGTTTGTCTCTGAATCACATTTTGCCCTTCAAATCTGGACCGCTACACTCTATTTTCTAGAGTGTATTTTCTATTTTCTAGAGTACTGGAACAACCTCCGTGTGAACCAGTAGATAGTACTGAGCTACATGATTCAGGACAAGGCAAATACATATTTTCATCTCAATAGCACTAAGAAGACCGCAATACAAATAGCTAGTATAGACCTCTTCATACAAAGCCACATTCAAGGTCATTAAGATAATTTTCTTCTAATTATTGGGATAACTGCCTTTCTTAGGACTAAAAAATGATCCTAATGCAGAATGCTAGTAGGTGATGAATTTGGCAGACCTTGTGGATCATTCTTCTAATAGCCCAATAATGTTCTATCTACAGCTTGTGATTGTACAGCACATGGACAGTGTGATGAAGGAATTTCTGGGTCAGGACAATGTTTCTGTGAAACTGGATGGACGGGACGGCTCTGTGAAATGGAACTAGGTCTGACTATTTGATAATATAAATCTGCTGTAGCTTGCAGAGAACATTTCATTTTGCTTTTATCTTTTAGGCTGATCAACTAGTTAAATCTTTTTCCCATATTGAATTCTTGTGTAGAACTTAAATAAATCAATATTATTCTTATATTTTTATTGATATTGAAGTACTATGAGATAATTCATTGAAAATTAATTCCCATTGCTTCCTACGATAGATAGATAGATAGATAGATAGATAGATAGATAGATAGATAGATAGATAGATAGATAGATAGATAGATTTACTTACTTACTTACTTACTTACTTACTTACTTACTTACTTACTTATTTACTTAAAAATTTTCCCAACTATCCTCCAGAGACTGTAACTGCATTTCTCAGTTTACCAGGTTGGGAATGGATGATTTATGCCATATCTACACCACAAACATTAATGCTTGTAGCAAGTGCAAAACCAAGACAGTAGTACAACAAATACAAAAGCTAAATGTAATTGGCTTATCAGAACCTGAGAAAGAAGATGTCAGTTGGCAAAATATTAAAAGTGCAGAACATCTGCATATTCTCCCTTCATCAGGAAACTCAGTAACACCTCCTCAGTGCATCAACTGGTGGTCAGTGAGATGGTCAAGAATGCTTGCCCTAAAAATCTTACAAATATATTGGGTGGTAAGGTAAACATACCCAGTCGCCAAGATTTATGTAGCACAATTGTCCATTCCCTTTCAATAAACCTGGCTAAGAATCTGAGAATCTTGATTTTTGGTTCTAAGCAGCTGCTAAGGCCTTGACACTAACTGTTATAGAAATAGCACCCATTAATTGTAATGTTTATACACCTTAACAAACAAATCTAATGTGGATTGATTTTAAATGTCAGATTTTAAAGGACTTGGCACAGATTGGGCAACCTATGACTCATAATTCTCATGTTATCCCACAAACCCTTTTTTACAGTCCCTACTTCATACATATACATATGGGGCATGGTGGCTCAGCGGGTAAGATGCCAGGCTTGTCGATCAGAAGATCGCACGTTTGGAGGTTTGAATCCCTAGCCCTGCGTGCGGAGTCAGCTCCCGCACTCGCCCCAGCTCTTGCCAACCTAGCAATTCGAAAGAATGCAAATGCAAGTAGATGAATAGGTACCACTTTGGTGGGTAGATAACAGCGTTCCGCATGCGTCATGCCAGCCACATGACTGTGGAAGCGTCTTCGGACAACGCTGGCTCTTCGGCTAACAAATAGAGATGAGCACCGGCCCCTAGAGTCAGACACGACTGCACCAATGTGCGGGGGGAACTTTTACCTTTTGTTTACTTCCTACGTAAAATATTACCTTGACAGACAGCTCTGTGCCTTGTTGAGGAAGTTTTGAGGTAATGGTCTGCTAGCAGAGTGATTATTGTTCACTTATGTGCAATAGAAACAACAGTTGTAAGATGGATGCCTCATGCTAACAAATAAAAACTTGGACTGGATTAGTGTCACTTGAAAAGGACTACTGTATCTGTGTTGAAAAATCTGTATGAACTCTAGATAGCAGCAAAGAGAGTTTTATCTATCCCTTCACAGCTATCCACTGGTTTTTTGGGGAGTTTTACAACCCAGATTTGATAGACCTACATTTGAAGCAAGAAATAATTATGTTTATTATTAACTATGACTGTTCATCACAATGTATAAAGCAGAGACAAAACAGCAATAATTAAGCAAATTCTTGCAATTGCATATGATATATTTAAATTTGATTTAGCCAGCAAGCATGAATGCAATCAGGCTGCCCATCCTTTTTATCTTTGAAGATATGTATTTCACTCTTTTACTCTTTACTGTTAGACTTGAGATTCTGAGAAGAGCATGAATTTAAATTATGGTTTTTAATTTTCCTTCACAGCTTCAGCCCCAGTATGTTCACCCAGCTGTTCTGTTAATGCAGTGTGTAAAGATGATAGTACCTGTCAGTGTAAACCTTATTATACTGGGGATGGACTCACATGTACAGGTAAAAATTACCCTAAGCACAAAATAAACATCAGCTGATCATCAAATTTGAGGAATGCACTTTGATCAGAATCTTTCATCATTCCTGTGGAAATCTTTCTTCACAAACTCCTCTGTTCCCCACCATTCTTTCCCCATCTTCATGCAGCTTCTACGTAACATTCTAAAATATGAAAGTAATTGTATATACTCCACAAAGAAGTATTTTAGTGTGTTCTGAGCTTTCAAGCAGGAATATATCCACCCTAAGACCAAAGAGAGACGGTGTGTTTACTTGAACAGCTGGATTACAAAGTGTGATCCACAAACCAGATGCCACATATGGATTCTTACCTGAAGAAAGCAAGTGGGGAGGTGAAAACTGTTCTGCACCCCTGCTCACCTATTATGGGACACTCTTTTGCTCAACCATCAGAACTGGCAGTCCTGATCTTTGGGCTGAATAACTTCAAACACAATAGTGGACTAGCGACTGTTGCTCCCAAGCTACTCTTTAGTGGAATATGTAATGTTGAAAGTTATTGATTTTTTTTTACTTTCTTTTTTGCTTTGACATAATACAGTAAATAGAGCCAAACTCAGCTATCCATTTTAGCTCTGACTTTTCCATTGTAATCTTTAGCTTAAAGTGATGTGCATTCACTAAAGCTCTTCCCATTCCAGAGCTGATGTGTTAAAAGCAAAGGTGGTGGGAGGACCCTGAAATCCAAAACATAACCATGAAGGAAAGGACATTGTTTCCTTTACAGGACAAAAGATCGCCAACTAAGGTGCACAGTATGCTACACATTTGCTTCTTTGTCCAAGGAGAAAAAAACAGATGGTTACTGTCACGATTGCAGGCAGAATTTTTGTATCATGGCCCTCCTTGTTTGGACCAAATTATCAGAAATATCCTACACAGCTAAAATAGTAGGATTGTTTTGCATTTGTCCTGATCAGAACTTGGCTAAGTGCTATAAACTAGAAAGATTGCATTTTTATTCCCCCATTGCATTTGTTCTAATCCAGTATTTTAACCTGGGTTTGTTGAACTAGCCGTAGTGTCCTGGTTTGAAAATAATGCTAAAGCACAATGGTGGGTTTACATATAGGTAACAAACCACATTTTGACCTTCTGTTATGTGAAAACCAGGGATCAGTGCCTGGTGCCCTGGTGAAATTCCATTTTAAATGGAATAAAACGTTTCATAAGGTTTAATCTAAACATGGCTAGTTATTAGCCCCTTATAAAGAGGTTTTTGGTAATTGTTTCACCTCCTGCATAAGATAGCTATTTTTACCTTCTGTTATTTCTGTTATCTTTTATTTCATTGACATACCTGGTTTATATGCCGGATGGGAAATGCACAGAGCAGGGATGGGCAATCCTTCGATGGTTGGCATTCTTTTTCCCCCTTAGGTTTTTGGAAGAAGTTTGTGGGTTTTCTTTGTTTACTAAATTATGTTAAGCTTATTTGGGATTTATTTATAAAATTTTTATTATGTTTCCTATCTTAAAATGACAGGAAACTATTGCCACCAGGTTCCAATGGCATTAGGTTGCCTACCTCTGATGTAGATCTTCATTTATTACAGATATTGATTTGTATTTGCTTCTTTGCACTTCACAGCTGAGAAGCTTTGTAAGAAAAGCAATGGTGGATGTCATAAGAATGCAAAATGTATACAAACTGATGTGAAAGTCAATTGTACCTGTCAGAAAGGATACCAGGGAGATGGCTACACCTGCATTGCTATCAACCCTTGTACTGACGGACTCAATGGTGGATGTCATGAACATGCTCTCTGTACAATGACAGGGCCAGTACGTATTGTGTATTTTAACTTTGTTGTAGAATTAGTTTTCCCCGTTCATATAAAGGAGCATGCTTCAATGCCTGCAGCTGTAGTTGAGTTATCTAATATGCAAATGCAGCATTTTTCTAGGGAAAGATAAGTTCATTGCAGCCAGCCATCCAATTAACCATTTTTAGCCAGTCACTCGGAGTGACCCAGCTAGATTTACCCTTGGTTTTGGCCCACAGGGGGTCTCTAAGTTAAACAGGAGACAAAGACCAAGACATCTAAAGAACATCAGGTTGCCTGTTCTTGAATATATATAGCAGAATAGCAGAATAACATGCTTACTAATGAAAAAGCTGTTTTTAAGATTTGTAAGGCTTTGCATGTACCATGGGTACTTGAAATGTAGTTTTTGTTTTTAAATGGAAGTCCAAAGTCAGCTCTAGTGACTTGTGACTCAATATTTATTTGCCTGTTGATATACTCAGTTGTACTAAAATTTCCCTTTCAGGATAAGCGTAAGTGTGAATGTGAAGAAAACTACATTGGGGATGGAATTGATTGTGAGGTAAATCAGCTGCCAGTGGACAGATGTTTACAAGACAATGGACAGTGCCATGCAGATGCAAATTGTGCCGACCTCCATTTCCAGGGTCAGTCTTCCAATTTAGAAATAGCTGAAAGCAACTTGCCTGTGCTTCTTAGTGATGCTGAATCTGAGAATTCTTTAAAATGGTGGTTCTTATACTAAAGAACTCAGTGACAGTCAATCTTGATAGATCTTTTTTCTAAACAATAATCTACTGATTTTGACAACTCAGCTCTACTATGGCATACTGTAAATCATAAGACAGTTTCATGTGTGCATATGCATATTACCTAAAATATCCGAAACAGAAATATAACATTGGGGAATAGAATCTTCACCGTCATACAATGTGAAAACATACAGTATGTATTTGGTCCAAGCATGTCTAAATATGCACTAAGTGTGTGGGTCAGTCACTAACATATCCAGACTACATAATCCAAGAAATGATTACTGTATTGTCTGCATAGATATCAGAGATATCAAAGATAGTTAACATTTTGTGTAATCATATTGTCAGGATATTGTATACTGAAGTGGGTATGTTGAATATGAAATTGTGCAAAGGAAATGCTTGATTTTCTTGTCTTTACAAATCAACACAACTTACACCTGATCTTTTTCAGCTTTCTATAAATCATCACGTCTGGAAATCCCTAAATATTTTTGCATCTTTCTTCTTTGCAGATACTACAGTTGGTGTTTTTCATGTACGCTCCGCAAAGGGACAGTATAAATTGACTTATGGTGATGCAAATAAAACTTGTGCAGATGAAGGTGCTACAGTAGCTACGTACAATCAGCTCTTATATGCTCAGAAAGTAAGAATGCTTATTTGTCCTTGCCCATGAGGGAAATTACCGTCTTCTCCCGACCACATCTACCCGCCCCACCCGATCATGCAGGGAGGGCATGCTTCGGATCCCTTCATTAAAAGAATTCCATCTAGTGGGGTCCAGGAGGCGTGCCTTCTCTGCAATAGCACCCGCCGTGTGGGATAACTTGCCCCCTGAGGTGAGACTGGCACCCTCGCTCCTGGCCTTTAGGAAGTCCTTGAAGACCTGGCTCTGCTGCCGTGCCTGGAGTGAAGGAAATGATAGTTCCTCCTGGGGGTGGTTGGCTTAGTGGTTTCCTCCTTTTAAGAACAGAGCATCTTTTGGATTTTTATTTTTTATTTTTATAGTAGTTTTAAATGTATAGGTTTTATCTTTTATATTGTGGTTGTAAACCGCCCAGAGGCTACCACGGTAGAGATGGGCGGGGATAAATCCAAATAATAAATAAATAAAATAATAAAATAAAATTATGCATGGTATTATATCACACGTACAACTGCAGAACAATGAGCCTAAGCTGCCTCAGGGATCATTTCTAGATTGATTGATTGATTATGTGCCATCAGGTTGGTGTTGACTCTTAGCAACCACATAGATAGATTTTTCTCCATGACGATTTGTCCCTAACCTGATCTTTCAGGTCTCCTGACCGTGCACTCATTGCCACTGTAACGGAGTCCATCCACCTTGCTGCTGGTTGTCTTCTTCTCTTTCCTTGCATCTTTCCCAGCATTAGAGCCTTCTCCAGAGCTAGGTCTTTGTCTAATGTGTCTGAAGTAGGATAATTTGTGCCTCAAGTGAGAACTCTTGAGTTGATTTGTTCATATAATTTTTATAACTCAGGGATAATTTCTACACCAAGAATGCTGCATCCTTTGTCAGATGGAAACTAAATATCTAATAAAAATCCATGTATATTTTTTCAATTGACCATCACTGTAACATGTTAAAAAATATGGTTTGGTTTGGTTTGGTTTTAAATCTAAATGCCAATCCAGTGCAGATCAAAGTTGGGTTATACTGTATATATATCTTCAGAAGTGAATTCCTTGGAATTCCCAAGTTTCAAAAGTCCTTCTGCAAGTATGAGCCATTTTGCAACCACTTCTGTGGAAAAATCCATACTGCTGGTGTGCAACAGGGATAGAACTCCAAGTTCTATTTGGAAAATGAGGCAATCTGTCTTTCATATTGCTGTTGTGACTCATCCATCCTGCTCAAGCTTCAAATAATGCTTCTGGGATTCTATAAATATCATAGAGGCCTGTGGTCACTAGCGTTCTCACTAATGTAACCACCATGTGCATGGCAATGCAGTAGGAGCTGCTATATTCATTCTGTCTCCCAGTGAAAGCAGTTTGCATTTCAACATTTTTTATCACACCCATTGGATAAGCTTTAGCTTATGATAGTTATTCATTTTCTTTTGCTTCATGATTGTATTCCTTATGTTAACGATAGGCCAAATATCATCTGTGTGCTGCTGGTTGGCTGGCTAATGGAAGAGTCGCATATCCAACAGCTTTCTCTGCCCCAAAATGTGGTGGAGGAGTTGTTGGCATTGTTGATTATGGAATCAGAGTCAACCTGAGTGAAACCTGGGATGTTTTCTGTTACAGAGTCAAAGGTAAAAATGCAAGAAACTTTTGAGTTCTCAGAATCTGCCATCTTGGTTCTAGGCTCCAGACCCATCCAGGGCTGAATTAAAGCCTTTGTAGGCCTTGGACACTTTCATCATTGTAGCTCTCTGAGGCAGATCTATAGACAAACTTTTGCACTATATATTTTTGCATTGCATTGTAATCATATCACAGTTATAAGCCAATTTTTAAAATGAGAAACAATATGCAGATATTTTAACAGGCATAGATCCCATTATATAATTTAGATTGCAGAGAAATTAATTCTTTGTAGGCCTGGGAGCTTTGCGGGTCTTAGTGACCATGCCCACTATTCCTAGTTGATAATCAAGCCCTTGACCCATCTCAGTTTGCTATCTTAACTCCCTTTGTTGTTTTATAGATGTCAACTGCACTTGTAAGATTGGTTACGTGGGAGATGGATTTACATGCAGTGGAAACTTGCTTCAAGTCCTCTTTTCTTTCCCAACATTTACAAACTTTCTCTCGGTGAGTAATGGAATAGTTTTTCTCCCCTAGAGTGCAAAGAAACAAATTTGAGACTCTTTTTTCCCTATGAACTTTTAATGATTTGAATCAGTTATTATTTGTTTAAAAGGGAGCAATAAATGTGACATAAACAGTCTGTTACTATAGTGGAAATATAGTAGCTGTTCGAGATGCCAGGTTTTATCAATGGGTCATCATCATTGAAAGTCAAGAAGACATTGTTGAAAACACCCCTGCTTTCAATGCCTTTGTTTTTCTGTGTGTTTGAAAACAGTCAAAGGCCAAATACAGGATGGACTAGTATCAGGAATACTTTCACTTGAGAAGGCAGAGCAACAGGGTTTCCCTTTCTCTTCTGTGATCTAAGATGCAGATTGGCATTCTGTAGCGCAGAGCTTTCCAAACTGTGCGTCGGGACACAAAAGTGTGTCGCCACACAGAGTCTGGTGTGTCGCCACACAACCCGGAAGCGCTGATCATCATCAGCACTTCCGGGTTTTCCCGCGGCGACACACCAACGGCGGCACGCAAAAACCAAAAGCGGCAGCAGCGCTTCTGGGTTTTTGCGCGCTGCCGCAACGGCGGCACTTCCAGGTTTTCCAGCGGCGACCCACCAACGGCGGTTGGTGTGTCGCCGCGGGAAAACTTTGGAAAGCCCTGCTGTAGCGAATAGACTGCATGTGATCCTCAGCTGCAAAAAGTGAAGTCCTTGGAGCCAGGAGAGACCTGGCCACTTTTCCTGTTTTGGTCATATAATAAACACCTTTCCACATTTTCTGCAAGGCTGCAGTCAGCTGGGGTGCAGAGACTCTACTACTTTCCTGCTACCCATAGCAAGAAACCTATGTCCTCATTGTGGGAGGTTGTGCGGATCCAGAATTGGCCTTTACAGCCACTTATGGATCCACTGTTAAGATTTTGCCCCTGGAAGACAATCTTACTCGGCTACAAGTGATCGCCAAGAAAAGAAGAAAACCCATAGCAATCTGAAGCCAGCAATCTGACTCGTTTTCTGGAAGGCTTGTTGATTCTTCCTACCTCCCAGTGGCTCTGCTCAAGTCTCGTAGAGAGCACAATTAGTCTTGCAAGATTATGTTACTAGAGCCAATCTAAATAAAAGTAGTATTTAGTCTTCCATTGGAGTTATTTCTTGGTTTGGCCTTGTCATGGGGCTGACAATAATGCTGGTTAAATTCCAAATCTTAGATAGATGTGCTGGAGGAGGAGGGATTGGACAAGCCTTTCTGCCCTCCCCTATTTTCCTATTCTGTGAAAGCAGCAGTCTGAAAGTATATACATGCCTTCTCTCACTGGTCTTACTCTAGCGCAGTGTTTCTCAACCATGGCTGGCTGGGGAATCCTGGGAGTTGAAGTCCACACGTCTTAAAGTTGCCATAATTGAGAAACACTGGTCTAAACCACTGGAAGAGAGTGATTTAAGCTTACCCACTATCCTTCTGGTAACTGTGCTTAAAAGCACTGTTTTCCATTTCTAAGGGGAAAAGCCAACTTGATTTATTTCACTTGTTTAAACATCTGCCGCTAAGACATACAGGTTGGATCCTTTGCACACAAGAAGAGTATGAGGGCTTCATTAAATCTCTCAGAAGTATGTATCATGCATTTATTTCTCCTCTCTGTTTGTTGCACATGCCAAGGAAGTTAATTATTTCGCCAGACTTTTGTCAAAGGAGAATATATACCATTTCAGAATATCTATTCATCATGATTAACTTTCTTCACAGGAGATTTTCACTTACTCAAATACTTCAAGGAAAGGCCAAGAGTTCATGAAATACCTCACAAATCTGTCCATTAAAGCAACCTTGTTTGTCCCAAATAATGATGGCTTAAGGAAGAATGAGGTAAATGACTGATTTAGTGTTTTCCTTTCCAGCTCCAGAAGCTTAAATAGGCTGATCCTGGAAAGTAATTTTAATTTTTCTGCTTTTTTGTATTCTCATTATTCCTAATGCTTATGTCATCAATTCATTAAATTAAACCAAAATTTGCCTGCCTAGGCTGTTTTCTTAATCGACATGAATGGAACATACAGGTTGAACCTATGAAGGTGACGAAGCAAATTTCAAAGAGATGAGATGGTTAGAGTTTTTAGCTTGTAAAAATACCAATAATATACAACCTCATTCCCTGTTATGATGCAAGCATCATGTGTTTGCTGGTATCTCCTTTAACACCCAACAGGCTTCTTGCCCCACCTGATTTCATTTTGTTTAGATTTTTAATTGAAATTGAATTTGGCCTCTTATAACAGCAATTGACCTGGACTTGTTTTAGATAGAGCAGAAAGGTGTTTCCCATGTTTTTGTTGTTTATTCGTTCAGTCGTTTCCGACTCTTCGTGACTTCATGGACCAGCCCACGCCAGAGCTTTCTGTCGGCCGTCACCATCCCCAGCTCCCCAATGGTTGAGTCCGTCGCCTCCAGAATACCATCCATCCATCTTGCCCTTGGTCGGCCCCTCTTCCTTTTGCCTTCCACTTTTCCTAGCATCAGCTTCTTCTCCAAGGTATCCTGTCTTCTCATTATGTGGCCAAAGTACTTCAGTTTTGCCTTTAATATCATTCCCTCAAGTGAGCAGTCTGGCTTGATTTCCTGGAGTATGGACTGGTTTGATCTTCTTGCAGTCCAAGGCACTCTCAGAATTTTCCTCCAACACCACAGTTCAAAAGCATCTATCTTCCTTCGCTCAGCCTTCCTTATGGTCCAGCTCTCGCAGCCATAGGTTACTACAGGAAATACCATTGCTTTAACTATGCGGACCTTTGTTGTCAGTGTGATGTCTCTGCTCTTAACTATTTTATCAAGATTTGCCATTGCTCTCCTCCCAAGAAGTAGACGTCTTCTGATTTCCTGGCTGCAGTCAGCATCTGCAGTAATCTTTGCGCCTAGAAATACAAAGTCTGTCACTGCCTCCACTTTTTCTCCCTCTATTTGCCAGTCATCAATCAAGCTCGTTGCCATAATCTTGGTTTTTTTGAGGTTTAACTGCAACCCAGCTTTTGCACTTTCTTCTTTCACCTTCGTCATAAGGCTCCTCAACTCCTCCTCGCTTTCAGCCATCAAAGTGGTATCATCTGCATATCTGAGATTGTTAATGTTTCTTCCAGCGATTTTAACTCCAGCCTTGGATTCCTCAAGCCCAGCATGTCGCATGATGTGTTCTGCGTACAGGTTGAATAGGTAGGGTGAGAGTATACAACCCTGCCGTACTCCTTTCCCAATCTTAAACCAGTCCGTTGTTCCGTGCTCTGTTCTTACCGTTGCTACTTGGTCGTTATACAGATTCCTTAGGAGGCAGACAAGATGACTTGGTATCCCCATACCACCAAGAACTTGCCACAATTTGTTATGATCCACACAGTCAAAGGCTTTAGAATAGTCAATAAAACAGAAATAGATGTTTTTCTGAAATTCCCTGGCTTTCTCCATTATCCAGCGGATATTGGCAATTTGGTCTCTAGTTCCTCTGCCTTTTCTAAACCCAGCTTGTACATCTGGCAATTCTCGCTCCATGAATTGCTGGAGTCTACCTTGCAAGATCTTGAGCATTACCTTACTGGCATGTGAAATAAGTGCCACTGTTCTATAGTTTGAACATTCTTTAGTGCTTCCCTTTTTTGGTATGGGGATATAAGTTGATTTTTTCCAATCTGATGGCCATTCTTGTGTTTTCCAAATTTGATGGCATATGGCATGCATCACCTTGACAGCATCATCTTGCAAGATTTTAAACAGTTCAGCTGGGATACCATCGTCTCCTGCTGCCTTGTTATTAGCAATGCTTCTTAAGGCCCATTCAACCTCACTCTTCAGGATGTCTGGCTCTAACTCACTGACCACACCATCAAAGCTATCTCCAATATTATTATCCTTCCTATACAGATCTTCCGTATATTCTTGCCACCTTTTCTTGATCTCTTCTGCTTCTGTTAGGTCCTTACCATCTTTGTTTTTGATCATACCCATTTTTGCCTGGAATTTACCTCCGATGTTTCTAATTTTCTGGAAGAGGTCTCTTGTCCTTCCTATTCTATTGTCTTCTTCCACTTCCGCACACTGCTTGTTTAAAAATAATTCCTTATCTCTTCTGGCTAACCTCTGGAATTTTGCATTTAATTGGGCATATCTCCCCCTATCACTGTTGCCTTTTGCTTTCCTTCTTTCTTGGGCTACTTCCAGTGTTTCAGCAGACAGCCATCTTGCCTTCTTGGTTTTCTTTTTCTTTGGGACGTTTTTTGTTGCCGCCTCCTGAACAATGTTGCGAACTTCTGTCCATAGTTCTTCTGGGACCCTATCTACTAAATCTAGTCCCTTAAATCTATTCTTCACCTCCACTGCATATTCCTTAGGAATATTAGTGAGCTCATATCTAACTGATCTGTGGGTCTTCCCTATTCTCTTTAGTCTGATTCTAAATTTTGCAATAAGAAGTTCGTGATCTGAACTACAGTCAGCTCCAGGTCTTGTTTTTACCGACTGTATAGAGGTCCGCCACCTTTGGCTGCAAAGGATGTAGTCAATCTGATTTCGGTGTCGACCATCTGTTGAAGTCCATGTATAAAGTCGTCTTTTAGGTTGTTGGAAGAGAGTGTTTGTTATGCACAGTGAGTTGTCTTGGCAAAATTCTATCAGCCTATGTCCTGCTTCATTTTGTTCTCCCAGACCATGCTTGCCTGTAATTCCAGGTGTCATCTGACTACCCACCTTAGCATTCCAGTCTCCTGTAATGAAAATAACATCTCTGGTGTTTCCCATATATTTTAGGAATAAAGCAATTCGTTTTAGGGTAAAGGTAAGGAATCAACCCAGAAGAGCTTTTGGTGCCTACAAGGACATGTCTGTGTAGGTTCCTTTGCAACAGTGTGGATTGTCTTATTAAATTAAGAAGCATGAATTAATTGTGGTCAGAAAGCCCTCTGCGCTACACTTCCCCCCCCCCTTGTGTTGACTTTTTTATATTATAGATGCCTTTCAAGAACTATGCAGTGTACAATTTCTGATTATGGCAGTATTTGCCAGAAAAACAATCCTTCTCAAACCACTGCTTAAATTTTGTAGCTTGGTAGGTTCTGTCGTTTTTTACTGGATAAAATCAACCTGTAATTTTCTTTTGAAATAACCCTGGCCTTGGTGTATCTGAAAAAAATATATATAGAAAATGGAGTTGTAGATCATAGTCCATCTAATCTAGTACATCCAAAGAGCCCTAATTTTTGGACATGACCTCACATCTATATCTATAAAAACTACTATATAAATTATAGCCCTATCTGGCCTTTCAAAATCAAATGCAGAGCTAAAGGAAGATGCTTCATATCTGGAGAGTAGCCAGTGGTCAAGCGAACCACAGACCCAAGCGATCTATGAGACCATCGCTTTTGCTAGTCCAAAATGTGTATTCTTGTTATCGTCTGCCATCCTATTTGAAATAGAGAATTGTAGACATTTGGACCAAGTTAGAAAACCTGCCTTTATATTGCCACTTCAGAATGAAATTAATCTGTCAGTTCAAGGAAGCAGTCCCCTGCTAAAGTCACAGAAATATCAGGGTTCAACTTGATTAATTAATGATAATTGCTTCTAGTTGTTTCCGGAGATCTTTAACCCTTGCTTTCAAATGCTGTAGTAGGAGATTAAAAAAATTGTAAATAATACACATTCCCAAACTGGATTTTATTTTCTTTAGGGCAGAGGTGAGGTCTTAATGTTTCTTTTTATATATTTATTTATTTTATTATTTCAATTTATCCCCGCCCATCTCCCCGAACAGGGTACTCTAAGGTTTAGCATCTTAGTACTCCAGTGCATATTACTGAAACTGCTGGGATTAAAAAATCCTTTAATATTAGCTTCTAATAAATACTCTGATGTGAATAAAAAATAAGGAGAAGATGTCAGCTGTGAAATGTTGCCATTTTGATCATGGACATTGTTGTTTGTTGTTTGCTACTTTAAGACACTGTCTGGAAGAGACATTGAGTATCATCTAACCAAGAATACCACGTATTATGAAGATTTGGCCAATGGAACAACCCTCCAAAGCAGAATAGGGGAAAGACTATTAATTACACACCAGGAAGAAAACCAGGATCAGATTTCACTTACTAAAAAGGTAGGTGATTTGTTCATCAATGTGCCTGCTCATTAGGAAAGGGTTTGGTGTGAGTTGCCTGGATTGCATTTTGTTTCTCCAAAAGAACAAAAAACAAAAACAGCGGAATTATGATATGAATCGGACATGAATCAGACAGTATCTTCTCATGGAGAAATAACATAACACAAATCAAATCAAATCTTTATTACAGTCATATACCAGCATATACATAACAGTGTGTCTTTCAAACTTGGCAACTTTAAGATGTGTGGATTTCAACTCCCAGAATTCCCCAGCCAGCATGCTGGCTGGGGAATTCTGGGAGCTAAATTCCACACATCTTAAAGTTGCCAAGTTTGAAAAACACTGACGTAACTTCTATGATTGGGCAGTACCACTGCTACTGTTGCAGAGTAGTTGTCATCTGCATAGTACAGAAGAGTCTGTATTGCCTCCCTGCCATAAGAATGAAAAGTATGTTATAGATATGACCAGATCACATTTCAGAACTAGGTATGTTCACTATGGGACATCAAGTATAAAATGTTGTCACTGAATTCCATCTCTAAGCCAAATTAGAACTTAACTGCACTCCATACTAGGGGCGTGGTGGCTCAGCGGGTAAGACGCCAGGCTTCTCGATGGGAAGATTGCATGTTCGGAGGTTCGAATCCCTAGTCCCGCATGACGGAGTGAGCTCCCGCACTCACCCCAGCTCTTGCCAACCTAGCAATTCGAAAGCATGCAAATGCAAGTAGATGAATAGGTACCACTTCAGTGGGTAGGTGACAGCGTTCCGCGCACGTCATGCAGCCACATGACCATGGAAGCGTCTTCGGACAACGCTGGATCTTCGGCTAACAGACGGAGATGAGCACTGGCCCCTAGAGTCGGACACGACTGCACAAATGTGCAGGGGAACCTTTACCTTTTATACTAGGTTTATAATGCATACACATGATACAGATCCCAAGTGGAGGAGGACTGGAGCACTCCATGCAAATTCTGGATCACACAGCCTGGCGGATCCCCAAATCTGCACAGGCTTGTTTTCTCTCTTCTCATATTTCTCTGTCATCCTGTTCTGACTACCATGACCACTCTCTCTCTTAACATGCTCATTTTCTATTACCACCGGGCATCACTGGCAGCACTTTTTTCTTTCAATTTAGCTAGTAGCTAATTAAGTTCTCATGTACTTTCTTTTGTATGATTTTGCATAGAAATGTCTTTCAAAATTCAGAGGCTAAATTCCTTTCATTGGCTATGAGAACAACAACAAAAAAGAATTACTCTTTGTGTAGGGTTTATCCAGGACCATCTCTTATTTTATATATGTACATTTGAATGTATAATCTATGTGTTGATATGCATCTGGTTCAGTAACTTAACTTGTTTTGATTTAAAAGCTAGTGTAGGAACCACAATATATTACTTACCAGTTCTGGATTGAGTTACATGACGGGGGAAAATGGCATTTGCTCAACAAGTGATTTATCTCTCATTCTAAACTGAACGTGTAGCAAGAGCAAATTTGAGATTCCTCCCTGGCCAGCCACCTCCTGCTACTTCAGCCAAGGAAGAACTGACTCTCCTTTGGGCTAATGTCCAACAACTTAACAAAGGGCGAGTTCTTTTAGGCAGAAGTAGAATCATATGAGAAAGATCTAAGCGCTGAAAAGTAAACATCATCTGTGTTCCAGAGAGTAACTTAGTAAGGTCATATAACATATGCATCACGTTCATCAGGGTTTTTTTTTTTCCTTCCTCTTTTCAGATGACAACCAAGTATGTGAATGGTAAAGCTATCCGTGAGTGGGACATTATTGCTTCCAATGGGGTCATCCATGTCATTGAAGCATCACTGAAGGCACCCCCTGTATCTTCTGTAAGTGCTGTGCATACTGAAATGCATTTTGGGGGGAATCATTGAGTGGCCTACAGAAAACTCTGAATATTTCTCCTCTTTTGGAAGCAGGTTTGATGGTGTGTGTCAAGAAGGAACAGCTATATTGGGGCACATGGCCATCCTTTGCCTAAGTGGCATTTTTGGGCCATAACTCAATCAAAACAGCAACGTTGGATTATCATTTAAAATTTAAAGTGTTAATGTGCTTGCCCATTACTCATTGAATAACTTTCCTCCTCTGTCATGTTAATATTATACTTTGTCAGCAACTTCTGGAGATATTCTGAAGGTCTTACTCAACTCTCTGTGTGTAGGGGAGGGAATATTTATTTATTTATTTATTTTTCAAATTTATTCCCCGCCCATCTCCCATGCAAGGGACTCTGGGCGGGTTACAATAAATAAAAATTTAAAAACTATACAAAATATCTAAAAACACAAGCAAAACATAATAAAATAAAATCCAGGATGGACTTGGACCCGCAGAATAGATAGTGGAGCTATGGGGCCAGCCAACCCCAGGAGGCACTACCACCTCCGTCATCCCAGGCCAGGTGGCAGAGCCAGGTCTTAAGGGCCTTCCGAAAGGCCAGGAGGGAGGGGGCCAGTCTCACCTCCGGGGGCAGAATATTCCACAAGGCGGGCACTATCGCAGAGAAGGCACGCCTCCTGGACCCCGCTAGATGGAATTCTCTTGTTGAGGGGGTCCGAAGCATGCCCTCTCTGCATGCACGGGTGGGGCAGGTCGACGTTATCGGGACGAGACGGTCCCTCAGGTACCCTGGTCCTATGCCATGTAGGGCTTTAAAGGTAATCACCAACACCTTGAATTGGACCCGGAAGCAAACTGGCACCCAATGCAGCTCGCGTAGCAGAGGTGTTACATGTGCCGATCTTCTGGCACTCATAACTGCTCGCGCCGCTGCATTCTGCACCAGCTGAAGCTTCTGGATACTCTTCAAGGGTAGCCCCATGTAGAGCGCATTACAATAGTCTATACGGGAGATGACAAGCGCATGAGTGACTGTTCGGAGGGCCTCCCGATCCAGGAAAGGGCGTAACTGGTGCACAACTCGCAGCTGTGCAAAGGCCCTCCTGGCCACGACTGCCACCTGCTCTTCGAGCAGGAGTCGCGAGTCCAGGAGGAACCCCAGATTCCACACAGGATCCGAGTGGGGTAGTGCAACCCCCCCCCAGAACCAAAGATGACAACTTCCCGGATCCAGGGGTGCCATCAATCCACAGCCACTCCGTCTTACCAGGGTTCAGTTGAAGCCTGTTGTTCCCCATCCAGACCCCCACAGCCTCCAGGCACTGAGATAAGGCATTGACCGCATCACTTACTTCACCCGGGACAGAGATGTATAACTGGGTATCATCAGCATATTGGTGATACCTCATCCCGTGGTGGCGGATGATCTCGCCCAGTGGCTTCATGTAGATGTTAAATAGGAGTGGAGAGAGAACGGACCCCTGCGGCACCCCACAAGTCAGGGGTCGCGGGTCAGCTCTCTCCTCCCCTATCAACACCGACTGGGAATGGCCCTGGAGAAAGGAGGCGAACCAGCGCAAAACCACGCCGCCCGCCCCCAACTCCTCGAGCCGCCCCAAAAGTATACCGTGGTCGACGGTATCGAAAGCCGCTGAGAGATCTAAGAGAGCAAGGATGGACGCACTCTCTCCATCCCGCTCTCGCCAGAGATCATCCATAAGCGCGACCAATGCGGTCTCCGTCCCATATCCCGGCCTGAAACCTGACTGGAAGGGGTCCAGATAATCCGTTTCATCCAGAATCCTCTGGAGTTGCAACGCCACCACCTTCTCAACCACCTTTCCTAAAAAGGGAAGGTGGGAGACTGGGCGAAAATTGCCCAGGATTGTAGGGTCCAGGGAAGGTTTCTTGAGGAGGGGGTGCACCAGTGCCTCCTTAAAGGCAGCCGGGAACACCCCCTCACTCAAGGACGAATTAATCATCGCCTGGACCCAGCCACATGTCACCTCACTAGCTGATTTCACCAGCCAGGAGGGACATGGGTCAAGCTGGCATGTGGTGGCGTTTACAATCCGGAGGATCCTGTCTACTTCATCAGGCGCAACAGGATCAAACTGTTCCCAGATAACGTGGTAGGTACGAGCCCCTGGCATCTCCCCAGATCTTGTCTCACACTTGGAGTCCAACTTGGAATGAATCTGAGCGATTTTGTCCTGCAGATGCTCAGAAAACTCTTCCGAACGGCCCTGTAAATGGGTCTCCCCCTGCTCCCGACCCAAAAGCGATCTTGTAATCTTGAAAAGGGCCGTCGGGCGGCATTCTGCGGATGCAATAAGAGCGGAGAAATATTCACGTTTCGCCGCTCTTACCGCCACAAGGTAGGCCTTAACTGCGGCTCTAGCTTGTGTTCGGTCAGATTCAGTCTTCGTCTTTCTCCAGCGGCTCTCTAGACGTCTCTTAACCCTCTTCAAAGCCCTTAACTCTTCCGTGAACCACGGAGAGCAGCGGGTCGAGCAGGGCCGGAGAGGTCGCATAGGCGCGATCTTGTCCAGGGCTCCGGCCGCTGCCTTATTCCAGGCTGCGGCCAGGACCTCCACTGGACCGTGAAGCAAGTCCTCGAGAATAACCCCCAGCTCCTTCTGAAACCTCACTGGGTCCATCAGTCGCCGGGGGCGGACCAATCGAATGGGTCCCACCTCCCTGCGGAGTGGGGTAGCACAAGAGAGTCTCAGGGTCACCAGGGCGTGGTCTGACCATGACAATGGGGAAAGATGTAACTCTCCCCTCAGATCACATTGCCACTGCTCAGACAAGAAAACTAAGTCCGGGGTGAGACCACTGTCACGAGTCGGGTCACGAATAATCTGAGACAGGCCCATAGCTGCCATGGTAGCCATGAACTCCCGGGCCGCCTCCGAGGACCGTCCCAGAGACGGCAGATTGAAGTCCCCCAGAACCATAAGTCTGGGGAACTCCACCGCCAACCCCGAGACAGCCTCGAGCAGCTCAGGCAGGGAGGTTGCTACGCAGCAGGGAGGCTGGTACAGCAGCAGCACTCCCAACTGTTCTCGTGAACCCAACTTGAAAAACAGGGTCTCACACCCGGTCACTTGTGGAGCAGCGCCCCTGAAGGCCACAAGGGACTCTCGGATGACAACTGCCACCCCTCCTCCCCTGCCCCGGTGTCTCGGCTGATGCCACACCCGAAACCCGGCTGGGCACATCTCCGAGAGGGCTACTCCCCCCTCTGGGCCCAGCCAGGTCTCGGTAATACACGCCAGGTCGGCCCCCTCCTCTATGATTAGATCACCTATAAGGGGGGCCTTGTTGTTCACCGACCTGGCGTTCAGCAGCAGCAGTCGGAGACCGGAGCCCACGAGGATCTGCTTACCAGGGCCTGGGTATGAACACGGGGGGCCGGAACGCGCCACCGGTAGCAAACACCGGGGGTGCCTTCCCCGATGATGGCCTGCCCTCCGGTTCCCGTCATACCGTCCCCTGCCCGTCACCACCTGAATCAAATAGCCCGCCATACAGCCCCCAGAGATTCCCGGCTCTGGCCTAGTAGCCTCCACTCCCAGGCCTCTGGAATTCCTGGGCTTAATCAAGGGTCCCTTATCCCATTCATCCATCATCCAGTCCCACACAATGTCGGGCAGTGACAAGACCCCCCAGTGCACCAGCTCTCGCTCTCGGCACTGTTAGGGTCCAGCACCACCCCCACTCACACTCTGTACCTCTCCCTCAACTTCTCTCACTGGTCAGGGAGAGGTACCAACACCCACCAACAGTCACTCCTACCCCACCTGGCTCTCACCCAGGGGGTACTCTTACATACCCATACAATCTTGGCTCCCCCTCGTCTCTCACCCGGGGGGGGATCCACATTCATACCAAGGGACCCCTACGAACCCTCTGCCACCTTAGCTTAAATGGGACGACATCCAGAATTTTATGGGGGTTAGTCCGTGTTCTTCGCACGCCCTGGTCTCCTGGGCTATCCGTCCAGCCTCTGCGCCTTCCAGGGCCGCAGGGTTCTCCACCAACTCCAGTCCGCTCCAACATCGGAAGCCTCCGAACCCCCTCTAGAAGTCGGCCCAGGAAAAAAGTCCAGGAGTCCGCTGTCTCAACCGGGCTCCCCACCGTGCTGTGACGGCTCCACTAGGCCCCCACCAACTGCACCGGCCTAGCTCAAACTCCGATGGTCTCCAGCCTCCAGCAATCGAAAACAGAGAGGCCTCCGGCAGCCTCCAGCAGCCCTCGATAGTCTATGGTTCCGCAGGCTCCGCCGGACCCAGCTCAAAGATCAACAACCAAAAATCTCCAGCCTCCAGCTGCCATTCGGCAGCCTCCCGCAGTCTCCAACCTTCGGTGGGCACCGGGCACCAGGTCCTTGCCAGCTCCACCGGCCCGGAATATGCAGTTCTGGAGCTGCAGGTTATGTGCCTTGGGGACATATAAATGTGCATCTTGTTGTGGAAGAGCTCTCATTGTGTTTGGGGCACTTGCATCATCTTAAAATAAAAGAAGAACCCAACAATCTCTTTGGGAGGATCATACAAGTGCTTGGAAAACAACACAAAAGCGAAGCAACAATCTCCATTCTTCCTGAAGGAGAAGGCACCGTCTGGTTTCATTAGAAACATTACTTTATTTGAGCTGTCAAGGTGTGGTTAACACCACGTTGATTTATTTAAACAACCCTGTTTTCTTGCTATATTTTCTGTTTTCTCTAATATAGATATGTCCTTAAATTAGATACTGTACACATTTCCTATATTCATGTTTCTACCAAAGTTTCACACTGAGAACTTCGTAGCAAACAGACGTGCATAAAGAAAATCTGTTCTGATCTGCTACTTTGCTTAAAAATGACATTTTCCTTTATCCTGAGTTAATGTGCCGAATTCTGTGCCACAATACATTTGGTCATTTTTAAAATACCATGCAACATATTCTGTTGTGTATCTTAAAACACAGTAGCATGACTCTCCCTCTAGAGCAGGGCTTTCCAAACTTTTGCCATTGGCGACACACCAACGGCCGGTGCACAAAAACCAAAAGCGCCGCCACTGTGGCGCGCAAAAACCCAGAAGTGCCAGCGCTTCCAGGTTGCTGCTGCAGTAGCAGCAGCATGCCGCCACTTCCACTGCCCCTTCGAAAGGGCAGGCTCCGGGGACCCCGAAAATGCCCTCGGTTCCGGCAGGGAGGCGAAGAGCCTCGCCGTGCGTGCGCACGCTGCCGGGCCGCTTCCCGGCACACAGCTGATAGGCGTGGAGAAAGCGGCCCAGCAGCACACGATTTTCACTTCCCTGCCAGAACCGAGGGCATTTTCATCAGCGCTTCCAGGTTATCACGCAACACACTTGGGGCCCCCAAGCGACACAGTATTGTGTCACGACAGAGTTTGGAAAGCCCTGCGCTAGAGCAATGTTTCTCAACCCTGGCCACTTGAAGATGCGTGGACTTCAACTCCCAAATTCCCCAGCCAGCCATGCTGGCTGGGGAATTCTGGGTTATTATTTTATTATTATTTATTTAATTTATATAACTTTTAATTTATAAAAGTTGAAGTCCACGCATCTTCAAGTGGCCAGGGTTGAGAAATACTGCTCTAGAATTTGTTAAGGATTTAATTATACCTCCTATCACATCCATGTGCCTTCTTTGTCTCAATTCAAGGCTTCTCTACATCCTGGAGCTGGTACAGGAATATTCTTTGCAGTCATTCTGGTCATTGGAATCATTGCTTTGGTTGGATATTCCTACTTCAGATTTAAGAACAGAACCATTCGCTTCCAACTTTTCAGGGTAAGAAAAAGTGTAGTAACATAGACTGACTTTTAGAACAGTCACAGTACATGGGTATAATTTTTGTTTGTTATTAGGCAGCTTTGATCATGCAAGGGAATCAAAAGCCAAGAAAAATGTGACAGAGCAGCTCTTTCATACAAAGAACAGATATATTCTGTTCAACTTCACTGAGTGGAGCATGCCGAGAAGGGGAAAGTAATCCCTATCCCTCCCCTGTTGAGTTCGCTGTTCTCTACTGCTTTGAGGATGCTTCTCCTGGCAGCTAGGGTCTAACCCCAGATTGGATCCAACACTGCAGTCAAGATGGAATATAATCTAGAAGAGGAGCAGGAAAGGACACAGAAGCACATGAGGCTTATTTTAGTCCATTCCCGATTATCAAACCCTAGTATTAAAATACGAATACAGCCATCATATAAGTTCTGACTTCCTTTTTGGTTTGCTTTGCGGTGTCTTCAAATCAGTCTTGACTTCTGGTGACTGCTTGGACATTTTTGGAAATGGCTTGCCATTGCCTTCTTCCTAGGGCTGAGAATGACTAAATCACCCATCTGGCTTTGAGCCTGAGGCAGGATTAGAACTCATGGTCTCCCAGTTTCTAGCCCAATGCCTTTAACTACACCACCAAACTGGCCTTTTCTTTATAATGTATCTGAACATAGACTTTTGTTTTTAAAATACCACATAGGAAAAAGATGATACTGATGTAACGACATTGGACAAAGCACAATCTACCAACATCTCAAACCCCAATTATGAAAGCTCATCAGCTCCTCCACCAGATCTTCCTTATGATCCATTTTTGGTAAGTTTTTATCCTGATGGGGGAGGATTGCCTTTAAAATATGTCAGAAACCAGAATTTAGATTGTAAAACAAAATATGGAAGCTATTGTGGTTTCTACTTAAGAGACCACATGATTTTAGTTTTTTCTTCTTTTGGTAACAGAACTATCAGCACATTTAAGAGTTTTATTTAGCCAACATAACAGGACCAAAGTTTTCTACTAGTCTGGTATATAATTATACTAATATACAAATAGGGTCTCAGAACTTTCCTGTCTAACATGCTGAAGTGGAAAAAGCTTGAGTTACTGATGTGGATTTTTAGTTATTTTAGTTGTTTAAAATAAGTTCATTTTGTATTTTATTCCTTTCCATGATCCCCTTTGGACTAGCATGCTTTGGGACCATAAGGAGATACACACACACACAGTATCTATGACAATATCAAAGCTAATCTCAACCTCTGCCATTTAGCTTTCTACATAAATTATTCTTTTAAACAGAAAATCCATCAATAAACTGTAATGGCTGGATTCACACAACACACTAAGAGATGGGCAATGCAGTACTCCGTGCAGCAGCACCCTGATTGGGTAGGATGGTACTTTTTAGGATTGGTTCAAGATTGCCTTAATTTCTGGAAGGCAACTTCACAGAATTGCCAGCTGCATCTGCACTTCCCAGGCAGGGCAGGTCAAAGCGTGGTGCCCAGGTCAAAATAAGTTATTTTAGGATCAAAACGAAACCCTCTCACTTTATATTTAGTGCAATATTTGAACCCATCCATTCTCTCTCCAATAGTCTGCATTTGAAATACATCCTCTGCAAGGTTGCCCTTATCCATTCTGCTGCCTGAAATGCTTAAGTACAATGTCTGTAGCTTGAATCATGTCAACTGGATTTCTATTTTCTCACTGGAAACGTTTCGCTCCTTATCCAAGGAGCTTCTTCAGTCTGAGCAAAGTTAGTAAGGGAATCCTTAAATATGTTTCTAGGTGGCTGTGTGACCTTGCACCTGGGGCTAGGTCATGGTTAACTTTGCTCAGACTGAAGAAGCTCCTTGGATAAGGAGCGAAACGTTTCCACTGAGAAAATAGAAATCCAGTTGACATGATTCAAACTACAGACAATTCCACCTGGATGACTGAGAACCTTCATAGACTTAAGTACAATGCTACCAACTCCATATCCAGACAGAAGCCAACCTTGCAGTTCCTTAAACCTTGTCTTTAATATTAGCAACAGGACAAGATCCTTCAATATCTCAGTAGTGCTCCATGTTCAATAGCACCTGCTCCTTGAATAATGTCTTCCACTCTACCCTGCGCTCTGCATACTGCTAGGAACAGGGACTTCTCAGCAGTGGCCCCATGGATAAGAGGCATTTACATCTGGCCTCTTTCCAGGCTGTGTTTTTGAAGCAGGCAAGAACTTAACTGCTTAATCAAGTCTTTGAGAGCACTAATTAGAAACATTTTAGGGTGACAGTAACCTCTCTGTTCTTTCATTTGTAATATATTGCCAACTATTTTGCCAATCAATATTAGAGCATTATTTATAAATGCTGACTACAAACTTTTTTAAAAAAAACAGGTTTCCGATGAGCAACAGTTGGTGAGCAGTGATTCCCCCAATGATTTCTGATGTCTTCACCGGGACCAACAGTTTTCCTACTGGACAATGAACATACAAGACGACACATCTGGTTCAGGGAAGGGCCAGTGAAGAACATACAAAATTCCTACGGAAACTGAATGTAGCTTAATTTCCTTAGAAACTAATTCTGTCATTTTAGTTATACAGATCCTATTATCAAGATATTATTTTCCTTGTTTTGCTCTTTTTTCCACGTGCTTCAGAAGTAACTGTTACAGAATAGCATTTTATTTTGTGAAAAATTGGGACATAGCTATGCTGTTTGGGTTGCTCCAAACTTGCCATTAGTCGGAACGATACACAGATATTCTGCTCTTTTTTTAAAAAAAAATATACACTTTTTAAAATGACCTATTACATATTACACGAGCAGAGAGCATTACAATTTCTAGTTTTTTTAAAAAAAAATCACACATAATACTTTGCAATAAAATGATTTGTAACACCAGACTGTCCAAGCAAACGAATAGCAGGGAGGTTGGACAAGCTGCTCTGAAAGTATTAAAGGTTGTATTTTATAATTGTATAATCTTAATTGTAAGATTTTATGAGAGATTTGAGTAGAAAGAGTTTACATGCTTCTACAAACATCCATACAACCGTGCAAATCATCCTTGCTTCCACCACACCCATACAGTACACTAATTCATATAGTATGTCTAATTCTTTTTAACTTCTCACCTCTTTTTGAGGATATAAAGAGGACCATGACTTCTTCTTCTTCTTTGCAATTTGATCCTTGCTCATTCTCTCTACAAGGCTAAACCACCTCAATATACTCATTTTGTATTCAATCCCCATTCATTCTTCATCTTCATTCTTGACCCTATCTGTTCTTGTTTTACCACACAAATATAATGTTTGTTTCTCCTGTCATAGGAGAATGCTCAGTTCAATATGACAAAGTGAACAGAAACATGCAAGTATTCACAACCATTATTGCTTCTTCTGACAAATATTAATTTCTTGCAGTAGGCCACAGATTCTCACTACCTTTCTACTAGCAATTATGTACTTGCTAGTACCTACTTAGCATTTCTCCATTCTCCCACCTTTAAAAAACATTATACCAAGGTAGACAAATTCATCTACTTGCTCTAGTTTTCACCTTTATGTATAATACACTTATGAATGGAAGCAGTTTATATACTTTCAACAAATCCAAAACTCAGCAAGTTTTTTTTTACCATTTTTAAATAACATTTTATGATATTAAACAAAATTACTACATTGTGCTACCAAGGAGAGTAGTGTCTTTTCCCAACAGCTACTAACTACTTCACAAGCTTTTTTCACAAACTTTGAGAAGAGTCTGGTCCATCATGCTCACATTAACAACTTATTTTAGATAACATAAAAATACATTAGCGACATTGATAAGAGAATCCAAAGCATACAACAGATGTTTATAATAGCTCATATTTCAGAACAGTAACCTAAAGAAGCATGTTTGCATCCACTCTACTTGTAGCTTTTTTTACTATTATTTGTAGAATTAACTAATATTTACTCTTGCTACTTCATTCCTGTACTGCGATTGAAATGGACCCTAAGTACCAAAAGCATCAGCTATGAGCTCAATTTATATATTCCGCACCTTCAAATACACAATGCATGTTTCCATTGAAGAAGTCCTTTCCCTTCCCTGCCACCCACCAGCTTTATACTTCAAACCCTTGCATTGACTTCCATGCTAATTACAGTAAATGTCTCTAGTAAAATATTTAATGGTTTGTAAGTTAACAATGCTGTATTATTAGAAAGGTATTTTTGTATGTATGAAAATATTTTTCCAATAAGACGTTCCAGCTTAAGGATCAGTTGTTTTCCTTGTTGTCTTCAAAGTGTTGAGAAACAAACTTGTCTCACTTTTGGTATTCAGGTAAAGCATACTGACAAAAGTCCACAATAAGCAAGGTACTTGCAAGTGAGAAGTTTTAGAATTTAAACTTCAAAATTACATCAGAACATGGACACCAATATTGAAATTAATATTCATAACATCCTCTTAAAATATTTTGTAGCTGCGAATGCAAGGCTTTCCATAGTCACTTTTCATGCACATTTTTACAATATATGTCATAAAAAACCATAGCAGCAATTAGGACCAAAGAATGTACTTTATACAAAGAAATAAAGTTTTATTCTGCAGTAAAACAACCCTTCTCCAAAGCAGATCTCAGAATGGTTAGTGTGTTGAGCAGAAATGCTCACAATTACTAGGTTCACAGGACTTGATAGCATATGCTAATATAAGAACAGCTAAGCTCAAGATTTTACACTATGCCTGATTTTCAAAATCTATGCTAATTTGACTTTTTAATATTGTGAACAAATATCATCCAGAAGAGCCAGGAGGACTGATACATGCTGTTCAAATAATGTCAACCTATGAACTACCAGTCTGTGCCACATAATTCTGTCCTTTGGATTTTCCATTCAGCTTTCTATTTTTAGTTAAAACAATTAGGCAACAAAATATGAAGGCAAACTATTTTGATGCTGTTTGGGTAATGATTCAGCCTGGTGTTATTCTCCCCAACAAAGGGCCTTAAGGTAAGTCAATCAAAATCATGCGTTCCACATCAATATATTTCTACGTCTACAACGCGTAACACGGCAGCAGCACTGTATGATGAGCCCAAGTCCCTCCGTAAACAAAATAATCAGGGAATTTAAAAGAAGGTATCAAGAAGGTGGGGACAATCTATGAAGTCTTCCATGTGAAAATGGAGCTTTGGGGAGTATGGTTTGGATGGTTGAATCTCTACGAAAAGCCTATAAAAAAAATGAATCCTCGCACTAAGTGTGGATTCATTCATCTTTCACAATATCAGCATCTTCTGCAAATCTGACTTAGTACTGCAGTACAGTAGACCCTTATGACATGACCACCAAATACGTGAGCACAAGAGCTGCTATAGTAGCAGAAATGCAATTAAGACCAGTTCCTCTCTTAAGGGTTATTTGTTTAGGGATTTAGCTCTGAGATCATAGTTTTCAAAGCAAAGGGAGAACCAGGAGATATGTTCACCCATCTTGAAAGTCTGTTTCAAGAAATGTGAGTATTTGGGACCAAAAGCTAATTGTTCTTAAATTACACAACACAAAATTTAAAAGTATACTATCAATGCAGTTGCAATTTCCTATATAGAAATGCTTTTACAAATTTATAACACATAATATTTACCTAAGCAGCATTTGGGGAGCCAAATTATTTCCTAAAAATAAATGTAAGGATAAGTTCTGGCTATATTTTGAATAGCTTCATAAAATACATGAAGTTTTTATACATATTTTAAGGAATGTTATATTTCAAGATTATCAAAATAGATGGACTGCAATGCCCATGAAAATTGCACTCTACTCCTTTAAGCATTTTAGAAACGTCCAGCACATTTAGAAACAACTGGAATTGCAAATTAAAGAGTTTTAGGATTGAATAATTTCTTCAGTAACCAGACAACAGTTACTATACCACTTTACTATTTAGATTTAAACTGGCATATTAACTACCAACTTCTAACATTTAGATTTTTATGGGCTATCAAAACAGCTTTTAAAAAAGGTTTGTGTTGTTCCATTAGTTGAAGCAGCTTACTAGCAAGGGGACTATTAAGTCAAAGTTCTTGCTATATTACTGTTTCATTATCAGCATAGAAATAGTGTTGCTATTTACGATTTTATTAATGTGCTCAAGAGCACATTAATACATAATGTGCTTAAGTATTTAAGTTAATACATAATTTGTTTGACCATTGAACCCAAGAAGTGAATATAATAGATACAAGTTGAAGTCCTGTTAAAAGCAGTGGGATTTACTTCTGAGTAAGCACATTTAGAACTGACTTGAAACCCACAAACATTTAGCCTATATGCCTTTTAAATGCATAGCCTCACTTCCATAATAAGAATAAAAGAATAAGAATAAGAATAAGAATAAAAAATGAAAGAAAAACCTTCATCTTTTTTTTTATCATCCTGGAAGAGAATTTTAAAATTGTGACTGCTTCACTCTTATCATGAAGACAAGCCAATAACACTTACTATTATACATCTATTAAAGTATTATTGTGTTCAATGAAACTTACTCCCAGGAAAGTGAGTATAGGATTGCAGCCTCAATAGGTAAAATACAGTTCTTAGACAAAGTACATGATGACATTCTACTAAAGTGTCCAGTGCTATAAGGCTTTACTCTATGTCCATATCTACCATTAATTCTTCATACAGATCTGTTATATATGATAAAAATGTTCACTTTGAACACACTTTAGTAGATGTATTTTTTCTGTTTCTACATTTGTGGTGCTTTTGTAGTGTTTCTACGGCCAATTTTTTGTCACTTACTATTCTGTCAATTTTCACTGGCTGGAAATCTTTATGACGAAAACTCAGATCAGTTCAATGCAAGCAGTGCAATCTGGTTTTCTACTTGAAGCTTTTCCTGGCTGTCTGAGGAAAACACAAGCAGTCTGTGAAAAAATTGGGTGAGCACTGCATGGATTAGTGGTCTCCCATCCACAAAAACTATTTTCCAATTATCTGATTAAAAAAATAGCACATATGAAGTTACCCAGCCCTGCATGGGTTTGAAAGCTTGTAGAGATTTTACATTCCCCATAAAGTAGAACAGTAGCTATGCTTTTAGCTAATCTGAATGGGGATTTAAATCATGCCCAAATTCTAAACAATGACCATCTGATTAGGGTACATAAGATGAATATTACAGATATTGTAAGCTATATGTATATTTATGTGCAAATAATTTTCCATTCCAGCAAATATTCAACTGGAGGAAAGAATCAGTTCTTAGTGCAACCATAGTTTCATCAATTCTCACTAGAAAAAATAAGAGAGCAGTTAAATACAGGTAGTCCTTGACTCATGATTGTTCATTTAACGATGGTCCAAAGTTACGACAGCCTCGGAATGGGTGCTTTACGGCCTGTAAATCACTTCTGAGCATTACAAAACATTGCACCACCCCCACCCCGCAGTCACATGATCGCATTTTGGGTGCTTGGCAACCAGCTTGCATTTATGACCGGTTGCAGTGTCCCGTGATCACATTTTGCAATGTTTTTTGCCATTTCCTGGGAAAAAATGCTCATTGGGGAAGCTGGATTCGCTTAATGACCGCAGTTATTCACTTAACAACCACCAGAAAAATGGTCGTAAAATCATGTCCGGTCATGTGGTGACGCGACTTACGACCGCAATGATTTATGATGGAAATTCCGGTCCCAATCGTGGTTATAAGTTGAGGACTACCTGTAGATACATTTGCGCTATAGCATGTACAGCAAGAGCCAATTACCATAGAGAAAACTGCTCTTACAATAAATATTCTTTATGGAGACACTGAGTAATATGGTAACCGTTACATTACAAAAAAATGGGGGTTTATTTGATTTGAATCATCTCTTGCAGAAATGGTATTCTGAATGTACCAGTGCACAGCTGGTCAGACCACATTGGGAGTTCATGCTGCAAAGGAGTCCTTCGCGGGTAGAATGTGTAATCATGGTCATAGTTCAACAGGCAACTCAGCGATGCCATGTAAATATCAGCAAAGCGAGACAAGCGCCTTAAGAAATAGGTGGGGTTTTGGTCTGTCCTGAATAAGCTTCCAAACTGAGAGTTGAAGAAATTCCTGGTCATTTCTCTGATGAGAGAAGGAAAAACAACATCATCATTTAGAACTGTCAGTGCATTACATACCATGAAAGACTTGTTTTGGACCAGAGATATTTGGCATGTTTAGGACAGATTTGTTTTTATACCGAAAAGGCCCTCAAAATCAAAGCTGTCCATTGAAGAAAGGCAGCTCGAGAAAGGGGAAAAAATATATATACTTTTATCATCTTTCTAATTATGTCCCATCTTTCCGTGGGGAATTCAATGTGGCAGACGAGGGGTCTCTTTTTTTTTTTCCCCACAACCACCACCCTCTGAGGAGGTTTGGGCTAAGAGAGGGGGTCCAAAATAATTCAGTGAATTCCATAGTTGAATGTGGATTTGAAACTTTAACCTTGACCTACACTATGTTGGCTTAATTTCATCTCTCACTCTGTGACATGATGAATGACTTCTCATAAGGAAAAGCATGATGTAACCTAAGGCTATATAAAACTATACTCAATGCTCAGTCACCTATCAAGGGTAGATGAACTATGCGGCAAGTGAGATGGAGATAGATGGGGCCAGAAGACAGACACGTCTGAATTATTGTGTGTTTATGCTCTACAGTGCCCAGAGTCACACTGTTTGAGTTGGGTGGCCTCATAAATCTTGAAAATAGATAGATAGATAGATAGATAGATAGATAGATAGATAGATAGATAGATAGATAGACAGACAGACAGACAGACAGACAGACAGACAGACAGACAGACCTGACTGACTGACTGACTGACTGACTGACTGACTGACTGACTGACTGACTCTGCAAGCAAGCTCCACAATCCTGGTGGTTATTACTTAAACCACATCAATATGTTTGTGCAGTCTTATAATTAATGTTTCAAGAGACAGCACTAAAAAGAAAAATGTTATCAGTTTTCTAAGAGTAAACATTCAGAATTCAATGGAGAATTCAATTATTTATTGCTACTAACGAAGTTATTAGGAAAATGAAGCAAGTAAGGATTAGTCTTATTTTACTACAAATTAATGTATGGGGTCAATTTTTTAAAATTTAGAGTATGTACCATATATACTCACGGATAACCCCAGAATTTTAAATGCCAACGTACACCCCAAAAATTGGGTTCGGTTTATCCTTGGATGGGCTTATACATGAGTATGTATGGTATCCAATTTTAATATTTACCGCATTTCCTTTCTTTCCTTTTTCCACTCATGTAGTATCATCTGACAGTCAGGATTCTTGTGAATCTGAAATGACAACAATAAGGACATAGAAATTTGCAAGTTTTAAAGGAGACCACATTTGCACACAATTAGAAATATAACAGATGGGTAGTGCAGATTGAACAAGAAACATCAAGACAGGTTTTATTTTTAAAAAAGCAACAATCACATCAGCACACAGTGAAAGCAATATGAATGTACGTTTGCATTTTAATACCAGCATTGTGATTTCAGACAATAGTTTGAATTGCATTAGCATCATTATCAGTGCAAAAGAACATTATGAAAATGTCCACATAATTATTAAGTGGTTGTGGGGACAATTGGAGAGAAGATGTTAATCTCCTCTCAATCCCATCTAGAGTTTACATGCATCAATTCTGATGGTTTCTGTACTGTGTATTTTTATTTGCAATATGAGCAATGGAAAAATTTGGAGATGGGGATGAAAATATTGCCAAAAAGTAAAGATCAAACCTGCATGTGTTCCAGTAATCCGGTGAGGGTTTGTAGCCAGGTCATAGTCTGAATATATCGCTCTGTATTCATAATCTTGATCTCTCTTCGTAATTCTGGAATAATTGCCCCCGTTCGCCAGCCGTGTTTTAAGGTCAAATCCTTTTTTGCCAACCGAGATGGCAAGAAAGAAAAATGTTCATGTTAATTTCACTTAAAGCATACTTTCTATTCTTTCAGGTTAGATGCCATCTGAAGATATCCATACTTTTACATAAGCAGCAATTAAATGTGTCTCAGTTATACTGTCATGCATATAATTAAAAGTGTATGTTAAAAAAACCAAATCCATTCTAAACCAGGTAACCAGACCTCACGGCAAGGGGTAAATAAATAAAGCGTAGCTGATCAGATATTGTTTGGTCAGAAGAAACGGGGAGTAAATTAGAGAAAGGAGTTTAAGATCAGTAAATGGTAAAATATTAACAGGACCTGCATTAAATGGAACAGGAAGATGTTTTTCTGTTCCAATAGGTTAGTTAGCAATTTTCAACAATATAAAAACAGTCATTATAATCTGCAGGGGCAGGAGTAGGGAAAGTTATAAGCTGGGAACTCTGAGCTCTATTTCAATGATTATTGCAGAAAGTGACTGCTACCTAGAAGAAACAGGCTGGTGAAAGCCGAACAAAACAAACTCAAAAAATATTCATAGCAGGTAAGGTAAGAAGCCTTGTTTTTCTGAAGAGCAGATTAATCCTACCCATGACTTTTTCCCACTTTTATTGCAGAAACATGGTCCTTTGCCCTTTCTCATTTTTAAAGTAGCCCTCTACTTTAATTAATTTCATAATATACAGCTCATTCCTCTGGACGATACCAGATTCATTTAAAAAAATTACACAGGGAATAAAGTACTTACAGCTAGATCACTGTAAATATGATCACCAAAATACAAGACTTTGGTACCTCGCCAACCAGTCAGTTTCAGAAATTCATACAAGTTACCCTAGAAGGAAGAGTTGGGGGGAAGGGAAGTGGTAAACATTATGAATTACCCACAAAATTTTGTTACTGTTAATCTAGAAATCTGATTTCAATGTTTTCATTAATGCAAAATGTCCTCTAATCTACTACCTCTGAGATTAAATTTATGGTGGTGGTAGTGTTGTTATTGGTAAAAAGGTAAAGGTTCCCCCCGCACATTTGTGCAGTCGTGTCCGACTCTAGGGGCTGGTGCTCATCTCCGGTTGTTAGCCAAAGAGCCAGCGTTGTCCGAAGACGCTTCCACGGTCATGTGGCTGCATGATGCGTGCGGAACGCTGTTACCTTCCCACCGAAGTGGTACCTATTCATCTACTTGCATTTGCATGCTTTGGAATTGCTAGGTTGGCAAGAGCTGGAGCTAGTGCGGGAGCTCACTCCGCACACAGGGCTAGGGATTTGAACCTCCGATCTTGCGATCTTCCGATCGACAAGCCTGGTGTCTTACCCGCTGAGCCACCACGCCCCTGTTGTTATTGGTAAGCTTGCCTAAATTAAGCTTCTCTCCTTTAAGTAATGCTTTAAAGAATATTTTTAAGATCAATTTTGGGGAGAGGGGAAGGTGAGAAGTACAGCCGTTGTCTAGACCAACAAGACTTATATTTTGGCTATTTTGGCTTGCACATGCAGTTCATGAAAGTCAGTCTAGAATACAAATTCATCAGCTTTCCTGGGTCCCTGGTCTTTTCCAGACCCTTGAATAGGAATTTCAGAGACTGATCCTATGGCAATGTCAAAGGCCGAATCTATGACTTAAAAATGAAAGCAACTGATTCAGTTTGAGTTGTTCAAGCTTTCATCAAGCATTACTAATTCTGGGGTAACTGTTTCAATTTACAGACCATTATATCACAATTCAAGGTTGAGCACAGGAAGATACAGTGTAGCAAATGAGATCAATAACCTCAGTATTCATTAAAGTGAGCAACTAGTAGTGTTGAACAGTATTCAGACAGAAGACTTCCCCAATCCTACCAGGAGAACACAAGGTCTGAACTAGAACCCTTTTTAAGGTAACAGAGTTCAATCACTGAGCTACAGCCCTTTCCCCATGATCAATACTGTTAAAATTTAAAGTGAAGGATCTACTTTAGCAGCAGCAAGGAAAGTCCAGTCTGATGGGGAATGGAAGTAGAATGGTTTATCCAAGTTTACCAAGAACATTCACAACTGACCTGATGCACTGCTCTCTCTTTTGCCTTTAGGTTTCACAAACACACATAAATATCTAGTCAACATAGTTATTGTAACGATATGGCATAAATAAGATTGCATATTATAATATAAAGTACATACGAATATGAAATAATCATTGTTTTAATTGTTTGGATTTCCTGTTTTACTTTAGCATGATTGTTAACTGGTTTGAAAGTACAGGTAAATGTTTGATACAACAAAAAAATACCTGCTTGTAAATCTGGCCTTTCTGCAATTCATGAATTTTGTCCCAAAGCAAAACACCCCTTTCATTCACTTTACGGAAAGGTCTAAAAAAAAAAGAGAGAGAGAGAGAAATAATCAAGCACCAGCAGTTGTAAAGAGACACCACTAGAAAAATAAAATCACAGATACTGAAAAACTTTTATGCATAGTTGCCAAAACACCAGTCTAGGATAACCAGAGATCTTCAGAGTTTTCTGATGAGATTAAGCTGAAGAAAAAGTAGACATGGGAAGTAAATATTCTGCATTTAGCTACCACTTCTAACTAGAACAAAGTTAACAAGCAGCCCTCCCGCTTCTCTTCTCATGCATTTGCCTTGCTTTGTCTCTAACCTATCACATTGGGAGTTACGCAGCAATACTGCACTGGAGGTACAATCAGGACTGACTCTGTAGTAGGACCATAAGCTTCTCCAGCTCCTGTCCTAGCATGCCATATGACATTTCACAGGCAACACAATTAAATTGCAGAGTGGGTTTCTTTATTTATATGCTGCCTTTCATTTCAGAGAGAACATTCAAGATGGTTTACAGTGAAAACACAAACAAAAAATATATTGATTCAAACATATACAATCAGGCAGATAAAAATATAAATAAAATTATTTTAAACAATTGGCAACAGATACTCTTCTAAAGGCAAAGAGCATAGCAGCTCAAATGCAACTTTTGAGCCTGGGGGCAATGCAGGATAAGTACTTCTCGGGCGATAGCACATTTTCAGAAGGGTTTCTCCGGCACACTCCAATGCCTGAGCAAGTTCATAATGACAAAGGCCATCTGACAGATAGTCAGGCCTTGACCCATTAGATATTCATAATTCAGCAGGAACTCACCTTCTCTTATCATTGAAAAAATTTGGTTTCTCCGCCTGGACAATGACTACATCAAAGAGATCTCTCCAATCTTTTCCAACTATGAACCTCATGCCTCTGTCCCTATAGAAAGTAAACCAACGTTTAGTACAGAGCTTTCCAAACTTTTCATGTTGGTGACACACTTTTTAGACATGCATCATTTTGCGACACACTCTTACAGTAGGGCATCATTTCGCGAAACACTTACAGCAGGGCACAAGGCAGGCACTAGGACCTGCGTGGAATCCTGGCAGGGCAGGTTTGGAGGCAGAAAGGCACAAGGCAGGCACTAGGACCTGCGTGGAATCCTGGCAGGGCAGGTTTGGAGGCAGCAAGGCAGGCATTTGGACCTGCGTGGAATCACAGCAGGTTTGGAGGCAGCAAGGCACAAGGCAGGCACTAGGACCTGCGCGGAATCCTGGCAGGGCTCGGAAGCAGCAGCAGCCGTGACACACCCAGACACTGCAGCCGACACACTAACGTGTCCCGACACACAGTTTGGAAAGCTCTGGTTTAGTAGCACAAGCGTAACTAGTCTGAATTTTAAAAAGTGACTATCAACAGTTAACATTAAGATGAAATTTTTGATGGGTTTATGTTCAAAGAAACCACCTACACAAAGCTGCTAGGACTATTTGTGATCAGGAACATCTTCTTTCCATGAGCTGCCAGCTTTGCTAACACAGCACGTGTCTGCTCAGCATAACAAATGTATTTCTCTAGAAGTTAGAGAACAGGACAAGAAAAAAAAATCATAAACAGTTCTAATTGAATGAATATTTATAGCAAAATCTTCCTCTTTTTTTTGCGTAAGTCATGTCACCCCAAATACAGCATTACCACTAAATCAAGCAGTGTTGGAGGTCCTTTGAAGAAAAATCTGCAATGAAAAGAACAGCCTACCCATAGACTGAACGTTTAACTGTTATTAGAGCTACTTAACACAAGCATTAATATTGAAGAGCCCGTACCTGTGGGAATGCTCCACATAGTTGCCACAAGTCTGGAGACTTTTAGTTCACACACTGAACCATGGCAACAGTATATGACCTTGATGGTGGCTGACTGGATTACAGACATTGCAGACATATGAACCAATGCATGGAAATAGGGTCTTTTTATGGAAACTGGCATCACTGCATGTAGAATTTGATCTTTTATTTGGCATTACCTTCTCAAATTTTTCAGACTGGTTCCTATAAGCAAAAGTCAGTTCTTAAAAAAACTGCCTAGATGCACCATGCCAGATGAATTGATGATAGTGTAAAACAGAGCTTTCCAAACTTTTCATGTTGGTGACACACTTTTTAGACATGCATCATTTCGCAACACATTCTTACAGTAGGGCATCATTTCGCGAAACACTTACAGCAGGGCACAAGGTAGGCACTAGGACCTGCACGGAGTCACAGCAGATTTGGAAGCAGCAGGGCACAAGGCAGGCACTAGGTCCTGTGTGGAATCCTGGCAGGGCAGGTTTGGAGGCAGCAAAGCACAAGGCAGGCACTAGGACCTGCGCGGAATCACAGCAGGTTTGGAGGCAGCAGGACACAAGGCAGGCACTAGGACCTGCATGGAATCCTGGCAGGGCTCGGAGGAAGCAGCAGCTGGGACACACCCAGACACTGCAGCGGACACACTAATGTGTCCCGACACACAGTTTGGAAAGCTCTGGTGTAAAAGGTACAATTAATCACTGATGAAAGATGATCTGATCATAAGATTTCTGAGACGTATTCAGAAAGCCCCAAGGTTCTGACCTGGCACAGATAATTGATTTCAGAACAAATCTTAAAGAACTCAAGCTTCATCAAAATATAAGCTTGTGAGCATCTCAGGAGGATCTGTTCCTAATAATTAAGCATGTATAAATATACTAGCCTGCAAGCACAGGCTTTTCTATACCCTGACATAATATGTGACATTTCTGAATTATCTAAACATTTTAAAGAACACTTCATGTGCCAAGATTTTGAAATTCTTAAGTATCTAAGCATCTTCATATGAATACATTTAGCGTGTAAGCTGAATTACAATATTATTCACTTTGGGTTTGCCACATTTGCATCACAATAGAAAGAAATTTGTTTCAGTTATTGCCTACACAGCTATCATGAAAAGATCACAGAATCTGTTCACTACCACCGCAGGACCTCTTACAGAAATCAATTCTGAATATAGGTACAAGTGGACCTACAACCAGCAAGCTTTGGACAAAGGTGAAATCGAACTTGCCAAAATGTCTAGCTTCCACCAATAAACGAAAGCATACAAGGCAAAGTGTCTATTTCTAGGGAAGGATTATAGAAGCAAGGGTTTGATAACCTTTTCAGATTCCCTCTATTTTGTTTGTTTTAATTGCCCCAAACTTCACAAGGAGTAGCAATATGACCCTAAAAATCCCATGCAAGCATACCAAAATCTTGCAAGGTGTTATATAAGCACACTGAAATCTTGGCAATCCTGTAAGAGTTCGTTTTTAATTAAAAATAATGTGAGGGATTTACAGGTGCTTAGTGGGGTTATCACTGGCGACCTGGCACTCTGTGGAACTGGAATACATGGTAATTCAAAGGTCAGTGAGCTACCTACAAAAAACATCCATTAGTAGAGGAAAAAGTGTTCTCTTCATACAATTTCACTCATGCTCACCAATATCTGCTTCAATTGCACGGTACATTATCCCTTTGATGTGTACATCTCTGATTGAATCCTGTTAGGGAAAATGAAAGTGAGAATGAGATATTTCTCTATATAAGAATTATGTTTGATGGGCAAGGAAATTAATTAGCAAGATATATTTTACCCCCAACCTATGGCACGATTTCTATAATTATTTCAGTTGCTGATAAAGTAAATTGCAGGCAACACGGCAAGACAAGGTAATAGTAAAGAAGGTTTCCAGAAACTGTGACTAGCAAGACTGAGAGCTACCTAAGAAAACAATTATTCACTCAGGGATTAGTGAATTAGTAGTAACATCATCCAGTTTCCTACCGCAATACTTGCTTTATCTATGATAGAAAATAGATTGGTTTCAACCTTACATTAAATTATGGATTGTTTAACAGTGGTTTCCTGAATAAACCACAATTGGTTCACACGCACTAAGCATAAACCATGGTTTACAAACCATAATGTCTGGGTTCACACAATCAAACAAGCCAGATGATGGTTCACATGGTGGGTGAACCTAGCCAACATTCAGAACAAGAGGATATCCATATCAAAGTCAAAACTTTATATTAGAAAACAATTTGCTAAAATTACAGTATTTACCCAACACTGACTCTCATGAATTCACAATTTTAAAAAATAGTGTGCTAACAAGCCAGGTTCAAAAACCATTGGCTTTTATATTTACAAGCTGTTATATTTACGGCTTTTATATGCACAAAACTGGAAAAACCAAAGTGTACCAACAATACAGGAATGGATGTTGAAATTATTAGAGATGGCAGAAAACGATAAATTGACTTGCTTATTAAAAGACAATTCAAATTGTTACTTTCTTGAGTGGAAACCTTTGATGGACTATTTGCAAAAAGCAGGAGGAGTAAAGCTAATATGGGGTTTTGATGATTAGATTATATATAAATAGTATATAATAGACAAGAAAAATATATGAATGTTATATGAATAACCAGCATGTAAAAACAAACTATCTATTTTATTCTTATGACCACAGATGGATCGGAGGTTATCCAATTTCTATGTTTGTCTTTTTCTTTCTTTTTTTTTTCTTTACTGCACTTTTCTTTTCTTTTCTTTTTAATTTGTATTTCTATTTCCTTCTTAACTTTTAGCTTTGTATATTTAAAAATCTAATAAAATTTAATAAAAAAAAAAAAACATTGGCTAGACCAAGGGTCGGAAATGGCGGCTCGTGAGCCAGATCTGGCTCTTTGGCCCCTCGGCTCTGTCTCTCTCTCTCTGTCTGCCGCCCGACATCCGGAAAGCCGGTCTCCGGAAGCAGAGTGAACCCTGGGGAAGAAACAGACGCTGATTGGTGGAGGCTCAGAAGGAAGGACGCCTCCACCAATCAGCGCGCGCCAAAGGGGAGCAGAGAGGCGGGCTGAACAAGGTGAAGCCCGATTGGCCCTACTACCCAGAGGCGCGAAAAAAAGACCGGCGCGGGGCCTCGCTCAGCTGCGCTGGGCTGTGAAGCTGGACGAGCTGCCGGACCTGGAGCGCTTCCGCGCGCAGCTGAGCGAGGCCCCGCGCCAGTCTTTTTGGAGCGCTTCCGCGCGCAGCTGAGCGAGGCCCCGTGCCGGTCCTTTTGGAGTGCATTTCCACAGCCCAGCGCTCAGCTGCGCGCAGAAGCGCTCCAAAAAGACCGGCGCGGGGCCTCACTAAGCTGCGCTGGGCTGTGAAGCTGGACGAGACGCCGGACCTAGAGCGCTTCCGCGCGCAGCTGAGCGAGGCCCTGCGCCGGTCTTTTTGGAGCGCTTCCACGCGCAGCTGAGTGAGGCCCCGCGCCAGTCTTTTTGGAGCGCATTTCCACAGCCCAGCGCTCAGCTGCACGCGGAAGCGCTCCAAAAAGACAAGCGCGGGGCCTCGTTCAGCTGCGCGGGGAAGCGCTCCAAAAAGACCGGCTCGGGGCCTCGCTCAGCTGCGCGCAGAAGCGCTCCAGGTCCAGCGGCTCGTCCAGCTTCACAGCCCAGCGCCACTCCCTTCCGCGCGATTGGCTCCCGCCCCCTTCCGCGCGATTGGCCCCCGCCCGCAAACCCCGCCCCCTGGCTCTCGAGCATTTCAAAATGTGCACGAGCATGTCAAAATGGCTCCCGGCATAAAAAGTTTGCCGACCCCTGGGCTAGACTATGCATATCACTTTTAATGTAATTTTGTGCCAAAGTGAACCACTTTCTAAGAGAAACTGAATTCCGGTGTATAAACTATGTAAATTAAGGCCATATACAGTTGCTTGCTATAAATAATTCCATTCTGTTAGTCACAGGAAGCTGAGCAAGGTACTGAATGCCTACAAGTCTATTTACCTCCTTCCACCTCCAGCTTCTCAGATTAAGCATGGGGAGACTTCACTCCACTGCAAGAGTTCTCCGTCCAATCTGCCAGTCAGCCCCAAACTCATGCGCATAAGGAGATGCATGTCTGTCTGGTCAAACATAAATGGATGGTCCAAGGCAGCAAGGAGAGTGGCCCTGTCCCTTTTGCACTTTCTCCACACACTGCTGACACACAATTCCTGACATACTTGGTCAAGGTTTCTGCTCCATTTTTAAGATTTTATTTAGAGGTTGCTCACACATTTCCAAGGTCATTTTTACAACCATGAGAGCCAGGAACTTTGTTTCCAAAGACCCAAAACTTGTTTTCAGTAACTAGATTTTTCAACAGGAAAATAAATACATCTAAAGATGAGTTAAATCTGAATGAAACAAACATCCTTCATACTTATTAAAACCAATAGCCTAGAAAAACAAGCTATCAATTTTTCTCTGGGCCATAATGTTTTATCTTAATGGATATTATCGTTCTTATGGTAATGGATTTTCTATTTCAGACCTGAAGGATTATGGCAGTTAGCAGTGAAGAAATAATCATGTGCAATATGCATCAAGAAGATAGATCATATTCAAGAAGAGAAATCTGAATGGGTATTATGGGAGTTTCAGTCCAACACATCTAGAGGACATCAGGCTGGGAAAACTCTTGTTATATGGATGACTGTCACACCAGGATAGCCCAATACCTTCACATCTTTGTAGAGATGAACCGGTTCATAGTCAATGTTGTTCTTCAGAAAATACTCATTCACACAAGACAGGAGAGTCATCTCAGGCAAGGAAAAGATATCCATGAACTGTTTCATAGTTTGACCGTGTGAACTCTGCAACCAAACATACAAGGTTCAAGTATGTGCTATAAAACAGTATCAGACATTTCAGAAAGTGTTATTAATGCTTTCAATAAGCCTACAAAGAACAAACAAAGAAAAAAAGATGAATATACAATAACTTCTCTTAGTCTGGAATGGGTCAATTACAATTCAGTCAGATTAGCAGACATAAAAGACAACAAATTTTTGGTAGCATCTCCAGTGAATATACAATTGGCTCTTTCTTTGCTGTCCTTAGAAGGATTCTTGAAACCATTCAAATTCTCTTTTTACTGAAAGATGTTGTGCTAGCTTTTTCATTGTTTACACCTAAGCTTCCAATCTGCTGGTCAGCAGTTCCAAGGCACCCCTGGGTACTATTCTTGGCACCCACCAGGCTCTGTCCCACCTGTCTTTTTACATTAAAAAATAAAAATTAAGCAGGGAAGATGGGTCACTTCAAAGCAAAGTCTCCTGCACGATCTTTACTTCCAAGCCCAAGTGGCTGCAAATAGGCTCTTTAATTTTTCTTAGAAAACAACAACAAACAACTACATCTTGGCACTTTGCTGGGAAGTGTGTTCACCACTGGCATCCACGGGTGGGGGAACAAAAAAAATCAAGATGGTGGCTATGATCACACAGTCATGGTCACCTTCTTAACTTTTTAAAATCCCCTACAGACAGTTCTGGTGCTCACCAGCCCATAAAGGTAGTAAAAGGAGATAGGAAGCATTCTGCTGGAAGGGGCAAGACGTTCAATTGGACGGCAGGCACCATTCTGCAAATTGGTCCTTTACCCCTCTCTTGTGGCATCCATTTTATGGCTCAGCAAGCCTTCTGAGACACTTGGGGAAAGTGCCCAAAACACGCTCACAAATTTGAATTGAGGCCACTAGCCCATAAGAATTGGGGACTCCTGGGTTAGACATTACTTATGTTTCTGTTTTAAAAGATTTTGTCCTGGATTCAAAATGTGCTTTAGATTATTGCTTTAAATTTTGTAATCTTAAAAATCTCCTCTGGAAGGGATTTTTGCCCTGCAGAAAAATAGAAGCAATGAGACAAGTGGTTCTAAGTTAGTATTCTATAAAAGATGCAGAAGAAAAACACACCTATGTGAATTCAAATTTCTGTGTAACAGAAAATGGGTCGTGTAGTTTACCTTTCCATAGAAGTCGCTCATTTGTTCCAAGGGCACATGGGACCCATCATACATAGCAATGACTTCTTCATCTGGCACAACACTCAATCCTCTGGCAACAACAGCAGTAACATCAATGCAAAAGCCAAGCAGGTCTTACACAGCAACAGGTATATATACAATTCTCTACTCTGACATAAACAATGTATTAACCCTTGACTATTCAGAACAATTCTAAATTCTTTATGAATTGCTAATTGAGACAAACTGAAATCATCCAAAGCAAACCTCAGTCATTGGCGATTACTGAGAACTTCAAGGAAAGCCCAACTGCATGTGCCTAGAACAGCAATATCCTATTGCCATAATTCACAGGTGAGCTTTCTTTCTGATAACACACCTGTTCTGGAATTCTCTCTTCCATGAAATTTGTGAGAAGCCTATGGTGACATCTTTCAGGCACCTGTGGAAAACTTCCCTCTTCACTTAGGCCTTCCCTGTATGAATGCCAGATGAGCAGTTTCTGATTCTGCAACTGTTTTCCTTTCCCCCTCCTTTTAATTGTTAATATTTTTTTATTTATTGCTTTTGTTGAATAGTATATATTTTATAATCCACTTTGAGATGCTTTTATTTAGGAAGCAGTCCACAAATATATTAAATAAAACAACAGACTCTTATTATCCTTACCAGTGGTATAATACTGGAAGGCAGGAGTGCTACTCCCAGATGCTGGATTAAGATGAAGTATCAGAAATGTAAAATGTAATTAAGATTATCTATAACAGAGACAACCTTTTGACACCTGGGAGTGATGGAATGTGCAGGTGACCTTGGAATATGGGGAGGGGGGGAGAGATGCCGCCTAGGAAACGATCAGGTAAAAGAGAAAGGAGTCCGCAACAGAGTAACGGCCAGAGAGAGAGACTTAGGAAGGACCCGCCCTAACTACTCAGGTGGTAAATAGGGAGGGCGGGAGGTTTGTACTTTCAGATTTGCAAGATCCTGTTAATGTAGCCTTACAATAAAGTAGAATTAGCTCATCTGGTTGGGTTTCCGGTCTAGTTTACCTGGGAAGGCTGACACTGGGGGAGACACACTTTCTTTGACTATTATTTTCAGTGGCCAGAGACAAAAGGGAGCAGGACAATAACATGATGACAATGTGCAAATAAGTGGATCTGAATGTTTCCACATTTGGGGGAGTTCCTCATCATTTTGCTTCCCATTACCCCACTAGTTTTATTTTAGGTGCTCTAAGCCTATCCAACAGCTTAATGCACTTTACAGCTTTTGTTTCATATCAGAAATTAGCCACGTGTTTGAGGATTTGACAATCTGAAAGCCGGCTGGGTGACCTTGGGCCAGTCCCTCTCTCTCAGCCCAACTCACCTCACAGGGTTGTTATTGTGGGGAAAATAGGAGGAGGAAGGAGTATTAGGTATGTTCGCTGCCTTGAGTTATTTATAAAAATAATAAAGGTGGGATAAAAATAAATAAATAAATAAATATGTGAAGTCAAGGGTTTCAATTTCAACAAAGAGTATTGTGGGTGACATTCAGCCTACAAACTGCCCCCAACCCTGTTTAATTGGTAGGTTTTCAAAAGGACATTACAAAGTGGCAAAGGAGAATTAATCTTCTCCCCAGTAACGTATCTTGGATGAGGAACTGCCCAAAGACTGTAGGAAGTGCATTCCAAAATATATCTAAACAGAACTAAGTCCCTGTGAATTCAGTGGGTTTACTTCCAAGTAACAGAGTTTAAGATGTTAAGTTTTAAATGCTAGGATAACTTTCTCAGTTAGCATCTTCCATCTGTGCAGGTCTTCGATTCCTCTAAATCTTTGATGACCATACTAATTAGGAAACGAAGTCCAAACATATTTGTACACCAGTTTGGTCAAATACATCCTAGGATATACTTAAAACACTGTAGATTAAATATAAATAATTTTGGTTATAAAGAATCTCTAGCACAGTGCTTTCCAAAGTGCCGCCGTTGGCGACACACCAACAGCGGCAGCGGTGCGCATGGGGGTGTGTATGGTGGCGGCGGCCGCGGCCTCTGCTAAAACACGGAAGCGCTGATGGCGCGCCGCTGCCGCCGCCGTGCACACCCACACCACCACGCCGCCGCCGTGCACACCCACGCCGCCGCTTCCGGGTTGTGTTGCAACACACCAAACTGTGTGTTGTGACACACTAACGTGTCGCGACACAGAGTTTGGAAAGCTATGCTCTAGCATTACAGAATGCCACTAATTTTTATTTAGTAAATACAAGGAATAGTTAGGTTCCATCCCATTTTTTTAAAATGCAGGAATGTAGTCTAACAGAAGATAATTGTTTCAGAGAGATGCAACAGGCTTTTTAAACATTTGCAGAGATTTGAACAGACTGAATAATCAGCAAGGCTGTTTACAGAATTAACATTGTGTTTATACCTGAATTTTGTTGAGCACAAACAGAATGATGATTCATGCTGAAACAGATTGTGAACAGTGGAATATTTTTAGCAGCCTACTAGTACAATTTAGCAGCTGGAAGCAAGAACATTAGTCAGCTAATCCACTCTAGCTAAATAACAGATTTGACTAGTTCAGCCAATAAAAGCATTCTCTCACTCAGACATTTATTGCAACAGAGAATCAGTTTAATAACCCTGGTTACTCATAAGATACAGCCCAGCCATCTTTTGTTCTTTCTTTTCTACTAGCTAACACCTAAACGTATATTTAAATATGACTTTCAAATCCTGTCTTTTTAAAATACTATAATCTATATTTCTTGGATGTAATGGAAAGAATGGTTTCTGGGTTGTTCCACCATTAATGCAGAAGAACAAAGTAAAGGAGTAAAAACAAAGTAAAGTAAAGGAGGCCTTTAAGGAGGCGCTGGTGCACCCCCTCCTCAAGAAGCCGTCCCTGGACCCTACCACCCTGGGCAATTTTCGCCCAGTCTCCCACCTTCCCTTTTTGGGAAAGGTGGTTGAGAAGGTGGTGGCGTGGCAACTCCAGAGGATTCTGGAGGAAACGGATTATCTAGACCCCTTTCAGTCAGGTTTCAGGCCGGGATATGGGACGGAGACCGCATTGGTCGCGCTTATCGATGATCTCTGGCGAGAGCGGGATGGAGGGAGTGCGTCCATCCTTGCTCTCTTAGATCTCTCAGCAGCTTTCGATACCGTCGACCACGGTATACTTTTGGGACGGCTCAGGGAGTTGGGGGTGGGCGGCGTAGTTTTGCGCTGGTTCGCCTCCTTCCTCCAGGGCCGTTCCCAGTCAGTGTTGATAGGGGAGGAGAGAGCTGACCCGCGGCCCCTGATTTGTGGGGTGCCGCAGGGGTCGGTTCTCTCTCCTCTCCTGTTCAACATCTACATGAAGCCGCTGGGTGAGATCATCCGTCACCATGGGATGAGGTATCACCAATATGCTGATGATACCCAGTTATACATCTCCATCCCGGGTGAAATAGGTGATGCGGTCGATGCCCTATCTCAGTGTCTGGAGGCTGTGGGGGTCTGGATGGGGAACAACAGGCTTCAACTGAACCCTGGTAAGACGGAGTGGCTGTGGATTGATGGCCCCCCTAGATCCGGGAAGTTGCCATCTTTGGTTCTGGGTGGGGTGGCACTACCTCGCTCGGATCCAGTGCGGAATCTGGGGGTCCTCCTGGACTCGCGACTCCTGCTTGAAGAGCAGGTGGCAGTCACGGCCAGGAGGGCCTTTGCACAACTTCGTGTTGTGCGCCAGTTACGCCCTTTCCTGGATCGGGAGGCCCTCCGAACAGTCACTCACGCCCTTGTCATCTCCCGTATAGATTACTGTAATGCGCTCTACATGGGGCTACGCCTGAAGAGTATCCGGAAGCTTCAGCTGGTGCAGAATGCCGCGGCACGAGCAGTTATGGGTGCCAGGAGATCGGCACATGTAACACCTCTGCTACGCGAGCTGCATTGGCTACCAGTTTGCTTCCGGGTCCAATTCAAGGTGTTGGTGATTACCTTTAAAGCCCTACATGGCATAGGACCAGGGTACCTGAGGGTCCGTCTCGTCCCGATAACGTCGGCCCGCCCCACCCGTGCATGCAGAGAGGGCATGCTTCGGACCCCCTCAAGAGAATTCCATCTAGCGGGGTCCAGGAGGCGTGCCTTCTCTGCGATAGCGCCCGCCTTATGGAATATCTTGCCCCCGGAGGTGAGACTGGCCCCTTCACTCCTGGCCTTTCGGAAGGCCCTTAAGACCTGGCTCTGCCGCCGGGCCTGGGACGACAGAGGTGGCAGTGCCTCCTGGGGTTGGCTGGCCCCGTAGTAATACGATCTATCCTACGGTCCCCCCATCTTGGATTTTATGTAATTTATTATTAGATGTATTTTAGAAATTGTTTTTGTGTTTTTTAAACTTCAATTGTTGTAACCCGCCCAGAGTCCCTTGCAAGGGAGATGGGCGGGGAATAAATTGAAATAATAAATAATAATAAATAAATAAAGGAAAAACCACTGCATAGAGAGCATAGTGATAATTTGATTGGTCAAACAAGGCAGGAGCTCATTCTACTGTTATATTGCTATTATAGTGAATTACAGATGCCCAGAGAAAAATGTTTCCTGACTCACCTATATACAGTTCCCAGCTGAATGTAATGAAAAGCATCAATCTTCATCAATAATGCCTTTAAAGCAAACAAAGTTTATTTATTTATATTTTGAAGTTACAGGCCAAACTTATAAATCACATAAAACAATTTTGATTAAATTGCAGAGAAACTTTTTCACCATTATTACTATATATTTTAAATAGATACTTCAATTAATCAGTGTCTCCAATTAATTATTATAATCAGAAATCTTACAAGAGCTGCATAACAGCAATCCCACCAGGGTTAATGCTCATTGATAAAACTTCTTTACTAATTGTATAGAACATGTTAGAGTCAGAGGCAGCCAAATGAGCCATGGACATAATCATAAATGCCCATTTACAAGGTCATTCATCTTCATCTAGAACCAAAGGGTACTGTTCTTGAGTTCACCATCAGCTGGCAAAATTTTATCCTGGTAATCACAACCCTGTTATGATTTACAGCCATTTAAAATGTGGAATTAAACACGCTCAGATTATTTCTTGTTTGGCAAACAGGGTTTTGGAGGACTGAGAAAGAGAAATGTCAATTTCACTTCTGTTCTGATTGTAAAACATACAATTTTGGTTATCTAAAGAACAGCCTCCCTCTCCCCCGCCAAAAAACCCATTACATCTAATGTAATGTAACATACATACTTCATGACTTGAGTAGAGGGAGACAATGGAGGAGATTATAGAATTGTACACAAAAGTGGCAGAAAAAAGGAGAAAAACAAGTCTTCTTTCCACACTTGATCTTAGCCCTAAGATTAAGTTTTTATGTCCCCCCACGCCTTTTTATATCTTTTGCTCCTATGCCTTCTTTTATGTTTTTATTGACTGTATTCTTTCCCCATGCCTTATATTGGTCTATGACCCTAATAAAGATTGATATGAATCTCTCTACTGGCATAAGCAACTGAGACTGACAGATAGCAGATTCGAGTCAGACCAAAAAAAACATTCTTCAGACCCAGAAATCAAACATAAATAGACAAAGTTTTAAAACACACTGTCACTAAGTATAGTCATGGTCACCAACTTAGATGTTTTGATTCTTATCATGGTAAGAGATAAATAATTCTGCTCTCCTGCTACTTGTGTGATTCACCTCCAATTCGAGAAGAAAAGGTTATTCATCAAGTATGATCTGGAATCCAGGGCTCATTATGTACAACTTAAAATGTAAATTACTAAAACAAGGTCCAGGTTATTTAAAAAATTGTTTATGATTTCACAAAACTGTTAGAAAACCTCTTTAAGATTAACAACAGAACTGCAGGATATACGAACAACAGGCCAAGAATATGATAGGCCATTTGAAGCCAAGTTCCTTTTCCTGTGAAGCCTATATTCAAAAACAAAGAAGCATCTCAATTAGGGGCGATGGATTAAACAGGCTGGCACCTTTCCACTTCCTGAACCGGATGCAAAATTGTGTGATGTATCTGCAGTAGCACTTTAGGCAAGGTAACCAAGCAATCTGCTGTAACTGTCATTCCCTCTGGGGCCAGAAAAGGCTGGATTCATTTGTAATCTGAGAAAATCTTATATAGACCTTTACTCCTTCCTAGTAATATTGTTTATCTGGTAATATTTTACATACAGTGCATTGATAAATTTACAGACATTTCTGAAATTCTGTTTTCACTTTGTCATTATGGGGTACTGAGTGTAGATTAATGTGACAAAACATGAATTTGAATGACTGTAGTATCAGGCTTCATGAGAAATGCCGGGCTGGATGAATCACAAGCCGGAGTTAAGATTGCCGGGAGAAATATCAACAACCTCAGATATGCAGACTATACCACCCTAATGGCAGAAAGTGAAGAGGAACTAAAGAGCCTCTTGATGAGGATGAAAGAGGAGAGTACAAAAGCTGGCTTGAAACTCAACATTAACAAAACCCAGATCATGGCATCTGGTCCCATCACTTCCTGGCAAATAGAAGGGGAAGAAATGGAAGCAGTGACAGATTTTATTTCCTTGGGCTCCAAGATCACTGCAGACAGTGACTGCAGCCATGATTAAAAGACGCTTGCTCCTTGGGAGGAAAGCTATGGTAAACCTAGACAGCATATTAAAAAGCAGAGACATCACCTTGCCGACAAAGGTCCGTATAGTTAAAGCTATGGTTTTTCCAGTAGTAATGTATGGCTGTGAGAGTTGGACCATAAGGAAGGCTGAGCGCCGAAGAATTGATGCTTTCGAACTGTGGTGCTGGAGAAGACTCTTGAGAGTCCCTTGGACTGCAAGGAGGTCAAACCAGTCAATCCTAAAGGAAATCAACCCTGACTGCTCATTGGAAGGACAGATGCTGAAGCTGAAGCTCAAATACTTTGGCCACCTAATGCGAAGAGAGGACTCACTGGAAAAGACCCTGATGCTGGGAAAGACTGAAGGCAAAAGGAGAAGGGGACGGCAGAGGATGAGATGGTTAGATAGCATCACCGATGTAATGAACATGAATTTGAGTAAACTCCGAGAGACAGTGGAGGACAGGAAGGCCTGGCGTGCTATGGTCCATGAGGTCACGAAGAGTCGGACATGACTAAACGACTGAACAACAACAAAGTATCAGGCTGCAACGTAACAAAATTGAAAAAAGTGAAGGGGGTCTGAATACTTTCTGAATGCACTGTATATTGTAATGTAACTTTGATGTTGGAGAAGACTCCTGAGAATACCATGGACAGCAGTGAAAATAAACCAATGGATCATTGAACAAATCAACCCAGAGTTCTCATTCAAGGCACAAATGACCAGACTCAAATTATCCTACTTTGGACACATTATGTGAAGACCCAGCTCTCTGGAGAAGGCTCTAATGCTGGGAAAGGTGGAAGGAAAGAGAAGATGATGATGACCAGCAGCAAGGTGGATGGACTCAGTTACAGTGGTGATGAGTGTACTATTGGGAGACCTGAAAGAACAGGTTAGGGATAGATCATCATGGATAAAATCTATGTGGTTGCTAGGAGTCGAAAACGACTTGATGGCACATAATCAATCAATCAATTGTAAGGTACCTTGGGTTTAATACATAAGATCTAATTACTAGTACTACTTCTATAAATGCTATTTCAAATTTGGTAAGTAGACGCATTAAGTTGCATCTGGCAACTATTTCAGACTACTCATAAATGAAAACAGATAATAAGCAATGATGTTCCAAATAAAATAATGTATACCTACCCGATGCACATCATAATGGAGCCCTCTTATTGCAAAATTCGGATCATAGTCATACTTTCGGATTTCTGCGGGATACTGGCAAAGTCATAAAAATAGTAATAATTTTAGCACACAACACAACCCATATAAGAAATTCATCTCAATAGATCTAGGGAAGCCCAGTTCCCTTTCTTCTACTAATCAACACACTTTTCTTGTTTCTAGTTTTATCAGGAAAGCTGCATCATAATCTGTAGCCATGCTATGGATGGAACTCAGAAGGGGAAGAGAAAGCCTACACAGCCTATAACCCTGGAGAAAAGGTTTTGTACCCCAAAACTCTTCCAAATATTGCTGCTAAACTGTATTTTTAAGGCATCAGAATAGGTAAATTATTTAATTTATCAGGAGCGGTCTTAATTTATTGCAAATTGCTGAGAGACCTTTTTATTATCAGCATAAGAAGTTTAATAAAGAAATAATTAATTTGAATTAAATTTAAGGGGTTTCCAGGCACTTTTTGGAGTGTGCAGTAGTTCTATTATGCTACTTGAAGGCAGGTTGCAGATGCCTATAGTTATCTAATCAAATCTTGGGAATGCTTCTTGGGGCTTCTTAGAGCTTTCAAACATTTTTGTAGGAAGATGTGCAGGCAATGGACCAAATCTGTACCTCCCTCTGATGTGGGCTCAGAACTGAAATCACAAACCCTGGGCCACAGGACAATAAGCACCAAAGACAAAGCATTATAGGCATTTGTTTTCAAGTCAGAGACGCTGTGCTCACGCCTGTTATTTCTTAGCTTCTCACTTGAGTTCTCCTATTACTCCTTCCTTTCCTGTAATTGCAACATTGCCAAACGATACAAAAAAGCCGAATCACATGAAAGTCTGGAAATATTGCCTGATTGATCCTCCCACCCCTCAAACCCCCAATTAAAAGGGTTAGTTACGAAAAATGTTGGTTAATATTTCCTTCCCATTTCTCTCCCTCCCAGATATTTCTCATGTCATTTGAAAAGTTTTAATCAAAACTATTGGTTAACAAACTCTGGCCTCTCATCAAAGGCATCAACATCAGAGTGTTTTTATTAGGAACCATAATTTAAACTAATCAAATTAATCCAATCAAAATAAGACATCATGCTATGGTTGTTGTGGGTTTTCCAGGCTGTGTGGCCGTGTTCTGGCAGTTTTGGTTCCTAACGTTTCGCCAGTAGCTGTGGCTGGCATCTTCAGAGGACAGGAGCACAGCTAGAAGATTCTCTCTGTGCCCAAGTGGAGGGTGTGTGTTCCTGCTGGTGTTTATAGCTGCTGAGAGGGTGTGTGTCTTCTGTGGGTCACTTACAAGAAATTAGGAGAGGGTTTTTTGTGGTGATTAGGGGGTGTGGTGCTGTCGTGTGTGGGATTAGCACATCTATTGTGTGAGTTGTTTGTATATTTCTGTGGTTGAGTAGAGTTCGTTGACCTTTTGCAAGCTGTGTTTTTCAGGACTGGCAGCCAGACAAAAGGGACCCCCTCACCGCTGCAGGAGTTTACCGCATACCCTGCAGCTGTGGACAAGTATACATTGGGACCACAAAACGCAGCATCCACACCAGGATAAAAGAACATGAAAGACACTGCAGACTACAGCAACCTGAAAAATCTGCAATAGCTGAACATGATCTCAAACAAACTGGTCACCAAATCTTATCTGAAAACACAGAAATACTGGACAACACCAACAGCCACTATGTTAGACTATACAGGGAAGCCATTGTAATACATAAACACCAACACAGTTTCAATAAAAAAGAAGCAAGCTTAAAGATCAGCAAAACCTGGCTGCCAGTCCTGAAAAACACAGCTTGCAAAAGGTCAATGAACTCTACTAATCTCTTGTAAATGACCCACAGAAGACACACACCCTCTCAGCAGCTATAAACACCAGCAGGAACACACACCCTCCACTTGGGCACAGAGAGAATCTTCTAGCTGTGCTCCTGTCCTCTGAAGATGCCAGCCACAGCTACTGGCGAAACGTTAGGAACCAAAACTGCCAGAACACGGCCACACAGCCCGGAAAACCCACAACAACCATCGGATTCTGGCCTTGAAAGCTTTCGACTATACATCATGCTATATTAAGAATCCTCACATCATGCTATCTTAAGAATCCTCACAAGAGAAACAAACAGAGAGAAAAACTCTTACACTATAGTTTTATCTGTTATTTTAATTTCTATTGCATTACAAATGTGTAATCTCAGCATCTGCAGGACGGCTAATTCTAAATTCAAATACTCATTCCTTCCTCTTTCCTTCCATTCACATCCCTACTGTCCATAGAAGGTCTCTGAACAATTTTCCTCTAATTATTAGCAAGTGCCTCTACAGAAGAGGCGGCTCTGTGAGAAATTTTCCACACTTGCTTTCTCTACTCAACAGAACTTAGAATGCTGGAGAACATTATCAGATTTCTCATATGATATTGGTAAATTGGGTTTCTCTACAAAGCAGAAGTGTCTTGGCAAATTGTATCTTTTACAAAGCAAAGCGTTCTCATGATGACGTGAACGCCAGGTGCAAGATAACAACGGTCACGTGTGTATTGTTATGACTAGTGCCCACACAAGCAATGGAAATCTTCCCATGAGAGCAAATCCTCCTGATTTCCTTCTGTGGGAAGCCTTGCCCAGGCCCCCTGAGCAAGGAGGGGGGGAACTCAGTGCGTAGATGCAGCACTGCCACCCAATGCTGTGTGCTTTGAGGCCTAGTGTGTGTAACAGCTAACTTCCAGCCAATCAGAAAGCTAGAAGAATTGAATATACAACCATGCAAAATGGTGTTCTATGTCTTCTTGATTTCTAGTGTCTTTTAGCCATGTAGTTCTTCACGTGTTCACTTCCTGTGGACTGGGCAGAGTGAGCTATGCCTGGCTTTGGGTATAGGCCATGGCAGGAACTCTGGCCCTGGGATCAATATACGGAACTCTGCTTATAAGTTTGTTTTGTTTTTCCTTTTACAATGCTGTATCTTGTATATTCATCTTTTTCATTTTTGCGATAATGTACTGTATCTGCATTATTGCCTTATGCTATCAGTAAACACTGTTAGCCCTAACAAGCTGCATTCTTGTCTGTTTATTCTCAAGCCTCGGTTTTTCCCCTTTAAGCCAGCATATATCCCATCAAACATTAATTAAATTGCAGCTGATCTCGTTTTATTTCACAAGATAAAACACAGGTAATTCTTGGTCATTCTTTTGGTTCCATCCAGTGTACTAGCCCCATGGAAATAGTTCTGTTCCAGTCTTCTACTAAACCAGAGACTGCAACCAGTTGTATGTTAAGCTCCAATTTCTTATTTACTATTAGATAGATATTTATAGATATGCATATATAGCCACTGACCTTTGGACAGAAATGCAGCCTTGGATATGCTTAACAAACTATATTGGGAACTTGGTTCACATAGTCAAAAATGTTCTAGCCCTCACAGCATAGAGAGGGTTAATACGTGTTTACTAATGCAATAAATACCTTTGGTTCATACAGCATTCTAGGCAGCAAAATTAACAACAAAGAGTGTATTTGCTTTCAAACAAGGGCATTTTTTAGGGTGGCATAGTTACACATTGCACATTACTATGGTAATCTGTTAACTGAACATTTTGATCTCCCTATATAGAATTTTCAAAAATTCTGTAGTCTCAAAATTAAGGGTTGCATCTGCCCATGAAGGCCATTCCCCTCCTCTGAAATCTCACAGATACACACATAATGTCTGTGCACAGTTCTTCTATACAGTGGGAGGCAGGGCACTTTCTACTTTTGCCCAGAGAAATAACGGCTGCAGGGTGGAGTGTTGACCCAGGGAACATAGGTTTGGAGGAAGAATGTCCTGTCCACTGACATCATCTGGCTAACTGGTAGTGTGGACTTAGGAGTAAAATTCCCCACTCCTGAAAGATAATTATTTATTTAATTTATATGACCGCCCATCTCCTCCCAACGGGGAACTCTGGGCGGATAATACAGCAATAATAATGCCTGTTCCTAAGCATTTGACAAATTACTCCTTTATGTACCCTCCAAAACTCCTGCATTTAGACTGATGCAGATTCTAGGGCAACCTTCCCCAAGGTTCCCTCCAAATGTGCAGATACCAACTCCCAGAATTTGCTTTGCAGCATGGTCACTGCTGTGAATTCAGAAGTTGAGGTTCACTCATCTAGAGCGCACCTACTTTGGGGAAGGGTATCCTACACTCCGATAAATCTTAATGAATATAGATCCTTCTAAGAAAATAGTATTAAATGTTTAATTCTGGATAATGAACTAAATTCATTCTGAAATGTAGCATGTCTTATGCAAGAAAAAGCAATGAAGTCAACTTCTTGCCTATTTCTACTCTTGAATCCACTTGAAAAATCTATGCAAGTTCTGCAATATAATTTGTGTCAATACAACATAGCTCTTTCACATCCTTTTCCTCCAGAATTTATTGCTTGCTATGCAACTAGCTTAAGGATCTTAATTTCCAATATATTATGGAACCACCCCATCCTTGCAAATCACCTTACCCGATGTTCATTGATCAAAAGGTCCCGGGCAGCATTAAAGATCAATGTGTGCAAATGCTTGGAATAGAAGACCAAAGTGTAGTCGTAATCAAAGCCGTAGATTTCTATGTCTGAGAGACTCATTTCATTGTTGGAAAAGATAGCATCCGGATTCAACAAATTACTCATGATTGAAGGGACTAAATCTATGGAAGAAACACATACAAACACTTGTTTAAGAATAAGTACTCAGGGCTACTACAAGCTAAGCAATAAACTTGCTACTTGCCATTTACATGGTCAATTTAATGGAATGAATAGGCCAGATGGGGATAGGAACTCAGAGCTCAGGATGTTACTGAACACCAAATCCATCTGTAATAAAACCAGACTCATCCACAACTGCAGACAAAAGGACATGGAATGTATCACAGAAATGTGGCTGAAGTGTGTGGGAGGGGGGGTCACACTCTCAGAGATCTGTCCTGCTGGGTTTCATGTTTTGCTCAATCCTGATCCTGGGGCAGGGAAGATGGTGCGGTAATCATTGACCAGGAAATCCTAGCTGTCATGAACAACACCGTTCTGCAAGTAGCCAGAAGTGAGACCCTTAATTGAGATGCTGAGCCAAAGGGACAAGCTGAGAGTAGTTATTGTACTGTCCTCCCAGTTAAATAGTGGCATCCCTCACCAAGCTACGAGATTTCATTGCATTCTGTTTCAACCTCCCCCTCTGTGTTCAGTGGAGTTCAGTGGCCACCATGGGTTTGTCCCAGGTCATCACTAACCCGACATGTGGCTGGCCACACTTCAGATCTGTCCACCTTGGGACAAATGTGCCATGATTTGGTTCTTGGAAACTTTCCCCTCAGTCCTTTCTCATGGACAGATCACTTCCTTGTGCTGATGGGGTTAACAGGAGCTTACAGACAAGAGTTTGTCCTTGAAACGCAAGAGGCTCCTTTTCTGGATACCCTTTTACCAGTTAGGAATGTCTTCACCACTTCCAGCTTTGCCTGTTAAATGCTTATTGAAATGTTTTTTTTTATGGTTTCCCCTTTTGTATTTTAAAGGTGCATGTGTATACACAGGACATCTCAGCTAGTTATATCATCTAGGTGGCTTTATTTGGGCTGAGAAGCTAAGCAGGGTTTGGCCTGGGTAGGCTAGGACAGGAAGTTAAAAAAAGACATCCTGGAAGAAGGCAATGGCAAACTACTTCCACAATATTGCCAATGAAACTATTGTGACATGTCCATAAGTCATGCACAGGAGTTAAGCTCAACTCAGAGAAGACTTTTCACAATGTATGGTTTTATACTGTATTATGGCTTTAAACTGCTGTGGGATGCTCTAGATCAGGGGTCCCCAACCTTGTCCACTGGAAGATGTGTGGACTTCCAACTCCCAGAATTCCCCAGCCAGCAACGCTGGCTAGGGAATTCTGGGAGTTGGAAGTCCACACATCTTCAAGTTGCTAAGGTTGGGGACCCCTGCTCTAGATGATGTAGCATAGGCCCTACAAGGATAAAATATATATTTATAGATAAAATAAAAATCCTCATTCAGGCATAAAGCTAACCTAACTCATAAAATTCCTGTGAAGATGAAATTGGAAGGCCCATTTAGGCTATCCTGAGCAAATATGAAAAATGAATTATTACTTTAACCTTAATAATGCTCAGTTGTTAAAGCTGAAGTTCATAAGCCACTTGTTATATGTATCATAACTGAGACACTTGAGTATTACATGTAATTTGTTACAGCAATCTTGACTTCACACAGCTGTAGATTCAGGCCCATGCACACCACAAATGCCACTAGGTGGCACCTTGTTGTACAACAAAATTTAGATTAATTTTATCACCACCTGAATACGTTGTTAGATATTTATGTCCAACACAAAGATTCAAAAGTTGGATCAAGACACTCCCATCCTGGTCCAGCCCAAAGATGCCTTCAGAAATGTCAAAACATAATATCAATCAGGGGGCATGTAGAAAGAAGAACCAAGAGGCAGATGTTGCACAACCGAAGCCAGGAAAAATTCCCACTGATTTTACCAGTTTGGGGTATTCTATCCCAATTTTTACTGAGCAGTTAAAAAAAGTTATACAGCTTTTATTTAACATTTCCTTAAATTATATATTAGTTCTTTTCTGCACTAACTTAAATTTAAAATAATCTCATTTCTTTCTTACATTATATATTTATAACTTACATTACTACTTACAGTATATAGAAAAGATAAATTAGACTGAGATATAAAGCTTGTACATAAAGCAGCTTGCTTATTGTATAAACATTAAACAACATTGGGTTATATGGTTAGAAAAAAGAAATCTATAATGGTTGGGAGACAATACATGCAGCAAAATAGTCAGGCATACAGGCTAAAGTGTTCAGCAAAGTTAATGTCAGGAGGTTAAATTAAAAAGATTTTTTTTGGGGGGCAGGTGCTGGCAAAAGTAAAACAAAGTATGGTAGACTGCTCCATGTTAAGATTTAGAGCAGCTTTTCTCAACCTTTTGACCCTGGAGGAACCCTTGAAATATTTTTCAGGCCTTAGGGAAACCCTGCACATTCAGGCTCAAATATAGGCCAGAAGTTACAAAATTATTATATTCCTTCTATGTGTATATATGCATTAACAGTGTTCTTAAACTAAAAATGAACCTTACCCCTTTAATGTGAAGTTGCCCGAAGTTGAAATATTTTTTTAAATAAATCATGATCTCCCAGGGAACCCCTAGTGACCTCTCACAGAACCCTAGGGTTCCATGGAACCCTGGTTGAGAAACCCTGGTTTAGAGAGTCATGTTCTTTTCTAGAATCATCCTTTCCATATGGGTTTAGCTTTGTCATCTTTGCAGTTATCTTGATACCACATGAAGACCCTTTTGTTCATTGCCAAACTTTTCAACTACTCATTATTTTGGCCTCAGCATTTTAATGTTTGAACTACTTGATTCTTGTCTTTTACTGCTGAATTTAATGTTGTGTCTTGTTTTGCATTTTAATAGTTTTTGTAATTCCTTACAAGTTCCCCAAAGCATTTGAGGCAGCACAGGAATGTTAATAAAGAAAACTAAAATACGCCCTGATCTGTAGCTCACTTTCTCAGCCACCAAAGTACACCAGCTCTCAGATTTCTTTCTTCTGTTTACAAAACTTGCAACTAACCTAGTTGGATAAAATTGCTGCAAGAAAATCCTTACCAAATAAGGTATGTGAAAGAATATATTTTGGAACACTCCTCAAATCCTGAAGCTGCGTAACATATTTTGGGCAAGTAGTACTTTGAAACAGGCATAATTTAGCACAGAAACATGATACATCTGCCTTACTTAAACAGAGCATGAAGTATACTTTCCGCAACTGGAGCACTGACCTGTAGAGAGAAAACTTAACCAAACTTATGCAGCAGCTGATCTAAAGAGCATCTGAAAAAAATTCAAACATCTGAACTCATATACTGTAAAACCTTATTTCAAGAGTACATTTAAAATGCAAATAAATAATTGAAAACATGGTATTGAAAATGGATTTAGAATGAAAAAGCACCTTGCCCCAGCTTCCAATAGTATGCAGCAGATTCTCTTTACCAGGAGCAAGTACATTACAGTTGCAATCAAAATTATTCAACCCCCATTGCAAATCAGGTTTATTGCCAAAATGTACAGACTTTCAGCTGTTTGCAATGAACAAATCAAACAAAAGCAATTGAAATAGCTCAACACAACAAATGCTTCAAGTGGTTTCCCCAAATTCAACTGAAAATGCAACTTATCATGATGTCTCCAGTCTCAAAATTATTCAACCCCCTGAATAGAATCTGCCATAACAGCACACATACAGTACAGTATGCAAAACATGTGTTGTCTCAAGCACACCTGATGCAACTAATCAAGGGCTTCATTAGTTGTGCCAGGTGTGCTTGAGCTGGAACACATGAAATGCCTGAACTGGCTAGGGGTTTGTTGAGTGTCATGTTTGACTGCATGTTAGAAATATGGCTAAGTCAAAAGAATGGTCCAAAAAGGTAAGAGAAGAGATCATCACCCTTCACAAACAAGGAACAGGATACAAAAAGATAGCAAAGGCACTGAATGTCCCTAGAGACACCATTGGAAGCATAGTTCGCAAGTTCAAAGTTAAAGGAACAGTGGTTACACTAACTGGACGGGGCAGAAAAAGGAAGCTGTCAATGGCTGCAACCAGATTTCTGAGAAGGCAGGTTGAGAGAAACCCTCAAGCGACTGCAAAAGACCTGCAGCAAGACTTGGTGGCAACAGGCACTGAGGCTTCAGTGAGCACAGTAAGGTGCATACTAAACACAGAAGGTGTCCATGCCAGAACTCCAAGATGTACACCACTACTGACCCAAAAGCACAAGAAAAGCTGGCTCCAATATGCTCACCACCATATAAATAAGCCACAGAAGTTTTGGGATTCTGTTCTGTGGAGCGATGAAACAAAACTGGAACTTTTTGGCCAGATGGATCAGTGGTATGTCTGGAGGAAGAAGAATGAAGCATACGCTGAAAAGAACGCTCTGCCTACAGTTAAGCATGGTGGTGGCTCGGTGATGCTCTGGGGCTGCTTTGCATCCTCTGGCACTGAAAACCTGCAGCGTGTGGAAGGCAAGATGGATTCATTGAAGTATCAGGAAATCCTAGGAGAAAACGTCATGCCGTCTGTAAGGAAGCTGAAGCTTGGGTGTCATTGGACCTTCCAGCAGGACAGTGATCCCACGCATACCTCAAATTCCACTAAGGCTTGGATGCAGAAGAAGTCCTGGAAGATTCTACAGTGGCCATCACAGTCACCTGACTTGAACCCCATAGAAAACCTCATGGGATTTGAAGAAGGCGGTTGCAGCACGCAAACCCAAGAATATTACTGAACTGGAGGCCATTGCTCATGAGGAATGGGCTAAGATTCCTCAGGAACGCTGCCAGAAGCTGGTGTCTGGCTATGCATCTCGTTTGCAGCAGGTCATAACATCAAAAGGGTGCTCTACTAAGTACTGAAGATGCTTGCCATGAAGGGGTTGAATAATTTTGAGACTGGAGACATCATGATAAGTTGCATTTTCAGTTGAATTTGGGGAAACCACTTGAAGCATTCGTTGTGTTGAGCTATTTCAATTGATTTTGTTTGATTTGTTCATTGCAAACAGCTGAAAGTCTGTACATTTTGGCAATAAACCTGATTTGCAATGGGGGCTGAATAATTTCGATTGCAACTGTATATTCATACACAACACTAAACCATGGCTTGCTTTAGCATCTCTTTGTTGAATTAGCTACTACTACTATCTGTTGAGGAAGGTTACATGAGTCTGGTTTGTAATTCACTTCGTTGGAATTCATACATCATGCTAAACCATGGCTTGTTTAATCATGATTTGTTGAATAAATCAAATTGGCTGGTTCACGCTACATGCTAGTTCACACACCATGGGTTACAGCACCTCATCACACACTATGCCAAAATAGAAAAGCAACATTATGGCTTAGTGCAATGTGTGAACCTAAGGCTCACCTTGGAGTAGAATGAGCCAGGGAACCCATTGCTAGCCCCCATGAATTTATCTAATTAGGAGGCCCTCACAACAGTGATTCATGCAATTAGCACCACATGATTGGACTACAGCAGTGAACTCTACATGGGGCTGCCTTTGAAACCATCTGGAAGCTGCAGCTGGTGCAACATGCAGCAGCCCACATGCTGGTGAATGAGTCACCATAATCAGATGGTAGCTGTGCTGTGGCCTCTGCATGTGGTTGCCTATAGGTTTCCAATTCAAAGTGTACACTAACCTACAGAGGCCTATACAGCTTGGCCACTAAGTACCTTCAGGACTACCTTCTCTGCCTGTAATTGACTTGTCCTATGTGCACTCCAAGAAACTCTAGGAACAGTTGCCCATTTTTAAGAAGAGGGCAGGACCTCAATGTTTTTCTCTTGTGGCCCCTATATTGCTGAACATCCCTTGTGAAGTTAGAGCAGAAGCTAGTAAAAAGCTTTTCCAGACAGCATTTGAGGACTGATGAGAGTGCATCCCCCATATTACTGTAATGTTTTATTATTTCATTGTCATCTTGGTTTTAATACTGTCATATTATTGTAAACTACTGGGGTTCCATGCAGAATATAGCAGTATATAAATGACAGAAATAAATAAAACAATCCTCTTGAACTCTTGCATGCTTAGAGCCATTACTACATTTTGTAATAGTAGAACCCACTGTTTAACTTTAAATTGTTAGGTGGAGTATTTTCTTTTGTCAAGAAAGACTACTTCCTTCAGAGAAGGATTATCTGTATCTTACAAACAGATTCAAAGATACTGATTGAATTATGCAGCTGAATAAAATTGTTTTTGTAAATCAGCACTATGCTAACTTATGCTTTTTAGCACAAGTAAAATTGAAAAACTATCACACTCTGACTTAGGCTTATCACAATTTCCTCACATTTTGCATAATTCCTGGAAGAATTATGAGTATCAGAAATTAAAATGCATGCTCCAGTATTCATTTTCCAGTTTGAGCCTTTTCAAGTAACTGCTTTGCTGCCCAGGAAAGTCATTGTGATGGAAAGCCCATGTCTCTATCTCCTAGCATGCCCAGGGCAGCAAACTAATTTCCCAGGTCTGAATCAAAATCCCTCCATGCCACCCTGATCAGCACAACCATTTCTTTTACTGCTGAAGACATAACCATCTCAAAGGAACCCCAACAGCAAACTGATTCACAATCATTTGCTGGAAGCTAAGTGTCCCTTACACTTTTCTCAATTTTCAAACGACCTATCACCTTCAACAATGCCTTTACCATGTTCCAAGCTTATTTAGATTACAAAGAACAATATGCAGCAAGCATATTTTCTCCCTTAAAAGGGGAAATAACAAAGAAAAAGATACCATAGGAAAGCACACCAGTAATGGGCTTTTCAGGTTAATTTGACTGTTTTAGATAGAACAAGGAGATTGTTAATGTTTTGGAAGAACTCCTGGCAAGCTCCACAGCTTTGTTAAAATTCACCAATGGAGGTAAGCTGCAGCTAGACTTTGAAGGACTGGAAAAAATATGACCTTCTGGTTGTTACTGAAGTGCAATTCTCACCCACCCCAGCTAGCATGTCCAGCAACATCTGTTGCATTGTACAGTAAAGAAACTTGCATCTCAATCCTTGAGCCTTTTGATTTCTCTCTTAATCCTCTTCCCCTCCTAAATAGGATAGGTTTGTCCAGTCCATCTTCCAATGACCAGAAAGGTACTTCATGATAAAAGGTAAAGGTTCCCCCCGCACATTTGTGCAGTTGTGTCCGACTTGAGGGGCCGATGCTCATCTCCGTTTGTTAGCCGAAGAGCCAGCGTTGTCTGAAGACGCTTCCACGGTCATGTGGCCGGCATGACACGCGCAGAACACTGTTACCTACCCACCGAAGTGGTACCTATTCATCTACTTGCATTTGCATGCTTTCAAATTGCTAGGTTGGCAAGAGCTGGGACGAGTGCGGGAGCTCACTCCGTCACGCGGTGCTCAGGTCTCGAACCTCCAAACTTGCAATCTCCGATCGACAAGCCTGGCATCTTACCCGCTGAGCCACCACGCCACTTCATGATACATCCAACTAATATGTTGGTCATCAGAGGGGAAGCTGACAGGAAAGAGACACACTAGGGCTGTATTCCCAGGAAGGCCACTGTCACAGTGCACAGCACACACTGCAATTCAGTGCAACCAAGTCCATGTCTGAGGTGCTGAAGTCATTTTATGTTTTATAAAGGTAGATGAAATTACCCATTTTACTTCTCCAACAACTCTGCTATTTTAACCCCTTGTTTCAGAGGATGAGGTTAAACAGAGCCCTACAACTCTGGTTACATAATGTCTAGGAAATCTTACAGAAGGCTTTAGCCTCTTTGTCTTTAGCAGATTTCATATGTGCACGTGGAAAGTACCAGCAATAGCAAAACACGGGAAGATTGTAAGCGGCAGACATCAGCTGGACACCCTGTAAAATTATGTGAAAGTGGCAACTGCACAAAATTGGATACTTTTCATCCAATATATGGAAACCTTCAGGAATAAAACAATATAAATGTTACAACTAACAGATTCTCAATATTGCCTGTACAGGTATCTTATTTCTGGCAGAGATAATTTGTTAGAAATATATGGTAACGTGAGTACAGTACACATTCACCACTTTCTGCCCACATTCTGCCTACAAATATCATATACAATGTCTGTTGGCTTTTCTATTCCCAACCACACAAACATCCATAAATCTCATGTTAATTAACACTTGTTGATCTTAATAGTTCTCCCAGAAACTGAAAACTGTGGGATGCATAGTCTGCATGTCCCTTGTCTGGTGTGCATGCCAGAATAGCTTAGTGAACGGAACCAGAGCATGGGAAGACTCAATCTAGTTTAATATTCTGCTGGCTTATAAAGCCTCACCTGAACAGGCAGAACAGTTACTGCTAATTTAAACCGAATTCCATATCGAGAGAGATACTACTGGTCTCTTTTAAATTTCAGTGATCAGCTGCAAGGACTCCGTTGGTCTAGAATCAGAAGGATATGGATTCAAGTCCACTGTTAACCACATGATTCATTGGGCAACTATTCACTTAGACCAGGGGTCGGCAAACTTTTTATGCCGGGAGCCATTTTGACATGCTCGTGCACATTTTGAAATGCTAGAGAGCCAGGGGGCGGGGTTTGCGGGCGGGGGCCAATCACGTGGAAGGGGGCGGGGTTTGCGGGCGGGAGACGGCGTCCACCCAGCCCAGCTGCCCGGGGTCCAGGGAGATCAGCTCCGGCGGGATCTGTGGCGAAGAGCGGCTGTGGGGGGGGGGGCGGGCGGCGACGACAAGCGACGCGCTTCAGGCTTTCAGCGCTGGAAGGAGGCCCGCCTTCCAGCGCTGAAAGCCTGAAGCGCGCCGCTTGTCGTCGCCGCCCGACCCCCCCCCACGGCCGCTCTTCGCCCGCCCGCGTTGAACAAAGATGATGATGGAGGGTGGGAAACGAGGCCTGCCCGCTTACCTGCCTGCCTCCCTCCCTCCGCGAGGCCCCCGCTGCCTTCCCGGGGTCCAAGCCGGATCGGGGGCCTCGCGGAGAGAAGCAGGCAGGCAGGTAAGCGGGCAGCCCTGGCCTCCGCCGCCGGGCCCGCCCCCCTCGGCCGCTTCCGCCTGCCCGCGTTGAAGGAAGAAGACGATGGAGGGTGGGAAACGAGGCCTGCCCGCTTACCTGCCTGCTTGCCTCCCTCCGCGAGGCCCTCCGCTGCCTTCCCGGGGTCCAAGCCGGATCTGGGGCCTCGCGGAGAAAGGCAGGCAGGCAGGTAAGCGGGCAGCCCTGGCCTCCGCTGCCGGGCCCGCCCCCCTCGGCCGCTTCCGCCCGGGTTGAAGAAAGAAGATGATGGAGGGTGGGAAACGAGGCCTGCCCGCTTACCTGCCTGCTTGCCTCGCTCCGCGAGGCCCCCCGCTGCCTTCCCGGGGTCCAAGCCGGATCTGGGGCCTCGCGGAGGCAGGCAGGCAGGTAAGCGGGCAGCCCTGGCCTCCGCCGCCGGGCCCGCCCCCCTCGGCCGCTTCCGCCCGCCCGGGTTGAAGAAAGAAGATGATGGAGGGTGGGAAACGAGGCCTGCCCGCTTACCTGCCTGCTTGCCTCGCTCCGCGAGGCCCCCCGCTGCCTTCCCGGGGTCCAAGTCGGATCAGGGGCCTCGCGGAGAGAGCCAGGGGGCGGGGTTTGCGGGCGGGGGCCTATCACGTGGAAGGGGCGGGGGTGAGTTCAGCTGCGGAAGAGCCACACTCAAGGGGCCAAAGAGCCGCATCTGGCTCGCGAGCCGCCATTTCCGACCCTTGACTTAGACCAACATTCCTCACAGGGTTGTTGCTGTTGGGATAAAATGAGAGGTGGCCCTTCCAGAGGAAAGGCAGAAGTGCAATAATAATTACAAATAAAATTTGCTGACTGGTATAAAGTCACTATTTGTATAATTTATTTCATTCCTGGTGCATGCTTAGAAAATCAATGCATGAAACTGCCAACAACCTGGAAACTTGAACCACAATGTTTTATTTATTTGACAATTTCTATATACTATCCCATTTATTAGGATTCTGGGCAGAAAACAAACAAAAGAAGAAACAAAACCCACAAAGACACAATCCTTAATAATAATCACCCAACAATCATACTAGGGGCCAAAAATCTATTGGAACAAGAGACTCTCTGGGGCCTTTGTAAATAAAAGGAAAGCCAGTGTCACTCATATTCCTGGGGGAAAGGATGCCAGAATTACTAATCAGGCCAGTCTGATCCCAGCCCCATCAATTTCTGGTGGGGTGGGGGTAAGGATTCTCAACATCCTCTCTCTTGATAACCTGTGGGATGGGCAGAATCTGGCTTGGTATGGTGATTCCTGACATGTACCAGCTACACACTATATAGCAGCCTCAACCTTTTGACCCTGGAGGAACCCTTGAAATATTTTTCAGGCCTTGGGGAACCCCTGCACATCCAGGCTCAAATATTATATAGGCCAGAAGTTACAAAATTATTATATTCATTTCATGTGTAGGCCTTTATATATACATTAACAATGTTCTTAAACTAAAAATAATGAAACTCACCTCTTAAATGTAAAGTTGCCTAAATTTGAAATATTTTTTTAAATAAATCATGATCTCCCAGGGAACCCCTAGTGACCACTCACAGAACCCTAGGGTTCCACAGAACCCTGGTTGAGAAACCCTGCTATACAGGGTTTTACAGGTTATGGTAGCACTTTGAATGGAGCTCAGAATCTTACTACTACCAACTGTACCAACCTAAGCATAGATTGAATCCTGCAATAGCAATGACATTTTCTAAGATTCCTTTACATTTTAAAAAGAGAAAAGGCTTCTATAGAAATCTTACACCTCTTTTTTTTTTTAAAAAAGTATTCCCTACAGATTATCCCTTTCTTGATTATTTTTTATTCCCAGTACCTCTCACTCAAAATGCCTCTGATTTAAAGGTTCTCTTCCTGGTGGCAGAGCTTTGTTTTGTTCTGTTGTACATTTGCTTGCAATCTTACTTAAGGTTCCTAGTAATCCTTACTTTGCCTATGAAGCAGCAGAAGCAAATCAAAATTGTTGCCAGGAGGGAGATTCATTGGATATTCCAATGTTATTTAAAAATAAACATTAAAACAACTACTGGAGCTGCAATTTATGCTTCAGCCATAGAACCAGGCAAGTAGGATGTTTAACCCTTTTCCTCCCACACTACTACCCACAGGCAGGGGATCTGCTAATGACTTACTATGGCTTTCCTAAGTCCATTTCCTTATATATTACCCAGGGGTGGACAGACTTCAGGTTGACAAGACAGTTTTATTCAAAGATACTCTCAAAGCTAATTTAAAAAAATGTAATATCAGCATTGAGAACTGGGAAGCCCTAACTCATGAGCGTTTCAATTGGAGGTCATCCTTTATTAATGGCGCTATGGACTTTGAAGAAGCATGAGTACAGGGCGAAAAGGAGAAAAGAGCTAAAAGGAAGGCACGTCAGGCAAACCCTCATCATGACCGTCTCCCACCCAGAAACCTATGCCCTCATTGTGGGAGGTTGTGCGGATCCAGAATTGGCCTTTATAGCCACTTACGGATTCACCGTTAAAATTTTACCTTTGGAAGACAATCTTACTCGGCTACGAGTGATCGCCAATGAATGAATTAAAACCCTGAGATCCGCCAACCAATGCTTGGTGCAGAAGGCAAACACAAAGAACTAAAGAGTCCTGAATGTATTAAAAAATTGAACAAAGCACACCGTGCTTCTATCAGCACATCCCAACGTAATAAAAACACAATTTTCTCATCGACGGAGGGCGGGGTGTGTGTGCAGGCATCCTCGCTGACTACCTACAAATCTAGTACCACGAACATAGCCTGCTTTATCACCTGCTCAACATGCAGATTCTAGGTTCAAACAACTGCAGGGCGACGAACCTGCGCCCCGATGACCTTGGCCAAGGAGATCGCTTCCCCCCATTGAAGCTGAAGCGCATCACCCCGCACCGTCGAGCAAGATTTTTTTAAAAGCTCGGAGTCCGCCAAAATGAAGAGGAACAAAAGAGGGAAGTGAGATGAGGACGACAAGCCCCCTTTCTGCAATCCTTGACGAGCGGCGTGGGTAGCCGGAAGCTTTGTTTCCCGCCCCAAAGCTGCCAGGAGCTAAAACGTGCAACAGGCGCCCGCGCCAGGAAGGGAGGCGAGCGCGCTCCTCCTGCGGACCACCTTCTCTCCCAGCCCCAGCCCCGAACCTCTCTCACCTTTCGTGACTCTTTTGGCCTCGTTGTAGTTTTTCCACAGGTAGCTTTTCATATCCGGAGGCGGAGCGGAGGGCTGCTGTTGCTGCTGCGGAGCCAGCGTGCAGTAAGGCTTTGCTTTTAAGCCACCGCTGCGGCTGCAAAAAGAAAGCCCAGCGGAGAGGTCAGGAAAAGGGACAGCTCCTGCTGCTGCTGCAGCCGCCGCGGTCCTGCCCACACTGTCTTCCCCTGCTACTCTGAGGAGGACCCTGAAGGTAGAAGCAGCCGCGACTGCCATGACCAACGCAACAGCCTCGAGCGCCTTTAAGCAGGAACGTCGGCGAGCCGCGCGCCAGAGTTCTCCTTTTCCACGCTTGCAAGCGCCGCCGGCTGAAGTCACTTCCTCAGGCTCCGCCTCCTCCGGCTGGTGTGGCTCGCTGAAGGCATCCCGAGGGCTGGACGCCGCGCGTCGCTGCGCGAAGCTCCTCCCCCAAGCGCGGAGATCTTGCTCAGAGAAGACTCCGGGCTTCTGTCTTTGCCTGCCGCCCCTGCTATCGCCTTTATTCCGTCTTTCTGTCTTGCACGTTGTCTCGAATGCTTTGCTAGAAAAAGGAAGAATTGCTCGGTCTGACTCATTGTTGGAGGCAGTGGCTGGATTCACGCATTACGCTAGCGGTGTAGGCAGGGACTTCAAATCCCCAGATCCGGATGGATTGCCTCTTCGGGGACTGAAGAAACTTGCTGGTGGTTTGGCCAAACCTCTTTTCGTTACTTTTGAGAAATCCTGGAGAATGACGCCCCAGATGACTGGAGAGAGGGAAATGTCCCTCTTTTCCTAAAAGGGAAAAATAGGACGCAGGGGAATACAGGTCAGTCAGTCTGACATCTACACATGGAAAGATTTTTGAACAGATCATAAAACGGTTGCCTTGTATGCTACCTTGAAAACACTGCAGTGACTGCATCAACCATGAGCTAAACTAGACAGTGATCAGCTTCTGTAAAAAAGAAACTTTGTTGAAAAAGGCACAGAAAGCTGGATTCATCTAATACACTACCCCAAAACAAAATATCACATTATAGTTTAGTACGATAGTATCTGCTGAGTAATAATACAAAGTATCACATGCAAATGCTTAGAGCTATGATTGATGAGGAAACAGGAAAAGGTTAAAATGTGATTTGTGTTTAATTTGTTTATATCAGGGCTTTCCAAAGTTTTCCCACGGCGACACACCAACCGCCGTTGGTGTGTCGCCGCGGGAAAATCCAGAAGTGCCGCCGTTGCGGCAGCACGCAAAAACCCGGAAGCACTGCTGCCGCTTTCAGGTTTTTGTGCGCCGCTGTTGGTGTGTCGCCGTGGGAAAACCCGGAAGCGCTGATGATGATCAGCGCTTCCGGGTTGTGTGGCGACACACCAGACTCTGTGTGGCGACACACTTTTGTGTCGCGACACACAGTTTGGAAAGCTCTGGTTTATATAGCGTGAGTACCTGTACAAACCTGTTTTATGGTTATATATTAGTCATAAAGGGGTGTGTGTGTGTGTATGTGTATGTGTATATATATATATATATATATACTATATATATGTGTGTGTGTGTGTGTGTTTGTGTGTACATATAGGGGGCGTGGTGGCTCGGGTAAGACGCCAGGCTTATCGATCGGAAGATCGCAAGTTCGGAGGTTCGAATCCCTAGCCCTGCGTGATGGAGTGATCTCCCGCACTAGCCCCAGCTCTTGCCAACCTAGCAATTCGAAAGCATGCAAATGCATGTAGATGAATAGGTACCACTTCGGTGGGTAGGTAACAGCGTTCCGCGCACGTCATGCCGGCCACATGACCGTGGAAGGGTCTTTGGACAACGCTGGCTCTTCGGCTAACAAACGGAGATGGGCCCCTAGAGTCAGACACGACTGCACAAATGTGCGGGGGGAACCTTTACATATTAGAGTCATGATTTTGTTCATTACAGCAGAATATATGTTAAAGGTATCTCAGAAGGTACACTTTATTATAGTATTAATCATATAGATTTCAGATTTAGATTTATAAATCTATATGATACTAGGGGCATCTGCAGAGGGTCATAAAAGTCAAGATAGCGACCATGACTGCCTCTTTTTATGTGCAATGCATATAAAAAGGGGTGGGGCTTTGATGGCATCGATGTCATTGTGACTTGTTTGACACAACATGCAGATGCTTCTCTTTGATACCATTATTTATAAAGGTAGCAAGAGGAGAAATGTCACAATATGTGAACCATGTGTTCAAGAACTAGTTTTCTTGGCAAGATTTTGGAAGAGGTTTGCCATTGCCTGTTTCCTAGGGCTGAGAGTGTGTGACTGGCCCAAGGTCACCCAGCTGGCTTCGTGCCTAAGGCGGGACTATAACTCACGGTCTCCTGGTTTGTAGCCTGATGCCTTAACCACTACAATATACTGGCTCTCATCAGTATATTAATGCCAGTATATTGTCATTAACATATAATGACAATCAATTAAATTCCATGGTTTAGTAATAATGTGTAGCTTTATGGCACATATGTTTTGAATGGACATGCGTGGAAAATGGAGAATGCTATGCAAAGCAAGCAAGCTAAAAAGACAGAAGAATTTGCTCAGGAAGATTTCAGCTTGTGGACCAGGTGGAAAGGTACAAGAATGAAGAGTTCAAAACACAACAAAATATGTTTCCCAAAACAACAGATATGAACAACATGTGAACTGGATGAAGCAATTACATTCTGGTGAGAAAGTACCAGCAGATATGAGGAAAGTGCCAGGATGACCAAACTTGATGGACTGGACAAGCTTGTTGAAAATTTGTATGGGACCCATACTCACTGGGAGCTATCACAGAGATGAAGCATTCTGTGTTATTGTCCCACTTCAGTTCTTCTGGGGCTCAAACCTAATCTAGCCAGCTAGGCTTTAAGTTTGCAAGGAATGTGTGGATATGAGAATGAGTGGAGTTTTTACTTCAGAAAAATAAACCTGCATTTGTTTTTACATGCCCAAATATCTGGACTGAAAAAAATAAGTAGCATGGAAGTGCTTTCCACCTCTCAGTGTGACAACAGTATTAAAATAATTAAGGTATTTACATAGCAGATAGATAGGGAAGTAAAATTTATCCACAGGAATAGACACACTGTACATCTTCCATTGCAACATTTTTACTCCTTAGCCAACAAAACCATGCAGCTTCTCAAAAGTAAGTTTCTTTGTGCCCAACAGGGTTTACTCATAGGTAAGCATCCTGTATGTAAGATTTCATCCTTAATCAGATGAGCCAACATAAGTTTCAGTACATATCAATCCAGCTTCTTCAGAAGTAACTCTATAGACAACAGTATGGAAACTAAGAAACTTATTGTAAGTTAAGTTAGATTGTTATTATTAGATTTTTAGAACATCACAATCTTAGGGCTCTTGGTGGTTTACAAAACAATTTGTCATTGGCAAAAGACCCCCTGTGAAGTCATGTACTTAGCTGAACTCTACTTTAGAAAACCAAAATACTGTCAACAGATTTACATATGTCATGCTTCTTAGCATACTGTTCAGGTCAACTGGTAAAACACTGCAATGCTATAAATGGTCCCAACCTTACAAGGACCTATTAATCATCTAGTTTTCAGTAAGGCTTGTTACACTTGCCTACACAATCATATCTAATAATCTCTATTGCAAACTACATATCACAAAATATTCCACTCAGTTCTTCACTGAGGATGGAATCTGAATTATGCATTAACTGCATAAATAGCCCTTAATGGAAGAAGAGACATGTAACTCTAACATAATTTCCTTCCAGAAATTATATCACTAAACTAAGAAGATACAGCTATTTAGAACAGGCTGTTCCAAGTGTTTATTTAAATAGTTTCATATAGCCAAGCAAACAACAGTCAATGCCAGAAGAGGCATAGAATTCTAACCGTAAATTCCCTCCAGAAATTAAAGCACTAAACTGTTTCCCATGGGACAGAAACCAAACCAAACAAAGATTAACAGCCAATACAGAAAATGTGAAAAGGAAATCTGTAAGGGAAAAATCATAATTGGCTGCTTACCCACTACTCTTACCTATTCTTTTTCCTCTGCTGTTCTTCCCCTTCCCCATTTTTCTTCCACTTGCCCACAAATGCAAATAATACAGGATGTAATTAGTCAGCCTGCCATATCTGGGCAGCAGAAACCCAGATGATGACTGGAAAGCAACAAAGATCCACTGAAAACTCTGTGCTGCCATCTAGTGGTCATGTGGATTTCTGCAGCCCAAATATGGTGAGCATAAATCGGAGGTTCCAGTCAATTCTCTAGTGCAGTTTCTCAACCTTAGCAACTTAAGATGCGTGGACTTCAACTCCCAGAATTCTTGGAGTTGAATTCTTGGAGCTGAAGTCCACACATCTTAAAGCTGCTAAGGTTGAGAAACACTGCTCTGGTGTCATAAAGTCTCAATTATAGCTGAACAAAATGCCTTAAAAATTATAAAAGAGGCAAATGTCTCTCTTGCTTAAAAATATGCTGGTTCCAATTTTGTTTTAACTTCATTGACAACCAAGGCAAATTGTCTCGAGTCACTTCCAGTGAGGAATGACAAACTGACATTCTGTGGGTCGCGGGAGACATTATGGCCGAAAAGGCAGCTGGATACGGGATCCGGACTGCCGAAAATTCTCTCTGGATCAAGGAGAGATCTCGAGATTACCCGTATGTACTCTGGACAGCTGTCTTTTTGTGAGTAGGTGACAGAAACTGATGTTTTTACAGTCTCTTGCGATCAGCTGGGAGTCGTGGCATTCCATAGTGCTCTGAGCTGTTAACGTCGCCTTTTATGGACTCTTTTAAGTTCGACCAAACTTCATATTTTAATCACTTTGGAGTTTTTTTTCTTTTCTTATTGTCTGTAAAAGATTGAAAAACCTTCAGAACCACAAGTCTGGTATTTGCTGGGTGAGTTTCTCTTCAATCCGTTTAAAAAGAACGGATTGTTCTTTCCTGTTTTGTAAAAAAAAATATATTTTTTTGCAATATACAGCAAAAGGGTAATTATAGTGTTGATTTAGGAAAGTTTTTAAATGGATTAAGGGTTCAGATGAATTTGAGTTAAAGAAAGACTTTGAAGTTAAAGAAAGACTTTGAACCGCCCAGGGTCCCTCCTTGTGGGGGAGATGGGCAGGATATAAATATGACAAATAAATAAAATAAAGTTAATTAAAAGGATCCTCTCTCATGGGAAAAGTTCTTCTGTTTATATTTTGAGCTGATAACAAGACTTTGAAGGTTTTGTAAGCTTATGCCTTTTAATATCATTTGTTGGTCATAAAAGTTGCTACCAGGCTCCTGATTTTTTGCCCCCATAGACCAACACAGCTCTCCTCTTACAAGGTTAATCAGTGTGGTGATCCTTAAATAATGAAACCGCAGAAAGAGATGTCAGGTGGGGGAAATCTTCTAAAATCTTTAGAAACAATATCTTTAGAAGCAATAAAAATAATCATTGCTGCTATTACTACAACTACTAAATAATTAAAACAGCCAATAAAACTGAGCATTATAACTGGACATGGAGTGCTGATTGATTGCTTACAGAAGGTATGTAAAATCAGGGCACAGAAAAAATGGATCAGAGAATTTTAGATAGCTGTCTGGCTGAAACACTGACCATTCCACGTGCACTTGATTTGCAAACACCAACTGGCAATATATTATTCACACAGCACTATCAATGCATACTGATCGTGTGTGAACCCAACCAGTATACATACATGTGTGAAATGTTCAGTATTATCTTTCGTCCTCCATTTCCCTCTTCTGTTGAGACAAAGGCTGCCACTGTGATGGAATGTGTTCCTGAAGGGGTGTGTGTGTGTGATGTGGTGGGTTTCGGCACTCCTCCTGGTTCTCAGGAAGGAGGGAGCCCATTCCAAGGAGATAAACGGATTCTCAGCAGTCCGGAAAGTGTTGGTGGGAAAGCAAAGAGGTTCAGGGTCACCCCACCCTAGAGTCTCCTGGGGTGTTTATGCTTAGGCTAGTCAGAGTAGCTTTAGTCTGGCAAGATACTGTCTCTATGGTGAGAGCAATAAAGAACTGAGTTTGGAATACACTGACTCGGCATTGTTCTTGGGCTGGCCCTGACATCCACACGTTCCAACTATCCTGTCCATTTGGTCTAACAGATTTGGGGTTCTAGATACCTTCATGGGCTGAGAGAGAGGGCATGTCCTCTCCAATGATCTCTGACTAGCTTCTCCTACTTTGTACATTCTCCTCCTGTTGACAATGTTTAATGTGCAGTGGAATCTATATTGGCTTTATGGCTCCACCTAATGGGCATGGGACTAAGGACAGCTCTAGGATGCATAAAGCATTCTACAGTATTCAATAGTTTATAAAAATGCAGTTATATTCTCAGCCAAATTCTCCCTAATCTTTTTAACCAAGAAAATAACTTTGATGAAAAGCTAATGACATTTCATAACAGAAATCCACCTGTCTACTCTGTGTCTAGTAAGTAAACTACCAAGACACTTTGATAGTTGGCAGTGCAAAAATAAAATAAATAAGGGAATCCTGCAGTACACCACATACTGTACAATGTGTATATTCTGAAGCCAAGGGATGTAGTTTTCCCGCACAGCACAAATTATAACAGAAAGAACACAGCTCTAAAATATTCTGAGCTGAACCATTGGAATGATTTACCCAAGTCACCTAAAATCAGAAGGAATCTGGTTGCATCTTTTCAGGCTAAGAAATGGTATTAAAAGGTGTAAGCTTTTGTGAATTACAGCTTACTTCACCAGGTACATGGAGTGGCTAAACCAACATAGGATTTAAATCAGGATTTAAATTGGGAGGAAAAAGGAGGGAGGAAAGGCAGGGTGGTTATGCAGATGCAGGTTACACATGGGACCAATTGCAGCACCTTATCAATTAACAGTTACAATATGTTAAAAACCTTTTGTACTTATTAAGATCTTCTGAGATAGCCTTAAACTATTGATGCATTCAGCAGTCCAGTCTACCTTGATTGTGCTGGTAAAATTTCTTTGTTCCAGAATAGCTACATACTTTGGAGTGTCCTGGAAGGTTTGAATGGTCTGTTCCTTTGTTCTTGTTAGAGTCCTGATGTCAAACTGTGTCCCTTTAATTCTTTTGCATGAAGGCTGACCTGTTTGTCCTATGTAGAATCTACAGGGGCATGCTGGCAGATGTTGGCATATATTACATTAGAGCAGAGCTTTCCAAACTGTGTGTCGCCACACAAAAGTGTGTCGCCACACACAGCATGGTGTGTCGCCACACCACCCGGAAGCGGCAGCGCGTGCGTGCACGGCGGCAGCGGCGCGGTATCAGTGTTTCCGCGTTTTAGCCCCCCCGCGCCACCACCGTGCACGCCGCCGCACGCCCCCCTGTGCCGCCGCCGTGCGCGCGTGCCCCCCCCCCGCCGCCAGTGTGTCGCCAGCAGTGGCACTTTGGAAAACCCTGCATTAGAGGAAGAGCTTGTGAAAGCTTCTCTAATCTTGGCTGTGAAGGGGCCTGTGATTCTGCTGTTGGTGTAAATGTGGGGGCAAAGTAGGCATCTGAGTTTGTTGCAGGATCTGATTCCCATGTTAGAATCATTTTTCTCTTGTTTTTGGTTGCTTGTGAGCATGTTTTAGTTTGGGTTTGGAAAGCCCTGATATAGAGTAATGTGTTGCTACGTCCACAGTGGCTTCCACCATCCTATCATTTTTGGAACCCCATCACTTCTTTACAAGCAGAATACACTAAGAGAAATTTGAACTTCTGTCTATGTTACTATTTTACAAACATCCACTGGAGAACGATAATAGAGAAAAGATCTACCATGTTAATATTAATTTATGAGAATATATATTCTGTGTGACCATGAACAAAATTCTCCAAACTATACTTTACCTTATTAAAATAGACAGAAAATGACACTGTCCTCAGCAATCACTCTATACATTTTTCTGAGAAGCTAACACTTACATTCTACTGTATATTGCATAAAATATTTGCAGCCAAAGTGATGGTGAGAAAACTAAGTTTTTACACTTCCTTTTTAGCAGGACATTAAACATCTTTAATAATGATATCTCTACTTAGTAAATACTATTATGCAGGCAGACAATTAAATAGAAACCTGAAAGACAGATAATGAAATCTACTTAAAACGACATGCACTTCCTGTGTACTGTATGTTTCATAACTAAAAATTACTTCATAAATCATGTGTTTTAGAATTCAGTTTCTTGTTTTTCAAGATTCACCCATGCCTTTGATTGAGTTCACATATCACACTAAGCCATAGTTTGCTGAATAGACCATTGTAAGTTTATACATCATGCTAAGCCAGACACTATAGTTTATAACAATAAGACTCACACAAGATGCTAAACCAATACTGAACAAATCCCTGATTATAACTTACAATAAGTCTAAAGGTAAAGGTAAAGGTTCCCCCCGCACATTTTTGCAGTCGTGTCCAACTCTAGGGGCCAGTGCTCATCTCCGTTTGTTAGCCGAAGAGCCAGCCTTGTCCAAAGACGTTTCCACGGTCATGTGGCCGCATGACACGCGCGGAACGCTGTTACCTACCCACCGAAGTGGTACCTATTCATCTACTTGCATTTGCATGCTTTCGAATTGCTAGGTTGGCAAGAGCTGGGGCGAGTGCGGGAGCTCACTCTGCACGCAGGGCTAGGGATTCGAACCTCCGAACTTGCGATCTTCCAATCGACAAGCCTGGCGTCTTACCCACTGAGCCACCATGCCCCTAAGTCTAGTCATTGTCAAACCACTTCACTCTAAACATCCCTTCCTGGCATGTCGCAAGAATGGAAACTTGTGTTGTTAATATAAGCTAGAAATATTCCAGAAATGTAAAAAGACCCCTGGCCATGACATTGGTGGGCTGTTGCCAGAACTGGCCTAATAGTACAGTTCTGTAGTACAGTAGTACCAGTTAGCTTCATATAGAGGGGGGAAAAAAAGAGAGACTGCCAAGTTCTATATAATCTACATAGATATAAAGCAGTCTGATGCAGAAGATGTATCCTTAAACCAATGTTTCTCAACCTTGGCAACTTTAAGATGGGTGAACTTCAACTCCCAGAATTCCCCAGCCAGGATTCTGGGAGTTGAAGTCCACCCATCTTAAAGTTGCCAAGGTTAAGAAACACTGCTCTAAACCCATTAATTATGAAGTACTGCCATGACTCAAAGAAATGTGCAACCATATTATAAGAAAATTTAGAGAAACTGGAACAGTGCAGTGGATGATCTGGGGACTGAAACCATAGTCTTATTTAAAAAAAGACTGAGAGAACCCATCATATTTTGCCTTGAAAAGAGAAGACTGTTGGCACTTTGAAGAATCTGAAGGAGTGTGAAACTCTTTGGTCAAAGACCAAGATCTGTTCTGTATTGTGCCAGAGTAATGAACATGGAGTAACAGTCTAAATCTCAGGTATGCACATGTCAGGTGAATATTAATAAAAAGTTACTAATTTTAAGAGGAATTTGACAGTAGAACCAAATACCAAGAAAGGGGATTTTCTTCACTGGATAACTTTAAGCAGAGGCTAAATTAGAGCATTTATTAGAGATGGTTTAATTTGGATTCCTAAACTGAAAAAGGTGACCTAAATGCTCTCTTCTACTCTGTGATTCTGTACATTTCCAGTTCCATGGGCTGAAGGAAAACAGTGGATTAGTGTTTCCCACACAGTGGTTTCTCATGATGCATTGCAACTACATTTGATATTGTGGCTATTGAGTTTGAGTTTTTGAGTTTGCTATTCAGAGGAGGACAAGCACAATCCGGATGAATAAATGCAAATAAAGGTAAAACTTCTCTATGCTTAAAGGGTGCAGAGAAGAGAGAATTCTGCAGTCAGGACTTGTATAACACTTTATATTGGATAACATTATTTTATAGAACTATAAAAGGTACAGATTATAATTTGCCCATCTAGCTATTTAGAATCTTCTTGGGTATGCAGAAGCTTAACTTCAGAAAATTGTAAAGAAGCTATTTGGATCCTAAGTCATATTTACAAATTGATAAAAGGTAAAGGTTTTCCCCAGTCGTGTCCGACTCTAGGGGGTGGTGCTCATCTTCGTTTCTTAGCCGAAGAGCCAGTGCTGTCCGAAGATGCTTCTGCAGTCATGTGGCCGGCTTGACACGCGTGGAACGCTGTTACCATCCCATCAAAGTGGTACCTATTTATCTACTTGCATTTGCATGCTTTCAAATTGCTAGGTTGGCAAGAGCTGGGGTGAGTGCACGAGCTCACTCCGTCACGCGGCACTCGGGTCTCAAACCGCCGACCTTCCAATTGACAAGCCTGGCGTCTTAGCCACTGAGCCATTGCGCCCCTACAAATTGATAGTGTATACTGAATTGGTGTGTAATACTACCATTATATAAAACTTGGCTTTAATCACTTTGCAAGTTTACACTTAATTTTGAAATCTTCAACATCTGAGTAAATCTTATCAATGTCTATATGATACAAACAAGTGTTTGTATAATATATAGAAAGAATATTAATTTTAGAGCTGTAGACAAGAGGATATTTTTCAGTGAAGTTCAAGAGACAGGAATTCTTTATTTCCCACCAAATTAAATTCTTTGCTCAGTGAGGTATGACATTGTATATAGCCATCATCTTGTTGGGCTATGAACGTGCACTAATTGATCTCAAACAACGGGCCATTGATTTAGAGCTACAATCCAATTCAGTTTTACCTAAAAACATCTTTTTGGGCCACTCTGCACATCTTCTCCAACCAGCTAGATATCTTAGCTGTATAACAATTCCCAAATTTAGAAGGGCCTTATCCTTGGCTAGATTCAATGCCCTTCCAACAGCTGTTATTGAAGGGAGATATCGAAATATCCCTTTTGATCAAAGACTGTGCCCATGTGGCAGAGGAGTAATTGAAACAGTGGATCATGTCATTTTATATTGTCCTCTCTATGCAGATGCTCGCCAGGAATTATTATCTCAATTTTTTACCAAATATCCAGGTCGTTCGGATTCTTTTTACCTCAAACTGTTTTTATCAGACCAATCTGATTTTACTTCATTGACCACAGCTAAATATTGCTCTATAATATGTATAGCATGCCACAATATCTCTTCTAATTTTTCTTAGATTTTTTAGAATTTTAAGTGTTTTTTCTTTTACTCTAACCAGATGTGAATTTTTAGTTTTGTTTGCTGGTCTAAATTGATTTGATCTGAAAATATAAGTTAGCATAGCTTTACATTCTCGTAGTGTTATACAAATTCTAGTATTACTTATGCCCTTTTATAGCTATTTGCCCTAGTTATTTATAGTATATAGATTATTCATTGTAAAATTAATTGTAATTTTATAGGATTTTTTTTTTGCTTTTTAATATCTGTACTCTGTAATTTTACCTTAATAATTTTATCTTTATCTTATTTTATGCTATCAATATGACTTTTTATATTTATTTTATTTCTATTTTAGCGTAATTGTTATGTTACTAGTTGTATGCTGGTCTATGACCGAAATAAAAATTCAGCATTGTATATGAAAATATACTTACAGTAAGTACAATTGATGGGATATGTGGACATAAAACAGGCCAAAATATAAATGAATAGAAAGCTTTGTGCTCCGAGAAAGAGAGACAGAAAGATATTAACATTGTAGATGTATTCCTTGGATATCTCATCCTCTTCCATGTTTCCAAATTGGGCTTTTATTATAAAACTGTCTTGCCTTAAATATGGATGTTATCTTCCATTTGTAATCCTCTCCTGAAGGGGCAACCCAAGGCATAATGTGGCCTGATGCAATTGTTAAATGGTATCTTCTTCTCTTCCATATCTAGAAGCGGAGTGTTTACCATCAGTGGCGCTAGTAGGCTGGATTAGAGGATGCAGAGCAGGCAATTCTTCAAAGTTTGTCATAACTTCCAGCTTCTGCAGCCTCATTTTACAAAATAACAGAGCTGGGAGTGGGTCTGTATTATTCCATTGTTTCTTTTTTTCCTTACAAACAAAAGATTCATAAAGGAGGAGAAATACAGTCCCATAATGCTTTTCTGTTAGTAGCTAGGAATCCTCAATCTGGAAGCACCAGATCCTAAAATGTAACATATTGTATTTACCTGACGGGAAGACTAATCTGTTCCAAAATAATTTATTTGTAAAACAGCTTTTGATTCACTCAGTCTTTGAGTGACTTGAGTCTTTGATTCACTCAGAATCTTGTAACAGAGGCAGACTTTTTTCCTATTTTTTTTCTTTAAGCCCTGTTTACCTTAAATACAGTATCATCTTCCTTTCAGATAAACACAGTTCAAATAACATTGTTTTCCAGTCAGCAGCCTGGAAACTGAAAAAAGCACTGCTGGGTGTTCAAAGTTCTTTAATACGCTTACTATGCAACAAAGATCAAGGGTGTCAACACCAGTATATATTTCTAAAGGAAGGCAGCAACCACCACAACTCACCTGTTCTCTTCTATCCCCTTTTCCTGGAGGACTATTATCACTAAACGTCCTGCGGAACAGAACCTATTAGTCTGACAAGTGTTTAAACAATATTTATTGCATTTTTATTTATAAGTACTTACATTATTTGGAAACCACTTCAGAGGGCTAATCAGGTAAAATGTAAATTATTGTTATAAGAATAACAACCAGTTCATAGCCCAGCACCTCAAATTGCTCATTCCTCCAGGTGCCTCATAAAGCATTTTTGGGATCAGCCCACCTGATGCATTCCAGATGTGGCCTACAATTCCCATCACCCCGCAAATCTGCATAATGACAACCATGAGCCCGTTCTTACACGAAGCTACTGCAATTCCCATCATGCAACACGCGAAGGCGGTTCCCAACATGCAAAGCAACGCTGACGTCATCCAGGAGATCGATGCACTAACGACGTGAGGATGCGGAGCGTGGAAAGCTGGGAAAAGTTGCAGAATTCCTTTAAAAAAATAATTCTTAAAATTTACATTTCATGCTTTGTCCATTGGGTCACCAGCTCCAAAGGAAAAATTGTGTGGAATAAAAATGTTTTTACTAATTTCTGCCTGCTCTATAATACTTTCTTCGCTTCCATTTCCCGTGGAGTATTGAAAAGCGGAAATTAACGTCGTCATAGAAACGTGTTTTTTTTTTTTGCTAACTCTCTGGAAAGTTCTGGGAGAAGAAGTGGAACGTGCAAGTCTTATTTTTCTTAAATAACGTCCGATCCCGCATTTACTATCAAACGCTGTTGGCAACATAGCCCAAGAGACTTATATTTTTAAAAATGAATGGGGAACAGTCAAACCAAGGCCCACTCCTCCCGCCCTTAACCGTGGTTGGCCATTGAGCATAGCAACAACCAATGGAGCCCAGCCACGCTTTGGCGCCGGGAAACTTCACCTGGAAGACGACGATTGGCTGGAAGGTAACTCCACCCTCCCCCTCCGCTCTTTCTATTGGCTCCGTGTTTGGCGTGGTGCGCTCTCATTGGCGCGGCCGAGAGGCCCTTTCCCCCGCCCCCGGCGTGTGGTAGTGATAAGCTTGGGGGTCGGGCTGGCTTTGGTTAGTGGCTGAAGCCTTAAAGTCTGTGGAGGTGCTGTCGGAGGGGGGGAGGGCGGTGGTGGTGTCGATCGATCGCCCTTCGAAGCGCGTAGGAGGCGAGTGTCGAGCAGCGTCGTTCTTGCCTCCCTCCGTCCCGGGCACCGTCGAGATGAAGCCGTTGTGGGGACTCGGCCTTTTGTGCCTCCTGCTGGCTGGTGAGCGCCCGTGGGGGCCGGCTTCTGGAACATTCCGTGCGTGGCAGAGGGAGAAGGGAATTCCCCTCTCAACTTTTTACCTCAGCTGATTCTCCCGTCGTCCTTGTACTGGTCTTGGCGTGACGGCCTTGGTTTCCATCGAGGGAAGGGGGTCGGGTATTTTCCCTTCGTGCCTCTTTTCCTGTGGGGCAAGAAGGAACTTAAAATGGGGGGAGGAAATGAATTGTAAAGCTGAAGGGCCTCTTCGGCCCCAAGGAGGCCTGTGGCTCTGACACCTCATTTGGAGTCGCCCTCCTGAGGATTTGCCCCCGGCTTGTGGGGTGCAGCGTTTTCTCGGTGAAAGAGGCGTCCCGAAGGCGCAGGTGCTGCCTGTCAGGGTTGGGGCGGGACTGGAGGCTCTGGGGGCCTTGCTGCGTGAGGAACGGACCAGTAGCTTGGGGGAAAAGCTCCTGGAAGAGCATTGGGGAAGGTCCTTTGAACTAAGAGGGCAAGTAGAGCATTATAGTGCTGTAAGTTTCCAAGCCCAGCAAGGCCGCTTTCTGTTCGTCGGAGCCGGGCCGGAGATATAAGAGTGAGTTTATGCAAAAGTGGTCGCAGGAAGGGACGCTGGTGTTGGGTTAGGATATTGGTTTATGCTGGCTAGATCTCTTTTAAGTCCAATTTAGTACATGATGCGTTATTCACGCTTCCCCGTTCTTTATTGTGCTGAGCAAAGGGATTGACTTTAACATCTCTACTGGGAGTACTGTTTAAGTCTACTTGCTTGTAGCCTAATTCGCCATGAGCTTGAAAGCATGTTAATCTTCCCATGGATTTTCACATTGATTTCGTTTTCTCATCGTGATGGTGTCTGCTGTAAAAGATTGCTTTGTATTGAGTGGGTAGGAGCCCCATGTCCACGACCCTGTAAATGGCACTGCTGGCTCCCCACTCTAATTTGCAGTGGCTTTCTGATGGGTGAACTGAACTGCACCATTTCCTACTTTGCAGAGTTTCTTGTTCAAGCGTTTGAGATCCTCCATGCTGTGTATTTGCATGAATTAGCAGTTTTACCTTGAATGACTGATATGGGGCTAACTTGTCCAAATTACCATTTTTGCAGCCTCTGCTCAGGCTGATGAATTTGATGTGGATGGCACTGTCGAAGATGACTTGGGTAAAAGCAGAGAAGGATCTCGGACAGATGATGAAGTTGTTCAGAGGTTTGCTTTTTAAAATGTCTTCATATTTCAAACACATGCCTGACTCACTGACTTAAATGAGACACACCTCCAAATAAGGATGACTGCCATTGGGATCTAATGCTTTGATCAAAAGGAACAGATATTTGTGTCTTATATTAAGATTCTAACATTGGTGAAATCTTGTAGGAGAATGTTTGCCAGTTTTACATTGGGCTTGGAAAACTAGCCTGTAATTGTTCCCAAAGTCATGAAACAACCTGTAAATATTTCTGTAGGTCATAATGTAATTGGGAGTGTAGATGCTTTGTTAAATAAACTATTAAGCTGAAGCTTTCAACAAAGGAACATATTTTTCCAAAAGAAGATTGGCTCCTATAGTGTTTCGTGCCTATTTAATGCAGAAAAGCTTGCATGAACCTAATGATTACTTTATATAGTTGCATCCAAAGTGCACTATGGAAAAATTATAGTTTGAGAAATGAAACAGAAGTTCTTGAAAGATGCAAGAAAAGATGGACAAGAGATATAGGTGAAATTGATGCTGTGATGAAAATTGATACTATGGTTTTTGTATGTAGTATTACAGACAGGCACATAATTTTGGTGGTTTTGGGACGGTTTGATTCTGTGCTTGGAGAACTGCTGATTATGTGAGGAGTATCTCTGTGCAACCAAAGTCTTAACTTGATCCAAGAGCAAGATTTTGATACTTGAATAATTTGTTCAGAGTCCCCAGGAAAGCAGTTGTTCCTTGTTGATTTTTTTTTTATCCATTCATTTCTGGGTTATCTTTCTCCTTAATTTGGCTGATTCCTCAAGAAGGGCTCTAATGTGCTTTTTCTACTACCTGCATTATCTTAATGAATTTCCAATTATTAGGAAACTGCATAAGATGATCTGTTATAACATACCAGTAGAAATAATACAATTGCTGAAATAGCTCCTTGGAAGTTAATTGTAAAACAATATACTGTCCTGCTACAATAGTTCATAGTAATTATAGTATCTTAGGTACCTAAAAAGGTTAAAAGTAGTATGTAGAATGTCCAAAACACTACTAGGAGAAAAAAGGGGAGGGAATTAATCTTATCTTTTAAGGACTCAGTTGTTGTTGTTTAGTCATGTCCGACTCACCTCATGGACCATAGCACGCCAGGCCTTCCTGTCCTCCACTGTCTCTCGGAGTTTACTCAAATTCATGTTCATTACATCGGTGATGCTATCTAACCATCTCATCCTCTGCCGTCCCCTTCTCCTTTTGCCTTCAGTCTTTCCCAGCATCAGGGTCTTTTCCAGTGAGTCCTCTCTTTGCATTAGGTGGCCAAAGTATTTGAGCTTCAGCTTCAGTATCTGTCCTTCCAATGAGCAGTCAGGGTTGATTTCCTTTAGGATTGACTGGTTTGACATCTTGCAGTCCAAGGGACTCTTAAGAGTCTTCTCCAGCACCACAGTTCGAAAGCATCAATTCTTCGGCGCTCAGCCTTCCTTATGGTCCAACTCTCACAGCCATACATTACTACTGGGAAAACCATAGCTTTAACTGTACGGACCTTTGTTGGCAAGGTGATGTCTCTGCTTTTTAATATGCTGTCTAGGTTTGCCATAGCTTTCCTCCCAAGGAGCAAGCGTCTTTTAATTTCATGGCTGCAGTCACTGTCTGCGGTGATCTTGGAGCCCAAGAAAATAAAATCTGTCACTGCTTCCATTTCTTCCCCTTCTATTTGCCAGGAAGTGATGGGACCAGATGCCATGATCTGAGATTTTTTAATGTTGAGTTTCAAGCCAGCTTTTGCGCACTCCTCTTTCACCCTCATCAAGAGGCTCTTTAGTTCTTCTTCACTTTCTGCCATTAGGGTGGTATAGTCTGCATATCTGAGGTTGTTGATATTTCTCCCGGCAATCTTAACTCTGGCTTGTGATTCATGTAAAGAGAAGGCAAATTTCATGTGCAATGGAGTCCTTGCTTCTGCAGACTAGTATTTGACTTCACCTGGAGTTGTAGCAAAAAACATACCTATGAGTGTAGAACAAATCCTTATCTTGCCAGTATTCCTTAAAAATAAAGGATTAATACATGAATGGATTTTTGTTCTCTGCAGGGAAGAGGAATCTATCCAATTGGATGGTTTAAATGCATCCCAGATAAAACAAATTAGGGAAAAATCAGAAAAGTTTGCATTCCAGGCTGAAGTAAACAGAATGATGAAGCTTATTATCAACTCACTTTATAAAAATAAAGAGGTAAGCCTTGCATCCATTTCTGAAAAGTTTTGGTACAAATGTTTCTGTGTGTGTTTGTGTGTCTGACTGCTGTACTCTGTTCTAAAATTTCCTACAGATTTTCCTTAGGGAATTGATTTCAAACGCATCTGATGCCCTAGACAAAATACGGTTGATGTCATTGACTGATGAAAATGCTCTTTCTGGTAATGAGGAACTCACAGTAAAAATTAAGGTAAGATGCTACTGATTTCCCTTAATTGTTTATTTTAAAAATGTATTTTATTTTATATTGTTACTTTTAAAAATTAATGTATTGCTTCTTGTCCTTTTGGCTAAGATCAAGTGAAATTAATGTCTTTTGTGTGATGTGGAGTAGTTAATACAGAAATTCAAGTGTGACTTTTTCACATTTTGGAAGGGATTGACTGCAGGAAAGGATAGGTGAGGGGATACCATGTTGCATCAGATTCATTTAACAGACTGCCATTCCTTTTTTCTTCTGATTATTCTATATTATCAGCTTCTTTAGGATAGAGGCCTATCATACCAGTTCATTATAGAGCACTACTTTAACATATAGCGTAGCCTTATTTATTAAAATTGATGTCTCTTAAATTGGTGGCCATTAAACAGCAGGCATGTTAAACTCATATCCAACTAGTTATTTTTGTTTTACAGTGTGATAAAGAGAAGAATATGCTTCATGTTACAGACACTGGAATTGGCATGACCAAAGATGAGCTGATCAAAAATTTGGGTACCATTGCCAAATCTGGTACAAGTGAATTTCTAAGTAAGATAACTGAAATGCAGGAAGAGAACCAGTCAACTTCTGAATTGATTGGTCAGTTTGGTGTTGGCTTCTATTCTGCCTTCCTTGTGGCAGACAAGGTTATTGTTACCTCAAAGCATAATAATGATAGTCAATACATCTGGGAATCTGACTCAAATGAGTTCTCTGTAATTGGAGATCCTCGGGGTGATACCTTGGGACGAGGCACTACTATAACGTAAGTTTTACAAATTTTATTAATATTTTTATGTATTAATGAAAGTACATATTTGGCTTTTATTGCATGAAATGTGTATTGATGAAAGATGTAGAGAAAGGTACAGAATATCCTGCCTTGGGCATGAAGGCCAGCTGGGTGACCTTGGGCCAGTCACACACAAACAGCCCGACTCACTTCACAGGGTGGTTATTGTGGGGGAAAGAGGAGGAGGAAGGAGTATTAGGTATGTTTGCTGCCTTGAGTTATTTATAAAAATAATAAAGGAGGGATAATAAATAATTGCAGAAGTTTCTAACGAAAGGTTCAGTGCTTCTTAATACTTATAATTGGTGTTAAAGATCCCTCAGGGTGATATTTCTAGCTGTATGTACTACAGTTCTCTCTAGTATCACAATATCAAATTTATTTTATGTAGTGTAGTATGTTAGATGGCTATTTCCTTTGACTAATGTGGCAATTTTTTTATGTATGAAGGTATCAATTGTATATAAACTAATTTTGTAATTACATACAAGTTTAACTAGATAATAAAATAATAATATAATAATAAAATAATAATAATAGAAAATAAGGGGCGTGGTGGCTCAGCGGGTAAGATGCCAGGCTTGTCGATCGGAAGATCGCAAGTTTGGAGGTTCGAATCCCTAGCCCTGCGTGACGGAGTGAGCTCCTGCACTCGCCCCAGCTCTTGCCAACCTAGCAATTCGAAAGCATGCAAATGCAAGTAGATGAATAGGTACCACTTCGGTGGGTAGGTAACAGCGTTCTGCGCGTGTCATGCGGCCACATGACCGTGGAAGTGTCTTCGGACAACGCTGGCTCTTTGGTTAACAAACGGAGATGAGCACCGGCCCCTAGAGTTGGACACGACTGCACAAATGTGCGGGGGGAACCTTTACCTTTAACTAGATAAATACTAGTATCTGAAAAAACTGAATTTTTTTTTTAAACACAAGAGCTACAAGGTACTTTCTTCTGACAGAAAATTGCACATAAAATCTCAGTTAAATATCTTGTTTTCCATTTTGAACTTTAGTTCTGGTGAGTAGTTCCTTTTTGGCAGGCTCAAACTGGAGTCTTTATCTTGTACATAGTAGAAAGATTTAGTGATAAAGTCCAGCTTGCTGCAGAACATTCTGTATAGGAGGTTTTGAATTTAACTACATTTTCTTGTAGTTTAGTGCATTTCTTGAACCACCATGTACTTCATTATCTTCCATGGGGAGGAAAGATTTGATTGTGACCAAAAGAAGGTTAGCAGTTGTTTTTTAAAATGCTAAACTTTCTTAATGGTGGAACTTCTTGGTGCACAATATTGTATGCTCACAGCAAACATGCTATTGTTATCTATATCAATTTGTCACAAAAGAAGTTAGTGCTACCGTCATCAAATGAAACTACTTTTGATAAAGGGAACAAACAGTATATGAAATGTCAGAGCTCTCTTTGTTTGAAATATCTTAGCATGGCAGTAGAACTTATCGGTTCATGTGAAAGATAATTTGTATTGTAGCACTTTTCTTTTTCTTTTAGTTTCAGTAACTTGTTTGTAAGGTTAATAGTTCAATTTCCAAAATTGTTATTTTTTGTTAATACAGCACTGAATTGCTTGGTGTTTTTTTTTAGCCTTGTTTTAAAAGAAGAAGCTTCAGACTATCTTGAACTAGATACAGTTAAAAACCTGGTCAAGAAGTACTCCCAGTTCATAAACTTCCCTATTTATGTATGGAGTAGCAAGGTACATATTTCATAATACTGCTAATTTGTATAAAGTTTAAAGTGGAAGATATATCAATAGTGAAAATTAGCTTGCAGAGACAAAAATATTTAAGAATGGATTAATCTTCATACTTAGCACAAGGAAAACTAGTCAGGCAAATTTGACCTGAAAAAACAGGGTTGTAGATAAGTAAATGCGATCTCAGAGCAATGTGTAAGAATTTTTCATGATCTAAAGTATGAAATGTGCTTAATAGACTGGAACTTGAAATCATATTCCCACTTGATAAAGCCATGCCTACACACCAGTTCTTAGATGCATTTTACAACAATGCCAGTTATCAGCTTAGTGTTTAAGAAATTTGTGATGATTTCCTGAAGATAAAAGATATGGCACTGTTAGTCTAGCAAATATTAAAATGCTAAATTGACATGGCACTCACATGGAATATCTGTTCAGTGTTTGTAACTATGCTTGCTTAAAATACAGCAAGATACGGTTATATTACTTACTGCACTGCTTTATGATCTGTATCCTCATTGCTCATAAGAACATGTTTGAAAAATTACTTGAATTAATGTGAAATATTTCTGTAGACTGAGTATGTAGAAGAGCCTCTTGAAGATGAAGAAATAAAAGACAAAGATGAGACAGATGACGAAGCTGCTGTGGAGGAGGAGGAAGAGAAAAAACCTAAAACTAAACAGGCAAGATTTCTAAACATTTAAATTGTTCAAGCAAATAAATGTTAACATTACAGCTTCGTTAGATTTTGTCAAGTCAGTCTGTCCAAAATGACAGCAGAATATGAATATTTATCAGAGTAAATGAATTACTTTGGAAATGCTTACAGGTTGAGAAAACGGTCTGGGATTGGGAGCTTATGAATGACATAAAACCAATTTGGCAGAGGCCATCTAAAGAAGTGGAAGAGGATGAATACAAAGCTTTCTACAAGTCATTTTCTAAGGTGAGTTTACCTTTTTAGCTTGGGACTAAAGTAGGGTCACATCTATCAACATCCATAGCAGTACCAGGTATGGGGAGAAGAGTTGGAGCAAATATGAATAGACATGAGCTGATTTTAAAATCAGCATGCTATGCTCTACTCCTAATTTATTCCTCATATGTGGGTTTTCTGTTGAGAAGTCTGAGTTCCTAGGGGGGGCAGTTGGGCTATTTGATTTCTGTATGAAAAATGCCTTCTATGTAATATGAAAACAAGTAAATGTTCTGGTTTATTTTGAGGTGGGATAAGAAATTAAGCATATGTATGTGGATTGATGTTAAGGATTGTATGATTCCATTTTTCTTTAATTATTTGGATTAAGATTTATTGCTTTTAAAGTTTGATCTTTTAAGATTTATAAGATATTATATCTTATATAACTGTTTGGTTATATAAGTGTTTGGTTTTAGGTTTAATAGGGTTAAGATTGTTATAGTATCAAATATAAAAGATAATTTAAATGTTTTTATAATTTGATTTTTTACTATAGATCAGAAATATATAGAATGGTGGTAGGAAGGAAGTACTTAGTTGAATGGTTTTTTGGGGGGGGATTTGATTTGGAGGTTTAAATATTTAATTTTTTTATATGTATAAGGGGAAGGAGCAATTGTCTTTAGTTATTTTTATATGCTAATGAAATGACTTACAGAAATAATGTGATCTTGGTTAGATATAGAGTAACAGATTAATTATGGAAATTGCTATATATTCTTGAAAGTTGGAAGTCACCTTGTTACATAATCTCTTTAAAAAATCTTCATTTTCTGTTTCACTTTTTTCTTTTTGTAGTTTTTTACTTTATCATAGTTTTTATCTTCAAACTTAATAAAATTCTTATTAAAAAAAATAATTTATTCCTCATATGTGGAACAACAAAAAAATCCCCTCCCTGCATATTTTGGCTGGAATGAGTAAAGTATCCACTACTTAAATTTGTAATACATTCATTTTCCACCTTTGCAGAAGTGAGGACTTTATGCTTTGTTTTTTTCCAGGAAACTGATGAACCAATGACTTACATTCACTTTACTGCTGAAGGAGAAGTGACATTCAAGTCCATCTTATTTGTTCCCACTACTGCTCCACGCGGCTTATTTGATGAATATGGATCCAAAAAAAGTGACTTTATAAAGGTAAAAATAAGATACTAACTCTTCAAAAAGCCAGAGAAGTTGCAGATATAGTCTTGCAAAAGTAATCACAATTACAATTTTGTTTTGCAGCTGTATGTCCGTAGAGTATTCATCACAGATGACTTTCATGACATGATGCCCAAATATCTTAACTTTGTCAAGGGTGTTGTAAGTATCTTCAGAGATGGTATGCACTAGCCACTTGAGAAATGTATCATTTGAATTTTTTGCTAAGCCTCTGTAAATATTCCTTTTTTAAATTTAGGTAGATTCAGATGATCTTCCTTTAAATGTATCTCGTGAGACTCTCCAGCAGCACAAACTACTAAAGGTATGTCAATTCCTACTGTAGCTTAGTTTTAACTGGTCTTCAGGGCAACATCTAGGCCTGTTTTATATAGGAGCCTCCCCACTCTACCTCCCGCCTGCTCAACACAGGTGGTGCCAAGGGTGGTACTGAGGTCCTTCCAAGCCCCATTAGCATCCAATCCTTCCTAGTGGATTCAGTTACTTCATACATGGGTTAAAGAACAACTATGCTAAAAGACCACATGGTACTAGAAAGGATGTTCTTTTACATATAAACTTGTCTCACCAAAGAACAAGATGAGAATCATCTTATTCTCAGTTTCTAGTTTCAGAAGGGTGTGCAACAGTGTTCATAAAAGTTCTGATACCAAAATGAAACGTCATGATCAATACAAATGGTGCAGTTAGGTAATGATGTCATATCATCTGACACATGCTGTGTCATTTGCATAATGCCATCATGATGTATGTCATCTCTTCCCACTCACCTTGATAGCCATGGGAATGTGGACTCTTCTGGTAGCTGGGCAAAGTAGAGATATTAAAGACTCCTGTTACAGGAAGATGAGAGTGTGCATAGGAACCAACAGCGCTCTACATGGGGCTACCCTTGAAGACTATCCGGAAGCTTCAGCTGGTGCAGAATGCGGCCGCGCGAGCAATTTTGGGTGCACCAAAATCTGCACATATAACACCTTTGCTCCGCGAGCTGCATTGGGTGCCGGTTTGTTTCCGGGTACAATTCAAGGTGTTGGTTATTACCTTTAAAGCCCTACATGGCATGGGGCCAGAATACCTGAAGGACCGTCTTATCCCCATTTTATCGACCCGCCCCACCAGGTCATTCAGTGAGGGCCTGCTACGAACCCCATCAATTAAAGAATGTCATCTGATGGGGTCTAGGAGGCGGGCCTTCTCTGTGGTAGCACCCACACTGTGGAACATCTTGCCCCCAGAGTTGAGGCAGATCTCCTCCCTCCCGACCTTTAGGAAAGAGCTGAAGACCTGGTTCTGCCGCCTGGCATGGGAAGGAGGAAAGGATAGCTCCTCATGGGGGTGGCTAATTCCTTAATTTATTGTCCTTCGTTTTAATTCCACCTCCATCTGGATTTATAATTATTATTTTATATGCTGTACTTTGATGTTTTATATTTTGTTTTAATCTATTTTATTGTAAACTGCCCAGAGTTCCCCGTTGGGGGAGATGGGCGGTTATATAAATTTAAATAAATAAATTATGACATAGAAATTAAGCTCAACAAGTTACCTGGTTTGTTTTCTCAGATTCAGCTGCAATGTTTCCCACCAAAGGGAATTTCCAGATATGTGGATTTCAATTCCTAGATTTCTCAGTGATGGTCCTGTTAATTTGGATATTTATTTATTTATTATTTGGATTTATCCCCACCCATCTCTACTGTGGTAGACTCTGGGTGGTTTACAACCACAATATAAAGATAAAATCTATACATTTAAAACTACTATAAAAATAAAAAATAAAAATCCAAAAGATGGTCTGTTCTTAAAAGGAGGAAACCACTAAGCCAACCACCCCCAGGAGGAACTATCATTTCCTTCACTCCAGGCACGGCGGCAGAGCCAGGTCTTCAAGGATTTCCTAAAGGCCAGGAGCGAGGGTGCCAGTCTCACCTCGGGGCAAGTTATCCCACAGGGCTGGTGCTATTGCAGAGAAGGCACGCCTCCTGGACCCCGCTAGATGGAATTCTTTTAAAGAAGGGATCCGAAGCATGCCCTCCCTGCATGATCGGGTGGGGCGGGTAGATGTGGTCGGGAGAAGACGGTCCCTCAGATACCCTGGTCCCATGCCATGTAGGGCTTTAAAGGATATACCACGAATTGAGGTCTGTACATCTAGAAGTTGCCCAGGTTGGAAGATACTGTTTAGTTAAACTCGGGGGATCAAAAGGTTAATCAACTTCAAGTTTTCTTATTGTATCTTTCTCTGACTTTTTAGGTAATCAGAAAGAAACTTGTCCGGAAGACACTTGATATGATCAAAAAGATTGCTGAAGAAAAATATAATGACACATTTTGGAAAGAATTTGGCACAAATATCAAACTTGGAGTGATTGAAGATCATTCAAATCGAACTCGTCTAGCTAAACTTCTTCGTTTCCAGTCTTCTCACCATGAAAGCAACGTTACTAGTCTAGATCAGTATGTAGAAAGAATGAAAGAGAAGCAAGACAAAATCTATTTCATGGCTGGTTCAAGTAGAAAAGAGGTAAAAAGTTATCTTCTAGCTAACTATTACCAATTTATTCTGTTGAAGCACTTAACTGCTATGTTTTTAGGGTAAGAGTTAAGTTTGTTTACAAAATTAGTGGTCTCTTGTTGATGTTGGATAAGTACAATTTGTAATGGTAAATGCACTATTTGCTTCTACTTAAAATTTTACAGGATTATGTCATACTGATGTTTTGAATTTATCTTGTAGGCTGAATCTTCACCATTTGTGGAACAGCTTCTGAAGAAGGGTTATGAAGTAATATACTTGACAGAACCAGTGGATGAATATTGCATTCAGGCTCTCCCAGAGTTTGATAACAAAAGGTTTCAGAATGTTGCTAAAGAAGGAATAAAGTTTGATGAAAGTGAAAAGTCAAAGGAAGCTCGTGAGGCTTTAGAAAAAGAGTATGAACCCCTACTAACTTGGATGAAAGACAAAGCTTTAAAGGATAAAGTATGTATTTTAGAATTTGGTATTCTTCCAAAAATGTGTTTTGTGCTATATTTGCATTTACACTACTTTTTCTTTCCGTTTAGATTGAAAAAGCAGTATTATCTCAGCGATTGACCCAGTCACCATGTGCTCTTGTAGCTAGTCAATATGGATGGTCTGGCAACATGGAAAGAATTATGAAGGCTCAGGCTTACCAGACTGGGAAAGATATCTCTACAAAGTAATATATAATTTACCCAATTATTTCTGGGCTTCATTTGGGCCCTAATGTAATTTGCTTGGTTTTGACTTAACACAGCATGGGAAGTTGGCTACTTGTCTTAGTTAACAAAGGTTTGCAAAGTAGATAATGAATGCTATTTAACTACATGTGAGCAGAACAATGAGGATTCCCAATTCTCTTTATATTTCAACAAGTCATGTCTCTTCCTGTCCCCCTCCCCCCAATAATCTGCACTAAAAATACCCCTAGGGAAAAATGGGGGATAAGAAGGAATTCAGTCTGTTACTGTGTCTGTTGATAAATGATGTAACAATGCAGTCTGAATGTTTGCACACTTATCTGTGGGTGGTCGCTTTTAACATGGCTAGATCTGACATAGAAAGACAATTGTTTGGTGCATTTCCATCAGCTGCAATTCTGTATTTACTGAAATCACTGATTTGCCAATCCCATGGTCATTCCTTGGTTTATTATACCTTTTTTTAAATAAGAATTTTATTAAATTTCAAGCAAAGATAAAAACTGCAGAAAAACAAAAAAACTACAAAGAGAAAAAAGAAACTAAAAGTGTAGAAACACAAGATAATTTTTTTTTAAAAAAAGGTACAGAAAGAGGTGACTTCGACTTTTAACAGCAAGGATATACAACAATTTTCCGTAATCAATCTCTTACTCTCTATTAAACCAAGATCACATTATTTCTATAAATCATACCATTGGCACATGATAAAAATCACTTAGTTGCGCCCTCCCCTTATATTAAAAGAGAAAAGAATATACATATATAAGCTGTAGCTTGAATCATGTCAACTGGATTTCTATTTTCTCAGTGGAAATCCAGTTGACATGATTCAAGCTACAGACAATTCCACCTGGATGACTGAGAACCTTCATAGACATACATATATAAGCCTAATCAACTTCCCCCCCAAAGATAACATTCAGTTATTTCCTTCCTACTACTATTCTATACATTCCTGTCTACTATAATAAAGATCAAACTAAAAAAACATATACATTGTCTGCCATTATACTTAATACAGCAATTTTAATAATCTTAATCATGTCAAACCCATAACCAGACATTATTTTTTATACCTTAATAATCTTAATCCCAATCGTTAAAGATAAATGAAATCAGCCAGACCCTTAAAGCAATCCAGTTAAATATTCTTAAACCTTTATCCACTTCAAAATAGACCAAAGCATTTACATATCCACACAATACGTACAGAGCTTTTTTCTTAAAGAAATCAAACAGCCCAACTGCCCCCCTCAAAAACTCCGACTTCACTTCAGGAAACCTCCCATACGTAATAACCCCTTCTTTTCCAAGGCAGTCCATCAAAAGATCCATTTCACTTATGACTTGCAACTCGATCTCTCCCTTTAATTTCTTCAACTCAACTATCCAATCTTCATCCGACATCTCGGCAGAAGTCGAAGAGACATTCCTGTCGCTGTTAAATTCCTCGATTTCATCCACGACATCCCCAACCAGATGAGACATTTTAAAGCTCATATTTTCCACAATGTCCTGAATGCCTTGCATAAAAACTTGGTAAGAATCAGAAAGAATCTGCTTAAAATCTCGATGGAAGTCAGAGAAAAGTCTGTTTAAGGTCCTCTATGTCTCAAGCATTATGGCGTCCCCTAGGAGCTTAATCAGCGAAAGTCAAAGATATGAAGGAATGTGTTTACTTAAGCAAAAGTGAGATTAGCAGGCAATTCCCCAGGGAAAGTAGAAGCAGAAAACTGAAAGTTCAAAACAGCCAATTCAACGTGTAGGAAAATGCTAGTTCCTTCAAATTTAGTACAAAAATAATAACAGGGAGACAATTATTTACTCTGTCCTCAATATTTGGATGGAAAACAAGCCAAAACTTAAAAAGAATTTTTAAAAATTAACCCTAAAAATAACGATAAGCACCAAGAGAGCCCGCTTCTCCTTGCTGTAGAAAGCCTCTCTTAGGGTACATATACTTAAAAAAATATAAATTGGGTGATTTAGAAATGGGGTGGCTGGTCTTAGTGTCCCTTTAAGGCTACAGCGCGGCTTGGAAATGATGATGTCCCAGCTCCAGACTAGCTCTTATCAGTCGAGCATGAACGCTGTTTGTGATCTGGCTGCAAGCAGCCATCCGAAGGACAGATGGGATGATTCCGAGTGTTTTCCTTTCCCAGAAAATATCTCCTGGGCTTCAGGAAAAACCTGCCTGAGCCTGAAAAAACTGACGCGTTGTTAGTTCTGCCCGTGTAGCCCGTGGGCACAGCTGTTCAATCTGCCATATTCCCACCGGAAGTCCCCTTGGTTTAGTATAGCTTTAAGTAACATTGTTTAGTTTATTTCTAGAATTTGTAACGTAACATGATAGTAAAATGTATCTAATTGCCCTTAAAATTGTCATCTCCTTTTAGCTACTATGCAAGCCAAAAGAAGACATTTGAAATTAATCCTAGACATCCTCTCATAAAAGACATGCTCAGGCGCGTTCAGGTAAGAATGCTGAAAGTTGCAGATGAATCTGTAATTCAGTTTTGTACTTCTAACATTTTAGATAATGAGACATGCAGAAAGTAATTCATTGCTACAGCCTGTGGGACTTGATAGCAACCAGGTGGAAAACCAGAAATTCCTGAACAACTTTTATTAATTTTTGTCTCCTTTTTTTTGGTCAGGAAAACGAAGATGATCAAACAGTTGCAGATCTTGCTGTGGTTCTACTTGAAACTGCTACCTTAAGATCAGGGTATCTGCTGCCAGATACAAAGGAATATGGAGAAAGGATAGAAAGAATGCTTCGCCTGAGTTTGAACATTGACCCAGAGGAAAAGGTTAGTGACTGTCAGATAGTGCTATATGTGCAAGAGGTAAGAGTTTTGTCATGACTTAAATTTTGAGTTGAAAATGCCAGAATAACTCTTGGACCACTTTCTTTAATATTCTGGGTTAACACTTGTAATTCAAAATTTTGTCTACTTGTCATTCCTATTCTTTTACTTGAAGAATCCATTCAACCATGCTGTAATTAGCACAACATTTGGCTTGTTAAAAATTCAGCAGGAAATACTGTACAAGGCTTGGAAAATACAAGGTTTATTTTTTTAGAGGAATCTTCAAAGTTCACTTGAGCTGTTGCTTGGACTTGATACCAGAATAAGACCCTTCATAATTGCAAATCAGTCTATGGAAGTTTTAATTAGCAGTCCCCCACTGCACATAATACCTTAAACTGTTACACTTTGTATTGATGGGAGGCTCATAGTCATGTGAAGCATAATGGTGTATAAACCTTTGTTTTGCTAAATAAATATTTCTGAAAGGTGGAAGATGAGCCTGAAGAACCAGAAGAAGCTGCTGAAGAGGTAGAACCAGAAGAGGAAGTTGAAGCTGATGAAGATATTGAAGACAGTGAAACAGAGAAAAAGGTCGGTGTGGTTAGGAAGAATAGGGGCAGGGGGAGGGAGGGAAGATTGATTTAAGGTGCGTCATAAGGTACCATCTTTTCTATTGGCATAGTTTGTCGCATCTCATGGAAGTTTGGGATATAAGTGTTACGGTATTTACCACCAGCACTACCATTCTGGGCCTTGTGTTCTTGGCTTCGTTTTAGAACCAAGTATAGCTAACCTCTTTAACAGATTCATAATAAACTTGCACGTATTGGATCTGCTGACACCCTCCTGAAACTTGGAAGCTGTAACACTCCTGTCTCTCATGAGAAGACACAGTGGGAACAGGCAGGATGTATCTGCCATTTAAACAATGCTGTGCAAACAGGCGTTATTCGATTTAAGTACATCCATTAATTTCAAATGCACCTCTTGCTCTAGCTGTTTAGAGTAAATAATATAAAATAAAAATGGAAAGTTAAGACATCCAAAGTGGTGATTTATTCAGGATTCTGCACATCTGCAACATTTGATTTAATCTGTACTTTGTTTCTTGCAGGAGTCTACAGATGTAAAAGATGAATTGTAAAATGCACTCTGCACTCTCAAATACTATCCTGTATTTTGGATGAAGCAGGAATGTGAACTGAATTTGTTTTTTCACTGTAACATGTTGGGGGGAGGCTTAGGGTTTTGGGCAGAAGAATTTTTTTAAGTTGCATTTTTTAAACATTCCTCACAATGTAAATTTGTACTATTTAACTGACTGCTTGGTGTAAAATCTTGTCATGTGTACAAAATTAAAATGTTCACACCAGTTGCTGTATGGGGCATTGAAGTGCTTATTTACTTGAATTGGATGTAAACAAACCTTGTATAGACTCAATTTGCTAGTCACATTCTTCTGTAACAGAAGAAACATTGGAAAAGAAAACACTCAGGACAGAAGCTATTTTCTGAAGGCTACATTAGAGCTGCTATCTTTCAATTATTTATGTCCTAAAGTATCCACCAGAGCCTTGGCCTGTTAGACAGGCTTCTGCTTAATGGAGTCCTAGCTTAAGACAGAGCTTTCCAAACTTTTCACCTTGGTGACAGCCAAGGCAGGCGCAGCCTGCGGTGTCCTGGTCTGTCGCGCAAAAAAACGGAAGTGCTAATGAGGGGAACCGGAAGAAGCTGCACCCCCGCCAATCAGTGCTGGCGACGGTGCTGCTTTCGGTTCCCCCATCGCTTCTGGGTTTTTGTGCGACACAGCAGAACACCGCAGGCGACACAGTAGTGTGTCGTGACACACTTTGGGAAGCTATGGCTTAAGAGGTCTTTACTTTTGTAGTAATTCATCCTAGCTTCCTCTGAATAAATCTTAAATGCCTTGGGTTTAGTAAAATGGCATTAAGCTTTACCTTGTGAACTATTGTTACATATTCCCTTCATAGACAGCACATAATTTGTGCTACGTTTTGCTGGAGGAAAGGGGGTGTTACTACCCTGCAGTGAAGCTTTAAGGCAAATTAAGCCATTATATTCTCAAAAATGAGTAACAACTCGTGTCTCAAGCTGGTCAGCATATACTTTTGAAGAAGCAGCATGTAATGGTTTTTATATGCAGTGGAGCTTTTAGCCCATCTTGCTGATTGCATCTATTACATCCTGAAAGCTAGATGGACCTGGGTTCTGGTAGATCTTTACTGTGGAGATTGGGTAATTTTAGGCCAATTACACTCAGCCAAACTTCATAAATTTGATATTTAAAGTGAAACAATTGGGAGAAATAGAAACTTAGTAATCTTGAAAAAGAAGCATAAGACAATAAGGGGAACAGCAGCTGTATGCACATTTGCAGAAGAGTACTAATTGAAGTTACTACATGCCATAATAGGCATGTTCTGTACCCATTCTCATGCTTCCACATAACTTAAGTTTTACTTTATTTAGTATGGTATTTCTGTTAACTTGTTCAATGCTTTTCTGTGAATGGATGGAAGATAATCTGAGTTGACTTAAGAAATAAAACTTGACAATTTGAACAGTGTTAATACAAGGAGTTGCTGCAGTTCTATCAAGTAAATGTTTGAATTACATTCCTAAATTCTGTAGTTTCCGATTTTAAACTGGTTTGTTTTCCCTTTTTAATACATATTTAGGCCCAAGTTTAATAGTTGGAAGATTTTGCTCAGATGTGAAATCTGAATATTAATGAACTAAAGAAGGAACACTACTAATTTCTGAGCAGTGGAAACCTAAAAGCCTCTTTGCAGATTGCATGCTGAGTGTATCTTCACAAATGTTTGTTACGAATAACAGCAGGACTACTCCATAATACTTTCCTGCAATTGCAGGTGAGAGAACACGTGCACTTTCTAGCGGTCATTCTCATTAAATACAGAAAGATGTAAAAGTGTTGAATTGATCACTGTAGCTAGAAAGTATAAACTGGATGGATTGCCATATTTAGTTCAAGATACATTATATTCATAGAATTGCTATTAGACACAGGAGTAAACTTATGTATATGAAGAATGTACAAATGGTAATCTGTTCAGTTGCTCCATCAAAGTCCTACCCTATTTACACGGTTCAAGAGACGACTTGTTGCACGTATTCAAGGTTAGGTGTAATGGTCTTCTAAGAAGCTCTAATAACTGCAGTGCAAATAAACAGAAAATTGAGTCATACTTTTACAATAAAATGCTTTCAATTAAATGCACTGGATTGTGTATTTTTGAATAGATGGAAGAGTCAGTGGCCTTTCCCACTTAATGTGCATGCTCTGAATCAAATCTTCAAAGTACATCAGCTTTCCCCAGCCTAGTGCCCACCAAGTATACTGGCTAGAGTTTCCATAATTTCCAGCCAGAAAAGAATGACCATGAATTATGCCTGGAAATGAATTAACATTTAGAGAAACTATATTTAAACATTGCATTTAATATCAGAAGTTGATTGTGAATATTCAAAACCATCTAGAACAAATCCATCACTGAAATGAAATTGCTACGTTATGATTAACACAGGATCCCTACTTTGCAGAAAACTATTCTGTAGTATCAGAGGCTAGACCTAATTTTCAACCAGATAACCTTGTTTGTTTGGCTTATAGCAAAGCATGTTTCCAAAGCATGTTTCTTTTTCAAATGGTAATTGTACTAATTATACAAAGAGGCATCCCAGCATTCTCTATAGCATAACACACCCTGCAAATAACATTTTAAGGGGGGAAAAACAGGCAAAGATCTGCCACACACACAGACCAACTGCAGTGAAGGAAAGGTTGCAGGTGGATATGGAAACATACAATGGCTGAGTAGGTGGTTGCTTTTGTAGTGGACAAAAGGATCAGGCTGTAGAAGAGGCAGTATTTGGACTCTTACGAATACAGGTATAAAATAAGTCCTTTTAGATACTCAGGATTTTCCAACTCTACAGGTTCGGATTATAAATTCTAGTAAGGAACAGTTTATGGAGGGAAGCAACATAGATTATTTTATGGTCGTGGTTGTAAAGGTTGAACTTTCTCATTCGTATTTTTTAGACCCGACATTTCTGTTTTGAGCTCCCCAGCTTTTGGAGGAATATCCAGTGTCTGCAAATAAAAAATAAATATCCAAAAACAAATCCATCATATGTCCATGTCAATCCACACATTTTAGGATTCCAGTATATATTTAATAGTCTTACTAGAAACACTAGATTATTCATTCTCAGACTAGCTCCCAAAGGCAACTTGAACTGAAAGTGAAAAATTATCGTCTGACCCCTTAAACATCTTAGAATTTTTGGTGCACCAGATATAGACAAAATGGAGCACACTGGGCATATTTAATAAGCTGCCTATATCTGAATGGAAAGCATCCAGACCACCACTATTTTGCACACCTCTTTGTCCCTCTAGTGGTCGTCTAGATTTTACAGCCACATGCACTAAGTCTAGTGCTTAGGCCAGGTTCTCCCTGACCCAACTACCTCACAGGGTTGTGCAAATAAAATTATGGAAGTCCCCTGTTTGACCTCCCAGAGGAAAGGTGAGATATATATGTTATCAACAAACATATAAGTAACTTCAGTTAAACAATAGGATACCAAGTTCTGAGTAAAAAAATGTGTGTTCATTTTTTACCTTTGAATTTCTAAAAAACCTGGAGCAAGTCGGGGAGAAGAGCATAAGGAACATACAGCTAAGCCACAAAAGTATCCTCCTACAGAGCTCCCATCTCTGCAAAAGGCAAGGCTTGCAGGAGAGGGAAGACCATCACCCACGAGCTATGCAATGCATCCTAAGGGGTAGAAGTAGACCGCTACAGCATGTTATTTCTATAAGGGTCTCTTTCTGGAGCAGAGGACAAGACAGAGATCAGCAGAGGGAGAAAAGCCACTTACAAGGTCAGGCTTGTAATATCTGTGGACGGTTTCTGCACCAGCAAGCATGGTCAATAAGGTTGCAGTAAAGATTTTCAAGTATTCAGGCCAACTTACACCAGCAGGCATGGCTCTGGACCTCAGAGAAAAAGAAAGCATCTTAGAAGTTAAGACATGGTCTTCCACAACAGGGAATTAATCATCTAACTTCTCGCCAGAGATGGGGTATAGAAACTTTGGGGGAAAATAACATTTCAGCAGCCCCACAACAGACATGGGATATGGAGCAGACTACTGAGGTCCCAGCAACAATGGACCACGGCAAGAACATATTCAAGATGGTTTGACAAATCAGGGCTCTTCCTCACCTCATGCTAACTACAAAGATGCTCATTCCCAGCCCACCACAGAGGCACACGAAACTTGTCCTTAGCTACTCCAATTTTCAAGTAGGGTTTTCTATCCTCCTCCAACACTAAGTATATGAATAATCTACAGTGCCACACTCATGATCTTGGTGATTATGGGGTTGGGGCTGCAATCTTCTGAACTTCCACTGGCTGGTTGAGGTAGCTGTGGGCATGGCCCTCCCCTCTGACCACTGATCACGCCCTTCATGGCCATTTGGGCTTGAGATGCAGGAAAGACCACATAGCTTGTTTTTGCAGAACCTGTGGAACCTGACCCATGCTTTGAAAAGTGGCACTTGGGCATTATATGGGTTCTTGATATACTGTACACTGGCATACCAATCTTTTTGTTTGTTTTAATCTGTGCAATCGTGTTCGACTCCTGGAGGCTGCCTGGACAAGTCCCTGCAGTTTTCTTGGCAAGGTTTTTCAGAAGTGGTTGGCCGTTGTCTCCTTCCTAGGGCTGAGAGAAAGAGACAGTTTGGTATAGTGGTTAAGGCACCAAGCTAGAAACTAGGAGACCATGAGTTCTAGTCCTGCCTTAAGCACGGGGCCAGCTGGGCGGAGTTTGGGCCAGTCATTCTCTCTCAGCCCTTGGAAGGGGGCAATGGCAAACCGCTTCTGAAATCTTGCCAAGAAAACTGCAGGGACTAGTCCAGGCAGGCAGTCACCAGGAGTCAAGACTGACTTACACACACACAGCATTATTAATTATTCCCCCCTTTCCCCGCCGAAACAAATTTAACACGATAAACTCGGGGCCTACCACAGTCTCCGATGAGATTCTCCCTACAGAGAACGCCACAGAACCGAGGACGCAACAGCGCGCAGCAAACCAGCGTCTTGAGCTCCAGATCTGTGCAAGGACGAACGAAGGGTCTCCGAGGCCGCCAGGCAGCCAATCACGACGGCGGAAGCCAACTTTGCAACATGCAAAACCACGTGCCATAAGGCGAAACGTCATCGCTTGGTGGACGAAAAATAGAGAAAGGAAAGAGAAGAGAGCCGAAAGCGAGTCAATCAGCAGCGTGGGTTGTGGAGCGTGATTTATGTTGAAAGCTGCCTATATATTTTTTAGTCTTGGTGAAAAGGAATATTTTAAACCTTCTGATGTATTAACCTTAGATTTAAACCTTCTGATGTATTAACCTTAGATTTCTTCCTGTCGTTGTTACTCCCGTTTAGCTGCCTCTAGTTCAGTATTTTTCAAACTTGACAACTTTAAGATGGGTGGACTGGGAGTTGAAGTCCACCCATCTTAAGTTTTTTTTATTGCCAAGTTTGAAAAACACTGCTGTAGTTAGTTGCCTTTACCCACAGGCTTCTGCTAGTTTTCAGATTATTATTATCGGCACATTATTCGGCATTGCGGTAAGGGGAAAACTTATTCCGGGAGTGAAGTGAGCCTGCCTATAGAAATCAATGGAAAGATTAGAATGTTATAATAGTAATTGTATTGGACTATTATTAGCGAGTGTCCAATCAAACTGTAGGGGCAATTTAACTCGGATCTCTTTTCCCTTATAACATACTGTTTCTTTCCAGGCGTTAGAAAATAGCCTTTGCATTATAAATCCCAGTGTGTCAACTGACTCCATTGTCTCCAAGTGTGTTCGTGTGTATTTGCCCGTGCGTGAGAGCTTGCCGCTGCTCAAAACCGTGATCTGCCCCACTTGTCGAGACATGGCTTATTTCTAATTGGAATTGCATTGTACATAGTTGAACCCAGCCTTTTCTCTACAGAAGTGCGAGATTTCGACTTCATTAATCCCCAACCAATGACCAAATTTACAAGGGAATTATGGGACTCGGAAAGCCGACCCATTTGCAGGCACCACCTTGAGGCAGGCGGTTTTAAAACTTCAAACTGCCCTCTCTCGGAAATTCAACCTTGAATTTTTAACGACGTCTTCGCCTTTCATCCTTTGATTTGGCTTCAGATCCTGTCATTGTTTCGCTCTTGAATTGTAGGTGGGTTTCGCCTTCCTCCCGCGGGAGATTTTTGTTCCTGGGGAATTGGAACTTTGCTCTGTGGGTCCCTCTTCCATTTTCCTATCTCTATCGGCTGGCTGGTCCCCGGCGTGCTGAGAGCGAGCGCGCGCGAGGCGGCGGAAGGTATCGCGCGGAGGGGCTGTTCGGGGCGGGGGCTCGGCTGGGCTGGTGATTGACTCTCCGGCCTTCCCCGCGAGAGAGGCAGTCCGGCCCATTGGCCGGCAGAGCGGACGGCGGGGAGGGGCCAAGGCTCCGGGATGGAAACCGAGGAGCCGGGGGCCAGGTATTCGTGCCAAGGAGGGGGACGTCAGGCTGCTGGGGAGGAAGGGAATAACGCCCCCCCGTGGTGCTCTCCTGTCGCCGGGGCGGCGGTTACTACAAATGGCTTCCGGCTGGGCTCCAGACGAAGGCCGAGGCCTGAACCGGGTTTTAGCAAGGAAAATTTACCGGATCTGGTCCGCAAGAGTCTGGACGACCATCAGAGGGCAGCCACGCCTTCGCATTTGCTGCATTTGTTTGCTGCTATCTAGTGACCGAATTATATATGTATATAATATATATATATATATATATATATATATATATATATATATATATTAATAATAATAATAATAATAATAATAATAATAATTTAGTCACTAGATAGCAATATATTATAAAGCAATAATTATAATAATAATTGTCTGTATGTATGTGTGTGTGTATATATATATATATATAAAATATTTAATTATAACCACCCAGGGTCACTGGGATAGCTCTTTGTATGCATCTGAGCATCTACTGAAGGTTTATTTGAAGGTGTTCTTTTACAGAGTTTGCCTAGGAAAGCAAATACTTGTCCAGGGGGATATTTTTAAGATAAGGTAATGTGGATGACACATTACTTTTCACTAAATATCCGACTTAACATGCAACCAGAATGAAGAAAAAAATGTTTCTTCCTGAAAATCTTTTAATTCATTCTTCAGGTTGGCACTCCAGTGTACTTTGTAAGTTTAAAACTTAAGGTTCAGCAGACTTTGTCCAGTTCAGAAATTTAAGCTAAAGTTCTGTGGATGCAGTTCTGGGTAAGAATGTCTGACCTCACACAACCGCTCTACTAGCTTGGTCAGTGTTTCTCAACCTTGGCCACTTTAAGATGTGTGGACTTCAACTCCCAGAAGTGGCCAAGTTTGAGAAACACTGGGCTTGGTTAAGAAGAGGCTTTTTCCCTACTTTCTTTGTCCGTACATGAATTGGTGGCAGGAAGCGTTGCTCTTTCTTTCCAGCTTAGCCCACTAGGATACCTACCTCTGCTTGCAGAACGTTTACTTTCTAACTGCTCATATTGGTGTAACCCAGTGAATGTGTTCATTGTTTTTATTCCAGATTAACTGATAAAATGTGTCACCTTCACAAACCATGCAAGTAAGAACACATTTCTATAGGTAGCACGTTTTTAAGGAGTCAGGGACCCATTCTGAACATATTTTCTAACAGTTTTTAAATTGCGTTTCAGGATGCATTAGCTTCACATGATGGTTTACAGGATTACAAAAAGCATGACATGGAATTAATCAATTTAATTAAAGCACAGCACAAGCAACAGCAGCTTGTTTTTTTTCATAGTGACTTAATAGGTGTTTTTTTTTTTATTTCGGTGCACACTGGAAAAATGTGTCTTCGTAGGGTGGTGGTGGTTTAATAAAGGCATACATGTCTCACTGGGGGAAGATTGATATCTATGAGACCACTGATGGAAAAGCCCTAAGGCAGGAATAGGCAGCTAGTAAAAAGGTAAAGGTACCCCCCGCACATTTGTGCAGTCGTGTCCAACTCTAGGGGCCGGTGCTCATCTCCGTTTGTTAGCCGAAGAGCCAGCGTTGTCCGAAGACACTTCCACGGTCATGTGGCCGCATGACACCGCGGAACGCTGTTACCTTCCCACCGAAGTGGTACCTATTAATCTACTTGCATTTACATGCTTTCGAATTGCTAGGTTGGCAAGAGCTGGAGCTAGTGCAGGAGCTCACTCTGCACGCAGGGCTAGGGATTCGAACCTCCGAACTTGCGATCTTCCAATCGACAAGCCTGGCGCCTTACCCGCTGAGCCACCACGCCCCTCTAGGCAGCTAGTGCATTGTCCAAATTACAGTTCCTAGTACGCCTTGGCTATTGGCCATGCTGGTAAAGCTGCTGGGAGGTGTAGCTCAACAGCATCAAGAAGGCCAGAGGTTCTGCCCTCTTTAGCCTACACATAGTCTTCACCAGGGGGATTCACCCACTGGTACTAGCAGAGGGACAGTGAAGAGGGCCTAAGCAATAATTTTAATGCTTGAAGAGACTCATTCTGGTGAGATGGGTCTTCAGATAACCTTTTCCCAGCACCCTTAGGACTTCAATCCAGAAACGAATAAGCAACCAATGCTACTAAGTGTAATATGATCTGAACATGCTGTTGCTTCATTTAGTATCAGTTGCAGTTTCCAAACCCTCAGTTGCAGTTTCTAAACCAAACAGTTCCCCACAGAGTGCATTATTGTAATCTAAACTGCATGTAACCAAGGCATGCCTCTGTGTGACTAGCTCAGTTTTTTGCTATGTCAGGCTGTCAAGTCAACCTAAGCCGGTACAAAGCAGTCTGGCCAACCAGAGCTACTTGTGCTTTAATAGGCAGGCAGCCCTGTGCCTAGAGGCTGGGAGGGTATCTAGATCCAGACCTACAGTACACTAGGTCTACCAGATCTGGGCTGCAGAAATCTGAATGACCGCTAGATGGCAGCAGATCTGTGTCTCTTTGCTGCCATTGAATGGTGGTCTGGTTTTTGCAGCCCAGATCTGGTAGGCCTATATAAACCTCCATGCTGATTTCCAAATTTCAGTCATTGGCGATCACTCGTAGCCGAGTAAGATTGTCTTCCAAAGGTAAAATTTTAACGGTGAATCCGTAAGTGGCTATAAAGGCCAATTCTGGATCCGCACAACCTCCCACAATGAGGGCATAGGTTTCCGGGTGGGAGACGGTCATGATGAGGGTTTGCCTGACGTGCCTTCCTTTTAGCTCTCTTCTCCTTTTCGCCCTGTACTCGTGCTTCTTCAAAGTCCATAGCGCCATTAATAAAGGCTGACCTCCAATTGAAACGCTCATGAGTTAGGGCTTCCCAGTTCTCAATGCTGATATTACATTTTTTTAAATTAGCTTTGAGAGTATCTTTGAATCTCTTTTGCTGTCCACCAATATTCCGTTTTCCATTCTTAAGTTGGGAGTAAAGTAGCTGCTTTGGAAGACGATGGTCAGGCATTCGAACAACATGACCAGTCCAGCGAAGTTGATGTTGGATGATCATTGTTTCAATGCTGGTGGTTTTCGCTTCTTCTAATACGCTAACATTAGTCCGCCTATCTTCCCAAGTAATTTGCAGAATTTTTCGGAGGCAGCGTTGATGGAATCTTTCAAGAAGTTGGAGGTGGCGTTTGTAGAGGGTCCATGTTTCACAGGCGTACAGAAGGGTTGGTAGTACAATGGCTTTGTAAACAAGCATTTTGGTCTCCCTGCGAATGTCCCGATCCTCAAACACTCTACGCTTCATTCGGGAGAAAGCTACACTCGCAGAGCTCAGGCGATGCTGAATTTCAGCGTCGATGTCGGCTTTTGTTGATAGATGGCTGCCGAGATAAGAAAAGTGGTCGACATTTTCTAGTGACACACCTTTAAGCTGGATTGATGGCGCTGCAGAGGGATTGGTTCGAACTTGCTGGTAAAGCACTTTGGTTTTTTTAATGTTAATCGAGAGGCCGAGCTTTTCATATGCTTCTGCAAAGATGTTTAGGATAGTTTGAAGATCTTCCTCGGAGTGTGCACAGACTACGTTATCATCAGCATATTGAAGTTCTATAACAGAAGTTGCAATTACCTTATTTTTTGCATTCAGCCTACTAAGATTAAAAAGCTTTCCATCTGTTCGATATATAATTTCTACACCAGTAGGAAGTTTCTCTTCAACAAAGTGCATAATCATAGCGATGAAGATAGCGAATAAGGTTGGAGCAATAACACATCCCTGTTTAACGCCGGATTCCACTTTAAATGGATCGCTTTGAGAGCCATTGTTATTCAGGATTGTTGCCATCATGTCGTCATGGAGTAACCGCAAGATGTTCACAAATTTATCAGGGCATCCGATTTTCAGAAGGATGGTCCAGAGAGCAGTACGATTTACAGTATCAAAAGCTTTAGTCAGATCAATAAACGCCATGTACAGAGGGCGGTTTTGCTCCTTGCATTTTTCTTGAAGCTGTCGTGCAGTGAAGATCATATCCACTGTTCCCCTGGAAGGGCGGAAGCCATTTTGCGTTTCAGGGAGGATGTCTTCTGATACAGATAGGAGACGGTTTGCAATGATCTTTGCCAGGATTTTGCCTGCTGTGGCTAGAAGGGAGATGCCTCGGTAGTTTCCACAGTCTGTTCTATCACCCTTTTTAAAGAGAGTGATAATTATGGCATCCCTAAAGTCTGCTGGAATCTCCTCCCTCATCCAGATTTTTTCGATGAGCTTATGAAGTTGTTGTGTAAGTTCAGGCCCGCCTTCTTTAAAGACTTCAGCAGGAATCCCATCAGGTCCACTAGCTTTGTTATTTTTCATTTGTTTAGTGGCTTTACTGACTTCCTCCAAACTAGGGGGTACTGCAAGCTCATTTCTTATTTGTTTTTGTGGGATTTGCAAGAAGACTTCGTCAGCCACAGTAGAGTGACGATTAAGGAGATTGTAGTAATGCTCTTTCCAGCGCAGTGCAAATTTCAGTATTGTACATGTGATCCTGTAACAGCAAGGATTGTGTCTAATACAAAGGCAGGGCAATGTATTAAATGGTCAGGTTGGGTGCCATGCACACCTATTCACATATACGTTTATCCCTGTGTGAAAGCATGCACATGTATGCATCTGATCCCTCTCTTAGTTCACAGCTTCCCAGCAGTCTTGTCCCCCATGAGTCGGCTGGTTACTTAATTTCACTCAGTTATTTGCTTCCTGCTGTTAAGGTTAGGAGAAAACTAAGAATCATTTTCTGCCCATCAGCTGACCTGTGGGAGGCTTTCTGAAGCTGAACTCTTTCTGGCTGTGGGCTGCTCACAGCTTCTCGGCTGATTCTCGGCCACCCCTGATCTAATACATGCGGGTTAAGAATTATACACCAACCATCTGAAATACCATTCAGATCAGCTATGCACATGTATGTCCAGTGCTATGGGAATTTCCTCCTTAATTTAATATTTGAAGTAATACTTACTCATCTTTTTTTTAAAGATACTATACTCCTCTTCAACCAGCATTTTATCCCTTTTCATATAATCAAACGATGGCCGCAGCTCCTAATCTGGAGATGATGAATGAGCAAGAAGCTCTTCAGGGAGTTTTGGATCCAAACATTGTTCAGGAACCTATTCAAGGTATCTTTATTTTTTTTCCTCTTGAAACATTGAGCACAAAAGTACAACAATTTGTTTCTTCTAGAGTTTTTGAAAATTGCAGGATTGTTTTAATCTCAGAAGTGATTCTATTGTGAAAGGGTTTTTTAGGATAAAATGTATGATGATGAACCCTCATCTTAAATGTACAGTTTTTATTATCTTTGATGAAACCGTACTTTAAAATAGTATGTACTGAATTCTGCAAGTTTTTACTGAAAGAATCATAATCTTTCTAATACATGACATTCAAGAATGAGTTACTTCAGTTAAGGTAGTCCTTCATTTAAAAGTTGCACTCATATACATATTTGTCCAAAAGAAAGCCTCACTGGGACTAAGTTTTGTGATTACATTGTAAATCTGTTACTTTCCATGCATATTTCTCTATTGCCTTTCATGTTAGTGGTGCACAGTAGAATTTCATCATCTACTAACATGATGGGACTTCTCATTTCTCCCATCCCTTACTCAGATCTTAAAGCTGCACATGGGGTCATAGGTTATTGATTGAAAAGGAAATTTTCATTCTTCTGTGTGCTCTGAAATACACAACGGGAGTTCACACAACACGCTGAATCTCAGTTTTATCTCAAGAAATCACAATGGCTGGGCTCACACAGTACATCGAAATTAATGCAATCTTTGACTCAACCACCATTTCATCAGTAGGATTAATTCACTGGATTTCTCCCACATATCCCCTGAAAATGGTGGTCCACTCTGCCAAAAGTTAAACACAGCAATACTTAACTATTCTCATTCTCATACAAAAATAATGGATTATCAGTTAGCTTGCAATTATTGTACATTATTATACAGGTTTTAATAATATTCAGTAATATTTTCTAGTAACTATTAGTTGGTTTCAGAGACATTTTCTGACTCAGTTGCATTAAAGTTCATGACCTACCCATTGCCAGTATCTGGGACAATGTGAAGATTACAGGATTTGTTTGATCAGGGGTAATGATGTGGCTCTTGCCAACCTAGCAATTCGAAAGCATGCAAATGCAAGTAGATTAATAGGTACCACTTCGGTGGGTAGGTAACAGCGTTCCGCGTGCATCATGCCGGCCACATGACCGTGGAAGCGTCTTTGGACAACGCTGGCTCTTCGGCTAACAAACGGAGATGAGCACCGGCCCCTAGAGTCGGACACGACTGCACAAATGTGCGGGGGGAACCTTTACCTTTAATGATGTGGGGGTGTGGTCAAACACTAAGCTCCTCCCTTCCTGCAGAGATTTTTTTACTCCAGGGAGGAGATTCTTCAAGACAGTAGGAGCTCTTTGAAGCTTCTTGGGAGCTAGTTCTCTTAGGAATTGCTGTGGGTTGGGAAAGCCTAGGAAACTGCTTATTCAAGACACTGGTGAGTAATGGCAGAACCTGGGGGGCCATGTGGACTAGGAAAGATGATGGGGCTGATTAGATCTGTGGACCAAAATTTCTCCATTGCTATGTTGGATGATGGTAAGTTTTGCTGAAAAAAAACTTGATACAATTGAAAAACATTTCTAAACCAAAAACGTCTCCTGTCTTTCAGCAGCTGTTAAAGGAAGGAAAAGAAGAAATAAATCTACTGAACCCAAAAAACCTGCTGCTAAACCTGTAAAATCTAAAGGGAAACAGGAAAAAATCACAGATAGTTTCAAAGTCAAAAGAAAAGTTGATCGGTTTAATGGTGTTTCTGAAGCTGAACTGTTGACCAAAACCCTTCCTGATATATTGACCTTCAATTTGGACATTGTAATTGTAAGTCAAATGTAAAAAGCTATTTATGTATAGATAATGGTTATAGTCAATTAACTAAGCAATTTTGTGATAAATTCAGGGAGGGTGTTCATGATAGCCTGTTACAAGTCTTGGATACATTTGGACATATATGGAAGTATCATAGATCTCTACACTGACATTTATTGACCTTTTTATAATACGATCTCATTTCTGGTTTTCCCTTATTATCTTGAAGTATTTACAAGACTGATTGATTGGATAAGACAGGTTATAATATCTGGAGATTAAAACTCATGACTCCTTTCTTAACTTTGAATTTTAGTATGTTGCCTTAATCCAATGCCCTGTATTAGTAAACAGAAAGTTATGTAATAAAAATAAGGCCTCAATTTAATGGATGCCCATTTAGTGGCTTTTTGATGCAACGGACAGAATTTCCATCTGGGCATCTCTAAAATGACCGCGAAATCCATTGAAGTAGACTGGACAAGCCCCTTAAATTTACATTAATTTACATAACAATATACCTGTAATGACATAATTTGTATCATTTGCATAATGATGTAATTGTGCAAAATATATAAATCACCATGAACAGTTGAATTTAATGGACAGTCAGGAGTAACAGATGCCCCGTTTCTCCAAATGGTTTACTTGTATTGTGATTTATTCTTTTCATGACGTCTAATACCTAATATGTCTTTATCACAAAAAAACTATGGCTTCATTTATGTATTCCTCCCTAGATTGGTATAAATCCAGGTTTAATGGCAGCCTACAAAGGCCATCATTATCCAGGACCTGGAAACCATTTCTGTAAGTCCTTCCTTTCATGAACTCTGGAAATTTGATTTTAATCTAGAATTTTCTGATTGTAGTAACAGAAAGTGATAGGTCCTAGGTTGTGACTGTAATCAAGATTTTGTTATTGCTAGAACAGATTAGTGAATATGTTCACATGTCAATGAATTTAGCTCATACATTCCTTTTGCATAAATTAAAGCAAATTATGTGGCAAACTGCCTGTTAGGATATACAACAGCAAAGTTGGACTCGTTAATACTTGGGCAGGAGACCAGTAGAAATGTGTGGGCTTTAGACTGGACTAGGAAATCAAAAGACCACCTGAAGAATATAAAAATCTACCGTCTTGTTGACAAGAAAGCTGCTTAGATGTAACCATGAAGACACCAGCAGTTGACCTTGACTCAAGGGAGACTTTATTATTTTCTTTAGATAGTAATAAAGACTATACTATGATATTATAAGTTATGTTATTAACCTCATTTTGCATATGATTATAGCTACCATGCTCTTTTTGAAAGTAACGTCTTGTTGAAAATAAATTATAGAGTTTTGATACGTACTTTCCAGAGAATATGAGAAGTATATTTTCTGGCTCCATAGGGAAATGCCTTTTTCTGTCTGGGCTAAGCAAAGAACAATTGAATCATATGGACGATCATACTTTGCCACATAAATATGGTATTGGATTTACAAATATGGTGGAAAGGACAACACCAGGTAGTAAAGACCTTTCCAGGTAGAGTTCATTTCAATTTATCATAAAGTATTTCTCAGAAAATTATGGTCCTATTTTTTATTTGTGCTATTTTGTCCTCTTTTTAGCAAAGAATTTCGAGAAGGAGGACGTATTCTAGTGCAGAAATTGCAGAAGTATCAACCTAAAATAGCTGTTTTTAATGGAAAATGTAAGTTTTTTAACATGAGACTTGGGTATTTCATTGCAATTGAGCTTGTATTATAACTGATGGATATATTTCCACTTTTACTATAGGTATTTATGACATTTTTAGTAAAGAAGTTTTTGGAGTGAAGGTTAAAAAATTAGAATTTGGACTGCAGCCACATAAGGTTCCAGATACAGAAACAGTAAGTTCTTGTCTTGCTTAGGAATATAACTCTAGATTTTTTCCCATTTGTGGAAGGGTTTTTTTAATATAATAAATTAAATACGTAAAGAAAACATCTTGCTGTTTAGGATATGAGTCTTCATTTAAAAGTATTGCTGTTCTCTTAAGAGTTTAAGCTTTCAGCAAGTGTGCCCAAGATCAAAAAGCTTTGAAACAAATGAACTTAGTATTTGAAAATAATTACCAGTTCAATGACATATTCAATGACATGGCATGGGACCAGGTTACCTAAGGGACTGTCTTATCCCCATTACATCGTCCCGTCCCATCCGGTCATGCAGGGAAGGCATGCTACGGACCCCATCGGTCAAAGAATTCCATCTAACGGGGTCACGGAAGCGTGCCTTCTCTGCAGTAGCGCCTGCCCTGTGGAATATTCTTCCCCCAGAGTTAAGACAGTCCCCCTCGCTCCTGGACTTCCAGAAAAAACTCAAGACTTGGCTCTGCCAACAGGCCTGGGGCGGGAAGAAGAGTATACACTCTTGGGGATGGCTAATACTTTAGGATGGCCCTAGAACTGCCCTTTCCAGTATTTTAAAGAAGATACCACGATCTTGATTTTATTATATTTATTGTATTTTTAAATTGCTTATCTTTAATGTTTATTTAACTTTATTTATATTTGTATTAGAATTTGTGTTGGATTGTAAACCGCCCAGAGTCCCTGTGAGGGAGTTGGGCGGTGATAAATCGAATAAATAAATAAATAAATATTGGCTGCTTTTTCCTGCCCCCCCCCTTTTTTTTTTTTGGTACAGCTTTGCTATGTGATGCCATCATCCAGTGCAAGATGTGCTCAGTTTCCTCGTGCACAGGATAAAGTTCATTACTATATAAAGCTCAAAGAATTAAGGGATCAATTGAAGGGGGTTACATCAACTGCTGAGGTCCAGGAAGTACAGTATACATTTGACTTGCAGCTTGCACAAGGTATTCCATATGAAATCAAAATAGTAATGATTTACTTAATATATCAAATCCACAAAAGTAAATAAAATAGGCCTGAACAATTATTTAGTGCTATGAACTAATGGATTACAGTTCTTACACATTTCAGATTTAATGATTACACGATTATGTAAACTCTGAATAGTTAATCCACTGTATGATTTATTCCATAAAGCAATTCTTATTGATAGAGCAGGATATTTATAACTTTTCAAGCTATGATTTGATTTTTTCCTGAAGTAGGATAACTGTTGACAAACGGTTATATGCTTAAAAGTTGAAAAAGAGCAATTTCACACACTGAGTTTGGATTATGCAGAGGAAGCTAAGAAGATGGCTGTCAAAGAAGAAAAATATGATCCAGGGTATGAAGCAGCCTATGGAGGAGCTTATGGTGAGAAAACAACTTCTGAGAATGAACAGTGTACCTTCCCTGCAAATGGAACAGGTACAGCATGAAATAATTCAAATTACAGTTTTATTTTAATCTATTTTCCATAACTGAGAAGACAATAATATTGCTTCTTGGCCAGGCCAGTCGGTTGCAATAGTTGGAATGCTCTGATCTTGAAGGCTCCAACTATTCCCAAATCTTTCTGGCAATAGGTTGACTGAATGGATGGAATGAAGGAAAGAAAAAATATTTCCATTTGTCTGTTTTAAGCAATATACATCTTTTGCATTGTATGCAGTGGGAGGGAATTAATTTAGCACCAAGGGCGGTTTAAATTTTTCCTGTGTTGGAAATATAGAAAGCAAGTACAAGAGATTTGGCTTTTGAAGCCAACACCACTTCTGGTCATGTTTCTTCTCTACAGTGTGGGAATGAGAAAGGCTGCAAAGATATCCAAAAGGACAGGGAGCAGGAATTTGATCTTGAGTTTCCTCTTCTGAAATTGGAGCCTTTTTTCCATCTCAGAAGAGGAATTCCAACACAATCTTTGAGGCCTGGAATGGTCTCCCACAAAATCAGAGGACTTCAGGCTTAATTTTTTAAAATTTTCCTAAATGGAAAAATGCACTTTGACTTCACTATAAAAACATGAACAGCATAAATTTAAATAATAAATAAATAAATGCTATAAAATATTTATTTATTTATTTATTTATTTTATTTATTGGATTTATCACCACCCAACTCCCCCGAGGGGGACTCTGGGCGGTTTACAACAAAATTAAAACATTAATATACATTTATAAATAAAACAAAATACATAGTAAATAATAATTTAAAATATAATGAGTAAAATGAGATCCAAAGGCAGAGTATTCTTAAGTTTATAAGAAGAGCCCCTCAGAGCAATCTAAGGTGCAAGCCACTTCCAAGTATCTCCAATCTCCTCCTGACCCCAAGCATAATGACACAACCAGGTTTTAAGTCTTTTCCGGAAGTCCAGGAGTGAGGGGGACTGTCTGATCTCCGGGGGCAGAGTGTTTCAAAGGGCAGGGGCAACAGCAGAGAAAGCACGCTTCTGAGACCCCGCTAGGTGGAACTCCTTAACCGATGGGGTCCGTAGCATGCCCTCTCTGCATGCCCAGGTGGGACGGGATGAAGTGATGGGGATGAGACGATCCCTTAGGTATCCTGGTCCCATGCCATGTAGGGCTTTAAAGGTGATAACCAACACCTTGAATTGTACCCGGAAGCAAACTGGAACCTAGTGCAGCTTGCGCAGCAAAGGTGTTACGTGAGTCTTCCTTGGGACACCCAAAACTGTCCGCGCGGCTGCATTCTGGATCAGTTGTAGCTTCCGAATATTCTTCAAGGGTAGCCCCATGTAGAGCGCATTACAGTAGTCTATGTGGGAGATAACCAGGGCGTGAGTGACTGTTCGAAGGGCCCCTTGTTCCAGGAAAGGGCGTAACTGACGCACAACCCGAAGCTGTGCAAAAGCTCTCCTGGCCACGACTGCCACCTGCTCTTCAAGCAGGAGTCGTGAGTCCAGGAGGACTCCCAAGTTACGCACCGGGTCTGTCTGGGGTAGTGCAACCCCATCCAGAATTAAAGATGGTAATTTCCCAGAAGTCGAGGAGCCATTAATCCACAGCCACTCCGTCTTACTAGGGTTCAGCTGAAGCCTGTTTTTCCCCATCCAGGCCCCTACAGCCCCCAGGCACTTGGACAGGACGGTCACTGCATCACTTACTTCACCCGGGATGGAGATATACAACTGGGTATCATCGGCATATTGATGATACCTCACCCCATGGTGTCGGATGATCTCTCCCAGCGGTTTCATGTAGATGTTAAAAAGGAGCGGAGAGAGTACCGAGCCCTGTGAGACCCCACAAAGCAGGGCCCGCGGACTGGATCTCTCGCTCCCAATCAACACCGACTGGGCCCGGCCTCGGAGGAAGGAGGCGAACCAGCGTAAAACCACGCCGCCCACCCCCAACTCCCTAAGCCGTTCCAGAAGGATACCGTGGTCGACGGTATCGAATGCCGCTGAGAGGTCAAGAAGAGCGAGAATGGATGCACTGCCTCCATCTCGCTCCCGCCAGAGATCATCCATAAGCGCGACAATGCAGTTTCCGTCCCGTAACCCAGCCTGAAACCTGACTGAAAGGGGTCCAGATAATCCATTTCATCCAGAATTCTCTGGAGCTGCAACGCCACCACCTTCTCAACCACCTTTCCCAAAAAGGGAAGGTGGGAGACTGGGCGAAAATTATCCAGTATAGTAGGGTCCAGCGATGGCTTCTTGAGAAGGGGGCGAACCAGCGCCTCCTTAAAAGCCGCCGGGAACACCCCCTCTCCCAAGGATGCATTCACCATCGCTTGGACCCAACTACAAGTCCCCTCCCGAGCTGCTTTCACCAGCCAGGAGGGGCATGGATCTAATTGACAGGTGGTGGCATTTACAGTCCGGAGAACTCTTTCCACTTCCTCAGGTCCAACAGGATCAAACTGTTCCCAGATAACAAAGTAAGAACGTTCCCTGGGTATCTCTTCAGACTCTGACTCACGCTCGGAATCCAACTTAGAGCGAATCCAAGCGATTTTATCCTGCAGATGCTTCGAAAACTCCTCAGCACGGCCCTGTAGATGGATTTCTGACTCCCCTTTCCCCAAAAGGGATCGGGTAATCTTAAACAGGGCCGTCGGGCGGCATTCTGTGGATGCAATAAGAGCGGAGAAATATTTACGTTTCGCCGCTCTTACCGCCACAAGGTAGGCCTTAATAGCAGCTCTAGATTGTGTTTGGTCGGATTCAGTCTTTGTTTTCCTCCAGCGGCGCTCTAGGCGTCTCTTAATCCTCTTCAAAACCCTCAACTCCTCTGTAAACCAGGGGGAGTGTCGGGTTCAATTGGATAAGAGAGGCCGCATAGGCGCGATCCTGTCCAAGGCCCCAGCCGCCTCTCTATTCCAGGCAGCAGCCAGAGCCTCCGCTGGACCGTGCAGCAGATCTTCCGGTATAACCCCCAGCTCCCTCTGGAATCCTAACGGGTCCATCAGTCGCCGGGGGCGGACCAATCGAATGGGTCCAGCCTCCCTGCGGAGGGGGGTAGCATAGGAGAATCTCAAGGTCACCAGGGCGTGATCTGACCATGACAAAGGAGAAAGATGTAATTCTCCCCTCAGGTCACATTGCCACTGCTCTGACAAGAAAACTAGATCCGGGGTGAGGCCACTGTCTCGAGTTGGGTCCTGGATGATCTGGAACAGGCCCATGGTCGCCATGGTGATCATGAACTCCCGTGCCGCTTCTGAGGTTCGTCCCAGGGAAGGCAAGTTGAAGTCCCCCAGAACCATAAGCCTAGGGAGCTCAACTGCCAACCCCGAGACGGCCTCTAGCAGCTCAGGCAGGGAGGTTGCTACGCAGCAGGGAGGCTGATACAGTAGCAACACTCCCAACTGTTCCCGAGAGCCCAACTTAAAGAACAGAGTCTCACACCCGGTCACTTGTGGAGCAGGGCCCCTGAGAGCTATTAGAGATTCCCGGATGACAACAGCCACCCCTCCTCCCCTGCCCTGAAGTCTCGGCTGGTGCCAGACCCGAAACCCAACTGGGCATATCTCAGACAGAGGGACACCCCCCTCCGGGCCCAGCCAGGTTTCTGTAATACATATCAGGTCTGCCCCCTCCTCTATAATCAGATCATGTATGAGGAGGGCTTTGTTATTAACCGACCTGGCATTACAGAGCAGCAGCCGAAAGTCAGGGCAACCACGAGTCTGCTGACCAGGTCCTTGGGTTGAGCACGGAGAGCCGGAACACGTCACCGGTAGTAAACACCGGGGACGTCTTCCCCTACGATGGCCTGCTCTCCGGCTCTCGCCATAACATCCCCTACCCATCACCACCTCAATATTCTGCTCAGCCCTATAACCCCCAGAGTTTCTAAGTCCATTAGCCTCCACTCCTGGACTCCCGAGATTCCTGGATAAACTCAGAAAACCCTCCATCACTCAACCAACAGACTTACAACAATCAATTCAAGTGATGGTGGGCCCTCACCAGTGCACCAGCTCGTGCTCTCGGCAATGGCTGGACCCACTCACCACTCCCAAATTTCAACACTCACTCCCTGTGCCCCCCCCCCCCTCGAGCCAAAATATGTGGCTCTACATTCCTCTTTAGCGGTTGCATGTACTTTTGGTGCTGCTCTGGATATTTCAGAGAAATGTGTGAGCACTTAAATCTAATTCCATTTTTTTGTAGTTGCAAGTATGTATGTATGTATGTATGTATGTATTCCATTTATATGGTCATCCAATTGAAATGACTGTGCAGCTTACAACAAATTTAAAAATCAAGGTAAAGATGTCAGACCAAAAACAAAACAAATAGCCACCAAGGACAATCATCTGTTTTTGTAAAATAACTTTTAAAACATATCTCAAGAGTCAGACTCATTCAGTGCCTTGGCCCAGTGCCTACAGGAACAGCTAGATCTTCAGTGCCTTTCAAAAGTCCAACTGTCAGCCATATATGGTAGACCAGACCAAGAAACCAATGCCAAATTGGTCTAAAACTACTTTTATTGGAAAAGCTATAGTAACTTGAAACTCTGATTGTGCTTTCCCCCTTCCCACTTTATCTTCATGTGAATTAGGGAAGGGCTTGTCTGAGATGCTTTCTCAAGCTAGTTTCTTGGAATGGACTTAACCTGTTTGTCTGCTGTTGCCTTGGTAGTAGGTCTTTCTCCTGTCCTTCAAGGCCATTCCCTATGGCCTCTATATCAACAGGGTTAGGGCCATCCAAATTTTGGGGAATAATCTGTTCCATAGGAAAGTCACTGTGATAGAGAACAAATTATCTCACTGGCTAGCATTTGTGGGATGGAATACTAATCGTGAGCAGTTGATCATAGTCACAATTGGGAGAAATATGTTTATTGCGCTTAAAATACTGTCACATGCTACTACAGTTTTATCACCTAACTCTTTAACTTTGAAAACTCCCTACACTGGAGTATAGTAATTTAATTACACCAGTCTAGTAACCAGAACTAGGTAAGTTTAAAATAGTTCAGCAAATAGCTTCTAAAAGCCAGTGGTTTGGGAGTGGGCTTCTAAATAAATTGTTAAATCTCCCGAGGTGAGACTACTTTGGAAAGCATCTCAAAGATGGAAAAGAAGGCCTTTCCTTGAGTCACTGCTGCCTCTCAATGAACTCAAGGGCTCTGATCTTGAAAAAACGATTTATCTTTTTGCAGATCTGTTTCCAACTGTCAGCAACCAGGTTGCTACTTTTGTGGCTGTTGTGGGTCTTCCGGGCTGTGTGGCCGTGTTCTGGAAGTTGTGGTTCCTAACGTTTCGCCAGCATCTGTGGCCAGCATCTTGAAGATGCTGGCCACAGATGCTGGCGAAACGTTAGGAACCACAACTTCCAGAACACGGCCACACAGCCCGGAAGACCCACAACAGCCATTGAACTCCGGCCGTGAAAGCCTTCGACAATACATTGCTACTTTTGCTCTGATCTCATTCAAACTTAGGAAGAAATACTTAAGTTCTTAGTTGCAGCTTTGGCTTTATTTTGTTGTAACCTTTTAATATCTAATGCTGCTTTTATTACTTTATTTTATAATTTCACTATTTTATTTTATTGTTAGTTATTTTATTGTATTTTATTGCCTCTCCTCAAATGATAAAAATATTGTTAAAAAGATCTTGAGGAAGATCTTAACAGCAGGCCAGTTTCATGTGAACAATTAGTCATTCTTCCTGCTTTTTATTTTCGCTGTCAAGACACTGTAATCAGATTTTTTCTCTTGATGCATCAACTAGAATACTGCTGCCTTTTCAGATATTACTGAAAGGCTCTGAAGTTTAATTAAATGAAAACTCTGTGGGAGCGGGACTGGAATTCCCCTGAAATGCTGTTTCCGCTGCCCTTTCCTTCCTTGCTACAATTCTGTTAAAGAGATGGAGAAACAATAGATTATCTAATGATGTCCTTGGCAGCCAAAATGCATCTTTCACAGGTTTAGAACAAATTCTTTTTCCTCTCTTAGTCTTAATAGCAGCAACTGATGCAGTTTTTTTTATGCAGCAACCAGCATGGAGTACAGCAGTGGCTCTTCCTTTGGCGATGTGCCTAATGGACAGTGGATGACGCAAACTTTCACAGATCAGATTCCTGAATTTAGCCTCTCAAGACCACAAGAAGAAGGAAGAGTCAGTACTTAGAATCAACTCTATGTGCTACAGTAGTTTTTTAATGCAGTTGTCAAGAATGGTACCTCAGTTCCCCAACTGAAGCATTTTAATAGCATTGTACCTCTTAGTTTTTCTTAGGATGAGTCATTTTGGTAGATGAATTAGATTAATTTAAAGAAATGTCCTTTGTTAGAGAAAAGGTTTCTCTCCCCACCTTTTTTTTTGCATAGGGTTTTTATAGCTAAAATTATTCCATTGTTGCAGTTTTAGCAAACTGATTTCTCATTTGTGATGTCCAATGTCTTGTTTTAAATCTGTATTTTGTAAGATACTCTGTGAAGTTATATTTTTAAGGTATCCCTTCCTGGGTGTTGGGATATTCCCTATGCGTGCTCATATATCTGAATAAAAGGGGGGAAATGTTGATTTAACATTGTTACCAAACAGTAACAGAGCAAGATAGTAGAAATGCAAGCCCACCCATTAAGAGAAATAACTCAGAAGGAACTCCAGATTAGTTTACCTCTCCTTCCCCAAAGGGGACTAGATTCCTGATTCACCCTGGGTCTTGTTGCTGGTAGTTAAATATGAAAACTGCCTCTGTTGAAAAGTGTTGAGGTTGAGCCAGGTTATCTCCACATTTACCCTTAAGTTCAAAAATATATACTGTATATATATATTTTAACCTGGATAATGTTCGGAGACAAAGATCTTTTTTTTTAATTAAAATATTCAATTTTATTTTACATAATATTACATAACATAGCATAACATATTTTTCAGGGACCTAATTCTGTATTTTTCATTTCTGTTTACTGTTATTTCAGTTGCTTCTCCCTCCCTGTACCACCCTGCCTTTAATCCATTCCCAAATGATTTCAGACATGAGTTATGTACTGGATATGGTGATCTACAGGCTTAGGATGCAGCCAATTTCAGATGGGATTGCTGGTGTCACTAAATGGTTCACCTTGAGTAAAACGATGCTTTCTATGCAGTTGATATAACTAATTTTATACTTATTGCTCTAAGTTGGGCTTGGAGAAGGAAAGATAGAACAGGAGTTGCACTATTTTTTCTGTGATGCTGCACTGTTATGCTTGTGTAGAAGAGGATACGTACTCTGTTAGCACGTTCTGCATGCTAGGCTGAATTTGCAGTGCAAACATTGTGACCGTTGTCTTTCTGAAAACAAAGTTCATACTGAGAATGTGTGTGCTACCTATGCCTTCTGTCCTCCTCCAGCCTGCTTTCTTCTTGAGGGGTAGAGATAAAAGCAATAAGAGAAGTAAACAGAGTATTTCATACTCTATTGGTTAGGTGCGTTGGATACTTGAATTATGCACCAGAACTTTATTTCCATGTGTATATAATTTAGATAGTTATTTAACTACTTCACAAACAGCTGGAAATATTTAAAATGTCTTACTCTATTGGCACTAGGAAGTATGGGTTGAATGGATCAATTTAAAGTAGAACCATAGCTTGCTTGTCACTTTGGAACTTTTCCAGAGTATTTTGATTTGCTGCTCATTAAAAGATGAGCATATTTATGACTTGCCACAAAATCATGTACATTAATCCTCCAACGCAATTCTCTTTAACATTAAGGTGTGTATCTAGTTCTGATCATGTTGGTTAGTCTCTGTGGAAATTCCATGTCAACGATCTAGTAAATTCATTTGTAGCACAATCTTATGCATGTTTATTCAAGTTGAGCTCCACTATATTCTACAAGGTTTACTTCCTAGTAAGTGTGCTTAAGATTGCATACTTACGTGTCACTGTTTACATGGATACTTTCTTGCAAGTGCTTGAAGTGCCTTGCATCAGGGATCTGGAACAATTTTTTAAAAAGAGAATTATCTTGCCGCAGATCATGCATAGCTCACTATTATGATGTGAAAAGGGGATAACTTGTTTTGAAAGAAACATCCAGGTTAATGAGAAATGAATGCACATTAGCTCTAGAATATGGTGCTTTAAAATTATTTAATACGTCTGATCTGCCATTTTTATGCAAAAAAACAGGAATTGTTATAATATTTTCTGGTGCTTTATTGTAACATTGTTTAAAAGTCAATGATTAATTGTATTTGTGCTGTTACAACAAAGCAGTCCTAAATTATTTGAAATAAAATAATGGATGCTTAATTTTATTTCGTTTAATGTTGGATACAGAAGATACACTTAAAGCAAAACTTTTTTATTCAGAAGTTTTACAAATAGTATTTTAGTAAGATCTTATTTACAGAATTAATTAAATAGAGACCTTTGTATTATAAAGGTTGTTTCCCCTAATCAATGTTTCAGTTTCAGCTCCTGCTAAAAAGTTGATAGTGTGCGCACACTTTGTGGCCTTGCTGCACTTTTGCTAAAGTTTCATTTTGACGTGCTTCTTGTACATCATAGAATCCAGTTACAATCTTATACAGTAGAGCCATGTACAATAAAAGAGGTAAATCCCATCACAAAATATATATACCATGATCATGTTGAAAACTATTCCTGATGTCTTAAAGATAAACGACATAACTAGCTGTTAGGACGAATCAGTTTAAAAGTGCCTGAAGGGTCAGGAACAAACCATTTTTCCCAAAAGTCAATGTGTCCACTAGGGTAGCCCCAAGGCTTATATCTTCCATTCCAATGAAGTAACTTGGCCTCCTGAAGAAAATGCTCTGAGTATCTAGCATCAGGGCTCCACCCTATGCGAGGAAAGAAAGAAAGAAAAGTAACTTTAATTTTTATTTTTAAAAAATAATTTGCTTAACAGTTAATTATATGTGGATGGCATTCAGTTAATCTGAAATGTTATCAGTGCTACCCTCTGCTTGTTTACCCAGAACTAAGTTTTGTTGAATTCAGTGTACTTTGCATAGGATTGAATACAGGCGGAGGGTGTCCACTTGTCTTTTTCAAATGATGCTAGGACTTTCACAATTCCAACCAGAGGCAACTCAGAAGCTGACAGCCATAGACAGCAGATACATTATTCCACTGTTGTCTTACAGCGACTGATGTGTGCATATTAAAGTAATATAATAATCTGTACTTTTATAAAAATAGCACAATTACTAATTGCAGAGAAGAATACTACGCTGAACATTTTAAGTGTAGAGTGTAGCAGCAAACAGGATATACAAGATCATCCTAAAAATTCAGTTGAAGATGTCTTGCATTTTCATTCTTAAACTAGACTATATCACAATGCAAACTTTTAAAAAAATTAGCTTAACATAATCAAAGGATACAAGATACAAAAGCATGCTTTATTAGAATCAAATTTTACCTAGATGTCGAATATGCCACAAAGGATTAATACTTGTATATCTTCCGTGGAAAACAATGAGCATTGGAGAAGTGGCCACACCTCCTGCAAGGGTGCTGCTATATAGATTTTCTCTGAAAAACATTTTTAAATGTTTTACTAAGTGGGACTGCAGTGAATAAAACAATGCAAAATACAATTCAACTAGAATTGTAGAGAAGTAGAACACGATTTGGAAATCGTACAGTACAGTACAGTAGGTGACTTTGGGCCAGTCACACACACACACACGCACTTTCACATAAGCTGTGCTCAACTTCTTTAGCTTAAAAGTTGTCCTTGCACAAATGTGCAGGGGGAACCTTTACCTTAATCTGAGCACCATCAGAAACTGGTCAAGCTACAGCTTTGCTAAACTAAGTACAATTACGTACACCCTTCCGAAAAAATATACTATATTGATCATATACTTTGTGCAAACACCTAATACAATGCTGAAGTAAGAATGACTTTTGAGCTAATACAAATTAAACACATCCCAGAGAATATTGATACTACCTTAGTCTTTGTGGAAGGAGGATGATACTTCCTAAATACAGCAGGACAAAATAAATGAGTGCATTTTTACAATCACCACTTGTATTTTGATCAAATACAATGGGCAATCAGTTCCTGGTATCAGAGAAGAGAGCTGTTTGTACATACGCTACATTTTTCTGCATCCATTTTTCTAACTGCTTTGTGATGCGTTGGTGTTTCCATTCTGTCATGTTGGCAACAATGACACCAGGATTGAACGAGCAGGTGCTGGGACTTATACCAAGATCTCGGATTGTTTGCTTTCGATAGTCCAGGAACCCCATATAAGTGTTCTATCAGGGAAAAAAAGGAATATATGAAACCTCTAAACCAGTGTTTTTCAACCCTGGCAACTTGAAAATGTGTGGACTTCCAAATCCCAGAATTCCCCAGCCAGCATGGGGAGTTGAAGTCAACACATCTTCAAGCTGCCAAGGTTGAGAAACACTGCTCTAAACTATGTGCGCCCAATTTGTGGGGGGTGGGGGGACAGGGATAGCACGTGCCTTTTGCTTGGCATGGCTGAGACAGCATCCCAAACATGGGCTGACCAAGGATTAAAAAAAAGGTGTGGCCAGGACAAAAACTTAAGTTTGATTTAATCAAGTTATGTGTAAATGTTACATAGTTCATATTACTTCCGTGTATTCAGTTTCTCTTTTCAATAATATTCAACACTACAATTTGCTGGCAACTTTGGATGCAGGGCTTGGGCCCACATCCAATGGTTTCTGTTTAGTATGGGGAAGAGCAGATAGAGCAGGGATATGATTGCACCCTGTTAGTTATGCTCATGCTCATCCCTTCTTCCAGACTTCCCCTCACAGAAGAACAGAGGGCACATCCATGGAGACACAGTTATTGATCATCTACAGGAAAGGGAATTGAATATTGAATGTGTTTAATGGTACATAGGCTGAAATGCTGCCTGGCTGAAACGATCCTATTAAATGTGATGATTTGAAGAGCCTGATTTATTTATTACGTGACATCAAGTCTGTGTCAACTCTTAGTGACCACAAAGATAGATTTTCTCCATGATGATCTGTCCCTAACCTGGTCCTTCAGCTCTTCCAATGGTGTTGAAGAGCCTAGTTTGCTTTAAATTGGGGGGGGGGGGCTACATTTATAAACCTTTGAAAACAGGCAGCATTCCACAAAAATCCTAAGCGTGCTTAATAGGGACCTTCTCTGCCTCAACCTCCTCCTTAGTGGAGCACAAAAAAGCCAAATTAACTAGTTGTATTTTGATTTATTAGCCCTAGGTGGCCTCTGTCTGGAAGCACTCTTAGAGAGGCCTCCACTATCCTTTTCCACCTAATCAATCCATAGCAGTGTTTCTCAACCTTGGCAACTTTAAGACGCGTGGACTTCAACTCCCATGTCTCAAGTTTGACTCCTGGACAATCTATGCAGATTTCTGGGCATCATTACAGAAGTTCTTCCAAGATTTTATTATTTTTTTCAGCATCCCAATATACCCTACAGCCTTGTATTCCTGGAGGTCTCTCATCCAAGCATAAGCCAAGCCCCGACTCTACTAAGCTTCTGAACCCAGACAAGATTAGCCAAGGACTGCTGTTTGCTAAGATACTTCTGAGCTTGCTTAAAAAAGAAAAGGAAAAATATAATCCCCCCTCAAAAAAAATAAATTATAAATGTTTTGTTACCTGCATTCCTACACTTCTAACCATTTCATGCGTTGAAGGTAGATCACAGTCATCTGAAAAAGCTGCAGCATGCCCTCGGGCTAACTTCATGTCATACAGATCTTGGATGTCTCCTAAAGAAAACCCAGGGTTTTTTCCTCCCTCAAAAAACATTATTAATATTATCAATTGCCTTTCTATATAAATATTCTGATGTAAAACTTAGATTCTAGGAATTTCATTATACAGTAAGATCCCTGGCGCTATTTACAAACATTCAAATACATAGGGCAGAGCAAAGTTGTAACATTGAGATCAAAATTTTGGAAAGGAGAAATGTACTAGGAAAATACAGGATTTTTTTCACAGATAGCTTACCTTGTACAATCACGTCGTCATCAAGATAAATCACTTTTTCATGTTCATGGATAAGTAGAGGGAGGTAAAATCGAACAAAGTTTAGCTGTTGAATGTTTTAAAAAAGTATTAACAAAGTGGACAATTCAAATTCTTTGTATCTAGTTTACTAGGTAGCATCATTTAATATAAAATATCATTCACACAATAATCTCCACCACGAACAAGCAAACGCCAATGTAGTATACTACAGTGGAACTTTCGTTTGTTTGCGTATTTGCATGTTGTCAATTTTATTTACGAAAATAATATACTTTTTTTATTTTAAGCTTGAAAATCATGCTATCCTAATCCTGGATCCTGGATAGGCTATCATAACAGGCTACAAAAATTCAGGTGATTACTAAATGGCAACAAAGAGACAAAAGAACCTCTAACTGCTTGCCACTTGAGAGCCCTACCTAGAAATACAAAAAAAGTCTTTCAACTAGACCAGTGTTTCTCAACCTTAGGAACTTGAAGATGTGTGGACTTCAACTCCCAGAATTCCCTGGCCAGCAAGGCTGGCTGATGAATTCTAGGAGTTGAAGTCCACACATCTTCAAGATCGCAAGGTTGAGAAACACTGAACTAGACTGATTATCTATTTTACGCTGTGATACATTATAGTATTTCATGGTACCTACTTTGCAGCCTAGCAACTCTGCTCCTCAATAAGGGTCAAAACGCATAGTACCAATGCTTGAAAAAAAGGACATTCCTTTATAAAAGAGGTCAATATAGAAGCATTAATATGTTGACATGGAGTTCAGCAACCACAACGGGGCAGATGCTAGTTTAGTTCTCTACATCAGATCAAATCTGCTGTTGCTGGTCTTCTTTCCCTTTCTCCCTTCTTCTTTGGGCCACCTGAATCAAGGTCTACCATCTCTAGTGTTTGGGAGACTTTCTGAATATGTCAAAAACTGTTGACTGCAGTTTTTGCCAAGAGAAATAACAGAATTATCAGTGCCCTCCAAACACGTTCAACTTCCATGATCCCCAAACAATTTTTCTAGCATTCTGGTGGAACCTTCCTTCCTACAACTTAAATCCATTATTTCATGTCCTGCATTCTGGGAAGATGGCTTGGTCTTGGCTTTCTTTGTGTTAGTATAATTCTATTGGCATTTTTTCAGCTACTTAAAGGGTACTGTTATATCCCCTCAGTCTTCTCATTCCCAGATCCCTCAAATTATTTTCACAGTTTCTAATCCTTTGGACACCCTATGCTGGGAAAGACTGAAGGCAAAAGGAGAAGGGGACGGCAGAGGATGAGATGGTTAGATGGCATCACCGATGTAACGAACATGAATTTGAGCAAACTCCGGGAGACAGTGAAGGACAGGAAGGCCTGGCGTGCTATGGTCCATGAGGTCACGAAGAGTCAGACACGACTAAATGACTGAACAACAACAACAAAAAATTGCCCTTCTCTGAACCTATTTCAGTTTATCTGAATCCTTCTGAAAATATGGTGCCCAGAACTACACATAGTACTCAAGGTTGGGTCTGACCAATGCAAAGTTGGATGGAATTATGACTTCCTCAATCCTGAAATTATATTTCTAGTGAAGCAGCCTAAGATTGCATTTGTATTTTTAGCCGTCATGTCAATGCTGACTCATATTCAGTTTATGATCAATTATAATGCCAAAAAGGCATAGCTAATTTAAACAGTTGCAGTCAGGTGCTATGTTCAGACACACACAGACACACACACCCCTTAAATACAAAGTGCTGCCTAGTCCTATTAGCTATCCTACTCAATTTTGCTTCATCAGCAAATTTGTTAGGCATTTCCTCATCGTCATCCAAGTCATTGGCAAAACTGTTGAAGAATAAACTACTAGGACTGAGGTTTGTAGCGTGTATAGCCAGTATGGTCTAGTGCAGAGCTTTCCAAACTTTTAATGTTGGCGACACACACCAAAGGTGGTGGCGCCGCAGCCGCGGCGATACCGCAGCCTGCGGTGTCCTGGTGTGTCACACGCAAACCCAGAAGTGCTGGTGGGGGAAACCGTAAGGAGCGGCACCCCCACCAATCAGCACCACCGCCACGGCAGCAGCGGTGCTGATTGGCGGGGGTGCTGCTCCTTACGGTTCCCCCCACCAGCGCTTCAGGGTTTGCGTGCGACACACCAGGACACCGCAGGCGACACAGTAGTGTGTCGCGACACACACTTTGGAAAGCTATGGTCTAGTGGTTAGGGCTCCAGGCTAGAAACCAGGAGACTGTGAGTTCTAGGTCTGCCTTAGGCATGAGAGACGGCTGGGTGACTTCGGGCCAGTCCCTCTCCCTCAGCCCAACTCACCTCACAGGGTTGTTGTTGTGGGGAAAATAGGAGGAGGAAGGAGTATTAGGTGTGTTTGCCACCTTGAGTTATTTATAAAAATAATAAAGATGGGATAAAAAATCTAAAAAAATGTATTTAAAATTCATAACTTTCCCTTATTAGCACATTTAAAATTACATTTTAATATGAATGTTTGGAAATCACTGGGACCACATACAAGAGTTTGGGTTGGCAGAAGCAGTTCTGGAACTTCAAATTGTGCACCTACTTAGTAGGGGAACTTTCTTTCATATGTTTACCTTGTAAAGGAAGTTTTGCATACTCACAGGCTGAAGTAATTCAGGACGTGTTGCATCTGGTCTGATTTTCCCTTTCAGCACCATGGGATTGAATTCCACAATTTTAAACTTGATATCTTTCAGTTTGGAGTTTTCAATCCACTGCCTGAAATCCAAAGCAAATAGAAGCATATTAGAAGATTTCTAAAACAATGAATATAGTGTTTTAAATGCTTGCTATTACTTCTTCCTCTCATAAGACTTGGTCCTAGCATCCTAGCCTTATCTCTGCACTGAATATTGCTCACAGCCTAAGGAGTAACTTGTTTATTATTATTATTATTATTATTATTATTATTATTATTATTATTTAAACTATTGAATGACAAATTGTTCTGAAGACTCTACTTTAAATTACATTCTTTAATCATCTGATGTTTCTTAACTTTTCTGCTTACTAAGATAAACTTTCCGTATGGAATTTAAACTGGCCAAATAGCAACATTCTTTAGGTATTCTGCTCCGATTGCTTATTACTGCATTCAGTTTTAGAAATCATTTTGAATTGTGTGATTATACACACTAACGTCTGAGGTATGGTAATGTCCCAACAACTACATATTCTTTTAGCTAAAAAGAAGGCTTCCATATGGATGGGGCCTAGAGCTAAGGATCAAATGACACAGTGCAGCTGTCCAGCTTTCCCCTCCCGAACTGATGTTTGTAGAAAGACAAAAGACAGAAGAAGTGGGATGGTCACAGACAGAGAAACAGCTTTTCTAGTGAGCTCTTAACTTTTAATTTAAGTTACTTTTATTTAGTTTTAATTAGTGTATTTAGTGACCTTAGTTAATAACTTTACTCTAGCATTCAGGCTAACTGATATTTTAAAGCCCTGGAATCCAGTAGTCTCAAACACCTATTCATGATGCAAGGGAATAATAGCTTTAAAGCTGGAGCAAAAAAGAACTTGAAAAGAAAGACCAAAGGGAAGAATAAGCCTGAGTTTTTGCCAAGAGAAAATTCCAAGCACTCTGAACACACCAAGGTGGTGGTGACTTCCAGGCAGCTAACACTGCCTGTTACATGTTAACATTACATAACATGTTACTACATGGAAGCACTCTTAGAGAGGCCCCCACTATCCTTTTCCACCTAATCAATCCATAGCAGTGTTTCTCAACCTTGGCAACTTTAAGACGCGTGGACTTCAACTCCCAGAATTCCCCAGCCAGCATGCTGGCTGGGGAATTCTGGGAGCTGAAGTCCACACATCTTAAAGTTGCCAAGGTTCAGAAACACTCTTCTGTTATAATGGGCTGATAGCTTGCCCAGTGCACTGTGCTTATTGCAAATAAAGAAATATCTTGCATTTGATCAGGGTAACGGACTTCCACTGATAAAGGATTGCACCCTCAATCGCTTAAATTACTGCACTGTGTGACTTCACCTGATATGTGAAATGCCGCTCTTTAGCCCAACTACGTAGAACAAGACATTCGAATCCGTGTTGGTATAGATGCTGTTGATTGCAGCCACTGCTGCGCCCATTCTGCCTGCAGCAGCACATATCACCACAGGAATTTCTTCTTCCATCTCCTCCGTGCTCTCCAAATCAACTAATAGTAGGAGTATAGTAATAGCAGTGATAGTTGCAATGGCAGTAGAAGAAACATGTATTATCGCACGTAATTTATTTAGTTCTGTTCCATTAAGCAATCAGCGTTTTACAAAAGCCTCTAAAAGACATGAGGACTTGGGAGGGTATTGTTGAAAGCTAATGTTATTTGTACTTCTAAGTACACTAAATTGCCATGTAGGCTACAGGTAGCCCTTGACTTACAACCACAATTCGGAACGGAATTTCCATTGTAAGTCGTTGCGGTCGTAAGTCGAGTCACCACGTGACCAGACTTGATTTTATGACCATTTTTACGGCAGTTGTTAAGCGAATCACAGGTTGTTAAGTGAATCCAGCTTCCCCAATGGGCATTTTTTGCCGGAAAATGGCAAAAAATTCACAAAACATGATCACATGACCACGGGATGCTGCAACTGGGCGTAAGTGCAAGCTGGTTGCCAAGCGCCTGAAATGCGATCATGTGACCGCAGGGGGGTGCGACGTTTTGCAATGCTCGGAAGTGCTTTACAGGCCGTAAAGCACCTATTCCGAGGCCATCGTAACTTCGGACCGTCGTTAAATGAACGGTCGTAAGACAAGGACTACCTGTAAATTGCCATGTATTTCTTAATCAAGCTCATGCATCTGTTCCTGGTTCCATATTCCTTCTGTGACTGGCTACCCACACACACACAAGTTTGTTTAGATGTAGCCTTTTCTGATGCCAGCCTTCCTCAACCAGTTGTAGGCTCTACATGTGCCATAATTCTCAGTCTGCAGAGTCAGTGGCCATCAAGATGTACAAAATGTTCAGAGGCATTACTAAAAGAAAGAAAGCCAAAGCAGCACTAATTACAAGGCTCTTTCTGTCTTACTTCGAAACGTTAATTTAATATGAATTATAAAGCTACCAACAAAGCCTATTCAGTCTTGGTAACATAAAAAATAAAAATCAGTACTCACTGGATTCATTATTCAGAGTTGCAGATGGCATCTTTTGAACTTTATTATACAGAATAACACAGAGAGTCAAAACAAGAAGGAATAGTAGGATCTGATTAACTGCAACAGAAAGAAAGCTGTTCAACCCATCATATACACATAATTTGCAATACAAATATTCTTCAGTAGTAGGTCCCAGTGGCTAACTAATAAATGCAATTAGGATTGCAGCTAAACTGCAAGATTTGTTATGTACACTTGAGCGCAAATACTGTATATTTCAATTAATCCCTAACTGACCTGAAATTGATAAACCTCTACATGCTACAAAAGTTAAACATTTTTCCATGCAATTGTTTCTATTCATAAGTAAGTACCATGGGCTTAAATTAAAGCATTGGTGACACCAGAAGTGAGAACTCTTTACATGTTTTACCATCATAAACTTTGTCAATCTGATTGCAATTTTGTCCTAGGAACGGTAAGGACAAGGACAATTTGAATCTGGTTCAGAAATCCCACAAATTCCAGAAGAATTATTTATAGATCTCAGTTCAAGAAAGAATAAGAAATTGGCTACATGTCAAGTCTCAACATGTATATTTTTTAAATGCCTGCACTATGTTTCAACAGAAAATATACTTTTGAAAGACACTATTATGAGCAGAGAAGGAATAAGGAAGGATACAGCACATATAAAGCTTTCCAAGTCTGTTTTTTCCCACACTAAATCATCTTCTCTTATCACAATTTAAAATGCAACCTTGCCCAGTGTCGATGAAGGTTCTCAGTCATCCAGGTGGAATTGTCTGTATCTTGAATCATGTCAACTGGATTTCTATTTTCTCAGTGGAAACGTTTCGCTCCTTATCCAAGAAGCTTCTTCAGTCTGAGCAAAGTTTGTAAGGGAATCCTTAAATATGTTTCTAGGGTGGCTGTGGGACCTTGCACCTGGGGCTAGGTCATGGTTATTTGAGATGTTTATTTCTACCGTAAGTCCCTTTATCATCCAAAGGAGGATCGTTAAGATTACCTTGCTGTTGTTGAGATTGCGAAATGGTCTTAATCTTCCTAGGCACAGAAGACAAAGCAGGAAGGAAAATAGGGGAAAGATTGTGCCTGAGGCCCCCACCTCTATTCAAAGGAGGATTTTCCAAGTTCGCATAAATTTTCCTTCCTATTTTCCTTCCTGCTTTGTCTTCTGTGCCTAGGAAGATTAAGACCATTTCGCAAGCTCAATAGCAGCATGGTAATCTTAACGATCCTCCTTTGGATGATAAAGGGACTTAGAAATAAACATCTCAAATAACCATGACCTAGCCCCAGGTGCAAGGTCACACAGCCACCCTAGAAACATATTTAAGGTTTCCCTTACAAACTTTGCTCAGCCTGAAGAAGCTCCTTGGATAAGGAGCGAAACGTTTCCACTGAGAAAATAGAAATCCAGTTGACATGATTCAAGCTACAGACAGTTTAGTGAGGCATTTCTATTTTTGTATTTCCTAATAAATCTACCTTTACTTCAAATATGAATGTATATTAGTATTCATTTTAGCTACGGCCATTCTCTGCATCCAAGGTAACTAATTATGAATATTTATCTTTGTTTCAATGGGATGCTCTGCTACTTAATTATTTAGTATACTTTCAGATCTCCCAACACCTTCTTCCTGGACTATTCAGGCAATTTTCTTGCAAAGTATTCCAGAGAAAAACTCTAAGTAGCCATGTTTCTTATCTCCTAGCCCTGTCAACATCCTCAAATGCTGATGATTTTGCCTTGGAAACTCTTATATTCAGGGTTTTTTTTAACAGCTCAAAAGGCAACAAGAGGCATACTAATCTGGCAAGCTCAGAAATGAAATGCTAAGGTTTGATCACCTGTAAGAAGGCTGAAGCGTCTTACAGGGATCAAGCAGGTGCCTCCAGAAGCTACAGAATAGTAAAGGAGTGACATCTAAGGGCATCTGATCTTTGGTCTTTGTCATATAACATTAGACTTATCTTGCTTTCTTTTCTACACGTCACTATATGTTCTCCCTTCTAATGTTTAGCCACCAATTATAGCAACCATATACCTGAAACTGCAACTACTCATTTTTTACCAATTCGCATGGAAGCATTGGCTCCCTCTGAAGTCTTCAGTTTTAAACATGGAGCCTAGGAATCCCCAGCATAGTGCCTACAGCATCATTTTTATTTCCAAAAATGCCTCTGGCTCCAATGACCTACATTCACTTTCTTAGAAAATAAAAATGAAGGATTGGGCGCTCCAGTGTTTTGGTTGTAAGTGCATTTCCTTCCCAGTACAAAGGTACAGAAATGTAGGACAGAGCATTTTATAGAGAGGGTGGCTAGGGAGGATAACCTTTTTATACATCTGTATTTTGTGACTGGCTTTGCCCTCAACAGAAGCCATCTTGTGAATGGGAAAGCCCGCTTCCCACAGCCATTTTACAAGAGTGCTCATAACATGTTTGCAAAATCCCAAAAGTCAAACAAAGATATGGGCCCCTGAATACACTATTTTTTTTATGAAGATGTCTTACTTTTTCGTAATAAAGCCATATGGCCCTTTCATTTAGTTGCAGCCTGTGGATGAAGCAAGAGAAAGAAATGTGAAAGTTAAAACACAACAAAAATGTCAAGTCTATGCTGAGACTTCTAGAGGTCCAAGTTCAATACATTTGGGCCTGAAATGTGTAAACAAAGCTTGGAGGGATGCAAAGGTTCTCTCTTACTGCACTCCACCATCATTTATGCAACACTTTCTGCTCTTTTCTTTTGTTTGTCTCTTCAAAAATTGACCAATGAGAAGCAACTGTATATACTCTGTCTGCTATCTACTGTACCTACATGTACACCTACAAAAATGAAGAGCTCTTTCTCACCATTCTTTATACCAGTGTTTCTCAACCTTGACAAATTTAAGATGTGTGGACTTCAACTCCCAGAATTCCCCAGCCAGCATGCACATCTTAAAGTTGCTAAGGTTGAGAAACACTGCTTTATACTATCCTGGCAACTATGAAATAAATAGTGAATGTTAGCTTTGCCCCCAGTTTATAGTACTTTCCCTCAACCGTGTTAGGAAAAATAACCTAAGTTTGTATTTAAATAGATTTCAGTATTCTACCTAACGTAATACTGAAGTGTTGTTAGTAAATTGAAGAAAGGATAAACAATGTGACATTATTTGCCATAACGTTAGCAAGAAAATCATGAGAACTATGAAAATTAAATGCAGTCCATTATCATAATGGATGATTTTAACCTAAACACTTTTATAATTCCATATTGTCAACAAAGTAATAATGTAATATTAGATCTTGTCACACTTTTTCATCAGAATTGTAATGACCTGAGACGTAATATTAAATGACGTGCACAGAGATCTTACATTTAAGGACTAGTTCTCCATACAGCAAACACAGTCATCTTTTAATATCTCCATTCCACACACAAATAATTTCTTTCTATCTTTTCTGGTACCCATAAGACACGTTTGCCCTTTCCAAGCATGGAAATTTAATGCAAAAATTTCTGTAAACTGATAATAATTATATCTATTCCTAGAATTGGCTAGTGCCTGCTTTTATTTCATTAATGAAAAAATCCTAAGAACAAAAGTAGAGTTTTCATTTTCGAAAATGAGATCATATCAGCTCAGTACCCTGCTGACATTTCAATACTTGGGAATTTGTTCTAAAGGCTGGCAAACTCTAGATCCAATAGTAAGATCACATAATAAAATAAGGGAGAGATGAAAAGAAAATTATGAATACCCTATTTCCAGCAGAATTCAAGGTTTTACCTTCCAAAGGCAGCTGCAGAGCAATTGTGGATTCTTTCTCCAGAAAAATAACTTCAAGCAAGCAGCTGCTGTGGATAGCTGGCCGATTCAGTGCGATCAACATTCATGTCAGAACTGCTTTTCTCATGGGATCCCCATTGAAATCCTACATGCAAGAGACTTCCAGGTCCTTTTTAGTTTCTTCAAAACTAGTTTGAAGCAGAATTGTTTTTAAAAAGATCTGTGATTTACTTGGAGATTATTTTTTTCCTTCCTTTCTCTGCGATTACGGAGCTGTACAGAATCCAGACGTTGGCCTGTTGGAGAGAGAGAGCGACATACCGTAAACTGCTTCCAGATGTGGTGAATAAGGCAGCTCCAGAACTGGCAAACTTTCCTCCTCCCGCCCTGGTGGCTCTTCATCAGAAAGAAAATTCCAGAGACGGAGGAAAAGGAAAAGATTTTAGGAAGAGTTCAAGTTTAGATTTATTTGAAGGTCATGTTCCTTTCTGAACATCATGAACAGAGAAGCATCCATAAATTTACAAGCATGAAAAATAAGCAACTGTAGAACAACCCCTGTTTATCTAAAATAATAACCTCAATATGTGTTTGTCTTGAGAAAGTAATTATAGATTCTGTACCTTTTGGAAGATACAATGCAAGGTTCACCACACAATGTTAAAACATAGTTGCACAAAAGTCATAAAGAATATATTTCATCTCTGCACTGTGGATATTTCAAGAGGAAATTAAACCTGACAGCTGAAGTGCAATGTACTATACTTGGGAAGCTGTCAGGGGCATCCATGGAGGGAGGCGGTGTGTCAATCCAGGCTCCTTTTTACATGTGTTGCATGATGCACCTAAAAAAGAGATCTGATTGTACAGTCACAACCACCATCTTGACTTTTTTTTAACTTCCCCCTTGCAGATGCCCCATGTCCCTCCCTCATCTTAGATGATCATCCCCCCTGTGGAAATAACATTTAAAAAAAGAGTTTTTGCACATCCCCATCACAAAAACAGCTATCTTACTGCCTTAAAAGAGAGCTACCTATGCTCTAACAAACAACTGTTTATGCTGCCCATCTTGAATGCAAACTGATAGCTGCTGCAGGAGAAAAAGGCTGTGTCACAAAGCAGGCATTGGTTACTGAAAGAGAGGTAAAAAAATCAGGAGTCTGGTAGCACCTTTTCCAACTGACAAATCTTATTAAAAGGCATACACTTTCATAAGCTGCAGCTTGTTAGTTGGAAAAAGTGCCACCAAACTCCTGATGTTTTGCTATCATAGACAAACACAGCTTTCCGCCTACAGTTAAAGAAGGTGTGGCCTAAGAACAAATTTAATTAGAATCAAGTTATCAAAACCATTTAGTCCAAGGAGTCCAGCTCATGACTATTTACTGCTTGAATCCAAATTAAAATGTTCTCGACAAATTTCTAATAGAATCAGAGCTAGAAGGGGAAACTTCATTACTTCCATGAGAAAGTAAAAGGGATAGGGAAGTTGTGTGATAAAGCCTCTCCCCTAGATGAACCACCATATAGTTTTCTAACTTCCATGCTGAACAGGACTTTCTTATACACATATTTGTACAACTCTGCTTATCATTCTGATTTAAACTCACTGGTTAATTTCACTATTTGATCTGGGCTGCTGCACAAAGAGAAATTTTGTGTAGCTTTGTCATGTCCTACTCCAGGAAATAAAGCCAGACTGCTCACTTGAGGGAATGATATTAAAGGCAAAACTGAAGTACTTTGGCCACATAATAGGAAGATGCTGATGCTAGGGAAAGTGGAAGGCAAAAGGAGGGGCCGACCAAGGGCAAGGTGGATGGATGATATTCTGGAGGTGACGGACTCGACCGCGGGGTAGCTGGGGATGGCAACGGCCGACAGGAAGCTCTGGCGTGGGCCGAAGAGTCGGAAGTGACTGAATGAATAAACAACAACAAATTGTCATGTCCATATCAGTTTACTATCACATGCTGTAAACAGAATTACCTTTGAAAAATGTACAAAAATTACAACTGAAAGAAAGAAAGGGATGGGGAAATCTTTTTTAAAAATACACTCATTAATGATTCCCCATTTGTTTCTGAGCAAAATTCAAGATATTTATTATTTCTCTTGTGCTGTGGTTTTAACAATTAACAAAGTATTAGATTTTAGACCATGGACCACTGTAGTAGGCCCATTAACTTAGAAATGCAAGTTTAAAATATGTTAATAAATTTAAATAACTGCTTGAAGATGTTTAATGGGAAGCTGTCATTTTAAATGAATACATAAACACTGGTTCAGTCAATTTGGCCTCTATATGGACAGCAACAATTGCATGCAGTCTGATTAAGCCCAATGTTTAGCACATGTATGTTCTCTAAACAATACATGTTTTCATTGTAGGGTAGTGTACAGATATGTGTGTAAAGCACTCGGCTTGCAAGCTCACAATGTTGCACTCCCAGGAAACAGTTTACCCTTTAGCTAAAGGCATATGATGTTGGCTGGCATCCATCACTATTTGGACAGGACTGCAGGCACATATGTGTGGTGGCATTTTGAACACCACTTTTTAGACAAGTCAATCCAGAGCTGCAAGTCTGTCTCCTTCAAGGTATGATTTTCTGCCAGCTCATCTAAGTTACCTCTGTCCTAGACAGATGCTCCTCTAAGTTACCTGCACTGCTGCTCTCCTAGAGAGATGCTAAGGTAAAGGCAGAAGATACAGATTTTAGAGTCCAGACCAGACAGATCAGGCATACTTCCTGTGGTGTGGTTTGCTTACAGAGATGGGCTCAATCACCCTGGAAATATCTTGATGCAGCATGTATGGCTACTGTATGTATGTATGTATGTATGTATGTATGTATGTATGTAATGTACAGCTACTGGAAAACTCTGCTGCCTTCTGGTGACTGTCTGGGTTTTTGCAGCCCAGAATTGATATCCCCATGTACAGAGGAATCTGCATTGGACCATTGGGTGGTATTATTATTATTATTATTATTATTATTATTATTATTATTATTATGGTTGGTTGCACAGCCAGCCAGATATTTAGACTGGATTTGGCATTTTTGTCCACCTATCGAGTCCTTCCCAAGGACCTGGGATAGGCAGATGTTGTTTAATAATATTAAATATATTGTTGCAGGATGTAAGCTGTTCCAAAAAATGATAGAATGATCCAAAAAACGATATAATGATCTCAATTCAAATCCAGGGTAAGCCATTTAACATCACAGTGATCCAAATATACGCCCCAACCACAGATGCAGTTCTATGAGGATCTGCAGCACCTACTGGATAATACACCAAAATGAGATGTTATTTTCATTACAGGAGACTGGAATGCTAAGGTGGGTAGTCAGACGACACCTGGAATTACAGGCAAGCATGGTCTGGGAGAACAAAATGAAGCAGGACATAGGCTGATAGAATTTTGCCAAGACAACTCACTGTGCATAACAAACACTCTCTTCCAACAACCTAAAAGACGACTTTATACATGGACTTCACCAGATGGTCGACACCGAAATCAGATTGACTACATCCTTTGCAGCCAAAGGTGGCGGACATCTATACAGTCGGTAAAAACAAGACCTGGAGCTGACTGTAGTTCAGATCACGAACTTCTTATTGCAAAATTTAGAATCAGACTAAAGAGAATAGGGAAGACCCACAGATCAGTTAGATATGAGCTCACTAATATTCCTAAGGAATATGCAGTGGAGGTGAAGAATAGATTTAAGGGACTAGATTTAGTAGATAGGGTCCCGGAAGAACTATGGACAGAAGTTCGCAACATTGTTCAGGAGGCGGCAACAAAAAACGTCCCAAAGAAAAAGAAAACCAAGAAGGCAAGATGGCTGTCTGCTGAGACACTGGAAGTAGCCCAAGAAAGAAGGAAAGCAAAAGGCAACAGTGATAGGGGGAGATATGCCCAATTAAATGCAAAATTCCAGAGGTTAGCCAGAAGAGATAAGGAATTGTTTTTAAACAAGCAATGTGCGGAAGTGGAAGAAGACAATAGAATAGGAAGGACAAGAGACCTCTTCCAGAAAATTAGAAACATTGGAGGTAAATTCCAGGCAAAAATGGGTATAATGAAAAACAAAGATGGCAAGGACCTAACAGAAGCAGAAGAGATCAAGAAAAGGTGTCAAGAATATACGGAAGTTCTGTATAGGATTCAAGCCACAGACTGTATAGGAAGGATAATAATATCGGGGATAGATTTGACGGTGTGGTCAGTGAGTTAGAGCCAGACATCCTGAAGAGTGAGGTTGAATGGGTCTTAAGAAGCATTGCTAATAACAAGGCAGCAGGAGACAACGGTATCCCAGCTGAACTGTTTAAAATCTTGCAAGATGATGCTGTCAAGGTGATGCATGCCATATGCCAGCAAATTTGGAAAACACAAGAATGGCCATCAGATTGGAAAAAGTCAACTTATATCCCCATACCAAAAAAGGGAAGCACTAAAGAATGTTCAAACTATCAAACAGTGGCACTTATTTCACATGCCAGTAAGGTAATGCTCAAGATCTTGCAAGGTAGACTCCAGCAATTCATGGAGCGAGAATTGCCAGATGTACAAGCTGGGTTTAGAAAAGGCAGAGGAACTAGAGACCAAATTGCCAATATCCGCTGGATAATGGAGAAAACCAGGGAGTTTCAGAAAAACATCTATTTTTGTTTTATTGACTATTCTAAAGCCTTTGACTGTGTGGATCATAACAAATTGTGGCAAGTTCTTGGTGGTATGGGGATACCAAGTCATCTTGTCTGCCTCCTGAGGAATCTGTATAACGACCAAGTAGCAACGGTAAGAACAGAGCACGGAACAACGGACTGGTTTAAGATTGGGAAAGGAGTACGGCAGGGCTGTATACTCTCACCCTACCTATTCAACCTGTACGCAGAACACATCATGCTGGGTTGCAGTTAAACCTCAAAAAAACCAAGATTATGGCAACCAGCTTGATTGATAACTGGCAAATAGAGGGAGAAAAAGTGGAGGCTTTGTATTTCTAGGCGCAAAGATTACTGCAGATGCTGACTGCAGCCAGGAAATCAGAAGACGTCTACTTCTTGGGAGGAGAGCAATGGCAAATCTTGATAAAATAGTTAAGAGCAGAGACATCACACTGACAACAAAGGTCCACATAGCTAAAGCAATGGTATTCCCTGTAGTAACCTATGGCTGTGAGAGCTGGACCATAAGGAAGGCTGAGCGAAGGAAGATAGATGCTTTTGAACTGTGGTGTTGGAGGAAAATTCTGAGAGTGCCTTGGACTGCAAGAAGATCAAACCAGTCCATACTCCAGGAAATCAAGCCAGACTGCTCACTTGAGGGAATGATATTAAAGGCAAAACTGAAGTCCTTTGGCCACAGAATGAGAAGACAGGATACCCTGGAGAAGAAGCTGATGCTAGGGAAAGTGGAAGGCAAAAGGAAGAGGGGCCGACCAAGGGCAAGATGGATGGATGATATTCTGGAGGTGACAGACTCAACCATGGGGGAGCTGGGGATGGTGACGGCTGACAGGAAGCTCTGGCGTGGGCTGGTCCATGAAGTCACGAAGAGTCGGAAGCGACTGAACGAATAAACAACAACAAGCTGTTCCAAGTAAAGCTGCCTTTTGCAATTGACTGATGGTGATTTGTCAGTGCCAATGGTGTTCAAGCGGTGCTCCAGATGTTTTGGAATTGCACCCAAGGCACCTATTACTACTGGTATATCTTTGCTTTCTTTTGCCACAGTCGTTCTACTTCTATTTGCAGGTCTTTGTATTTTGTGATTTTCTCCAGTTCTTTCTCTTCTCTTCTGCTGCCTCCAAGTATTGCAATGTCCACTATCCAGACTTTTTAAAGTCTTTCTTATCAACAATTGTTAAGTCTGGGGTGTTGTGTGGCAGGTGCTTGTCTGTTTGAATTCTAAAGTCCCAGAGCACTTTAGCTTCTTCATTTTCTATTATTCTGTCTGTTTTGTGGTCCCACCAGTTCTTGCTTGCAGGGAAATGGTATTTCTTGCAGATATTCCAATGCACCATTGCTGCTACTTTGTAATGCTGTTGTTTGAAATCAGTCTGTGCGATCTTCTTGCAGCAGCTAACTAGGTGGTCCACTGTTTCTTCAGCTTCTTTGTAGAGACTGCATTTGCTGTCTGTTGCTGTCTTCTCAATTCTGGCTTTATATGCATTTGTTCTTAAGGCTTGGTCTCGTGCAACCAGAATTAGCCCCTCTGTATCATCATCACCACCACCATCATCACCATCACCATCACCATCATCATCGCTGCTGCAACCTCGTTCCACTCATTCCCCCCCCCGCCTTCCTCCGCAAACTCTCCCCAGCAGCTGCCTCGGACCCCGCCGCGGTGCATTGTGGGCGTGGGCGGATAAAATGGCGGCGGGCGCCGCTGCCCTGAATTGGAGGCGCGTTTCTTCCTTCACGGGGCCGGTACCCCGATCTCGGCACGGCCACCGCGCCGTGGCGATCCGCGAGCTGGTCATCATCTTCGGGGGCGGCAACGAGGGCATCGCCGATGAGCTTCATGTGTACAACACCGGTGCGGAGCGGGGGAAGAAGGGACAGAAGCAGGGCGGGCTCGGTTACCCTGGCGGGGCGCTCCCTCCAGCAGCTGCTTCGCTCGCCGCGAGGCCCTTCGGCGGGGTGGTCGCAGGGTCTGGCTGGACGGGAGGGAGGACGTGTCCACGAATGGACGCGGAGGGCGCCCGGTGAATTGCTGGGGCTGCTGCTCCATCCGCGGGAGCGAGCGCCGGGGTGTCAGCCCTCTGCCCCAGCATGGCTTCGTGGCGGACCGAGATTTCTGCTTTAATCCCCTGTTGGGCTTTAAGGGGACACGGGGGCGTGTGCATTCGCTGACACGGGGCCGGCCCTCTGCCTTTATCGAGGGGAAGAGGCTCCGAGGGAGTTTTAGCTCAAGGGCATCTACGCCGCTCTTGGGTACCGCCGCAGGCTTAGTCCTTATACTCTGGGCTGCGCTGCGGTATAGCCTTTTTTCACTCTTTCGTAACCTCGGTGGGGTAAAGATTGGCCACTGAAGGGTGGGAGACACCCTTGGCAGGCTGCCCTAGCAAGGTGCACTCAACCACCGATTGACCAACGGCATTTTAGCTTAACGTGTTGCAATAAAGTGTGCCAACATAGAAAATTGGGTTAGCTGGGTAAAGCCATTGTTACATTAACTCTTGGTATATTGCTTTACATTTACAGAGTTGTATATATTTCCTATTTCCAAAGGCATAACCTTGGTCACTGCGTGCACCTTTATTTTTGTCATAAATGACCTATTCAAGCAGGGAATTACTATCTTAGAAAGTGTTGTAGAAGCAGGGAATGAAGCTATTTTAGGATCTGAGGGTATATGTATCTTTTTGTGCAGTGTGTGTATAAATACAATAATACAATAATAAATAATAAAATAAAATTCTTGCTACCATCTACCTATATGTGTGTGTGTGTGTGTGTGTGTGTACACACACACACATACACACACACACACACACACACACACAAACATATACGCACAGATAAGTATAAGTGAACACTAGCTTTGAACATAGTCAAAATAATACTTTATTTTGACTTCTGCTCCCATAACATATAGCATACATGGAGTAACTTCTGTCTCTTGTAACTGCCTGCTGGTGATGCTAATCAGAAGTCAGATAATCAGAGTTGTGGGCTCTGAAGATGAGCGTAGCAGTGAAAAACTCTTTATGCCTGTTGAATATTGACATGCAGTATTGTATCCAGCGGTGAGGGGGATTCATGTAAAGCTGTGCATAATAAAGAATATAAGTGATGTAGGTATATAAATATATAGATACAATGTAGGGAATATGGATAAAAAGAGTACCATGTTGAGAACTGGAACGTTATCAAAACACTTTTTTGTTAAGTTTGGGTAACCATGTCTGGACCATGTAAAATACTTAAAATTTACTTTTATCACTGAGGGCTTGTGAGTTACTTATTGTATGAATAATTTCAATTATGCTTTCTAATAAAAATGCTTTGGGTAGGTGGATAAATGAAAAGGTATTGTGAATGTATATTTAAAAATATAAAAAATAAGATTATATTGCTATAAGCATGGGTCAAGAAGCGACTAGAAAATTGGAAAGTATATTTGGTGAGAATATGTGCAGGCATTTGAGTCTGTATTAGGATGCAGAGTAGAATGCTGAGTCCAAGGAAAAGATTATATGTACCTAGCAACAGTGTATTGAGGGGTTGTGAATGGAGGGTATAATTTGTTTGGAAATTTGCACATGGGGAGGGAGGCATATGCAGTAACAGATTTGAATCTTTATTATAGACCTCCAAACAGATGGGATATAAAGCTGCCCAAAGTAGGCTGTGATAACCAATTAGGTTTGCTGAAATTGGAATACCTCAATGGATGTGATTTGCCTAGCTAGTAGAGCTAGAGGTAGATGGTAGCAAGAATTTTATTTTATTATTTATTATTGTATTATTGTATTTATACCCCGCCTATCCCCTCCCTAACGGAGGACTCTAGGCGGCTTACATACATAGTAAATTACATTTCATTATACAGTATACATTTTTAAACCGCGCGCTTAAGGGAAGGGGTAAGGGAACCGACTCTTCTGTGGCTACTGGACTACATGTCCCAAAATGCCTTGCGTCGGAGCCGGCTGCTGACATCCTGGATGTTGCTGCTTCGGGTTCCGCTGCTGCCGCCATTCGTGAGATCTTTTTCCGTTTGGTGGCCGACCCCCGACAGGACGCCAGCAAATTTACCCACTTAAGGTGGTACCCATTTATCTACTTGCTAAGCTTTCGAACTGTTGGGTTGACAGGAGCTGGGACTAGCAACGAGAGCTCACCTCGTTGCACGGGGGTTCGAACTGCCGACCTTCCGATCGGCAGTCTACAGTTCAGCGGTTTAACCCACTAGTTGGGAAAGGGGCTCTAATAGGTGTGAGGTGCATTTGTACACTTTGAAAAACACGTCAGCATCCAATTTTTCAATCCTTTTTGCTAAGGATGGATGCAGGAACATTTTTTTAAAGACCAGTGTTTTATGAAGTAGGTCCTTGTGTTGAGGGAAAGAAAGAGACCATGCTAAAATTGGATGCAGGAAGATATGAGAGAATAAGAGTTTTAACCTTGCAAATAAAATATAGGAATAGTTTTGGGTGCAGAGCCTGACCATATTACATTTCTTTTTTAAGTATTAATTTTTAATATACAATAATGTTTGCTGGGCAGGCTGGCAAAAAATAAATCAGGACCTACCTATTGATTTATCTGCAGTACTTTTGCATGGATTTTTGAAGATCAAAACTATTTGATCAAATTATCCCAAACCCTGCCCTAGGTTATTCTGCTAAAATGAAAAGTGTCTGGTAATTTGGTGTGGATATTTGTACAAAAGGATTGTGAGCTCTATTTTACTTAAACAGTTGAATAATAAAGGCGGGATAAAAATTAATTAAATAAATCTCAGTGTTTTATTCTATAAGTGCCTGTCTTTTGCATCAGGCTCTAACTGGCAGATCTTGGGATTGACTGGAAAGTAAAGAATCAAATAGTGAGTCATGTTTTCACTTTCTAGACAAAGAAAGGCATACATTTTTATTTGAGAACGCAAGGTCTAAAGCCTAATTAAAATTAATGAATATTAAAGTCCCATTGTTAAATTGAGGGATTCCATGTTTAAATGCTTGTTTTGATTTCTTGTTTAGAAGTAGTATCAGGCTCATACTATTAATTCTGACCTAGGGCCATTTTTGTGTGTGTTTTGCTCCAGCCACAAACCAATGGTTTCTTCCTGCTGTCAGAGGAGATATTCCACCAGGTTGTGCAGCCCATGGATTTGTCTGTGATGGTACCAGAATATTAGTATTTGGAGGAATGGTTGAATATGGAAGATATAGTAATGATTTGTATGAATTACAGGTATGGGTGATTTTCACAATTACTTAACTAGGTTGAGAATCCTGGTATCATTTAATAAATTATATTCTTAGTGGGTGCCTATATTGTTCATACTAAAATTGGAGGAGAATGGAGAGCCAGTTTGGTGTAGTGGTTAAGGCACCAGGCTAGAAACCAGGAGACTGTGAGTTCTAGTTGTTCTAGTCCTGCCTTAGGCACAAAGACAACTGGGTGACCCTTGGACTAGTCACTCTCTCTCAGCCCTAGGAAGGAGGCAATGGCAAACTACTTCTGAAATCTTGCCAAGAAAACTGCAGGGACTTGTCCAGGCAGTTGCCAGGAGTCAACACTGGCTTGAAGGCACCAAAACAAACAAAAAAAAAGAATACATATTGCTTATAATGTATGCTTGATGCATGGAAACAATATATAGTGCTCCTGCCCATACAGTATGTATCCATAGCACCAGACTGACTTGGGATTTCCTTTGCAATAACTTTTGCCAAATAGAATCCCAATTTATGGAAGATAAAATAAGCAAATCCTTATCTTCTAGATCCTGAAATGGCATCCATTGATAACAATACACTTTCCAACACATTATTTGATGGCCACCAAGCCCTCTACCTAACTTTATTTTTTTTTAATGGGAATGTGAAAGCTAGCATGCTGGAAATGAAAGAGCCAGCCTCCACTGTAACCTTTACTTCCATCAATCCCTCTGGTCCTCACATAGGTTCTAGAGGCATTTTTAGAAAATTGACTGACTGAAGCCCAGTGCCTTGCTTGCCTTCTGGTGGATGAGAGTTTGGTGGCTGGCACCCACAATACCAACCATTTTGTAATTTTGTAAACAATTTTGCTTGCATTTCTCAACGTGCTCTTATTCTATCTTCAAGGCAAGTCGATGGCTGTGGAAGAAAATGAGACCTCAATCCCCCTCAGCAGCTTTGCCTCCATGCCCTCGCCTTGGCCATAGCTTCTCTCTGTATGGCAACAAGTGCTACTTATTTGGTGGACTGGCAAATGAGAGCGAAGACTCAAACAATAACGTTCCCAGGTATGCTGATGAGTTTAGAACAGAATATTTAGCATGATTTGTTTAGGTTTTCTCACTTTTAAACAGCTGTATGGTAATAGCAATTAGAATGTACATAGTGGGCCTATTTAGTGTTGAAACCTATTTGCAATTACTAATAACGAGGAAGATTAGCAACCAACTGTTAAACTCTGATCATCCTTAAATCCAGAAATATAATATAAGCTTGATACTTGAAAAGAACAACAAAAAACCTGCTTATTAGTAGCTTTTGGAGCAGTTTATATTAAAATTATCTTAGATGTATAGTGAGATATGGTTTGATGGTTTTCGTTAATTGATAAAAACTTTAAAACTAATCAGTGACATTTCAAAACCTCTTAGTTTTGCTTTAGCATCTTAAGTTGCAATATTTGTACATACTTCAGTTTGAGAGGTTCGTTTGTTATTTAGCTTGTAGCCCATACTAACCTAAAAGTGGGTGATCTATTCCATCCCTTTTATAATTGGCAACCCAAAGTCATAGTGAATTAAAATAGTTTACAATGCTTCTGGAAGACATAATTTGGCAAATCTCCAGGAGAGGAATGTTGTTGTTTTTTAAAAAAAATTATCTTTTTCCTTTTGAAATCTGTTTTTACAAACATTTATTATACCAAAAGCCACTATACCAGATTATACAGAGAAGCCATTGAAATTCACAAACACCAGCACAGTTACAATAAAAAAGAAGAAAGTCTAAAAATTAGCAAAACCTGGCTACCAGTCCTGAAAAACACAGCCTGCAAAAGATCAACAAACTCAGCTCAACTACCAGGACATGGGAATACTTCTAACAATTAACATGCTAATCATGCTCAACAGCCACTTGTTAACATTTCAACACAACAAAAAACCCCACGTAATCTCCTATAACTTAGCTCTATAAATAGAAAACAAACATTGCCAAACATTACCATTCTACCTGAGCACAGAAAGAGCGCTTCTGTCTGTGCTCCTGCCCTCTGAAGATGCTGGCCACAGATGCTGGCGAAACGTTAGGAACCACAACTTCCAGAACATGGCCACACAGCCCGGAAGACCCACAACAACCATTTATTATACCCTTTGCAAAAAGGCATTGTTGTAAAAACCTAGGGATTGCATTAACAGGCTGAAGTTTCTTTATGGTAGTGCCATAGAAAGTTACAGTATTGACATTTTCTGTATTTCTAACACATATTAGATATTTAAATGATTTCTATGAATTGGAGCTACAGCATGGATCAGGAGTCATAGGCTGGAGTATGCCAGTGACCAGAGGAGTTTTGCCATCTCCCAGAGAATCTCACACAGCTGTTATATACTGTAGAAAAGACTTGGGAAATCCAAAAATGTTTATATTTGGAGGGATGTCTGGTTGTCGGCTTAATGACCTTTGGGAGCTTGATATAGGTGAGTACATTTGCAAGCAAAGTTGTGCAAATTATTTTTTAAAAATACACTAAGGAACTTCTGAATAATTCTGAAGGATTTGTAGTCTGATGGGAAAGTGTACATCAACTTGCAAAGTTATTGTTAAGCTTCAACCCTACCTTAATGCTGTTTCTTGTAGTACGCAGCGAAACAAGCAATTTTGCCCTAATGGATAATTGTAGCCAGTCCCAAGTCTCATCAAAAGTAGTTGTGTGGTGCCACATGTTTTTTTAAATCAGTTTGTTGCATTAACTTTTAATACTGCTAATATCACAAATATTTTAAAGAAACTACGGATTTTTCAAAAGTATGTCAAAATACTCATTGTTTCTCTGACAGTACTTATTTAAAAAACAAAACACTTGATTAAAAGTTTTGAGAGATGTCTTTGTCCTTCAATGCTTGTTTTGCAAATACAATAATAATTGGTAGGATACCGCAGACTGTAGAATTGAAGGTGGATGATAGTGGCACAGGTGTTATGCGGAAGGTACCATTTCCATAGCTTGCTAGTGTTGACATGAACAGGAAGCCCAGGGAAGTCAGTGTTGCTCAGAGATCCTCTTTGAGGGATGAAATGCAAGTGAAGAACTAAAGGTTGCAATTTTTATTTTGCTTGGCTATAATCTTCCATAAAACTTTATATCTGGAACTTTGATCCTGAAAAGTCTAAGGAAGATTACCAATTTTTATAGCATGTGGCACTGAAAAACAGAGTTCCATCATTTAAAATACTACCTTCTAAGGTAGCCACTAAGCCGTCTGGGTGACCTTGGGCCAGTCACTCACTCACTCACTCAGCCCAACTCACCTCACAGGGTTGTTGTTGTGGGGAAAATAGGAGGAGGAAGGAGTATTAGGTATATTCACCGCCTTGAGTTATTTGTAAAAAATAATAAAGGGATAGAAATAAAACAAATAAATAAATAAATATAGTAGACATTGTTGGGCACATATTCATCATGTTGTAACTAACTTTTTGTGCCTACAAGTATACTTTTCAAAAATAACCCTCCTTAGAATCTGTCTGTGCATGACAAATTTCCTGAAATCTGAAAAATGATACCTTATGAGAGTGTCCTACATAAATGTTCATGAAATTAATCCCTTCCATATGCTTTCTCTGTTCTTTTTCCTTAATAGAGACAATGACTTGGTCGAAACCAGAAACTAAAGGGACAGTGCCACTTCCCCGTAGTCTCCATACAGCCAATGTAATAGGAAACAAGTATGTCTGTTGTTAAAAGCTCACCTATAGAAAGGTACACCTAGTAGGAGACTGTTACTCTAGTGTTTGTATTTAGGGATCCTGCTTGTATGTGAAATGCAATGAGCTTCAGCCCATGAGAAGCTTGTCTGCAGATGAGGGGATCTAACTACAGGCCTCCAGGAAACTAAAATAGATTTCTTAAACATATGGTTTTTATTTGGGGACATATAATCCTCTGCGCATGCCCTGAAATTTAATTAGAAAGCCCATGACATCTCTTGGGAAGGAAAAGAAAAAGACAAAGAGCTTTGAAAATAGGGAAAGGCTTACGTTTGCATTGATGATAATAATACGTTGTTGCATTAGGAGGGGGAAAAAACTTTATAGCATGAAGTAGCATAAGAGAGTAATGCTAATGTCATATATCTAGAAGCTGCTATTTAATAACCAATTCACATGGTTTGTTTAAGATGTTGCAGGGTTATTCATGATAAATAAGAACTTGCAGTTGATTGCTATCATTGATAATACTGCTTTTTTATAACTTACGTAGTGTACTTTCTAGCCCTATTATCTCACTGGAGATGGGGGTTATACAATATAGATATATTCTTGTGTCCACTTAACCCCATCCCCCAAGCATACACTTTTGGGGCATTGCATTTCTATGCATATTTCATATTTAAGTTTGAGTCATGTGATCTGCATACCATCCTTGCTAGCGTGATGCTCAGTCTGTATATAAAACTCAGAGGAATTCAGAAACAGGATAGATGGAATATTTATTTCCCTACAATTACTGTGCATCAAGTGTTGCTAGAAATCTGACTAGGACTCAGGGCAAGGATATTTGCCTGCTGAACTCCACTAGTGCACTGTACACCAAACACATGTATTATCTAAGGTAAATAGCCTACATTGTCCACTTTTAAAAAAAATTATTTGACTTACTGTATATAGCTGCCTATCTCACGTAAGTGACTGGGCAGCTTACAAAGATCAGAACCCCCCCCCTTTTTTTTTTAATGATTTTTTGTGTGGAAAAAAAAAGATGATAAGAAAACAAGGGGAAGATAGTGTTTGGACTTCCCTCTCCATAAAATTCTGAATGAAACAGAGTGATTTCATGATTTGAAAAACATTGTTTGAAAGCATCTGAATTCTTTCTGAATTAGGTAGTTAGCTCAGTATGATTCTGTTATACTCTACTGTCCAAATACTGTGGTGTTTTAATGTATGTTTTTATAGTTATTCATGCTTATGGCACTATATAGTTTCACCCATCCGGCTAAGCTACAGGGTGATGTTTGCTTTAAGCTTAGTGTGTTCTGTGAACCTAGCCATTGTGGCTTATAAGCCATGATTTATGGCTCAACATATTCATAATTTCAACAAATCATGACTGAATAAGCCATGGATTAATGCAATTTATGAAGCCAGTTGAAATTGTTCTGTCCTTCCAAAATTAAGGCATAACAAGATTAAAGTAATACGTTATTTTAATGCAGCTTCAAAGCAACTGTAATAATCAGTTATGTGTTTAATACCTTCCTTAAAATCTAGCAAGCAAAGACAGCCCACTGCCAACATTACTGGCTCTTACTTAATTTCTTTGAATGTGTCTTACTGTTTGGCTTGGGAGGACTGGAGGAACGGGAAAGGGAATTAAGCTCAAGTTCTAGTTAGGAAACAGTTGTGCGTAGCTTATATGGTGAAGTGAAGCTCAGAGATTAATTGTGCTTATGTCTTCCCTCATTCTGTTCCTGTCTTTACCCTCCATTTCCTTATATTTGCAGAATGTACATTTTTGGTGGATGGATCCCACAGAGTTCAGATGAGAACCTCCCTTCTCAAGATGGGGAGTGGAAATGTACTGGGTCATTTTCTTACTTAAATTTAGGTTAGTATACTTCATTTCTGTCACTTTACAGAGTAACCCTGCATACAACCTATGTCAGCACAGGATATAATCTGCTATCGCTTTTCTGCATTGTGCATAGCAGGGATTTCACTAAATTGGATAACCCTGAAGACAACAGATCTCTACAAATAGTATGGTTGTGTCCTTAAAGGCAATATTCTCTATAATCAAAGGGTAAATCAATATGTATTACTTTGAGAGAGATTTTATGATAGTTTAAAAGAATATTTTGTATTTGCTTGTACTATAGTATAATACCTATAGTATAATAAATATGGTATTTATAGTTATATAGTATAATAACTATAGTATAATATGGTATTTATAGTTATATAGTATAGTAAATATAGTATAATAAATATGGTATTTATTTGTAAACTAGTGACTATTGATGTTTAATATATCATGTAGAGTTTTATTCTTTTAGTCTGGTTTTTTTCCTGGTTTCTGTCTTTTTTCCATTTAATTTTGGTTTTGGGGGGAATTTGTCTTTTTTTAAAAAATAAAAAGGGCAAAAAAAGGAAAGGAGGTTTTGAATCTCTAGCCTCCTTCCCTCTGGGCCTTACTCACCCTATTATATAGAGCAAATGATGAAACGTGGCATCTTCATCACATAAATGCTGTGAATTATGTACTTGCCTCAGGCATTGGGATGCCAGTGAATAGTCATGTCATTTACATGGTGACTCCACATGCGTGTCATCAGTTTTGACATCATTGTGCTTTGCTGTGGGTGCTGCTTTTTGTTATACAGTTAACCAGGACACAAAACTGCTTTTAAATCTAGCTCTATTTGTCTATTACATGTAAAAGTAGCAAAATAGATGTCTTGCCTTACAATTGGGTAGCTAAAGTTCAGCATTTATCATGAAGAAATTAGCTGAATTCTAAGCAATCTTTTTTTTTACCACAGAGATTTCTACATAAATTTTATATTTACTTTAGTACAATAGTAATTTAGAATGGATTAAAAAATCACAATAACCATAATGTGATTTGCTTGTTTTTGCTAAGCATGATATGTGAATAGGGTCAATAAACAAAGCATGATGTCTTTTAAGTCAATAAACAACTATTGAGAGGCTTATTGCTAGTTTAACTCTGGTTAACTATTATGTACAAATGGGTTGCATAGATTGTTTAGGATCTCCTGGTTTGTTTTGTATCCTGCCTCCAATGAACAGTGGTAACAGTGAACTTGCTCATTATGAGTTAGTGTGTATTAAGCAGTCAGTGATAGTTAATTTTTGCAAATCATAATGCAGTCAAATATTAATTTGTTTTTCTTTAATTTGTTATCAGATACTACAGAATGGATAAATCTAATTCCAGATTGCCAGGAAGATAAAAACAATTTGTTACCAGGTCCAAGAGCTGGCCATTGCACAGTCATTGTTGGTTCTCGCTTGTATATATGGAGTGGCAGAGACGGCTATAGGAAAGCTTGGAACAATCAAGTTTGCTGCAAAGATCTTTGGTATCTAGATACAGGTGAATTGGCTACCTAATACTTTCTGATAGCATTATTGATGGTGATAAAAACCTGGGCAGAATTAAATGTACTTGACATGATTAAAAATCAGTTATATAATATAAATGTGCAAGAATTGCTTTGTTCTGGGCCTCTACACTTACGCTGGATTTGCACAATCCACTAGGTTGAAACATGGTAAGCTTGTGGTTTAGTGTGTTATGAGAACCCAGGCAATTAAGTTAGTTCAGTAAATAATTATTTATTTAACCATGGATTTGCATATTGTCTGAACACAATTCTGGGGTTGATTCACTTCTAAGATTTCTGCCTTGTAGTTTGAAGAATTAAAAAAATACTGTTCACCCCTTCCTTCCCAGCTTACATATATGAGGAAACCATAGTTTTCTACTGTATCAAAACTTGGCAAGCAAATGATATTGAGGAATTTCACATCTGTGGGTTCAGGCATTGGGAGGGAATCTCTGAGGGAATTCTGGGAGTTGAAGTCCACACATCTTAAAGTTGCTGAGATTGAGAAACACTGCCTTAGAGCTTCTCACACCAGATGTCAGATGGGTTTGGATTACCTCTAGAATGTTAATGTTCCTTCTCTTCATTTGAGGGCTTGGCTTTTTTCTAAGGCATGCTGTGTACATAATTATTTTATTAGAAAAAATTAAATCTCCTTAAAGAAGACTTACATTTTATTGTAACTGGAATGTACTGTTCTCCTTTAAGAGAAACCACCAGCACCATCACAGGTACAGCTGATCAGAGCTACAACTAATTCGTTTCAAGTTAAATGGGATGAAGTTCCTACTGTTGAAGGGTACCTGCTGCAACTAAATTTAGATATGCCAGCACCTGTTGCAGCTGAAATACCCATTACTGTGGCACCTGAGCCACGATTGCCATGTGTGCAAGGTAAAGTAATACATTTTCCAAAAATAAAAGCAAGTTTATAAGTTGCATGAGTAAAATAGTTGCAGGACTCTTTCTTTTATAGGCAGAGGTGGGCAGCGGCCCAAAATTATACCATTGAATGTTAACAACTGCAGCAAAAAAATCAAAACAAAACTTTTTTTAAGGGCACTTTTTATGCCCCTTTTTAAGGCTTAGCTTTCCTAGAAATATTTAGAAACCTAATACCCCTAAAAAATAGTAGCAACTCAGAAGTCACCATCCCCATTCACAACAGCAATCATTAAAAAAAATGGAGAAAGAAGTGAATGCTTTAATCCATAAAAAGCTGCCTACCTCTGCTTTAAGGACTGCATGCGTTAATGTTAGGGTATTTTAGAAATATGGTCATTTTTTCTGTAGCCCCAAAACCTCTCTAGGGCTGAAATGAAAGTCTAGCAACAATTGGGCAATGCTATCCAGGTAGTCCTCACTTAACAACCATTCGTTTAGTGATAGTTCGGACTCATGACGGTGCTGGAAAAACCGACTTACGACCGGTCCTCACACTTAACAACTGTCACAGCGTCTCTCCCCCCCAGTCACATGATCAAGATTTAGGCACTTGGCAACCGGTTCACATTTATGACCGTCACAGTGTCCCATGGTCCCATGATCACCATTTTTGACCTTCCCGGCTGGCTTCTGACAAGCAAAATCAATGGGGAACTACGTGATTCACTTAACGACCATGTGGTTTGCTTAAAGATTGCCGCAAAAAAGGTCGCTTAATGACTGCTTCACTTAGCAACTGCAATTCCGGTCCCAATTGTGGTCGTTAAGCAAGGACTACCTGTCCTGTGTTGGGTTAAGCATTGGGGGAGGCAAGAAATGGGTGCGTAGTCAGAAATCAAGAATTCTTTCTCATAGTCAGAGGCACGCTAAGAGGTAATCTGTCAATTATTTCAGAAGTCAAAGAAAAACTGAGTTTGGGTCCTAGTTCAGTGAAATTCCAGAAGGTAATAACAAAAGAATGAAGTAAAAGTAAGGCAACAAAGAACTAGTACAACAGAGGCTTAAAAAAAAAAAGATGATGCTTCCAGCAATCTGCTGCTGCTGCTTGTTCTTGTGGCAAAGCTCAGCCAGCCAGCAATGAACAGCTCCCAAATGGTTTTGTACTGAAGGTTGTAGTTATCAGGACTGCGCACTTCCAGAAGGTGTTTCAGAGCACAGAGGAGTACAAATGTAGCACCTGTATAAGGCAGCCGTACCTTTTCCCATGGGAAAGAGAGACAGGTTACTTTTGTACTCCAAGGTGCTTCAAAATACCTTTGTATTTCAAATCAAAAGAGTTGTAGAGCTAAAATAGCTATGAGCTCTATCCTCACAAAGTTTGTACTCATCAAACTGATGTCTCTTATTCTCAAGACACTGTTGTTGTAATAGAATGCTGTGATGTTTCTTTGCCTGGGATTGTTCATGTGGGTTAGGTGGCAGTACAAGTGAGTCTGAATCAGAGTTCTCTGGATTCAGTTTTCTGGATCTGTCTCTTGTTATTTGGGATTGATTCTGGCCTAGCCTCTGTTCTAGCATCTTGCTTATTTGTTGGAGGTGGCGCCATGTAATCACCTAACCTGTCTTCCTCAGATCCTGCCATAACAAGCAAAACACAAAGTGATATAAGCACCCAGTTGGTCTTGCAAAGTTTCATTTTATGGTATACCTTTCAAATGTCAGAGGAGACGTGAAATCCCTCAACAAACCACAAGATTCCGAGGATGGAAAGAAAACATAATGTGGATCTTTTGAAGCAACCTGAACCTACTGGTTCTGAACAGTACTCTTTCTCAAAGAAACTTAAGAAGCCAGAATTGCAAATCTTTAAAAATGTTGTTTGAGCCTCAGATCCTATCATATACATCAACAAAAGAATCATAATTGATTAAGCTCCATGCTTTCTGAGATAACTAATTTCTTCTGAATCATCAATCCTCATCCCAGGATTAGGGTTGGCTGGTTGTTACTGGCAGAAGATTAAAAAAATGAAAGGCAAAATGGACTTGTCCCCCTCCTCTTTTAAAAATTCACCTGAGACAGTGAAAACTTCCTGCTCCTGATTGGTAATTTAGAGTTAGAACTTCGCAGTCTTTGCTGAATTGTGCCTACTATCTAGATTGATTAATTCAACTTAGAATCTGTGGGAGTGTCTTCTCTCCCTTTACTACAGACCACTTGCACATTTACACAGAAGAAGATTCCTTTTTTTTTTTTGCAGCAAATTCTACAACTAATGAATATTGTCCTTCTTCCAGGAACTAAACTGGATCTCCACCCCCAAACTCTCAGTGCCTCAAGCAATGTAAGTTAATACTGTGAAGAATATTACTAGGGATACTCCAAGTAATATGAATATGTACTAAAAATTGTAGTTTAATTGGTCTATATGATTATTAGCAAACAAAACCCTTATTACCTAGTACAGTGTTTTTCAACCTTGGCAACTTTAAGATGTGTGGACTTCAACTCCCAGAATTCCCCAGCCAGCCATGCTGGCTGGGGAATTCTGGCAGTTGATTGAGAAACACTGACCTAGTATTTTTTTATATTTTATATTTATTTCCAACTTATATCACCGCCCATCTCCCCCCACAAGGGGACTCTGGGTGGTTTACAGTCAAGTTAGTAATTAAAAACATATAAAATACTTTATACAATTTAAATATTAAAAATATAAAATCCAAGAGGCTGTTATGTAATATTTGCGAGCCGAACTCTACGGCGCAAGCCACCCCCAAGAAGAGCTATTACTCTTCCCATCCCAGGCGAGGTGGCAGAGCCAGGTCTTTAATTGCTTTCGGAAGGTCAGGAGTGTGGGGGCTAGCCTCACCTCAAGGGGCAGAATATTCCAAAGGGCGGGTGCTACTGCAGAGTAGCTGTTCTAAAGCCAAAATACTAATTTTGCCCAATCAAAACTCTCCAGGGCTGACTCAGATGTACCGGCTGCTTCCAAAAGGACAACTAACATGCAAAAGTTATACACCCAGGGAACCAGCAGTATGGTGATACCACTCATGCTGGTACCAACCCACCCACCACACCTACCCTTCCACTGCTTTCCTAACCAACCCACAGATCCAACAGAGGCATCTTCTGGGAGGGCGTGCCTGTGTACCCACCCTAAAGGCTCTCTAACATTGGTTCTCTCACCCCAAGTGAGGCCCGGCCTCACGCCTCTTTGTATCCCACCCACAGTAGTACCTAACCCAGGCTTGCCACCAGACCCACTGGAGAGAAAGTAGGCCCCTGGACCCAGTTGGTAGATGGATTTTCTGAAGGGGTCTCTATATCACCATTATACTATATCACTACCACATTAAAACTACAATTCAGTGACAACTTTCAGTGGATTTGGGAGCCCAATCCAAAGCTTTTTGAGGTTATAGGTTGCACATCCTGCTGTAGTGCTGGGAGCCAGTTGTACCCTACACACAGCAGCATGTGGGAGGATGAGGTAATAGGAGCCAGTTTTCATTTGAGTAGGGGCCAAAGTGGAGTATTCTTTCCTGTGTGAGCTAATTAGGGCTCTCCTCCAGCAGAATGAGCGGCAGAGTCCTTTTTGAGTCCCCCCACCCCAAAATTTCAGCTGTTAGTTCCTATATAAACTATAAATTATATAGAGATCATTGGAAGTGAGGCAAAAGATTCATAAAGCTGTTGCTTTCCAACCTGGAGCAGAAATAGAGGATTTCTTAGATGCTGACGGCCATAAGCATAGCTGTTGTTACAAAGAAATTGGTGCTTGTCCTCCCTGTCTAGGTGCAAATTTCCATTTCAGAGGCTAAAGCAAAGATTCCAGAAACTGAAAATGCGAAGAAAAACCATTCCGTTTCCAAAGAGTCCAATGCCCCTTTATGTTTGCCTGCTAGCACTTTAGGTAAGCAGCACTAAGTTGAAACTTATTTGTCAGATGTGGTTCCAGATATATATGGGACAGGAATGGATGTTAATGCTTTGTTTTTTATTAATGCATTATGGCTTTTCGCACAGTCAGCCAGATGTTTAGACTGGATTTGGCATTTTTGTCCAACAGGCACTGCCAGCCTCCATTTGACTTTAGGCAGTTCACAATATAATACCATAAAAACCAATATAAACCAAAAACAAGATCGGATCTGGGCATAGTATTCAGACAAAAACAAAAATAATACACAAATCCCAACAAGAGGCCCTATCCCTCTCAACCCAAGGCCTAGGAGAACAATCAGGTCTTCAAGGCTTTATGGAATGCCAGTAGGATGGAGCCACAAGGATCTAAGGGGGGGATTTCATTTGAAAGGGCAGGCACCATGACAGAACAGGCATGCTTCCTGGGTCCTGATAGGTGACACTGTTGTGACACTGTTGTGACACTGTGATACAGGTGACACGGGACCCAGAGCATACCAACTCTGCTGTCATGTACCAGCCAGGCAGAAACCATGGGTGATAGGTGGTCCCTCAAATAACCAGGCCCTATGCAATGTAGGGCTTTATAGGTCATAACCACCTTGAATTGTACCCGGAAGCAGACTGGCAACCAGTGTAGCTTGTGGAGCAGAGGTGTCACATAGGCATACCGACTTATGCCCATCACTGCCTGCACTGCTGCATTGTGGACCAGCTAAAGCTTCCAGGTGGTTTTCAAGGGCATGTAGAATGCATTGTAGTGGTCAAGCTTTGAAGTCACTAGGGTATGAATGACCACCTGAAGGGCCTCCCAATCAAGAAGGGGCACCGCTGATGTGCCAGATGGAGCTAAGCAAAGGCCCCCTTGGCCATAGCTCCCACCTGCTCTTTGAGCAGGAGCTGTAAGTCCAAGAAGACCCCCAAATTGCTCACCATTCTTGAGTGGGGAAGTACTATCCCATCCAAGAATATGGATGGAATGTCCTTGGATCCAGGGGGTCCTAATATTCACAGCTACTCAGTCTTGGTAGGATTGAGTTGGAGTTGGTTCCTCCCCATCCAGGCCGATGCAGCCTCGAGGCACTGGGATAGAACTTTGACAAGCCTGGGGTTGAAAGATATAATTGGGTATCATCGGCATTTTTATTTTATTTTTTTTATTTTATTTTATTTTATTTTATTTTATTTTATTTTATTTTATTTTATTTTATTTTATTTTATTTTATTATTTTATTTTATTATTTTATTTTATTTTATTATTTTATTTTATTATTTAATTTAATTTAATTTAATTTAATTTAATTTAATTTAATTTAATTTAATTATTTAATTTTTTTATTTTATTTTATTAAATTTATATAACCGCCCATCTCCCCCAATGGGGAACTCTGGGCGGTTTACAATAAAATAGTTAAAACAAAATATAAAACATCGCTATACAATATATAGAATAATAAATAATTCTAAATCCAGATGGATGGAATTGAAACGAAGGACATTATAAAGTTAAGGAGTTAGCCACCCCCATGAGGAGCTATCCTTTCCTCCTTCCCATGCCAGGCGGCAGAACCAGGTCTTCAGCTCTTTCCTAAAGGTCAGGAGGGAGGAGATCTGTCTCAACTCTGGGGGCAAGGTGTTCCACAGTGTGGGTGCCACCACAGAGAAGGCCCACCTCCTAGACCCCATCAGATGACATTCTTTGATGGGGTTCATAGCAGGCCCTCTCTGAATGACCTGGTGGGGCGGGTCGATAAAATGGGGATAAGACGGTCCTTCAGGTATTCTGGCCCCATGCCATGTAGGGCTTTAAAGGTAATAACCAACACCTTGAATTGTACCTGGAAGCAAACCGGCACCCAATGCAGCTCGCGGAGCAAAGGTGTTATATGTGCAGATTTTGGTGCACCCAAGATTGCTCACGCGGCCGCATTCTGCACCAGCTGAAGCTTCCGGATAGTCTTCAAGGGTAGCCCCATGTAGAGCGCATTGCAATAATCTACATGGGAGATGACGAGAGCATGAGTGACTGTTCGGAGGGCGTCGCGATCCAGGAATGGGCGTAACTGGCGCACCAACTGAAGTGCGAAAGCCCTCCTAGCCACGACTGCCACCTGCTCTTCGAGCAGGAGTCGTGAGTCTAGAAGGACCCCCAAGTTCCGCACCGGTTCCGAATGGGGCAGTGCTACTCCAACCAAAGATGATAATTTCCCAGAAGACGCTAGGCCATCAATCCACAGCCACTCAGTCTTACTAGGGTTCAATTGTAGCCTGTTGTTCCCCATCCAGGCCCTCACAGCCCCCAGGCACTGGGACAGGGTAGTCACTGCATCACTTACTTCACCAGGGATGGAGATGTACAATTGAGTATCATCCGCATACTGATGATACCTCATCCCATGGTGTCGGATGACCTCGCCCAGCGGTTTCATGTAGATGTTAAATAGAGGAGAGAGAACCGAGCCCTGCGGCACCCCACACAAGAGGGGCCGAGGGTCAGATCTCTCCTCTCCTATTACCACCGACTGGGAGCGGCCTCGGAGGAAGGAGGTGAACCAGCGCAAAACTATGCCGCCCACCCCCAACTCCCTAAGCCGCCCCAACAGGATACCATGTTCGATGGTATCGAATGCCGCTGAGAGATCCAAGAGAGCAAGGATGGATGCACTACCACCATCCCGCTCCCGCCAGAGATCATCCGTAAGCGTGACCAATGCAGTCTCCGTCCCATATCCCGGCCTGAAACCTGACTGGAAAGGGTCTAGATAATCCACTTCATCCAGGGTCCTTTGAAGTTGCAATGCCACCACTTTCTCAACCACCTTTCCCAAAAAGGGGAGGTGGGAGACTGGACGAAAATTGTCCAGGATGGTGGGGTCCAGGGCTGGCTTCTTGAGGAGGGGGCGCACCAATGCCTCTTTAAAGGCAGTTGGAACCACCCCCTCCGCCAAGGATGTATTAATCATAGCCTGGACCCATCCACATGTCACCTCCCTGGCTGATTTTACCAGCCAGGAAGGGCAGGGATCTAAATAGCATGTGGTGGGATTAACAATTCCACCCATCTCCCCCAATGGGGAACTCTGCATGTGGTGGGATTAACAATTCGAAGGATCCTGTCCACTTCCTCAGGTCCAACAGGATCAAATCGTTCCCAGATAATAGGGCAAGACCATACTCCCGGCATCTCCCCAGACTGCATTTCACGCATGGAGTCCAACTTAGACCGAATCCGAGCGATTTTATCCTGCAGATGCTCAGCAAATTCTTCCTCACGGCCCTGCAGGTGGGTGGTCAATACCACCCTACCCAAGAGAGATCGAGTAATCTTGAACAGGGCCGTCGGACGGCATTCTGCGGATGCAATAAGCGCGGAGAAATATTCACGTTTCGCCGCTCTTACCGCCACAAGGTAGGCCTTAATAGCGGCTCTAGATTGTGTTCGGTCCAATTCTGCCTTCGTTTTTCTCCAGCGGCGCTCTAGACATCTCTTCACCCTCTTCAAGACCCTCAACTCCTCCGTAAACCACGGGGAGTGACGGGTCGAATGGGGTTGGAGAGGTCGCATCGGCGCGGTCCTGTCCAAGGCACCGGCCGCCTCCCTATTCCAGGCTGCGGCCAATGCCTCCGCTGGACCGTGCAGCAGATCTTCAGGTATTACCCCCAGCTCCCTCTGAAACCTCATTGGGTCCATAAGTTGCCGGGGGCAGACCAATCGAATAGGTCCTGCCTCCCTGCGGAGTGGGGCGGCATAAGAGAATCTTAGGGATATCAGGACGTGATCTGACCATGACAACGGGGATAGTTCTAACTTTCCCCTCAGGACACTTTGCCATTGCTCTGACAAGAAAACCAAATCCGGAGTGAGTCCACTGTCTCGAGTCAGGTCCCGAATAATCTGGGACAGGCCCATGGCTGCCATGGTAGTCATAAACTCCCGGGCCGCTTCCGAGGCACGCCCCAGGGACGGCAAGTTAAAATCCCCCAGGACCATAAGTCTGGGGAACTCCACCGCCAACCCCGAGACGGCCTCCAGCAGCTCAGGCAGGGAGGTTGCTACGCAGCAGGGAGGCTGGTACAATAGCAACACTCCCAACTGTTCTCGGGCACCCAACTTGAAAAACAGGGTTTCACATCCGGATACTTGTGGAGCAAGGCCCCTGAAAGCCATCAAAGACTCTCTGATGATAACTGCCACCCCTCCTCCCCTGCCCCGGTCTCTCGGCTGGTGCCACACCTGAAATCCGGCTGGGCACATTTCCGAGAGGGCTACCCCTCCCTCTGGGCCCAGCCAGGTTTCAGTAATACACGCCAGGTCCGCCCCCCTCTCCGTGATTAATTCACTTATGAGAGGGGCTTTGTTATTTACTGACCTGGCGTTGAGTAGCAGCAGCCGAAAACCGGAGCCCTCGAGGATCTGCTGTCCAGAACCTGGGGTTGAACTCGGAGGACCGGAACGCGCCACCGATACTAAACATCGGGGGCGCCTTCCCCGAAGATGGCGTGTCCTCCGGTTCCCGTCATAATATCTCCTGCCCGTCACCACCTCGATCGAATTACCCACATTACAGTCCCCAGAGTTCTCTGGCCCGGTCGCCTCCACTCCCGAAACCCTCGAAAACCTGGATCTAAGCGGGGATCTCTTCCATCCATCCATCCTTTCACTCTCACTCTTCCTGGGGAGTCGTAGGCCCCCAGCGCAACTAGCAAAAGCTCTCGGCGCTGGAAAGCCTCAACCACCCATTCCATTCACCAACCCAATCACTCACTATGCCCCCTGTGGCCTCTCTCACTAGCCACAAAGGGGCAAACAGTCACTCTTACCTACCTTGTCTCTCACTCAGGGTTAGGTATTCTCTCAGTCCCATACAATCCTGGACCCCCTCCCGCCACTCTCACTTGCGGGGGGGGGGAACCACACTCACACAGAGACCCCGCAATTTCCTGCCGCCCTGGCAGTGGGGGTGGTTGTCCTTCAAGTAACCAGCAAGCTAACGCTATTGGGAAGATCTTCATTAATCCCAATAGTGGAGTCCAGATATGAAGTATATAAAAGTATACAAGTTCGTCCAATCTCGGGAGCTGATATTGATGATACTGAGCCCCAAACTGGCAGATGACCTCACCCAGCAGCTTCATGTAAATGTTAAACGAGGGGAGACAGCATTGAACCCTGCAGGACCCCACATAAGAGGGGCTTAGGGGATGACCCCCCCCCCAACATTAACTGGGATCAGCCGTGAAGAAAGCATGAGAACCACCATAAAATGGTGTGTGCAATTCCCAACCCCCACAAGCCAGTCCAGAAGGATACCATGGTCAATGGTATCGAAGGCCATTGAGAGATCTAAGAGCACTAGGATGGATGCACCACCTTAATCTGGGTCAAGATAATGGATGTCAACCATGGCTGAGCTGAGAAACAGTATTTACAAGATGGTTTGCAGAGGATGTTGCTGGGATTCCTCTTCCTGTGAGGACCACAGTGTTCATCAACAAAGGATAAATGAGATACCTTTCCAACACAATTTTTAAAAAATTATTGCTTTGATTAGACCAGTGTTTCTCAACCTTGTCCACTGGAAGATGTGTGGACTTCAACTCCCAGAATTCCCCAGCCAGCCATGCTAGCTGGGGAATTCTGGGAGTTGAAGTTCACACATCTTCCAGTGGACAAGGCTGAGAAACACTGGATTAGACAATATGAAAGTATATCAGAGACTTGATAGGAGTTACCTGTATTCTTAAGATCTACTTAGGATCACTGGTAGTGACACAGAATGCAGGACAGCTTTTCAGACACCATCTGTTTTCCTTTACTCTAAGATACACAGCAGATTATTTTTGAAGTTTCAGATATGTGCTTTGGTTACAAGAAGCCAATGATTACAGATTTTTTTAAAGCAAAAGCCCCCCCTTCCCACTCAAATTAGTTTCAGACAGGCAAACTTAATAGGCACGCTGAAGCTCTTTGATGAGGACTGATCTACACGTTCCGCAGATTTAAGTGGTCAAGTAAGTAAGTAAGTAAGTTATATTATTCTAAATTGCAGCTGAAGGAAGGTTCACATTTTTGAAGGATTCCCTGTTTCAAACACAAAATCTCTCCTCAATGGAAAAAAAATGAGCATACCAGAAAAAGACGTGTAGGGACACCCTCTCTTTGAGTTGTTGTTTTTAATAGTTTTTAAAGTACATTTAATGTGAGTAAACATTCAAAAAGGGCATCTTCTATAGCCTGAAGAGCTAAAAGCCATGGTTATAAGCCAGTCTGCTGCATGGATATTCCAGCTACATCTGAAGGAAAAGGATTTCTGTAGAAAACTAAAATGTATTATTTCTGTCTTGAGATCATCTCGCATGTGTGACGGGATTTTACTTTTCCACCTTTCAGGTCCTCAGATGTCAGCAAATCTAAATGAATTACTTGACCTTGATTCAAGAACTTCCCAATTAGATACTTCTACATCTGGCATAGCCTTCACCCTGCAAAATAAAGTAACTCAGCAGGCTGTTAGAACAAACTCATCAAATGGGGCAGTTGCAAAAGATGAAACTTCATCATTATCAACAGGTAGTTCAAACCTGGACGTTTGAGTGTTTCACATTTTGTATTTTGAATCTTAGATATCTAAGATAATCATCATCATCATGGTTTTTTTTTCATGGTTACTGCAGAGTTCCATTTCTTGAATAGTATCAAGATGTATATATCTTAAGATTTTTAACCAAGATGTGAATAGGTCTTTTAATGCATGCAGGCGGTGCCTTTGCTTGAATCAATAAACAATTTATTAACCTTAATTCCTCATTTCATTCAGATTGAGAAAGAATGATTGCCAGGTTTATACCAAGCCAGGCCATTAAACCAACTTTAAATTGTGGATGAAGATTCTGCTTTATTTTGAAGCTGATTCTCATAATTTTGAAGTTTAGATTATGTTGAATAGAACAGTTTACAATTTTTCAGCACTTGTGCAGGTATAAAGGTCATCAAATGAGTTTTCTAAAATGAAAATTAGTTGTACCTGCTCCAAATGAAGATGAGGACATCTTAGGCCAATCTGATACCATAAGACTGTCTTTTAGTTGGCCTGTTCTTTAACCAGATGATCTATCTTTATTTTGAGATCTCTTGGTGAAACTATTTTGTTCTGGACGTAATAATTTTGTACCAATCAAAGAGAAATAATAAAGAGAAGTAAGAATTTTGTTCAGCCTTCCCCTTATTCTTCTTTTGTGCTTTATGCTTTTTAAAAAAAATATTAGAATGTTAGATTTCTCATGGTTTTCTTCTCAACTGGAAACAATAGTTAATTTGGATTGAATGCTGATACTGTATCCTTTTTTTTTTTTACAATTTTTTTTGTAACCTCCGATACGTATACAGGATATGAAATTATCATGTTGTATGCACACAGTATAGATGATATTTAAGTTACAAATAACTGTATTTTAAGAGCTGCATTTTTTAAATCATTGGTAGAGATTTTTTGCATATGAGCTTAATTTTTTGTTTCCATATATTTGGTTTATATTTTGAGTGAAGTTGGTCTATAAATGTTTCAAGTTCTAATTAAGCTGCTGGCACCTAAAAGTACAATATAAACTGTTCACAAACCCTGCATAGCTGAACAATATTATTAAGCATATCAATATTCATTTTGTCATATATTTTAGTATATTCCAGGAATGGCAACCTTTTTAGGGGAAGGAACATGATTTAAAAAAAAAAGAATCTGGTGAGATATGGACAATATCTTGCAAAAGATATCATACGAGAATGTCAGAAACCTTATGATTTGTGATCTTGCTAGCGTTTTGACTATTTTTTTTAAATGAAGTTATTTTTATTTAATTTTGCATAGTCTAAATTGAATTCAGGTTATTTTTTTCATTCAGCATATAGTTATCTGTTCTTGATAGTCATGCATCACAGGAATTTTGTCAATTGCTTTCCAAATAAAAAAGGCAGCATTTTGCTTCCTGCACATCATACACAAATTTTATGAAACTTTATCTCTGAAAGACATTTCAGCGGTAGCTATTGATGGATTTCTTTGCTAATGTTTTTGTACCTAAAGTAAAAGAACTTCAAATGTGTTTCTCCTAGTTAAAGAGTCTCCGGTGCCCTCAGCTAGAGTCACAGTTATTAACCCACTTGATTCAGCTACACAGTCGCCTGTAAGTACATGACACATTTTGAGTAGCAGTTATTGCCAATTAGACTTACCATATTTGTTCGCCTACTTTTTTGTGACATCTAAAAGGAGGTGGCAAAGAATACAGACTGGTGGAGGAGGAATAGGGCATTCCCTCCCTTTTCTGATTAGGATGGAAATCAGAAAAGGCATAAATCCATCCTAGCCATAAATACACTGCGAGACAAGACAAACCTCCAGATGTAAACTTTTGCATTTTTTGCTAGGAGTATATGTTCTGTCACTTCCTGTGAAAAAGATTTTAATGAAGGAGGAAAACCTGTTTTCCTTAGTTTGGAAGTACTAAGAGAATGATCAGTGTCTGTAATTGTTGGTGGAAACTCAGGTGGTCATGCCATTTGCAAACTTGTCAGCTTTTATTCAGTATGCAATTTAATTGCTCGTTCCACAAAATGTATTAACTCAACCTAGCACTGGCAGCTATGACATCAAATTAATTTCAGCTGCTCTCTTGGCTTTTCTGCAGCCCAGTGTTGTACTACAGTATTTCTTAGAGGGCTGTTATAAGTGCTTTGATGACTTCAAATACATTGTATAAATGCTAAATGACGTACGTAGCGCTATCGCATATGTATGTTGAGATCTGCTCTCTCCTCCTAGCATTGACAGGGCCGTCATTATGGGATAGGGGGAAAGTTTTAATTTCTCCCACATTCAGGTCTCCAAGATTGGATTGTACATTAGACTCTTGATGCGGAGAACATCCATACTTTAACAATGCCTGCTCTTTGAATCATAGAAAACACCACCACCAAAGCAGAACGCAAGAGTGAGAACACAAGAACGAAGGTGGTATGATGTTGGCATTTTTCAGAGCAACACTGCGTTAGTGAGCCAGTTTTATTTGCTGCAAGAAGAAAAGGCTATGCTTTCTAGCAAGGTTTGTTGGATTTGCCTATTAAATAGTAACAACAAAATTAAGGTAGGGGCATGATTGGATCTTGGAAGGTTTAGATGAAGGAATTAACAGCTTATGTAAGAACTAAACAAACTTGTGCTTATTTGTTGTTCCCAGCCCTTTGCCATTCTGGCTGTTGTGGTTTTGGGATTGTTATACTTAGATAGTTCCTTTCTGTCACCAGCTAATTTTAAGGTCCTTTCCTATTTGAATTTGGGCACAATTTTTCCAAGACAGAAGTCACTCTCCAAAAAATAGTGGCAATGCTAATAAAGACCTAAATTCAGTGTCATTTATTTTGATTAATATTAGATATCATTAATATGACTATCCTCCAATCATGTATTTAACATTTTCAGTTTGATAACAACTTTTAGATATTTATGGGAACCACAACCAAGGTGTTCAGGGTCACGTTTAGCATTTGGGCTTTATGTTGTGTACTTTGATCATTGGATAGCATTCCAAAATTAAGCACATTTACCAGGGTGGGAGAGACTATATCATATGTTCCACTCTCCCATTCATGTCAGTGGATCTTAAAAGCATTCAAAGCTGCTTTTGCTTAACAGTTGGCTGTGCTGGAAAGCTCTTCCTAATTGGGAATTTAATCTAGAACATACTAGAGTGTTTATGATCTGTGTTTTAAAAAAGCAAATTTATGTTTTATTTGTCTTCATGTTTATTTATGTTTAGGGAGACAATACAGATATTCCAAATGACAGTTTACTTAAGAAACAGGATCTCGCTCCTGGCACTTTATACAGGTTCAGGGTTGCTGCAATTAATGGATGTGGTGTAGGGCCTTTCAGCAAAGTCAGTGAATTTAAGACTTGCATCCCTGGATTTCCTGGAGCACCTTCAATTGTCAAAATTAGCAAGGTAATAATTCCTTCCTTCCTTCCTTCCTTCCTTCCTTCCTTCCTTCCTTCCTTCCTTCCTTCCTTCCTTCTTTCCTCCCTCCCTCCCTCCCTCCCTCCCTCCCTCCCTCCCTCCCTTCCTTTCTTCCTTCCTTCCTTCCTTCCTTCCTTCCTTCCTTCCTTCCTTCCTTCCTTCCTTCCTTCCTTCCTTCCTTCCTTCCTGTGTATAAACCTGCCTAGGAAACTTTAACATTCACAGAAGTTTCACAGAAATGGCTGTACTTTGAAAAAGCCAGCAATGGTAAAATATGGCACTCTGAGCAAAGTAAACAATTTTGAGTTGACCAAAAAAAAAAAGGTGGTGGTGGTGGTGGAATCTGAGTGGACATTGGACCTTTGGTACAGTGGTTAACAATATGCATTCTTAGTGGGAAAATCTTGCTGTTAAATCTCAGGTTGGATGTTGGAGCAACTTTAGTCAAGATGTAATTTTTCTTAACTTCTATTTTACTATCTAGAACCTTAGATGTATATAGTATATTATAATAACTACCTTATAGGATTATTAGAGATATAACTCAAATACTGTAAGATCTCATTATCTTAGGCAGAGACATACGTATTTTGAAGGACATTATTTAATCCCAGATTGGCATATGATGTGGAGCCTGTTTTATTGAATAAACCATAGGTTGTATTGTCGAAGGCTTTCACGGCCGGAGTTCAATGGCTGTTGTGGGTCTTCCGGGCGGTGTGGCCGTGTTCTGGAAGTTGTGGTTCCTAAACTTCCACAACTTCCAGAACACGGCCACACAGCCCGGAAGACCCACAACAGCCATTAAACCATAGGTTGCTCTGTTCACAGATCACATTAAGTCAGAATCAAAGTACATTTGCAGACTTGAGCTGAGTTTTCACAACATGCTAAGCCAGAAACCAGCAAGCCACATTATGGCTTAGTACGTTGCGTGAACTGGCTAGTGCCTCCAAGTTTTTTCACTCAGTATTGAGGAACTTTAACTAATCTGCACTTACCTGAATTGAGAGAACAAAATTACAGTTTTCTCTCTAGAATTGTAAAGTGAGTCTTCTCCTGTTCCTTAGAGTGCAGACTGTATTCATCTTTCATGGGAGCCTCCAGTTTCACCTTCTGGAAATATCTTGGAATATTCAGCCTATTTGGCAATAAGAACCACCCAACTTCATGAAAATCCTAATCAACTTATGTTTATGAAAATCTATTGTGGCCTTAAGACCTCATGTACAGTGACTGCTGCCCAGCTTGCAAATGCTCACGTTGATCATACATCCAAGCCTGCCATAGTGTTCAGGATCTCAGCAAAGAATGAGAGGGGATACGGACCAGCCACACAGGTTCGATGGCTCCAAGGTAAAATGAACGATTTAATCAGATCTTTCTCAGTAATATGTGGAAACTTATTTTTCAGAAATATGCAGTATTTGACAATTTTTCAAATTTAGCCACTAGCATATATTGTAGCTTCAGGAGCCTTGACAAACTTCCTTTATTCAGATAATTAACCAACAAAAGCAGGTTGCTATAGACAACATCAAATAAGTCTGCAGTAAGACTCCATGTAGCAAGTCTGCTAACATAACTTGGGTGGTGGGGGAACAGTTGTGTCTCTTTGACTACCAGCAGTTGCCTCCTCTCCTTCAGGGAATTCTAGAGATTCATAGGTAGCACCCCACCGTAACGTACTTGAAGAACACCTATCTATCAACAGTGGGCTACTCCTTGTGAAAAAACTTCTTAACTGCTCTACAGAAGAATGAGTACATCTACATACTGCTTCTTAAGAGTCTAGAACACCTCCCCCATGAGGAAAGACTATAGCAGTATTTTAATGTAATGATAGGCAACAGGAGACTTGACAGAAGTGTAAAAACTATATGTTTAAGTATGAGTTGAGTCAAGAAATACTTCTTTTTATCATTCATGAACCTCCCTACATTTAGCTTTAATGGATACACTTGAGGTAGTATTGATATTTATGTAGATGATAGTAGTGAGATAAATAATGAGTATCCTTTCACCCTTTCTCTTGGGGTTCAGGAGTATCCATTAAAACTAAAGGCAGGGAGATCCAGGAAGGATAAAAATAAGTATTTCTTTACTCTGAAAATACTTAAACTATAGAATTTGCTGCCATAAGAACTGACGATAGCCATCACTGTGGGTGCTTTTAAAAGTAGATTGGACTATCAGTAGCTACTAGTATTTATGGCTATTTGGTACATTGCTATCACAGACAGCATGCCTTGAACCTTGACTGCTAGAGAGAGAGACAGTGGAGGAAGGTTCTCCTCCTCCTGCCCATGCTTGCAAACTTCCTGAATGCATCTGCTTGGCCATCTGGTGACTAGAAGGACCCTTGGGTGGATCCATCATTTTATAAATTTTGTCTTAATTGCTAACATATGAACTCCAGAATTAAATTTTAGATTTAGAAGGTGAATGCGGAACCAGCTCTCCTCTCTTCGATAGATGATCATCCTTTTTTTGTCTTTTGCCTCCTTTTAGTAACCTGTAGCCCCAAGACTATGCACAAGACACAATTGTTGCTGAAAATCCACAGCAGAGTTTCCAAACATCCCGAGATATGAAACACCCAGAAACTGTAATTTCAATTCTAAAATCAGTTTAACATAAATTATAAAAAACTCCCTCTAACTACCAAACAAACATTCTGGTCCTAGCCATGTCTATAATGTAGCTCTGCCCATTTTTTATAATTAACTAACAAAAGGTTGCCTATCCCTATTTTGTTCAAAGCATATAGTGTGGTGAGCAATTTGGCACACAATCTTTCATTTGGATGGTCAGGAATAAAGCCAGTCCTCATGTTACAAAGTAATTTTATGGAAAGCCTGTCCTGAATGCTTGGAGATGTAACAAACCTTTCTCTTTCCTTACAGAAATGAAAACATCAAGCTCAAAATAGAAGCAGGATATTATACTGCGAATTGTGAATGAGCAGTTAGTACTCTTGAAGTTTTGTGAATCTTCCAAATATTTAATTTTATGTCAGCTTGACTTCACAACATCAGCATTGTGCAGTCTTGAAAAACTCGGCCTATAGTGACCACATTTTTCCATAGTACTTTATCCAGCATGGTCACTGGCTACTGTCCAGAGGGTTATGTAATCATCTGAATTTTTGGAGCGTCTTCCTTTCAGTATCTCCTAACACAGAGATCCCCAGTTGTGTTAGCTTCCAACACATAGGAAAGGGCCATAGCTCAATGGCTGAGCATGTGCCTTGCATGTGAAAGATGCCAAGGTAAATCTCTGGCTAGTCTAGGTAGGGCTTGGAAAGGCTCTGTCTTAAATCTCAGAATTGCTCCTGATTAATGTAGACAATCTTGAGTTAGATTATGGTCTGACTAAGGCTTCTTGTGTTCCTAGACATAGATGCTCAGCTACAGTTTAAGTTTCATTAAATTTAAAAAGCAGGTTTGTGATGTGTTACGAAAATCGCTTAAAGAGAAATTCACCGGAGGAGGGGGAAGAATAATGTGTTTTAAACATACTGATTTCTCTTTAAGCTGTTTTTCAGGACAGATCTGGAAATGTTTAAAACAGAGTCCAGAGGTTTGCTTGGGGAGCTAATGAGAGAGTCCCCCAAAACTTTGGTTGTGTGCACACCCTTGTGGATGATGGTCTGTAAAGCTATTGCAGAGTGAGCTGTTTGAAGACTGCAGCAAATATATAGCATCAGAGATGCTGAAAGTGAGTTATTTGGTTTTCAACAGCATAATAATGGCCTTTTCTAATTAATGTTGGCTGATTGAGTCATCTTTTTACAATAGTAACTATTTCAGAGAAATGTGATTTGTCTTATCCTTTTTTTAGTTCATTTTCGTGACATAGGGCTGCTTTTGATGTACAGCTTCCTTCATGGGTATGAGCCTCATCAGCCTTATAAAAAAAAATTAGAAACCAAGGCAATATGTATCCTTGTCACACAAAAGAGCACTTGTGTGCCTGCCTAATTACTCCCATGTTTTCAGAAGTATTTGTGGGAATGACTTGGAGGGAATGAAAGCCATCATATGAAAACCATCTCTGTAGAATGAACTATAGTTTGGAGCTGAGACAGCATATGCTAGGCTTTGTTGCACTGAGGATTTTATCCAATGAGAGATTAACAGACTGTTGAGTTAACATGATGGCCAGCCAAAGGATGAACAACTACTTCAAGAAGCAGAGGCTATATTCAGTCACCATGGTGGACACCACGGTCAACCTGCTGTATTCATCCACTTCAGGTTGCAATTGTGCACAATCTATAGGCCCACACAGCTCTGTCACCCCCATTTTTGTAGCATCAAGACTTACCTAAATTCTTAATTACCTAAAACGCTTACCTAAATTCCGCAGGAAATTGTTAATTTTTGATAGTGCAATTTTTTCATGGCTGTTTGTAAAGATAAGGGCTAAAATTGTGCTTTAAAGCCTTCTTACTTGCCACCTAAGAAGCAGATCAAAAATTTCTCCATCACCCTTCTGGCAGTTTCACTGTCAAGATTCCTGTGTCTTCTAGTATCCAGAAAAAAATGCAACTCAGGCTGCAAAAAACTGGCCTGTGCAATGGGTATAAATCCCATTGAGCTCAGTAGGGCTTATTTCTGAACAGTTTTGCATAGAATTTTACTGCATATTTTTTAGATGCTACCCATAATGCATAGTTTAATGGCCTCATTTTGCAGTGAAGGCAAAGTTGATGTGATGCCACAGGTCAGTACAGGTCTTCCAGCAAACTCTGACCATTTGGCTTAACACAAGACATTATAAGGTAGAACCCTAAAGATACACAAATTGCATCAAATGCAGTCCAAAAAGTACGACAAATCACAAGTAAGTAGATGTTGCTCCTGTTCCACCTGAATTTGATATATATGCAGATTTGTTTTCCTCTGGATTTTGTATCTATGTTTAGTGTAACAAAGATACTTTAGTTTACAGTAACTTAAAATGTATAGAATATTTTAATATATTCATTTTTGTAAATATTTTTCTAGTGTTTACAAACACGTATTCTAATCTTTGAGAATATCCTGATATGCAAATTGCTAAACTAGTCACTTCTGTTATGAAAAGCAGACTCTGTGTAAATGCACTACTATTAATTTCTCATGGGCATAGAAATGTTAAAATCTGTAGAAAGTTTGAACGTTTACAAAAGTGCTCCATAGTGAATGCATCACACACCCACAAAAGAAAGAAGAAAAAAAGAGAAAAGAATCCTATGCTTTGTTTTGGCATAATCATGCTATTTTGCACTAGTAAGAATTGTAACATTTTTGTGTTGCTTCCAGAAACTGTCTGTATTGGTCTAAAGTTAAAGCAGATTTGCACATCTTTGCATGTTTCTCTGACACACATTTTTCATGACTTTTCTCAAAGGCTTGGGATTTTATTTTGCTAATTGCCTTAGTTTCATATCCTAACATTGGAATCTTTAATATTTTTATCTTAATCATGTTATTAATAATGTGCCAGCTGCTTCATTCCCCTTCACAGTTTTTCTACATGGAAGAGCAAAAATGTGCACGTGCACCAAAAAACAGTCATCTAGACAATGTTCAAAATCCAGTGTGCACGTTTATCTACCACCTTATGTAGCAAAAATGTGTATGAAGCACTTATTAGGAATGTTAATTCGTTCCAAAGCACGCAAGTGTATTAAATAGAGGCATTTAGATGCTGTTTTATACATTAATAGTTGTTTATCATATTATAGCAAAAAGTGGCTAAATTGTGCCAGTATATAATATAGGCAGTGAATATAGCTTAATGATGCAATCCCACAGGAACATTTCTGTGAACGGTAGTGCTGTTTACATTAATTTGAGTGGACCTTATACAGGTTCCTGTGGATTGCATCCTTCGGCATCTAAATAAAATGATTTTTTAAAAAATAATCTCTATTTTGAAACCTGATTTAGTACATATGTGCAATAGAATGAATATTTTGCACTTCAGTTTTCCATCAATGCCTAAGAATTAAGATGGGAATTACTTGATCTACAAGGATCAGTTTTAAAGTGGATTATGGAAATAGTAATGCTTTACTATCATTCCATGTTCACATTTACAAAACCTCTTTGAGGAAGGCCCATTGTAATCCATTTTTAGATAGATAAACTGGGAGAAATTCACCTGAAGAAAGTCTGCTTTGGCTCGTTTCCTACATTACAGTAAACCACAAGATGATAGTTTTGGTTACCCCTTGTGATAGATGAACCAAGCCACTGTGGTTTGTATGGTTTATGGCTTACCATAGGGCAGACCGTCATGGCTTCAACAGACTGGCTTAGCATAATCCCAGTGAGTTCATGGCTTGTTTAGAATTAGAACGTGCTCCCCCAACTTCATCCCCAATACTTATTAATATTCCGAGGGAGATACATGTTCAAATAACGACTGCAAACAGTTTGGTGTATGGGAACATGTGGCTTGGTGCCTAGCTTAGTACCCTCAGATGTGTTGGGACTGCGAGTTTCAGAATAGTGGCTAAAAGCTTCAGTCCGAAGACATCAGGCGGGTGGCAGGTGGAGAAAGCCACCTTCAGATAGTAGAATTCCAACTTTACAATAGTTACACTGATGCAGCACAATCTGTAATGCCATGAAAAAACTTACAGCAGAATACATGTTAAAAGCTTCCTTGAATTGCTAATAAATTAAGTAGCACTTTATTGGCTACTTTCTGAGAAGGGAATAAGTTAGATCAATAAACTTTTGCGTATGTTAGCGAGAGCTGACAATAACTTTTGCTTGCTGGGTTTTTCTGAGATACATGGTTGCAGTGTGATATAAAGGGGGTGGGGTGGCAGTTATACTACCTATACAACACTGTGTCTATTTGTGGTGTAATGACACAGATGCCCAGAGTGAAACTAACATATTCTTTCATGCACCTTATGATATGTACCCTTTCCTGAGGTAAATGTGTAACAACCACCCCAGAGAAAATGTATGTTGCAGCCATACAATTCTGGTTGTTCTTAGCAGTTAAAAATCACTCAAGCTACAATGAGTATAGCATACATTAGATCAGTGTTTCTCAACCTTGGCAAGTTTAAGATGGGTGGACTTCAACGCCCGGAATTCCCCAGCCGGGGACTTCTGGGCGTTGAAGTCCACCCATCTTAAACTTGCCAAGGTTGAGAAACACTGCATTAGACTGTTTTAACAAGTACTGTGAAATGGAAACTTCTGAAAATCTCTATAAATACGGTCTTCAAAGCTGAAGGTAGTATTTCCTACAGGGGTCCATTTTGGTTGCTAGGAGTATTTCAGCTCTTCCTTGAATTGTCATAAGCAGCGTGCTTCCTTTCACCTTTACCTGCCAAACACTTCCAATTCTGGACTGAATCCAGATATCCCAGTGGTCACAGGGTCAAAGAGAAGTACCTTTAAGGACACACTCAAAATAGCTGTAGTGTTTTGTTTTCTGTAACTTTTTGAATTAGGGAGGCCTACTGTGACAGAATGTGAGAATTATTATGTGGCTATTAATAACTTTTGATTGTAGATACATTACTTAACAATATGATCTGTTGAGCATATCTGTGAGTATTTTTGCACTTTTGAGTTCATATATTTCTGCACTTGTTTTAAGGGTATGTCATGATTACCAAAGGTAAAATTGTGGTGTTAATTCAGACATGAGATTCAGTGTACATGTGCTTATGCCAATAGGCTACTATGATTTGCCACAATTCAGCAGTTTCCCATATATGGAACCAGATTAGTAACAAGCGTATAACTTCTTTGGTAGCCTGTCCCATACATTGTGTAACTATTTTTGCGGCCTGCTTCTCTTAATAGCACTTAAAATGTATTTCATCCAACTATAAAATTTATATTTGAAGCCTATTCTGTTTAAAAGTATCAATATATTTGGATAAATGAATCAACCTAAGTTCATTTAAAATATATTTGGGAAACTGGTAGTTCTTTTTGCTTGCCTTTGTAAATATATGTATAACATCTTGTATAAATGAGTCCATCCTGTTTAACTTCAATAATAGACTTAGTATGAAAGTTTATAAATAGAAAAGTCAATTGCTATTTATAGCATACTTCAATTCAACTTAAGTTTTGTTTGTGACATGGGTTGTGAATAAAAAATTGGCAAGGTTCAGATGGTCATATTATCTGTTTAATAAGCTGGTACAAACAAGCCTTTTGCCTATGCATGCAGACTGCAATTTGAACTAACCAAAAAACCAAAGTATGAAATTATGAAAGTCAGCTTCATGGTTTCATCTGGTTTATTCTAAAACGTGTACTCATACACTGGCTGGCTGGTAAAATGGGATACACCAGTTAATTTGAGACAACCAGTTTTCCCCATTGATTACTCAGTAAGATACAGTACTTAGTACTGTAAAAAATGCTGAGTAATTTAAGATACAGAAGAATGAGCAAAAATAACCCATGTGTATCTGTTTGTTTACTAAACTAATGTGACCATCTGAATGCAGCCATTGTTATGTATGATTTATAGCAATATTTGACCATAGTTTTGAAGTAGGCTGGATCAGTAAACCATAGACTTTAACAAAAATGATACCACAGTTAACTGGAATACTGAAGTGATGGTTAAAGCCAGCTATTTACGGTCTTATGGTCTGCAGCTGAAATGCTCTTGAGAGAAATCCAATATTTTCTATAATAAAGGTAGCATTGTTATTTGTAATAAAGTGATTTGTCCTAATGATGTTTCCTTTTTTTTTAACCTGTGGAATTAATTGAATCAATGCTACTTTCAAAGGTAATAATTATATTTAGAAACACAAGTTTCATGTGCTCACATTGCAAATTGGAGTGTACTGTTTTAAGAAGCTGAATCCTGCAGCATTCTTATGTTATTTTAGCTTTAGTGCAGGGAAAACAAGGTTAGATGTGTGGGGTTGATTTTTAAGTGTAATAAAACTTTATAATTATCTCAACCTGAATCATGTAAACAAATCCAATTAAGCTACTGTGGGAGTAGATGTAAAGTGTTTAAATACATCTGAGGTTTAACAAAAGTAGGTATGTTAGATTTGCTTCATTTCTTAAACAGAGATTTAAAACCATAATAAGTTCAACGTTTGTAATAGGACTGGGCACTCAAAATTCTAACTCAAAATATGTGGCTTTTGTGCAACTTTGCATCTGTGGCACATCAATTTTTTGAAATGTAGTTTGGATCCTACTGTTTTTGTTCTGAAATTCAAAGTATCATGCAAGATTCCAAGTGATTTCCCTCTCAGATATAGAGTAACTGCATGTCTTTTACCACAGCTGCAATACTGTGTATTGTCTCAATATCCTTGGCTTCTGCAAATATACAGAAAGATCACAGTATAAGCTTTTCATGGGTTAGAATACAATTAGTATAGTGCATCACTTCTACATTGTTCTGCATAGTTTATTCCCTGCTTCTCAATTATATGCTATATTATGATACTAAACATTAGTATAGTAATTCTGATGGGACCGCGGTGGCTCAGTGGTTAAGACGCCGAGTCAGAGGCCATTAAGGCTGACAGCTCAGCAGTTCGAATCCCAAGAGCACGAGCCGTGTGCCGGAGTGAGCTCCCGGCAGCTTCTCCCAGCTCAGGCCAACCTAGCAGTTCAAAATGTCTATGAAGGTTCTCAGTCATCCAGGTGGAATTGTCTGTAGCTTGAATCATGTCAACTGGATTTCTATTTTCTCAGTGGAAAGGTTTCGATCCTTATCCAAGGAGCTTCTTCAGTCTGAGCAAAGTTAGTAAGGGAATCCTAAATATTGTTTCTAGGTAGCTGTGTGACCTTACACCTGGGGCTAGGTCATGGTTATATTGAGATGTTATTTTAAGTCCTTTTATCATCTAAAGGAGGATCGTTAAGATCACCATGCTGCTGTTGAGCTTGTGAAATGGTCTTAATCTTCCTAGGCACAGAAGACAAAGCAGGGAGGAAGATGGGGGAAAGATTGTGCCTGAGGCCCCCACCTCTATTCAAGGAAGGATTTTCCAAGTTGGCATAAATGGATTCCTTGACCCCTCTCTCAAACCACCTATCTTCTCTGTCTAAAATGTGAACATTAATGTCCTCAAATGAGTGTCCTTTTTCCTTTAGATGAAGATAAACTGCTGACTCTGGTCCTGTGGTGTTACTTCTCCTGTGTTGGGCCATCCTCCTGTACAAAAGTTGTTTGGTTTCTCCAATGTAGATTTCAGAGCACTCCTCACTGCACTGGATTGCATAAACTACATTGCTTTTCTTGTGTTTTGGAGTTTGATCTTTGGGGTGTACAAGCCTCTGTCTCAGTGTGTTGGTGGGTTTGAAATATACAGGTATGTGGTGTTTGCCAAATATCCGTTTTATCTTTTCAGACACGCCAGCCATGTAGGGAATGACCAGGTTCTTTCGTTTACTCTGAGTCTCAGCCCCATCTGTCGCTGTTTTAGGTCTGGTAGATTTAGATTTGGTGAAGGCCCAATTTGGATATCCACAGGCCTTCAGAGCTGTTCTCAGGTGCTGATTTTCATTCTGTTTGGAATCCATGGAGGTGGGGAAGAAACCATCCCCATGGGATGGATTATTCTTCTATTTCACTATGCCAATAACGGAATAAAAATAATGCTTGCGGGATTACATATAATTAATTATGGATTAATTTTTAGGATTCCCTTACTAACTTTGCTCAGACTGAAGAAGCTCCTTGGATAAGGAGCGAAACGTTTCCACTGAGAAAATAGAAATCCAGTTGACATGATTCAAGCTACAGATAGCAGTTCAAAAGCATGCAAATGCAATTAGATAAATAGGTACCACTTTGGTGGGAAAAATCACAGGGACATGAAAGGAGCCTCGGGCGTCCCCTGGGCAATGGTGATGTCACCGGCAAATCCTTTCACTACAAAAGCGCCTTGGTGCTTCTGACACGGGAAAAAAAATTCTGATAGTTGTGTGTCACAAAAACCCATGTTTAGCTATAGAACCAATAAAATGTTAGATATATTTTCCCCCTTCTATGAATTCAAGGGAGCATAATTTCCCCCCCACTACCACCTTGTGAGGTAAGTTGAGCTGAAAGTAACTGGCCCAAAGTCATCCTGTGAGCTGCTATGGCCACAAGTAGATTTGCATCTCCAGTGCCGCCAACTGCACTACAAATTCACAAATGTGAGCTTGTTTATCAAGTTATGTTTGGTAGTTTCATAAATGTGTCTCCTTTCTGGATTGCTACCCTTTAATTTCATTTGAGACCTGTGTTGCATAATGCAATTACTTAAGTTCTATTGTTTGGTAATTTGTCATTCAACATTTTTCCAAATCCCTTTTCTTAATCAACTTGAGATGATTTCATACAAAATGGTAAAAGGTAAAGGTAAAGGTACCCCCCGCACATTTGTGCAGTCGTGTCCGACTCTAGGGGCCGGTGCTCATCTCCGTTTGTTAGCCAAAGAGCCAGCGTTGTCCGAAGACGCTTCCACGGTCATGTGGCCGCATGACACGCGCGGAACGCTGTTACCTACCCACCGAAGTGGTACTTATTAATCTACTTGCATTTGCATGCTTTTGAATTGCTAGGTTGGCAAGAGCTGGAGCTAGTGCGGGAGCTCACTCCGCACGCAGGGCTAGGGATTCGAACCTCCGAACTTGCGATCGTCCAATCGACAAGCCTGGCGTCTTACCCGCTGAGCCACCACACCCCTTATACAAAATGGACTAGGAGTTAATTCTGATAAACATAACATTGACAGCCAAATTTAAATAAAATAAATTAAAAAAAATCCTAGGAAATTAATCTGGCAATTTGCATTCCAAGTTTCCAACAGCTTTTCAGATTCTCCCACATCCGTTTTTATTGCACTGTATCTACAGCTTTCTGAAAACAAAAATGTATATCAATTTCCCTTACCTGTTACGGATAATTAGAGAGATGCTTTCTCTATTGGTGTTATTTTCTTAAGAATCTTCTTGGATATATAACTTCTGAGCAAAAAGTAAATGAGGCTTCTGTTTTTCTGTTGGAATGTGTTAGTTCATTATAGATCTAGAGTTTTTTTGCCATCATGGTTTAAAATAGAGACCAGTTCCCATGGAGGGATGAGCATCAGATTTCCACATTTTTCTCTTCATGCTTTGGAACCCAGCAGCCCTTTCTTGTTTCTTGTCCTGTCTGTCCAGGACAAAACTTTATCAGCAATTTTGTTCTCAAGTTCTCTCTTAATGGCACTTGTTCACTTATTATCCATCCATCTACAAATCACAATAATGTTTTAGGTATCTTAAAATTTATTGCAGCAACAGGAAACAGCCAAATAGATGCTCAAGCCTTCCATTCACATCCCTGGAAACGCATGCCCCTCTAGCTTCCACAATTATTAAGATCGGAGTTCCCACACATCATGAGCATGTAGATGTTTAAAGTAAAAAGGTTATCTGCCAATAAAAAAGTATCAAACTCTCACAACTGAGTAAACAGAATCTGGCTTCTTTAAAGAGAAATCATAAATTAAAAGGAATTTATTTCAAAAGCAGCAAGATGAATATCCCTAGTCAAAAGATCAACAAAAAACCCTTTACTACATACTTCTAGTTGTTGCAAAATAGGGACTGCACTACCAGGTACAGTTAACACTGATATTGGGTACCAGACAATCCACAGAACTAATTCTGCATACAAGACAACAGTTCCTGACAAACCCACCTTCATTCTTTTACAACTTGTGCAAAATAGTTCCCAGTGGGCTATGACCCAAGGTTATAATGCTATGATCTAAAGATTGGTTACTTCTGGATTCACATTATTTCAATTATTACATTAAAAGTACTGGGAGCACTTATTTTGAACTGTGGGCATTTGAGGAATTTCCTTTCAAGTTAAAATATTAATAAATATTTAATTCAACTTTAGTTCATGCAAGACAGATACAAAACAAAAGGTCATCTCAATTTTTATAATAAAGGCAACTTGCATTCAAAATGAACTGTACCCTTATGTTTTATTCAAAGGGTAAACATGAATTAAACCCAGCTGTTTACTTGAATTACAAAAGTAACATGATTCAATATGAAAATAAGAAACTGTCTACAAATCTCTGACAGTAGTAAATTGCAATATACAATGCATACAGGAGTTATACAGAGCAACAAACTCTTGTACAAAACAAAAAATATTTTAATACCTTTAAAATCCAATTTCTTTTAAAATCACTCATGAAAAAAGGTTTGAATCAGAGTTCACACCTCAGTTAGTCAAGCCTCAGGAAGCTACATTACAACTATTGAATATACAAAGTGACATTTCTTTCTTCACCAGCCAATTCAAATTCAAGTTCTCTTTCCTTTAGCATTCCTTGCTCATACTTCTCATATGTCAAGATCTAAAGCCTTCTTCAAGTCATGAGAACTGAATTTGCTGAACACCAGGGATCTAGGGAGTACAAAATAAATACAAATTAAGTTCAAAAATTAGTCCAGAAACACACACATTTATTTGTGGGGTCTATTATACCAAATACCAATTTTTTTTCATAGTCCTTCAAGTTCTGACTACAGAAACTGGGAATACTGAAACAAAAATTAAGGGGGAAAAAAGGAAATGATATACCTGTTGATAAGATGTTGTATAAACCATGACATTTTGTTGTTGGCCATCTGTAGCTATCAAACCTGCTGGCAACTGGTTAGCTACATAAGAAAAATAGCATAGTTAAAAGGTTTCTGCCCGTGTAGAATTACATACCAAATCCAATTTAAGTATCTACCATTAAACAGTATCAGATCTGATCTCTTTCACTAATATGTACTGGAAGTGCAACCCAATAGTACCAGATGAATGTTAGACCTTCATGACAAGAAATTTAGAGTTCAACTGTGAACTAATTTGGAAAATAAAAATATACAGTAGTATGAATGAAAAACATTAAAGGGCATATTAGCTGTCTCAGCTTTCACTTGGTAGTCAGATTAATTCTCCCCAGTGCATGTTAATATTTTCAGCCTTTTAAAGCTTGGCTGTTTTGAAATACATTAGTTTACCTTAATGGAAACAGCATGATCAAAGGTTCTCTCCTATCCTCTGTAGGAGCAGAGATCTTGCTCTTTTATAAACTCTTTGCCTGTGTCTGGCAAATATTTTTAATACACACACACACACACACACACACAACAAATGTGCATAATATAATCAGTCCAACAGGGCAAGCTCCACCTAATGCAACAATCCGGTCACAGTGTATACAATGTTTCTGACAAAACAACATGGTTTCAAAGACAGAGGTCTGTTAACTTCAGTCGAGTTTAACACACTTGCTGCTCCACATTCTTCCTCTCAAATATACTTCCTCTCATTCAGGAGGATCATCTGACCTTCAGATGAACTTTTTTGGGGCAAACTGTCACATAAATACCAGCTCTAGTTCAATACAATTAACAAGCTTCTTCAATCGTCAGTATTAAGCAACCACCACCACATCCCTCTTAGTAATACTTACTAAATGCTTCCTCTGTGAGCTCCTCACTAAGGCCGTCTGCTGTGGTAACTGTTCCACCAATACCTTTTTCTCCCTTCATTGCCTTGAAAAACAATAATGTTTTACATGTAATACATGCACTTTCTACAACTCACAATCAAATTGTATACAGTTTGAAATCTCTCTTTCTCTCTCATACCAAAGACATGTCCCAATAGGAGATTGTTAATTTTGCCTATCGTTGATCATATTAGATATTCATATAGTAAGTTTTCTGGGTAAGCTTCTTAGACAAAATGGCACATTAGCCAGATGTTCAGAGGGATTTTCCCACAGCTGTCTTCCCACTGCCATCTCACTCTGTCTTAACCAGGGGGGTGGAGTGTGGTTCTGTCTTCCAACTTGCTATGAATGGCTATTTACCGAGAGAAGCTGCAACAGCAACCACCATTCCTTATTAAGAGATGCAAAGGTATCGGCTCTGCTCACCCCTTATCACTATGATAAACAAAGTAGAAGTAAAACAAATGTAAGGTAAAGCCACAAGTAAAATCCCAGGTCCCCATATAATAAAACAAAGTGCAAGGCTATCAGTCCTAAGAGAGGGAAGAGAAGAAAGGCTGCTAGTGTCAAAATTTATATATTTTAGTTTGATTTTGTGGAGATTCTTACCCATTTTCTTCTCAGAACCTAACATATTAACTTATACAAGGCTAACCGCAAACGTTAACCCACATTGTTAAAGCAACACATTTGTAAATACAAGCTGCTTTTTTAGTCTAGTCCAGGGCTTTCCAAAGTTTTCCCGCGGCGCATACCAACCACTGTTGGTGTGTCGCCGCGGGAAAACCCGGAAGCGCTGATGATGATCAGCGCTTCCGGGCTGTGTGGCGACACACCAGACTGTGTGTGGCGACACACTTTTGTGTCACGACACAGTTTGGAAAGCTCTGGTCTAGTCCATGTGATATGAACAATAGGCATATTTTTTCTACTATAGATAGTACACCTATACAGGTATAGGAAAATCTTTGCAAAACACTACAGTGCAGGTAAAAAGTGATCCTCTTTTCCAATACAAACACATATAGTTACCCAGCAATCCTTACTTCCAATACAAACATGTTTAGAGCTACATAACACACAATGAAACAGTTGCAAATAGAATTACAAACCTCTCTAAACTTCTGAAGATACAACTTCAAAGGTTCAACATAGCTATCAAATCCCAGAGTAGACATAGCAAAGAGAATATCTTCTCCATTTATTGTCTTCCGTTTCTCTTGATGACACCTCTCACTCGCTTCTGACGTAATAAAGCTGATGAATTCACTGACACACTCTTGCACACATTCTTTTGCGTCTTTAGCAATCTAAAAAATACACAATATACATTAAAATGTTTTTAAGCTACCATTTTTCCAAAGAGATAAAGATAATAAAACAAAAAGAACAAAACAGAACAGAACCGGCATAATAATTTAAAAAGCAATAAAGTACGATGTAACTGGCTAAAATGACTAGGCAAACAGTAATTATTTTAATTTGGCAGCAAATATAAAAATAATTGCTGTCTTTCTATGGGAGAGGGTTCTGCAAACCAAATGCTGTTAATAGAAAAGGCTCCTTTGTTCAAGCATAACATGCTAAAAGCACTTGCAAAAGAGCCCTCCAGCATGTCTAAAATATAAAAACAAGCCAGGCAGATACAGGCAGGTATGCTCTTTCAGGCATTTAAGCCCCAAAATATTTTGGCCTTTAAGCCCAAGTATTGACATGGACTGGGAAGCAAACAGGCAACCAGTTCAGCTTCCTCAGGATCAATGTAACGTAATCATGTCTGGCTGTACCTGTTAGAAATTTTAGTTATATTCCATAATAGCTGATGTTTTCCGCTTATCAGGGCATGTAGGATCATGGTCAAACCATCCTTATAGGATGGTTAAAGCTGGTAAAGACTCTTCATGCTAGTAAAGCTAGTGTGGTCCCAAACAATACATCTGGATCAAGAAGAACCACCAAATGATATTCCTGGGCATGGGAAACTTATATCACAGAGCATCCATTTTATTGGATTTTGCTTCAGTTTACTGATTCTTGTCCAGCCTGCTACTAGTCCCAAGTGCCAGTTTTGCATCTCACTTGATTAATCAGTGTCTCATCTGATTCAGGTGACAAGGAGATCAGAGCTGAGTATTATCAAAATATTGGTGATATCTTAATGCCAAATCCCCCAATTATGTTTCTTAGTAGAGTTACCATGTAGTCTAGCAGAAATGTTGCAGAACCATTTTTTAAAACTCACCCTGCACCTATGAATGGACATCTATGTCTAATCAAAGAGCCAATCTAGCCAGTTATCAATAGTCAATGATATTAAAAGCTATTAATTTTAAAATAATCTAATAAATAAAGCTTATTACTCAGCTTAATCTGAATTAATTCTTAAGTACACCAAGAAAGACTGTTGACAAAATATACATTTTATACAGAGAATTGGCAAATGGAAAATATTTTTAAGGTCACAACACTTCCAAAATAAAGCAGCCTGTTTATGCTCAAATCAGGATGATCTATATTCAAAATGGTTGAAATTCAATGTGTTTTGCACACCACTAAATAAAAATTAAATGTTATCTCAATGAAGGAATGCTTCTGAGAATTTTTAATTATTGGCAATTTCTTTTCAATATGAGAAATGACCTGGCCATCTCCTTTTAACAGAATGAAAACTGTCCCAGCATTTAAAACTTGTATTTCTCTGACAAGAGAAAAACGCAACACTTCTATTCCAGACAAGATGGAATTGTGACTAAACAAGAAACATGATGCTCTTGCTTGTTAACAGAGACTAATGACTTGGCTCGATAATCTGGGTATAAAATATGGAATACTAGCAAAGACTTATTTTACAGATATTACCTTTCCTGTCTGAGGTATAGCATTCTTCATTATCCTTGCCACATTTGCAATAGGAAGGTATATATCTTGTTCTCTAAAACTCTCTTTGGAACCATTTGTGTCTTCATGATCATTCATGCTGTCCTCAGTATCTAAGAAAACACATGTAAATGTTAATTACATACACCAGGAACTTTAATCAATGCACTGATACCCTACTGAAAAATCTACCACTTACTTTATTTACATTACCCTTTTACTATAATCAAAAGTGCTTTAAAGTAACTACTAGTTTCTCTCATATTTTTACTTAACATTTTGGCATCTTGAGAATAAAAAGAATATTCCCTTAGCCTAACACCACCAGCAATATTAAGTCTGAGACATAGCTTATATCAAGGATGGGCATGCTCAGCCTATGGGCAAGATGTCATTCTTGCACTAATTTTGTGCACCGTTTGGCCTTCTTTCAATGGTCCTTTACAACTTTTTAAATTCAGAGCACTAAAACAAGTTATTTATATTATATCTTCCCTGGCAGCCTACTGTATAGGAAGAAAGAAAAAAGGCATTTCAAAAAGGAAGGGATGTCAAGAAAAGAGAGAATGGGCAACTCCACCCATTGAAGAATTAATGCATTCTATTACTTACCGTCATGAGGTTGGATCACATAGTGACTACCACCAATGTAATCTCCAGCAATTCCCAGCTGAGAAGCATCTGTTGTAGAACTATCACCATCCATCTAGAATAGTAAGGTGACATTGTAAAATAGGACATTGGGTACATGTCCTATTTTATACAGACATACAAACACACACACACCACCATAATCATGAATGGAAATATATATAATATTGCATATCTTCTATACCTGAACTTTGGCTTTATATTTGTTTCCCACTGCATTTTTTATTATTCAGTTCAATCTATCTACTGAATTGTTTTAGCACACAGCGATACTATTATTCATGTGTAATTTAATGGTATGGCATTTCTTTATCATCCACAACCTATTTTATTCTTTCTTGGGGCATTTATCTATACAAACTGAAGGGACAAAGTGCTTCAGATCATACATGAAGGAGCTACAAAACACATATCAAATGTTAAAGGGTTACACATAAATACTTAATTATCCACTATTTCAAATAACAGTATTTCTGAGGGCATGATGTTTTGTATGACAGGTGCTACTATTCATTAGATCAGAGCTTTCCAAACTGTGTGTCGGGACACGTTAGTGTGTCGGCTGCAGTGTCTGGGTGTGTCATGGCTGCTGCTGCCTCCGAGCCCTGCCAGGATTCCACGCAGGTCCTAGTGCCTGCCTCGTGCCTTGCTGCCTCCAAACCTGCTGTGATTCCGTGCAGGTCCTAGTGCCTGCTTGTGCCCTGCTGTAAGAGTGTGTCGCGAAATGATGCATGTCTAAAAAGTGTGTCACCAACATGAAAAGTTTGGAAAGCTCTGCATTAGATAATCATAAATTCTTCACAAAACAATGTTGTTTCTCTCTGTGTAAATATTTCATGCTTTAGCTCCACTTCAAAGAAGCATTAAACTGAAATTTAAAAAAAATTACTGCCACTTCCATAAATAAGGATTGTGATAAATTTATTTTAATAATCTCAAAAAAAAAAAAAAAATCCAAGGAAGTATCTACTTCCTTTCTTCTATTTCACTATGCCAATAACGGAATAAAAATAATGCTTGCGGGATTACATATAAATTAATATTCTCATAAAAATGTAAGCTCAAAGTGTTATGGCAAGGGCTGCATAATAAGAACCATTCCTGCCAATCAATTATTGCAAAGATTATAATATACAAATATCCACAGTCCCTCTAAAAGTTAAACTTTTGTTGGAGATGTCCTCTAGCTCAGGGGTACCCAACCTTTTTGGCACCAGGGACCAGTCGTGTAAGACAATTTTTCCACGGACCGGGGCGGGGCTTGCAGGTGGGAGCCAATCGTGCAGACCGGGGGGCGGGGTTTGCAGGTGGGAGCCAATCATGCAGACTGAGGGCGGGGTTTGCAAGCGGGAGCCAATTGCGTGGCCCGGGGGCGGGGTTCGGAGACCCGCATGGCGGCCCGGTTTGTAACAGGCCACGGACCGGTACCGGTCCGCAGCCCAGGGGTTGGGGACCCCTGCTCTAGCTGATTACATGCCAAGTTGTGCATAAGTGTGTGTGCATGTGTGTTTTTGTGTGTATATGTACAGTATATGAATGAGAGCTAGTTTGGTGCAGTGGTTAAGGTACTGGCCTAGAAACCAGGAGACTGAGAGTTCTAGTCCTGCCTTAGGCATGAAAGCCGGCTGGGTGACCTTGGGCCAGTCGCGCTCTCTCAGCCCAACTCACCTCACATGGTGGTTGTGGGGAAAACAGGAGCAGGAGTATTAGGTATGTTCGCAGCCTTGAGTTATATATTAAAAAAAGGGATAAAATAAAATAATAATAATGTGTTGACTAAAAAAGAGAACAAACTGTGATCATTTACCTTAGCATAATTTATCAAGCGCATAAATGCAATCAAATATCCTCTTTCAAGAGGAAACTTATCCTCCAAGTAAACTGACTCCCAGTAAAAATAACCCTATACCTGAATGACAAATTGCTCAAACTTGCAGAACCACGTTAATGAGCTAGATCCTTTTTGCGGAGTCCAGCTCCTTACTATATGGCCCCACAATGCAGCTTCCTTGGCAACAGTACAGAAATAGTTTGCCATGGCTTTTTTTTTTTTAGGGGAATGGTTTTTGATCTCCCAGTGTAACCTCCAGCTCTGGTTTTCTCTGGGAGTCACCACTCCAAGTACTAATTAGGCCTTATTCTGTTTAGATTCTGAGCCCAGGCAAGGCTGGCCAGATACTGCCGTCTGCTGAAACTGACTTCATGGACTTCTTGGTTGTTTTCTAGCCAGACTGGTCCAGTTCACGTGAACCCGTTATTTTTTTTCCTTAAAATCTAGAAGGCTATGTCTTTCCTCATGTTGCATGAATTGCTCCATAATATTCATTTACGCAACTTTATACTTCTTCAATTGCAAAAGTCTCTAAGGGATTTATAGTGCAATATACAATAAATCAACAGTTAAAACAATGTAATAATTAAATACATTCATCATGAACACTCCCAAACCTCTCTATAAATCTTCATTCTTGATGTGGCATTCTCTGGTTCCAAACTTTCTGGAACAGCGAAGTTTTAACTAGTCTTCAGAATACCACAAGGGAAAGAGGTATGTTTTACCTCTGGGGACAAGCTGTTCTACAGGAGCACCAGTCCTATAGAGAATGCCTGCTCTTGAGCCCCTTACCATTGGACCTCCCAATTTATGGGGACTCTCATCAAGTATTCTGTTGATATGCACTGTCTGGACAGCTTCTACCTGGAACAGGTGGTTTTAAAGATACCTAGGTCCCAAGCCATGTAGGGCGTTCTAGGTAGTGACCAGTACCACAAACGGCACTCAAACTAATAAACAGTGCAGGTCCCAGAGCAGTGGTGTCACAAGGTAGTTCTGTGCTGGATCTATAAGCAATCATGCAGCTATTTTCTATACCAGCTGAAGATTTGGGGTGGCCTTCAAGGACAGTCCCATGTGTAACAAGTTATAGTAATCTAGTTGAAAGGTGGTAAGAGAATATCTGTCCTCAGTACCCCTTTATGGTGCTAACCTGAGAAGGGGCTTTTTGCCCTGAGTTCACATTTAGAGCACACAAAGTGGGTGGAAGTAGGAAGAGGTTTATAGTCAACCTGAGACCCAGAGGGTGCCCAGAAAGGAGTGTGAAAAAAGTGGGTTGGAAGGGGTGGGTACTCAGTTAAGGAGCTGCTTTCTTCACATGCCAAATTACTACACAGTCTTTCCCTTGCAAACTGGAAGGGATACATTACCAGACCACTGAGCAAACTGCTTCAGATTGCCTGACAGGAGCCAGACATTTGTACTGCAGTAGTTCTGTCATTGCAGCTGGAAGAGCATGGCCAGCTGCACTGATATCCCTAGTGTAGTCCCAGGGGGCACTTTTCCATGTTTCTCTGCTCAAAGGCCCCAAGGAACGGCCACAAACAGCCCAGCCTGTCCATCCAAGTGATTCCAATCAATAGGAAGAGAGTGAGGACAGGGTCATGGCAGCAAGTGGATAGAGACATGCCAACAGGCCACAACAAATTACTGTCAGAACTGGTTCTTCTCTAATGCAGATAATGCTTCTAGATATGTCCACATAGGCTTCTTGGTATCAGCAGAAAAGTGGCATCCTTCTGGGATATTTTTTCCAACTTCTCTAACTTACAGTCCTGGGCCCTCCTGATAGTCTTCCAGCCAAGTCCTGTCTAGTATAACCCTACTAAAGTTTTCAAGATGTGCCAAAGTCAGCCATCACATCTGAAAACACTATACTGCCAAAAGAGTCTTTATCCTCATACTTTTGGTACAGTAAATTTATAATAGAATTATTAAATTTCTGTTATGCAAATGGGTAGTGCAAACATTTTTTACACTTTGAGAGATGTACTTTGAAAAGTTAGATCTGAGACATTAAAAGTTCTAGTCCTACACAGTTATCTATGCATTTCATCAATCTCAGTTAGACTTAACTTCTAAGTAAATGTATCACATTGCAATGTTAATCCATCTTTGATATCCTTCTCTGAGCGTGTCATTCATATATAGGATTGCATTATTAGGCAAATTAACACAAGCTGTATTTTCAGTTTAGTAACAGTGTATTAATTTATTTTATATAAATCTGTTTCTAAGCACATATATTTTGACTTATTTTTAAAAAGACAATGATGTCCATTGCTTATTACTGACTTGGGCCAGTCACTTTTTCTCAGCCCAACTCACCTCACAGGGTTGTTGTGGGGAAAATAGGAGGAGGAAGGAGTATTAGGTACGTTCGCCGCCTTGAGTTATTTATAAAAAAATAATAAAGGTGGGATAGAATGAATATATATATATATATATATATATATACACACACATACATACATACATACACACACACACACATACATACATACATACACATATACACACATACATACATATACCAAATATTATCCCCTCCAGTTTTCTATGCCCTTTTAAAATTACAGTTGACAAATGATGCAGATATTCCAAGTTTTGTATATATGTCTGGTATGTAATTAATTGCAAAAGCGTGTGTCTGTTGGCTGGTATTGATAACATGGCTCTTACTCCGTTTTTGCCCACTGTGGACATAATCAATTGGTGCAATCTCCTTGTAATTACGGTGTGGGTACATAAATTCAGAGTTAAATGTCAACCATTTAGCAATAACCCTACCCGATGTGGGGGAGGGGAGTGCAAGACAGAAGAAATAAGCAGATGTTAATTGATTGATGTAAAAAAAAATTGGCAGGCAAAAAAGGAACAACAGCCGATAAGCATATATTATGTCTCAAGTCTAACGAAGTATAGACAATTGAACAGATTAATCGGTATGTATTTTCCTCATTCAGTGTAATGATTTATGCTGAAACTTTTAAGAATAGCCTCAATTAAGATCAAGGCTGGATAATGGAGAAAACCAGGGAGTTTCAGAAAAACATCTATTTCTGTTTTATTGACTATTCTAAAGCCTTTGACTGTGTGGATCATAACAAATTGTGGCAAGTTCTTGGTGGTATGGGGATACCAAGTCATCTTGTCTGCCTCCTGAGGAATCTGTATAACGACCAAGTAGCAACGGTAAGAACAGAGCACGGAACAACGGACTAGTTTAAGATTGGGAAAGGAGTACGGCAGGGCTGTATACTCTCACCCTACCTATTCAACCTGTACGCAGAACACATCATGTGATGTGCTGGACTTGATGAATCCAAGGCTGGAGTTAAAATCGCTGGAAGAAACATTAACAATCTCAGATATGCAGATGATACCACTTTGATGGCTGAAAGCAAGGAGGAGCTGAGGAGCCTTATGATGAAGGTGAAAGAAGAAAGTGCAAAAGCTGGGTTGCAGTTAAACCTCAAAAAACCCCAAGATTATGGCAACCAGCTTGATTGATAACTGGCAAATAGAGGGAGGAAAAAGTGGAGGCAGTGACAGACTTTGTATTTATAGGCGCAAAGATTACTGCAGACGCTGACTGCAGCCAGGAAATCAGAAGACCCTCTACTTCTTGGGAGGAGAGCAATGGCAAATCTTGATAAAATAGTTAAGAGCAGAGACATCACATTGACAACAAAGGTCTGCATAGTTAAAGCAATGGTATTCCCTGTAGTAACCTATGGCTGTGAGAGCTGGACCATAAGGAAGGCTGAGTGAAGGAAGATAGATGCTTTTGAACTGTGGTGTTGGAGGAAAATTCTGAGAGTGCCTTGAACTGCAAGAAGATCAAACCAGTCCATACTCCAGGAAATAAAGCCAGACTGCTCACTTGAGGGAATGATATTAAAGGCAAAACTGAAGTACTTTGGCCACATAATGAGAAGACAGGATACCCTTGAGAAGAAGCTGATGCTAGGGAAAGTGGAAGGCAAAAGGAAGAGGGGCCGACCAAGGGCAAGATGGATGGATGATATTCTGGAGGTGACGGACTCAACCATGGGGGAGCTGGGGATGGTGACGGCCGACAGGAAGCTCTGGCGTGGGCTGGTCCATGAAGTCACGAAGAGTCGGAAGCGACTGAACGAATAAACAACAAGATCAATGCAGTCTGCTTTTGAGCTGTTAGACTTTCTTATTCATTTGCTTTGCCTATGAGCAAAACTGTACATGAGGGAGGATCTGTATTAGACCTATAGGTTTTTAATAAATATCAATAAGTAGCCCTGGGAACCGACAGACCATATATACTCAGTGTAATGGATAAAATACTTCTAATAGGTTTTGTCTAAACTCAATAAAACAATCAAAACCCACATAAAATATGCAAGGCTCCCTTAAAAAATAAGCCAGGGAACTCTGATGAAGTATTTGCACTCTGATAGGTTCACAAACATTTACTCACATGGTTACCCGTTAAAATTAGGCAGGCAGGCTGGCAAAAAAACACCTCCACCAACCCTGATAGAACAATACCAGTCTGTTATAGTTGTGTATACAGTTTAGAAAAAGGCTTGCTCAGAATTCTGCCCACCCATACACCAACCTTGTGGGTTGAACACCTTCAGGCCCCAGTGATAAGCTCACTTGACAACTGGGGGTGGGGGAGACAAGAGGGACTGCACGTGGGAGCCGTATCAAGAGAAACAACAGCCATGTCTGAATGTTAGAGCGCAGAGAAAAACGACCCACCACCGACCCGGAGTGAAACGCTTTCGGGCAATGTAGCTCCACAGCTGCTACACACCTTTAGGGCCGCTATGCCCGGAGAGCAGGACGAAGCAGCTCCTCGCGGGGAGGGGGGTAACGCTTTCTGACAGCGCCCAATTTCTCCCTTGGACCCATTCCTCCAACCGGGAAATGCGGAGCTGCGCGACGGTGGGCCCGGGGAGAAGCGATCGGGGGCGGGGGACCCTTCGGAAGCCCCTCCGCACCCCGCGATCCCTCTCTAGGCCGGGAGAAGCCAGAAGCAGACAAAGCGCGTCGACATAAACAGAACCAACTCTACCCCAGGAGGGAAAGGGAGCTGGGGGGAAGGGGAGGCAGCCACGGAGCGTTACAGCAGCCACCCCAAAACGGCATGGCCACCGCAGAGGGGCCCTCGCCGCCTGGGGACCCCACAGGGCCCCCTTGTCTCGCCTGCCCTGACCCCCTCGGCGAGAGGGCGCGAAGGTGAAAGCAGGAGGGCGACGGTTTCCCTCGCCCCTTCCCCGCAGGCACGCGAGGCGCCGCGCTCTCCGCCGCCGCCCCGCGCGGGCCTCGCTCTCGGCCCCCCGTGTTTCCGGGGCCCAGCCAGCCAGCGCCGCCATCTCGGCTTCCCCTCCCCTAGCGGCGGCGGCGACGGCAGGAGGAGAAGCAGCACAAAGACGCGGGCGGGAGCCGGGTCCGCTCGACTCTCCCAGCTCGGGCTGGCTTTCCCTGCGCCCCACACTTCCTGGTCCCCTCAGCGGCGGCGCGGCGGCAACGCCGGAGCCCGGGGAGGGAGACGGACATTTCATTCGAGCCTGCAGTGGAACCGGTTAGCAATCATTGGCCGGAGCCAGGCACAAACCTCCAGTGCGGCCCTGGTTGGCTCCCTCCGCAAATCGGCTGTTTGGTTGGACAGAAAATGGCTGCGAAGGAACCAGTCCCAGCGCGGAGGACCGCTTCCCGAAGCCGGCCTGCCCTCCCTCCGCGCCGCCTCCTGCCCGCCCCCCCGCGCGGGAGGCTCTTCCCGCTGAAGGATCCCCTCCCACCGCTGCCTGCGCCCAGCCGCGAAAATACCTCCGGCGGCCTCGCCGGGAGCGGCCTCGCCCGGCCTCCGCTCTTTATACGTGGAGGGCAGCGGCTGTCCCCCCGTCTCTTGTACCAGGCTGAGAAGAGCAACGTGGCAGTCTCTTTCTCCAATGTTTTTCCTACCCCCCTTTTTTTTAACCGGCTAGAGGCCTTTTATCAAGGAAACGCATGAGTGTATGCGTGTGACATGCCAAACCATGGTTTAAGCATTCACACCATATCTGTCACAAGCAAACCAGATGTTGACTTTGTGAGTTAGATGGATACATCCTCTATCCAGAAGGGAAATATTATTTGCTTGTTTTAGTTAGTTTTACAATGAAAAAGAAATCCTTAACCAGAGTTTATTGAATAACCCAACATTGCTGAGTTGAGGTAAATGGCTCCCTTCAAGCTGTGTTCTGATCCTGGCAACTAAATGGACATGTCCATCACGAATGTCAGCAGGGGGCCAAGAGGAGGAAAGGATGGCGTGTACATCATGATGTCATCATGAAAATGACAGACCTTATGTCAGAACTTTCCAAAGTGCTGCTGCTGGCGACACACCAGCTGCGGCGGCGGCGCAGGGGGGCGTGCGGCAGCACGTGCGTGCATGGTGGCGGCGCGGGGGGCGTGCGGCGGCGCGCGCGTGCACGGCAACGGCGGCAGCCTCCACTAAAACGCGGAAACACTGATACCGCGCCGCCGCTTCCGGGTGGTGTGGCGACACACCACGCTGTGTGTGGCGACACACTTTTGTGTCGCCACACACAGTTTGGAAAGCTCTGCCTTATGTACTAGTGTCAGACACCATGATGTTATTATATACTCACATTATTTGCATGATGATATTGTGATGCACGTATCATCAATCAGATGTCATGATGGCTAGTTATTGGCACTACTGACGTCCATCTAGTTTTCTTGGGAACAACACAGGAGTGATTTGCCATTTCTATCTTCTGGAGTACCTTAACTTCTGAAAATGTAGAAACCAGCTGTAGGTATTTATTACAAACTATGATGATGAAAAAAACCAAAATGTGTGTGGTGACTTCATAGCACAAACCCAAATTGTATTTGTGTCCTGACTTTGGATGCAAGTCTGTGAGTTACGTGCTTTGCATCACAATGTTACAACACACGTTTTGTTAATCCCCCCTGCAGGTCCCTGTGTGACTGTATGGGAGAGATGTAAAAAAAAGGTAAAGGTTCCCCCCGCACATTTGCACATTTGTGCAGTCGTGTCCGACTCTAGGGGCCGGTGCTCATCTCCGTTTGTTAGCCGAAGAGCCAGCGTTGTCCGAAGATGCTTCCACGGTCATGTGGCCGCATGACACGAGCGGAACGCTGTTACCTACCCACCGAAGTGGTACCTATTCATCTACTTGCATTTGCATGCTTTCGAATTGCTAGGTTGGCAAGAGCTGGGGCGAGTGCGGGAGCTCACTCCGTCACGCGGGGCTAGGGATTCGAACCTCCGAACTTGCGATCTTCCGATGGACAAGCCTGGCGTCTTACCCGCTGAGCCACCACGCCCCCTATGGGAGAGATGTAGGTGAGCCTAATTAGGTGTCCGATGTTGCCTCATAGGTTTGCTGGTGGTGGGGAGGGCTGAAATGAGTAGATTTTGGTTGTGATGGGAAGGAGAAATGGCAGGAAACGAGGGGCAGGCCTGACAGGGAAAAAGAAGCCAGTCTAGTGCTACTTTCCACTTCCAGCTCATTCTTCATTCCCAGATCTGGGAAGCCAACTTGCTGGTGACCTAGAACTCAGGTTGGTCTGGATTCATGCCAGATCTGCCTGCAGTAAAACAGCAATTCTTAAGCTTGTAGTAGATGAGCAGAAAAGTCTGGCATTTGCTACCAAGACCTGCATGGGTGAGCACAACAGTGTAGGGTTCTTGTCCAGTGGCTCTGTTGGGAAGGAAAGAGCAGAGACATCTACTGCCTGGTTGCACTACATAGATCAGGGCTTTCCAAAGTTTTCCCGCGGCGACACACCAACCGCCACGGGAGAACCCGGAAGTGCCGCCGTTGCGGCAGTGCGCAAAAACCCGGAAGCGCTGCTGCCGCTTTCGGCTTTTACATGCCACCGTTGGTGTGTCGCCGCGGGAAAACCCGGAAGCGCTGATTGTGTGATCCAGGTTGTGTGGCGACACACCAGACTGTGTGTGGCGACACACTTTTGTGTCACGACACACAGTTTGGAAAGCTCTGACATAGATAGTCACTCAAATTTGCCAGGATCTTGACTCCTCATGGGTGGGATCTGAAGTGGTGACTGGGCAACATCCAGGTACCTCCTGGATTCATGCTACTGTTGGGCAGGTGGAGGCTGTGGGCTGAGCGAGAAGACCTAGTGACAGTAACTCATGTTCTTATCAACATCCATATAGAGTACTGCAATATGCTGTACATTAAATTATCTTTGAAAACTATTTGGAAACTAGTGCTGAAGAATGCAGCAACCTACATGTTGACAGGTGAGAGCCATGTGGGTCGTGCACTGGTGCCAGTAGGCTTCTGGGTAGAATTCAAACTGTTGTTTTTGACCACTGAACCCTTGGCTATTACTCACTTGCAGGACTACCTTCTCAATGTAGTACTGACCCATCTGGTATGCTCATCCTGTATGGAAATGTTGCAGACTCCTGTGCTACATCTGGTGAAGTCTGGGGGGGCCCAGAGACTGTGGTCTGTTTGGTGGATGACTCTGCCTTACAGAACAACCCCTGGAGATCAAATCTGTGACCACCCTGGCTTCATTTCGGAAGGCAGTCAAGGTGGAATTATTCTCAAGGGTCTTTGAAAGTTGGTGCTGCCTAGTTGTAAACTGGCAGGAGTCTCTGGATTCTGGAGGTATACAAATGTGAGAAATGAATAAATATTCTGCATTTGTTTTTATTTTAACTGAATTGCATTTCTCTGTCATTTAAACCTCATTTTACAAATAATTGCTTTTTTTCTACCTGACTAAACCTGCCAAATGAAGGGCAGACACCAGTTGACACAACTGATTACATGAGTTAAATGACTTTCAGTCCACAAAAGAAGGATGAAATGGATTCTCATCTCAAATTCATGAATATGTCTACGTGTCCAAAAAGGCTGGAGGCCTTATTTAATCTAGATAGTAGGCTCCTAGGGCCAATTCTTCCAAAAAGAGATTGTAGCTGTTGCATGCTTTCATCTTACATTAGGACTATGAGAACTTATATGACAATCCATGTGTTAAGAACTTAGGATACTTATTATTCTACTCTTTTGAAATGTATGTGCATATGCACATAACATTACACAAAAGAAATGTCTGCAATTTTAGACTTGGGTGTTTCAGCTTTTTTTTTAGAAGCAGCTATTTTGTGTTACTTGATTAGTTAGCAGGAAGCATGTACGTACCCAAATACATGTATTGTTTTAATGATCCATTGCATCACAGAACTAAACTTTGCAAAGTTATCTGGGGGAAAGAAATTACTGTCAAAATAATTTAAGATTTTTCCATGCCTTGTAATGCCATGTGTGTGTGTGTGTGTGTGTGTGTGTTTTATATCGATCATTATTATTTTTAATGTGGGCTTGAAAACTAAGGCTTCTAGCTGAAATGGCATACAAATGCAGTTCAGTACTATTTTATCTTATGAGAGAGTCAGAGGTTATAGGACATACAAGGAGAAAAACTAAACTAACAAGCACACATCAGTTTCATTCAATGAAATATATTTATACAAATTGCCTAGCCAACTCAGATAGCTCAGGCCATGCTTTCATCAGCCTTTCTGAGATGCCTCATTAGAATTGGCAAGGATTTCTGTGACCAGGCAACTGGGTTATCTGCCTTTGATAGCGACACCATATTTTTGTTGAAAGGTGAACAGAATCAGTGGAATAACCACTGATTGGCTACTATTACAAGCAATGATAAAGCAACACAGCATCTGACTTCTGAAAAGTTCTAAATGTTATACAGTTTTATGATAACGTATTATAACACATATGATTATGGACATTACAGATTATAACACATATGGTTATGGACAGTACCGCTCCACCAGGATCTCCCCACCCACCAAAAAAAACCCCAACTTCTGTCCTTAAAATGCAATCTTGGAACAGCACATTATTGCTCTCATACAGCTAATCTGAGAACTCACCCTCCCCCTGTCCAATGATGGGGCACAAAAAGGGGTTAGCAGCCACTGTCATGCCTCTCCCACCTATGTCTGAATACACGGTGCTCACAGCGGGAAGGACTAGAGTCCAGGAGCTGGGAGTTGGAATGGCAGGAGTTTCCACCAATAAAAAAACTGCCCGCCCCCTTAAATCCCACAGAGTTTAAGCACCTCCAATCACAAAAGCTTCCCAAACCAGAAGAAAGTGACCTCCCCTGCCCAAGGATATTTATTAAGTTATATTTAATTATTAGACTGAATATAGCCCCCCCACCCCAGTGGACTCTGGGTTGCTTACAAAATATAATACTAAATTAAAACAATTAAAAACATAAACTAAACAAGACAGGCGGGACTACAAGCAACTATTAAAACAAAGCACGACAGAGCCCCCCCCCCAACATATTTCAGAATTAAATTAGGTTAATTAATGTATTAATTAATGAATTAAGTAATCATGTCGGTCAACCCTAGGCCTGGGACCAAAGCCAGGTTTAAAGGGCTTTTCGGAACCCCAAGAGAGAGGATGCTGTTTCCAGAGGGTGGGGGCCGTGACAGAGAAGGTCACGCTTCCTAGGTCCCTTAAGAGGACAACATTTAATAGAAGGGACTTGGAGCAAACCCACTCTGCCAGCTGGGAATAAAGGGATGGACCATCACACTGGAGGAATGCTAAAGTCCTTTGTGAAAATGCCCTATTTTGCTGAGGAACATAGGAGAGATTCAGGTGATTTTGTACCTATTAATTAAGCCCCAGCATATTCTACTTCTAGAGAAATAGATATTAACCTTCCAGAACAGGAGACCTGTATATGATCTGAAATTATCCATAGTTACATGGAAAAATATTAAAAAATCACATGTACTTCATTTCAAAGATGTGTGGATGCACTGCTATCTTTTGCTGTCTAGATGTTAAAGCTGTAAGACTGTGGTCTAGCAGGATGCACTTGTTTTAGGTGGCAGAATGTGGGGGCGGGGGGAGAGATGAAGGCAAAAACTGGGACAGCAATGATACAGCAAGACTTTTTTTGCATAACTGATCCTGGCAGAAGGAAAGAGCTTTGAGGTTTCCGGCAGCAACACACCTCAGTCCCACACTGGGTGTCTCCCTTGCCTGAAGCCACAACTTTGGGTCTGTGTTTCTGAAATACTGCATATCACTTTTCAGCTGTACTGAAGTGGTTTATGGTGTAGGGTTTTGCTTGTTTCGCTGGTTTGTGTACAGTATTTTTCAAGCAAGTAGAAGTTAACATTAATGCAAATGAGAAATAACAGAGGGCAAATGAAGATATAAAAGCTTTTCAAAAGAGTATATTAATGGGAATGTGAGGACATTAAATACTTGCTGCAAAAATATTCAGCAGCTCTGATACAGAGACCATCACATACCACATGACAATCACAAGAGCATAATATGTGTATTTTTCAGTTTCTTGACCACACAATTCTTTCAGGGAAATATAATATAGACTTAAACTGGTTAAATGGCAAATTCCCTCACTCTAGGGAGGCCTGAGAATTGGTTCACAGAGGGGTGGCAGAATTCTAGGCAGAATTCTCAGCAAAGTCATCAAACTACAGTTCTGTAGATTATTTCATGGAAACTCTGAAAGTAAAACACATATAAAACAATTATAGGATACTCTTGCAAACCAGCTCCTGAATTCTTGAAAGATACAGTATCAGGTATTCCCTGTAGTAACCTATGGCTGCGAGAGCTGGACCATAAGGAAGGCTGAGCGAAGGAAGATAGATGCTTTTGAACTGTGGTGTTGGAGGAAAATTCTGAGAGTGCCTTGGACTGCAAGAAGATCAAACCAGTCCATACTCCAGGAAATAAAGCCAGACTGCTCATTTGAGGGAATGATATTAAAGGCAAGACTGAAGTACTTTGGCCACATAATGAGAAGACAGGATACCCTGGAGAAGATGCTGATGCTAGGGAAAGTGGAAGGCAAAAGGAAGAGGGGCCGACCAAGGGCAAGATGGATGGATGGTATTCTGGAGGTGACGGACTCAACCATGGGGGAGCTGGGGATGGTGACGTCCGACAGGAAGCTCTGGCGTGGGCTGGTCCATGAAGTCACGAAGAGTCAGAAACGACTGAACGAATAAACAACAAACAGTATCAGCGGGAAGTCTATGGGCATGAACAAAATAAACATGTCTATTTATTATATACTAATCATACAGAAAGGCCCTTGTAAACCCAAGTTTTAGGTATATACTTCCTTGGAAATAATCCCTAGAGACAACTGAAGTTGATTCTGAATCTGTAACCAAACTGGACAGAGTGTTCCAGGTGGGGACTGTCTAGCTCAGCAAAGAGCAGACCCATCGCTTCCTGTGATCTTGACATTATACCCCTATTGACGCAGCCCAAGATTGCATTGGCTCTTTTGGCAGCTGGTAGCACTGCTGGCTCACGCTTAATCTGTGGTCACCCAAATCCTTCTCACAAGTACCACTGCTGAGCCAAGTACCACCTATCTTGTACTCGTGCATCTGGGTTTTTTCTACCTAAGTGCTGAAATTTATATTTTTTGCCACTGAACAACATTGTATTGGATAGGGCCTAATGTTCAAGTCTATCAAGATCCTTTTGAACCTTGAGATTGTCTTTTGAGGTGTCAGCAAACACCCCCCCCCCAGCTTTGTGTTATCTGCAAATTTAATGAGCATCTCTTCTATCTCCTAATCTGTGTCATTTATGAAAATGCTAAAGCGCACTGGGCCCAGGACAGACCTCTGAGGTAGCCCAGTGAATGCTTCCCTCCATGTTGACATAATACCATTAATGACAGCACATGAAATATAGTTGTTCAACCAAATGCAAATCCATCTACTGGTAGGACCATCCATCTCACCCTGTTCCATTTTATGAAGAAAAAGGCTATGATCGGAAGATAAATTGTATGGCCCTATTTACTCAATGGATGAAGACCTGATTACACTTGCCACCTATGAGAGGATTGCCTATAGACGTAGACTTTGTATGGATAAGTAAAATGAAATATGGGACCCATTTTTACAAAATACAGTAGTTTAGGGAAAAACATGGTTATATAATTGCTATATATGTATATATACAGTATATGTATATAGGGTATGTATATGTATAACAGGGACGCGGTAGCTCAGCAGGTTAAACTGCTGAGCTGTAGGCTGCAGATCAGAAGGTCTGCAGTTCGAACCCCGCACAACGAGGTGAGCTCTCGTTGCTAGTCCCAGCTCCTGTCAACCCAACAGTTCGAAAGCTTTGCAAGTTTATAAATGGGTACCACCTTAAGTGGGCTAATTTGCTGGCGTCCTGTCGGGAAGTCGGCACCACCGGAGGAAAGGATCGGAGGAAGATTGAATGGCGGCGGTGACGACGGACCCGGATGTAACAGCTACAGGACGTCAGCAGCCGGCTCAAGGCATCCTGGGAATTGTAGTCCAGAGCCTGAAAGAGTCGCTTCCCTTACCCCCTCCCCTCACGCGCGGTTAAAATGATGAATTGTATAACTAATGTATATATATGCTTGTAAGCCACCTAGAGTCCTCCATTAGGGAGGGGATAGGCGGGGTATAAATACCACAATAAAATAAATATATCTATATCTATATTATCTATATATAGTAAAGGTTCCCCCACACAGTCATGTCCGACTCTAGGGGCCGGTGCTCATCTCCGTTTTTTAGCCAAAGAGCCAGCGTTGTCTGAAGACGCTTCCGTGGTCATGTGGCTGGCATGACGCGCGCGGAACGCTGTTACCTTCCCATCGAAGTGGTACCTATTTATCTACTTGCATTTGCATGCTTTTGAATTGCTAGGTTGGCAAGAGCTGGGGCGAGTGCGGGAGCTCACTCCATCACGCGGGGCTAGGGTCTCGAACCTCCGAACTTGCAACCTTCCGATCGACAAGCCTGGAGTCTTAACCGCTGAGCCATTGCGCCCCATATCTATATCTATATCTATATCTATATCTATATCTATATCTATATCTATATCTATATCTATATCTATATCTGTATCTATCTCCTTGAATCATATTTGCATTAAATATATATAGAATTGTAATTGTTTATTGTTGTAATGACACATTATATTTTATATTTTTATTTTATTTCTTTCTGTTATATTTTTCTTATTTTTAAGCACTTGCTATAAAGCACTTGCTATAAATTTTTTAAGCACCATGCCAAGAAAACTGCAGGGGCTTGTCCAGGCAGTCTCCGAGAATTGGACACGATTGAATGGATAAAAAAAAATGTTTATTTTTATAACATATGTATCTGTGTATTTTTTGTTTTTGTTTTCCTTTTTCTGTCATTTTTTTAAAGAGCAATAAAAACAAATTAAAAAGAAAAAGAAAAAGGCTATGATCAGATGCCTTCCTGAAGACTAGGTACTCTACATCCCCGACATTCTCTCAGTCTATTAATCTAGTCACTTTATCAAAAAAAAAAAAAAAAGGAGTAAGATTTGTCTAACCCAGAGCTTTCCAAACTTTTCATGTTGGCGACATGTATAATTTCGCGACACACTCTTACAGCAGGGCACAAGGCAGGCACTAGGACCTGCGCAGAATCCTGGCAGGGCAGGTTTGAAGGCAGCAAGGCACAAGGCAGGCACTAGGACCTGTGTGGAATCCTGGCAGGGTAGGTTTGGAGGCAGCAGCAGCCGGGACACACCCAGACACTGCAGCCACACACTAACGCACAGCTTTCCAAACTGTGTGTCGCGACACTTTAGTGTGTCGCAACACACAGTCTGGTGTGTCGCCACACAACCCGGAAGCGGCAGTGGGGGTGTGCACGGCGGCGGCGCACCATCAGCGCTTCTGCGTTTTAGCAGAGGCCGCCGCCGCCATGCACACCCCCGCCCCCGCGCACCCCCCGCACCACCGCCGTGCACGCTGCCGCGCCGCCCCCGCCGTTGGTGTGTCGTCAACGGCGGCACTTTAGAAAGCACTGCACTAACGTGTTCCCGACACACAGCTCTGGTCTAACCCAAGGTTTCTCAACCAGGGTTCCGTGGCACCCTAGGGTTCCGTGAGAGGTCACTAGGGGTTCCCTGGGAGATCGCAATTTCTTTAAAATTTTATTTCAAATTCGGGCAACTTCACATTAAAGAGGTGAGTTTCATTCTTATTCTTAGTTTAAGAACACTGTTAATGCATACCCATGAAACGAATATAATATTTTTGTAACTTCTGGCCTGTATTTGAGCCTGAATGTGCAGGGGTTCCCCGAGGCTTGAAAAATATTTCAAGGGTTCCTCCAGGGTGAAAAAGTTGAGAAAGGCTGGTCTAACCTATTTTTAACAAACCCAGGCTGGCTTCTATTACAGTTACAGAATCACTTTGTTCTTCTCTTACAAATTCACTCACACCCTTTCGGCCAGCAGGGGTCGCGCCGTCCCTTTCAGAGTTCAGAACTTCATTCTTTCGATTCAGGTTCCATTACCATCGCAACCGGCTGGCGACTGTCAAACCCGCTCTTGCTGCCTGCAGGCGTGCGCGGCAGGGAAAGCCGGAACTCCGCTCGGCCAGACGAACGCCGGGGGCTGCAAGCGGAGCAGGCCGCTGGCTTCTTCCGCTCTTTGCAAGACTTCAGGATCAGTTGGCGCGCGGAAAAAGAGGAGAGAGGGAGAGTCTACTGCGCCGGGGACCTGACGCTTCGCCTGGCGGCCAGGAGAGGTCGCAAGGCGCGGGGAGACGGGCAGAGGCGCCGGAGGTGGGGACAGGGACGCGACGAGCCCAGCCATGGGCAACTCAGCGCGGAAGGGCAAAGTTGCCCAGCAAGCGCCCGCGGCCAAAGCCGGCGCGCAGCCGGAGCAGCGGGCCAGCGCCACGCCCTTGGAAGGTTGGTTGTGACGTCATGCCGACAGGCGAGGCGGAAGGAAGGGGGTCCTTGCGAGAAAAAGAGTAACCCAGGTTAATTCACATTGCGCTAAGCCTCGAGGTTTGGTGGGGGTTTTTTAGCTGGGCGTGTGGTGTCCATTCAGCCATTTACTTTTTTCAGCCGGTTGTGATTAAACAAATCATGGCTGGCATGAGGCTTGACACCAACCGCCGGCTGTATTCACAGGATATACACACTAAGCATGAATAGCTTAGCGTGTTGTATGAATCGGGCCTGTGTGATTAGTTGATGGGCCAGTGCAGACTTTGCAAATTGGATTCAGTAAATTATAGTCATATTAACTATGGATTAGTGCAGTGTTTCTCCACCTTGGCAATTTTAAGATGTGTGGACTTCAACTCCCAGAATTCCCCAGCCAGCCAAGCCGGCTAGGGAATTCTGGGAGTTGAAGTCCACACATCTTAAAATTGCCAAGGTGGAGAAACACTGGATTAGTGTGTTGTGCAAATACACCATCCATTTTATAGAGGGTGCTTCAAAGCAAGCTCCTTTTTTTAATTACCGCACTGTCTCGTTAAAGAAATGTTCAGGGATCCAGCTCTCTGTAACTTACCTGATTTTTTCCCTCTGGTTCTTCCAGAAGTCCGGCTGAGGAGGAAAAGTTTGAAAGCTCCCTGAATCTTGTTTCTAATCCAGTGTTGCTTTTTCTTCCCAGTACTTCACCCCGGGAAACTGCAGTTACAGTCCAAGCCCCTTTTATAAATGATAAACATCAGTGTATTTTCTTGCATTCTGGATTGGAAGGATTAGCCAGCGAAAAATTCACTGTTGGCCGGAAACACCTCTGCCATCAATGTGGCCCGGCATTGGGCTAGACTAGAGTTATATAAATTTTATATTTTTATTAAATGTTTTAACTTTTTAAATTTTAATTAATATTTCCCCCTTTTTTATTTCCTGCATTTCTGACACGAAACGAGACGAGGTATTTTCTTTATCTTCATATTTCCTCCTTTTTGTCCAAAGAACCCAACGCAACATAAAATGTTACTTTTTCTCACCAGATGGAAAAAGCAAGTGATTTATTTTTGATCACCTAGAGAAAGTTTTAGAGTTGATCAAATGGTGTTCAAGCTGGATTTTTTCCCCACTCTCCCCTGGCCTGCAGCTCAGCCTAGAGCACGAGTTTTGAATGAAGAAAATCCCAGGAGGCTGCTTAGAAAGAAATGCCACTGAATTTAATAAATAACACATTGGGGAGGGGGAAGAAAACAGGGGCACCCCTCTTTCTTCTCAAATGCATCTACCCAAAACAGAAGCACTCCAGTTAGAGACTGGACAGTGATAGATGCGGAGTCCTTGGTGCTCTCTGAGCCTTGTTGTTTTCTTGCAGACGTTTCATTGCCAGGCTAGGCAACATCTTCAGTGCGAAAAGGGAGTGGAACTTGCTCTCTGTTTATATACCCTGGCTTGTCCTGCCTGTGTTGGTGGGGGTGTTGTACTCTCCTTGGTAGTACCTTGATTGGGTTGTTGTTTAGTGATAGATGCAATGCAGCATGCTAAGCTAAAAAGTAAAGTGAACATGCTGCCATGTTAGAAACTGTTATATATGTCTCATTAACCAAGGCTGGTGATTTAGTAGTTTAGTGTGTTGTTTGAACCTAAAACTGCTGCCATTTGGGGTTTCTGGGGACCAAGGTTTGTAACCTACCGCAAGCTTTCAGTATGAACCCTGGTTTCAAATCTGCTAGTTTTGGGTTCAGGCAACATAGCAACCCACAAAGTTTGTTTAAAAAGCCATGCAATGCGGTTACTTGTGTGTTTGCATGTGCATTGGCAGCAAACATGCTTCTCAACCAAGCTTTTTAGTTCAGCATGGTGTGTGTGATGCTTCTCCACTGAATTAACAGTAAAGTATATTCCAGTTCGATGGTGCAGCCAAAACTCAGCAGGCATCCTAAGGGTAAGTGACTGGCCCTTCACCTGATATTTCCATCCAAGCTGATTTAGAGCTGTTAGAATATTTTTTTACATGTTTAAAGATTATATAGGCAGTAGTAAATAGCCAGCAGTAATGCCATTGCATAAAAGCTGGATTCTCCATTAGAAACAACATATATATTGTTATATATATATATGACATATATTTTATGCATAGAAAAACACGTCTAGATGAAATGCCCATTTAAAACATTTCTGCTTTAGCTCTAGATAAAGAGATACTTGTTTAACCATAAATAAGGAGGTATCTACTTTTACTCTACGATAAGGAAACCTTTGTTTGTAATAAGTTAGTGGAGAGCTTTCCAAACTTTTCATGTTGGTGACACACTTTTTAGACATGCATCATTTCGCGACACACTCTTACAGCAGGGCACAAGGCAGGCACTAGGACCTGTGCGGAATCCTGGCAGGGCAGGTTTGGAGGCAGCAAGGCACAAGGCAGGCACTAGGACCTGCACAGAATCCTGGCAGGGCTTGGAGGCAGCAGCAGCCGCGACACACCCAAACACTGCAGCCAACACACTAATGTGTCCCGACGCACAATTTGGAAAGCTCTGAGCTAGTGCATTCTATTCCACTGATGATGATTGACTGAATTTCTAAACTTCAGAACCCTATAAAAAGGGAAACAAAGAGAAGTGTGTGCAACTGCTGGGTAAATAAACATATTTTTGACTCTCCATTGATCGTATGATGTGCTTCATTTCTGGCTTGGAATGAACCAAGAGAAGGTGTTTTAATCCTTCTGACAGAGCTATGAATGAACACACTTTGGGCCTGATCATTAATCATTTGCAATTCCATCTAGCATTACTATTATCTGATATCAGCTCCATCCCTCCTTTTTTTTGGAAGTCCCTCAGGACCTGGCTTTGTCATCAGGCCTGTGGGTCTCAGGGGACTGGTGAGATCTTGAGGTGGCTCTGTTGCTGATTGAATTTGTTTGTGCGTGTGTGTGTTTTAATATGGCTGTGTTTGACATGTTTATTGTTTTATACTTTTTTGCTGTATGCTGCCTATAGTCACTTCTTGTGAGATGGGCGGCCATATAAATTTGATAAATAAATAAATCTAGTTCATAATTTACTATTCTATTAAGAAGAATATAATGAAAGCCTTCTGTCAAAGGTTTTGCTGAGGTTCAAGTATATTATGCCTGTGCCATTCCCCTGATCTACTCTGTTAAAGAAAGGTGCCAAGGTTAGCTGGCATGATTTGTTTCTAATGAACACATGCTGCCTCCTGTTAATTGTAGCATGCAAACATGCTGTTTGATAATCTGTTTGAAGACCTCACCCAGTATAGATGTTAAGCTGACAGGTCTGTAATTTCCTGGGACCTTCTCTTTCTCCTTCTTGGAGAGAATATTTGCTCTTCTCCAACACCCTGAGACCTCACCAGACCTCTAGTTCTTGAAGTTTCCCAAGAGTTTACCAACTCTGCTGGTTTCCTTCACTGTCTTAAGTTGTAATCCCTTTGGCCCTAAAGATTGAATTCATTTACATTATCTAAACTCTCTTATGAGCACCTTTGTCTATCCTGAATTGCAGTTCCCTCATTCGCCCAGTAAGTTAATGATGACAAGAAGGGGTGTCATTTCTTTTCTGGCAGAAGACAAAAATAGGAGTTATTGAATTCAGTCTTTTCACCATCGTGTATTACCAGCTCACCGCTTTCTCCTTGCAATGGCTCTATATCTTCTTTGGTTTTCTTTCTAACATACCCAAAGAACCTTCTTTTGTTGTCTTTGTTCTCTCTCACAAGCCTCCATTCATTCTGAGCTTTAGCTTTTCTGACACAGTTCCTGGAGACCTTGTATTCTTTTTTGATGATGTGCCCCTCCTTGCGTTCCTTATACATGTCCCTCTTTCTCTTCATCATTTTGGAGAGTTTAGAATGTGGCGTGAACCCATCCCAATGATTTAGAACAATGTGTCAGTCCAGCCTTTGCACCAGAAATGGTTACCTATGGTTGTCTGGCTTCAAAAATTACACTGTCATAAACCATGGTTACAAACCACAGTTCACTGGGTTCATACATCACACTAAAAAAAAGCATGACATGTGAATCCAACCACTTTCTGTATTTTCTTTTTAGTGCTGAAGTGCCAAAGTGAGGCTGCAAGGGGCATTTGTGAACTCATATTCCAACTGAGGTGTTTCTAATGGCACATGGTCTACTTACCCAAACATTCCTAACATAAAAGAGAGATGTGTGTGCTCCAAGATCTTCTAGATTCCAATGAGTGGCAACCAAAGAGCAGGAAGGACCAGAGGGTACCACACCAAACATTTTGCAGCAAAACAAGCAGGGATGATTCATCAGATGTGTGCTTTTCTGTCACATTCAGTATAAGAGGAGAAAAGCCAATAACATTTTTGCTTAGGGGAAAATAATCCTGAATTCCAAAGATGAAGTTTAGTCCCAAATGTGGTATGTGAGACTGTGTCAGTTATATCTGGAGTATCTTTGTAATTTTGTTATTGGGCTATCCCCATCTGATTTCCAGTTTCCTTAAGAGCTGATTATGTCCAGGAAAATAAAACTTGGATTAGCAACTATGGATGCGCCTAAGCATTTTGCACAATGCCAAATTTGTCCTCTGAAGCTTGACTTTTGTGACTATTACTAACAATGTGCCATTTTGTAAATGCTAGTTGTTTTATTTTTTGCCTCCGCTGAAAGGAGTTTTAAAAGTTTAGGATTTTTAAAGGAACTGCCTTGGAAGAGGAGAGGCTCTTTTTTCATGATGGCATTTAAGTGTTACCTGAAGAATGAAGTATAAAAGTACAAAGGACAGAATTTCGTCCTCCTAACTTGAATAGAAAATGTCTAGAATTTAGGCATGTTTACGTCAGCCGGTGCTAAATAAATAAGTCCTAATGTATTAAGCAACAGGAGCTGGAAAATTGGCATGAAATATTCTTTTGTTCTGATTCAAAACACAGCCATATGCAGATGCTGTCGAGAAACCCTTTGCGTAGAGAGCATTCAGCCTTCCCAACATGGTGCAAAGCAGAGAGAATACACCAAAATCAATGAGGAATCAAGTGAGTGCAGCTAAAAAGGGGAGGAGCCTTTATTTTATGAATAAAGAGAGACAGTTGGATTACAACAATATAGTGTGGGTATTAATATATATTAAAAGTAAGTCAGGGAGGTAATTCGGGAGCATTTGTTTTAAGTTTGCAAATTTAAAACAAAAGGGCACTTAATAAGGATCATGTAATTATTATTTGTAATTTAAATCATAAGCAGTAACTAATTGGCATTGTCCTGTCCGTTTGAGTTAAACTCAGTAACAACTCAGATATTATTTCTGGATGTTTGTATTTGCCGGCTATACATTGTGTAGAACAGTGTTTCTCAACCTTGATAACTTTAAGATGTGTGGACTTCAACTCCTTGAATTTCCCAGCCAGCATGCTCTAGCCATATACATCATGGCTGGCTGGGGAATTCTGGGAGTTGAAGTCCACACATCTTAAAGTTGCGAAGGTTGAGAAACACTGGTGTAGAATATCTAACATCAGTTGTCCTGGTGTTTCATTACACTTTAATTTTAAAGTATGTAAGAGACAATTATTTTGTCAGGAGCAGCAATATTATTTTTGCCACTTCTGCACTGGCATCCTGGAGTTGTTTTAAGTATGTCAATGGTGCCATCAAAGTGGGACTTTAGGCCAAATTTCCATGACCCTGTTTATCAGAACGACCAGGAGGGCCTCCCCAAATGCAGCTTGACGGTCTTTCTACATTTAAACAAATAAGCTAATACACCAAATCATCTAAGGAAGGAGTGTAAAACCATTAATTTCAGGATCCAAAATCATCCAACCACCATTGAGCATCTTGAAGAAGGAGAGAAAAAAAAACTTGTTTTCGCAGAATTAATAGTAGCTTAACATTCAGTGGGAAGAAGAGTAATCTAGGGGCATGGTGGCTCAGCGGGTAAGTTGCCAGGATCACAAGTTCGGAGGTTCGAATCCCTAGCCCCGCGTGACGGAGTGAGCTCCTGCACTAGCCCCAGCTCTTGCCAACCTAGCAATTCGAAAGTATGCAAATGCAAGTAGATTAATAGGTACCACTTCAGTGGGTAGGTAAAAGCGTTCCGCACGTGTCATGCAGCCACATGACCGTGGAAGCATCTTCAGACAACGCTGGCTCTTTGGCTAACAAACGGAGATGAGCACCAGCCCCTAGAGTCGGATACGACTGCACAAATGTGCAGGGGGAACCTTTACCCTTAACATTAAGTGGGGAGAAGAGTAATCTAGGCCAGGAACAAGATACTTAGTGGGAAGAAAAATTATAATCACCTCTCCAGTGTTATTGCTCAAATTCACAGCCTGCCTCACTGTTGCCCTCTTTTAATGCAAACCATGAAATTATCAAGAAAAAAATAACCCCAAATACCAGACTTTCTATATTAAAATATACTGAGATTCATCAGTTCTTATCTAGGCCTGTATTGTCTGATGTAACCACACAACTAGGTAGAACAGCATTCAAGATCTGAAAGCTAAATTTTTCACCTTTGCCATTGCAGAATTTGCTCTAGGTCTGGTTGCTGAAATCCACAAATAGTTTGAGCTGCCGATTCAATAGACCACATTTGCAACCAATGACTTCCATTGACTCTAAATCTGCCCCTGATCTGCAAAAGTATTCACCCAATCAGAACATCAGTTGTTTCAACCAAACAGAAGTGAGCATATTCTTGAAATACAGGATTTATTTGGCTAGATCTTGTTCTACCACTAGGCAAGTGTAATTTAGATTTGAAATACTCATAAAAATGTCTTGAGGTTAAAATCTAATTTCTTTAGATGCACAAAAACAACCCCATTAACGTTAATTGGAGCTGCATAACCAAATTCCTGTATACCTGTCAGAAGAAAAGCCATAATCATATATAAAGCTATCGAAGTGGATACTTTATGTTAATGCTCAGCTGACTATGATTAATGCTTCATGCTTGTATTGTAGTGTTTGGGCCTAAGGGATACATGATACTTTCTGGAGAATGCCCTCATTGTGACAACAAGTTACATCACAGTATCTACTATGAAAAATTATCTGTAATTTTCATCCTTTTACCCTTTTGCAACCTCATTAATAACAATATTTCTTAATAAGCAGCCAGAGAATGATCACACAACATAAAAAAACCCACAGTCTCAGTTATAATACTTTAACTTCTTGACTTTCAGCTGATTGTGCACAAATTGATAATTTTACCCAACTAAATTTCTAGCCTTCCATTGCACATCCTGAAATATGGGAGACCAAAATGGACTAGAAGTATGTGAACCTGGACAAAATCCTCCTCTTTCAAACATACGTTTTTATCAGGTCTTCATTTCTAAATTTGATTGTGAGTAGAAAAGCAGATATATAACTTGGGGAGGGAAATAACGTCAGAAGTTCAGGTGAGGGAAAGGTGTACTTATAAATTCCTTTAACAAGGTGGTCAAGACTTTTTGATCCACCCCTACCATTTCCCTAGCCATTAAAAGCCCATATAAATTTAATAAATAAATAAATAAATTGTGGCAGCTCAGCGGAGCATCGAGTACACAACCTAGTTCCTGCATTGAAATGGGACTGCCTATGTCTCCAGTAAGACATTTCATAAAAACAGTTCTATGGCTGTAGCTGTATTTTTCCATGTAATACTGCTGCAATGATGGAAGCATCTTTCCAGAGGTATCTACAACCTGACATCTCTGGAAAGATGCTTCCATCATTCCAGCAGTATTACATGGAAAAATACAGCTACAGCCATAGAACTGTTTTTATGAAATGTCTTACTGGAGACATAGGCAGTCCCATTTCAGTGCAGGAACTAGGCTGTGTACTCGATGCTCCGCTGAGCTGCCACAATTTATTTATTTATTTATTAAATTTACAACCTTGCAGGTTGTAGACTTCACATTGTTTAATTAAACAATTCTGTAATAAATAATAGAAAAATTAATAAAGAATTAAGAATTAAAAACATCCACACACCCCACACTGAAAATGTTGGCCTGCCCTGTGTCATTGCCTATGTTTTGTGGCCTTTTACTACCAGAAATGTTAGGTGCAGTCCCTGAGCACTGACATTTAGCCCATCCTTGTTTACCTTTTTTTCTTGCACTTTTTTGCTGATGAAATTCCCATCTTCAGGTGTTAATCTGAATCAAACCCTCCACCGGGTTTTACAAAAGCTGAAAACAGAGCATCTAAACATAAATCTCACATGTCTTGTCTAGACTGATTCTAAGTTAATAGAATCTTTTAACTTATTTTGAAAGTTAACAATACACTTCCTTGGTACCCTTGAACCCAAACTTCCCTAGTTCCCCCATATTCCAACTTTTGGACTTCTCTGCCAGGAATTCTGGAAATGGCTGTCCCAATACATCTGGATGGTATCAAGTTCGGGAAGGGTGCTGTAATCTATTTTACTATAACAATATTATTTATTTTTCTTGCAGCAACAGTAGATGCTACTCAGAAGGCATTCCAAATTTATGGCAAAGGAAAAAATGTGGAGGCTGCTATTAATAATAAGGACTGGAAATTAGCGGTCCAGACACTCATAGATGAAAACAGTGTTATGATTTTCAGCAATACAACCTGCAAATTCTGTGCCAAGGTAATGTATTCTTTTTCAGATGCATAGATGCAGAATGTGTATCTGAATGAAACACCAGAGAATGCTGGCAATCCATAAGCATGATACTGAATTAGTAAAAAATGGACTGTCTATGGCAGCTTTTGGTGTTTCTCTGTTCTTATTACAGTATATAATTTTTCTGAACCTTTCAGATGTATAGGTCAACAATTTCCAAAATCTCCTAGCAGCCCCTCCTGCCCAACATTGGCCATCTTGGCTGGAGAATTATGGTATGGCATTTACTCACATTAAGCATGGGCTACTATTTAATGGCTTATTCTGGCAAGTGGTTCCCCCCGCACATTTGTGCAGTCGTGTCCGACTCTAGGGGCCGGTGCTCATCTCCGTTTGTTAGCCGAAGAGCCAGCGTTGTCTGAAGACGCTTCCACGGTCATGTGGCCGCATGACGTGCGCGGAACGCTGTTACCTACCCACCGAAGTGGCACCTATTAATCTACTTGCATTTGCATGCTTTCAAATTGCTAGGTTGGCAACAGCTGGAGCTAGTGCGGGAGCTCACTCCGCACGCAGGGCTAGGGATTCGAACCTCCAAACTTGCGATCTTCCAATCGACAAGCCTGGCGTCTTACCCGCTGAGCCACCACGCCCCTTTACTATTTAATGGCTTATTCTGGCAAGTAGTAGCTACTTGTTGCCTATATTACCTAAAACAACCTTTCTCAACCTTTTGACCCTGGAAGAACCCTTGAAATATTTTTCAGGCCTCAGGGAACCCCTGCACATTCAGGCTCAAATATAGGCCAGAAGTTACAAAATTATTATAATCAGTTCATGGGTAGGCCTGTATATCTGCATTAACAGTGTTCTTAAACTGAAAATAAAGAATGAAACTTACCTCTTTAATGTGAAGTTGCCCAAATTTGAAATAATTTTTTAAATAAATTGTGATCTCCCAGGGAACCCCTAGTGACCTCTCACGGAACCCTAGGGTGCCACGGAACCCTGGTTGAGAAACCCTGACCTAAAAGTATTGGCTGCAATATGAAGATTAAATAGTCTGAAAAGGGGGATAGTTTAATTTTTTTTCTGTCTTAATTCCACTGAACAGTTCTAGATGCAAGCTGTACTTTTTCTGAATCCCTTATATAGACCTCAATGAAATCTATTTCATAAATCTTGAAGATGGAAACCCACAAACAAGATATTTGTCTTGCTAATAAGAGGGAAAAACACTTTCATTTATTATCATGGTAATTATTATCACGGTAATCCTAAATTAGGAAGAAAGATCTAATGAATATAGGAGATATTTTTAAGCAGTGTACAATTAGACTGCACCACCAGTCACTCTTATTTATTTTACTTTACTAAAATGGGTGGAATTCCAGTTCAATTATCTTAGAGGAGACCCATTGAAATTAGATTTATGTGAGTTTTCATTGATTTTCATGGTTGTATCTCTGCCTTTAAACCCAACCCTGAATCTACATTCTGCTGAGCTAAGCATCTTCATTTTAATTCAAATTAACGTAGCATATTTTAAATAAAAATTACATTCTCAGTGCTATTTATCAACAGTGCTGATCAAGCTCAGGTAACAGGGAAGGAAGGAACCAGGGGAACCCCAACCTGCTTGAGCAGACTGCCTGCCTTAATCTGAAAATGTAAAAGCCAATATGAAAGAAGCAATTCCTAGAGAGGAAATTCTGTGACTTCAGTGTTCACTGCAAAGAAGGCCGTCCCCTTTTCCATTTGTCATTCCATTGATGGGCCACCCATATATGGCTCTGAGTGTCCTTGCTTGGAGGGCAGCATTCAAAAATCTTAGATATGGCCACCAAAAGTTGTTTGCATTTGTGATGTTTCATGTGAAAGGAGAGAAAACTTATCATGTATATGGCTAGAGCAGTGTTTCTCAACCTTGGCAACTGTAAGATGTGTGGACTTCAACTCCCATGGCTGGCTGGGGAATTCTGGGAGTTGAAGTTCACACATCTTAAAGTTGCCAAGGTTGAGAAACATTGGGCTAGAGAATCCACATTAACTGTATTTTATTTATTTATTTAAAACATTTAGATGGCTGGCCAACTCAAGCAAAATGACTCTGGACAGCTCTCCAACACCTTATGTCCCAAAGGACTGGGGAAAGAGCCTTTAATTTTAATTAAATATAAATTCCATGAAATTGATTTTTTGTCTTGACTCCAACCACTGCTGCAGTGCAGCCCCCTGACACCCACCTCAGAAGCCAAGCATGGTCCCCAGTAAAAGTTGTGCACTCTGTCATACTAAACAGCAGGCTCACACAATTTTCTTTATAAAATCTATCCCACAATACCTTAAAAAAATCACAACAGTAAAATATATTTAAAAATCAAGATAACTACTGTATGTTCATCATTCCAAAAGCTATATTTGAGCAGTATCTTTATTTGATAAACTTGAAGATCACATAAGGGTGTACAGACTTTTGAGTTCTATACACAGGGGTCCCCAACCTTTTTGGTGCCAGGGACCGGTTTCAAAGGATGATTTTTCTGTGGACCGGGTGGGCGGGGTTTCTGGGATTTCCATGGATTGGGGGGCGGGGTTTTCGGGCAGGAGCCAATCATGTGCACCGGGGGCGGGGTTTGTGGGCAGGAGCCAATCACAAGCACCGAGGGCGGGGTTTGTGGGCGGGAGCCAACCACACGGAAGGGGGTGGAGTTTGCGGGTGGGAGCCCTGCGGCCCAGTTCCTAACAGGCCACGGCCCACAGGTTGGGGACCCCTGCTATACAACACCTCATCAGGAAAGATAGTACAAGAGAAGAAAAAAGTGCTGATGTTTTAGTTGTATATTAATCATAATATTAACATGCAAAATGGGAGGGTATGCTTTAAAATTACTGGTTACTAATCTTATTGAAATGTTGTGCTTTATGTAGGTGAAGGATCTGTTCAAGTCCATGGATGTTTCTTATTTCGTTCTTGAACTTGACCAAATTGGTAAGGCTGTTCATATTCAAGTATCATTATACTTAAATAAAAATTCCCATCCTAATGCCCTCCCCTCCCAATATGTTAGATCATCCTCTTAAATGAAGAATTGTTGTCTAACACATTTTGAAGGACACCAGGTTGAGGAATGTGAATGTAAATGAAGCTCTAAGGCCAGATTGCAAATGTTCTTAATTTGAAGGATTAATTTCTCATTCAAAGTGAGAATGATGAGCACTCAGGACACACAGACCTGAGTTATGCATTATAGTAGATCATCTTGCCTAAACATGGTTAATGGAACAAGATACATTCATCTGGATTCATATAAACTCTGAGCTATTAAGTATAATAACTGGGTTCATACAACATGTTAAGTCAAAAGTAAATACAGTAAATCACTATGATTTAGCCTAATGCTGTAAGTAAACCTAACTATTTGGAGAAACTAATTTTCCAGTTGTTGCTGTGCTGCAACATCCAGAACCTCAGCCAGAATTGCCATTAGTGAGAAATTCTGAAAGTTGTACTTCAGCTTCATCTGGGGAGCCAATAGGTTTAAACAAAGGGATAGTCTTTTTCGTGAATTTTTGCCATAAACAGATGATGTGATTGCTCTTGTAATTGTTTACTTTATGGTTGAAAAGGTCAGTTTAAAGAAGTGAACTTTTTAACATCTTTCCTAAAAACAAGAGAGAGGGGCCAATTGCATTTATAAAGCAGATAATATTATCCCTTTTTTTTGGTGGTTTGAAGGCCAAAAAGAGAGAAAGAATGAGAATGAGAATGAGAGAGAGAAAGCAGCCTCCAAGGGCCAAAGAGAGTGTGATGTAGTATATGATATGGAAATACAATATAGTATGGAAAACAGATGTGGAAAACAATTTTTCTGCTTCTTCTGAGTGGGAATTGGAGTGGACACTCAGACAATGTAATGATATGTGGGAATGATCTTGGGAGACAGGAGGAAGAGCTGCAGACTAGGCAACAGTCAGATAAGAGGCAGCTGAGCCCGCAGAAGGAATGGGGGCATGGCAAATGTCTCAGAAAGGACCCTCCCTCATTTCTTGAAGAGGCAAGGGGGGGGAGAGATATACTTTCAGACTTGCAAGATTCTGTTAATGTAACCTTACAATAAAGATACAGCTAGTGCTCCTGGGTGTCCTCCTTGTCTGGACTACCTTTCAAGGCTGACAGAACATCTAGAGGCTCAGATTGATTCATTAAGCTATCTCTAGATTGTCCATTGCCATCTTAAAAATTCCATCACCAAAAAAGGGATCTTTTTTTTAAATTGAATATTGGCAGTATGATCTTTTGTTGCCCAGAAGGCCATAAATTGAGGGCTCTAAAGAGAATGGATTCCGCTGTTTGAGAAAGATACAGGAGAAAGCCCCTTTCTTATGGGCCCTTCAGCTTAATGCTAGTTCAGAAAGGGAGGACTCTCCTCTGAGAACCAAGTGACCATTTCAGTAGTGAATCACGTGGCATGACTGCCGTGTTGAACTCTTCTGGCCCAGGAGTTTTGGTAGCATGAAATTCAGGCCAAGGTGACCTCTTCAGCTTTTGTCTTCCGATAGTGAAGAATCTGGTTCAGGACTCACGATACTAGGCCAAGTTCCAGCCTTAGCCCTGGAGGTGCCCTGTGCAAGCCCACAGTGCTGTAATTAGATGCTGTGCTAATTACAGACAGTCCAAGCAGGATTAGTGGGATGGTGGTGGTGGTATTAAGGTTTTAATCAACAGCTGAAATACTGACTATACGTATAATGTGGCAGCTTTTCCCTTATATGGCTTTCCCTCCATTTTCTCTTCCAGATGCCAGTAGCCTTCCCCAACCTGGTGCTCTTTGAATGTATTGGATTACTAATTTGATTATCCATGCAGGCTAAGAGGTTAAAAGGAGTTTAGAACATCTAAACGGAACATCTGGAATGCAACCAGATAAAAATGTTCAACCAGAGGCTCAGTACCAGTTTATGTTTCAGAATGGGAACTAGACAAATAAGTTTATCAAATAGCTAGTAGACATGATAGCTGTATAAAAGGTAAAGGTTCCCCCCGCACATTTGTGCAGTCATGTATGACTCTAGGGGCCGGTGCTCATCTCCGTTTGTTAGCCGAAGAGCCAGCGTTGTCCGAAGACGCTTCCACGGTAATGTGGCCAGCATGACGCGCGTGGAACGCTGTTACCTACCCACCGAAGTGGTACCTATTAATCTACTTGCATTTGCATGCTTTCGAATTGCTAGGTTGGCAAGAGCTGGGGCGAGTGCGGGAGCTCACTCCGTCACGCAGTAATATAGCTGTATGCCATCTGCTAAAACTGAGAACACACGTTGCAAATATTAGTTGCTAGAAAGAAATAGTGGATAGGGTACCATGCTTAAGTTCTGCATGTGATCTTTCTCAATGCATCTGATCAGCCACTGACCCCTTTGGCTTGCTCCAGCAGGCCTCTTCTTACATTTTTAAGACTTTTTGTTGTAAAGTCTGAAGCTTAGCTACCTATTTTGGGTCAGAAGACCTTTTCTGGTAGATGTAACAGAGAATGGAAAATAGGAAGTAGAGAAATTTATTTATTTATTTTCTGTGCCGCCTTTATTATTTTTATCAATAACTCAAGGCGGCGAACCTACCAAATACTCCTTCCTCAACTGCTTAACGACTTCAGAGTGCTAATATTAGCAGACAGGAAACGTCTAAAGGGAAAAAGAATTCACATCCAGCGGGACAGAACACGCTGCTTTAGTGTGCGCCTTTGATAAATTATTTTTGCTTTGTCATGCTGCAACTGGCAGTTTTCACAATCCAAAAGGAGTGGCACTGTGAAAACTCCACAGGAGGCTGTTACGTTATCTCTACACATGGTTTGGGTTACACCTGGACATAGTTTCTGAGAAGAGGTGGGATGTTTTATTTAAAGTTGTTTCTCAGGGAAGTTCTTTAAATAAATACCCCAAACAGATACATACTTCTAAGATGGATTTAAAATCCAGGCTCTTGAAATGGCCTTATGCATAAAGCCTTAGTCTTTTTACATATAGCTATCTGTCAGCTTTTTAAAATAAATGTAATTTATACTTTTATTGTGCCAAACTAGTTTACAAAAAGAAAGTACTAGTATGTATGACAACATGAACAGTCTCAATGAAACATTATTAACTTCTGATTTAATAATTGGTATGCTGATGATAGCAGTTGTGCATCCCTACCCTGGGCTGACCACGCGATGCTGTCAAGGTCTTTCCCAGTGAACTGGAGGCTGTGAGGGTCTAGATGGAGGAGAAAATGCTTCAGCGCAACCCTGGCAAGACTGAGCGGCTGTGGATTTTAAGGTTCCCTGGTTCTCGGGAAGTTCCATCTTTAACTCTGCATGTGAATGTACATCCTTGGTTAGAGCTGGTATGCAGTTTTGGGCTCCTCCTGAACTCTTGGCTCCTGCTCAAGAGCAGGTGGCAACCTTGGCCAGGGAGGCTTTTGTAGAGCTTCATCTTGTGCACCAGTTGTGCCCATTCCTGGATTACTGCAGGGTTTCTCAACCTTGGCAAGACGTGTGGGCATATGCTGGCTGGGGAATTCTGGAAGTCCACACGTCTTAAAGTTGCCAAAGTTGCCAAGGTTGAGAAACACTGGATTACTGTAATGCACCCTAGATGGGGCAACCTCAGAAGCTGCAGCTGGTCCAGAATGCAGTAGCATAGGCAGTTTTTGGTATTTCTCATTATGCCCCCAAAATACCACAGCTCCGCAAGCAGCACTGGCTCTTAGTAGGCTTCCGGGTGCAATTCAAGGTGCTAGTTATGACCTATAAAACTCAGAGGGAGAATACCAGTAATGCAGTATTTTTCTTCATTTGATGCGTACGTATGTATCCAGTAGATTAAACCGAGACTGAACCACAAGATGAGCATCACCTGTAGCAGGGGAAAATAATTTTGAGCCATACTCTCGTTTATAGCTTGGGAGTGTGTCTTGGGTTTTCTCAAAAGATGCTGCCAAGGAGAAAGGATTTTCTGTTCACCAAGGGGGTTTTGTTGTTTATTCGTTCAGTCGTTTCCGACTCTTCGTGACTTCATGGACCAGTCCGCGCCAGAGCTTCCTGTCGGCCGTCACCATCCCCAGCTCCCCAATGGTTGAGTCCGTCACCTCCAGAATACCATCCATCCATCTTGCCCTTGGTCGGCCCCTCTTCCTTTTGCCTTCCACTTTCCCTAGCATCAGCTTCTTCTCCAGGGTATCCTGTCTTCTCATTATGTGGCCAAAGTACTTCAGTTTTGCCTTTAATATCATTCCCTCAAGTGAGCAGTCTGGCTTTATTTCCTGGAGTATGGACTGGTTTGATCTTCTTGCAGTCCAAGGCACTCTCAGAATTTTCCTCCAACACCACAGTTCAAAAGCATCTATCTTCCTTCGCTCAGCCTTCCTTATGGTCCAGCTCTCACAGCCATAGGTTACTACAGGGAATACCATTGCTTTAACTATGCGGACCTTTGTTGTCAGTGTGATGTCTCTGCTCTTAACTATTTTATCAAGATTTGCCATTGCTCTCCTCCCAAGAAGTAGACGTCTTCTGATTTCCTGGCTGCAGTTGCGCCTAGAAATACAAAGTCTGTCACTGCCTCCACTTTTTCTCCCTCTATTTGCCAGTCATCAATCAAGCTCGTTGCCATAATCTTGGTTTTTTTGAGGTTTAACTGCAACCCAGCTTTTGCACTTTCTTCTTTCACCTTCGTCATAAGGCTCCTCAACTCCTCCTCGCTTTCAGCCATCAAAGTGGTATCATCTGCATATCTGAGATTGTTAATGTTTCTTCCAGCGATTTTAACTCCAGCCTTGGATTCCTCAAGCCCAGCACGTCGCATGATGTGTTCTGCGTACAGGTTGAATAGGTAGGGTGAGAGTATACAACCCTGCCGTACTCCTTTCCCAATCTTAAACCAGTCCGTTGTTCCGTGCGCTGTTCTTACCGTTGCTACTTGGTCGTTATACAGATTCCTCAGGAGGCAGACAAGATGACTTGGTATCCCCATACCACCAAGAACTTGCCACAATTTGTTATGATCCAGACAGTCAAAGGCTTTAGAATAGTCAATAAAACAGAAATAGATGTTTTTCTGAAATTCCCTGGCTTTCTCCATTATCCAGCGGATATTGGCAATTTGGTCTCTAGTTCCTCTGCCTTTTCTAAACCCAGCTTGTACATCTGGCAATTCTCGCTCCATGAATTGCTGGAGTCTACCTTGCAAGATCTTGAGCATTACCTTACTGGCATGTGAAATAAGTGCCACTGTTCGATAGTTTGAACATTCTTTAGTGCTTCCCTTTTTTGGTATGGGGATATAAGTTGATTTTTTCCAATCTGATGGCCATTCTTGTGTTTTCCAAATTTGCTGGCATATGGCATGCATCACCTTGACAGCATCATCTTGCAAGATTTTAAACAGTTCAGCTGGGATACCGTCGTCTCCTGCTGCCTTGTTATTAGCAATGCTTCTTAAGGCCCATTCAACCTCACTCTTCAGGATGTCTGGCTCTAACTCACTGACCACACCCTCAAAGCTATCTCCAATATTATTATCCTTCCTATACAGATCTTCCATATATTCTTGCCACCTTTTCTTGATCTCTTCTGCTTCTGTTAGGTCCTTACCATCTTTGTTTTTGATCATACCCATTTTTGCCTGGAATTTACCTCCGATGTTTCTAATTTTCTGGAAGAGGTCTCTTGTCCTTCCTATTCTATTGTCTTCTTCCACTTCCACGCATTGCTTGTTTAAAAATAATTCCTTATCTCTTCTGGCTAACCTCTGGAATTTTGCATTTAATTGGGCATATCTCCCCCTATCACTGTTGCCTTTTGCTTTCCTTCTTTCTTGGGCTATTTCCAGTGTCTCAGCAGACAGCCATCTTGCCTTCTTGGTTTTCTTTTTCTTTGGGACGTTTTTTGTTGCCGCCTCCTGAACAATGTTGCGAACTTCTGTCCATAGTTCTTCTGGGACCCTATCTACTAAATCTAGTCCCTTAAATCTATTCTTCACCTCCACTGCATATTCCTTAGGAATATTAGTGAGCTCATATCTAACTGATCTGTGGGTCTTCCCTATTCTCTTTAGTCTGATTCTAAATTTTGCAATAAGAAGTTGGTGATCTGAACTACAGTCAGCTCCAGGTCTTGTTTTTACCGACTGTATAGATGTCTGCCACCTTTGGCTGCAAAGGATGTAGTCAAGCTGATTTCGGTGTCGACCATCTGGTGAAGTCCATGTATAAAGTCGTCTTTTAGGTTGTTGGAAGAGAGTGTTTGTTATGCACAGTGAGTTGTCTTGGCAAAATTCTATCAGCCTATGTCCTGCTTCATTTTGTTCTCCCAGACCATGCTTGCCTGTAATTCCAGGTGTCGTCTGACTACCCACCTTAGCATTCCAGTCTCCTGTAATGAAAATAACATCTCTTTTTGGTGTATTATCTAGTAGGTGCTGCAGATCCTCATAGAACTGATCTACTTCTGCTTCTTCAGCATCTGTGGTTGGGGCGTATATTTGGATCACTGTGATGTTAAATGGCTTACCCTGAATTCGAATTGAGATCATTCTATCGTTTTTTGGATTGTATCCAAGCACTGCTTTAGCCACTTTATTATTAATTATGAAGGCTACTCCATTTCTTCTGTGGTCCTCTTGTCCACAGTAATAGATCTGGTGGTCATCTGATGTGAAGTGGCCCATTCCAGTCCATTTCAGTTCACTGACACATAAAATGTCTATATTTAATCTTGACATCTCCAAGGGGGTAAACAGTCACAAAATATCCATTCACCAGAAGCCAGCCTAGTGAGGTTTTCTTCCTGGCACCTCCGTGATCCACCTCACCCTGTAATCCACCCCACCCCACCCCACTTTTGCCCCTTTGGCTGGCTGGATTCCGCCAACCAGTATTTTTGCTTTCTGTAAATGGCTGTTGGGCCTGGAAGCATTCTTGGAAAATAAAAGTTATACTAGAAGCTGGTGCTTTAGCATGCCATCTTCCTATTTAATTTTCTTTTAAATTATTTTTTAATTAAAGAGAGGAATAAATATATATTCACCAACAAAGCATCAACCACCTATCACCTGTGCATCATCGGGGGGGGGGGGCGGGGCGGGGGGAGGTGTCCATGTTGGGAGTGTGTGTAAAAAAAGAGTTAAGATGTTAGCCACCATGCTCTGATTGACAAACATAATTGGGGGCTGGGCTTTAACAATGTGGTCACAGCTTCCATCTTGACTTTTTTGACCCTCCCTGGATGTCCCAAAGCCATGATATTTGGTGAACATGATTATTCCATAATGCTAGCTACCACATTCCAAGGTATATATCCCTTTAAAATGTTTTATACTGCTGTTCATCTTTGTACCCAGGATAATGTACAATCAATTTGTACATTTTTTCCTCTCTGTCAGCCTCCTGTGCATCAGCTGGGAGGGGTAAATGGACCACTTGCAATAGTTATTTATCCATGGCAGGGAATAATTTAGCAAACCATGTTGTGGGATCACAGCCATTGTTTTATTGCCAATTATTTTGCTGCCAATATGCCTGCTTGTATATATTTTATATCTCTCTCTCAACTTCTCACAATCTGCACCTTTTGGTCCCACTCTTTTACCTATTTTCTTTCTTTATCCTGCTTGTGTATGCAGACGTGTGATTTGCCCACTGGAATGCATCTGAAGAGGTGGGCTTTAGTTCAGAAAAAGTGTACCTCAATAAAATTGTTAATATTAAAAAAAAACCCTCTATATAAATGGTATTTTTACATGATCTTTATCGTATTTATTTTAGCCCTTTAAAAACATTCTCTGTGATGGCACATTTTGGTTCATTTTGGCTTACTGTTTTGTGTATCCAGTCGTTGTTGGCCAGAAACTTAACATGTGGAGTCCTTGGTGCTCTCTGAGCCTTGTTGTTTTCTTGCAGACGTTTCATTGCCAGGCTAGGCAACATCTTCAGTGCGAACTGAAGATGTTGCCTAGCCTGGCAATGAAACGTCTGCAAGAAAACAACAAGGCTCAGAGAGCACCAAGGACTCCACAGTTCAACCCTGAGCTACAAATATTCTCTTCGATTAGAAACTTAACATGTTATATGAACTCAGCCAACTGTGGCTGATTCAATAAATTATAGTAAACCACGGCTTAGCATGTGATGTGAACACATGCATCATGCTAAGCTATAATGTACTTTCTCTTGTTTTGGCTTAGTGTGTTGAATGAACTCAGCCTCCTGCTCTTCTGGTGGGAGAACTTTCTGATTTGATAATATTTTCTTGGGAGGAAAAAATGCCAGACTTAACAGTTCTGTCCAAAGAGATTAATGTCCAAAATCCGGAAGGGTGTTTTTCAAAGTATGCCTTTTTCTATGCCAGCACCAAAAAGGAATTGGCCAAACTGCATATACCAGCTTTGTCCAATTGAGGGCCAGTTAGAACTGTTGTACTTCAGTTCCCATAATTCTGAGACGTACTGGCTGGGGATTATGGGATTATTTCCTCGGGATGAACGAGCGAAGCCTTCTTGAACTCGAAGGGTACCGCTTCTGCATGGGCGGCCCGCACACAGAATTGCGCTCCAACTCCGGCTGCGCTTGGACATTTTTGCTCTAGGGTGACGCGTACGTGCTGGGGCTTCTGAGGTTGTCCGCGTGTTGCCCCAAAGCACAAAGAACAGTCTTGAAATCTGAACTTGAGATGTCCGATTTGTGACGTGAAGCGGGAAAAAAACACCAAGTCATGCTTACTGGGCGAGTGATTCAGGGCCACTTGAAGCAACTTGCAAAGAATCGCGCAAGAGCGAAAGGTGGTGCGGCCAGAGCCCCGCCCCCTCCCGGCGGGACTTTGCCGTCAAGCCATAAAAGGCGGAGCTCCGGTCCGGTGTATTTCCTCCTCCTCCGCCTGTTTTGTGTTGCAGAACATGGGAATCAGCTGAAAAACGCGCTCTTTGAACTTACGATGGAGCCGTCCTTGCCCGCCGTGTTTGCCCGAAGGCAGTATGTAGGCGGCTACGACCGGATTCTGAAGGTAGGGAACCGATGTTTGCCGGTGGTTAGTGTGCTCTGAACCTCTGAACCTCCCCTCTGAACCTTGGGTTTTCCAGATGTTTGGGGCTACAACTCCCGTTTAGCACGTTGGTTAGGGCTATTGAAATAAAACGATCAGATTTGGGGGCGGGGGGGGGGAGGCTGGCTTAATGCTGCGAGCATTTCAGCTGAAATACCTCTCAAGCAACCCTCGTTGATTTCAGCGGGGTTCGCGTCTGGTTTCCCTTGAGAGTACGACTCCCATTGAACTCTATGGGACTTCTGATGGGTCTTCAGAGAATTGTGGCTTTCTTCTTCCTGCCAATCTAGTCTAGTTTGGGTGATCTGTCCTCTCACCCTCGAGCTGAGGTGGTAATCAGAGTCCAGAGTCACAGACCTTGTTGAAATCCTAAATTAGACACTAGCTTGTGAAACACTGGAGAAACTGTGCAGGCATTTTGGAAAATATGTACAGGCTGTCAAACCTTTTGCAAAGTAAACTGACTGCTGATGCCACTGCCATTGCTATGTGTAAGCTCTGATAGAGCTGAAGGCAGTAGTAAAGAGGGAAGCGAGTTAGTAGCAGTTTGAGTTTTGGGCAGATGTGCAAGAATAGTGGGCTCTTCCCAGATTTTGAAGGAGCTAAAAGATGGCATTACACATGTAGCTGGGTAGGAGAAAGGATGCTTATGAAGATGCAGGTTACAAGTACTTTAACAATTAGCAATTGTATTAAAAACCCATAATGTCTGTCAAGACAGCTTGAAAACTTCGAGTTTGGTAGTTTCTCACTCTGTAATGCTAGTGTAGGTTTGTTGTTCTAAAATGGCAACTCTGAAATCTGTGTCAGACCTGTGTCCATTAATTCTTTTGCACAAAAACTTCAGCCTTTTAATAAAATGTGTTAGAAAAGCTGCTACGATACTTCTGATTTTTTAAACAGCATTTGCATATCTTAAAAACTCCCATTCCATTTCCTGTCTTAATGAAAATTCTGCTAAGCTACACAATTCATCTACTTGATCTAGAGTTTGGCTTGTGTTGTGTGTGTGGCATTTATTTATAACTTGTAATTGTTCATTCCCTTTACCTAGCAAACACAACTGCCTTGGTCTTTGATATATTACATTTCAGGTCCATTTTCCTTAGTGCATCATATAATCTATCTAACATTCACTGCAAATCATTTGGGTTCTTAACCAACAACCTGGCATCATCTGCATTCAAAAGTACAGTACATGTACGTTCACATCTCCAACCCCAAAGTACTTCTAACATAGGCTGACCATATTTCCTTGAGACAAAAATGGGACATTGGGATGGCAAAATGGGACAGAGTCTTATATAATATTCCATATTCATGAAAAAGACGGGGGTCCCCGCCCCCTGGTCCGCGCAATTGGCTCCCACCTGTAAACCCCACCCCTGGTCCACACGATTGGCTCCCGCCTGCAAACCACGCCCCCGGTTCATGCGATTGGCTCCCACCTGCAAACCCCGCCCCCAGTCTGCACGATTCAAACCCTGCCCCTGGTCTGTGCGATTGGCTCCCGCCTGCAAACGCCGCCCCCTGGTTCGCACAATTGGTTCCCGCCTGCAAACCCCGCCCCTGGTGCGTGTGATTGGCTCCCGCCTGCAAACCCCACCCTCCTTTGCTGCGTGCTGATAGGCGGGAGGGCTGCCTCTTCCGGGCTGCCTCCAATCGGCAGCTCCGGCTCAGATCCTCCTTCCGCGCCATTCCCGCCGGGTTTAAAAAACGGGACAAAATTGAGATTTTTATCAAAACGATGGGACGGTTGAAAAATGCTAAAAAAACGGGACTGTCCTGTTCAAAACGGGACGTATGGTCAGCCTATTCTAACATCACCTAAGCATTCCTTATACATTTATCCACAAATGCATTAAACAACCAAGGGACATCCTGGCCTTACTCCCTGCTCAGTATCAAACAATTGGTTAAGCATCCTGTTTATTCCCATTCGTGTTTTACTTCCATTGTATATTGCCTGTATCACATTCAGCAGCCAACCTTTGACTCCCTATTTGTGCAAAGAATTCTGTCATTCAAACTCATTTCATTTATCATATGCTTTCTTTAAATCAACAACTGTGCAATAAACTTTTTCTCACATTCATACTTTTCACAGTGATCTGTTGAAGACCAAAAATCAGGTCTGTGCACTTTCCCTCTGCCATAATGTCACACTGCATTTCCCAAATTTTGCACATTGTCACAATCTCTTATACTCTTCAGTCACAATAACAGTTCTGCCAAAGCCCTTTTTGGGCAGAAGGAACAAACCATTGTTTGGATGCACTCTTGCTACCTTTCCATTTTACAGGAGAACAATAACAGCATTTTTCCAATCACCATGTGCAATCTTCATGTACGCATTAAACAGACATTCTGTAAGCAAACCACATCCAAACGTCAATGCTTGTCCAGTTACACTATTCAACTTTTCCACAGTATTTATTATTTTGTTCTCATTATTTTTTCTTGAGTACTAATATTTATGTTCACATTCCATTCATTGTGTTGGGAGATGAGTCCATGCTTTTTCATACAGGGCTTGCCCTTTCTTTTCCTGCAGTCATACTTACATTCTCGTTTCTTTTTCCTCTATGTATCCACTTTTGACACAGCCAGAAAAGGATCTTTCCAGATTCAGTATCTCTCATCACTGTTATATCCTTCATTAATTACAGTATTTCAATTTTTTAGCATAAACAATTAAATCTGTCCTTTTTTAGATATATATTCCCTTGCTCCCCATCTCATACTCATCCATCTAGTCATGTCACCTAACAGAATAATTGTGTTTGCCTTGGATTGTATACATTTAGAATTTTGTACAGTTTCCCCCAGAATTCATCTCTGGTGGTTTCATTTTCACTGAAGCATTACATGCAACTATTATCCATCTGTGGATTCATACTTTCGGATACATCCCTAGCGAAGTCAATGATACCAATTCCTATTTTCTGACATATACTGTAGCCATTCCATTTGTAATTAAACCTGTACCTTCACTTCTGCACACAATCAGACCACCTTTCGATCTATTATGTGCTTCCCTTTTCTCTTAGTTTCATAGACACACAGCCTACCCATTTTTCTTTGTTTCATTTTGTTTACTTGTTCATGTTCCTTACCACTCTATCCTCCTGCTTTCCAAACTTCTGTAAGTCATTGTCATAACCAGATATGCCTATAGGTACTGACTTCCAGTGGTTGTTATGACTTTGGTCAATTGAAACTTTCATGTAATGCTTTTTCATAAGATAAACGAGCTAAGGAGAGTATCAGTCAGTTTTGCCAATTTTGTCTAGTATCGTACAAGCACAACCAAAGCCCAGTTTTACCCTGAGTGTGCTGACATTATTCTTTGCAAGCTAGGATCTGTAATTTTGGAAGACAACATACTCTTGCCCTAATCCCACCAATTAAGATGTATACGTACTATACTGACAAAGACTCAGGATACAGACTTATGCAGAATATCCATTACAAAGGATGATATATCAATACGCTGCTAAATTGTTGGCCTTGTGAGTGCAATTGCTGATTTCATCTTGGAGAGATGTGGAAATTAGTGGAATATGTTTTGCAGACTTCATCTGTCAAAAAGGATATTTAGGAAATTGAAAGATAATTTTTAAAATAGAAGAATGGCAGCTAATTTTTAAAACAGAAGAATGGCAGCTAATCCGCTGACATGGATTATGAGGCAAATTCTCCTCTGGTTTAGCACAGTACCATGAGTTCATCAGGATTTTGGATCATGAGCAAACATTTATGTAAAAGGGTTGCATTCATACAGGACAAAGGATAATCTTTTGAGATGCTGTTGTAGGGTATTTTTATATGATTCTTTCGTTAAAACCACACAGAACGATCTCTTTTGTCAGTGAAGCCCTTTTGTTTTTTTCACAAACATTACCTCTCTGCACCAAACAACTTGGGTCCATGTCAGCTTCCATGTGCTTTCATCTTATTCCCATGATTTCCAGGAGTTGCAGATAAAGTCTTCATGTGCATATCAAAGAACTGCCATTATTCATTTAATTTTTATCCCGCCTTTATTATTTTTATAAATAACTCAAGGCGACGAACATACCTAATACTCCTTCCACCTCCTATTTTCCCCACAACAACAACCCTGTGAGGTGGGTTGGGCTGAGAGAGAGTGACTGGCCCAAGGTCACCCAGCTGGCTTTCATGCCTAAGGCGGGACTAGAACTCTCAGTCTCCTGGTTTCTAGCCCAGCACCTTAATTACACCATTTCTGACCTAGTGCCCACAGCTATTGGAAAATGCAGGGAATACACCTGAGACCATAATCCCTACCCTAGTAAACTAGAAATTCAAGTTTGGTAATTATTTTGGATGGCTGGATATTTCTGAGATATGATGCAGCTTTGTTTATGGCAGTGTTTCTCAACCTTGGAAACTTTAAGATGTGTGGACTTCAACTCCCAGAATTCCCCAGGGAAGTCCACACATCTTAAAGTTGCCAAGGTTGAGAAACACTGGTTTATGGACACAATGAGTCAGTGAGTGAATTACATTTAAAATGTATCGCTTAACAACCCAATCTCTATACAATACTGCTTACCATTATTTTTGCAAAGGAAATTCTAGACTGGAATTACAGCCTAATTAGAGGCAGTTACATCTATCTTTCCCTGTATAAACCATTTAAAGAGGCCGCAGATTATCAGAAGAAAGAAGTAGAGGCTGAAAGGAACACATTGATTAATCCTTGGGGAGGAAGGGCATGTACTTGATTGAAATCCATCTTCCCAGCTGCCTTTCTGTTTGAAGAGCCTGGGCAGTAAAAGGATATATCTGAAGGTAGAGAAGTTTTGTTAGAACGAGATTCTAAGCGTAGCACCTGCCCATAAATCTTTTATATGTCATCCCAGTAAGGTACAGTTGCACTCCCCAGTTGAAGACTTGGAAAAAGTAAATAACTTCCTCCCCAGGGGTATCCCTTCACCAGAGTTTGTTTTTAGAGGTTTTTCCTGTTACACAGTACAATGGGTGAGGCTCCTTTTAACTCTCACCTATCTAAGAGTTTATTTCTTGGCAGATGACAAAGTTTCAGAGTGTAGGGCATTGTTCAAAAACAAAATAATTATTTAATTTAAAGGTGCATTGCTGAATATATGTTCAAGCTATAAAATGCACTGCTTTTTTGTGATTTACAGTGTTTAGGGAAATTGTTTATGGGCATCTTGTATGAACCGAAGTATTACTCTGCAGAAACAAAGAGGCACCGCAGGTTTAAAATGAAAGAACAGTGTGTACATAACTAATGCATATAGTCCCTGGTTTGTAGAACCTCAAGCCATTGATTTTGGAGCATTTAAGGAATGAATTGCATATGATCTAAAACACTGTAGGCTGGGATGGCATGTCTACCTTGCAGGTATTTGGAAAGCAAGGTGTTAGAGATGTGTGTGTGTGTGTGTGTGTGTGTGTGTATATATATATATATATATACATACATACATACATACATACATACACACACACACACACACACACACACACACACAGCCAGTTGTTCAAGGGTGAGGAAATTATTTTCATGTAGAAGATCCTAGGCTCAGTTTCTAGAGTCACCGGATGTTATGGGAGTAGAACCCAAATGCATTTTGGAAAGCACCAAGTTGGGGAAACTGCATTTGATTGCATTAATAAGGTAAAGGTCCCCCCCTCACATTTGTGCAGTCGTGTCCGACTCTAGGGGCCGGTGCTCATCTCCGTTTGTTAGCCGAAGAGCCAGCGTTGTCCGAAGACACTTCCACGGTCATGTGGCCGGCATGACGCGTGCGGAACGCTGTTACCTACCCACCAAAGTGGTACCTATTAATCTACTTGCATTTGCATGCTTTCGAATTGCTAGGTTGGCAAGAGCTGGAGCTAGTGCGGGAGCTCACTCCGCACGCAGGGCTAGGGATTCGAACCTCCAAACTTGCGATCTTCCGATCGACAAGCCTGGCATCTTACCCACTGAGCCACCATGCCCCTGATTGCATTAATTGCATTAAGCCAGGTGGTTTAATTATCTAACTATCTCCTGGATAGCTTCCAAATTACTCCACACCTCTAAATCCACCCTTTTCTCTCCAGATTTCTTTTCTTGAAGTACTAATTTTTCTACATTACTTTTGAGTTACAGTGTTACTTTGGACGTTGACCAGTTTGGGTATTTTCTCTGTTTAGGCGCACCGTGAAGGAGCATTTCTTAAGCTGCTTGAACAGAACACACAAACAAAGGAGCCTTCATATGATTATGATCTGATTGTCATTGGAGGAGGTTCTGGTGGACTGGCAGCTTCAAAGGTATGATCAGCCAAGCTAGATTCTCAAAAACTGATAGCTAGAATTTGTTCCAATATGTTTTTATCAGAGTCCAGGAAATGAGCCCTCTCCTGCTAAGCTACAGATTGGTTTGTGGAATCCAGAATATACTTTACAATCAATTCAGACTGCCTTCCCCAATCAGTTTCCTGCCAGCTGTGTTAGTCTTGCTGAGAAATCCGGGAATTGCAATTGAAACACATCTGGAAGACACCAGATTGGAGAACTGTGCTATATAATCAGTATGTCAGGGGAAGCACTTTAGTAAGAAAGTTCTAGATATGCAAGATGGGTTACTATACAGCCTTGGGGAAAACTCCAAGCTATTCTGTGAAGACCCATGTCAAGAAGTGTTTCTCAAATACTTTGAGAATCCCTCAGAAAACTCATATAAACCCAACAAAAGACCAGAATTACATCGGATAGAAATCTAGCTGTGTCTCCTGATAACCGAGTTGAATATACAGTATATTAAGGTCTGCCCTCCTCAGCCTGATGCTTTCCAGATATTTTAGAAGTGGCTTTCAGCATAACCATTGGCATTTGGAGGGCAAAAGATTGGAGAAGGCTGATCCAAAGGAAATTATCAGAAACATATTTAATCAATAAACTATCTTGTTTTAGAATTTGTTCAAAAATAAATGAGAAATAATTAGCTGTCTAGTTTTTTTTTTTACCTTAGTGGGGAAACGTGTAACAATATTTTCCATTTAACTCTCTTGTTGTGAATACAGAATGAGATGTGAGTGTTAATAGTTTTGAAGGATAAAAGATTTGAATTCCCTTTTCATCTAAAGTATCGTATTTATATTTTTAAATAAAATGTGCATCCGGCTGTACTGGAAACATGGTTGCCAACAATAAATGCCTGAAGTGGGACGGATTGAAAATGGAAACTGAAATACACCCCCAGCCTTGTTAATTAGTACAGCAGCTATATTATCTTCTTGATTCTTAGGACAATGTAGTTTCCTAGAAGAAACTACTATATCTCTTTCCCATCTTTCTTGCTTCATTTACATTCTTCTTCTTCCCAATAGTAATTAAATTGGACTTATGGGTCTTGGTAGTCCAGATGAGGTTCATGCTATTACTAGAGGACCTCCAGATGAGGTTCATGCTGTTCTAGAGATGTGGTTGATAGCTTAAAAGATTAGTCTAACTTGGATAAACTAAGAAAAAAAGCTAAAAGCCAGTTCTTCCTCCATAAACTGTCCTATAGAAGTGTTTATATTTTATATAGGCTTGGTTATAACTCTTCTATTATCACTAGGAGAACACTGGTAGTGATGACTTCAATTCTAGGCCAGTTCTACTGATATTTTAGTGGTTTTGTCCCCAACATAAAAATCATACAGAGACTTATAATTGTTTCAAATAGAGCTCTTTTTAGAGCACTTTTTCTAATAGAGAACTTTTAAAGTATACAACATTTGCTTGAAATATAGTAATCCTTCTGAATCTACCAGTATCCCTGCTATGCCTCTGAATCTGAAGCTAGTCAGATTCTCAAGGAATAACCAGATAGGATATAACAGCAGAACTACCATTGAAACAGGAGGGCTACCAGAAGAAAAAATATTTGCCATAGTTAAGTAGGGAGAATGGGTATTCTGGAAATAGATTGGTTATGATAGCTTTGAGCTTCTTGCTGAGTTAGTGATTGTGAACCCAAGTAAACCGGGTACCTAGAAAATGCAGGAGGCAGTAGTTGCATTGTGAATGGATTTGCTCTCTGTGGCCTGTATTGGGAATGAGTATAGAGCAGTCTTTCACAACGTGGTGGCCTCCAATAGCTTGGATTTGACTGTCAGAATTCCCAGCTAGCATATTATAGCTGGCACAGACAGATCAGATCTGGGATCAGCATAAGATGGTGCTGGCAATTAGTGGAACCAGCCTTAAGAACGACGTCTTCTGTAAAGGGGATCTATAAGGAAGAAAGGTTGAATTGGAACATCACTGCCATTTTGTTCCTTCCCCACCTTGCTGTTTGCAACTGTGATTGCACTGAAATGTGGCTAACCCACTTTTTTGCTTCCCATGTATCTAGCAAAAAACCTGCAGGAGGGGTGGGTAGACTTTCAAAGGGAGACTGCAACCTCAAACTGCTGAGTTTGTGTCACATCTGCCGGCATGGGTTTAGCCAACAGAGACTGGCTTGATGAGCTTCCCACTAAAATTAATTTCCCCTGCTTAAATTGTTGTATAATGTAAAAGGTATGTCTTGCCTTTGTTAGTTCCAAAGTAATCAAGAAGGATTACACTTTTTTCTTGTTTGTATTTAGAATTTTTGTTCTGCATAGTAACATGAGACTCCTGTCCCTTGTCTTACTGGCTACCCTGATCCTGCCTTGTTATATTTCCCAGACTGTGTACAGCTGTCTTGTATATCAACAGCCATGTTAGACATACATTTAATAAAGTAGGTCCTGGCCTTCAAAATTTAAGCCACAATAAATAGGGCACCTTTTACCACTGGACTAATGTGTGTATGCTTCTTTTGGCTGCAATGTCAAATTCTTCAAGAATCTGAAACTTCCACAGCACATCACAGTCACTTGGGTGGATGGGTGGCTCCCTCCCATTTGGCAGTGAGTGTAGCCTTGTCTAGAAAGTGAGCAGTTCAAGATCTAAGTTTCAAGGGTCCTTTGGCAAAAAGCTGCGTTAGTTGCTCTCATCAGTGTCCCCACATTCATGCACGTGGCAGCAAGTGTCTTGTGAACTGCCCAGGATGACTAGGAATCATTGGTCAACTTCTTACTTTTCCATGAAGCAAAGTTATTCTTGAAGGGCTGTAACATAACGTAACAGCAAACTGAAATAATACCCTACCTAGCTACCTGGTACAGGGTAGATGTCTACCAATGGAAGAGGGATAATGCACATTATGAACTTGTGTTATGTCACTTTATGATGTGATGGACTCCAATTACATACTTGTATCATCTGTCTGATGACTTCATGATGCATTAGCATGTCGTCATGACTTTTTATTAGATGCCTATGATTTGTTCCAGGAGGTCTACACAGTGTTGGTTCTGGAACAGAATTGCTTGGCAGATGCCAAAAGATGTTGGAAGAACTCTTAGAAATGAGATGTATTAGACTTTTAAATAGTCCCTAATCCTATCATGTATCTTGGTACTTAATTAGTAGCTTAAAGCCCAATTGAATATTCCACATGGTAGGTGGGCAAGTACTTAATATGTTTCTTTTCCAAATAGGCTATGATGTGATGGTCAGAAATTAATGTGAATTGAGGACCCAGATCATTTTTCTGCTTAAAATCTTCACAATCCTAGTCTGGATTTTGCCCTTTAAGATGCTTTTTTTATTGCAAACAGGCCAAGGAGATGCTAGTACAGAGCTTTCCAAACTTTTCATGTTGGTCACACACTTTTTAGACATGCATCATTTCACGACACACACTTACAACAGGGCATCATTTCGCAACACACTCTTAAAGCAGGGCACAAGGCAGGCACTAGGACCTGCGCAGAATCATAGCAGGTTTGCAGGCAGCAAGGCACAAGGCAGGCACTAGGACCTTTGTGGAATCCTGGCAGGGCTCGGAGGCAGCAGCAGCCGCGACACACCCAGACACTGCAGCCGACACACTAACGTGTCCCGACACACAGTTTGGAAAGCTCTGTGCTAGTAGTTCAGGTATTGGACTAGGACCAGGAAGTCCCAAATCCTGCATCTCAGGCATAGAGGTTCACTCTCTGACTTCAGGCCACTCACAATTTATCAGCCCAACCTACTTCACAGGATGTTGTAAGAAAAATTGGAAGGAGTATTGTGCATGTAGCCTTGAGCTGCTGGAGGAAAGGTGGGATATAAATCTAACAAAAATGTGAGGCCATGATCAGGAGCTTGTTCCAAACCAGGGATCAGCAGCTGCATTTCCTTCCAAACATGGCTCTTTGAGCATTGACCTTTAAAAAGAAAAGAAAAGAGAGGAAACTTTGACTAATGAGCAGTTTGTTCCTCTAAGGTGGTGGTAGGCCATTTGGGATTAGTGTATTCACCGTTGCTGGGTGGATTTATGTATAAAGATTTGTCTGAATATGCAGGTTGCAGGTGAGGGCAAAGGCTGAGGTCACATGTCAAATACCTCAGGTGTCAAAGGAGTCCCTTTATGTCTCATAATAAAGCTCAATTTAAAAGGTGCTTTGGAGCATTGTCATTTTAAATAGCATGTGATCAAGTTAGCTTAAAGACTGCTCATCCTTTGAGAGAATTGTAATGTAGGCAGCCAAATTATTGCTTAACATTTAATTACAACTGAGTTGTTAGATTCACTTTTTCCCCAATTTTTTGGCCTCCACAGTGCCCAGCTAAGAATTGCTTTTCTCACACAAGTAATTGCTATGAATCTTGTCTTTTCATCCAAAGAGGAGATGAAAAGGAGGAATTGTGGGAGTGCTAGAAGTCAAGTCAAAGTGATGGGCCAGTTCTGGTTAAAAAGTATCTTTTAATAAGATACTTTAGAAGTATTTTTAGTTGGGGAGAACATCAGTTCTTTGTGGTGATTTGAGTCATTTAATATACAAACAAATCCTTGCAATGTTTATCAGTATGGGTCAGGAGCAAATATATTTCAGACAGCCTTGCCCAATTTGTTGAGCTCTCCAATTGAGTTGATGCCGGTTTCCCAGCCAGCACAAACTTTCAACTACAACACATCTGAAGAGCTACAGTTTACAGGAGGCTGATTTAGGATAACATCACTTACTTAGATAGCAATGAAGTATTATGAACGCCTTACCAAAACTCTTACAGTGGAGTTAGATTTTCCATATTTGATTGGCCTGCCCAGTTTTTCCACTGGCAACTCCCCTTCTCCTTACCCCCACCAATAAATTGATATCCTGGTACTTAAATCTTGGACCTGCTGACTGGGTTCACATAGCACTTGCAGGTGGTTTGATTTTGGTTAACTGTGCGTAAATCCAGCCATTGTGCTTTGTAAGCAATAGTTGATGGCTTGAAAGTTACTGATTTTAATGGACTTACTCTTGAGAAAGAGCGGATGACTTCAGTCTCCAAAATAGGGTGGATAATTTGTGGTCCTTGGCCTCAAAGTGGAAAACAGAAGGAAGGGGATGTTAGAGGAGAAGAAAGATAAGGCACGGATGATGTTACCTACCTGGGTAATGAAATGTCTACAGTACAAGCAAACCATCAAGCTCAGAGAGCACCAAGGACTCCACCGGTCAACCCTGAGCTACCGATACTCTTCTATTAAAAAGATGAGGGAAGTTAACAACTCTACAACTCAATCACCAGACACACATCAATAAACTTATTTTCCCAAACAACAGTATCCTCCATGCATAAGAGGTATCAACAGGTTTGAGATAATCCAGAGATTTGCAGAATTAAAAAAAAATTCAAGGAAACCAAGGAAACGGTTGTCTGAGCATGTTCATCAGTGTTGGACATTGACTGGTTGGAGGTGGTGGAGAAGATGAGAAAAATCAGAACGGAGGGCAGGGGTATGGTCACTTAACATTTATCTCTTTATTTTATTTTTTAGGAAGCAGCCAAACTTGGAAAGAATGTATTGGTTCTGGATTTTGTCGTCCCTACTCCATTAGGAACAAGATGGGGTAAGTTGGTGGTTCTCAATCTTACTGTGAAATATAATCCATTTAGATTGAAAGTTTCTGCCAGCTTTCGCTTTGCTTAAGGCTGAAAGAGATTTAGGGTGGACAACATAAAAGTATTACACACCCAATAATTCACTGCCATGAGTTGCAATGCCCAGGAAAAGGAATTTAAGAAATTCATGGAAGACAAAGGTCTCAGTGGATATTAATCATGATAGCTGAATAAAAGCTCTTGAGTTCAGATGTTTTTCACTGGTTATTTGGGAAGTGGCAAAGAGTCAAGAAAGGACACATCCAAATAGAAATTCAACCACCACCTCATATGTCTTCTTACACCATGCATGGACATATACCGCTCTTACATTTTCTGATTGCAGCCTTTCACTGGGTAGAAATAAGCACCCAAAATCAGTTTTGGTTTTGCTTAGGCTTCTGAACAATTTTTGCATTTCGTCTGCACATTACAGAAATAAGATGTGAAGAAATACCACATTGGGCTGTGTTCATACATTGCAATAAGCCACCCTTTGGTTTGTTTGGTTTTGACTTATATGATCCCAGCCACTGTAATTTGTAAACCATGATTTATACTTAGTAGCATGTTGCATGAATTCAGCTAATTGCGATCGACTCAACAGACATTATAAAGTATGCTCTGGATTAATGCAATATGTGAAACCAGTTACAGTCTTCTACTGTTAGAGACCTGGATGGATGGATGTATATCTGACCTTTTGCACAGGAGCTCAAGGCAGCATACACAATGCCTCCACCTCCTATTTTCCCCCACAGTGACCCCTGTGAGGGAGGTTGGGTTGAGAGAGAGTGACTGGCTCAGTCACCCAGTCAGCTTTCATGGCTGAAGGTGGATGAGAACCTGGGTCTCCCTGTTCCTGGTCAAACACCTTAACCACTGCACCATGCTGGCGCTCGGAGTTCTACTTGGCTTTCATACAAAGGGCTGAATGATCTTCCTCATCTGCTAAGTTGTTGGAAATACTCACCTACAAAGTTTCCAACTAATTGGTGGCTCAGCGGGTAAGACGCCAGGCTTGTCGATTGGAAGATTGCAAGTCCGGAGGTTCGAATCCCTAGCCCCACGTGACGGAGTGAGCTCCCGCACTCGCCCCAGCTCTTGCCAACCTAGCAATTCGAAAGCATGCAAATGCAAGTAGATGAATAGGTACCACTTCGGTGGGTAGGTAGCAGCGTTCCGCGTGCGTCATGCCGGCCACATGACCGCGGAAGCGTCTTCGGACAACGCTGGCTCTTCGGCTAAGAAACGGAGATGAGCACCGGCCCCTAGAGTCGGACACGACTGCACAAATGTGCGGGGGGAACCTTTCTATATTGTACACCTGGATGATAATCCTGGTATGCTTCCTTTTACAGGTCTTGGAGGAACTTGTGTCAATGTAGGCTGCATCCCTAAAAAGCTGATGCACCAGACAGCTTTGCTTGGGCAAGCCATAAAAGATGCACCCACATTTGGGTGGCAGCTGGATGACAAAAGTAAGGGCGTAGAATTCCATCTCTGAATGTTTCACTGTTATTTGGGGGGAATAATGTGGGAAAAGGAGAGCAGAAAGACAGTGGGATAGGATGCATAGGGGGATAAAGATATATTTTTATGTTACATTAAAGTGCAGGGAGAAGGGGTAGGTTTAATGAATGGTGCGGCTGGTTTTTTTAAAAGATGTAATAACCATAGGTGTAAATGGTACCTCCAAACTGGAGTATATGGAGGCAATTCTCCAATGCGCTCATAGCACAGAGCTCAGTGCAGCCCCCCCACCCCAAATGCTCTGAAAACAGATGGGGACTTGTATAACAGCTTATTTGAAGCAAGTATGAAATAAAATCTTGAGTGGCTTCAGAGGAAGATGCTACACTACCTGCAAAATGCTGACCACGTTTACTGACATTATTCTTTGCACCATGTCAGCAAAACTTAATAAACCCAGGAGAATTTAATATAATTTTCAGAAAGGAGGGGCACAGCCAAAATCATGTGTGTGTCTGTGGCTATGTAACCCTCTAATTAGGTGTTTAATTGCAGAAAGTTAAAGACACAGATGGATGCTAGATTCTTTTTTTTTCTTTGATCCTTAGCCATACAGCACAGCTGGAGTTCTTTGACAGAAGCAGTTCAGAATTACATTGGCTCTCTGAATTGGGGATATAGAGTGTCCCTCCGAGAGAATAATGTCACATATGAAAATGCTTATGGAGAGTTCATTGGGCCACACAGAATTAAGGTACTAGATCTCTCTCTTGAATGGTTTTTTACATTATTTGTTTTCCATTGGAGCCCTGATATTTCTTTTACCTGGGTGGGAAGGTGGTGTCAAGCAGATCTGTTTTTAAATGACAAGGCCCTACCTCCAAATAGGCCATGCTTGTCTGGTACCAGGGATTCTTCTCCATTTTGTTCAAGAGCAGATTGAAGGTACTTTTTCTACCAGTTGTGGCAATTCGGTGGATTGGCTTCTGTTACTTAGCAGCAAGGAAGTGCCCTGCCCTTTGTCCTGTCCTTGGCTTAGACATCAAAGCAAGGCTGGATTCACGGCCTTCAGTCTTAGGGGCCAGAATCAGCATAGAGCCTTAGGGGCAATTACTGCATCCTATTGCTAACTTGTCAATATATGCGTGCAATGCATGAGTATAGAGGGGAAAAACGTATAGGGGATGAAATTCAGTGGAGCTGCTGGTATTTTGTAGAACTATTAAAGGTACATAGCGAAGGTCACTCATATCTGTAGCAGAGGTGGACAGCAGAGACATCTGGATCTCCTTATAAAGCCATCTCTTTGTGATTTACCATAGATGAGCAAGGATTTTCCATGCACTGTAAAGAAAATAGCTGGGCATGGATGTAACCAGAAGTGAATTTTTAGGTGGAAGAACTGGGAGCTTGGTTTAGTTGGAGTACTCAGAACATATTTCTAGATCAGAATTCTTTCATCCAAAGGGTATGTTAGTTTGCATTTGGCTCTGCTAGGTGAACCATTTGGATTCTAATAAAACAAGGTAGATTCTCCAAATCTGAAGCCTGGCCAGCCCAGTCTTCCCTTTTTCTTAAAAAATAACGTATCTCTTCTGAGCCATGAGCAGATTTGTCCTTGCTTACAGACTTCCTGCTAATCTAAAACAGAAAATCCTCAGTCTATAATTACAGCGTAATGGAAAAAGAGGTGCCTAGCCAGGTCCTAGATCTTGCCATAAACTGAAATACCAGCTATCTCTATCCACTTAGGCATCACTCTTAGAGGAGTTAATAACATCATCCATATCCTCAAAGCAGGTTCAGTCACTTGCGTGTCTGACATTAGTTATTTAGAAAATATTATGCTGCCCAATCCCTAATAGTTTTGGGCAGCTTATTAGGTAATATATACTATCATCTGCCAACAGTGTCTTTGTGTAATTTCAACAGGATGGCCAAATCAGTCTCTGTGGAAGAGAAGTAATGGATGCAATCGACAACAATGTGGTTGATGTCCATAAATCTGTGGGGGAATATTTCAGTCACTCTGTACAGTTTTTAATTTTTAAAAAAATAGACTAATCTTTCACTCTGGAAGTAGATGAGTAGTATCAGCCAGGCAAAATCAGGAAGGTTTGCAGGGAGAGAATGGCTAGTTTAGTAGTTCTGGGAAAGAATGCAGAAGGAAGATAACTTGCAGCAGGGCTAACGGGATTGAAGAGTTTTCGAGATTTGCTGCCATGAGAGGTGGTGGGTGGGTGGGGGAATATTTCATTCTTTGGTTCGGCCAGAATGTCTGAGTATAGCTTTTAGCCATGCGCAAGAATCTGTGGTTTCCAAAGTTCCTTGGGCTAACGTCTTACTTGTGTCACCAGCTATGTCTACAAGCGGCGCTTTGTATAGTCTCATCCCAATGGAAAGAGAGTTTGCTGCATTATAAGGATAATTGTTTCCTATCTCAGGGCTCAAACAAAAAATTTGCTCTGTTATTTACAGACCACAAATAACAAAGGGGTACAGAAAATTTACACAGCAGAAAGATTTCTGATCGCCACCGGAGAAAGGCCCCGCTATCTGGACGTTCCAGGAGACAGAGAATATTGCATCACCAGGTAACATAAAATAAATGATTTTATGTGTTTTGTACTGCCTGCTGGCACTCAAGGCGATTGAGTGAAACATAGCATTTGGAAGACAAGGTTGCTGCTTAAACGAACTCTCATGGTAAAATTGTTCCTTATTGAAAATATTCCTTCTTCATCCTCAGAGGACCAGTTTTCAAGCCTTTTCTTTGGAGACGATATTGTGGGGTAACTTTAATTGCACTATTTCAGATAATAACCTGGACGTTGTAACTGAGGATTTTGAAAGTTACAGTCCCAAGAAACATGTCTATGAAGGTTCTCAGTCATCCAGGTGGAATTGTCTGTAGCTTGAATCATGTCAACTGGATTTCTATTTTCTCAGTGGAAACGTTTCGCTCCTTATCCAAGGAGCTTCTTCTAACTTTGCTCAGACTGAAGAAGCTCCTTGGATAAGGAGCGAAACGTTTCCACTGAGAAAATAGAAATCCAGTTGACATGATTCAAGCTACAGACAGTCCCAAGAAACCATTGAAACAAAGTCTTGTGGCAGAATCTAATCTGCCTACCAACATTTTAAAGCCATTTTTGCCTTGGCTGCATGTATAAAGCCTACCTTGCTCATGTCCATTAAAAATACATCTCCACTTTCCTCAAAGGTCTTTTAAATGTGCAGCCAAAAGCAAAATGTATAAAGGAAGGGTGGGGGAGGGGGAAAGCTGAGTTATATTTGTGCAGTTCAAAAATTCAAGCCATGAGAAAATTGTCCTACATTAACTGATATTGTAAACCGCCCAGAGTTCCCTTGTGGGGAGATGGAGCGGTATATAAATTGAAACATAAATAAATAAATAAATAAATACAAAAAAATAGTGTGCAAAATGTTCAGAATTTGCAAGGTTTGAGCTTTGAGGTTTGAAAGAACCGTTCTGAGCTTGAAAGAGTCTCATTATGAGCTTGCAATACTGGTTGCAAGATTAAAACAATGCTGCTTTGAGCTCGGGGCCCTTCCAATAAGGGTGGAACAACCTGTTTTGAAACAGAGACATTTTCAAAATGAAAACTTGATGCATAGACCTTTCAAAAAGCAAGGGAGATGGCTAGGCTGCAGCTCAGGATATGCATCCCATAGGCCACATTTAGCTCTTCAGCCTCCTCTTGCTGACCTCTAGCAGCACCTAAGATCACATCACTGAAATTCAAGGTGAGCATCCAATTGCAACAACATTTTTCACTAGAAAAAAGAGAAACATTTGATTGCAGGTGCTAAGTTTCTAATATTTATTTATTTATTTTTAATTTATTTATTTTCTATCCCGCCTTTATTATTTTTATAAATAACTCAAGGCGGCAAACATACCTAATACTACTCCTTCCTCCTCCTATTTTCCCCACAACAACAACTCTGTGAGGTGAGTTGGGCTGAGAAACGGACTGGCCCAAGGTCACCCACCCGGCTTTCATGCCTAAGGCGGGACTAGAACTCTAAATCTCCTGGTTTCTAGCCCGGTGCCTTAACCACTAGACCAAACTGGCTCTAGGTCTAATAAGCTAAAAAGAAAAAGTAAGCTCTAAAATATTTCAGAAGAGGAATTGATAGTTCTAGCTCTGTCCAATCCAGTGTTGTTGCTCCGTTATAACCATGTCCTTTTCTACTTCAGAGGCTGAAAAATATGGTAAAAATGTCTCCCTCATTGCCAAAAACAAAGGCAATAGCCGTGTGTGTTGCTGTTCTAGACACTGAACAAACATATCCAGTTTTTATCCCTCTGCCAAAGACATTTCCCCAGACTCCATGGTGTTATTCACAAGGAGATAACCAACAATCCCCAAATAAAGGAAATATTTAGAAAATGGGGCCTTCCTAATGTTCATATAAAGTTTTCCAATTTTGTAACAAGGGCAGAGGTGCCAGAAAATAACACCATGACGTTTTTTGTTAGAGCAAAGTTATACGGAACATTTGTGTCTGAAAAATACAACAGCAAAACATCCAGTTTGGTCTTCTTTGAAAATATATTTCTTGAAATTATTCAAAGATTCTTCCAAATGCAACCAAAAAATATTCAGCATAGAAATGAGTTTGGAGAGTGAGACCTTCTGGTTAGTTTTATCCCTGGAAGGAGAAGCCATAACCCTCTGGAAATAAAATTTCCCACCTGTCCCTTCAAGGGGGCGGGAAACTTTGAGCCAAGTGAAGGCAACCTGGGACTCTTCAGATGTTGAGTCGCAATTCCAGCAACTGTGATTGTTAGCCATGCATACAAGGGGTGATAGGAATTTGGAGTTCAAAGTGTCTGGAGCAGTGTTTCTCAGCCTTAGCAACTTTAAGATGTGTGGACTTCAACTCCCATGGCTGGCTGGGCAATTCTGGGAGTTGAAGTCCACACATCTTAAAGTTGCTAAGGCTGAGAAACACTGGTCTGGAGGAATACGTGACCCTGCTTTAATTGCCGATCCCTCTATGTTATATAGAAATTTCCCACCTCTCATCACAATTTACATTTTTCCCCCCTGGATGCACGCACTTAATTTTTTTTGTCTCTAAGTTAATTTATGTATATATTTTCCAGTGATGATCTTTTCTCGCTGCCCTACTGCCCAGGAAAGACATTGGTGGTTGGCGCTTCCTATGTTGCTCTTGAATGCGCAGGGTTTCTTGCTGGACTAGGTTTAGATGTGACTGTCATGGTGCGTTCCATCCTCCTGAGGGGCTTTGATCAGGATATGGCAAATAAAATAGGAGAGCACATGGAAGAACATGGTATAAAGTTCCTAAGAAAATATGTGCCCATTAAGGTAAGACTTGCCAAAAAGAAGTAATTTTAAAAGTGGCTTTCATGGTAACATGCTTTGTGGTTCAGATTCCTTCTTCCTAAGACTTCAAAAGTGCTTGCAGGTTTCAAGATTTCTTTGATAAACCACATGTGTCTTCAACCAGAGAGAGGCAATACTTTGGAGGGCAGAGTACTCATGTTTTAAAAATAATGATTAATGTCAGCCTTGGGGACTGTATGGGGTGTTGTACTGATGTCACTGAAGATATACCTACTTTTTCCTGTTTTTCAGGAGTTGAAGGGCTTTAAAGGTGGCAATGGATGTGTTTTGCTGCTCAAGCTCAGCACACCCATTTTTCTATAAACAGCCTGTATTGTCAATTGAAAATTATATTGCTGAGAATCAGATATTTTGGTGGCACAGTCTGTGGTTCCTCTAAGGGCTGCAATTTGATGTCTGAGTCCACATGCAATCCATGGAGTGACCATATTGTAGAACATCAGAAGCTGTCTTTTACTAGGTTAAGCTATTATCTACTTAAGCTAGTATTGCCTTCTCTTACTGCCAGTAGCTCATCCTTGATCCAGGGATTAAACCTACTGTCTTGGCTACTCAATGACCCTAGTGCTTGATTCATTCTTTGAGTTGATCTTTCTTCTGTCAGGGCTGAGCAATGAGATAGTGAGAAGGCAACTTTGTTTTAGAACACTGGCTTTCTTTTTTCCATTATTCATCATATGTAGATTTGCCCTTTATGATACGAATAGTTAGATGCTTTAAGCCACTGTTGGCAGACTTAAATCCCAAGTGGCTTATTAGGCATAGAACAAACTTTAAGGCAGTAGGCAGAACTGCATGTTTCTGTGCAATGTTACAGAATATATGAATACATGTTTAAATTACTAGGGTTTTTTTCAATGTTTAAGTTTGTCTCCAAGGTGTCATGGCAGCCAGTTTGGTGTAGTGGTTGGAGTGTCAGAATAGGCAAGGAAAATCTAGGTTCATGTCCCCGATGAATCATTAAGCTCACTGGATGATGTTGGGCCATTTTCTTCCTCACACCTGCCTACTTCATAAGCTGGTTTTGAGGATAGGAATAAATGAGTGACTGAATGTATGCTGCCTTGTCTTTCTTAGGGGAAAGGACAGGCTATAAACATAATGAATAAATATTAAACAATAGGAAAACACAGCTTGCAAGATCTAGATGTCTTGTGAGATTTTGGCCTATGACCCAAAGCACATTACTGACCTCACCAAGTGAGACCTGGTGTACTCTTCCTACACTCAGCAACAATTATTTGAACCATCCTCAGGCTAAGAAAGAATGCTTTGAATAGAGCAGTATAAAAATGTTTCTTGGTGGATTAGGAATGGAAAATTGATGAGAACATAGATAAAAAAGAAGCTGATTTGTCTTTTTGCCTAGTTTGTGAGATTTGGCTGGGAAAGATAGAGAAGCATTTCCTAGAATTAATACATAATTGTTTTCCAATAGTAGGATAATTGTTTTCAGTTTCATTGGGACATTAAGTATATAATAGACTCTCAGATATCCAGAGGTCAGAACATAAAATAAACTAATCCCCTCTCTGTTCAAGAAAAAGAAACAGTGGCCTGGCCAGTGCTAGCTGAGCAAACATGTCCTCTTGTAATAAACCTCATGTTTTTCATCAAAGAGTAAAATGAAAATCACTGCAAAATTTATATTTTCAAAAGGGATTGCGCATAAATTGAGTCCATTTTGGGGTTAAAGAGAAAACAAAACATTTTAGTTTGAGTCAGACTATTTAACCAACATCTGGAATGGCTTTTTCATTGCCTATGCCCCTTCTTTGTATTCTATGTCTTTGTATTGAGATCCCCAAAATAGTGGGTGATCTCAAGATAAATTTCAGAAGACCATGGTTGTGTAGTTTTGCAGAGTAGGTTGAAATTTTTAAAGTGTAAGTAAGTTTTGTGTATATTCCGCCCAGAGTTCCCCGTTGGGGGAGATGGGCGGTTATATAAATTTAATTAAATAAAATAAATAAAATATTCAAGCAAAGTAGCCTTCTCCTTATGGAGTCCCACAACACAGCCGCCTACATCTGTGTCAGTAGTGTTATGTCTATGGGAAAGTAATGTATGGTGTTGTTATAACCCCCCAAAAACATTTTCATGGGTCCAGATGAGAAAAGGTTTTCTATGATGATTGCCCAATTCTGGAATTCTGTGCCCAGTGAGTTCATCTCATGCTGAGCTGGGCAATCTTTGCAGCTCCAAGGATTGCATCAGTTCTTATGTCAGGGACCACATGTTGGGCACGTGTTCTGTTCCCAGAGATTTTGAACAAGTTTGGTGGGAAAGGCTACTGCTCTCCCAAGACTAAGATTCTGTAAAATAGCTTCAGTAATAAGAACAGCTGGACATTCTTCCAGCCAAGAACAGCATTTTCCTCTAAATGCCTGTTCCATACACATCTGAAGGCCAGCAGGTTAGGGGAAGAATAAGTTGAAGCTGGCGCTTTGAAGAGGAAGTCTGCAACTTTATTATATTCATCTGTCTGCTCAGTTATGTTATAGGAAAACTGATGTTCTAGCAAGATCACGTTGAAAGTTGCTAAGTAAATTGTGGGCTAATTTTTAAAATCCCCACAGAACATTTCCCCACCACCACCACCACCTTTTCAGTCAATTCATGCTGACATTTAAGGCCCAACCATCGGGTTGCCATGTCATAAAGTTAGGGGTAATCTAAACTGGAAGATTAAAAGATGTGCATGTAATTTTGATATCCATCTGACGTGCCATACAATCAAGAGTTTTCTGCCAGTATGTCCTTTTGTGGAAGGTGAAGTAGAGAAAGTTCAGCTCCTCTTTGATTAAAGTTAAGCCCCTTTCTTGATCAGGATGGCTACGTAAGCAAGAGACATGGCTGCCTCCTTTGTGCCTGGACCATTTTTAAGTAGCCATGGGTTGAAATGGTCACACGAGCAGCTTCTTAAATACAGTATAACTAGATTCAAACTCTGTTTTCTTTGTGTTCAAATTGCTGGTTTCTTTGGAGGGAAACACCAGCAGAAAGAAAGACAGACAGACCTATTACAGGAAATGTGTATTTCTTAAAGAATTTAAGGGACCAGCATCATATCAGCTGTAGTTTTAAGTCACAAGATAATTACTAAAATATAAACTTCCAGAAGATAGATTTGCGATTAAAGTTTATTACCATCCCCTACATGAAGACAATGTTTAATTTTTAAAAAATATTGCAGATTGAACAGATTAAGGAAGGGACTCCTGGACTGCTAAAAGTTACAGCTCATTCGGCAGAGCACTCTAAAATAATTGAAGGAGAATACAACACAGTAAGTAATTTCCATTTGTTATTTTGGTTTCAATTAAACCGTATCGAATGCCATTGAGCAGAACAAGCAAAGGAGTGAAGGACAAGATGCTCCCTTGGTCAATGTCATCAATGGAAGCTAGCTTCAGTCATATTGGTGAAGGATAGATTATGCCACAACATTGGAGGACCACAAACTGATTTAAAAGGCTGCATAGCAGGCTGGGCTACTTGCATTGATCTTCCAACAAGGAACCACTATGAAACTCAGGAACAGCTGCTGGCTTCTTAACTGCTCAGGATCTGCTCCCTGAGCTGACTGCCTAACAGTAGGGTCAGCTGTGGTTTTCAGTACTTTTTAACATTACAGGGCTGGATCAGATGCTTAGTCTTTCCCTACCTATGAGCAACTATATTCACTTCCTGACTCCTGTGTACTTGTGCTTGTGTTGGGAAAACATGACGTGTGTGTTCAGCAAAAAATATTAATAAAAAGTAAAAAGGTGGCAGTAGTTAAGGAAATGCCAGACATTGTGCCTGTTTGGCCAGTGGTGGACAACCATTTTGTGGCCAAAATGTAGAATTAATGTAGGAGCAGGGGCCACAGTGAGGTGTTAATGGAACAGTGGATTAGGCCATGTGCATATGAGTCGGCCTGGATTTTATAACATTTTTATATCACTTTGATGTGGTAGTGGAATTATTTCCTTTGTCTTTTGATTGTATAATGTCAGGTTTATCCTACTCTTTTCATGTCTTTCCAGCCTCATAATGGTAGGAAATTGAAATTCCACAATGCTGTTGGGAGAAGGATGTTAAGGGCTCAAGAAAAGGTTTAAGGGTCAAATGAAACCCTAGCAATGTACAGTAGCTTGCCCAACTGTGCAGTGCAGTCTGATTCTCATTGGTGCTTCTTCATGAAATTGCAGCATTATAGCTATTGCATACTGATTTTATTTGAAACAGCTATACTATGTACATTTTTCACAATTTAATTGGGTCTTATATCCTGATGGGCATTCACAAAAATCTTTATAAGATCCCTAGAGAAAATGGATTAACTTAAAACATTGCTGTTCTTCAGGTGTTGCTAGCAATAGGAAGGGATGCCTGCACAAAAAAAATTGGTCTACAGAAAGTTGGAGTGAAGATCAATGAAAAGTAAGGCTAAATCTCTTGTCTAATTATTGTACTATGTCTCTTTCTTGCAACATCAATCTTGAAGACTTAATGCATTTAAGTTTTCAAGGAAACATGCTTTTCTTTTCTGAAACATATCTGCTACAGCAAGAATGATGCCATAATTAAAGCTGCTTGTTACTGAATATGCCAAAAGGGCAAACTTTGCGATAATTAAAATGCTAATGATTAACATTCTGCCATTAAGGCTTTTGCATTATCTCACTTTGCCAGATGTATTGGGCAAAGAAAACCCTGAGCAATACTTTTTTTGCCCTATTTTCTTAGCACCTTTAATGTGGTGCAGAGCTTCTTTGTTTTTAGTAGTTATATAAAATAATTTTTTTTGAAAAATGCAGATTTTTCAGTTGCAGCATTGTAGTAATTATAGCCACCCAGCTGCATGTTTGAGATTGGCAGCCACATGAATTGAATTAATAAAACAATTTAATAAATAAATAATGAAACTGTTGAGGTTTGCAGATTGTTTTTCACATTCTATACAGCTATTAAGTGCACAGAGGTCAGGTCTTCAAGAACCTGAAATTCCCTAGGTATCATTTCCTTTTCTAGGTATTTTGCTTCTTACTGTGATGTTCTATGGACTTTTGCCCTGGCAGCCAAAATTCTGCTTGATTTATGTTCAGATAGATTTGTAAAAATCGGCGCTTTCAATCTAGACTCTTAGCCAGTTTTTTGAGCTTCATAACCCACAGCCTTCAAAATATGTGTTGTGTGTCCATTGTTCCATTGATGCCATCACCATCCATTTCTTTTTGTCATTAGGCAACCTCATGGTCTTCCTGACCATATCCAAGCTAGAATGCTTAAGACAATCTTGATAGCAAGTGTAGACGGGCAAGGATTTTTTTCTACCTAGGGGTCACAGTATTATTAACAAAGTTGCAATTATTCTTATGGTCTCTAAGAGTCTCAGGAGGCATGTCTAGTGATGTCACCGGATAGATGAGACCCAGTGTTCCTTGCCTTTTGTGTGGTTTGGTGGGGGAGATGTTTTAAAGTGCTAAAACGTTCACAAAGCCTTGTGGAAGCTTAATGCATGGGGTTACATGTAGCCTATGGATTATCCACCTGTGGTATATAGGAATCCCAGAAATCTCTAATCCAAGTAGTGATGAGACATAGTTATACTTAGCTTTAGTGAGGCTTGTCTGTCCAGCTTATGAAACCATATCTGTAAGCATTATATTACTTATAGGAATCAACCTTCTCTTGAATTTTGCTCCATCCAGTGGCGTCTGCAGGAAGTGGTCAAATCGGGCAAGTGGTAGATGTGGCATCATGATGCTAGCCCTGCCCCTTTTGTACGTACTGTATATTGTGCCCTTACAGAAGAGGTGGGGCTTGCATTGTGATGCTACGTCCACCACGTTGCCTATTTTGACACACGCATAAACACCCATGGATGCTACGTCTGATATTGTAAACACTGACGGTAAAGCTCTTCCGTATTTCAGGTAGGAGAATGAATAAGAGCTTGATTTGTTTGAATTTGAAAATGTGACTCTTATTTGACACTCTGTAGCTTGGAAATAAAAGGGGCGTGGAAATGGTTGCAGCCTGCAACATTAGAGGTCTGCTTTTAGCAGCAGTTTAGGGTACAAATATTTACATAGATGGGTTTTGCCTTCATGCTTTGATATGCTTCTGCTACTGAGATCTGCAAAGCAATACCCTGATGAAAGTGCCAGAGCCAGTGAAGAGTAGCACTTAGGGCAGAGCTTTCCAAACTGTGTGTCGGGACAGGTTAGTGTGTCGGCTGCAGTGTCTGGGTGTGTTGCGGCTGCTGCCGCCTCCGAGCCCTGCCAGGATTCCGCGCAGGTCCTAATGCCTGCCTTGTGCCTTGCTGCCTCCAACCCTGCTGTGATTCTGCGCAGGTCCTAGTGCCTGCCTTGTGCCTTGCTGCCTCCAATCCTGCTGTGATTCCGCGCCGGTCCTAGTGCCTGCCTTGTGCCCTACTGTAAGAGTGTGTTGCGAAATGATGCATGTCTAAAAAGTGTGTCACCAACATGAAAAGTTTGGAAAGCTCTGACTTAGGGTGTTCAGACAGAGGGATGTGCTTGCAAGAAGTGGCAGATCTGCCACTAGTTTTCACCTCTTTGTTCTAGTCACAATTTTTGGTGTTTCCCTAAGAAGCGCATGTTATGGTTTCTTTTTAATGAGATTATGATTCTTTTACCCTGCAACCAAGACCCTGCATATGGACCACCTTATTTTCTCTCTCTCATCCAATCAACTTCTAGAACAGGAAAAATCCCCGTCAATGATGAGGAACAGACAAGTGTGCCTTATATCTATGCTATTGGAGATGTCCTGGAAGGCAAACCAGAACTCACCCCAGTGGCAATTCAGGCGGGTAGGCTGTTGGTGAGGAGGCTTTATGGTGGAGCAGATACAAAGGTAAATCAGTGCTTATCATTAAGGCTGTGACAGCGGATGGATTACGTTTGCGTAGGAGAAAAAAGCAATGGTTTTGAAATAAACATGCATTTTTGTTTTAAGGTTATGCACATGTAATTGGTAGCTAGCACTCATAATCTTACAGCAGCCTCCCCCAAGTCAAATTCTTCTAGATGCTTTGAATTGCAACTCTCTTTGGACTACAGCCACCATTGCCAGTAGTTAGGGATGATGGGCATTATAGTCCAACAACAACTGGAAAAAATAAACTGGGGAAAGCCTTAGGGGTGTCGTCGATGAAGGTTCTCAGTCATCCAGGTGGAACAGTCTGTAGCTTGAATCATGTCAACTGGATTTCTATTTTCTCAGTGGAAACGTTTCGCTCCTTATCCAAGAAGCTTCTTCAGTCTGAGCAAAGTTTGTAAGGGAATCCTTAAATACGTTTCCAGGGTGGCTGTGTGACCTTGCACCTGGGGCTAGGTCATGGTTATTTGAGATGTTTATTTCTAAGACCCTTTATCATCTAAAGGAGGATCGTTAAGATGACCCTGCTGCTGTTGAGCTTGCGAAATGGTCTTAATCTTCCTAGGCACAGAAGACAAAGCAGGAAGGAAAATAGGGGAAAGATTGTGCCTGAGGCCCCCACCTCTATTCAAGGAAGGATTTTCCAAGTTGGCATAAATGGACTCCTTGACCCCTCTCTCAAACCACCTATCTTCTCTGTCTAAAATGTGAACATGTGTACATGTAAAAAATGTGAACATGTAAAATGTGCAAGGTCACACAGCCACCCTAGAAACATATTTAAGGATTCCCTTACTAACTTTGCTCAGACTGAAGAAGCTTCTTGGATAAGGAGCGAAACTTTTCCACTGAGAAAATAGAAATCCAGTTGACATGATTCAAGCTACAGGCCCTTAGGGGTGTTCTTTTTCTAAGATGGTGGTCGCCCTTAGAAATTATGCAGTATTTTAAACTATATTACATTATGTTTTGGAAAAACAACCAGCAACTGCTGCTTCATTGAGTTGTTGAGAGTTGGGCGGCATACAAGTTTATATTATTATTATTATTATTATTATTATTATTATTATTAGCCTTTTTTTAACCAATTAGGTCACTCTTGAATTGAATGCTGTGACTTTAAAATCATCTAATGCTCTGAGATATTATGTGCTTGTGATTCTGAGAATCGTAATGCTGATCTCCGAATGTTCTTCCTTTGACAGTGTGATTATATAAATATCCCCACCACTGTATTCACTCCTTTGGAATACGGAGCCTGTGGTTACTCAGAAGAAAAAGCAATTGAAAGATTTGGCAATGATAATATTGAGGTATCTTTGGAAACTGCTAATTGGAGACTATGTCCTGTTTGGTCCCTTTTCTGTTTTGATGTGAAATTCAGATACTGATTTTGAACCCCAACTTCTCCCGAGTGATCACAATCAAGAGAATGATTGTTACCTACTCTCCCTTAAGGGCGAATTCCTTCTGCACATCATGTGATTGTTGCTTTTATTCTGTGCGTGTGATGGGACCTACGGTTTTGAACAAGCAGGTGGTTAGGTCTGAAAATCAAATTCTGTGTTTTAAAAGGAAAACACCATGCTGTGTGCAGGGCAGTTCGTTTATTTAATTTTTATCCTGCCGTTATTATTTTTATAAATGACTCAAGGCGGCAAACATACCTAATACTCCTTCCTCCTCCTATTTTCCCCACAACAACCACCCTGTGAGGTGAGTTGGGCCGAGAGAGAGTGACTGGCCCAAGGTCACCCAGCCGGCTTTCATGCCTAAGGCGGGACTAGAATTCTCAGTCTCCTGGTTTGCCATTGGCTCCTTCCTAGGGCTGAGAGAGAGTGACTGGCCCAAGGTCACCCAGCCGGCTTTCATGCCTCAGGCGGGACTAGAACTCCCAGTCTCCTGGTTTCTAGCCCAGCACCTTCACCACTAGACCAAACTGGCTCTCATATTAGCAATGAGTGAGATGTTGCTCAGGAAAGAGAAAATCACAGTAAGGCTGTCTGGTATTCAGGCTTGTGCTTTTCTGGTGACATCATTCCAGTTTTATATCTCTTCACGTAACTGTTTGCATTTACGCACCCACCACTAATGTATACATTCTTGCTGCACATGCTTTGTGGTATGACTGATTGCTTCTTGACAAAGACTTGATGGGTCATTACCTGAAAACTTTGTATGCACTTTTTCTGAGATGGAAGGAAAATGGGATAAAAGGTACTAATTCTGTTTGGCTTTCTGGGAGAGTTCTTACTCAGCCACATGGACATTCAATTGCAACTTGAATATGAATGGGCTGTTTTAAATCTTAGCCTTTTAAAAGTTTTCAAGACCTTTTGCAAAAGCCATTCTTCTCCTGTCCAGAATAATGTGTTTGAAACAATTCCCAGTATTTTCAGTGAGCCATGCTAGCTGGAGATGTTGGGTATTGTTGTCCAGCATATTTGGATGGCAACCAGGTTGGCAAAGACTAATGTTCATGTAAATTTCCATCAGAACTTACTAAATTTAAATAGTGTGTTGGGAGCCTAAGAAAGATTTATATCCTGATCTGGATATTCCTCACTTATCAGTTACAGTGTTTCTCAACCTTGGCAACTTTAAGGTGTGTGGACTTCAGCTCCCAGAATTCCCCAGCCAGCATCTGAGTTAAGCAAACAGCTTCCTCACTATTTAGAGAGAGGCCATTAGTTAAGAACTGGAAAGGTCTCTGCCTTAACTAGCTGGGAGAAAAATAAGAGAGCCAGTTTGGTCTAGTGGTTAAGGTGCTGGGCTAGAAACCAGGAGACGGAGACTTTTAGTCCCACCTTAGGCATGAAAGCCGGCTGGGTGACCTTGGGCCAGTCCCTCTCTCTCAGCCCAACTCACCTGACAGGGTTGCTGTTGTGGGGAAAATAGGAGGAGGAAGGAGTATTAGGTATGTTTGCCGCCTTGAGTTATTTATAAAAATAATAAAGGGATAAAAATAAAATAAATAAAATAAATAAAAATAATAAGTTCTAAAATAAAAGCAATCCAATTGCTGAAATTTCGGTAACTTTGTTCCTGTTCTTTTTCAGTAAATCTTGTTAAAAGAAATTCTGTTGAAGGGTGGTGATGTGAGCTTGACACTTGGCTGAAATTCAGTATCAGAATTTGTATGTCTTTTTTCCCTCCTTTTTCAGGTTTACCACAGTTACTTCTGGCCGCTGGAATGGACAGTCCCATCGCGGGACAACAACAAATGCTATGCAAAAATTATTTGCAATATTGCAGATAAGGTAATTACAGTATGCCAAGAAAACTTTGCTTTTTTCTGCAAAATGATCAGCATTCTGGAGAAGGAGGAGGAAGAATGTTAATATTCATTTTGCATGCATTGTGACTCACCACCTGATTGCTTTTTTCCCTCTCTAAAGTATACCTTGGATGCTTACTGAATCTATGTCATCTTCAGATCCTTAAATTGGAGCTATTTGGAGCTGAGGATGAAACTACTCCCTTCATTGTGGCAGGCATCAATGATGTCTTGAAATTATTAGCTGGGTAAAATCCACCCGCAAATCCACCTCTAAATTATAGTGTCATTGTATAATAACACCTTGGCCAGGCTTTGCAGCCATTAAATAGTATTCCTCTTTAACTTTGCTCAGTATAGTGTTTGGTTAATAGCTGCGAATGCTTTAATTTGCATGGTATACTAACAGCTAGAATCCAAAGCATCTTAGAAAAACTATTGCACCCTGTCTGTGGCTTGAATCATGTCAACTGGATTTCTATTTTCTCAGTAGAAACGTTTCACTCCTTATCCAAGGAGCTTCTTCAGTCTGAAGAAGCTCCTTGGATAAGGAGTGAAACGTTTCTACTGAGAAAATAGAAATCCAGTTGACATGATTCAAGCCACAGACTGTTCCACCTGGATGACTGAGAACCTTCATCGACACATTGCACCCTGTGTCTCAAAAGCTGTTCGTTTTAGGGAGAAGGAACTTAGTCTCTGTGGATCCTTCCCACAGTTTCCACTGCAGTTATTTTGGACATATTTTCTAATCTAAATGAGCTGGTCCCTTATTTGTTGTTTATCAGAAATTTGTACTCCTAAATTGGGAGTGGTGACTTGAAATTTTCAGGCCTGCATGTTGCAACAAGCACTATGAACAATTTACTCAGTCCCTGCTCAGTGCCCCATCTCTGATGCTACTCTCAAAATGCAGCAGTTCGCCTGAAGAGCCAGCCATTCAGAATTGCCAGTTTATCCCAAGACATTTTTTTTCCTGAAAGATTAGAATAAATGATATATTAATTATAGGAGTTGTGAGGTCCTAATTGCTCAGAAATATTTGGAATTTGATGCCCCTTTGCAGCATGTCTCTATTATGTCACTTTCCTTCAGTGGAAAAACGAAGTCTTAGCAACTAAAGGAATCCTGTCTTGCCTTCCAGGCCATATAGCTCAGGAGTGCATAACTTTTTCCAGGTTAACAATCAAACGTGATACTTGAATATCATGCCAAGAGTCACTCTGAAAAGGAGGCAGGTCAGGACAAAGTAGTGGGTAGTGCCAAGAGAAAACTAAACTGTATACAGTAGGAGTTGGGAGCTGAATATTGACCAGAGGATCAAAGCTCCTGACCAAAGTTCAATCACACATGAGGGGGAAGAGCTGTGGAAAGTGTAAACCCAGCCACTCGTCTGAGGTACCTTGCATCCATATTCTTTTTTATATATCATAGGCTGAGTGCTTTTTCCATTTAGGCAAAGCCAGGGAGCTATATCTAATATGAATTCCACTAGGACATTTCTATGTGGTAACTTACAGTTTTCAATGGATTATGTAGCAATCCTGTTTAAGTTCATAAGGCTGCAAAATTGCTGCCTGAAGTGAAACAGCAAGTTCAGTGCCATATCAATCAAGGGCAGATTATCAAGACTGGCTGAAGAATTTGATAGAAAATCCCCCAAATTCTTTTTTTTTTCTGAATTGTTAAAATACAACAATAAAAATTAACTGACAACTTCCTACCCTTTCCTGATTGTTAGGCAGACTCCATGACTTCTAGGTTTTTTATTTCTTTAAGTGAAATCTTGTTGCTGTGGATTGGAGATGAGGGGCTGGAGTGAATATCCAGCCAGGCTTCTTCAAATCTTTATCCTTAAACTACCTCACTGTCACTTTTAATAACCAAAAGCTTTCATGTTGAACACTTTATGAACAGAGAGCAGATAGTTAACTGGCTGTTTGTTTGTTTTTAAAGATGCTTTGTCTTTATATCAAGCAAATGTTAATTTCTGTTTGATTTCCATCATGTAGAAAAATGAAGGCAAGACAAGTGTTAACTTGCTGGCTTTGTATTTAGGTTGAGAATGGCCTGTTGTCATCTTCTGCATCTTTTTTGGTAACTTATAAAACTTCCCCATGGAATTAAAACATGTCTTTTGTGCAATTATCCAACTAGAAAAAATGGACTGGAAGAAGTCCAGTGACAATTCTCTTAGGAATGAGTAATCCTTAGACAAGGTGGACAAAATAGTTAGCTAAAATAGATTGTTTTTGCTGCTCTTGTTCCCTAGGAGCGTGTTATTGGTTTTCATGTGCTTGGTCCCAATGCTGGAGAGATTACCCAGGGATTTGCAGTAGCCATGAAATGTGGAATGACAAAAGAACATCTGGACAGCACAATAGGAATTCATCCAGTCTGTGCAGAGGTGTGTATGTGGTATGGGTTGGCAGAAAGCCTGTGTTTTCATAGAAGCTTTGTTATTGTTGGGAGAAATTTTGGTGAACATTTTTTTTCCTTTCCTATAAACTGCTGCACTGGGATGGGAAAAGCGATAGCCAGTGTGGAGGAGTGATTAAGGTGTTGGACTTGAACAGTGGAGGTTGAGGTTCAAGTCCACTCTTAGCCATGGAAACTCACTGGGTCTAACTTTGAGCCAGTGAAAATGAAGGGCAATCTCCCTGTAACTTGCCTTAAGCTCCTGGAGAAACGGTGGGACTTATCAGGTGGACCAGACAGGAAACATGACCAGATGAGCTAATTCTACTTTATTGTAATGCTACATTAATAGAATCTTGCAAGTCTGAAAGTACAATTCTTCCCCTCTTCTTTACACCCTGAGAAATTAGACAGGGTTTCTTCTGAGCCTCTTGCCCCACCCACTATCCTGCTGCAGACTATGCTGTCTCTTATCTGACCGTTCCTTAGGCAGCATCTCTGGGCCCAATCTCCCAAGATCATTCCCACATACCATTACAGATAGAAACCTAATAACTAACTGGATAATAGAGCATATGTTTTACCTGCAAAAGTTCTTGGGTTTAATTCCTGGCATCTCAAGGGAGGGCTTGGAAAGTCTCCTGTCTAAACCCCTACAGAGCTCCTGTCAATCAATGTGATGCTCAGCTAAAAAGCTCCTCTGTTTAGATTCACAGGACTTAATGCTTCACATTAAATGCTTCACATTTAGATTCAAAGTTTCATGCCAGCATATGAGACCCCCTGCAATATTGAATTGTGAATTCTCTTGTTGATCGCTGATGCTGAAATCTAAATGGGTCATACCTAGTTAGTACTGAGATAAAGAATGCCAAGAAAACCCAGGGCTACAGAGAAATTGAAAAAAAGATCTTGCAAGAAGGCAGTGCCAAACACTTCTGTATTTGCTGCTAGGAGGACAATATGATCATAGTCAGAGTTATGCTAGATATGTGTCAGGGAGATAACTGGTGAAGAAGGAGGGGGCTCCCTCCAGGGGGATAAATGCATGCGCAGTACTGAATCGCTTTGCTTTCCTCCCAAGAGGCTAAAGAAGGCCCCGCCCTAGTTTCATGGGCCTTTTCTCTGAGCATCACTAGTTCATTTTAGCTTAGCTAGATTCTGTCTAGCAGAGTAGAACAATAAAACACTAGAGCCTTTACACCAAGTCTCAGTGTGTTCCTTCACTCAAAGTCAGGACAATATGATGGGTATTACTTTTATCTTTAGTGTACCTAATTCCAGAATTTTTTTTGTGTTTACTGTAATATTGATTCACCTACAGTATTTTGGACTTGCTGTTGAGACCTAAGACTGAGCCCCAGGAAACCACAGCATGAATTCATTTCTGTTTTTATTCCTGTTGTCTCACATCCTAGCCAGACTCACACGATTGTATCACTGATATGCTAATAATAGGTTAAGAAGAAAGCACACAATCCAACACAAGGTCTCTATTTTGTTTCCCATACAAACACCTTAAAACTCTTGAACTGAAAGAATTTGTATACTCTTTTCCTCAAAAGGTCCTATGTTGAGAGAAGCCCAGGTAAAACCCTTAAAAGCAGAATATTTGTGTGGATGGTACAGGACAGAGAATCATCATATGATTTCTCTCAACATTAAAATGCAAAGATTACTTGTAACTTTGCAAAATACGTGTTAGAGTAGCAAAAATGGGTTGAAATTACTGTATATGTGAATCTAAATGAAAAAGAGAGAGAGAATGAATCTATTGCCTTTCTTGCCCCTTCTCCTCTTAACAGATCTGCAAATACAGAATTTGAAGATGTAGAAATTTTTAAGCATGAAATTTTGCAAAACACTTCATTTTGCATTCACAAAATTAGAATGTAATTATTACACTTAAGAGAACTTCTGGCACTACTACTGCCAAGGATCTTTTAATACAATTTTAATATTGGAACCAGAATAAATGTTTCATAGAAATGGCTATATTAATTAGCTTGGATTTATTTTAAGTGAAGATAAATACATTGCTTTATTTAAAACTATATTTAATAAATTGCTGTATTTAAAAGCTAGCATGCATTAACAATGCTATTCAAAGCCGGGGGAGGGTTTCAGTCTGCTGAATCTTATCCTTAGTATTTTCAGGGGCACTAAACTTATTTGCATGGTTCACATATGCAGATACTGTATTCTGTTCTTACTTATTTTCTCCAAGAGGTGGCTTTGATGCCAGCTAATTGCCTTGCTTTGAACTTTTTAGACTGAAGTGTATTTGATTTCCTGTAAACCACCTATCTGCACTCAGATATCCTGGTGATAGCAAAGCTAGTAGTTGTCCAGGAAATCACTGAAGGTAGCCAAACCACCACATTTGCTGTCGTTTCCTCATCAATTTGCTCTCAGCTTGGGATTGAAAAAGCATCCTAAACGTATCTATAGCTGAGTGAAGAGCTCTAACTGCTCAGACTAATGAGGAAAAATAATCCACAAGTTTTCATAAATATCAAGGGCCATTTGCCCCAGTCTGATGTGTTCGTGTGATTTTTTGTTTGTCTTTTGAGCCCATAGCTGCCCCCAAATCTAAGTCTTCTCCTTGGGACTCTAGGTTCAGGTTCTGCTCTAGCTTCAGGTCCAAGCATTGTGGTCCTTCAGACAATATATTTTACAGTCTTCTACATCTCTTTTAAAAAATATAACAGCTGAAGAAAGTGCAAATAAAAATGGTGTGAGGAACATGCCTCATACAAGCTGAGCCTTATCTTTGATTGATAATCTTATATTTACATACCACTAATCCTGTCCAGCCCTGCTCAGCTTCTAAGCCCAGATAAAAAAAGCCAGGAACTGCCATATTATTTGTCTTAATAGGATTAGTGCTTGGATGGGAAACCGCCAGGGAGTACCAAGGCTCTAAGCCAGAGCTTTCCAAACTGTGTGTCGCGACACAAAAGTGTGTCGCCACACACAGTCTGGTGTGTCGCCACACAACCCGGAAGCGCTGATCATCATCAGCGCTTCCGGGTTTTCCCACGGCGGTGCACAAAAACTTGAAAGCGGCAGCAGCGCTTCCGGGTTTTTGCGCGCTGCCACAACGGGGCACTTCCGGGTTTTCCCGCGGCGACACACCAATGGCGGTTGGTGTGTCGCTGCAGGAAAATTTTGGAAAGCCCTGCTCTAAGCTAAACTGGGTAGTAAAAAAAAATTGCTAGAAGAATGCAAAGAATGATATGGCAACCACTGCCATATCATTACCAAGAAGGCCATTTGGGCTTCTTTATGCAGCCACCAGTTCAACTTGAAAGAGGCTTAATCATAGCCTCACATGTTCCATATGAATTGGCAATGATTTCCAGTGGTTTCAGGTAGAGGTTTTCCCACGCCTACCTGGAAATGATGGAATCTGGGACTTTCTGCATACAAAGCATATTCTCTGCCACTGAAATGCAAGAACCATATTCTTTTGTGAAATAGGTAGTGCCGCTATTTGTGGGCATAGCCTATAGATGCCTGAATGTCTTTTCAGATTGACAAATTAGATCCTACAAGCATGAAGTTTTCCCACATTTTCTCCCAGATCACCAATTATCACACCCCATTTGTAGGAATGTAGGCATGCTTCTACTTTTGTCTCTTGAAAAACATTCTGAGCCAGTGCTTACGTTCTTAGAAACAGAAATATCACTCAGCCCAAGCTTGAGCTACTTCATACATTGTTGTTGTTGTTGTTGTTGTTGTTGTCGTTCAGTCGTGTCCGACTCTTGGTGACCTCATGGACCATAGCACACCAGGCCCTCCTGTCCTCCACTGTCTCTCGGAGTTTACTCAAATTCATGTTCATTACATCGGTGATGCTATCTAACCATCTCATCCTCTGCCGTCCCCTTCTCCTTTTGCCTTCAGTCTTTCCCAGCATCAGGGTCTTTTCCAGTGAGTCCTCTCTTCGCATTAGGTGGCCAAAGTATTTGAGCTTCAGCTTCAGCATCTGTCCTTCCAATGAGCAGTCAGGGTTGATTTCCTTTAGGATTGACTGGTTTGACCTCCTTGCAGTCCAAGGGACTCTCAAGAGTCTTCTCAACGCCTAGGGTTCCACTACCTGCTAATTTTGTCCACCCAAATGTTTGCACATGGCACATTAAAGACTCACTTGTTCCATTGCCACATGGATGATTCTGTGTGCAACTTGCCTTTGATAAAGGGTAATCTTCCCAAGATGTTTTCACTGAGATACATTGGACTGGTTCTCAGCCAGCAGAAGCATTTAAATAAGCCCAGAGGACTCATTTTCTCTAATTTCAGTGCAAACTCAAGTAGATAATATTCCTCCACCAGATAAATAATCTGTAACCACTTATTATTTATGTAGAGATGGTACAGTCAATTCTCAACCACTCTCCTTTCTTATCTAACTTATGAACACAGGGATAAGAGCCAGATAATTTCTTCCTAATGATCTTCTATTTCTTGTCTGGTCAGAAATCAAAAGTCAGGTCAAGAGCATATTACAGTTTAGTGATAATATTCAATTATTAGGTTCAGGTATTGCACTAAGCCATGGGTTGTTTTGACTGAATCCCACAAATTGGTAAGTCATAAACCATGGTTTACAAACCCCAATGGCTGGTTCACACAACATGAAAGCTCACCCATGCAAAATATATTACGTATGACTTAGTATGATGAGTGAATCTCGTTAGTCTTTTTTTAAACATTACTTACAATATGAAGAATAGAAAAAAGTATTGCATATATGGGGATTATATAACTCTGAGAAGCTCTCATAATAAAATCTCAGTCCCACGTGCTGTTTTGGCCATTTAAAAACAATCTAAACTTGTTATTTGTGGATCTAGAAGGCCACACCCATGGGGAACTGCATTTTAGGATTGAGCAAATCAACATAATCTTCCATGCCCAGAAAAGCTTTCCTAAACAATATCCATGTGTTGTGTTTTCTCCCTTTTTCCTTTTTTAGATATTCACCACATTGTCAGTGACAAAGCGTTCAGGTGGAAGTGTTCTTCAGTCTGGATGCTGAGGTTAAACTCACCTGCTGTTTGCCGTTGCCAAAGACTGACTTTCATCACTGTTGCAACTTTCAGAAGGCAGCAGCTGGGAAGTAAGAGCCATTAAGACCTGCTTTCCACCTTGCTCAGCCAGCTTTATTGCAGAGGGGCAGGTGAAGAACATTGGAAGCTGCAGATTAGTTGTGATGATTGCATGGCACCTGGCATGACAGCGGGATGGGCCCATGATCAAGATGCTGCTGGCAAGGCATTGGCAAGATGCTTCCATGAAGTCATAGCCTAAAACCAGTGTTTTCTGGTAGGCAATGATGGAACAATTGCCAGCACAGCTTGAAACTCTTTCTCTCATTGGAATGAAGACATTTATCTTCACTTTCACGATTTTTATAGAACCTCCCAGAGCTTCAACAATGCAAATCTCTCTGGATTTCTACAGAAACAAGTGACCAAGTTCTGAAGGAACAACTCTGTTTCTAATATGAAATAGCAGATCATTGAGCCCTCCCAAATTCTGTAAAATTGAAATACTGTATCACTGTTATTCCTGTTTAGAAACTATACTGCATCTCTGATGTCAGTTACACTGAGTCACTCCTCAGGAGAAATGCTCCCCCCATCACCAAAGCAATCCATTTGTGAATTATTTATATAAAAGATTATATAGAAAGAGATCTATAAATGTGTTCCTGAAAACTTTTCTTGTTCATAATGTTCCTCCATGCATTCTGAAGTACTTTTTTTTTGATGTGCTGGACATTAATGTGCTCTGTTTAAATCTTCTACATCACATTTTCACACACATCACCCAGTTCAACTGTGACTGAAGAAACATGGGCAGCCTGTGGTCAGATTACTTCTGTAAGTAATCTGTTGCTCTCTTGCAGGACTCCCCTCAAACCCCTGAGGGAATCTGAGAAAGAATGGTATTGGTCACTTCTGGTTTAGGCCTGTACTTGGTTAGCCTGCCAAGTGTTTCTTAAAACACAGAGCCAGTTTGGTCTAGTGGTTAAGGCAACGGGCTAGAAACCAGGAATCTGTGAGTTCTGGTCCCGCCTTAGGCATGAAAACCAGCTGGGTGACCTTGGGCCAGTCACTCTCTCTCAGCCCAACTCACCTCACAGGGTTGTTGTTGTGGGGAAAATAGGAAGAGGAAGGAGTATTAGGTATGTTTGCCACCTTGACTTATTTATAAAAATAATAAAGGTGGGATGGAGGGAGGGAGGGAGGGAGGGAGGGATAGATAGATAGATAGATAGATAAATAAATAGATAAATAGATAAATAGATAAATAAATAAATGGAATATTCCTTCCCCCTCAACCCAAGATAAATTAAAACTTCCTGCATAAATGATTTAAGGGCACTATGACTTATGTTCTCAGAATGGCACGTGCCTTCCTCAGCAAGATAGCATGGGACATAGTTAAAGTAGTTTTCTCTGTGGCCTGCTTCACACATTATATTAAGTCCTGGTTTGATTAGCAAGCTGCAGCCAGCTGGGTTCAATCCATGCTACACTATAAACTCTTTCCATATCATAGTGGCTGATTTGTACAATCCGTTGAAGTAAAGCCAAACAAGCCATGTTATTGCAGGTCATGCAATGCCAGTCTGTACTTCCATTAATCAGCTGGATTGAACTCTAAAGCATCTTCCTTGGATTGGCTGTTGATTTAGGAGTCAAATTGCTGACTCAAAATTTATTCAGTGAATCAACACAAAGGAACAAAGTTAAAAACATCAATAAAACATGTTCTGTTTAGTGAGAGTCCAATAAGGCAAGTGTATGCCCAAAGAAGTCATCTTTATAGAGATGCATGGAGGATCTTAATTGCAAAACTGCAGTAGAGAGGAGTCCTAATCTGGTTTTGCTGCTAAAACTCCATTCTTAATTCCCTGTCAGAAAATTGCTAATAGTTTTAAAAATAGGTTTAGGAAGAGTGGAGATTAGATTTAGTTCCACCTTCTGTTGGTACTAATTATTTGATCAAGGATGTAAGTCTGTGTAGCTGCATCAGGTAGACATGCTGAAATATAATGAGTACAGCAACTGCTGGTGCTACAGACTGACTATTGGTATTACAAAAAAAACCCCAATGCAGTGTTCTCCGAATGAAACACTTCCAGCGGTTGAAGCCAGAATAGCAGCAAAAAAGCTAGGTGGTTATCTCTGATCAGATACAGATACTAACTTATTTAACAACTTGCCTTCAGACCTAGTTTCATTTAACAAGGGGTCTTAATAGATATTTCCAGCAAAAGGCCTATTTGACTGACTTTTCTAGCCTAGGGCTAAATAGGAAATATAGCAAAAACAAGCGAATAATTCACAGATGTTTTCAAAGGTCCATAATTCTTCACCGTGCACGGCAAGGTTAAATCCCTCACTCTTCGAAGTGTGTGTTTTGGGGATGAGGCTTCTTATATCAGTTGCAGGGCATTAGATACTTCGGAATATTTTCGAAGAGCTTGGCTGACCTGCTGCTGCACATCCTCTCTGGAGTGGGACTCACATTGTCGCATGTGTCTGCTTGCTTACATGGCTATGAGAAGAGCTGAAGAACAGCTTCCGGTAACACTTCAGCCAAAGACAATAATGACTAAGTGGAGTGAGTGAAAGAGGGAAACCACAATCACTGCAGAAAGACAAGCACACAACAGCCGGAGGTCCACATCCTGAGGCTCCAGAGCTTTACTGTATATGGTTTCTGGAAGCCTTGGATGAGATCCCTGGAATTCCTACTAACATTGCTACTGAATTCTATTTTTAGATGTTCCAGGAGAAGATTATTTTTAAAAGGCAAGGGATGGTAATATTTATTTATTTATTAGATTTATATTACCGCCCATCTCCTCCAACGGAGGACTCTGGGCAGTTCACAATAAAAACCATGATAAAACACAATAATAATCAAAACATCAATAAATATAAAATCCAAGTGCAAAGATGTTAATACTAAAAAGGGTTTCATGGGATCAACCAGCCCCAGGAGGAACTGCTAGCATTCCCCTCCCATGCATGGCGGCAGAACCAGGTCTTTAAATTTTTCCGGAAGGTCGGGAGCAAGGAGACCTGCCTTAGCTCCGGGGGCAAGATGTTCCAAAGGACAGGTGCTATTGCAGAGAAGGCTTGCCTCCTGGACCCTGCTAGATGGAATTCTTTGGTCAATTGGGTCCGTAGCATGCCCTCTCTGCATGACCGGGTGGGGCAGGTCGATGTTCTGGGGACGAGACGTTCCCTCAGGTAACCTGGCCCTATGCCATGTAGGGCTTTAAAGGTGATAACCAACACCTTGAATTGGATCCGGAAGCAAACTGGTACCCAATGCAGCTCTCATATAAAAGAAGTAAATTTGAATTGGTCTCTTCCCTATTTTTTGGAGTATAGTCTGTGCCTCTGCCTCAAAAGCCAAGTATAATCCTCAGCATGAAATTGTTTTTATATATCCATTTCAGTGTTTCCTGCACTTCACACACAGAGTTGCGTAATCATTTAGTTCCCTCATAAGACCATAGTGAAGATTCTGTGGCTCTCCAGGTGCTATCAAACTACAACTCTTAGCAAGCAATCCTAATCAAGGATGTTGGATCTAGGAGTTGTAGTTCAGCAACTTCTGGAGGGCCTCTGTTTCTCCTTCCCTGGTTATTTGTTTAGTTAGGAAATCACAACAGAGACAAGATTAGAAGAAGGACCATTTTGGTTTTGTAGCTGAGTCTCTTAAGGCAGTGTTTCTCAACCTCAGCAACTTTTAAGATGTGTGGACTTCAACTCCCAGAATTGTAGACATATCACATGTCTACAATCAAAATGAAAATATAAAGGGCGGTCTGGATTCATCTTTGAAATAATTAGCGTAAGGTAAGGTTTCCCTTTCCAGTCGTATCCAGCTCTAGGGGGCGGCGCTCATCTCCGATTCTCGGCTGACGGAGCCAGCGTTGTCCATAGACGTTTCTGTGGTCATGTGGCCAGCATGACTGAATGCCGAGGCACACGGAACACTGTTACCTTCCCACTGGAGTGGTACCTATTTACTTGCATTTTTACGTGCTTTCGAACTGCTAGGTAGGCTGCTAGGTTGGCAGGAGCTGGGCGAGAAAGGGAGCTCACCCCGTTCTCCATCACACTAACGCTTGAAATGCAGTTGTCAAGACTGATCAGTCTTTTGTTGTTTATTTGTTCAGTCGCTTCCGACTCTTCGTGACTTCATGGACCAGCCCATGCCAGAGCTTCCTAGGGAGCAACTATTTTCATTCACAATGAATGCATATGTATTTTATTATTTACCATGAATTGTCATATATTCCTGGCCTGCTGAGTTTATTTGGCAAGCCAGCATCAGCAGAGAACCACAGCATCAACTGTAATCAGCACTAGGCCATTAAGTGTGAGACACCATTTTAAACCTTCCACAATCACACTTCCCCAGGATATGCAATGACTAGGGTGTTCTGGGACATTAAACTGGAATCTCACAAATTAACCCAAGCACCCCGTGAGAGTTTTCAGCACTACAGTGGGCCATGCTAGGACACTTGTGGCTCCTCCATATGGCCCTCATGATGTCATCTTGAAAATTGCTGTCCCCACAGCGTACCTTTCATTGCACCTGAGAAACGAAATTGGTAGAGATGCTGCCTGTACATGGGGGGTGGCACTTAGCTGCTGTGGGAGGTTGTGGGGAGGCTGGGAAAGGAATGGAAGAGAGCAGGCATGAACAATAAGGAGATGGCAGAGTCAGTTGACAGCTTATCTCATAGACTGCAATTCAGCCTAGGTGGGGAAAAATCTGTGGAAAGCATTTCAAAATATGGAAAGAGATTTTGCCTTAAGACTCTGGCTTGACAGTTGCTGCAGCTACTGCTGTTCTTGAGCAACCTCAGTGCTCTCCAGCAAGCTACTGATGAACTTCTTTTAGGCTTGTTGGAGAAGGCAATCTGCTTTGACATTCTGAGTAATAATTCAAACATTAAGGATTCCTTGTTCTATTAAAGACTGTCCTTAGAGCAGTGTTTCTCAACCTCAGCAACTTTTAAGATGTGTGGACTTCAACTCCCAGAATTGTAGACATATCTACACATGTCTACAATCAAAATGAAAATATAACCTGTATTTAATGGTTGTAGTAATAATCCAAGATCATTTCTTTTTGTACCCACATAAACATTCGTTTTGCAAATGCAGTCAATAGGTGAAATGTGGAGTTCTAGAATTTCCTTAATTTTGAATCATCATAACACTTTTTAAAGATGCAAGAAATTAGAAACAAGTAGAAACAAAGGAATATACATTTCAAAAAATGTTTCTGCTGCAGAATAGGAAGGGTAGATTTAAAATCAAGGACTCTGGCCAAGGACACTGTGGTACAAGCTGTCTTCCATAAATTCTTTCATTCCTGAATTTAAAAAGACAAGGATTTAAATTAGCCATTATAAAAGACACGTGGGACATACCTTGAGGCAGAGACAATTCCTGGCTGGCATGCTGCTGCTGAATGAGTATATAACTTTTTCTATTGCTGCTATTTATTCATTTGGGAGTGGTGAAGTCAGCAAGCGGGAGAAGTTCTATGCAGTGGGGGAAAATGTAAGAAGAATTTTGGTGAATTAGACCAAAGATCAGTCTAGTTTGCCATCATGTTCCACCAATCAGATCACCCTGGAATGCCAATAATAAGCAGGGCGGAATAGCAAAGAGCCCACTTTGTTGTGGCATCTCAGTTGCTAGAAATCAGAGACATCATTCAGTATAGACATTCTGTCTAACAGCCACAGGCCTCTATTAATTACTTTAACTAAAATAACATGGTATCTTGTGGATACAATTTCACAATTCTACCAGGAGCAGCAAAAGAGAGAGAGAGAGAGAGATGATGGTGAACATTCAAATCACATATTGAAAATCCTTCTGCCTCCACAGCAGCCTTCCTCAACATGGTCCCCTTCAATTGTCTACTGCTGTCTGGGGATGATGGAAATTGGAGTTCCATCACATCTGGAGGATTGCCATTTAGGAAGGCAACATTTGATCATGCATAACGTATTTAATTTAAGTCAGGAACGAATAGCCTCAGTGGGTTATTCAAATGTGGCAGGTCTTCTTGATATCTATGCCATAATGCAGTAAGTTTCTTGTTCCACCTGTTAACAAGTAGAATGAAAGTAAGGATAGTGGAGACATTCTTCTGCTTCATTTTTTAATTCAACTTAGTTAATTTTGCACTTGTGAGAGTAGTCAATATGTGTAACTCAGAGCTGGCATGTTGCATTGTTAGAGTTCTCTGAGCATTTTTGGAATGCAAACATTTCATTTTGCATTTCTAAATTGAAAAGCATAGTGAAGCTCAATTACTACTCAACATTTACAGTTCTTTGATCATTGCATTGCAAATCTCCAATCAAAAACTCTACACAAAAATTGCCACTTACGGAAAATAACCCCAAAATGATGTATTGGTGAAAAATAATACAGTTCATGGACTGGGGGAATTGCTTGTAAAAATGGAATATGAGGCAAAATTGTGTACAAAAATACAACAGTGTATATGCAGCTTGTTCCATAAATTTTGGTTAGTGCTATGGAGGATAAACTTCAAGTCTCTGTTTCAGCGAATTGAGTTCAAATTCTAGAACACACATGGATACATGTCATAAAATATGTGAAAATCTGAAGCCTTCAGATCCCTCTTGCTTAGTGCTGCCTATTACAACAAGAAGCTGCTTCCCAAGGTGCTAGGAAAGGCTTGTTCCCAGCCTTGTTGCTCCTATTCATGGAAGCTGGAAAGGCCCAGAAATGTGCATTCTCTATCTAAGCTGTGTTCCTCTGTATACTGTATGTTGAGGCTCAGCCACAGGGCACCTGCCAGCGACACAAAGAGCACCTCTGTGCCCTCTGATGACTCCTTATGAGATTTCACACAACTCACAAGAGCTTCCATAGGATGACCAACATCTCACAAGAGAATATTGTAACTGAAATTGAGCTCAAGATCATTTGAGAACTTTACATGAGATCTTGTGAGGTTTGGGGACAAAATCACTGAAACCTCATCAGAAGATTTGAAGAAGGTACATAGGATCAAAAAGGATGCTGACCCCTGCTATATATCCTTCCTTCCATATGACTTTGCTTCCAGTTATTTGCTTCTATAAAACTTAGGACTGTAGAGTAGACTGGGAAGTAAAGAGAAAAAAACGTGCAGAAAAAAGCAGTGGCAAAACAATTCTCTAGTTCCATCTATGATGGTTAGTTTCAAGAAACAGTGTGTTGCAGTGGTTAAGCTAGCACTGGGGAGACTCAGGTTCAAATCTACCCTCAGCCACCGAAGCTCATTGGGTGTCAAGCTATTGAAATCTGGTTAAACACAAAAGCCAGGGTCGTCTTTAATTAGATTATTGAAAGGGAAAGGGGATTGGGTCATAAAAATCTCAACAACAGGCTTGGGCAAGAACACAAAGTTCTGTGTGAACTTGTGAAGTGTTTGTCCTTTTAACTGATAAAATGGGACTGTCCAGGTAGCCAGAATGGCAATCTTTCTCAGGCTCTGAACATATTACAGTGAGTGACTTTGAGCTTGGCACTTTCTCTCAGACTAATCTATCTCATAGAGAAAACGGGAAAAATAAGAGGTGGGGAAGCACTAAGTATGCTGGGCCAAATTTTTGAAGAAAAGGTGGGATATAAATCAATCAAATTCTCTTCTATTGGATAAGTCAATCAAGCAAATAAGTATTGTTGCCAAGAAAAGAACACATTCGTGTTGATGTAGTTCCCATGAGTTGAGCTCAGATCAAGGGAGACTTTACCTTATTAAAATAATTCAAAAACTGGTTTAAAAAAAAAAGAAGACACATTGGGATAAAAAAATATATCAGTATTTTGGAAGAGTGCATATAAAAGAATTCCCAACCAAATCTAAATTAAATAATTCTATTTTGTTTCAAAAATCACAGCTGAAATATGTTTATGAACTTCTCCAGTTTCTTCCTAATTCCAAAACCATTTGGTTTAGAATCAGAGATAGGTAGTTGGATGACAAATTTTCTGACTGTATGTACTGATTTATTCAAATACCTTTATGCACATTGTATTATTGTCTACATCCCTGTAGGATGTTAATAGCTCAGAACATATTTATTTAAAAGACTGTCTGGGAGATGCATAGCAGATACAAAGAAAATGTATGTTTATGCGATTGCTTTGTCTCTTATGCAGCAGAAATGATCTAATGCCTATGGCTCGTTTATGGTTTTACATACAAGCATGCTGTATTATGCACATAAAGAAGCAAGAATGAACAGACTGTTCAGCTTTCCAAATCGTTCATACAGTTAATTAATTAATTAATTAATTAAGTAATGGAATTGGAGAAAATGCTTACCACTAATATAGTTCTGTGCAAAAGCATCAGGAGAAAACTGTCTCCAGTATCATTTTCTAAGCCTCAAGTAGCCTTTGTGTCATTGTTCTGATTATTGCAGTAATGACTAGTGAACCAATCTGCATGAGAGGAGAAATATAATTTGTCAAAGAAACGGGACAGCGCCGAAAATGTGAGGTCATGATGATCCAGAAAATGCTTGCAGGAGATGTGTGGGAAGGGATCTGATGGGGATAAGATAGTTGGCTTTAATGATTTTTCTGCTGTGCTCTAGATATGGTGGACTTCAACCTTCAGAGTCATTGACCAGTACTAGTCAGAAAGTATGACAGCTAAAATCCCATAGATCTGAATGTCAGATTGTTGGGAAAAGTTAGTTAATAGATGGGGAAGGGATTGCTTCATCTGAATAGAGCAGGTAGAGACATCACCAAGGCAATTTTTAACCAGGAAATAAATATTACAGAAGATGCCATACACAGCCATTGTGGGAATGGAATGCTGGCTCTGCTAAGACTTTGATCTAATCTATCAAGGCTCTTATTATATCCCCATAGTTCAGTGTTCTCTGTTGTTAAATTTCAGAAAAACAGATGCTTACAGCAGTGGATTAGCCTAGAAATTGAATGGATGAGTGAACAAAAAATGAATAATATATATGTTTACTGGGGAGTCTTTGGTGCTCTCTGAGCCTTGTTGTTTTCATGCAGACGTTTCATTGCCAGGCTAGGCAACATCTTCAGTGCAAAAAGGGAGTGGAACTTGCTGTCTGTTTATATACCCTGGCTTGTCCTGCCTGTGTTGGTGGGGGTCTTGTACTCTCCTTGGTAGTTCCTTGATTGGGCTGTTGTGTGCTCAGTCAATCACCCAAACAGCACACAACAGCCCAATCAAGGAACTACCAAGGAGAGTACAAGACCCCCACCAACACAGGCAGGACAAGCCAGGGTATATAAACAGACAGCAAGTTCCACTCCCTTTTCGCACTGAAGATGTTGCCTAGCCTGGCAATGAAACGTCTGCATGAAAACAACAAGGCTCAGAGAGCACCAAAGACTCCCCAGTTCAACCCTGAGCTACAAATATTCTCTTCGATATATGTTTACATTTTATTATTTATTTATTTAGGTAGAAGGAATTTGGGTCAAATATTCTTTAGCTATCTGGTTGATGTTTATGGATTTCCCTGTATCTATGTTTTCTATATACCATAAGCTGGGTCTGTTATTGGAGATGTGCAACACCATGGTTGCTTTGATTTTCAAATGACCTCCAACGCACTTTGACATTGCTATACGTCTTTTTTCCTGTTTTCCTCATTGCACATAACCCCCAAGTACATTTAGAGGTTCTTCCCAGGCAATGCTGTGAATCACAAGATAGGATATGACAGTTTCCCAGGCAAACAGGAGCAATATGCCTCCATTCTGTGATAACCAAGGACCTGTCCTGAACCAGATCCAGAATATAAACCTTACGTGATAGGCCTTCTTACCTTGCAAATTTAAATGTGAACATGAGATAATACTTCAAATGTCCTGGAACTGAGACTTGTATTTTGTTTTGTAGCAGGCAGGTTTTTTTAGTTTCATAAAGAACAAAAAATAAAGGAAGTAAGGCTATCAAGTTACGATGGCGATATATTGCTTCTGGTATCATAATGAACATGACTCTGAATTTCAGTTGCAAAAGAAGACAGACAAAAGGATATTCTTGGGCTCATTTTCTGTTTGTGGGCTTCCAAGGGGCATCTGGTTGACCAGTATAGGAAACAGAAAACTAGACTAAAATGGAGCTTAGTCTCATCCAGACTAGCTAGGAGTGAGGAGCTACCCAGATACGTTTCTCACGCTCCTTGACTGTGATGTCAGTATACTTTGAAACGTGTTCCAAAATAGGATAACCAATCAGTAGATATGATCCACACAAATTGTTGTTTGACTTGGTTTGAAACCCAGTGGCTTTTCCTGATTTCACGGAGCAGAACACAAACAGACACATATTCCTTGGCCACATGTTACAAGATAAGGAAGCCTTCAAAAGACATTTATTTCTGTTTGGAGCATTTTGGCAAAACGACACCAAGGAAATCCAGATAGCTCTGTATAGTTAAAGAACACTTTTCCCCTCCCACCCGCACACAAGGTATTTATTGAGAGATTTTGCTTCTATCTGTGCTCCTGCCCTCTGAAGATGCTGGCCACAGATGCTGGTGAAACGTTAGGAACCACAACTTCCAGAACACGGCCACACAGCCCGGAAGACCCACAACAGCCATAGTATTTATTCCCATTTCTCAAAACACTAAAATCTAAGCTGTATAGTTATTGTTCATGTGTCTGTTACTTACTTGGGACAGTGACTATACTTCAGTGTTTGTCTCTGTTTTCCAGGAGATTTGGGATGCACATTTCATTGTATGAACTCACTTGTTCTAACTTCTCTTTTCTTTAGCATATAATTTCATATGAGACTCGCCCTATCAATAGACAAAATGACTCTCAGGTGACAGACTCTGAGGGACAGGAATGATGGTTTCCTTGCTGTTATTCCTGAATCTCAGGAGGACAACCATTATCTTCTGCTGAAGGACCTTAGCCAAATAGCCTTTAGCAAAGAACGTGTGTGTGTGTGTGTGTGTGTGTGTGTGTGTGTGTGTGTGTGGCCACATATGAAAAAGAGCATCTCTGTTATGGTCCTTGGCAGAAGAAGAATGATACTATTATAATATATAAATGTGTCTCTATTTTGATATATGAAATATTAGAGGGTAACTGTTTTGTACACAACCTATTGCAATGATCCTCACAATTACAATATTTACTTATATATACTGTTATGGAGTCATACATAGAATTATTCTTTCTACTCCTTTCATGAACATCCAGTTTACTTTGTTTCCTCAGAGCAAGCACATTGCATTTCCCTCCATTAGATGGCACCCTCACAGTTCATCTCTGAAGGGAGAGAAATAGATCCCACTGAATGGACAGCAATGCACAAAGATATATTGAAAGGACACAAATGAAATGTCATGTTTCGTAAAACCATACACATTTATACCATATCATCGTCATTAATTAACACAGTGAAATCTACCCTCATCCATTATAGATATAGCAAAAATAATGTAAATAAATTCATGGTGACATCTTATTTTAGCTTTACAGTGCAGTCTGTGATGTATCAGCCCAATCATTGGACATAGTTGCAATAAGAAACTAAGACTATGCCTTTAAATTTGTTTATTCAGAATATACACAGTGCAATTTTCCAACATGGTATCTTATCTATAAAACTAGTACAGTTAAGAGGCCAAATTTGAAACTGGAAAGTTTCAGCTGGCTCCAAACCAAGGGAAACTGCAAGTGCCTTCATCAATGTTTACTATTTGCTCAATTTCTAAATCCCTTCATTTCCTTTAATCAGTCACCCACTTCATGATTTGATTCACAGCTTGCAAACTTAATTCATCCCTATCTTATAACATGATCAGTGTGCATCTTATCCCACCTGCACAGTATTTGTGAATATGATGAGGTCATTTAAAAAGAAAACTTTAACACACAACAATGTCATTTTTTAAAAAAATGAAATGCTGGCCTTGCAGTTCTGTGTCACCAGCTTTACAAGGGAAGATGGATTGCTGGATTTGTTTCAGCAGTTTTGCTGAGAATCAAGGTGGTAATCTATGTCAGGGGCTATCAAGTCTGCCTTTCTCCAAGCCCAATTCTCCAGCAGATGCATCTGTCCTTAAATCCATCTCTAAAGATAAGATGCATCCACTCTCCACTCCTACATTTAACATCTATGCAGGGATGGGGAACTAATGGCCCAGGACCAAATTCAGCTCCTATGGGTGCCTTTAAATTCAGCCCACAACTACTTTTTCAGGCTATTTAGGTTTAAAGTATTTTAACTGGCATCAGTGAAGGTTTTTCCTTATAAGGCTCACTACTGGGTGTAGGAGTAGGGAAATCTGAGGGCTAAATCAAAAGGCACCAAGGATTCTAGTTTCCCAACCAAGCTCATGAATCTGGAGGGAAGAACCTGATTAGTGACAATTCTAGCAACTCATCAACAGTTATCATAATAATAAAAATAGTAACAATACTAGACAAGTTGTTGTTGTTGGAAAATTGGGGGGGAAACGGATTGGAATGTACCACTGAGTGCAATGAAAAATAGAGACAATGCTGACAAAAAAAATGTACACCATGTGTACTTCTCACTGAATTCTCAAGGTTCCTCTTTATATAGTCCCAAACTATTTCTTATAAAAGTCTTATCATTGGGAGTTGCTAGACAAAGATGCCATCCCAGCTTTGATGTGAGATGATGGAGGGGGGATGTTCATTTCAAGACAGTGGAAGATAAAAACACTCTACAGGCTTTTAGCTGTAGATAGACTTAAGTAACTTATGCTTTCCTATCACCATGTTATTTTCTAAATAAAGCTCATCTTTGCTTTTCTTTCATGCAAGCACCAGACTCAAGAATACTTTCACATAAAAGTTATAAGAATACCTTTAGCAGGCATAAAGGTATAGAGACATCTTTAGCATTTATCTCTGCAGGCATTCATTCCACTGTAAAGCTATCTGCTCTCCAATGGCTTTTCTGCACCATTTCCTGCTCAAACCACTCTTGGCTACAGCCTGAACTGTTCCAGCCCCAGAATAACCATCAGATCATACTTGCCTTCTCTGTTCTTTCTCTCTCTTCCAAGCAAGAGTCACATTCCCTTTCTTTATTCTAACACAAATGAACGTTTCATTAAGGGGGGATGCTTATACACTCAACACATTCACATTGTAATACAGTGTTTTGCCCTTTTTAGGAGTTTAGGCCTAGGGTTGAATTTAGCCAATGTCTAGCTAATAAGCACATTAACATGTTTCTACAGAATCTGATAGTATATTTTGTTCAAGGTGCACTATTGTAGAAGGCTAAGTACATGATGTTACACATTGAAGCAAACTCACATAAAACTACTATGATGAACATTGTCTCTAAAGAATAAGTTTGTAATGTTACTTTCCCCCCAAAAAAATAATTGGAAAAACAGACAGAAAGGGGAACTATAAAATATAACGCGCTCTACATGGGGCTACCCTTGAAGAGTATCCGGAAGCTTCAGCTGGTCCAGAATGCGGCTGCACGGGTAGTTCTGGGTGCTATGAGATCAGCACATGTAACACCGCTACTCCGTGAGCTGCATTGGGTACCGGTTTGCTTCCGGATTCAATTCAAGGTGTTGGTTATCACCTTTAAAGCCCTACATGGCATGGGACCAGGGTATCTGAGGGACCGTCTTCTCCCCACCACATCCACCCGCCCCACCCGATCATGCAGGGAGGGCATGCTTCGGATCCCTTCTTTAAAAGAATTCCATCTAGCGGGGTCCAGGAGGCGTGCCTTCTCTGCAATAGCACCCGCCCTGTGGGATAACTTGCCCCCTGAGGTGAGACTGGCACCCTCGCTCCTGGCCTTTAGGAAGTCCTTGAAGACCTGGCTCTGCCGCCGTGCCTGGAGTGAAGGAAATGATAGTTCCTCCTGGGGGTGGTTGGCTTAGTGGTTTCCTCCTTTTAAGAACAGACCATCTTTTGGATTTTTATTTTTTATTTTTATAGTAGTTTTAAATGTATAGGTTTTATCTTTTATATTGTGGTTGTAAACCGCCCAGAGTCTACTATGGTAGAGATGGGTGGGGATAAATCCAAATAAATAAATAAATAAAATATCCCTTCAAATGGCAGAGGAATGGTTAAAAAATGCCCAGAGAGCTAACTGTTGTGGCATTTTAGCTAAATCAAAAGCTATCTTGAAATGACCTTTAAAAGTATTGAGAGTGCAGGAAGGATGCGCCGAACACCACCAAAAAAACCCTTCTTTTCTTCCTTACCACTTTAGCAAATGTCATTCATGACCACCCAAGGTGGCCTGCTATCTTGCTTCACTAGGGATTCTCAATTTATTGAGTGTGAGTGTGTGTCTTATGCTTTGCACTGGCAGCTGGCCTCGGACAAAACAATAGCCACTAGCTGAGGAAAAGGATAAATTAATGATGGAAGGATATTTTTAGAAATGACAACTGAATTAATTCCTTTGGGGGTTTCAATGCCAAGGACGTATTATAGTTGGAGACAAGATCTGCCTCAACCTGGGCCAATCAAACACATTTTACTGCCTTCTGGTGCTTCCTTCCTATGGTGGATGCCTCATCTTGCAGTTTTTAATTTTATAAAACCACCTGGGTGGGGGAGATTTACTGGCCAGTAATGTGATATGAGGGACATTAAAAACAAAAATAAAACTGCCAATAATTCTCCTTGTCCTTAACATTTTCCACAGTTGTTCTATCCAAATTCATGTCACAGCAGTTAATAAAGAGAATGAAGGTCTTTTTCACTTAGGGAGAAAAAGATCATACCATTTCCGTGGAAGGATGAATGTTTTTCCATAATATTCTTCATATTTACTTACTGTGTATCTATGACCATGATGCTTGCATTTTTATGGGGTGCATAACTTATTCTCTGGTTTTTAGTTTTTGTTAGAGTTAATGACCAATTCAATAAATTATAGTTGATTAATCCAATGAGTTTTAGTCAGTTCATTAAACTTGTCTAGCATAAAGCAATAGTTCTGCATAAAACAAATAGTAAAACTACAAAGCAAAAATATATAAAACAAGTTCAGAGTTTAATTGCCTACCAGCAGCACTGATGACAGTTACTCCTTCACAAGTGAAGGACTGGAAATATATGACAAACATATTGTCTTAGAAGATGTTAGGGCAGCTGGCTGGGAATTCTGGGAGTTGAAAGTTCATTCCATCTGGCAGGTACCCAGGATAAAGCAGGCTGCTGTAGCTCCTTCTGTTTCTTGGTTAATTCTGAGTTGGGCGCACGTTAAAGAAAAACGTATTTTATTTGCCATGTTTCCACTGTAATCTTGTGCCACACACCAACACATCTAATTATGGGAGAATTAGGTATAATAATCATGTGCATTTATATTTGTATTTATACTGTGCATGCATACCACGAGTTACTTATTACTGCAGCTGCTCCTTACACTTTATATCTGTGGAAGTGACTTGTCTTCTTAAGCCTAATTAAAGAAAAAATGTAGTTTTTAACCAGTAGAGCAGGGCTTTCCAAAGTTTTCCCGCGGCGACACACCAACCGCCGTTGGTGTGTCGCTGCGGGAAAACCCGTAAGTGCCGCCGTTGCGGCAGCACGCAAAAAACCGGAAGCGCTGCTGCCGCTTTCGGGTTTTTGCGCGCCGCCGTTGGTGTGTCGCCGCGGGGAAACCCGGAAGCGCTGATGATGATCAGCGCTTCCGGGTTGTGTGGCGACACACCAGACTGTGTGTGGCGACACACTTTTGTGTCACGACACACAGTTTGGAAAGCTCTGCAGTAGAGAATAGGAGAGAGAAAGGAATCGCAAGACTATTGTGCTTCTGTAAGAAACAAAGGCAGGAATTCTAGTAGATTGTTTGTTTGTTGTAAACTTTGATCAGTGGAGGTAGAAGAAACATCAATACCTTCTCAGCTGGACACTCTGTCCTTCTTATGACATAGACCCCTTTGCCAGGAACTGCCTTCCAGGAAGAATCCTGATGAATGGTTATGCTCTGATTTTGTCTCTGTAGCTAAGAATTTGTGATTGTTTTTTCCTCCTCCTTCCCAGATCCCCATTCCTCTTACTGTAAATAAAGCAGTAGGCAAGGCGAAGGCTATATATAGTATTACCAATCTTTATAAATACCTTTGAGAATCTTTTTTTCCCTTGAAGAGTAGAATTAAAATGCTTCCAATAAATAAGGAATACATAAGAACAGTGGTGATGGGGAGTGGAAGATATGGTGGTAGGCACTGGGCTGACCATTCCAGGGTAAGAAATGCAGTAGATCTTCTGTCCTCTGTTCGGAAGTTATCAGGATCTGGATGGGATCTGATTTCCAGCAAAATTTAGTTTGTTGTCCAGAAGCCTATGAGTTCTCTGGTGGCCCTTTCTCTACCTCTGTATGGGCTCACATTCTCCCTGAAGAACTTAGGGTCTTCCTGGACTCATGGTTACTATTATAGCAGATGGAATTCAAGGACAGGGAGGATTTCATCTAACTTTGATTGGCACACCAATTATGACCCTACTTAAAGTGGGAGGCCTTATTGTCTTTCACATCCTTGTTACTTCTGAGCTGGAATACTGTAGTATGCTTTATTTGGGGCTGCCTTTGAAGACTACTTGGACATTGCAGCAGGTGCCAAATTCAGTGGCCCACTTGCTGGTGGGTAAGAACCACTTTCATAGTACAACCCTTAAACTGTGTTCTGTTCAGAGTATAACCACCAGAACTTTATAGAAATAGTTTTATTATATAAAAACAATTTACAATTATAAGTCCATAATACAACTGAAGAATACTGGATCAATTGGATGCGCTTGGAGGTAGGCAGCTATGTTTCTTTCTTTTTTCTTCTCTTGCCCTCTCCTGAGAAAGAGCTGCTTGATTATTTATTCGCATAGAAATGTATTCAACACCTATGTTTTTTTCAAACCTCAATGTTTACATCTGATTTGTAAATCATGATCTCTCAAAGGTACTATCCTGTCAGATGGGGGAGAAGGACACCATGCATCTTTAGGATCAAGAAAACCAAACTGCCTCATCTTTGTTCTTACCAGTGGTAATTATGGCTGGCAGGATACTATTAAGTTGGGAATCTGCTTTTTACCAGGTCAGAACAGTTGTCTATCCAGGCTAGTATTACTACTACAGATGGGCAGCACTTCTCCATCATTTTGGCCAAGAATTTTTCCCATCACGTCTTCCTGACCCTTTCAAGGGGAAGATCAGGATTTAAAAGCCTCAGTTGCTTTAGCATTGTTCCTTATTGATTCTCTTCCCCTTTTGAGATCCTTTGCTAAGTGATGGGTTATGTTTAATACTCATAATGCAGAAAATAAATAGATCTGGGTGCTTCTTCATGTGAAGTCTGTGCTGTGCTGTTGGCATTGTTTACCTTGCTTCTATCATCCACTTCAACTTGATGTGGAATCTAGCCCTCAGTCCTCAGGAGGCGCCCTTCCTTCTGGAGTAGAGGGAGGCAGGTAACTGTTGGGTGGCTGTTATGAATTTGCCTTATGTTGAAGGATAGAAAGGTGTAGGCCTTTCCTGGGAGCCCTAAATATGCCTGCTGGTTTGGGTGTGGTAGAGAATACAATCCAGTCTGGTCTAGTGGTTAGGGCCCCAGGGTAGAAACCAGGAGACCGTGAGATCTAGTCCCTCCTTAGGAACAAAGCCAGGTGGGTGACTTTGGCTCAGTCACTCTCTCTCAGCCCAACTCACCTCACAGGGTGGTTGTTGTGGGGAAAATAGGAGGAGGAAGGAGTATTAGGTATGTTCCCCGCCTTGAGTTATTTATAAAAATAATAAGGGTGGGATAAAAAAATCTAAAACAAAATGCTAAAGTAAAATTGAGCTATCAGGTCAGTCAGATTTTGTGTTTGGAATGGGAGTGGGTGATTGATGATGAGATGTGCCATCAAGTTGTCGACTCTTAGCGACCACATAGATTTTCTCCATGATGATCTGTCCCTAACCTGGTCCTTCAGCATTTGCAATGGTGCATTTATTATTACTGTAACTGAGTCCATCCACCTTGCTGCTGGTCGTCCTCTTCTTCTCTTTCCTTCATCCTTTCCCAGCATTAAAGCCTTCTCCAGAGATCTAGGTCTTTGCATAATGTGTCTGAAGTTGGATAATTTGAGCCCGCTCATTTGTGCCTCAAGTGAGAACTCTGGGTTGATTTGTTCGATGATCCCTTGGTTTGTTTCTTGGCTGTCCATGGTATTCTCGGGAGTCTTCTCCAACACCAAAGTTCAAAAGTGTCAATGCTCTTCCTATCCTGCTTCTTCAAAGTCCAACTTTTGCTTCCATAGATGTCACAGGGAATACCAAGGTTTGCACAATTCTGATCTTTATGGGAAGGGGGACTATTTTATTTTTAACACAGCTAGCAAAGATTTTGGAGCCAGCCCTGTCTCTACTGGAACTGGTCTGTGAAGCAGCAGCATCAGGCACAGGTACGAGGACTTACTGCTTAGAGGGCCTCCAAATTCACTGCTACCATACATTTTTTAATGTTTATATTAAAGGAAGGATGAAGATTAATTTCACTGCAAAACAATTCATCTACATTCATTAAGACATTCAAGATTGTTTCCAACGAAGTAAACAGAGGCCAAGCGGACTTACTACATGTTACTCAACTCCCCAATGCAAGAATTTAAGGGTCATCGTCATCAACTGTTTGCAAATAGCCACTGTTTGAAGGGTAATCATAACTTTCTGTAACTTCTACATTTGTACACTTATTGCTAATATTTTTTTCTTTTTCTCCCTTAAAATATTACCAGCAAATGCTTCACCTACTTAATCTCTGCATCAGGATGTGGGTAAAAGCATGGGAACAAATGTTGGCAACCCTACCTTGGCTCAAAATCACCCAGGGAGCTTCATATATGTGTAGAATGCTGATTCTAGTCTCCTCTGCATTTTGTGCATTGCATCCCACCGACCAACAAAATAGCCTTCATCTGTTGCCTAATATTTAGTAGCTAGTTGCTGGGAAAAGTGAAAAAAAATCACCCTTCCAGCAGCCTTCTTTCAGATGAATGGAATATGGTTATTCTATTCATAACAGCATTCCAAAGCAGAATATTCAGAACCATCTTGGTGTTTATTTAACTCACCCACATTAATGAATAATGCTTTGCAAACTTTCTGGCTGGATATAATGTGTGAAGTGATTCTAGTATGCATTACTTCATGAGACTTCCATGTGATTCATAATTTCTCTTCCTTTCCTTGAAATATTGCCTCATATTACTTAAATGCTAAAAGTGGCATATTTTCTTTAGCAGATGGAGGAAAGCAGGAAAGTTGCATATAATTAGAAGCAGAAGTGATTTTATTACTTGTACATCTGGTTTTCTATTTTCTCCTTAAATTGACCTTTGGGGGGAACCTTAGTCTTTCCAATACTATAGAATTATATGATGAGAACAACTAAAATTGGGATAATCCCAAAGATAAACTAGTCTAGATCCATTTCTGCCACACAAGTGATAGGTAGCTATCCAAGCAGATAGCTTTCCTTCATGACAAAGGATCTACTTTCTTCCAAGGTACATATAGTATGTTCCACTGTTGAAGAGTTAATAATGTGAAGAGTGGTTTTCTGCTGGAACCTGATATTTTATCATTTGACTTCATCAGGGTCTACTCCTGATGAAGTCATATTGCCCTTTAATCAGCTCTTTTCTAAGTTACACTTCAAGTTTTCCTTCTAAAGTATGATCTCCACATTGCTTATCAACTTTATTGTTCTTGGACATTGTCTAGTTCACCAGTATTGGACATAGTGCCAAAGATGAATTCTGACCAAGGCAGACTAGATTACTGTCATTACTTGTGATCTGGACACTATAATTATTTTGATGCAGCCTTGAATTTCAATAACCTTTCAGCCACAGTATCTGTTGCTGAGTAATGTCTAGCTGGTGGTCTTCTCAAACTCCTAAGCCCTTTTCACGCATTCCGGCGGGACCCAGGAAGAGAGCCTTTTCTGCCATGGCACCCGCCCTTTGGAACATCATTCCCCCAGAGATTAGACTTGCCCCGACCCTGTTGGCCTTTTGCAAGGCACTGAAAACCTGACTTTGCCATCAAGCCTGGGCCCCTAAAAGTATGGGTGAGCCCATTTCTTGGTCTTGGTTGTGTTAACTAAGTGTTCTCGCTGCTGTTGTTTTATGTTGTTTTGGTTTTAAATTTGGTTGTTTTTTTTACTATGTTTTTATTCTGATTTTAACTGTTAGCTGTCCAGAGTCATGCACATGGTATGGGTGGCTATATAAATTTATTCAATAAATAAATACATACATTCTGCTATAGCAGCTTTAGTGCAGTGGATTCTTCCCTACACATTGCAATTGCTCTGTTGAAATTTATTTCAGTTCAACCCTTCCAGCTTGGGATAGAGAGCATATTAACCGTTGAAAAAACAGTTTGCAAATGGAAATGCCACATGAATAATAAACAATTGGATATTAGTATTTCACTTGTTGTAGATCTTTCATTTTGGGGCATAAACTAGACATTACATCAGATTCAGGGTTACCTCCAAAAGCAACAGTCCTATGTCTGAAGCTCTTCTTTCTCTTTTCTGCATAGTTTATAGGGATACACAATGCACGATATGAAATAATTATTCTGTAAATTTTCCTGCCCACACTTTCTGTTTCCATTGTTCTTTGATTAGATTCCAAGGGTGGCTTCTAAAGTACTAAAAAAGTAACCATAAAAAGTATACAAATATGCACTGTACTGTATAATATAACAAAAATCAATAAGAGAATCATAGAATTATATAAGGATTGGAAGCAAACATGGAGATAATCTAGTCCAATCCCTGCTCAGTGCAGGAATCCATGACTGTAACATCCCTGACCAATGTCTGTTCAGTCTTTATTTAAGGCAGCCTATTTCATAGTTGACCCTGGAGAAGATGCTGATGCTGGGGAAAGTGGAAGGCAAAAGGAAGAGGGGCCGACCAAGGGCAAGATGGATGGATGATATTCTGGAGGTGATGGACTCGACCGTGGGGGAGCTGGGGGTGGCGACGGCCAACAGGAAGCTCTGGCGTGGGCTGGTCCGTGAAGTCACGAAGAGTCGGAAGCGACCGAACGAATAAACAACAAAAATTTCATAGTTGAACAGCTTCTACATCAGTAGATTTTTCCTGATGTCCAACTTGATTCAGCTGCTTGCTAGCTGTATGCTGAAGATTCTTTTATTTGAAAGTTATGTGGGCTTGTGTAACATTTACTGCTAGCCAAAGCAGTACATTCGTTCATTCTTTCATTCAATTAATTTATAGGGCCGCTCATGGCCACCCACTTGCCAACCAACGCTGGGATTAAAAACATCACAGTAAAGGGAAAAAAGCAATAAAACACATTATGCCAAGCACACTAACACACACATCACATAATTAAAACAAGCTCAACAAAACATCCGGCCCAGTGCCTGGGAGAAGAAGCATGTCTTCAAGACATTCCTGAAAGCCAGCAGGGTCGGGGCCAACCCAATTTGAGCAGGGAGGCTGCTCCACACGGCAATACTGCTATAGAGTAGGCATGCCTCCTGGGTCCCATAAGATGACACTATTTAATTGATGGGACCTGGAGCATGCCAACTCTGTCTGATCTTATAGATGGGCAGAGGTCATTGGAGACAGTGATCCTACGAATATCTAGTCCCTGTGCCATAATGCACACTGGCCACCAGGGTCGCTGCTGGCATACCAGGAGCCCTTATGCAGAATTCCACTTAGTGCCCCTCCCAACAAAACATGTTTTAAATATTGAAAATGCATTAAATATAGTTATGCAAGGGCCTACTGTGACACAGGTATAGGTTCCGTCACCAGTCTTGGTGGCCAAATGTGCATGTGTGAAGTCAGTAAGCCTGTGTTGTTGATATTGTATTTCTCTCTCTTGTTTTCAGTTTGCAACTGCTCACCCCTCATGTGGCACAGAATTTGCACACCAGGTTGTGGAAGCCCTGCTGGCCACTAAGGAGAACAAGAGATAGTAGAGGTGGTGATGACAGAGTAAAAATAGCAGGATCGAGGAACACTGCCAGCACCACCAGGCACTCTCAAACCAATGGTGCCTTATGGGATCAAGACACACAGTAATCAAGATGAGCCTAATTCTTTGGGCACTTGAGGCAGAAGATTCCAAGAGCATCTCTCCTGCTCCCTGGCAGGAAAAATTCAATCCACCCAGTGATAAATAATTGATAATTATTGATAACCATTTCTTGTCCTTTTATGACATCAGAAACACTACATAGAATGGGTGCTTTAAGAGTGCACGAGTTGGGTGGCTAGGAAACATTTAATTTAATGGTTTTCAATAACAGCACTGCTGAATTTCAGAGTCACTGGGAGTCAGGCAGGATGATGATGATGATGATATACAAAGACCTGTAAATAGAAGTAGAACGACTGTGGCAAAAAAAAACAGAGGTAGTACCAATAGTAATAGGCACCTTGGGTGTAATTCCAAAACATCTGGAGCACCACTTGAACACTATCGGCATTGACAAAATCACCATCAGTCAATTGCAAAAGGTAGTTTTACTTGGAACAGCTTACATCCTGCGACGATACCTTTAATATTATTAAACAACATCTGCCTATCCCAGGTCCTTGGGAAGGACTCGATAGGTGGATAAAAATGCTAAATCCAGTCTAAACATCTGGCTGGCTGTGTGACCAACCATAATAATATCAAAGTAAGCTCTGAAGGCTGCAAAAAGGAGTCAGGGAAACATGTGGCTTGACCTAACCGACTTTAGAAACATTTGGTGGGATTTTTTTTTGTTTTTGTTTTGTTTTACTTTTTGAGCAAAACACACAAAAGCCACAGAATTAAAAAAGACAAATGGCTAAAAGGAAAACAACTGGATTCAAAAAAGGAAAGTGAACGTGAGAAGTGGATAATGCACACATGAGATCCTAAGGAGAATTGCAAACATTTCCATCACCCATATTCAATCTCCTTAAGAACCTCTGACCCCATCTCACATTGGGATCAGATATTTCACTGGCAAGGAACTTGCCAGTTATAGCATGCCACACATTTTGTATCATTAGGTCAGAGGCCTGTACCTCATTTTTTTCTAGGCTGAGAGCACTCTTGGCCTTTGGATGGCCCACATGCTCCAAAAACCAGGCAGGGCCAGGGCAAAACTAATTTTGATTTCATCTTAAGCTGAATAACAGTGAAAAGAAATTATTTTCACTCAATGACTTTTGAGAGCCCCCTAATGCCCGGTAGCCTCAGGTTGTACACTTCTCAATTTGATATTAGTAGGAGATAACGGAGAACAGGACATGCTTATGTCATAGCAGGGGATGAAAATGGTAACTTTTGGCAAGTAAAATACAGGAAATTGTGGGGACAACAGTGAACATGCCTTTCTACTGGAACAGCCTCGTGGAAAGAATTTGTCCATAGGGTAGGTAAAAGGTAAAGGTTCCCCCCGCACAGTTGTGCAGTCATGTCTGACTCTAGGGGCCGGTCTCATCTCCGTTTGTTAGCCGAAGAGCCAGCGTTGTCCGAAGACGCTTCCACGGTCATGTGGCCGGCATGACGCACGCGGAATGCTGTTACCATCCCACCGAAGTGGTACCTATTCATCTACTTGCATTTGCATGCTTTCGAATTGCTAGGTTGGCAAGAGCTGGAGCTAGTGCGGAAGCTCACTCCGCACGCAGGGCTAGGGATTCGAACCTCCGAACTTGCGATCTTCCGATCGACAAGTCTGGCGTCTTACCCGCTGAGCCACCACACCCCGTCCATAGGGTACCCTGCTATTAAAGCAAACTCAATTAATTGCAAGCAAGTTAGAGCTGGCAGAGTTGAATCAGTAGCAAAAAAAGCTGCCTTGGCTCTTTCAGGAAACCATGTTTCTATTTGTTTTATTCTAACCACATTGTATTTTTTTTTCTATAAATTTTATTAAAGTTTTAAATATACAAAGTTAAAAGTTAGAAATGAAACAGAAATAGAAATACAAATTAAAGAAAGAGAGAAAAAGGTGTAGAAAAGTAAAAGAAAGAAAAAGAAAAAGATATAGAAATTAGTTAACTTCCGATCTATCTCTGGTCATAGAAATAAAAAGAAAAGTTTATCTTACATGCTAGCTTTTCATATAATATTCTTAAACATTTCTTGTCTTATATATTCTACTTATATATAATCTACTCTTCAAAACCCCATGCAAGCTTTGCCCCTCCTGCTCTTTGCAAATAGTCTATCAATGGTTTCCACTCTTTAAGGTAATAACAGTTTGAGTTTTCTCTTAATAAACATGTCAATTTATCATTTTCTGCCATATCCATCAGTTTTAACATCCATTCTTGTATCGTTGGTAGAGTTTGATTTTTCCAATTTTGTGCATAAAGAAGTCTTGCTGCTGTAGTCATATATTGTATGATTCTAATAAAATGTTTTTCTATTTGTACATCTGATATTCCCAATAAAAATAATTCTGGTTTAAATGGGATTCGAGTTTGTAATGTTATTCTAATAAAGGGGCTTAAAGTCTTGCTCATTTACTACAATCATTTTTACACTAGAGTAGGAAGCAAGCTTCTCCCTACCCCTCCAAATCTAATAAACTTAAAAAAAAATATTTTCAGGGATTCTGCTATTTCCAGGGAACCAAAACCTCCAGAGCCATCAGTGTAAGCTTGTGGGTTCCTAGAATCTTGCTGGCTGGTGGAGCAGTTGGGGCTTGTTGCATTACAAAACGGCGTTTTACTCTGCTCCCACCTCCTTTTGAAAACATTAGCCTGGAGATTTTCTCTCTGAAGTCAGCCTTGACTATCAGCCCTTCCCTTCCCTGACTTCAAAAGAAAGGAAAGAAGGACAAAATACACACATCTGACAACAATCCGCCATTCCCTTTGCGATGGCAAGGAATTCCAAATGCACACATTAAATTATAAACTTTACAAAACAAAAGCATATCAAACTTCATCTCTTTTTTTCCTTTGCTAAGATACCTTCAAATGCATTATTAAGAACAAAACAAAGACAACAGTAATTAACCAGATTTTTACTCACTGATTTCAAACCATTTAAACTTAACAATTAAATCTCCTCCTGCTCCAATTCTTCCTGAAGTTTATTATTGCCTGTCAGCTTTTACTGATGCAAAAATTTCAAGGCACTGCCCAATCTCCACCAGGAAATTGGAACTGCCCCCCCAATCCCTCGAGGTCTCTAACTGGTGAAGCCAGTAAACAATTGAACTCCAGTATAACGTGAATAGCCAACCCAGGATGTCTCCCTGAGCCCCATCTACTTTTTCCAAAAAAGCTTGCTGATTTTTAAAAGAAGTCACTTCTTCAACCTCCTGTTGCACCTTCCTCTGAGTGATTTCTAATTGTTTACACACATTGCCCTCTTTTCTGACCCACTCCCAATGGGGAGTGGAGTCCAAAGCTTTCATCTCAGAACCCTGTGACACCGGTGGGGATAACTGGTTCAACATTTGAACTCCTTGCCCCCAGATACTTGCTTAGCAGATTTCTTTCCCCACCACCAGGGCATTACATCACAAAAAAATTAATCACAATCCTCATATATTTAAGAAGGCTTGGCTCATAAGCAAACACACATTTTCTCACTCTCTTGGCAGGACACGAGAATAGTATCTACGCTCAGTCTGGGTAGCCAAGGGGGTATTATATAAGGAAATCACTCATGCTCTTTCAACCAAGCCTACTTTTACAAACACACAGAACTCTTTAATTAATCTTTCTCACTAAAAAGGGTTCACACAACAATTTCTCTTTCTCTTCACACCTCCTCTCACAATCACAATCTTCACACTTCCTCTTACAATCTGTGTGTATTACACAACAGTCCACACAGTGAGCACAACAGCAACATTCAGTAATACATTTATAATCACAAAACTTACACATTTGGAATGAGGTAAAAGTAAGTTCTATTCACTCTCACCTTTTACACTGTGGCACGGTTTGAAACATAGAAGACACACACAGAGACAAGTACAGAACACAAATAAACACAAATACAAAAAATGTTCTACTGCGTCTCCAACCTGTTTCTGCTTTTACAGAAGCCAAGACTCTGATCTTAAGATCAGTGCACGCAGTCTTGCCTGTCAAAAGCTGCACAGATTAAAGAGTCAGATCCCTATCCTAACTTGCCATTGTATTCTGTCCGAATGCAAACCAAGAATCCTGTTCGTGACGCCAATTATGTCATAAAATCCACTTTAATGAGTACAACTTACTCCATATAAAGTTCAATAACAGTTCTTTTATTCTTGTGTTATTCGGACAGAAAGCAAAGCAAGTATTTACAATTAGAAAATAATAAATGGATAAAATTACAAAATAATCATTAACTTTTCCTGTCCACAATTGCCCACAGCTATTCTCAACTGCCCACAACTGCCAGACAAGGGCATAAACAACCAAGTTAACTATGCCTCACTAGGCTACCCAAGTTGCTGTTAACATTCACCTTACCAGGCTTCCTTCTACATCCACTCCTAACAGTTGGCCAGACAATGTTAGAGTGGGTTGGGAGTCAGACATCAGGGCATCCCCTGTTCCCTGTGGAAAGTCTCGCACCTCCAGAGTTTCAATTGCAGGTCATCCTTTTTATAGCTGAATATGTACACGTCACAGTCAGTGTCAAAACTGTATACGTCACAGCCAGTGTCAAAACTGTATACGTCACAGCCAGTTGAGCGTTAGTTCTGACCTTGCCTTTCTTGTTCAGTGCATTCTCCTTCCACCCACTATCTGTGCCAACTGTTATCTGTTGTTGATAACACACATTCCTCATTTCATGCATACCAGCAATTTGAACACCCCAGTGAGTTCATAAACAGTTTATGGTTCTATTAAAACTATGATTTTATATATATTTATATTCATATGAACTGAACAATAAAACTTAATATATAATCAATATATAATTTCATTACACTTTCCGCCAACACCGTTGTAAATATCTTATAATCATTATTCAATAGAGATATTGGTCTATAATTCTTTGTTGAGGTCAAATCTTGCTGTTCTTTTGGAATCAGTGTAATATGGGCCTCTTTCCGGGTCTCCGGCATAACTCCTGTTTCTAAAACCGAATTCATAGTCGTCTTCTTTTTTTATAAATTTTATTAAGGTGTTAAATATACAAAGTTAAAAGTTGAAAATGAAACAGAAATATAAATATAAATTAAAGAGAGAAGAAAAAAAGTGTAGAAAAGTAAAAGAAAAGAAAAGAAAAGAAAAGAAAAGAAAAGAAAAGAAAAGAAAAGAAAAGAAAAGAAAAGAGCATAGAAATTAGATAACTTCCAATCTATCTCTGGTCATGAAAACAAACAAAAAAATTTTTCTTACATACTAGCTTGTCATATAATATTCATAAACATTTCTTGTCTAATATTTCTATTTATATATACTCTAGTCTTCAAAGCCCCATATAAGCTTTGCCCCTCCTGCTTTTTGCAAATATTCCATCAGCGGTTTCCATTCTTTAAGGTAATAATAATTTGAGTTTTCTCTTAATAAACATGTCAATTTATCATTTTCTGCCATATCCATCAGTTTTAACATCCAATCTTGTATCGTTGGAAGAGTTTGGTTTTTCCAATTTTGTGCATAAAGAAGTCTTGCTGCTGTAATCATATATTGTATAATTCTGTTAAAATGTTTTTCTACTTGTTCTTCCAATATTCCCAATAAAAACAATTCCGGCTTAAATGGGATTCGAATTTGTAATATATTTTGCATCAATGAATGTATTTGAGTCCAAAATTTCTTTGCCACCTTACATGTCCACCACATGTGATAAAAAGACCCCTCTTGTTTTTTGCATTTCCAACAAATGTTGGAAACATTCCCATACATTTTAGCAAGTTTTTGTGGGGTCATATACCATCAGTACATCATCTTATAAAAATTTTCCTTCAAATTGTAACACAAAGTAAATTTTAATCTTTTATTCCACATATCTTCCCATCTTGCATTTGTATGTTATGGCCAACATTTTTTGCCCATTGGACCATGCAATCTTTAACTTGTTCCTCCACCATTTCTCCTTTTAACAATAATTTATACATTTTAGCAATTAAATGGTCATCCGTCTCACATAGTTGTATCTCAAATTCCGATTTAGTTTGTTCAAATTCAAAGTTTTTTTAAACTGATTTGAATTTTTCTACAAGTTGCATATAAGAGAGCCATTGAAAAGTATATCCTTCTGAAGCAAGTTCTTCTTTTGATTTAATTATGTAATGTCCTTGTTCCTTTTTTAAAAAGTCTTTATAAGTCAACCTTTTATCTTTATTTCTTACTTCTTTTCTATGGAATGCTTCTTGCGTGGAAATCCATAAAGGTCTCTTATAACATAAAATTAGCTTATATTTATCCCAAATCCTTAACAAAGATCTTCTAATATAATGATTTTTAAAATCCACATTAACTTTAAGTTTATCATACCACAAATATCCATGCCATCCATATCTTAATTCATGACCCTCCAAATTCAGTAGTTTTTCATTTTTCAGAACAATCCATTCTTTAAGCCATACCAAACAACAAGCTGCATAATATAATTTCAAATCCGGAAGTCCTAGACCACCTCTTTCTTTTGAATCTTGTAAAACTTTATATTTTATCCTTGGTTTTTTTCCCTTGCCAAATAAACTTAGAAATATCCCGCTGCCATTGTTTAAATGGTGCCTCTGATGCCAATATAGGTAATGTTTGAAAAAGATATAATATTTGTGGCAAAATATTCATTTTAATCGCTGATATTCTACCTAATAATGATAATTGCAATTTTTCCCATCGATATAAATCTTTTTTAATATCTGTCCAAAGTGGAATATAATTATTCTTAAATAATTTAACATTTTTGGATGTTAAATATACTCCCAAATACTTTACTTTTTCCTCCATTGAATATCCTGTTATTTCTCTCAATTTCTCTTGTTGATGATAATCCATATTTTTAGTCAAGACTTTTGTTTTCTGTAAATTCACTTTGAACCCTGCTAAAGACCCAAAGTCTTTCAGTTTCTGTATCAATAACTCAATTCCATCCAATGGATTCTCCAAAGTAATGACTAGGTCGTCTGCAAAGGCTCTTAGTTTATACACTTCTTTTTTGACTCTAATACCATGAATACCATCATCTTGTCTAATATCTCTAAGCAAAACCTCCAATACCAATATAAACAAAAGTGGAGATAGAGGGCAACCTTGCCTTGTGCCTTTTCATATTTCACATGGTTTACTAAATTCTCCATTAACAATTATTTTTGCAAATTAAGGAGTATATATTGATTTAATCCACTTGATAAAATTTCCTCCAAAATTCATATTCTCCAATACTTTAAACATAAAAGGCCAATTTAAATTATCAAAGGCTTTTTCGGCGTCTATAAATATCAAGGCGGCTTGTTTTTCATTGTGTTGTTCCAAGTACTCTAATACATCTAGGACAGGGGTCGGCAAACTTTTTTTGCCGGGAGCCATTTTGATATGCTCGTGCACATTTTGAAGTGCTCGAGAGCCAGGGGGCGGGGTTTGCGGGCGGGGGCCAATCGCGTGGAAGGGGGCGGGGTTTGCGGGCGGGGGCCAATCACGTGGAAGGGGGCGGGGTTTGCGGGCGGGGGCCAATCACGTGGCTTATTGGGGCGCGTGGGAGGGCCCATGTAGCAGTTTCCCCCCCCACCGGCTTCCCGCCCCTCCCTCCTTGCCTGCAGAAGGCGGCCGGCCTTTCCCCCCGCTATTTCCGGAAGTGATCCAGCGCCGATCTGCGGGCTGCGGGGGCTCCAGCTTCGGAGGGCGCCGGCTGCGCCTCTGCCTCGGCAGCCAAGCTGTTCCGAACCAAGGAGCCAGGGCGGAGCCGGGGCAGGGGAGGAACGGGGAGCGCCAGGGGACTCACCCGCTGCTGCTCGGCTGCCACCTTCCTCCTCCGCTTCAGCCGCCCCGCCCGCCGAGTCCCGGCCCTTCAGCCCCCGCTGGGGGGAGGGGGGCAGGGACTCAGCGCCCGCACGCCCGGAGCCCAGCAGAGCTGCGTCTCGCCCCGCCCCACCCTCCCAGAGTGGCCAGCGGAGCGCCACCGGCGCCCACCTGCTCGGGCAGGTACCAGCCTCTCTGCACGCTCCTTCCGCTGCTGCTGCTGCAGGGAGACGGCGTCCACCCGGCCCAGCTGCCCGGGGTCCAGGGAGATCAGCTCCGGTGGGATCTTTGGCGAAGAGCGGCCGTGGGGGGGGGGAACGAGGCAGGCGGCGACAAGCGGCGCGAGGCAGGAGGCAAGCGGGTGGGGCGGAGGACGCGTTTCTCTTCCTTCCCCCTCTTTAAAGCGGCTCGCCTGGGCTTTGGGTTCCCACACCCAGCTCCCACAAACCCGCCACCGCAGCAGCGCAAACCCACTTCTTCCTTCCTGCTCCACTGGGTGCCAAGCCCGGGCGATTCTCCTGCCGATTTGATCAAAGTGGGGCGGGGGGGGTAGGGGTTGGTGAGTAGAAGCACTGGGTAGACCCGCGCGCGTGCGCTCACACCTTTGGAGAAAAATAATTGGCAAGGGATTCACGCCGAAGTTTTTTAAATCTCCCCTCACCACCCAAACACATGCGCGCGCATACACACACCCTCCTCCCCCTCTCCCTCCCTCCCTCCCTTTCTCTCATAACCAACCCCCCATACACACACACACACACACACACGTTAGGAGACCGCCCACCGCACAACTAAGACCCCATTCGATTTAAAGAGAGACTGCATTCAGAGGCTGACATTCATTCAATAGATAGAGCGATCATAAGCAGGCTGTGCGACGGGCGTGCTCGCCCTTTCTTCCCCTGGTCTGGTTCCTGCCACTCGGGTTGCGCTCGTCTCTTTCGCTGGAGGGAAATAACTTAAGGATGTTAAATCAGAGAATCTTTCTGGGCATGGTTTTATTCCTGATGTTTTTCTGCCACTTCATAGAAGATCAAACAGCGCAGGGCAAGATACAATTCACACCTTTCCCTGCCGACGTGCCTCTGTCTCTCTCTGTCTCCCCCCACCACCCGAACACACGCGCGCGCATACACACACCCTCCTCCCCCTCTCCCTCCCTCCCTTTCTCTCATAACCAACCCCCCCATACACACACACACAGGAGGAGGAGGAGGCCCGGGCCGCCCCCCCCCCGCTTGCCTGCCTGTCTGCCTCCCTCCGCGAGGGAGGGACATTGCAAACCAATGTCGGGGTGGAGGAGACTTTTTTCAGTTGCCAATATTTGAGTTTCGTTTACTGTGCTTTAAATGAAGCTCAGGGGTGCGATCTTTCACTCGCTTACCTGGAAGCAAGTTCCACTGCACTGAAGGGGAGACTTATTTCGTCTGGAACGGCTAGTCTAGATTGGTGTTGCAAGGCATGCTTTGCAACTGTGAAAGGCAGCCCTCCGAAGTTCCTTCCCAGAATGGCATGAAACTGGAGGAGGACAAGCAGGAGCACAAAGAAAATTCTCCAAACTTAAAGTCTCCTTCCTTCTCTCTTTCTCTCTCCCCCACCCGCGCCCGGAAGTGTGAGGCATAATCCGAAGATTATTTTGCACCCGTAGAAGGAAGCGGGCTCAGTGATTTTAGAAATGTAAATACGTGGATAAATCACACGCAGGGTGAGACCTCCGCAGTGGCCAAACTCGGAAAAGTTCTTAGCTGATGCTGGAAGTTTAGCCAGGCAGCAGCGACACAAGCTTTTTAAAAAGCCCTTGAGAGCTAATGATGGAGAAGGCGGTTAAGATGATAAAGCTGGCGAGGAGAGGGATTCTCTGCCCAGCGAATTCGCTGCCAAACATGGGTTGCCCTGCTCTCCTGCCTCCGCATCCATAAAATGCCCCCCGCGCAAAGCGATCCTAAGTGGGTTTCTTCTTTCAAGCGGAAGCCCCCGGGAGTTCAGTGGGAAGCCCTATTTGAGTTTAGGGCTGGAGCTTTGCGGGCGTCGGGTGGACTGAAGAAGAACCCTGGAGCGGGAGGGGTAGAGTGACAGACAGAGAGAGACAGAGGCACGTCGGCAGGGAAAGGTGTGAATTGTATCTTGCCCTGCGCTGTTTGATCTTCTATGAAGTGGCAGAAAAACATCAGGAATAAAACCATGCCCGGAAAGATTCTCTGATTTAACATCCTTAAGTTATTTCCCTCCAGCGAAAGAGACGAGCGCAACCCGAGTGGCAGGAACCAGACCAGGGGAAGAAAGGGCGAGCACGCCCGTCGCACAGCCTGCTTATGATCGCTCTATCTATTGAATGAATGTCAGCCTCTGAATGCAGTCTCTCTTTAAATCGAATGGGGTCTTAGTTGTGCGGTGGGCGGTCTCCTAACGTGTGTGTGTGTGTGTGTGTGTGTGTGTGTGTGTGTGTATGGGGGGTTGGTTATGAGAGAAAGGGAGGGAGGGAGAGGGGGAGGAGGGTGTGTGTATGCGCGCGCGTGTGTTTGGGTGGTGGGGGGAGATTTAAAAAACTTCGGCGTGAATCCCTTGCCGATTATTTTTCTCCAAAGGTGTGCGCGCACGCGCGCGGGTCTACCCAGTGCTTCTACTCACCAACCCCTACCCCCCCCGCCCCACTTTGATCAAATCGGCAGGAGAATCGCCCGGGCTTGGCACCCAGTGGAGCAGGAAGGAAGAAGTGGGTTTGCGCTGCTGCGGTGGCGGGTTTGTGGGAGCTGGGTGTGGGAACCCAAAGCCCAGGCGAGCCGCTTTAAAGAGGGGGAAGGAAGAGAAACGCGTCCTCCGCCCCACCCGCTTGCCTCCTGCCTCGCGCCGCTTGTCGCCGCCTGCCTCGTTCCCCCCCCCCACGGCCGCTCTTCGCCAAAGATCCCACCGGAGCTGATCTCCCTGGACCCCGGGCAGCTGGGCCGGGTGGACGCCGTCTCCCTGCAGCAGCAGCAGCGGAAGGAGCGTGCAGAGAGGCTGGTACCTGCCCGAGCAGGTGGGCGCCGGTGGCGCTCCGCTGGCCACTCTGGGAGGGTGGGGCGGGGCGAGACGCAGCTCTGCTGGGCTCCGGGCGTGCAGGCGCTGAGTCCCTGCCCCCCTCCCCCCAGCGGGGGCTAAAGGGCCGGGACTCGGCGGGCGGGCGGCTGAAGCGGAGGAGGAAGGTGGCAGCCGAGCAGCAGTGGGTGAGTCCCCTGGCGCTCCCCGTTCCTCCCCTGCCCTGGGCGCCCACGCGCGCCTCAAGGCGGCGCGGAAAGACCTCCGCAGACCCGGGGATTTCCCCCTCCCGACTGAGAATCCTCCTCGCCCCCCCCCTACACCACCAGGGCCTCGCCTTCCAAGGATTGGAGGGGGGTATTCGGAAAAGGGCAGGGGTGGGAGCGGATGTGATTTGGCAGTGCGCTCCGCTCCCGTGCAGAGCGGGCGGTGGAAGAAAGCCAGCCAGCCAGCGGGTGCACCCTCCTGCCCCATCAATCCCCCCACCCCGCCGTTCGGCGTCCTCTCCCCCCCCCCACTAACCTGAACCCTGCGGCGGCCGGGGGAACTGAGCCAGGCTCGGACCGGAGGCGGCCAAGGGGAGAGCAGGCTGCTCTTCGCCCTGCGCCACCCTGCCGTTCGCGTCCCGGGCCCGCGCCCTCGCCCAGCACCTGGATGCCGCGGAGCAGCGCCATCTCCAGCCGCGGCAGCCCCTGCAGCCGCTCCTGCGCCGCCTCCGACAGCGCCGCGTCCCGGGCCAGCAGCGCCTCCCTGCCGCGCCGGGCCTCGCTCAGTGCGAGAGCCAGGGGGCGGGGTTTGCGGGCGGGGGTCAATCACGTGGAAGGGGCGGGGGTGAGTTCAGCTGCGGAAGAGCCACACTCAAGGGGCCAAAGAGCCGCATCTGGCTCGCGAGCCGCCATTTCTGACCCTTGATCTAGGATGTTTTGAACATTATCTCGGATTTGTCTCTTAGGTAAAAATCCTGCTTGATCTTGATGAATAAAATTATTAAGAATATTTTTCCTTCTTTCCGCCAATATCGTTGTAAATATCTTATAGTCATTATTCAATAAAGATATTGGTCTGTAATTCTTAGTTGAAGTCAAATCTTGTTGTAATTTTGGGATCAATGTTATATGGGCCTCTTTCCAAGTCTCCGGCATAGCTCCTGTTTCCAAAATCGAGTTCATAGTCTTCTGTAAAGGTAAACATAATTCATCCTCAAAGCATTTATAATAAACTGCTGATAGGCCATCAGGTCCAGGTGCTTTTCCACTATTAATTTTCTTAAATGCCTTTACCATTTCCTCTGTTGTTATAGGATTATTTAACATTATTCTTTGTTGATCATTAAGGATAGTTAATTTTTGCTTACTCAAATATTCATCAATATCAACTAATTTAACATCTTGTTTTTTGTATAATGTTGAATAATAATAATGAAAAGCTTCTTGTATATCTATATTATTCACCAAAACTTTCCCTTGATGCTGTATATTAGAAATTAAGCTCTTTTGTCTTTGTTTCCGCAGTTTATAAGCTAACCATCTACCTGGTTTGTTTGCAAATTCAAAATATTTTTGTTTCGTAAATTTCATTTGAGTCTCTATCTCCTGTATCAGTATCATGGATATTTGCTTTTGAAGAAATTTAATTTGAGTCATCAAGGCATTATCCATTGGCTTGTCTCTTAGGTGTGCCTCTTTACTTTTAATTTCATCTAGAATCAGTTGAATTCTCTCTTGTTTCTTTCTCCTCATTTGAGCATTATATTGAATAAAATAACCTCTCATATATGCTTTACTGGCATCCCAAACAGTTTGAATATTGGTGCCCTTATTTAAATTCAATTGGAAATATTCTCTTAACTTTTTTTTGCATGTATGAACTATATCGTTTTTCCGAAGGATTGACTCATTTAGTCTCCATCGGAATATATTCCGTTTTTCTTTAAAAGTCAACATTACAGGACTATGATCTGAGAGAGTCTTAGGTAATATTTCAACTTTACCAATATCCATCATTAAACTTTTAGAAATCAAAAACATATCTATTCTGGAAAATGACTTAAATTGGGGAGTCTTTGGTGCTCTCTGAGCCTTGTTGTTTTCATGCAGACGTTTCATTGCCAGGCTAGGCAACATCTTCAGTGCGAAAAGGGAGTGGAACTCCCTTTTCGCACTGAAGATGTTGCCTAGCCTGGCAATGAAACGTCTGCATGAAAACAACAAGGCTCAGAGAGCACCAAAGACTCCCCAGTTCAACCCTGAGCTACAAATATTCTCTTCGAATGACTTAAATCTCTCTGAATAATATGTATATTCTCTAGAATTCCCATTCATAAGTCTCCAAATGTCTTGTAGATCCAGCATTTCTTTCAAGTCAAAGAATGCTTGTGGTAATTTTCCCTGTGTGAGCTTCACCTCTTTTCGAGAATGTCTATCTTCCATTGGGTGAATTACTCCATTCCAATCGCCCATAAAACACCAATTTTCATATGGTAAGTCCAAAAGTTTATCCATTAAGTTTTTATAAAATGTTCCTTCATCCATGTTTGGAGCGTAAAGTCCAACAATCAATGTTTTAGTCCCTTGTATATTAATTTCAGCTACAATGTATCTTCCTTCATCATCAGCCAATATTAACTTTGGGTTCAACTTAGGTTGTATATATAAAACTACCCCCCTTGTTTTTTTTAATCCAGCTGAAATAAATTCTTCTCCAAGTTGTTTTTGAATCAGGTACTTAATGTCTTTTTTACAAATATGAGTCTTTTGTAGACAAATTATATCCAATCTCAGTTTTTTCAAAAAGTGAAAGGTTTTCCTTCTTTTCTGGGGAGAATATTTTCCATTAATATTCCACGTCAAATATTTATATTCCATAAGTGTTTTGATGTTTAAAAGCCCTTTTTCAAGTCCAATCCTGAAGCCCCCATCTCAGATAAATCCTCACTCATCTCTTTTTCTTTTGATGTCTCTCCTTTTTCTCCCAAATCTCTGGATGCATCACTCATATCAACCTTATATTTCTCCAGGAATGCTTTTGCTTTTAGAATAGAAGTTATCCTAAACCTTTGCCCTTTAAACATAAAAGTTACACCTTCTAGACTCTCCCATGAATTCATAGTCTTCTGTAGAGGTAAACATAGTTCATCCTCAAAGCATTTATAATAAGCTGCTGATAAGCCATCAGGTCCAGGTGCTTTTCCACTGTTGCTTTTCTTGAAGGCCATTATCATTTCCTCTGTTGTTATAGGGTTATTAAGCATTATTCTTTGTTAATCATTAAGAGCAATTAATTTTTGCTAACCACATTGTAAATTGTTATCTGCATTGTAAAACCACAGATTGTAGAAAGTGTCTTGGACTGGCAAATAGCAATGGGGAAAAGGGGCAAAAGAGCCCTGTGTGATTATTAAAAAGAGAAATAAGCTATCTCAGAGTCTGGCAAAAAAAAAGAAGAAAAGAAAAAGATCATTCTGGGCCCTTATATGAATGCATGTGTGTCTGTTATGATTTGTTTGGACACTCTGAGTCATGTAGATCTGATATCTTAATATGCTTTTCATATAGAGCTAGCCATAAATCATATCATTCATCATTGGCGATCACTCGTAGCCAAGTAAGATTGTCTTCCAAAGGTAAAATTTTAACAGTGGATCCGTTAAGTGGATATAAAGGCCAATTCTGGATCCGCACAACCTCCCACAATGAGGGCATAGGTTTCCGGGTGGGAGACGGTCATGATGAGGGTTTGCCTGACGTGCCTTCCTTTTAGCTCTTTTCTCCCTTTCGCCCTGTACTCGTGCTTCTTCAAAGTCCATAGCACCATTAATAAAGGCTGACCTCCAATTGAAACGCTCATGTGTTAGGGCTTCCCAGTTCTCAATGCTGATATTACATTTTTTTAAATTAGCGTTGAGAGTATCTTTGAATCTCTTTTGCTGTCCACCAATATTCCGTTTTCCATTCTTAAGTTGGGAGTAAAGTAGCTGCTTTGGAAGACGATGGTCAGGCATTCGAACAACATGGCTGGTCCAGCGAAGTTGATGTTGGATGATCATTGTTTCAATGCTGGTGGTTTTCGCTTCTTCTAATACACTAACATTAGTCCGCCTATCTTCCCAAGTAATTTGCAGAATTTTTCGGAGGCAGCGTTGATGGAATCTTTCAAGAAGTTGGAGGTGGCGTTTGTAGAGGGTCCATGTTTCACAGGCGTACAGAAGGGTTGGTAGTACAATGGCTTTGTAAACAAGCATTTTGGTCTCCCTGCGAATGTCCCGATCCTCAAACACTCTACGCTTCATTCGGGAGAAAGCTACACTCGCAGAGCTCAGGCAATGCTGAATTTCAGCGTCGATGTCGGCTTTTGTAGATAGATGGCTGCCGAGATAAGAAAAGTGGTCAACATTTTCTAGTGACACACCTTTAAGCTGGATTGATGGCGCTGCAGAGGGATTGGTTCGAACTTGCTGGTAAAGCACTTTGGTTTTTTTAATGTTAATCGAGAGGCCGAGTTTTTCATATGCTTCTGCAAAGATGTTTAGGATAGTTTGAAGATCTTCCTCGGAGTGTGCACAGACTATGTTATCATCAGCATATTGAAGTTCTATAACAGAAGTTGTAATTACCTTATTTTTTGCTTTCAGCCTACTAAGATTAAAAAGCTTTCCATCTGTTCGATATATAATTTCTACACCAGTAGGAAGTTTCTCTTCAACAAGGTGTATAATCATAGCGATGAAGATAGCGAATAAGGTTGGAGCAATAACACATCCCTGTTTAACGCCGGATTCCACTTTAAATGGATCGCTTTGAGAGCCATTGTTATTCAGGATTGTTGCCATCATGTCGTCATGGAGTAACCGCAAGATGTTCACAAATTTATCAGGGCATCCGATTTTCAGAAGGATGGTCCAGAGAGCAGTATGATTTACAGTATCAAAAGCTTTAGTCAGATCAATAAACGCCATGTACAGAGGGCGGTTTTGCTCCTTGCATTTTTCTTGAAGCTGTCGTGCAGTGAAGATCATATCCACTGTTCCCCTGGAAGGGCGGAAGCCATTTTGCGTTTCAGGGAGGATGTCTTCTGATACAGATAGGAGACGTTTTGCAATGATCTTTGCCAGGATTTTGCCTGCTGTGGCTAGAAGGGAGATGCCTCGATAGTTTCCACAGTCTGTTCTATCACCCTTTTTAAAGAGAGTGATAATTATGGCATCTCTAAAGTCTGCTGGAATCTCCTCCCTCATCCAGATTTTTTCGATGAGCTTATGAAGTTGTTGTGTAAGTTCAGGCCCGCCTTCTTTAAAGACTTCAGCAGGAATCCCATCAGGTCCACTAGCTTTGTTATTTTTCATTTGTTTAGTGGCTTTACTGACTTCCTCCAAACTAGGGGGTACTGCAAGCTCATCTCTTATTTGTTTTTGCGGGATTTGCAAGAAGACTTCATCGGCCACAGTAGAGTGACAATTAAGGAGATTGTAGTAATGCTCTTTCCAGCGCAGTGCAATAGACTCTTTGTCCTTTAGAAGTTTAGCACCATCTACTGAGCGTAAGGGATTTGTACCATGGTTTGTTGGTCCATAGATGGCTTTTATGGCATTAAAAAAGCCCCGTGCATCATGAGCATCTGCAAAATGTTGGGTTTCTTGGGCTTTTTTTATCCACCATATGTTCTTAAGTTCTCTAGTTCTTCTTTGGACTTCTGCCTTTGCACTGGCGTAAATTTTTTTCTTAATGGCACAGTTAATATCTTTTTGCCATATCTGGAAGGCTTTCCTTTTCTTGTCAATAATATGTTCAATCTCACTATCGTTCTCATCAAACCAGTCCTGATGTCTATTAGTCTGGTATCTGATAGTTTGTTCACAGGCTGAAATAATAGAAGTCTTCAATTTAATCCAGTGTTCCTCAACATTTTCAGGAAGTTCCATAGGCAGAGAGTTGATTGAAAGCAAGCTTGTTTAGTAGAATCTTGAAGGGCCAGTGTATTCATTTTACGCCTTGGTTTTCTTCCTTGGAGCCTACGATGAGGGACAATCTTTATGGCCATTGTGGATCGAATTAATCGATGGTCTGTCCAGCAGTCATCGGCGCTTGTCATGGCTCTGGTGAGAAGTACATCACGGCGATCTCTAGCATGGACAATTACATAATCTAAAAGATGCCAGTGCTTCGACCATGGGTGCTTCCATGATGTTTTAAATTTATTTTTCTGGCGAAAGAGTGTGTTAGTAATGACAAGGTTATGCTCTGCACATTTAGTCAGAAGTAAGATTCCATTCATGTTGCTGTTGTCAACTCCTTCTTTCCCAATGATCCCTGGCCACAAATCAAAGTCACGCCCAACTCTTGCATTGAAATCGCCCAGGAGGATAATTTTATCCTCCTTTGGTATCTCTGATAAGATGGTGTCCAGCTGGGTATAAATTTTTTCCTTGATATCCTCATCTGCATCTAGTGTTGCTGCGTAACCACGTAGGATAGTTGCCTGTTGGTTTTTGGCGAGTTTTATTTGGAGAGTTGAGAGTCGTTCGTTAATCCCAGTGGGAACTTCTGACAAGAGCTTCACAAGGTCGTTTTTGATATCAAAGCCTACCCCATGTATTCGTCGTTGTTGTTCAGGCAGTCCTTTCCAAAAGAAGGTATAACCTCCTTTTTCTTCCTTCAACTGTCCTTCTCCTGCTCTTCGAGTTTCTTGGAGTGCTGCTATATCAATATTAAAATGTCTCAGCTCCCTTGCAATAATGACAGTCCTACATTCAGGTCGTTCACTATCCATATTGTCTTGCAGTGTCCGTATATTCCATGTTCCAAAATTCATGTGTTTTTTATGACCGCTAGATGGTGACCCCACTGGTCGCGGTAATCCAGTCAGGGAGAAAATGAGGCAGACTATGTTTAGGGCACCTTTTCTAGCCCCCTCCCCATATGGGGTGAGCAGAGTGGATCCTAAATAGGGCTGCTCAGTCGTGGATACAGCTGCCAAACTACTCAACTTCCTCGATCCTTGAGTCAGGGCGACTGAATCCGTATCCACCGCCCATGTGCTGGTTCATGACTAGGAGCTTCCGGATTTCACAGTCCTGCCCCCGTTGCCATTCATCAATCGCCATGGGACTTTTGGTTGTTTTGGGTTTGGTGTGGTTGGAAGACGCCTGTGCGTGAATTTGTTTTATGTGTGGAGATCGGTGCACAACAATCAGCACACAACCTTCACAGAAAAAGGCTCTAATCCAATGGCATGGATACCATGACGATTGGTGACCTTTTGTCTGCTGCAGCCTTCATCCGCCTTCGCAGTCGTTGTAACAATACACCTTGTTATCTTCCGCCTGTTCTGCCGTTGAGGACTTTCTTGGATCGTTCTTTGTCTGGTTCCTCCCCCTGGACCTTACTGCCATGGGTGACCCTACCAGGAGTACATGACTCCCGACGGCTTCGCTCACAGGGTTCATTGGGAACACACAAGCCCACTCACCACAACAAGGTGACGATCCAGCGAGTGAGTAGCCATAAATGAGCGCTATGGAAATGAGCGTCAAGGAGAAATTCTCCTATTGCTTTTGTACTTCATAATCTTTGCGGCAGAGATTGTTTTACAGCTGAAAGCAGTATTGCACATTGCAGAAGGATGCATATATTCTACTGATTCAGTACACTGCATCGGTTACTTTCACAGGTTGGGATGTGTAGCATCAATCCCCCCCACCCCCCCAAGGACTTTAGGGTATCAAAAGACCAAGTTGTCTGGATTTTTTTTAACAAGTATCCATCACAATATCATAGCATCAAGAAGTTATGACTATTCTGTGTTCGTTCCTGTCTGGCTATAAACATGTTGTGTCTTGTGTCTTTGGAAAAAATTCTCAAGGTATGCTGTTGACAGACAGAAGATGAGCATTCTAAAAGAGCCTTATTTTAAAGGATTTTTTAGGCATGTCATCAAGTAACAAAGAAATAATTATTAAGTGATCTGAAGATATGCAGACAGGATCTGTAGATAACAAGGTAGTCTGTCACTATGAGCTCTTGTTTGCATGGAGAATTGCAGTTTCACAGCCTCTTAATCCTCTGGTGTTAGGAAGGAAACAGGTTACTGATTCTCTTACAGGCATAAGGGCTCTACTGGGGGACTGATAATGCAAAGGTGATGGGGTTGTATCTCTCATACAGGTAGTGTCCAGATTTTCCAGACTCTTCTTTAGTTTTAAATGGGAGGCTATGGGTTTCTAAAAAAAAGCGTTAAACCTATTTTAGGTCTTAGCATAGAGCTTTCATGTATTTCCTATCCCAAAATCAGAAATTGTGGTGTTGAAATTAGACGTCCTCTTGTGAACTCATCCTTCTTCCCCCATTGATGTTTTCTGTTGAGTAGCTTTTATACCAAGACCATTTTTTTTGGATATCGTGAATTATGAATTCAAGTCTAGCTTCCAAGATTGCACGAAGGATGCTGAAGACGTGGGTAATGTTTATTTAAACCCTGCCATCCCACCTATATATAAACCTTCAAGGCAGTTTAAAACATCCAGAACAAAATTAAAAAAAAAGATTGAAATTCATTAAATACAAGAGAATAATTTTTCTTTGTTGTTGTTTCAGTTTAGGTTTGCTTAATCCCTCAGCGGATGCCATGTCTTTGCCTGCTGATGTGTGATCATAGTTTGGCTACTCTAGCTCCCAAGAGTTTCTTAAAATGCATTTTAGGTAAGCATTTTCTTTTATTTTCTGTAACAGTACTATACAACCCACCATTGTTCCAAGAATCTTAAAGGTTCTATATGCTATTCTCTGCATCACATTTTATCCTCTGAATAGACCCCTCCTTCAATTTAAAATAAATTCATACATAAATATCTGTAAAAGGTAAAGGTTCCCCCCGCACAGTTGTGCAGTCGTGTCCGACTCTAGGGGCTGGTGCTCATCTCCGTTTGTTAGCCGAAGAGCCAGCGTTGTCCGAAGACGCTTCCACGGTCATGTGGCCGCATGATGTGCGCGGAACGCTGTTACCTACCCACCAAAGTGGTACCTATTCATCTACTTGCATTTGCATGCTTTCAAATTGCTAGGTTGGCAAGAGCTGGGGCAAGTGCGGGAGCTCACTCTGCACACAGGGCAAGGGATTCGAACCTCCGAACTTGCAATCTTCCGATCGACAAGCCTGGCGTCTTACCCGCTGAGCCACCATGCCCCTAAATATCTGTACTGGACCAAAAAAAAAAATCCACAGTTGGCTAATACTTATATTTACAATGACCATAAGTCATTTATTATAAAGGACAGTCCTTTATTTCAGAAAGCTGTGCCTTAGATTTATTTATTTTTCAAAAAATCACTTTTGTCCTTTATTTTGGTCATTTAATTTTTACCTTACCAATGGTACCACTTAATGCACAGTTTTTCACATTCCTGTGAAAAATATGGAAATGGAATTGTCTTTTTTTTTTTAAAAAAAAATTACATATACTGTTTGATTTTAGATATTTTTATTAGAATGTGTTTTTGTAAAGTTTTTCTTGGTTTTGCTCTTGGATTTTCCTTTGTAAAGCAAAGTTATAAATCTAAACAATTAATTTTTTTAATCCTTATGAACCTCTTTCAGATTTGCTCCCGTTTCAGGCTTGTTCTTCATTTTTTCCAAGAAAATATGGTCACCGGACCTATATTATTGCCAACCAAAATGCTAGGAAAAATGACCAAGATTTTCAGTCCTCCAGAACTCATCGTCAGCGGGGAGGGTCCAAACAGCAAAAGCTCCCAGGACCTTGGAAAGGAGGGCATGGACGCCCCAGACAAGCGTCTTTTCACCCCGGCCAGAGGGGAAAGATTCTCCTCGCCATCGGAGACGGAGACCGTGAACCCACCTCAGCCTGCGCACTGCATCCATCCGAGTCGACTCGGGAGACTTTAGGACCGCGAAGAAAGCGGCGAGACAACAGCCGGACGCGACCATATTCTCCAGCAGGGTGAGTCGAATGGTGTTCCAAGGCGACCTTCTTGGAGGTTCTGCTGTCCTTCCGCGGGTTACACAGACTTCCTCTGCGGTCTCCCCCCTCAATCTTAAGTCAAGTGGTAGTCCCCAAGCTAGGACTAGCTCCCAGCCAAATGAAGTGGCGCTTGCGAGCTGCTGCCCGAGACATCCTCCAGCGCAGCAGCGGAAGGAGGAGGCAGCTCTTGCCGCCGCCGCCGCCGCCGCCGCCGCCAGCATCGCACCAGCCCAGCTCCCTGAAGAAGCCGGCCGGTTGCCCAGCGCTCCTCCGTCACGCAACTCTTGGGAAAGAGCCTGCGGGGTGAGGGTCGCCTCCGCCCGCCCTCCTCCCCGCCACCTACCTATTCTCGCCGGGACAAAGCCATGAAGCAGGCGCTGCTGGAAGTGATGAGGATCAGTCGGATTTGCCGGATGGTCTTGGTCACTTGCTTGGGATCCTTCGCCCTCGTCATCTTCTATTTCCAAAGTACGTTGCATCCAGGTAAGGACGGCTTCTCGGTCGGTCGGTCGGCTTCTCCGGGGACCTCTGGGTTGGACCGGAGGTGGAGGTGACGGGGCGGGGAGCGACCGGGCGAAGTCAAGATTGCTGCGGAGCGGCGCGCCTGTGTCCTCCTCCTCCTCCTCCTCCTCCTCACGGCGCTGGGGAGTTGAGCCGGGGCTGGGTGGCGGGTGTCGGGGAGCAGGAACTTCAGGGGCTCGGCGCGGATGCCAGGGGCTGCCAGCCCCGGCGTCCTCGGCCCACGCAGGTGGAGGGCACCAGAGAGGAAGCGGCTGGGTGGAACGGAGCCAGCGAGGTAGCGGGAGAGAGAAGCGAAGAGATAGCGGGGAGAAAGCTGCGACCGGGACGGTCCCCTCCCTGCGATCAAGTCCCAGGGGAAGGAGGACGGCGGTGGCGTTGGCCGCTGCTGAAGAAGAAGACGAGTCTCGGGATCCTCGCGGCGGCGGCGGCGGCGGCGGCGGCGGCTGCTTCGCCCTGCTGGCCACGTGCGCGGAGGAGGAAATCTCAGCTGCTGCTCAGGCGGCGGCGGCGGCGAGAGGATGGGGAATAGCGGGCGCGGAGGCTCCTCGTGGGCTGGTCTTACTTTCTTTCCTGGGGTTGCGGCTCACCCGGGGAGCGAACGCCGGGCAGGATCGCACCTTCTTGTTTGGGTGGGCAGAACAAGCGGGGAGCCCCCCCCCCCCCGGCTTGAGAGAATTGAGTGGCGAGCGCGACCCTGGAATAAATTAGATCCTTCGCAATCGCGTCGGAAGTAACTTCCCAAGTAGTCAACGAGGGGGTGCCTTAGCGCTTTTCTCACTCACCCAAACGACCTTCTCCGTCTGCGTTTTCTCGCTCGGACCAGTGCTTGTTTCTGGCTCTATCGCTCTTTTCTGTTTTTGTTTTCCTCTGATTTATAACTTAACGGTCTGGATAAAAGTTGGTGTCATGAAACCCAACATGTAATTCTTACATGGGATCCCCCTGAAAGTACTAACAAATCACCAATCACATCATATGTTCACATGCAGTTATTCAAATCATAGATCACAGCTATTTGCATGGAGTGAGGCTACAAAATCGTGGATCCAACCATTTCTCACCCTAGGGTGGTGCAAAATGTGGATCTAAATTATGGATTCACATAATTTTTATATGAGACCCACTTGAAGCTATTGCCTTATCACAGATCACATCCAGCTGTACAGAATGCACCATAACTATTTTGGATCCGACAGGTTTTTATAATGCCGTAGCACAAAAGGTCATGAAAACATGAATCCGAGGTGTGGATCCTCAGAGATTTTTATGATTTTACATGAGGTCCAAGCCACAATCATAGTGTTAAGCATAACAGTTCCAATTATTTTTGGTGCCACCATGGGGCAAAATGTGGATTTGGGACATGAATCCTTGGATCTTACTGATTTTATAGGTCTTTACATAAGGTAAATAAGGGGGCGTGATGGCTCAGCGGTTAAGACACCAGGCTTGTCGATCGGAAGATCACAAGTTCAGAGCTTCAAGACCCGAGCGCCACGTGATGGAGTGAGCTCCCGTACTCGCCCCAGCTCTTGCCAACATAGCAATTCAAAAGCATGCAAATGCAAGTAGATGAATAGGTACCACATCGGTGGGAAGGTAACAGCATTCCGCATGCGTCATGCCGGCCACATGACCGCAGAAGCGTCTTCAGACAGCGCTGGCTCTTCGGCTAAGAAACGGAGATGAGCACCGGCCCCTAGAGTTGGACACGACTGTGCAGGGGAACCTTTACCTTTACCTTTACATAAGGTACACATGAAAACACTATCAAATCACAGACCACATTCATCCGCACAGTGGTCAGCCTGCCATCACAATCATATATCCTAAGATTTTTGGCACAACCATGGTGGAAAAACATGGCACCACTGATCCTTATTGCAGCTCAAAATTTCTAGCAACATCTACATGAAGCCACTGTCAAAACCCAGATCACAACTTTCTGCACAGAATGAGCCATATTGATTCTGATCAATTCTGACATTAACAATTTCAAAATGTGGCTCTGAAGCATAGATTCCTGTGCTTTTTATATGATATTTAGAGCCAGTTTGGTTTAGTGGTTAAGGCAACGGGCTAGAAACCAGGAGACTGAGAGTTCTAGTCCCGCCTTAGGCATGAAAGCCGGCTGGGTGACCTTGGGCCAATCATTCTCTCTCAGCCCTAGGAAGGAGCCAATGGCAAAGCAGGAGACTGAGAGTTCTAGTCCCGCCTTAGGCATGAAAGCCAGCTGGGTGACCTTGGGCCAATCACTCTCTCAGCCCAACTCACCTCACAGGGTGGTTGTTGTGGGGAAAATAGGAGGAGGAAGGAGTATTAGGTATGTTGGTTGCTTTGAGTTATTTATAAAAATAATAAAGGCGGGATAAAAATAAATAAATAAATAAATAAATAAATATTTACGACAAACCATGTTCAAAACATAGCCCACAGCCTTCTGCACAGAATCAGCCATCAGAATCTTAGTTGTGATTATTTTTGGCATTGCCAAAAACACAACCTCCTCTCCCCAAAGCCTTGGATTTGGGCCATAGATCTTCATGGATGCTCTAGATTTTTACATGAAATCTGCCTCAAACAACATTAAGCCATAAATCCTATTTTTTCCTCAATGGACAGAGAAGAAAATCACAACGTTAATTATTTATATTCTAATGTGACGCAAAGTAGAATGGATTTCTTTTTAATCTCAGCTGATCTGACTATTTTTGGACCCTATGGGAAGAAGATTCTGAGGTGCAGATTCTTAAGAATTGTCACTATTTTATCTGAAAGTTTCATCAAATCAGAACTAAATCATGGATATGAGGCACAAATCCTTATGAATCATAGAAACCATCTCTCTCCCAAATACTTTCAAAAGACTCAAACTCACACACTGTACTGGGAAGACCAATGATTCAGTGATTCATTGTGTTACCACTGCACAAAAAACTTGTATCTCAGACATGTAACTTTACAGAAGCCCATGATTTTTATGCACATCTATTGTCACAGATGAAATCAATAAACAATAGTTCAGTCTCCAAAATGGGTAGTTTGTCTGCATCCACATTTCAAAATGTAAACGTATTTTGCCAGTCTAACACTTCAGAGAAATAAAAAAGAGCCACTGTCAAATCTAGGATCAGTGAGTAAATAATAAAAATATTGGATCCTATGTTCCATGGCACCACGCTGGTAGAAAAACATGGATCCAGGGCATGGCATGACCTGTATCCTTTGGATTTGTGCAGAGGATTATTTCAAAGTGACAATCAGATGACAGTTCCATAAACATAGATTTCCTTATAGGAAAACCATTATTTTAGTGATTTACATTTTCACTTTACATACTGTCATGGTTAGTAGTCGTGGCATCAGGTTCCTTGCTGCTTTGGTCTGGCCATGTCATCACTTCTTCAAGAAACTGTGACACACTTTCTCCCAGTAACTAGAGCAGTGCCTAAAATAATCCTGTCGTTGGGTCTTCATCTAAGTCAGTGCTTTCCAAACTGCCGCCGTTGGCGACACACCAACGGCGGCAGCGGTGGCGGCATGGGGGCAGCCTCGTGTTTTCCGCTAAAACGCGGAAGCGCTGCTGGCGCACCGCTGCCGTCGTTGCTGCCGCTGCCGCCACCACATGCACCCCCGCACCGCCACCGTGCACGCCCCGCCGCCGCTTCCGGGTTGTGTTGCAACACACTAAACTGTGTGTCGCGACACACTAAAGCACAGCTTTCCAAACTGTGTGTGTGTCATGACACTTTAGTGTGTCGCAACACACAGTTTGGTGTGTCGCCACACAACCTGGAAGCGACGGCGGGGGTGTGCACGGCGGCGCGTCATCAGTGCTTCTGCGTTTTAGCGGAGGCCACCGCCGTGCACACCACTGCCGTGCACACGCCACCGCACACGTCCCAGCCCCGTGTGCGCCCCCGCGCCGCCGCTGCTGGTGTGTCGCCAACGGCGGCAGTTTGGAAAGCACTGCACTAAAGTGTCACGACACACAGTTTGGAAAGCTATGATCTAAGTGTTCCAGCCACATCCATACAATGTTCTTAGCAACAAAGCGTTCAGGGTTGATTTTAGAGTTCCTTCTTCTAGGTGGGTGGATTCTCTCATACTTGCAGAGCCCCATCTGCCCCTGCTCCCCCCTTATGGATTGCCCTTAGTTTCACCCCTCCCCTTTTGATTTTTGTAACCCGCCCAGAGTCCCTTGTATGGGAGATGGGCGGGGAATAAATTGAAATAATAAATAAAATAAATAAATAAAAATTTTACTGGCAAGGTGACTCCACCGGAATGCCATGCTCACTCTCAGGGTCACTAAGGTTACTGTGCCCTCCCACCACATCAAAGTGATAATCCCTTGGAAGGGAAGGATGGCAGTTTCAAAGAACAGAATACAGGTAAAGGGGTCCCTCACTTCGGGAAGAGATCCCTACAGTGTTATCTGCAAATCTGCCAGCTCACCATTCAGTCATACTGTACATATAGTACATAATGACCAAATGGAGATCTGTGAAATGTCTTCCTTTCTTCCTCCCTCCCTATATGTGTACTTTTCCTCTCACATTCAAGATGGCATTCATGGGGACTCTTCACATTATCTTCACAAAAACAATTGTGTGGTATGTTGGGCTGAGAAAAAGAGTACTTGGCACAAAGCGTGTGTAGGATCACGGCCTGCATAATACAATTACCAGTTTAACCCTTCAAGATGGTGTAAAAAAGGTAAAGGTACCCCCCGCACATTTGTGCAGTCGTGTCCGACTCTAGGGGCCGGTGCTCATCTCCGTTTGTTAGCCGAAGAGCCATCGTCCGAAGACGCTTCCGCGGTCATGTGGCCGCATGACGCGCGCGGAACGCTGTTACCTACCCACCGAAGTGGTTCCTATTCATCTACTTGCATTTGCATGCTTTCGAATTGCTAGGTTGGCAAGAGCTGGGGCTAGTGCAGGAGGCTCACTCTGCACGCAGGTGTAGCATAATGCAAAACAAACAACTGTTCTAAGGACTAGCAGAAGTCATCAGTAGTCATGTTAATGACTGCACTGTGTATTTCTTATCTGGTGTTTTGGGTCGCTATCTTGATAAGCAAAGGATGCTACATGCTCACACAAAGATCCTACCATAGCATCCTTTCTTCCATTCAGATCCTACAGTTCATTTACATACTCCAAATTCCCCCCCCCTTTTTACTTGCAATCTTGAGACAACTCTCTCACTGAATCCACCTCTCTTACAGTACATCTGTCATGCTGCAAGCCCAAGTAACAGCTCTTTGATTACAGTTGACTAATCAGACAGAGAAGATTTCTTCAGCAGTCTATCTCCTTCTCATTAGTGAAAGATTAGGCAGTTGGGTGTCAGGCTGGATGTCCTACAATGTTCAAGTGATGAATTACCTGGAAGGATGCAGTCTCTGCTCAGTAAAAATTGGAGGCTTTGGGGATTGATTCTTCTTTCAAGCAACTTGTGCCTAAGCAATTCAGTCATCCAGTGTTTTAAAAAGCCAACACATCTCATTTTCCTAGTTGGGCTGGGATATTCCTGGAGTCATGGCAGAGCACGGTATGCTGCTGGTGACCATCTCTCTCGCTGACTCTGCATCATGCCCAGTGCTGACTTCCCGAGTGTGTGTGTGTGTGTGTGTGTGTGTGTCCAAGAGTCATCGCATCTTCTCCCTCCTTCCCACTATCCTGGCAATTGTATAAAAATGTTCCAGTTCTAGATTATTTTTCTTTAAATTCAGACCAAAGTGAGGACCAAAAGAGAGATGATGTTAAGTATATATAGAGTAGCAGTATCCACTTTCTTACATGGTCATTTCATTTGGAAAAAAAATCACTGCACTCCAAACATGTAGTGCAGTGTACTCTATTCTTTCTCTGAATGAAACCCTTCATGATTAAAACTGCCCCCAGAAGGAAGGCTTCCCATTGCAACAATGCAAGCTTCCCTTCTGGAACTAGCAGTTGTTGTTGTGGGCTTGGATTGTTGAAAATATGTTATGAATATGAAAGGGATCAACATCCAGTCTTCACGTACTATGTCTGAAAGACATTAATAGCTCCTCCACTCCTGTTCTGTTGGGAACTGTAAGCCTTAAAAAGGTGTGACAGAGGAAGCACTTGTACAATTTGGTTTGTATGAGAATATTAGTGAATCAGATACAGAAAATCTCCAAGAAAAAGCTTGTGGTTAAAGGCCAATTAAATGAAAAACGATTCTAGGAAGAAGTAGCTAACAGCTAATGGATTAGAAAGCAATCTATATTCCCTAACTCTCACCGTGGTATCCAGTAACAGCATATCGCTGAACTATAAAACAAAGATGTTAGAGGCATAAATTCCTTGCCTGACTCTTAGATCTCTGAAAAGTGACACTGCACAGATATTCCAGATATTGGGAGTGTAGTTTTTATAATTCAGCCTGTGTTCATAGAAGGGTGCTGTGATTTGATACTGGTTTAGGTGGCAAAGGACTGCCTGTAAAACTCTGAAAGATTTCTGGGGCCATGTTACAGCTGTGAAGCAGCAAGCCTATGATTTCTATGCTACAGATGAACTCAAGGGCTCTGATGTTGAAAAACTGATTTATCTTCTTGCAGACGTGTTTCCAACTGTTAGTAACCAAGTTGCTACTTTTGCTCTGCTCTCACTTAAACATAGGAAGAAATATTTAAGTTCTTAGTTGTAGCTCTGGCTCTATTTTGTTGTAACCTTTTTTATATTTAATGCTTCTTTTATTATTTCATTTTATAATTTCATCTTATTGTTTTAATGTTATTATATTTTATTATATTATATTTTATTGTATTTTATTGTATTTTATTGCATTCTTATGTAACCTGTGGTTACAACAATAAACTTCACTACTCTATGCTACAGTACATGGAGGTGGATCTGATGTGGGGGTGTCTTTTGGAGCTCTGGAGTCAGGCATCCTCAATAAGCTGACGACACCCAACTCTACTGCTCCCTATCATCATGCTCCAAGGAACCAGTCTGTACCCTTGAATGTTGCTTAATTTCTTTAGTGGGCTGGATAGGAGTGCTGTTGGTAACTCAGGGACTGAGGTCAAGCCTGTTGAGATGAGGACACATTCTCCCAGAAGAGCAAGTCTTAGAGTGCTTCTTGTTTCTCAGCTTTCGCTGGATGCACAGTGGAGCCTGTGGCAGAGAGCATGTTTGCACAATTATGGGTAGTGCACCAACCGCAGCCCTACCTGGGCCAGTTGGATTCAGGAACAGCAGTCCACACATCAGTTACATCCCATCTTGACTACTGCAGCACACATTACATGGGCCTGGCTTCGAAAAGTGTCCATAAATTGTACTTGGTACAAAATGTGGCCAGGCTACTAACTGATGCAAGGAATAGGCTTGTACAAATGCCTCTACTGGGAGATCTGCTGACTGTCTACCAGGCCCGATTGAAGGTGCTGGTACTCACTTTTAAAGCCCTAAATGGCCTAGGGCCTGATGTGGATTTTAATGTTATGCTAAAACTTTGTACTTTCATTTTCAATGTGGTGAGCAATGAAACACAAGCAAACAAAAATTCTATTTATAATTCCCCCCCCCCCCCGCCCTGGGATGCTGTCCAACCACAATCAAAATTAACAAATGAAAACTAACAACAGTTAAAATTACATAAAAACAATGCAATCAATATACACCATGATATATTTACAGTCATAGTAAAAATAAAAGTTAAACAATTATAAACCCTAAACCCAGGATTTACCTTGCCATCTAATATTGCTGATAAGATTTCCAGGAAAACAGCCCTGCCATCTAATTCATTCATTCATTCATTCATTCATTCATTCATTCATTCATTCATTCATTCGATTTCTATAACCACCCATCTCAACAAGTGACTCTGGGCAGCTGCCATTCTCAACATGGGCACCCAATTGCCTCCAGATTGTCCCTAGGCCATCCAGAATTACCCATATAAATACTGAGGCAGGGCATGAATCCAATAAACAAATAAATCTAATAAAAATAAGAATAAATAATAGATCTGGGATCTGACAATTTTTTCATAGCATCCATTCTAAAAATCTAGAAAATCTATACAATCTAAAGCAGCAAATTAACATGTATGTATACATGTGTGTTTTTATTGAGCAATGCATACATATAAGTAGGTATGCGATTTGATGTTGATTTCCATGATATCTGCTGTTAACGTTTGTTCAGTGTGGTGTCAGGAAGCACTTGTGATTTCTATAGCTTATCTGTGGCTTCAGAAGTGCTCTACAATTACCAATGTAAATGTTGTAGGAAGAGAGCTGCGTTTTGCCTATAATGACAAAAAATAAAGCTTATGCCTTTTAATAAAAATTGTTAGCCAGAAAAGGTGCTGATTTTTTTTTTGCCAGTGTAAATGTCTTCCTGGGAACTTTTGCTTCACACTCACGATAGCACAGTTAATCACAGGGTAAGTAGTTTTCCTTGTAAAAACACTGGAAGATCTAACAGAAATTTAGTGGCAGCTAGCGACTTGCCTGTGAAGATCTATGCAATCCATGCTGGTTTGCAAGCTGACCATTCAGTATGTGATCTGTGATTTGACGCTGGGTTCATGTGGATCCCATATAAAAGTCATGCAAAAACAGGATCTGTGCCTTGGATCCCCATTTCTAACCGTGGCAACGACCAAAAAGTTCAGATCTGTGAATGTAATGTTTCAAAGTAGGCAGATGGTCTGTTCTATCATCTGATAGTAGCTTCGGGTAGATCCCATGTAAAAATCAGGACAGCAGAGGATCCCTGATCCTGAACAGAGTGCGGGACAATTAGAAATCCTGATTAGAAGCTAAATCATCAAATGCCAACTTTTGGCGTCTTTCATCCCCCGCCCCCGTCCCTGACGGTCCGGGACACGACAGAAGTGGCATCGTAGTTGAACCACTTGGTACTTGCGGGGGAAACGATCCGTGTTTGTAACTGCGGAACCAGAACGGCCGGGAGGTAGTTAATCTGCAATAGCTTGGTGGACGACGGGGGTGGGGGAAGGATCGCGGATATCAAATGCAAAGGGCCTTGCTGCCCTCACAGTCAAACGATCCGAGGTGGGAGGAGGGGGCGCTGGTTACCGACTCGGCGACCTTCTCATTTCCCAACGCCCCTGGAGGAGACGGGACTCGCGCGTTAGTTTAGCGCAGGGCTTTCCAAAGTTTTCCCGCAGCGACACACGAACTGCCGTTGGTGTGTCGCCGTGGGAAAACCCGGAAGTGCCGCCATTGCGGCAGCGCGCAAAAACCCAAGCGCTGCTGCCGCTTTCGGGTTTTTGCGCGTCGCGCTTGACGTGTCGCCGTGGGAAAACCCGGAAGCGCTGATGATGATCAGCGCTTCCGGGTTGTGTGGCGACACACCAGACTGTGTGTCGCGACACACAGTTTGGTAAGCTCTGGCTTAGCGTGTTGCGCAATCCCAGCCCGCGTGGTTGGTGGATGGATCGGATCAATCGTGGTGAGGTTAACCGATGTGGGGAAGGGAAGGTCCCCTCGCGACCGCAAAGCAGGGAGTTCTGGGAGCTTGACTTGGAATGAGTCTGGTTTATTGAGAACCGTATGGATCAGGACCGAGGTGGCGAAGGAGCGCTCGTGTTTGGGTGACCTCGGTCTAGCTCTTTTCCTCGGTCTTCAGTGGTAGATCCAACTGCGCCTTCTGCTCTCTAGAAGGAGATCTCCCTGTAGGAACCACCTGGCCTTTTCTTCTTCAGTAGAGATGAAAGCTTCTGATGTTGGGCAAACCGAATTTAATCCAGTTCATGAGAATGGAGCCGCAGTTGCACTGATTGACATACTCTGACAATCTTACAAATTGTCATTGGAGGACTATGGGGGAAAAAAAGTCTAAAGTTCTCCAGAGAATTGTTGCCTACAGTATAGGCTCTTGAAGCCATTCCCATCAGTTGTAAGACAGCTGTTTCTCCTATGGCTTGTCTTAAAGTGATGTGCTACTTCCAGATGTGATGGAGGACATTATTCTATGACCCTCATTAAAATAAGGTTCACAGGGAAGCCCAGACAAATATCCAAATATTGTGGAATAGGAAAGCATTTAGTCCTTTGTCTCAGGCAGGAAAGTGTTTGGGACTAATCTTAATTACTCTCTGTTGCTGCAACTAAGACGTTTACAATGTTCATAAAAACAAAGCAAACCAACCCACCAACCCAGTGAGTTATTGGAAATATTGTCAATCTCTGGTTTAGTACACACATGGTGGAAAGGGTGTGCTAGGTTCATGCTGGCTATGTTCACATGACCTGCAGACCACAATTAACTCAGTTTTCTAAAGACACAGGAGACATGGAAGTGAACAGGCTAGGTTTGCACAATGTGCTAGGCTAAAATGTGGGTAGGAAGTTTTGGTTCACTGTGAACTGCCAGATCTTGTCTATAAAAACATGAATAACTTCTACAAGGCAACAAAGTGATACAGAGAACACATTTGCTGCCATCTAGTGGCCATCCATATTTTTTGCAGTCTAGTTCTAGATCTAGAGCAGTGTTTCTAACCTTGGCCATTTTAAGACGCGTGGACTTCAACTCCAAGAATTCCCCAGCCAGCATGTCCACACGTCTTAAGTCCACACGTCTTAAAATGGCCAAGGTTGAGAAACACTTCTCTAGAGGCTCTGTGTTATTGGGAACACAACCACCCTGAGTTGGTGTATGTGGCACCAAGTTGTTTTCCTCTCTGCAAGGAATGAATGAATTAACAAATAAATAGAATTATATTTACTAGGAAGGTCAGGTAAGTCTTCACTAAACATACAGAAGGGAACAAGAACTGCCTGCCTTTATCCCAGTTAGCCTTGGAAAAGAAGGCAGTTTAGCCCGAGCGGGTGAGCCAATTTCCCCAGAGTTTGAAGAGAAAAAGCAAAGAGCTTTGGCTGAAGTTGCTGCTGTGAGAATCAATTGCAATCAAATAATACAGGTCTGACTTAGTGAATTGAACCAATGCCCAACATTAAAAGGAACATGGAAATGCATCTCCATGACTGGAGTAGGCTTCTGAATGGAAGCAAATTGCATTTAATGGGAAGAGGCTCTTGCTAAAAGCAGTTGTTTGAAAATAGCAAGCATGTGGAAATTAATCATGTGAGGCTTCTTTCACTTCCTTCTGTTTTGCCACAAAATTAGATTAAAAGGGGGACTTGATTTAGAATTATGCGTCTTGTCTTGGTTCACCTCCCTCCCTCTCTCCATAAGAATCTCCTGACTTAAATGGTTGTGGTGGCATTACGTATTTCAGGTTCTGGCTCTTGATGAATAAATCACACAACCTTTGCAATAAACTGAGTATACCTCCAATGGTTCCAGGAAGAAGAAAATGACTTCTGCAGATAGAGACAGTTCTGTGTTCTATCCTTGAGAAAACAAGTTTTTTTGTTCACTGCTGGTAGACTGCCCACAAACATTTTACTGTTGGTAAATATATCCTAGGAAAACTATAACATGCAAATTTACAGTATATTTACAAATATCTAGGGAAAACCCAGTTTTGAAGGGTGGCATACATTTCTTTAAAAAAGAAAGACTTCTTCTAACTGAAGGACTTAAACTCTGACTTAAAAAGAATAATCAGAAGGAAGAAGTAGGATTTTGAATTTATGATTGGTAGTGAGTATCTGGACACATAGATAATACCTGGTTAAATGTTTCTTTTTATGGTCACGTCTTTCTATTTAAGTTACAGTAATTATTTCTACATTTGCATCTCTGTATATGACCATTTCTCCTCTTTTTTCCACTTCCTCCATGGCTATATTTTTCCTCTACCTTAGGAGGGTTAGTGATGAACTGTAACTGGCTACTCTAATGAAGACAGCATGATTCCCGAAGCCTCTGTGTTTGACGTAGAGTCCCGCATTTTCCAACCACAGCCTATAAGTTCTTGCTAGTTCTTCTTCTAGTCTTCAAGTGTGTCAGAATCCAAAAATTCAATGGATCTGGTTTTCTGATATATGCCTTAATGTCAAACCAGTTTTCTGGATCAGATCTAGGGCTGATGAATGCATGTTGCCAATGCCAAGAGTAAGTTGACAGGCGCTTAAGGTAACTCAATAGGATTGCATTAATTGAGTTGCTACATTAAGCCAAGAAATATGGAACTGGACCATTTATTTTGCAGCTGATTTTGTTCTGGGCAGTCAGTTCAGATGACCTGTTTTACATGAGTGTGACCGGATTGGTACAAGACAAAAAGGCAGTGGATTTTAAGCAGAGTGAACACAACTGTGCACGCTTCATGGATGAACATGAACCAGGGTTTGGTTCTGATTCATGAGACTAATCTCACTGAATTTGTGGATCATTTGTAGCTTAAACTGGCAATATCACGTTCAGGCAGCACTGATTCAGCTTTGCAGTCTAATGGTGCTAGATATTTTTGAGCATGTTTTTTTTGTGTGTGTCCTCCATCCTGATGAAATACTGTATATCTGTTTTCTGAACAAATCTGTTCAGGGTCAGTTTTTCAGGACTGAAGCAAATTAATATAACAACCTCCATTGTGTCACTACACAACAAACTACAAACACTACCCTTGGTTTCACATACAGAAGCTCAGTTTCTGTTGGCCTTTTTTAACTGTTTAGAACAATTTGGTAAAACTCCAGTTCACAGCTAAAGGAGCTGAAAGCCAAAGAATTTACAGGAGACTTCAACTGAGGACTGGATGATTTGTGGCTTGTGAACTTAACCACAAGGGAACAATATATATATATATATTTGCACATTGGTCATGTCCAAAATAGAGTTGGATTCTCTTTAGCATTTTTTGCCTTAATATGAAGACGTGATTAGGACAAATGGAACTTTTTAAGGTTGCAGTTGATAAAATCAGTAGAACATTCTTTTCCCCCAATTTATGGTATTGACGAGCTTTTAGAAAGCAAAGTAGGATACTGATTGGTTGGGCCCTGGGAAAATATTGTATAGAAAATAAATGTTAAATATATATGAAGAAATTATTAAAAAGTGGAATATTAGAATGTTAAAAGCAATTACATGGGAAAAAGAAGAAAACGAATTGGGTAACGAGAAAAATATAAATTATAAATACTATAACAAAATATGAAATATTAAATATTAAAGGGATAGATAGATATAAGAAAAATAGTGTTATTTAATATATGGTAAAAAGGTTTCTTCTCAAAAGAAACAGGAAGTCTTTTTAAATTAATTGTTTTATGATCTCTGGCGGGAGCGGGATGGTGGTAGTGCATCCATCCTTGCTCTCTTGGATCTCTCAGCGGCATTCGATACCATCGACCATGGTATCCTGTTGGGGCGGCTTAGGGAGTTGGGGGTGGGCGGCGTAGTTTTGCGCTGGTTCACCTCCTTCCTCCGAGGCCGATCCCAGTCGGTGGTAATAGGAGAGGAGAGATCTGACCCTCGGCCACTCTTGTGTGGGGTGCCGCAGGGTTCGGTTCTCTCTCCTCTCCTATTTAACATCTACATGAAACCGCTGGGCGAGGTCATCCGACACCATGGGATGAGGTATCATCAGTATGCGGATGATACGCAATTGTATATCTCCATCCCTGGTGAAGTAAGTGATGCAGTGACAACCCTGTCCCAGTGCCTGGGGGCTGTGAGGGCCTGGATGGGGAACAACAGGCTACAATTGAACCCTAGCAAGACCGAGTGGCTGTGGATTGATGGCCTAGCGTCTTCTGGGAAATCATCTTTGGTTCTTGATGGGGTAGCACTGCCCCATTCGGAACCGGTGCGCAACTTGGGGGTCCTTCTAGACTCACGACTCCTGCTCGAAGAGCAGGTGGCAGTCGTGGCTAGGAGGGCTTTTGCACAACTTCGGTTGGTGCACCAGTTGCGCCCATTCCTGGATCGCGACGCCCTCCGAACAGTCACTCATGCTCTCGTCATCTCCCATGTAGATTATTGCAATGCGCTCTACATGGGGCTACCCGTGAAGACTATCCGGAAGCTTCAGCTAGTGCAGAATGCGGCCGCGCGAGCAATTTTGGGTGCACCAAAATCTGCACACATAACACCTCTGCTCCGCGAGCTGCATTGGGTGCCGGTCTGCTTCCGGGTACAATTCAAGGTGTTGGTTATTACCTTTAAAGCCCTACATGGCATGGGGCCAGAATACCTGAAGGACCGTCTTATCCCCATTTTATCGACCCGCCCCACCAGGTCATTCAGAGAGGGCCTGCTACGAACCCCATCAATTAAAGAATGTCATCGGATGGGGTCTAGGAGGCGGGCCTTCTCTGTGGTAGCGCCCACACTGTGGAACATCTTGCCCCCAGAGTTGAGGCAGATCTCCTCCCTCCCGACCTTTAGGAAAGAGCTGAAGACCTGGTTCTGCCGCCTGGCATGGGAAGGAGGAAGGGATAGTTCCTCATGGGGGTGGTTAATTCCTTAATTTATTGTCCTTCGTTTAATTCCATCTCCATCTGGGTTTATAATTATTTATTAATTTTATATATTGTACATTGATGTTTTATCCTGTTTTAATCTATTTTATTGTAAACCGCCCAGAGTTCCCCGTTGGGGGAGATAGGCGGTTATATAAATTTAATTAAATAAATAAATAAATAAATAAATATGTAATTATGTAATGTCATTGTCTTAAACAGTTGAATGTAAATGTATTGTATATATGTTGTAATTTTTTGTAAATGTATTTATGTGTAAATAAAGTCAATCTTTTTAAAAATTAAAAAAAAAACTGATTGGTTGGGCCCCCAGCTATCTAGCTGCAATCTGAATGGAAGAGTACCAAGGGGCATAGCTGTCATTAAAAAGCCAAACTGATAGTTATCTAACTATCACTGATAGTGATAGTTATCAGGTGATTAAGCCTGAGTTGGCCCAGCTTGCATCCCAGGGAAAGTGGTGTTTTTTGTGATTAGAAGACTCTCTTTGATAACTAAATTAGACTGTATATTTTGTACAGCTGAGCCACTGAAATGATTAATTGTAAAGCTATCACACTGAGAAATGCAGTTATGTCATGCTGCATAGAGCAAAGCTGTAACTTTCTTAATCAAACAAATGTCTGCTAGTAAGGTATTAAATGTGATTGGTTTGCAACTCTATTTGGAATAGAAGTTAATTTCTTTATGGCATAGTATTATTCTTTCTAAAACCCTCCTCCTCCCCCTGAAACTAGGCATTTGTTTATCATTCTTTCTTTATCTGAATTCTGGTTTATGTGATGTGCTAAGACACGGCAAGATTCCGTATCTGAATTTGGACAATAAGTTAAACTGTGCTTATGGCAGATATTTTGAGCTTAAGTTTGTACACAGTTTAGTTTAAGCCTGACCTTTTCACACTGCCATCTGTGCCCAGAGAGGGAGGTTAATGGATGGCTAATTGCTTCTTCCCATCTCCAGACACAGACCAGAAGGCAGGAATGACCACAAAATGGAGATGCACCAGCTGTAGCAACTTTGCTGCCCATGGTTATTTATTTATTTAAAAGATTTACATGGCCACCCATTTTATACAAAATAATGCTGGGGGGCTCACAACAAGATACAAAAATAAGAAAAGACAAGGAAATGAAAATTAATAGAAGAGAAATATGTAGCTCAGGGATGAATTGTGGAGTCCTTGGTGCTCTCTGAGCTTGGTTGTTTGCTTGCAGACGTTTCTTTACCTGACTAGGTAACACCATCAGTGACGTAGTCGGGTAATGAAACATCTGCAAGCAAACAACCAAGCTCAGAGAGCATCAAGGACTCCACAAAATAAAAATAATTTCGCACAACTAAGGGGCCATAACATTCCTCTTCCAAATATACATGTCCCGGGCTCAGTTATGCCTTCTGGCCTTAATGGTCTTAACAGCCTTTTTACCTCTTCCAGGAATAAAACAAGGATCCCAAGGAGACTGAGGAAGCTCAGTAATCCATCATCCCCCAACAAAGCATTTGACAAAATGTCCGATACGACTGTTGGATGGATACTCAATTGGTTGAAGGACTGCCACCTGGGGAGTACTCATAAATGGCTCCACATCAGATTAGAGACCAGTATCAAGTGAGTGCCACAGGGCTCTGTCCTGAGACCTCTGTTGCTCAACTTTTTAAAAATTATTATTAATGACCTGAATGAAGAGGTTGAGATTATTATTATGAGATTTGGTGATGGCACAAAACTCAGTGGAGTGACTAAGAGAAAGAGAAAATTCAAGAAGTTCTAGATAGGCTTGAACAACAGGTTGACATGAACAGGATGAAATGTAATAAGGAGAAAGCTAAAGTCCTTCATCTGGTGAGAAAAATAAAGAAAGGCAGAAATATAGGATGGGGGAGACCAGGCTTGACGGGAGTACATGTGAAAGCATATGGGTGTCCTAGTAGATCGCAAGAGATAACAGTGTCATCCAGCTCCAAAAAGGCAAATTCTACTTTGAGGTGTGTTAGCAGGAGCATGGAGAAGATGCTGATGCTGGGGAAAGTGGAAGGCAAATGGAAGAGGGGCCGACCAAGGGCAAGATGGATGGACGATATTCTGGAGGTGACGGACTCAACCATGGGGGAGCTGGGGATGGTGACGGCCGACAGGAAGCTCTGGCGTGGGCTGGCCCATGAAGTCACGAAGAGTCTGAAGCGACTGAATGAATAAACAACAACAGCAGGAGCATAGAATGCAGATCACAGGAAGCAATTGTTTCATTCTATTCTGCCTTGATAAGGCCTGCCTTGAGATGCTGTGTCTAGTTCTGGGCACTACAGTCTAAAAAGGACATCAACAAACTCGAGTAGTTCAACATCAACGAACTGGAGGGCTACCAAGATGGTTAGGGGACTGAAAACCAAGTCCTATGCTGAATGGTTAAAGGAACTGGGTATATTTAGCCCGCAGAAGAGAAGGCTGGGGAGGTGGGGGGGGGGAGGAAGTGTGATAATAGTCTTCAGATATCTAATGAATTATGTAGAGGTAGGAGTGAACTTGTTCTCTGACACCTCAGAGGGTAGGACCAGAACCAATGAGTTGAAATTATGGAGAAGACGATTCAGTTTAAGCCATAAAAAATGGAGTGCCAGGTGAAGCCCAGGCTTCTTTAGAAACACACTTAAAGTTCACTACTGCTTCTTGCTTCTTTGAAAGAACTACAGTTGGCTTTTGGAAAGCATGATTCACATCTTCTACTTGGCTGGCAGGTGATAGTAGACACCACAACAGATTGTTTTTATTTATACTTCCATTTACTTTAATCCAATAGTTCCCTGTTAGGACTGGGCATACTTCAAATAGAAAACAGAGCTATGCATACTTCAAAAGTGATTTAAAGGAAGTGCTTTGGATCTGACATAAGTATGAGCTCTGGTGCTATCCTTGTGCTCATGCCTATGCCAGGTCCTAATCAATATCTCTGAAATTCCTTTTTTGAAGTATGCATTGCCCTATTCTCTATAATAGTACCAAGTTCATTTACTTATATTTCTGCTCAGATGCTTCCCCCTTTTTATTGATTCTGTTCCTTTTGAACAGAGTGCGTTCCTCAACCACTGTATTCCAATCATGGAAGTCATCCCACAAAAACTCCATTATACTCATTAAATCATATTTGCCTTTTGTACTAAGAGTTCAGGTTCATCTTGTTGGTTTTTTAAAACACTTTTAAACTACACTCTGAGCATTAGCGTATAAATGACAAACTCTATGAACTTTATGAATATACGGAAGATCTGTACAGGAAGGATAATAATATCGGGGATAGCTTTGACAGTGTGGTCAGTGAGTTAGAGCCAGACATCCTGAAGAGTGAGGTTGAATGGGCCTTAAGAAGCATTGCTAATAACAAGGCAGCAGGAGACAACGGTATCCCAGCTGAACTGCTTAAAATCTTGCAAGATGATGCTGTCAAGGTGATGCATACCATATGCCAGCAAATTTGGAAAACACAAGAATGGCCATCATATTGGAAAAAATCAATTTATATCCCCATACCAAAAAAGGGAAACACTAAAGAATGTTCAAACTATCGAACAGTGGCACTTATTTCACATGCCAGTAAGGTAATGCTCAAGATCTTGCAAGGTAGACTCCAGCAATTCATGGAATGAGAATTGCCAGAAGTACAAGCTGGGTTTAGAAAAGGCAGAGGAACTAGAGACCAAATTGCCAATATCTGCTGGATAATGGAGAAAGCCAGGGAGTTTCAGAAAAACATATATTTTTGTTTTATTGACTATTCTAAAGCCTTTGACTGTGTGGATCATAACAAATTGTGGCAAGTTCTTGGTGGTATGGGGATACCAAGTCATCTTTTCTGCCTCCTGAGGAATCTGTATAACGACCAAGTAGCAACAGTAAGAACAGACCACGGAACAACGGACTGGTTTAAGATTGGGAAAGGAGTACAGGAGGCCTGTATACTCTCACCCTACCTATTCAACCTGTACGCAGAACACATCATGCGATGTGCTGGACTTGATGAATCCAAGGCTGGAGTTAAAATCGCTGGAAGAAACATTAACAATCTCAGATATGCAGATGATACCACTTTGATGGCTGAAAGCGAGGAGGAGCTGAGGAGCCTTATGACAGGTGAAAGAAGAAAGTGCAAAAGCTGGGTTGCAGTTAAACCTCAAAAAAACCAAGATTATGGCAACGAGCTTGATTGATAACTGGCAAATAGAGGGAGAAAAAGTGGAGGCAGTGACAGACTTTGTATTTCTAGGCTCAAAGATTACTGCAGACGCTGACTGCAGCCAGGAAATCAGAAGATTTCTACTTCTTGGGAGGAGAGCAATGACAAATCTCGATAAAATAGTTAAGAGCAGAGACATCACACTGACAACAAAGGTCCGCATAGTCAAAGCAATGGTATTCCCTGTAGTAACCTATGCCTGCGAGAGCTGGACCATAAGGAAGGCTGAGCGAAGGAAGATAGATGCTTTTGAACCGTGGTGTTGGAGGAAAATTCTGAGAGTGCCTTGGATTGCAAGAAGATCAAACCAGTCCATACTCCAGGAAATAAAGCCAGACTGCTCACTTGAGGGAATGATATTAAAGGCAAAACTGAAGTACTTTGGCCACATAATGAGAAGACAGGATACCCTGGAGAAGAAGCTGATGCTAGGGAAAGTGGAAGGCAAAAGGAAGAGGGGCCGACCAAGGGCAAGATGGATGGATGATATTCTGGAGGTGACGGACTCGACCGTGGGGGAGCTGGGGGTGGCGACGGCCAACAGGAAGCTCTGGTGTGGGCTGGTCCATGAAGTCACGAAGAGTTGGAAGCGACTTAACGAATAAACAATGAACTTTATCAGCGTTCTTCCTAATTTTTACTAAATGGTTTAACAGGCTCCTTTGAAATCCTTTGAAGCTTGCTGTGTTTTGGCCCAACGTATTTTAACCAGTTCTTCTGACATATGAGCAGTCCATCATTGTGTTTGTGTAGCTAGTCATTCATTTGCAGTATTCTTCACTACTTTTCCAGTCCTCTTCCATGTAGTAGAGAGGATGAGTTCTCAGCTCCCAGGTTCTTGAATTTCCTTCCTAGATCTTCAAAGTCTATGGTGATAGGGTTGTAACTATTTTGCACCATCATTTGTATCACTTGGATTAGCACAAAGAGATAACTGTAAGTGGACTTCATAAATCTTCTATGTTGTTCTGTCATATCTTTTTTCTCTGTTCCTGGCAGACAGCTTACCTTATGAGCTGATAGACACCATATATTTGTTTCAGTTCCTTGCAGTAGTAAATCACCAACTACAAAGAATATTCCCTTTGTCTTCTTGCAGGGAGCAACTGCATCTAATCAGGATTTCTACATCCTTCAGGAATCTACTGTCCCGTCACCTTTTCAGTACTGTGTTTTTTCTTTCCCAATAGTCTTAGAGCCTTTTTTTTTCTGGATGGGACTGTTTCTCAGTTCTAGTGGTATAGAATATTTTTTATGTCTCTTGCTTTTGGTTGTCATTCTTGTCCACAGGATTTGTTCCTTTGCTTGATTATCTTCTTTATGGAGTATTGTTCCTTCTGTTGTTTTGATACAGTGTTTCCTTTGCTTCATTTAATAAAATCTTCATCTTCTCTTCTGTTTTGAAGTGTGTGGCCACTCACTGCCCTAATCATCTGACTTTTTCTTCAAGTGCTACTACAAGCTTACACTTGCTGCAAGTATATGTTACATTGTTTTGCAGCAAAAGGACAAACATTCCATAAACATTTCAAGTCACAGCTGTAGACTCCAGTCCATTCATCTTCAGTTTTGCTTCTTGGACATCAGCTGTTGAAAGGCTTATATTTCCTCTTGTTCTCTTCTCATCCCTTCAGTTTAGCCAATATAAACTCTTGACTTAGGGGGAAATTTTGTTAGGGAATCCCCTACTGCACTCTTCTAAGAAAGCCCTGTTAACTCTCTGTATTTGCTCACCCAGTAAGCTTGCTTCCTGGAATCTGGATGCCTTACAGTCTCAGTTTACTCATCAAGAAGCAGTCACTAAATCAGGGCTTTCCAAAGTGCCGCCGCTGGCGACACACCAGCAGTGGCTGCGGCACGCACGCGCACGGCGGCGGCGCAGGGGGGACGCACGTGCATGGCGGCGGCGCGGGGGGGGCGTGCGGCGGTGCGCGCACGGCGGCGGCGCGGGGGTGTGTGCGGCGGTGTGTGCGGCGGTGTGTGCGGCGGTGTGTGCGTGCACGGTGGCGGCGGCAGTTGCCGCCGCCGTGCACACACACGCCGCCGCTTCCGGGTGGTGTGGCGACACACCACACTGTGTGTCGCAACACACTTTTGTGTCGCGACACACAGTTTGGAAAGCTCTGCACTAAATCATCCACAGTGGACAATCAACAATATCATTTAGTTCCTCTAAGTGCATTGGTGTAGTCTTTAATTTCTTTTTCTTTTCTAAGAGTGAAATACGTTGCCCTGGCATACAGATGAGTATGGGCTTGTGTTTGGAATCTATAAATAGCCCACAGAATGACAATGCTGAAGTTTGAATTCAAGTCCGGATCTAATACAAAAAGTATTGTCTGATGGAAAAATGAGATGATAATGATAAAGAATAATGATGAATATATTGCTCTGCTGCCTAAAAATATATTCTTGCTAATTAGTCATTTTGTACTGAGTACTTTCAGCCACTTAGTTCCAATTGTGAAGATGTTTTATGGCTGTTCCTATAGTTTATGTGACAATCACCTCCAGGGTTTTTGCTGCTTGCTTAATGTATATGAAAAGGAGAGGCTGGGTATGCACAAATAATGGGCACTAGTGTTTCATGATGCAATAATCTAAATAATCACACTCTGTATGAATAATCTACTGCCAGTATGTTCCAGGTTGAAAATATCTTTCTGGGACCATTAAGTCAAACACAAAGGAATGACTTAAGATTTAGGTGAGACTTCAAAAAGGTCAAGGGATTTCATTATCTAAGGATACAAATGAATCAGAATGGCTTGTCTAAAGAAAATTACTTTGTTGGCATCTTGAGAGACTGTGTATAGTGAAACCAGGTTACTTATTTTGTCTTATGTTCTTATATTTTCTAACCATTAGTGGTGGATCTGTAATTAAATCAGCATACTTTGACATTTCAAATATAATGTGACCACTTCTTGTGCTACCTTAAACACTGTTCTTTTTTTTGTTTTTGTTTTTGGAAAGTACCTATTTCATTTATCGGATTGTTTGCTCTTGAGTACAAAATTGATTTTATAAAAATAGCCAGTGCAAAAAACTTAGTTGAAATTGGGAACTGGTTTGTATGATGGGTCTGTAGCTTGAATCATGTCAACTGGATTTCTATTTTCTCAGTGGTAACGTTTCGATCCTTATCCAAGAAGCTTCTTCAGTCTTCTGAAGTTTAGCTTCTTGGATAAGGAGCGAAACGTTTCCACTGAGAAAATAGAAATCCAGTTGACATGATTCAAGCTACAGACAATTCCACCTGGATGACTGTGAACCTTCATCGACATTTTGTATGATGGGATTTTTCACATTTAAGGATGTAGCATCCCGATCTCTGGAGAGACTGTGGAGGGTGAGCCTTCTGGGAGCAAATGCCGTACCGAACTTCTCAACAGCATTGTAGCTTCTCAATGGAGACTGAGTAAGAACCCTATGGAATGTCCTACAGATTATATGGATTGTTCCATATTTCAAAGCATATTGTGCTATTCTATGAGACTTGTAAATATCCCACACATTTTTTAAAGTGCATGATGCTTGACTGGTATCCTAATTTTCCCCAGGCAGCTTTGCCAAATGCTCATCAAATTTATTACATTTAATTGAAATTCATGGATTTATGCCTTATGCTACATATATGCTACATAATACTTAATCTGATTCCATAAGCTTTCCAAAAAAAAGTATTTTGACAGACATGCTTCCAGATCCTTGAAATGGTTGGAGATCTTTTCAGAAAAGGTTTCTATATAGATGTAAGAGTAGTTTTTAAATTATTATAGCATACTTACTCCCAAAATCAACCCAAGCATGGGGATTGGGTAATTAATGAGGCTCAGCTGGTTATTATTATTTTAAAGGTTTTTTTATTATTTAGAAAGTAAATACAAAGAATAACAAAGAAAAAGAGAAGAGAAGAGAAAAAAAAGTTTGCATTGATATACAAGAGAAAAGGGAAAAAATAAAAATCAATTAAAACATTATTAAGAAACTTCTTGGTTACAAATTATATTCTTCCCTCTCATTGTGCCCCAACTGATTTTTCTTTTTATCCGTTCAATCGTGTCCAATTCTTGGAGACTGCCTGGACAAGTCCCTGCAGTTTTCTTGGCAAGGTTTCTGGGAAGTGGTTTGCTATTGCTTCCTTCCTAGGGTTGAGAGAGAGTGTCTGGCCCAAGGTCACCCAGCTGGCTTTGTGCCTAAGGCGGGACTAGAGCTCACGGTCTCCCAGTTTCTAGCCTGGTGCCTTAACCACTACACCAAACTGGCCCCAACTGATAATTGCAGTCAATATATTTGTAACCATTACAAATTGTTTCTGATTTCTATTAGCGTCCTTTTGTCTATTTTTTCCCTTAGAAACTGTAAGAATCTAAATTTGCCTTGTTGTTTAATATATGATATCTAAGGGAGCCATTCTTGCTTAAATTTAGTTAAGTTTCTGTTGTGAATGTATATTGTTAATTTTGCCACAGCTGTGTATTCTCCAAGTTTAGCTTCCCTGTCAAATACAGTATCGTTGGCAAAGTGTCTCTTTTCCAATGTTGTGCCAGATTTATCCTTGTGGCCATCAATATGTATCTTAATAAATTATGGTATTTCTTGTTTATATGTTCGGGAACAATTTCTAGCAGAAATACATGAGGTTTCAGTTCAAATTTATTTAGTTTTTTAAATTATACAATATTATGTATTTTTTCCAGTACTTTTGAGGTTTTTTTTTTACATAACCACCCCATGTGAAAAAATGTTCCTTCTTTATCATGACATTTGCAACATTTTCTATTGTATGATTTATCTGATTTGGGTTATTTTTATTTTGAGGTCTTACTCTTGGGCACTGCTTCTTTTTTATTATAATTTTTGCTTATTTATATTGTAGAATTTTACGTTTTGTTAGCTGTCCACTTCAGCGAGTGGGGTGGCTATAAGTCTCAAAATGAATGAATGAATGAATGAATGAAGCCAGCAAACTACTGTACATTATGGGTTGAATGAGGCAATAAACCTAGCTTGATATGATATCCTTATATTGTTAAACTGAAAACTCAAGGGCGGGGAGGAGGATGAGGATGAGAATAATAATAATAATCATAACAATAACAATAACAATAACAGCCTAGTTAGGCATGAGCATGAGCATGCTTGGTGAACACCAAATGCTGATTAACAAGAAAGAACAAAATGGAAAGCTGCCAAGGTGAAATATTATACAGCATCCTATCAAAATATTTTAAGACCCATGTAGCATTGGTGATCATGTGGAATCTTGGACTCATTGGATCATTTAGTTCTGTGACTTTTGTTTATAGTTCCACTTATATTCCTTAGGACACTCTTACAGCTCAAAGGAGTGTGTCACTAATTTCAACTACAGTATGTTGCTTCTGTCAAAAGTTCACCATACTCTGCAGTAAGGCACCAAATGGGTTGGTGCTGTTCAGGTTGAAATAACATCTTTTTTTACAATGCACATAGCAACTTTGGATAAATGTTTGCTTATGACAATAACACAATTCTTCCCCTCTATCCCTTGGCATCTTGTAATAGGACTTGCTTTTGAATTAACTATTACTATTACTAGACTATAACTGAATTAACCGAAAACAAGTAAAAATTATCTGGGATTATTGGAAATGTTGGTCCCACTCAGGCTAATGTTCTGCTAATTTTCAAATTGTAGAAACAGCAGTTATTCCATTGTTTATAACAGAGCTTTCCAAACTGTGTGTGGTGACACAAAAGTGTGTCGCCACACACAGTCTGCTGTGTTGCCACACAACCTGGAAGTGCTGATCATCATCAGCGCTTCCGGGTTTTCCCGCAGCGACACACCAACTGCAGTGCGTAAAACCTGAAAGCGGCAGCAGCGCTTCCGGGTTTTTGCGCGCTGCCGCAACGGCGGCACTTCCGGGTTTTCCCGCGGCGACACACCAACAGCGGTTGGTGTGTCACCGCGGGAAAACTTTGGAAAGCCCTGCTCTATATAATCTCTGCTATTGTAATGTGTGTGTGTGTTCTCTTTGCTGATGCTCATTGTTGCAGTGTCTGGAGAGAATCACCCAGCCTTTTGTCTTGGCCAAAATAAAAGCTGTTTACTTTGAATCCAAGTCTCGACTCAAGCTTCTATTTGGGACTCTGAAACTTGGGTGAAATCTGAGCCTTACAAATCAATCCGGTTGGTGTGTCGCCGCGGGAAAAAATTCGGAAGGCCCTGGTTTATAATTTCTGTAAAGCAAAATATATAGCTTGTTATAGGTCCAAAAATGCCGGCTTTCATTAGTACAGATACTTGCTAAATGCCTTCTAAATAGCAAGGAAGCTTTGTGCTGACTTTAGTTAATATTCTGTGTTAACTGTGTTAAGAATTGGCTCAACCCTTACTTTTTACTTTTTTCCAGGGTTTAAAATTTCTCATGGTTTTTAATGTTTTTCCTTTTTTTATTAACTTGGAGCATATATTTCATCTGAATAATAATCAGAGTAATATGTACTGCCTTGGTGAAGTTTAATTTTTTGTTATTTTTGGGACATCTTCGGATGCTTACATTTTTTTTTCATGACTTGTTTAGCAGGATGTAAAAAACTTCTTTGAATTGAACTTTACCTCTGATGACTTCATGGGCACATCGTTGCAATTTTCTTGGCAGTGGTGTAGAAGACGTTTTCCACTGCCACCTTCTGAGTTGATTTTTTTACTTCCCAGTTTAGCCTTCAATCTTGGTATTCCCTGGTAGTCTCCCATCTAAATACCAACCAAACCTGACCCTGCTTAGCTTAGCAAGATGACAGGAGGGTTTATTTATGCGTCTGGTGCACTTTACAATTCAGAGGAGTGGGAGAAATGTTCTCTGTTGTGATCCCCGTCAACTTGTGCTGTGAAGCATTTTGAACATTCTGTTTTTTTTCCAGAAATACTCTATTTTAATGAGTTGGTTTATTTTGTCCTGGTGCAGATGTCACTATTTTACAATCACAATCTCCTTTCCAAAACATTGGGATTGACTGATTCATGTGATTTTTCCCTACCTTAATCCAGAGGAACTTTAGGCATTTATGTATTATATGATAAATATCTATGTTTATCAACAAGGTAACTTGTAATCTAAGTGGAGAAATGGTGTTTGAAAATACAGTAATAGTTGAATCAAGGGACAGATTTTTATTTACGTATTTATTGGAGGCATTTGCTTAAGGCTTGTATTAGCTTTTTGTGTAATGACAAAAATGTTGTTTTTAATTCTGTTAATTGGATTTACCAAAGTTTTCCCATCTCTACTGCATTTGAAAAACTGGAGTTTAAACTTTGCTGTTGAAATAAAAAATGACAAACTGTTTAATTCTGATGCACTGAAAGTTTCTTGTGGTGGAATTTGATAGAAAGTGATAGAGAATTAAAATTATTGTGAGATTAATTTTGCACATTTAAATATTGGGCAGATAAATTAACAGATATTCATTCAGATTCCAAAGTAGGTGTTTTAAGATTTTTAATATTGTGCACATCCTATGTGAAAGAATTTGAGAAAACTAGGTGTTTTGCATGAATTATTTTCTAAGACAAAAAAGGGTGTGGTGTGATAATATATATGTTCCATCACAGAAAAATGTAGGGTTCCCATCATTCTTGTCAGTGGATGCTTATGTGTCAGTTTGATCAGGAACAAAACCCAGAGCATTTCTAATCAGGTGGTCTAATACTGAGTTAGATTAGAAGTGGCCTTACTGAGTCTAAAGTAGGGGTGCACAAAGTGTGGCATGGGGCCACAGGCAGCCTGCCAACACCCCTTTAATGGCCTCCAAAGTCCCCTTAGACTGGCTGAGGTCAAACATTTTGGCTTCCTTTTTGTACTTACGCAGTTGGGGGAATGCAGAAGTTTAAGGCATACAATTCATCCCTTAAACCTTAAATCCTCTCAAAATGGATCCTTGCACACCCACTTCTGGAGTGTGGTCTTTGATATACTGACTACATCTGGTATGGTCCTGGAACCAACACCTAAGCACATATTCTTGATCTGAAGCAACTTTCTGTTTTCTTCTATTATGTAATTCTGTTGGATACAGTATGTGCCAGAAGAAACAGAAACAATGTGCTTGTGATTATGGGGTTACACCAATTCCTGATAGATATATAGAGGCAAACCAAAATAAAGCCTGCTTTATTGATTACTTAAAGGCATCTTGTATTAGTATAAATAACATTCTGTCTTTGTAAAACATTGAGGTCGGGTATTGAAATTTGTAAGTGATTCTGTGTCTATGAATAGACAATGTGGTGCCATGAACTTAATGATTTTTTGAACTTGGAAATATTGGAATATTGCCACACTTGTGTCTTCTCCAGTGTTGGAGTTACCTGTGATAATATTTTTCATTCAAAGCATGTAGATGCTTAGGTGTTGATATATCACAAAAGATGCTAGGCCACTTATACATCATCAAAAGGAAAAAGTGCATCAGCAAAGCACAAGACAAAAAGACAGAACTATTGTACCAAGTTATATTTACAGTATGGGTAGAAAGGTTGTCTTTAATTTAGAAAGAAATATGGTACTTCTCATCATGGTGGGGAAGAGATGATCTGTATACCTGCTTAATTTGCTGTCCAGATGCTAATCTTGGATATAGAACTTCAAGACCTTGGGTTTTTTACAGTTGCCTAGTTAGAGGCACACTGTCTAAAACTGATCAAAGGGTCCTTTATTAAGGTTTTCTAAGTGTTGACTTGGAGATTTCTGGGGTAGTTCCATCAAGGCAGGATTTAATGATAAAAGCCAAGGCTTTGCTTAGCTGAATGAGCAGAAAGTGTCCGATTGAGAAGCAGAGATGGCTTCTACTACTTTGGAGTGGATATATGAAATCATGTAAAGGATGGAGGCAGAAAACAATTATTTATTTATTTATTTAATTTATAATTAACTCTGGAGTCTAACATTACCTGAATAGTTACCCTACAATCCCCTCTTTCTCTTTTAATTTGGTTGGTTTATTTATGTGATTATGATATTTGCCTTCCTGTTTGTCTTGGCATATGAACATTGAAGTTTAATGAACAAATGCATCCAAGACTCAATTATTTTGTTAATGAACATTTATAGTCCTTCTGACTTGTGCAAACAGTATCTCTCTCTCTCACTAGCAGCCAAAACAAGGCTTCCTACATCATTATTGTGATTTGTATACAGCTCTAGTTGTTAAGATGAATAATTTCTTTGCAGAATACAAAAACTTCACTTCTGTAGGATTTAAATCAAATTGTTCCAGCAGATTCTTTGAGACTTTTTTCCCCTTACCATTACAAAAAATCTATATAGAGATATAAAATAGAATGTTTTAATTTTTTGAAACAGCTTTGGATATTAATCATTTAGTGACTGTTCTTGTGCAAACATACATTTGAGTTGCAGACTGTATATATGTATCTTTGGTTTGACTGACTTCTTGGGGCACTGAACATCAATATTTGAGCTTTCATGTTTAAAACATGGGCCTCATTCTTTCCTGGATTCTCTTGCAGCAAATAATGCTTTACTGGGAAGGGAAGCTGGAATTGCTGTAACATGGCTCCTGGCATGCCTTCTCTACTGCTGTCATGAGTTTGTACCAGATACAGTGATTAGACTCTGCATTCCACAGAAGACTCAAGAAGGTTAGATAAATAGATTTATTGTAGAGAATTACAAAGCCATACATTAAAAAAATTGTCCATCCAACAATATCCAGGAATCTTGCTCTTTATACTGTATCTGTTAGTCTCAGGTTTGAATCATGTGTCTCTTCCTTCCACCTTTTTGAGTCAACAGCTATGTCTACTACCTGTCCCTTGCTCACAAATTGGCTTTGGCGTGAGAAGGAAGGATTCATTTCTCCATCAGCATCAACCCTTGTAAGCACACTTATGCTAGAAACCACCATGTGGAACTTCCAAGAGTCTTTGTAACCTCCTTGTCTGGTGATTTCCTGAATGTTAGCTGAGTATCTCAAGCCAGTTGATGGTGAGGAAGGAAATAAAAACAAAATTAATTTTGAAAGGAGGAACCAAAAGGAAGTATTCCAGAATACATTAGCTTAAGCAAGAGTCATGGATGTTTTTCAGTTTCTTCCAATGTGGCCCAGGTACATATGATGAAGGATGAATTTATGTCTTTTGATTTTCTGCCATCATTCCATGATGTAATTTCATTGTTAAATGGAAAAAAAATTCTCTATAAATTGGGAAAAGTATTTTGAGACAAAATGTCTTACAAGCATATTTCGTGAGATGGTCAAAGAACTTCTATAAAGTGAATAGGACTAGTACCATGGTCTTGGTAATATTACTCAGACATGCATTCAGCATGCTTGAATATTTTGTGTCAGATGGCATTCACAAGTGCTTTTAATATTGACTTATATGCTAGTGTTGTTTTTCTAAAAAAGAAAAAAAAAGAAATATAGTTTGCAATTAATCTAATTACCCTCACAGGAATAGAAGAGAAGTTGACTAATTTGGGGGCAAGCCATTACAAATATTCAACCATACAGAACAAGATGCAGTAAAACTTGTTGAATAGGGTAGGAAGAAGATTGTAAATGAAACTGTAGGGTTTGCTGACTGGGACTTAATTGTGAATGAATTTTATCAGATGTGTTCGGCCATGTGGAAGGACCTTGGTAAATAAAGTAGGGCTGTATTAAGCCCCATGTGGAACCACTCCTCCAATTTCACTTTCGGGGAATTACAGAAATTGAAAACACTTAGGGGTTCCTCTCTGGAAACAGCCTATCAGAAGTTTTAACATACAAAAAATCCTGGCTAACTGAGGGAAAACACTTTTATGAAATTATCAGGGCAATGAAAGGAATGAGAAATAATTGCTGGATTTTAATTAGCTTCACAAACTCATGCTTTTTGGCACGGTGATAAGAAGGCACAAAATGGATAATGGAACTGTGCGGATATAGTCAGGAATATTCATAATTGGATTCTCTCATCCTCTTGCAATGATTATGTAAAAAGACTTTAGCAATTTGAATCTCTAAGTTCAATCAGGCAAAACCTATAGTTACAGACACATTTTTGTATCAGATCTTGGTTCTGTACATAACTGTGCAAATCTCAGCTAAATATGCTTCCTCTGATAATCTGTAATACAACAACCATGTCAGAAATTAGAAGGTTAAATATTAAGCATGACAGCAAATCGTTGTTTTATTTATTTGTCATATTTCTCTACCGCCCATCTTGTATACAACGACTCTGGGTGGCTTGTTCATGCTTTAGTGCTTGAAGCATAAAATAGATGGACTTGATAATGCATATAATACTGTTTATGTTTGATAGGATTTGCAAGATTAATGAGAGAAGGCATTCTATAAATTCTTATTTATACTGAAACATAATGCCCACCATACTATTCCCTTTTGGGATAAGCAACATTACGCAAAGCACAGAAAGGGGTTAGCAACCTATATTGTGTTAATCAGAAATCTTTAGTCTAAAGCTGAATAGAGATTTTTGGTTTCTTTTTCAAAAATCGATGTAATGCCATAACTACATAATAATATATTGGAAGTTTTTATGGTATCTCAGATTCTATCTTTATCCGTTTGCATTTCATTAATTGTACTTTGTTCTCTTATTTCTTTTATATATTTTGTATTTCCCTTTGGGTGTATTCTTTTCTAAAAAGATTTAATAAAAAAAATGATAAAAAACACAGCACAGAAAGGAGTAAGAATTAGTTAGATACCAGTCTTAAAGGTATCAGATAAGAAAAAGCAAACATAGCTAAATCTAGTTTATTCCAGCATCACTCTTTACACATCTCCATATCTTTTTAACCTTCCACATTCATTCAGCTCCCATTTATTCTTGCCCCTATCTCTTCTCATTTTACTGTAGACACTTCTTAAGTATCCTATTCCCAGTGCATTCAACCTATTTTTATGTTTCTCTTGACATACCCAACCCTTAGTCCTACGTATATGCCAAAGTGGGCATAAGCATGCACTTATACACAGCTTCTTTTGACACATATTCATGCCATGCAACAGACCACACATAACCCACTATCTTTCCACCAGCATTTGCCTGTCTTAAGATTTCTCCATTTTCCTGTCTTTAGTAATGTTTACCCAGGGTAGTCAGATTCATCTACTTACTCAAGTTCTTTACCATTTATTGCTTACTCCTTTTTTCTGTCAAGCAGAACCATCTTACTTTTTCTGACATTCCTCTTTAGAGATGAATCCCATACATATGTATTTCAGATGGAACAGCTTATCTGCTGCAAATCATTCAGGTTCTAAGCCAAACAACCTGGCATTGTCTGCATCCAAAGTACAAATTAAGAATGTTACATATTTATCCCTGAAATGCATCTCTGGCTCTTTCATTGGCACCATTCACCGAAGCATAACATACAACTGTCATTCAAAATTAAGCCTACATCTTCACTTCCCTGCATGTATTAATCAACTCCAGTCCACAAATTCAGACCACCTTCTTTCAGATCTATGACATCCTTCCCTTTTCTCTTAAATAACCATACATTTATGTATTTATTTATTTACAGGTTTTTTTAATGCCATCGTGTTTGACTATCACTTCCCTTGGTTTATACATAAAAACAATAATATACAACCAATAATAAATATCTACTTTTCGTTTTTCATTTCATTTGTTAATTCAGTCTCTTTAGTATTACTTGTCTTACATTCCAAGTCACAGTCTTCCCTACGTCATGGTGGTCACCAGATGGGCCCACATATAATTTCTACCACTGATCACTGCTTTAATGAACTGAGACTTATGAATAACACATTTCAGGGAGGTAGAAAAGATGCAGCCTAGGTTATTAGCTTTAGTTGAAACCCATGCTATGTGCAGCATTCTCTGCTAACAATGAGAACATGCTGGGCAATTCTGGCACCTTTTGGCCAGTATGTCACAAGCACAACCAAAGCTCAGTTTTTACCCCAAGCATACTCAGACTATTCTATGCAAGCTGTCATCTGTAATATAGACACTACCTTGCAAGCCAACATGCTGTTGCATGGCATCCCACCAGGTAGGAGGTGTATGCATTATATTGACATATATAGTCTCTACAGTATTTGTCAAAGGACCTGGAAAAGCAATAATTTTAGCCACAATTTGCAAATGTTCCTAAGCATCTTTTTAGATGCTTCTTTCTCCTACCCATGTTATACTGCCCCTCCACTTAATTTTTCCCCCCAAGGCTGAAGCAATAAAAGGTGTAAAGCTTATAAGATAGAGGTCTCATTTTTATGTCCTGTAATGCTTTGCAGCGATGGCTTCATGGAGACATTGTGGGAAATCAGAGTGGAGACTAGATCCAATTGCTTTATGTTGCCAAGAATGCTTCTTGGGCTACTATCTGTTTCTTCTACAGGTCATTGATGAAGAAGATGAGTTAGCAGGACAGTTTGTCCATACCCCTTTTGAAGTTAGAGACAGCCATGCAACAGGCACGGACTTCTTTTGTTGCATGTGTTTATATGCATTGTGTAATTTCAGCTTTACAGATTAATTGTATGCATGTCTACTTGGGTAAGCGGGGCATGGTGGCTCAGCGGGTAAGACGCCAGGCTTGTCGATCGGAAGATCGCAAGTTCGGAGGTTCGAATCCCTAGCCCTGCGTGACGGAGTGAGCTCCCACACTTGCCCCAGCTCTTGCCAACCTAGCAATTCAAAAGCATGCAAATGCAAGTAGATAAATAGGTACCACTTCGGTGGGAAGGTAACAGCGTTCTGTGAGCGTCATGCCGGCCACATGACCGTGGAAGCGTCTTCAGACAACGCTGGCTCTTCGGCTAACAAACGGAGATGAGCACCAGCCCCTAGAGTCGGACACGACTGCACAAATGTGCGAGGGGAACCTTTACCTTTTACTACTTGGGTATGCCTACAGAATTCAGTAACACTTTCTAGTAATTGGGTATGTGTATTTATGTATTTATAAAATCACAAAAAACACACAAAGTGGATTGGCATCCCAGTCTTATTAAAATCGATGGGATTTTCCTTTGAGAAAACATAGTTAAGACTTCAATCTAAAAATGGACTCAAACTCTACAACTTATTAACACACATACATAAATACCTAGATGTGAATGAGTATGCAATATATCAGTAGCAACGGGTGCTTTCTTCTATGTGTTTGTGACTCAGTTAGCGCCTACTTCCTTGATTTTCCTCTATTTAAGTTACTTTGGCAAGATGTGTATGTACAATGCTAGCCAGAACTTGGATGGACCTAGTATTTCATTAGTTTTTATGAAAGGAGGACATTGAAGAGGCTGTGTTGGCTGGTAAATTGCCTTGCAAGCGATCCAGTTTCTAGTCAATGAAAGGGTTCTGTTGATACCAGTCCCTGTTAATGTTTGCACCCAATAGATGTCACTTATGCATTCATGGTGTAGAAAAGGTTCAAATATATTCCACAGGCTGAATTGACATAGTACAAATGTGTTTTCCAGGGTGGATCCATTTAAAATCATTATTTCCTTAAATAGATGAGAGGGAGGAGGAGGAAGGGGAGGAGGAAAGGGTAATTTCAATAATTGATTAATCAATTAAATCAGTTTTCTCACTGAAAATAATTTGCATAATGATGCAGATTACATATGGATTGATCCAGGGTGGCATGTGTATTAATAGGAGGGGGAAAACCCTGGTAGACTGGGATTAAATAAAATCCTGGGTTTATCTGAACTTTCCTAAGGAATAGATTCTGCTATGTCGGGGTCGGGGGAGGGGGAGAGGCCGCCTACGGAACGATCAGATAAAAGAGAAAGGAGCCCACAACTGAGTAACGACAGAGAAAGAAACTTACTCATCAGGCAGTAAATAGGGACGGTGGGAGATTTCTACTTTCAGACTTGCAAGATTCTGTTAATGTAGCCTTACAATAAAGGTGAATTAGCTCATCTTGTTGTGTTTCCTGTTTGGTTTACCTGGGAGGGCTGACACTGGGGGGACAGGGGCAGGATCAAAACTGTTGGCTGCAGCTGTATGATGCCCTGTTTGTACATGCATCAGTGCTTTGTCGTCATCATAAAAAAACTATTTTATGAGGCAATTCTTTTCACTGTAGCATCATTTTGGATCGTTTTAACCTCATCAGCACTACTAGTTTTGCTGTACAATTTGCATTGCTTTTGTTCTCAAGAACTGTGGTTGGCTTGGGAAAGCTTCTCAGTTGTTTAGGCAGCTTGGTAGGCAAATCCTGATCTTGCTGCAAAAGTTGTTGTTGAGCTTGGCTCCTCAAGAGCTGAAAAATAAGGAACACGTAGTAACACTTTACGAAAATAACCTATTGCTTATATGAGGACATGAGAAGACCTTTATTCTGTTCCATATTCAATTTATCAAAATTAATATATTTATATGCATCTTTTAAAAGTAAGTTGTTACTAGAATTCACGAGTTACTGTCAGATTATGCTGACGTTGATGGGACGTACTCGTGAGAACTAATTATATCACAGATCTCAATGGTGCCTTTTCCTTCTCCTCTCCTCCTCCAGAAAGATGTCACCCTTCAAGATAGACCAGGTCAGGAAACAGACACCACTAGAAATACTGGAACTCTTCTTTATTGATTAAAGCCTATAACAGAATATTAAAAGCTTTTAAAGCTGTCAATCTTTCCCATTCCTTCTTTCTTCTACCAAAGAAAGTCAAGGCTGGGCATTTTTAAATTTCTTTTTCTTGCTTTCTTGTTTTCCCAGGCTAACTTCTCATTTTATTAACTGTCTCCACATACCTTCTCCAAGGTCATCTCTGTGTTTTTCTGTAGTAGGTGGCAAACTACTTCTGTATCATGCCAAGAAACTGCATGGATGTTAGGAGCTGAGTTTTACTTGAAGGAGATTTTGGTCTTGTGTTACTAAATCTGGACCAGAGATTGTTACTGTCAATTCAAAGGACAAAATGAAAGCTTTCTCACTGCTTTCCTCTTATTAGATAAGAAACGACATGTTATTTATAATGTTGCCAAATTTTGCATGACAGCAATCAAGGTTATCAGACTGGACATGGGCAAACATATTAAAATTTTCTTTTTTAACCATTATTATTCACTGGACATTGTTTTAATTGTCTAGTTACCCTTTATTGATCAAACCAGTCATCTATTTGTCTCTTTTTATGGATTTTTAATGATTTGATCAAATTCTAGTAGTTTGTCATAAAATTTACTGGGAGATCATTGGTTTATTGAATAGATTTTAATATTTTAGTATGTTAATATATTACCAGTTTAGTGTTCTAGCACCCAAGTAAGTATACTTCTTAGCAGAAATTTATTATTAATAATATTAATACAGTACTTTATCTCTTAACTTTGATTTTTCTTAATATCCTATTAACTAGGACGGTGCGGTGGTGTAACGGTTAAGACTACTGACTGTTGGATGAAAGGATGGCAAGTCGGCAGTTCGAGACCTGGAAGCACCGTGTAACGGGGTGAGCTCCCGTTCTTGCCCAGCTCCTGCCAACCTAGCAGTTCGAAAGCACGTAAAAATGCAAGTAGATAAATAGGTACCACTCTGGTGGGAAGGTAACAGCATTCCGTGCACCCTGGCATTTAGTCATGCTGGCCACATGACCACGGAAGCGTCTATGGACAACGCTGGCTTCCTTGGCCGAGAATCGGAGATAAGCGCTGCCCCATAGAGCCTGATAGGACTGGAAGGGGAAACCTTACCTTACCTTATCCTATTAACTACCCTTATATTCTTCTTTAGCCCACTTTATTTGTATTTTATTTGCATTGTATTCAGACTCAGTAATCTTCTCTTTCTGCTCCTCTTAATTCCTTTTTCATTTTACCAACTTTTGATATGAAGCTGTACAAAATATTGGTCAATGAACATCATAAAAGTTTTGAACTTTGGCAAGAGACTGTTACTGAGGCCAGCAATTAGGTTACTGAATTGCTGATTCTTGGAAATCCTTCCATAAGATCAAAGTGGAATTTTTATATTGCTTATATTCTACCTCTTTTGTCTGGTTTAGCTTGTATGGTCTTTTCTGCACTCTTAATTCTATCAGTACACTGACAGCTAAATTTTTGGGTGCCATGTACAGTAGTTTAAAAGTTACATTTTTTTAGATTAAGTTTATTATCTAAGTTGTTAGGCATATAAGTAAAGGTAAAGGTTCCCCTCGCACATTTGTGCAGTCGTGTCCGACTCTAGGGGCCGGTGCTCATCTCCGTTTGTTAGCCAAACAGCCAACGTTGTCCGAAGACACTTCCACGGTCATGGGGCCTCATGACGCGCGCGGAACGCTGTTACCTACCCACCGAAGTGGTACCTATTAATCTACTTGCATTTGCATGCTTTTGAATTGCTAGGTTGGCAAGAGCTGGAGCTAGTGCGGGAGCTCACTCCGCATGCAGGGCTAGGGATTCGAACCTCTGAACTTGCGATCTTCCTTTTCCCCCCCCAAATTTTATTAGAGTTTTAAATATACATAGTTAAAAGTGTGAAAAAGAAAAAGAAATAGAAATAGAAATCAAAGAAAGAAGTAAAAGTGTATAGAAAAGTAAAGAAAAAAAGAAAAAGGTAAGACATAAATATAGTCAACTTCCGATTTATCTCTGGTCTTAATAATTAAAAAAAAAGTTTTCTTACATGCTAGTTCTATATATAACATACAAAAACATTTCCTGTCTAATATATCAATCCATATATATTTTAATCTTCAAAGCCCCAAATAAGCTTTGCTCCACCTGCATGTTGCAAATAATCCATTAATGGTTTCCATTCTTTAAGATAGTAACAGTTTGAGTTTTCTTTTAATAAACATGTCAATTTGTCATTTTCTGCCATATCCATCAATTTTAACATCCAATCTTGTATCGTAGGTAAAATCTGGTTTTTCCAATTTTGAGCATATACAAGTCGTGCTGCAGTAACCATATATTGCATAATTCTTACAAATTGTTTTCCCATTTGTTCTTCCCATATTCCTAATAAAAATAATTCTGGTTTAAATGGGACTCGAATTTGTAAAATATTTTGCATTAGTGAATGTATCTGAGTCCAAAACTTCTCTGCAATTTCACAAGTCCACCACATATGATAAAAAGAACCCTCTTTTTTTTTTACATTTCCAACACAAGTTGGAAACATTTCCATACATTTTTGCAAGTTTTTGTGGAGTCATATACCATCTATACATCATCTTATAAAAGTTTTCCTTCAGATTATAACACAAAGTAAATTTTAACCCTTTGTTCCACATATCTTCCCATTGCTGCATTTGTGTATTATGTCTAATATTTTTTGCCCATTTTATCATACAATTTTTGACTTGTTCCTCTACCATTTCTCCTTTTAACAATAATTTATACATTTTTGCAATTAAATGGTCATCTGTCTCACATAATTTCTCGAATTCCGATTTAGTTTGTTCAAATTCAATTTTTTTTTTTAATCTAATTTAATTTTTTCTACAAGTTGCATATATGAAAGCCATTGGAATGTATATCCTTCTAGGGCAAGTTCTTCTTTTGTTTTAATTATATATTGTCCTTGTTCTTTCTTTAGAAAGTCTTTGTAAGTCAGCCATTTATCTTTATTTCTTACTTCTGTTCTATGAAATGCTTCTGAACTTGTGATCTTCCGATCGACAAGCCTGGCGTCTTACCCGCTGAGCCACCACGCCCCTTGTTAGGCATATATATATTGCTAATATTTTGAAGCTCTAACTATAGAGAGCCAGTTTGCTCTAGTGGTTAAGGCAACGGGCTAGAAACCAGGAGACTGAGTGTTCCAGTCCTGCCTTAGGCATGAAAGCCAGCTGGGTGACCTTGGGCCAGTCCCTTTCTCTCAGCCCAACTCACCTCACAGGGTTGTTGTTGTGGGGAAAATAGGAGGAGGAAGGAGTATTAGGTATGTTCGCCGCCTTGAGTTATTTATAAAAATAATAAAGGCGGGAGAGAAAATAGATAGATGATAGATAGATAGATAGATAGATAGATAGATAGATAGATAGATAGATAGATAGATAGAACATGGTATTTTCTTAAAACACACAACCTCTGAGTTGTCGGAACTATCTTTATGTTGAAGATTTTTGTGTACCTTCTGATGAAATGCCAAAGAGATGTAAGCTCTGAACCATCGCTGTTTTCTTGCTCCTAGGAAAATGATGCTTTAGCAATGGGAAATTCCAAGTGTTATCTATCAGGGATTGACAGTCTTTGCAGGTCAAGATCTATGCTTAATGGAGTTTGGGGACAGGAACAGGGGCTGCACTGCATGTGTTGATAACACAAAATGAGCTTATTATGCAAAATATTTTTTTCTTGTGAAGTTAAGGTTATTTCAACCTGGTATTTCAGTTTTTTTCTGTATTGAACTACAACCCTTATCTTCTCTAGATAAGGTCCATGGTTAACGCTAGTGTTACTACAGAAGCCTGCTGCCCCTTCCCTGAATGATAACATTCTGGGAAATAAAGATAGATAATGGAGTCCTTGGTGCTCTCTGAGCCTTGCTGTTTTCTTGCAAACGTTTCATTGCCAGGCTAGGCAACATCTTCAGTGCGAAAAGGGAGTGGAACTTGCTCTCTGTTTATATACCCTGGCTTGTCCTGCCTGTGTTGGTGGGGGTGTTGTACTCTCCTTGGTAGTACCTTGATTAGGTTGTTGTTTGCTGCTTGGTTGATTGACTGAGTTGATAGTTCCTTGATTAGGGTATATTGTGCTGTTTGATTGTTCCTCTGGTGCTAATCCTGGTGTTAATCTTTGCATATCTGGGTGATGATTGCTGGCAAAGCGGTGTTCTGGTCTTCTGGCTTTTCTATTGTCTCTTATGAATGGTATGTAAATGTTGTTTACCTCTATGTGTCTGTTGATGGCTGCTTTGTCTGAGTGCCAAGCTTCCAGGAATTCTCTAGCGTTTTTGGATTTGGCTTGGTTTAAGATAGATAATCCTTACATGTTGCAGTAATTTTCTGGTTTAGTTCATCCAGGCACAATTGTGTTTATCATCAATACCTGATTTATTTAAGGTTTTCCACTTCTGGATGCTTGTATTGAAGGTGAGTTTTCCCACTACAGTATAACTCCCTGAACATTATGTGTGAGGGATCTAATACATATCTCCCAGTCCTCCTTCATTTTTAATGTTTTGATTAATAGTAAAATAAAATAATTGTATTTTTATTGTAAAATAAAAAAGCTATTAATATTTTTACTGTGGAAAAGATGAGACATTTTATAATTGGCTACTGGTGATTTGTTAATTCTGGCAATTTAATTTGATGTCTGAACATCTCTAAAAAGCACTGCCAATAAACCCCCCCTTTTGATGTTTTAACTGAATTACAATGGAATAAACAACTTGCTTTTCAGAACATTTTTCTCCTCTCTCTCTCTAAAGACAACCATTCTGATCAACCTTCTTGCTGAATTCTTTGTGAAACAATGTTGGCACAATGATGAAAAAGGGTTTAAGAAAAAAGGTAAAAAAAGGTAAAGGTTCCCCCCGCACATTTGTGCAGTTGTGTCCGACTCTAGGGGCCGTTGCTTATCTCCGTTTCTTAGCCGAAGAGCCAGCATTGTCCAAAGACGCTTCCATGGTCATGTGGCCACATGACGCACGTGGAACGCTGTTACCTTCCCACCGAAGTGGTACCTATTAATCTACTTGCATTTGCATGCTTTCGAATTGCTAGGTTGGCAAGAGCTGGGGCAAGTGTGGGAGCTCACTCCGTCACGCGGGGCTAGGGATTCGAACCTCCGAACTTGCGATCTTCCGATTAACAAGCCTGGTGTCTTACCCACTGAGCCACCACGCCCCTTTAAAAAAAAAAAAAGAGCCAACATTAAACTTTTTGGTAATGTTGAAATGTCCCTTTATCTGATTGCTTGAAGGCAATGCATTGCTTGTCCTAAGAAGCAGTTTCCTTCTGGGAGATGTCTGTCTTTCCATTACAAGCTGGCCCAGTGCTTGGAGGGTCCAGCTGTGGCACTGTGGCTGCAAAATTTGGAGGTGCCAAAACCCAAAGGTCCACCAGGTGGTGGAAGAGTTGGGGTTTTCTGAATCTGTCAGCGGTCACCCAGATTTTCGCTACTCAGATTTATTAATTTATTTAGCAATTATTTATAGAGCACCCATTTCCCAAAGGACTCAAGGCACTTTGTTATGCAATAAAAAAAATACAGCAATTAAAAGCCACTGAGAATCTAACTACGAAGGCAACCCAGTGCCGTGTTCGCCGAAATGCTCTATGGAATAAGAATGACTTTTAGAGCTTCCTAAAAACTAGGAAGAGCTAGTTTGGTCTAGTGGTTAAGGTAATGGGCTAGACACCAGGAGACTGAGAATTCTAGTTCCGCCTTAGGCATGAAAGCCGGCTGGTTGACTTTGGGCAAGTTACTCTCTCTCAGCCCTAGGAAGGAGGCAGTGGCAAACCATTTCTGAAATCTTGCCAAGAAAACTGCAGGGCAGTCACTGAGGATTGGACACAATTGAACGGCAAACCCCTCCTCCCCCAAAATTAGGAGGCATAAAGTTCATGTAGGGTGGGCTGAGCAATATAGGACTGTAAAGGAAATAACTAGCATTTTTAATTGGACCCAGAAACAAAGCAGGAGTCAATGTAGCAACTGCAGTACATACTGTAGGTGTTAATGCTGCTGAATCAGCTTCCTTACATCAGCGGATAATTGCTTATTTTGGACTAGCTAAAACTTCTGAATCCTCTTCAGTGGCAGCCCCATGTAGAGGGTTTTATCGTAGTCTGGTACAAGATGATGAAAAAAATCAGGAATCTGGTAGCACCTTTTTCGACTAACAAATTTTATTAAAAGGCATAAGCTTTTGTGAGCTGTGGCTCACTTCATATTCTCTTGCTTGTATTTATCTTCTGTTCTGGTCAGATGGGCATACTTCCAGACCAAATGGGAAAGAATTTTGTTGAAATGCTGGAGTACTTTTGCCAGTCAATACAGAAATTAGTGGTTTTAACTCTTCATTCTTATCTTCTTCTCCGTTGTGCATGATCCACTTGCTTGTTTTGTGAAAAAGTCTATAATTTTAAATCGACTCATATCCAATATGATGAGCGGGTTGTGTTAATACTTATTTTAAAAATATTCTGAGATACAGCATGCATTCTAACTGGAGCAGGGAAGGGAGAGTAATGAGCAACAGCACCTTACAGCAATTATTTTTGAGTTCTACCTCTAAAAACTAATGCCAAGGATGGAAATTGTTCAGAGTGGTTAATCTGCCCTTTGCACATTTATTCCTCTTTAAATTACTTCTTTACCCAGTGGGAGCCTCGAGTGCACATCTGCTCTCTGGCATTTTGGTTTGCAGTGCCGGAGGCATGGAAGATCATTTTGCAATGCGAGATTACGGGGAGTCATGAGACACTGACTTGCAGTATATTTTTCATTAGATACGGTTGACTCTAGGGGGCAGAAAGTATGTGTGTGTATGTATGTATTACATTGTATGTGTTAGGAATATTGCATAAGTTTAAAGGTAGATGTAGGTATCCAAGAGAAGAAATAATAGACTGCATAATTAGGAAGAGGTGACAGAGTAGGCCTACTAAAGAGATATACTTTGTTTAACAGGAAACCAGTGGCTTAAATCTGAGTTTGATTTTCTTGAAAAGCTTTGTTGATTGAGTTTTATTAAAACCGCCCAGAGTCTCCTTTGGGGGAGATGGTGCGGTGATAAAAGTCGAATAAATAAATAAATAAAAAAACATAAATAAGTATCTATGCTAGAATTTTCGTTGTTGACCACAGTTGTACTTCCTGGGCTGTATCAAAGGGAGGACTTTTTAAATCAAAGCTAGACCTTTTCCCAGCAGTATGATGGAACAGGTCTAATGCCTGCCTGTGCAGAGGCCTTTGAGGATATTTTTCTAGATGTTCTACTACCTGCTGGATCCCTAGAATGAGTTTAATAACCAGATGTGTTTTTTTGTTTGTTTAATTCAAATGTGAGGCTGCCCAACTCCATGACTCTGGGCAGCTTAGAACTAAAAAAGAAAACGACATACAGTATATAGAAAGAAAAACCCAGTGGACCAGAAGGCTACGCATTACCAATGAAAAACCAAAACAATAGGGACTCGGCAACCATCCTGTCCCTGGATTTGTGAGACCAAGATTTTAATGATCTTCTGAACATCATTAGGGTGGGAGGTATACAAACCTCTGAGGGAGCTGTACAAATCTTGGTTTTTTATTTAGAAAATCTATATAGCCAGCCATCTACCCGGGGAACTTTGGGCAGTGAGGAGAAATAAAGACATCAAACCAAACCATGCCAATCTATTTGAAAGAAACTGGGTCTGGTATAGTAACAGAATGGTGGATGATGTTGCTTGGCAGCTGTCAGGTGCATCCATGTTTTCAGGAAGCAGGGTAGATCTGGAGCAGGCTAGGCAAATTTCACACTATAATTTTATTTTCCCCAATGCTCTAACATTGCATCTTTTAATTCTGCAAGAGAAGACTGGAGATGAAAGATGACAGGGAATTTGCGGGGGGGAGGAAAATCAATTTAATCAGTGGACCTGCTGCTGTTTAACTGTTTTCTTTTGTTCTGCTTCATCTTCACAGTCCCACTCATGGACTTTTTAACATTCTGTGGCATTTCTGAAGATTTTACCAGATTGAAAGGATTTTTCTTTTATAATGTAATAAATAGAATTGGAAAGCTGAATTTGAAGTTCTAGTTGCTTTGCACAGTGTCTGCAGGTCATTGGAACTTAATATACAGGCATCAAATGAATGTTAGCTTAGGAAATGACAAAGAATGCCCTTTTTAAAAAGATGGATAGCGCTATAACCATATAACAAAGGATATGAGATGTTCAGGATCTGGCTTCCCAACATGCCTGCAGACATCTCCCTTTGTAAGCACCAGCCTCCCCACCTCATCTAAATTTTTACATCTAAAATGCTTTTAATTGAAAGAGAGAGAGAGGCCAGCACACTGCAAAGCAGCATGTGAACATTATCTTCATTTCCAAGAAATGCTTCTAAGCCCCAAATGGCACCTATCAGCTTTCAGAGAAAGTAAAAATGGACAACTGCAGCACAGTGCTTTGCTTGGAAGTGTGTCCACCTTCCAGAAAAGAACAAAGTTGGACTTTGAAGAAGCCGGATAGGAAGAGTATTGATGCTTTTGAATGTTGGTGCTGGAGAAGACTCCTGAAAATACCGTGAACAACCAAGAAAACAAATGGATCATCGAACAAATCAACCCAAAGTTCTCACTTGAGGCACAAATGACGAGGTGCAAATTATCCTACTTCAGACATATTATGGGAAGACCTGGCTCTCTGGAAAAAGCTTTAATGCAGGGAAAGGTAGAAGGAAAGAGAAGAAGAGGATGACCAGCAGCAAGGTGGATGGACTCAGTTACAGGGATGATGAGTGTACCATTGGAAGACCTTAAAGACCAGGTTAGGGACAGATCATCATGGAGAAAGTCTATCTATGTGGTCACTAAGAGTCGACAACAACTTGTTGGAACATAATCAATCAAACCAGGAGTAGGAAATGTCTGGCAAGAGGGCCTGGCAAACAGCATTCTGATATATGGGAGCTTTCTAATTATATATGTCTCATATAGCAGCCATTTTGCATGTTGCTCCAGTTAGTTTAGTATGATTTATTTTACTAGGGATGTTTCATATTGAATTGTATTGTGTTACTGCTAAGAGTCCATTGATTATGGTAGCATAATCAATCAATCAATAATTTAAATAAATAAAAGAATAAATAAAAGAATGAATGAATGAATGAATGACCCAGTTTGGTCGAGTGGTTAAGGCTCCAGGCTAGAAACCAGGAGACCATGAGTTCTAGTCCCACCTTAGGCATGAAAGCTGGCTGGGAAAATAGGAGGAGTTAGGAGTATTAGGTATGTTCCCCACCTTGAGTTATTTGTAAAAAAAAGTAATAAAGGCGGGATAAAAAAAATGTTGCAAATGGGCAAGCTGTTCCAACAGGGGCTCCTGCAGTATCTTCTCAACATTCCAAAAGTGCTCACCAGCCCCCAAAGGTTGGGACCTTTGCTCTAAACGTTTAAGGTATTCTGTAATTTTAAGTTCCAGAATATCATGTTGAATTGCTAAGCAGTTCCACATCCTACATAATACAAAGCAAGGCATACTAATAATTGGTTTTGGAGTAGAAACTATTCCAAACTAATAATGCAGAAATTATACGTATTCTTCTGATCATGTATGAACAGTATGTCCACAACCCCCTAGAGCAGTGTTTCCAATTCCCCACTGGCTGGGGAATTCTGGGAGTTGAAGTCCACACATCTTAAAGTTGCCAAGGTTGAGAAACACTGCCGCAGAGCCAAGAAATAATATGGACTGGTTAAGATTGGGGAGTAGCTAATATTCCACACACGTAATGTATCTTGCCTACATTCATATAAGCTGAAAAATACTGTGATCTGTCTGTTCAACCATGAGTTTGCTGATCAGGGCAAGAAATAAAACAGAGACAGCATGTGGAATTTTGGTAAATACTTACAAAACTAATATAAAGGATCCCTGGACTTTTTTGAGCAGTTCCCACCCTGTTTATTGCCAAACAAGCCAGGTGGGTCAGTTTAAGTCTTTAACTTAAAGTCTTTTAAGTTTTCTGTATATGTTTGTATATTTATTTATGGTCCAAGACCAAGTCACAAAAATTGAAAATACAATACACCATTAATATATACATATGTGGCAATACATACATATATAAAAGGAAGAAATACTATCAAATTAACAATTCATTGAAGGCACCAAATGGTTTCTATAAGCTAAGGCTATAAATTAAAAAAATGTTACTGCCTTTGAAACACCTGGGTATTGATCGTTTAGTAAGTACCAAAATCTCCTCATCATGAGGAGTTCATCAGATTCAAGAGCGGGTGTATTACCTCTGATCGCCAATGAGAGTACAGTGGGCATTTTACAAGGATGTGTGAAACAGACTCAACCTCTATGTTTGAGCAAATACATACACGATCTTCATATGGAAGGTTGGCATATCAACCAGCTGTCACCCTAGTAGGGAGAGCATAGTGTTTCTCAGCCTTGGCAACTTTAAAATGTGTGGACTTCAACATTTAGAATTTAGAACATTTAGAATTTAGAATTCCCCAGCCAGCCATGCTGAAATTCTGCGAGTTGAAGTCCACACATCTAAAAGCTGCCAAGGCTGAGAAACACTGGAAGATCCCTCTTTCTTACAGTATATGAAAAGTTTCAACTCTTTTTCCTGTAAAGCTTGTTAACTCATAGAAAAACTCAGTTGATGTCTGCAGGTGATATTGGTGAAGGCAGAACAGTGGAGTTCCTAACACTATGAAACTCTTTTTATATGTTATCCTCATCTTTTTTTTCTATCTCTTGCAGCAAGGCACACTGTTTAAAAGCAGTATCACATCAAAAGGCTTACCCTGATACTGAAATACCACGGATGGGGAGAAACAAGAAATGCACACAGTTTATTCTGTGTGTTTATTTGCAATGATAAAGGTTGAAACTTTTTTTTCTGATTATTGGTCATGGTAGTGATGCTGGTGGGAAAATTTCAAATTAATATCTGAACTTACCACAAACTGTTGAGAATGGGAAGTACAAGCTCTTCACTGTACAAAGGCCATTGTTGCATTATTCTTTGACACAATCAATATCTAAAGCTGCATTGCAGACACATCTCTCTAATACAGAAGAGCTGCTATTTACTACTACTGTTTACTGAACTGCTGGCATTATCTGGAGTGGCTTTAGTAAATGAGAATGCCAATCTATCAATCTAACCCAATCTATCTTCCTTTTAGACTGGAAGAAAAAAAAGAAGCTATATTAACTTTCAAAATTGTCTCTTGCTAATATTGGGCCTTTAAAATCTTATATAAAGGCCTCTTGTCTCCTTTATCTTTCCTTCCTTTATCTTGCTTTCTTTGGATACTTTCTATGGCTTTTATCAGTTATGATCTTTTCTTTTCTTTCATGAAAGAGCAAGTTCTGAAAATTTTAGGAACATAGCAAGCCAATCAGTAAAAATTCAGCGATTAGGATTCACCATGACCGATGAAACAATTTTTCATTGGGATGCTAATTAATATTTTGGGAGCATTGGGCTCACACCTATTTCAATTATAAATCTGTGAAATGTCGAAGGGCCATTTAGACATTGCCAGCCTACATGGTCATAATGCCATGGAAGGGGTGACATTCACCAGGAGTCTTTCTACTTACTGTATATGGCTTTAATCAGTGTTGGCATCTGTGAAGGTTCATAAGCATGTATATGACAGATCTGGCCTTGTTCCTGGATGTTGTATATATTTTATGGTTCAGAACGAATGTGGAAAGCTAGTTTTTTAAAAGTCAGGCTAAAAAGTTTTTTTCCTGTGGGAGTCAGAAGTACTCTTGCTAACTCCCCCCTCAGGAATGTTGATAGCAGGTGCCTGCAGGTCTGGTTTGCTTGACCAATCAGAAAGTTACCTGTTGGTCCTATTCCAAATAAGTAATGGGTGAGTGGTCACATGTCACACATTGTCCACTCAGGTACTGCCAAGTTTAAATTGTAAAGGTTTTAAAATGTAAATCTTTCTTCTGTGTGTTTACTCCTATACTACTATGTTGTTGGTGAGTGCGAAGAGGCAATTGCCTCGAGCTATGTTAACTAAGCCATGTGCTCTACTCGGCTGAGTCAGAGCTTAGTTCTTGTTTTAAAATAAAAGCAGCATTTTTTCTACTGCAAGTTTTTTCAGTTCATTTATCTCTCAATATTTCTATAACTCTGATCTCACAAATTATTAAAAACTACAAAACTGGATGTTTTCAGCATCCAGTGCATGGGCAGTATGTCACTAGTTGATTAATATTAAATGTTTTTCCCTTTCCATGGCAGAACGGAAAGAGCCAACTAGGGGTTCTTTGCCAATATATGGCCTGCAGCTGGCCTATTATGATCACTTGCCTTGAGCTGTCTAAACCAGAGCTTTCCAAACTGTGTGTCGCGACACAAAAGTGTGTCGCCACACACAGTCTGGTATGTCACCACACAACCCGGAAGCGCTGATCATCATCAGCGCTTCTGGGTTTTCCCACGGCGACACACCAACGGTGGCGCGCAAAACCTGAAAGTGGCAGCAGCACTTCCGGGTTTTTGCGCGCTGCCGCAACGGCAGCACTTCCGGGATTTCCCGCGGCGACACACCAACAGCGGTTGGTGTGTCGCCGCGGGAAAACTTTGGAAAGCCCTGGTCTAAACTCTTGAGTCAGAATTATAGTATTATTAATTATAAAAATGGACAATATATGTTTTTATAATTTGATTTTTATTGTAGTGGACAGAAATGTATAGAATAGTGGTAGGAAGGAAATAATTGAATGTTGTTTTTTTTGGGGGGGGAAGTTGATTTGGAGGTTTATATATTTTTTCTTTTTTCCTTTAATATAAGGGGAAGGAGCAATTGTAGTTAGTGATTTTTATAATGTGCTAATGGAATGATTTATAGAAATAATGTGATCTTGGTTTGATATAGAGCAAGGGATTGATTATGGAAATTGCTGTATATTCTTGTTGAAAATTGGAAGTGACCTCTACGTAATCTTCAAAATTCTTTTTTCTTGTGTTTTATACTCTTTTAATTTTTCTTTTCTTTTTGTAGTTTTTTGCTTTTTTGTAGTTTTTGTTTCATACTTAACAAAATTCTTATTAAAAAAAAACAGACAATATGAAGAGATTCTAAAATTCTTGTGGCAGGAACTGACAAGCCATGACTTCATCCTGCAAAGCAGCTACATTAAGATTCATTGCAATGTCCCACTGGCAAAGTCTGTCTTGCTCCATCATATTTAAAAAAAATGAAAGGTTGCATGAAAATCTGTTGAAAACACTCATAAGAGTGTTGTTCACATTTCTAGTAGGCAAGAGTGCTGGCGTTAGATTTTGGGTTGTGCACGTTTTACTATCTTTAATCCGAAATATTAACGTTTCATATTTGGTGGGCTCCAATGTACTAAGTGTGTCATCTTGCTTTCTCTCAGTTGCTAGTGAAAAAAAGCTTCATGCTTGTCTGGAGACATAAATATCTCTGTAGCTATTCTCACAACAGGCGAAGGCCACCTTTTTCCCTCATGCATTTGGAAATGACCTTGTATTTCTTTGCTGCTTTTTTATTCTTCAGTTTGTAAAGGTTTTATGGTTCTTTCAGTTTTGATACTAATTTGGAGCTGCCATTTGCATGTGCTTTATCTGTGTCTTCTGTATCACACTGGAAGCAGTTAACTAGTAAGCAGCTTTGGCAGATATCCAATTTGCATTATTGGCAGGCACAGAAGTTTGCCTGCATTTTTTAAAAAAACAGTTCTAATGAAGGGAAATTTGTTTTAGAAAGTCTTTTGAAGAAGAAGTGAATTTAGAATAAATCCTCAGTCTGTAACATCCCTGATTTTGCACACTTCCATTAAATCCCCAGGAAAGGGAAGATATCATTAAGGAAATCCTCCCATGGGGCTTTTTCAGATGCAGTTGTCAGCGTCAAGAGGAATCCTATCCTTGAGAAATTACTAAATTTCTTTTTCCTGGAGAACTTCAGAGAAATCACCTGATGATTAGGTTGAGAATTTCAAAACCCCATTTGTGCTAAGCAAAAGTGATGACTGTTGGATTGTACAGAGGTAGGACATGGCATTTTTGTTGCTCAACTATTTGTTACGTGGCAGTGAGAATCAAACTAATGATTTTCATATAACATGTTAAGTTATAAATCATGGTTTGTAAATCACAGTAGTTGGGTTCATGCAACATTTTAGATCAAAACCAAAGTATACCCAGTCTAGCTTAGTTGTATGTCCGAAGCTAGCCTTATAGTATACTTATAGTACAAAGCTATATGCATCTATTCAAAAGGAAATACTGCTGATTTCAATAGCTTTGTTCACATAACACCATAAATTAGTCACCAAAAGAAGCTCCTTCCTTCCTTCCTTCCTTCCTTCCTTCCTTCCTTCCTTCCTTCCTTCCTTCCTTCCTTCCTTCCTTCGCAACATTTATATGCTGCCCAGTCAGTCTGATTCTGGGTAGTGTGCAAGAAGAGCAAACTAAAAGTAGAACATTTCAAAACAATTTTAAAATGACTATAATAATAAATGATAATAAATTGATGCCAGAAGCTTTTATGGTTTATCCATTTATCAATGTATTGTGCAAATTGAGTTAAATCAACAAACCATGATTTTATTCATTTATTGGATTTATATCCTGCTTGTAATTCTGGAGCTCAGTGTGGTGTACAAAGTTCTGTCTTTTCCTCTTTTTCCCACAAACAATTGCCATCTTCTTCTTCTTGGCGATCACTCGTAGCCGAGTAAGATTGTCTTCCAAGGGTAAAATCTTAACAGCGGCTTCACAGAAGTGGCTGTAAAGGCCAATTCTGGATCCGCACAACCTCCCACAATGAGGGCATAGGTTTCCGGGTGGAAGACGGTCATGATGAGGGTTTGCTTGACGTACCTTCCTCTTAGCTCGTTTCTCCCTTTCGCCCTGTACTCATGCTTCTTCAAAGTCCATAGCGCCTTTAATAAAGGCTGACCTCCAATTGAAATGCTCATGAGTTAGGGCTTCCCAGTTCTCAATGCTGATATTACATTTTTAAAAATTAGCTTTGAGAGTATCTTTGAATCTCTTTTGCTGTCCACCAATATTCCGTTTTCCATTCTTAAGTTGGGAGTAAAGTAGCTGCTTTGTAAGACGATGGTCAGGCATTCAAACAACATGGCCGGTCCAGCGAAGTTGATGTTGGATGATCATTGTTTCAATGCTGGTGGTTTTCGCTTCTTCTAATACGCTAACATTAGTCTGCCTATCTTCCCAAGTAATTTGCAGAATTTTTCAGAGGCAGCGTTGATGGAATCTTTCAAGAAGTTGGAGGTAGTGTTTGTAGAGGGTCCATGTTTCACAGGTGTACAATAGGGTTGGTAGTACAATGGCTTTGTAAACAAGCATTTTGGTCTCCCTGCGAATGTCCCGATCCTCAAACACTCTACGCTTCATTCGGGAGAAAGCTACACTCGCAGAGCTCAGGCGATGCTGAATTTCAGCGTTGATGTCGGCTTTTGTAGATAGATGGCTGCCGAGATAAGAAAAGTGGTCGACATTTTCTAGTGACACACCTTTAAGCTGGATTGATGGCGCTGCAGAGGGATTGGTTCGAACTTGCTGGTAAAGCACTTTGGTTTTTTTAATGTTAATCGAGAGGCCGAGCTTTTCATATGCTTCTGCAAAGATGTTTAGGATAGTTTGAAGATCTTCCTCGGGGTGTGCACAGACTACGTTATCATCAGCATATTGAAGTTCTATAACAGAAGTTGCAATTACCTTATTTTTTGCTTTCAGCCTACTAAGATTAAAAAGCTTTCCATCTGTTTGATATATAATTTCTACACTAGTAGGAAGTTTCTCTTCAACAAGGTGTATAATCATTGCCATCTATAATTGCCATCTATAGTAGGTTGGATTGAGAGAGAGTGACTGGCCCAGTCGCCCAGTTCACTTCCATGGCTGAAGGTGGTCTTGAACCTGGTTTTCTCGGCTCCTAGTCCAACACTTTAACCATGGCACCACGTTGACCATGGGGAAAGTGTCTTGAGCAAATGCAGCCAGTAAATTCAGAGGTGAAATATCTGCTTTTTAAAAAGTTCCAGAACAATTCAGGAATTGGTTAAGATCAAAGGCTGGAAGAAAGTTCAGTACCTAAATGCTAATTCAGGAACTCAAATTATATTTTCTCAGTGTTCTATTAAGACTTGCACTGACTTTTCATCTTCCACAGGTTTCCACCAGCTGCCTGTCTTCTTAAAAAAATTATTAGGTTAATAAAGTTATCGTACACAACTGTAAAGATGAGAAAGGGGAAGATAAATCTGTGCATTATTATATTTTCTGCCCCCTTTGTGCAAGTTATAGTTAAGAATTCTCATTTCGCCTGATTACAGAGAGGTGAGGTCCATTGCTAAGGAATGGTAGACTTGCTTTCTTTTCACAAGAAGCTCAGTTTTACCTAGGGCTGTTTCTGTGTGTTACCTGTTGTTTCCTATGGGTTACATAGAACAGAAGGTATTGGTCAAAATGCTCCTTCAACATCCCAAGAATTCTTTTCTCATGTTCCTTCATACTTCCAGTCTTGAGGTTTCATGCATTAAAAGAAATTGCATTGCTTCAAGATGGCTCTCCCTCTCCACCCCTACCCCCACCCCCGTCATATTTCTTTGAATTTCTTCTGGGATTTTTCCTAGTAATTGTCTTCGTAACGGCTGCTCAGGTCTTAGCACTGAGTGTTGAGAGCCCAATTCTTCTTTCTGTGAACTATTAGGGTTGCATTCTTCCTATTTCTATGAGCAGTAAGAAATTCCAGGGATATAATACTTACCTATTCTGAGTTCCTTTCATGAAAATATGCATTTATTTTCAGATGTACAGACTAAGCAGAGAGGTAAAAGCATGGATTAAGCACGCCATCAAAAAACCAAGGCCCCAAATCTCCCACGTCAGACTTGTAGACAGCTGTTACCACAAGATGCTCTCCAAGCCCAAACTTCGTTTCTTAGCCAACATTTAAACCAGTGCTCACCAGATCAGACACAACTGGGAATGTTTGCTTCATGGAAGCCAGATTTTAAGTGTGGAAGCCAAAGCAATTTGAACAGAGGGCAAGGGCAAGGGAGGCCATGGTGCTTGGCAATGGCTTCATCAACCATGGCTTTTGAAGATCTGAACCATTGTAATGCTGACAGTTCTAGAACTGTGTAGTGTACAGTATACCCAGTGTAATTAAATCAGTTGTATAAAATTATACTACTAAATATGCTAGCACAAATGACTACTATTCTCTGTTAATTAAGCGCCTGTATCCTGTTCAGTAAACCATGGTTCAAAATCCCAGCTTAGGGGTGTGAACCAGATCAACGAGTCTCAGTGTGATTGATGTAGGGATGTTAATCCACATTCTCCAGGTTCAGTATTAGAGCTTGTAATCCTCTGATACTGGTGAACAATGACTAGCCTTTCCCAGCTGCTTTCAAAACTCCAAAAAAATTCCAGGCTCAAGAGAACATAGATGTTCTTTACCACACATTCAAATCCATCAGGGGAATACTGTAAAATGAAGGATGTCAGATAATACCCAGTTTGTAACATTTCTGCTGCAGGAGGAGCCAAGCATTTCAGAACCTAGAAATTATAATTTTAGGGTCAGCATTCTGGGAATCCTCCATGTTCAAACCAGACGGGTAACTTAAAAGTCAGTTCATGCGGCAACTTTGATATACAGTAGAAAGTGACCACAAAGTGATTCTTTCTATTGTCCATTTACAACCTTCTTTTCCCGTAGTTCTTACCTCACAGAACCTAATTATGTGGGGAATGCTATTTCAGTATTTAAAACGAGAGAACACTATAAAATTAGGCCTGCTTTCAAAATGTGGACATTGCTTTTATGTTTTTGAAGTTTTATGTTGCTTTATGGTGCCACATAAATAAGAAGAGCAAGACTTCCATCTCAAGATAATGAGTCTGTATCCTTCGGTAATGAATTGGGTAACTGTCACTGTGGGAAAAGAGAAACGTTTCGTGTCTCCTTATAATGCTTCATAAATTTTCTCCTAAGTGAAAAATTAATTGTCCCTGTCTGATTGAATATAGATACTATAACTGAAATATGCCATTATGTCCCTATAGGAGTGCATCCTTGGAAACGCACAAATGTTCTCCCCCCCCCCCCCCCCCCCCGCCCATGATATTTAACTGCAGAGAGTAAACAACACTTTCAGGTACAGAATGTTACAGAAGCAAGTAAACGGCTGTTTTGTTAATTTCTTTATAAGCAAAGTGTTTCCCCAAAAGAGTAAAAAAGAAGGGCTAGAGGGAAAAGCAAGGTTATGCTATATATATATATATATTTATATTATATTATATTATATTATATTATATTATATTATATTATATTATATTATATTATATTATATATTATATATTATATTATATTATATTATATATTATATATAATATATATATTATATATAATATATATATTATATTATATATTATATATTATATATAATATATATATATATAATATATATATATATATTATATATATATATATAGCATATATATAGCATAACCTTGCACGCGCACGCGTGCGTGCGCACACACACACACAAACATATATATAATGTCTGTATAATATAACTATACTATACTATACTATACTATACTATTATAATATAATATACTATTATAATATATTATATAACTGTAATAGACACTGTTTTTGTAAAGAGTAGATGTAGGAGATAAGGCTGTTCCACTGAAGGAGGAGATCCTGGGTTTTCTTATTCATGTTTTGAAGTTGGCTTGTTTCAAACAACTCACATTTAAGATGAACCACATTTTAGAGAGATGGGCAAATGGTTAATCAATTATGAAACAAGCCAATACTGTATATTGAATTTAAGAAGCGGGCAGTGTGGTCATGTATAAGTCAATTCCTGGTCTCAAATATGTACAGATGTGAAAAATGTTCAAATGGCAACATATGTGACCATAGATGACAGACTGATTCAGGGCTTAGATATTTTGCTGCCTGAAGTGGAACAGCAATTGGTGTCTACGCCTGCCCCCAGCTTACCACCCTTAAAATCTGTAGTACCAAAGGTAATTGAGCTATATTGGAATATGAGTAGAAAAGCCCACAAATACTCTCCATAGTTCTGAAAATAAAAATGCAATAATGGCTAATTTAATGACTTAACTTTTATCACATCCCCACTCTGCTTCTGGATCGAGATACCTCCTTCTGCCTGGTGATAGGGCTGATTCTCCACTGAAGTTGCCTAGTGAGGTTGCTATGATGGAATTTGGTATGAAGTTGCTGGCATTTGAAACCAGGCTGAGGGGAGTGGGAAGAGGAAGATCTTCGAGGAAAGCAAAGTTTTTGGATTGATTTTAAAAATAAGAGTAGCAGAAGTCTTTGTTAACTAACCATCTATTCTCCCAAGTTTCTAGCGATTGCCATCTAATTATAATATAAAAAAAAGGTAAAGGTACCCCCCGCACATTTGTGCAGTCATGTCCAACTCTAGGGGCCGGTGCTCATCTCCGTTTGTTAGCCAAAGAGCCAGTGTTGTCCAAAGACGCTTCCACGGTCATGTGGCCGCATGACGCACGTGGAACGTTGTTACCTACCCACCGAAGTGGTACCTATTCATCTACTTGCATTTGCATGCTTTCGAATTGCTAGGTTGGCAAGAGCTGGAGCTAGTGCGGGAGCTCACTCTGCACGCAGGGCTAGGGATTCGAACCTCCGAACTTGCAATCTTCCGATCAACAAGCCTGGCGTCTTACCCGCTGAGCCACCACGCCCCTTAATTATAATATAGTGCAACTTAAATTTGATATATGTTGGTATTACTTCCTATTCATGAAATCGCCAGTCCTTAAAGGCAACCGCCCAGAGTCCCCTTGTGGGAGATGGTGCGGTGATAGAAGTCGAAACATAAATACTGTAACTTGGCAGGTTAAGTCGCTGATTGTGGTATATAAGCAGCAGAAATGTTTCTGCTCACAATACTTTCCTATACTTAGCCAATAGGGAATGCTCTTTACCATATCAAATGTGTTAAAATACAACATTTATTTATTTTTCAAATTTTGCCACTGCCCATCTCCCCCCAAAAGAGGGACTCTGGGCGGTTTATAACACAGCTAAAAAGTTAGAACACTTAAAAACAATAGTCATAATATATATAAAATATACATATTTATTTATTTGTCATATTTATATCCCGCCCACCTCCCCCACAAGGAGGGACCCTGGGTGGTTATATTATATAAATACAACACATAAATATAAAATAACAATCCAGATGGCAATAAAGATTGTATAGTTGTGGGGAGCACTCTAAGGCGCCAGCTACCCCCAAGAATAACTGTTCCCCTCCCTGCCCCAAGCGATGTGGCAGAGCCAGGTCTTCAGGGTCTTCTGGAAGGTCAGGAGCGATGGGGCTTGCCTCACCTCTGGGGGCAGAATGTTCCACAGGGACATTGTTTTGCAATTCTATAAAGGCAGGATTTTGCATCTAACTCTAGTTGGATCATCTTTGGGTTCTTGTTAAAAAAAAAATTCCTGCATCTTAGAGAATGTCCAGTTCTGAGTTTAGGACTATAAAGCAAAATATACATACCATTTTAATTTTGGCATTGGGGAAAGCAAAGATAAGTGTGGAGTGTACGTATATGTGATGAACACTAACAACACTCAGACAAAAGCTGCTTGTTAGGCATTCAGACTAGACTTTCTTGTGTTAGTGCTGGAGTAATTTGTTGGCAGAAAGAGACAAGTGCCTTAGGCCAAACGTCCTGACCTTGATGTTCTTCAGATTCGTTGGGCCTACAACTCTTTGAATTTCTAGCTACCATCACTAGTGGGAGTTGTAGTCTCAACTGACCCAAACAGCAAGTAAATGCCTACCTGGAGAAAGCTACTTGTTCATAGCGAACAGTGTGAAATTGAGGTGATAGGAAATAAAGTACCTACTAAGGACACTGCAGACCAAGGTTTCTCAACCAGAGTTCCGTGGAACCCTAGGGTTCCGCGAGAGGTCACTAGGGGTTCCCTGGGAGATCACCATTTATTAAAAAAATATTTTAAGTCCAGGCAACTTCACATTAAAGAGGTAAGTTTCATTCTTTATTTTTAGTTTAAGAACACTGTCAATGCATATATACAGGCCCACACATGAAACAAATATAATAATTTTGTAACTTCTGGCCTATATTTGAGCCTGAATGTGCAGGGGTTCCCCAAGGCCTGAAAAATATTTCAAGGGTTCCTCCAGGGTCAAAAGGTTGAGAAAGGCTTCTCCAGACTATGTTGCATGAATGGGTTCCTGCCTAGAATATGGTCTTATTAAACACTGTGCACATATGTGGCTAAGTATTTGCTTCGGTAAATACTCCCTGAAACAATTAGAAGGCTCTTATCTCAAGTATGTCTGATATGTCATGTGATTTTGATCATCAGAATATTAAAACAAATGCTTAATTGAGAATAGATGAAACGACTGGACTCTGGTATTTTAGGAATAATGAGATATCTCAACATATGTGATTAATGGATTGATTGACTATATGCTCTCAAGTTGGTGTCAACTCTTAGCGACTCTGTAAACCTTCTGCTGAATAATCTGTTCCCAACCTGGCCCTTTGGGTCTTCACATATAATACGTACTGACAGGCTCTTGGTATAAAATGTTGAGAATATTGAAAACCCCTTACAAAAAATGTTTTTTCCTGAATGCTTAACAAGGTATTATATTTCGACATCTGGCTTGTTTTTAGCCATTTTTATCACTGAAATGTTAATAGATTAATCCTAACCTGTCATACACATAGTAGTTAAAACCATCTCATGACATGTTACTGAGTTTTAAAGCTTTCCAACCTGGAAAGAACTACTTCTTCAAGAAAACTGGTTTTGTACACTGCCCAGAATCTGTTGGAGTTGGGGGGCTATAACAAATTTGAATGAATGAATGAATGTCGTAAAATAAAAATGGCAGGAACTTTGCTTAGTTCAACATAGTGGTGTAATATGTTTTTCTTGTCTGGATCTACACAGCTGTCCCATTTGTTTCTGGACTTCTGCTGGCATTACTTTTTTCCAAATCAGGTGCTCCTTTGGGGGCACATGAATGCAACACAGAAGCTGCCATATTTATAAGGTAATTTTGTGCCATGCATCTTCTTGTAATTGTGGAACAGAGCCTGAGCATTCAAGATCAAATGCATTTTATAACTTGCCTTACTAGTGTAAGTACAGGACACACATTGTCTATAGCACTTTTAGTATGAGAGAAGTGGGAGATTTAAACCCTCCTCCTCCTCCTCCTCCTCCTCCTCCTCCTCCTCCTCCTCCTCCTCTTTTTTTCTTTTTTAGGCTAATAACTACAAGCTTATGTGCAGGAATATAGCAGTTAAAAGAACTGTCGTGTTTCCATAAATAGGGCCTTTGCCTTTGTACAGTATTCCACATTAAAAAAGTAGGCAGACTGTATTGCTTGTTGTTGTTCAGTCGTTTAGTCGTGTCCGACTCTTCGTGACCTCATGGACCATAGCACACCAGGCCTTCCTGTCCTCCACTGTCTCTCGGAGTTTACTCAAATTCATGTTCGTTACATCGGTGATACTATCTAACCATCTCATCCTCTGCCGTCCCCTTCTCCTTTTGCCTTCAGTCTTTCCCAGCATCAGGGTCTTTTCCAGTGAGTCCTCTCTTCGCATTAGGTGGCCAAAGTATTTGAGCTTCAGCTTCAGCATCTGTCCTTCCAATGTATTGCTTAAAAAGTATTAATTAGACAAATGGTGAAAAAAAAAGACACCACACCACCAAATTTTGGCAGCAACTTTGAGACTCAAAACTGCACAAGGATGAGGGCCATCCATCCTTGTTCTACAGCTTTGAAACTGTTCCTATCAGAAACAGTTATCATACTGCTAAATTGGAATGCACGTAACTTGATAGTTCTTGAAAAGTGCAGTTGCTGAAAATTGGAAGAAAAGAGGTCTCGGGTGAAATGGAATGTAGAGGGAGATACTGCATCAGGAGAATGAATTGGAATGTATGTTGTGTGTCATTTGAGTCAAGCCTGGAAGAAAAATCCAGCGTAGATTGGTCCCTAAATTCTTAGCCTTAGGACATCGAGGTTATGAAGAGATTGATTTTTTAATGGCTAGAAGGCTAATGTTCATATAATGTTATAGGGAAGGAACAGTTGGATTCTGCTAGCTTTTAGTTAACCCTTCCATTAAATTTGTTAAGAGGTATTTCTCTCTTCAACTCTATTTAGTTTGAGCCATTCTGATCAGCACAATGTGATTTTGGCTGCTATCTGTATCTGGAAATAAGCTTCACTGAACTCAGTAGGATCTACTTCTGAGAAAATACATAGAAGATCACACTGTTGGTTCTTTGCCTGGAATATTTGGAATGAAGGTGAAATCCATCTACATTGACTAAATCTCACACATGTGACAGAATGCTAACTATTTTATTTCTGTCCAGTGCAAATACAAGGGGCATACATCACTTGTTACACCCATGTTCTATCCTTGGCTAGTACTTACATAATGAAGGACACCCAGTTACTTATCTATGTTGGGACTCTTAGAGACATGATGGTGGTGTCATCAAATTAATTGAAAGGTGGAAATGGGTAGAAATGGGAAAGGAATCATTGATTTACTGTGTTTGTTGAACAAGTCATAGTGTCCTTATTCACACACAGCACAAAGCTATAAATCACAATTGCTGGACTTGCAGTGTGTAAAACCAGTCATATTTATACAGCTGGTAAGAATCAGGAAGTATCTTGTTCAAATGTTGTCTCTACTATAAATGCTGTAGTCTAAGTAAGCCATTTATCTTAATTGCAGGTGTAGGAAGGATAATACTTAGTTATTAAGAAACTTTATACTGCTTCTTATTTAAAAAATTAAACCACAAGATTTGAAATGAGTCCGTACTTGTATTCATATGAAAGCAAGTTGAAGTCTCCTTGTGATCATCAACTCTTGTTTCCTTGTATGTGTGTGTGCATCAGTCAATCAATCAATCATCATGTAGGCACATGAGGAGGAGAAAAATTCTCTTGTTATAAGCTTACTCACTGAATGAAATATTTCTAAATAAATGTTGACTGTATAAATATGTGTAAGTATGATATATGTCTGGTGCTAAATATCCAAGGATCTCCAGTTAGGTTTTTTTTAATCTGCCAACAGTAAATGCAAATACAGTGAAATCTGCTTGTGCCAGATGGTTTGAACTGATTTGCAGAAGCATGCATCAAGCTGGAAGAAAATCACTTGGAGAAATTAAATCCCTCTCTGTGATCTCTTTCTCAAACAGATGAACTCTGAGTATTCTGCAGATGTATTAGGAGAAGCAAGTTATGGTTTCTATTTTTTTCAGATAAGTGTGGTTTTTTTTAAAAAAAACGATGAGTCCCCTTATATCAGCTAAGGAGGAAGAGGCTGTGAAGAATCTGGTTTTCTTCTCCAGAAGCCACCCTTAGGAAGGTCATATTGCTTTTGGATTCATGAAAGTCACCTCTTGCCAATTATGCCTAGTTTCTCTTCATGCATGATGGCTTTATCTCTGGCCTTCTGAGGCACTCAGCATTTACTAGTTTTTGTACACCTGTTTGCCACTAGTTATTTTTAAACCATATGCTGAATTCTTACTGCTTTCAGAATGCTTTACTGTTGTCTTTGTGAAATTCTCAGATAATGAGAACCACCCTTTTTCTTGTGGTCACTGCAAATTGTTATCTTTGTTTCTTTATAATTCCAGCAGTTGGAAAGCCTCTGGACTCTGCTTTTAATCTCTGCTGACCAGAGCTCACACATTATTATTATTATTATTATTATTATTATTATTATTATTATTTATGTCAGTTTTCGTTAATACTGTGCAGAAATCTTTCTTCCAATTTCCTGAATTTTTTATTCTTTGCAAAGAAGGCTTCCCTTTTCTACCGTATTCTCAAGGTGCTTTCAAATGTCTTTACAATGTGTTTTGGTAGCACTTTTGAACTTGTTTCCTTGCTGCAAGGAGGTGGAGAACATTCTTCAAGTTATGCAGCTCTCCATTATTTTGGAGCCCCACTGGCTGCCCATAGTTTTGATCGGAAAAAGCTCCATGGGAGAAATTGATTTCCTCAAGCTTTAATAGAGGTTGGGAAGCCAGGAAAGCTGTAGTTTGCTGGAGAAATAATTGTCCAGTAAAAGCTAGAACATTCATATACACACCCTTTGGTTTTGTGACTAAGAAAAATACAAGAGTCCTACATCAGTGGGAATGTTATCAAATATCCCTTCTTTGTGGGGGGGAAAAAGATATATTTCTTTTTCCATTAAATTGAAGGTGGAGGGAAGTTTGGCAATCATTGCACCTATGCCCCTCTTTAGCGTAGGATTACAAATTAAAGTATTCCCTGATGAGCCAGAGAAAGGGAGCCTGCCACCTCCTTCAGTAATTTATTCCAGTGTCAAATTGTTCTTACCATTAGGAATGGTACCATTAAGAAAAAAAAAATGGAATTTTCTGTCCTGTAACCATTGTCCAAAGTCCTGCTCCTGGGGAGAATAGAGACAGGTTTTGGTCTTCTTCTGGGCTCTATTTTACACAGCTATTGTACCACCCCCCTCCCCACAGTCTTCTCAAAATTCTTTATCCAGGAGAAATGACTTTTTTTTTTTTAGCATTGTAGCCCAGGATGGGTGTTATGTGATTAGTCTCTTCAATCTTTTATTACCTCCTTTTCTAGACCTTTGATAGCCTACTGTGCCATTGTTGTGCTTTAGAAAACAATTGCAGTTGAAGAGCTCTAAGCAAATAGGGAGGCTCCTGCGTCTTTAACAGTTGTTTTCTATCTTATATTTTTGCTAATTCCAGAGCCGCTTTAAATGTAGAAACTCTGAGAAAATGTGAACATTAGTAAACTCTTAAATAGTTGCTGTCAGAAAGCCAGTGGAAGCTGAATTGCAGAGTCTTATGCAATCTGCTTTAAGTCTATTCTCTTACAACAGGGTTACAAGATTCAAAATCTGTTTCAAAACAGCAGGGCTTTTTATGTGATGATATATCATGAGTACCAAGGGACACTAATATCCACGCACTTACAACAAGAATGCGTATCTGAGAATCCTTACTCCTTAATGCTCATTAAATATTTTACTTTTACTATGTTATTCTCTTTTAATTGTGAACAGTGCAAGCATGGATTTAATTCATGCAAGATATCTAATGTTCCACTTTCATCTTTGCAAAGCCATCAATTAATTAACTGGTATTGCCATCTGTACATGGCACTTTTCAGAGCATATTGAAAAAGTAAAGAAGAGAGATGCCTACCCAAAGAAATATATAGTATAAAATAAACTACACATTTCATAATACTGAAGGATGTACCAGTAATTTAGCTATGTCTGTGTAATAGCATTATCAGTGATAATCTTTGTTCATGATCATTCTGTCTCCTTCAGAAGCCCCATCTATGACATCAACCATCAACCAGAAAGATGTCTGGAATATGGAACTTGGAGGTTAGTAGCACACTGCCGAAGTTTCCAGGACTTCATGCACATACCCCTCTTCCAGAAAGCATTGGGTGTAAACTGTCCAAAGACAGAGGAGGCAGGGGGTGCCAACTACCAGGAGTATGGAACTTTGATATCAGAGGTGCACAACCTTAGTTCTTAGAGCAGCCTGCCCCGAACTTCCCACACAAAACCTAAGGTCAGTATAGAGTTTGTTTCCTGGATCAGCAGTTGGGAGGAGAAGGAAGCTTGATCAGCTAGCCTTGGAAAAATGGTGTGTCTGGAAGGGCATCTTCAGAGACTTTGGCTTCTGAGTGGCATGCTCAGGAAATGCCTGTGACATAGTTCCATCTGCAGTTTAGTACAGTACAGTTACAGTCCCTTCTGACTGGGTGGTTCCTGCTTGCTCATTCTGTTCCATATAATGGAATGTAGAGCATAAGCAGCAGCCTTTAATCATTGCTATCCATGGCAATAGCTAGTTAGCAGTTTGCTTGGTGGTGTAATTTAGCAGCTGCTTGCAGGGTGGGCGTAGGCTTTAAATGGAGTGAATGAGTACCAGGGCACCAAAAAGGAAACTTCAGAGCACTGCATTTTGAAAACAGGAGGGGAGGCTAGTCAGCTCAGGATAATAGCAGAACTGATTACAAGGGGAGGTTTCCCCTTCCCTTTCCTGGCTGAAGGGGAGACACTGTAAGCTTGGATTTCCAGATTTAAGAGAGTGGTGGGATAACATGGGAGAGATTTGGTAGCTGATGGCTGTCCAAGTATGCGTTGGGATGGAGGGAGAGCAGCAGATCAACATTCATGCAGTCTCCCTATCCAACCCAGTCATTCCGTATCATGATATTGGGATGGGGCATTACAAGACTTTGATGGTGGTTGTTAATCAGATAAAATTGGGAGCCTCCCATGCAGCAAGATTGACATGCTGCAAATAAGTGCCAACCTCTGGCAAGATCTTCATTTCCAAGAATTTTTCAGTGGCCCAGATGAACCCCCTATGCTTCCTTAGAAAATAAAACACGGGCACCTGCAATCTGGTACTGTAATACCAGATTGAAAGACCTTGGGAGACGGGGCAAAGAGATGCTGCCTAGGGAATGGTCAGATAAGAGAGGGCATAGCCTACAGGTGGATAGTGGACAGAGCAAGAGGCTCAGAAGGGACCCTCCCTACTTTCTCAGGCTGTAAAGGAGAGGGGGGGGAGAATTGTACTTTCAGTAGGCTGACCATACATCTCATTTTGAACAGGACAGTCCCGTTATTTAAACAATTCCCGACCGTCCTGTCATTTTAAGAAAAATATCCATTCTGTCCCGTTTTTGAAAGTTCCCGCGGCGAAGCGTGCATGCCCACTTTATTCGGCGAGCCGTGGGTAGGGTACTGTTTTTCTCTCAAGGAAATATGGTCAGCCTAATTTTCATGCAAGATTCTGTTAATGTAGCTTTACAATAAAGTAGAATTAGCTTATCTAGTGTTTCCTGTCTGGTCTACCTGGTAAGACTGACAGGTACTTTGCTTGGAATGTCTGGGGATAGCAAGCTAGAAGTGGTGATAGATAGCAGTCTGAAAATATTTACTCTGTAACTGATTTTATCTCTATGGCAGTTCTGGCTCGATATGTGGTACCCCTAGGCCACATCGACTGATGGTGCCACCTCCCGCTGATGCAAAGATTTGCATTTTTAGAAAGATTTGGAAGGAGGGCTGGCATCGGCACCCTGTAAGGTTGGGCGCCCTAGGCCAGTGCCTACTCAGCTTTAGTCTAAAGACAGCCCTGCTCTATGGTAGCCATTTTTTTAATAAGAAGGCATACCAGCAGGCTTTTTGTGAGCACACTCACAACATGCTTTCCACTTGTGCTTACCAGATGGAAATTCCTGATCCAGAGAATTAGGAATCTCAGGATATGTTAACGTTATAACATATAATGATCATGAGAGGAATAGCATAAAGAGCTTCTCTTGTTTACATATGTATGGAAATATACAACTTTTTATTTATTTGTTCAGTAGAAGGTCACAATACTTTACAAGCTGTCATTCATGTAGCTGCTTTGGTTGGGCGATGATGATATTGGCATATGAGCATGAGTTGATTTTATCCTCACGTACAAAGATTTGGACAGAGTGTCTGTTAGCATGATCAGAACCACTAGAAAATGATAGCTGTCACAAATTGTGTATAAAAACTTGCACACGTTTGCAGGCAGTGTGACGAAAGCTCAACATGGGTGGGCTGAGATGATTGTTGAGGAGTCATAGCGGTTGAGAGTTTCTGTTTCTTTCAGTCCTCTTTCTTTTGCTTGGTGCTTATCTGTCTCTTTCTGAGACTGTGCCCAAAATACCAGCTTGTTAATAGGGAAAGTAGTTTTTAGTATTATGACTAAATCCTGGGTGTTCATGTCCCATCTCTCTGTTAAGGCAGTTCCAGAAGATGAACTGCAAACTAAAAGAAACCAAGCATTTGCTGGCCAAAAGACTTTGGTAATGACTTTTTTTGTCTTCTGTTTTACATGATACTGTACATGATGAAAGCAAAGAAAAGAATGCTGTAGATCCAATACAAAAACAGAACAATGCAGGACTTCTATTATATTGGCAGATTTTAGAAAGATGGTGAAATAGCATACTGTACATTAGAAAGTGCCTTATATGTAACAACTGTGTATGACATTGCACAGCCTTCCACAGCCTGCTGCCATTTAGATGTAAGGTAAGGTAAGGTAAGGTAAGGTAAGGTAAGGTAAGGTAAGGTAAGGTAAGGTAAGGTAAGGTAAGGTTAGGTTTCCCCTTCCAGTCGTATCCGGCTCTAGGGGGCGGCGCTCATCTCCGATTCTTGGCCAAGGGAGCCAGCGTCGTCCATAGATGCTTCCGTGGTCATGTGGCCAGCATGACTAAACGCCAGGGTGCACATTACCTTCCCACCAGAGTGGTAACTATTTATCTACTTGCATTTTTACGTGCTTTCAAACAGCTAGGTTGGCAGGAGCTGGGCGAGAACGGGAGCTCACCCCATTACGCAGTGCTTCCGGGTCTCGACCTGCCGACCTGCCATCCTTTTGTTCGACAGTCGGTAGTCTTAACCGTTATGCCACCACACCACCCATAAGGTAAATGTGTTAGCTAACTAGAACAGGGGTCCCAAACCTTTTTGGCACCAGGGACCGGTTCCGTGGAAGACAATTTTTCCACGGACCGGGAGGTGGGGTTTGCAGGCAGGAGCCAATTGCACGGATGGGGGGACGGGGTTTGCAGGCGGGAGCCAATCACACAGATGGGGGGGCGTCCCAAGGAGGGAGGAACTGGGCTGTATGAGGGGGAACTAGGGTGGCAGGAAGGGATGTGGGCGCGGAGGGGGCACAGAGGGGGAGGACGTGGGCATGGAGGGAGGAACTGGGATGTATGAGGGGGAACTAGGGTGGCAGGAAGGGACATGGGCGCGGTGCGAGACCGGTTGGCAGGGGCTGGGTCTCTCGTAGGGCTAGGCGTCAAGGCGGAGGCACTTACCAACATGGCAGTTCCGAAGGCCAGGATGGCAGCTGCAGGGCGCGTGGCTGGAACTGGCAGCAAGGCAGGAACTGGGCTGGTGTTGGTAGTGGAATCTGCGGCGGCGGTGTCTCTCAGCTCGGTCCGGGAGCTCCACGTGGCTGGGTGAGCTCGGTTTGCGAGCGGGGGCCAATCGGGCCTCACGCTCCTCGACCCGCCTCTCCACCTCTCCTCCAACACCACCGCTCACCTCCTGCTGTGCAGCCCACTTCCTAACAGGCCGTGGCCCACTAGTGGGCCATGGCCCACAGGTTGGAGACCCCTGAACTAGAACACTAGGATTACATTAAGGTAAAGGTAAAGGTTTTCCCCTGCACAGTCGTGTCCGACTCTAGGGGCCGGTGCTCATCTCCGTTTGTTAGCCGAAGAGCCAGCACTGTCCGAAGACGCTTCTGTGGTCATGTGGCCGGCATGACGCGCGCGGAACTCTGTTAGCTTCCCACTGAAGTGGTACCTATTCATCTACTTGCATTTGCATGCTTTCGAATTACTAGGTTGGCAAGAGCTGGGGCGAGTGCAGGAGCTCACTCCGTCATGTGGCACTTGGGTCTCGAACCGCCGACCTTCCGATCAAAATTTTTTTGGCCAATGGCAGATTTTATGAAACTGAGAATTTTTATTCACATCACAGTAGCTATATTGATAGCATCCAACCATTCCCTGTATCCAGAAAAAGTATATGCTTATGAAGTAGAAGAAAAATTGGCTTGGTAACAAATGGTTTGGCTTTATGTTCTTTCTGATCTGTAATCCGTCATTTACAGTAAGTTTAGGTGGGGACATTCTAAGTATGGTGGAAGCAACTTGCATTTGAAGATCTCCTGGAGGGAGTTCCACAACTGGGTGTGGCCACTGAGAAGATCCATCTCACCAGCCAACTGCACCTTCCATAGTTACTTTTGAATGGAGATTGCCTTCAATTCAAAATGATTCATCCATAGTATAATCTTGTTGGGTGAACTGGAAGAAGCATCCTCATCTAGTGTCAGATGAGGACAAGCAATCATCTATATATTCAGAATTCCTTGGTCCTAAATTCTAAAAATTATATGTGGTATGTCATCCTTTCCAAATCTGACATCCTTTAGATGCATAAGTATTACAATTTCCAGAATTTTGGCCATGCTAGCCCAGGAATTCTGGGAGTGTAGTTTCAACACTTTGAAACCAATTTTTCTTCTATTTCATAAGCATATACTTTTCTGGATACAGGGAATGGTTGGATGCTATCAATATAGCTACTGTGATGTGAATAAAAATTCTCAGTTTCATAAAACCTGCCATTGGCCAAAATTTTATAAAATAGTAATGCAGTCCTAGTGTTCTAGTTAGCTAACACATTTACCTTTCCCATTCATGATATGTTTATAAATTCCTCATCAGTCATTTACAGTCTTTTCCAACCAGTCCCCTGTCCCAGAATTCTAAGTCAGCACATGTTGGGGTTCAGCACATTTGAAGGTTACTGAGTTAGGGAAGGAGGTCTTCAGCTTTAACTTTGACATTAAACAGTCAGGGTATTCCTTTGCTTCCCTTTGCCTTTCCCTTATTCAAGTAGAATAATAAAAAATCCATTTTGAGATTTCATAAAATGTAATAAAAGCTACTTTTCCTTTATCTCTCAATTTCAAAGGTAAATTAATGTCAAGTGAGTATAAGAGTCAAAGGTCCCAACCAATAAAAACAATCCTGGGACTGGTTTGTCCTTTGAAGTTGCTACAGATTGCTAATGAAAGGAATGGAGTGTCCTCCAAGGTAGAACTGGATGTTTTAGGGCAGGTCTAAGAATCTTGGTCACCACAGAAAGGCTAAAAACTAGCTGAAAATTACTGTATACGGTAGTGGAGAATTTGTTTTTTTTTAAAAAAAATAAATTTTATTAAAAGTTTTACAAAGAACATAAAAACTAACACAAATGAATAAGAAGTAAAAGAAACAAAGAAAGAGAGAAAAAAGAAAGAAAGGTGCAAATAGAGAGAACAAAAAGAAATAAAAAGAAGAAGCTTCCGATTTCTTCTGCAGCAAATAGAAGTACAGTTACAAAATTAACTCTGACTCTATGATTCCAAAAAAACTCACTTTTTTTCTATTATCCAGGTTTTTTCCCCTCATCATCAAAACCACAAATCATAAGTGCATTTTGTTCCATTTTATGCAAAAAGTCTATAAGGGGAGTAGTGGAGAATTTGGAAGTAGCCGGGAAAGGTCAAAACCTCATTGTGCAGCTCAGTTCTTACTGTCGCTACTCCCCATAGCATTGAAAATATGCATCCAGGACCTTGGCTGAGGGAGATAACACCCACTAGGGAACTGAGGAACTGCTTCTTCCCAAGCTTTACTATAGATGGCATCCTCAACCTATTGCGTTCAAATTCTTTGATTCTGTCCTCAGTTCAGGAGTAAGCCAGATGGCATCTATGGACACGACTCATGGCAACTGCCCTATCTGACTCAACTTAAAAAAAATACTGTAATTAAAATATAGGGAGCTACACTTGGCAGGTCCCAGGAGACGGGCCTTCTCTGCTGTGGTGCCCGCCTCATGGAACATCCTCCCCCCTGAAGTGAGTCTGGCTCCATCCCTGTTGATTTTCCGGAAGTCCCTCAAAACCTGGTTATGCCATCAGGCCTGGGAGTCCCACAAGACCGGTGAAATCTTGAGGTGGCTCCATTATTGTTGTTAATATCTGCTGTTCTCTCTTAGCCTTTGTGATTTTTAAAACTTTTAAAAATAATAATTGTTTTTTATACGTTAACTGTTGTATATCCTTATTGTACGCTGCCCAGAGTCACTTTTTCGTGAGATGGGCAGCCATATAAATTTGATGGATGAATGAATGAATAAATAAATAATTGGGAAGCTGGCATGGGTTAGGGTTAAATCACCTTTTTGTTTATAAAAGGGACCCATAAAAATGGTGGGTGGAAGTTGCAGGGATGGTAGGAAACATCCTGGGAAGCCAGAAGGCTGGCAAGGAGTTTCTTTGCCAGCTTGCCTGCTGCTAAAGGGTGCATTTTGTAACGTCCACCATAGCAGCCATTTCTCTGACAGCACATTTGGCTTGCTGACTTCCCTCAAAAGTTGCCAACCTCTGACCTAACTTAATCCTTACCAAACGTTTTCACTGGAAATTCGGGTCACTTGTAATACGTAGGCTGCTCTCTCTCTTTCTCTCTTTTTACCCAAAGACATGCAGAATAGAAGAACAGGATCAGGTGTATTTGGTAAAGCTATAATTACTTGCTTTGATTTCTATACTGAAACAGTGCAGATAGGATGGCAAAATGTTTTTTGCTTCTTTCGTTTTTCTTTTTGGATAAAGATGTGTGGCAATAGCATCTGTTGTACAAGGATGTGTGGCAATAATGACTAATGCCATTTATGCAGAATAGAAGTGAATCACCATGAATGGAGACAGTATGCATCTTTTGGGAAATGTCTGCAATGGAGACTGGCAGTCTTCCAGCCAACATGTAATTACTTCACCAGGAGAAACTGCTGCCCCGACAGACGTATCTCTATAGAAGGAAGAAAGTTCTTAAAATGTAGAAGGTGGTGATGTAATAAGGATTTGATTCATAGCTAACCACTGTTCTCTAGAATCGCCTTTAAGCAAGTGGGTTCCTATTCTGCAGGGGACGACCATTCACCAAAGACCTTTGCCTAGAGACCTAGGATGATTTGCTGATCTTAGCCATTGCCCATCCATTTGCTCATACCCTCATTCTCCTAAAAATGAAACAAAGCTGACTGAGCGCAGTGCGTTTAACAAAAGCTTTGTCGAGTTAAGGGAGTTCAGGTATTAAACATTTATTTTCAGCAAGACTGAAGCAGCGTTTTTTCCCCAAACATTAAAACAAGCATTCTATGGACGGGATATTTCTCTCTGCTGCTTCATAAAACAGTAATAAAAAAGCTGATCACCCTTTTTCTTGTGAATCATCATTCTTTACCAAAAGAAAAAATGTTACCATCAGCTTAGTTCTGATTTCCAGTTCTTCATGTTGATGCTTACATTGAAGTCAAGTAATGGTCTCTGCATGCGAAGAATTTAAATCTACGAGTTTATTGTTATGTAAGATGGAAAAGGAGAGTTGGGAATGAGATCAGAACTGTAAATGGGCTCATGGATATGTGTGAAGGAAAGGCAGACTGGATGGCAACAGTGCTTTACCTAGGGAGTCATCCTTCTGCACCGTTGGAAGAAGGAAAGTAGCTTAGTACAGCTTTATTTCAATGGGAAATTGGTCAGCTTGCCAGAGATTTTGCCAATTTTGTCTGAAGATAACTCGTCCTTTTAAGAAATCAAAGTGTCTACAACATAGCTTTCCACAGTTTAGTGTGTCGTGAAGTGGCGGCACGGGGGCGCGCGTGGCGGCGGCAGTGTGTATGGCGGTGGCGGCAGCGGCGCGTCATCAGCGCTTCCGCGTTTTAACGAGGCCGCCGCCTTGCACGCCACCGCCGCATGCCCCCCCCGCGCCGCTGCCGTGCACACGCATGCCCCTCGCGCCGCTGCCGCCGCCGTTGGTGTGTCACCAACAGCAGCACTTTGGAAAGCACTGGTCTACAGCAGTCATGGCTTCTGCCATTCCTTCTCTTTCCCCTTCAGTTGTCTATTCTTCTACCTCATTAAGTCACCTGCACAGCAAGCAAGAGGAGAAATAGTTAAGGGGTGGACCAGCGAAGGAACAGGAAAAAGGGGTGAGCCATGCCTGAGAGACGTGGAATAGAGAACTCAAATGTACAGTTTTTTGTTTGTTGCCATAATTAATTAACTAATTATGTTTCTATATCATCAAATCTGCCAAGTCTCACAGAAACTTATAATTAGCCACTAAACATTAATAAGACAACATTGACAATCACTTAACTAATTAAAATAATGAGTAAAATCTAAACATAAGTATATTAAGTGATAAACTATTAAAACCAACAACCATAAGGATAAAATAATAACTATGGCAAAAATTAGTCACCTAATACTTTCTGGAACAGCCCGGTCTTTGTCATATTCTGCAAAGACATTAGAGAAGGAGCCAGCAAGAGAAGGCTATTCCATAAAACCATGACCATCACCATGATCATAACCATGGTTAGCTTTTCCTAACCTCAGCCCCCCTCGCATCATGGAAGTGAGGAACATCTGGTAGTCTTTCTCAGGATGATTTTATAGGTAGAAGATGGTTCTCTAAGTACCAGGAACCCAGCCACTTAGCTCAGAAGAAGGAGGTCTTTCTGTCTGAAAAACAAATTATGAGATCTGAATAGTTTAACTCAGTATTGTGATGTCTTCAAGTAAGGGCTTTAAGGAGGGAATTTGAAGGATCCCTGCACAAAAGACTCAGCGCAGGGCTTCTTAAACTGAACTGGGAACCTGGCCGGTGAGTGATTTGTTGGAAAGGTCAGGGACATGTACAGGTAGTCCTTGACTTATGACCATTAGTTTAGCGACTGTTCAAAGTTAAGATGGCGCTGAAAAAAATGACTTACGACCAGTCCTTGCACTTACAACTGTTGCAGCATCCCTGCGGTCACGTGATCAAAATTCAGGCGCTTGGCAACCGGCATGTATTTACAATGGTTGCAGCACCCCAGGGCCATGTGATCACCATTTGCGACCTTCCCAGCCAGCTTCCAACAAGCAAAGTCAATGGGGGAAGCCAGATTCACTTAATGGCTACATGATTCACTTAACGACCGCAGCAAAAAGTTCATAAAATCAGGCATGACTCGCTTAACGACTGCCTCGCTTAGCAATGGACATTCTGGTCCCAATGGTGGTCATAAGTCGAGGACTAGCTGTATTTATTCCTGATCATGTCAAAGGAGGGCTTCAGAGCAGCAAATGGAGGCATGTCAAGGGTACTGTATAGTCAAGGAGAGGTAGACAGTTATCAAACAACACAGGGGCAGAGAGCCTTTTTCGGCCCAATTCTGAAAAGACTTCAAGGGCTACTTTGCAATTCTGAAGGGCCAAAGGTACATCAAACCTTGAGCCCCCCAGAAGGGTTATAGACCCTTCCAAAATAATCAAAGGCATTGGTTGCACCACTACCCTTGCCTGTATGCCTTCTCAGAAGTAAGCAAAGGCATGGATTGAAAAAGGGGGTGTTCTGCAAGGCTACTGAGCAGTGAGTCTCACTAGATTCAGGGTGGCTTATTTCCAGATCAGTGTGTCTAAGATTTCCACCTCTTTAAACAGGAAATACTCCCCAGAAAGAGCAGGTTTGCAGTTCAGGGAGTGCTTCTTGACCTCCAGCATCCACTAGACTTTCAGGTGGCAGCTGTTGTGAGCAGCACATTTGCACCGTTATGGCACCAACTGAGCCAGTCAGACTTAATAAGATTTATTCACATCTTTATTCACACCTTTATTACGACTCTCTTAACTACTGCAATGTACTTAACATGAGCTACCCTTGAAAAGTGTCTGTGTTAGCCAAGCTACTTTCCACTGCAAGATCCAGGGATCAGAGGATGTTTATTTTAAAAGATCTCCATTAGCTACCAATTGCTTACCAGGCACAATTTAAGTGACTTAAGGCTTGATTACCTGTGGGACTGTCTCTCCAGCTATGAACCTGTCTGAAGATCCCCCCTCTCCCTTTCCTGGCCTCCTGAGAAGCTCAGGAAATGGTCTTTTCCTGTGTGGCTCCCAGGTTCTGGAAATGCCTTCTCCAAGGAGGTGCCTTGGGCTTCCAGTATTTAAGAAGTTGTTAAGAAACACCAATTTTGCCAAGCTGTTAATGTTTAGTCGAAGGCTTTCACGGCCAGAATCCGATGGTTGTTGTGGGTTTTCCGGGCTGTGTGGAGAACACGGCCACACAGCCTGGAAAACCCACGACAACCATCTGTTAATGTTTAATTATTTTAATTTTTGAGTTTAAGTTTTCTTTTTCTTTTAATTGTGTTTGTTTTCTTAAGCTTTATACACTGTGTTTTTATTGTTGTCAGCTGCCTTGACTGCTCAAATACACAGAAAGGTGGGGTATAAATCCACTAATCAATAAAATAGAAATGTTTGCATAAATTACTGTTTGAGCATTGCAGGCCTATAGTGATATACAGATGTAAGTCCAGCTGAATTCAGTGAGGTTTATTCTCAAATAGGAATGTAGTAGGACTGTGGGCTTTTAAACAGAATTAAACAACAACAGCAGATTGCATTTGCAATATTGAAGCAGATTCAGTAAAGAGGCAAACACTGGTTCACCTCTACTCTCCCCACTGTTTTATAATATATAAACAAAATATTATCTGGAAAAAACAAATTTATAATTTGTGCTTCTTGCTGCATGCACCAGAGGTAGGCTCTCCTAGCACTCTCTCTCTCTCTCCTAGCCACTGGTTAAGCAAATAATCCATTTCTGAGGTCCTGGATGCAAAGGGAACACAACGGGAGGTGATTGATTAAAGTCAACTCTCTGAGCTGAGTTTATCCCCCACTGACTTCAGGGATCCATCTATGTAGTTTTCTTGGCAGCAGTTTGGAATGATTTGCCACTGCCTCCTTCACAAGGCTTTTCCCCTAGCTTCACCTTCATGTTGCTTTGTATTTCTAATCTGAAAGCCTTTTGAAGCACAAGTCAGAGATAAAATTACACATTGTCATCAGTTCCCTTTCACAGATAAGCTGTGTTTCTGATGGAAAGTTATACAGTGAAAGTAAGATCTTTAGGACCTTCCTTTCCTGACAAAATCACATTATATACCTTTTTCAAAGCTTGTGGAGGTGGGGGGTGGGGAAGTAGACAGGGAAATCATTGCTTGACAAAAATCAAAACAAACTGCTTTTTAAAGCAATTGTGTCCCCCTGTGCTTTTCTACTTCTCTGAATTGACTTTATTCAATTTGGTTCTCTCCTACTAAAATCAGCCCTAATATTGTATGTTTCTACATAGGCAACCTATGGTTCTCTTGAGTGAAAATATATTGTATATTATCACAATGACTCTTTGTACGTGTGCGTTTGTGTGTGTGCACTTTTCTTTGTCCATGTCATACAGATATTACATGCAGTCTTATTTGCAAATGAACCCATTTAAATTTTCCATCTCTTCTAGTTCAACTTTGTACAATGCAAAAACTCAAGTTTCTTCAACCTGGAACTTTCCAGATGTGTTAGGACTGCAGTTCCCAGAATTCCCAGCCAGTATGGCTAGCAACTGGGAATTTTGGCTGAGAAATTCTGGCATTTGTTCTCCTTACAAATCTGGAGGGTGCCAGCTTGGTGGCCATGCTGGTTGTGGATGGATGGGAGTTTAGGACAATATAGCTGCAAGAAGGTTGCCCAGTTATAACTCCAGTTGAATAAAATTCTTTACATAGTCTAATAAATGTAAAGTCTAAATTAGAAGTGGGAGTGGATTATCAAAAATGTTCTCCTACTGGAATCTTTGCATTTAATTTTCCCCTTCAAACATTTTATTTGAACTGTGGGAGTATATCCTAGCTGAGTCCTCAAGAACATGCACAAGAAATGTCTCACTGCATTCAGTTGGAATTACAACTATATTGTGTACAGAGGAATGCAGCTTTTTGTTCAGAGCCAAAGCATTCAAATAAATGATGTCGCCTTTGTATAGGAACTGCACAGGGTGGCCTAAGAGCAGGATGAATTGCTCAGGATCAAGATCATTTTAAAAATAAGAGCTTTACAGGAGTCGATAGAAACAAAACTTCTATTACTATGAATAAAATATTGTAGACATATAGATAATATGGGATTAATATGTATCCTAGCACCAATCTGGCTGCGAGAGACTGGTAAATGGAAAGCATGGTGTAACATATGGCATGATAATTCCCCCCCTCCCTAATCACAGTGGCAATATAAACAGGTAAAACCAGAGCTCCCCATTTCATGAGTGGTATGTGGTAACGTAATTACTTATCATCAAAGCTCCTTGAAATTCTTAAAGGAAGGTGTTAGATGAGAAGACAGAGCTGTTAATGGTGTTTGTAAACCCACTGAATTTTTGCTAATGAGATTCTGTTTCATCTATTATACAGTGGAGAAAAGGATGGTGATCAAGCCATTCAGAATGCTAATCAGTTGTACTGGAAGACTATATTTGAAGTAATACTATAACAGCCCTTTCCCACTTGCACCTATCACAGTATAAACATGACTTTGCAACATCATTTTTCTGCCAGGTCCTTCATTTCCTTCATTTCATCTCCAATCCATGACTTAGACAGGTTTAAGTTGGCTTTAGCATTAAGACAACAGCATCAATGACAGCCACAACTCTACTTTATTTTCGTCTCCTCCCCAGAGGGAAACTATGTTCTAAGCTGAATGGTTGACAAAAGGACAGAGTGGCAACCCAAGTAATTAGAGATGGTTAGAGAGCACTTGGTTGCCATGAATGTGTTTAAATCTCCAGGATCACCAATTACATGTGAGAGCCTTGATGGAGCTTGGTAATGTCATTTCAGAGCCACTTTCTGTGATTTTTGAGGCATAGTACTAGAGGGCTGGAGAAAAGGAAATGTTGTCCCTATCTTCAAAAAGGAGGGAAAAAAGAGGAGCTTTATTACTACAGACAGGTCAGCTTAATGTTGATACCAGGCCAACTCTGGAATAAATATTTGTTCACTATTTATTTGAAATATTTTATCCCACTTTTCTATTTAAGAAACTCTCAGAGAAGCTGACAAGATAATCTATGCATGCTACCTTGAGTTCCTGGAGGAAAAAATGGTTATAAATAGAATAATTAAATAGAATAAGAATAATTTTTTAAAAATTTATACATGTATACATTTACGTACTTATACATCGCATAATACCTTTTCAGTATAGTGATGCAAAGGGCAGAAAAGAAGTAAAAAATAGTAGACCAAAAAAAATTAAAGGCATGAAATAAGAGGTATGAAATACAGTTAAATCTAGTTTATGCAAGCACCATGCACTATTCCTTTTGGTAACTGTCTGTCCTTGCAAACCAACCTGGCTTCCACCACAACCAGTTCATACATTGCCTTTTGTTCTTCAAAATTTTCAGCTCTCTCCTTTTGAAGACCTCATCAACTCCATCAAACATGACTTGGTCTTACGTTTCCTCTCAACCCATTCACTTTCTTCCTACAGTATATTTATTCTCTGATTCAGTCCCTGTTAATCTTCTCTGTATAACCAAACCACTTCAACATACGTCTTTTGTATTTGTCAAACACTTTTATATTTAGTCTACATTCATTCATCACTGATTCATTCTTCATTCTATTCTCATCTTATTCTGCCTCATTATCTTATGTTACCGATTCCCACTTCTTTCATCTCACTTTTATATTTCTCCTGACATACAGTGGGTGGAAGCACACTTTCATATACTGCTGTTTTTGCTTCTTTTAATAAACATTCATTCCTCACAAAAGACCACCATCCAACCATTATTTTTCTAGCAGCATTTGCATGTCTTAAAAAAAATCCATCAATTTCCCCATCTTTTGTAATAATTTTACCAAGGTACATTTATCTGATTGTTCTAGATTTTCACCATTTATGTATCGCTTGCAATTGCTCACTTCATTTTTCTGTTGCAGACAAATATCTTGGTCTTTGATACATGCATGTTCAGATCCATACTCCTTGTTGCGTCAGGCTATCTATCTAACATTTGCTGCAAATGGTTTAGATTCCCAGTCAACAATATGGCATCGTCTACATACAGAAGTACATTCATGTACCCAACCAACGTACCTCTGGTGTTATCACAAGCATTCCTTATACGTTTTTCCATAAATGCATTAAATGATCAAAGGAACATTTCTGCCCAATCAGAATTAAAAATATATATTCTGTGTTTAAAACTATGATTTAAAAAATGCAGTGCATACATTTAAGCCTTCAATAAATCTGTCAGAAGACTGGGAATTAAATGAAAGCAGGGAAGATAAAACCAAGTGTTGGAATTAGACATTATGCAGTGAGGAATTCTCCAAAACCAGAGCTGAAAAAGCCGACCTCCAGATAGAATAGCCTACTTTTAAGTCTGGCTTTGCAAGGAGTGGGAGCTAATAAGGAAGCCACTCTAGCTGTTCTTACTGACCAAGCAAATTCTTGCAAGAGCAGGTGCATGCAAAGAATATTCATGGCATTTATTCCATGCAGATGATTTTGCCAATTTACCCTAGACCGTCTAGCTGTATAGAAAGACATTGAAGTTAAATGTTGTTATTAAAATCACAGAGAAACACACAGAGAAAAGCTGTGGAGTAAAATTAAGTGATATTTCTTTGACAAAAACCATGAGATTAATGGGAATGATGTACATGCATGTAGCTGGCTTCAGACATTGTAATAAGACATATTATGATTTATTCAATTTTGATTTAATATGTTGGGTGAACCTCCCCAACCTGGTTGTTCCAAGTGTGATTGAAACAAACCATGATTTAGTAGGATGTGTGAACTCAATCTATGTATGTGAGCAGTAGGTGATAGTGTGCTGTGATCATAGTGTGCTGTTATTCTGAGAGTTTTCTACATTAGTTATTCAATAAGACCTAATGAATCCAACAAGGATAATGAGCAGCCTTTGCTTCATGCTAAAAATCTTAGAACTGAACTCTTTACCATTCTGTTCACTGCTTCTAGTTCTTTGTTATGCCGCAGTACCCACTGCTTTGATTATAATTGTACAGGCTAGCACCAGTCTCCTTTACGTTCTAAGAGACAGTTGAACTGAATGCATTATTTTTGTCTTCATTCAAAATAAAACATATAAACTTCAGATATAATACAGCCTTTCATTCTAAAGTCATTTAAAAATCACCATCTGTCTGATTAACTGGCCTGCTGATTTAATCTGAAGAAATAGACTGAGTTGATTAATTAGTAAGGATATTTATTAAATGGTGCTTGAACCTTGTTTTGATTGGATCTGATTTCAAAAGGAGATTGTTTTACATTGAAGAGTAACAGAAGCTCAGTGAGAGACATTTGCTTTGTATGCAAAATGGCCCAGGATCAATCCCTGGTATTCCCAGGTAAAGTTTGGAGAAGCTTCTCTGAAACCATGCGGCATACCACGGATATGAAGTAAGATAAATGGACCAATGACCTGACATAAGGTTCTGATTTGAACAATGTTTTAATAATAGGATCCATCATAGAAGGGCAGCCCCCCCCCCCCCATCTAGACCGGCTAAACTCAAACTGAATCTGAAAAAGTTGTATTCTGAGCAACATTAAATTTGTCCTAAAAACTCAAGTAAAAATCCCTTACTTGGGAGAAGTAAATATTGAACAACAAGATAATTAATGTGGAAAGAGAGTTATTTTTTCCTCTCTCTTCTTGAAATCCACTAATGTATCCATCTACAGACCTCTGAAGTGAGATATGTTTGTCCATTTTGACATGGGACAAGGGCCCACCAATTTGTCCTTTCACGCAGGGAACTGTCTTCTGAACTCATCCATTGTATAGTGAGATTAAAATTAACTGTTAAACGCATCAGAGAATCCGGTTCAATACATGAGTGACAAATTCTAGATTACGTCAGGTATTGTATTCCACCCCCAGCCCTCCAAGATTACATTATGAAATGAAAAGGTGGGAGGGGAAATCCCTGCCCATTTAAAGAACAAAAGCAGACCCCCCCACAGAGAACTTTCATATCTGAATAGAGGTTTGAAGGCTACCCTGAATATCTTAAAAGAGTCTGTTGGGAGTCTATAAACACAGCAAGAATAATGTAGGCAATTTGTTAAATAGCTGTTATAAACACAATCCATTTCAAGTGATCTCTTTGTGGATGAGGTTAGGATTTCTACATGTGTTTGTAGGAAGCGAAGAGACAGAGAAGAAGAGCAATTGGAAGCACCCCAGAACATTTAGCCTAATTCTGAATCTTAATCTCATCTGGTTTTATTATGCTATTTCAACTTTCTTTCATGCTGCTTTAATTCAATATTTTCCTATCACACTTATATTCTACCTACTAATTACATCCTTCTTGTTCAGAGGTAGAAAATCTTGTGGCCTCTAAGTGTTGCTGAACTACAACTCCCAGCAGGCCAGCCACTCTGGCCAGTGGTGAGGGACGCTATGAAAATTGGCAAAATCTGGGAGGAGCGCTGGTTCTTTCTCCTTGAAAAAAATCCAAAACATAAAACTGTCACTTCAAAATCAACCTGCAAAGCAAAGCAAAGCAAAGCAAAGCAAAGCAAAGCAAAGCAAAGCAAAGCAAAGCAAAGCAAAGCAAAGCAAAGCAAAGCAAAGCAAAGCAAAGCAAAGCATCAAGCAATAAAAATGGCAGGTAAAATTCATAGTTAAGTGCCTAAGAACAACACATGAGAGAAACATATGTGGAAGACCAATTGTGCATAATTAGGTTTGGCTCACATTTAACATTTAATGAAGGCTTTTTAAACATGGTTTGTTGAACACACCATAGTAGCTTGGTTCTCACTTAATGCTGCACATAAACCAATTAAGCCACTTAATTATGTGTGAGCCCAGATAGTGTCACTATATTTACATGATATGCTATGTCTGAACCTGGAAAGGTGGTTACTTCATGCTTAAATGAGAAGCTGTTAACCACAGTTGATAATTACATTTTGTTGTTCTTAAGCAATATGTCCTAGCATGTCATTCAAACCTGAACTAAAAATTAGCTCATACTTAAGCACCCATTAGTCCTTCAGGATGCTGGGATGCAGGGATAGAAGAGAGAAAGCTCAATTGCTGTGTCTTCTCCACAGGTGTGCAGGGTCAAGCTGGTTACAGTCCGTTTCCTGTTATAGAGTATCAGAATTTGACTCCTTTTTGTGTGTGTGAAAACAGATTTCTGTTTCATGTACTGCTGCTGCTCCCCCTGCATTATCCTCTTTGACATAATAAATTACTCTAGAATTGATTAGTGCATGCCTAATACTTGACTTCTTTTTCTTTTGAAATCTGAAATCTCTTACAAACCTGCTGCCTTTTGTAGGGCCTTAAAGATCCGGTTCTCTGCCTGAGCCTGGGGCCCTGGGTGCCTGACGGAGCCCGTTTCCTGGTTGTGCGAATGGCTGTTGGTGATCTTTCCTGGCTGCTGCATGCTTTAATTTTTTGTATATGTATTTGTTTTTATTTACTATTTAATATTGTTAGCTGCCCCGAGTCATGTCTTTGAGATGGGCAGCCATATAAATCAATCAATCAATCAATCAATCAAACAAACAAACGTTAGGCTGAACATTTAATTGTGCTATCATATTGGAAACAATTTGATCAGTCTGATGTGGGGGGTCGGGGGTCAAAGTCATTGGGGCAGCTATCGCACAGTGTGCATTGCTGCTGACACCAACATCCTGTGCAGAAGGTTCCTGTTCAGCTCGCCTCAGGAACCCGCCTTTCTGTTCATCATTCACCTTAATAAGGAAGTATTGACCTCGATGGCTTACAACCGTGCTGTCAAAGAGCCTGCATTTCTTATAATGACTCAGTCCAGCCATTCAGAAGTCGTGTCCTAGTGTGACAAGGGGATTAGGTCACAGAAGGGTCAGACTGATTCACAGCAAAAGGAAGGACTATGTCCCATGCTACTGTAAACATGTCACAGAATCTTGGCATGTGATCTGTCTTTTGGATGTGTTTGGTGGATGTTTTCAGTTTTTTTGTTTTGTTTGGTTGTTTAATGATCCAATTATTTAATCCCATCTCTTTTTTTCAGTGCAATTTCATTCTGAGTTACATGGATACACAAGTTATTTATTTATTTAAAGAAGTTATATGTCCTCTACTCCCCTAATGGTTCTGTGTGGTGTGTAAGATACAATAAAAACATAATTAATGTCCATTTAAAAACAAAATAATGGTCATAAAACTCAAATGTTAAAACACTGGCATTTAAAGCCTTGGGAAGGTAAACAAATTTCGAGTCCCCTTTTAAACTTCAACTCCAATGGCCATTTAGTCTGTAATATGAACCCTGCCAAGGAGAAAACTGAATTCATTAATGTCAAATATACCCATGGTAGGACTGCAAAACATGCCCCACTGATGACCCAATATCAGATGTAGGAAGTATGCAGTCCTGTAAGTACCTTGGTCCTTAGACTTGTAGAGCTTTATATTCTTCTATGAGCACCTTGAACTGGGCTGCAAAGTCAACCAACAACCAGTGAAGTAGTTTCAACATTACAATAGTGTGGAACCCAAGGAGGCCTCATGAAGCACTCATGATGCCACTTTCTGGACCAGCTGTAATTTCCAGAGAGTATTGGGAGGCCATGCAATGAAGAGCACATTGCAATAGTCAACCATGAGATTGCCAATGGATGGCTCACTGAAAACAGGTCTTGCTCCTGCATGTATGGACCTGCCCTATCAATCAAAGTTGATAAAAAGCCCTTCTTGCCACAAATAGTATGTGGCTGTCTAGCATCAGCACTGGATCCAGAAAGATACCGTGATGGCAGAATTGCTCCATAAGGGGAGTCCAACCCCTTCCAGAAATGTTATAATATATCAATTCTGAAATACAAACCCTGGAATCAATGCTAACTTATTTGAATCCAGCTTCAATTTGTCCAGCCTGAAAACAGAGAGGCTCTGGTTCCATTTAACCCCAAGTCTTCAGGAAAGGAGAGGTATAGGTAGTTGAGTGCTAACGGTATATTGATGACAACTAGATACAATTATTAAAAACATGGGAAACAAAATGGAACTTTTTGGAACACCTTCCCCCATTGAAGATAGTTCCCAAGTTATCAAGCAGAAGTCTCCCAATATAATTTCCTGGTTGTGCCCAGAAACCTGGGAATGAAACCATCATAGAGCTCTGCCTCTAACCCCAAGCAACCCCAAGTGTTCCAACAGCACTATCAAAAGGCACCAAGAGACTCAAGCATAACAGTAGCATTGCACTACCCCTGTCCTTTTCCTGGCATAAATCACCATGAAGACAACAGTCTCCTTGCCAATTCCTGATCTAAATCCAGACCAAAAACCTTTAAGGAAATGCCATGTATTGAAGAGCTCCTTGAGCTGCAGTGCAGCCACCTTCACTAACAGCTTGACAAAATATTGAGTATTGGACACTCATCATTAATTGTTAAAACTGGTTAGATCCAATGAAGCCTTCTTAAACAAGAGCATCACCACTGTGTCCATTAGGTGGCAGAGAATTATTTCTGCAAACGAGAAGTGTGAATGATTTGAGTGATCACTAGTAGGATGGAATCCTTAGAGACTTTTATAGGCCACGTTGGGTAGAGATCTAATATGGAAGTAGTGATGCCAACAAACCTGAGAATTATATTCAGTTCCTCAGAGGACAAGCGACTATATTGATTCAGTTAAATAATAGATACTGCAGTAAGTATGGCACTGCCCGAAGTGGCATCAGGCCTGGCATGAATCTGAGCAATTTTACTCACAAAAACTCATGCACACTGCTCAAAACAGAGCTCAGGTGACATTATGGTTTGGCCAGAACTACTGGTTGCTCCAAATCCTTAAGAATCCCTTTGGATTGTTCTGTATATGCAGCCTGGGGGAGATGGGCGGTAATATAAATTTAGTAAAATAAATAAATAAATATTTTTTTTCCTCTGTGATTGCTATGACATAGGTATTATAATGATGTCCCTAGTACATCCAATTAGATTTACCCCAGACTTGTTCCACGATCACTAAAGCCTCCTATATTCATTTTTCTTGCCTGCACATGCTTTGAATACCATGGAGAATTGCAGACTCCACAATGGAATAGGGAGTACTTAAAATCCACCATATCAAACACCCAAGACATTTTTGTTATTCCACAGCTCTTATTAGATTGCTGATAGAGCAGTCACCCAGGTTAAAAAAAAATCTGAACAGTCTAAAACACAGCAGGATCTGAAACAGAACAACATGTAGCAATTGTCCCAATATCTAGTGGTCAGTCCATGGCAAGAGATTGGTTCCATCCAGAACCTCTGTGTGCCAACCACTCTCTTCCAGGCTGAAAACCTGTCTATGAAGTCTAGTCTTGGCAATCACTCGTAGCCGAGTAAGATTGTCTTCCAGGGGTAAAAACTTAATAGTGGATCCGTAAGTTGTTGTAAAGGCCAATTCTGGATCCGCACAACCTCCCACAATGAGGGCATAGGTTTCCAGGTGGAAGACGGTCATGATGAGGGTTTGCTTGACGTGCCTTCCTCTTAGCTCGTTTCTCCCTTTTGCCCTGTACTCGTGCTTCTTCAAAGTCCGTAGCGCCTTTAATAAAGGCTGACCTCCAATTGAAACGCTCATGAGTTAGGGCTTCCCAGTTCTCAATGCTGATATTAATTTTTTTAAAATTAGCTTTGAGAGTATCTTTGAATCTCTTTTCTGTCCACCAATATTCCGTTTTCCATTCTTAAGTTGGGAGTAAAGTAGCTGCTTTGGAAGACGATGGTCAGGCATTCGAACAACATGGCCAGTCCAGCGAAGTTGATGTTGAATGATCATTGTTTCAATGCTGATGGTCTTCGCTTCTTCCAATACGCTAACATTAGTCCGCCTATCTTCCCAAGTAATTTGCAGAATTTTTTGGAGGCAGCGTTGATGGAATCTTTCAAGAAGTTGGAGGTGGCGTTTGTAGAGGGTCCATGTTTCACAGGTGTACAATAGGGTTGGTAGTACAATGGCTTTGTAAACAAGCAGTTTGGTCTCCCTGCGAATGTCCCGATCCTCAAACACTCTACGCCTCATTCGGGAGAAAGCTACACTCGCAGAGCTCAGACGATGCTGAATTTCAGCGTCGATGTCAGCTTTTGTAGAGAGATGGCTGCCAAGATAAGAAAAGTGGTCAACATTTTCTAGTAACACACCTTTAAGCTGGATTGATGGTGCTGCAGAGGGATTGGTTCGAACTTGCTGGTAAAGCACTTTGGTTTTTTTAATGTTAAGCGAGAGGGCAAGCTTTTCATATGCTTCTGCAAAGATGTTTAGGATAGTTTGAAGATCTTCCTTTGAGTGTGCACAGACTACGTTATCATCAGCATATTGAAGTTCTATAACAGAAAGAGAGGGGTCAAGGAATCCATTTATGCCAACTTGGAAAATCCTTCCTTGAATAGAGGTGGGGGCCTCAGGCACAATCTTTCTCCCATCTTTCTCCCGGCTCTGTCTTCTGTGCCTAGGAAGATTAAGACCATTTCACAAGCTCAACAGCAGCATGGTGATCTTAACGATCCTCCTTTAGATAATAAAAGGACTTAAAATACATATCAATATAACCATGACCCCAGGTGTAAGGTCACACAGCTACCTAGAAACATACCAACTTACCAACTTTGCTCAGACTGAAGAAGCTCCTTGGATAAGGAGCGAAACGTTTCCACTGAGAAAATAGAAATCCAGTTGACATGATTCAAGCTACAGACAATTCCACCTGGATGACTGAGAACCTTCATAGACATATTCTATAACAGAAGTTGTAATTACCTTATTTTTTTGCTTTCAGCCTACTAAGATTAAAAAGCTTTCCATCTGTTCGATATATAATTTCTTGCCAGTAGGAAGTTTCCCTTCAACAAGGTGTAGAATCATAGCGATGAAGATAGCGAATAAGGTTGGAGCAATAACACATCCCTGTTTAATGCCAGATCCCACTTTAAATGTCTATGAAGTATAATCTATCTCATAGGTATATTCCCCAAAAATCTGAGCAAAGACCATGGAGGCTCTGAGTTCCTGAGCACCTATCAAAGTATCCTTAGCATGAATGTAGAAATCACTCAAGATCAAAATCTTAAGAGTCTGCAAGATCACCTCTGTAACCATCTATGTCAGTTCAGTCAGGTATCTGCTAGGTATACGAACAGAATTCCATTCAGAGCTAGATACATACTGTTTAAATGGGCAAACACATATTTATATTCTTCAAGAAAACTAAAATACAGTAATTTTAGTGAACAGTAAAAAGTACATTTATATTTTATTTTTCTATAAATAAGATCTTGATCTTTCAAAAGCAACAGCAGGACTGATTTAATTTTTTAAAACGCAACCCACTAGACAGATTTTTTTGTAATAAATTCCTAACATGAATACTCCAGACAGACAATAAATAGAGACTGAAGTCTAGGACTTAAGTTAACAGATCTCAAAGTCTGCCTAGCCACAGTATAGTAGGGCTAAATGAATCATATGGGAAACTGATATTGCGTTGTGCATGAGAAGGTAGTTGGGAGGGAAGCAGGAAGTCGGGCGGGGGGGTGCAGTCCAAGAAATTAAATTTGTGTTTGAAGGATAATTTGTTCAAATGAGAGTCAGCAGGTGAAACAATATTGGTCTCCTGTGTCCCCTGATTCCAGTCAAAATTATAGCTGCAATAGCATTCTCCAGCCATCTGTCATTGTGATGTTATAGTACTGCAGAGGACAAGCCAACATCAAGATGCATTGTACAGCAGAAAGTAAGCCATTTGGATTCTAGTGTAGAATCCCTGGTTCAATATGAATTGTATCTTACAGTAAATGTGTTACTGCAGAATTAGATTTATACACATTGGTTGCATTCACACACACTACTAACTCACGATTTTTAAACCACATACCACTAAACCATAATGGGTGGATTCACAGCTCATGTTAAATCAAAGACAAATTAGTTGTACTCCAAAACAGTGATCCACTCCAAGACATTGACCCACATATTGACTGGAGTGCATGGGTATTGTCATGCGATAAAATTTGTAGGAAAGTAGATCACGGAAAATTGCACTAATCAAGTTTTGGAAGATTAGGTTTCTGCTTCTAAGATATTGGTGGCAATGGAAATGACAACTGTAAAACACCTCCATTGCCTGACATAAAGTCCTCCAGCCTTCCCCAAAACTAGGGATGTTGCCTTTAATTGGCAAATGTTTTTCTTCCCAATGGCTGCTGTGCTGAAGAGGGATGATAGGGTTGAATGTGCTTTGAAAGAGAGGCTTCTGCTTAATATGTACACTATCACCCACACTTGTTTTTGTAGGTTTTCATATTGTTTCAGAAACTTGCAAAATTTGACCAAAGACCCATTGGGATAAAAGGTTTGGCAAGCAAACACAGTGGAAAGCAAACCCTGTCAAGGTGGTTCCAGTTCTTTGAAAAGACTAACCGTATTTAGCTTAACCAGGCTTTGGATCCATCACTACCAGGAGAAGTTACCTTCACTGAAATCACTCATAAAACTGCAGTAATGAAACACTTATTTAATAGGCCACCATTCACAGTAGATGCAGTGGACCAAATTTATGTCCAAATATATCCCCCAAATAATAAACAAATCAATTCCATCCAAAGTTTGTACATGAATTAAATGTATGTTAATTTTACTTTATTTATTTATTTATTTATTTATTTATTTATTTATTTATACAATTTATATCATTTAATTCATGACTATGTCATTTGCACCAATTTATATCACTTCTGTATATTTATGTCATTGCATTTCTTTGTTTATCTACCCAAAATCAGCCAAGATTGAGGCAGCTTACAGAAATTTGCATTATAATGTCAATACAGAAACTACATGAATTGATGTAAATCATATTTGTAGCAATATAGTGAAAAGTTAACTATTAAAATGTCTTAGAAAAGATGAGATACAGTTCATCAAAGTAACTTCCCAATATCTGTATATTTTAATGATGTAAACAGCAATTATGACAATATCAACAATGTAAATACAGTAAAACATTACCAGAAAAAAGAAAGAAGACAATAATAGAGGTCTGGCAATTTACACTGAATTCTCAAAAATAGGAGCATTAGTATTTCAGTGAAAACACAAAAAGAATACAAGCATGATGCATTTTAAAGGTCAGTCCATTATTCCTATCTTTTGGTAGAAAATTCAGTTCTGCCCCTTAAAAAGAGATGTTTTCATGCCATTTTCCTTTTGTCTGATCGGCCAAAGACTTTTGACAAACTTACTGCATAAATGTTCCTATCTGCTCACTTGATTTCACAATGTGGAAAGCTGTGCTGACCGTTTGCTGTATTTTTCAGCTGTAAAAAGGTAAAGGTAAAGGTTCCCCCCGCACATTTGTGCAGTCGTGTCCGACTCTAGGGGCCGGTGCTCATCTCAGTTTGTTAGCCGAAGAGCCAGCGTTTTTTTCACTGTACTAGCTGGCTAATATGGGGTTTGCAGTACAAAATGCCTGGATGGTATCAAGTCATGTAAGGTTGCAGATGTCCCTTGAGTTTTGAGAATTTTGGAAGAGTTTGGACCTTTGTAGGTAGATAAAGTAGGTGTGCATATAAGAGGTAGTGGGGGTGGGGGAGTGGGAGAGAAGGATGGGAAAAAAACAGATCAAGCGGAATGAGAGGGCTCAGGTGGGTTCCTTGCCTAAGGCAACTAGCACTATTGAGTCCGAGCAATTACCGTTCTTGCTGGTGCCGATATGGAACTTCTCAGACTGCTGGAACTGAAATGTAGCTATATGTTAGCCCTTCAAGGTAGACCAGGTCAGGAAACAAATACCACAAGAAGTAATAGGGCTTAATGTATTGTCGAAGGCTTTCACGGCCGGAGTTCGATGGCTGTTGTGGGTCTTCCGGGCTGTGTGGCCGTGTTCTGGAAGTTGTGGTTCCTAACGTTTCGCCAGCATCTGTGGCCAGCATCTTCAGAGGGCAGGAGCACAGATAGAAGCGAAATCTCTGTGTAATCTCTATTACTTTATTAATAAAGTAATAGGGCTTACTTTATTGATGTGGACTGATAGCATTTCTCCTTCCGTTCCTCTTATACCAAAGAGAATCAATGTGGGGCACTTTTGAAATTCTCACGCCTTCCTGTTTTCCCAGGCTAAGTTCATGTTTTCCACACATTTCCTTCATGGCCATCTCTGTACACCTCTACTCTATAGTTCTGAATTCTTCATGGGAATCCAATTAGAAATATCTTTCTTTAAAGTAGTATCATATTTAAATGTAATTTCATTCACATCACCCCCACACTGTTTTGAAGTTCTAGCTTATGCGGAATTGCCTTCTATTTTTTTTAACACTCAGTTTCACTCTCATCTCCATGGACAGCAACATCTGGAGGTGAAGTGATGGGTGTCAAAATCATTGCACAATCTATTGCTCTACTTGGAATCTGTAGTTCAGCATTTAAAACTGAGAATTTCTTTTCCTGAAAATATTGCAACAGAAGCTACAAGATAAGATGAGGGACGCCCAGTCTTTCCAATAGAAGACCAATTATTGGGTAGGGATGTTTAGATATTTCACTTTGAAGTAGACAAAGGGGAGGAGAAGGTTTTTAGGAGGTAGAAGTAAACTATTATGAGAGGTCCACTGTTAGAAAAATAAGCAAAGTTTTACTAATATTGTGCTATATAACAGTTAGAAACCATCCAGAGTCCTACATTGCGGTTGCTAAGAGACACATTTATCTGTATCCAAGCTTCCATCTTCCTGTGATGTGTAAATACCACTGTAATAACTGTCTTTGCTAACGGTAGAAAACCTCATAGTTTGATACCCTCAAAATGTCCACTCCAGGATAAATTTTGGAGCAGGCAGAAATCTGAGGGAAGCAGTTTCACTCAGCCAAATTGACATGACTGACACCTACTTGGAAAGGTGGCATCTTTTACTGAATGAAGCTAGAATGTGCTTCTCTGGAAAATAATGTTTTCATTCCAAGTTTGTGTATTTGTGCCTGCTGAAGATTAGTGATTATTATCTTTCATGTGTTCTAATCTTAAGTAATTGCTCCATTTAACTATTTGATTAAACAGTTAATTTAAACTATAGCACATGGTAATATCCATTCATTTGAACTGTGAAGGAAAATGAAAACATATAGGTTTGATTAAGTGTTTTGATTTTGCTGGGAGCATGCAGGTACACATTTGATAAATAAATAAATATACATAATTACTTGTTTATTGGAGCCACTCAAGCGCCTATCAAGCTGTGGTACCTTTCTCTGCTAAGAAGGAAAAGTCACACGTTCTTTCAGAAAATGATGACCTTTTAAAAATATTGCCATTGAAATTAAGATTTTTTTAAAAAAAATGTTCGAAGGCAAAACATGGGGGTTCTACCTCACGTCTGCAGAGCCTCTGCAGGTTTTATACAGATTTTAATTTGATAAACAATAGATGTGTTATTTACTTAGATTCTGTTTCCAGGCATATGTCACAGAGCCATTGAAAAGTCACTTTATGGTGCACAGAGGCACAAACATAGTGACCCCCCTTTTAGTTCCTGCCACCATATGACACCTTAGTATTCCTAATGACAGACTGGCCTTGGGGATTGAAGCTTGGTGGTGACTAAAAGTACCACCAGAGGTAGAATATCCTTTTTGTCAGGTCTCCTGTCACATAAATGGCTGTCTCTTTATCTCCTGCCATGGTCTTTTCATTTGTGCAGGATACCAGGTTTTCTACCACGCTCTTTAGCTAAATTAAATCTGGTAAGCTTCCCCTCTGTTTTTTTTTTAAATGCTAGATATTTGGTAATTTTATTGTGTTATTTATTTATTTATTATTTAAATTTGTATTACCGCCCATCTTCCCCAACCAGGAAACTCTGGGCGGTTCACAACAAACAAATTATGATGGTTGTTGTGGGTTTTCCGGGCTGTGCGGCCGTGTTCCTAACGTTTTGTGTTCCTAACGTGTTTTGGTTCCTAACGTTTCGCCAGTCGCTGTGGCTGGCATCTTCAGAGGACAGGAGCACAGCTAGAAGATTCTCTCTGTGCCCAAGTGGAGGGTGTGTGTTCCTGCTGGTGTTTATAGCTGCTGAGAGGGTGTGTGTCTTCTGTGGGTCACTTACAAGAGATTACAACCACCCAGAGTTCCCCATTGGGGGAGATGGGCGGTTATATAAATTAAATAAATAAATAAATAAATTAGGAGAGTGTTTATTGTGGTGACTAGGGGGTGTGGTGCTGTCGTGTGTGGGATTAGCACATCTATTGTGTGAGTTGTTTGCATATTTCTGTGGTTGAGTAGAGTTCATTGACCTTTTGCAAGCTGTGTTTTTCAGGACTGGCAGCCAGGTTTTGCTGATCTTTAAGCTTTCTTCTTTTTTATTGAAACTGTGTTGGTGTTTATGTATTTCAATGGCTTCCCTGTATAGTCTAACATAGTGGCTGTTGGTGTTGTCCAGTATTTCTGTGTTTTCAAATAAGATTTGGTGACCAGTTTGTTTGAGAACATGTTCAGCTATTGAAGATTTTTCGGGTTGCTGTAGTCTGCAGTGTCTTTCATGTTCTTTTATCCTGGTGTGGATGCTGCGTTTTGTGGTCCCAATGTATACTTGTCCACAGCTGCAGGATATGCGGTAAACTCCTGCAGTGGTGAGGGGGTCCCTTTTGTCTTTTGCTGATTTTAACATTTGTTGTATTTTTCTGGTGTGTTTGAAGACTGTTTGGAGGTTATGCTTTTTCATTAGTTTTTCCATGCGGTCCATGACTCCTTTAATGTAGGGCAGAAATATTTTGCTTGTGGGGGGCTGTTTTTCTTCAGTTGAGTGCTGTTTTTTCGGTTTGAAAGCCTTCGACTAAACAAATCATGGTTTTATTTAATTACTTTTTGGGTTGTTTCAAACATTTGTATGCCCCCTCCTCCCAGTTATTTCTTAGTCAGGAGTGTCTGCACAGGCAATCAACTAGGTTAATATGGTGGGCCAACTGAGTGGTTGAAGCCCCTCCTGTTTTTAACATGCATTGTATGCATGTAAAAAGGTACCTTGATCCTCTCATCATGCCTGCCGTCTTGATATCCTTGATTGCCCTGTGAACATCCCTGTTTCTAGGGAAGCTTAAAATGAAAAATGAAAACAGTGAAAAAAATAAAAAATACAATGTAAAACATCCCTCTCTAAATTCTTAAACCTAGAGCAGTGTTTCTCAACCTTAGCAACTTTCAGATGTGTGGACTTCAACTCCCATGGCTGGCTGGGGTATTCTGGGAGTTGAAGTCCGCACATCTCAAAGTTGCCAAGGTTGAGAAACACTGACCTAGAATGAGGTTTTGTTTCTTAATGGTCTATCGTATTTACGCATATGAATTTCTAATATTTTAATTTTCTGGATAAAATGAATACAGTGATGAATGTTTTGGGATGGCTGAAATGCAAGTAATGCCATATATCCTCTTATAGTTAAATCTGGCTTTTGTTATGTGTAACAAACATAACATAATGTTATTTATATATATATGTCTGTCTGTCTGTCTGTGTGTATCTCCAGTGTAATTTTTAAAAATACTTCATTCTTCTACATATGCTTTGAAACTATGTTAGCATTTTGAGAATGCTAATCCCCCTAATTTCAGTTTATTTTCTATCAGTAATACGTAGGAATAGCTTTGGGATGGACATCTGCTGCCGAAAAGGATCGAGAAGCCCACTACAAGAGCTGTACAATCCAACCCAGGTGAGTGCCCCAGAGGCAGTTCTACAATCATTCTTGAGACACTGTTCTACCCTTTTAAAAAAATCTTCTATTTTATAGTGGAGTGCATTAAGACAAAGAAAAATTATGCCCTTGCTTTGCTTATCTGAGAGTGCCAGTGAGTTATCTTCTGTAGACAGAGCAACAGAGAAGTGACAACACCTACACACCTACCTATAGAACAGCACCTTTGCCTTTTAATTGTTGGAAGGAACTGCTGATAGCAAAAATGTTATAGAGGGACAGAGCTGAAAAAACTCATCATAGCACATCTGGATGGGTGCTATCAAGGATTACTGTACCTTAGCTTGGAGAAGGCTGCTATATTGTATAATTGAGCAAAGATAATGAAGTATTCTTGGAACTGAGCAGAAAAGAAGTTAACATATGAATAACAATGGTTCAAGACATGTCCAGAATATACTGTATACATATTCCTGCTAAGTTTTATTATAACATGACGAGACATAATTTCATTATGTTTGAAAATGATGATGCCCAAATTTATTCACGTATTCTAAGTAGGAACAAACCTCTGTTTGCCAGCCTGTGCTCTCAGCTGACTTACCTTAGACAGAGTATCTGTAATGGTCTGTGAGAATGCCCTTGAGAGACAGGAGGAGGAGGAGGAGCTGCAGACTAGGCAATGGTGAGATAAGAGGCAGCTTAGCCCGCAGAAGGAATGGGGGCGTGGCAAACATCTCAGAAGGGACCCTCCCTCATTTCTTGGAGTGTAAAGGCAAGGGAGGAGAGATGTACTTTCAGACTTGCAAGATTCTGTTACTGTAACCTTACAATAAAGGTAGTTTTAGTACTCATGGTTGGTGCTTCTTGTCTGGACTATCTTGAAGGGCTGACATCAGTCTTGCTAGTCTGAAAGTACATCTCTTCCCCCTTGCCTTTACACTCCAAGAAATGAGGGAGGGTCCCTTCTGAGATGTTTGCCACGCCCCCATTCCTTCTGCGGGCTAAGCTGCCTCTTATCTTACCATTGCCTAGACTGCAGCTCCTCCTCCTCCTCCTGTCTCTCAAGGGCATTCTCACAGACTGTTACAGTATCATTTAATGTTACCAGTGGAGAGCAAGTACTGTCTATATTTATTAACATTAAGAGTTGCTGATTGTACAGTATATTTATAACAATGAATAACATTTTGTGAAAATTGGTCAGATATTAAGGGAAGTGACTCATAATAAATATCACTCACTAGATTTAATAAGGCACTAAATGATTGAAGTCTTACTTGACTGTAAATTGGGTTCCCTTTCACTTTAGCAGAACTGCTAGAAGTTGAGAGATGCATAATTCCATAATGTGGGAGTGTTAATACTATCAAGCATACTAATATGATGTCATTAAATGAGTCACAATTTTACTTGAGATTGTGCAAATTAGGGCAAGTCCTATGTATTGCTAACCAGAAAATGTACATAAAACGTATCAACAGAAAGAAAGTAAATCTGCCAAAAGAGGAAACAGTATATTTATTTATATGTTTATTTATATGATTTATCTACTTACTGAAACCTGATAGACTCTAGGCATCTTACAGAATTTACAATATAAAACACAATACAAAATCAGTATTTAAAATTATTTAAATCATAAAATCCATAATCTAATTCACAATTTAAATACCAAAAATAGTGGCTAAATATAATTTAACATTTACTGTGGTGCCATTGCTTGGTAATTAATCCCCATAGGCCTTCTGGAAGAACCATGTTTTCACCTGCTTCTGCAAGGCCCTGAGAATGGAGACCATCCTTATTCCAGGGGGTAAGCTGCTACAAAAAATACTCACTGTAGGGTCCCCTCCCACCATACCTCCTGGGAGGAGGAAACTCTAAGCAAGCAATCCCTAGTTGTTCGGGTAGGGCAGGGTAGTCTCTAAGATATCCAGGCTCTAAGCCATATAGGGCTATATAGGTAGCAACTAGCACTTGGAAAGCTCCTCGTAATCAGTGCAGCTCCTGCAGCAGTAGTATAATATGACAATATTCTGACTGATTACTGAGTATGCATACCACAACTTTCTGGACCAGCTGAAGTTTCTATCTGGGCTTCAAGGACAGTCCCATGTAAACCGAGTTACAGTAATCTAAACTAGAGATGACAAGGGCAGGAGTGGCCATCTTCAGTCCATCTTGTTTCAGATAAGGCCACGACTGGCACACTAACGTCAGGTGTGCAAAAGCCCTCCTGCCACAGTCTCCAGCTGCTTTTCAAGCAGGAGGTGTGATTCCGGGAGGACCTCCGAATTGTGATCCATTTCTTTCTGGAGAAGTGCAACCCCATTAAGAGACAAAGATGGAGCACTCCTGGAATCAGTCAGCCTGTGAATCAACAGCCACTCCATCCTGTTTGGGTTGAGTCTCAGCCTGTTTTTCCCCATCAGGCCCTGACAGCCTCCAGATACCAGGTCATGACTTCTACTGCATCTCCCAATGGGCCTGGGCTGGAGATATATAACTGAATATCATTGGCATATTAACGATACCTCTCTCTGAACACTCAGATGACCTCTCCCAGCAGTTTCATGGAGATATTAAACCTTTACATGTTTGCAGTGAATACCTGGTGAGGGAAATACACTCTAACTTCTGTGACTTATCATTTCTGGGGGTTTTGAGAAGCATACAGTATGTGCTTGGTATTTTCCAGTTCCCATTGCTAAAAGTTATGAAGTAGGATACAAGCATGAAAGCATTCAATAGACCTGAATTCCAGTAGAACCGATGAATGCAACGGTATCCTGCCCTTTTGTGGGTAAGCCGCGAGCTCAGTTGGTAGAATACTATTCTCTTTCATTCCTTTCTAATTATGTTTTCTCTAAATATTCATCATTAGAATTCCTTCAATGTCCTTCAACTGGTGAGAGCTAAGTAGAGTCAATGTTTGAATAAGGCCAGAATTTCTCACTGGCATGACTGAATGTGACTTTTTCACACATAGAGAATTTCCATCAGCACACTGGCATTTCTGTTCATATTGGTTTGAAGGAAGGGGAAGAGGTGGGGAGAGAGGAAGGGCAAGAAAGGGGGAGGCTCTAGAGGGCATTCAGCTGCCCTTTTGGACAGCCTTTGTGAATATGAATATATATATATATATATATATATATATATATATATATATATATATAAAGAGAGAGGGGCGGGGGGCACATGGCATAGCAATAATCCGGGAAACAGTGTACTGTTGACATCCACAGTTTCTTTCAGAGGAGTGAAAATAGCAAGAGAACACCAGGTGGGGGAGAGAGGTGAAGTGAGGTGAACATAGGTAATAGTCTTCTTGAATGTCCCTCTCACTGGTTTCAGTTACACAGCTTGGAGCAGGTATTTCAGAATTGCAGAGAGGGAGGAAAACTTGAGAAGGCAATTTTCTGATTAAGAAGTGTGCAGTTCCTGATGAAAGCACACCTTAGGAGCCTCTTTCTAGATCTTCTTACCTGATTAGACCCCTTTGGGCAGCCTACATGTTACTGCTCTTGCAAGGCATTTGGCAGCCACCTAACCCAAATAATTCTTTATCTCTGCCTGTCAGCCTTGTGAGGTAGTCCAGACAAGAAGCACACCCAGAAGTACTAGCTCTAGCTTTATTGTAAGGTTACAGTAACAGAATCTTGCAAGTCTGAAAGTACATCTCTCCCCCCTTGCCTTTACAGTCCAAGAACCTAGGGACGGTCCTTTCTGAGATGTTTGCCACGCCCCCTTTCCTTCTGTGGGCTCAGCTGCTGCTTCTCTGACTGTTGTCTAGTCTAAGACTCTTCCTCCTGTCTCCCAAGGTCATTCCCACATACCATTACACTGCCTCTCTTCTTTTGCAGCTTTTTCTTTCTGAGCAGAGGGGACAGAGAGAGGAAAGGAGCTTCAGAAACTGAGGCAGATCAGAATACCAGTGACTTGCGTTTGCTGCTTCTTTTCTAATTACCCCAGAATGTATCCTCATGTTCTTGTTAGGGTCCTTCTAATTAATCCTGACTCTTAGTGACTACAGGAACAAATCCGTGTAGCTTTCTTGGCAACATTTTTCAGAAGTTGCTTGTCAGTACCTTTTCCCTAGGGCTGAGAGAGAGTCACCCAGCTGTCTTTTATGCCTAAATCAGGATTAGAACTCGTGATCTCCCAGCTTCTAATCCAGTACCTTTCATCACTGCACTGAACTGGCTCTCATAGTAGCCTTTAAGTGTTTCTTTGCTAATTTAAGGTATTTCTATAAGGTAAAATTATTTATTTAATTTATATAAATTAAACGAACAAACAAGTAAACAAGTAAATAAATAATAAAATCTTCTCCAAGTTGAACTCGATTCCTGGTGAGCTCATGGACACATCTGTGTGTTTTTCTTGGCAGCAGTATGGCAGTGGTTTGCCACTGATGTATTCTGGGGTATTATTTTGACTTCCCAGTCTAGCCTGCAGCCCTGGGATTCTCCTATCCACGTTCTAATCAGGTCTGATGACCCTACACAGATTCTGTGTCTATAACTTCACCAAGGCGCCGCCATCTGCTGAGGCAATAATACTTAGATACTGTCTCCAACACAGTGGCATCTCCAAGTGGTTTACAATATTTTTTTCCTAAAAATACAGCAACAGAACAGTAAGTTAAAACAATACAAAAACAAAATCTCAAAATAAGGGAAACAGTGCTGCCAATTTTTGGTAATTGTGGTCACAATGTGGAGGACGCATGCTGCCCTGTGGCAGGCTGCCCAAGGTTCTTCATGGCTTCATTTAGACATCATGATAGAGCATCCCTTGCCCCAGATAGCTATGCTGCCTGGGTATTCTGGAAAGTTTTAGTCCACCTATCTGGATGGCATTGGATTGGAGAAGTGTGGTCTAGGGGAGAAAAGGATAATGCATGATTCAGTATGATTACTGAATTCCATCCCTGCCAGCGATGGCAGAATGGTGGGAGGCCAGGGTAGGTGAATGCCATGTATGGCAGAGTTAGGGAGAAGCTAGAATTAACTGAATGGGAAAAGGACCAAACTTCTCAGGTCTTGTTGCTTGTATTTCCAGACCTCATTTTTTTTAAAAAAAAAATAGACAAAGATGTATTTGCAAAGTATATTTTTAGGAAAGCAACATACTGAAGCATCTTGTAATTTGTGTGGATTTGTAGGATTGTGGTGGTCTAAAAATAAGTTAATTACCCACCAGCCTGCAGAGCTTATGTCAACTAAGGTTCAAAGATGCCAACATATTTGAGGTTTGAGTACATCTGTGGGTGTCACTGATCTTTTCACTCCAGCTGGACACACAACCAAATCATAAGTAATTAGTGACCAGATTGGAGAGGGTGATGGGACAGAAAATTACTACCCTTCTTCTTTAGAAGGGGTCTTGATGCCATTCTTCTAGGTACGAAAAAATTCCAATCAAATACTATGAATTCTTCCTTTGTATGCCAATTTAAAAAATCTATTTTAAAGAGGTGATTAAAAAAAAACCCTCTAGAATTCTCTTATGACTTGTCTGGCTTAACTAGTCAAGCAGTTGGTGAATGTTTGTTTGTTTGTTTGTTTATTTATTTATTTATTTATGTTTCGACTTCTATCACCGCACCATCTCCCCCAAGGGGACTCTGGGTGGTTTATTGATGCCTGTTTATTATGCCTGTTTATTGATATAAATTATCAAAATAATATCCATGGCTATCATACACTATGTGAATTTGTATCAGCCCTTCGAGGTAGTCCAGACAGAAAACCAAAACCATGGATACTAATACTATCTTTATTGTAAGGTTACAGTAACAGAATCTTGCAAGTCTGAAGGCACTTCCCCCCCCCCGCCTTTAAATTCCAGAGAACTTGTTGTTGTTGTTCAGTCGTTTAGTCGTGTCCGACTCTTCGTGACCTCATGGACCATAGCACGCCAGGCCTTCCTGTCCTCCACTGTCACCCGGAGTTTACTCAAATTCATGTTCATTACATCGGTGATGCTATCTAACCATCGCATCCTCTGCCGTCCCCTTCTTCTTTTGCCTTCAGTCTTTCCCAGCATCAGGGTCTTTTCCAGTGATTTTGTTTGGAATCTGGGTTGTATAAATAGAAAAATCCTTTTCTTTTTATTTCTATATGCATAGTATAATAGTATAGCTGGGTATATCTATATATGTATAGTTTTGGGGAAATTAAAGTGTACCAACAATACAGGAATGGATGTTGAAACTACTAGAAATGGCAGAAAATGACAAATTGATTTGCCTACTAAAAGAAAATTTTAATTATTATTCTTTAATGAGTGGAAATCTTTGATGGACTATTTGCAAAAAGCAGGAGGAGTAAAGCTAAATATGGAGTTTTTGTTGATTAGATTATAGATAAATAGTACATAATAGACAAGGAAAAATATATGAATGTTATATGAATAGCCAGCATGTTAAAACAAACTATCTATTTTATTCTTATGACCATAGACGGATCGGAGGTCATCTAATTTCTGTGTATGTCTTTTTCTTTATTCTTTTTTTCTTTTTCTTTACTGCACTTTTCTTTTTCTTTTCTTTTAATTTGTATTTCTTTTTCCGTTTCATCTTTATCTTTTAGCTTTGTATACCTAAAAACCTAATAAAACTTAATAAAAAAAAATTCATGTTCATTACATTGGTGATGCTATCTAACCATCTCATCCTCTGCCGTCCCCTTCTCCTTTTGCCTTCAGTCTTTCCCAGCATCAGGGTCTTTTCCAGTGAGTCCTCTCTTCGCATTAGGTGGCCAAAGTATTTGAGCTTCAGTATCTGTCCTTCCAATGAGCAGTCAGGGTTGATTTCCTTTAGGATTAGGGAGGGTCAATTCTGATATGCTTTCTCCACCCCTGTTCCAGCTTTGGACTCAGATTTCATTTATCAGACTGTTGTCTAGGCTGTGTCTCTTCCTCCTGTCTCACAAGGTTATTCTCACAGCCCATTACAATTTGTTTTTGTGTGATTGATCATTTTCATCCAAGAATTTGGTTTATGTGGGGGGGGGGAGATCACTATTATGCAATTTGTGCCAGCAGCAGTCAAGTTCCACCAAAGGTCTGGAAACATGTTAAGATTTCTTCCTGCCAAAACACCTTTCTGCCTTCAGTCACACATTTACCATCATGTTGTGCAATTTTTCTAGTTGTGTACCCTGTCCCTCACTTATTTCTGTACCTGCAATAGCTACTATTGTTAATATGGAGTCAAAATGACCATCAACATCTTTTCTAATCCCCTTACCCCAAATTAAAAGGAAAAATACCTCTTTAGCAAGGGGCATGGTGGCTCAGCGGGTAAGACGCCAGGCTTGTTGATCGGAAGATTGCAAGTTCGGAGGTTCGAATCCCTAGCCCCGCGTGACGGAGTGAGCTCCCGCACTCGCCCCAGCTCTTGCCAACCTAGCAATTCGAAAGCATGCAAATGCAAGTAGATAAATAGGTACCACTTCGGTGGGAAGGTAACAGCGTTCCGCGTGCATCATGCCGGCCACATGACTGTGGAAGTGTCTTCAGACAATGCTGGCTCTTCAGCTAACAAACGGAGATGAGCACAGGCCCCTAGAGTCGGACATGACTGCACAAATGTGTGGGGGGAACCTTTACTTACCTCTTTAGCATTAGACACAAATTTGGACATAGCATGAGGATCCTGAGACCTAGGATGAGCTTTTAACCTGGGTGAATTTACTGTGTGCAACGTAACAAAGAATGTTAATAAAATTCCTCATACCATGATGCGTTCTACCTCTTTGTCTGCCATGATAGCCGTGTGCATTAGAAATCCAGCTGTAGAAAAGATGGGAAGAAATGCTTTCACTGTACGTAGAACATGAGACAAGTAAATGTGTTTGAGTAACATAGTGCTTGAATAAGGCTCTAAACATTTATGAGCACATTTCTCAATACATTTGGGTTACACCATACTCCACAACTTGCTGTTTTGCAATGGTTTACTTTCTCACTTTAGACAAATTCATGTCAGGTTTTTGGGAATGTAACCCTGGCATAAAGGGAGGGAAACCTGTATTTAGGCAGAGGTGGGGATCCTATGTCTCTTCAACCTTGAAGTAGCAAAGTATCATTTCTCATCACTGGCCATGCTTGTGGAAGTTGGAGTCCAACACCTTCTGAAAGACCACAAGCTTCAGAATTAATCTCTAAATATTTGTGCCACTTCTCATTTTGATATCACCATCTTTATAATGATTCAATTTCCGGGCCTTTGCATCTTTATTTCCTAGATATACCTCTCTGCTGAGTGCCAAATGTACTTCATTTATTAAAAGCACAGAGCTTTGCTGTTCCTGGTCATATGAAAATTGGGATGTAACTGTAAAACAGCAGTGCCTGTTCCTTAAAGCAATTTTAGATTACACTTCTCAGCACTGCCCAGCCAGAATGATATATTAAGCCTAGGCTGACCATATTTCCTTGAGACGAAAACGGGACCCTAACGCGTGTGTGTTGGCACGCAGGCGCGCATGCGCCGGCACACTAACACACAGGTGCGCGCACGCAGGCAGGCAGGCACGCAGGCCAGCGCGCACGCACGCACACACGCACGCACTCTAACTTGGAAAACGGGACAAAATGGAGATTTTGTCCAGAACGACGGGACGGTTGGAAAATGTTAAAATAACAGGACTGTCCCGTTCAAAACGGGACATATGGTCAGCCTAATTAAGTTGTGTAAAAGCAACTTAGTAAACCAGCTTCAAATCAACTAGTTGCAGGATTATGATTTCTGGGTTATTTGAGGACAATAAATGTTAAATCTGGGTATACAGTAGATATAATCACAAAGCTTTCCCATTCCTAGTTTGTCTATCTGGCAAGAAAGACATGCTGCGGGTCCTGTCTGTCAGGGAACTACACTTGGCAGACCTGAGGAGGCGGGCCTTCTCTGCCATGGCGCCCGGCTTATGGAACATTCTCCCCCTCAAAGTGAAGTCATCTCCCTCCCTACTTATTTTCCAGAAGTCCCTCAAGACGTGGCTATATCATCAGGCCTGCGGGTCCCAGGGGACCGGTGAGATCATGAGGTGGCTCCCTTGATGATCTAATCTCTTGTGTGTTCTATGCTTTTTAAAGTTTTTAATACGGCTGTTTTTGACATGTTTATTGTTTTATATCTTTTGCTGTATGCCACCCAGAGTGACTTCTTGTGAGATGGACAGCCATATAAAAGATAGATAGATAGATAGATAGATAGATAGATAGATAGATAGATAAGACTGAACAGGGAGTAAATAGGCTATACCCATAGCTCATTCACACTGTGCTTCAAAACACACACACACACACACAAATCCTGGTTTGAAGGGATCAGAGAATACAGCCTTTATTACACGAAACAGAATATTTAAAGTATGCTACTTTAACTTCTGCAGCTTCTCACTCCTTCCTTCACATAAATCCTTGGAAGCTATTCTTGCTTCCAAATGCAGTTCTCAGAGTTACTTAGAGAGATGAAAATGCCTTTAAACCAGGATATTTGCAGTAGATACATGCCAAAAGACATGAGAATGAGATAGGTAAGTTTAGGCTCCAGAATGGATCTTAGTTCTTAAAGGTTCATAGATTATAGAATAAAGTGCTTTACTTATGTAGTTTAAAACAATATATAATTCAAGCATTGTAAATTCACTGAATGGAGCAAAACCTAATTATGAATGCCAAGGAGAATTAAAGCATAATATAAATAGTAATAGATGGCATACTTAATATCATTCTCTTACCACCATTAACCACTATTAACTTTTATCTCTGGCCTTTCATTCTTCTTCCATTCCCTACAGTAATTATCCCTGCTGCTAATAGATACTATTTAACAGATGAAATACTATATGTTCATTTATATCACATTTTAAACAGCAGATTATAGATAGTTATTTTATTTATTTATTTATTTATTTATTTATTTATTTATTTATTTATTTATTTATTATTTATTTCAATTTATTCCCCGCCCATCTCCCTTGCAAGGGACTCTGTTATAGTTATAGTTATAGTTATAGTTATAGTTATAGTTATAGTTATAGTTATAGTTATAGTTATAGTTATAGTTATAGTTATAGTTATAGTTATAGTTAGTTATAGTTAAGAAATAGCAATTTTATGACAGGATCTACATTGGAGCTTGTTTGTTTCTGAAGTTATGCAGGTTTTTTTCCGGTTGTAATAGTTGTTTCATGAACACATATTAATGAATGTAATGCAGTATCCTCTTCATGCCTGCAAACACCCCACCCCACCCCGCTTCTGAAGCAAAAGTAAGGATGAAGATTGCAAAACAAATTCTATAGCTTTAAAATCTTTCCTGTCAGTGGGAATCATATATTTCTTGATTGGAACACAGGATTGTTTCAGTGCAAGAGTAGCCATTGGAAAAGAACCATAAATACAGTTGCTGGAATGGCCTATTTCCCCACCAATTCTCTTGATGTAGTGGGAGGTAGAACACCCCAAGAATTTGTGGGAGAGTATGAGTGATCCAGAGCTCACTATGGCAAGATAAAGTGCTAGTGTAAATTGTTATTAATACAGGGACAAATTTTTAAAATTAATAATTAAGGCCTATCTCAGCAACCTGAAGAAACAAAAATAAATAAATACTGTCAGTTCATAATTAGAATCAGCATAACTGAAGGCATTAGTTGCTCATGTGTAGAAGTTATTCAAGCATGTAGTATTAAGACTGAGAGATCATAGGACCAGCCTAATATGCATTGCCAGCCCGTTATTTCAATCTGCTTCCAGAAATGGCAACAGTTATAGTACAGTAGTTTGTCTTATTACTGCCTTATTGGAGCATCAGGAATCAAACAGGATGGGAAATGATGGATATCATTCTAAGGGATTTTCCAGACAATGTATTTATTGTGTAATAAATACTTGGCTTTCACTTGTGGGAAATCCAGATGTCGTTCCCCAGGTAGCATGGGATTTCAACAGTCTCTCTCCATTTCTGAACTGGCATAATGGCAGAACTCATAGTTTTCATAGTAAGGGGCTACCAGTTAAATCTCTAGCATCCCCAGGTAAAATTTCTACGTGGCCATTGCCTCTCAGTAAAGACCAATCTTATTGAACCTGATTGTGTTCATTATGTGTGGACTTCCAGAATTTCCAACCCGCACAGCCATTGCTATGAATCCTAGGAGTTGAAGTCCACACATCTGGAGAATTACCAGGTCAAGGAATGCTGGTGTGGAACACACTGACTTGGCTGGCTTGCTATAAGGCAAGTCCTTATGTTCCTCATTTGTGAGTATTCTAAACTTCTATTGACGAGTGATACCTCTGACAAATATTGAAACTTTATTCCATGCTAGTTTGAGGACGCACATACTTCGTCCTAGGGAATATTTGACCTTCTCTTTTTTTTTTTTTATTGAATTTTATTAAGTTTTACAATACATAATAAAAGTTAGAATAGAAAAAAGAAATAGAAACAGAAATACAAAATAAGAAAACGATAAAGAAAAAGTGAAGTCAAGAAATAATAAGCAAAGAAAATATAGAAAATAGATGTCCTCCAATCTATCTTTGAACTTAAAGTACAATAATTGATTTTAAATGTTAGTCCTTCATACAGTATACAGGAATTTTTCTTTGTCATTTGTCTTTTGATTTCTTTAATCCAATCTTCTAATCTTCATATAGGTTTCACCTTTCTTACTGTCTCCCAATAATCCATCTTTGGCTTCCACTCCTTGAAGTAGTAGTTAAATGTTGAATGTTCATTACTACATATTTATATCTTCAATAAGGTCCAATTAGTATAACAAATAAAAGCCTTATTTACTTCTAATAAACTACAATATATTCTATTCATATTATGACTCATAACCTAACATATTATGTAACTTAATACATAATTTAGCAATTCTTATAATGTTCATACATATATGTTTCTATAATTTAATTCTAATATATATATATCTCCATAAAAAGGAATTTTTATATCTCAATTATCCATCTATAATTTCCATTCCTTGTAGTAGTGTCCATTTAAACTAAATGCATAATCTATCATATCACTTAACCTAATACCTAATATATCAATTCTTATAATATTCATACAATACATATTGATATATATCATCCTGTAGTAACCATCATTCTAATTCCATCTCATCTCATTATATCATTATCTTCTCATAAATATATCTCTAAGGAAAACAATATTCTATAATATCAACTTATATTTGTATTTAGCGTCTTACATTTAGAATATCACTTTTTATATATCCATACAATTTCTCATAACAATTCAAGTCCATATTTTCATTAGCCTTTATATCCATACAGTTTCTCATATCTTCTGTTTAGGTTATACCAAAATCACAATACACTATGGCAAATTCGCAATATACAGCCTGCTCTTTTCTATATCTCATATAGAATATCAGAGCAACCTTCTCTCCCTTTCCACGTATTTCACAACATCCATCCAACTGTACACCCATATTTTCACTCTGTCTCCACTGCCACAACATATCTATACCAAGATTATAGTGTATAGCCTTCAGAATGTTCTTCTAAACTAATATACTCAAAATTCCCTCCTTCTGTTTCTCCTGCACTTCAAAAGCATTTTTCTTTTGTGTTTCCGTTTCCGTTCTCTGCTCTTTCTCTCTGTTTTGCAGAGTTACGAACAGCAATTCCAACGATCTTTGAATATTTGAAAGAGCCTCAGTAATCTCTCTTCTGAACTCCTGAGGTACTAATTGGAAAGCCATTTTTCCTGTGTCCTTCAAATTAAAATAACAACCCTTCTAGTCAAAACAATAGTCATGTAATCTATCCATGGAATACTACCAGCAGGATCTATTAAGCAAAACGTTGTTTTTCTTTTTTTTTTTAAAGTTAAAAGAAAAAAGAGAGTTCCAATAATCCAAAATACAGGAGAGAATAATATTTTAAACAGTTTATAGAAGGAGAAATAAAAAATATATTCCAAGTGAAACAGAATCCAACCAGGGAGAATGTAGAAAAAGAAGAAAAGAAAAAAACATGTTACCCTGTGTTTTTATTCTTCAAACTACGAGCTTTCGTTCTTCAAGCTGCAAGCTGCTTAATCCAAACAAAGAGTTTCTCAAAAAATGAATAGTCATTTAGTTTATCAAGCGAAGAATTACAAACAGAGTCTCTTAAATCCCTCTAATACAAAAGAAAAGTAAAAAAAAAATGCAGACGTTTCATTATGTTGCAAATATAGAGTCCATCAAGCTTCCACCAGAATCAGTCAAAACAAAGAAAGCACAAAACCAGCCAACATTTTAAAACAAAGTCCAAAAAATAGATCTTAGATATCAAAAAAGTTCCTAATCTAAAAAAAATAATTTCCTAAAGTGATCTAAAAGCGGCTGTACGCTCTTGTGTCTCTTCAAGGAGACTTGTTTTCCCTGCGAGAGCAAGATATCTTCTCGGCCATTTCCCTTGCACTTACCTTGTTTTCTCCGTGGTGGAAACTACAGAGAAAAAACAAGGGTAGGCAATTCCAATGGCCCCCCGAGTAATCTTCTGGTCTCCCCTTCTTCAGGGGAAAAAAACTTCAGTGGTCCACAAGTTCTGCAATCCACTGCAAGCAAGGAAAATTCAGCCAGTTCCCAGCACTCTGAGAAATTCGACTGGTTGAGCTGGCAGCCAAGCCTGGAGTCTAAGAAGAGACCTTCTCTTAAAACAGGGCAAATACGTTGAAATCTTTAGGAAATGAGAGAAAGGAAAGTAGACTTCAAAACTGAAGCCATCTAGCAGCATTCAGCAATATAAATACCAAAGATGCTTAAGCTGTGTTGGTTGACAGGACCTATAATTTAAAATTTTAATTGTGGTAGTTGCCATAATAAAGCTGAGGATATAGATTTATGTATTCTAATACTCTGTGATGTATTTTTTCTTATTAAAATGTGAAGCCTCCAAGAATGCCAGGAGATGCTATGAATATTACTAATATGCATACTACAAATGGTTGTATATTTCAGTCAAATGAATTTAAGATCCACCCACTCTGGACTGTACCACTCCAGGCTGGATTTTGACCTATGCATCTAGTTCAGGCTTCCCCAGCCTGGCACCCTCCAGATTTGCTTGGAATACAATCTCATAACCCTAACCCTAACGTCCTAACTCTTCTTGGGTTTATGATTAGAAACTGATATATATGCATTCCTTCGGTTGCATCTGGAGCCTAGTAAGGTTAGCAGAGAGAACATTCCAGCCGTGAAAGCCTTCGACTATACAGAGTCGAACATCGTTAACCTCTAAAACTTTGAACCAGCCCTTGGATCTAAGGCAAAGTGCCTGTGCCATTTGCTAGTTGTTAGTCCTGGCATTTCCTGGTGACCACCCATCAAAATTCTTACCAAGCCTGATCCTGCTTAGCTTTTTCAAGATAAGCCAGAATTGGTTAGAGGGAGCCAACTGCTGTAGAAGCGTGAGTTTTAAATTCCCACTCAGCTCTCACTTATTTTTTTAAATAAGCCTGGTTTCTAAATCCTTTGTCATCTTAGTAACCCTTCTCTGAACTTGCTCCAATTTGTCACTGACTCTTTTGAACTGTGGTGCCCAGAACTGGACCCAGTACCTCAAATGGAATCTGACTAGGGCAGAACAGAGTGGGGAACAATTATTTCCCATGATCTGAACACTGCGCTCCTATATGTGCACCCCAAGACAGCATTTGCCTTTTTAGCAGCTGCATCACACTGATGGCTCATGTTTCACTTGTCAACAAGGACACCAAGTTCTCTTTCATATGTACTCCTGCCAAGCCAGGTCTCCCCCATCCTATACTTGTGCCTTCTGTTTTTGCTACTCAGGTGCAAAACTATATATTTCTCCCTGTTAAATTCCACCCTATTTGTTTCTTTCCACTGCTGAAGCCTGTCTAGATCTTTTGGAGTATTTCTCATTTCTCCAAAGTATTAGCCACCCCTCTCTGCTTTATGTCACCTGCAAACTTTGTAAGTGTCCCTTCAACTGTATCATCCACGTAATTGATAAAAATGTTGAATAGTGCAGGACCTAAGATAGTCCATTTCCTATCTCTAAATGGTCTGTGTCCTTGGTTCGTTTGTTGGTTCATTCAATGAATGTATATAGCCTTTCATCTTGATGTATAAAAATAATATTTTGATTGAATGATAGGTATCCTTTCAACAGACTTTCAGGGTGGTCTGGCATTATTTCAGTGTATTTCCATAGAAAGGTCCCTTTTAGTAATCCTGCAGTGGTGCCATCCAAATATGCAGAATTCATAGCCATAATAGCCAAACTGAAGAATAACAGATTGGGGAAAGCTTTTACAATTTGTCAAGACACATTATTTAACATAATTTCTCCCATGTAATGATGGGAGATACTACATACCTAAATCTTATTACATAAGAACTTACCGCTCCATATGTTTGCATTAAGACAGATGTCTTCTGTTCCCTTGTCAAGGGTGAAAACATTCTGAAGCAGAATTTATTGCTATAAAAGAAATATCTAGTGAGTGTTAACTTTGAATTAAAGTGTATTACAAATAGTCCTCGCTTACCGACCACTTGTTCAGTGACCATTCGAAGTTGTGATTGTGCTGAACGAATGGTACTTATGACCGGTCCTCAAAGTTCTGCCCATCACACCAACCCCGTGGTCATGTGATTGTGTTTCAGGCACTTGGCAATCAGCTTGCCCATACGACAGTTGTACCACCCCATGGTCATGTGATCGCCATTTGTTTGCAACCTTCCTTGCTGGCTTCCCACAAGCAAAGCCAATGGGGAAGCTGGCAGGGAAGGTCGCAAGTCACTCTGGTAAGTCCCCCCAGCCTCCCTTCGCTCGCGCACGGCCTGCACTGGACCTCCCAGGGCCTCCCCCACCACCCTGCAGCACCCCTGCACTCCTTTCTTGGGACTCCCGCTGGCCACAGATGCTGGCAAAACGTTAGGAGCCACAACTTCCAGAACACGGCCACACAGCCCGGAAGACCCACAACAGCCATCGAACTCCGGCCGTGAAAGCCTTCGACAATACATAAAATAAAATAAATAAATAAAACAGAAAGTTCAAAGTTCAAAACAGCAGATTCAATGTGTAGGAAAATGCACAAATCTTCGAATTTAGTACAAAAATAATAACAGGGAGACGATTACGTAGTCTCAACCTTCCTTAATATTTGGATGGAAAGCAAAATCCAAAACTTAAAAAGATTTCTTTTTTAAAAAATTAATCACAAAAATAACGATAAGCACCAAGAGAACGCGTTTCCCCTTGCTGTAGAAAGCCTCTCTTAGGGTACACATGCTTAAAAGAAAAATAAATTGGGTGAATTAGAAATGGGGTGGCCGGTTAATTGGAGGAATTGCAGATCTATTCCTAATAGGCTTGGTTGCTTCAAATTTATACATTTCAGTCTCCGCAGGATCTAGGGTAGAGTTTTGTATTTATGCCAATCTACGAGCAAAACCAATGAAAGCATGTGGCATTTCCAGGGGATTAATGACTGCCTGAGAGGAATAAATTGCTCAAAGCCATTAACCCTAGGAAGTCATTTAACCCCCAGAACATGGCCTATGCGTCCATCATTGTGGCTGCTATTTTGAGAGAGTGTTTCTTTCATTTTTCTTTTTCTTTAAAATAAATGACTGTAGAGAAGCAACATGATTGAGGCCTCATTTGAGGGAGCTCCAGAGCTTCTCATAATCCATCTAGATGCTGAGATAAAAGGATTACTAAATTGCAGAGCAGTCTTGGGGATGAAGATTCATTTGTCCTTTTCTCTCTCCAAAACATGTCCTTTATTTATTTATTTATTTATTTATTTATTTATTTATTTATTTATCGTATTTATACCCCGCCTATCCCCTCCCTAACGGAGGACTCTAGGCAGCTTACATACATATATTTCATTTTAACATTTCATACATATATCGCGTGCTAAGGGAAGGGGTAAGGGAACCGACTTTTCCGTGGGTACTGGACTACATGTCCCACAATACCTTGCATCGGAGCCGGCTGCTGACGTCCTGGATGTTGCTGTTTTCGGGATTTGTCGTCTCCGCCGCCATTCATGAGATCTTCGTTCAGTGGGCGACCCCCGACAGGACGCCAGCAAATTTTCCCACTTAAGGTGGTACCCATTTATCTACTTGCTTAAGCTTTCAAACTGTTGGGTTGACAGGAGCTGGGACTAGCAACGAGAGCTCACCTCGTTGTGCGGAGATTCGAACTGCCGACCTTCTGATCGGCAGTCTACAGCTCAGCGGTTTAACCCGCTGAGCTACCGCGTCCCTTGAAAATGAATATTCTCATTCATTTTGGAACGTATGCTGGGTTTGCTCACCCTGCCATTACTGAGTTCTATGAGATGCAAGATTATCTGGCTTTAATGCTCCTTGCCACACTGCACCCTCCAAATGTCCACAAGAATTAAAAGCACCTTCCTGCGAGCGTGTCAAATAGCAACAGAGAGCTTCTTTTGCTGTCAGTTGATTCTTTAAGCATTATAAAGGTATACCTGTATAGGTGTCATATCACCTTTCCATATCCTAGGGCAGTGTTTCTCAACCTTGGCAACTTGAAGATGTGTGGACTTCAACTCCCAGAATTCCCCAGCCAGCAAGGGTATGAACAACTATTTTGTGTCTGCTACCATTTGCAGCTGTTAAATAATGATTGCCCTGATAAACTGAGGTAAATGCAGTAAAATTACTTTATTTGAATCACCTTTATCTAAACTAAGGGGCGCAATGGCTCAGTGGTTAAGACGGCTTGTCGATCGGAAGGTCACAACTTCAGCGGTTCGAGACCCGAGCGCTGCGTGATGGACTGAGCTCCTGCACTCGCCCCAGCTCTTGCCAACCTAGCAATTTGAAAGCATGCAAATGCAAGTAGATGAATAGGTACCACTTCGGTGGGAAGGTAACAGCGTTCCGCGTGCGTCATGCTGGCCACATGACCGCGGAAGCGTCTTCGGACAGCGCTGGCTCTTCGGCTAAGAAACAGAGATGAGCACCGCCCCCTAGAGTCGGACACGACTGTGCAGGGGAAACCTTTACCTTTACCTTTATCTAAACTAGGAACAAAAAGCTTCTGCCCCATTAGCAAGGTTAGGAAACTATTAATAACCATTAAAAATGCAAATGAAAAATGTTACTTATGGCAGTATTATGAATAAGCTTTATAGTTATGCTTTTCTACCAAATGTCAAGGCAGCTGTGATCATGCAGTGTAGCAATTTGTTCCTTCATGTTACAGAGATTGGTCTTGATTTGCAGCAGGTGGTGTATAACAGTCCGCTTCCTGGACAATAAAAAAAATTCGGACCCCTCTTTTGATGAGATGATTGCTTGTAAGACAACTGGCAATTACTGTTCTTTCAAAAGCCCAGGTGCGCGTTAACAGATTAGAAGGCCTGAAAATGTGCTAGTATTTATATTATTTATATTTATATTTATATTTATATTTATATTTATATTTATATTTATTATTTTAGGATGACCATACATACCATTTTAAATGGGACAGTACCGTTTTTTTCACATTTCCCGACCGTCCCGCCATTTTAATATAAATGTCCATTTTGTCTCATTTTTTTTTAAAAAATAGCAAAATGTCAGGCATGGCAAGATTGATTCAGCCAAGATGCAATTATCATTTAAAAAGTGCTTGATTGAGGTGCCTGATGTTGGGTGAGACTAGTGAGGGGCAAGGAAGGCGGAAAGAGAGAGGGAGAGGGAGACAGAGAGAGACAGGGAGAGAGATCTTTGCCACTGCCTCTGCTCTGCTCTTAGCTGGTCGCTCTCTGCTCTCTGTTTGTTTTATTAAAATGCGTTCTGGATGTGATCCCGCCCCCTTTTTTCACGAGTGAAACTGATTATTTCTCCAGCCCGGCAAGAGAGTCTTTCGTTTGGGATTGTGGGAGAGAGAGAAAGAGGGAGAAAAAAAAAGCAGCAGGAGGAGGAGGGAAGGCAGAAGGAAGAGAAGCCTCGCCGGGCGTGGAGTTTTTGAATCCTCCCTTCCCTGCCCCTCTTCTCTCCCCCCTCCCCTCCTTCCTGCGATCCGTGATGTTACAACGCCCGTGAGCTATGCTTTCCCCATTTGCCTCCTGTCAAATACAGTCCCCCTCTACGTCTACCTAAATTTTTGTATGAGTTCTGTCACTGAAGAATAATTTTTAGCTCAATATTTTCATGTAATAAAACTTTTTCAATAAAACAAAAATATTTTTATATATACAGTAATCTGTATAAGGACCAGCAGATGGATCCTAAAAACTCTTTAAAACTTTTTTTATCATCTTACTTTTTCATGAATACAGAATATTACATAAGTTTAACCCCGTCCCATTTTTGCCATCCCAATGTCCCATTTTTGTCTCAAGGAAATATGGTCAGCCTAGTATGTATGTACTGTATGTATGTATGTATGTATGTATGTAAATAAATAAATGCATTGCTATTCTGACTTTCAGTTTTGTAATTTCTATCTACAAAGTCTTACATGCTGTAAATATGAAGCACATCATTTTGTGATCTCCTTGGAAAATGATGGTTCTGAGTATATGGTGAATTAGCAAGAAAAGTTTTCAACATGCAAATGGTAACTCAGAGATATTTACAGGATAGCAAAAATATATCATAATCCAGATTTGGATTCACCAATAAGCATGTGCTATATTGCTATAGGCATCTAGGAGTGCATGTGAAATTTGATATTTGCAAATTTGGATATGAATTGACCAGAATTGTATAATCTTCCGTACAGATACAAACATAAAAATACATTAACCTCTTACTCTATTTTAACTATAAAACACATTATTTCTATATTCTTATACAATCCTAATCATCAAAACCCAAAATTAAAACTTTATCTTCTTCAGTTTCAAGCAAAAAGTCCAAAAGTGGTGCTCTGAACTCTACATTGGAGAAACCAAACAACCTATGTACAGGAGGATGGCCCAACACAGGAGAAGTAACACCACAGGACCAGAGTCAGCAGTTTATCTTCATCTAAAGGAAAAAGGACACTCATTTGAGGACATTAATGTTCACATTTTAGACAGAGAAGATAGGTGGTTTGAGAGAGGGGTCAAGGAATCCATTTATGCCAACTTGGAAAACCCTTCCTTGAATAGAGGTGGGGGCCTCAGGCACAATCTTTCCCCTATCTTCCTCCCTGCTTTGTCTTCTGTGCCTAGGAAGATTAAGACCATTTCGCAAGCTCAACAGCAGCATGGTGATCTTAACGATCCTTCTTTAGATGATAAAGGGACTTAGAAATAACATCTCAAAAAATAACCATGACCTAGCCCCAGGTGTAAGGTCACACAGCAACATATTTAAGGATTCCCTTACTAACTTTGCTCAGACTGAAGAAGCTCCTTGGATAAGGAGCGAAACGTTTCCACTGAGAAAATAGAAATCCAGTTGACATGATTCAAGCTACAGATATTTAAGTGGATGTTTCTTTTGGAACTTTATTGCCTTTTTTTCTTCACATTTTCATGCACCAGCACCATCTTTTTGTGTATTGCCATTTTGGTATTGCATATTACATTCCATGCAATGCAAAGCAAAGCTATTGTTCACTTAAATAAAATTATAGATCTTTCATATGTGGTAACTTAAATATAGTGCTGCAGACTTAATTACTGACAACAATCAATACACAAAGTGATGCATTCAGTGTAGAGTGACTACTTGAGTCACACTTGCCCTTGGAAAAGAACAACAGAATATTTATAGTATAAATATCAGGAATCTTCATTTCTACGTATCTGTCATCTCCCTGGCACTGGATTTTTATTGTCTGTTATTGTTTTTTTATCTCATTGCCTGCAGGCTTCCTTAAAGCATTAGAATAATTATAGCACAGTGACTAGGGGAGCCGTTCTGTTCCTACTTACCCAAAATGAAACTTCAGTGTAATTAATGGATCTTAATTTGAGAAGATATGCTCAAAACAGCACTGGAAGAGATTATGCTTTAAACTAGAAAATTCCAATTCCAAATCTCCCTTCTGCTGTGAACTCACTAGGTCATAGCTTTTCAAACTGTGTGTCAGGACACGTTTGTGTGTCAGGACACATTAGTGTGTCGGCTGCAGTGTCTGGGTGTGTCACGGCTGCTGCCGCCTCCTGGCTTCCATGCAGGTCCTGGTGCCTGCCTTGTGCCTTGCTGCCTCCAAACCTGCTGTGATTCCACGCAGGTCCTAGTGCCTGCATTGTGCCCTGCTGTAAGAGTGTGTCGCGAAATGATGCCCTACTGTAAGAGTGTGTTGCGAAATGATGCATGTCTAAAAAGTGTGTCACCAACATGAAAAGTTTGGAAAGCTCTGCACTAGGTAATACTAAGCAAGCTACTATGTCGTCAGACTTTGAAGAAGGATGGAAAGAGTACTGACACTTTTGAACTTTGATGTTGGAGAGGACTCTTGAGAATACCATGGATAGTCAAGAAAACAAACAAAGGGATTATTGAATAAATCAACCCAGATTTCATATTTGAGGCACAAATGACCAGGCTTAAGTTATCAAAAGAAAAGAAAATCTAACTCAACTTAGTTTACACCACCACCATTAACTGTACTTCTCCATACTTTTTAACTTTGCAAACCATTCTTCCTTCTACTATGTCTAAATACTGATTCATACACTGCCTTTTCTCTTTGAAACTACTTCCTCCTCCTCCTCCTCCTCCTCCTCCTCCTCCTCCTCCTCTCTCTATCTCAACAACTCCATCCAATCACAACTTTCTTGATCTTCCCCTTCCTCTTGGCCCATTCACTCTTCCTAACATATTTATTTTGCATTTTATTTATTTTGCCGTTTGATCTTCATTAATTCTTTCCACACTGCCAAATCACCTCAGTGTATTTCCTTCATGCTGGTCACTCATTTTTGTGCTCAGTTCACTTTCATTCATCACCCATTCGTTCTTGACACTGTCTCTTCTTGTTTTACCACATACGCTTCTTAAATAAGCCATTCCCATTGCATTCAAGTTATGAATTTGTTTCTGCTGATATATCCAACTCTCACTTCCAGATTGAGCAGAAGCACTGTCTTATACACAGCCATGTTTGCTTCTTTTAACAAACATTCCTTGTAACAGATTATCCTGCTAACTTTCTATCAGCATCTATGCATCTAAAAATGTTTCCATCCATTTCCCCATCTTTAGAAAAATTCTACCAAATACCATATATACTCGCAAATAAGCTGAGAATTTTGGTGCCAAAACACACCCCCAAAATTGGGTTCAGCTTATCTGCAGATGGGTTTATCCGCAAACATATTCGGTAATACTTTTTAAAATTATCCGTATATTCCATATATACTCACGGATAAGCCTATCCGCAGATAAGATGACCCTCAAATCTTTAACAAAAATACCATGAAAAATGGATAATCTGTGGATTACCCACAGATAGATCAATTGTGAAAATTAAAACATACAAAAATGTTGAGGATTGGCTCATTCATGGGTGGCGCATTTTTCATGGTATTTTGGTGAAAAATTTGAGGGTCAGCTTATCTATGAATGGGCTTATACTGCCATTTATGTATAACTTGAATTTCCACTCCATTTTCTTTATCAAAAACAGCTGTCTTGGTCTTTGATATCACAATTCCAGATCCATACTCCGGCTGGGTGACCTTGGGCCAATCATTCTCTCTCAGCCCTAGGAAGGAGCCAATGGCAAACCAGGAGACTGAGAGTTCTAGTCCCGCCTCAGGCATGAAAGCCGGCTGGGTGACCTTGGGCCAGTCACTCTCTCTCAGCCCAACTCACCTCACAGGGTTGTTGTTGTGGGGAAAATAGGAGGAGGAAGGAGTATTAGGTATGTTCCCTGCCTTGAGTTATTTATAAAAATAATAAAGGCGGGATGAAAAATCTAATAATAAAAAAATAAAAAATAAAATAATGGGATTCTGTAACACTACTATCCACTGCATAGTTGGGTTCCATAAATCTCCAAATTTTTCAGGACTTGGCTCAAAACCTATACAAAGATAAAGTACATGCACAAATGCTGGTAATAAATGAGTGGCATATTAAATAAATATGTTAAAGTGAATTGCATTCAAAAGAATGAATTTCATATAAAATATATATTATGATGAACTGCAAATAAAATATTGTTTTCTATTAAAATAATTGGAGAATGATGAAAAAAATTGAAGGAACAGACTTCTGATTGAGTGCATACCACACTGAAGCACACTGCATGTAGACCAGTGTTTCTCAGACTTGGCAACTTTAAGATGTGTGGACTTCAACTCCCAGAATTCCCCAGCCAGTTCTGGGAGTTGACGTCCACTCATCATAAAGTTGCCAAATTTGAGAAATTCTGGTGTAGACTGATGTAAACACTGTATGTCCCTAAAAAAAGGTGGGCACTTTTTTTTCTGGCAGCATCCCAACACCAGTAGTGTGAAATCTTATATTACTGGCTATAATTAGGTGGTGGTAAGGAACCGTCATGGGCTAAATCCTCGCAGCAAATATGCTGTGTACAGTATATTTAACCCACGCTCTGTTGAAAGGAAGTTGCAATTGGAAATACAATAGCCAGTTTCAATGTGCCTGACAACTCTCTCTGCTTCTGAAAGCAAACCCAGAGAGGATGGATAATATTAAACAGCCCCAGTCATTCTTTTCTATATAAAGGAAAGAACGTATAAATGAGCTCTTCACAAAAGCAGTTCCAGATGAGGACACCATCATTTACAACTAAAAAAAGTAAATAGTACACATGCACAATTCTTTTTCTGTAACATCATACTGTAGCAATTCTGAGTTGTTTTTAGAAGTGTGCTTGAAGTCTCCTTTTGAAGTTAGAAAAACATACTGTACATGGGGACAAATGGGGAGGAGAATGATGTCTGTTTTATGGGTATTATGCAATTATGGATAAAGACATTTACTATGGTGCATATGTTAATTCTAGGTTGAACTCATACTGCTTTTTCAGATGGATATAAATAACAAATCCCTGACAGTCTATCTTAGGAGAAATTAAAATTGAGTGAAACTCTCCATTTGAAAATGTTTATGTTGTATCTAGAAAATGATGTTGTATCTTTAGAATTATCTCTAGAAGTAGATATACAGTATATAATTTTCATAGAGGAAGAATTTTATACATACTCCCATGCCATCTCAGATTTTGTGTACTTCAGTTGGGACAGCTTCAGGGGTTATGAATGGAAAGGACAGATACTCAATCTTCTTCTCCTGAATTAGAATTTTTCTAAAAGTGTCAGTGGTGTTTGCTGTAAGGTGGGGCTTTCCATTTTATTGATTTATTATGAATGCCTTTATGGTGCTTCTATCATGTTAATTCTAAATGGCTTGCAAGCAACAAAACAAAACATACTATATTAATAATGCAGTTGTCATTAAACGTAACTGAATAATCAAATATAACATAATTACTCAAATCACAACCATTTGTAATCCTGTAATCACATAACATGGCCTGTATATCATCAGAACCTATGATAACGCATCCCAGTTATCTCTAACTCCTCCTGCCTCAGTCACCAAATGCAGGTTGGAAGAGGCAAATTTCCAAAAGGTTTCTGAACATCAGGAGTGACAGTGCAGATCTTATATTATAACCACCCAGAGTTCTCCTTGTGGAGAAGATGGGCGGTAATATAAATCCAATCAATCAATCAATCAATCAATCAATCAATCAATCAATCAATAGTTTGGTGGGAGGGCATTCCACAGGAGGGGAGTTCCTGCTAATTTCCCAGTCAAAAGAAGAAAAATAATTTCAATTTCCTGATACCAGTGAGATGGTTGAGATTTCACAGCTACAGTAATTATTTTTATCTTCTACTGCCTTAGGAACTAGTGCTTGGTGGTGAAAAAAAGACAGAGATGATGTTGGGAACTTTCAACTACTTAAAAGCCTTTTGGAACTCCTAGAACTGAGCACTTGCAAAAGCTGGGTGAACCTTGACTGAGTCTCAAAGGGGTGCTTAGACACTTAACAACAGCTCTTCCAAAATATATCCCACAACAGGATGTGTCCCTAGAAAATGTCCTGATAAGGTCATATCTGAGTTGTAGTGCTTCCTTTTTGCTGTGGCAATGATTTGCATTGAATATACACAAGAAAAGTGATTTGTCTTTCTGATAAAGCAACCTCTTGACCCAGAAAAGATACTAGAAGGTTCTGCTTTTCTGCCTAAATAAATGCCAGTACCTTTCAAGGAAGAATTATACAAGGAAGGAAACACAGAAGCACAGGTATGTTATAAGTTAATAGAAAGGATAGATAACAAATAAAGGGAGTTATTGAATAAAAGCTAAAATTTAACCTTGAATTTGTTAAATATAATAACCTACCTTGCATACTTTTCATAAAAAACACATAGAACTAAAAACTCATGCTTAACCAACAAATTGAGAATGGAATGAGGCTGGAAGGAAAGATATTTCAAAGATGTCTCCTGACGTAGAAGAGAATATCTGTAGCTCAGGGTTGAACTGTGGGGTCCTTGGTGCTCTCTGAACTTGGTTGTTTGCTTGCAGATGTTTCATTACTCAACCAGGTAACATCATCAGTGCCCTGATGATGTTACCTAGTTTGGTAATGAAACATCTGCAAGCAAACAACCAAGTTCAGAGATGTCAGAGCTCTGCAGACCTCTGCCAATAGCTTAGATAAGCATGCATAGTCATTTCAATACCGAGTGCTCCCGTTTGGGATTGCGGGGGGACCAGGAATTTTCATGAGGTTCATAAACGAAGTACTGTATGAATTTCTCTACAAGGGGGTAATTGTATACTTAGATGATATACTGATTTTTTCTGAAAACTTAGAGGAACATATGGAACTAGTTAAGAGGGTGTTAGAGAAATTACTGGAGGCAAAACTGTATGTGAAACTTGAGAAGTGTGAATTCCACAAAGATAAGCTAGACTTCCTGGGGTACCGCATATCTCATGAGGGCATTGAAATGGACCCAGAAAAGGTCAAGGTGGTCCTGGGCTGGCAACCCCCCCGAACGCGCAGGCAGCTACAAGGTTTCCTTGGGTTTGCGGGGTTCTATAGACAATTTATTCAGAATTTTGCCCAGATTGCTCTGCCCCTCACAGATTTGCTAAAAACAGATGCCCAACATTTGCCCATCCTCAAACATCCAGAGGTAGACACTATCGCGTCTGCCGCAACATGAAAGCAAGATGGAAGATGTTGTTGAGGCACTCATCCCTTCCCAACCAGAGGCGGCTCAGAGTCAATTGGCACAAGCTGATAAATTGGAGGGAAACATGGTGATCACTCGCAGTAGCACGAAACGCTTGGCTGAGAGCGACCCATTTGCAGACAAACTGCGAGCGGCAACAGTGAGAGACACATGGTGGGGGGAGCACAAACACACCCTCAAAGAGAAAGATGGGGTGGGGTGGAAAGACAATAAAGCATATGTTGTAACCCGCCCAGAGTCCCTTGCAAGGGAGATGGGCGGGGAATAAATTGAAATAATAAATAAATAAATAAATAAATATGTCCCTGAGACTTTGAGGCAAAAGGTTTTGAGTAAGCATCATGACCACAAAACGGCAGGGCATTTTGGATTTGTGAAAACACTACACTTAGTTAGGCGCAATTTCTGGTGGCCATCACTGCGCACAGACGTTAAAGCTTATGTGCGAGCTTGCCCAGTGTGCGCAACAGCTAAGAGAAAAATGGGCAAACCCACAGGGAAATTGCAGGAAGTGGCAAACCCCACACAACCATGGAAGCAGATTGCCATGGATTGTATAGTAGACTTACCCGTGAGCAACAAAAAGACAGCCATTTGGGTGGTCACAGATTTATTTTCTAAACAGGCACACTTCATTGCTTGCAATGGAATCCCGAATGCTCAAAAACTAGCTAGGATGTTTATCCAACACATTTATCGGGCTCACGGAACGCCGGAATGCATAATCAGCTATCGCGATAGCACTTTCACTTGTAAGTTCTGGCAGGCGTTTTTGAAGTTGATTGGATCAGAACAGGGACTTAGTAGTGCGTTCCATCCGTGCACAGACGGAGCGAGTGAACGCATTAATGCTATACTGGAGCAGTACCTTAGATGTTACATTAATTATCAACAAAATGATTGGGCAGAACTGTTACCGTTCGCAGACGTTGCTTACAATAACGCGCTCCACCAAAGCACGGGGTTTTCACCATTCAAAGTAGCTACAGGGCAGGATTTTGTAAATATCCCCAAATTGGCTATGACCCAAAGCACAGAACTAGCGCAACCACCGAAAACGGATGAATGGATAGCAAAAGTTACCAGCAATTGGCCAATCATGGTGAAAACGCTGCAGGAAGCCAAAGCAAGTTACAAAAAGTACGCAGACCGTAAACGAGAGAAGGAATGGGAACTGAGAGTAGGGGATAAGGTGTACCTGTCAACAAAAAAACCTGAGGGCTACACAACCGTCATGAAAACTGGCGCCCAAATTCATAGGTCTGTTCCCAATAATTGAAGTTATTAACCCGGTAACGGCTAAACTGCAGTTACCAAAGATACTAAGAAAGGTGCACCCAGTTTTCCACATTAGTTTGTTGAAACAGCACCACACTTCACAGCAGTGGCACCCAGAACCAGCAGAACCCGCCCCATTGTTAGTGGAAGGAGAACCACACTTTGAAATCGACAGGATTCTTGATTCCAGATGGCACAAGGGACAGCTACAATATTTGGTCAAGTGGCAACATCTACCGATAGGACACAAGGAGTGGGTTAGCGCTAAACACACACGCGCTCCCAAATTGGTGAAAACCTTCCATAGGGAGTTCCCGGACAAACCTCACTGAGCCGGTCACCGCAACAGGACAATGTAAAGAATTCTATTGGTAGGCCCTCGTTACAGGGCACGACTGCAAATGTTTTAGTTAATTAGTTCAGTAGTTAGCATGTTTTGGTGGGGTGGGGGGAGCATCTTGGGCCGGGAGCATGTCAGAGCTCTGCAGACCTCTGCCAATAGCTTAGATAAGCATGCATAGCCAGCGGGGCGTGCAACAGACATGAAAGAGGCGCCTGCCTTTGAAATAGACAATTCACACCTAAAGAGGCCAGCGCTAGTACACATCTATGCAAACAGATGTCTGAGGACCCTGGAGCCACGAGCACACGTGTCAACATCAAAGGACTTCGGGAAGGGGAATGCTTAAATGTGACTGGCATGCTTTCCTGATTCATTAAGTCTTTGTTTGTGTTAACCTCCATGTCTTGTAATAAATCCTTCTGCTTCTAAGAAACCACGTGTCTGTGGTTTACTCTAGAGTAAGGAGATTTCAGGCATCATATGGAACACCTTACAAGAGAGCACTAAGATATTACTAACCACAGACACATATGGGCATTGATCATGAGTCCTGTGTACTCTCTGGGCTGCTGCCAACCACAAGGGACAGTGGAAAACAAAACTTACCCAGATGTATAAATCAAATGCCCAAGAAGAACAGAGAGAAGACACATTAATAAAGCCAGATAGAACAAAGGGCCACAATATTTAACAGGAGATCAAAAAATAGAGAACAAAGAATTGATAACCACAAAGGAAGAGAGGCATAAGGTCATTAACCTGGAAATGGGAGTCCAATGCAAAGCAAAGTCACAAAGTAGTATCAATTTGACCTGCAACAGAATCACCAAAAGATTGGATAGATATAGTTTCATAAGGTGAAGGCAAAGTCAAGGCAAGCAAACAAAAATACAACAGTTGTGCTCATGAAAGGGAATCGTAATAACATAATGCCCTAAGGCCAAAGGTTTCTAACACCATCACCTTCTTTTTTTGGTACAACTTGAAACCAGGCCTAAGTCATTCAGTTTACGACTAAAGTATCTAAAAGAAAATGACAGTGACAATTACCATATCTCTTGATAGGTTCAAATCATCGAGTCTATAGTCTATTGAAAAACAACCCACACTAACCAAGTGCTCCATTACCAAAGTAACAACCCAACCTCCCACAAGAACAGCTGTGTAAGAACATTATTCAGACGAGTACAAACACACTGCAGCAACCCAGAACACCAGAAAAAGGAAACACACCACATATACAGCATCTTCCAACAAAATGGATACCGACACAATTTTATCAAAAAGTGCCTGACCACTCAACCCACTACAGCACAACCAACACAAGCTATGACAAGGATAATACTGCTATATATCAAAAATATATCAGAAGCAACCAACAGTCTATTACAACCACATGGCATCACCGTAGCACACAAAACAACTAAAGCTATGGAGAGCCATAGGTAGGTATCTCTGATATAGCATGTTGTCTGTAGGCTGGATCCTCTTATACTGCCTGTGGATTCATACTGTACAGTGTGTGGCCCTCCAGATATTGGTGAACTACCTGCTGGATGAGGTCGGTGAGTTATGCTTCAGCAACATCTGGACAGCCACATATTCTGCACATACAGGAACAGCAACTTTTCCCACTCTACGCCTTCAAATGTGTTTGACTTCATGATCCCCCAGATGTTATTGGAACTGAAGTCCAATACATCTGTAGGTCTTCAATTTCAGAAGACAAAAGTAAGTGACCCTGGTCAAGGAACCTTTAATAAGTAGTTCTTTTACAGAAACCTCTAATAAATTCCCCAAGAGTATTAAAACGTTTGCCCTTTCTCCTTGATGAAGAATATGCATAATTACTTGCGGGTATACTCATTATAAACAAAAAGTTCAGTTTTATTTCTATTCACTGAAATTAAATAAGCAACAAGGGAGGGCTGCATTTGTTGAAACTGGTCATTGCAAAGTGGATAATTTTTCTAAAAATAACGTAAGAAATCTGAACATGGCAAATGGGATAAAATCAGAAATATAATTCATGTATATGCACGAGACCCTAAGTACAAAATAGACATTGGAGAACTAAATTAAAAACCATAAATAAAACTGTAAATTAAGATTGTTAATAACAGGACAATAAAAAGTAATCAACATAGCTAACCAAGATTGCCAAGTATTAACTATAAAGGATCATTTCATTTCATCAAATGAAAGAAAGATGCAAATAGTAATACAGGAGTATTTCTATATTTTTGTTTTAGGTTTTTTTGTAATAATTTGATTGAAGTTTTTAATAAACATAGTAAAAACAAATAGAAACTAAACTGAAAGATTAAAGAAAAGTAAGAAAGAAATTTTAAGAGTGCAAGAAAAAGAAAAGAAAAGGAAAAGAAACAAAGGCAACAATAAAGAAGTGGCTTCCGACCTTCATCACACCAAGCCCAAGCTAACATAATAATAATAATAATAATTATAATAATAATAATAATCTCCAACCTGTTTTAAAATTATAAACAAAAAACTCTTCTTCCCATAACCTAACTCATATCTATACACAATCCAGAAATCTTCATCTTTTCAGTCCTGGTTCAGCAAAAAGTCTGTTAGAAGCTACCAGAAATATCAAACATATAATTTATCCCTGATCAAATAGTCCAACTTTATACTCCTTCCTTTTGTGCTTCACAGTCTTGGCCTTTAGTTCATTCCAGTGGCGTCGCAGGATTTGATCCTTCATCAATCTTTGGCATTCCAAAAGATTCTTCAAATACTTTTCTAAGCTACTTTGTAAATCCAGTAAAGAGGCATCATCCAGGATTTCCTGCCGCAACTGCTCCTTGTCCAAGTCCTTTACTTGATTTGTGTTTTGTTTTTCCATTTTAGTAATCTTTTCAGTTTTATTATATTCCATACTTATAAGTTCTATTATATCTGTGTCAGGTATAATTTGCTTTTTAAAATCTCCCTTAACATCTTCTAGAGGTTTAACCATTGGAACCTCTCTGCTTTCTAAGATATTAGTTATTAATATTTCAGTCCATTTTTCAAAGAACTTTTTAATTAACTCAAAAGTTATGCCAGGGATGGCCATTTTTAAACCTTAGTTTAAACGTTGATAGATGCAACCCCGCCCCTTTTTTTCTTTCTGCCTGGTCCTTTAATCCCCTCTAGTGTCAATTTGCAACATTCAAAGAATCTCAGGTCCTAATATGGATTTAGTTCTGTTTCAATAATTCCCCATGCAAGTATTATTTAATTATATACTTGTTTTCCAAGTCTTACAGCAAAAGTACAAATGTTCCGAATTCCTATGGTCTCCTAGTCCATTTATAAGTTCATCAAAATCAAAATCTTTTTTTCTTTTTTCTTTTTACCAATTATATATTGTTTTTAAACTCTTAAGTCTCTATTTAAAATTCCTTGTATCAAAGAAAGAAGGTAAAAATCACCAGGTGTCAAATTAAACTCGGCATTTTGAGGGTCTCTAATATCCATGAGATAGTTAAATAGATCGTTTCCAAAAGTCATTAGAAAGTGAGTGCACCTGGCTTAGTGTCTTTTTTAAAGGCTCCGCCACAGCCGAGAGCAAGATGTCATCTCCCTCATCTCCTGGTGCTCAATCCTGGGGGGGGGACTTCTGTTCTACAATCCCCTTGCGAGGATCTGCCATTCGGAGTGCTTGTGGGCAATCTCCCATCCTCTCCTTCTCCGGAGAGGTTCCGAAGGACTGGTTTACTTGCTGGTCCCTCGTTCTTCATCACGGTCATTGTCTCTGCTATTCGCGGAGACGTCTTCAGTCACCCAGAAGCTCCCAGAATCTCTATATTTTTGTTTTAGAAGCATGATAGCTGGGAAGGATTCTTTCTAAGAGAACACTGAGTATTTTAAACAGAAAACTGAGTGTCCCCCCCACATATTATACTCTATAGGAAATGTCAGTAGAAGATGTATTATTTCCTGTTTCTTATATAAGAGACAAGTTGTGCATACACATCTCCTGAATCCGATCACACAACCACGCCCTGGCTATGTGAAGGAGCTAGATGTGGCATGGATTCAGCCTCCAAATGGCAGAGCTCATGTTAGAGAGGACCCTATCACAAATTCAAAAAAGTCCCAGATGACTGTGCAAAACTTTATCCTAGTCATCTCATTGTAATCTGCCAACAAGGGGTACAAATCTGAGCAATTTTATTGGTGAAAACCTTAGGAAACATGTCACTGCAACATGCTACAGACCCTCCTGCAATTTCTCTCCAATCGGGAGCAAGCCTCTTAGGACAAAGGAACCAGATCACACTCCATCCCAATAAGAATGGAGAAATATAGATAAATATAGGTGCCACAGAATAGCCTGAATGTGGGCTCTTACCTGTTTAATCTTACTACTCTCATCATCCTCCATTAGCATCTAGGTGTTGTTTTTGATGTTTCATCTCCCCAAATGCCTTGGTAAGCCAAGGTACTCTCTGGGAGATCAGCGCATAGAAAAAGAGGCTTCATATTATTTACTCAATGTACCCAACAGTGAGCAATCATACCAGAAAGTCATCTAAGCCAGGATTTCCAATATGTGTTTCAGAGTTTTCTGATAATAAGTGAACAATTATGCTAGCTATTAATTCTGGGAGCTATTACCCTGTGGTTTAGAAGACTTTAAAAGTCAGCTCTCCATATAACCCCTAGACCCAGGTGTGTATAGTTTTTTTTTTAGTGAGTGAACTTCTTCTAGGTATGTTTAAAGGGTGATATTGGAAATGTGGGTAAGTTTCTCTTGCTGTTGTCAATTTCTCTAATTCACTGTTTCTCAACCTCAGCAACTTTAAGATGTGTGGACTTCAACTCCCAGAATTCCCCAGCCAGATGATTACCTCTAAAACTGGCTGAGGAATTCTGGGAGTTGAAGTCCACACATCTTAAAGTTGCTGAGGTTGAGAAACACTGCTATAGTTGAATATAAAACCTAGAAAGCAGTCTGGATAGTTTAATAAAGAGAGCTACTGAAAGGATAGGGGCTGGGTGAATAGCTTTGCCAAATGGTGGTTCACTTTGCAAAAATATCTTACAGCACTGTCTAATGCATATGTCTCGGAAGCAAATCCCACTGTTTTCAGATCTTTAGCATTTCGGATTGCTGCATACGCTGTAGCTAGAGCAGTCAGGAATGGGAACATATCACCACGACTAAATGGATTATTAACAGGTTAATCAAAGCAGGGCTGTCTTTACTCTATATGGGTATTCACCTCCCTAGATAGGTGATGCTTTGATTTTTGGCATTTAATAAAAACCACAGGTTACTAAGATTTTTGTGACATTAATTAACTAACCTGATTAGTAGGTTACAGGTCTATTTTAATTTTCTAAAGTTTCCTGCTAGTATTACACGGAGATAAGATGTGTGAATATTCCCACTGGAAGGGAAATAAAACAGTAGTTAATGTCACTGTAATAAAATGTAATCGTTTATAATGTCTGGTGCTAATAGAATTAACTGTTTCTTTTCACGCTGCTGGAAGATGGATAGATTCCAGCAGGGATCTCCTTCATTAGGTTGGTGGATACTTTTTTCGTGACATGGTCTCATTTTGCATTAGGAAAAAAAGGGAGGAGAGATCAATTTAAGGGTGGCATTTCCACTAATGAAGTTATCTCCTGTTCTGTCATGCGATAACACAATATCATTCCAGCTGGGATTGGTGGAAGAGGGCAAAGAGTGTTCCATCCCCTTTAGAAATTCCTCCGTCTCCTCAGCATTCTTTCCTGAAGATTAAGATGCAGTTCTATATTATTTTCTATTTGGCAGCTCTGAAGTGGCATTATACAGGAAGGGAGTCCATGTCTTGTGCTGGACTATGTGACTTGTTCAGTTTTGGTTTAGACAGGGGACTTCAAGCTTTGGGGGATGATTAATTAATTAATTAATTAAATTTCTATTACCGCCCATCTCCCCCAAAAGGGGAACTCTGGGCGGTTTACAATAAAAGAATGGGCTCATTTGCAATGTAAGAACATGCTATGAATATTTTATGACCGAACACAATCTAGAGTCGCTATTAGGGCCTACCTTGTGGCGGTAAGAGCGGCGAACGTTATTTCGCCGCTCTTATTGCGTCCGCAGAATGCCGTCCGATGACCCTGTTTAAGATTACTCGATCCCTCTTAGGTAGGGTGATAGTGACCACCCACCTGCAGGGCCGTGCGGAAGAATTTTCTGAGCATCTGCAGGATAAAATCACTCGGATTCGGTCTAAGTTGGACTCCATGCGTGGAATGCAGTCTGGGGAGATGCCGAGAGAGCGGTCTTGCCCTGTTATCTGGGAACGATTCGATCCTGTTGGACCTAAGGAAGTGGACAGGATCCTTCGAATTGTTAATTCCACCACATGTCATTTAGATCCCTGCCCTTCCTGGCTGGTAAAATCGGCCAGGGAGGTGACATGTGGATGGGTTCAGGCTATGATTAACACATCCTTGTTGGAGGGGGTGGTTCCAACGACCTTCAAGGAGGCATTGGTACACCCCCTCCTCAAGAAGCCGTCCCTGGACCCTACCATTCTGGACAATTTTCGTCCAGTCTCCCACCTTCCCTTTTTGGGAAAGGTGGTTGAGAAAGTGGTGGCGTTGCAACTTCAAAGGACCCTGGATGAAGCGGATTATCTAGACACTTTTCAGTCAGGTTTCAGACCGGAACATGGGACGGAGACTGCATTGGTCGTGCTTACGGATGATCTCTGGCGGGAGCGGGATGGAGGTAGTGCATCCATCTTGGCTCTCTTAGATCTCCCAGCGGCTTTCGATACCATCGACCATGGTATCCTTTTGGGGCGGCTTAGGGAGTTGGGGGTGGGCGGCGTAGTTTTGCACTGGTTCACCTCCTTCCTCCAGGGCCGCTCCCAGTCGGTGGTGATAGGGGAGGAGAGATCCGGCCCGCGACCGCTCCTATGTAGGGTGCCGCAGGGGTCGGTTCTCTCTCCTCTCCTATTTAACATCTACATGAAACCGCTGGGCGAGGTCATCCGACACCATGGGATGAGGTATCATCAGTATGCGGATGATACTCAATTGTATATCTCCATCCCTGGTGAGGTAAGTGATGCAGTGTCCACCCTGTCCCAGTGCCTGGGGGCTGTGAGGGCCTGGATGGGGAACAACAGGCTTCAATTGAACCCTGGTAAGACCGAGTGGCTGTGGATTGATGGCTTAGCGTCTTCTGGGAAATTATCATCTTTGGTTCTCGATGGGGTAGCACTGCCCCATTCGGAACTGGTGCGTAATCTGGGGGTCCTTCTAGACTCATGACTCCTGCTCGAAGAGCAGGTGGCAGTCGTGGCTAGGAGGGCTTTCGCACAACTTCGGTTAGTGCGCCAGTTATGCCCATTCCTGGATCGCGACGCCCTCCGTACAGTCACTCATGCTCTCGTCATCTCCCATGTAGATTATTGCAATGTGCTCTACATGGGGCTACCCTTGAAGACTATCCGGAAGCTACAGCTGGTGCAGAATGCGGCCACGCGGGCAGTTTTGGGTGCGTCAAGATCCGCACATGTAACACCGCTGCTCCGCGAGCTGCATTGGGTGCCGGTTTGCTTCCGGGTACAATTCAAGGTGTTGGTTATTACCTTTAAAGCCCTGCATGGCATGGGACCAGAATACCTGAGGGACCGCCTTATCCCCATATTATCGACCTGCCCCACCCGGTCATTCAGAGAGGGCCTGCTATGAACCCCATCAATTAAAGAGTGTCATCTGATGGGGGCTAGGAGGCGGGCCTTCTCTGTGACAGCACCCACTCTATGGAACATCTTGCCCCCAGAGTTGAGACAGATCTCCTCCCTCCCGACCTTTAGGAAAGAGCTGAAGACCTGGTTCTGCCACCTGGCATGGGAAGGAGGAAGGGATAGTTCCTCATGGGGGTGGCTAATCCCCTAATTTTATAACTGTCCTTCTTTTAACTATTCCATTACCATCTGGATTTTCAATTTAATTTATATTTTCAATTTAATTTATATTTATTGTATAATTGAGATTTTAAACCTTATTTTAACTTGTTTATTGTGAACCGCCCAGAGTTCCCCATGGGGGGAGACGGGCGGTTATAGAAATTAATTAAATAAATAAATAAATAAATATTTTCATGAATTGTTCCCAACGAAAGTAAAACTTATTTATATATTTTATTAATTATTCCAATTTATATAGCCACCCTTCTCAACTCTATGACTCGGGGTGGTTCACAAACAATTAATGCAAGCAAAGCACAGGGCCGTAGCCCTCCACCATTCTATTTTTTTAAGGATTTGTCTGGAATAAATGGGTCAGAGGCAGCACTGGAAATACCAGTTATACTTGAAGGCAGTGCTTTATATGGCAACATGCAAGCTTCCCGCTAATTTATTTTTCAACTAAAAGAATCCGAGACACTAAACTTAAGCATGGTGTGGAGATTGGTGGGCACATTGTGCCGTTAGGTGCCAATCAGGAACCCAGAGCTTAGCGGGTTATCTGCACCAGCACTTTTGTTTGTAAAGTTTGTGTCCTACTACCAAATAAGAATCCAGCTACTGTGTCTTATTCAATGAGCCATAATTAAAACAGACCATGGTTGAATACAAGGTGAAAACCTAGGCAGAATCAGACTATAAAGCCATCTGGTCCGGTATAATTTACAAGCATAGGCAGTGGATTTTTGTATTTGTAGTACAGATCTTTCCAGTGGAGTACTGAATTTTAGTGTTTCAGCATACCAGTCCTAAACTCTTCAGCTGAGCTTCTATTTTTTATTTGACTCCACAGTCATCCTACCTCATGTGATAAAGCATGGTGCCAAGCTATATACAAGCTCACCTACCAAATTATCCCATCTAAGGCATATTTTTTTGCCCTAAACCATTGAAGGCTTAGAGGTAATTAGCTTGCCCACATGGGCAAGGGTTGAATTCCGTACTTATTGGGCATAGTATTTAAAATATTGAAAATAAGAATTCCGATTTTAAAAACAAATGTTTAGTTCTTCAGGCTGTGAAGAACTGGGCAATACTTTGTTTCCCACAGTTTGGGTAATGGATAGGCTGACCATATTTCCTTGAGACAAAAACGGGACCCTAAGCTACCCATGACTCACCGGACAAAGTGGGTGCACGCACGCACGCGCACGTGCACACACACACTCTGTCTAACAAAGCCTCGCCGGCAGTGCGGTCCCTGTGGCACCCTGGCAAACAGGGCGGGTGGGCGCTCTCTTATTGTTCCCCTTGCCACCTCCAGCCCCGCAGCCCTCTGCTGCTGCAGCAGGCGCGGGTAGTATGAGGGTCACCCAATGTAGGCAGAAGGGTGCCAGGGGCAGGGGGAAGTGCGAGCTCGCCCCTCCTCAGCCAGGGCTGCGGCCCCGGGAGGAGGGCATGCTTGGTCCATCTGCGGTCACTGCCCGGCCAGCAGGGCAGAGGAAACGTGAGGCAGGCAAGCGGGCCGGCCGGGAGCCACCTTCGCTCCGACCACAGGTGGGTCTGGCTCAGCCAATCGTGCCTCCCGTTGTTCAGCCCACCTCTCAGCTCGCCTAACGCGCGCACTGATAGGCAGTGGAGGTTCTGGCCCTTGACTTTCTCCAATCGGAGGCTCTGGCTCTGATTTGAATTTCTTGTCTTTGCCGTCCGTTGTCAGCAGCTCTTCCTCTTCTGACTCGGCCTCCATCCTGACTGACAGGTTCATGGGAACTTTCAAATTTTTTAAAAAACGGGACAAAATTGACATTTTTATTAAAATGACGGGACGGTCGGGAATTGTTTAAAAAACGGGATTGTCCCATTCAAAATGGGACGTATGGTCAGCCTAGTAATGGAAGAAACCATGTCATCATGTAACAAGTTTCTCAGAAGACTTTTGGAAACAAAAGCACTGGCAACTTTTCTTAGAAGTCTCCTGGGGATGATGTTAGTGCCATAGAGCTAATGGGAAATAAACATGATAACTCACAGCTCATCAAAAGATGGACTCTGGGACTGGAAAGAGTGGTGAAAAAATAAGCAGGGGGGAAGTTTCAGCGAAGCAGCCCCCTCCCTACTGTAGCAGCATGGCTGAGCCCTTAGGGTGAAAGGTTGGAGATTGCAAAACTCCTTCCCCAGAAATTTGGCAGATGAGAGAAATAGTACTTACTGAAAAGTAAAAAGAAAAAAATGGTAAAAAGGAAATAAATTCTAGAACCACTCCTGGTCATGTGGCTAGGGAAATCAGTCCCTCCTCCTCTCCCTCCTGCTTTGTGGGGTGATAGTCCAATCCCACAAGAGGTAAAGAAAATAAAATGTTATTTTAAAAAGGGAAAGCGGGAGTGTAAAATTCTTTTTCAACTTTTAATATTTACATGTAAAACAAATATCAGCAAATAGAATGCTTCTCAACTGACAGCATCTTAAAAGAATGTCTGATAGAAAAAGATACAGAAAAAGATAAGGCTCAACAAACCACCAGATGATGCTGATTTGGTCCTATTTAGAGGCAGTTCTAAATGTATGAAGTTTCCAAATATAAAGAGTTTCCAAGTTGCATAAAAACATAAAAACATTAAAGTGTGTCTGGAGACAATACATATCAGAGACAATAAGCTTAAATAGCAGTACATATTCAAAATAAAAAAGTAATCTTTTGCAATATTTCTTGCTAAACTCTCTACTTGTTCTTTAAAGACAAGCATATCCTTCAATGCTTCCTTCTTGTTTTTTTGGATTTTCCAGATTCTTGTAGATTACAATCTTAAATCAGAGGCTCCCCCTTTTCCTTGCCATGGGAACCCAATTCTGCCTTTCGTTTGAAAGGATGCAAAAACTTTACCCTTGGAAAGTTGGACTGAAGTTTGACTGAGCATTTGAGCCTGTTGGGTGTGAGGAGTTGGGAGGGAGGTACCCCCACAGCACCCATACTGTACCCGAAAGAATTCACTGAGAGTCAGTTCAGATTGTGGTGAGATGTAAATGCAATGAATGAATGAATGAACTACAGTATTTGTAGAAAAAACAGTTTCATCCAGCAGGAAGGAGCTTATGAAAGCAGGATAGCTCTACAAGCAAGTGCATTCTACTGCATCAACTGCTTTCACTTACAGTATTAGGTAAAGCCCTCTTCAAGATTACATTGTATGCTAAACATCAGTGGAATTGAGGTAAAAACCTTGTGACTGAACATACTTTTTAAAATCTTGTGTATTGTTCTATGTCCTTGGGAGAAAATCTGACTTCATCACTCAGCCTTTCAAATAATTTTGCTTTATCCCTTTGCTGTAGCTTCAATTCTTTGGCTGGACTCGCCACTAACAGCTAATCAAAAAGTGAAATCTGAAAGTCTGGAATGGGTTTACAGTAGAAGAAAAACTTGTGCTTTAACTGCTGCCTCCCCTTTTTCATTTCCGAGATATATAATTTATCTGCTTTCTTGCAGTTTTCATAAATCTTCCTCTTGTAGTTAAAAGCAGTAACTGAAAGACAGTAATAGATTTGGCAGGCGCTCAGACCCCAAAGTATGTAAGACTGCTGGGAGAATCTGTGGTTCTTTAAATATTGCTAAACTATATTTTCCAGCTGCCCTGGATGGCATGGCCAACACTAACAGAAACTGAATTGTAGCTCCACAAAATCAGAAGGGACACGAATCACCTGCAATGTTCTGTGTATTAGACTTTCTTGATACAAGTTATGTCATAAACATGACAGCCTCTGACAATATGAGTTGTCCTGGAAGCCCCTTTTCTTACTTGCTGTGCTCTAAAGGTCTATACAGACGCACACAGATGTATCTAGTATTGTTTCATCTCAGCTTTTTCATCTTGTTGTTTCCGGTGCTGTAATGGAATAGATCACTCATTATCCATATATAGATCTTATAAATATATGTTTGATCTTAAGGAAAGCCAGCTTTGCTCCCAATGGATTCCAAACTCAAGCTTTCACATCCTCAAGAAGAACATTTTAATTTAATGAGGCAGATGTTTCAAAACTTAGAAATACAATAGCGATAAGAAGGAATCCAGAATTGCATCTTGATACATTTCTTTTGTAATAGCATTAGAATGGTTTGGCTTTGATAGAAGTTTGGGGCAGTGAAGATGGGAAAGAAAGGAACTCTGTGTGTGAAGCAGATTTTTGGTAGAAGGAAAGGAAGGACTCCCTACATTCAACCATGATACTAAAAATAGACTCCCAGGCTGCAGTCTGGCACATTATGCCTTTCATGAAAGCAAATGGCAAGCATTGTCGTGTTGAATGTGGCAGCTACAGTACCTCCTAAAACATTAGGTTTTAACAATGAGGATCAGACATTTTAGAAGTTCCTTGAAGAAACTCTGAAGATGTAGGCATTTCTTTCTTTTTTCCTAATAGTATTATAGAAGGCCTAGGTCAGAACAAGATCAGAAGGTACTGGGGAAGGAGAGGAATTGATGGGGATCTTCCTGCCTCACAAGCTGGCAATTGTGCTGAAGCTTTAATTGATCTCTGAAATGAGGACAGTCTAGAGCAGGGCTTTCCAAAGTTTTCCCGCGGCGACACACCAACCGCCGTTGGTGTGTCGCCACGGGAAAACCCAGAAGTGCCGCCGTTGCAGCAGCGCGCCGTTGGTGTGTCGCCGCAGGAAAACCCGGAAGCGCTGATGATGATCAGCGCTTCTGGGTTGTGTGGCGACACACCAGACTGTGTGTGGCGACACACTTTTGTGTCACGACACACAGTTTGGAAAGCTCTGGTCTAGAGAATCTGTGAGTAAAGGAAGTGATAAAGTATCTTGGAGGAAAGGTGGTAGACTCCGTCACAATTTTTACTCAAATGGAGCCAAAAGGAAATATGGCAGTGGGAGAGGGTTAGAGAAGGTAGCCCATTTTAATGTAGCCATCTTTTAATATTTCAACAGTTTGCATGATAGCTGGGATGAGATAATCTTGTCTCTGAATGTCAAGTCAATTAAACAGGAAAAAAATCTAAAATTGAGGATGGACATGCCAACTTGGTACGTGTTATAAAGATTTGGTTAAATGAGATAGGAGGGAGATTGGATCTGAAAATGAAAATTAATATATGTTTGTTGACATGGGCATATCACTACATGCTCAGGTTTAGGCCTACTGGCAATCCATAAGCAGTAGGAGCAACCTGGTCGGCTGACAGGTTCAAAGGGATCTTCCTGCCTCACAAGCTGGCAATTGTGCTGAAGCTTTAATTGATCTCTGAAATGAGGACATTGGAATGGCCCAGATACTTGACACTGCTGCATCATATTTCCCTTGCCCTGTCATATGCCCTTGTCAGCCTTGATCTGTACTCTAAAGTGCATGGAAGAGCCAACCAAGCAGCAGTTGTTCAATAAAGGATCCTCTCCAGCAGCCTAAACCCAGATAAGTAGGGATTAACACCAGACAAACAATCAATCAAGCAGAAAACAATACTCTAATCAAGGAACTACCAAGGAGAAAACCACACCCCCACCAACACTGGCAGGTCAAGGTGCTGTATATAAACAGGGAGCAAACCCCACGCTCACTAGCACTGATGATGTTACCGAGTTGGGTAATGAAACGTCTGCAAGCAAAGAACCAAGCTCAGAAAGCACCAAGGACTCCACAGTTCAACCCTGAGCTACATATATTCTCTTCTATTGGAACAGAGCTTTCCAAACTGTGTGTCGCGACACAAAAGTGTGTCGCCACACACAGCGTGGTGTGTCGCCACACCACCCGGAAGCGGCGGCGCGCGCGTGCACGGCGGCCGCCCTGCACGCGCGCGCCGCCGCGTGCCGCCGCGCGGCCGCACACTGCCGCGCCGCCGCACGCCCCCGCGCCGCCGCACGCCCCTCCCGCGCCGCCGCACGCCCCTCCCGCGCCGCCGCCGTGCACGCGCGCCGCCGCACCCCCCCTGAGCCGCCGCCGTCCGCGCGCGCACCCCCGCACGCCCCCCACGCCGCCGCCGTGTGCGCGCGTGCCGCCGCATGCCCCCCCGCACCATCGCCGTGCGCGCGCGATGGAAAGCCCTGTATTGGAAGGATGCTCTTCACATTTTCACCAACAGTCCCCAGGTGTTTCAGTGTTCAGTCTTTCCTTCTGATGAGAACATCTTCATAAAGAGCTAAACCTGGTCCTGTATACTGTATATACCTCACTGTGCATAAAGGAAAATCTCTCTGCTTAGTCACAGGTAGAGCTATATAATATGGGTATTAGGGTAGAAATCCATACAGAATTTGAAGGTTGAGCACATAGAACATTTGGAAGCTGAAGGAACATTTGTCCATCCAAGTTTGTCTGTATGTTTGTCCTTTATAGTCTGTACCCAGCATAATGGGCTATAAAAGTTTCAGCCGGTGGACATTAAGATTTTTTCCCCTCACATGTATTGTTTAAAAGACCCCTTTTATTTGCTGCTTGTGTTTATATTAGCATGTAACACAGGGTAATGGTAATCTGCAGTTTGTTTGTGTGTATGTGTGTGGTGAAGAGTCCTGTCATTGTTATGTTTAAACTAGAAATTAAAATTGGTAGTGATTAAGCTGATCAGTTCTGCCTATTTAAAATGAGTAGTGAAAGCTACATTCCAGTGGGTCACAGAAGTTGAATAGTTGTATATGTTCTAAATTTGTACACAGAGTTCCATGTACATTGGGCCCTCTCTCTCCTAATCCCTTCCACTGCCAATGCGGAACTAGGATGGCTGCTTATTTCAGAGATATCTGAAAACTTTATTGAACTACAAGCTTGGGGCTTCTAATTGTTCAACAGAAAGCGATATCCAATCCCGATTCCCTGAGTGCTATGGGATATATATTTTCAAAAGTCTATTTGTCACCTAAAATTTTACTTATTTGGGGGCTCCCTTGTCATAAGAACATGCCCATTAGTTGCTTTTGTCCATGCATTCTGCTATCAGTGAAGGTCAAGAAACAGCAGTGGGGCTTCTTAGAGGCCACTACTCATTTAATGAACTCTTTCGTGTTTCAGATGGGCAGCAAGACACTTTTTTATTCTGCCAAGCTCGGAATTCATCCCCTGCAGAGAAATTCTCCTGCAGTTCTTTCTACCAGTTCTTGCTCCATTTGGATGCATTTGCTTCATTCAGAAAAGTTCTTTTTAAGTGGTTTGTGATCATTTTTCACAGACTACTTAGCCATGAGGTGGCCAAAGGGGGTGAGTGAATATATCCCGTCTTTCTCCCATCATCTCTCCAGCGGTCTGCAGCCTCCCTGGCTTCCCACACATCCATTAAATCCCTAGGAAAAACGATCACCAAGGAACGCCATTTCTGGGGCAGTCAAGGAGGCTTCAGAGTGATGGCAAAATGAGTAGCAGGAAACACCAATAATAGAATCCGGTGCTATTTCCCATAGTAAAGATTAACATCATGAGCAGTGCAGAAGAAATTTGAATAAAGTAGAAAACTAGAAGCTGCTTTTACAGGGGCCGAGATTCGAAAATGTTGAGAAACTGCAAGACATATTTCAGCACAGATTTTTATCTGGATGCATTTTAATGGGGTGTCAATCATTCTCTTTAAAGAAGTGATTGCATTGTATGATTTTATGAATTTTATTATCATTGTTTTATAATTATTACGAGAGCTAGTTTGGTGTAGTGGTTAAGGAATCAGGCTAGAAATCTGGAGACTGAGTTGTAGACACAAAGCCAGCTGGGTGACCTTGGGGCAGTCACTTTCTCTCAGCCCTAGGAAGGAGGCAAGGGCAAACCACTTCTGAAAAACCTTGTCAAGAAAACTGAAGAGACTTGTCCAGGCAGTCTCTGAAAATTGGACACGATTGAACAGATTAAAAAAATATATATTATTTGTTTACTTTATAATTGCATTTAAAGATTCTATTACTTTACCATTTCTATTTATTAAAATATGTATTTATATTTTACCTTTGTAAATCCATATGGAACCCTTTTGGGAGCTGAAATATGGTATGCAGACTCTTTATTTGGTAAATAAATAATTGAAAACAGATCAGTGTATAGAAAAAGAAACTTATCATGTCATGAGACTTCATATATATATATATATATATATGAATTTTATTGAGTTTAAGCAAAGATAAAAACTACAAAAAGAAAAAGAAAAAAAGTGAGAAAACAGAAAAAGAAAGTATTTCATGAGACTTCTTGTGGTCCAGAAAAATCACAGACTTCCTGTAACTGTGTTTCCCCTGTTCTAGCTTAACATTCGTGAAAGGCAATCTGGCTGCCTCCAAATATCTGAGATTACAATTCTCCTAAATTTCTGTCAGTGAGGCCATTAGTAAGAGAATATAGGAATTGTAGTTCACCTGGCCTACCCTTGCCACAACTACATCACATTGGCTGACGCACTGCAATAAATACAGTCGCTGCAAGAATCTGGGGTTGCAGAGCCAAGAAAAGTACCCAGGGTTGCATTAAACAGCGGCAAACAGCCTGTGCATCAGGGTCACATATTGCATGTATTTAATTTTGATTAACATTAACGTTCAATTAATTACATTTTAGGCCTTTTTCTCCTGGCCCCACCCAGAAGCATCCACAGGGTATGACGAGTTAGTCAAAATGATGAAACCAGTGTTGTGCCGTTGCGCCACAAGCTCTGCCTCTTTTGTGTTCATTAGGGTGATGTCACCGTGCACATACAAAAGGGGTGGAACTTGCATCCCAACGCTGCTTTGGTCATTGGTCCCCCTTAAGGCTCCACGACTGATGCCTCCGGCCCCACCTACTTCTTTGGAAGGCCCCATTCAAACTGTTACGTTCCCTGCCTTAGTCTTAGGCTACAGACCGATACACATTGACTTGGGAGCCAGCCTTTTTGCCCCGAGCTGGGCATGCTCTGGGAATAGCTGCAAGAGTTCACGGAAGGGCCTGGTTCACGGGGGGCATCTTTTTTCAAAGAGGAATGCAACTCAAGACTAGACGTGAGAAGGAATTTTCCCCACAGTAATTTAGGGAGGAGATGCTGCCTTCTTGATTAGGGCAGCTTTTTACCATCTGGCATGCTCTACGTGTATTGGATTACAGTACCAATAACTAATCCCAATTGGGGATTATGGGAGTTACAGTAGTTTAACACATCAGTGAGACATTGTGAGAAGGCTCAAGCCAGAGGTCTTAATGTTATTTAGAAGTAATTTTACTTCTAAACTGTTATGGAAAATGTTTTTGTTCAATGTCTTTTCAGCATCGCTGGCAGGAACCTGCCAGAAAGGAAATAAAACCAACAAAATGCATAGCCGAGCTCTGCTGTCAATAATTTATCACTTTCTCCCCACCATACATTTGCTGCAAAAACAACAGCTCAGACTCCTGGTATTTTTAACCTCATGTGGGACTGCGGGAAATGTTTGTTGTTGCTGCATGCTTCAGCCTTCCTGGAACAAGATTTGGCAGGAAGATGACAAACCAACGTTCTGTGAGAAACTCTGAGTCAATTACACTTTAATTTTAATTTAATGCGTCCCCTTCCCAGAGCCTGAAGCAAAGATCTAGCTCGCAAATGGTCACACTGTCGTTCTGGGGCTCTCACCAAGCCTTTGCACATGCACAGGAAGGTGTATGGCCTGGACTGAATGGGGAACGGAATATTCATTTAATCGGTGTGTCTCCCACTCACTTTTCAGCTGACCTTTAACTGTCAAGAAACCACAGTTCCATTGTTTTGCAAACAATCAAACAAAATCTAAAGGAGGCAAATGGATGGGAAATTAATTATACAGGGCAAACTTTATAAATATTTTGACATTGTCCTCCCTATTATGATGGCACAGAAGGCACATGCCAAATTCTTGCCTGAGAATGTTTAGAGAAACGTGACCCCCTTTGCTTTTTTTCAAAGGTTGGGTGTTATATCTTAGCAGCCAGAAAGGTCTTTGAGGTAAGAGCTGTATCCAGGGGATTCAAGGCACAGGAGGTGATTCGGTCTTAATTTCTGTCATCCAGTCTTGCGGTTAGGCAGGTATGTGCAAATGTGGCACTACATTTAGGGACAGCATAAGTGATAGATGAGGCCTGAATTTGCACATGGCTAAAACTTGTATTTGCTCCTGCTAGCCTGGCCCTGCTAATCCTGGCAGATAATTTCAAATCCAGGTAGGTGAGAAACCTCATGGATGAACCCCATGTTCTGGCCTTTGAAAATGTTTAAAAGGTGTCTAAGCAGTGATTAGGTTATTGACCTCCAAAGAAAGATGAATCTAGCCTTTTGCAAGGAGGTACCAAGAATCCTTTATCGCTGGTTTTTATCTCTCTAACATTGCCGTGCTGAAGGGCCACCAAACCTTGAACAACCCTTTGCTTTGGCATGCTGTTGGTCAGATAACAAAATATTCTTTATTCACCATTATGTTTCTCCTTGCGGGTTAGGAGGGTTGGAAATGGTAAATGATTTCCTTCCGCGTTGTACTTTTTGTATGGCCTCTGAGGCTCCGTTGGCATCACCTATCTGCAGACAGAGGCATGCGCAGGGAGGGGTCAGTGATGTCAAATTGTGGGTGTGACTGAGAGATCAAGGCCCTGCCCCTTTTTACATGTGTGCAATGCATTTTAAAAGGGGGGGGCTTCAGTTGCCCAGTCACGCCCATCAGTTTGAGGCCATTGATCCCCTCCCCTGCAGACTGGCCTGCTTGCAGGCCCTTCCAGGTAGTTCTGTACCATTGTCTGCTCCAGATATCAACTGCTGATGGAGAACTTTAATGTTTGAAGGATATAGTTGGGATGCTTTGGCTTTTAATCCCCCAAATTGGTGTATTTTAATACAAAAAAATATGTGTGAAGGATGTATGTTTAAGTCTTCTCTGAAATAACCACAAGAAATAGTTACTAATTTACTTACTAGTACAGAGCACAGATAAGGGGCGTGGTGGCTCAGCGGGTAAGACGCCAGGCTTGTCGATCGGAAGATCGCAAGTTCGGAGGTTCGAATTCCTAGTCCCGCGTGACGGAGTGAGTTCCCGCACTCGCCCCAGCTCTTGCCAACCTAGCAATTCGAAAGCATGCAAATGCAAGTAGATAAATAGGTACCACTTCAGTGGGTAGGTAACAGCGTTCCGCGCGCGTCATGCAGCCACATGACCATGGAAGCGTCTTCGGACAACGCTGGCTCTTCGGCTAACAAACGGAGATGAGCACCGGCCCCTAGAGTCGGACACGACTGCACAAATGTGCGGGGGGAACCTTTACCTTTACCTTTACCTTTACCTTTACCTTTACCTTTACCTTTACCTTTACCGAGCACAGATAGTGCAAGAAAGCTTCAATATTTCCCACCCCTCACTACCACCATCACCCCAAAGCTTCTGGAGTAAGTATATCAGAGTAATAATTATGTTCTGGACTTGGATATACTTTACCGTCTCTCATCCAATGTTTCTTTCCCTGGGCTAAAAGCTGAGCTGCTTGGTAGTTATCTGCAATGTTTCTTTTGTTTCACCTGGTTTACATTTCAGGTTTGTTTTAATAATTTATTTGTACAGAGAAATCTTTTCAGGAAAGAAAAGAAGGGGGAGGAGAGGAAGGGTAATCCAGGAGGGGATAGGCTTAATTCAGAAGGATGAATTGTTAAAGAGCCTTTTAGCTAATTCTCCCCGTGTGAATGGTAAAATCAATTGGGAGACAGTTAAAAAGCTTTTAATGGAGTGGAGCAAAATGTAGGCTGTTTGTAGAGTGGTCTGTTGTCCTTCAGCCATTCCCCACCACCACCAGCCCCAAGAATGAAAGAGGTGAGAGATGAATTCTTTCATTCTTGGACACAACTAGTGCCAAGTCAGAAGATGCAAACTTGAATTTAAAGACCCCTATTTGGCATCGAACAGGGTCTCTCCCAGGGTGCAATGGGGTTAGCACAGGTGATCCAACAGCTATTAAATTTTGCTACTTCTTAAATTAGGGAAATTGTCTTCTGACTGCAGAGGTTATTAAAGGAAAAGACTAAATAAAAGTTTTAATGCATAGTATTCACTGTGGCACTATATAATCGAGCAGGTCTATCACATTTCACCCGCTGTTTTTTACTTTTCCCCCCACTGTTTTTTTAAAGGTATTCATTCTTTTAATTGTGTGTGTGTGTGTGTGTGTGTGTGTGTGTGTAGGTTCTGCTGCAATGTAGAGGAAGCTTGTTCAGTGAGTTACCTGTGACTGCTTTGGCTTAAGGTGATGAGGGGAAAAGGTTGAGCTTCTAAGCAAGCTTGGGAACAGAATAAAAACCATTCATTCTTCCCAGCATCTGAGCGGGAAGGTGGTGGGTCGGGGAGGGAGACAAAGTCAGCAGTGTTTTTTGACACTGGGCTGCCTCTTTTAGGTACTTTTCCACAGTTGCTGAAATACCTGTAATCTGCAACGGAGAGTTTTAGGCACGCTTTCAAAAATAAATAAGTGCGTGCATGAAGAAAAATAAGCAAAGGGGGTGTGCAGTCCTACTTGCTCCTGTCTGGCTTCTTAGCCTGCCATCTACTTGGTGAGCAGGGGGGGGGGGAATAGCAACGGCTTGGCTTTTGATTGACAGACCTTCCATCTATGTTTTTCTTTCTTTACTCCGGGATGTAAAAAGATATTTTTGCAAGTAGCGTTGGGCTCTTTACCAAACTTTCAGATGATATGAAACGTTGATCTTCATCAACATGCAACATTGTGCAGCTTCTCTTCCCCAGCTTGCAAAGTCTTGTTCGAAAGTTCATGGTCCAAGTTCATTTCCCCCTCCACACCCCTTTCTCTCTTTAAATGGTAAAATATAAGTTCCTAACAAGGGGTGACGGTTCATAGCCTACTTTTCATAAGAATCAGTTTTGTATGTGTCCATCAACACATTTGTTTTAATTCTGTCTTAATCTCTATTTCTTTAAAAAAAGTATTCATAAATTGTTGGTGGGGTTGGTAAACATTTTTTACAGAGGATTTATATTTCTAAATATATTTTATGTTAAGGGGTGTGTGTGTGTGTGTACCTTTTTTTAACCCAAAAGTATGTGACAACATTGGGAAAAGAGCAAAATCTTATGGACGTGGCATTTCAGTTTGTACCAATCAAAGAGAATATTTGTAGCTCAGGGTTGAACTGTGGAGTCCTTGGTGCTCTCTGAGCCTTGTTGTTTTCTTGCAGACGTTTCATTGCCTGACTAAGAAACATCTTCAGTGCGAAAAGGGAGTGGGACTTGCTCTCTGTTTATATACCCTGGCTTGTCCTGCCTGTGTTGGTGGGGGTGTTGTACTCTCTTTGGTAGTACCTTGATTGGGTTGTTGTGTGCTGCTTGGTTGATTGACTGAGTTAATAGTTCCTTGATTAGGGTCTATTGTGTTGTTTGATTGCTCCTCTGCTGCTAATCTTCTAAATAAAAATGTTGCCTAGCCTGGCAATGAAACGTCTACAAGAAAACAACAAGGCTCAGAGAGCACCAAGGACTCCACATTTCAGTTTGTATATTAATTCAAGAGATGTGGGTCAGAAGTATATAAGAATTTGATCATTAATAAAAATTGCAAACCATTTTTTTCAATGGATTCTAAATAAAAATGTATTGCAGAAACCTATAGAAGAAACGTTGATCAGTGTCCTTTTGCCTGTTTGGTCAGGAAATATAGATCTTTGCTAGCTGTCATGGGACAAATGGTGTAGTGTTAATATCTTAGTCATGGTGAATGTTTCATATATTCCTTTGATTCTCAGAAATGGAATATTTCAGCACAAAGGGAAGATGTAAGACACAAACAGCTTAGAAGACAGTTTTAAACATGTTGTAAAGGGTCTTTGGTCCAAAAATTGGGAACATATATAAACAGCGCCAAAGGTTTAATTCTGGGTTCAGTAGTCTGGTTTAGCAGTACCATGGAGCCCATAATACCCCAAAATGGTTTTCCAATATTGTTCAAAATGTTTTTAAAAAATTAAAACTGCCCCCAGCTTTGTAAGATATCCAAACACCATAAGATCCATGTGTTTATACATGGTATTTCATGAGATCTAGGCCATTTTCCTTTTGCATTTTTATTATTTTTGTTTCATATTAATGAAATCACATGATGGAGTGTGGTGACTGAAAAATTTGTTGACCTGTGATGTTATCTAATCGTTCACAAACACATATTTTTCCTGACCAAAAGGGCAAAGCAAATAGGTGGATTTCTTTTTTGCATTATTTTGCTCAAGAAGTTTTTATTCAGAATCTGTTAAGTTTTTGCCTAGGTTGGTATTAAAGATCTCTTAGACTGCCTATATTACAAGTTGGTTCATCTTGAAATGGTGACCAAAGAAAACCATCATTTCCCCCCCATTTTCATGATTTTAGAATAGCAAAATTTCAGGATCACCTCTATGCCGAATAAGTTACCATCCCTCCTGTAGTTTTAGATTTATAAATATGTCGTTGAACTGAACTTCACCAACAAGTTGTAGCTTTCATATTCAACTTGGAAAGAGTAGTCCAGAAGAAGAATGTCCGACACTAATGAATCTGACATGATTGTAAAAAATTGAGGTAGCTCACATCCAATCACCACTCAAGTATCAGCTTGGTATCTTTGTTTGACATGAAATGCAAGGTTCCCTCTGCTACATCAGACTGGGATTATGAATTTCTGCCATGAAAGATTTTGGATCAGTATGTCTGCCTAACACTTTATGTTTTAATGTGTTGCTTCAATGGATAACATCTTGACACGGTTGAACTTGATAATAGAGATTCATATGGTATGGTGAGATTTACAGAAGTAGCTGCCTCTGATTTCTGCAATAAGTAATAACCCATAATGAAATAGTAGGGCCACATGGTCTACGTGTCTTCTGCTTGTACAGTACATAGCATGCTGGTTTGGAGACTCTGCTCCTTAGCAAGATTGGCATTCTTTATGTGTGGCTCAGATGAAGACTTTTATTGAGTGGATGATCTTCATAAGCCTCCTGATACATGAGAGAGAGCATAGCTTTGCCATTTTTCTATTAGGAAAACACACCGCAGAAGTTTTTTCTATTTTAGGTACATCCTTGGAGTCTAAAAGAACACTTTATAGGCAAAAAAGGGGGGAAAGGATTGACAGTGTAATACTATGCATGACAGCAAATACTGTGAAGGAATTTTCCGCTGGATCCACTGACCAGTTTTAGAAAATGAACAATGACTGTGAAAATAATAGCAATTTTAACAGTAAAACAGTGAAGAAGGAATCCCTGCAATTGCATCGTTAGAGGAGTTTCTCCTTCCAAAGGGGATTCCATTGGGGGGTCCAATATACATCTGGGTTAATTGGAAGATTTATTGGCTATTTTGATTGGCAAATATTTCTTCTTATTTTGCACAAATCTGGGGGAGATGGGCGATGATAGAAATGTGAATAATACATATAAATAAATAAATAAAATATAAATAAATAAAATAAATAAAAATAAATTTCTGATTCTTAATGGTTCTATTAATAGACACAGCAAAATAGCTCTCTTCTGTCCGAAAAGTAAAATGAAGAAATGAAGCAATTTTAAGGTAAATACTAGCCAGGGTAGAACCACACATAGAAAGCATATGGTTGCTACTTAGTTCTGATATTTCAAACTAAAACTAAATTCTGAACTCTGAATTCTTTAATTTGAAGTTTCTGTTTCTCCTTTCTCTCCTGGGCTCCATGCAGTTATTAGAGGCCTATGCAAACCTTCCATTTCATCTCACCTCCACCACCAACTATTCCCAATCTTGTGCAGAACCTTGTGGTATCCATAGATCCAGAAGACGGGAGGCATATGATTGTTTTATGGTCTGTAGAGAGATCTCTCTGAATGGGGTAGCAATCATATGGGGAGTTTAGATTCTCTTCATGTTTATTTTAATTTTGCATGCATAAGAATTCACCAGATATAAGAAAAAAATCTTTAGAAATAGAGAAAATGGGCAGTTGATGGAGAAAGTGGATAACATGGGTTCTAGAGAAGATGCCTCCTATCTACAAAATATGGTTTTCATACGTGTTCAATTAACAATAATTTCATTAATAGAATTTTTTAAACAACTGGTGCTGTTTAAGCTGTTGTATTAAGCACTTTCCAGGTTAACCCAGGGTCTAAAATGTTGGGAAATTGTACCTGTTAAGAGCAATATGATGCTGTCATTCATCCCATATGGATCAGTTATGGTGAATTTCAGCTTTTCAATTACCATAGAGTGAAATGGTTCTCTGTAGCAGAGTGCTGAACAAGAGTCTCAGTTGTGCCTTTCCACTGTAATAAAGGCACGTAGTCTGTGCAACTGAGGGTACTGTTCCACATTATATTTACCACCAATCAACCAAAACGTTTGAGTGGAGATGGTCACAGAAGAGGCACCACTTTGCTCTCTGTAGCAGGGGATAATGCAGGGAAAAGGCAATAAAGACAAGCAATCTCTTGTCTTCTACCCATTACACTGTAGATTCCAGTCCCATCCATAGGATTGCGAGAACCCTTAGTGATTTTCACTTGGAAAATCCCCACTCCAGACCTGGATTCTGATGTGAGGTTCTTGTGTCTCATCCTGGCTGTCTAGAGACAAATTTCATCATAGCAGAATTTTATATGCAGACTTTTAAGCTTGGACTCTATTTGTTCAAAAGTTAAGTACTTAATCTTTGCACTTTTTAAAATAGCAAAGGTTTGCCAATATTTTAATAATATTTTGATCCACTGGAATAAAAACAAATCTGAATTTAAATATCTATCTGTTGCCTTCATATTATTCCTTTACACCAAGCTGTTAAAGAAAATAAATGGTCATAATGAATTTTAATACAGGATAATAGCTCCTGGCAACTCTGAAAGCCCTTTTCACATTTTGCTCCTCACTGTTTATTTAATTTTGGGAGAGCCTTCCCCATATATACCATGAGTCAGGTTTATGGCCCCTTTCCACTTTAATTGCTGTAATAATTTTTAAAAAACAGCTTTTTATTTTTATATGTAAACGTCCCCAGGGCAGTGATTTATTGGTGCTGGGGGATGATTGATAAATAATAAGCAGAAAAACAGGAGACATTGCACAAAACACCATTGGAGCCAGAATGACTGCATAGAGCCAATACTATGGTATATTGCTCCGGACACAACTGAAGAACCCATAGATGTCAACTGTTCCATGGAGAGAAATTTTTAAATCGTGGAGTTTTTTGGCTTGGCTTGGTTTTGCCATAATGAATGATTCAACTCCTAGGCTAGGATTTCCTTTTTTCTTACCCGGTGTTATTCATTTTATTTTATTTTTTGTGCCTTCGAGTCAGTCTTGACTCCTGGCAACTGCCTGGATTAGTCCCTGCAGTTTTCTTGGCAAGGTTTTTCAGAAGTGGTTTGCCATTGCCTGTTTCCTAGGGCTGAGAGAGAGAGTGACTGGCCCAAGGTCACCCAGCTGGCTTTGTGCCCAAGGCGGGACTAGAACTCATAGTCTCCCAGTATCTAGCCCAGTGCCTTAACCACTACACCAGAGCTTTCCAAACTTTTCATTTTCGCAACACACACCAACGGCAGCGGCGCGGCGGTGGCGTGGCCTGCGTTGTCCTGGTGTGTCGCACGCAAACCCAGAAGCGCTGATGGGGGGAACCGTAAGGAGCAGCACCCCCACCAATCAGTGCCGCCGCCGCTGCCACATTATACATTTTTGACAGCTTATCAGGAGTTAAATACCAACGATACATCATTTTCAATCAGGTCACTCATGCCCTGGTTATCTCCTACATAGACTACTGTAATGTGCTCTACATGGGGCTACCCTTGAAGAATATCCGGAAGCTACAGCTGATCCAGAACGCAGCCTCACGGACAATTTTGGGTGTTCCAAGGAGGACACATGTAACACCTTTGCTGTGCGAGCTGCACTGGGTTCCAGTCTGCTTCCGGGTCCAATTCAAGGTGTTGGTCATCACCTTTAAAGCCCTACATGGCATGGGACCAGGTTACCTAAGGGACCGTCTCATCCCCTTCACGTCATCCCGTCCCACCCAGGCATGCAGAGAGGGCATGCTACGGACCCCATCAGTTAAAGAATTCCATCTAGCGGGGTCACGGAAGCGTGCCTTCTCTGCTGTCATTGGCGATCACTCGTAGCCGAGTAAGATTGTCTTCCAAAGGTAAAATTTTAACGGTGGATCCGTAAGTGGCTATAAAGGCCAATTCTGGATCCGCACAACCTCCCACAATGAGGGCATAGGTTTCCGGGTGGGAGACGGTCATGATGAGCCCCTGCCCTATGGAACATTTCCCCCCCAGAGATAAGACAGTCCCCCTCACTCCTGGACTTCCGGAAAAAAATCAAAACCTGGTTGTGTCAATATCCTTGGGGCGGGAAGGAGAAAGTACACTCTTGGGGATGGCTAGTGCCTTAGGGTGGCCCTGGAGTACCCTTCCCCATTGACTTAAGAAGATTTTTCCATTTGGATTTTATTATATTTATAAATTGTCAATTAATGTGTATTTTAGTCTATTTATAACTGTATTTTAATGAATTACATTCTGTTGTAAACCGCCCAGAGTCCCCCTCGGGGGAGATGTGCTATGATAAATCTGACAAATAAAATAAATTTTATAAAAATTCTCTTTTAAGTTATAATTCAAAGTAAATTTCAAACCTTTGTTTCACATGTTCTACCATTGTGCCAACATAATATTGTATCCAAAATTCTTAGCCCATTTAATCATACATTCTTTAACGTGTTCATCTTCTAAATTCATCTGTAACAACATTTTATACATCTTTGTAATAACATGTTCATCCTTTATACAGAGTTCCATTTCCAATTGAGTTGTTTCATTGACAAATTTAAAATTCTTTTTATCCACTTTAAAACGTTCTAACAATTGCACATATGTAAACCAATGACATGTAAAACCTTCCAACTCTAACAGTTCCCTTGTTTTAGGCTTCGGTTCACCCTCTTCAAAGATTAACAAACCTTTATAATTTAACCAACTTGTTCCTATTGGGTTTATTCAACCTTCACTGCCCTTTATGTCTGAAGGCATCCAATTGGTTTACACTGGAGCAGATTATAACGAAATCAAAGAAGCTATAAAGGCAAACAACCGAATAAAGGACAGGTCTTTTATGAATAGTACTGTTAAATACCAAGTGATCCCAAAAGACTACTCACTGGATCCTCAGAGTTATATTGAAGGGCTTGGGGACTACATAGGCAGGGAAAGGAGATCCATGAAAGATTCTAGAGAGAATAAATTAGTAAGAAACAAAGACATAATCCATTTATGAGTTCACTTATTAAATCTTAGAAAATTGGAGGATAATAAAGATGAATGCTTATTCCTTTTTAATCCCTTGTTTTCTTAAACAGACTGACCAAATTCATTGTTAGAGGTGAACAGTGTACAGATAGTCCTCGGTTAACAACAGTAATTGGGACCGGAATTTCCATTGCTAAGTGATGCAGTTGTAAAGCGTGACGTCACACGGCCGCATCACTCAGCAATGGCAATCCCGACGGTCCCCATTACCATTGTTAAGCAAGGATCATGGGTCATTAAGAGAGGACGACCTTGTGACTTCCTGCCGGCTTCCAACAAGCAAAGTCAATGGGGAAGCCAGCAGAAAGTCATGAGTCCTGGGCAGCTTGTGAGCAGGATGGCAGGTGGGTAAGTGGCTGTTGTGGCCCGGTGCACACGCAGCCAGTCTAGGTGTGGCTGCTGCTAGGGGCAGGAGGGCACGCAAGCCACACTGCACTCTACTACCCCTGCTGCCCCCAACTGACCTTTGCCATCTTCTTCCTCCTGCTGCAGACGAGGCGCACCCGGCCTGGCCCTTCGTGAGGTGGCAGGGGTGGTGGAGCACAGGACGGCAGGGTGGCAGGGGTGGCAGAGCGCAGGGCAGCAGGGGTGGCGGCGGCAGAGAGCAGGGTGTCAGAGGCGGCAGAGGGGTGGAGTGCAGGGCAGCCAAAAGGGCAGAGATGGGGGGAGATAGGTGGGGAGGAGTTGAAGCGCACCCTGCGGTTGTAAATGCAGGTGGGCTGCCAAGCGCCGAAATTTTGATCATGTGACTGCTGGGGCACTGTAATGGCCATAACTTCAGGGACCGGGCGTAAGCACCATTCGTTCAGTGCCGTCGTAACTTTGAACTGTTGCTGAATGAATGGTCATTAAGTGAGGACTACCTGTACTGTGTTTAAGTGCATCTTTAGAAAAGAGGATGAGTTGGCTCAGCCTCTCCAAATCTGACAACCTCCAATGTATAGCACTACAGATCCCATAATACCCAACCAAGGAGTTACACATTATTGTTCTTGATGAAAGCTGCTTTACCACACACACACACACGTTTTATAAAATTAGCAAAATAAATGCATACATAAGCCAACTCTCATAACTGCTGTTTGATTAACAGACTGCCAGTTCCAGGCAAAGCCTTTCTAAATATCTGTGTCCCTCATGTAATAGATTACCTGCAATTTCTTCCACGATGACATGTGAATGCTGGTTTTTTTAGCTGCCACTTGTCAAGTGCTTTGAGACAGGCAAACTCAAGATATAAGAACAGTTTGGAAGGATCTTTATTGCTAGCTGAGTATTGTAATAGAATGTCGAAAGCCTGTCAAAATCATCCTGCAGCTCAATTTATACCTAATTAAGGCAGAGTTACTCTGAGTTTCTTTCTCACACTTCCTAACTAACCATATTGTGAAAGACTATAGAATATGTTGGTGTTTTTTCTCCCTTCTAAACAAGTTCTTGTATGGAGCAAGAAACAGATCAAGGAAGCCATTAATTAATTAATTAATTAATTAATTAATTTTTCATATTTCTATCACCGCCCATCTCCCCCAAAAAGATCAAGAATTGCATTGAGCTTTACCAGTTCTGAAGTATCATAATCTAGATCTAATAAGTGCATGTTGCAACAGTCTTGTCAAAAGAGCATCAGTTGAAAGATTCTGTAAACTTCAAAATCCATCATCAATATAAAAAGGTAAAGGTTCCCCCCGCACATTTGTGCAGTTGTGTCCGACTCTAGGGGCCGGTGCTCATCTCCGTTTGTTAGCCGAAGAGCCAGGGTTGTCTGAAGACGCTTCCACAGTCATGTGGCCGCATGACACGAGCGGAACGCTGTTACCTACCCACGGAAGTGGTACCTATTCATCTACCTGCATTTGCATGCTTTCGAATTGCTAGGTTGGCAAGAGCTGGGGCGTGCAGGAGCTCACTCCGTTACGCGGGGCTAGGGATTCGAACCTCCGAACTTGCGATCTTCCGATCGACAAGCCTGGCGTCTTAGCCACTGAGCCACCACGCCCCATCATCAATATATTTCTGTTTAATTCCATTGAGAACTTGGTGTGCTTGCTCTGTCAAGAAGACAGGGCACTCTGCATTTAATCAGGAACACTTTTTCCTTATTACTTTGCACTGTAATTTAACCAGAAGGCTAAGTTAGGGTTAAGGTTATATCTTACCCATCTGGATTATACTTATTTTATATTGTTTATAATTTTATATATAGATTTTAATTATTGTCCTGTAAACCGCCCAGAGTCCCTTAATTGGGAGATGGGCGGGGATAAATTTGAATAATAAATAAATAAATAAATTCCATAAAAATGTCATTGAATTATTGAGTGTCATTAAGATTAGAACATTAAATCAATTTTGACTATTGTTTACAAATTTCATACAAAGAAAACCAGCCATTTCCATGGCAACTTGTTCTTAAAACATTTTTTAATTTCCAGCTAACTTCTGTTGTAAGTTTTTTGAAGCATTTTTCTGCTTGTAGTATGAATTCGGGGTTTGTAATGGTTAATAGTTTTTTAATGGAGAGAAATGGCGTAGAATTCCAAGAAGCTTCGGAGCATGTAGAACGTGTACATAACACAATCAGCTCACAGTACTGCCAAGAAGTGGGCAAAATGCCTGGATTTTTTTGGATAGCTTGTTGAGATATTAAATAACAAAGTCACCAAGTTTGGGGAAGAAGTCATGAGGTGACACCAGATGACAGTAAGGCAAGTGTTATTCTACTGCTGTAATAATATATTGCTACATTAGTGCCAAATGGTGTTGGATTGGATTACTTTGGTCAAACCATGGGATTTATTTGTTTTTAAATCCAGCTCTCAGATAGCTGCTGTTCTAATGCCTTCCCCTGCAAAAAATAAATTAATTTAAATTTAAAAAAAAATCAGTCTATGTATGGAACACAGAAGGATGATTTTGCAATAAATTAAGAGAGGGTGTTGCACTGCTGTCAGAAGATAGTCCTCCCTAGTTCCAGGAAAACCTGATCTCAGTTATCTCTGCAGGGAGAGGAGGGAACTTGGAGAAGATTCTCTCAGCTGGCCCTCATTTTTTAAGTAGGCTGGCTGTGTGTCCGCTTAAGGCCAGGATGGGCAATATGCAGCCTTCAACATAATCTTGTATAGACAAGTGACCCCAGAAGGAGAAAAGTGGCAGGAGAAAACAAAACAGATGAAGCTTTGGAAGGAGAGCTGGAGTTCCTCTGTGGGTAATCTTGCCTCTCTGGCAAGAATGATCCATCATTCCTCTGATAGCTTGCTGAGCCAGGATGGAGAGAAACAGACAGGTTCCCTGCTCATTCTTGGCTCCGTTCACATTTAGCTCTGGCTCCATTCACCAATTACATAGTCTCCTACCTATTGCCTTTCAAGGAATGTAGGGCAAAGAGTTGCCTGCCCCTGCTTGTAGGTTAATTGTTGCCACCTCCCAGAGGAAAACAGGACAACCAATTGAGAATTTACTATACTTTGCTTACCGATTGCTCCTAGGGTAGCAACAACAGGGAGGACAGGCAGCAGAGCATAGATTGAAACTGGATCCCTCTGGGAAGGGTGCTCTGGTAAATTTCTGGTGAGGTTTCTCTTAATTTCCAACCATTATTTATTTATTGAAATTATTTATTGCAATAAGTAAAGGTCTTTCCAAAGCAGCTTACAAGCAATATAATATAATGGAGAGCCAGTTTGGTCTAGTGGTTAAGGCAACAGGCTAGAAACCGGGAGACCGTGAGTTCTAGTCCCGCCTTAGGCATGAAAGCTGGCTGGGTGACCTTGGGCCAGTCGCTCTCTCTCAGCCCAACTCACCTCACAGGGTTGTTGTTGTGGGGAAAATAGGAGGAGGAAGGAGTATTAGGTATGTTCGCCACCTTGAGTTATTTATAAAAATAATAAAGGGATAGAAAATAAATAAATAAATAAATCTATTATAAACAAAAGGCACTTCATAACATGGTCCTGATTGGGGAAGGGAAAGATTTCAACCAAGCAGACTTCTATGGTGTTCTCTCCTGCTTTCCTTCTTCTTTCTTCAAGAATTCTCCCCACCTACACTGGCTGGGAATGCCAGGAATAGCAATTGTAGCACATCTGGAGAACACCAAGTTGGTCTTTGCTCTTCCCTTCCTATTCCATTTCATTGCTGGTGCTGAGCTGAAATTGACACATTTCACATTTGCTAGAATTCATCCATAGATGCCCTTTGGTTGTTAAATTGAAATTGATAAGGATCTTCTCTAGCGGCTTTATATGAGGGAAAACCCTGAGGATAGAGCCAGACAGAAAAATTATCCTGCATTTTTTTCCTTTTCATTCAGTTTAAGGAAAGAAAAATTGCTTTAGAAACACTTTCAAAGAAGAAGATACATTCAGAGGCGTTTTCTTGGGTGGAATAAGATGTTCCTGCATTTCTTAATGATGGTCAAGAGGTGTGTGTGAATGCCCTGTCTTTCACTGTACATTGATGATCTTTTTAGTGATTTTTAGTGCTTTCCCTAACTCCCTATTTTTCAGTCAAATTGCAAGGAAGATATGAAAAAAATCCTCCCATTGGGTATTTTCAGCTACTATCATTGATAAGTAGCACGTCACACGTAAAAGACTTCAACTGGCTGGTCACATCTTCCGCATGGAGAACAATCAGATCCCTAAAGTGGCAACGAGTTGGATTCCTCCTAACACTAAAAGACAACGAGGATGCCCTCGAATAACATGGCGAAGAACACTGATACAAGACCTGAAGGCATTGCATATCACAGGGAAAGACGCCAAAATAATCGCCCAAGATCAAAAGAGCTGGAAATCCCTTACTGCCCGATATGCCACATAGCATGGACCCAGGAAAGAGAGAGAGAGAGAGAGATCATTGATAAGGGCCCTGTCCTGTAGGAACTTTGTCTACTCAGTTTCTTGGCAATTTGTATGCAGCAATGGCAGGGGAGTGGGATGGCCAAAGAGAATGTCACAGCATCATCAACTGTGGTTCCATATTAGGTATTACAATAGGCACCTGAAAGATTGTACAGCATTTGCAACAGCAACTTTTAAAAGTCCTGTAAACCAGCAGTTGGGAAGAGGAGAAGGAAAAAACCGAAGCATTTCTTTTTCATCTTCTTTTGTCTTCTTCAGTTTCATATTTATTTGATTTAAAACAGACATTTAGGTTTCAACTCATTCCACAAAGGCCCAAGACTATCAAAGGAGCATGACCTAAATATTAGACACCTCTTTTCTTTCTGATAGTTTTGTACCACGCAAAGGGATCGTATATCTGTCAAAACTTTCAGGTTTTAGTTTTAATTTTAGTTGTGTTTATCTCCTTCACTTCTTCCAGCATGGAAGTAAATAGATAATGAAATCTTTTAAGAAACTACTGAGGTGGAGGAAAAGTGAGAAGGTTGTGGGTAACAAAGTGGGAATATTCTCTGGATTCTTTGGAATGAGTGACTGAGCAAATGTTGTCAGAATCGGGAAAAAGCCCATACGGAAGCATTTGCTATGCAAAGAGTAGAAGAGCAAATGAAACAGATGGATTTGTTGACATGACATCTGGAATGGATAGATTATTTGGGGCTCTGAGGATGTGTAGCAACTGAGAGAAGCACTTGAAAAATAGGAGTGGAGCTTCTGTAACAGTAGAAAAAAATGGCTGGGGGAAGGTGCAGACGAGGGAGTAAGCATGGAGAGATTTCATCTCTAAGAATTTCAGAGTTATCAAACTATTGACTTTCAAATACATTGAGTGACACTGATAAGGTACTGGTACATCTTCCATGAAGAGAAGAGGAAAAAGAATCACACATAAATGGCCTTCCAATGTTCTTGAATATTATGGCTGTGTCCTGCCAGACTGTGGGAGGAATCTGAGCAAAAGCTCATATTACCATATGATATAAATGGAGATGAAAACTTATTATTCTCTTCTACACCCAAAAGCTTGTATAATATTTTTAGACTGAGGGCCACACTTAGTGTTTGGTTGGTATTTCAGTAGCCACGCTCCAAAGAGTTGAACAAAGGACTGGGCAGGGCAAGGTGAGAAACTAAATTTAATTTAAATTAAGTATAGTTAATATGATTACTTCTGATAAACTTAATAATCGTCCTCTACTGTAACATTTTGGTGTCTATCTTTGTAGATCTCTGGAGGCTGCCTTCAAAGTTTTCAGGGCAGCATGTGGTCCTGGGGCTTCAGACTGTGGACTCTTGAGATAGACAAAAATGAGCTGGATGGCTAATGGTCATGGTATTGTCAGTCAGAAAATAATCTGTCTTGGGCTACAAGGACCCATGGTCTGACTTATGCAGAAGGAAAATAATAATAATAATAATAATAATAATAATAATAATAATAATAATTTTATATTATTATTATTATTATTATTATTATTATTATTATTATATCCTAAGTCTTGTGAACATATCTGTTTAGGAATAATAGTTTGCCACAAAGAACAAGTTCTTGTTGGATCTTAGGTTTCCAATAGAAGATATTCCAGGGTGGGGTGGGGGGACAGTTTAAGAGGGAAAGATGTAATTTGATGGAGGGCCTTTGTAACTGCTGAAGGTCCAGTAGTCCCAGAACTACATCGGTGGCCTGAAGTGAGTCATAGTAATGTGGAAAGAAGCAGAGAAGGCATTTATTTTAAAGAGCAAAGTCACAGTTTCATGAAGAAAGCGGTTTTTCAAATGCAAAGTTATGTCTTGAAGGAAAATAGCAGGTTGTATCCACAGTGATTTCTTTCAATCCTCAAATTTTTCCATAATTGGCTACTGGTCAATTAGGTGGATTAGCAGATCTGGCAGTAATATTTGGGGATTTGTCTTTAGTTCCTCTGCCTTGCAGCCGTCAGCAACTTTCTCCTAAGAAATGCCTTTTTAATCGTGATTTGTTTAGCCTTGGACCCTTGACAGGTTTAAGTTTTCACTGCCCTGCAGGCCTGTGATGAAGGCCTATGAAAACTGTATGTTTTCCATCATTTCATTCAGTTGGATCTAAACCTTAAAACTTTGTAAAACTTTCTCATATGTGAAAACCTGATTTAGGATGCCATTGCACGATTATACAAAATAAAAGAGCTCAAGTTCAAGAATGTTGTGTAAAAGGAATGCCTTCAAAGTTTGTGTGAATTTATTCAAGGATCTTCATATCTTTGTTTTTTAATATTTTACTTGCATCTTTGTAGTTAAACCCATCATGTTTAAATGTTCCTATTGTATAAATGTTCCCACCACACAGTTTGCCAGAAACGATAATCAACAAATAATATTTATAATTTATTGAAAACATATATATCTCACTGAGTGCTGGGTGAAGGAAGGGAAATTTCAACAAATTCAGTATTTCTTAACCTTGCAGGACAAATTTCCTATACTGTATCTTCGGATAAAGGTTAAAGTTAAAGGTATGTGAGGTCTGGTCTTCTACACTTCTGTTGCTGACTCTTGGTATAAAATGCTCTCCAGCTTCAAATTAGAAATACTCTGCCTCACTTCCCATTAACTTCTGAAAAGAGCAACTGCTGCTAAGTGGAAGCTATTTTTTCCCATTAACTGTGGTAAAGTGTTTCCTTACAGGAGAAATTTAACAGAACCTTGCACATTTCCATTCAAGATAGGCTGACCATACGTCCCGTTTTGAACAGGACAATCCCATTTTTTAAGCATTTTTCAACCATCCCGTCGTTTTGATAAAAATCTTAACTTTGCCCCGTTTTTTAAACCCGGCAGGAATGGTGCAGAAGGAGGATCCGAGCTGGAGCTGCCGATTGGAGGCAGCCCAGAAGAGGAAGCCCTCCCACCTATCAGCGCGTGGCAAAGGAGGGCGGTGTTTGCAGGCAGGAGCCAATCACGTGGACCGGGGGCGAGGTTTGCAGGCAGGAGCCAATCACGTGGACCGGGGGCGGGGTTTGCAGGTGGGAGCCAATCACGTGGACCGGGGGCGAGGTTTGCAGGTGACAAACTGGCTCTCACATGAACATTTAGAATATGTTAAATAATTTAAACAGAAATTCAATACATCTCATGCAAAATATAAGGATTGGAAGAGGCATTGGAGAAACATGTAGTCCAACCCACGCCTAATGCAAAATCCACCTCTGTTTAAGCACCTCCAGTGAAAGAGATTCCACCACCATCCAAGGTAGTCTGTTGAACAGGTTTTATTCTTAGGATTTTTTTTCTAATGTCCAACCAACATTTACTTCCTAGTAATTCATATTCACCATTTCTTGTCCTGTGTTCTGGAACAACTCTGCCCTATCTTCTACATGACAGCCCTGCAGATACATGAAGACCGCTATCTTGTCTCTGCACAGTCTTCTTTCTCTAGGCTAAACACTTTCAATGGTTTCTCATAGGTTTTCCACTCCAGGCCCCTTATCATCTTGGCTCTTCTCTGGACAAGTCCCAATTTGTCACAGTCCCACTCCTTTTTCTTCCTTTTACTACTGACATAGCTGTTGTTGTGGGGAAGAGTATGATTTGCCTGCTTGGTAACCTGTCCATCTGATCATAGTTCAAAGGCAAGCCTTTATTCTTCCCATTTCCCCATCTTATAGTTATTTGTCTCTAAATTGGACTCAGCCTGGATACCACTGTACATCCATTCCTTTAAACAGAGAACTGTTCTCAGATTGTTTTCTATATATTAAGACACATAGCCACTATAACAGGAAAATAGAAAGCTGCCATACAACATCTCTTGGTCCATCTCTCTTCAATTATCCTCCTAATAGGTACAGCTCTATAGGTTTTCAAGCAGAAGAGATAGAAGTTTCAAGAGATAGAAACTAGAACTTGCCATACACATACGGTGCCACTAATTTACTTGCCTTCTTAGATTATTAATAGGTTGCTGTTGCAAACTAGGATCCATTTGGTTTGGTTTGTTCATACAGTTTTTAATTCCAGGTTTCCACTTATACTGAACATCCAAGATACCTAATCAAGGTAGAAAGAACAGAGAAAACTCTAGGAATAAGAATAGAAACAATAAAAGTAATAACAAAACCAGTAACAGGAGAAAAAATATCATACAACAAACAGCAAGAACAACATAAAAGAAAACAAAGGGAAAAGCAGCAGAAAAGAAAAGATGTTACAACATGGCAGAAAACTGAAAATTCAGCAAGCACCGTTGTGTAAGGTAATTAGTTCAAGCAGACCACACCGTGTTAGAATAGATGTTCTATTTCAGAAAATCAGAGATGCAATGGGTGTTTGGGAGTGGTAGGGTGTGGCTTCTGCTAAAGGCCAAAGAAAGGGAGCACATTCACACAGGATGGGTTATGCTACCATTTAGAAACCCTCCTTTCTGGTGAATAGAAAGTCAGTCCTTTTCTTGGAAGAGTTTCAGAGCCAGATGAGGAAGCTTCTTCAGTGTGAGAGCAAAAAGGCCAGAGCTACTAATGGAGGCCTCCATTTCAGGCTCCCTAAGGTTTGGGCTCTTTTGCCAGAAATGTGAACTTAATGCATGGTTTAGAAACTCACATGAGAATGAAGGAAGGCAGCTTAAACAAAACAAGGGGCGTGACTGCAGGCCAAAAGCAAGCTGTGGCTGTGGACAATCATATGATTCAATAGTAACCTGAATAGGAGATTGTTCCTTCGTTTATATAAAGCAGTGTCCCCAGTAACCCCTCCCTGGCAGACTGAGTGCTACCTGATCAGGTAGCAAAGGCTTAACCTTGTCACAGTACTGTTAAGGTTTTGTAGTAAATCTCTCTGTTGCTGGAGGAATGTCATCGTTTGAAGGCTCAGGAATGCCAGAATATGTATAATCCGTTCAGTGCACCCTTGCAAGCAGTGGGCTTCATAGAACACAAAGTGAGATCTTCCTCTGCTTGTAATTTTGCTCCCCCCAAAGAAAATTGTGTAACACAACACAGTGTGAAAAAATAAGTATTGGAGTAGTTCCTTTCTGTCTTGGATTTATTTCAATACTCAGTAAGTTTCATCTGTTACTTTGATTTGTCTCCAAATGTTCCTTCAGTCAGGACCTTAACACTGTGAGACACTGGCATCAGGATGAGGGAAGAAGAGTATATATTCCAACTATCTCTAATATATCACCTACTTTCATTGTTGCCTCTTTAAGGATCTCTATTTAATTTATAAAAGTCTTTTGAAATTAAGTCCTGGCATGGGGTAGATGGAAACATCTCTTGAAATTGCTTATACTGATTGAATCAGACCTACAGCAAGGGTGAGGGAGTGGGGGCTTTGTTTGCCATTGAGTGTTGTGTCAAGGTCATATTCAAAAACAGTGGGGCAGAAAAGCGAGTAAAATAAAAGACCAATTTTCAAATCCCACTTCCCAAAAAAATTCTCCCTGAACAAATTATCTCAGGAAAAAAACAAAAATCAATTTCTTTGAATCACATCTTTTGGGAACATGATGAGGAGAGATCCTTGGAAGCTGCTAGTGGATTGTAGACTGCCTACTTCTAATTGACATCCTATCAACTGACTGAGAATAGCTGTCCAGGATCAAACAGGAAATGTGAGCTGACTGGGATCTTTGCTTGATCGAATGTGCTCTACTGCTGAGCTATGACTGATCCCCAGAGGGCCTGCATGCCCCAGCATACAAGTAACTCTCCATTTCCCTGGAGTCCAGTCTCTGGCAAGATCTCTGAGTGAGAGAGAGCTTGGATACCAATTTCTTTTATGAAAATGGGGGTGGAGCTGTTATCAGCATCCCTATGTTTACCTACACAGTGTTACAGGCTACAGAGGATGAAAGTATGCCAGCAATGTTCACGTGCCTGCTGTTGTTTCTGAAATCCTGAATATTGACAAAAAGTTTGAATCTTTTTTTTTTTTAGAAAAGGCCCAGATCTTTGCATTGATGTAATGTTCAGCAAAGTATGGTTCTTGCTTGATCTGCCAAGGAAGAACAAAACAGTTTTCATCCTGACCTTAACAGAAGCCTTTCTACGTAGTCACACCAGTTTACGAGCCTGGACAGGAGAGTTCAGGATTATAGTAGGGTAGACTACTTTGTAATTTCTAAATTATTGGGATTTCTGAATGGGAAAATTTTAGATAAAGTTTGGATGAATCTGGCAATCAAAAGATAAGGCAAAAAGAAATTCTATTGGCTAAAAAGCAAGATACCTACAGTATATTTATTTCTATTAATATTTTGTATATTTGGTTATTTTTTTAAATGGATAAATATCCCACAAATCTATTATCTAGCTCTATCTATCATCCATCCATCCATCCATCCATCCATCCATCCATCCATCCATCCATCTATCTATTGGTAGATATCTTAAAGTATGTAAAATAATTTCGTATCTTCTAAAATGTCAATGTATTTGTGTGTTGAAGTTAATAAAATTCACATGATTATTGGAGGAAAAGGTTGCTATATGAAGATTATCCCTTAAATTGAGGATAAACCCCTATAAATTGTATCCCAGAAAGAATCCCCAAATTTGGCACACTCCAGATGTTTTATCACATCATCCCCAGTCAGATTGGCCTTCTTCAGCCTTGAGGATGGCCAATTTATAAGATAATTATCTTGCAGAATGTAAAGGACTGTAAAAATAACACCTTAGATAAAAAGAAAGAAAGATCACCATAATAATCCTGCTGTGATTATAATATCAGATGCTTGCTGATCTTTGGCACTTCGTTGAATTGTTCAAATGTCTCCCATGGAGGGGAATCAGTAGTTAAGCATTTTTATTACCCTTCCCCCCTCTTTTATGCATCTGACTTCCTGAACTGATTCTCAGTTTTTGTCAGGGGGAAGGAATGCAAAGGGGAGAAGTTAATTCTCTCTATCTAGCCTATGAGGCATTTACCAGGGTGGTTTTAGTTTGAGGGCTGCCAATCTTGGACACAGACAGACAAATATAGCAAAGACCTCTTAAGACTATTATTATTTCCTGCGGACAAATTGCTTTCCTGTAGAACATACTAGGCAAATGCAGCCTTCCCCAATTTGATGCCCTCCAGACTCCCAGAATTCTGCATGACCTTTAATCTGCTCCCTGGAGAATTCTGGAATTTGGATTCACAGCACATCTGGGTGGTACACATTAAGAAAGGCTGAGTTCAATGGGATTGTTATTGATTTAGGTTTTTTCAATTTCACAAACTTTCTGCCTGTTGTATTTGCTTTCGTCTTACCATTTTTAAAAAAAATGAGTAGAGGTGAGCAGGACATTGGAATGTAGGGGGAATGTCCCATTCCAAGTCAACCTATTTGATACCTGGAATGGTGTAATGACTGTCTGTTCTTTTATAGGTCTGGGAGAAGGAGAGGCACTTGGGGGCAGGGGGCAGCCATTCCAAGAAGAGTAGGCTACGGGAGAAATTATGGTGGCAATTAGGCATGCTATCAGTGGAGAATGGAGGGAAAGACGGGTTCTTCATTCTCTTTCATGGAACTTTGTCAGCCAAGATCCTGGGCAGTGTGATGGTGAATGTATACATGTCTAATGGTGGTAAGCAGAATCTCCTAAGCCTGACCTTTCAAACATCCCATACTTGAAACAAACCAGCCCAGACTGTTCAAAGTAAAGCTGTTTTGTTTTAAACTCAGAATAAAATGGTGGGGGAGAGGTTAATTTTGTATATACTGTAGCTTTAGTATCTGAATATGATGGTTTTGAATGTTGGGTGAATAAACTGGAAGAGCCTGATCATGCAGGATTTGATCATGGAAGAAGGAGTGGAACTGACAAGCATTACAAGGGCTGCCTGGAAGGTTAGGATGTAAGGAAAATTTTATTAAGGGGAAGCCATGTACAAGAATCATGCAGAGGGGTGTGTGTGTGTGTGTGTGTGTGTGTTTAATTTATTTTGAATTGGAGTATCAAGGTTACTATATTCGAGTTCCGGTGGGAAATGGCAGACTGACCAGCTGTGCCCACGGGCAGAACTGGCATCGTGGCAGTTTTTTCGGGCTCAGGCTGGTTTCTCCTGAAGCCCAGGATCGCTTTTCCGGAGTAAGGAAAACGATTGGAATCATCCCATCTGTCCTCTGGATGGTGAATTGAAGCCAGGAGATCGTAAACAGCGTCTGCGATCAACCGGTAAGAGTTCGCCGGGAGGCTGGGTCATCATCACTTCCAAGCTGTGCTGCAGCCTTAAAGGGACATTAAGTCCAGCCATCCCATTTCTAAAGCACCCAATTTATATTTTTTTAAAAGTATTTTTACCCTAAGAGAGGCTTTCTACATTAACGAGAAAATTATCTCTCTTGGTGCCTATCATTATTTTTGTGATTATTTTTTTTTAATTTTTTTTTAAAGCTTTGGACTTTGCTTTTCATCCAATACTAAGAAGGGTTGAGAATATATTATCATCTCCCTATTATTATTATTATTATTATTATTATTATTATTGTGCTAATTTTTGAAAATTTCTGCATTTTTCTTACACGTTGAATCTGCCGTTTTGAACTTTTACTTTCCTGCCGCTGCTTTCTCTGGGAACTGTCTGGTATCTTATCTGAACTCAGTTTAGTAATTTCTTCTCCCAAGAAAGAGACTTTGGCTTCTGTTGAAATTCTGAATGAAATTGGCAGTGCTGAATGGAAGAAATTAAATGGAGAAATTGAGCTGCAGGACAAGAGTGAACTTGACTTTCTGATGGAATGTTATGGGAAAGAAGGGGTTATTATGTATGGGAAGTTTTTTGAAGAGAAGTCTGTGTTTGTGAGGGGAGCAGTTGGGCTGTTTGATTTCTGTAAGAAGATAGTTTTGTGCATGTTATGGGGATATGTAAAAGTTTTGGTTTACTCTGACGTGGGTTAAGGGACTAAAAATATTTATCTGGATTGTCTTTTGGCTTTGGATGATTTTATTTTGTATTAATGATTGGGATTATGATTATTAGGGGTTTTTTATTCATGTTTTTTGTATTCATGTTTTCTGTATTATTAATTATAATGATAGACAATTTACAGTATATGCTTCTTTATTTCTGATTTTTATTATAGTAGACAGGAATGTATAGAATAGTAGTAGGAAGGGAATAATTAAGTAATCGTTATTTTAGGGGGGGATGTTGATTAGGTGATTTATACATATTTTTTTATTTTAATATAAAGGGAGGGAGCAATGATTTTAGTGATTTTTATAATGTGCTAAGGAGTTGAATTGTAGAAATAATGTGATTTTGGTTTAATATAGAGTAAGGGATTGATTATGGAAAATTGCTGTATATCCTTGATGTTTAAAGTCAGAAGTCATTTCTTTCTGTTATCTATTAAAAAAATATCTTGTGTTTTCACACTTTTTAAGGTTTTTTGTAGTTTTTTGTTTTTCTATATCTTTTATCATTTTCTGAAATTTAACAAAGTTCTTTTAAAAAAAGGTTACTATATTCCACTGTAGAGTTGTAGAATGTTAAGAAAAAATTATTGTGGGATTGGTGGCCCTCCAAATATTGTTAAACCACAATTACCATTGTCTTTCAGCTAGCAACAACTGGAAGGTTGTCAAATGACTCTTCTATTAAAAATAATCATACAGAAGCTATGGGAACAAATGAATCTAATTCATATTAGCTGTTATTATTTTGCCTTTAAGGCAGATGCCATCAACCTTGAACTTTAGAAAAGGCTGAAGTGGCTTTATCTCCTTTTTTATTTCACAAGATTATGTTGAAGCTCAGTTTTGACAGCTGTGGAACACTGTGTAATATCTCCTATCGCTTGCGTTTCAAGGAATTATGTTTGAAGGCCAAATATAACTTGCCCATCAATTCTCTTGCCACTTATGGAATATTCACACTACCCTCTTAGGCATACTGATTGCAAAGAAAGCAGCAAAATGGCCTTGTGAATTGGCCTTTAGTCATCTGTCACAGATGCTATTGGAGCATAGCTTAGTTTTTATATAACAGCAGCAGAATTTAGTGCTTTTGGCAACAGACCAGGCACTTGCTGTTTAACCTGAGAGAAAGGAAGTTACACTATGATACAGTTCGTTCCTAAGTCTTCTGGCATGAGTTCAAGCGTGAATTCCTAGGACCTGTAGCAACAGCTTCCAGATGCCAGTCAGTATCATCCAAGGTCATGTTATATCAGTACATCAGGGATATTTGAAAGAATAAAGAACATAGGGATCGTCTTATTGGAACTGATCAAGATCCATTGGGGACAGCATTAGCTCTTATTTGTCTCGAACAAAAATTATCATTGTTGTCATCATATAATCACCATCATTGTTGTTGTGGTTGTTGTGGTTGTTGTGGTTGACTTATATCCCCTTCAGGAATTCCCTGTCCCTATATGTGGGGTTTCTCTTCATTTACCTTGACAGATGTTATATATACATCTATTCTCCATTTTTATAAGTAATCAGTGAAGTAGTAGTGAATTCCATAGATAAATTAAACATTATGTGCTAGAACCTCTTTTGTGAGCCCTGAACATAGGCCACTCCCAATGTTTAAGACTGGATGCCAATCTCTTCATGTTGTACCACTGATACACTCATAATGGGATTCATTATGTATATTTGTACTTACCAAAGTTCAGCTTTTTGTATGAGAAAGTGCTTATGTCTTTATTTTGGAATGGAGAAAAGCTTGAAATATATACCAAAGTTCTATGTTCTTATAACTTTGGAAATACTTTAATGCAGAAGGCATGTGTGGCCATTTCATTCATTTCCCCAATTCTCACAATCCTCCAGGAATGCCTATGCTACTTCTTTAGGCTTCTCAAATTATTTAAAACTCCACAGAATCAGAGTTTTAAATTCTGCAGAATGCCAATACTACTACTGCAGATTTCAGAAGCCTTAGTACACTCATATGATTGAGAGAGTGGGGCCAACAAGCACATTCCCATTCAGAGACAAGGCCAAGCATCAGTTAAGGTGAATCTAGATTTGGAAGGATGGGTATACAAATATATCACTTCCAGATTGTTTACCTAATGATGGTGTCTTGGACTATGTATAGACCAAGTTGAGTCTTCTAAGGAATTTGCAGTTCTAAATGTGAAATAGGACCATGCCAGTTGTAGCTTTGTTTCCCTTCAATGACAATTGAACTATCTTTTATTCTCTCAGACATTTTATTTTTAATTCTTTATGGAACTTGGAATATCTGTTATTTTATTAGGTTTTGAACAAAAATGGGCTTTTATTGTTTACCACTTTCCTTTTAATAAGTGTATAAAAGTGCCTTTGTATATTTGTTCTTATGAATGGGCAAAATTTGTCAATCTGGGAAGAGTCTCTTTCAGAGAACCTGGGATATTTCATTTCTCTTTGGGCCGTGCTCTTCTCGGGAGGGGCCGGCTGGCTGTTTCTGGAAGTAAATCCTCTGAACCAGAAGTAGTTTGAGATGTTCCTGGGGTGGTCTTATCCCAAAACCATGCCTGTTTGGGAGTGTTATGTTCCAAGCACCTTGAACTGCTTCTGGTTCAGAGGATATACTCCTGGAAACTGCTGGACCTCCCCGCTCTCCCCTCTATGATGGGGTCCAAAAGAAGTTTGGTATGGTCTGGAAGGACAGAGAATATCCTGGAGTTAATTTTGCACATCCCTATTCATTTATTAGAGAGAGAATTAAAATCCTGGGGCATTAATTTCTGGGGTACCTTATATAAACCGGGGAAGTTTTAGCAATTCAGGGCAGCAAATTATACAAGGTAACCTTGTTCCAAGTAGTCAAAGGCTGTCAGATCTTAGGCAAGCTGGTGAGAAGGCAAAGGGGGAGGAGCTTTATCCTTAAACTTAAGGTCAATTTATACTGCATAAAGAATCCTTGCATTTCACTCATTCCATGCTGGTTTTGGCTGAGAGCCACTTTATATGCAACAAATCAACCTCTATATGTATTTGCCCTTTCTAAGAAGATCTTGTGTTTTCAGCACCTGGCTCTCATGCTTCAAGAGATGATGGACGCTGACATGTAGCCATCTCAAGACAGCAGTGGATTATAAGAGGAGTCATTTAAGGCAGTGATGTATAGACTGTAAGCTGAATTGGACTGCTTTCTCAATTGGTAGGGTTCAAAGGGAAGACTGAAATTAGAGGCCCACCATGTATGGGTAAAATAACATCCACAATTCTTATTCCATTAATTGCAGGGTTGGAATTAAGCATATGCTTTGTCTCTGAGAGTCCGTATGGCCATGACTTGGAAATCCATGACATTGGACTTCTCTTTTTTCAGCTTAAAAGCAACCACTCGCAGCTTCAAAAGATACTGGTAGAGTAGCTCTTTTCTCCCATGCTTTTTTCTTCAAATAAATTGTACCCATTTTCCTAAATGTAGCACACAGGACTTAGATAACCTCGGATTATTTCAAAAAAGCTAAGCAGAATTGGGCTTAATACCTAGAAGAGAGACCATCAAAAAATCATAAGGCAGTAGACTAGACTGGAAAATAAAAAGAAGACAGTATCAAATAATTTCCATATTGTTGAGATGAAAACAAAATGGACTGTTCATATAATCATCTGAAATAGTCACTAGAAGCTGAGCCCAACTTGAGGGGGATTTTACTTATCATTTCCCTAAAGTTGCCATTGGTCCTGCTGTGTGTGGGGATAATGATTCTGCAGAATTACTTTTATGTTTTACCCACACCAAAATGAGGTTTAGTAGTTACTTACTAGAGTCCCCTTGTGGGGGGAGATGGGCGGTGATATAAGTTAGAAATAATAAATAATAAATAAATACTGTGGATGTGTATTTAGATTGAGGAAAGTCCAGAAAAGCTACTACCTTCAGCTGGTGCTTTGAACTTTGTTTTTTGTTTTAAAAAATCTGATCATACAGGCAGCCCTTGACTTACAACCACAATTGGGACTGGAATTTCCATTGCTAAGCGATGCGATCATAAAGCGTGACATCATGTGACCGCATTGCTTAGCGACGGCAAACCCGGGCAGTCCCGGTTGCTGTTGTAACCCCAAGATGTGCGGGTCATTAAGTGGGAAGAGGCAGGAGTCCCAGGTAAGGAGCATGGAGGTGCCATGGAGGTGGGTTGGGGACGCCTAGGAGGGTCAGCGCACACCGTGCACAAATTGGGGGAGGGGGGTGCTGCGGCGCAGCGCAAGCCCAGGAAGGCTGGGGAAAGAATACACTGCGGCTCAGGGGCTTCTTGGCATGGTGTGGCTCTGGGGCTGCAAGAAGCCCCTGAGCTGCAGCGCAGCGTGAAGCCACAGCCACCCCTGGAAGCCTCAGCCTGGCCCAGCCTGGCCCAGCAGCACAGCACAAAGCCTCAGGTTCCTGGGAAGCCCCAACAGCGTGGCACAAAACCGCAGCAACTCAGGAGGCCTCAGCCACCCCAGCCCAGTCCCAGCCGCAGTTGCCTTCACCAACCTGAGCTCCGCTACGTCAGTTGACCTTCACCGTCTTCTTGCTCCTGCTGCTGATGAGGCATGCCTGTCCTGTCCCTTTATAAGGCAGCTGCTGGCCACATGAGGCCATCTTCCCCAGATTTTGCAAGGAAACGACCGTGTGCAACCTTGGGAAGAAAGTCTTGTGCAGCCAGCAGCTGCCTCACAAAGGGCCAGGCCAGGCATGCTTGGTCAGCAGTGGGAGCGCCCCTGCAGTCCTAAGTGCAGGCAGGCTGCCAAGTGCCTGAATTTTGATCACATGGCCATGGGGGCACTGCAACGGCCGTAACTTAGGGGACCAGTCGTAAGTCCCTTTATTCAGCATCCCATTGAACGGTTGCTGAATGAATGGTCATAAGTTGAGGACTACCTGTATAGATTGTATTATTATTATAAGTAAGTGATAGAGCTTTTCCTGCAGAAGGCCTCAAGTTCAGTCCCCAGCATCTCTTATTAAAAGTGTAAGATACTTAAACTACTGTCTGAAACAGCCACCACCATAGAAAGTAGACAGTACTGTCCTCGATGTGTAAATTATTTCATCTAGCATAGACAGATTCCTACAGCCGCTCATCTGCATCAGAATGTGAAGCTCTATGGCAGTCTTCCCCAATTTGGTGCCCACAAAAATGTGTTAGAAATCATAGTTCCTAGATATCCGCTAGTATCTGGCTGAAAATACTGGGAATTCTGACCCCCAAACTTCTGGACCACATTAGGAAGATTAGGAAAGGGTCTGTGGCTTGAATCATGTCAACTGGATTTCTATTTTCTCAGTAGAAACGTTTCACTCCTTATCCAAGGAGCTTCTTCAGTCTGAAGAAGCTCCTTGGATAAGGAGTGAAACGTTTCTACTGAGAAAATAGAAATCCAGTTGACATGATTCAAGCCACAGACTGTTCCACCTGGATGACTGAGAACCTTCATCGACATTAGGAAAGGGTGTTCCTTCAGTATACTCAACTTTCAATATTTTGCAGTCTTACCCGAAGACAAATACTGTACCTCAAGCAACAGACATGCTTATGTAGTGGGCAACTTGAAGGATGACAGGCCGCTTCTGAGCAACATTTATAATAATGTGTCATGGTCCTGTTCGGACCTTGGTAATAATATGAGGGGCAATATGAGATAAGACAGCCTAATAGTTTCAGCACCCTGGATAGCTCCAAGTAAGCAACTTCCTGCTGTAAGGTCTATGAAAGGACTGTACTGTAACATTTTATTCCTCCAAGAATAGCCTATTTTTCCTGTGCTTTGTCTTTCCATGAGAGCTGGAAGGCTTTAAAAGGTCCAGGCCTTCTCCTTCCAAACACATTGCCTGCGCTTGCTGGCTGACACGGGGGTGCAAATGCCTGGTACAGAAGGGAGCAATTCCTTAGGGAAGCTGCTAAAAGTCTTGGATGCAGCTCCCAAAGACTTCAAAAAGGGATTGTACTTTTTAAAAAGGTTTTTTTAATGTTTTAATGTGACTGGGGAAAAAATTAAATACATTACTGGAGACCAATCATAGGTTAAATTTAATTCAAATTTTAATTTAGGATTTTTTTCCCCTTTTAATTCCCACCATCATTACTTTTTGGGTTATTTTTTTATTATTTTATTTATTTTCTATCCCACCTTTATTATTTTTATAAATAACTCAAGGCGGCGAACATACCTAATACTCCTTCCTCCTCCTATTTTCCCCACAACAACAACCCTGTGAGGTGAGTTGGGCTGAGAGAGAGTGACTGGCCCAAGGTCACCCAGCCGGCTTTCATGCCTAAGGCGGGACTAGAATTCTCAGTCTCCTGGTTTGCCATTGGCTCCTTCCTAGGGCTGAGAGAATGATTGGCCCAAGGTCACCCAGCCGGCTTTCATGCCTAAGGCGGGACTAGAACTCACAGACTCCTGGTTTCTAGCCTGTTGCCTTAACCGCTAGACCAAACTGGTATAATAATAATAATAATAATAATAATAATAATAATAATAAGTGATTATAATAATAATAAGTGATTATAATAAATAATAATAATAATAATAATAATAATAATAATAATAATAAGTGATTATATCACTTTAAGACCAAAGACAGCTCTCATTCCTCATTCCCACTCCAAAAAAGTGAACTTCCTGCTTTACAGACTGGGTTCAAAAGACTTGGTCCTGATATTGAGGCCAGAGTTTATCATTTTTTATTCCAGTGTCACTGGTTACGTTCTCCATATCAAAACCTAGGTTGTACCTTGGTATGAGATTTCTGGCTCTAATATTTGCTCAAATGAAAAATTCTGATAAAGTGTTGCTGCATTGCCAAATTGGGAAACCTTTTTTCTTTTTGTTGAGGAGCTCAAGAGTAATATTTTGGGGGCTGCAAGTCATTGGCAAAAGAAAGTAGTTGCTGGATCAGAATTGATGGCTCCTTTTTCTTGTTTCCCTCTTTTCTGACACCTTTTGTTTCTCTTCATGCAACATGTTGCTGATGGGATGCGGTGTTCTTTTCAAATTGTTCACTTACAAAAGGCTTTTCAACTTAAAGCTGCATGAAATTAAAATCAAGGGCCAGATATGTGCCAGTTTGGTCTAGTGGTTAAGGCAACGGGCTAGAAACCAGGAGACTGAGAGTTCTAGTCCCACCTTAGGCATGAAACACGGCTGGGTGACCTTGGGCCAATCATTCTCTCTCAGCCCTAGGAAGGAGCCAATGGCAAACCAGGAGACTGAGAGTTCTAGACCCGCCTTAGGCATGAAAGCCGGCTGGGTGACCTTGGGCCAATCATTCTCTCTCAGCCCTAGGAAGGAGCCAATGGCAAACCAGGAGACTGAGAATTCTAGTCCCGCCTTAGGCATGAAAGCCGGCTGGGTGACCTTGGGCCAGTCGCTCTCTCTCAGCCCAACTCACCTCACAGGGTTGTTGTTGTGGGGAAAATAGGAGGAGGAAGGAGTATTAGGTATGTTCACCGCCTTGAGTTATTTATAAAAAATAATAAAGGCAGGATAAAAATTAAAATAATAATAATAATAATAATAATAATAATAATGATGATGATGATGATGATGTGTCCCTATGGGCACGGGTTACTTATCCCAGCTGTATGGGATATGCTTGGCCAGGATGCTATGTATTTATGCTCTGTGGAATGTTAGATCTGGTTTCCTGAAAATCCCAACGTATACTTAGGAAAGCCATGATTCAATCAGAACGAAGCATTTTTTAAAAACCTTTGATTTATATGAGAGAGTTAAGCATATGCTTTCCTTTCTGTTTAAAATCAACAGAGCTTAAGTGTACTAATTTTTGGATGGAAGGAAGTTTTATAAATGCTCACTATTGTAGAGGAAAAAATGAAAATATATTAGAACTGTCTGCTTAAGACAGATCTAAAAATATATTGAATATATTTTTCCATCTTTTCCCTTTGTGAACAAATGAGCCTCCCTAATAAAATAGACAGACTCTTGGGACAATTGTAAAAATACATCCATAAATCTGGAATGCGCATATGTTGAGGGTAATGGAGGTTAAAACATTTGACAAGAGCCCTTCAAGATGGTCTCAGATTTAACTTGGAGAATGTCCTCTTCAAGTGTCACAAGGGCCCTTGTGTCCAACAGTTTCTCCCAGTATTTCTAAATGATGCCCATGTTTACATGAAACAACTTCTTCATCCCATTGCTTCAATTCTGGAACACACCTGACTCACTCACCAAGGTGTTATTTGGAACAACTATACAAGATCAGGCAAAATAGGGAAAACGTTTGTTGGAATTTTTTATGGGGAGACTGTAACGCACCTCATCACATCTCAATTCTTCCTCTCTCAGGATAGAAAGGCTGTGATTGCAAAATATGAACTCAAGTCCCACTAAATGGTCTGGGGAGATTATGCTAAAATTCAATGGAACGTAATCATAGAGTTGGAGAGTGCCTTGTAGGCACTGTATCCCAACCAATATAGGAATTTCAGACTGAGTCCATACCTAACAAATTATTTGTAGAGGCGTATTGTGCATTTAAAATCCTTTCTCAACTTTTAATTTTAAATATTACTTTTCTATTTATATGTGTATCCGTTGTTTATGTATTTTACATAACCTTTTTTTTAATAAGTTGCTAACTGTATTTTAAGAAAAGAACTGAACTGGACAACCAATGCAAATCTACTTTGTTTTAATTTAAGCCCAGTACAACTAATCCTGCCTTCTGAAACAGCAGAGGAAAATTCATTGTCCTCTTCTATCTTAACAGCTTTTCATGTTTGGAGCTGATAAAGAAATGCTGATGGGAAACCCAGGTGGAACCAGAAGATAATAAATAAATGATTTTAAGGAAAGAAAATGTTAGATATTTGTTCACTGCCGATAGTTGGGTTATTTGCAGCAACACAGAGTACACACTTAACTCACTGTACCATATTTTGCCCAATAAGGAAGCAGATGACATAAAAGTCCTGGAGCAGAGAATCTGGATCACCATTTAGTAGACAATTGTTATTTATTTATTTATTTATTTATTTATTTATTTATTTATTTATTTATTTATCTGTTTATTTATTTATTTATTTATTTATTTATTTATTTATTTATTTATTTCTACATTCATATCCCCTTTCTTCTAAAAGCTTGAAGCCGCAAATGGGAGTGTTCCCCTTCATCACATCTTCATAACAAACAAACATGTGAGGTAGCTGGACTATGAATTAATGATCACCTCAACATTTCCAAGTGAGCTCCATCTGAACCTGGGTCTTTCTCCTCCAGTGTAAAATCTTAACCATTATACTCTACCTTTAATGGGTAAATGGATAAAAAGTCTGCCAGAATATAAGGTTGCTTTCTATTTATTATAGGTATTGCTTTAGCTACTGGGCTGAGATTGGCCCTTAAAACTCAAGCCAAGTTACTCGGTTCCTCTTAATGTTTCCTCTTTTGTTTATCTAAGTCAGTGTTTCCCAACCTTGGCGACTTTAAGATGTGTGGACTTCAACTCCCAGAATTCCCCAGCCAGCATGGCTTCAATTCAATTCTGGGAGTTGCTGTCCACACATCTTAAAGTTGCCAAGGTTGAGAAACACTGATCTAAGTACTTTATTAAAGATCTTACTTAATTCTGCAAACTAACTCCACCATCTTCTGTTTGAAGTAAAATTTACAGTCACCCAGTGATTCAGCCAGCATATTTTGGTTATGGAATACAAAAGAAGGCTTGTTGGTGTTGACATTTTAGTAAAATTTAGCAACTTGGCTTTCTACATAAACTCCATCATAGCAACTTATACAAAATAGCATGAACTAAAAATAGTCATCATGGTCAACACCTTTAAAATAATATTTCACTGCACAGTTCCTCTAAAAAAAGCATCTTTGAATGCTAGGAAATTTTGATAAGTTTGTGCATAATGTTTTTATGGGTACTATTGTATAGTACTAAAAAGTAATGGGAAAGGGATTGTTTATGGTTTACAAAGTTGCTTCTAAGGTACATACCAAACCACAGGAAGCCTGTGTAGGATGCAAGTGGTTTCCAAAAAACCTTCACTGTAATTTTATTTAAAAATGGTAACATCTCATTCAACTTCCTTGGTTATGCTGAAAAATCTTTATTGCTGTTCTACTTGTCAGGCAAACATGTACAGTTCATAATATTGCATTTTAGGGCAGGTCACTTTATTTTAAAGCTGCAGCTGTCCTGAGAGCTGGCAGGTATTCTTAAAATAAAAACCATCCTTATCCTCACTTGTAAATAAAACAATGAAGTCAAGGTTGTATATTCCCCCTGCTCCTTTAAGCATATAGAATTGCGTGTTTCTTTCAGAATAGTTTCTCAGCTATTCAGTTTCATATTTAACAAGTTCTGTTTAGATATCATTGTGCTACATTTGCCTGATGACATGGTTACCACCCCCATTTTTGCACACTTGCAGTCTCCCCAGAGATGTAATATTCCCCTGTAATGTTCTCTGCATATTTATACAAAATCTCACTTGAAAGTGTGGTGTGGAAGTGGAACAGAATAAGTATGTGTTTTCAAAGTTTTGAAACTTGTAGAAAATTAATGGAACCTATTGAATACTGAAAGAAAACTTCATCTTTAAATAGCACATCAACAATATGCAAAGTATATGAAATGCACATTTGCAATGGTTATGCATGAATGACCTTAGAGGGGTCTCTAACTTTTCCCCCTAAACCCTTACCGTACCCGTGCACAGAATCAATCAGTCATCCTGGGAGCCAATGCATTGCCACCAGAGTAGGTCAGTATAATTCTTACTTTTTTTTGGTTGATTAAGGAGAAAAATGAAGATGGGACTGCTCTTGTGTACCTCTAAGATCTTGTTGATTTACAGAAATTAACGAGTGAAGCATTTAGAGCAGAGCTTGCCAAACTGTGTGTCGGGACACATTAGTGTGTCAGCTGCAGTGTCTGGGTGTGTCGCGGCTGCTGCTGCCTCCGAGCTCTGCCAGGATTCCACTCAGGTCCTAGTGCCTGCCTTGTGCCTTGCTGCCTCCAAACCTGCTGTGATTCCACGCAGGTCCTAGTGCCTGCCTTGTGCCCTGCTGTAAGAGTGTGTCGCGAAATGATGCCCTGCTGTAAGAGTGTGTCGCGAAATGATGCATGTCTAAAAAGTGTGTCACCAACATGAAAAGTTTGGAAAGCTCTGATTTAGAGCATGAAGATGATCACTTACAGATATTCACATGCCAAGATGTGAATAGAAAACTTGGCAAGCCCATTTGCCTATATTAATGGTATAGGGCCACATCTGAAAACTAGCTTTCGGTCACTATTAGTTATCCAGCTGGTATGATGGTAACTAGGATCTTCTTCAGTAAATTGATAAAACTGATGGTAGGAATCCTTGCAAATGTTGTTTGGTCTGCTTGTTTAAAGTGTCAAGCCAACTTAGCTGATCTTGAAACCAGTTAGTACTTGGTTGGAAGTCCACCAAGAAATCTGAAGCCTATAGACCAGACTGGGAAGTTGAAAAAACTTCTCAAAAGAAAACCACTTTCTCTTTGCTACTAAGAAAACTTTGGGACATCTCTTGATAATCATTATAAGTCAAGCTCAACTCAATGGAGACTTGACATATTTGTTTCAAATTTTCTGGACTATCAAGCTGGGATCCAGTTATCTACTGTATCTATATGCTTCTTCAAATTTTATAGTACCAACATGCATCTTCTAAATTGGAGTTTCAGGTTAAAATGAATATAAAAACACAAGGTTGCTTTGCAAAAACTTGTACTCATTTTAAAATTTTGTGTTATTAGTGTTATTTTACAAAACTTCAGTTTCATGCTGAAACAATCTTATGAATGAACTTATGCAAAACTGACATGGGCAAAAATAGACTTGGCTGCTCATCTCTACATGTAAACCAGCAAATTATATTTCCCCGTGGAAAGAATAGCTTGGTATCTGACGTTACCTCCTTCTGACTACAGGAGGATGTAATGAGGCATTGAGATTATGACAGAAATGAAGCTCAGGGGAGTATTATATTTTTGAGCAGAGAGCACTTTGTCACCAAGTGTTATATCACTGACATGGAATGACAAGGTTCTTCGTGAAAGGTCTGTGACAGCTTTTTAAATGAGGACAAGAACTAAGGGCACCGCAGTAAGAAAAAGAGATGGTTACATCCTATAGAGCCTCAGGCAGTGCAGATAGTTGTCCAGCTCTACCCTTGCCTGCAAGGACTGACTGCCTAGCTGAATTACAAGCTTATGGCAGTAAGTGTCATAATTATATTACATTATATTAGCTCTATTGCAAATGTGCAATAGAGCTAATATAAGCTGCATGAGAACTCTTAAGCAGCCTGAATTACGAAGTCACATATTGGTTTTGATTTTCATGGTGAGGAGCTAGATTGGCAAGGCTCTCCATGGTCATCCATTTCTCTTTTTTTTATAAGAACTTTATTATTTTCAATGTATATTTAAAATACAAAGTAAAAAGTATAGAAAAGATAGAAAATAGAACTAAAAAAAAGGAAAAAACTATAAAAGTGTCAATAAACAGAAAACAGAAACAGAAAGTGACTTCCGACTTTCTCCAATACAGATATGAATACATTTACAAATATAATCTCTTACCATTAGTTAAACCATAGTAACATTATTCATGGTCATCCATTTTCGATGAAACAGTCAACCCTAATGCCTGGATCCATGCCAGCTCTGGAGGAAACACTCGTGTATAATTGCACTGATAGCAATTACTTGCATAGCATATCTTAGAAGGCAATAGCTATACCTGTGATTAATCATCTCATCACAAAATATCATGGAACAGCTTTGGCCTAAGCGTGGCTGAATACGTGCCTCTTCTACAGAGGACATCTACTTGATTGAACAGCTGTCCATTGTCTTTTGAATTAGAGGGGACACTAATCATACCTTTACCAATCATGTCAGAGTTTTTAAACAAACAGTAGAGGCAAGGTGATTTCATCAGGAATGAATCAAGCAATAAGAGAAGCTTCAACCCTCTTTCCAAAACCAAACATTTTTTATAATAGCCTTTAGGCCAGATAGCACAACAATAAATGACATAAACCTGTAATTATCATGGTTTGGTTTAATATTAGCCTCATTCTAATGCAATTTCAGTCTGCTTCTGTGGTTGCTAGTAGCCCCAGAAAGGAAGGAGGTTCTTGGTAGCATAAATGGAAGCTTCTGTGCCTGAGCTAATAACTGTTGCAGTGGAAGGGGGACTTTCTTGGAGACCACAAAGTGAATGGAAAAAGTTAAACTTCCACTCCCACATGTATTGTTCCCTAAGAGTATCAGTGGGTGTTGAGTACAATATGTGACCATAAAGCCTTCTCTGTAGGGGCTCCTGGTTCTGGAATACTTTCTGCTTTCAGGTGCAGTTGGCATACCAGCATTGAAATCTGTTCAGTATCAATTAAAATTCACAGTTGGCAGTCACTGTAATTGGTTAATAAGATCTGTTCGTTGCATTTGTTGATTTTTGTTGTTTATTGAAATGATTTTAATTGCCTTTATTATACATTGTATAATAATTATGCTTGCACCCTTATGCACTGCTCTGGTATCTGCAAGGATGAAGAGCAGCCCCAAAATATGTTAATGAATACAATTATAATAATAAATGCTAATCAATTTTTAAGATTGCTATAATGATGTTGAAGACATATTTAGTGTCCTATTTCATTTGGCCCTGGCTAGGGAACCAGATCTTGCTACCTTCTAGAGCAGGGCTTTCCAAACTTTCCCCGTGGCGACACACCAACCGCCGTTGGTGTGTCACCGCGGGAAAACCCGGGAGTGCCGCCGTTGCGGCAGCGCGCAAAAACCCGGAAGCGCTGCTGCCGCTTTCAATTTTTGCACGCCGCCGTTGGTGTGTCGCCGCAGGAAAACCCGGAAGCGCTGATGATGATCAGCGCTTCCGGGTTGTGTGGCAACACACCAGACTGTGTGTGGCGACACACTTTTGTGTCGCGACATACAGTTTGGAAAGCTCTGTTCTAGAGGCTGGAGCTACTGGAAACTGTAGCTTATTTAGTAACTAAGGCCTAACTCCAATAGAAGAGAATCTAGGCCTAACTATGTATGTAAGCCACACTCTGTCAAATAGTCTCATGGGAATTCCTGGTACCTGGCCGTGATTTTTAGTGCAAAAAGCTGAAATAACTGAGAACGGGAGCAGCAAGTCCAGTCAGGTGCATCCAGCTAGAGATCAGACTTTCCTTAAAGTCTGTTGTGAACTATGATAAGGGCTGTAACTAACTATTCATTATTCAACAATTTTCTACATTTTTAGAAAACTGGAGCCAAACAGTATGAAATCATGAATAAATAATTGTCTTTGCTTTATGCATCTATGACCTCACAGTGAAAAGTCTAGAGATTACAATCAAAACATAAGCACTTGGCATTATATCCTAGAGTTTATACTGTCACCAAAGATTTTTTTCCTTTTTATTTCATTAAATTACCTCTATGTAACATTAAGGGCTGTAGTTAAGGCTGTATATCTTGGGTAATATCACCTAGTCTCTGAATTTGCTTTTTCCTGGGAGCCTTTGTTGTTGTGGGGAAAATTGGAGGAGGAAGGAAGGTGTATTAGGTATGTTCACCACCTTGAGTTATTTATAAAAAATAATAAAGGTGGGATAGAAAATAAATAAATAAATAAACTACTATTTATTTAGTGGAATTATGTGCCCTAATATTAATTGGATGCACTGAAACCTTGACTGCAGAGAGATCATTCAAAAGTAAAATAAGTCAAAGTGCAAATGAACAGCAGCAGCTTCAAAAATACAGAGAAATGCTTTCCACACCAAGTGACTCACTGTAAATGAAATCCTGGAATCCCTGCACGTAGTTTTCATTGTTATGGCAACAAGAGCATCACAGAGCTGATGTTGTATCAGCCTAGTTCATATTTACAAGACTAGCTCAGTTCAATGGCAATAGAACAAACCTTTGGGGCAACCCCCTCCCTGTCCTGCTAGTCATTTGGGTAAATAATAGGGGAACATTTCGACCTAGTTGCTTTCTCTTCCATTACCATTTCCATAAGCATCACTAGAAATGTGATACTGATACATTTGCTGCAAAAGTGGAACTACCACTTTTGGTAGATGATCAAAGAGTGCATCTGGCATTATCCCATTTTCTCCAGACATCTTAATGTAGTCTTGTCTTTCAGCTGCTGCTTTGGTTAATAGGAAATCCCATATGCGATTCAACTTTTGCATTTCGTGCTGCCACCTAGTGAATGATGCATAGTGATAGGTTACTGAAGAAGCACAACTCAGTTAAGTCATTTATTTATTTATAGCCTTCGACTATACATTTATTTATTTATTTATTTATTTATTTATTTATTTTCTATTCCACCTTTATTATTTTTATAAATAACTCAAGGCAGCGAACATACCTAATACTCCTTCCTCCGCCTATTTTTTCCACAACAACAACCCTGTGAGGTGGGTTGGGCTGAGAGAGAGTGACTGGCCCAAGGTCACCCAGCCGGCTTTCATGCCTAAGGCAGGACTAGAACTCACAGTCTCCTGGTTTCTAGCCCGTTGCCTTAACCACTAGACCAAACTGGCTCATCTATAGCTGTTACTATACTCTTATTTTACTTGCTGAATACATTTGCATGACAATACTCCCACTATCAAGTGCATAACAATCACAGAATGAAATAAAACCAGAAATCAGTGAATTCTCTTTTTAACCGACTAGTTAGGGAGAGGAATATCTATTGTTCTTGAAAGTCCAGTAAATCACAGATGATGACATTATGTTGTGCAAATGATGCAAATCACCCCATTTGCATCATTTATGTCATTTGTGTGATTATGGAAATGTTATAAATTGCAATGGAACACGATAAGTTGCACATGAAGTCTATTGAATTGAGATTCATAAACTTGATTTTTCACTGTATATTAAGAACAGACATTTCAGAAATTGCCTGAATTAACATCAGCAACAATTCTGACATTTATACATCTGTGTTTTTGGGTGTTAGTTCAGATATTTTATTAATTGATTTCATGTGAAGACTTTATCTGGGAAGGTCCTCCCTGCTAGAAGCTTTAGAGAAGATGCTGGGAGAAGCTAAATCAGGATCCCTGCTAATATGCAGTAGATCTCGCAATTATTTAAATCAGTTTTCCATAGCCTGGCACTCTGTTAGAATCCTAGGCAGCATCACGTAAATGTCCAACATGTTTGGAGGGCATCTGTTCAGGAATCCTTACTACTTTGTCTCAAAGACCATAGGATGGGCATAGTGTTTCCAGTCACTCTTTTTAAAAATAATAATAATAATAATAAATATAAACTAACAATGAGATGTATTCTATATTATAAAAATACAAGGATAGCCTTTTTCCCCAGAATATAATAATTATTTTAGTATATCCCAAAGAAACACCATTTTTAGGAGAAATCAATTGATGTTTCTTATTAATTTCTTAAACAGATCATTGATCAGATTATTTCCTTGAATAGTAATATGCTAATAGTAGAAATAGATGAGTTTTTGCAACTGTGAGCAGATACAATTTTGGTTGCAATCAAGAAGTTCACAATTGGCTTTCATACACATCCAAAGGTATTTTATATAATTTAAAAGGTAAATTCTAAATAAAACTTCAAACTGACTTTTTCAGGAATGTACAAATAGAAAAAATAATCTTGAATGTCAGTTCTCATTTCTGACCTTAGTCCAGAAAAGTTTTTACAACTTATATAATCAATTTGTGTTTGCATTTTATTTGAGGAACATTATTTAAATTAATTACACAGACTGATTACATTAACAGAAATACAGATTTGATATATGTGCACAAATGCAGTTGCTGAATATCAATATCTGTTTTCAGAGAACTTGTTAATTGACAGAGAAAACTTATATTCCTGATACACACCAAAGATAATAATATAGGTACTGTGGAGTAACCATGTGGTTTCCAATACATTTTAGATATTCCACTTCTGAGCCCCATGAGAAAAGACATAATCTGACAGAGTCAGCTGAGGAGTGCATGAAGTGTCTACATTAGGGCATCAGGATCTGTAGGAGAACCTCAACGCAAGCAAACTAAGAGAGATAAATAATGGCTGGCAGCCACTGGTTTAATGATCCACAGTGGCTTGGCTCACACATAACACTGAGCCCCAATGGCTGGATTTACATATTCCATGAAGCCACAACAAACCAACCAACCTTATGTGTTAGCAAGGCAAGTGAACTCAGCCATCCTGCCATTGTTATTACAATACTATATATTCTACAATTCTGCATGTAAGATGACGACCGAGTTAATGTTTCTGCCTCAAGGGGCCACGAGTTGCCCCTAAGCATTGTGCTGATTCCTCCCCCACAACATGACTCAGAGGTGGTACAACCCTCCCCTCCCATATATTTATTAAATGTAAGCGTTCGACCTTAGTCTCACAAGAGCGGGTATATAAAGTTGAGACGCAGAAGGCTTTTAAGTGTTGGCTTGAGCCATAGAAGAAGACAACTCATTCAAAGCATCTTAAACTACTTAGCTCAATGGGATCTAATAATTGCTACTGAATCTAATAATTATACAAGCAAGATTTTTTTATCTTCTCCAAACTGCGTTTTGATACTGTCCTTCAGAAAAGACCATTTTCAGATCTTCCTGAAGGAGAACTGGTTCCTTACAAGGAATAGCTCGCCTGCAAGAGATGCTTGCTCTCAGACATTTGTGACATATCTTCCTTTATCAAGTTTTTTCTTTTTTCTTTTGTATATCATAATTATTAATATCACCCAATCTCCTTTCTGTCACTCAGTGGTTATTCGTTGCAGGCATTTTTGTTTTTTGTTTTTATGTTCTCATTACCATCCTAAATTCACTCAATGCCAGGGGCATGGCACGGTGGTTCAAAATCTGCAAGATGGTGAGTATGCATCATGACTGAAGGCCCACTCCTTTTGTATGCACCAAGCTGCACCCACCATCTTACACATTTTGACACATACCCTGTGGACTCCATGGTCAGTGTTATTAGAAAAGATGCTTGCAATATTGGCCTCTCCTTCTATGTGTAAATTGGCCTCTTGGTGATCCATCTTTTTCACTTTATCACTTCCCAGGTTTCGATTGAAGTTTCTTTGTTCACTTGCTGCCTGAGAGATGACTCCTGGGGCTTCATTATGAGCTAAGCCAAGTGTTTGAAACTTCTTCCATGCATCAGTGAATTAGTTTTTAGAAAATGAACACATGTTCAAGTGTCAGAATAGTGCAGAGAATATGCTATAATGTGCAGTTAAGTCACAATATTTTTGGCCAACTGAAGAATAACAACTTTTCATCTGGCCAATTTGGATGTACGTGATTGTCTGCATAGCATTTTTCTGTTATTGGATGAATCTCTCTTGAGGGTAAACACGTATTTCAACACCAGTCAATATGGTACAGCTAAAGCTGCTGTTTTTGTTGTTTATTCGTTTAGTCACTTCCGACTCTTCGTGACTTCATGGTAATAATAACATCTCGTTTTGGTGTATTATCCAGTAGGTGCTGCAGATCCTCATAGAACAGATCTACTTCTGCTTCTTCAGCATCTGTGGTTGAGGTGTATATTTGGATCGCTGTGACTACCAATAAAAATCTGATGCAATAATTCCAAGAGTCTTTGGCCAAAACAACAAATAACTCTGCAGGCTACATTGAGTTGTATTAATGTTTGCATTGGCAACATGTAGCCTTTGAATTACTTCTGTTGAAATGGCTTCAAAGTCAATATAGAGAACCAACTTATCCCCTCATAATTTCAGAGGTAATGGATTTGAAACCTTTTTTTCCTTTTAAATTTCATTAAACTCATTAGCAATCATGGCTGTTCAATCCATAGACTGGGGGTTGGGGGATATTTTTGCTTTGGAAGTGGAGGGTGTTCTTTTGTCAGAGGAGGTTCAAATTGTCTAGGAAATATATGTGCCCTATGTAGTTCTAACAGGTTAAAATAAATTGCATTCATTTATTTTACATGCCCAGAGAAAATTCACATTAACTGAAAATAATTGAGCCTGCTAGTTCATGACAGATTTGTGGCAAATTATGCATGGGGAGAAATGCGGTGCATATGATAAATGGGTAGTAATACTGCTATTTTATTTGTCAGACAGATATGTACAGTTTATATCAGTGCATTTTAGGGTGGGAAACCATAATGCAAAGGAATACAGACAATGGGAATTAATGATCAGGGACAGTCTGTACATTTTGGCTATATATCAAGAAAGAAATTCAGACATAAATTGGTAACAAGAGTTGCATTTAATATATGGTGTTGACATAGCTTAATGTTTCATCCTAGATTATTCGGGACATTTTTATTAATGTGATTGAACCTTAATAATGCAAAATGAAGCTCTGATGAGCTATGAAGCTCTAGACCTGCCTCTCTGTAGCATGTGATAGGATACCTCAAAACAGGGGTAAGCCATCCGCCCTTAACCTAAATGCGATGCTGAGTTATGCAAGTGATCAGTTCAGACCACAGAACAAAGGAGTCTGGCATTTCTCCAGGAGCCTGCCTGATGGAAGCAGAAAAGAAAGGAGGGTGTCGAAAAGAGAAAAAAAATAGATGTCTCCCCAAAAGTGTCTAAGAGGGAATGACTGCCCCCATCCACAGCTGGCTTCAACGTTCCCGGCAAGTGGCATGTGAGCCCTCTCTCCCTGCCTCGCCCAGATTCTTCCCACGGTCCTGCTACTCTCAGTGTAAAACGGTTGCCTGCTCCAAAGGATTGTTGGTTTGATTCTGTACAACAGTCCTTGTGCTCTTCAGTCACTCCCCCAAACCAGGTATTTGCCTTGGTCAAATGTACATGCTAATTTGGGTGTCTCAAAGCGCATTCCTACAAAAACACTGTTTTTCATAATTAACTCTAGGCCTCTAATCTTGCTTCCTTGGGCACATTATGGCTCAGCTGCAGAAACTAAGCTCCCCTTGTCTTCCTTCCTGTGGTATTTTTCCAAGGGAACAACACAAGAGTCTTGTGTTATCTCCCCATTTGGTGCCCAGGATGGTATCCCGCCAACAGAACTCTGTTTAATTTTGCAGTCTCCATTTCAGAGTAAAGCACACATGACACTTGCTTTTAATTTGTTTCCGAAGGAATCTGTATTTCTGGCATGCAGAGTACAGAAGCCCACTGAATTTTTTTGCGACAAAAGTTACTTGTTGCTCAGCCAGCCACAGACAGAGGTATGAGATGAGGTTTGAAACATGAAGGATACATACTGTTCCTTCCACAAAGCCCTCAACATACAGGGCAAGTATGTGCAAACGTGTCTGGTGTTTGAGCAAAACAGATAGACTGGGTTTTTATGTTTTTTGTAGTTGTGAGCCTCTCAGAGTTGTGCTCTAAGATGGGTGGCCAGACAAACCTTTTTAATTATTATTAAAGGGCCTATAACTGCAGTGCCACTCCCCTATTCCCACACCTATGCATTCTACGTGATATAATCAAAGTGCTGGGATTCACAAGGCAACTGGTTTCAGAATCATAGAATTATCGAGTTGGAAGGTAGCACAGAGAGCATCTAGTCCAGCCCTCTTCAACGTGCAGAAAAACCAGTTAGAGCATCCTTGGGAAGTGGCTGTCCAGCCTCTTCTTAAAAACCTCCAGAGAGGGAGAACACCAGGCAGGACTAGCAAAACTGGGATTAACCCCATTGTGTTAGTACTATGACTGCTATTATTAATTGCTACAGGAAACACATGCATTTTGTTGTTGCTGCGGTTTGATCCCATTATTTAGATTTTACTCCTGTGCCTGCCAATTACCTTCTGTATAACTCATGAAGTGTAGTCTAGTCAATGAAAGGTAATGCCTAATTATCTAATCATTATGCCAGTAAGATGAGCCAGTTTGGTCTAGTGGTTAAGGTGCTGGGCTAGAAACCAGGAGATCGTGCTTCTGTAGGAACTCATTATAAATCAAGACTCTGAAGAATTATTAGAAATGCACACATTTTATTTATTTATTTATTTATTTATTTATCTCTTTACATTTTACACATTTTACATATTTATTTTTATAAATAACTCAAGGCGGCGAACATACCTAATATTCCTCCCTCCTCCTATTTTCCCCACAACAGCAACCCTGTGAGGGGAGTTGGGCCGAGAGAGAGTGATTGGCCCAAGGTCACCCAGCCGGCTTTCATGCCTAAGGCAGGACTAGAACTCTCAGGCTCCTGGTTTCTAGCCCGTTGCCTTAACCACTAGACCAAACTGGTTCTACATATGCCTTAGGTTTGGTTACATTTGTTTAAAAAAATTTCCGTACAACAATCCTCAAATATTTTTGAGGTGAGGTAGAAGTCTGCATGAAGGAAAAGCCTGGGAATTCCTGTCATAATGTTTTTGTTAAGCTTCATAATACAAGACTCTCAGTGCTGGCCCTGCTGTTGGGCAGAATAAGGCAATTGCATCAGGCAGAAGATGACACAGGGAAATCTCTGCAGGCCTCTACCATCTTCCAAAACCTGCACTTGCTTCCCTTGAAAGTAGCTTGTAACCTCAGAGTGAGTTGAGGATATCAAACTTATTGCTAGGGTCAAAGTAAGATTCAGCTGCCAGCTTGCTCAGCTTCTTTATATGGAACGGGTGGACATTTGATATCTCTTTCCTTCACTGGGACAATCAAATGTCTTGGGCTGACTCTGAAGTCTCTTTCTTAGCTTAGGCAGGATTTGAAACTAAAAAACAAAAACAAAACAATTTGATTTATACCCAGTTCTCTTTGCTACAATACCTTTTTTCTTCTCCTTCTCCTTCTTCTCCTCCTCTCACCCCTTTTTCTCCCTTCAGGCTTTCTAACACAATCAATGGCATGCATTTCTTAAGATGCAAGGGCAATCAAAAGAAGGGTTAAGACAAAATGAAGAAGAAAGAATCTCCGCCTTATTTGCCTGAACTTTCAGTCTGTTGGCTCTTTCTGAATATTCAGCTGGGCATAACAAGGATTCTCTACTTCCAGCAATAAGATGATTTATCCTGTCATTTATATCCATTCATACCTATCCCCGCCTTCTCATTGCAGATTTAGGTAAGAAAACAGAAATAATTAAAACCTAGGCAGAAGCAGATGTTTTGCATCAGGTAGGACAGCAGGAGCTACGTTATTTTAATTTGAGGCAAGTTTCAATTATTTGTGTGTTCTTGGCCTCACTACTGTGTGTAAATATTTGCTTCACTCTCTTTTGTCAGGTTAGAAGCTCAAATGGAAGATGAAATAAGCATTCTCAGTTTATGCTTCCCCTAAAGGAGAACTGAGAAGTTTATGAATAAAGCAAAAACAAAACAAAAAAGAAAAAAAAGCAGATTTGTTTGCTCTTTCTCATTTGGGGGACTTTCTGGCAAGTATTTATGGAAGGAAGCAGTATAGCTCCAGAAAAGTTGTGGAAGTTGGTACAGACAAGATGATTGAAGTCACACAACACAGTAAGCCATAATGTGGTGACTTGGGCTTAGTTTAATGGGTGATTCTACACATTGTAGAAGATTTTATGGTTTGACATTAAGATCAGCTATCTTTACAGAAAGGAGGGACCATTACATGATTTTATGCAATGTGGAAGGAAGGAAGGAAGGAAGATTCGTATGTCCAAAATTTTGCAAGATCTCATATGAGAATATTAAAAAGATTATTCTATCTTCTGAAATGTTGGTATTACTACTGTTCCTACTACAGGTAGTCCTTGCTTAACGATGGTAATTGGGACCAGCAACTCTGTTGTTCAGTGATATGGCCGTAAAGCATGAAGTTGCCTGACCATGCTGACTTACAACAGCAGTTCTGGCACTTCCGATTGCCGTCATTAAGCGAATCCCACATGGTCATTAAGCGCAACGTCACGTGATTGCCATTTGCGACCTCCTGCCGGGTTCCCCATTGACTTCACTTGTGGGAAGCTGGCAGTGAAGGTTGCAAATGGTAATCACGTGAATACGGGACACTGTGACGGTCATAAATGAGGGCCAGTCGCCAAATGCCCAAATCGCGATCACATAACTGCAGGGATGCTGTGACGGCCAGAACTCCAAGGACCGGTCATAAGTCCCATTCATTATCGTAACTTCGAATGGTCGCTGAATGAGTGGTCGTTAAACAAGGACTACCTGTATTAGTATTACTACTGTTCCTTCTGAGCCTCCCTTGAAGATCACTGCTGTATGTCACCCCATTTGTTTTGGACTTCCTAAACCAGCTGACTGCTCTTGGCTGTGTTAGGGCAGTATCACAGGACAAGATTCATTTGCTTGTCTAGTAGGCTTCTGTACACAACTTGGCTCAGGAGCAAAAGGTCCTGGAGCAGCTGTGCAGTCCTCTGCAGTGCATGATATCTCTAGGACTTCCAGGCCAATGACGTCCTTGTTTTATACATATTAAACTCTATATTTTCATTTCATTTCATTTATTTATTTAATTTATCCCCGCCCATCTCCCCGAATAGGGGACTCTGGGCGGTTTACAAAATTTTGCATTTTTCTTGTGTGTTGATTGTGTGAAATCACAGTTCCATTGATTGATTGATTGATTGATTGATTGAATTTATAACACCGCCCCATCTCCCCCAAAGGGGACTCTGGGCAGTTTAGCACAGTATACACAATCAGTAACTGCACTCAAGTTCTGTTCATTGTCCTCACACACACCGCTACTTGCGTTATCACTTACATGCACCAATGAACCAATTTTCAGACCCCGATCTATTTTCGCAAATCAGCTAACAGAGGGAATGGGGGTGGGGTGGGGGGCTGAGGTATGAGCAGGCTCTGACCTGGCCAGTTGATTGGTAGAGAATGTAAGGAGGTTGCCGTGGACTACCTAATACAGAGCTTTCCAAACTTTTCATGTTGGTGACACACTTTTTAGACATGCATCATTTTGCGACACACTCTTACAGCAGGGCACGAGGCAGGCACTAGGACCTGCGCAGAATCACAGCAGGTTTGGAGGCAGCAAGGCACAAGGCAGGCACTAGGATCTGCGCGGAATCCTGGCAGGGCTCAGAGGCAGCAGCAGCCGCGACACACCCAGACACTGCAGCCGACACACTAACGTGTCCCGACACACAGTTTGGAAAGCTCTGACCTAATAGGTCTCTTCATGAACCAGAATCTGACAACCACTGCTTGACTGATTTTACTCATCTGCTCTCAAAGGTTTCCAGAACAACTTAGAAAAACCAATAAGGAAGCTGTCACATCCAGCTGACATTTCATTGAAAAGTATTTCTAATGAGCTTCATAATTTTAAATACCGAGCTTTTAAAGTAGATCTGAAAATAGCTTCCAATTCCAAAGGATGGTTCAAAATGTTAACATGCCTTTTTGACATATGTCACTGTAAACAAATGTGAATATGAAAAAAATGTCATTTTAATTATTGCAGACATCACAAACAAGAGGGTTGAATGCCGGGCGGGGGGGGACAGGGGGTGTTAATTTGTTTTAATGGGAAAGCCTTGTGCATGAATGTGAGCAATTGTCTCTTGTGAGGATATATCTGACTGTTCTTTCCCCCCTTCCATGCCATTTGAAAGATGACTTCCTGGTAGTTGAAAGCTCATCTATCACCTATTACACACATATAGCCTTCACTTAACTTTTCAGTTTCATATTATTGTTGTTGCTGGTCAAACAGAAGAAAATGAGCACCTTTCAAGACACAAAAGAAAACAATGACAAAAGGGTAACAATAAAAACACAGAACAGAAAACCTCTTCCAGATGGCTATAATGACAGGATGCCAAAGAATCTAAGCAGTATCTTTCAAAGGTCATAATCACTGAAAAGCAACAGAAGGGAGGTTTGACCTCAGAATGTTAATATCACCTGCACAGAAAGGGCAGCTGCCAAGGCTGTTATCTTATAGCCAGACAAGTGGGGAATCAATCATAGAACCATGGGGTTGGAAGGGCATTTTACCATCCCCATCTTCCAGGCATCACAATTAAATCTACCTCAACAAATGAATGTCCACCTTTACCCTGAACACATCTATGAACGGTGCTCACCACTTCTCTGGGCAATTTGTTTCTTGAATTACTCTTATTAATAGTCCCCACCCCCCAATATCTATTTTGAAGCTGACTTCCTGTAACTGAAATCCATTAACCCATCCATTAGTCTGTATCCTGCAGGCTTGAAAAGTAGAGGACCGGTCTTGGCCTTCACCTATGTGACATTATTTCCGGTATTTGAAGAGGGCTATTGCACTTCTCCAGGGGGGCTTGGTGGCTCAGCGGGTAAGACGCCAGACTTGTTGATCAGAAGATCGCAAGTTCGTAGGTTCGAATCCCTAGCCCCGCGTGACAGAGTGAGCTCCCGCACTCGCCCCAGCTCTTGCCAGCCTAGCAATTCGAAAGCATGCAAATGCAAGTAGATTAATAGGTACCACTTCGGTGAGTAGGTAACAGCGTTCCGCGTGCCTGTCATGCCGGCCACATGACCGCGGAAGCGTCTTCGGACAACGCTGGCTCTTCGGCTAACAAACGGAGATGAGCACCAGCCCCTAGAGTCGGACACGACTGCACAAATGTGCAGGGGAAACCCTTACCTTTATTGCACTTCTCTACCCCACCGGATCACAGTCATCTTTTCTCAAGGAGAAGCAAGTAAAATTTGGTATGGCAAGTAAGAGAAAATACAACCACTCTGAATTAGCGTACCCATCCCTTGAAGCTGACCCATAACTAAGAGGGTAGCCCTTACCAAAGCAGAAATGCTGACAGAGTAATACTCTGAAAAATAGAATGCTTTTGTGAAGCTCAGGATGGGGTGCTCAACTTCCTATTGGCCACATATGTGCTGGGGGGGCATGACAAAAAAGTGGGTGGAGGAGGACAATTCAATTTGATGTAATTAAAATTTAATTCAACTTAAATTATTACTGACAGCTAATAAGATTACATGCATCAGTTAATTTCACCATCCTATTACATTAAATTATAATTTAATAGCAATTTTTGGAGAAGTTCCTGGAGCTATACCAAAGATTTTGGAAAGCTATGTGTGGATTTTCCGTGCCTGGCTTAGGCTGCTAAATATTTATCCTAAAACCCATTGCACATTCTTCCCTTATAACATGACACTGACTTCACACGGAACTGACAGATTAGTATCCGGTCAAACCAAATGCTAGCAAAATATGTGAGCGTTGCCTAGTACCGGGCCAAAATATTCGCCTCTGTTTTTCTTCACCAGATTTCATTCAGTTTAAGAAAATAAATTACTTATCTCCAATACCTAGGACAAACTTTCCCAGGATGCAGCCACTGTATTTTGTTTTTGGAGTTTGACTGAACCAGCATGCTGCTCCCGCCTTCACCATCTGCACTGGTGGCCTGGACGTGGACGATTCTACAAAACCCAGGAGAGCCCTTCCTTCTGCTTGATGTCAGCACCCATTTTCCTCTCTTGTTTTTTGATCACTGAAGACAATGGCCACATCAAAAGGAATATTTATTTATTTATTATTTTATTATTTTATTATTTTATTTTATTATTTAAATTTATGTCACCGCCCATCTCCCCCAACGGGGGACTCTAGCAATAGAGTGCAATTTCTCTCAATATGCAAGAGACCCTCAAAACCTGAAATAACATTGGGATTATATTTTAACTGATTAGTTTTTTTTTTTACCTGAAATGAAAAATATAAATCCATCTGATCATTTCAAATATTGAACCATGCACAACGCTTGTCGCAACTGCATTATTTCTCCCTCCCCACAAAGAAATCACACTCAGTATAACTGGGCTGGCTGTTGCAGATGAAAGTCAGAGTATTGCTTCCCATGAAGGAACTTATCCAGAGGGTATGTTGATGTACAGTGGTGAACAAATACAAAAGTGGTGGGAGGGGGGACTAACAAGAAACTAAAGAAAATATGTACTTGGAAGAAATGCAGAGAGAGACCACTGAAGATAAAAATAGGACTTTCCTTCCATCCAGGAAAAAGGAGTGAACTGTGATTTACAGGAGATTTATAAAAAGAATTGCCTCCCCCCTCCTTCAGATATCTCTTAGTTAAATGTGACACCAAGTGTGTTGTCTACAACTTCATTTGATTTTTTTTAAGTTAGTATATGGGGCTGTATTTTAAATTGGGACCACAACACTCAACTCTAGCCTTCCTAATCTATGATGCTCATAAAAATTGGTGACCCTGTGCATGTTTTCCTATCTCTAATTTAGGTGCGATGGAAGAGGATAGAGTTTAACCTTTATTCTTTACACATTGTGGCTGTGTTTAGAAACAGAACATACATACACACATAGTGTATATTCACATGCTATGCTCAGGGCTGTTTTAAAAGAGAGATGTTTATGTGAGCGATTGCTCCAGTCCACACACAGACAGGCCCATATGATATATAAGTTAGTATCTGAGATTATTAGATGGAGCAATTCATTCAAGGCAGCAAAAATAATCAGTTAAAAGATAATACAAAAACTTGTTTCAGGCAGGTGTATCCACAGGGGAGCATCAAAAAAGTTATGTTGGTGGCTGTGACACAGTCAAAGCTCCATCCTTTTGTTCATGTATCAACGTCATGCACATACAAAGGGGACAGCGCTTTGTGCAGTGGCGCCATCTTGATTTTTTTGACTTCCCCCATGGATGCTGCTGATCAGGTACACGTTCCCAATAATTGGGCTATTGACTTCACTGGACAAACAAATCGACAGATACATTGATGAAAATGGCAGTGAAAAGGAAGTTGTGGGATAGGAAGGGAATGTTCATGAGCATTTGGGTTCTCCAAAGTTTTGAAAAAGTCCTGCCTATGCAATCTGCTCAGAGATGGTAGCAAGAGATAAATGAAGCTTTCAAACCAGTTTGGATCATCTAAACACTGGAATAAAAAGTATTCCTGTTAATCTTGTAGGTTTGGGGTACCTTAAAATATGGGGAAAATCAAGGATTACAAGTAGTCCTTGCTTAACAACCACATGGAATTTGGAATTTCGGTTGCTAAGCAAAGTGGTCATTAAGCAAATCCGACCCGATTTTACGACCTTTTTTGCGGCGGTAGTTAAGTGAATCACCATGGCCATCAAGCAAACCACATGGATGTTAAGCGAATCACGCATTTCCCCATTGATTTTGCTTGCCAGAAGCCGGCCGGGAAGGTAAAAAATGGCGATCACATGACCATGGGACGCTGCAACGGTCCTAAATGCAAACTGGTTGCCAAGTGCCCAAATCGTGGTCACATGACTGTGGGGACACTGCAACGGTCGTAAGTGTGAGGACCAGTTTTTTCAGCACCGTTGTAAGTACAAACCATCACTAAACAAATGGTTGTTAAGTGAGGACTACCTGTATCTCTTCTGACTTGCATATTCTCATAGGATCTCAGACAGATTTAGGTAAGAGTTGGCATGTCACTTCAGTGCTGAAGTTTTTAGAAACTCTGGTAAATAACAATTATGTTGTTTCGGTATAGCACAACAATAAGGTCCCATATATGTATCTCACATGTCTTCTTCTTGTTACTGGTAGTGAGGTGGGGGTGCAATAAGGATTATGTCATAAAGGTGCTGAGCAGTGACAGCTGCCCCTAGCTATTGAGCTTATTCTGACTTCTTCAAAATTACTTTCTACTGTTTGCCAAAAAAAACCCTGTAAGCATACTGATGTATATTTGTAACTTCATAAATTGGCATTAATGCAGTGCGGTGTCAATCAAAAGATATGCTGGAAAGTTAATTTGCAATTAAGTTTTTTTTTATTGCATGTGAGGATCTCTAGGAATGTCAGCAGCCAAAAGAGTGAAGATGCTTCAGTGTGACTCTCTGTTTGCTGTCATTAAGACTTCAGATAAAGGGCATATTCAATCAGTTGCCTCATAGGCACATTAGCAGTGTTTCTCAACTTTAGCAACTTTAAGATGTGTGGACTTCAACTCCCAGAATTCCCCAGACAGCAAGGCTGCCTGGGGAATTCTGGGAGTTGAAGTCCACACATCTTAAAGTTGCCAAGGTTGAGAAACACTGCACATTAGGAATGACAGTGACAAATGGCAACGAAAAGCTCAAGGTTACATTGAAACCTCAGCAGGAGCAAAATGTAAACTCTGGAGGGTGGGGGGACTACAAAGTATGAAAAAGCAAATCCAGCACCTTGATGGAATTTACATGGCATTTTGTTTTAAATGAAAGTTTAAATTTTAGACCAAAGGAATACAATAACACAATGCAATAAGAATATTAATTAAGGAAAAAAATGACGTCATTGATTGCTATTGGAAACATACAGTATAATGGCTGAATTCCTGGTACAATTAGACTTTGGTTGTTTAAGTTATGAAGCCAGTTAATAGTAGGGGCATGTTTATGAACGTGTGTTCATTCATTCATGGAAAATACATGGAATTTTGAAGAGTATCCTCTTCAAATGGGAGGGAGGGAGGGGAAAAGGAAGGGTAGGCTATTGTCAGACCATCAAGGTAATCCAGACCAGGAAACCAAAGTTATGAATGCTAATACTACTTTTATTATAAGGTTATAGTATACTGTAACATAATCTCGCACGTCTGAATGTGCCTCCCCTTCCCTGCCTTTACATTCAAAAGAACTAGAAAGGGTCAAGTCTGAGACGCTTTCTCAAATTACATTTCTGCTTTGAAATCAGATTTCTCTTATCTGACCGTTGTCTTGGCTGCGGCCTCAAGGTTATCCTCACAGCCCATTGCAGCTATATACATCTGAAAAATACATTAATAAATTAATAAATAAAGCCATTATGACATATCCAATCTGGAGGACGAATCAAAAAAGTCAAGATGGCAGTGCGATGATGTGATTGAAACCTCCACCCCTTTTTTTACAAACATTGAAACACATTGAAATGGGACGGGGCTTTGCAGAGTGGTGGCCGCCATCTTGTCGCTTTTGACACCCCTCCCCAGGGGGTGGTAACAATGGTCCAAATAGGTGACTTCCAAATGTAATGAGAAGTTGGGATGCACAGTTATACTAAACGTAATGTGCTAGGTGAGGAACTATTTGTATGGGATTTATTTAGTCATGAACCTTTGAATAAAGCCACTTCCCTGAAGTGGTGGAAACTGTAAACCGGGAATCCTCTACCAGCTAATAAGCCAACTTTTCAGTGAACTAGTTTCCTCTGCAAGTTGAGATTATTTTTATTATTTGGTATTATTTGCTCAAAGCAAATACATTAACTGGGTGTTGAAAAAGCAAGAGCAATATTTGTGCTTCAGCCATGAATAAAAATAACAGTGGAATGGGTGATATGAGATCTACAGTATTTGTGTAATTTTTAAGGATAGTGTGCATTTAGAGTTGTGATGACTTGAATGTTAAGAGTAAATGGGAAAAAGAATGTAAGGAAAATTGTCAGCTGAAAAACCAGAAAACTGCTCAGTTGCAATGTGAAATATATACGTATATATATATTATATATTATATTATATTATATTATATTATATTATATTATATTATATTATATTATATTATATTATATTATATTATATTGGGTTTAGAATTTAATTTATATCACTGTAAAAATAGGATGATGGTGATGGTGATGGTGATGATTTTACCTCTTGTATGTACACACACACACACACACACACACTAAACAAACGAGAGATCTGAGCGCTGTCCTTGTAAGTCATGGGGACAAATAATAATACCTGTTTTAATGGGTGCAGCTAATAGTTACTAATGCAGATGTGAAAATTTGCTTCCTATGAAGATACATTCTGGACATTAGAATAGTTGATAATATCAATATTTCTCCTAAAAGGAAATTCAAAGTGTATTTCATGGGTCACTTCTCTGTAGCGTCTGAGTTATGCTCAGCATGTTATGTGAATGCAACACTTACAATTGTAATCCCTGCATGGATGTCCACAGATGGGAGCAAGGGAGGGTAAGTGATGTCACATCTGTCATGTTGTTGTACAAATAGTGTAATCTGCATCATTTGCCCAAATACATTATTACATACATTATTTCATCATAATGGCTTGTACCAGAGGCCTGTGAATCCACGGTGGATGGTTAATTGTGGGAACCAATCCCATTATTCAATAATCATGGCTTACCACTTGGTCAATATAATGGAACTTGATTGGGTTAGCACAATTTTTACAAGGAGTAAACATTCCTGGCTAAAGTGGAAAGCAAGCTTTGGGATGTTAATGCTTAAGCTTTAGCATTTTTGCTCAGTGATTCTTGTCATCCTTTGACATTATATTGTAATAATGGCTTTTTTATAGCTTGGAACTTCCTTATGCTATGTCCCAGTGTATTACATGGTTGTTGTGTTTTGCTGTAATATCTTAAGTAACTAAACAATCTTAACTTGGGGTGTGACAAGGATTAGAGGAACAATAATAAGAAAAAGAATGTATTCCTATCGTATAATTCAACCCATTCTAAAAAAGAAAATTGGTCCAATTTGAATTACAAAATCCTTAATAAATATATCCATATAATAACAAAGAGTGTGATAAAAAAAAGTCTGTTAAAAGGCAACCTGTGCATGGCCCATTTGATGTTGCAGGTCTCAGAAGCCAGCAAAACAAAACCAAAAAACCACTTCAAAGAAGTATGTTTTGAAACTGTTCTCCCCTCCTTTAGTGCATAGCAGACACTTCCACACATTTTATTTCCCTTGCCAAGGTCACTGCCAATGAGGAAGACAAAACAATTAATCCTAGGCTGAGGTAGATATCAACAGCAAGAGCACATACTGTGTTCGTTTTCAAAGGTGTTTGGAAACCGGTGCCTTCCTCTTGTTCTCAGCAGCAAAGGTCATACCAAGTTCTGGTCTTCTTTCAAAATGAGTTTGGCTAGAGATGCAGTAAGAAGCCCTTTTAGAATAAGAGGAAGAGTATATCACCTTGTTTCACAAAGGCAGACCGAAATACATTTAGGACCAGGATATAACTGCATTGTCCTTAGGAGCCAATAAAATGTGTTTGCTTCTATCTGAATTCTTCAGCTGTAATTATTGCAACAAATGTCTCTGCACATCAGGCAGGGCTGGGATAACAGGCATGATTATCCTATCTGCAGGTAGAAGAACATCCATCCATAGAGGCATTATATTTCTGACTGTAGGATTTCTGAGGCAAACCGGTAGGGATTCATTGACTGTGTCATTCCTTGCTTGAAAGCAAAGAATCTTCTTGGCAATTCTTGAAAAATATGGATTTTCTGCACTCAGTAAGAAATACAATTATTGTAGGTAGAATGCTTTGAAAGGACATTATGTTCTGGTATATGCCATTCCATATTTCTTCAGAACCACACACTCTGCACCCTTCTCTCCAATAGGATACCTTGGCTACAACAGGGATAGCAATTTGATCTGAGACCATGATTAATTACCAGAGAAGGGGTCTTTTGCTTGTGTAGTCTTTCTTGATCTTTCATCCTCTGTTTACCGCCTGGGGCAGATACCAATACTTGTAGAGTTAATCAAACCACAGTTTCTATTACATCCAAACAGGTAAACATTGGTTTATTCTCTAACTAGAGACTGGAAATGAGCCAGGATCTGATCCTAATTTGAAGTCCAGTATAAAATCTCTTTCATAATTTGAGGGTAACAGGAAATTGTGCTTTGATAAACTACAGATGCATTAAAATCCAGCACAGGAGAGAAAAGGGATGGAAGGAGAGCATATTAATCAGAATTTGTCTGCAGAGGGTGAACAGAGGAACTGTACCCTTTTTCTTAGTAGAATTGCAAAAAGTGTACTGTAACTTATGAACTGCAGGCTACATTTAAGGAGTATGCCTATAAAACACAAAATTCGGCATGATCCTTGCAGTTGTAATATTGGTTTTGAACACAGAAGACTGGGTAGGTGGGTCTTGAGGAAATCACTAGTTTTCCAGTAAAGTGAAAGCTGCATTTTCTAGTAATTGTTCTATTTCAAAGTGGTAAAGGAAGTTTTGTATGTCAGTAAAACAGCAGAAGAATGTGCATAGAAGAGAATTAGAAGCAGCTATTCAATTTCTGCCTAGGATATATTGAGATTTGTTGTGCACCACTTTGTTGGGTTTTAGCAACCAGGATAGCAAAAGCTATTAATAAGTAAGATGGCAGAAGTATTTCTAAACTGTACTGAGTTGTTCCCATTTGTGTTTCATTTATATAGTTGGAATTATCCAGCACAGCAATCCTTCATCAAATCCGGAGGGATCAAGTTACAGATACATGCCGAGCCAACAGCATGTCCAGCAGGAAGCGCCGTGTGCTGACACCTAACGATCTCAAACATTTGGTGGTTGATGAAGATCATGAATTGATTTATTGCTATGTCCCCAAAGTGGCCTGTACCAACTGGAAGAGAGTCATGATGGTGTTGACTGGGAGAGGAAAATACACTGATCCAATGGAGATACCAGCTAATGAAGCACATGTCTCATCAAACTTGAAAACACTCAACCAGTACAGCATCCCAGAGATCAACCATCGCTTGAAAAACTACATGAAGTTTCTATTTGTCCGTGAGCCTTTTGAGAGACTGGTGTCAGCCTACAGAAACAAATTCACCCAGAAATATAACACCTCCTTTCACAAGAGATATGGTACCAAAATCGTGAAGCGCCAAAGGAAAAATGCAACACAGGAGGCTCTGCATAAAGGTGATGATGTAAAATTTGAAGAGTTTGTGGCTTATCTCATAGACCCACAAACTCAAAGAGAAGAGCCATTCAATGAACACTGGCAAACTGTCTTTTCTCTGTGCCATCCTTGTCACATCCATTATGACCTCATAGGGAAGTACGAGACTCTTGAAGAGGATTCCAACTACATCCTTCAGCTAGCAGGAGTAGGAAACTATCTCAAGTTCCCCACCTATGCAAAGTCTACAAGAACTACTGATGAAATGACTGCAGAGTTCTTCCAGAACATCAGTTCAGAGCACCAAACACAGCTGTATGAAGTCTACGAACTTGATTTTTTAATGTTTAATTATTCAGTGCCAAGTTACCTGAAACTGGAATGAAATGTGGATAGCCAAAGAAAGAAAGAAAGAAAGAAGAAAGAAAGAAAGAAAGAAAGAAAGAAAGAAAGAAAGAAAGAAAGAAAGAAAGAAAGCTGTTTAATTTAAGATTTTTATTTGTCATAATTATGTATGAAGAATGGGTTATTTTGTAAGTTAATATTTTTCTCTTTTTTTAGTAATGCTGCGAGCAGCATAGTTGAAAATTTATTATTTAAATGGATGGTAAGAAAGGACAGCTCTGCAGGGTAAGAAAATTGCAGTGACAATAGCTCTAGATGTGACAAGTAAGTGCTACACTGTTTTGGGGTGGAAAATGTTCCTTATGCCCTGATTTATTTTTTTATTTTTATTTTTGTTTGGCATTCTTAATAAATCCAAGCCTTTAGGTTATTTATGCTTACAGAATAGATTCCTCATTAGAAGCTGAAATGCAATGCTGTGTAGGCAAAAAAGAAAAAAGAAAAGAAAAGTTTCCTGTGTTCTCATTGCTGGAGTTTTCCTCTGCCATAATATTCCTTCATTATGGGGGGATGAGTGTGCTCACAAAATTGGAAACATTGCAGTGGGCAGTAAGGCCCAGGGACTATAATAGATTTTTGGATTTGGGAGCCTTCTGATTCTCTGATGTGTAAGACATGCTTTTCTACATAAAGATATCCGTACTTGGTCTCAGAACATTTAGACCATTAAAATGTCATACATTTGTGCATTCCAAATACCTAGTAAGAGGAGGAAGGAAATGTTCTGGAAAGCGATGGCATGACTCAGTCTCTTGTCCCTTAAAGGAGACAACCAAGCCAGAGACTGTTGAGAATTATCTGCCCCTCCTAATTACCCTTAGAGGGAATCCTAGTTCAATAGGAAATTCATTTGATTAAGTGATCACATGGGAGGCCTCATCTGATGGTTAGACCCAGCCCTTCAGGGACAGAACACTCTTAGAGACCCAACTGGCTGTTTTGACATAACAAAACACTGTAGTCTTTTTCCCCATGAATGAGTCTTAGGATCAATTTTTTTTTTTTGGTAGAGGATCTGAGACAGGCCAAAGCACAAAATAAGCCTTGGCTCCATTCCTGGCTCTTAATGGTCAGTCTACTCAATTAAGCACAATTACTTCCTTTGCTCCATAATATATCTGAGCAATATAACCACATGGTACCAATACAGGATTTCTCAGATCTGTACCCTGCTGTTTGCATCTGTCATCCCTTATCTTGGGTCTTTGGAGATGATCATTCCAAAAAAGAAGAGAGAGAAAGAATGTGCCCTTTATGCCCAACAGATTTAAATGACATCCCCACCCTGAAATTTGTACCATAGCAAAGAATAATTTGCATCTGGGAGTGGCTTTCCTGTGAGATAATGAGAAAGTCTATGCAGGTAAAAAAGGTAAAGGTTCCCCCCGCACATTTGTGCAGTTGTGTCCAACTCTAGGGGCCGGTGCTCATCTCCGTTTCTTAGCCAAAGAGCCAGTGTTGTCCGAAGATGCTTCCACGGTGGTAGTCCTCGCTTAACAACCATTCGTTCAGTGACATTTCGGACTTACAACAGTGTTGGAAAAAATGACTTATGACCGTCGCAGTGCCCCTGCAGTCACGTGACCACGATTTGGGGGCTTGGCAACCACTTCGCATTTATGACCGTTGCAGCATCACATGGTCACATGATTGCCATTTTCAACCTTCCCAGTCAGCTTCTGGCAAGCAAAGTCAATGGGGAACCGCGTGATTCGCTTAACGACCGTTGCAAAAGAGAGGTCATAAAATTGGGTCGGATTCACTTGATGACTGCTTCGCTTAGCAACCAAAATTCTGGTCCCAATAGTGGTTGTTAAGCGAGGACTACCTGTATCATGTTCTGAGTTGTAGCAAAGTTTAAAGAGGCCCATTGCATAGAGTGCGATATTAAATGGCACCTAACCTTCTTTTAGGTGGATACCCATATTCTAGAATACCAGGAGGAAAAAAATCCTGCAGTGATGCAATTTTATCTCAGTTCCAGACCTTAACAGCAATTATTTTGAAAGAAAGTGATACTATGATGTTATCTTTTAACATTGGGAAGAAGAACAAACACTGATTTTCACATGTATGTATACACACAAACATACACACATTAATATTTAAAGTCTGTGACTGAATGAAATGTGACTATATTGTGTAGAGAGAAACATATTCAAAGTTCTACTTTGCTGGACATGTTAAAATCATTTCTGCCTTCCTACTTGTTTGATTTCAAGAAGTGTAATAATGATGAATTCATTGCCTTTATAAATAGCTGTAGTAATAACATTATTTAGGATCACAGTGTGAAGACTGATCAGAAGATTTTAATCAATTAATTGAAAGGTGCTCCCAATTAATTGGACAGCAAAATTTTAAAACTTGATAATTTTAAATAAACGTCCTTCTATAAACATAGATGGCAAGCATCTTAGGAAGAAGCATTCTCTCTTCCCATGCTTTTAAGCAGTGCCTACATGCGTCATCTAAAACATTGGAAGAAGTATTTTGCTTCAGAATTATTGATTAATATGCAAATAAATGAAATTTAATCAACCAATTAAAAGCATATGATTAATCAACTGAGATTTATTTAATTGGAGGATAACCCTAATATTAATATTATTGTTAACATGTAGCTCAACATGTCCCAAATGATTACAGTAATGATTTTGATAATCCAGCTTAGCTTCCTGATATAAACATGAAGATTTTCACCTTACAGTATTTATATGGAAGATGAGACTGGAAGATATATCAAACCATATCTTAGTGGGTTTCAGAAATATATACAACAAATAACTCTCATCAGATTCTATTGTGTTTTAGTAGTAGACTTAAAACCTATAGCAAATCTATACAGCTGCAATTGCCTTTGTTATTTTCTGGAGAGAAGAATCCAGGTATTTCTATGGCAAGAATATCAAATAGGGAGACAGATTCCTCACCCAAATGACATCATTCCAGTCCAGATTAGAATCTAGCTCTTATTTCACAGGTGACTTTACTCAATCTGTCCTGCCCAACACTTCTTCCTACCTGAAACAGAGGATGGCTCAGAAATCTCTGCCATATCACAAAAGCTTTTGATGGGATGGCCTGTCCATTTGTATGGGTACTTACTGGTTCAAAACAGGTATGACATCACACAGTTTTAATGAGAATCTGACTGGAGAAACCGGCAGCTTTATTCTATAAGAAAGCAGGGAAATTAATCCTATATATTAATCCTACATAATCCTCACTTAATTTTGGACTGTAACCCTTCGTTCATATTGTTCAATGAAATGTAGTATTAACTATTCAGTAAAGCTGGGAACGCTTTGAAAATGATTGGGAAGAAAAGCTTCAAGCCTCATGCAGGTACAGCACCTCTGCTCTTCATTAAAGTAGCCTGACATTTTTCAGACTTCCACGCAAGGGGCGTGCAAAGGTCTGGAAAAGGTCCAATGACTTTAATGAATAACAGTCCTATCATCCCCAAGTTGCCGTGGTTGGCAGAGGAACCTAGGATTGTACTAACCTTACCAGCTCAGCCAAATGTTTCTGATCAATTTTAATTTTGCTATAAAGGGAACTGTGTTTCAAAAAGCTGCACACCTAGCTTTGCACACTCACCAGGACTTGAGAGGTTTGTTTCAGCAGCTGACCAGCTGGTCAAAAGGCACAGCACTTTTGAGAGAGGGAGGAGTTTCAAGAGCTGACTGAAGTAAGGCAAGAGCAGAGGGAGAGGGGTCTGGTGCCAGCTTTAAAATTGAGGACAGAGTTGAGGTGGTCTGGGCAGCATGCCTGCAGCAGCTCATGCCTCCTTTTATCTGCTTGTGGGAAGTATTCATCATCCCCTTCTCCTGTCACTTACTCAAAAGAAAGCAGGTAGCAAGGAGGAGCAACCAGGAGGCAATGTCCATGACTTTTACCGATACCTGATCATGTAAGCTGTAGATGTTCTGCCCAAACTAAACATCTTTTGGGGCAATGCCAAATCCTCTAGCACAGCGGTCCCCAACCTTTTGGCACCAGGGACCGGTTTCGTGGAAGACAATTTTTCCACGGACCGGGCAGGGGGGATAGTTTCAGAATGAAACCATCGGAAGTGGTAAATAAAATAATGGATGGGCCATGCACAGACTAAAATAAGTGTCGGATTCTGACTTCTCATAAGGAGTGTGCAACCTAGATCCCGCGCATGCGCAGTTTACAGTAGGGTTCGCGCTCTCCTATGAGGATCTAATGCCGCCGCTGATCTGACAGGAGGCGGAGCTGAGGTGGTAATGTGAGCGATGGGGAACGGCTGTAAATACAGATGAAGCTTTGCTCGCTCGCCCACCGCTCACCTCCTACTGTGCGGCCCGGTTCCTAACAGGCCACGGACCAGTACCGGTCCGTGGCCTGTGGGTTGGGGACCCCTGCTCTAGCATGTCTCCCATAGTTCTTTGGAGTTGCAGTGATTTGTCCACAGTCCCATTTAATAAATTGATTAGATTTCTTAGGACAAACATATAAAGAAGAAGAGGTATTGTGGACTGATGTATCAACAACAAATTAAAGTCATTCTCATTGTGAACTGCTATGGTGAATGCTGCCTGAGAATTGATATTCTTAGAACTCAGTTTGCTGATTTTAAGACCCTTCAGAAGTAACATCCCTTCAACATTTCCTCTTACATATCTTGACATAGTTTTACCAAGACTAGACAATTTAGTATTCCCCAAATGTTTTGGGCTACAGCTCCAATAATCCTTTAAGAGCTGGTTGGAAGTGAAGTCTAAAACCTCTAGAGGATACTATCTTACTTTCCCCTGATCCAGGAAATACTGGCCATAACTGTAATGTGCTGATTTTAGAATACTTATAGCAGTAAAATATAACATAACAGCTTTAAAAGATTCCTGAAAATCCAATTTAGTGTCAGTTCCTGTTTTCCACAGAAGCATATGTAACATTTCTGAGAAGCTCCTAGCAGGACATGGAAGGGCATTCTCCCATTCCTATACCAAGCAACTAATAATGCAGAGGCACACTGCTTCTCATCCTGAAGATGGTAGGCTATGTATGTTTCAAAAATGTTTCAGAAGAATGGCTTTGAACTTAGTGCAAGCACAATTACAGCATCCCTCTGCTATTCATTAAAACAGTACCTTTTCCCAGGTTCTGCAGTTGCCTTCAAAAAGGTGTGGCTGCTTTAATGAATGACAGAGAGATGCTGTGCTTATGTGAAGTCCAAAGCAGTTCTTCTGAACTATATTTGAAGCATGCCCAACCCTGGAAGACACCATGATTAATGGCCTGAGAAAATGAATTCAATGAATTATGTAAAGAAAGGTTCTTTTTATCTATCCCGCAGAATTTCCATAAGGTGCTCTTAAACTGATGCCTTTCTATTTAAAACCTTGTTTATTCATACTTTTGTTTATAATGTTTGGTTTTTATTATCACATTAATATTTACTGAAGTGTGATAAAAGATCCTGATCCATCCATGAATGACAAATTTCTGATGTCTCTCTCTCTCTCTCTCTCTCTCTCTCTCTCTCTCTCTCTCTCTCTCTCTCTCTCTCTCTGGTCTGAGTTGGCAAATTGTGACAAAATGAGTAAATTACAGACTAGAAATTGTTTTAAGCCAATAAGTGTGATTGATTGATTGATTCATTACAATGGGGGTGAAAAAATTCTCTTTGATGAATGGCACTGCAACATTTTGAGTTATGATAGTTTGCAACTTCTATTTTATTTTTTACTTACGAGATGCACAACTGGGTAAGCAACTAGAGGACTATTTATGATGCAACACAGTGATTTTTATCTACAAAGCTGTACCACTGGACAGGAGGAAAATATACTATGGGGAGAATAAATTGAATTCTTTTCTTTACAGTTCTCATCTGTCTTATTTATTGTGACTGGAAAGGGGAGTAGAATTCCTGCTCTGATTAAGAGGGTCTTGATCAAGTGTTTGGACTATCCTGAGAGTGGGGAAAACTAGATGGTGTGAGTAAATGTCTGAGTTTTCTTGAAGCACAGCTGAATGATTGAGGGAAGGGGAGGGGATGACAAACTTGTTTATAAAAAGTGGTCTGAAGCAAATTTTCCACACTCCAAAGGGTTAGGGCACCTTATAGGTTGCCAGCACTGTTCTTGTATATGTGTGTGTGTGTGTGTGTGTGTGTATCTATGTATATATATGACTGGAATTTTGTGAATAATCATCCAACACATCTGGATAGTACCAGTTTGAAAAGGGCTGATATGCATACAGTATATGTAGACATGGAAAAGCAACTACAGATACACTCACATTCACAAACTCTTATAACGATGAGGTAACTACTGTCCTCTAATATGATAGTACCCTGTCATGGACCATGTTGTAACTTAAAGAATCTTATTGCCAGGCCCAGTGATGAGGATATTTTCCATTGACAAGAAGCAAGATTGACATTGGTCTACTCCATGTGATTAATTCATACATATTGCACCTTGCTGAAGTTGGTTCTGTACTGCAGGGTCCTTGCATGCACAAGAAATAGGTCTGGCTTCCTATGCCTTGTAAAACTTATTGGCTCTTTTGATTGATCAGTTTTCTAGCAAAAGAGCAAAATGCATAATGTATTGCAAAAATGTATTCTAAATCAAACCTGAAGATGAACCTGAATCCATTGATGTTTGGTGAAGGAGCAGGTGACTGGGGAACTGGAGATTAACATTACAGTCCTATGCAAATCTAACCAGAAATACATTTCATTGAGCTAATTGGACTTATTGTCAAGAAAAAAGGCTGATGAATCTGCAAAATGAATGAACAAAGCCAAGTTGGAGGTAGAGCCATTGTACTAAACAATATGTCCTTTAAGGACTGGGACAGCTTAACTGGCAACTTTCAATGCTTCTCCCCTGCTCTACAGTAGCTCTCTAATCTAATACAGGCTGCTCTGACTAAGAGTAACTCCCAGGTGACAGCCCTCATCACCTGGCACTTATGGTGTCAAGGACCTTCTGCATAAAAAACAGGCTGTTTACTGGGTTACTCTCCCTCCCCAATAAGCAACCTTAGTATTAGTATTAGTATTAGTATTAGTATTAGTATTAGTATTAGTATTAGTATTAGTATTAGTATTAGTATGCAAAAATATACTTCACATATGTACAATTGTCTTCCAGATGCTCTGTTTGCAAATGGCAATTGATTAAAAGACAGGTATTTTTAAAGAAATAAGAGAAGACTCTTGTGTCTACCATATGGGATTTCTTCTGGCCACATAATTGCTGTACAGTGTGTTGGACTGCAAATCCTAGAATTCCTAGTGAGCAGGTTGGGGAGCCTCCTATACAATTATTTTATATTATTTCATGACATTGTACTGACAGCATCCAATGTGGAGAAATAAAATAGTATTTGGCTATTACTCCTCCTCCATAAATGACTATGGGCAATGATAGGAGCCATTTTATTATATTTTAAGCAGTTTATACCCTTCACAGACTCTACAATGAAGAGTGTACTTCCTGTTGGCCCCTATTGATGGGAATCTAATTCTCTCATAGCCTAGCCATTCATTTTGAGAGCCACGTTTTTGCTTCTCAGAAGGAATGGGCAGAAAGTATTAATTGTGTCTGCTTAATCTAAATCAGTTAAAATAGATGGTTGGTCAATTGTCCATGTTTCATTTGAAAGGCATTCTATTTTCTGTATGATCAAGATGGAGATCTACTGTGCCTCTTACAGACAGTACCCAGTTTATTTTTCCTCTTTTTCAATAAACTATAGTGAAACTCCTAATAATTGCTGAAAAATCTAGTGACAGACTGTTTTTTGCTCCTACCTTTCTACAAATGTATCATTGTGCTTATGATTGTTCCAAAACTTTGCCTAAGAACATTTGTTATATTTGCCCAGTTCTTGGCTTCTGGGTGCATGTGTATTTGTGCTTCTCCTAAAAGAACTTTTTTTTTCATTTTGCTCTTTATCCTCAAAGTTTGGGATGGACTCATCTCCATTTAGTTTGGTTAAACTTAATGGCATAAACTTACTACTTTCTTGATGGTGCATCTAGGATTGTTGCTTAAAATACTTAATCTATCACTAGATTATTACCATTTTTCTTTAATATAATGGGCAGTTATTAAAAACTTAACATCCTCACTTCAAAATAATGTACATAACTGTATAAAATTCTCACTGTTTTTCACTACTTCAAGGTAGCTACGTGACATTACTAGTTACTTTTCTGCGCAGCTGATTACTGTAGTCCAGTAACAAGGACTTTATTCAGCTATCTGGGGTGCAACCGGCTGCAGATTCATATGATGAAAACTGGCTGGCTGAGGGTTGAAAACCCTGGCTGAAGGTTAAGACTTTGCAACCCGGTTTACAGAAGAGACATTTGACTTGCTCATCTCTTCAAACGTATCTGCACAATTCATTTGGAGCACTGACAATGGGATGGGGAAAACAATTCTTTTTTAAACTACAAAAATCCCTTTCTTCCTTGTCGCCCATTGGGGGTGTCATGAATATTTATGCCACCACTTGTTTTAAGGGAAATACCACATATTTTTTCGTGGTAGTACTTCCTTTATTTTCAGCTGCTAAGAAACAACCGCTTTAAAAAATGCACGTCACCACTCTCTCTTGCGGAGCATCAGTTGGAGGCTAATGAAAACACTGTGGAATGAGGCTATGCTACTGTCGAAGGTATCTCCTGGGTGTGCTCAACTATGCAATAAATGAGAAGCCCTGCATGATGCTGAGTAGTTGCTTGGTGTAAGATGAAACAATGCTGATGCAAAAGAGATTAAAAGTCTGCATCCAAGGATAGTTGCAGGGGTATCCACAGAATATGGTCAAAACAGCCACGATGGTGCAGTTGAAGCTCTGCCTGTTTTTTATCTGCATTGTGGGCATATTAAAAACACATATGTGTTTTGATCATACCCTGTGGACACCACTGGATAGTTGAGTTATCTGTAGAATCTCAACTATGAAAACAGGCAATCCATCCATTAGCCTAGTGAGCTGGTTAGATGCCCCAGCAGTTAAAATAACCGTGTAAGAAAGGGTTCCACTTGCATTGGATAATCTGCAGAGAGCTTGACTGACCTATGTTTTGACTTATGCAAATACAATTCTGAAGTCAGTATGTCCACAGGATTGTTTCATGTGCTTGTGGAATGTATAGCTTCCTACACCAGTGGGTTCTACTGCTTCCTCAAGCCTGGAGTCATTCCCACTTACTCTTTTTTGCCTCCCAGGTTTCTTTGTAGATATAGCCATGCTTCTTATGATGTCTAACAACTCCATGGAACCCAGGAATTTACAACACTAGGATAAGTTGGGAGGTGGCACCACAGCCAATGATATTTGGCGTCCCCTTCACATCCCGGGAGTCTTGCCCTGTAACTTGCTGGGATTAGGCCTTCTCTGAAACTACTGGATTGCCTCATTTTGCATATTGATAAATGCATTCAAATATCAATGTTTCTTTCAACTATTTTCAGACGGTGTAACCAAATGTTAATCTGCCCACTGCAGTAGGTGTGTAATTGGTACACAGGGTGGAAAGTATCTGCAGTCAAATTGCCCATTGGCCTTTTAAGGTTTGCTGGAGAAAAAGTGGGGTGGGGTCATTAATATTGATCTTGTTACAGAGTGTTATTTTCTTACATGCCTGAACTACAAAAAATGTTTAAATATAATTTAGCATCTGAAGGACTTGACCTTTTTTTACCTGTTGGAATGCAGTTGTGGGAGAAATATATCTTCATATCTCTACATAGTATGAATAAAAAGAAGCTAAATTATGTATCACCAACACAAATATTAATCACTTATGAATTGTTCCTGTGCAAATGCAACAAAAAAGCAATTCAAGACTATTTTTCTAAATAACTTCAATTAAGGTGAAGAAATGAAAGAAAATATGTTTTGCTGAGCCAATAAACCTCCAAACCTTCCTGGATTCCAATTCTTCTTCAATACCCCAATTTCTAGGCAATTTGCAGTCAGTTGGCAAGGACTGCTGACTTACACCTGGTTTACCTGGCATACTAAGTCATAATGTGGTTTGTTTGCTTTTGGCTTAATGAACTTTGTGAGCCCAGCCAATTGTGTTTATTCAATAAACTATGATTAAGAAAGTCATGACTTTAGACCTTTTAGCCAGAGGGGCCACAAAATGGCTCTCCACTCTAAAGTATGTGATGAAAAGAAGAAAGCGTGAGATAATCAGGAATGTTGAGGGGTTCTTTTGCTTTTTGGTGAGAGGTGAGTGAGTGCTGCTCAGTGCTACTGCTGAATTCGAGAGCTCATGTACTCCTTTAGTATATGACTCCTGCATCAGGTTGTGCTTGGTGGATTTCAAGCTTGTAGGTATATTAAAAAAAGGATTCTTGTCTCTTTTGTGGGTGGGTGGGTGGGTGTGCTTTTGAGTCAGTGTTGACCCCTGGTGACTGCCTGGACTAGTCCCTGCAGTTAAAAGAAGTGGTTTGCCATTGCCTCCTTCCCAGGGATGATGGGCCCAAGGTCACCCAGCTGGCTTCGTGCCTAAGGTGGGAATAGAACTCACGGCATCCCAGTTTCCAGCCTGATGCCTTAACCACTAGACCCAATTGGCGCTCACTTATATCCTGGTAGAGCCTAAAGCCTGATTTATTTGTTTATTATTTATTTAATTTATATGACCGCCCATCTCCCCCCATGGGAAACTCTGGGCGGTTCACAATAAATAAGTTAAAATAAAGTCTAAAATATCTAAAATCAGTTATACAATAAAATACATATTCTAAAATCCAGATGGTGATGGAATAATTAAAAGAAGGACAATTATAAAATTAGGGGATTAGCCACCCCCATGAGGAACTATCCCTTCCTCCTTCCCATGCCAGGCGGCAGAACCAGGTCTTCAGCTCTTTCCTAAAGGTCGGGAGGGAGGAGATCTGTCTCAACTCTGGGGGCAAGGTGTTCCATAGAGTGAGCGCTACCACAGAGAAGGCCCGCCTCCTAGCCCCCATCAGATGGCATTCTCTAATTGATGGGGTTCGTAGCAGGCCCTCTCTGAATGACCGAGTGGGGCAGGTCGATAACATGGGGATCAGACGGTCCCTCAGGTATTCTGGCCCCATGCCATGTAGGGCTTTAAAGGTGATAACCAACACCTTGAATTGTACCCGGAAGCAAACTGGCACCCAATGCAGCTCGCGGAGCAACAATGTTACATGTGCAGATCTTGACGCACCCAGAATTGCCCGTGCGGCCGCATTCTGCACCAGCTGTAGCTTCCGGATAGTCTTCAAGGGTAGCCCCATGTAGAGCGCATTGCAATAATCTACATGGGAGATGACGAGAGCATGAGTGACTGTACGGAGGACGTCGCGATCCAGGAATGGGCGTAACTGGCGCACTAACCGAAGTTGTGCGAAAGCCCTCCTAGCCACGACTGCCACCTGCTCTTCGAGCAGGAGTCATGAGTCTAGAAGGACCCCCAGATTACGCACCAGTTCCAAATAGGGCAGTGCTACCCCATCGAGAACCAAAGATGATAATTTCCCAGAAGACGCTAAGCCATCAATCCACAGCCACTCGGTCTTACCAGGGTTCAATTGAAGCCTGTTGTTCCCCATCCAGGCCCTCACAGCCCCCAGGCACTGGGACAGGGTGGACACTGCATCACTTACCTCACCAGGGATGGAGATATACAATTGAGTATCATCCGCATACTGATGATACCTCATCCCATGGTGATGGATGATCTCGCCCAGTGGGTTCATGTAGATGTTAAATAGGAGAGGAGAGAGAACCGAACCCTGCGGCACCCCACAGAGGAGCGGTCGCGGGCTGGATCTCTCCTATCACCACCGACTGATGTCTGCCCATTGTGGAATTGCAGGGCCACAGGGTCCCTATCTGTACAAGAGAGATTCTCTGACTGGTGAGCTTCCCTACTGAGTTGAGATAATCAAAATGGAAGGATTATGACAACTCCAGCATCCAGCTCAGATATCTCATTGCTGGCCATACAGGACCATTTCGGTCCCCTTGGGAAAACTCTTTTGCCATGATATTAATGATTGCAGGTCATTGATTTATTATTTTATGCAACAGATACCTAGCATTATTTATTGCACCCATTGCACCCATATTTGCAATGCCAGTGCTAACTGATATAAGTATCACAATTAATTATTTGTATCATGACATCATTAAAGGATTATTCATTTTCATTAAGCTACTTGGGCTACTAAGCATCTTTTTTTCCTAACATGTTTGTGTACTTCAACTCTTGGATCCAGGAATCTCTTCTGCAATGGCCTGTTTCCTCCCTTAAATATCTCCTCTGTATTCCCATGGTCCATTAGGCATTCTATCACAGCCATGTCCCACATGTGTGTGGTTGCCCACTGAAAGAGTTTGAATGAGGCTCGTTTCATAGAAGCCACAGCTTGTTGGTTTGAATAAAAATAACAACTACAATTCCCTGAAACTTCTAATTCCTCAGTGCCTGCAGTGGAGAAGAGAATGCAAAATGCCTCGGCTTATTCCTATTACACTAAGCCATGATTTATTATATTTTAATGCAGCCACTGCCCTGTTATTAATACAAGTAGATTTACTTATATATGTTACATATGTATGCCCTTTATTGCTAGGACCTCAAACAATGAACCTGCATTAAAAAATAAATTTACTATTAAAATTACCAGAGACCTCTGATATATATATTGGACTGCGGGGACAGCCACATAACAGAGTTTTAGGCTGACATTTAAATTGCTTTCCTGAACCACACATTTTTCCCATCCATATTTCTTATTGGAGTCAAAAGATGAGAAGTGAGACCTTCTGAAAAGCAGAATGATAGCAGCTCTCTGGTCATATTTATCTTCATGAGTGAAATGGCAATTTATAAATGTTCCCGCCATGCCTGAGTTATTGCTACATTTGTCTTCAGTCAAATGAAGCTGCATAACAGCTTGGCCATTTTAAATTAAATGTGCATTATTACTCTGGTATATAAACATTATGACAGTGAATGTAATAAGCCTGTATGTGCAATTGATATCACAGGTGATTCTAAAAAAAAAAAGTTTCACTTTGCAGCATAAAAAAAAAAATGACAAGAACAAGTTTGATCAGATTTTTTTTCTCCCAGGAAATGAAAGTCTAGCAGTTTCTTAGACGGAAATCAAATGTAATTCAGATATGAAGAATTAAAATACTTTTGAAATAGGATATTATTGAAATAGAAACTTTATATACCTGGTGTCAATAAATTCCCTTTTTTACTGATGGTGGAATCATAAAATTAAATAGGAAATCAAGCACCATCCAACTCAATGTTCCTCTTACTATCTGATTCTGTAGATGTAGGCTTATTTCACTACCACCTTTTTTTTTCTCTGTTAAACAGGTAGCTCCATATTCCCATATACTGTAAGAAACTATGCAGTCTGCAAAATTGAACATAGTCATACCATTGCTATTTATGATACATTAAAAACAAAATGCATATATGCTCTTTACTCATAAGAATGCAATAGTACATGCAAAATAAATGACCCAAAAGATAGCAATCTAGTCTCCTCTTGAAAATTCTCTTAGACTACATAATCTGATAATCCAATGTCATGATCAGAATCTGATGGTCCTCTATCTTCTTTCTTCTGGTCTTACATGAGCTGGTCTGCAGAGTTTCTGGGTTATCAACCTCTTTCCAGCTGGTGGATTTTTTGCTTCCGTTGTTGAAAGTCTAGTCATGTACTGAGACTTAAATAGACGGACCATTTAGAATTTTCACCAGACTGCCATCAACTTGCCAAATACGCTCGGTACAATTTCAACCAATAGATTTATCCATTGAAGCCCTCTCATAAAGAGCTTTTATTAAGCATTATTTGCCCATTGTCTAATAGAAAGGTCTTCAAACTTTCCCATGGACATCCATCAGCCTCTCATATCTATGCATCCCAGCTCCATACTGACTTTCTTAATTTCTTCTCCATGGTCTTGCTCCCCTATGGCAAGCAAGAGACCAGCAAATGAGTGAAAGAGTGAGTAGCTGCTGATCATGCTGTCTGTCCATGTGGTTAGGTCAAATAAGGGGATTTGGTTAGACCATGATTACTAACATTTTATGACCCCTGTTTGTCAGAGGGGAGTTCATTGGGAAACAGTTGTGTAGCTGCAGGAAAAAACAGGTTTATTTGCCAGAACATTCTTAGATATTTTATACTTGGATTGTAAAATATTTCAGAAGTAGTTGGATTTTAGGGTTCATGGCATAGGCATATTGGGAAGGAACCCAAAACCATTGTTTATACTTGAGGAGCAAAACAAAAAACCTGGTCCACATATATGTTCCAATTAACATAGCACCTAGTTTGATATATGTGCTCAAATAATCAAGCACTTTGTTCTTCAAACAGATCCAAAACTGCAACGTTCTGTCCAGTGGTATTGGCTAGGACCACACTTTGGACTGACAGGACTATTTCTTTGATTTCTCCAGCAACCCAAATAGCTACCTTTTCTCAACAGGATTTTCAAGAAATTAATAGCTGTTGTTGGAATGTGATTTTGAAGCAACGTTTCAGTTCCTCTAAGGCAGCCATAAAACCCTATTCTTGACACAGTGCTATTTCCATTTCAGGAGATCTAACATTTCCCAAAGGCATATATTAATTGTAATGATGCATGTTATAATTGTGGAGCTGACTATGAAACATTAATGTAATTATCTCTTACTTGAAAGATTTTAAATATTTATTAAGATATGTAAATATTCAAAGTACAGCTTTAATATCAAACAACCAAGTCTGTCTACTCTGTTGTCTTGTTCTGTTCCATGTTTAAGACTTCCGAATATTTCACCATCTTCCTGGAATATAACAAATGGTGCAGGGATGTGTTGCCTTAGATTTCAAAGGCAAACATCCTGGGAGTTACTGCCATAATCAAAGCTTACTTAACCATACTAGGAGCCATTTCTAGGGTTTATGAAGCATACAGAGGGGGCATTTCTGAAGCTTTCTCTTGAGCCCTGTGCTTCATGGCAGCCATGTCTCTCCAATGCTTCTGTAGCCTCCTACAAGCCATTTCACTCTCTTCAGAACATACACAAACATGCCCAGAAGATACTGTACATCCATTGACACAGCCAGCAAAGAAAAGCTCAGACGTTCAGGAAAAATGCCTTCAACTAGCTGTGTCAGACCTCTAAGAGAGATACATTGATAATCCACACAATGGGTTTGAAGTAGCACTTTGAGAAGCAAGTAAAGCACTTCTCTCAATGCTTCACATATCAGTTTTTATGTTAAGTATAAAACAAACTTAAGGTGGGTTGATAAGTATCTAGGTTGGTTCCATCACAACTGGCTGGCCAGCATATCCTGAACCAAATTGCTGAAAGAGTTCCTGACGTTTCCCAAAACACACATACAAAAAAAGAATTGAAGAAGTTGAACACCAGCTTGGGGTTTTAGGCGAGGTAACTGATTCTAAGGCAAAAGGAAGAGGGGCTGACCAAGGGCAAGATGGATGGATGTGTTAGAGTTCTTGTGTTGACTTGGCGAATTATTCCTGTACAAAGCAAAAGGCCTCTCATGGTGACGTGAAGTGCAGGTGCAAGATAACAACGGTCACGTGTGTATTGTTATGACTAGTGCCCACACAAGCAATGGAAATCTTCCCATGAGAACAAGGTCTCCTGATTTCCTTCTGTGGGAAGCCTTGCCCAGGCCCCCTGAGCAAGGAGGGGGGGAACTCAGTGCTTAGATGCAGCACTGCTACCCAATAGCAGGTCATGCTATGTGCTTTAGGCCTAATGCTTTGGGCCTAGTGTGTGTAACAGCTAACATCCAGCCAATCAGAAAGCTAGAAGAACTGAATATACAACCATGCAAAATGGTGTTCTATGCTTCTTGATTTCTAGTGTTTTTTAGCCATGTAGTTCTTCACGTGTTCACTTCCCGTGGACTGGGCAGAGTGAGCTATGCCTGGCTTTGGGTATAGGCCATGGCAGGAACTCTGGCCCTGGGATCAATACACGGAACTCTGCTTATAAGTTTGTTTTGTTTTTCCTTTTACAATGATGTATCTTGTATATTCATCTTTTTCATTTTTGCGATAATGTACTGTATCTGCATTATTGCCTTATGCTACCAGTAAACACTGTTAGCCCTAACAAGCTGCATTCTTGTCTGTTTATTCTCAAGCCTCGGTTTTTCCCCTTTAAGCCAGTGTATATCCCATCAGGTTATGGGCCCAGAGAGAAATTTGCGTTTTCTTTGCTGCGTTGGACCTGGCTGTGGGAGTTTGTTTTTAGAGGCTGGTTTCGGAGTAAACATGTTGTCTTTGAGTGGTCAGCAATGGCTGAACAGTATCTGGTCAGTCTGCCATTTGAGCCTTTAGTGTGTGGAGATGGAATCATTCTTTTTGCAAGAAGATGATTTGTGGCAGTATGTGGCAAATCCACCTCCAGAGGATCTCTCTGAAGAAGTGCAAGCATGTTTGGACTGTGCTTATGGCATTTTTGCTTTTGGGAATCAAATCCTCTGAATGGAATCATCTCAGCTACTGCATATCAGCTACTCCAGAACTGCAAAATGAGAGCTGAGAAGCTGTTGGAGCCTTTAATACACAGTAGAACTCTGTTGCCCTTGGTGGTCTATTAAGACAGCTTTATAGTTTGAAGCTGCAACCCGGGTGAGACTGTGATGACCCACCTTGGTGAGTTCAAGACTTTGTTTGCTGCATTTGAACAAGAAGGCATGTTTTTCTGGCACTGTGAAAAAGCATGCGTGATTTTTGCCAAGCCTGGACAGTAGTTTTGGTCTACTGGTCGAGAAAGCAAAGACGCTATCTCCCTGCGACCGTCCTGTGGATTATTTTACAAGCCACTTCCAGGAGCCATCTGTTGCTGTCGTTCCTGAGAATTCCAAACAGAGCGCTCCAGCTGAAGTAAAACCTGGTATGGAATCTACATTTTGCTGTGATTCTACAAGGCTGTTCCCTGCCCCATCGTCCAGCGGATGCTGTCAGTGCAAGAAGCCTGATTTACGAATGGAGGGGAAGCCAGAAGCCAGAGGTCAGCTAAACAACGAATCCAAGTTTTCTGCTCTACCGGCTGCTGTTATGTGTAAGCATTTTCAGAAACTTGGTTTTTGAATTCGGCTTGCTGTAAAGTTTGTAAACACGAACTGCAAGCCTTGAGTTCAGCAAGTCATTTTAACTGATATTTCTGTGATAAGTGTGTGAAATGTGTATGTGTACACTTGTTTTTCTCTCCTCAGTGTTCCAGCCCTGGTCAAGTCTGAGTGCAGGTGCTGAATGTTTCATTGCGATATGAAACTGCTTGTGTTGAGGTTGAGTGTGTTAGAGACAAACCTGTAAAATTAAGTGTGTGAGATGCTTCCTAAGAAGGAGATTGTGTGGACAGGACACTGTGTGTTTAATGTTTCCCCACATCATAAATGCATCCATAAAAGTTTTCACAAAGTACTGGGGTATCCCGGGATGGGAGAGTGTGTCTCAGATAGCCAAATGCATTCTGAGTTAGAACCCAGGAAATGTGCAAAAGTTTCTTGATTGTGTTGTGTGTAAACTGTGTGTAAACAATCTAATATCAGAACTGTATCTGTTGCTAGGCAAAGTGACAGAGTGTTAACTAGACCATTTCAGTTGGTTCATAGAGATCTAGTTAGCCCCCATGTCCCAAGTAATGGTGGGGTGCGAGTTTCATGTTCCTTCTGGTTGATGATCATACCTGCTTGTGTTGTTGCTACTTGTTGAAGTCTAAAGCGAAGGTCTGTGCTCGCTTTGAAGTGTATGTAGCAATAGTAGGAAGAAAATATGGTTATCTAGTGGGTCAGTTCCAATCTGATTGTAGTGGAGAGTTCCTGAGCCATGTGTTCTAAAATTGGCTTTGCAGGAAAGTATTCTCCCAAAGACTTGCCAATGTTGGAATTCTAGCTGAGTATTGGTGTTGTGAATACCATTAAAAATAGCCTGATGTTAGTTGCTCAGGTGCCATCCCATGTCTGGGGAGAGGCTGCCTTGATTGCAATGTGTTTTCTAACTAACAGGTTGTAGAATTCAACTGTAAAAAGAAGTTCATTATTTTTCTTTGGTATGGCAAGCGCCCTTCACTGAAGTACCTGCATGTCTGTGGAGCATTTGCATGTGTTCACAACCCCAGGTCACAGAGAAGGAAGAACCAAGGAAGCACAGTGCTTCAGGTTGTTGGTTGTTGATTAAAATCCAAGGCTTATCGTTGTTTTATTAAGCCATGGTCAAATCCAAATCTCCAGAAGTGCTTTATGTTTAAGCAGCCTACTGGTTGGGAAAGGTGGTATGCTAAGGTTGCAGAAGTGTTGCTGCATTGCTAGTGTAAACCCACTGTCCATGGTTTAGTAGATGGGCAAAAACCAGTTTAGGTTTCTTCTGTTCCCCAGTCTCCGAGTGTAAAAAGGGCCCCTCAGGTGAAGGAGTGGAAATTTCACCTGAGCAGTTGCAGGGCCTGGAGAGGGAGTCAGGTATTAGGGAAAAGAGACAGTGATGGAGGAAGTACAGTGGTCATTCCTCATGGGTCCTTATTCCACAAGGGTGTGAAGCCTGACAGATTTGTGAGTTAGCAGGTGACAGTGTGTCAAGTTACCTGAGAAAACCCAGTTTTTCAAGACGTGTTGCTCCTGCCTTTGAGAGCCAGGAAGAACAGTGGAACACAGCTGAGGACAGTCTGTTTTAAAAGTAACCAACCTGTCCTTTGTTTTAGTAAGCTGTAGGTTCCAGATGAGTGTTCAGAAAGACATTTCTTCCTGATAATACTCTGCAGTGTAAAGCCAGTGTTGCCCAGGGATTTGTTCACAAAAGGAGTTTGTGAACTGTGGATCTAGTGTATGCACCTGTGGATCTAGTGTATGCACCCACAGCTAGGCCAGAATATTTACGTGTGGTGCGTTTTCTGGTTGCGTAGCATGAAACAGGTGTCCATTTACATATTGTGATGTTGACACAGCATATTTGAATATAGATCTCCCTGAAACAGTGTGTGTAAGGCAAGCGTTTTGGCTCTACATGTGTGACAAGTCCCAGACAATCCATTGACTTAACAGGGTGCTTTATGGATTTTAAAGCAGGCCAGTCATTGATAGCATGGTGCAGATGCTAACTGGGATGTCTAGAACAGTCATGTGCTGTTTTCTGTGTGTACATAAGAGAGTGTAGAAGTTTGTGTAGAACTTCTTACTTATGTAGTTGGTTTTCTGCTTAGAAACTGAAGTTTTCCACCTTGAATAAGAACTTGTCAGTCAGCTGAAATAGAATTGCCAGCTGAGGAAGTTCAGCACAAATTCAAACATTTATCTTGGTGATGAAGTTACAAAGGCCCAGAACAGAGAATCCTATGGTTCTTGAGAGTGTCAAATGACAGAGTGTTACAGAGTGTCATTTGTGTAAAGGAAAGCTTATCCTTAATTTGTTGTACAGTATATCACTCTGCAGTAACGCAGTGGACATGCCCTGAATTAGTTTTGCCCAGGTAGGGTACCAAGCTTGCAAAATGGTTTAGCCCTCGATGTGACCTTGCAAAGGGTTGAAACAGCCCTGCGATTTTCTTCAAATCAAAACAAACCTTTGCCTCAAAAAATCAGCTAACAGCATGCAACAGGATTGGAATTCCTGCTTACCAGCTGCAATTTTTGCAAAGGAGGGGGCAATGAGGGCAATATGTCTATGAAGGTTCTCAGTCATCCAGGTGGAATTGTCTGTAGCTTGAATCATGTCAACTGGATTTCTATTTTCTTAATGGAAACGTTTCGCTCCTTATCCAAGGGGCTTCTTCAGTCTGAGCAAAGTTGGTAAGGGAATCCTAAATATGTTCCTAGGTAGCTGTGTGACCTTACACCTGGGGCTAGGTCATGGTTATATTGAGATGTAATTTTTAAGTCCTTTTATCATCTAATGGAGGGTCGTTAAAAACACCATGCTGCTGTTGAGCTTCTGAAATGGTCTTAATCTTCCTAGGCACAGAAGACAACACGGGGAGGAAGATGGGGGAGAGTTTGTGCCTGAGGCCCCCACCTCTATTCAAGGAAGGATTTTCCAAGTTGGCATAAATGGATTCCTTGACCCCTCTCTCAAACCACCTCAAACCACAGAGAAGATAGGTGGTTTGAGAGAGGGGTCAAGGAATCCATTTATGCCAACTTGGAAAATCCTTCCTTGAATAGAGGTGGGGGCCTCAGGCACAAACTCTCCCCCATCTTCCTCCCCGTGTTGTCTTCTGTGCCTAGGAAGATTAAGACCATTTCAGAAGCTCAACAGCAGCATGGTGTTTTTAACGACCCTCCATTAGATGATAAAAGGACTTAAAAATTACATCTCAATATAACCATGACCTAGCCCCAGGTGTAAGGTCACACAGCTACCTAGGAACATATTTAGGATTCCCTTACCAACTTTGCTCAGACTGAAGAAGCCCCTTGGATAAGGAGCGAAACGTTTCCATTAAGAAAATAGAAATCCAGTTGACATGATTCAAGCTACAGACAATGAGGGCAATGTTTTTCTGTTTCTATTTGACTGTGTTTTATATTACTGCATAAGTTGTATTTGATGTATTTGTATGTATCTGAATAAAACATTGCATGAAATGTATATTGTGCATTATACATATGTGTAACAAGTGTTTTTAAACCATTTTCTAGTGTTGATGACTATTGGTTGTAAAAACTGAAAAAATGAAGCTTGTAAATGAATACATGTACTAACCATGTTTTTTTTCTTGTTTCTGTAAAAATGTGTTTTACAACTTTATTACTCCCATTGTACAGAAAAATTCAGGAGGGGTGTTAAGAGTTCTTGTGTTGACTTGGCGAATTATTCCTGTACAAAGCAAAAGGCCTCTCATGGTGACGTGAAGTGCAGGTGCAAGATAACAACGGTCACGTGTGTATTGTTATGACTAGTGCCCACACAAGCAATGGAAATCTTCCCATGAGAACAAGGTCTCCTGATTTCCTTCTGTGGGAAGCCTTGCCCAGGCCCCCTGAGCAAGGAGGGGGGGAACTCAGTGCTTAGATGCAGCACTGCTACCCAATAGCAGGTCATGCTATGTGCTTTAGGCCTAATGCTTTGGGCCTAGTGTGTGTAACAGCTAACATCCAGCCAATCAGAAAGCTAGAAGAACTGAATATACAACCATGCAAAATGGTGTTCTATGCTTCTTGATTTCTAGTGTTTTTTAGCCATGTAGATCTTCACGTGTTCACTTCCCGTGGACTGGGCAGAGTGAGCTATGCCTGGCTTTGGGTATAGGCCATGGCAGGAACTCTGGCCCTGGGATCAATACACGGAACTCTGCTTATAAGTTTGTTTTGTTTTTCCTTTTACAATGATGTATCTTGTATATTCATCTTTTTCATTTTTGCGATAATGTACTGTATCTGCATTATTGCCTTATGCTACCAGTAAACACTGTTAGCCCTAACAAGCTGCATTCTTGTCTGTTTATTCTCAAGCCTCAGTTTTTCCCCTTTAAGCCAGCGTATATCCCATCAGGATGATATTCTGGAGGTGACGGACTCGACCTTGGGGGAGCTGGGGGTGGCGACGGCCAGCAGGCAAGTCTGGCGTGGGCTGGTCCATGAAGTCATGAAGAGTCGGAAGCGACTGAACGAATAAACAACAAAAAAACTGATTCTAATATCTTCACCTGCTTATATATTAGAAGTGTATAAACAATTCCTACTATTCCATTAAGGATACATTCAACATCTGGTGTCAATTAAATCACAGCAGCTTGAAACCAAGGATTCTGTTCCCACTATTCTCCAATCTTTTAGCAACTCCATACCACCATCAGTGGAGATTTCCATTTGTACCCATGAAGTGCTGCTTTCTCCAAATTTACGTAATCATAAGTGGGAACAGAACTGAATCTACATATATCATTCTAACCAAACTAGTCATGGTGGATGGGTTATATGGATAAGAGGTGATAGAAGACACTGATTCTCAGCATTTACTTCAAACCCTCTGTATAAAATGCCGTTGGATGAAATCTGCAGGGCAGCAGAAAGCTACAGGCTTAAAATAAAGGGGAATTTAAAATAGTTAATTGATTTGTTTGATAAAGCAACTCAAGACTTCGTTTTATATATGTGCTTATGTAAGCATGTGTTTATGTATTTAAAAATGTTAATGACCTGCCTCACACATACTGCACACATAAATATTTTATTCTGTCCTGATTATTGCTTATTTTCTTCTTATAATTCAGTGTAATTAGAACATAGTCTGATGTTAGTTGGGTCTGGAAAATTCTGAATAAATCTTAGGACGGGCATGTGAAAACTGGGGAAAGCAAGTGAAAATAGCACACATACATTATATTCAGGGTATTATATTGAAAACAGAAGACATTTTATTTTGTTTGGTTCCAAGGAAACAACTCCATATATTCTTCAAATACCACAATGTTTTCCATCAGACAATGATTCCTTATACGATAGCTCAACCAGAATTAAAACCTTAATTGCTAGATCCAAGTCTCTTTTGGGTTATCATCAACTGCTTTTGTATATCATTTTGTTTAATGATAATAAAAGCAGTGCATGCTTACACATAGATACTGAGAAGTATGCCTCACAGAGTTTACATACTTCCTGAAAAGTGTCTAATAGATTACATCTTAAGGGCAATGAAAACAACCTACGAGGACAGTCTAATTTTCTTTCCCAGTTCTGAAACCTTATTTTCTTTCTAACTACAGAAATAAACAAGACAGCCATCATTATGAAAAAAGTGTATTATTAATTTAATGTATGTATGGGAAAATTACACAATTTCAATTAGGAAGCTAAATAGTTGCCAGTACTTTGAACTATTAAGATGATGATAATCATCAAGAAATTATACTAGGGTCAAGAGTGTTTATATTAATAGAAGTCCACATCTGAAAATTTGGGTCCCGTGCATTTATTTACTTTTATAGTTTTGTGTATCTGCGTTTGCAATTCATCAATCTGTAGCTTGGATATCCATGTAATTTGAATGGAAGCAATTATGTGCCAAATTTAATTGATTTTAATGGAAAGTTAAACAATTATAAATTATGATTGTTACATCCTCACTGGTGGTTTCCACTGCAGGGAGTGAGAAATTGTGTTGCCAGGGATTGAGCAGATATTAATGTTTAATGACAGGACACTCAAGGAAGTATACAACTCATAATAATCTATATCCTAAAAGCTTCTGCAATCTTTTTCTTTTCCCAAACATCTAAAGCAAAAATTTCATGAACAGCAAAAACAGCTTTAAACATTTACTGATTTCTTTTGTGTAAATAACACATGAGTACATGAAATGGTGCATGGTGGGAGATGCCTCTTCATCATCAATGTACCACAGAAACTAGCTAAAGAGTACCTGTGACATTTCATAAAGATACTCTACAAAGCAGTCATTCAACAAGCATTAACATATTGGATATTGGAAATGTTTTCCCAGAAACAAGCAATTTTCTTAGCACAACAATGCTATGATTAAAAACAGTATTCAGTGTAACAATTAACCTCTCATTACAGAATGAGATGGTATTCTAAATATTAATTTAAAAGTCTGAATTGCAACATATCAGGAAATAACATTGGCTGTATATAATTGGGAAGTAGGCCTGATTGATTGATTTAGATTTCAGCATGTCTGACTCCAAAGCAACTCTGGGTGGCTTGGGAGAATATCTCCATGATTAACTAATTCAATGGTATTTCTAAAAATAAGTATTACTAAAAATAAAAAATAAAAGTATTCACCTGTTATTTCAGGAGTTATATTGTACTTTCCCCATTACATTTCAAAAGCTGCTTTTCTTCTTCTTTAAATAGCCTTGATTCTTTATACATCACAATAAAGGACAAAAACTGAACACATGAAAACGGTGTCAATGTACCGTTTGAGTTACAACCATTAATACAACATAATTACTGTCCATGCATGATCATACTGTATGATCTCTATGAGAAACATCTTTCCTATTTTCAACTGATTTTTAGAACAGAGGCTGTCCCATTCTTTTTGCCAGCAACTAAAATAAAGTGAATACCATGTGAAATGTCTTACTTGAACCTGTTTTTCTTACTTATATGCACAAATAATCTCTTCTGCATTATGTGTATCTCTATTTTATGTTGTGAACCCATTATATTGTATGACTTCAAATGCATAGCCAGACTGTCTAATGAAATGCAAACTAATTTTGTGTTAACAACGGATACATCAGTGGTTAAACCAGATTGTTCTCTTGCCTATCAACTATATTTCATTTCCTGATGCTACACTGGCCAACCTTTCTCCTTCTGTGACGAGATAGTATCAACCAGCCCCAGACACCTTTGCAGTGTAAAAATATTTGAAGCCTCTTGTTTTAGTTTTTATTGTTTTAAAAAAGTTAAGGCTGTTTAATATCAGTGTCAACACTGAAGTTACCGTAATGAAATTCAACAATTCTCTTAATATCTTTCATATGAAATGGCAAGTCAAGTGGTTGTCCCCAGTTTCATAGCTTCAACTAATGGGATAAATTAGATATCTGAATTATTAATCTCCTACATCTCCATCCCTATCACCAATCAACCACAGAAAATGAAAACTCATTGCAAGTAAGGCAGTTCCAAGAAGATCCCCAAGTGCAGTAAGATAAGGAATAGAAAAACTGTCTGGATCTTTCCCTTTTTTCCAGATGTGGTGTACCATCCAGTCAGCAATCCATAGTAAGGTAAATACCTATGAGAGAATAACACAGTTAGGGACATGATGATGATGATGATTTGGTTGTTTACCCTTTTACAGGGATTGATTGAACTAAACAACTAACATGCAGAGTTATAATTTAAACTAATTTAATCCTTTGGGAAATTAGTTTTTTAACCCAAAGAGTTCCATAGATTTCCTGAGCCAGAAACAAATGTAAAAAAAAGTAAAAAAGGTCAACCTACAGTATATTGTGAACTTCATACGGTGACACAATATTTCAGAGACCAGTTTGAAAGTTCATATTTCTTTAAAGATAATTTAAATAATCAAAATCCTAAATTAGAAGGATGTTAAGTATTAAGCACACTGAAATAATTTAATACTTCTAAGAGTGCAGAACCTTTGATTTTGTACTACAAAGGAAAATAACCATATGGCTACATGATTTTCAAATTATCAAGTTTCTTTAGTTTTTCCATTATAGAAGGAACATGCATTATTTATTTAGATAAACATCCTTACTGAAAAAGCAACTCTGTAGTCTAAGATAATTATATGTGTACTAGGTGTGCTACTCTGTAATCCAAACAAATATATTTGAAAACCTCTGTTTTCTCTGGAATAAACCATTATTTTTTGAGACAGCTCCTCTTTTTCCCAAGGCAGGCAACACTGCCCATTTGAAACTTCATGCAAACATCTGCTAATCTCTGGTTTTTAAAAAACCCCACAGGACACACTTACAGCACTTATCTATACATGAGCATCTCCTGTCATACCATATCAAATATGGGATGTTATTACCTAGTCCTATTATTTTAGTTGACCAAGAACCCAGCATTAAGGAGATCAATGGCAAATATTTTCCCCTTCCAGTAACCTAAGCAGGTCAGGATTGACTTCTGTGCCTATTCCTAATTGCTAATGGTATGCCAATGGGGGAGTACAAGGAGTGAGAAAGTGCAAATGTTCAAAAACATATAATCAGATATGAAAGGAGGGAATATGCACTCATGTCTGAAAGTATGTCTGCATTACCAGAAAAGAAAAAGGACATTAGAAATGTTATAAAACTAAAATAACACAGGTCATTATATTGGGATTTTCAAAAAGCCCATCGCATAATTTTAAAAAAAATAAAGTGCTGATTATCATAGCTTATGTTACAACTCAATATAGGTCTGATTAGCAGTCACAATCACTGAGACAAAAAAGGTTCTGACGACAAGTCAAGCTCATTTGTTACTATTGCTATAAATTATGACAGCAACTTGACAACACATAGACACAACATATGTCCATACATAATAATCTCAGCTCCCACTCCACCTTGAGTTTGACAGTGCAGAGTCATTTCTCATCAAGGAGTACCCTACCCTACCCTACCCTACCCAAAATAAATGATGCTAAATTGTGTTGTAGAATATTTGGTTTCTGAAAGCTGAATGGAGAGAAACACTACCTTCCACCTGGCATCTGCTGATTCGTCTTTGCATCTCTACACATCCAATGCATATGATATTTAAAAAAAGCCCAGAAAAGAACTACAAGTATTATGCTCAAGACCAGCATTGCTGCTGCTATGGGGAAGTCTGATCATACCACAATCACCCACATTACATAACTGCCAATTTTCCAATCAGCCAGTCTTCTGTTATTTCAGAGTGCCTGGGTCTGATTACTAAAGTGAACTGTTTACTTGCAGACCTGCTGCAATTTTCTAGCTGTTAGTCTTCACAGATATCTGATAATGACAATTTATTTAGAGATTATGCCTCCTTTACATTGCTAAAGCATCAACAATGGCCATCACACATGTGCTCACATTATCTTTTTATTAATTTTTCTTTCAAAATCTACTGTTGTTGAATTACTGCTTTAAGTCAGGTTTGTCTCCCTAACATTATAAGATAAATGTTACCAGATGAACATTTGGATCACTGTTCTCAGAAAGAAAGGATCAGCAACTAATCTAATGAATTCTGGCTTACACTGAAATTTGCAGAACAATTCTGATTCTTAGTGAATACGGTCAATTTCTGTTACCGTAACAAAATTATAAAAAGGGGTGTGGTGGTTCAGCGGGTAAGATGCCAGGCTTGTCGATCGGAAGATTGCAAGTTCGGAGGTTCGAATCCCTAGCCCTGCGTGCGGAGTGAGCTCCCGCACTAGCTCCAGCTCTTGCCAACCTAGCAATTCGAAAGCATGCAAATGCAAGTAGATTAATAGGTACCACTTCGGTGGGTAGGTAACAGTGTTCCACGCGTGTCATGCGGCCACATGACCGTGGAAGCGTCTTCGGACAACGCTGGCTCTTCGGCTAACAAACGAAGATGAGCACTGGCCCCTAGAGTTGGACACGACTGCACAAATGTGCGAGGGGAACCTTTACCTTTACTTTAACAAAATTATGGGGTGATAATAACTAGAGTTTTAACCCATTACTTATTTCCAGACCCCTTAACACAGTGTTTTTGAACCTTGGAAACTTTAAGATGTGTGGACTTCAACTCCCAGAGTTCCCCAGCCAGCACGTTGAAGTCCACACATCTTAAAGTTGCCAAGGTTCAAAAACACTGCCTTAACACAGCTGCGTTCTGAGATTTTCATGAAGGTGTGAAAATTCCAGAGAGGTCTTTACTGGCTCAGCCACAATCTGAAATACAGAGGCAGGCTTTGAAAATCACAAACCCTGAATCATGAAACGCATGGCTTTGTTATTCCAGTCTAGCTTTCAGTCTGATGATGGCTGACAAGTCTGAAAATGAAGACTTCATAAAAACAACAACAACTGAATATTGTTCAAAGAGACTGTACATTGCTGTTGTTACTATTATTTTGCTATTGTTACTATTACTTAAAAGAATATCATTAAATCATATGAGTAGCTGTCTCAGAGGAAGAATATCCATTTATTTATTATGTTATAAAAATATATCCATTACTTGAATTTGCATCATTTTCTCTATTTACTGCAGCACTATAGATAGATTTTCATTGCACTGAGAATTTAAATGAAAGTAGCAAGATATGCTATAGTACATAAATTATGGTATCTCTGATCTTGGGATAGTAATATGTGTATATCCTGAGGCCACTTGGCACTATAATAATAATGTTAAAAAATACTACACTAATTTTTTGTTCTCCTGAAGTACTCTGGCTGTGACCCAGACAGCTGTTTGCATTTGAACAGTAAAGTCACCCTCAAGTTGAGCTCAACTAGTGACTACATGGGCACACCTACGTAGTTTCCTTGGCAACAGCATGGAAGCGGTTTGGCACTGCCTTCTTCTGGGTTGTTTTTCTACTTCCCAGCTTAGCCTACAGCTTGGTATTTCCTTGTGGCCACCCATCCTAGGACTATACAGGCCTGATCCCGCTTAGCTTCTGAATCCAGACAAGACTGGCCAGTTGCTGTCACATTTTGAGACCATTTGCATTTAAGACCCTTCAAATTCATGAAAAAAATGTGACCTGTTTGTCCTGCTAATTGAGCCTCAATGGATCACTTTTTTAATAAAAAGACTCACAATGAGAGATGTCTGATCCTATACACCTGAAATAGTCAAACATTTGACATTTCTAGAGAATCTTAAAATCAAAACCACATATATTTGAATGAGAATTTTTTCTTTAAAATTTACCTTAACCTTTTCAAAAATTTTCAGTGATGTATTACAGGCTCAAAAAATATATTAGGTATAAACTGTTATTTTTCATGACAAGCAAAAGATAAGAATACCAACTAAGTACTGTATATTTCCATGAGTGGAACTATTATATGGAGAAGTGAGCAAAGACCCTTCCTTCTTCTAACACTAGCCATCAGTCCCACTGAGTCCCACTATTCAATAACTTGATGCTCTGTTGCTAAATACACATTGGCCTTGCCTTTTAAGCCAGCATTCTATTCTCCCAGCATAATGCTGCTTCTGATTGTTTCTGTCTACTTCTGTCATTCTTTGAACCTTACTATTTCCATGAGGTTCACGGAGTATCCTTTCACTTCCCTTGAACATTTCCAGGTTTACAGCAGCTCATACAATAGAAGAAATCTAAAGAACATTCGATATCGATAAAACAGTGTTAAATCAATCATAGTAGACAGAAAAATCAGAGGTTAAAAGCCTGGTAGAATAAAAAAGATTACATGTTTTTCTGGAAAGAACAGAACTTTCTGAAAGTAAAGAATCAGGAGGAGTCTGGTAGCAACTTTTCCAATTAACAATTTTTATTAAAAGGTGTAAGTTTTTGTGAGCTCCAGTTGTGCCTTTTACTAAAATCGGTTAGTTGGAAAAGATGCTACCAGATTCCCTCTGACTTTTTTTGCCAGCATAGACTAACTGAACTCTCCTCCTCAATGTCTACTCAAAGGAAAGTGTTTCACAAGTGGGATGTCACACCTGGAAAGACCTTCTCTGAGGTTAAAATTAACCCACACACCCAGAGAAAGGCCTCTAAAAATCTTAGTGTATGGGGTAGGTTGATATCATGTTCCATCATCAATCATCAAAACATGGGGTGAAGAAAACTTAATACTCTTTTCACTGGACTGTGAGTTCTAGTCCTGCCTTAGGCACAAAGCCAGCTGGGTGACCTTGGGCCAGTCACTCTCTCTCAGCCCTAAGAAGAAGGCAATAGCAAACCACTTCCGAAAAGCCTTGCCAAGAAAACTGCAGGGACTTGTCCAGGCAGTCCCCAGGAGTCAACACTGACTCAAAGGCACCAAAACAACAAGTTGGATTGGAAGTAAAAGTTCTTCCATAAATCCATTTATCTTGTGAAAGGACAGGCCTCCTACAGCTTCAAGGATTCTGGAAAGTAGGAAAACTATGGCTGAGAACTATGTACATAATTGCATCCTAACTCCCAATTTCCTTCTGAATTTTACAATACAAAACAAGATGTGAATTTGGCTCATGTTCAAGACTCAAATCATAATCCCTTAAACATTTTAGTACACAAATAGCCTTGAATTCTTTGTTATATCACAGGGAAGTACTCAAAGCTTACTAAAATTGTGTAATTTTGCTGAATATCTAGGAGTGTGGGATGGGGTGGGGGTGGGAGAAATATCAACAACCTCAGATATGCAGACGATACCACCCTAATGGCAGAAAGTGAAGAGGAACTAAAGAGCCTCTTGATGAGGGTGAAAGAGGAGAGTGCAAAAGCTGGCTTGAAACTCAACATTAAAAAAACCCAGATCATGGCATCTGGTCCCATCACTTCCTGGCAAATAGAAGGGGAAGAAATGGAAGCAGTGACAGATTTTATTTTCTTGGGCTCCAAGATCACCGCAGACGGTGGCTGCAGCCATGAAATTAAAAGACGCTTGCTCCTTGGGAGGAAAGCTATCGCAAACCTAGACAACATATTAAAAAGCAGAGACATCACCTTATCGACAAAGATCCGTATAGTTAAAGCTATGGTTTTTCCAGTAGTCATGTATGGCTGTGAGAGTTGTACCATAAGGAAGGCTGAGCGCCGAAGAATTGATGCTTTCGAACTGTGGTACTGGAGAAGACTCTTAAGAGTCCCTTGGACTGCAAGGAGGTCAAATCAGTCAATCCTAAAGGAAATCAACCCTGACTGCTCATTGGAAGGACAGATGCTGAAGCTGAAGCTGAAATACTTTGGTCACCTAATGCGAAGAGAGGACTCACTGGAAAAGACCCTGATGCTGGGAAAGACTGAAGGCAAAAGGAGAAGGGGACGGCAGAGGATGAGATGGTTAGATAGCATCACCGATGTAATGAACATGAATTTGAGTAAACTCCGAGAGACAGTGGAGGACAGGAGGGCCTGGTGTGCTATGGTCCATGAGGTCACGAAGAGTCGGACACGACTAAACGACTGAACAACAAAAAAGTAGGCTTTAGGCTATGAAGTATATATGGGGAAAACAATTTCTCTCTCCATTTATTTCCATTCTATTTCTATGCAAACCTTTAGCAATTATCTTCAAAGGCCAGTTGGAGACAAAAAAAAACCATTTAATTACATTATTTCTGCTACTAATCTGATATCTCAAATAGGAGACAACCTAACACACACACACACACACACACACACACACACACACAGTTTCAGTTGCCAGAAAACATTTTAAAGAGTTTGAATATATTAATAGACTAGAAAGTCACACATTTTCCATAATGCAGCAATTTAACCTATCATTAAAAAAAGGAAGATTCAGAATGTAGCCATATTAATCATAAGAGAATCAAAATGCAAATATAGGACAGCAGAGTTTTGCCCTAAAACCAATTCCATGAAGAATGAATTAGGGCAAAACAATGTTATAAATCAATAACATAAATAACTATAACAATAAATATAAATCGTATTTTAGTTTTTTTAAATTTTATTTAACAGTGAATTATAAAAAGTTCTATTACCTGGAAAAAAAGTAGATAGTAATTATACAGTTAAAAAGGAAAACTTAGATATATTATGGTGATTAAAATAAACTAAATGTGACAAAAAAGAAAACAAATTATTTATTTATTTTATTTATTATTCAAATTTATATGACCGCCCATCTCCCCCAACGGGGGACTCTGGGAGGCTTACAATAAAAACAGAAAAGAAATTAACAGAAAAAAAGAAAAAAGATCTGTATAAATATAGATAGCGATATAAAATTAATGAATCCTTAAGCTTATCATTAGCTCTAGACCAGGGCTTTCCAAAGTGCCGCGGCTGTCGACACGCCAGCAGCAGTGGCGGCACGGCGGCGGTGCGGGGGTGCGTGCACGCGGGGGCGACACAGGAGGGCGTGCGGCGGCGCGGGGGGTGTGGCGGCACGGGGGGCATGCTGCGGCACGCGCGCGCATGGCGGCAGCGCAGGGGGCGTGCGGCGGCGCAGGGGGGCGTGCGGCAGTGCGCACGTGCATGGTGGCGGCAGCGGCTGCCGCTGCCACCATGCACGCGCGCGCCGCCACTTCCGGGTGGTGTGGCGACACACCACGCTGTGTGTGGCGACACACTTTTGTGTCGCGACACACAGTTTGGAAAGCTCTGCTCTAGACCATACAGAAACATACTGCTTCATCTTATTATTATTAGAACACAGAGATTTTTCAAAGATATGTAACAGACTTATATCCTCAATCTCTTCCTAAAACTCAGGAGTTTCTTTTAAGTAAAATAATTGTTTTTGCCATGCCCTCAGCTCAAAAGAGCCAAAGGTCTTCATGAAATGACAAATTCCATGTTTTAGGAAGACAGTCTAACATCACATTATGGTCTTTATGTATACAGGTAGTCCTCGACTTACGAAGACAATTGGGAGCAGAATTTCTGTCCCTAAGCAATGTGACTGTAAAGTGCGACTGCATCACTTAGCGATGGCAATCCCTGCAGTCCCGGTTGCCACTGTTAACCAAATCCCACGGTCGTTAGGTGAGGCAACTTCCTACCAGCTTCTCACAACCAAAATCAGTGGGGAAGCCAGCAGGAAGTTGTAAGTTCCAGGCCGACAGGCAGGTAAGTGGCTGCTGCCGGGTGGCGGAGGGAGGGGGTGCGCAACAGTGCGGGAGAGGGTCAGGGAGGGTGCATGAGGGTGCGAGGGGGTATGCGAGAGGCGCAGCGAGGGTCAGGGAGGGTGCACAAGAGGCGCAGTGCAGGTCGGGGAGGTGTGAAGGGTTGCGTGGCGAGGGTCAGGGAGGGTGCGTGAGTGGCCGGTGTGGTGTGAGTGCAGAGGGGCTGGGGGAGGGTGCACGGGTGGGGGAGACTTACCCCAGCGACTTGCGACCTTCCCTGCCGGCTTCCCCATTGACTTTCTGGGGAAGCCAGCAGGGAAGGTTGCGAATGGCGATCACGTGATCACGGGGCGCTGCAACTGGTCATAAGTGCAAACCAAGTGCCCAGATCGTGATCACGCAACTGCGGGTGTGCTGGGACGGCCAGAACTCCAAGGACCACTCGTAACCACCATTCATTCAGCACCATCGTAACTGCTAACAGTCGCTGAATGAATGGTCGTAGGCCGAGGACTACCTGTATACTCCTTCCAAAACTGTATTGACATATGTAAGAATTTGAAACCAAAATAAGGCTATAGCTGGAAATAACCAAATCACATGAGTTCACTTTCACATTTCTTACCAGGCCAACACAAAAGAATCTATTATCCATTTATTTATTTATCAAATTTTTTATCACTGCCCATCACCCCCCCCCCCAAGGAGGGACCCTGGGCAAAAATTAAAATTCAATACAAAACTATCAATAATACAAAGATAGAGATATAAAATACAATAAAATCCAGATGGTGGTAAGTTCTACTTCAGTCCATAAGTGTATAAAGAGCCGGTCTAGGGCACCACCCATCCCCAAGAGTGACTATTCCCCTCCCCGCCCCAGGCATGATAACAAAACCAGGTCTTCAGTTATCCATCCCTTTTTAAACATTTTAGGAGTTCCAACAAACAGGTATTTTGCAACATGTGATTTGGGATCAAAATCCCAAATTCACCTATTAATAACCAAATGTGCCTGAAAACTAAAATCCCAGTTTAGTATACCTGGACCCTAAAATTTGCCAAGATTTCAGAGGTGTTATACATTTGCTTTCCAAATAGGCCTAGAGTGAGGAATCTGTAGCTTGAATCATGTCAACTGGATTTCTATTTTCTCAGTGGAAACGTTTCGATCCTTATCCAAGGAGCTTCTTCAGTCTGAGCAAAGTTAGTAAGGGAATCCTTATGTTTCTGGGTGGCTGTGTGACCTAGCACCTGAGGCTAGGTCATGGTTATTTTGAGATGTTTATTTCTAAGTCCCTTTATCATCTAAAGGAGGATCGTTAAGATTACCATGCTGCTGTTGAGCTTGCGAAATGGTCTTAATCTTCCTACGCACAGAAGACAAAGCAGGAAGGAAAATAGGGGAAAGATTGTGCCTGAGGCCCCCACCTCTATTCAAGGAAGGATTTTCCAAGTTGGCATAAATGGATTCCTTGACCCCTCTCTCAAACCACCTATCTTCTCTGTCTAAAATGTGAACATTAATGTCCTCAAATGAGTGTCCTTTTTCCTTTAGATGAAGATAAACTGCTGACTCTGGTCCTGTGGTGTTACTTCTCCTGTGTTGGGCCATCCGCCTGTACAAAAGTTGTTTGGTTTCTCCAATGTAGAGTTCAGAGCACTCCTCACTGCACTGGATTGCATACACTACATTGCTTTCCTTGTGTTTTGGAGTTTGATCCTTGGGGTGTACAAGCCTCTGTCTCAGTGTGTTGGTGGGTTTGAAATATACAGGTATTTGGTGTTTGCCAAATATCCGTTTTATCTTTTCAGACACGCCAGCCATGTAAGGAATGACCAGGTTCTTCCGTTTACTCTGAGTCTCAGCCCTATCTGTCGCTGTTTTAGGTCTGGTAGACTTAGATTTAGTGAAGGCCCAATTTGGATATCCACAGGCCTTCAGAGCTGTTCTCAGGTGCTGATTTTCATTCTTTTTGGAATCCATGGAGGTGGGGATGGTTTCTGCTCTGTGTGACAATGTCCTGATGACTCCTAGTTTGTGCTGCAGTGGATGGTGGGAGTCAAACATCAGATATTGATCTCTGTGTGTGGGTTTTCTGTAGATCCCTATTTCTAGCTTGCCACCGGTCCCAATGAGGACTTCACAGGCTAGGAATGCCAGTCTGTTGTCCTTGGTGTCTTCTCTGGTGAACCTAATGTTGGCATCTATAGTGTTTATATGGTCTGTGAAGGCCTGTACTTCCTGGGCCTTGATTTTGACCCAGGTGTCATCCACATACCTAAACCAGTGGGTGGGCACCGTTCCCTGGAATGTGTTGAGTGCTTTCTTCTCCACTTCTTCCATGTATAAATTGGCCACAATGGGAAGTGAGGAATGTTCATAAAATGTCTCATTCCAAAATAATATAGAAGTTAAAATAAAAAGCCAATGATACAACTGAAAATTTGGTAAACTGAAGCTGTCTCATTAAATAGTAATCCTAATTTGGCCAAGGATATTAGAGGGGTTTTAGTCTGCCATATAAATTTTCTCATTAACTTATCTGTGTAAAATATATAAGAGGGATTAACACTGGAATCCCTCTTAAAATATGCATTTTAATCTCAACATAACATTCATTTTTGATAACATTACTCTTGCCCTAAAGACTTAACAGAAGTTTTAACCATCTGTATCTACTGAAACTGCATCTATACATTTAAACATTTATGCATCTATACATTTATATACATACAAACATATGCAATTCAACATTTTGTGATATATTTTGAGAAAGATATAATGCCAAGTATTTCACAGAATCCGTACAAATTGTAAATCCCAATCTCTTACAGTAATCTCTAGTTATAGTACTGTATATGCCAAAGGGAGCAAATTAGATTTGTTCCAATTAATGGCATAACTAGAGAATAAACCAAATTGTTACATGACTTTATTTATTTATTTATTTATTTTATTTATTTATTCAATTTATTCCCCGCCCATCTCCCATACAAGGGACTCTGGGCGGGTCACAACAATCAAAGTTAAAAACAATACAATAATTTTAAAAAATACAATATAAATAAATAAAATACAAGATGGGAGACGTAGGGAACGTAGCATAGTGTTGCTACGGGGCCAGCCAACCCCAGGAGGCACTACCACCTCCGTCGTCCCAGGCCAGGTGGCAGAGCCAGGTCTTAAGGGCCTTCCGAAAGGTCAGGAGGGAGGGGGCCAGTCTCACCTCCGGGGGCAGAATATTCCACAAGGCGGGCGCTATCGCAGAGAAGGCACGCCTCCTGGACCCCGCTAGATGGAATTCTCTTGTTGAGGGGGTCCGAAGCATGCCCTGTCTGCATGCACGGGTGGGGCGGGCCGACGCTATCGGGACGAGACGGTCCCTCAGGTACCCTGGTCCTATGCCATGTAGGGCTTTAAAGGTGATCACCAACACCTTGAATTGGACCTGGAAGCAAACTGGCACCCAATGACTTCAATAAGATTTGGTAATGACACTGCATAATTATCAAGGATAGTCATAATATTTATTTATTTGTCAAATAAATAATTTTGAGCAGTGGTAAAATGTTTTAGCCTTACCTGTAGAAGGGCTGTGAACAAATATACCACTATGAAGATGGGTGTCAAAGATGTGTGACCACTCTTCATTAAATGGATAGTGTACAAAAACATTAAATGCCCAGGAATCACCAAGAGCAGAAGAACTTGAGCTGATTTATTGTTTACTCCTGTAAATAAGAATAAATAACACTTTCTTGTCAATAGGAAGGCTACTGATATTTTCTTTGGATAATAAGGTGACGTTATTAGTTCAATAGCTTCTGTGGTTCTGGAAAAGAAATAATAGAAAATAAAACATAACCAACTGCCCAGAGTCGCTCATTGAGTGAGATGGGCAGTGACTAAATTTGAAATATAAAAATAAATAAAAACATAAAAGAAACCACTTGAGGGAAAAGAAGACACCAATAATGCCCAGGTAAATTTGCTTTAATATATCATAATGACTGAATCATTATCATATACAGCATATCAAAAATCAAAAGAACTTTAAATCTTTAAATATCCTGGGTTTAATGACGGAATGACATTTTACCCTCATGAAAAAATTCCAGTAAAGGGTTTTCTATACAAACTGCAGAAACTAAGAAAACAACAAATTATCTTTTTCTGAAAATACTCTGATTGTGGGACTAAGTGCAGTTTCTCACTGTTACTAACTACATTTACTGCTTGTTTTTTTAATGGCAGTCCTACAACCCTTGAGAAAAAATCGCAATCAGGAAAAATGAAATAGAGGAATTTATTCAATGCTTTTGTTTGAACGTTTTACTTGATTCTAATAAAGGTAATGTGCTATATACAGTATAGTGTGTAGAACTCCAAAAAAAAACTCATATAAGTCTGCCTATCAATATCTTTAATCATAATATTTACTTAAAGTATTAAAAAATAATATCTGGCAGAGAAAAATCAGAATGTAAAGACAAGTCAACATAACATGTACCTGTGCCACAATACGTTCTGCATGGATAATAGCAGCCTTTGGCTTCTTCTGGCAATTCTCCAGGAACACTATGTAAATGTAAGTAAGTAGAAATTCTGCTTGCTTGAATTGCTACGAGATTACCACCAATACCTATATAGAACAGGCAGGAAGAATGCCACTGTTTATTAATGATTAGGCAATAAGGTTAAGAAATAGATCTAATACATTTTTTTGTATCTCTTTGCCTACTATTTTATTGCTGCCATACCCAATGCATAACATGAATATACACAAACTATGTCTTATTGCTTCGTGACTATTAGCCAGTGGCTTATTACTGTTGCCAACATAGTAGGAGCTGCATGGAAGAGGGAAACTATACCAGGGGAATCAGGTTAAAAATGCATTGTATTTATAAAACAGATCCTAGTCTGATATGTTAAAAGTAGGGAACTACTACTGATGTTATGCAGTGAATATGATTGCTGGTCCTGGATATGAAAATCCTAATTTCATATGGTGCAAAACTTCCTTGGTGATTTTAACAGCCTCTGTCCATGTCTAACCCATCTTTTCCAATCTGGTTCCCTTTAGATTTGATAGAACTATTGGTGTCATAATTCCCAGAGTGCATTGTAGCATCAACACATATGGAGTGCACATTATTCAGAAAGGCCTCATCTACCTCACAGGGCTATAGTTGGCTCTTAAACAATGCTCTAAGCTCTCTGAAGAAATGTATCAATATTAAATATTCTCACCAGCTACTAGATAAGGAAGGTATATTAACTACTTCCCCGCAATGGTTCTACAGTATCAAAAAGCAATACCAAAAACCTTCTCCTCAGTAGCTCACCCGTCCTGCAGGTATAATTCACTCGAAAGATAATGACTATGATAAACGCTCAAAAATTATTTGCTACATTTCAAAGTATAGAAGAAATAAGGGGAGTGTGTTTAAAAATTGACTGCAAAGATTATTTGGGGTTTTTAAACCCCTTTTGGCAATGCAGTCTTACAAAGTACATTATACAGTACAATAATTGTAGGAGTGCATTCTTTGACAACAATTGGCTGAGCAGGTATGTGGCTCCTTCCACCAGGTGCCACAAAATTATAAGAAATGAAGACCTAGCTTCATTTAGGGAACAAAAATTGGTCAGTCTGGTGGGGATTAAAGTTGAGTTCAAAGGTCCTGGGAGATAAGGAAGATAAGACACAGGGAACAACAAAACAAGAAGGCTGAAGAAAGGATGCAGGCTACACAATACATTAAGAAATAAGAATCTAAGGGAACGTAGATGAAAGGGAAGGAGATTTGAGGAAACATGAGGAAGGGAGAAGATATTACTGCACATAAGGGTGATGCTGTGAGTATAAAGATACAAAAGAGCTGGTCAATAGTCAGGATACTGAATAGGGGAGTGAAATCCACCACTGGCTTGAAGTTAGGGCAGTTAAGGAAACAGTGGATGACTCAGACCTAAAAAGCAGGTGAAACCAAGAAGAAAACAGGATGGAAACCTGTAGGCCTACAGACAGGAGCTGATAGATATAAAAAGTGGTCAGGTGGGAAAGAAACCCAAATATCATAAGGCCTAACTACAACCCCCCCCCCCCCATATAATCCACATATCTAAAGAGCACTTGGCTGAAAAAAGGCTGATAGAAACCTCAACACTGGGAATTCTGCCAGGTGTGGCTTCTACCATGGCCAAGCAACCATAATGGTCAACAACAAGGAAGTAACGGTAGTACTTTGTGCATAGCATGAAACTATATAAGTAGCAGCTCCCAAACAGTGTTTGGAGAAAGATAGCCACTATGGTGTGAAGGGTCAGTCTATCTGAAACCCCTGATGCTTTACTGCAGCCTTTCTCTGCCTTTTTACCCTAGGGGAACTCTTAAAATAACCCCTACATTAAAATCCCCAAAAATACAAAAACTCACATTAAGATTCACTTCTAACCTACACAATCCATGTTTTACAATGTTTACCGCAACAGCAATGTGGCAGGTCGGCAGCTGAATCACGGCACATGAAAATTCCTGCCACTATGAGCACTAGAATTGTGCAGCGTGCAAAGTAAAGAAAAGCAATATCCCCCCCCACCCCCATCACAAGGCACTAGTTGCTAAAGCACGGAGCTGTAAGTACAAGGCAACAGACATCTTGCCCTGGGGATCCCCAGAGCCAGGCTCCAGTTTCTTATCTCCAGCACCAATGAAGCAGCATTATGTTTCCCTTTAATTTTACACCTGCTCAGGAGACAAGGAACCAATACAGTTTCACTTGGCTCTATAAAAACTCCATTCTGGAATATATGATTCGGGTCAAGCATTTTGACTCCTAGTGAGGAAAACTTCCTGACCAGACTGAACCAGATTGAAGTCTGCTGCCTCAAGAACTTGCCCATTTCTCTGCTTTCAGGGCTAGCCCCAACATTAGGTGGGAGGAAGCGTAAGGTAAATATAAATCAATGCCTTATCTCAGTGACTGGAGGCTGTGGGGGTCTGGATGGGGAACAACAGGCTTCAACTGAACCCTGGTAAGACGGAGTGGCTGTGGATTGATGGCCCTCCTGGATCTGGGAAGTTGTCATCTTTGGTTCTGGGTGGGGTTGCACTACCCCACTCGGATCCAGTGAGGAATCTGGGGGTCCTCCTGGACTCGCGACTCCTGCTTGAAGAGCAGGTGGCAGTCGTGGCCAGGAGGGCCTTTGCACAGCTTCGAGTTGTGCGCCAGTTACGCCCTTTCCTGGATCAGGAGGCCCTCCGAACAGTCACTCACGCCCTTGTCATCTCCCGTATAGACTATTGTAATGCACTCTACATGGGGCTACCCTTGAAGAGTATCCGGAAGCTTCAGCTGGTGCAGAATGCGGCGGCGCGAGCAATTATGGGTGCCAGGAGATCAGCACATGTAACACCTCTGCTACGCGAGCTGCATTGGGTGCCAGTTTGCTTCCGGGTCCAATTCAAGGTGTTGGTGATTACCTTTAAAGCCCTACATGGCATAGGACCAGGGTACCTGAGGGACCGTCTCGTCCCGATAACGTCGGCCCGTCCCACCCGTGCATGCAGAGAGGGCATGCTTCGGACCCCCTCAACAAGAGAATTCCATCTAGCGGGGTCCAGGAGGCGTGCCTTCTCTGCGATAGCGCCCGCCTTATGGAATATCTTGCCCCTGGAGGTGAGACTGGCCCCCTCCCTCCTGGCCTTTCGGAAGGCCCTTAAGACCTGGCTCTGCCACCTGGCCTGGGACGACGGAGGTAGTAGTGCCTCCTGGGGTTGGCTCGCCCCGTAGCTCCGTGATCTATCTGCGGGTTTTAATCCATCTTGGATTTTATTGTATTTATTTTTTGTTGTGTTTTTTAGATATTTTTGTATAGTTTTTAAATTGTATTGGTTGTAACCCGCCCAGAGTCCCTTGCATGGGAGATGGGCGGGGAATAAATCTGAAAAATAAAATAAAATAAAAATAAATAAATAAATAAATATCCTACCTTAGAATGCCATTTGCTGCTGAAACCTATTCTCCCGAGATAGCCCTTTTCTGTTACTACTCGTGCTGTAGCAAAAATCTGGAAAGCAATTTCTCAGTTTTCTCCTACTAAAGACACTTGTTTTTTCTGTCTTATTCTCAGCGTGCTTAAGAATCTCTGTATAATTTGTTTTGGTGATGTTTCTGAGCTTTATCTTTGGAGATGGTGGAGGATGCTACTGCTGGTCGTGATGTTTTCTGATATACAACTCTGTGGGCTTTCTCGCTACCTACACTTACCATCTGCAGAAGGCCATGGGAGGGACTCCCTCGTGATATCTCCCACTGAGATTTACATTAGTTACAGTGATTAAAGGTGATAAATCTGCTTTGATCTCATGATAAATGTTTGGAGGAAGCAAGATAACAGTAAGAAAAAGAAAATCACTTTTTTGTATCTGCTGAGGGTAGCCCAGATCTTTGTCCACCACATTCCTTTTAGGGCTGCCAGGGTTAACATGACAAATTATTGTCAGCAAATTATTGTTTACTAATTTAGGTAACATCCCTGAACTCATGGACTGCATTGAAAAACTGGAATGTTTCCAATCTAGTAATCCACATACCTTTGTAAGACTGCAAGCGTGTGTGCACGCATGCGCGCGCGCACACACAGATACACTGTTGGCATTTTGGAAGCTCTTAAAACCCTGGTTCTTCCCTCAGGCTCTGGGGCCAGGGTATTAATGGAGCCCAATTTTTGCTCTGTGCTGATTGAGAGCATGATTATTTTTACCCAGTACCTTTTATTGTTCTGTTTACTATGTTCTTCTTTATGTTTTACTTTTATCACGTTAGCCACCCACAGTTATTTGATTAAGGTGGGTGGCCATATAAATTTGCTAATTCTAACACACTGCTCTGCTTTCTCATTTTGTCTAACACACTGTACATTAAATATATGTGGAAACTACAGTGCAACTTTGAGGGACTGCCGGTGGGGACATGGCGGACTAAACAGCTGTGCCCATGGGCTCAGCGGGCAGAACTGACAACGCGGCAGTTTTTTCGGGTTCAGGCAGGTTTTTCCTGAAGCCCAGGAGTGTTTTTCTGGAAAAAGGAAAACACCTGGAATCACCCCATCTGTCCTCCGGATGGCTGCTTGCAGCCAGAAGATCGCAAACAGCGTTCGCGCTCGACTGGTAAGAGCTAGCCGGGAGGCTGGGATGTCACCATTTCCAAGCCGCGCTGTAGCCTTAAAGGGACACTAAGACCAGCCACCCCATTTCTAAATCACCCAATTTATATTTCTTTTAAGTACGCATACCCTAAGAGAGGCTTTCTATAGCAAGGAGAAGCGGGTTCTCTTGGTGCTTATCGTTTATTTATTTATTTATTTATTACATTTATATCCCGCCCATCTCCCCCACAAGGAGGGACCCTTGGGGATAATTTTTTTAAAAATTATTTTTAAGTTTTGGACTTTGTTTTCCATCCAGATATTAAGGAGGGATTGAGAGTAAATAATTGTCATTATTTGACAATTGGAGGATTTTAAGCAGACTTTCTCTGACTTCCACTGAGATTTTAAACATTTTTTTTTCTGATTCCTACCAAGTTTTTATGCAAGGCATTCAGGACATTGTGGAAAATATGAGGTCTAAAATGTGTCATCTGGTTGGGGATGTTGTGGATGAAACTGAGGAATTTAACAGCGACAGAAATGTTTCTTCTAAGAGTGAGATCGGGACTTCTGTTGAAATGCTGGATGAAGATTGAATATTCAAGTTGAATAAATTAAAGGGAGAGAGCGAGTTGCAGGCCATAAGTGAAATTGATCTTCTGATGGAACGCCATGGGAAAAAAGGGGTTATTGTGTATGGGAGGTCTCCTGAAGAGAAGTCGGAGTTTTCGAGGGGGGCAGTTGGGCTGTTCAATTTTTTTAAGAAAAAAGCTCTGTGCACATTGTGGGGATATGTAAATGCTCTGGTTTATTTTGAAGTGGGATACGGGTTTAAGAATATTTATCTGGATTGCTTTTAGGGTTTGGCTGATTTCATTTATCTTAATGATTTGAAGTAAGATTATTAAGGTATAATAAAATAATAATAAATGTCTGGTTTTGGGTTTAATATGATTATTAAAATTGTTGTATTATCAAGTACAATGGCAGACAATTTATATGTTTTTTAGTTTGATCTTTATTATAGTAGACAGGAATGTATAGAATAGTAGTAGGAAGGAAATAATTAAATAAACGTTATCTTTGGGGGGGAAGTTGATTAGGAGGTTTATATATATTTTTTCTTTTAATATAAGGGGAGGGAGCAACTGTATTTAGTGATTTTTATAATGTGCCAATGGAATGATTTATAGAAATAATATGATTTTGGTTTAATATAGAGTAAGGGATTATGGAAGATTGTTGTATATCCTTGCTGTTAAAAGTCAGAAGTCACCTCTTTTTGTAATTTTGAAAAAAAATTCTCTTGTGTTTCTACACTTTTTTAGTTTTTTCTTTTTTTTCTTTGTAGTTTTTTGTTTTTCTGTAGCTTTTATCTTTGCTTGAAACTTAATAAAATTCTTATAAAAAAGAAACTAGTACAACTTCAAACTATATAGAACTCAGTGCACTGAAATATAATTTCTTAGGCATACATATCGATTACTACAATGTTACAAACAGAGGTATTTCTCTCGATAGATGATTGATAGATAGACAGACAGACAGACAAACGTGTTCACAGAAATCTTTACACAGACATAAATACAAATGCCTAAGAAAATGTTTTAAAAGCTGTATCTGGGATCTAAACATATAAACGATGAGAGGTTTAAAAGTATATTTTTTATTCTCATCTGTTCTCTGAATGTGTATTTATCTTTTCACAACAGAAAACCAGGAACTGTTTTTACTCTAAAATTACAGTGTGACTTTACAGTAGTACATACCCACCCACTTATGTCTCGATTTGGTCTGGAATATTCTTTTATCTAACCAGCATGCACTGAGCCGCAGCAATTTTAAGAAATTCCATGTCTGCCTTACCATTGATTACTGGAGTATAAACAACAATCCCAACCAAATTAGGATCAGATACAGTTGTATCCAGAATAAGGCCACCAATACTGAAAAAGAATTTGAAATTTTAGACAGGGCTAGTCAGACTGCAAAAGCTATTTAAACGCTATGAACAATATTGTTACTTCATAAACAAAACAAAAGTAATTTGGAAGCTATATATGTGTGTTACAAATTTTGCTATATTGTTTCTAAGAATGAATCTAACACAACCAGGAAATGTTCTTAAAATCTTCAACTATGCTAGAAAAGTTCAGTTTGAACATACATATTTACATATTTTTACTGTAAAATCTTCTGCCAACAAATTCTAACATCCAGCAAATGTAATCTAGTACTTAATTTCACCTTTCAGACCAGTACTTAATAACAGATAAAATATACAATAATTTTAAAAATTAACCCCATTCAAGTCTATTGAATCTCAATGGGTAAAACGTAAGTTTGGGCGTTATTATTTATTTATTTATTTATTTTATTTATTTATTTTCTATCCCGCCTTTATTATTTTTATAAATAACTCAAGGCGGCGAACATACCTAATACTCCTTCCTCCTCCTATTTTCCCCACAACAACAACCCTGTAAGGTGAGTTGGGCTGAGTGTGTGTGACTGGCCCAAGGTCACCCAGCCGGCTTTCATGCCTAAGGCGGGACTAGAACTCTCAGTCTCCTGCTTTGCCATTGGCTCCTTCCTAGGGCTGAGAGAGAATGATTGGCCCAAGGTCACCCAGCCAGCTTTCATGCCTAAGGCGGGACTAGAACTCTCAGTCTCCTGGTTTCTAGCCCGTTGCCTTAACCACTAGACCAAACTGGCTCTCAATAAATATCATAGATCAACTTTTGGGGGAGCTGAGGGCTGCTTCTGTTTTTCAAGAGGCAGGCTAGGAATTGCACTCTAAGACATACAGTGAGGCAAAAAAGTATTTAGTCAGCCACCAATTGTGCAAGTTCTCCCACTTAAAAAGATGAGAGAGGCCTGTAATTGACATCATAGGTAGACCTCAACTATGAGAGACAAAATGAGAAAACAAATCCAGACAATCACATTGTCTGATTCGGAAAGAATTTATTTGCAAATTATGGTGGAAAATAAGTATTTGGTCAATATCAAAAGTTCATCTCAATACTTTGTTATATATCCTTTGTTGGCAATGACAGAGGTCAAACGTTTTCTGTAAGTCTTCACAAGGTTGGCACACACTGTTGCTGGTATGTTGGCCCATTCCTCCATGCAGATCTCCTCTAGAGCAGTGATGTTTTGGGGCTGTCACTGGGCAACACGGACTTTCAACTCCCTCCAAAGGTTTTCTATGGGGTTGAGATCTGGAGACTGGCTAGGCCACTCCAGGACCTTGAAATGCTTCTTACGAAGCCACTCCTTCGTTGCCCGGGCGGTGTGTTTGGGATCATTGTCATGCTGAAAGACCCAGCCACGTTTCATCTTCAATGCCCTTGCTGATGGAAGGAGGTTTGCACTCAAAATCTCACGATACATGGCCCCATTCATTCTTTCCTGTACACGGAACAGTCGTCCTAGTCCCTTTGCAGAGAAACAGCCCCAAAGCATGATGTTGCCACCCCCATGCTTCACAGTAGGTATGGTGTTCTTTGGATGCAACTCAGCATTCTCTCTCCTCCAAACACGACGAGTTGTGTTTCTACCAAACAGTTCTACTTTGGTTTCATCTGACCATATGACATTCTCCCAATCCTCTTCTGGATCATCCAAATGCTCTCTAGCAAACTTCAGACGGGCCCGGACATGTACTGGCTTAAGCAGGGGGACACGTCTGGCACTGTAGGATCTGAGTCCCTGGCGGCGTAGTGTGTTACTGATGGTAGCCTTTGTTACGTTGGTCCCAGCTCTCTGCAGGTCATTCACTAGGTCCCCCCATGTGGTTCTGGGATTTTTGCTCACCGTTCTTGTGATCATTTTGATCCCACGGGGTGAGATCTTGCGTGGAGCCCCAGATCGAGGGAGATTATCAGTGGTCTTGTATGTCTTCCATTTTCTAATTATTGCTCCCACAGTTGATTTCTTCACACCAAGCTGCTTGCCTACTGCAGATTCAGTCTTCCCAGCCTGGTGCAGGTCTACAATTTTGTTTCTGGTGTCCTTCGACAGCTCTTTGGTCTTCACCATAGTGGAGTTTGGAGTGTGACTGTTTGAGGTTGTGGACAGGTGTCTTTTCTACTGATAACAAGTTCAAACAGGTGCCATTACTACAGGTAATGAGTGGAGGACAGAGGAGCCTCTTAAAGAAGAAGTTACAGGTCTGTGAGAGCCAGAAATCTTGCTTGTTTGTAGGTGACCAAATACTTATTTTCCACCATAATTTGCAAATAAATTCTTTCCGAATCAGACAATGTGATTGTCTGGATTTGTTTTCTCATTTTGTCTCTCATAGTTGAGGTCTACCTATGATGTCAATTACAGGCCTCTCTCATCTTTTTAAGTGGGAGAACTTGCACAATTGGTGGCTGACTAAATACTTTTTTGCCCCACTGTAATTGGGTACAAAACAAAGACATAACTGGAGACAGGACAAAGGTAAAGTTGGTTTAACTTACATTTAATTAATATTATTGTTCCTGCAATTAATAATTCTCTCTCTCTATTGCATTAGAAATTGCAATTCCATGGCAACTTTTGTAGGGCCTTGGGGGCTGCACTGAACACAATTAGAAAAAGAAATTTATTTGCTATTGGAGGAGGATGTGCCTTCTATTGTATACTGAAAAAAATAAGCTTGTGTAATGGTGTATCCCTGTCCAGCATCTTACATTATTTGTCAAGTGTATCATTTATTGACAACACAGCTACAGCTGCTTTGGATCCCTTTTAAATATTTTTTAAATGACATTAAGCTACTTACCTGCTAATGACCATTGCAGTTATAACGGGTTCCCACCCGGAATGAAGGACTGTTCTTGTAGCTGGATGCTTAGCAGCAATTATAATCCACATAGGAGTCAGAGCCAAGAAAAAGGCACCAACTAAAGGAGATATATAATAATATTTCTCTAGAATTAAAAGAAAATGTTAAGATTTTTCATAGTATTCTGAGGAAATTAGTTACTAGTTTTTAAGAATCAATATCCCTTATTTGTCAGATTGAAACTTTTCTTGAATTGCTCTCCTTTTCTAAACAAAATTATTAATTATAATGTCCTTTGTTATTAATTAGGCTTCATTGCTGACATATAGCTCACGATCAGAAATTCTATTTTATGCCTGAATAACTATAGACACCATGATACATCTACAACAAACCATTCTTATCATTTTTTTCCTTATCCTTTTACATAAAGTTAATGCTGCATTGATATTTTTAAACTTTTATGCCTGCTTTTACTCTGTGTTATTGCTTACTGTATGGCTTATTTATATTGTATGTTTTATACTGTTTAAAGTATTCTATTTGGATTAACCTACCGTTCTAAGCGTTTGAATTTTAGTGTAAACCATGTCAAGATCCTTGAACAGGAAGCAGTATGAAAACTTTTTAAATACATAAGAATTATCATTATAGAATTCCTCATCTTTCATCTAGGAATTCATACAAGCATAATATTCATATGAAATACACTTGGTGCAATGCTTTCTGCTGTATCATTTAGCAATGCTAAAATATAACTTGTTCTAGCAATATATGTCAAAGCATAAAGAAAGACAAGAGATTAGTTTATGGATTCTCTGTTGACTTTCTCCTCTCATCTTTTCACTGCAAAATCTAAATAAATTGCTTCAATAGGAAGGATATATTGCAGAATAATTTTTGCATTTTTACTAAACTAAAAAGCAAGATGTGCTTTGTTCTTTTTATAACCTTTGCATCTCCTGTCTATACTTTGAATATCCAAGATGGAAGCCAAAAATTAGAAGGAGTCTGTTAACAACTCCTTTGTGATTTTGGGCCTCCATAGACTAATACAGCTGTCCTCCTACAATATCCAAGATGGAGCAGGCACACATCACAGCTGCCCTTTTTATTCCTAGTCCAGAGCATGCTATCTTTCAAATACAATCAAGCCCATTTCTGTAACTGTTTATTCTACTGTAACAATACAGATGCTGAATTATTTTCTTTTGTTGATATGTTCAAGATTTAGTAAGATTCCCCTGCAGAATAAACTAAAGAAACTGAGATAAAACCCAGGAAAAAACAGCAGGCTATAGGGTTCTGAATCCAGGTACTGATAGTAGAATTTGCATAATTCCTAGTCTCCTAGATTCCGCGCCTGCCCCCGCCACGCCTGCCTGGGGAAGAGCCACACTCAAGGGGCCAAAGAGCCGCATGTGGCTCGCGAGCCGCGGTTTGCCGACCCCTGTCCTAATAGGAAATACAGTACAGCCCAGGCACTGCAGTAAAGCAGCTCTGCAAGATCAGAGTAACTATGGGGAAAACAGGGAAGTGCTATAGAGGGAAAAAAAGATTGTTGAGCAAACAAGTTTACTACATGATCTTACCACCAACTTTCAAGAAGTGAACTCTTATTGAAGATTTACAATGCTTATGGATTCTAGAGTTCCTTTGCTATCAACATTAGTTACATTTATTTATTTATTTTCTATTCCTCCTTTATTATTTTTATAAATAACTCAAGGCGGGGAACATACCTATTACTCCTTCCTCCTCCTATTTTCCCCACAACCACCCTGTGAGGTGAGTTGGGCTGAGAGTGTGTGACTGGCCCAAGGTCACCCAGCCGGCTTTCATGCCTAAGGCGGGACTAGAACTCTCAGGCTCCTGGTTTGCCATTGGCTCCTTCCTAGGGCTGAGAGAGAATGATTGGCCCAAGGTCACCCAGCCGGCTTTCATGCCTAAGGCGGGACTAGAACTCTCAGGCTCCTGGTTTCTAGCCCATTGCCTTAACCACTAGAGCAAACTGGCTCTCATTTCTGTAGTGCATCATAGAATCATCTCAGCAGGTGATAGTATCCAGCCAACCTTATTTATTGCTGAAAGGGTTGGGCCTAATTAGTACCTAGACAGGATGCCATTAGGGCTGTGATCTAGACTGGAAAGTAGAAAACTCAAGAAAGGTCACCCCAAAAGTTCATTTCAGTGGTTATATCTGACAGTGAAAATAGTTTCCTTGATTGATTGATTGATTGATTGATTGATTTTTAAAGACTTACATAGCTGCCCATATTGTTTGGGCAATATGGGCAGCGCCCAAAACAGTAAAAACAACAGAAACTTCCAAACTATAATAAAACTCAATAAAAACACAACAATGCAAAGGAATGCATGATAATTTTAGATATTTTTGTATAGTTTTTAAATTGTAATTGTTGTAACCCGCCCAGAGTCCCTTGCATGGGAGATGGGCGGGGAATAAATCTGAAAAATAAAATAAAAAATAAAAAATAAAATAATTGATATTTTTCAGGAATATCAATTACACTTTTTTCAGGAAATACTGCTTATGCTAAAACAATTACAAATAAAAATATTAACTGTATCCTATGTCTATATGTATAGGCTTATATTTAATCTTAGATGCATTTAATATGATAGTTACTGTCACTGATTTCAATATAACCTCTACAGAAGCTTTCCCAAGATCTCCAAACTGCAACCCAACATCGCCCTCTAGTGTTTCAAAAGGATATTAAAAGAGAATAGTATAAAAACAATAACTGAAAACTGAAAACTTTCAACACTTATTGCTCAATCACCCTGCCTTGTTCTTCCATAAATCTTCCATTTATAATCCCTGTGTTTTCCCACTATTTCTTTCATAACTTTTTTCTTTTTATTTTATTATTAAAACACACATTAACAATATAAAAATAGACTCTGTGCAATGTCATTTAATGTCATGTTAACATCATATCTGAGATATCTGGAAACACATTTAGTTTCAAGTAAGTAAACTCTTCTTAAAGTTATTCCTTCAAAATATTACCCAAGGAAAAGATATTCAAGGGGGTGGCTGAGAGTTCAGATACTTTGAATTGGCAAATTAGTTCTTCTTACAAGAAGTTTGAAAGAAAGAATACTTACCAAGGCAATCATATAAACCCTGACTTATCCAGGCCAAAATGGCAAGTGTGATTAGGTCTCCAAAGCTGGCTGCAATAGGTGTTGCAACATTGTCAGGATTTATGCCAGTCTTCTTAGAGCCAACAATAACACCAACCATTATTATTCCTAGAACCATTGTAAATAGAAAGTGGGACAATCTTACGCTGTAACTCTATATAAGAAAACTACAGAAGAGTTCAAATAAAAATGTCCTTTATTTCTAAATTCAATGATGGGCTATTTTATTACCATCTTTATCATTATTACGTTTAAAACAATTACATATTATTATGAAAAACTGCTTTATACTAAGTGCTTTACTAATCATTTTAGAGGCAGTGCAAATGAAACCCAGAATTGGTAAAGTTGTTAAACAGTGATTCCAGTAACACTTAGATCTGCTTTGGATTTATTTGTATAGAAAGATGAACACAATTTAATGCATTGTTCATTCAAATGTCAAGGTATTATGTCTCCAATTAACTACCCACAAATCTATAGTGTTACTTCTCAAAGTAACATATAATGTTAAAAATGCCATTAAAAAAATGTCTATAGCAAAACCATTACAAAAGATAATTTAGGTTAGTTATGAAGGTAACCCAGAAGAGAATGACTAAGACCACTACATCTACTAGTAATGTACAGAAACACTATTAACTTTCCATTATTTTACTCTAATAAGTTCTAAATTTCTGTAACAGAAATAAATTCACATTCTTCCCCCAGATATTCTGTTCTTACTTTTCCTTTTTGCTGATATTCTTAAGTGGAATTTTAGATTGCACATTCCCTCAAGTAGGGACCTGCCACCCATGTGACAATGATATTCATTATTAGTATTATTTTATTATAGCCGGCCACTCCAGTGGACTCTGATGATGGTACAACAACAATAAAAAATAATTAGTCTACTAGCCAAAGAGGAAAATATTTTGGAAGTGCTGGCAGGCTCAGATTAAATTCAAATGTTTCTGTTAATAAAATAAGAGTTATGTTTGGTAGTTAGGAAGGGTTATGGTATATAGCAGAGCTTTCCAAACTGTGTGTCGCAACATATTAGTGTGTCGGCTGCAGTGTCTGGGTGTGTCATGGCTGCTGCTGCCTCTGAGCCCTGCCAGGATTCCACGCAGGTCCTAGTGCCTGCCTTGTGCCCTGCTGTAAGAGTGTGTCACGAAATGATGCATGTCTAAAAAGTGTGTCACCGACATGAAAAGTTTGGAAAGCTCTGGTATATAGGTTCAATGACAAAAGTGATCATATAAAAAACAGTGACTATGAATGAATGTAATAAATAAATAAATATTATAAATTCAAAATACGGTTGTAATATGTTTATATGTACTTATGGATAGCACATCACTCAAGTGAAATTGACCTTGCTCTTTCTTTATATTGCGTAATATTAATAATGTTAAAATTAATGGTGTTTATTTAAATATTACAGTTTTTCTTACCCTGTAAAAGTGATGCTATGAAGGCTGTTGCTACACTGCTAGAACACAAGAGAACTGAGTGATCAAGGTGGTATTTCCCTTCAGGAATCCAGCCCAATATAACTGCTGCCACAGCTGCCAAAAAACCAACTACTGTTGCTTGTACCTACAAAATAACAATAAATATTTAACATGAGAAAAGTATACTTCTCTATAAACACAATAGAGTTAATTCACATTTCTGTATAAAACTGATGCTGGTACTCAGGAAATCAAGCAACTATCAATACAGAGAACCCTTGGTTTACTGGATGGAGATTTAACGGACTTCAGATACAATGGACAAATTGGACAGCATGTGCATTTAATGGACCCAATCCATTGTATCCAAAATAGTCAGGATGATTTTACTATTTCTGTCAATCGGGTTATCCCATTTTGATGCAATTGATAAAATTTATGTTGTGATGTAATTGTTGAAAATGATGTATTCTCAGTTATAATGAACATTCAGGAGTAATGGGTTCTACTTTTCCCCTGAATAGTTGGTTAAACATAACATTTAATGTATTTGTGGTCAAATATCAGTGTTCCTTACACCCCCATCATCATCATCATCCATTTATTTTATTGATATTTATTTATATATCAAAACTTATTACACCCTTTAGGCCAGAGAGCACAACAATAAAATACATAAACCTGTAATTATTATAAAACTTTTTTAAAAGAAAAAATGCAATAAAATTACATAAAATACATTATTATAGTAACTGTAATACTGTCAGAGTTCTGGCAGACCTCTGCCATTAAGCTAGACAGATCTGTGTATTAAGGGCAGCTTGAAACCGACGCGAGACAGGCAATGACGCCGAAAGGAGAACAATTCGCAACGAGGTGTCAAGCTGAATTCTACAGTCCCGAGAATGACTGTCTGAGCACCCTGAAGCCTGGGTGTTACATGTGTCATCATCTAAGAACAATGGGGAGTAGAATGTTTAAATGTACTATGCCATGCTATGCCTGCTCATTCCAGTTTTTGTTTGTGCTAACCTTCATGCACCGGAATAAATCCTTTTACTTCTAAGAAACCTCGCGTCTGTGGTTTACTCTAGAGAAAGGGATTTTGGAGCATCGGAGAGGAGCACCTTACATAAAGACTGGAATCACAAATTGACCACGTATCCCGAGGACTACTCTGACGACTCAGCGAGTCTCCCGGTCGAAAGTGGTCACGCCACCAGCAAAGAATTCGGCACCCGTGGAACGGATGGAACAGGCGGGGGCAGCGGCGGAGACTAACGAAGTGGCCATACCCAGCTCGTCGGGGTTCAGAAGATGGAGAGAGCAGCTCAGCGAACGGCGGAACCTCCCATTGAAACCACCGACAGGTGAAAGTCAAAGAAACCCCAAAAGAAAGAGGTAAATAAAACCCCCTCCACCCTCGCAACTAGCAAGCCTCGACTGGCGGACTGGTCCTTTGGGGTCGGCGAAGGGTTAGAAGAGAGAGGGGGGAAGCGCGCAAACAAACGGGTCACTCCAACCCAGTGCATCGGGGTTCTCGAAGAACAGATGGCACGCATGGACCTGGACATGGGGACAATGAGTAAAAAATTGGACTCTATGGGACTGGCCATAGAGAAAATTTTAAATACCCTGGAAGGGCACAGGGGGACAGATGAAATTGTGAACCCATCGACCTCTGAAGGGGAGGAAGAACTAACAGAGTCAAGCGATGACAGTGAGGAAGGGGAAGAGGAACCTTGCCCTTACAGCCGGCCGCAGATGACACCGTGCTATGAACCGCGCTGGATCGTACAGTGGACCAACGCACCGACTGGCATAGGAGAATTGAAGATGAAATTTGATGGAGACCCCAAGAAACTCGCCTGCTTTCTAACGCACGTACGGGGGTTTATGGGGGAATTCAAGCACACCTTTCAAACGGAGGAGGCTAAAGTGAGGTATGTCTCCAGTTTCTTGGAAGGGGAGGCGGGCAACTGGTTAGTTGCCATGTATGATGGCGGGGCTCGGGAGCTACTGGACTTTAGGAAGTTCATGTACGCCCTCCGCAAAAGATTTGAGGACACTCTATCTAAAATGTCAGCGAGGGTGAGGCTACAGAACTTAAGGCAAGGCAATAGAACAGTAGCTGAATACGCTATGGAATTCAAGAAAATCTTGAGCAAATTGCCTGACTGGCCTGAATCATTTAAAATTGAATATTTTCAATATGGACTGAGGCAAGACGTGATCGAACTAGCAATTGGGAGAGAGGATCCCGACACGTTAGAAGGGTGGATCCAGTTAGCAGGGAAAGTGGAGCATAGCAAACTGCAGCTACAGAACATTAAAAATTTCCACAACCTGCGGAGGAAACAAGGAAATTATAGCTCCCTCCCCCGTAAAGACACCCGGCTAAGGCAGGGGTCAGCAAACTTTTTTATGCCAGGAGCCATTTTGACATTTATAAAATTTATATCATCACTCGAGGGCCAGGGGGTGGGGTTTGAGGGTGGGAACCAATTGCATGGAAGGGGGTGGGGTTTGCGGGCGGGAGCCAATCACGTGGAAGGGGGTGGGGTTTGCAGGCGGGAGCCAATTGCGCACACTTAGGGCCTGCTGCCGCCATGCCCGCCGCCACGCACACCATGCCCGCTGCCGTGCCTGCCCCGCCACGCCCATTGCAGTGCCCACCGCCGCCATGCACACCATGCCCGCTGCCGCGCCTGCCCCCGCCACGGCCGCTGTCGCGCCTGCCCCCGCCACGCCCGCCATGCCTGCCTGGGGAAGAGCCACACTCAAGGGGCCAAAGAGCCGCATGTGGCTTGCGAGCTGCGGTTTGCCGACCCCTGGGCTAAGGAATTGGGAAGAGGAGAAAGAACATTGAGCGAAAGACGGACTTTGCTTCCGTTGCAGAAAGGAAGGACACAGAATAAGTAATTGCCCACATGACAAAACTAACCCCAAAGAAAAGCCACCTGTGAAAAAGTCGACAGACGGCAGAGGCAATAAACCTGTGACCACAAAACGCAAAGGAGCAGCAGCAGCAACGGAAGAAAGGGAAAGCCGGCAGTACCTGGAAGATGACAGCGACTCATCAGAGGAGGAATTCCAGCTGGCGGGAAACTCCAACGGCCTGTTCTAAAGTGCGCTGCGGGACAGGCCTTCAACACAAGGCGCAATGAGGGGGAAGCTGGCACCAAATAACCCACAATGAACATGAAGGTAAAATTACAAACATTGGATGGGAAAAAACAACTGTGGGGGGTGGCAATGCTGGATTCTGGGTGCTCCAGATGTTTAATGCACCCAACAGTAGTGAGCAAATTGGGACTCAAAATGGTCAGGTTGGACACCCCAATCACGTTTTGTCAATTGGATGGGTCAGAAATGAAAGGGGGGCCAATAGAAAACACTACAGAAGACATACAAATGTCGGTGGGGACTCACGTAGAGACATTACGATTCATCGTGGCCCCTATTGCGACACGTCACATAGTACTGGGGTTAAAATGGCTCAAAGCAAGGAACCCCCGGGTGGACTGGGCGTCGGGAGAAATTGATTTCTTCAATAAGGCGTATCTGGGACTGGAGGAGGAATCGGGCCCAGACAGTGTGGAATGGGGGGCGGCTGGAACCGAGCAATGGGAATCAGACGGGGACATTGGGGGAAAGGCCGTACCTGAGCACTATGAGCCTGTGGCTGAAATATTTAGTGAACAGGAATGTGAGCAATTACCCTCCCACAGGGAATCAGATGCAGCAGTGGAACTCATTCCGGGGGCACCTTTCCCAAAACCCAAAATGTATGCCATGACCCAAAAAGAATTAACTGAATTATGCAAATTCATTGATAAAAATTTGGCACGAGGGTTCATTGAACCGGCAAATTCGCCCCTAGCAGCCCCGGTACTGTTCAGAAAAAAGAAGGATGGGTCCCTCCGATTGTGCACAGACTATAGAGGGTTAAACGCCATTTCAGTAACAAATCAATACCCCTTGCCGCTATTAAAGGACATGTTGGCGCAATTGGCAAAAGGCAAAATTTTTACAAAACTGGATGTCAGGGAAGCATACTACCGGGGACGAATGGAAAACGGCGTTTAACTGCCCGCTGGGGCAATACCAATACCGGGTCCTCCCATTCGGGATCGCAGGAGGGCCGGGCATTTTCATGAGGCTGATCAATGAAGTCTTGTATGAATTCTTATACAAAGGGGTGATTGTGTATTTGGATGATATCTTGATATTTTTGGATAACCTGGAAGAGCATGTACAATTAGTGAGAAAGGTATTGGAGAAATTATTGGAGGCTAAACTGTATGTCAAATTGGAGAAGTGTGAGTTTCATAAAGACAGCTTGGATTTCCTGGGATACAGGATTTCACACAGGGGAATCGAAATGGACCCCGCAAAAGTGCAGGCAGTATTGGAATGGGAACCCCCCCGTACCCGCAGACAACTCCAAGTGTTTCTCGGGTTTGCGGGGTTCTATAAGCAATTTATTCAAGGGTTCGTGCAGATCGCATTGCCCTTAACTGACTTGCTGAAAACGAAAGGCAAAGGAAAGGGAGAAAGGGGAAAAACGCCCAGCACAAAGATAGTTTGGACCCCTGAATGCCAGGAGGCGTTTGACAGACTGAAGGCTCTGTTCACTGAGGAGCCCATCCAAAAACATCCAGAAGTGGAGAAGCAATTCATAATCCACACTGATGCTTCCCATAACGCAATTGGGTCAATTCTACTATAATTCGATGACAACAAAAAATTGAGGCCATGTGCATACATTTCCAAAAAATTCAGTGAGACAGAAAAAAGATGGCATGTGTGGGAGAAGGAAGCATTCTCAGTCAGGCACGCTCTTGTAACATGGCGTCACCTTTTGGAGGGGGCATCCGTTCCATTCCAGGTATGGACGGATCACAAAAACTTAGAGGCGCTCAAATCTCCATGGAAATTAAATCCCAAACAATTACGTTGGGCTGAGTTTTTCAGCAGATTTAATTTCACGCTGCAATATTTCCCCGGGGGGGGAAATCTCCTGGCTGATGCCTTGTCACGCCTCCCCCAACACGACGGCAAAATTGAGGGAATAATTGAAACCCTAATACCCACACATGCACACACGCAAGCACACACGCAGATGCCGGTAGACGAACCGCAAAGACAAATTAGCCAGACGGACAGGCTAGAAGGCAATTTAGCAATCACACGAAGCAAAGCCAGAGAGTCAGAAGGAAACCCTTTTGACACTAAGTTACGGGAAGAAACACTAAAGGACACATGGTGGGAGGAGAACAAGCACACACTACAAGAAATCAATGGGCTATGGTGGAAAGAGGGAAAGGTATATGTCCCAGAAGGACTCAGAAAAGGAGTGCTAGAGAAAACCCACGACCACAAAACAGCGGGACACTTTGGGTTCGTGAAAACCATTCATGGTGTCAGGCTCAAGTTCTGATGGCCAACACTTCGCAAAGATGTGAAAGCGTATGTAGCCTCCTGCCAGGTATGCGCTACTGCAAAACGGCGGGTGGGGAAACCTACAGGGTTACTTCAGCCGGTAGCCAGCCCAACTCAACCATGGAAGCAAATCACTATGGACTTTATTGTGGATCTACCCATGAGCAATAAGAAAACGGCGATTTGGGTAGTCACAGACTTATTTTCTAAACAGGCACACTTCATTGCTTGTAATGGGATCCCAAATGCACCCAAATTGGCCAGGATGTTTATCCAGCACATCTACCGAGCTCACGGGACGCCCGAATGCATAATAAGCGACCGCGGCAGCACCTTCACTTGCAAATTCTGGAGAGCATTTTTAAAATTAATTGGCTCTGGACAGGGATTAAGTAGCGCGTTTCATCCGTGCACGGATGGTTCGTCTGAACGCCTTAACTCCATACTGGAGCAGTACTTGCGGTGTTACATTAGCTACCAACAAAACGATTGGGCTGAAATGTTACCATTTGTGGAGGTAGCTTATAATAATGCCATACACCAGAGTACGGGGTTCTTACCATTTAAAATAGCAACGGGTCAAGATTTCGTAACTATCCCCGAATTAGCACTGACCCAAACTGCAGATGCCGCTGACCCACTACGGGTGGACGAGTGGATCGCTAAGATAAGAAGCAACTGGCCAGTCATGGTGAAAACGCTTCAGGAAGCAAAAGCAAATTACAAGAAATTTGCAGACAGAAAACGATCAGCAGAGCGGGAGTTGAAAGTAGGGGACAAAGACTACCTCTCCACAAAAAACTTGCACACCACACAACCGTCTAGGAAGTTAGCCCCGAAATATATCGGTCCTTTTCCTATCATAGCCGTAATTAACCCAGTAACAGCCAAGTTGCAGCTCCCCAAGGCATTGAAAAAAGTACACCCCATGTTTCACATTAGTTTGTTCAAACAATATAACCCATCAGCACAGTGGCACCCTGAAGCGCCTGAGCCAGCCCCATTACTTGTCAATGGGGAACCACATTTCGAAATTGACAGAATCCTAGATTCCCGTAGACAGAAAGGGCAGCTGCAGTATCTAATCAAGTGGCAGCATTTACCGACTGGGCACAAACAATGGGTGGACGCAAGGCACACTCGCGCCCCAGCATTGATCAGGGACTTCCATAGGGACTTCCCAGATAAACCTCATTAAGAAGGGTAGTAGTAACAGAATAATTTGCTTTATCATTCCAGACCCATGAAAGCTCAAGATGAATGGTGTAAATACAGTTTAGAATCTTGGTATAACTCACTGGGAGAAGGGGTGGTGACTCTTGGGCGGGTAGCATGTCAGAGTTCTGGCAGACCTCTGCCATTAAGCTAGACAGCTCTGTGTACTAAGGGCAGCTTGAAACCGACGCGAGACAGGCAACGACGCCAAAAGAAGAACGACTCACAACGAGGTGTCAAGCTGAATTCTACAGTCCCGAGAACGACTGTCTGAGCACCCTGAAGCCTGGGTGTTACACGTGTCATCATCTAAGAACAATGGGGAGTAGAATGTTTAAATGTACTATGCCATGCTATGCCTGCTCATTCCAGTTTTTGTTTGTGCTAACCTTCATGCACCGGAATAAATCCTTTTACTTATAAGAAACCTTGCGTCTGTGGTTTACTCTAGAGAAAGGGATTTTGGGGCATCGGAGAGGAGCACCTTACAAATACAGATAGCAGTGTATTGAATTTGTGCTGAACTTCAACCATAGGTAGAACGCATACAACAAATGATAGCACAAAACCGGGCAACCTGAAAAGATACTGTCTATGAAGGTTCTCAGTCATCCAGGTAGAATTGTCTGTAGCTTGAATCATGTCAACTGGATTTCTATTTTCTCAGTGGAAACGTTTCGCTCCTTATCCAAGGAGCTTCTTCAGTCTGAGCAAAGTTAGTAAGGGAATCCTAAATATGTTTCTAGGTAGCTGTGTGACCTTACACCTGGGGCTAGGTCATGGTTATATTGAGATGTTATTTTAAGTCCTTTTATCATCTAAAGGAGGATCATTAAGATCACCATGCTGCTGTTGAGCTTGTGAAATGGTCTTAATCTTCCTAGGCACAGAAGACCTTCCTCCCCGCTTTGTCTTCTGTGCCTAGGAAGATTAAGACCATTTCACAAGCTCAACAGCAGCATGGTGATCTTAACGATCCTCCTTTAGATGATAAAAGGACTTAAAATAACATCTCAATATAACCATGACCTAGCCCCAGGTGTAAGGTCACACAGCTACCTAGAAACATATTTAGGATTCCCTTACTAACTTTGCTCAGACTGAAGAAGCTCCTTGGATAAGGAGCGAAACGTTTCCACTGAGAAAATAGAAATCCAGTTGACATGATTCAAGCTACAGACTGAAAAGATACTGTATGTCAGGCCCTAGTCAGATAGAAGCAGTGACAAATAGACATTGTGCTCTCTGCCAGGGTAGTTCTTTAAAATGGGATCAATGTATACCTTCTGAGATTCCCTAGAGAGAGAGCAACAAAGGAGCATATGGCTTAGGGATTCCACAGAGCCATCTCCACACGGGCATAAGCACTGCTGAACAGGGATGTTTTTATACTGTCTCCACAGAACTGCAGAGGCTAGAGCATCCGACCTGGCCAAGGTGAAAGCCCAACGAAATTTCAGAATCAGAATTAAACAGAGATAAGGTGATGGCACATGCCCATTTGAGAATACATAAACTGTAGGGTTGGATACTAGGCTTAAACTGATATGAAAATCAATATCCCAGATAGGTTATTTAAGATGACTCCTGGCATTTTCAAGCCCTAATAGACAGAGACTTTCCAAAGAGAGACCTAAGGACTGGAGTTTGCTATTAGCTTTTGTTAGCCTGGTTGATTTAAAATGGTGTCTGAGAACCAGTGGAGCCAGACCCACAGGGGGAAAAAAAATCAATTTCAGCCCAAATTTAAGGAGATAGAACCAGGCTCTGGCACCCACAGAAACCATACCTGTCTCTAACAGCATTCTTTTATTGAATTTTATTAAGTTTTACAATACATAATAAAAGTTAGAATAGAAAAAATAAATAGAAGCAGAAATACAAAATAAGAAAAAGATAAAGAAAAAGTGAAGTCAAGAAATAATAAGCAAAGAAAATATAGAAAATAGATGTCCTCCAATCTATCTTTGAACTTAAAGTACAATAATTGATTTTAAATGTTAGTCCTTCATACAGTATACAGGAATTTTTCTTTGTCATATGTCTTTTGATTTCTTTAATCCAATCTTCTAATCTTCATATAGGTTTCACTTTTCTTACTGTCTCCCAATAATCCATCTTTGGCTTCCACTCCTTGAAGTAGTAGTTAAATGTTGAATGTTCATTACTACATATTTATATCTTCAATAAAGTCCAATTAGTATAACAAATAAAAGCCTTATTTACTTCTAATAAACTACAATATATTCTATTCATATTATGACTCATAACCTAACATATTATGTAACTTAATACATAATTTAGCAATTCTTATAATGTTCATACATATATGTTTCTATAATTTAATTCTAATATATATATATCTCCATAAAAAAGGAATTCTTATATCTCAATTATCCATCTATAATTTCCATTCCTTGTAGTAGTGTCCATTTAAACTAAATGCATAATCTATCATATCACTTAACCTAATACCTAATATATCAATTCTTATAATATTCATACAATACATATTGATATATATCATCCTGTAGTAACCATCATTCTAATTCCATCTCATCTCATCATATCATTATCTTCTCATAAATATATCTCTAAGGAAAACAATATTCTATAATATCAACTTATATTTGTATTTAGCGTCTTACATTTAGAATATCACTTTTTATATATCCATACAATTTCTCATAACAATTCAAGTCCATATTTTCATTAGCCTTTATATCCATACAGTTTCTCATATCTTCTGTTTAGGTTATACCAAAATCACAATACACTATGGCAAATTCGCAATATACAGCCTGCTCTTTTCTATATCTCATATAGAATATCAGAGCAACCTTCTCTCCCTTTCCACGTATTTCACAACATCCATCCAACTGTACACCCATATTTTCACTCTGTCTCCACTGCCACAACATATCTATACCAAGATTATAGTGTATAGCCTTCAGAATGTTCTTCTGAACTAATATACTCAAAATTCCCTCCTTCTGTTTCTCCTGCACTTCAAAAACATTTTTCTTTTGTGTTTCCGTTTCCGTTCTCTGCTCTTTCTCTCTGTTTTGCAGAGTTACGAACAGCAATTCCAACGATCTTTGAATATTTGAAAGAGCCTCAGTAATCTCTCTTCTGAACTCCTGAGGTACTAATTGGAAAGCCATTTTTCCTGTGTCCTTCAAATTAAAATAACAACCCTTCTAGTCAAAACAATAGTCATGTAATCTATCCATGGAATACTACCAGCAGGATCTATTAAGCAAAACGTTGTTTTTCTTTTTTTTTTTTAAAGTTAAAAGAAAAAAGAGAGTTCCAATAATCCAAAATACAGGAGAGAATAATATTTTAAACAGTTTATAGAAGGAGAAATAAAAAATATATTCCAAGTGAAACAGAATCCAACCAGGGAGAATGTAGAAAAAGAAGAAAAGAAAAAAACATGTTACCCTGTGTTTTTGTTCTTCAAGCTGCAAGCTGCTTAATCCAAACAAAGAGTTTCTCAAAAAATGAATAGTCATTTAGTTTATCAAGCGAAGAATTACAGAGTCTCTTAAATCCCTCTAATACAAAAGAAAAGTAAAAAAAAAATGCAGACGTTTCATTATGTTGCAAATATAGAGTCCATCAAGCTTCCACCAGAATCAGTCAAAACAAAGAAAGCACAAAACCAGCCAACATTTTAAAACAAAGTCCAAAAAATAGATCTTAGATATCAAAAAAGTTCCTAATCTAAAAAAAATAATTTCCTAAAGTGATCTAAAAGCGGCTGTACGCTCTTGTGTCTCTTCAAAGAGACTTGTTTTCCCTGCGAGAGCAAGATATCTTCTCGGCCATTTCCCTTGCACTTACCTTGTTTTCTCCGTGGTGGAAACTACAGAGAAAAAACAAGGATAGGCAATTCCAATGGCCCCCCAAGTAATCTTCTGGTCTCCCCTTCTTCAGGGGAAAAAAAACTTCAGTGGTCCACAACTTCTGCAATCCACTGCAAGCAAGGAAAATTCAGCCAGTTCCCAGCACTCTGAGAAATTCGACTGGTCGAGCTGGCAGCCAAGCCTGGAGTCCTCTCTAACAGCATTCTTGATGCATCTTGGAACTGCAAGTATTGCTTTTATAAATTTGGACTGGACAGCTTCCAGGATATTAAACTTTGGAAAAATGCAAATTGGAACCCATAAAGAAGCTGAGAGATGACCTTAGCAAGAAAAACCTTGCAAGCTGCAGGAATAAAATGTGCCCCCTTTGAATAGATGAATGTTAAGACAACTGTGGAGCTACGTTGGGCCACACTTGCCTGATAAGAGAAATGTACACTCCAAGATAAGGAAGCCTGAAACTGCACCCCAAGATATTTATAAGTACATACCTGCTCTATTGGGGTCCCATTAATTTGCCATTAACGTAACCTACTATTGTGTCGTGCAAAGATTAGCACTTTAGGTTTTTGGTAATTTGCTACAAGTTGTTCTTTTAGGCGTAAGGAAGCCAATGCCCTTCTCATTCCTACCTGGGAGAGTGACAAAATTACATCGTCTGCATATATCAAGGCTGGAATTTCATGATCTGCTAACATTGGAAAGTGATGATTAGAAGATGAGAGAGCCTGAATTATTAAACTGATGTACAAATTAAAAAGTAAGAAGGCTAGAATACAGCCTTGCCTTACCTCTCTTTTGGGGGAAACAGCACCAGATAGGTGCCCCCAAGGGGAACATCTAACTCTCAATGAGGTGTTAGAATAAAAAGTCTGGATCAGAAGGAGCAATCTTTTATCCATCGAGGATCCCTGAAGTTTTTGCCACAGCCTCTCCCTTGGAATCAGATCAAACGCTGATTTGAAATCCACAAAGGCTGCAAAAAGGTTGCCTTTAGGCAGTGAGGTGTATTTTTCAGCTAAATTGTACAATGAGATCTTTAGCCTCAGCTATAGACACAGGAGGCCATTCAGGAGAAGTCACCGCTGGGTGGGGAACCACCACTCGATTATTTAATCAGAAAGAGATTTCCTGATACCCCTTCTCCTTGCTTCCAAAATGGATAAGAACAGAGTTGCAATGACTTCTTTTAATGCCCTTACCTGTTTTAAAGCCAAATTACCAATTATTAGATTCCACTTCTCAATTGGTGAATCCATTTTCCCGACATTTACCTATAAAAGGCAATAAAATGTTTTAACACCTGAGAAATCTTTAATGTATTTCCTTATCATTACTTAAAAGAACTGATCACTGAATTTTGGTAATTAGCCCTTCTGCTAATGTCATGAAGTATCTCTCAGCAAGGTGCTAGCTGAGTGCTTCTGTGCAGGGCAAAGATGGCAACAGTGGGGCAAAGATGGCAACAGTGGGTGCTCCTGTCAGTGTGAAAATGTTTGGCTGGATGTTTGTCTGTATGGAAGTGCCCTAAGACTAACTGAAGACAATGAGGATGTGCCTTTCCCGAGGGAATGTGCAAATAAACAGTCTCAGAAAATGTATGGTGGTGCACGATGAGTGACTGATCAAAATGAGACCTTGGGATGGTCCTGGATACCTCAGTACCAATGTCAGCTCAGAATGTGGATGCATGAAAAAAGGCAAAACGTCATAATGAGAATAATTAGGAAAAGTACAGACAATAATATCATATATAAATCCATGGTGCAAAAAATCAGCTTATTTGTGCAGTTCTGCTTATTGCATTTTAGAAAGTATATTATAGATTTGGATAAGATATAGAGATGATAAATTGTGGAGTCCTTGGTGCTCTCTGGGCTGGGTTGTTTGCCTGTAGGCATTTCATTCGCGAGTGAGTGTAGGGTTTGCTGCCTGTTTATATATAGTAGCTTGCCCTGCCAGTTTTGGTGGGGGTGTGGTTTCCTCCTTGGTGGTACCTTGATTAGATGATAAATCACCAAAACAATAAAGAGGCTGGAGCAATATCCCCCAGTAAAGAGAGGGGCATTTAGCTTAGGTAAAAAGCAAGTAAGGGAAACATGATGACAGTGCATACATTGTTTTGTAGAGAAAGACCAGAAGCAGGTGAAACTAAATGGTGGGGAAATATAAAATAAAAGGAACTTCTTCTTCATCTAGCATATAATAAACTGGGGAAAGGGCTACAGATATAGTTACCAGCTTGGTTGCCTTTAGAGGTGATTAATCAAATTAATGAATGGCCATGTTATTAATGGCTACTAATGATGATGGATATATACAGTATTACATCCATCAATGGAACTGGTAAGCCTTTCAATTCTTAGTTATTGGAAAACATGAACAGGAAGATGCTATTTCCTTTATATTCTTATGGCCTTCTGACTGATACGTAGACTGCTGTAGTGGAAAGGCTGGTAGCCTGATCCAATAAGGCCATTCTTATGTTTTTATATGTGGGATATATATTGGCCAAACTAACCTGTGAACACTGTTAAAACAGAAGTTTTTGAAACAGTTGTAGAACTTTTTTAAACTACAGAAGTATTTAATTGCTTAGTTTTTCACAAAGTAATTATGGCTGCTTCTCAAAGTGTAACTGGCAGACAGACAAGTTAAGGCAAACTAAAATAGAATCTTAACCATTGATACGCATTTTGGAATATAAGTGTAATGAAACAGTCAAACCTATATATCCACTCTGAACGAATTCCTGCTGAGAATTTACCCATAGTCCATGCTCAGGGATGGTACAGTTCAGCAATATCTGAATGATACAACATTACCTGCCCTTATACAAGAATTTACTAAAGAGATCTACTATAGGAGGTAGATGTCAGAAGGTTAGACTTCTACAAATGTGGCTACTCTTATGAAACAAGAAGTAGTTAATACCAACCCCAAAATGTTACCCAAACTTACTGCTGTTGATAGTCGAGATGCCAAAGTCATTTCCAGATTACCCTTCAAACCAAGTAACGCAGGAACCAAGATGAAAACTTCAGTAATGTTTCGGAACACCTCCCAATGCTATTTAACAATAATAAACATTGTTATTTATTGTTATTTGTGGGACCTACATTGCCCAAGCTAAGCCGTAACACTGTTAAACTTTTTTTAACAACAGAAGTATTTATTTAATGGTTTAGCTGCTCACAAAGTATTATGACTTTTTATTTCTCAAACTCTCAACTGGTGGACAGATAAATTAAAAAAAGCTAAAGTAGAATCTTATACCATTGATACTCATTCTAAAGTATACATATAATGAAATAACCAACCTATTTTTACTCCAGTGTTGGATTCGTACTGCCATACAATCCAAAACCACTTGGGTTTGGTAACTGGGATTTAAAGGGGAACTGGAGTTATTTATTTATACCTTAGTTCTGGGGAGGAATATCTCCTGTTCTGCCCCATCCAGACTCTGGGTGAAGGGGGGACCAGCTCCCTATTCTAGAACAGGTGGTAGCAGCGTAACTACCTACCTAGATGGAACTCTTTCACACAGAGAAAAAGCTACATCAAGACTGGAACTGGAACTCATGGGGGAGGGGGGGAGATTCCAGGAAGGGATCTGGCAGGTTTTGTTACAAATCTGTGACAGACACGCTTGGTTAACCAGACAAGAAAGCTTTTTATTGGCAGCATCTCAAAAAGACAGAAATGAATATGAGTAGGCACGGCTCTGCAGCCATTTCCTGCAATATTTGTTGCATGTTTATGCTCCTACCTTAGAACAACCTGGCATATATTTACAATAAGTGCAAGTCTGAAGAAAGAAATTAGAAGACTGGATAATTAGAGCAACAAGTAGTGGACCCACTTCTGTTAATGAGAAAAGATGAAGATTTATCAGATCAAAAAAAGGAAAAAAAAGAAAACAGGCAATACAACAAAAACGGAAAGAGGGAGCCATTCCACATAAGAGGCAAGCAAGCAAGCCCAGGGTCAAGAGTGGCAACTAGAAGTGGCACAGAAAATATGATGTACCTCTGGAATTCAGAAACGATTTCAGGCCCTTACAAAAGAAATAACTGAGCCTTCAGGGAAAGAAAAGGAGACCCTAATGAACAGGACACAAGATAATGATTCCCTGAAGGGCAGAAGGAATTTCTTCTTGGACCCTGCAAGAAGACAAACATATGAGTATTCTGGAAGTTAGTGGGTCAATGCAAAACAAATCTGTGCCAACCAAACCCATCAGCTCAAAGAAGTATGCTGTCTACTAGGAATGCGACAGAACAGCTTCTACGTTTTACAGTTCCATTGACAATTATCACTTTCTATGATATAATATAGAATAGCTACAACTGCAGCTGTTCCTATCCAAGGAAAATCATTTGACAATACTGTTAGGCCAGTGTTTCTCAACCTTGGCTACTTTAAGATGTGTGGACTTCAACTCCCAGAATTCCCCAGCCAGCAAGGCTGGCTGGGGAATTCTGGGAGTTGAAGTCCACACATCTTAAAGTAGCCAAGGTTGAGAAACACTGTTAGGCACTTGTATTAAAATAGGTGGAGAATTAATAAAAACAATACTGATACTGTTAGTATCTACTATTGCCTGCCCAACCAAAGATAATATGTGGATGATGCTTTCTAAAAGCAATTTGAGTATTTTTTTTTCCTAACAGACATGAAATGATGATGAGGGGACTTCAACTCTGTCAAGCATGGTACTTCCAGGAAATTCCTGTTTGTCTTGTGGATAACTTTCTCCTCCAGATGATGAAGGAAGGCACAATATCAGCTATTCTTGACTTGATATGAACTAACAGAGAAGAATTAGTCAAGGAAATGGGAGCAAGAGGAATATTGCTGGAAAGTGATACTGTAATGCTAGAATTCTTGATTTCATGGGAAACTAAAGCTGAGTGTAGTTATATTGATATCTTGGACTTCTCCGGTTTTAATAAACTCAAAGCAATGAGAATTCTATGGCAGGGGAAATCAATATGAAAAGGAGCTCAAGATGGGTAAGATTTTCTAAAAAGGGAGATATTAAAATAACAACTGCAAACCACTCCAGTGACAATAAAGCATGGAGGAAAGCAGAAGAAGCCAAATATGGCTACCCAAAGAGCTTAATGTAGCCATACTAAAATCTGAAAATAAATGAAAGACGGACAGTTCGACAGGAAAGCTAAAACTCAGAATTAACTAAGATCGGTGAAGGATGTTAAGAACAACAGCAAATACTTGTTGGGATATGTGCAGAATAAAAGAGGAAAAAATCAGTAAACCGGTGAAGATGGCAAAAATCAAAGAAAAGGCAGCTACTTGGACCAAACATCTCTAACATGTTCCACTAAGTAATGGTGAAGAGCAGAATAAACTGCATTCTGGAATACTAAAAATACTTGCTAGTGGCCTGACTGAACTTTTATATATTATCTTTGAGAAAATCTGGAGACAGGTGAAGTTCCAGATCCCTAGAGAAAAGTAAACAGTGTCTGTATTTTTAAAAAAGAAGAAAAGGTAACTATAGACCAGCCAGTCTGACATTACTATTTAGGAAAATTGTAGAGCTAACTGAATAATGCTGAACAGAAACCACACTTTAAAATAATCCAGACAAACTGAACAGGCTGTTAGACGGCTTGTCAAAGCTGAAACAAACCAGGTTTGGAGAAGGACAACAAAGATCATTAAGGAATTAGGAACTAACTCCTATGAAGGCAGACAGCAAATAGGGAATGCTCAGTTTTGCAACGAAAAGAATGAGGGAAGTTATGATAGCAACTTCCACACCTAACAGGATGTCACACAAAAGACCCATTCTGCACTGTTAGCGATTAAGAAACATGAAATAATGGATTTCATTATTATAGGTTATAGGAAAGCACATTCTAATTTAAATGTTAGGGAAATATCTTGTAATAAAAACATTTTTACTGTGAAATTGTTTATCAAGAAAGGAGATGAGTCCTCTTCACAGGGTGGGTTCAAGCAGAGGCTAGACAGCCATCTGTGTGGGATGCTGTAGCTTAGATATCTGTACTGAACAGGGATTGGACACAACAGTCAAAACAGACCCTCCCAATGCTATAATTCTATGAATCTCTCACCCACCCTCTGTACAGAGTTCTGGATAAACATTAAAATGCCCAGAATCTACCCAAAACATGGAGAGATTCAAAAATCTATACTGCTACTGAAACTAGGGATGTGTGAAAGTAGAAGAGTAGATGGCAGACAAAAACAGATGTGGCCACTTAAAAAAAAAAAACATCACCCCATCCTGGAAATACTTACATAATCATAAATAAATAAAGCGCTCCTCATCCTTAGTATTTTTAAAAAATGCCAAATGCCACCATTAAATCCATCAAGAATCATCTTTGGGTTTTTTCTGAATGGACAGCTCTTAGTTTTCCTGAATGGATGGCTCTTAGTTCTACCAATTGGACCGGGTGGATCCTTAAGTCACAGTAATAAACTTAGGAGAAGACAGGTCTTTTCTTACTATCACCCTATGTGCCCTTAAACTCCAGAGATTTTGAATGCAGTCAATATCAATTGCTTTAAAAAATGGAACATAGAGTTAGATTCTGCCCAGTGTACTGCTATTCCATAGATTTCTTTTTCTTCAGGAGGGAAAAAAGCAGAAATTGTGGGGAACCAGGGAAAGGTTATAAATATGACAATATCCAAAAGCCTAGCCTAGAAGCATCCCTCATGTTTACAGTACTATATTATAGGCAAATACGCACCTGAACAATATCTAGAACCATCCCAGCAGACACTGTTCCAAATCCTGCTAGCAAGAATGGTACAAGTATCTGTAATGCCATAATGCTACTAGATTCCTTGGGCTGTTTTCTATTTCCTTCCACAATGGGAGTGACTTCATCACTGTCACCAGATAAATTGTTGTCCTGCAGCATAGCATCCATTTCTGATGTGTCAGTTCCATCTGAATAATTGTAACTTGCAAAGTTGTCATACTTTGGGCTACAGCTTGACGAATTAAGTCCATTACTGCCATGATAAGCTGATTCTGAAAAGTGATGATAATCCATGTGTTGATCAGTCCTAACACTGAAACTATGTCCTGATGGCTGCAATCCATCTTGCCAGAGACCATTTATTTTCTTATGTCTCTCTTCTTGGGTTTTGTGATAAACAATTGGAACCATACTCAACAGCAAGTTCAAGAATTTGTCAGACTGAATTTTATTTAGATTTATAGTCCAATTTACAAGCACTTCTCCATGATAGGTTTTATCATTTCTTTTCTTGCTGACAGATCTTCCTTTACAATTAGTCATACTGTTTTGGAAATATTGTTTTGATAATCACTTCAGCTTTCAAGAAATTGTATTGTTATACAGGAATTTTGATCTGCTATTTAGCTGACTGCTTTTTTGTTCTTTTCACCACTTTTTGGTCTTGAACAATTCCATAACCCAGCTTGGATCTGAAAAAAAAAGCAAAAATTAATTAATTTTTCTACTTCCCAAACTTGATAGTTTGTTTTGAGTGGTTTATAATATTCTTTGCATTCTAACAATATTTTCACCAAATCAATCCCATGTTAGTTTAATGTAAGGGCAAAGGAAAGAAGAAATGGGTAGATTTGGAGATGATAGAGAAGAATCAGCTTATTTCAGATCATACCCTTCTGAAGCAAAATCCTACTTCCTTTTGCAGAGAAACTCTGTAATTAGGCTAGCAAAATAAATGTAAATCTACCTAAATCTATTAAAATTAATAGTCTTCTTCCATCTCTCCAGTCACAATAAAGGATCAACTCTGCAGCCTATCATGTCACAATAACACCACCCCAAAAAATCCTGCTAAGGGACACACAAATCAGATATACAGCACAGGACAATCACACTGAGCCTCCAGGACTGTTTCAAGTTATAAAATAATTTTGGCAAGCACAGTGTTTTGTAAGGCAAGGAACCACAGCTCTGAGATCACATTTTTTAAAGATCAAAATGCAACATCTTTTGCCAATGCACCAAGTACTGGAAAACCCTCCTGACAAATGTATGAGATTATACTAAGACTTTAAATTTGATTACTGATTGTGATTTAAAAAGTCAATGAATGAGAAAAATAACCAAGCAGAGACCAAATATTTCTTTTTATTTTCTTTGAAGGCCTTCCAACTTCACTTCAGCGATTTAAATGGTAATATTTTTTCACAGCATCCTCTGCATTGTTAATTAAAAACTAAAAGTTACTGGTTGAAGAACTTTTGTTAATGCTTAATTCATTTTATAAGCTGAATTATGCAGTCAGAACTAAGCAATGTTTAATTACCAATCGAAGAGAAAGCTCAGAGAGCACCAAGGACTCCACAATGTGGTGGAATTAAGTGGAAATCAGGCAACTGTATATAGGATTTAATTACTCCTCATTTGTTACCTTATAAATTGTTGCTTTTTTGATGCCTATTTTTAAGATATGAACAGAAAAAGGTAGCATGATTATGAAACCATGGTAGGGTGTTATTATGTTCAATTCCTGTATTTAAAATTGATTGCTATGCAAGTCAAAAGATTATTACTAAAATACAGAAATGAAAGAAGTTAAAAGTCTTTTTACAGTTCTATGGATTTATTTGAAAAACAAAGAATACAGTACCATCTTGGATATGCTTGCTACATATAATGAGGAAGATCATCCTTTTGCATCATTCATAGTTTTGGAGTAAAATTATTTTCTTTAATTATATACAAACTTACATAATGTTACATAGAGACGTGTCCTATAATATTGCACTGATTTACTAATGCTGACTTCTAAACAAATTTCCTAAGAACTTCTATAAAATAAACTATGACTAATAACAGAAGGATGTAACCTTGTAGAACTATTTTAAAAAATGTATCAACTGGGCAAAAAGAGTATACAAACATTTAAGTTCCCTAGGACTCATAATCAGCCCAGCCAGTAAAAAAAATGGGGGAAAGAAGCAATAAAAGAACAAATATTAGGCAACATTTGTGGCAGTTTAGACTCACTCTTGTAGGGCTTTTGAAGCATCCATGCTTTTTATCATTTCTAAGTACACTATATTTCACCTTAATTAATTCCTGCCAGGTTTTCATCTGAATAGTAATCCTGTTAATTCTTCACTCTTCCTGCCAAATTGGATTACTGATAATTACATTGTCTGCATTAAGTATGCCTCATGGCTCAGACCTTAAACTATTTTGATTAGCCATATTAACAGTCTGCTCATCCATTTACTAGATTAGCAAATAAGTACATCCTATGAGCATAATGGTTTTAGTTTTGTATAGTGTTCCAGATGCTTTATAGAAAATTCATAATGCCAGGCTTTTCAGCAAAATTACTTGCTAAAATGTTCAGGAATAGGCAGACCTATCTATAAGGCAAATAATCTTGCTTTGATTTGCTAAATTACTTCTTGTTCTTTACAGTACATTTGACAGTACATTTTATTTTACAGTAGTAGCCTTTCATTACTTGATGATAAAGTTAATTACACAGCAAATTAAATCATGGGGGGACGGGTGGGCAGAATGAGACTGAGTTTGCACACTGATCTAAAGAACTGCACCAATTTTATGAACAGAGCTACTGGCCACATGACTTCCACCTAGCATTTTTATATTACCAATGTCTAAGTTGACTATATCTGCTTAATAGCTCTATATATTAAACATAATCCTTATTTCTTTCCAGATGTTCATGAACTTCAGCTCCCTGCTCACATTGGCCAAAAGGAATCCTAGAATTTAGACAGCAATATTTGAAGGGCCTCTGCTCTAAAATACCAATTCAAATGTCAAATCAAACCACAGTTTTGAATCCAATGTTGACATTTTCAACTGCACAAATAAATCATGGGATGGAGTGAATGGTCCACCTATACTTCCCATCTACTGAACAAATCATGCTGACTGTTTGTTATAGATTTCCAATGTATTCACTACGTAAATTCTGATGATGCAGCAGCCCTGGGGAGGAGCAAAAATAGTACCTATGGCTTGTAAATTCAGGTATCTTAGCACTAAACACAGTTTAAGGCTGCTTTAAAGATGGCTTATTTTGGTTTACCAGACAACAGGAAACTACAGTCGGTCAAGACATTATACCAAAACACAGTTATGTATCAGCAGGTTGTGGGAATTTCAACATCTGCAGAACAGCCACATATATTCAGCACCAAAACCTAAAGTGGAATTCCCCAAACAGTGCAAAGGGTACAAAGCATTTCAGCATACAGGGGAAATAGAAACTAAGATTAGGGATGAGATGCAATATTCTGTTAAGAAAGCCAGAACCCTGAACAAAAGCACTGGTAAAAAGCAAGAGTTCAACTAACACCTGACAAATAGCCAACACACAAAACTTTATCCAGGTTTGTTTTCTTTAATGATCTGGCAGCTCATGGCAAATAAGCTGTCTGACATATTTGCCTCAAGCAGAAGTTGTTTTCACAGGTCTTCACAAGCATTTTAAATGTAGGTTGGGCATGATAATCATTTTGGCAGAGGCAAATTAAAAAAATGCCACAAGGCCACTTATGGTCATTACTTCAGCTTATTCCCTAAAACAGGTTTGGGAAGTCATTTTTCATCAATAGAAGTTCGCTCCTTAGAGCAGTGTTTCTCAACCTTGGCAACTTGAAGACGTATAGACTTCAACTCCCAGAATTCCCCAGCCAGTATGGCTGGCTAGAAAATTCTGGGAGTTGAAGTCTACACGTCTTCAAGTTGCCAAGGTTGAGAAACACTGCGTTAGAGAAAGCATCTTGGGATCTGCAAGTCATAACCAGGACCACAGCATCCTATATTCATCCTTTTTCTCTTTTTAGATTTAGCTCTTCTTTCCAAAGCTTCCTTCCCCCAGCCCCCGTCCCCCAAAATAGGCAGCAATAATAGAAGCTTCCTAAGTAGGAACTGTAATGGGCTCATGGGCATGGAGGCATCCTTGAAATGATCAGATTTAGGTAAAAGAGGCAGAGTTGCTGTGGGTTTCCTGAGGCCCATAGCATATAGATTCCTGATTTTTGGACCAAAGACTTTAAACTTGATAACCTTGATGTAAAATAAAAGGCAACTCAACTGTTTACAACAAGGATAGCCAAATCTATTAGTGTAGGACAAGGGTCGGAAATGGCGGCTCGCGAGCCAGATCTGGCTCTTTGGCCCCTCGGCTCTGGCTCTCTCTCTCTGTCTGCCGCCCGACATCCGGAAAGCCGGTCTCCGGAAGCAGAGCGAACCCTGGGGAAGAAACAGACGCTGATTGGTGGAGGCTCAGAAGGAAGGACGCCTCCACCAATCAGCGCGCGCCAAAGGGGAGCAGAGAGGCGGGCTGAACAAGGTGAAGCCCGATTGGCCCTGCTACCCAGAGGCGCGAAAAAAGACCGGCGCGGGGCCTTGCTTAGCTGCGCGCGGAAGCGCTCCAAAAAGACCGGCGCGGGGCCTTGCTCAGCTGCGCGCGGAAGCGCTCCAAAAAGACCGGCGCGGGGCCTTGCTCAGCTGCGCTGGGCTGTGAAGCTGGACGAGCCGCCAGACCTGGAGCGCTTCCGCGCGCAGCTGAGCGAGGCCCCGCGCCGGTCTTTTTGGAGCGCTTCCGCGCACAGCTGAGCGAGGCCCCGAGCCGGTCTTTTTGGAGCGCTTCCGCGCGCAGCTGAGCGAGGCCCCGCGCCGGTCTTTTTGGAGCGCATTTCCACAGCCCAGCGCTCAGCTGCGCGTGGAAGCGCTCCAAAAAGACCGGCTCGGGGCCTCGCTCAGCTGCGCGCGAAAGCGCTCCAAAAAGACCGGCGCGGGGCCTCGCTCAGCTGCGCGCGGAAGCGCTCCAGGTCCGGCGGCTCGTCCAGCTTCACAGCCCAGCGCCAGCGCCAACCGCACTCCCTTCCGCGCGATTGGCTCCTGCCCGCAAACCCCGCCCCCTTCCACGCGATTGGCCCCGCCCGCAAACCCCGCCCCCTTCCACGCGATTGGCCCCCGCCCGCAAACCCCGCCCCCTTCCACGCGATTGGCCCCCGCCCGCAAACCCCGCCCCCTGGCTCTCGAGCATTTCAAAATGTGCACGAGCATGCCAAAATGGCTCCCGGCATAAAACGTTTGCCAACCCCTGGTGTAGGATAAGCTGCTAACTCCCTAGAAAAATTAGATTTTTTCCCCTTAATATCCAGGAGATATTAAAATATGTTTAATATCAGTACTGGTTATAACCAAAAGCAGCAACAGGATTTCCTTAACTTTTCAATTGTTTTCAAGATGGTTGAAGAATCTTTTCTTATGAAAGGCTATAAAAGTCTGCCAGGGGTAGGACTGTAGCTGAGGTGCATAATATCGGATACAATGGTAAACAGACCCAGGCCCAAAAAGTAATTGCAGCTTACAACTCTGATAGATTACACCTATGCTCTGTGCCATTCTATTCTCACTCTCCCTCAACAGCAAAGTGCAACCACAAACTGCAGATTCCCATGCCAGTTCCATACTATTAAAGGCAATTGTTTTTAAAAACCTGTGCTAAATGATAGTGCCAAAGATCAGATACCTACACAACTGAAAACCAATAAAATTAAGCTTTCCTATGTTTTCATAATTTTGAAGGCCTCTCTCCACCAAATAAAGTATAAAACTAACATGTTTCATAAGCCTTCTTAATGCCAAGGAAGTACTTGAAGTACTCACATCTGCCCCGAAATGTAAAACAGAGATTTCTTAGAAATCCAAAACATTCAAGAGCCTTTTGTACAATATTATCCATTGATACAATCAGTACACATTTTAATCAAGCCCTGATTACCTGTCTGTGCTTTAGATTACATTCCCAAAATATTGTGGTCTCATTCACTGCCCCATTTCTAATTCATTCTAATTCTCCTCCCTGCAGTTTTGTGTGATATTACTGAAATAGCAGTATATTCCCATATGGACTTGTTCAAATAACATAATGGGATAGCTCATGACCACAGTGCATCTTGTTAGGGCTGTGCTCACAGGACAAACTAAATTTGGAAGTTTCTATGTGTTGTGAAAACACAGAATGGCTGTTCTTGTTTGCAAGAACTGGATCTGCATCACAGAAGAAATTCATGCATGCCTTTATACCTTGCTTAAAGGGCCATGCAAAATGGCAATAAGATGGCAATATACTTAGCTCCATTAACTAATTATAGTGTCTTAGAGCAGCATTCTGGCTGGGGAATTCTGGGAGTTGAAGTTCATATACTTAAAGCTGCTGAGGTTCAGAAACACTACTTTAGAGTGTCACAAGAACACAACATAGTCTTCATACTGTATTTCTGAGGTTGTAGTTATTCATATCTGGAACAATTTTTTAAAGAATAATGCCTAATGAAAATTAGCATTTAGTAACTTAAAGAAACCTTAAATTTTCGCTTTTATATGTTTTATCTCTCTTAAGTTCATATACTTAAAGCTGCTGAGGTTCAGAAACACTACTTTAGAGTGTCACAAGAACACAACATAGTCTTCATACTGTATTTCTGAGGTTGTAGTTATTCATATCTGGAACAATTTTTTAAAGAATAATGCCTAATGAAAATTAGCATTTAGTAACTTAAAGAAACCTTAAATTTTCGCTTTTATATGTTTTATCTCTCTGGCTTTAAGCTTTTTTAACTGAACCATTACAACCATTTATATTCGATTTCAACCCAAATTATTCAGAAATAAACTTGGTTAAAGTTTCTTCCCTTGTCTCTGATACCCATTGTTCAATGATTAACAACAGACAACATGCCAGAGCTGTTGGGTGGAAAATCTTGAATTTTCAATTGCAAATGTTTGTGGTGTAGAATTGCCAGTTTTGTGACAAATTCTGGTGACCAGATTAAAACCAGACAGATATAATTCCTGAGTATCTATGGCAGGGGTCCGGCCCGTTTGCCGTATAAGGCCCGCGAAAGCAATTGGTCTGGCCCGTGGCGGTGGACGCGGTGGGGGCGTGGTGGTCATGGTGGCGGCGGGCGCGGTGGCAGCGGGCCCAGCAGCGGGGGCGTGGTGGGGGCAGGTACGGTGGCAGCGGGTGCAGCAGCGGGTGCAGCAGTGGGGGCGTGGCAGCAGCAGGTGTGGCAGCCCCCCAGTGTGCACAATTGGCTCCCACCCGCAAACGCCGCCCCTTCCGCATGATTGGCTCCCGCCCGCAAACCCCGCCTCTTCCACATGATTGGCTCCTGCCCTCAAACCCCGCCCCCTTCTGCGATTGGCTCCTGCCTGCAAACTCCACCCCCTTCTGCGCAATTGGCTCCTGCCCACAAACCCTGCCCCCCAGCCCTCGAATGATGTTATAAATATCAAAATGGCCCTTGGCAGAAAAAAGGTTCCCCACCCCTGACCTATGGAATAGAAGCCATCTGCTCTTCACCTATTTGAGGCTGATATCTTGTAGTTCCATACACTCACATCAGTTAGGAAGGGCACAGCCCCCAGATATTTAACCTTCAAGTAAAAACTGAAAGTAAAAGTACACAGAAAATTATCACACTACTTCTTTCTGCTGTTTCTAACAAAAAGTACTAAATTTAAAAGTAGGGGGTGAACTTCCGCAAGTTATATGCATGGCCATGAATTGTGCAACTGCCAACAACCTTTTAAAGAGCTCTCTACTGAACTTCCTTGAATCAGCCAAGTTCACCTCCACGAGCTTTCCCTCTCCAACTCCTAATAGCAAAAATTACAAAGGAATCACATATCCGTAGCGTAACCGCACAATAATCCACTATGACTAATGTCATTAAGATACCCAGGCTGAATTGTAGAACTTCCTCCTTTGCGCAAACAAAGCCCCGAACTGGGAAGAAAGGGAAACGGGTGGATTGGGGGGACACCCACAGAGTAACACTCTTGAAGGGCGGAGATGACCTACTTTTTAGGATCCAGCAGAAAGCCACTCGGAGTGTTATGCAAGAGCATGGGGCTACCCACCCAAGCCCTGTGGAAGGGAGGTCTGAGTGCATCTGCCATCCGTGGGAATTGAGGAAGGGAGGGAGGATGGCTGAAAGCTGCCACCTTTTCATTTCTCAGGTAGGCGGGGAGCGCTGGAAGGAAGGGGGCTCCCAAGACGGAGAACGAGGAAAGCCCCGGTCCCGGGTGGCGGAAGGCAGGTTTGCTCCCAGCAAAGAGCAACGCCACTCCTTTACTTTCCTTCTGGGACCCCCCTCCGCGGGCCAGGGAATCCCCTCCTCAGGCTCCCGCCTCCGCGCCCATCTCCAGCCGCCTGCCGCGGTCCCAATCCTACCTGGCTAGGGGCGGAAGGGCTGGCCCCAGCCTCTCGCAGCAGCAGCCGCCGCCGCTCGCCATCCTCCGTGGGGCGCAGCCTAAGGCGGCTGCCGGCTCTTCACAGGAAGAAGGAACCTGCCCGGCGGCCGCGGAGGCGCTGACAGCTCCTCGGGGCCTCTACCCCCACTGAGCAGGCGCGGCCAAAGTCGGCGGGGGCGAGGGGCGTGTCTAGCCGGGAGCCCCCGGCCCGGGTGATGTGGCCCGCGCGTGCTGGCGATGCCGCCTCCGAGGACCAGCCGCCCCGCCTGGCGCGCGCGGGGAGCAGAAAAGGGCGACAACGCGTCCTCGGTCCGGCCAGCTGGCCGCTTTCCCACGCGGTCGTGACGGGATCCCGAGTAGGAGGCGGGGTGGAGAGCCACTTGGTCGACCAACCTTCCCCAAACCCGGGGCCCTCCAAACCAGTTGGACTGCAGCACCCATAATCCCCAGCCAGCGTGGCCTTTGAAGCCGAACCTATCTGGAGGAACTCAAGGAGGGGCTTCGAGGGTGTGGGTGACACGCTGCCTTCGTTTGAATGAGCATAAGGCATGGAGGGCACGCGATATTGTACCGGAAAGGGGGTTTGGAGGGAGCAAGCCAGCATGATGGCCTCCCGCAGCAAATTGGAGATAAAACGGCAGTGGGGGACACAAAATACATAGCACAAAATGCAGTAATTATAATCTTTCGGTTTGTTGACTAGCCACAGAGAGATAAAACCAAGCCCAGGTAATGGTTAACAATGGCAAGATTCAGCACAGCTCAGATCAAGCCTCAGATGCAAGATAGTTTGTAATCTGCTTTCTCTAATGTGTTTTTCGTTCTTGGAAGAACAAGTGGGAGGAGCATGGCTTAACGAGTGCAAAATAAAATCAGTGATGAGCAATTCTTTCCTCTCAAAAAATGGGTAAAAAATATCTGAGAATGTTGATCCTCGCCCCAATAACAAATAGGAGAGACAAAACTGAAGATGCCATGATGCCATCCTCATTATGCCCTTAGATCAACCTCGTCTGTTTCTTTTCCACAAGACTATCCAAGGCATATCAAGTGAGTAGCAATAACTATGCAAAACAGTAATACGAACCACAAGATAACCATAACATTTTCAAGAAATAAAGACTTCTTTCAGTTCTTGGGTCAAGGCAGTTGTAAGCAGCTGTAGCAAGGGCAAAGAAGATAAGATAGCAGAAATACACTTTAATCTCATTCTTTCTCTCCTTTTAAGCAGGCCCATCGACTGAAGCAAATGAATTGCTTCACAGTGGTAGCAACCTCTGCTCCTCTCCAGTCAAACAATTTTCAGCACAATATAAGCTTCATTATAGAAAGCTAGAAGCCATATTGGCCATTAAAAAAGTTCCAGAACACATATTAGAACAATACTTTTATTAAGCCAATTGAAGATCACAAAAGTGATAAAAGCTTTCAAGTACTCCATAATTCTTTATCAGATAAGATGATAAAAGTGGAAGGAAAGGGGAAAAGGGGGGTGAATAAATAATAGGGCTGTGCAATATCATACCCTTGATTTGAGCCAAAAGGCCAAGAAGTGATACTGTGCAATATCAGTTTTGAATGTAACGTGATCAAATTGATCAACTTTCCAAATTAAATCAGTTTGGATTGAATTATTTGATCAAATGCCTCCAAATTGAATTCTCTACTCTTTGGAGAAAGTTCTATCAAATAAGATTGGACTTCTGAGTTTAATAGATAGTAGATTGGGATGCACAAGATTATATTCTCACATATAAAGAAATTGCGTCGGAGCCAGCTGCTGACGCAAGGCATTGTGGGACATGTAGTCCAGAAACCAGAGAAGAGTTGGTTCCCTTACCCCCTTCCTTGAAGCGCGGTTTAAAGAAATTGTATAACGATGTATATGTATAACGATGTATATAAGCTGCCTAGAGTCCCGTTACGGAGGGGATAGGCGGGGTATAAATACAATAATAAATAATAAATAAATAAATAAATAAATATAAAGAATTTGGCTGCAGATTCAACTGCTATGGTGTTTTGCAAGAAATAGCATTAATTTAAAAGAAAAAAACCAAAGTTATATAGGCTGCTTTTTGCAAAAATCTTCCTAACCCGTAACGCACAAAAATATAAGCGTTTGCAGGGACTGAGAAAGACCCTGTTGTTCTGTTGTTTGTTCTAATAGGATTCATCATAATCCAAATGTGTACATCGTAAGACATACAGAGAGTGGTATAATAACACAAGTGATGTGGACTGGACTTTGTAATATGGAGGTGTCACTTCTCATTGTCACCTCTTAAATTATCCAATTGCTTTTCCTGATCTCAAGGTGCACTTCTTGATTAAAATATATGTAACAATCAGAAGCATAGAGCAAATTCTATCTAGTCTGTAGAGTGAATAAGCTACAAGCATATGAGTAAATTTAGTGAAAGGTAATGTGAATGCCTTAAGGGAATGCTTTAATCTCAGAGGCACCTGCCAGGTCTAACAATTAGCAGAAGATTTCAAAAATAACAGGTAAGTCATCTGTTTGCCAGTGTTCGGCATATTACATATTCATTTAATTCCATTCAGCACTACCAGTCTTTTAAAGGCAGTATGTTTTCTGTGCCAAATATGACATTATGATACTTTTTCTTAGTTTTACTTCCTACAGTTTTAATCACAGGTGTCTTTTATGAATGGACCTGCAGGAGTATTTCACACTCTTGAGGGGCAAGTGTGTGTGAAGTTAGCATTGGTCATACTTAATTGGGAAAATTTACCTCATATATTTAACAAGGCCTAAGTTTTACAACATGCATGGTTTTTCATGGCTCAAAGGATAATATTGAAGTGTGGGTATTATAGAACATAAAAATGATCCCTGGTTGCAAACCAGTGCTTTAATTGGAAGTATGCCCAGCTGCCCAGAAGGTAAGAGGTGGGAGAGTGGATGATGGGGCCCAGCCTCACCAGTTTACCTTCTAATCAGCTTGCTGTGGCAACCATTTTGTGAGAGTGCCCACAATATGATCTCAATATTTCATACATTCCCACTGATCCAAAAAGATTTACTACCACAAGATAGATATTGCCTCCCAGTCTCAAACTGCAAATTAAATATCCTAAAACAATATTTGCTCATCACTCTAGGCCAGAGTTTTCCAAACTGTGTGTCGGGACACATTAGTGTGTTGGCTGCAGTGTCTGGGTGTGTTGCGGCTGCTGCTGCCTCCGAGCCATGGTAGGATTCTGCGCAGGTCCTAGTGCCTGCCTTGTGCCCTGCTGTAAGAGTGTGTCGCGAAATGATGCATGTCTAAAAAGTGTGTCACCAACATGAAAAGTTTGGAAAGCTCTGCTCTTGGCCATAATGTGCTTTGCTTGGTTTGGGCATACAAAGCATGTGATGTGAATCTAGCTGTTGCGGTTTGCGAGCCCTGTTAATAACCTGGCACAATGTATGAAGTTACCTATTGTCATATATTTCACAAACCCTAACAAAGTCTCCGAGAATCGGACACGATTGAATGGATAAAAAAAAACCCCAAAAACAAACCATGACCTAGCAACAAAACCAACAGTCCCAAGATGAATGCTGGTTGGCCACACACAACCTTTGCCCTGTTTGCACTCCAGCTTTAGGGGGAGATACCTGGGATTAGACAAGTTTAGTGACCTCTGCTTAAGCCATAATCTCTGGGTTTACTCATCATGCTAGGCAAAAAAGCAAAGAAACTGCTTAATGGTTTAGCACAATATGTGAATCCAGTCTTTTACTAAAGGAGGATGTGGATGAGTAGCATGAAACCTTTCAGCAGGAAAGGAATTCTTATAACCCGCCCTTTACTTCTGGGTTCAGACAGGAGCCCCCTGAATTCAATGGATCTTACTGAGCAGACATGTATTCTGTAAGGTTATGTACAGTCACATTATTTGAGCAGTAAAACATTCTTGCTGTGTTTTGTTCAAATAATTTTTATCTGTGATTAAATTCAGGAAATACTGGTTTTGCAACTTAACCACACATACCAGCAATGTCCAACAGGACTTGGAGAAGGCTGGACTATGACCTGCTCCCTGAATATATTAGATTCATATTTTATGAGTCTTGCTTTTATTCTTCCCCCAATGGGCTATGAAATAGTATTGTTTCTTTTTTTATCATTGTATTGTTTTTAACTCTCAGCCTCCTTTTATGATTGAGGCAGCATAAAAATTGGTTAAATATTGTAAGTCAATAATTACTGATAGGCCTGTGACAATAGGATCCCATCTTGAGCAAGGCTGCTTTTCTGCCATAAAATCAAACTCAACATGGTTGTCATGCACAGTAGTCGTCGCAACAAAATTAAGAACAATCTTAATCATGAAGTAAGATCAACAACAGTAAAAACAGCATCAAAGAATAGAATCATAAGAGCATTATAATGAATGAATTAAAACATAATCAACATCAGTGACTGAAGTTTTGTTGAATGTACAATAGCTGAATGCCCAATTAAATGAAAAATTCCAGAGGTTACCCAGAAGAGATAAGGAATTATTTTTAAACAAGCAATGTGCGGAAGTGGAAGAAAGTAATAAAATAGGAAGGACAAGAGACCTCTTCCAGAAAATTAGAAACATCAGAGGTAAATTCCATGCAAAAATGGGTATGATCAAAAACAAAGATGGCAAGGACCTAACAGAAGCAGAAGAGATCAAGAAAAGGTGGCAAGAATATACGGAAGATCTGTACAGGAAGGATAATAATATCAGGGATAGCTTTGATGGTGTGGTCAGTGAGTTAGAGCCAGACATCCTGAAGTGTGAGGTTGAATGGGCCTTAAGAAGCATTGCTAATAACAAGGCAGCAGGAGACGATGGCATCCCAGCTGAACTGTTTAAAATCTTGCAAGATGATGCTGTCAAGGTGATGCATGCCATATGCCAGCAAATTTGGAAAACACAAGAATGGCCATCAGATTGGAAAAAATCAACTTATATCCCCATACCAAAAAAGGGAAGCACTAAAGAATGTTCAAACTATCGAACAGTGGCACTTATTTCACATGCCAGTAAGGTAATGCTCAAGATCTTGCAAGGTAGACTCCAGCAATTCATGGAGCGAGAATTGCCAGAAGTACAAGCTGGGTTTAGAAAAGGCAGAGGAACTAGAGACCAAATTGCCAATATCCGCTGGATAATGGAGAAAGCCAGGGAGTTTCAGAAAAACATCTATTTTTGTTTTATTGACTATTCTAAAGCCTTTGACTGTGTGGATCATAACAAATTGTGGCAAGATCTTGGTGGTATGGGGATACCAAGTCATCTTGTCTGCCTCCTGAGGAATCTGTATAACAACCAAGTAGCAACGGTAAGAACAGATCACGGAACAACGGACTGGTTTAAGATTGGGAAAAGAGTACGACAGGGCTGTATACTCTCACCCTACCTATTCAACCTGTACACAGAACACATCATGCGACGTGCTGGACTTGATGAATCCAAGGCTGGAGTTAAAATCGCTGGAAGAAACATTAACAATCTCAGATATGCAGGTGATACCACTTTGATGGCTGAAAGCGAGGAGGAGCTGAGGAGCCTTATGATGAAGGTGAAAGAAGAAAGTGCAAAAGCTGGGTTGCAGTTAAACCTCAAAAAAACCAAGATTATGGCAACCAGCTTAATTGATAACTGGCAAATAGAGGGAGAAAAAGTGGAGGTAGTGACAGACTTTGTATTTCTAGGCGCAAAGATTACTGCAGATGCTGACTGCAGCCAGGGAATCAGAAGACGTCTACTTCTTGGGAGGAGAGCAATGACAAAGCTCGATAAAATAGTTAAGAGCAGAGACATCACACTGACAACAAAGGTCCGCATAGTCAAAGCAATGGTATTCCCCGTAGTAACCTATGGCTGTGAGAGCTGGACCATAAGAAAGGCTGAGCAAAGGAAGATAGATGCTTTTGAACTGTGGTGTTGGAGGAAAATTCTGAGAGTGCCTTGGACTGCAAAAAGATCAAACCAGTCCATACTCCAGGAAATCAAGCCAGACTGCTCACTTGAGGGAATGATATTAAAAGCAAAACTGAAGTACTTTGGCCACATAATGAGAAGACAGGATACCCTGGAGAAGATGCTGATGTTAGGGAAAGTGGAAGGAAAAAGGAAGAGGGGCCGACCAAGGGCAAGATGGATGGATGATATTCTGGAGGTGATGGACTCGACCATGGGGGAGCTGGGGATGGTGATGGCCGACAGGAAGCTCTGGCATGGGCTGGTCCATGAAGTCACGAAGAGTCGGAAGCGAAATAGCTGGAGCATCTAGGCTGGAATGAGACAAACTGTCTTTCAGCCTGTCAGTTCAAGGAAATGAGAAGTAGAAGAGACCATTTACCGGATGTGTCATTCATCATGGAAGATGCAGGGCAGAAGCATGAGAGACAGAATAGAGACAGAATACAGAGAGCAAGTCCCACTCCCTTTTCGCACTGAAGATGTTGCCTAGTCTGGGAATGAAACGTCTGCAAGGAAACAACAAGGCTCAGAGAGCACCAAGGACTCCACACACAGAATAGAAAAAGTAAGCTTTACCCAAGAGCTAAGGGTAGATTAGCCCAAGCTGGTCCCATTGCTATGAAATGGAGGGGGACCTGACGCTGCAGTGCAGAATATGTTTAAAGATATTGATATCAAATCATATCTTTATTTCTTTTGTGCAGATCTTACATTTGCTGGAAGCAGCTAGACAAAGTTGTGCTGAATCAGTCTGTTCTCTGCAACAGAGTGTGTGTACTTATGGGGATTTGTAGTCTGAGGTTAAGAGATTGTTCTGTGTGTATGACAGGCTCTTTCAAGAAATACTGTAGCTTCCTTGTGCACAGACAGAAAGAGCAGACAGCTGATAAGATGGATAAAATGCCATAATAAACAGGGATATTGACCCCATGGATAATGGAAAGATCTGGGAAAAAGTTACCTGCTTATCCTAGGTTGTTGGTTTGCACACTAAATTTCAGTGATGGAACAGGAAAGAAGTTCCAACAGCCCCACGGCCACCAAAAGCAGCAGGTATTAAACAAAGAAACAAAAAAGAATGGTGAAATTGACTAGCAAGTTTGTCTATTGAATGTGAATTTGCAAGGAACAAAATAATTTCTTATGAGATAATTGTGACTTACTGAAACATTACAGAAAAAAAGTTTTAAATTAAAAAGGTCTACAAAATGGTTGCAATCACATTATTACAATCTTAAAATTGTAAAACACACGTATCAAGAGGATTGATTGATTATATGCCATCAAATCAGTGTCAACCCTTGGCAACCACATAAATAGATTTTCTCCATGACAATCTGTCCCTAACCTGTTCTTTCAAGTCTCCCAATGATCACCACTGTAACTGAGTCCATCCACCTTGCTGCTGGTCATCATCTTTGCTTTCCTTCCACCTTTCCCAGCATTAGAGCCTTCTCCAGCAAGCTTGGTCTTCGCAGAATGTGCCCGAAGTAAGATAATTTGAGCCTGGTCATTTGTGCCTTGAGTAAGAACTCTGGGTGGGTTTGTTCAATGATCCATTGGTTTGTTTTCTTGACTGTCCATGGTATTCTCAGGAGTCTTCTCCAACACCAAAGTTCCAAAGCGTCAATACTCTTCCTATCCTGCATCTTCGGGAGGATATCAAGAGGATAATGCCTTTATTGGAATTGTTACAAAATGGTTTGGTAAACTGTCAGATTCTTCTTCAATCTGCATTTTTTTTACCTAAATAGGAAGGGGATACTTGGGGACTTGATGGAAACCCCCAGTATGGGGTATGGTATACTTTAAATAATGCAAAACTATCAGTACTTTGTTTCACTGAGTGAGTCACGACCCTGTATATATAGAATGGCATTGTAATATCTCTGCAGGACAGAAATTGTGTAGTGGTTTGTAACTAACACACAAAACTGCCACTTGGAACCTATAAAAGAGGCTTGCAGGAAGAAAATTATGACTATCTTAAATAAAGCACAAAGCAAAACTTGTGGTTCCCATTAACAGACTTCCGCAATTTGATGCTCTTCCAATATGTTGGAATTAAATCCCCACCACTCCATCAGACTCCATGACCTCGGGCATTTCTTTTTTATAACATGCCCTGAAAATGTAGGATGATGGGTCCTAATAAGTGTTCGTTAGTTTTTTTTTCTTTTCACTGTGTGAGAGAATTTACTCCGATTACGGATCTTACCATAAAGTCCTTTCGAGCCTAACTCAGCCCCTCTGTGCTCTAGGTGGCGCTGCTTCGCTCGCGAAACCTCTCTGGCTTTGGCCGTTCCCGCCCGCGTGTTCCGGCTTCCTCCGGGAGGCGGTTCCTGTGGCTGCCGCGAGCGGGGCTGTTATTGGGCTGGATGGCGCAGAGCGATGGTAACGCGGGTCCGGGGGTATCCCGAGAGCTGCTTTCCGTGGGAGGCGGAGGAGGTAACTGGCGATGAATGTGTGCAAAGAAAGCCGCAGAGCAAGGAGCGAATGTCGTGCTTCCTGATCTCGTCGCTTTCCACTAACCCAGTGTTTCTCAAGCTTGTGTGGACTTCAACTCCCAGAATTCCCCAGCCAGCCATGCTGGTTCGGGAATTCTAGGAGTTGTAGTCCGCACATCTTAACATTGCCAAGTTTGAGAAAAACTGCACTAACCTGTAACTCGTGTTTTCATTGCTTTGCCTCCGGATTCTGCAAACTTGAACAGTACTGCCAAAGGGGGGGAGACCCCAAAGCCTTGTAGGGACGTGGTATCCGTGAGATGTTGTGCGAATAAATAAAAATCACGCAACATCATCTCGCACAAATATTCTCAAAAATAGGGTGCATCTTCTCTTTAAGAAAATGTTAATGCATCTCCCTGCCAAACTTAGAGGTAGGAAAGAATGAGAGTTTGTGCTGGAAATAGTTTATACTGTATTATCTTATGATATTTGCTTTCTGTAGTGCAGGGGGTTGAAAAGAGTGCAGCGCTTCTCACAGTAGAGCATGTGGCTATTAGAATAAACTAATTTGCATCAATTAATCTGCAGTAAAGCCCAAAGCTGTCTTTTGAGACAAATACTAGTAAAATCAGTAGTATGGGCCTATTGAACTAAAGCAGGGCTTCTGGATTTCTAGGTATCGGTGAAACACTTTTGCTCAGTTCAAAACATGCCAAAAAGAAAGCCACAAGCTTACAGACAGCCAGGCTGCCCAGAAGCAACCGTAAGTATATATTTTCACCTAAGTGAGTTATATCTGATAATATTCCCTGGCTTAGAACAGTGTTTTTCAAACTTGGCAACTTTAAGATGTGTGGACTTCAACTCCCAAAATTTCCCAGGCAGCATCTTAAGGTTGCCAAGTTTGAAAAACACTGACTTAGAGGATTGTGAAGAGCCTTTCCTGAACTATATATGTATGTTAGAAAATAATAATCGTAAATGAAGACTTAGCTTTGGGGAGAGAGGCTGTATCCTCAAGTACTTCAAAGGATTTAAGGCTTAAATATATGTGGACATCTTTGGGAAGGATCATGCATTTTCTCTCATTTATACAGAGCAAAGAGTGAACATTAAAATTGGTTCCCCCCTCCCCAACAGTTAGTATTGGTTAAACTAAATATCATTATCTTTGGAGTCCATGGTGCTCTCTGAGCCTTGTTGTTTTCTTGCAGACGTTTCATTGCCAGGCTAGGCAACATCTTCAGTGCGAAAAGGGAGTGGAACTTGCTCTCTGTTTATATACCCTGGCTTGTCCTGCCTGTGTTGATGGGGGTGTTGTACTCTCCTTGGTAGTACCTTGATTGGATTGGATCAGCAAACAACAACCCAATCAAGGAACTACCAAGGAGAGTACAACACCCCCACCAACACAGGCAGGACAAGCCAGGGTATATAAACAGAGAGCAAGTTCCACTCCCTTTTCGCACTGAAGATGTTGCCTAGCCTGGCAATGAAACATCTGCAAGAAAACAACAAGGCTCAGAGAGCACCATGGACTCCACAGTTCAACCCTGAGCTACAAATATTCTCTTCGATTGGTATCATTATCTTTATTTTGCATAGCAGATCTTTATTTAAATTCATTTCCTGGCATTTGAGGTTTGGACCTTTCAAAATAATTTTATCTCGCAATGTGGCAATTTATTAAGAGCATATTTATCACTGCTGTTCTATGTAGATTTTCTGTGTTCTCATTGCCTGTATGTAGGGTGTTGCTGGCTATCCCTATCTTCTTCCTGCTGTCAACAGTGGGTTGTTTTTTTTTAATTCTTTAATTCTTTTTTAGAATTACAGTAATATCTGCATAAACACTTTTTTGTACATTAGTTTTGGATAAGGTGCAGAATTTTCTGCCCCAGATGGCTAGTGCAAATAATCAACTGAGAAGAGAAATGGACAGCAGGCCTGGCCAAGAGTTTGATGTTGAACATGTAGATCCTTCGATGGAAAAGATAATTGAAATGGTGAATATATTTTTGGTTCTAATTAATAACTTGTCATGGAGCATTGCACTCATGTTTATGGTGCACCAAAAGAAGAATAACTTCCTGTTATTCTTTAGTGTCTATACCTCTTGAAAAACTGTTATCTACAATAATATCTGGATTTTATCAGGGTTTTTTTTTGTTGAAATTGACTTCTGTGCTGTGATTGAAGTAATTTTTCATTTATTTATGAAATATTTCCAATCCCCTGAAAACAGCTGGACACTAGGCAGCTAACATAGTTTAAGTATTAAAACAGAGTACAAATTAAAAAAAATTAAAATCATGACTAAAATTACAAAGCTAAAAAATTTATAAAAGTCGCATTGCTATATAACAGTCCCCCAAAACCCACCTGAAAAGCCGTGTTTTCGGGAGGCCGAGGGGATGGGGCCATAAAGTTTTCCAGTTAAACACATAAAAACTTGTCAGGCAAAAGCTGGAGAGCAATTTTAGGGAAAGTGGCAGAGCAGCTTTCTTTCCCCTGATCACTCCAGATGTCCGAGGGCTGCACCTCTCGGAATCCCCATCAGCCTGATCAGGGACTAGCTTTGCTAAGAACTCTGCATGTAATACACTGTCAGGATTAAGCCTTTAGCCACAATAGTTAAGTGTGGTGAAAGGTAAAATCCTGCCATGGGAATTGATTATAGGTAAGATGAGTGTAGAGCATGAGATGTTGGGAGGAGGGAGGAAGGAGAGCACCCACATTCCAGAGAGAGCGTTAGAAGTTGTTTGGGTGATTTACAGCCAAGGTCACTCACATTTGAACCATCTGGGAAACTCAGAGAATGGTACAGGGGAGAGATAGGGAACGGCTCGGGAGGAAATGAGAAGGGAATGTGAATTGTTTCATTTCAACTGCTTTGCCCCGGAAAAGTAAGTGGGCTGGCACAAGGGGGGAGTAGATGCTTTTCCTAACTGTTTTGCGCAGGAACAGCCATTCATAGCTTCGATCTGGATTTAGCTACTTAAATCCTAATTAAGAACTTTCCATATTCTAAATGACTTGTGGATAAAGTTACTGGTTTTGGGATTTACAGACTACGGACCTCACACACTCCAGGCACCCTAGAAGAGCCCCAGATTTGGGAGGACCACTATAGCACCTTCCTGCATTGAAGACAACATTCGACTACATTGTCTCCAAGGTTCCTTCCAACACTGATATGATATTGCTTGTTCACTGAGGTGGCCGACTCATGCCCAGAAGACTTGCCTAAGCAGCACATGAGGGCAACTGGCTTCATGGTGCTTTGTCTTCGGCATTTGTTTTGCAAGTGCATTTGGCCTCTGATCATGGAAGGCAATGAATTGATGAATCCGCCTAGCCTTTTTTCCTTGGCTATAAACACATCCTGCGGCAGTGACTTTCATACAAATAGTCTGTTTATTTATTTAAAACATTTCTATGGCCGACCATCTTAAATAGATAACTCAGGGCGGAAAGCAATCAGTTTATCAAAACCAATATAAACAGAACCCCATAACCAAACAAAGGTTAAAAAAACCCCAATACAAAGAAAAACCGAGGCACCATTAACAAATTCACCACACACATGTCTATAATGGGCTCCCTGAACACCCAGGACCTAACACTTGGGGAAAAGCCTGGTCTTCATGGCCTTCTGGTCAGGGAAGGCTGTTCCATAGGACAGGGGCCATGATAGAGAAGGCACACCTCCCCAGTCCTGCAAGATGACACTTTAATAAGGGGACCTGGAGCATGCCTCCCCTATTGGATCTGGAGATAGTTTATGAACTGATGTTGAGATATTTTCGAAGTCTAAGGTGATGGTCATTGAAGCTAGAAATAGGCAGGTTTTGATTTTTTAGTTCAGCATTGAAACTGATGTACTTTTTACACACTCATTCTGCACTTAATAGTATCTTATTTTTGTTATTAAATTATTACAGAACGTGGCCTTAGTGGAACTGAATGACTCTGATACAACCGAATCAGAAGATGATTCGGAATGTGAGGACAGCTCTATCTGTGAAGAAGTTACAGAAGAAAATATTAAGCTTCCTTTATCAAAAAAAGAAGGCCAAATAGAAATTTTGGATAGTAAAAAATGAGTAGGTGAATTAGCCTTATTTTGCTGTCCATTTCAATATCTGACATGAATCCTCATTTTTCAAGCCCTCTTGGAATGTTGTGCTATGTACTAATAAGCTTATTTTATGTGCTTCGTATTTTGAGAGGTGTAGAAAATCTTTTTGCAGGTCTGCTATCAAGTCAGAAGAAATTAATGAGGATTCCATCTGTAAAATTGAAGGAAAAGCAGAAAGAGTAATTGGATCAGGCAAAAACAGAAGAGCCAATCTCAAGATAGCTATGGACTATTTATGTTTTAATTTTTAATAACGTTTCTTGATAATATCAGTTCTTGGATTCATAGAGACAAGTGAAAATGCCTCTGGAACAAAAGATCATTTACTCTAGATTGTTCCAGTTATAGAGTATTTGGGTTGGTGACCAACTGTTGTATGTTATGGCTAGTGGCAACTTGAAGAACTTGTAAGGTGTTTCAGTTTTAGTTCTAACCCAGAAATGGGGATCTAGTGGCCTTCCAGATGAACTACATTCCTAACTCCCAGGTCTGGTTGAGATTGATGCTCATTTCTTTGTGCCAAAGGTTACTTACCTTGCATGAACTGTCCTTTAATGTAAGAGTGAAAGAGAAATGTGTTAGATTAAAAGAGATGTTTGTGGGTGAGCAGCATTCATAACTGAGTATGAGGTGTGCCATTGGGGATCCAGTATATTTTTAATGTCCAAAACGTGTACAAATCAGATTGGGAGTCTATAATCCCATCCAGTATGGTTGATGACGCAGGATTCCAGGAATTATAGTTAATATCTGGAGGATCGCTGGTTCTCCTTACCTGGTATAAATGCTAAGATCACAAAACAACTGCCTGTCCTTAGACTTCAAGTTCTTCATCCGAATTTTCTACAAGGAAAAAGGGTTAACGGCTAGTCTAACAGACATGTTACATATTTGAAATTAAAATATGCCTTGTATTCTCATAAAGTTTATTTAAACTGAATAAAATACAACTTTTTAAGATGTTCAGTATTTGCTTTATACTGTAAAAGGCATTAACTTGCAAGATGCATGCAAATTTGAACTGAAATTAGTTATATTTTTATTTTTATAGACAATTTGTTAGGGTTATACATTCTTACCAGAACATACTGTACGTTCTACTGAGTAAGGTCTTATTTCTGAATAAAAATTGAGTTGTTATTGCTTCCTCGAAAATGGAGTTGAATATAAATCAGGAATGTTTGACATGAAAATAGTCAAATAGGCTGAACGTTCTGGAAGCAGAAACTATTAATAGCCCCATACTGTATATGGTAGATTCTGGTCCATAATTTTCAGTGAAGAGGACCATCTTGCAGTGAATTGATTTGGGTTGATGATAATAATTGTAATATATAAATATAAATAATAAATACAATTTAGGTGCATTTGCTCTAAAGTTTTCTAGATGCTTTGTGAAAAATTGATATATCAGAATAAGCAATGTAGTGTCATTACATTTTATTTCTCAACAACAGAGGAAGAACTGTTCTAGATTACACCACAACCCACCAAGTTCCCCTTTCTGTTTTCCGTAGTATATTCCTGGAAAGCCCACATCGAAGATACAAGTGGCAAACTATCTTTCTGCTCATATTTCCCAACAATTCTTTTGAGATAGACTCTAATCTTATTTTTCTGTTCACTATGTTTTATGCAATGGTGTACATTGTTTTCAATAAATAAATAAAATATTTTGCAGTTTATTTTATTTATTTGTTTATCAATCAAATGTATGCGCCGCCCATCTTACTACATAAGTGACTCTGAGCGGCTTACAAATAAAAGATCATAAAAACCATTATAAAAATATACAAAGTGAAAAGCTAAGAGGCGGAGAGAGCATCCTCAAGCCACCAACCACCCCTAGGGCTGCCTACCATTATTGGATCCCCATGCAAAGCGAGGTCAGGAAGGCTGGAAGAGAGGGGGCCAACCTCACCTCGGGGGGCAAGATATCCCATAGGGCGGGAGCAAGTTGCAAGTAGTAAAGACACTCAAGACCTGACATGGTTATGTTCACACATTGCATTAATCCACGGTTTATTTTAATCATGTTTTATTGAATAATTCACAATGGTTGTGTTCAGACTTTTCCCTAAGTCAAAAGTTAATACGTACTGCAGTACTGTATGACTTAGAGTATTGTGTATGTGTGAGAGCGAGATTCTCTTACAGATGCAATTCTAGGTCATTAAATACTATAGGACATCCAAAAAGCATTTATTTAATATAATTGGCATCCACAATGATAGATTACATACAGCTCATTGGCAAACAGATTATAAAATAGTTCTACAACTTTTTTATTCGGGCTAATGCAGATGTTCAATTCTCTATTGTACAGATTCATAGTAAGTGCACTTCCTTGGGTGTATAAACAATGTTTATGGTGAACTGGCTTTCTGAGCTAGTTAAAATACGCTAAATGTCTATTGCAGGAAAAAAGCATGATGCTGGTGTAATGTGGCCAAGACCCACATGGCTACTGTGGACAAATAAAATATTGTAGCATGTTCCTCACTTGAGTAAAGGATTCACCGCAGAGTCAGAGTCTCAGAAGTTTGATGGTTTCTAGATTTCTATCTCACCTTCAGATAGCCCTAAATGTCAGCAGCAGCAGATGGAGGAGAACATTATGGCTACAGAAGAAAATACTTTATAATTAATCCATAGCAAGTGTTGAACTCCACTCCATTTACTGTGAATAAATGCAAATGTTCTTAATTGGCTCATTGCACTGAGACACTGGCTTGCATGTTCATGTCAGGAAGCGTTTTCTACATTTTTTTTATGTTTGTAATCCTGTAGTTGCCTTGGGTCAGAGGAAGAAGTGGGGCTTCTTGGCTGAGCTGCTCAGTATTCCACGGTTACAGCTTTTGTTCTCAGGTACTCATTAAGAGCCTCTTCACCTAAAAGGAAAAAGAAATTCTGCAATAATTGCAATCTCCAAGGGTTAGGGTTCCTCACAATGGGAGTGTTTGCAATATAAGCTATTGTAAACCCTCAGTGTAACGGAGATGGGTTTAGTGGACATGCAATAAAAGGGACAAACTTCTTTATCTGCATAGCAACCCAAAATAATTTGGGAAGAAGTCTTGATAGTAGTCTGCCTTCCCCTAAAGCAGTGTTTCTCAACCGTGGCAGCTTGAAGATGTGTGGACTTCAACTCCCAGCATGGCTGGCTGGGGAATTCCGGGAGTTGAAGTCCACACATCTTCAAGCTGCCACGGTTGAGAAACACTGCCCTAAAGAATAGGTAGCCTTCTATATGCACTAAAGATTGGAGGTCCCTTTGAGGCGGGCAGGGAGAGGAAGGCTGGGCAGGCCAATGGGATATGTGCATATTGCATGTTTGAGTTCCTGGGAGGGGAAGGCTGAGAAAGGGAAGACTCTGGGAAGATCAGGCAGGTGGGAGGTACCCTGGGGAGGTGGCTAGAAGATGGAGCTTATTACAAAAAAAACCCCTTAGTACTGTGTCTGGATTTTCTGTTATAAAGTGATACATAAGGTGGGCAATTAACAACTGCCTGATAAAAACATGGCCATTAAATAATTGCTGAAACAGATCCTACAGGATTTCAAGCTTTGAAATTCAAAGCAAAGGTAGACGGACAGTAGTCCGTGGACCAATGGAGCCTCTCCAGACCCTATTTTTGCACTTGGCTGAACTCCCCTTCACCCTTCTGAGAAGGTGCTTTCCGATAGATCAGAGCTTTCCAAACTGTGTGTCGCGACACAAAAGTGTGTCGCCACACAGAGTCTGGTGTGTAACCACACAATCCGGAAGCGCTGATCATCATCAGCGCTTCCGGGTTTTCCCACGGCGACACACCAACAGTGGCGCGCAAAAATCTGAAAGCGGCAGCAGCGCTTCTGGGTTTTTGCGCGCTTCCGCAACTGTGGCACTTCCGGGTTTTCCCGTGGCGACACACCAACGGCGGTTGGTGTGTCGCCGCGGGATAACTTTGGAAAGCCCTGCGATAGATCATTAAGTCTATTTGGCTGTGGGGGGATGACCTAATAGGTGGAATTACAGCCTTACACCACCTCCAGGGACCAAAACCATTTCAGTTTTTAAAAGTGCAGCTTAAGATGTTAAAAAGTTGCCTGCCTCTACTCTAAAGGAATCCTGCATTTTGCAGCAGGTTCTAAATTGCGTGTTCTTTTCACACGGGACTGTCAAGCACCGTCACCTGCTGAGGCTGCAATTTACCATATTGGATGTGTGCTCTAATTTTAACAGTAAAATAGCACAGCTTCCAAAACTCTAATTCACTCTGCTTCAAATGCATTTTGAAAATTGCTCCATTATGAAAATCATACTGTACAAGAGGACAGGCAGTCTTTAGCATTGCATTTGTCATTCCACTCCAAAATCCATCGTTTGTGATTGCTGACCATGTTGACAGAATAGGAGCCAACACGTTCTGGAAGGTGATAAGTTTCCCATCTTTGGTATATGTCACTTTGTAAACATAATTGGAAGTCTAGAGAGAAAATACGAAGTGCAGCTTACCTAAATCTTTTCCAAAACCAGACTGCTTGAATCCACCAAATGGTGCTGCCACATCAGTTTTGTTATAGGTGTTAATGAAAACAGTTCCAGCTTCCAGTTTGTCACTGACATACAGTGCTTTGCTTATGTCTTTGGTGAAAACACCTGAAGCCAAGCCATATTCTGTTCTGTTGGCTCGTTCCAACACTCCATCAACATCTCTATGGCAATAAAGAAACACCTAACGTATAGACAGCATAAAACATACCAGAGATGCCAAATCTAGCAGTCCATATTGTTTTTCATCCCCAGATTTTGTTGCATACATTGGGTTCATATATTGTACTAAGCCACAATAAAATTTGTTTCATTCAGCATGTAGTTTAGGAATTGTGGTTTGTAAATTATATTCTATAGCTTTCTGGAGTTGCAAACCCAGCCACTGTGGTTTAACAGTAAAATATGGTTAAAACAAAACATTGTTTAGTAGCACCTGTGAACCCAACCGCTTTCTGGTATTTTTAATGAAATATGTTGGAGACTTGGCTAGAATGTATCAATAGGGGAAAGAGCAATGACATTTAATCCACAAAATTAACAATTGTGTGATTCCTATGGCCATAGACTGGGAGAGAACATGAGTAGCTACTATACAGGATTCCAAATTAGGGAAGGAACCTACTTCACAGAAGTTCTCCTCCAATGTGTAGATGGCAACAGAGAAAAGGAGTGAAGCAGGTTCACTTTGTCTTCTACAGATGATTATTAATTGCAAGGATCCAGTGTTTGAAAAGCTTGTAACTGCTGCAGCAACAACAACAGCATTGATTGGAGCAGGACATACCCATCTTTGAACTTGGAAATGATCATTACTGGCCCAAAAGATTCTTCATGGGCAATATGCATATCATCCTCAACGTTAGTAAATATGGTAGGTTCCATGAAGAAGCCTAATGAAAAAAAAGATTGATAGTTATAATCTCCAGCATTTTCTACCTTGATACATGGGTCGTATTATAGGTTACCAGTCTTCAGAAATGCATTTTCTATGTCACTTTACTAATAATGTTGTTGTTGTTCAGTCGTTCAGTCGTGTCCGACTCTTCGTGACCTCATGGACCATAGCACGCCAGGCCTTCCTGTCCTCCACTGTCTCTTGGAGTGGTGGACTTCAATTTTTAGACAATTTATTATTTTAACAAGAGCACCCAGTCAATATCATTTTAGTTCCCAAACATAATGGTGTTATAGAAAGGTCCCTTTGTAGCCAAGTTTAAAGTTTTTGTTGTGCATTTTACAATAGGTTACATTCTTCCTCTTCTTCTTCTCCCCTTCTTCTACATGCTTTATAACTTTGACACTTATGATACTATCATGACTGCAGGAATAAAGTTGAAAAATTAGCTGTTGTACATTTTGGTGGGCCACCAACTGAAAATAATATAACTTTAAAAATAAGAGAGAAAAGGAAAGATGTGGTGATGAACAACATCAGCCATGGAGGATTCTGGCCTATCTATGGTGGCCCAGTTGCTGACACACTGTATTTGCTATTACTTCCATTGTCTATCACTCCATTTAGTCAAATTTCATATAATGTGCCACATTTAAATAAGCAAAGCTGCATTATGATTTTCTTTACATCTGAAGAAAATAGAAACAAAGCTGAAAGGTGATAAAATGACAAAGACCCAACACTAGGCAGAAGGATCCTGAACTTAAGAATTTATACCCAACTGGAGCTGATTTGTTGCAATCCTTCTGTTGCAATTGCTGGGAGATTATTCCAGGGATCAGAGAATAGATTGAACTTCCAATGAAACCTCCAATGAAAGCAGGGAAGTCTGTTCCCTGGTGGAAAGGTCAACTCTCTGAAATACTTCCCTGTTCCAGAGAAAATTCTGAAACTCTTCTCCAAAATCAGACTTTTGATGTCTTTAGATGCAAAAATGGGGACAACTGGGAGAAGAGATGTGGGAGAATTGAGACTTTGGATCAGTCATAGAAAGTCCCAGTATCCAGGCATGTCCTGAACACAAACCAAGGGCAGGGGAAGGCTGTATTTTGGTGTACATTATTTCACTCCCAATGACTTCAATGGCTAATTCTTCATAAACAAACCCAACAATCTCAAAATAGAAAAGAATAGAGGAAATACCGTTCTTCCATCCTGCCAGCATGAGCTTGTCATGGCTTTGGATGAACCATTCACTCACTTATAGAGCTTCCATACTACACCCATGATGTAGTATGGCTCAGAACTTAGGGTGCTATTTTTGTTTTATAGGACCACAATAGGAGGATGAAAGCACAATACCAAAAGAACTGCTTGCTGCAGATCCCTAATGTTTAGCAAGTCCCTCCTTCATTCTGAAGTGGCCTCTCGAGAAATTAGGGACCAAAATGAAAGATCTGTTGAGTGAACTGCCTTTCTCTTTGCCACTTCTGTGACCAGTCATGCAGTTTTTAGTTGTGTTTTTAACATATGTATTAGACTCATTGTATGCTGCCCAGAGTCTTCTTGGAGTTGGGCAGCCTTAACAAATCCAATAAATAAATAAAAATAATAAATAAAATCAATTTGGTTTTAGATGCACTTATTGCAGCTATTCAGAAGAGGCAAGGATTTCCCCCCAAATATGTAATTTGCCACTTTCAATTTTTCTAAGTTCCTGCCTTTTAAGATATGGGTTTGAACCACAGTACGCTTATAATTAATGTATATGTAATGGAGTACTCCTATATTAGATCTTATTTACCTGGTCTACATACTTGTCTTCCTCCATATACTAAAGTTGCTCCTTCTTTTAGTCCAGTTTGACAGTACTCCAGAAGCTTTTCCAAATGTGCTTTGTGATTTTGAGGTCCATGGTCTGTAGCTCTATCAAGTGGATCACCTATTTTCATCTTCCGGGTTTCTTCCACCTAGAGATTACCAAAGAGAATGGGGATTAAATAGTGTAATATATCAGCCAAGATTTTATAGATAATAATATGATAACCCTATTCAAAACAATGCCTAGATTAGGATTGTTAAAGGTAATTGGCACACTGTCTTCTGTTGGCTCACTTTGTATTGTATAGAGCCCAGTTGTATGTAACAGCTGTTCCTAAACCTCAAGCCAAATATAAGAAAACAATCTGGTGTACTTCAGATATTTCACACTATAATGCCCATAACATTTGATGCTGATTTAGTGAGCTGAAGAAAGCTAGTGTGTCTGTAATTTTTGCTGGTATACAGATCCATCAGAAGAAGTCTACTTCTTGGGAGGAGAGCAATGGCAAATCTTGATAAAATACTTAAGAGCAGAGACATCACACTGACAACAAAGATCCGCATAGTTAAAGCTATGGTATTCCCTGTAGTAACTATGGCTGCGAGAGCTGGACCATAAGGAAGGCTGAGTGAAGGAAGATAGATGCTTTTGAACTGTGGTGTTGGAGGAAAATTCTGAGAGTGCCTTGGACTGCAAGAAGATCAAACCAGTCCATACTCCAGGAAATAAAGCCAGACTGCTCACTTGAGGGAATGATATTAAAGGCAAAACTGAAGTACTTTGGCCACATAATGAGAAGACAGGATACCCTTGAGAAGAAGCTGATGCTAGGGAAAGTGGAAGGCAAAAGGAAGAGGGGCCGACCAAGGGCAAGATGGATGGATGATATTCTGGAGGTGACGGACTCAACCATGGGGGAGCTGGGGATGGTGACGGCCGACAGGAAGCTCTGGCGTGGACTGGTCCATGAAGTCACGAAGAGCCGGAAACGACTGAACGAATAAACAACATACAGATCCATATCAGCTTACTTTGGGAAATGGAAGTGGAAGCAGAAAGTGCCTTCTGGAGTACATGGTCAGCAGAGCTTGGAAAGTAATGTACTTGCTTGGCTAAAACTAAACAAACCTGAAGTTCAGAAAGTTCAGCTTCACTCCATTAGTCAGATTTTGTCAGTGAAAAATATTACAAAGACAAAGTTAGGATTAGTATGGCAGAATGATTTTTCAACATCCGCCCTTAAGTTCCTTACCACTCTTTTAACAAATTCATCATGAATGGATTCTTCCACAAACAGTCTACCAGCTGCAATGCAATTCTCTCCTTTGTTGAAGAATACTGCTCCCATGCCCTGTATGATAGGAAAAAGAATATTCCATGTTTGGTTTGGTTGTTTCTGTGGCTGCCTTGAAATCTTTTTCTGTTTAAAGACTTCTCACTCGGTGGTTAATGTGGGATAATCGGAAGCAAAATGTCAATCTCTCTTTATGTAGCTCAGCTTCTCCAACCTAGTGGCTTCCAGATGCGTTGGACTTCAGCTCCCCCTGCTGGCTGGAAACAATGTGAGTTAAACTGTAACACATCTGGGGGACACCAGCTTGGAGAAGGGTAATGTATATGTCAACAAGGAGAAAGGAATTTTTGCATATAGTGGATGACATAAAAAAAGTGGTGACTGATAAATGAAGGACTACAATATACCCAATTTATTTATTGTACATATTTACTCACTTAACAAAGTTTAATACTATATGACAGGCAGCCTTTAGGGTTGGGCGGCCTTTTTGAATGTTGAAAGCCATGGAAGATCTCTGTATTCAGATAGGCTGCCATGGAAAACCTGCCCATGGTAAGCATGGCTAGTCCTAAAACACTAATTAACCAGAAGGCGAACCAGCCCTTCAGGATGCTCTCTACCATCCCAGTGGGAGTTTTGTGGGGCCAGAAGGCATCGCTACAAATAAATCTGATACTAGAGGCATCAGATTTAAAATTTTAATTTTTTAAAGTAAATTTAGAAAAAGTCAAATGGGACAGGGAAGCTGATGGTCACCAAAGAAATGTCTGTAGATACCGTGCTGATTATCCCTACAAAAACATATTATCTTTTGAGGATACTGAAATGTGAATACTGAATATTTAATATTGGGAACTGCTTTCCTTCGGGACTAATTTGTGGAGCTTCAATAATGTGTGGGCTTAAGCAAACAGTGGGTAGGGCTAGAACCAAAAAGGGTGGAACCACCAATTTTCATTTCTGAGATCTCTTTTTCCCTCCGCCTTTTTCTTTCTGGCATCCTCTTCTCCCTCTGCCTAATTCTCCATCTTTTTCTCTCCTCTCCTGCCCAAATGTTAGATGTTCCTATGTGCATCAATTGCTTGAAGCAATTGCTTGAATTGTTTGAATTTTAAAGTTTGAGTGAAGCTCATGTGGTGTTGTAGAGCTGCAGGTTGCACATTCTTCTCTAGAACATTACTATAAAAAGCACAGTATATTATGGAGCATTTTAACCATACTCTTTCTAAAGAAAATCTTACATGGAGCTTAAAATCTTATTTACCATTCTCACAGCTTTGTCAAGCTCACAGTCACTGAATATGATCAGGGGGGATTTTCCACCTAGTTCCAGAGAAACCTTCTTCAGGTTACTGACAGCACAGCTATAATGAATAAAAACGATAAACAAAAGAAGAAGTGCTGAAAATCAAATACCATTTCCCTCATTACTTAGTGACATTAAGAAATTATATTCTGTTACAAATATTTTATTATATACTTATTTTAGTTATTTTCCAAAAATAAGTTAAATACTCCACATAATTATCCTATTGTATATTTTAATTTGTATCTTGACAAAATTTTCTCTTACTCTGACTGGATCTAGCTGAATTTGCAAAGGTCACCCAACCTGTAGCAGCAGATTTTGGAAGTGGGAAGGAGTATAAAAAAACGGAAAGCTACTCACATGAGTAAGTTTGGTGCATCCAAACTAATATCAGTGTTAGAGTTTAACTCAGCATTATTCTGACAATGCTGACTATCTAGCTGGTAAATAACAAGGAGATTCTCAGGTAAAGCAACTTTCATACAACTTCCCACTGAGGAAAATGCATCTCTAAGTTAAGATCTTGCACTGAGAGAATGAAAGGAAGGGATTACCTTTTCATGATATGTTTCCCAATTGGTGTTGAGCCAGTGAACCCAAGTTTACGGATGTCTGGGTGTTCTGATAAGCGTTGTCCTACTAAACCCCCTACATGAGATGAGAGATACAATACCATAAGTTTTACTGAAATTGTGAGCTGAGGATTTTGAGGCAGGATGTTGCCTAATGGTACTGTATCCCATTCCACCTGAGCTACACTTTGAACCCAACCTGATGCCCTCTAGATATGAAGATGTGATTGCATCTTCCATAATTCCCAGCTATTGGCCACGTTGACTAAAAATTTGGGGTCTCGTAATTCCAATACATCTGAAGGGCAACAGGTTAGGAAAGGCTATTAATATTTATATTCCCACTTTACCTGAACCAGGTAAAATATTGATAACGCCTTTAGGAAATCCTGCTTTCACAGAGAGCTCTCCAAATTTCAAGGCAGTCAATGGAGTTACCTAAATAAAAATCTAATTTAGATTGTAGAGATACACCACATGAATCTTTTCATAGCATATATTTTAATCTCATTATAGTATCCCCTGCAATAATTCTGTTGCACCTTCACTATGTGCATTTTAATTACTTATCTGTTTTGGTTTTATTGCCTAAGCTTGCTTGTATTAATGTAACCCACAATAAGATCTTCTGGATAGTAGGCAGGCTACAAATATTTTAAACACATAACTAAATTCCCATTACTGTTGCTAGCAAAGTGCCTTTGTGCACCAGGCTGGGAATGCTGTTGCATTTTAATGCTGTTCAGAAAGAAAACATTCTAGTTTTATCTGTCCTTTTCCATTAAGGTCCATAGTGGATTAATCATCCGGTCAAGAGAAATTCTACAGCTGTATCTCTGCCGGGCTGGAATGTTGTACTCCAAGGCATCATTGGCCAGCTTGATGTTACCTGTGCTGGTTTCAGGACTAAAGTATTGCCAGCAGCCAAACACGCCGCACTCTTCCACGCCAGCATCATCAGTGGATAATTCCATGGAATAACAATAGCACAGACTCTTCAGGTTCCAGGGAGAAAGAAACAGGAGAACAAATTTGAATTTCAAAACACAAAAGAAGCATTTTATTAGTAAAATTAATCGGAGTCTGGTTTCATTAACAAAGACAATGGATCTTACCCTAAGGGTTCTTTTCTGGTGAACGTTAAATTGTGGTTTGGTCGTGCTTGGTTTATTGGAATGGTAGAACCCTAAATGAAAAAACACTTATCCTTTTTTTTAAATGACAGTCATGACGAAAGCGGCATCAATTGTATCATCACATGTGTCTGAATAACCTGTTGGCAGTTACAGAATGTCTCCTAAAACATCCCATATGCTGATAAATATACATGAATACTGATAGTGATGAAGATACATGGCCATTACCTACTATTATCTATATCTCTTCAGTGTGTTTTTTTTAACTGATAAGCCTGTAGATGTATCAGTTAGAAGCAGTGTTCTTTTCACTTAACAAACAAGTCATAACAGAACTGATATTTTTATTTTAAAAAGTAATAATCATTTCATACACAACTGTCTACATAAGACAGGAGTTGACAACCAATAACCCAGGCCTGCACTCGGCCTTTAGTTCCTCTTTCATGGTCCCCAGAACCCCCTCTGACCATTACTACTGAAAACTGAGGATCTAGCAGTTTTAAAAAGTCAAGAAACTTCATAAATACTTCCCTGGACCGCAGAAACTAGCCCACAAGCAGGAAGCATTGGAAATTTCAGCCGTGTCCACGAGTGTGATGTGGCTCTGCAATTTGGATTATTACCCATAGCCCCATTAAGTGAAGTGCCTGCTATCATAACGTTATCCAGCCTTGACATAGGGATATGCCCTGGTTTCTCAGAAACTAAGACAGTTTATATTTCTATGAAATTAGCATTGTTTTTGTATGCATATGGCTTTCAATCGGCAGTGCAAGTAAGCATGGACTTCATCTACTGGACACTCCTTTCAATGCTCGTCTGAGTTGCTGAGAGACTCTGCTATTGCTCTACGGTTTTGGTTTGGACTGCCTTTAACTTCAGCAAGAATTAGGTCTCTCCCACAAAATAATTTGGGGGGAAAATTAGCCTTTGAGGAAGGCAAACCTTAGAAGTGCATTTTTCATTGTACTCCGTACTAATTCTTTGAAATGATTGAATTGTCTAAATAATGTAGCATATAATGCTGAAGACTTGACACCAACTCAAATATTAACTTGCCTGTATTTTGTCACACCATCCAGCAAAATATCGGAATGTTTGCACTGACATTCCTACATGGGTCTTCAAAGCTAATGTGTACACAGCTCCTGAGTCAATAGCCTCTATGGTTGCCAGCTCTTCCTGATGTTCTTCCATCAGATCTGCAAGTCTTTCAAGAGAATCAATATGGACAGTAGAACAAAAACATGAAATGACATGTTTGTAAATGGCTGTGTATGTCAGAATTCATGCTGAAACTTGCTACCCTGGAAAGTAAGCTCACTGACTTTAAGTCAAATGAAAATTGTGTGTGGTTTGAAGGTCAGGACAGTTATTCTGCAACAGTATGGAACCCAGGGTTGGAAAAACCTTTCACATTTTTATGCATGTTTATAAGGCTGCTTCATGCACTACATTAAGTCATGATGTAGCTTATCCGTTTTCAGTTTAAAGTAATCTGTAAACTCAGTTATTATGACTTACAGTAAACCATGGTTGAAAATCAGCTTAATGTGAATGTAGCTACTGAGAAACATAGGGTGGAAAAGAACAACAGCCAGTGTTATGTGGTGTTAGGTTATCAGGGAAGACCAAATCTTCACTCACTGAGTAACCTGAAGCTTACAAGGTTGTTGTGAGGATAACATTTTTGGAGGAGTACAAACTATTTGAAAACTATTGTGTACACCTCCAATATAAATCATATAATATATACAGGATTCAGGATTTTTTTTTTGCATGATATTCAGGTTTAGAGCTAGTTTGGTGTAGTGGTTAAGGCACCAAGCTAGAAATCAGGAGACTGTGAGTTCTAGTCCCACCTTAGGCAGGACGCCAGCTGGGTGGCCTTGGGCCAGTCATTGTCTCTTAGCCCTAGGAAGGAGGCAAGGGCAAACCACTTCCGAAATACTACAGGGACTAGACCAGGCAGTTGCCAGGAATCAAAAACTAACTTGAAGGCATGCACACACACACACAATCAGGTTTATATTTCTATTATATCTTCTTTTTCCTTAAATAAGTCTACACTATCCAAATGGACATATGATAACACAGAGTAAACAGAACAGAAATAAAAGTACAAAAATAAGAAGTTGGTCTGCACGCCATACCTGTACATTAATTGCCCTCTTTCTCTTGCATTCATCTTTCCCCATTCACCATATTCAAAGGCATCCTTTGCTGCTGCCACTGCTTTGTCAACATCACTCACTGTAGCAAGTGACACTTTAGCAATCACCTTACATAAAGATAAGAAGATGCTAGCTTTAAACAACAATAGCTTTATCAGTTTTGACAAGCTGATCTACAAACTTCCCATTTTCTCCACTAGTGTGTATCCTCCCATCTCTGTTTTTTTACATTGACATTAAACTAAATATAAATGTTTTGTTACAATTTAATTTTTATGGGAAAGGGAAAGAAGGGGTAAAAAGAAGTAAAAAGGAGAGGAAAAAGAAATTGAAGAGAGAAAACATAAAAAGAAAGAAAAATAGGGAAAATCAGATGATATAGATAGATAGATAGATAGATAGATAGATAGATAGATAGATAGATAGATAGATAAGAGAGAGAGAGAGAGAGATAGAAAGCAATTCATTGGTCATGTTTTGACATGATGTTAAACCGAAATTCATTAGAATTCTGTCTTAATCCTAAATATAAGGCATGTTGATCCATGTTGTTGGATTATTCACACTTAGCTTCTCCATCCTGTAGGAACATTTATATATACCTATTTTTCTTCAAGGAATCAAAATTCTGAGTCTGCAGATAGCACTAAATAAACCAAGGAAAATATAAGTCAGGTTTGTTTAATTGCTCTTGATTGCAAGAGGTCCTAAGTCAGAGCATGTTGAGTTCTATGATTAAGCCAAAATTCGAAAGAATTTCAATCTGAATGCAGCTGGTGGCTTTAATGACATGTTTTGTTCAGTTCATACTGCCAAAGTTCTCTGACTCTGCATCAAATCTCTTATGAAAAAATATCTGGTGGTCATCTGCTTTACACTTTAACACAGACTACTGTTTCCTAGACTGGCCGGTATTATGATGACTTGAATTAATTAATCTTGTTCTTTAAAAATCAAACTAATAAACTAAAGGGGTGTTGAATATTTGTTACTGCTTCCTATAAGGTATTATTGGGTTTTCAATTAATCTCTCAAACAGGCTGAGTTGGCACAATAGCAGGCACTTCCCCCGTTGGGGGAGATGGGTGGTAATATAAATTTAATAAATTTAATAAAATAAATAAATAAATTAATGAATTAACTATTATTAATTGCAATGTTATATATCACGTTTTCCCAGCCAGATGCTCTTCTGATGTTTTGGGACACCAATTACCAACACATGTCTTTGGAAATTCTGGGAATGTAATCTCAATATCTGGAAGACACTAGAGCCACTTCCAGATGACCATCTTTTTCTATGGCCCAAGTCCTCATCAGGCTATTTGGTCTGTTTTAGGATTCCAGGATTCTATGGAAAAAGTACATTTACTTGGTTGTGATCCTGCAGTCCTGGCAGAGAATCAGTAATCAATCAGCTTGCCCTCATGACCAATTGATGAGCACAGAAATGTCTCAGCCAAGAAGTGTTCACCTGCTGGCCAGCAAACAGTGCCTTGCCTACTCCCCTCCACCCACCCCACCAGCTTCATGCTGAAAAAACCTCCTTCTGCCAAGTGTTTCTTATGCTCCTGACGGTGACAAGCTGTCAATCTGCTTATGCACAGAGCATCCATAGGGGGGAGATGAAATGTCACTACAACACCACTATGCAAAGTTGTCCCTTACATACTTGCAGGCAACACTGCAATATACATTTTGGCAGTTTGGCATCTTCACTAGGAACAGATGCTTATGTTATATGTTATTATATTTTGGATCCTTTGTCCAGGCATACCCTCTAAAGCAGGGGTACCCAACCTTTTTGGTACCAGGGACTGGTCGTGGAAGACAATTTTTCCAAGGACCGGGGGGGCAGGGTTTGCAGGCGGGAGCCAATCGTGCAGACCCTGGGGGGCGGGGTTTGCAGGCGGGAGCCAATTGCGAGGACGGGGCCGGGGTTTGCAGGCGGGAGCCAATTGTGCAGTTGGGGGGCAGGGTTTGCAGGCGGGAGCCAATCACGTGGACCACCACCGCTCACCTGCTGTGCAGCCCAGTTCCTAACAGGCTGCGGCCCACTAGTGGGCCGCAGCCCACAGGTTGGGGACCCCTGCTCTAAAGGCTACATGGAATGCCCAATGTAATGCAATTCACCAAAATGCTGACACATTTTAAGCAACATTTATTGCTTATATTCTGCTTTTGGAAAAAAAAACAGAAAGAACCTAGAACTGAACACCTAGTAACAGCATGTTATGATTGCTACAAATATGAATGGTTCAGGAGAAAAAAGCATTACTGAGGTTTACTCACTGATCCATCTGTTGGGTTTATAGAGTCATATGTGTTTCCATCTTCAGCATTTACAAATTTCCCATTGATAAAACATTGATATGGCATCTTTACAGTCATATGGTTAATATATTCTGAAACCTACAAGCAAAACAAACAAACAACTTTGTTTAGACCTACAAAATATCATAGGAACAATGCTTTCCTATAAAAAACATGACGTATACACACATACATCCTGAAAAGCCTCCAACAGTTTATAGCCCAAGTAGTTGTGTTGAATGCAATCTTCAGATTCCATCACTAACTAAATAAAAAATATATTAACTTTCCAATATATATTAACTTTGCAAATATCAGAGAGCCAGTTTGGTGTAGTGGTTAAGGCCTCAGGCTAGAACCCAGGAGACTGTGAGTTCTAGTCCCACCTTAGGCACAAAGCCAGCTGGGTGACCTTGGGCCAGTCACTCTCTCTTAGCTCTAGGAAGCAGGCAATGGCAAACCACTTCTGAAATCTTGCCAAGAAAGCTGCAGGGACTTGTCCAGGCAGTTGCCAGGAGTCAAAGCTGACTTGAAGGCGCGCACACACAAACACAAACACAAATATCTGATGGCTTAATCCTAAAATATGTTTCAACCACTGAACAAATGTGTACTGTATATGACTGGAAAGTACTATGATTTTGCTTATGGTGGAATTGTTTAGGGTGTTCAGTATTTATTGCCAGTCTGCTGCATAGGGTATACCCAAATGTACACACTATAACATTTTAGAAACCAGCTCACATAATCTATCACTAATTCTTCCTCCTTGTCTTCTCCCCTGTGCTTTCTGACTACCAGTTGAACAAAATCACAAATTTGTGGGCCATGTAGGTATCTTCATTCTGAAGTTCAAGTCCAGCACATTTTCAGCAGCCTCACTGCTGTTAGGATTATCGGAAGTCAACTCAGCATTGTCTCACAAACATAGGGGAGGACTTTTCTACTGAAGCGTATCTCTACTGTGTTTGTGGGAGGTGCCTGGGTCACCTGACTTCCTGTTTCCTGCTCCTCCTTGGGTCTTTTGGGCCCATTATCCATCTTCCCTTCTTCCTAAGCACACGTGCACACAGGAGGGCCACATGGCTATGTGGGTCTCGTCCGAAATATCTCGCTTGCATGCAGACCGGAGATGATTAAGCCTTTCTACCATGAAACTGCTTGTAACCAAGATCTACTGAATAAACATGTAAGCTATCTTTATTTTTTCTTCAACTAACTAATGTGTGAAGACAGTTTTATTTCTGAACATTAATTAAGCTGTATGTGCAAGTCTTTTCTGGGCGCTTCTCCTAAGCAAGATTGTCGTTAGCTGCTTGGAGTGTTTTTCTAACCTTCCAGACTCCAACAACTGCCAGGACTAGGATGAGGTTTGAGGAAATTCTGGACAAAAAGCCCCATGGGACTGCTTCAGCCACCCTCTGGGCTCCTGTACTGCCTTATGGTGGGAGCAATGACCAGCAGCATGGAAGAGGGTAGCTTGGTTTTCAGCCAAGCTGTCCCATCTCAAAACGTCTCTGGGCCACACTGAAGAGAGAAACTGAAACTGGTAAATTAAGATGACAGCATCTTCAGCTGCCTCCCCAGCTTTTTTCTTCACAGCACTGGATCATTGAAAAAGTAAGGTTTTAAAATGAACAAAAATGGAGACTGGCATCAACAGTGATGGGCCCTGGCACTTGCTCCATTAAGCTAATTGAAGACACAAATCCTGCTCAGTTCTACACAATGCTTTAAACTATATCTCAGCCCAGTTGCCTTCACCTCATCCCCTCCCCCACCTGGGCCACCTGGTGGGGAATGGACTTTTCCTTAAAGCCGTGCTTCTCAACTTTGGCAACTTTAAGATGTGCGGACTTCAACTTCCAGAATTCCCCAGGCAGAATGCCAGAATTCTGGGAGTTAGTCCACATATCTTAAAGTTGACTAGATTAAGAAGCACGGCTTTAAAGGTAGGACTAAGATGTCCAGACTTTCCTGATAGCTCCTGAAAGTAGATAACCCATATCTCTGGATGCAAAAAGTATATAAATGTAAAGTGTCTATGAGGAGCCTAGGAATATGTCCTATACACAGCCGAACCCATGGATGTCAACTTGAGAGTATACCAAAAAAGACAGCATAACATTTTAGAAACCAGCTCACATAATCCATCACTAATTCTTCCTCCTTGTCTTCTCCCCTGTGCTTTCTGACTACCATTTGAACAAAATCACCAAATTTGGGGGCCATGTAGATATCTTCATTCTGAAGTTCAAGTCCAGCACATTTTTGCTTGATCTCTTCAATCACCCTTAAGATATAAAGACATTGAAAAAGGGAACAACTGGTCAAGTGCAGGAATGGATAGAATCAAAGAATCATGAAGCTAAAAGGGACTATTTCTGCCCCATGCAAGCATCCAAATTAAAGTATCTTCAGCAGATGATTGTCTAGCCTTGACCTGGTAGAAAACTTAATGGAATGGTAGTGTATAGCAGGGTTTTCCCACCCCTTCCCCCCCTTTTCCACATTGCTGACATCATATATCGCTTGAGCCTGTGCCTTTGAATTGGCACTTTGGAACATTACTATTTGAAATGAAAACATTAACAGATTAAACAGAACTAACAAACAATTCTGCTTGTTCTGAGTGATAAATTGCTTATCGGGAGGACAACAGGCCAGTGCTTACAGGCAATACAGGAGTCTACTGGCTCCTCAAGTCACCTGATCCATTTTAGGTAGAGGTAAAGGTTTTCCCATGCACAGTCGTGTCCGACTCTAGGGGGCGGTGCTCATCTCCGTTTCTTAGCCAAAGAGCCAGCGCTGTCCAAAGGTGCTTCCGCAGTCATGCGGCCAGCATGACGCGCACGGAACGCTGTTACCATCCCACCAAAGTGGTACCTATTTATCTACTTGCATTTGTATGCTTTTGAATTGCTAGGTTGGCAAGAGCTGGGGCGAGTGCGGGAGCTCACTCCATCACGCAGCGCTCAGGTCTCGAACCGCCAAAGTTGCGACCTTCCGATCGACAAGCCTGGCATCTTAACCACTGAGCCATCGCGCCCCTCCTGATCCATTTTGCTCAGGTTAAAACTACTGCACCACTGTAGTACACTGCAGCCAAGACATCACCATCTCTCTTCCAGAAGGTAGAATGAATATGAAAAGTAAGTTTTATTATATGAGATGCCCATCTCTTCAATGCCTTAGAGAACAGTGACTTACCTAACCACATCCATCGATGTTGCTCCAGCTTTAAAGAAATCAGTGGTGTCCTCAATTATAGCCACGTTGCTCAAAATTCCCTTCCAAATGGACTGCAAAACATGGAAATATCCTGAGTCAATGACACAAATAACCCAACCTACTAATAAGGCACATGGCCTTAGGATTAAATATCAAAGCATCTTTAAATCACTCCCTCTTTTGCACTACCTACACTCCTGACCATGAAGCCTGGGGAGCATGTAGATGAAAAACAGGAGGACCTTGGGCTGATGAAGAATGGTTAGATTCATAACAATATGCTGAGCCAAGGATGTCATATCTGAGCAAATAAACAAACTTTGAGCAGAAGTCCTGAACATCTTCTGGATGGAGAAAAGAAAATTTTTCTTCACACAGCACAAGCAACTGTGAAATACACTATCAAAAGATGGGGTGCTGTAATTATCCCCAAAGAATAATTACATTTTTTAATCCAACTGGGATAGATTATATAGATTCTAGGATTGAGCAACAGTACAGATTTGATCTCCCAGAAGTGGTGTGGCAATACCTGTCTCCAACACCTTAAGGCAGCTGCATCTTTTCCTGGACTGCCATACAATCCCAGGAAAAGACATACACACTGCCTTAAAGTGTTGGAGACAGGTCCTACCTCTGTGCTCCTGCAGCCGTCAAAGCACTTTGGGGGGATCCAATCTGAGGTGCTGCAAATCCCTAACAGATTGGTTTATTTGGAAAGCAAAATCTCTTCTAGGCATTGTACAAAGATTAAAAATTTGAGAGAATGTTATTATCCCAAGAAAGTTCCTCCCAGGTGGAGAGTCATTTGATATTAATCAGGTGGTTCTATGATGTCACCCTCTCTCTGGAACACCATCTCCTTAGAGATAAAGTATGTGCCAATATGTCTCCTAACTATCTCTATATATTGTTTTACGTTTCACTGTGTTTTAAAATATTTATTTACTTATATTTATAATTGCAATTTGTATGGCTCCCAGCTTGCATACAAAGGTAGGCTGCTTACAAGAATTCAAAGCAAACAATATAAATAATTGGACATAATGATTAAAAACCAGTTCTGCCGGAGGAATATCACCCACAATTAAACAAAAGACAATCTCTGACTCAATGATGGGTTCACACATGGCCCTAGTCCAGTGCCTGTGGAAAGAGTTGGGTCTTCAAGACTCTTTTGAAGGACAGCAGGGCCAGCGCCATACAGACCTCAGGGGGAGGCTGTTCCAGAGGGCAGTTGTGACAACAGAGAAGGCGGAGTCCCAAGATGATGATATTTAACAGATGGGACCCAAAGCATGCCAATCCTGTCAGATCTTACAATTTTAACTGGTATGAATTTATTTATTTATTTATTTATTTATTTATTTATTTATTAGATTTGTATGGCCACCCATCTCAAATCACAACCCTGGGAGCCTCACAACAGCAATGTACAACATTTAAACAGGAACCTATTTTAATGTGGAGTATTCAGGGATGCATAGCATAAATAAAGAAATGAACATAGGCCCTCTTTGCAGGCTTAAAATAAATTCCTATCAGTTTTAAAACAGGTTTCACTTTCTTGTATTTTTTTCTCTCCAAAAGGGCAAATCTTTACCTTAATATTTTCTGCCATCTTCTTCTCCTCTTCAGTAAGTTCTATAGTAGCCATCTCATCGGTGGAGAAGTAATTAGATGCTGGGATCATTCTTCCATCTTCAAACTGAAGATTCTTTACTAGCAACTGAAGGATAAATAACACAGAAAAGGCAGTCAGCAGGGTGGGGAAAATGGGGGCTACTGCCTCATTTCGCTGCAACATAATTTCTTATCACAAAGTTAGTCCTCGCTTTGGCCCTATCCAAGAGGCTCACAGAAAATGCGTACAGAAACATTCTACGAGAAGATCTTTATAGAAAGGGTTAGTTTGGGTCTGTTATTTCAGTTCAATAGTACCATATCTTTAAAAGCTTACCATCTTTCCATCATTGCCAAACAGAACCAGACCACTGTCAGTTACCAGACCAGGTTTCAAAGCACCTTTTATTTCCAGCTCTTCACCTGGAGGTGTTAAGCCATCAAGAATGGATGAACCATAGAAAGTAACCATCTGTAAAGAAGATTATACGTTATGAGTGGTTTGATAAATAGCAGGGACAATGAGTAGGTTTTATGCAACTGGCAGGATTAGATAGAAGCAAAATATTTGTTCTTTCTCTCCAGTTGGAAGGGAAAGACCACTTTAAATTGTTACTGAAGGGGCCCATTCAAAAGCCAGTTACAACTTATCTTAAATGAAAGCCCTATAGAGAAAGTTTGATTATAGAGAAAGTTTGATTCCAGAGAAAAAGCCACACTGTTGCCTTTACTTGGTGATCAGCATATTTTATTACCAAAATGTAACTTGCTATATTATCAAATTATTCCTCATTTTCTAGCAATTTCTTTTTGAACTTGTGCAATAAAATGGTTTGGGTATCTGATCAGGGCTGAAGAAACACAGGCTGAAGCCCACCTTCAGCCATGGAAGCTCACAAGGAGACTCTGGGGTAGTCACTCTCTTTCACTAAACCGATCTCTATGGGCTGTTGTTCCTGAAGAAATGCAGCATGCATCCAACAAACAATAGTGATAATAATAACAATAACAGTAATAAGATGAACTTCTGATCATTATTTGATATAACTAGGACCCATGACTTTTACATTATCACTAAGGTAGACAAAATAATAGGCTGACCATACGTCCCGTTTTGAACGGGACAGTCCCGTTTTTTTAGCATTTTTCAACCGTCCTGTCGTTTTGATAAAAATCTCAATTTTGTCCCGTTTTTTAAACCCTGTGGGAATGGCGCGGAAGGAGGATCTGAGCCGGAACTGCCGATTGGAGGCAGCCCGGAAGAGGAAGCCCTCCCACCTATCAGTGCGCAGCAAAGGAGGGTGGGGTTTGCAGGCGGGAGCCAATCGCACAGACCGGGGGTGGGGTTTGCAGGTGGGAGCCAATTGCGCAGACCCCTGTCTTTTTCATGAATACAGAATATTACATAAGACCCCGTCCCGTTTTGCCATCCCAATGTTCTGTTTTTGTCTCAAGGAAATATGGTCAGCCTACAAAATAAGTTTATAATTCATAATGTTTTACCTGGCCATTGATTTCTGCCCAGGCTCCAGGTACCTTATCATGTCCTCTGATCCAGTTGTGCAAAGCGGAAGCTGTTTGATCCCAAGAAATCTAGGAAACCAAGAGGCAAAGTTGGTCTCTTCCTATTTATATATAATATAACTGGCTTTTAGAGGAAGAACAAAATAAGACAGAACACCCCCCCCCCCGATTATTTCTATCCTTGTCTGAAAGACAAATCCTAGCTTATCACTGGGAATTGGGCAGCATATAAATTTAATAAATTATTATTATTACAACAGGTTATGATTAATTCAAACAATGGTTTAACATTAAGTGCCAATGCATCTTATGGTTTGTTTATAAGAACCTGCTTTCAAACCATTGTTTAAAGCTGGTTGATTTCAACAAACCATAATTAAGACCAACCACAGTTTAGGTTAATCTGAAATACTAAACTTCCACCATCCAATTTAGTTTTTACACTGTGGACAGCAGTAATACATTATATCCACAAGGGTCTGTACTTCTTCACTCAAGATTGCCTATGAAACATTTACAATTGGGACAGCTTCCTACAAAACAAAAGGATATAATATGGAAAGTTGCCTACAACATCATTAAAATTCCATACAATGTGCATCCAAAATATATATGATAGGAAATATTTGATGGTACTGAATGATAAATACACTGATACAGACAGGATTTAGTTTAGTACTTCTTTAATTAAAATGTGACCACTTGCAGCAAATGTGCCATAAAATTTATATTATTATTGTTATAGTTTAAAAAATTACATTTAAAAAATTCATATGGAGAATGTTTAATCTAAGTGTATTTCTATACCAGTTACTGTATGCAACTGTTCCTCAATATCATCATCATCATTGGCGATCACTCGTAGCCGAGTAAGATTGTCTTCCAAAGGTAAAATTTTAACAGTGGATCCGTAAGTGGCTATAAAGGCCAATTCTGGATCCACACAACCTCCCACAATGAGGGCATAGGTTTCCGGGTGGAAGACGGTCATGATGAGGGTTTGCCTGACGTGCCTTCCTCTTAGCTTGTTTCTCCCTTTCGCCCTGTACTCGTGCTTCTTCAAAGTCCGCAGCACCTTTAATAAAGGCTGACCTCCAATTGAAACGCTCATGAGTTAGGGCTTCCCAGTATAGGAAAGATAAGAAAGATAAGATATAGAAATTGATCCTACATTGGCAATGCCAAGCAGGTCACTGAGCTTCTAATTATAACTTAGAGCACTCTGGCACTTTCTTGGAATCCACTCAAGAATGTAAATGAAAAAACAAGGCATTTTCTCCACCTAATAAGTAATTACTATTACAGTTAAAAATCCAGAAGAGAAATCATGGTCAAACTGGTGTTTCACCTTAATGCAAACAACTTAGATGGATTTTTTTAAAAATGAAGACTCTTGCTTGCATTGATTTGAGAGATGTGAGGTAAACACTCAGTAATTACACCACTTAGTTAACTGTTTACATATTCATTAGTTTTTAGAATAACAGTTTGATAGATTTATTAAACACAAAGATGTTCTGCTTTAATTTACACATCACTTTGTGTTATGCAAGGTAGAAGAGCAACTTGTGTGTCTTATAAGTGACTACATTCAATAGTCACCGTGTGTGAGTTGGGCAGCCTTATAAATCTGTTAAATCTGTTAGTAAATAAATAAATAAATAAATAAATAAATAAATAAATAAAATATATTGGATCAGGGTTTTTCTAACTGTGTTCTGCTGAATCCTAGGGCTAACCCTAGAAACTAAGGACAGAGTTCATTTGTACACAGCCAATTTTCTATTGCTAGAGCTTTGCCTCTTGATCAGGTTTCCAGGAATTTTTACTTAAAACTAACAGGTTCCACAGCCTGAAAAAGTTTGAAGACTCCTGTACGGATTCATAAATGGCAACGTAATAAATCGCTACATCTTCTGATAGTACCAGAAGATGAGAGCTACCCTTCTGGCAATCTCTAGAGCAGAGCTTTCCAAACTGTGTCGCGACACAAAAGTGTGTCGCCACACACAGTCTGGTGTGTCACCACACACAGTCTGGTGTGTCGCCACACAACCCGGAAGCGCTGATCATCATCAGCGCTTCCGGGTTTTCTCGTGGCGAGACACCAACGGCGGCGCGCAAAAACCTGAAAGCGGCAGCAGCGCTTCCGGGTTTTTGCGCACTGCTGCAACGGCGGCACTTCCGGGTTTTCCCGCGGCGACACACCAACGGCGGTTGGTGTGTCGCCGCGGGAAAACTTTGGAAAGCCCTGCTCTAGAGGGATAACGATTTTAGTCTGTTGAAGGAAAAATACTGTAACCAAAAGGCTGGGTTGACAGATCACAGTAAGCCAACATGTGATTTGTTTGGGGCTTAGAATGCTGTAGAAAACCAAATGTTGTAGATTAGCATGTTCTGCCAATCATGGTTTGTTCAATAAAGAAAGCTTAGTGCAATGCCTTAAACCAGCCAGCATCTTGTAGCCCATTCCTTCTTCATGAGGTGCCTAGCTCTTAAAGAACAGAATGTTAAAGAACATTCTGTTTGCCCAAAATACCTGTGCATTTTCTTTCTTCTGGATGCCTTCATATGTGGCACCTTCTTCAGACTGAGGTATTTGAGGAGCTTGGCCATCAGCAATTAGCTGCACAGCTTCTACCTAAAGAAAAAAAGCAGCTTCGGTCGATCTAGGAAGTGGACATTTTCTTAGTATTTTTATTGCAGCTATTTAACCCGTGAGAAGCAGTGCTCACATTACATGAGCTCACATTTGCAGAATTTCTGGAAAGCCACATCACTGGGATATGGCTGGCCATTGAGGCCGCACATCCATGCACAAACATGCACACTGTCAGGCTCCCTCCCTTAGCTGGCTCAAACCTGACTGCATCACGCCACATGGTATGGCTACCAAGGAATTTTTATTCTGCCTTAAGAAAGAAGCCTCTATAAACAGTTGATTACCCACTAACAGAATTCTTACATCCTCCAAGTTTGAGGACAGGGAGGCCTGGCGTGCTATGGTCCATGGGGTCACGAAGAGTCAGACACGACTTAACGACTGAACAACCAAGTTTAAACGCAACAATTCTTTCTTTCTCCTGCTGCAGCTTATTGGAAACCTTGCTTTACACTTCTTATACATGGTGCTAGTGGTAGTTAGTTATTGGCATATTCAACATTCCTCCCCTTGGAAACTCTAGCTCCCAACATACCTCCCCCACACATGGGGTTGCTGGAAAGGGAGAAAGACTTTATTCACATTTCAGTCCTTGCCAACACCCCCCATATACCATATAGATGCTCATTTACACACACACACACACACACACACACACACACACACACACACACAGAGAGAGTTGCTTTCATACATACTGTAGCTGCAGCAGGATTGCCAAATAGAGATGCCATATCTCCTCCCTCCCTGCAATCCTGTACTCCTCAGTACTTCTCTACTGCTATTTGCAACAGGGGACAAGCAACCCCTTCTCCATTATCCTGCTGACTGCTGATCACCTGGGTGGCATGGAAGGGTGAGCGGGGCTCTGGGGGGTTCCACGGTGTACAGAAAGAGTGGCTAAGGGCCACATAGAGCCTGCAGGATGAGATTATCCACATACAGGGAAATTGCCTGAAAATCTATGAACCTGGACTTATCAACCTAATTTATTGTATTAGTTGTCATGAATAGGCTCAGGCATCAGAATGCGTTTCCACGCTGCTACCAGTTTCACCTCAGAAATCCTTGCTAGTGTCTTCATGCTGCTGTCTTCACAATGCTGATTATTCCCCCTGTGTAAACCAGTGCTCCTTCCAATGGGAGAGCACAAAATGAAGAGCCAATATGGGAATGCAAAAATGCCCTTTCTAGTCCACATTATTACCTTTTGCATTTATTTTTACAGGAAGCATGGTGCAAGGGTAACTAGACTGGTGCATTTTGACTGCAGCAAGGAGCAGTGAGGGCTAAGAAGGTGGGAGACAAGTTCCTGCTAATGGGGAACTGCTCATCATGCAGCTTCAGCATTCATGCTGCAAAACTATCTATGGAGCATTTTCTTGCATTCCAACTGAGATGGAAATCAATCGGTTTAGGTGCAGAACAGCTGCTGAAAGGCTCCAATGTCATGAGAACATAGGGGTAGAGTGCTGATCCAAGATTAATGCCCATATTGTCTATAAATGGACCCTAGGAAACCCCATATTCAGTTGTCAGTTTAGCCTTCAATATATTTGATAGGATTTAATAACTATTTTAGTTCCAGACCCAGAGTTGAAACCTCTAGAGCAGCCTTCCCAACCCAACCAAATGCTTTCCAGATATGCTAAAGCACAAGTTTCAGAATTATTTGACATTACTGCAACCGTTCGCAGTTACGACGGTGATGAAACAGTAACTTTGCGACCAATGCCTGCATTTACAACCTTTGCAGCGTCTCTCTCTCAGTCACGTGTTCACCATTATAGTACGTGTTGTCCTGTGCCTCTCCCATTTTTTTTTCTTTTTCCCCCTCCTCGCAGAGCGGAGAGATTGTTTAAACAAGCTCTCTCTTCCTGAGCTGCTTTCCTCCGCAGTGCAGTGCAGAGAAACCTTTTAGCTATTTATGATTAGCCAAGATGTCTCACCATAGCTTTTATTCCCTCTGGGAAAAGAAACCGATTATACAGGTCATCAACAGTTTCATTTGGGCCAACATCGCATTCCCTCTGCAGAAGAATTGGTCCTGTGTCCAAACCATCGTCTGCCCAAAAAACTGAAAATCCAGCCTTCTTATCTCCTTGAATCAAAGTCCTGAAAATAAGTAAAACATGACTTAATAAGAAATGTCAGCTTCCTTCATTACTTTGATTCAGCAGGTAGCCAACTCTGCCTGATCTCAGAAGTTAAGCAAGGTCTGGCTTAATGCATAGATCTGGATTCCAGGACTGTGGACTAGACAGGGAAGTTGAGCAAACCCAGAAGAAGGCAACTGCAAGCCACGTCCATAAAGTTGCCAAATAAAACTACATGGATACATTCATTGGGAGAAGAACTTGACTTGAGTGAGTCTTTACCTTTATAAAGCAAGTGTATGGATAGCTTTGCAAATTTGGCAAAAGGCTTCAGTCTTTTGAACAACAGACCTTCTTTTCATTCCTGTATTAAATGATCCACCTGATAATACTGCAGTGTTTATTGCTTCCATGGTACAGGGCTACTACCTTTGTGCTCCATTTGGGGAAAAAATTGAATTTTCTTGGATAGATTATTTTTAGTACTATTAATCAACAGCTGTTACGTTTTTTTTTCCTTAACAGACGGAGAATTGGAAGAGTTACAAATGAAACATGACATCTGGAGAACTTCTTCCCCATAAAATTCCATGAACAAAGCAGGATAATTACACAGCAAAAGCCTTGTCAGGAAGCATCCAAAGATTACTGAATTTGAGGACAGTTATTTCCACCTAAGCCACAACATTGGCCCTAAGGGCAGTGGACATCTCAGGCTCTGACCCTCCATCTGTCAGATAAATTATAATTAAACCCACTTACCAATTGATTGCAGATGCTCCTCGGTGGCGAGGAAGGATTGAGGGATGGTAAATAATAGAACCATGCTTTGGACCTTCAATAACCTCCATGGGAATGAACTGTGTGCAGAATGGAAGGACATTCAGTTCTGCACCAACTGATTTATAGGCTTCAAGAACTTCCTGGACAGGTTTGCCCTTAACTCTCCACCTTGGGAATTTGAACACTGGAGTTCCATCCTTTTCTGCAGCTGATGCTGGAAAAGAAAATGTGTGCCAGTATGTTTCTTGATTTCAGAACTAAAATATAACATGTAGCGTAGAGTTGAAATGAGCGAAGTGTCATAAAATCACACGTAATAACTAATTAATGAATTTGTGTATGTGTGTGTGCGCATTTTCAAGTCAGTGTTGACTCCTGGCGACTGCCTGGACAAGTCCCTGCAGTTTTCTTGGCAAGGTTTTTCGGAAGTGGTTTGCCCTTGCCTCCTTCCCAGGGCTGAGAGAGAGTGACTGGCCCAAGGTCACCCAGCTGGCTTTGTGCCTAAGGTGGGACTAGAACTCAGTCTCCCTGCTTCTAGCCTGATGCCTTAACTACTGCACCAAACTGGCTCTCAAATAACTAAATAGATGTAAATAAAATATCTAAAAACAAATTCAGGTATTACAGTAGCACCGGAGCCAAGTAGGTATGCACCCTTGCCATACCCTTGCCATCTTACTTTGACATCAGAGTGGCATTACTCTGGGAAATCTAAGCCACATGGGCTCAGACTTAGCTGAGGGTAGTTTGAGAACATGGAGCAGAACATAAGAAAAGGTACACTAAAAATGCTGCCTGGTAAATACTGTAGCCATTATAGCTTATTTACTTACCCAAAGGATCAGCTTTTCCATTTTTGTCTGGGACTGTGAACACTCCCACAACTTTGTGCCCTTCTTTTTGCAAATGCTTGTAGACTTCTTGTCCAAACAGACTCTGGCCTATTAAAGCTAGCTTTAGTTTGTTTTGATAGTAGTCCTATTGACAGAAGCAAAATGCAGTTAAAACCCCCCAAAGATCAGCTAATTTCCCTGTAAATGTTCTGCTCCAGTTTATACACTTCCGTGGTCTGATTGACATGGATAACAAATTCTTACAAGGCAAGCAAATGCCTCTATGTATAACAACTGCACTGACACTGCATGGTTACAAAAAAAAGTAGCTGGAATTCAGGCTTGTCATAAATGAGCTCCACACTGGTGCAGGTAGCGTGTGTTTGCTTCCCCTGTCCCCGATTCCATTGTGCTTCTCTCCTCCACAGCCACTAATAAAGCAATTTTATTTTGCTTTGTGAATTTTAACGAGGCCAATGAGTAGCAGTATGCAAATAGTTTAGTGTGGGGTAAGTTAAGGTGCAATTATTACTGGATTTCTGTGCCACCAATGATTCCCCCTTATCTGAACTGCAAAGGAGACAAGTCCTGACAGATGTTAGAGCAGTGTTTTTCAAACTTGGCAACTTTAAGATGTGTGGACTTCAACTCCCAGAATGCCCCAGCCAACATGCTGAATTCTGGGAGTTGAAGTCCACACATCTTAAAGTTGCCAAATTTGAAAAACACTGTACTAGAGCAGTGGTGTTTGCCATTTGCTTTACTGCCATTTGCTTTACTGCCTTAGTGATCTGCCTGCCTGGATGTTTGTTTCTACATGGGTCTACCAGACAGGTTGCACCAAAAACCTTTCTGTCAGACCCCTGTGGGAACAAATGCCAAAGTAGCCATAGAGGGAATTCAGTGCCCAGAGGGGAGGGGGCATGCCTGCAGCAGTCCAAAGTAGCCAATAGGAACCGGACAGATCCCAGCCAATCACATCATCACCATATCTGCATATTTTGCATACAGCAAGGCTAGAGAAGATGAAAAACACAATTTCCACATTGGGCCAAAAAGAAACCCAGTTAAACTTGGCTATGGGCCAGGGATGAGGGAAAGATTACATCATGCAGACATATCCTAAAGGATAATTCACAAGGCATCTTGGACCCAAAGTTGTGGGGAGGTGTGGATTTGCCCTTAGTCACATTCAGTGAACACATTCTATTTTTTGCTTTGTGCATTTATTTCTGGCCAATAACCATTCATTCGTATGGAGAAAGAGAAATACACATGGCATCACACAAACCCTGGATTCACCCAAAACCTAATGTGGTTTCTTTGGTTTTGGCTTAGCACAATGAACTCTGCCCTGGTGGCTTGCAAATCATGGTTTATATCTTAAGATGATATTGATATGAACATAGCACTGATACTTTTTCAAGAAACTATAATTAAAACAATCACTGGCTTAGCACACTATATGAATACAATCACAGAGGGTTTTTCTTTTTCTATGAAAGTGAAATCAATATAACAATACTATCGTGTATAAAACAGATCTGATAGCCCTTTATTTCAGTGTATGTGTATACACAAATGAATATACAGTAAAAATAAATGGCAGAGCATGTAGACAGGAGTCTAATTTAATTATAATGGGGCTGGATGTGGCACTTAGTGGGTCGTATTTAATTTCCTTGTTGTTGATCCCACAAGAGAAGAAAGCAAACTAAGACTTATTGTACAATTTTTCTCTTGGACAGAAGTCTTAAGAAAGTGAATTTAAGCACAAGGTTTATACATGATACTGTTATTCTTGGAAGTGGATTCAGCTAAGTATGCATAATTTTGGCTGCAATATATGGCTGCTTGGAAGGGTGTTTATGTGGTTAATGCATCTGAAAAGAACACATGTGATTGCTTCCACGTCTACTCGCTGTTCTGCTTACAGCTGTAAAGTTTGGAATGGCAATCTATCCAGAGGCAATGTGCTGTCGTCAGTCATTCATTCTCATATTTAACATTGCTGATGCAATCCAGGGAGCTCATATGAAGCCTTCTTACTATATTCATTCCTTAATGTGGATTTTTTTTTATTATTCAGGCAGCTGGCAGTTCACTAAACATTGTCGTCAAGCACATATGCAACCCCACCTCCAATAAAGCAAGAGATACTTGGCCAAGTCTGTGAATTTGCTCACAGATTTAGAAAGCAATCTACAGGTAGTCCTCACTTAACAACCACAATTGGGACTGGAATTTCAGTTGCTAAATGAAGCGACCCAATTTTATGACCTTTTTTGTGGCAGTCGTTAAGCAAATCACTGCGGTTCTTAAGCGAACCACATGGCCGTTAGCGAATCACGCAGTTCCCCATTGATTTTGCTTGCCGGAAGCTGGCTGGGAAGGTCGAAAATGGCGATCACATGACTGTGGGGATGCTGAGATGGTGGTAAGTACGAGGACCGGTCATAAGTCGTTTTTTCAGCACCGTCAAGTCTGAACCACCACTAAACGAATGGTCGTTAAGCGAGGATTACCTGTAGTAAGAAAAGAACTAAAGGGATTTTCAGGGCAAATCCCAAATGCAGACCAGATCCATAATTCCCAGTCAGAAGGGGTCCAGATGGCGTGGAATTTGGAAATTTATAGTCCCCAATGCTCAGTAGAGCCTCAAATTGCAGAAGGCTGGGAAATTATTAGAAAGAGATTTTCTATGAAACTTATTGACTGATATTGAACTGATCTCTTTCAGGTAAACCTACCACACAGGGTTGATGTGACAATAAGGTCACTGCAAACTGAAGAAGAATGGTGGGATACAAATGTAAGAAATAGCTAACAGGGAAACATTAAATGACTAACTGGATATAAAATGCAACATCTCCGGGTCTAAAGCACTCCTTGGAATTATGATACATGTATCAGTCCAAAAGGAATGGAATATTTGCTGCATGCATCTGCACGTATACACATGCACAAATCCCATGAAAAATCCCTAGCCATCCCATCCTTTCACAGGGAGGCTAATGTATTGTAATGCTGTTCATCCCATGGATGGATTATTGCAGCAGGCAGCATATGCTGGCTGGGGAATTCTGGGAGTTGAAGTCCACACATCTTAAAGCAGCCAAGGTTGAGAAACACTGGATTATAGAAAGCAGATCCTTCAGTCATGATGCTGAGCTATTTTTCAGATTGAGAGTACCCTACACAAGCAAAAACTTTTTGGCTAGCCTTGGAAGAACACCAGCCTCCAAATTGTGCTGAATGTCTTCTTTGTTAAAACAACAGCAAGAAGCCAAACAAAACAGTCTGTTCACATTGCAACAGTTCTCTTGCCTCTCTTCCCATCCTCTGCTCTTTCCTATCCTCTGGCAAACCAAAATTCTGCCTCAATCCTGACATGTCTGCCCCAGAAACCCAATTCTGAAAAACATCTGCCCAGCCTCCAGCCGTGCAGCAGGGGGAGGGAGGGGAGGGGAGGGGAGGAAGGGGATTGGACAGCATCCTTATTTTTTGCGCTTTAGACTGAAGCCCCTGTCCACGTCCCCAGCTTCCTACTCACCCTGGCCGTGGTGGTGAATTTCCTAAGCAAGTGGTTGCTTTTGGAGAGCATTTTGCAGGACAGAGGCGCCGAGGACCAGCCGCCCGCTTGACCCAGTAGGAACGGCTGATCACCTGGAGAGGGAGCGCAGTCCTGACCTGAAAGGCTGGACGAGCAACAGACGCAGCGGCAGAAGCAGGACCGTCTAGTCTGATGCAACCCAGGCAGGCTGCCTTTGGCTCCGGGCCAGAGAAAAGCGAGCTCGGCGGGGGCGCGCAAGCGGGAGGCCCGCGATTCAGCAGCGGCAGCAGCGGAGCGGCGGAGGCGCGCTTGGTCGCTCGGCCTTTCTTCTAAAACCACCTGAATCTGAAACAAAGGGCGGGGAAACGCTTGTCTGAACCCAGTCTTTTTAGAGCCGGGAGGCTGCCTCCGAAACTGGGTTAGGCTGGGGTGGGGATGGGTCATGGTTGTTTCCTGACAGAGCAGGAATTCAACAGGTGCAGATTTTACCAATGTTATGATGTGGCGCACACAGTCCTGTTCACATACATCACTGTAAGGCGGCCTTTCCAAGCTAGCATCCTCCTATTATGATGGGCTGGGCGATCATTCCCATCTTCATCCACTGGATCAGGCCGGCTGGGGGTGATGGGAATTGCATGCCAATGGAAGGGCAGCATGTGGGGAAAGCTGCTATAAGGCCTCCTTCTCCTGTCTTGACTATTCCAGTATATAAAATGCAGGAGAGAAGGAGCTGCGGTAGATTTGCACAGTGCTGGGCTGATTACAGACGGGGAGATCTACTCTTAGGCTAGAATCTTTTACATGTGCATCTAGCTATAACACCATTGACAAAAGGAGGAAGATAAGTCAAGATAGTCAAGAGTTAATTAGGGAGAACCTGGTTATCATGAATACATTTTGGTCTCCACGGCCTTCAATTACACCAGAAAGTATTGGAGGAACTTACAGATGTCACCTTGGTACCCTTTTTGGTGATTATTTGATAAATCACGGGAGGATATGCATACTGCCAGAGGACTGGAGAAGGGCAAACGTTACACCTGTCTTCAAAACAGAGGAAAAAGAAGTCTGCTTGACCTTGATAGCCAGCAAAACCAAGGAACAGATAATTAAACAAACTGGTGAGGTTGTTCCCAGCTACAGCTTTGACCAAGGATGTTCCATACAACTCCTGCTTACCTTTGTCCACTTTTCTGGACAGGGAGGCATACTGCACATTCAGATAGAGCACTGGGTGACAACCCCCTCCCTTTTTATACAGAGGTACCATTTTGCAGCATATCAGCTGTCCATGCCAGCTCTGCTATCATGCTTGGGGGTCCGGCAATGGTGGGAGCTTTTACAATGGCTGTGTTGAGTTTGACGCAGTGATGGATTTTCCTGCCATTTTCGGTTATTTTTGTTTTAGTGTGGTTATTGATGGTTTTAAATGTTTGCATATTTTTATTGAGTTGTTGTTTTTAACTGTTGTGAGCCACCCAATAAATAAATATAGTTTTAATTAGATTTTTTTTAAAAAAAATCCAGACAGACAGGCATAAGACCTAATATTGGAGCTACCCAGAGGCACCATACTGCCTGTCCCTGTTTCTCCAAAAAACTTGAGGAGCAAGCTGTTGAGTGTACAGGTAATCCTCGCTTGATGACTGCCTAATTTAGTGACCATTCGCAGATACGTCAGTGATGAAAAAGTAACTTTACAGCAATCCTCGCATTTACGACCTCCTCTGGTCTGTAAAGCAAAGGAAAGCTGAAGTAAGATCATAAGCACAGTTGCAGTTTCTCTTAGTGACCACTTCACTTAACAACCAAGTTGCTGGTCCCAATTGTGGTTGTTAAATGAGGACTACCTATAATTACTAGTTCTTTATCAAATTGCAGTAAGCCAGGCCTGTTGCTTTTGGATAACTCCTCATTCTGCTCTATGGGGCTTTGCACTTTTGCTCCAAAGCCCCAGCCCAGTGCCTCACAGGAACAGCAAAATGGCACTGTTTCAAAACTGAAATGCCAATGGGTGTGTAGCCTGAGGATGGTAGAACTATAATGTAATATGTCTGGAATGTACCAGCTTGGGGAAGGCTGCGAATACCACAAGACATAATGGTGGTCTTCCATCTGAGTGTGATGATCCCAGTGCCAGGATCTTAACTTAAGAAATTCTCCAGACAATTCATCAGAATGCTAAGAGATTTCATTTATTAAGATCAGACTACATGGAACAACTGCAAAGCTCTGAATAACAAATTTGGCGCCAGGCATTCAAAGTTAACAACATCCCACTGACCTCATCCCGTTAGCTTCAAAAAAAAAAAAGTTTTCTCACTCTTGATTTCCCCCCCTCCCAATCTGTTAAGTTTAAGGAGAGTTCAGGTGTCTTATCAATGTCCTTGGTCTTTCACAGTCAGTGGAGCAGAGCTTTCCTAACTGTGTGTCACGACACGTTAGTGTGTCGGCTGCAGTGTGTAGGTGTGTCGCGCAAACGTAATGAGAAACCTCTGAGTCGACTCTCAGAGCCTCAAACGCCTCACTGCTGCTGCCTCCGAGCCCTGCCAGGATTCCGCGCAGGTCCTAGTGCCTGCCTTGTGCCCTGCTGTAAGAGGGGAGCTCTGTCCAAGCCTTGCCCTGCTGTAAAGGAGAACTCTATTTTCATGAGATATGTTGTGTCCCCATACATTTCGCTATTACAATTTATGTATGTGTCCATATCTCTCATAAGTTAGTTAGTTTAACCTCCGGTTTGCTAGTAAAACTGAATTACTGTGTCACGAAATGATGCATGTCTAAAAAGTGTGTCACCAACATGAAAAGTTTGGAAAGCTCTGGAGTGGAGGAATGTGTGGGAGGCAAATGGTTGGGAGGGCAACGGTTCTTTTCGGTTTGCAAAGCAGCTGGCAAAGGATGCTGACACGGGTCGGCTCAAAGACATGGCAGGCAAGCAAAGCGGGTCTGACACTGAGAACGTTCCTTTAGGCTTACAGGGTGAATGTCATACCTAGTCTGTCTGCTTTGTAAAATAATTTATTCTTTAGTTGCCCAGAGGCCTGGGAGAGGCCTTTTATTATTCTGATTAAGAAACGTCTGCTTTACAATTTGTAATCTCATTTATTTTCTGACAATCCTCTATAGTAGTATTTTTCCTTTTTTTTTGTATATAATTTTTATTAAAGATTTTTAAAAAGGAAAATAAAAACTAATACAAATATAAAGTAAGAAAAAGAAAAAAAAAGAAAGAAAGAAAGAAATCAAAGAGAAAGCTAAAAATGCAAGAAAGGGAAAAAAGTAAAAAAAAAAATAGAAAAGAAAAAAAAAGATACAAATAAGTAGCTTCTGATCTTCTTTACAGCAGTTATAAGTACAATTATAAATTTACTTCATACTTCAAAACCATACAACATACAACAGAACTCTTCTTTCTATAATCTATCCTTTCTAATCATCAAAACCGTAAATCATAAGTTCATTTTTTTTTTGTTTCACGCAAAAAGTCTATAAGGGGTTTCCAGTCATCAATAAATGTAGATACTGTCTTTTCTCTGATCAAAGAAGTCAATTTAGCTATCTCAAAATGTTCTATCATCTTCAGCAACCATTCCTCCATTGTGGATAGTGCCGAATCTTTCCATCTTTGTGCATACAATAATCTCACTGCAGTTATCATGTACAAAAACAAAGTTCCATGACTTTTTTTTAATCCATCAATCCCAAAAGAAAAACCTCTGGTTTCAATTGTACAGTATATTAATCTTTAAGATTCTCTGAATCAGTGTATGTATTTGAATCCAGAATTTTCTACCTTTTTTACACATCCGGCAAACATGATAAAATGTCCCTTCTTGTTGTTCACAACATAAATTTGAAGTGCCTTTATAGATTCTAGAGAATTTCTCTGGTGACATATACCAGTGGTACATCATTTTGTAAAAATTCTCTGGAAGATTATAACACAGTATAAATTTCAGTCCTTTCAGCCACATATTTTCCCACTAGAGTAGTATTTTTCCCATTGCTGGGAAAAACCTTTTAAGCAAGTTTTCACAGGCAGCTTGTCTTTCTTGCTTTAGTTCTGTTTTATTTTTCTTTTGCTCTGCTGTACTTGGGCTTTATGACAAGGAATATGTGCCCCTCCCATTGTGGGAAAGTTTTTATTACTTGATGAGAAGTTTGCTATTATCTACATTATTCCTTAAAGTAAAAACCACATTAACCTTTCTCTCATGCTAAGTTATTTTTATTACATCAAACTTCTACTGTGTGTTAAGATTCTGCCTCTCTTTACATACTGAATTGTATTACCCAGCTTTGGGTTTTATTGTAAGAATGTGTCTTAATAACAATAAGATTCCTTTACACTGTTTAATAGCAGATGTTTGAACTTTATTTTATAAGGAAAAGCAAACTATAAACAGAATGTTCCCCAAATTGAAGTTAACTACCCCAAAGAAATCCGGAATTCCTAGTTCTGTTAATTAAAAAGGTATGGTACAGCTATTCTGCTTTTATTTCCTAAATTATGTGTGTGTATTTTGTTCCTAAGGAAAAAAAAATAATGGGAAAAGCAGTGGGAATTTTAGGTGAAAGACTGTTTTCAGAACTTCACATACAGACATCAGTAAAAATGCTCTGTTTGAAAGTACAGTTAGAAAATAAAAAACCTCATTTGGAATTGCTTAAGGACAGGGGCATCCACCATGGGTCAATCATCCCCCCCTTTAAAATATGTGACACATGTGACGCATGTAAAAAGGAGTGGGGCTTTGTACATACAGTTGCAGTCACCATTTTGACTTTTTTGACACCTCTTGTGGACTCTCCTGCCTAAAGACAACTTGTCTCCCCTTTTAAGGAATTAAAATTATTGCAGCCTTTCTTTGCCATTACGCAATTGCCTGGGCTACTGCAAGCTGATGCATTAAGGATCAGATAAACTTTTGCAGACCAGGGAATGTGCTGTTTTTCCTAACTTTTCAGCAGCCAAGGATAGTGCAATGGAGAGGGCAGGAACAACCTTCATCTCCACATTTGCACAAAATAATATATAATTCAACAAGTGCACTATAAACTTTCTCATATTCATATATTTCATGCTGGAGATGAGAAGTTTGGTCTGCACACCCATGCTCAACATCAAGTTGCACTGCCCTTCCTAAGTTGGCTGTCTTTATAGGTTTCTTATGCTGTTTTGATTTTATTTTGGATTGTGTTTTTATATGCCGCTACCTGCTTAGAGTCACTACAGCGAAATGGGCAACTATGCAAATTAAAGAAACAATCAAACAAATAAAAATAGGGTGCATGTGGTACAATAAGGAATATACCATAGCAATCTCTATATCTGTTAAAACACAAAGGATCTTTTGTACAAATAGCATTTGGTGCTGATTACACTACATACAGTAGTGGGCATATTGCTTATCGTCACTTGCACTCTTTCAGTCAAAATTCTGCCAAACACCTTTCCAGGCACACTTAACAACCTAATACCCTTATAATTTTTGCATTCACTCTTGCTAACAGCAACAGCATCATTCGTCCAATCGTCAGGCACAAATGCGGTCTTCATATACAGGGTCACAACGGGGGTGGTGGGGGGGGCAAGTGGGGCATGTGCCCCGGGTGCCGCACTGGGGGGTGCGTCAAAATGACAAAATAACCCATGGGGGGGCGCGGAATCCATGTTTGCCCCGGGTGACACAGACCCTAGTTCCATCCCTGTTCATATATGTGAAAAATTCCACTCCATAAGCATTCATTCATATTTTAGCATTTCTTCAGGACTGCATCTGCAGCATTACCATTTTTCAACATCCTCACAGCTTTTCACTGTTTTTTTTTCTTGGACACTAACATTTATTTATTTATTTATTTATTTATTTATTGTTTGATTTATATCACCGCCCATCTCCCCCCACAAGGGGACTCTGGGCGGTTTACAACAAAATTGATTAATTAAAAGCATATAAAATACAATACATTATTCCAATTTAATTAGATATAAATATATAAATATATAAAATCCAAGAGGTTATGTTATTGTTTAAGGAACTCTATGGTGCCAGCCACCTCCAAGAGGAGCTATTACCACCCCCCCCCCCATCCCAGGCGAGGTGGCAGAGCCAGGTCTTCAATTGCTTTCGGAAGGTCAGGAGTGTGGGGGCCTGCCTCACCTCCAGGGGGAGAATGTTCCAAAGGGCGGGTGCCACTGCCGAGAAGGCTCGCCTCCTGGACCCCGTCAGATGGAATTCTTTTATAGACGGGATCCGTAGCAAGCCCTCTCTGGATAACCGGGTGGGGTGGGTCGACGTTCTGGGGATGAGGCGGTTCCTTAGGTAACCTGGTCCCATGCCATGTAGGGCTTTAAAGGTAACAACCAACACCTTGAATTGCACCCGGAAGCAAACTGGTAACCAGTGCAGCTCACGCAGCAGAGGTGTCACATGTGCCGATCTTGAGGCACCCATAACTGCGCGCGCAGCTGCATTCTGGACCAGCTGAAGCTTCCGGATACTCTTCAAGGGTAGCCCTATGTAGAGCGCATTGCAATAGTCTATGTGAGAGATGACCAGGGCATGAGTGACTGTACGGAGGGCATCTCGGTCCAGGAAAGGGCGTAGCTGGCGTACAACTCGAAGTTGCATAAACGCCCTTCTGGCCACGGCTGCCACCTGCTCATCGAGCAGGAGCTGTGAGTCCAGAAGGACCCCCAGGTTCCGCACCAAGTCCGAACGTGGTAGTGCCACCCCATCCAGATCTAAAGATAACAACTCTCTGGATCCCGAGGCGCCATCAATCCACAGCCACTGTGTCTTACCAGGGTTCAGCTAAAGCCTGTTGTTCCCCTTCCAGACCCCCACAGCCTTCAGACACTGAGAGAGGGCAGCCACTGCATCACTTAACTCACCCGGGATGGAGATATACAATTGAGTATCATCAGCATATTGATGATACCTCATCCCGTGTTGGCAGATGATCTCACCCAGTGGTTTCATGTAGATATTAAACAGGAGAGGGGAGAGAACCGAGCCCTGCGGCACCCCACAAAGTAGGGGCCGAGGGTCGGACCTCTCATCTCCTATTACCACCGATTGGGACCGATCCCGGAGGAAGGAGGCGAACCAGCGCAAGACTACGCCGCCCACCCCCAACTCTCCGAGCCGCCCCAAAAGGATACCATGGTCAATGGTATCGAAAGCCGCTGAGAGGTCAAGAAGAGCCAGGATGGACGCACTGCCTCCATCCCGCTCCCGCCAGAGATCATCTGTAAGTGCAACCAATGCAGTTTCCACCCCATATCCCGGCCTGAACCCTGACTGGAAGGGGTCTAGATAATCCGTATCATCCAGAATTCTCTGGAGCTGTAATGCCACCACTTTCTCAACCACCTTCCCCAAAAAGGGGAGGTGGGAGACGGGACAAAAATTGTCCAACACTGTAGGGTCCAGCGATGGCTTCTTGAGGAGGGGGTGCACCCGTGCCTCCTTAAAAGCAGCCAGAAACACTCCCTCTCCAAAGGACGTAACAACCATCGCATGGACCCAGCCACATGTCACCTCCCTGGCTGCTTTCACAAGCCAGGAGGGGCATGGGTCAAGATGGTACGTGGTGCCTCTTACAGTCCGGAGGATCCTGTCCACTTCCTCAGGCCCAACAAGATCAAACCGTTCCCAGATAACCGGGCAAAGACATTCCCTCGGCATCTCCCCAGACCATGCATCACGCCTGGAGTCCAGCTTAGAGCGAATCCGAGCGATTTTATCCATCAGATGCTCTGAAAATTCCTCCGCACGGCCCTGAAGGTGGGTCACTGGGCCCACCTTACCTAGGAGAGATCGAGTAATCCCGAACAGGGCCGTCGGGCGGCATTCTGCGGACGCAATAAGAGCGGAGAAATATTGACGTTTCGCCAATGTATTTATAGCGTATGTTCCATTTACTCTCTTTGACATATCACTTTCCCTCCCAAACAAATCAATGGTACTGAACTGTGTCAAATGTTTATTTGATACAGGCGTGATAATTCAGAGGGGGATATCACCATTATTATTATGATGGTCTACACAGGTTTTGGCTGTTGTTATCTGTCTCCAGTATACACTATTTGCCAGCCAGTGCAGGATATAATAGCTGAGAATTCTGAATTGTTGCTTAACACACCCGGAGGGCATCAGGCTCACGTTACATCAGGCATAAACCTTATATTATAAACTGGCTTATTTGTACAGAATTGTATATTTTAGAGGGAGCTGATTGTTGATAATAATAACCCTAACTTTCCCTTTCTTTGAGACCAAAGATTAAAGTCACACGATAATCAAATAACTTTTTGTGTGTAGAAGCTGTGAACTGAACAATACCGCCCTCTACCCTTCACCTCAGTAATTACAGCCACTTTATTCACTGATTATTGACGCCTCATCCGCCAGGAGCCGCTACACGCACCACGCAGTCGCCGGCCAGCTTCCTTTCAGCCCTCTAAATCTGAGAACTACATTGCCCAAAATGCCCTGCGGGCGTGGCAGGAAATCCCGTGTTTTGTGGAAGGAGCGGTGCTCTTGCCGCCGCCGCTGTTGGATGTGAGTCTGTCATGGCGCTGGAGACCCTCTCGCCGGATTGGGAATTCGACCGCGTTGACGACGGCTCTCAGAGTAAGAGGTGGGGTGGGGAAAGTCTGAAGTGGGAACCTGGGCTCCGAACCGGGGGAAACCAAAGAGAGGTTGTGGAGGGCCGCCGGCGGTTGCGTTCAAGCTTTTAGGAGAATGGCCAAGCCCTCTCGGTCAAAGCGGTCCCCCCCGTCCCGGCGAATGGGTCTTTCCGCCGTGATAACTTAACCCTTTCCTCCCTGACCTAAGGAAGGTCCTTTGCTTGGGCGCAAAGCTTGTCCATAGCTTGCTACGGTTGGGGGCAAAAGGACGAGCTTTCGGCCACCCGTTTCTTCACAGTCAAGGTGGCTGTGGGGTAGTAGGAGGGTGTGGGTCCCCTACACGAAGTTCACACCCTTCTTTGCCTAAAGATGAAATCCTATCCCCAGATACGTTCCTGTAACAGAGACGCACAGGACGTCTTGTCCCGAAGCAGGAAAGTTTGTGGTAGAAAGTTGTTCTGAAATCTTATTCCTCTTTCGAGTAATTCCAAAAGATAACACACTCCGCCTGTTTGGAAAGCTATCAGCATTACTCAGTCTTAGCGCTTCTGCCAGGTTGTAAGGTCCCCCCCCCCGCCCGAAATGAATGGTCTTAGGTGTATTTTTAAATGGAAGTGCAGACCCAAATCTCTGTAGATGATAATTAACATGTTTGGCAGATTAAAGATTGAGAAAATGGCAAATATTTGTGCCACGTACAGATTTTGTTTTTGCTAATATGGCTTCAAATAGTTGATATTTGTAATTGTTTTGAAGTATTTTTGTTCAACAGTAAACAATCAGTCTTCTATTGTTATGGGGATTAGTTAATCTGGACCAGGGTTTCTCAACCTTAGCAACTTTAAGATGTGTGGACTTCAACTCCCAGAACTCCCCAGCCAGCATCTTAAAGTTGCTAAGGTTGAGAAACCCTGATCTGGATGAAAGGTCTCATAACTAGCATAAGATAGCATCTAGCTATCTAAAAGTGCTCAAGTTTGAAAGATGTGGAAGGGAATAATTACTCAGGATGCACAATGTAAGGGATGGGGTTAGTCCTAGGTTAATCTGGATTAAAACGAGTATAATTTGTGCCCGTTGAACATGCATCAGTATTAATTATAGTGGGTATGGATGAGATTTTCCCCTTTCCCTTTGTTTATTTACTCTGGCGGTTGCTGATAATACATGGGATGAGAATCAAAGATTTCTTCACTTTTATTGGATTTTTATAAAATTAGGAGTCTAATCTATTTTAGTGGCTTTGAATATGAAGTAGGAGATAGCAACTAGTTCAGATGAATACTGAGTAAAACAGCAGTATCTTCATTGCGTATCTCTGATTGATTCTGAGACAATTTTCTGTGACGATATAAAGGGGAGTTTAATGTCTGTTGTAATGTAAACTATAAGAACTAAATGTTGCAAACTGCTGCTGCTCTGATGGTAGAGCCTTTTTCCTGTAAAGGCCATTCCCTCTTCCCAGTTGAGATTATGCTTTCTTCTCTCTTTGATAGCAGTTTCCCTGCTGATAGTACAGTAATACTTTCCTTCCGCTTTGCTTTCTGTTGGTTTCAGATTAACTTGACTGTTCCAGAATAGTTTATTTTATTCTTATACTTGTTTTGTTTTTGGCAGTCTGCAAATATTCTCCAAATTTTACACATTCTTTTTAGATAGAGGCTTTATTCTTGCAGCTGCAATAGCCTGAAACATGAAGTCATGCTGAAGCAATTTAGTGGGTTTGTGTCTGCATCTCTCTCCTCTCCTTAATTTGCAGAAATTGGAATTGGACAGTCTGTTTCATTTGTATTTTCTAACCTTCTTTTTACAAATGTGCATTAGCTGCATGTGCTAATGTTATAGTATGAATATTAATTGGAACATATACTGTTCTTGGAGAAATTCTGCACACTTGCATGTGTTTCAAATTATTATGCACAAAATGGAATAAGCTATCTTGTCAAATATACCATCCGAAGATGGGACTCCCAGGTCGGAAGATGGTCAAAATGCTACTGGGGAGGAACAGAGGATACGTTCAACTAGCCCCAGACGTGATGACGCAGCTAGCTCAAAGCCAAAAGGACGGCTAGTGGCCAACGGTGCTGGTGGTGAACAATGAATCCGATGTTCTAAAGATCAACACACCATAGGAACCTGGAATGTAAGATCTAGGAGCCAGGGCAAATTGGATGGGCGACGGCCGACAGGAAGCTCGGGTATGGGCTGGTCCATGAAGTCACGAAGAGTCGGAAGCGACTGAACGAGTAAACAACAACAAAAATCTTGTCAAATATATTACATAAAAGTTACCCAGAAAATGTCATAATATAATGGATTTATTTGGTTATTTTGTCTTTGAACTGACACTTGGTTATACCTTTCTTTGTCAATACTAGAATGTAGTGTGCATTTGCATCTCTAAGTCACTTGTACATTGTTGCTGAAATCATAAAGAGGCTGATTTTTTTTAATTCAGTCTCTTTGTACTAAAAGGTGCTTTAAAAAGTGCTTTATTGTAAGCAACCATGTCTAGTTGTGTGTGTGTGTGTGTGTAATAAAGAAAAACAGCTTCCTGCTTTGCCTGTTGTAATTCCAGTTCTGTGGTTAAACATTTAAATAAAGAAAGTTTATCTGTACTAGTACAAAAGCTGCAATATGCAAGGACCCTCTTACACATCATTAATGCAGTTTATAGTTCGGTCATCCCCAACCTGGTATCCTTCAGTTGGTTGGAATACAGTTCCCATCATTGTAAAACTTCTGGCTTGGGGAGACTGCACTGGAACTTTAGTGCTTGAAATCTGTTTCATAAATCTCCCTGCAGCAAATTTTATTTGTCTTAGGGTGAAGCAAAATGGCTGATTTCTGGTGGCATTATTTTTTGTTTGCTAAAATATTAAAATTATTATGATTATATAATTATATTATATCAACTTACAATGTTGTATTGATTAATAATAATAATATATTAAAATAAGAGTGAGAATGGGAGCATAAGGCCTCTGAAGAAAATGGAGGAAGGGATTTTGAGTGATTAATTTTTTTAAGTTAGTAGGTAATCACTTGAATTAGATAAATTTATCTAGGTCATTTCTGTGATTCCAAGTTTAATCAGCATGCTTTCAAATATTATAATGAAAATACTATTTGCTCTTAGAAATCCATGCTGAAGTGCAGTTGAAGAACTATGGGAAATTCCTTGAGGCATATACTTCCCAGCTGAAGAGAATTGAAGATGCCCTGGATGATTCCATTGGAGATGTTTGGGACTTCAATCTTGATCCCATTGCGTTAAATGTATGTGTATGCTTAATGGGCACATGTCATTTCACTCAAGCCTCTTACTATTCAACTATGTACTTAGTTTTAACACAGAATTTTATAGAGCAACCAGACATTCACAGTGACTTTCCCAGCCTACTGCCCTCTGTTTGTGTGGGACTTTTAGGCTGAAAATTCTGGTGATTAATCCAACATCACTGAAGAGGGAATGCCTGCATACTCTCTTTTGAGTGGTTACATTGAGAGCCATCTGTCTAGAAGCACCTTCGGTTGAGTAATTAATATTTAACTGCTGGCATGCACTGTGTTGTAGGCTACTTTGGCTTCAGGCCATCATTAGAAGTATTTGCAATTTGCCCCCAAGTTGGCTGGCTTATTTGTTTATATATAAATAGTTCAGTTACTCATTCATTGATATGTTTGTACCAAAATATTCTAGTTGGGGAAAAAATCCCATTAAGTATGTATCTGTACATTTTTTTCCATGCCTCTGGTAAGGTAGCATTTTATCTCATTAAATAACCCTCTAGAGGTTATAGAGGTAAGCGATAACACCTCGACCTCATTCCAATATTTATATTTCAAGTTTTTGTCTATTGTTACTGTTTAGCTTGTGATAGTAAGTAAAGGTTCCCCCCGCACATTTGTGCAGTCGTGTCCGACTCTAGGGGCCGGTGCTCATCTCCATTTGTTAGCCGAAGAGCCAGCGTTGTCCGAAGACACTTCCACGGTCATAGCTTGTGATAACCATCACCTATTTAATATTTATAGAATGAAGTTTTTAAAGGATCTCTTGGCTCTGCAGTATGGTAGTTGTTTCCTCAGAGAATAGTGCAGGGATTGTCCTATGTAATTGCAATTTGGATTAAGCTTGAAAGAATGGTATTCCTTGCAGATCTCTGACCTCCCTTGAACCATTTGTGTTTTTGCTTAATTTTAGCTTTTGCCTTATGAACAGTCTTCCTTACTTGAACTCATAAAGACAGAAAACAAGGTATGTTGCTCAGATGTCAAAAACCTATTACAAAGATATTGTATTATTACTTTTTGTGCTTTACAAAATATACACTGCTCAAAAAAATAAAGGGAACACTGAAACAACACAATGTAAGTCCAAGTCAATCACACTTCTGTGAAATCAAACTGTCCACTTAGGTAGCAACACTGATTGACAATCAATTTCACATGCTGTTGTGCACATGGAATAGACAATAGGCAGAAAGCATAGGCAGTTAGCAAGACATCCCCAATAAAGGAGTGGATCTGCAGGTGGTGACCACAGACCACTTCTCAGTTCCTATGCTTTCTGGCTGATGGTTTGGTCACTTTTGAATGCTGGCGGTGCTTCCACTCTAGTGGTAGCATGAGACGGAGTCTACAACCCACACAAGTGGCTCAGGTAGTGCAGCTCATCCAGGATGGCACATCAATGCGAGCTGTGGCAAGAAGGTTTGCTGTGTCTGTCAGCGTAGTGTCCAGAGCATGGAGGCGCTACCAGGAGACAGGTCAGTACATCAGGAGACGTGGAGGAGGCCGTAGGAGGGCAACAACCCAGCAGCAGGACCGCTACCTCCGCCTTTGTGCAAGGAGGGACAGGAGGAGCACTGCCAGAGCCCTGCAAAATGACCTCCAGTGGGCCACAAATGTGCGTGTGGCTGCTCAAACGGTCAGAAACAGACTCCATGAGGGTGGTATGAGGGCCCGACGTCCACAGGTGGGGGTTGTGCTTACAGCCCAACACCGTGCAGGACGTTTGGCATTTGCCAGAGAACACCAAGATTGGCAACTTCGCCACTGGCGCCCTGTGCTCTTCACAGATGAAAGCAGGTTCACACTGAGCACATGTGACAGACGTGACAGGGTCTGGAGACGCCGTGGAGAACGTTCTGCTGCCTGCAACATCCTCCAGCACGACCGGTTTGGCAGTGGGTCAGTAATGGTGTGGGGTGGCATTTCTTTAGGGGGCCGCACAGCCCTCCATGTGCTCGCCAGAGGTAGCCTGACTGCCATTAGGTACCGAGATGAGATCCTCAGACCCCTTGTGAGACCATATGCTGGTGCGGTTGACCCTGGGTTCCTCCTAATGCAAGACAATGCTAGACCTCAGGTGGCTGGAGTGTGCCAGCAGTTCCTGCAAGACGAAGGCATTGATGCTATGGACTGGCCCGCCCGTTCCCCAGACCTGAATCCAATTGAGCACATCTGGGACATCATGTCTCGCTCCATCCACCTACGCCACGTTGCACCACAGGCTGTCCAGGAGTTGGGGGATGCTTTAGTCCAGGTGTGGGAGGAGATCCCTCAGGAGACCATCCGCCACCTCATCAGGAGCATGCCCAGGCATTGTAGGGAGGTCATACAGGCACGTGGAGGCCACACACACTACTGAGCCTCATTTTGACTTGTTTTAAGGACATTACATCAGCGTTGGATCAGCCTGTAGTGTTCTTTTCCACTTTAATTTTTGAGTGTAACTCCACACCCAGACCTCCAGGGGTTGCTTACATTTGATTTCCATTGCTTTTTGTGTGATTTTGTTGTCAGCACATTCAACTATGTAATGAACAAAGTAATTAATACGAATATTTCATTCATTCAGATCTAGGATGTCTTATTTCAGTGTTCCCTTTATTTTTTTGAGCAGCTTATCTTACGTTTATATGTTTTAAAGCATTTTATCTTGCTTTTCAGTAGAAATATTTCCAGAGCTGTTTACCAAAAATCAGTACTAAACAAGACATTCTCTTCCCTCAGGTTTATAATCTAAAACAGGGCTTTCCAAAGTTTTCCCACGGCGACACACCAACCACCGTTGGTGTGTTGCCGCGGGAAAACCCAGAAGTGCCGCTGTTGCGGCAGCGCGCAAAACCCCGGAAGCGCTGCTGCCGCTTTTCGGGTTTTTGCACACCGCCATTGGTGTGACGCCGCGGGAAAACCCGGAAGCACTGATGATGATCAGCGCTTCCGGGTTGTGTGGCGACACACCAGACTGTGTGTGGCGACACACTTTTGTGTCGCGACACACAGTTTGGAAAGCTCTGATCTAAAAGATATAACAGAAGAGAAAAGATTGAAAGTTCTTATAATGCCTATCTTGAATTAAACATTTATTTCTGTATTAATGTTTGTATGTGAGCCAGATGGCATCGTACCTACATTCTATCTCCTCCTTTACTGCAACTATATATTTATAATGTTATTCCATTCATAAAACTAGCTTGGGTTTTTTTCCCGTTTATCCAGGTTCTGAACAAAGTCATCACTGTATATGCTGCTCTTTGCTGTGAAATCAAAAAATTAAAACATGAGGTAATCTCTTATTTCTTGTATCATCTACAGCTTATGTTTCCAAACTGTGTGTCGCAACACTTTAGTGTGTCGCGACACGACCCGGAAGGGGACGTGCATGGCAGCGGTGCAGGGGCGCACGTGGCGGTGGTGTGCATGGCGGTGGCAGCGACGATGGCAGTGGCGCGCCATCAGCGCTTCCGTGTTTTAGCGGAAAACACGAGGCCGCTGCCGCCGCTGCCACCATTGGTGTGTCGCCAACGGTGGCAGTTTGGAAAGCACTGATCTACAGGCTGACACATTTTCTAGTTCACATTTGATGTTTAAGATGTAATCATGTATTTCTGTCATCTAAAACTGTATAAACTGCTTGTTCAAGGAAAAAAATCTGCTTTTATTCCTAGGCAGAAACAAAATTTTATAATGGCCTCCTGTTTTATGGCGAAGGAAGTAAGTATATTAATTATGCTAATATGGGAGACGTTTATTCTATCATTCTGTGTGTATTAATATACTTCAAGTATGCATTTGCTCTTGGGAAACTTAAATCTTTGTTAACCAATTATACAACAAGATAGGGAAAGCAGAGCACAGTTTTTGGAATTGTTTTCAACCCCATTACCAGCAGTAGCTATATGAGCAAGCTGCAAATAGCACCCTCTAAAATAGGAAGGGCTTCTTTTAGGTGGATTGGTTTCACCTCTGGTGTGTACAAAATAAGTTTATGAAGAGCAATCATAGTCCATATTTCATGTGCATTTTGAATTCTATGTGTTGGAACCAATTTGTAATATTTTAGTTTAGAACTTTGAGAGTATATGGTAATACTGATGACATGCTTAAGAAATTGTTCCATTGCTGAAATATAGTTTGGATGCTTTGATGGATAAACCATGAACGGTCTTGATTAAAGCTGACCTTGTGATGAATAGAATGTTAATGCCCAAATGGTGAGCCGACGGAGTACAGAAGTGACAAGTACTTGATAGAAACTTCTGACCAGTACTGGATGGTTTCTGTGGCTGAGTTTCTGTCTCTTTTCTCACCTAAGTATAATGAATGAGCGTGTACTGCTTAAAGAGAAGTATTTTGATATTAGCTCATTAATGCTTTGAAGTGTTCTACAGTAACTGGCTTTTAATAATTTGTGTCTGTGTATTTCCAATAATATTGTAACGTGAACCACTATTATCTTAAGCTGATAATATCTTTATGATGTTCCTTTTCTTGTCATGCCATGATTTTGAAAGACACAGTGAGATGCTGCCAAAATGAAAACAAGGCCCTTTTGATTTGTTGGTTTATTGGCAGGAAGCAAAGAGTGCTGCAACAACTGTACAAGTCACATTTGTTTTATCAATAGCTTCTTCTTGACTGTGGGGTAGGGGTGGGGGAAAAGGTTGGGAAATTCAGAAACATTCACTTGGGAAGCATCCAAGCAAATAGATCTAGTCAATGGCCATATCTGTAAGAGAGAATAAAATTCCTCCCCTTGTTTCTTTTTCTGTACTGGGTAATTTTTGCATGGTATAGAATAATAAAGTAGAATTTAAACATGATAAGCTTTTCATTTGAAATCCATATGTTTGAGTTATGATTCAGAAAACAACTGGCTACAGCAAAACCTTAAGGATAATCAATTGGTAATGATTGTGTTCTCTCAAACTAGGGTAACTTTCACTTTTATTTTTCAAGCTATGGATTCCAGTAAGGTGGAAGGAGATAGCCAAATACAGATGGGAAGATTTATTTCATTTTTGCAGGTAATAACTATAGTATAGATTTTTGCAGTGGTTTTTCTTTGCTAAGCAGTTGACTTCACAATTGTGCTATGAGATTTTTTTTCCACGCCAACAGCAAAAGTGATTTAGGTAAATAACCTTTGGTGAATTGGGGGTAAGTAGTGTTGTATTGTTCTTAGCTTTGTTTCTCTGTTTTCTCTGGTCACCTTGCTTTGCAGATTCTATAGCAGTATTCCCAGTCAACTCTCTTTTAATAGATGACTCTTGCATGCATCTAGTTGTAGTGTGTCTATGACGGATTAAAACACTCCCCATCGGCAGGTGAATCTGTATGCCTTTGAAAAGAAAAGTAGAAGCAAGATTAACATTTCTGCTAGGGTTTGCTTAATCCCCATATCATCGACCCGCCCCACCCGATCATTCAGAGAGGGCCTGCTACGAACCCCATCAATAAGAGAGTGTCATCTGGTGGGGTCTAGAAGGCGGGCCTTCTCTGTGGTGGCACCAGCACTCTGGAACACCTTGCCCCCAGAGTTGAGGCAGATCCCCTCCCTCCCGACCTTTAGGAAAGAGCTGAAGACCTGGTTCTGCCGCCTGGCATGGGAAGGAGGAAAGGATAGCTCCTCATGGGGGTGGTTAATTTCATAATGTCCTTCTTTTTATTAAGCTATCTGGCCATTTGGATTTTATAATTTATTTATTGTATTATTTGATTGTGTTTTTATATTCTTTATTCTATTTTAATCAGTTTTATTGTAAACTGCCCAGAGTTCCCCATTGGGGGAGATGGGCGGTCATATAAGTTAAATAAATAATAAATAATAATAATAATAAGGAAAAGACAGTTCAGGTGATAACATTGGGTGGGCAGTCCAGTGCCTGAGAAGGAATCAAATATCTGTTCCTTGTTGTTTCTCCATTTTCTATTGCTGCCCCTGCTGAAGGATTCAATGTTGTGGGCATTCCTCCCTTGAAAATCAGAAAACTATATGCAGTGTGGCCATTGATGTTTAGAAATAGTATGAAATTAATTTGTGTTTTTTTTGCAGAAACTGTAAGCTATTCAAAGAAATCACTTTTAGTTGATGCTGCAAGTATAGCTCAGGAAACATTTTAAAAGAGTTATGTTTTTGATGAAAACAAACTACTATATATTTATTAACAAGAGGAGGACCTGAATTCGCTGTATGTCGTTCAAAGTCATGCTTGTGCATTTGACATAATTTCAGTACCTTGTGATTGTTTTTCTTTGCTAAGCATCACTTAAAAAAGGGGGATTGGTTTTTTTAAAAAAAATCTGGCAGTAAAATGAGCTTGAAGTCAATTTTCTGAAATCCCTTTTTTATTTCAATCGACTAGATTTTATTTGTATTTTTTCTTTTAGAATTGCAGAGGAATAAATATCTTCTAATTTTGTTTGTTTGTTCATTTTATATTCTGTCTATCTCCAAGAGCTCAAGTCAGCTTACATTGGGATTTCCCTTTATTTTATCTTCACAACAGCAACCCTCTGAACTAGACTGGGCTCAGAAAGAGTGACTGAACCAAAGTTACCCAGTGAGTTTCCATGGCTAAGGGTGGACTTGAACCCGAGTCTTTCTGTCTTAATCCAGCATCTCTAGCACTGCAACACATTGGTGTAGTTGCCAGTCTTCCATCTCTTTTGAAGATAAATTCAGACAATTTAGATTTTTCATTTCTTACTATTGTTCTTTTGCAACTTTCCGAAGTAAAACTGTTTCCACAGAGCAGAAAATACTGATTCAGTAGTTATTATTAATTCTCTAGGTGGAGTCATAAGTTACCATTAGTCAATTTCCTGCTACAGAGCCAGTAACAGCAAATACATGCTGCTTCTATGCAGTTGTTAAATAACTACTGAGATTGTGTTGCTGCCAATTTTCACTTTCAGACACTGATCTCTGAAGAGACTAAATAAAGACCCTGATGCCCTCCGGAGGTTTTGGGTTGTAGCTTCTACAGTCCTTTTGCCATTGGCTATGATGTTTGAAGCTGTTGGGAATTGAAGTCCAAAACACCTGGATGGCATCATGTTTGTTGAATTAAATACAGAGAATTAAACAGTATAATAACAGTGCAGAACAGAAAATATTAAGAATTTATAGGCCATATAGTGTAAACAGAAATAAGCATTGAGGTGCTAAAGCTAAAGGGATTTGGTACCATTCAAGACAAAATACTCAAGAAAGCTCTCGTGTTTATGACTGTAGTTGGTTTGGTTCTTAAATATATGCAAGTGCGAAAGTTCCCTCTTGACCATGGACATCTCCTTGGGCCAGCTGCAATGTCTTAGCTCAGCCTACCTTACAGGATTGTTCTTGGGAGGATAAAATGAGGAAGGACTCCCTATGGCTGCCACCTTGTACTCCCAGAGGAAAGGTAGGTGATTCATTCAGTAATAAGGAATCATTTATGGGTAAATAAATGCATTTAGTAAGAAATTGTTTATTTTACTGATCAGTACAAAATTTATCATTGCAGGAGCTGTCTTGTTTTGTGATACGATGCTATGAAGTGGTGATGAACGTAGTTCACCAGTTAGCTGTCCTTTATACCAGTAACAAGTAATTATTTGCTAACTAAGATCAAATTATAAGTCTAGCATGTTAATCAGCTTTCTAGTTTATGTAGGTATGGGGAAGGGAAATGCTTTGGGTCTTACTGATCTTTGCATTCAGAAAAAAAGTCTGATTGCCTTTCAATGTAATGCTAAATCGCACTGTGTTGTTATGAAAAAAGTGTAATGTGCCAGAAGCTTCCATTTTAGATTAAATACAATTTTAGGTGCATCTTTCTGCATTGTGAAAACAAGCCAACTTCTTAGATTATGGCTTGAAAGAGTTTTATTTCCATTATTCATAGTTTGCTAACATAGCAGATTGCAGATAATGTTTCCATATCCTTTTTTGTAATTGTGCCAGAGGAGCTGGTATGCTTACACAAGCCAAAAGCATGCTGTAGCATATTCTCTTAAATGAGTTGAAGGTTGGCCACCCCTCTTAAAACATTAAAAACATTGGTTAAAATGTCTGGATCTCTGGAAAGCTCTATAGCATTTTCAAATCCATGTTCAGGTATTGACTGTCTTCCAAGTAGTTTTCATCTGGAGTCCCTTAACTGTTCTAGCAAGCAGCGATTCCCTCCTGAGTTTATTTTTTAAAACACTTTTTTTAACAGATGAAATTTGATGTACAGCTTGACTGGTATAATTTACATAGTGCCTTGGAATCAGTGCCTCAGAATAAATCTGGAAATTACTTCCAATATGCAAAACGTATTAATGATCAGTTTCTTAAAACTTACAAAACTTTTACAAAACTTAAACTATTTTAATGACAAAAAGTTAAAGGAAAGATTAATAAGTTAAGCCAAGGCATTATTCTAATCATTGTGTAGAGTTGCGACTCACCAAACAGAGTGTCCTCCACTATGGGTTGTCAGGATTTGAATACATTTCCTGGTTTCTGGGAACAAGATTGCTTAGGATTGTGGAAACAGTGGGATAGGAGCAAAGACTGCTGAATAGCATACATGGCTCTTGGGCAGTGTTTGCTTTTCTGGATCAAAACTTGAGTAGGCCTGCATGTTATAATTACATGGGACAAGTTAATTTGATTCTAATACTAATTGTATTAGTAGTTCTCAGTATGCAAGAATTACCTTCCCATATACGTTTTGCATATTGGAAGTAATTTCCAGATTTATTTAGAAATATCGAAGGCTTGTATCTCTAAAACTTGTTTATTAAATAACATGAAATACAATGTTCTGTTTTGCAGGAATATACCTACAGTGATAGAGACTTCAGGAGTTCATTTTCAGGTGAAGTTTTATTTTGATACCGTTTATTATAAAATTCCTTTAAGTTGTTAAGCTTAAGATTTGATTTAAATATAGCAAATCTTCCTTGGCAGCTTTTTTAAATACTAAGAATAATATTGTACTGAGTTCTTTAATAACTCAGAATGCCTGTTTTCTTTCCCATTAATTTTTTAAAAAGATACAGTGAAGAAAGCATTATATTCAGTACTGTTACCTTCTATACTTCACATACTTATATCTGTAGTCTTAGTAATTTTCAGGGGGGTATTACCAGTGCAATCCTATGACTGTTTACTTAAAGTAAGTCCCACTGAGTTTGTGGGATATGCTGTCAGATTCCTTATGGACTATGTAATTTTTCAAACAGACTGTGTATGAGCATCTTGGAGAACTACTAACAGTTTTACTTACACTTGATGAGATAATAAATAATCATGCCACCCTGAAAGATCACTGGACTATGTACAAAAGGTATGTGGGTAAATTAGTTTATTTTTACTATAGAAAAATAATTATTTTATTTTTACTATATAGCACTATAGAAAATAATGCTAACATGGTAGTCAGTTAAAAGTATATTGTTGTACATATCTGTTCATATCAGTGGGTCTTGAGCGGAAGTTCAGTTGGATACTTCTAAAAGGTTTTGCAGTTCCATGTTAGTACTATTTGGATGTTTATTATCTGCTCTGTGTGTCTGTGTGTATTTAATACAATTTATATGGCCGCCTATCTCACAAAAGTGACTCTGGGCAGGTACAGAGATTAAAATAAAAACCAAACATAAAACCCATGAGCCTAAAGTTAGAATGGTAATCCCCAATCACAAAAGAAAACGCCTCACCATCAGCAGAGCTCACCTAACCTCCTGGCCCAAATACCTGGGGAAACAGCCAGGTCTTCAGAGCCTTCCAAAAGGCTAATAGGGTCAAGGCCATCTGGATTTCCAGGGTGATGCTGTTCCACAGGGCAGGCACTGCCACTGAGAAGACACAACTCGGGGGTCCAACAAGATAACACTGTTTGATGGAAGGGACCATTTGTTACTGACTTAATGATAAACATTTAATATTGCTCTTATACATGGTTGTAATTATTTGTACAATGACCAACCAATATGAAATGTTTTTGAATCACCTTTGCAGATATGTACCTTCTGTCATAATGTAGACAATCTTTTTTTCACCGAGGGTAGCCCTAGGGATAAATCGGTCCTGTTGTTCCATGGGCTTGCTGCCCCAGGAATGCAGCCAAACAGCAAAGCTATTACCACAAAATATTGCCTTTGTTAAAAAAGAAGCAAAAATGCTTGGTTCAACTATAACCCCATGAAAGTTCTTAAAACTTAATGAATCTTCCTTTTTCTTTTCTTTTCTTTTCTTTGATCAGGCTACTAAAATCTGTCCATCACAATCCTTCTAAATTTGGAATCCAGGAAGATAAACTGAAACCATTTGAAAAGTTGCTGTTAAAATTAGAAAGTCAGTTATTGGATGGGATGATATTCCAGGTAGTATGATAAATACACATGATAAATAAATAAATAAATAAATAAATAAATAGTATGATAAATAACTTCCTTTATGGAGTGTAAATGTGGCCTATGGAATCTATAGTGTGGTCTCCCCCTTTTCTAAAATTGTCAACATGTTTTTATGATTTTAATTTGTATGCTCTTATCTCTTTTTTGAATTGTACACCTAACATTCTGGCATGGAGAGAAAATATAAGGTGCATCCAGAAGTTAGTTTGTAGGTGGTGAGATATCTGGATGTTTTGTTCAGAAAGTTTGTTTCCACTTGTTTTTAAAAATTCCTTCACTTTCAGGTGGGGGGAGGGAGGGTATTTGAAAACAACAAATTAAAAGAGTGGTTGACTAGTCATTTCTGGTTGCTTTTACTCACTTCTGGTAAGAAGGAAGCAAAGTAAAAATAAATGGGCTGTGGGTTCCATAAATACAGGTGGTTTTAAAAGACTTTTTCATTAGCCTATAAATGTATACATTGAATCTAACAGAAATTTGAAAAAAATGAAGATGGTCAACCAACAATCCCTATGAATAAATCTTAATATCCTTTTAAATTTCCAGTACAAATTCTATTTCAGTAGAACATTTTCTCAACAAAGAGTAACTTGCTGTGATTTGTTTTTAATGAAGTTTTACACATGATTGTGTTCTCTTTAATACTAATATTATAAACTGCTTTTATTTCTCTTATTCAGGCTTGTATAGAACAGCAATTTGATTCTCTCAATGGAGGCGTGTCAGTGTCAAAGAATAGCACATTTGCAGAGGAGTTTGCATATAGTATTCGCACAATTTTTGCAAATGTTGAAGCTAAGCTCGGTAATGCAGAATAGACTCTTTTTGCATTGACATTATGGTTGTATATCTTTTGGCAAATTTCAAAAACTAATTTTTGTGCATGTTTGTTTAAGGTGAACCTTCTGAAATTGACCAGAGAGATAAGTATGTTGGAATTTGTGGCCTCTTTGTACTACATTTTCAGATTTTTCGGACTGTAGACAAGAAATTTTACAAATTGTTACTGGACATTTGCAAAAAGGTGAATATTTTACTGCTTGTAACTTTTGCCAAGGTTAGAATTTTATAACCAATGTAAAATTAGATAAGATGCTTGGGAATGAGACTGCAATAAATAATCAAAATTAAATTTATCATCATATTAGATCTCTTTGGTAATTCCAACAAATAGTGTTGCTACTTTTTATTAGAATGAAACCTTGGTTTAGTGGACCTCAATACAAAGACTTTGCATACAGCAGCTCAATTTCTGTAACAATTTATATCACTTTTGTGTGATGTTACTCAAATGATGCAAATAATATTTTTGTGTCATTTTATATCATTTGCACAATGATTTTGTCACACAATTGATGCAGTGTCATAATGCAAATGAAACAAATGACACAATTTCATAAATGATAGAAATTGGCACTGTGATGTACTTTTGTATTGAACTACATTCATGAATAGCAGACACCCTTCCCCCAAATGGTCGGTAAAAACTAGGTTTCACAATATTTTTATAACTTGAACATTTGCATAACAAATTTTATATCCCAAGCACAGTTAAAGGAACTACGAAATTATATTTTCAGATATATAGTGCTTACATTGTTTTGGTAAAGGATGAAGTGCATGTTTTCATCAATTTGCTTGTGTTTTTGGGTATAATGCCATTGTGTAGAATAGCTAGTAATTCGACAATAACTTATCAAGTTAATTGTTTAATCATGACTGTATAACAAATTTCTGTTTATTTCAGTGAGAGCTATTTATTTATGGTCATAGACACACACACACCCCGCAAAAATATCTGAACATATAAATAGTCTCGGTATGGGATATTATCAAATCTCTACCCGTCCAATTCGGCCCGGCAGGACGGGCATGCTCCGGGTCCTGTCAGCCAAGGAATGTCGACTAGCGGGGACCAGGAGACGTGCCTTTTCTGCCATGGTGCCTGCCCTTTGGAACATCCTCCCTACTGAGATTACGATGGCTCTGACCCATTTGGCCTTTCAGAAGGCCTTGAAGACCTGGCTTTCTGCCCAGGCCTGGGGTTCCGAGTGTGCGAAGGGCCCTGTTGTCATGGTTGTGCTAACACTGACGGATTTTAATATCTCTTGGCTGCTATTTATATTTAATTTATTCTGTACTGTTTTAATTGTTTGACTGTTTTTTATGATTGTTAGCTGCCCAGAGTCAATGCTTTGAGATGGGCAGCTATATAAATTGAATAAATAAAAAATATTTATTTAAATTTTAGATAAATTTATTTAAAAAATAAATAAAATAAATAAATCTTTTCATTTATCTTATAAACATTGCCTACTGTTTCTGTGTCCATGTTTCTGCTGCAAATATAGGCTCAAAACTAGATTTTAAAATGCTAAGGAAATCGGGGAATGAAGTGATGTGATATAGCATGGGCTGAGATCAGACCTATTTCTTTTGTATATCTTGGAACGCTTAAGAGAACTTCAACAGTGCAAGTAAACTTAGAACATTTCTATATTTGAAAAATGTGTGTAGCAAAATAATGGTTCATTAAGGGTTTTGGAATACATTTGTTGTGAAAATCTATTATCTACTCTAATAAGATCTTCTTTCTCTCCTTTACCTAATTTTTTCTGCTAATGCTTTAGGTGCCAGCTATCACACTAACTGCTAATGTCATTTGGTTTGCTGACAACTTTCTGATTCAGAAGATGCCAGCTGTTGCCAAGCTTCTGGACAGAAAAAGTTTTCATGCCGTTAAACTACAGAGAGAAAGTTTTTTACAGCAAAAGGCTCAGTTGCTTACAAAGTAAGTTTGGGGAGTAAGCACTTATTTTTTTCTTCCCTACGGGTTTCTGTTTTGTCCTAGTAGGTTTGGCACTTGATAACAAGCCATTGTTTCTCAATTCAGACATCATGTCAAATCAGTGTTTAGCCTTCTAAAACTTAGTTTGGGATCTGAATGATTAAGAAACTATTATTCATTTTCTTTTTAGAGAGATGCAGTCTTATTATGTGTTTGTAAGCTCCTGGATGATGAAAATGGAATCTCTTTTGTCAAAGGAACAAAGAATGGATAAGTTTGCAGAAGATCTCAGTAATAGGTGCAATGTTTTTATACAGGTGTGTATATGCTTAGTTTAAAGGGGTCTGAATTCATTTCTTCAGAGTGCACAGGCCAGAAGGAGTCTAATTGAATATGGCAAGACATTGTGCCGGTCACTGCCATTGACCTCACCCACAAAGAGTCAAGATATTGGCAAGTGCAGCCAGAAACTTCAATTTATGATGATGTAAGGAAGATGTAATTGATTCACTTTTCTTTCTCATTTTTTTCTAGGGGTTTCTCTATGCTTACGGCCTTAGAAACATAATTAAAACTACAATGAATCTGCACATGTCAATGCAGAAGCCAATGACTAAAACCTCAGTTAAAGCATTATGCAGGCTTGTGGAACTACTCAAAGTAAGTTGCAGGGTTAAGATATCCCCTCTGACACAAATATCAACAGTAGTTCTTTAGCAACATGTTTTAGGATAGATGATGCATATCTAATTGATGAGATGGGACAAAACTGGACAGAGTAGACAGTAGGCTGTGCCAAATGATACACCATTTCAAAATGGTGCTTCAGAGTGCACAAGCATATGAATCTAGCACCTGTCTGTACTCTTTAAAGCAGCTGCATCTTTTCACAGGATCACACGGCCACCCTCTACAGATGCTTTCAAGAGCTGCAAACAGCTGTTATATTCGCAGTCTGAAGTAATATTTTGTAAGTGAAACATTGCACAGTCCTAGTAAATGGCAATTTAAAAGCATTCATCTGTCTGATTCCCTCTGTATTATACATATCCCCATGGTTGCATGTGTTATCTTTGCTGCATTCTTTAATCTCAGTAAAATAACCCTTTTTTAACTCTAAAAGATAGTTAAAATATGACACTAGAATCAAAGTTCTGTGCTAATGTTTAGCTAATTACTCTTGTGTCAACAGTGTTTAATCAATTCATGGGACAACCCATACAAATACGTAGTTATATAAAAATCTGGCATAGTTTTTGTTATATTAGCATAGTTTGTGATTTGTTAATATAACTTAAGGATAATTGATGGTTGTTGTGGGTTTTCCATCGCCGTGAAAGCCTTCGACTATACATTAAGGATAATTATTTCAAATGTTCATATTATGTTAGAAATTATATACTTAGACTTTGATTTGAAAGAATCACATATTCTCTTTCATATTAATTAGAGCTGTTAAAGATTTCAACTTTTGTATGCAGAGGAAACAATTTGGGAATTGATTTGATTGATTGATTGATTTAAAGCATTGCAGAATTTGGTTTTAACTTTTGTTTTTTATTTTGTGTTCTGAAATTTGCACAACTTCAGGCAATAGAATATACTTTTTACAGAAGAAGCATGACTGTTGCTGATTCGGTCACACATATAATTCAGCATCTTCAGCATCAGGCCCTTAATGCCATTGCTGTAGCCAAGGTATGAAATCAGTTCTAATCAGTATTTACATTTTGCAATTGAGCTCAGTGGTTATAAAAAACTAGACAAGCTGGTGTTTGAATAAATTGTAAGGAACTTCAGAGTGGCAAGAATAAACCCTGACGTTATTGATGCTCAGATTTGGGTGTGAAAAGGCTAAATAAGGGATCCTTTGGCTTGCTAGGAAGTAAATTTTAATTACTGGATTAATTTGCTTTGGCTTTAAATCTGGTTTAGTTTGGAGTTTTAAAAAGGAAATATATTTGTCAGTCTCCAAAATAAAATTTACTGGCTGATGATTTTTCCGAGTTACTAATCCCCAAATGCTGTTTTCTCTCCTCCCCCTCCCCCCCCAAAGAAAAGAGTAGTTTCTGACAAAAAGTACAGTGAACAACGCCTTGATGTACTTTCTGCTCTTGTGCTGGCTGAAAACACTCTCAATGGTCCTAGCACAAAACAGAGGAGACTCATAGTTTCCCTTGCCCTCAGTGTGGGCACACAAATGGTAGGTGTAACAGTTACTTCCTTATCTGCTCTTACACATATTTATAAGCAGTAATAGTAGGGGGTTATGTAGTTAATGACTGATGCAAGTACTAGTTTGATAGCAACCACTGATGCATCGCTAATGACTGATTTGCCCCTCTTATTTTTTTCTTTCAGAAAACATTTAAAGATGAAGAACTCCTTCCTCTTCAAGTAGTTATGAAAAAGCTGGCCTTAATCAGTGAACTTAGGGAACGGTAAATAAAGCTATAAATGATAAAGTCTTGCATCCTGAGATACCCAGAATAGGGCGTCGTTGATTGTGGTAGAGGGTTGATATATATTCAATATAAAATAGAGCTTTAAAAACAAAAGTCAGCATCCTCCATCTTATGTTTGTTTACAAGTCAAGTTTTGTCTCTAATGATTACGAAGATAGATTCTGAAATGTACTATAAGCTAAATATGTGACTCTTTGAAATTAGTTCTGTGAATTGTGAATATTTATGTTCTTAGTAACTTTAATTTTTCCATTCTAGAGTCCAAGCACAGTGTGACTGTTGCTTTTTGTACTGGCACAGAACTATATTTCCAATTTATCTGGATGACGTCTATGAAAATGCAGTGGATGCTGCAAGATTACATGTAAGTAAAATATAAATCTGAAATAGCAAGGAAAATTATAGAGGCATTGTAATTCTAATGCCATTTCAAGTATTATGATTAGTTTTAAATATACTATGTGAAATGTAGTTTGTTCTAAAGTTAAAAAGTAAAAGAGGAAAAAGAAAGGAGAGCAAGCAAGCCTTAGGTTTATTTTTTGAATCATAGCTTAGATGATGGATTGAGGAGAATAGATAGTTTGAAGTTAGTTCTTTATGGGGACTTGGATAATGTTTAGGATTTTGAATTACGTGAATTTTGGGTTTACATGCTTCATCCGCTCGTGCAAAGCTGTGACCAAATATTCAATAACTTTCATTCCATTTTTATAAACCCTAGTGTATATAACATTATAAACTTAAATAAACAATTACTAATTTTAATTATGGTTGGTGGAAACAAGCCATACTTATAATACAATATTATTTTAATTGACTGTAGTTAACATTAACAAATTTATAATTTATTAACCGGTTTATAGTTTAAGTATCAAACTAAAGTGTGCTTTAAATTAAAAGAAAGTAGACCTTTCAGATCTTTTGCAGCCACACCAGGGAGAGACATGGAGCATGCAAGTCTAAGATTTTAGAGACTCATTCTCCTAATTCTAAACCCTCAAAATGCAGTTTTAAGGGGCCAACATTTAAGATCCTGATTTTGAATAATTTGTGTTTACTTTTTAGTATTTATGAATATTTATAGTTGCCTGAGTTCTTTATTAAATTGGATTTTTTTTTCAGTATATGTTTAGAGCATTGCGGGATTGTGTACCGGCTATGATGCACTCAAGGCATTTGGAATCCTATGAAATACTCCTAGAAAGCTATGACAAAGAAATCATGGATGTTTTCAGTAAGGTGAGAGTGCATGTATTGTATTTACTCTGAATTATAGCTGTATAAAAGGGGCGTGGTGGCTCAGCGGGTAAGACGCCAGGCTTGTCGATCGGAAAATCGCAAGTTCGGAGGGTTCGAATCCCTAGCCCTGCGTGCGGAGTGAGCTCCCGCACTAGCTCCGGCTCTTGCCAACCTAGCAATTTGAAAGCATGCAAATGCAAGTAGATTAATAGGTACCACTTCGGTGGGTAGGTAACAGCGTTCCGCGCGCGTCATGTGGCCACATGACCTTCGAAGCGTCTTCAGACAACGCTGGCTCTTCGGCTAACAAACGGAGATGAGCACCGGCCCCTTGAGTCGGACACGACTGCACAAATGTGCGGGGGGAACCTTTACCTTTTATAGCTGTATAAGGAGTATGTATTAAAATCTATTAAGGATTAACATGAGTTTGCATAAAGTTAAATATATACAGTATTGGTCTAGTAACTGTAGTTATAAATAAGCTAAGGAATAATAATTAACCAGTAATTTATTGTAGACCTGTAGCAAAATATCTTACTGTATTAGAATTAAAGTATTAAATATATGGATAAGTATTAGAAGTGTGTGGTTCTATGTTTTGTGGAGTTCATGCAATACAGAACAAAAGCATCTCACTACCTAATAAGTCAGAAAGTGGCCCATCTTGGACATTTGAATGACAAAAGATTGGAGAGTTGATAGGATATGAATAGATTCCACATTTACATATTATGTAAATAATCTCACATTTGTTTGCAGTAATACTGTGACCTGGCCAATTGCTTATTGTAGGTTGCTCAGTCATAAACTTATTTATGATCATTTATTTTTATTCTAGACCAAATTTTCAAAACATTGTATTATATCTAATATCTCTTATTTCTAATATTTAATATATTTTTAATATCTCAAATGATAATCAGCCTCAATATGTACAGATAATTTCAAGTTGTTAAAGTTAATAAAATTTGCTTCTCAATTGCTGGAAATTAAATAAAAACATGTTTATTCGGTTCTTCATCCATTTCTCATTATTGTTTTCATTTAAAGAAAAGATTACTGAGTTGTAGCTATATCCATTTTTTAATGAAAGCATACATACAGACTATTCTCATCTTCCTTTCTGTTGTCCATCCTCTACCTCCTCCCCCTCTGGCTCTTAGAATGGAACTTGTGATAGACATTAATGCATATAATTTATTCTTACAGTTTAAATAAAATATTCATAGATGGCTGACAGTTATTTGTCAGTGATCAATAATTAGGCTGTAAGGAACATGGCAGAGAATGTTGTATCATAGACATTTACAGTATTTGCTTTATTTAATATATTTATGACTTAGATCCTTATTTAAAAACTAAAAGGTATTGGAGAAACTGTCTTACTTCTTGCAGGGAACGAACCTGCATATCACTAGCAAGACTGCAATTTTTATATCAAAGGCCATTTGGAAGAGGATAGACTTCCTAGAACGGATTGGGGTTGACTACAGGGATGGTGATTTATTCAGAATATGTCCTACTGTTTTGTCTGTATTGTTTTATAGTTTTTTGATATGGTCAGATGACTAATCAGTATTTATTATTGTTGTTGAAATTCAGTACATTTATGGTGCTTTTTCAGGTCAAAAACTTCACAGAATGAGTTAGATCTTTGGTATAAGGCAAATTCCTTTTGCATCTCTACCCTGCTGCTTTGCTATGGGGACTGCCATCTCTCATTAAAGTAATTCAGATACCAAGGGCTTATTTCCTTCTCCAGTTCGTTGTGGTTCCCTGTCAAAGGGGCAATCTTGTGTTGCTTTGTAGAACTCTTATCCATTAACAAATGTGCTGTGAAGATAAAGGTATACCATCCTCTGAAGATAATATTTATTAACGTTTTTGTTTTGAGCAGCACCTTCTAGACAAATTATGCAAAGAAATTGAAAAGGATTTGCGCCTGTCAGTGCACACACACTTAAAACTAGATGACCGGAATCCATTCAAAGTTGGAATGAAGGATCTTGCTCACTTCTTCTCTTTAAACCCAATTCGCTTTTTTAATCGGTTCATAGATATCAAAGGTAGGCATTTGATTGTTACTATTGTTACAGTTCTAAGACTCATCTACTTGTTTTGTTTTCAGTTTCTCAACTTTTATGCTAATTGTAGCTTGGGGAGGTACTTTTAAGATGCATGTCCTCCATTATTTAATGCTGAAATGGGATATCTGGAATAAGTTACCTTTTCCCCTCTTTTTTACAGCTCATGTGACTCATTACCTAGACAAGACTTTTTACAATCTAACTACAGTAGCTCTGCATGACTGGGCCACATACAGTGAAATGAGAAATTTAGCAACTCAGCGCTATGGTTTAACTATGGCAGAAGCACATCTTCCTAGTCAGACTTTAGAACAGGTACGTCATGTACACACAATTTTTTCTGTATTTTTGAAAAAGTTATTCAGAAGTTTATGGCATTCACTGGTGTCCAGTAATTAATAATCGTTTGAGTATTTTTGATGCACCAAAATCCAGTGGCTTTAGTAAACAAATAAGATTATACAGATTGCCCCTACTTCTCCACTAAGTATTGGGGAACAAGCAATTAAATAAGATTTCCTCTTGCTGAGAATTCCCCGGTATGAAAATAAATATGTTACTCTGAGTTTACATGCTACAGATATGTAATAGAGTTGCATGGGCTTTTGGATATGTTGTGTTTTTATTATTTTGGAGGTATATTCTTATGATGATTGTTTATGCATTTTTCTTCAAGGATGTAATTAAATATCAGTACCAAAATAAGTGAATAAAGTTTCTAGCCTGCAGTGAGCCTTCCTTCCACACTTAAATTTATTTACTGTACTTAAACGTTAAACGTTCTTTATTTGTATGCCTCCTAATCCCAAAATTGACAACATCAAAGTAAGAAACAGAAAATATACCAAGTTATGTGCCTGCCAAATTCTAGTCTTCAATCACAACATGCACCCCTTCTGTGCTAGATGAAACAAACAGGTCTCCGTTGCTCTCCTAAAACTAAAGAGGGAGCAGGCCAGATCTCCATGGGGAGAGAATTCCAAAGTCCCATTGGTAGACAGTCTCGTATAGACCAGATGTGGAAGGAATTGGGGGTGGTTAGCTTAGTAATATCCTCCTTTTAAGAACACACCATCTCTTGGATTTTTTATTTATTTTATAGTAGGTTTTAGATGTATAGGTTTTTAACTTTTTATAATATGATTGTAAACCGCCCAGAGTCTACCATGGTAGAGATGGGCGGTGATAAATCCAAATAATAAATAAATAAATAAATAAATTGATCCTATTTGATCTGATTGGATGGACGGATGAATATGTCTCTCAGAAAACTTTAATTATTTGGTTTTTTAAATTGCCTCTTATTGTTTTAGGGCTTGGATGTTCTGGAAATTATGAGAAATATTCATGTCTTTGTATCCCGATACCTGTACAATCTCAATAATCAAGTAAGAGGAAGAAGAACACTTAAATAAAACCCCAGTTATTAACTGATTTCCTTTCTATGACTATTAAAATTATGTAACAACTATGTAATTGCAGATCTTCATTGAAAGAATCAGCAATAACAAACATTTGAACACCATAAATATAAGACACATTGCTAATTCAATTCGAACACATGGCACAGGAATCATGAACACAACAGTAAGTATTGCAATATGATTTAGCATTTATTGATCTCTTTCCTAACAAACAACACGGAGCAAGTTTAAATCATAATAGAAAAATTACTCCTTTTGAAATAAGGCATGAAGATACATCTTGTCAGATATGAGTCAAGTCAAAAGTGGTAGAAACAAAAGGTTTTTTATTTTTGAAGCAGTTTGCAAAAAGCTGGTGAACTCCAACGTGCTGGAAAACAAATCGCACCAGGGAGGAGTCATGCTAGCCACAGTTAGAGCTCATCTTTTATACCCCTTTGCCCGGATGCTTTAGCCCTCCTCCTTTTACCCATAGGCTGGGTAGTCAGGAGTGAACAGCCTATACCGTCCGCCTCAATTGTCCCGCCTCTGTTTACATCTCCCACTACCCACTTTTATCTCCCCTTCCCATTTTATTTATTCTTTCCTTGTATGGAAGTTGTCCTACCTTAAGCATTGTTCATTAGTTTCATTTCTACCCACAAGAAGCTTCCTGTAGCATAGGTCTTGCTAGAAGCTCTGCTCTCTAACCTCAAAGCTGGGGTGTTACATTTTAGCTTGCTTGACATTTCCTGCATGCTGTTTTTAGTAGAAGGTCTGCTAGTTTGCTCTTTAATTTGATCTATTCAGCTTGCCTATGAATTTTGCTAGCTAACATTAGAAAAATAGTTTTATTAATTTTTAAAATTATTATTTCCTTGTTAATAATAACTGGTATCACATTTCTCTCAATCCACCCTTTTTCTTTTTTATACTATTATTATTAACACTATTTCCTTTCTTTCTTTATTTTGTTGCTTTCTGCATTATATTTCATGATCTTGTTTCATCTGAACTTTCTAATTGTGGATACATAGTCTCATACACCCAACCATCATCATGCAGCACCCAACTATCTTTCAATAACATGAGGGTCGCATAGTCTCCATTAATAGGGGTTTTTAAAGGCATCTGTTTAGAGACTTCCGTCTCTAGAAGTTGTTGCATTAATCCTCTAACACAAGGGATTATGCAGCATCCCAATGCCACCAACACCCCTATTACTACTCCAAAAGATGTGAGGAGAGAGAGAACCACTCCTTTCCACTTACCAAACCAGGAGTCCAACCATCCCGTAAGGGAGGTATCCACTCCTGAGTTTTCAGCTAATTCTTCAGACAAGGCAGTCAGGCCTTGTAAAGCTCGGGTAATGGTTCCATCCGGTGCAGTGTTATTGGGAATGAATGTACAACAACTTCCCCCAAGCATCACACATACTCCCCCTTTTTCTGCTAACATCATATCCAGTATCATTCTATTTTCCCAGGCCATTCTACTTGTGGCATCCAATTGCTCTGAGATCCCTTTTACAGCATCCCTAGTGTAATTTATAAATCTCTGTTGATTATAATATAAATAATTTATCCAGTCCACATTTTTATTGACTGTTACCCACCAAAAGAGAAAGGATTCAAATCCTGCCATAACCTGATTTCTTGCTTTAAACTCATCAGGCACTCCCCTTGGTACCCCATATTCAAGCATCACCACCTTTTTTGTATAACTTTATTTTCATTGGGTTCTCGCTGGGTTTCACCCTCCACTCTGGAGTTGGTTTGTCCACTGGCCCTTTTATCCTGGTATAATGAGTCCAGCCTCTTTCGGCCATTCGTACAGTGGTCTCTTTTGTGAGGAACACCTGGAACGGACCTTCCCACTCGGGTTGCAGTTTCAACTCCTTCCAGGACTTTATCAGGACCCGCTCTCGTGGTTTAATATGGTGGACTGCAAATTCAAGTGGTGAATTTGTCTTTCTGTCTGAGGAAAGACAAAGAAGAGGACAACCCCAGTATATAGTTCTTTAAAAATACATCCTGGTTTTCTAATTGTGGTAGCATTCCTGGATTTGCTAGATAAGGAAAGCCAAACAGCATTTCATATGGTGAAATTCCCACATCCCTTCTAGGGTTTGTCCTAATTCTCAACAATACTAAAGGTAAACATTTAGTCCAAGGTAGCTTATTTTCTAAAATCAATTTTGATAAATGTTTCTTTAGAGTCTGGTTCATTCACTCTACTTTTCCTGAAGAAGGCGGGTTCCATGGGGTGTTAAAATCCCATGCTACTCCTATTCCTCTCATAACATGTTACAATACTTTAGGATTAAAATGTGTCCCTTGAGCTGAGTTCACATGTTAAGCCTGTAGGGCTAAAAACTGACCATTGGTCCCTCTTACTATGTAGAAAGATGCAACCACTGTTTCTTAACAGGAACAGTTAGAAAATTTTTCCACCAACAGGAGTAGTCGCAGGAAAAAACTTAAACAAGAAGCTTACAAGTTTATCTTGGTGCAAAGTTAAAAAACTATATTACAAAAGAAGGAAAATCCTAAAGAGAGGGGAAAAAGTACTTTCTGTGGAAGCATTGTATTTCACTTCTGTCCTCCCTTCTTTTTCTCCTTAGTTCTCCCTCAAGCAGTTTCAACAAGAAGGGGGGAAAGGGGGGCTTGGGTCAGGTAGGAAGTTCTCAGTTTCCTTATTATACACATGCAAGTTTGTACAAATAACAATATACAAAAGCACACCAAAATTAACAGAAGGTGCAGGCATGGCCAGGACCTGCATCTTTACCACCATAGAAAGATCTGGTGTTTAAAGAGACAGACTCACATAATTTTCCCAAACAAACACACACATAAAAACACACACCAGCCCTTAACATTAACAAAACACGTTTATGGGAGAATCTGCATGTATAAAAAGCGGAGGGTAAAAACTCTCTGCCCTGCACATGCCAATGTTGTTAGAACAGGGCTTTTGCACTGTTTTCTCAATGCTTCCAGCATTGCAAGTGCCGCTGTATTTAAAGGAGCAATGCCTTGTTAAAACATCTGGCCGCTTCAGTAAACAACTCACACAACCTTCCCCGTTTAAATTTGCTGTAAGGACTGGGGAAACACAAGGGAGATGCACTTTGTTTTTAGAGGCATCTCATTTGCCCCAGCCTGTTGCCAGCTTTTCACTAAGAAATTCTCCACTCCTATTTCCAAAGGTTTGGAAACCCACTCTTCCCTAAATTCCTTCACTTTTGTTTATTCTCCTCGCCACCTCTTCCGCAACAAATCTAACTCCCTCATCTAGTGTTTGCACATACATTCCCTTTTCTTCCTCCTTCTCTTTCTCATTTCGACTTTCTCTTAAACCATCTCAATTTCACAAATTCATTTCAATATCTGTCTAATCAGTGGGTGCAGACAGTAAACACAGTACAAGAGAAAGTACTTTTACCGTAGTCTTCAGTTTGCCTGGCAACTCTATTTTAGTAGTTCCTCCGGACTCCCCCTGTTCCCCCTCCCCTCTCTTCCTCCTCAAGCCTGTAACCAGCAGACAAGACAGACCGAAGGAGGGGGGGTAGAAACAGGGAGGAAACACACATACACCCCAGACCACAAAAGTCTATTTTTTTTTCTTCAAAGTAGAAGCAATATGTTTTCACTGTGCACAAAATATACACACAAATCCAAAAAGACAAATACTCACAAACAAAAACACATTGGTGCTTTATCAGGGTGGTAGATTTTACCCAACACTGAGCATATTCCGACTCCTCCTCTAGCAAAGGCTTTTTATTGTTAACATAGATTTTTAGGGCTTGTTTTACCCACTCCTCCCATGATCTAAACTTGAGCCTTTAATCCTCTCTGTACACTTCCTAATTTCTTTACTACAATATTTTCTACATTGTTAACCATCATTCTAGCCATGGTTTTCTGTTTTTCTTCCTATCTTTTAACATATAATTTTGGGCCTCTCTTAACAATTCTTCTAGTGGCCTTTCACTCCATCCCTCTATCTTTTGCAACTTCTTCCTAATATCTGGCCATGCTTTAGTCACAAAACTTACTTTCAGTAAACCTTGTGCCACAACATCGTCAGGATTCATCCCTGAATATTTTCTCATTTGGTCTCTCAGCTTTTGTGAGAAGACTGAGGGTGCTTCCTCTTTTTGTTGTTCAGTATCAAAAGTCTTGGTAAAGTTTTGTGATTTGGGGGCAGCTTCTTTTATACCATCTCAAATCTCTCGTGTTAGTTCTGTCTGCTGCCATTTGATTATTCCAATTGGGGTTGTTAAGGGGAAACTTTTGATCTGCTGGCACTGCATTCTGGCCAGGTGGGTTGCGCCTTTCCCACCTGGTCATGGCTGCATGCCTGATAATTCCCCTTCTCCAGAGAACAAAATGCCCATTATGGACATAAGTTCTGCCCAGGTATGTAGGTTTGGTCCCAAGAACTGATTTAGTTGTTCAGCCAGTCCAATTGGATTAATATTTTCATATCCTTTTTGAAATTTCTTACTTCTAAGCTGGTTCCTCTTTTACAGTTTCCAATTTATAAATCATTTCCTTGATTGCCTTCTTATTTTCCCCACTTGCCTCCGGCCATTTGTCCGGAGTCCAGATGAGGACATAATGTAATTCATTTTCTAAAGATTTACATGACTTTTGTTTCACATAGTCATATAAATCATGACACCTAAAATAATCATTTGATCCTTCCCTTGGCCAGGAGGCATTATCATCCTCCCACCACACATAACAACACAGATTTATCATATCTTCCTTACTTAAGTCTAACTTGTCCACCAGAGGTTTGTATGGTGGTTTGTCCCAATTATCTAACACCTGACCTATTGGACTGTCCTTATCTATTCTCAACGTTGGATTTTTCCATATTTTCTTAGTGCACTTTTCCTTCCCTACACTCGAGCCTCCTCCCATGGTTGGTTTCACTAAGAAGCCTATTCTCTCTTGACCGTGTTGTAGGATCTCCCCTTATTGAACTAGGACCTCCAGCAATCGCTGGACTTGATCACTTAGACAAATTTAAGGTCCTAATTCGAAATAACCTCCCAGCCCACGCTGGCTACTTTTAAAGGTTATTTTCCCTCTACTGAGACCCAATTATCACACAGCAACTACTTCGTTCGCACCCGGCCGGTCCTCTCGCGAGGATACGGAACCGCGAGTTTGAACTCCACACTCACTCCGCCTTGCCAGCCCTAATGGCCCTTGGGGCGTCTCAAGTCACACCGGTCTCAAGAATCTTACAGGCCTACCCAACCAGAACCATACCGCCCAGGCAAGGCACACACAGTTTGCGACTTACTTTGCGCAATTCTCTCACCTGGGTTCGTATACGAAGTTTCCCGGTAATTTGTCTGCGGGGGGGTTTTCAGACTCGAGTTTTGCCGGCTCACTCTGCGACTTACTTTGCACAGAGTTGTGGCGACTTACTTTGCGCCAAGGGATTGCGGCTTACTTTGCGCAATCTTCTTTTGTTTCTCTTTTGACTTTTCTCCTTTTGTTGTCTGGTTCCTTTACGGGCACCGGGGTCCAAGGCCCAGGAATCCCACAGTGGACCACTGAAATCAGTAGGGCATGTCTCCCATAGTGGGGGGCCAAGGCCCAGACTTACCGGATGCCGTTCAAGGATCCCGGACGAGCCCCCAATTTGTCAGATATGAGTCAAGTCAAAAGTGGTAGAAACAAAAGGTTTTTTATTTTTGAAGCAGTTTGCAAAAAGCTGGTGAACTCCAACGTGCTGGAAAACAAATCGCACCAGGGAGGAGTCACGCTAGCCACAGTTAGAGCTCATCTTTTATACCCCTTTGCCCGGATGCTTTAGCCCACCTCCTTTTACCCATAGGCTGGGTAGTCAGGAGTGAACAGCCTATACCGTCCGCCTCAATTGTCCCGCCTCTGTTTACATCTCCCACTACCCACTTTTATCTCCCCTTCCCATTTTATTTATTCTTTCCTTGTATGGAAGTTGTCCTACCTTAAGCATTGTTCATTAGTTTCATTTCTACCCACAAGAAGCTTCCTGTAGCATAGGTCTTGCTAGAAGCTCTGCTCTCTAACCTCAAAGCTGGGGTGTTACATTTTAGCTTGCTTGACATTTCCTGCATGCTGTTTTTAGTAGAAGGTCTGCTAGTTTGCTCTTTAATTTGATCTATTCAGCTTGCCTATGAATTTTGCTAGCTAGCATTAGAAAAATAGTTTTATTAATTTTTAAAATTATTATTTCCTTGTTAATAATAACTGGTATCACATTTCTCTCAATCTGAACATAGGGGTTGGGGTAACTTAAATTCATGGCATAAATTTGCATTATTTTTATGCTTTTTTAAGGGGCCCCTTTAGTTTCCTGGTTCTTGCCTCCTTTAAATAGATCTCTGCTGGATAATTCACTAGTATAATTCACTACCAATGCAGAGAGCAAAAGTAGCCATTCCTAGAGGAAGATGCATGTAGATGCATACAACAAATCACAATGTATCAACTGTAGACAGCAGTAAGCTTTTACATGCTGTTTTTGAGATGTGAGAATGCACATGAGCTAATTCAAGTAATTACAGTTGGCAAGTTTAGGGGATCAGAATTGCCACTGTGGCATAAGCTAGTCGCACTTCCCCCAACTCATCTCTTACATTATTACTGTTGTTATAATTTCAATTTGTTTTCTGCCCATAGGACATTCAGGGCAGTTACTGTATCCTTGGTATCTTTAGTTAAAAGGATTCCAGTTAGTAGAATCAGGACAAATGATCTGAAATATCGGCTTTCCCCCCGTCAATGTACCTTAAGTCTAAGCTGTTACACTAGTTTACAACTACTGATGTGTTGCCTACCAATTTGGAAGCTTTAACTGGAGAACCTGATGCATCAGCAGGAGCAGGTTGCTTGTCTCTTCAAGTACAACTTTTAAGGTGCTAGTTAAAATCCTCTTCTCTTTGTCATGGGACTGTTAATTCCAAATAAGGGTGATCTTTGCAGTTTGTGGTTCACAAATAACTTTGGATATAAATAGCTCAGAGTAGCGAAGCAATTTCATTTCTGGAGAACTGTGGAATTGTAAACAAGGTTTACATACCTCTTGAGCCTTGGGACCCATTCATATATTATTACTGCAAAGAGAACACTGCTTTTGTGTAGTTACACACACATTGCATCAGGAAAGGCATAGGAATTAATGATGTCATCTTCCCATGCTGATGCTACAGTGCAGCATGCAGAATTAGTGACCATGTTTGTGTGTTAACATGACTTCACATTTAATAATACCTTATGAGAATGTTTTGATATTACATGTATTTTTATTCAACTATTCAATAAGCAGATACCTGGAGATGGGGGTGAGAGGATGAAATAAGGCAATAGTGATAGGATTTTTTTTAAATTGTGTTTTATATTTTTTTCAGGTAAATTTCACATACCAGTTTCTGAGAAAGAAATTTTACATCTTTAGCCAATTTATGTATGATGAGCACATCAAATCCAGATTGATCAAAGATATACGATTCTTTAGGGAAATTAAGGATCAAAATGATCACAAGGTATGTTACAAGCCTATATAGATTCATGAATCTTTTTGGGGAAAACGCTTCCCACAAGCAAAGTCAGTGGGGAAGCTGGCAGGGAAGGTCGCAAGTCACTCCTATAAGTCGTTCCCATTCCTGCTGTTTTTTCTCTGGCTACCTGCGCACCCTCCTGCCCCTGGCAGCAGCCACCCCCTGCACAGCCACGCTTGCGCCACGCCACAGCAGCCACTTACCCGCCCATCAGCCTGCTTGCGAGCCATCCGGGACTTGCAACTTCCTGCCGGCTTCTCCGTTGACTTTGCTTGTTCAAAGCCAGCAGGAAGTCGCAAGGAGGTCCTTGCTTAATGACGGCAACTGGGGACTGCTGGGATTAACATCACTAAGCAATGAGGCCATGTGACATCGTGCTTTATGACTGCATTGCTTAGCGATGGAAATTCTGGCCCCAATTACCGTCGTTAACTGAAGACTACCAGTATTCCTATTATTGGGGGGAATATAAAAGTACAATGAATAAACTTATATTACAAAGGCTGTTGTGGGTCTTCCGGGCTGTGTGGCCGTGTTCTGGAAGTTGTGGTTCCTAACGTTTCGCCAGCATCTGGCCAGCATCTTCAGAGGGCAGGAGCACAGACAGAAGCGATCTTCTGTCTGTGCTCCTGCCCTCTGAAGATGCTGGCCACAGATGCTGGCGAAACGTTAGGAACCACAACTTCCAGAACACGGCCACACAGCCCGGAAGACCCACAACAGCCATTGAACTCCAGCCGTGAAAGCCTTCGACAATACATTATATTACAAAATTTGAACTCATTTCTATATAGGCAGATTCATATGAAATAAGTATGTTGGGAGCTAAAAAGAACAGGGTTTCAGATATGTTGTTCTATTCAGAATATAGAAGTTTGTCAAAATTGCATTTAAGAAGTGAAATTCCAATTATGTATTTTAAATTTGATCTTTGTCTCCCAAGTTAGTTATTTTTGCTGTAACTGTAGGGGGTCTGTATTAAAATGGCTTCTGAAAGCATTGGTCAGTTACATTGTTCCTGAGTAACAAAGGACTATAGTTCTATATTTTAAAAAAATAGTGACATTTGCAGTGAAGTTTTCTAAAAAAATTTCTAGTTGTTACAAGATTTAACTAATCTTCATTATAAACATATACATCTCTCCTTTTTATAGGACTATAGAAATTGGTAAAGTAGAAGAAAATTGCATTGATATGTGGGAAATCCAAATGGGCCCGATATCAGTATTTCATAATCAATCCTTGTTTGTGATGTATTATCAAAATTTTTCTAGTACCCATTTGAGAGAGCAGAGAAATTCAATCGGGGGATCAGAAAACTTGGGATTACACCAGATGGACAAAGTTACCTTGACCAATTCAGGCAACTAATAAGCCAGATAGGTATGAAAATAAATTGTAAATATTATATTGAGATGTGTTGGCCATAATCAGAATAACTACTCTAGGTGTAGTTGATCGCAACTAGTCTGGTGCAGAACCTTACATCATATCCCAGGTGTTCCCGGCCACTGGGGGCTGGTGGGCCAGTTTGGAGTTTGGGGGAACCTACCTGTTCTGGGTGTTCATCAGATAGGTTGCTAGAAGCTCACAAAAATATTGTATGGGGACATAATTAGTTACAAAATAGTAATTTGCAATATGCTTATTGTCACTTTCAGCCCATCCCTTCTCCATGCGATACTTCCTTACTATGCCAGGGCAGATGGGCATATTTCCAGACAAAGCACTGGGTTGCAGTTGCCCCATATTTTTATTTTCCAAGCAAACTTATGGGGACTATTTGGAAAGAAGGAGAATGCTGGAGGCTGGTCCTTTACTTTGCAACATGCCAGCTACAAATATATATTTGTGGGTATATGGCTGGCTGGGGAATTCTGGGAGTTGAAGTCCACACATCTTAAAGTTGCTAAGGTTGAGAAACACTGATGTACTGTAAGAAGTCAGATGTGGCAGGGAGTCTTCCAGCATCAACAGAACTGTCTGTACAATCATGCTGATATCTCTGGCCTACAGGGATCCCTGTGATAAATATATCAAACCTGTTTTCCCCTCCAGTCCCTTGATAGTAAGATTGTGCTCTTACATTTCTAAGCAGAAGATGGAAAAATAGGTAGATTTGGCTTTCTAATATCCTAGGCTTTGCATAGCATACTGCTGCCCATGTATTTTATAATTTATGATGTCTGCTTAAACTGGGATAGACAACCTGCTACCCCCTAGCTACTGTAGATTATTATAAATTTCCCCAGCATGAGTAACGTTCACGAATTAAGGGAATTTCTGTCCAAACATTGGAGTAGCATGGGGTAATTTTCTTTTGAATTATACATTAATACTATTTAACTGTGCCGAAGGGAGTCAATTCTACTAGATATGCCCAGCATGTTCATTTAACAAATGATAAAATAATCTGCTAGTATTCTAATTGTGGAGTCCTTGGTGCTCTCTGAGCCTTGTTGTTTTCTTGCAGACGTTTCATTGCCAGGCTAGGCAACATCTTCAGTGCGAAAAGGGAGTGGGACTTGCTCTCTGTTTATATACCCTGGCTTGTCCTGCCTGTGTTGGTGGGGGTGTTGTACTCTCCTTGGTAGTACCTTGATTGGGCTGTTGTTTACTGCTTGGTTGATTGACTGAGTTAATAGTATTCTAATTGGTTGTATTTGTCTCTGTAATACAAATTCAGATATTACATGTCTTTGTTTAAAGGGAATGCAATGGGCTATGTACGAATGATAAGATCTGGTGGACTTCACTGCTGTAGCAGTGCAATTAGGTATGCACCAATACTTTTTAGCTTGTCTGTCCATGTTGCTACAAATCTTTTGCAGATCTTCCTGCTTTAATTTTTCTCTTTGCAGTTAACATATATTGCAGTGCTCCTTTGGACGCATAGTTGGATGCAAGAATGCATCATGTCAGTATAAGAGTTGTTTTTGTTGTGTTTGAATATATCATACACCTGTGTAGTAAATTTAAAATTGCATACTCATATTCAATTTTCATTAATTTGACAGTTCATATTTGTAAAAATATTATAATAGTAACATAACTGCAAGTATGGGTAGGTGTCAGTGTAGAAGTGTAAATAATATAATGAACACAGGATGTGAAAGAGCGTTTAGTGATGGTAAATATAGATGCCGCAACACTTTTGCAAATGATACCCGCAAGCATGAAAATGTGGCTAGAAATACGCCTTCTTGTTGATTACAAAAACTACTTTTTAGGGAGCAAAGCAATGTTATTTGCTAATAAAGCATGAACTAGCTTGTGGTAAGGTGGGAATAGAAATACAGCATGTAAGAACAGAAAAATTATGTTCATTTACACATATATATATTATAATCTCTAATTATATGAAAACCTAACATAAAACTTGTAGATTTGTTCCTGACCTTGAAGACATTGTCAACTTTGAAGAACTTGTGAAAGAAGAAGGTCTGTCAGAAGAAACACAAAAAGCAGCTAGGTAATTTTAATGCAAGTATAAAAAGTAGTTTACTATTTCTTGCACTGCTCTTCTTCAAAATACTTTCAATAAAATATAATGATGATCTCCATTCATAGCTATTTGTTGCAGAATTCAGTTCGGAAGCATCTGTGGGAGATAGTTATTTCTGTCTTGTTTGTGGCTTCTCAAAGGCATCAGTTTAGCAACAATGGGGAACATGATATGGGACCAGAAAAGGCCTTGATCTGATACAGTGGGGTGCTTCTCATATTCTTCTGCTTTTATTACAGGGTTATCCATTTATTTTCTCACTGCCAAAATTCCAGGCAAAGTTCACTGAAGTTCAGAATGCTCAGGATACAAGTTATTGATATTTTTAATACTTTCATTAGTTTTATAGCCTACCTTTCCTCCAGAAGCTCAAAATAGTGCATACAATACTCTCAACCATTTGACTTTGACCACTATCCCATTTATAGATCTCCAAATTGTTTTGATTTGTCCTTTGACAGCTCTGTGGGAGATTTTATTTCCCCATCCTTCCATATCACTCTTTAAATAAAACCTCCAAATGTTGTTAAACTTACTGTTTAAATATGTGCGTGGAAAAAATAAGAAAACCCTTCACTGCCTACTTTAAAAGAGATGGCTTCTCTCCAGCATTGCTTACAGTTTGACCTTACCTAGATGCTGTCAGTGCTTCCTGAAATCTGTCCCGAATAGTCTGTTGTCAAGCTGATATTTATATATTATATAATTAGAGATAGAATTGAGTAGATTTTTAAAAATTAATTGTATTTAAATAGCTTAACGACAAAAGGATTCATAATAGTTATAGTCTCTCTTCCTTTTAGCAAGTGGTGGACATTTACTTGTTTTTAATATGTGCACTTAGTTGCATGCTACTTCCTCGGCACCCTGTTTGTATTGTAAACACATGTTGGTAGATTGTTCCCACTGATTTTATTTATTTATTTATTATTTAAATTTATATCACTGCCCATCTCCCCCAACAGGGAACTCTGGGCAGTTTTTTGTTTTAATTTATTTCCAATAGCTGTATTTAGTATTATTTACAAAACTGGCAAGCTGGCTTCCAAAAGTATTTAATAATGCTCAAATTCCATTTATTCTTCTAAGTGAACTATCCTGGGCCTTTTCTTTTTTTTAAAAAATGAATCAGTTGTTAAATGTCTTCTGTGGTCTCGAAGGGAAGCAAGCTGCTTTAAGATAGCAAAGGGTGATTCAAACACTTCTTTAAAATGGTGCTAAAGATCATCATGAAACAAGTAGCTTCTATTTCTGTATGTAATTATTGCGAAAGGAATAGCTCATCCCATCTCACAGGGTAGGACCAGAACATTTTTCCTCCAGACTGTTGCTCTATCTCTGCTTTGCAGGCAGCTGGATTCCGTACTTAGCGATCTCACCCGCAGTTCTGCAGAAGGTACAGAATACTTCAAAATGCTTGTGGATGTCTTTGCTCCTGAATTCCGCAGTCCAAAGAACATGCATCTACGCAACTTTTATATCATTGTTCCGCCACTGGTTAGTATTTGCGTTACGCAATTTCTTAAAATAACAAAAGTGATACTATTTAATAATTTATTTACTTAATACATTTATACCCCACCTGAAGGACTCTTGGTGGTTCACAAAGATAACAGTACAAAATCATAATGAAAACACCCACAATCAGTTTAAATATAGAAAATGTGATTACAAATGTAAAATGTACTTGTGTTGAAACAGCTAGTATTTAGGAAAAAAGCATCTACTTACAAATAATTGAACGTAGAAGACAATTCACTAGAAAGAGCATCTGCTTTACAGAGCCAGGTTTCTTGCGAAAGGGTTTTGGATAATTGGATAAATATTACATTCAAGGCCAAAAACCTACTTGCACTTTCTGTTGGTCTGACTCTGATATTGAGACAATAACGTTATGTAACATTTGCATTTAAATTATATTTCTGCTCCACTTAAGTCATTTTCCAGAACTAAGGGTGCCTTGAAAAATATCTCCAAGATGCCATCAGAAATAATATGTACAAATGGTATAACCAGTGTAGCATTCTCTAAGCTTCTGGGTTTGGTTCTATTGTTTTGGAATTACTAAACTGGGGTAATTATTGGGGCAACCTCATGCAATCCCTGGTCTCTTGTTTTTAGGCACTCAATTTTATAGAACACTCAATCAGTTGCAAAGAGAAACTGAACAAAAAGAACAAAGTTGGTGCAGCTTTCACTGATGATGGCTTTGCTATGGGTAAGTGCAAAGCAGTGCTCCCGTAGGGATCTCTTTTCCCCCTCTAAACATTGAAAAATATATAGGACTAGAATCACTGTATTTACCCAATAGGAAGATGGCATTTCTTCCCCAGATCAGCATCTGTGAATTGGGAGAGGGGAAGTCAACTTACATTTGCTGAAATCAAAGAGGCGGAAAGGTTAATCTCTGCTGCTCATTTGATGAACATTAACCTATTTTGTAAGATCTAAATCATAGCTTTCCAAACTGTGTGTCGCGACACTTTAGTGTGTCGCAACAGACAGTTCAGTGTGTCGCGAAGCGGCAGGGGCGTGCACGGCGGTGGTGTGGGGGCACGCACGGCGGTGTGCACGGCGGTAGCGACGACGGCAGTGGCACACCATCAGCGCTTCCGCGTTTTAGTGAGGCCGCCACCGTGCACGCCGCCGCCGCGTGCCCCCCTGCGCCGCCGCCGTTGGTGTGTCTCCAGCGGCGGCAGTTTGGAAAGCACTGATCTAAATAGAGCTTCTCTTTGCTTTTCATCCCTCTCCAGTTTTTTTTCCACCTTCCCTCGGCTGGATTCAGCTTAGTTCTTTCCTTTCTCTTCCAATAGAACCATCCCACCCTCTTACCCCTTTTTCTGTCCTGTTTTCTTCTTCTTTGTTGTTTTTGCTTGAAGAAGTGAGGGGTTTGTGAATGTTTATACGCTTGCCTATTTTGGTGTGTGAGAGTGGTTTGTGTGTAGAAGAGGGAATGATGGCTATATGCTGATAGAGATCAGTTAATTTCAATTAATATATAAATGGGGGTGCCTTATTTTGCAGGCAATGAATTTTAATGATTTAATGATTTTAATGAATAATTTATATTCTGCCTGTTTTAGAAGTACAGTATGTCAGAAGTACAGTATGTCGAGAAGTACAGTATGTCAGATACATATATTCCTATATGGTCATACATTTATGGGTGTTGGGGGGGAAGGAGAGATTCTTCAGAGTGGGGTTCTCTTGAAATAGGTAACCCCAGATTACTGGGTATTGCACAGGAGCTGGTCTGTGTTTATAATCTTTATCTACTATTCCTATTGGGTAAGTACAATAAGCTTATCTGTCATTCTGTGCATGTTGTCTTTGTCTATTTATAGACTATTTATAGTTTGCACTACTAGGCTGTGTAAGTTGTTAGGAGTCATTATATGGAAAAGGCCATAGCTCAGTATTTTATCTCAGAAAAGTGCAGATTTCAATGGATCTTTGCAATTTGTCATTTGATTTCTTACTATATTTTTTAATATCCAGGATGTGACCCTTTTGCAGACAGATATTCAACTCTAGCTTTTAAATATTAATATTGACATGTACCAAGGAAAAGCAACTACAGTAAGCTAAAATACCTTGGTATAATTGTGAACATTACAGCTGATTCTTATAATGATAATAATCATAAACATAGGCTCCCTTAACCTCCACTTTTAGCCAGCCAGGAAGTGGAGGTCACAGGTAGCATAGCTGGATCCTGCATTTGAGCTCTGACTGAACATACAGCTGCAGCAACTGAGGTGTCCCAAGCTCTGCCTTGGTGTAGTACAATTTAATGTGCCCCTTTTTCTTTTTAGTATGTCATTCACTTTACTATGTTTCATTTCACTGTAGTATTCTCTCTTTCCTTGTGGGGCTTCAGTTTCTTGGTTTTGTGTAACTCAGTTTTTTAGAACTAGGAAAATTGGTACCAGAGCTTTTGGAAGCTGAGCTAGCCTATTAATATCATGGTGATTTATAGATTTTAATTGTATCTAGCAATAGCATTTTAGCTCCATTCATTTTAGTCTCACTTATACTCTAGTGATAGAGTCTACAGTAATGTATCCTTTTCTAATTTATTCTTACCCTTATTTACTTATAATCTGGATTTTATAAATGTAATTTTATAGGTATTATAGGTATTTCAGAATAAACATATTCTGTAATTTTATCCTAGTAATCTTTATTACAATGTTTTTTTATATTTTATTTCATATTTTAAATTTTATTTTTTGAGTTGTAACTTTACTCGTGTTGTGTTGGTCCTTGATCAAAATTAAAAAAAAAAATCAAAATCAAGAATCATACACATAGGCCAATTTAAACAAATATGCCAAATATGTTCTTATTTTTTAAGGTGTGGCTTACATTCTGAAACTTTTGGACCAGTACCAAGAATTTGATTCCCTTCACTGGTTCCAGTCAGTACGGGAGAAATATGTGAAAGAGATCAGAGCATTAGCAAAACAGCAGAATGTCCAGTCAGCTAGTCAAGATGAGAAGTTGCTACAGACTATGAATCTTACTCATAAGCGACTGGAAGTTTGTTTGCAGGTATTGTTTATTATCTATTACATGAAATAGTTAAATTACAGCCTCAAATGAATCTGAAACATCAAATAGGCATGTGCATACTGTAAGATAGGATCCTGCTCCTAAAAGCTTGGTTAATTCGGTGCTAATAAGAGTAACATTTTAAAGCAGAGCTTTCCAAACTTTTCATGTTGGTGACACATTTTTTAGACATGCATCATATTGCGACACACTCTTACAGCAGGGCATCATTTCGCGACACACTCTTACAGCAGGGCACAAGGCAGGCGCTAGGACCTGCGCGGAATCCTGGCAGGGCAGGTTTGGAGGCAGCCAGGCACAAGGCAGGCACTAGGACCTGCACGGAATCCTGACAGGGCTTGGAGGCAGCAGCAGCCGCGACACACCCAAACACTGCAGCCAACGCACTAATGTGTCCCGACACACAGTTTGGAAAGCTCTGTTTTAAAGTATTCAAAAACTGCCCCCAAGTTCTTGCTAGAAGGTAGTTTTGGTGAATTACTAACATTTAATCAACTTTAAAAAATTACATATAAGTAATTCACAGAAACTGCCTGAAGAAACCAAGAAGCAGTTGGGCAACCTTGATCCAATCACCCAATCAACGCTGCGACAAGCAGGGTGAAAAATAAAAACCCTCATGACGTCATGCATTGATAGCTTTACTGTGTGAACTGAGCAAGAACAGTTCAAAACAAGCAGACTCCCATCACCACTAATATTTTGGAAATATATACTAGTTTTCAGGATGAAAAATATAAGCCAAGTTAATGCAATAACATTATAACAGAGCTTTCCAAACTTTTCATGTTGGTGACACACTTCTTAGACATGAATCATTTCGCGACACACTCTTACAGCAGGGCATCATTTCGCGATACACTCTTACAGCAGGGCACAAGGCAGGCACTAGGACCTGCGCGGAATCCTGGCAGGGCAGGTTTGGAGGCAGCAAGGCAGGCATTTGGACCTGCGTGGAATCACAGCAGGTTTGGAGGCAGCAAGGCACAAGGCAGGCACTAGGACCTGCACAGAATCCTGGCAGGGCAGGTTTGGAGGCAGCAAGGCAGGCACTTGGACCTGCGTGGAATCACAGCAGGTTTGGAGGCAGCAGGGCACAAGGCAGGCACTAGGACCTGCGCGGAATCCTGGCAGGGCTCGGAAGCAGCAGCAGCCGTGACACACCCAGACACTGCAGCCGACACACTAACGTGTCCCGACACAGAGTTTGGAAAGCTCTGCTCTATAAAAAGGGTTATATGGGATAGATGAAAAACAGGCGGGAATCCAGTTTCTGGATTCATATTCAATGGGATAGAAAGTTTGTGAACCCTTTAGAATTATCCATGTGGTGTGATCAGAGCTTCTTTTGATAAATAGATACAGAGATTTTGGTTAAGCAAACAGCACAAAAACAATGTTTGTCGTGTTTTTACTGAACATGTTGATCCAACATTCTTTGCATCTTTGAAAAAAGTATGTGAAACCTTAGGATAATCAAAACTGTCTTTATATATAATTTTTTATTAAGGATTTTGATTATAATAGTAAAATCTAATACAAACTAAACTTAAAGAAAAAAGAATAGAGAGGAGTAAAAAGTGCAAGGAAAAAAAAGAAGAGAGAAGAGAAGAGAAAAGTAAAAATATATTAAAGAAAGAGAAAAGAAATATATAAAGAAGTGACTTCTAACCTTCTTCACAACAAGTACAAGCAAATTTAGTAACCCTTCACCCTCTCTAAAGTTACAAACATCTCTTCATCCCACATCCCATCTCTTATCTGTAAACAAATCCATAAAGCATCATCTTTTCAGTCCTGATCTGATCTGATCTTTTCAGCAGAATGTCCGTAAAGGGTAGCCAGAAATAACAACGTATCTTGTTTTAATCTTGATCCAATAAACCAACTTTATGTTCCTCCTTTTACTTCTAACAGTCTTAATCTTTAGTTCATTCAAATATTGTCATAAGATTTGATTTCTCTTCATTTCTTCTTTGTCCCATAACACAGAGTTATTCAAGGCTTTAACAAGCCTCTTTTGTAAATCCAGTAGGAAAAAATTATCCAGGTCACTCTCTTGGTTTGTCATTTGTATTTTAGAATTTAAAATCTCAGCCAGTTTCTTTTGTAGATCCAGTGAAACATCCTTTTCTAAATCATCTTCTTGGCCTGTCAGTTGTAAATCCACTTTCAATACCATCTCTGTCTTGTCAGATGAAATATGTACTACATCTGACATTTCTTCAATAACATCTTTTGGACATAGTCTATCCATAGAAGCAGACATCATTACTGACATTGTTGACAGTCTGCCTACTATTTTCTGATTCCATTCTTCAAAAGTCTCTTTCAGTATTTTTATTGTCATAACATTTTGCATTGTCTTACAGGCCTGAATATCTTTCCTCTACCTAAAATCTTTAGTCCCCTCTAGTGTCCAGTTTTTGAAATCATGAAATTACTTATCTATGTTATGTATTGTAAAAACCAAAACAGGATCTATTTCCCATGAAAAGCTGTTTGTACTTTATAATTAATTTCAAAATCTTACGGTAAAAGTTTTAGTATTCCAATTTTATCTGGCCCTTTAGAACATTTATAACTTTCAAAGATCAAAATTTTACTTAGCTTATTTAACCCACGGAAAACTGCTGTCCTGTGGTCTCCTTGTGAGGAGCAGCTGTCTGGAGCACATGTAGGCAATCTCCACCCTCTCCTTATCCAAAGAGGTTCCAAGGAACCGGTCTACTCACCGGTTCCTTGGTCTTTGCCGTGGTCATTGGCTCTGCTTTCACAGAGCCATCTTTAGTTTGCCATATCTCCCCTGGAAGCCTCAGGGTAATCAACTGTCTTAAGGAAATAATTTGAGTCAGATGTTTTTTATGGGGTAAAGTGGATGTCTTAAATTAATTCAAGGCTTAAGGCACTAATTTTGCCCATGAATCCTCCAAAATAATGCAAACCCAAAACCCCATAGGCTGAAATTTTTGCCTTTAACTGCTCTGAAGGGCAGGCTAAAAGTGCTGCTGAAAGGATTTTTGCCCTTTAGAGTAATGACAGCTGGAGCAAACTTTATTAATGGATTATAAATAATTGATCTTGTGCAAGGAAATGTCCAAAGGAGCACAGGTAGTCTAGAAATAAGTAAATTGTAAGTAAGGCATCAACTGTAAAATGAAGGAAAATACACTGAATTGTTTGCTTTGAATAATATTCTTCACTATATTAGGTTGATAAGATATAAAAGATGCTATTGGTAATTCAGGTATAAATTATACACAGTATTTATGGGAGTTTCATATGTTCAAGGACCTTAAACAACTTGGAGATCCTGTGATTGTGTGGCATGTTAAAACTTGCAGATCTTTTTTTCATTTTTCATAGGAATTTGAACTGCTTTATTTCTCACTGAGCAGTGCAAGGATCTTTTTTAGAGCAGATAAAACTGCAGCAGAAGAAAACCAAGATAAAAAAGACAGTGAAGGTTAGTAGAAAATATTCTGCTCTCTGGGGAGGTCTGGCACTGAATGCAAATTATTTTCAGTTCCTATATGCTCTAAGCTACAAAGCTATGGGGGGTATTATTAGTAAAACAACAACAGCAGCATTCCGTTTTTACAAGCCTGAATTTTATTATCAATTTAGAGCATAAGGGGGAAATTCAGAGTAGCGGAATGATTCACAATTACATTCATGTTCTGGCTCTTCACTGAGCAGATTGAACAATGATGGTGGGAAACGTAATGAAATAGTAGGCTATTAATCCTAAATACAATAAAGGCCTGTAGCACTTTACAAGTAATGCATTCATTATATCCTAAGTTCTTATGGGCTACACTCCACTCCATCAGATAGATGGAACGCTATCCTTTGGGAAAGTATATAGTCTATGTTTAGAAGGGAGAATAACAAACCGTGGGCTTAACAGAAAATGAAATATAGGAATTCCAGATTGTGAGGAATAGTTTTTGAGTGTGGCATATTTTTACATTGATGAGGTAACTTACACTATTGGCTAGATGTTTGTTGCTCTTTAGATAAACGGTACCCATGTTTTTTTTTCTTGGCATTTCACTCTTTCCTTTTTACTTCTGATATTTAGGGACAAATTCTTTTTGATTCTCCCCCATGTAAAAGTCCCTCACAAACAACTGTCAATTGGAAATGATGATTCAGAACTAATTGCATGAATTTTAAAAATGTGTGAAAACATCTTGTTTTTTTTTAATCAGTGCTGAGAATATAAAATTGTTGAAATTGGATCTTTTTGTCTTATAGAAGAATCTGCAAAAACAAGCAATGACCTTTCAAATTCTGCTTCTGCAGATCCTCTTGTAAAATGAGAGCTCTGGTATGGTTAATTTGTAGATGTGATTGTATGGCTTTCCTTAATAGTATTTCCAACTTAGAAGCTATACTAACATAGACTTTAAGTTTTGCAGCATTCAGAGATGTAATTGATTTATCTTCCTCCCCAAAGGTGGAGTTAATGATGACCCCTACCCTAAAATTGCACCTTTTGCATATATTTCTGACAAACCTAGAAGAAATATTAAATATTTGTTTAAATTGCATACACCCTTATATTGAAATTTAGCACTGTGTACAACTCTGTGATTCCTGATTACTTATTTGATAAAGGGGGAATAATAATTGCACTGAATTTGGATGTGGGTGAAGTGGGAAACTAATGACTACTTACAGATTCTGTTTCAGGGGAATTTCTTATCCAGCAAAACTGCAAAAAGCAAATAGTACTACCCCAGTGAGATAGCATGGAAGATAGCTGTGAACATTTTGAAAAATGATTTGGAAGAAGCAATTTAGGCTTTGCACCAGCACAGGACCTCTTTTGCTGTTCTTTAAAGCTGACTCTTCAGGTTTTCCTAGAGGAAAGGAAGGTCTGGCTGCTTTAAGAGAAGTATTTGTGGCAACTCCTTAAAACCTTTTCACATGGAAGCCTACTTTAATGAATAGCTGAGAAGCGCTGTCCTTGCATGAGGTCTAAATTGTTTCTTCTGAATAAATTTCAACGGGTGCAGAGCCCTAATACGAAGTGCCATTTCACTTGATTTTTCCCCAAAATGCTTTTAAAAAAAAATCACTGTTCTGATTACCATCTGATTTTGCAAAGAGAGTAAATGCAAATAATAATAACCAATTAACGCGTTAAAATTTTAAAACAGAGGGTTTCACTCTTTAAAAAAAGGTTTTTAGTTGTGTTTGTCTACTAGTGGAATTGATTCCTTCTCTCCTTCAGTCCTTTAAATCTGCTCCTGGGGGTTAGGGATAATTTAGGGAGGGAGTTAAAAAGAGGAACGTTTCTCAGAGTGTACAGCTTGATTCATATGTTGCTTTATATTCTGTAGAACTCTAGAGCAACTGTGATTTGTTGAAATGGATGGGACCAGATTGGCATAGAACTTCCAGACGTGCTGTGAAATATAACATAATTTATAGTAATACTCATTCAGCACAGTATTTGTAGTTCCACTCAAGTATGCTGTTTTGATCTAAGATGTGATTGATAAGGGGGCAAATTTGTTACTAGAAAGTTTCAAAATATCCTCATTCCTAATGGATTCAATTGCACTAAATGTATCAAATTACATCCTTAATATGGTTGTTACTGCTTGTTTCCTAGTGCATATACTAATTCCCTCTTGAAAAAACTGTCTAATTCATAGACTTTGCCATTTAAAAACTCTGCTGACTTAGATGATCAACTTGTATGTCCCAGAGACTGTAAAGCATATTAACCTTAAGGCAGCTATGTGCTGTAATAAACATACTCATTTTCATACCTTTTTGGCATTTGAGAGAATCCTAAGCTGTACAGTGTTAACTAAACTAATATATTAGTGAGATACTGAAAAACAATCTTAGTCTTCTAGGTTCTAAAAGCATGTATATGCAATGTTGCTGTGAATATGTATACATGTAGCTTTGTGAATATAGTGATGGTTGCTACTCTTAAAAATGTTAAAACTGTAAAACCAAGTAGTACAAAAATACTTTGGGCCTTGAATGCAACTCTGTTATTAGAGTCTAGTATTGTGTCCTTCTGCGGAAAAAGAAGTCGTCATACTTCTTGGGCTTTCAGTAGATAAAGGTTTTCACAGCTGCTACATCTGTGGCAGATTAAACAGGGGAATGGGGAATTATTTAACATAGCCGTATATGATCAGTGATGGGTTCAGTAAGACATGGAGTTATTGTTTGTCCTCCTCCTGTTTCATCTTTTGAATAATCTGTCTTCCAACATGGAGGCAGTAGCTATGGCATCTTCTCCATGCATTTTATTTACAAAAGTATGTCAGAAAGAGATTTTTCTCTTTCAAATTCTTAATCTCTCTTGATTTGTAAAGAATCTTTATTTTCTATGAAATATGTAACTGAACACAAATCTTTAGGCCACTTCCAATGAGGTCCTCTTGGCTATTACATGGTCTTCCAGAATAAACTCACAAGGCCTACCAGGAGTGACAGGGGTTGGTTCAGCAAAGCCATGAGTATTTTGTACATTTGTATGTTTGAGCTTCTGCCAAAGTTACAGAAGGGAGGTCCTATTGTCACAGAGTTACTCTGACCTATTCCATCTATGTTCAAATTCTCAGGAATGAAGGGGACTAAATTATAACATGTCTTACAAAAATGAAGCAAAACAAAAACCTGTTACCTCAATATCTTTATTCTGTTAGATATTCTGTACATAATGTTAATAAATGCAACTTTGGAAAAATGGATTTGTATATAGTGATCACAAGCCTGGGATGTTTTGACTTCTTTGAATGCTGTATCTTTGTTTTATTTTTCTGTCCCGCCTTTTATTATTTTTATAAATAACTCAAGGTGGTGAACATACCAAATACTCCTTCCTCCTCGTATTTTCCCCACAACAACAACCCTGTGAGGTGGGTTGGGCTGAGAGAGAGAGACTGGCCCAAGGCCACCCAGTTGGCTTTCATGCCTAAGGCGGGACTAGAACTCTGTCTCCTGGTTTCTAGCCCATTGCCTTAACCAAGTTTGCCAAAATAGCTACTTGAATCTACAGCTAGAAGAGAATACTAGGATCGATTCAATCATCTTCATAGAGCTGGTTGAAATATAATTTATTCTGTAGTAAGTCTCTAAATAATATTCCTTCAAAAATGTGTCCCACATTCTTCCTAATGAATGACAGTTGAAAGAGCGGTTAAGTATACTTTACTTAAATTGTCAGTCAACTCTAACAGAAAGCTTCACAGATGGTATGATCACCAAGATCCCTCTATAGTAGGGACCTCTATAGTACACAGAGTAGTACTAATCTATCCAGCAGGCAGATTACGAGGGTACTTCCCGCTTCAGCCTCTAGAGCAGAGCTTTCCAAACTGTGTGTCGCGACACAAAAGTGTGTCGCCACACAGAGTCTGGTGTGTCGCAACACAACCTGGAAGCGCTGATCATAATTAGCGCTTCCGGGTTTTTGCGCGTTGCCGCACTTCCGGTTGGTGTGTCGCCGCGGGAAAATCTTTGGAAAGCCCTGCTCTAGAGCAATCAATGTTATGATCCATTTCTGTTTCACTGGGCAGTTTATATCAATTCAATTGGACTTATTAACATGGGAACAGCTTCAACTAATAGAAGTTTATTGCACTTCAGTAGTTTGTACAATAGACATGAATAAGTAGATCAAAGTAGAACAATTAGAATATCATTAATACAGAAAGCTTCTGTACAATACTACTTTCTCTACTGGCAATTTTCTAGTCTTCTGGTTTAAAAATCTTAGAGATATCACTAAATCATAACCTGAATCTGTCCTGCACTATAATTTACGTCAGCTAGACTTATAATTGAGCCCCTTCCTAAAGGCTCTTAATAATTACTGTAGTAACATTTATTTATAGATTACATTGTGGTCAACAGCATCCAATCAGAGCTGTGGATCTCTGACATTTAAAAAGGTAGACTGACTCAGTTTTTAAGATGACTAAACTCCATTTAGTTAACATAGGTCTTTAGCTATTATTGCTGAAATCATTGTAGTGTAAGATGTGGACTTTGTTTTAACATTAAAACATATAAACCAGAGCTTTCCAAACTGTGTGTCGTGACATGTTAGTGTGTCGGCTGCAGTGTCTGGGTGTGTCGCAGCTACTGCTGCCTCCGAGCCCTGCCAGGATTCCACGCAGGTCCTAGTGCCTGCCTTGTGCCCTGCTGTAAGGGTGTGTCGCGAGATGATGCCCTGCTGCAAGAGTGTGTCGCGAAATGATGCATGTCTAAAAAGTGTGTCACCAACATGAAGAGTCTGGAAAGCTCTGATATAAACATTCAGACAAGTCAGATAAAATTCTTCATGAGTACCAGCTGTCATTGTAACTTATTTACAATGTGCTTACAATTTAAAACCATAAACTCCCAAAGCAGATATATCCAAATTTGTGCTTGCCCTGTGAGGAAGAATGGTATAAGCACTGTTATGCCCAGCTTGATCTTCAATATTCTTTCATGTGAAAGTAAGAAAGCTGTAACCTCGTCTTACAGAACAGTGCAAATAAAAATGCTAGCCAACAGGCTTATTTGAGTATCAGTTCTGACAACTACTCGCTCAACTGTTCTTCAGCCTTGGTAAATGACTGAGATTCATAATAGCTCTAACTTGCATTCTAGCCCACCTGTTCCCTCGTTCACTTGGGTTATTTGCTTTACACAATCGACAGATTAGGCACTTAGATTAATTCTGAAAGCTTAATCCAGATAAAAGTATAAAAATAGATATTAGTAGAAACTGCATTGAATAGCTTTCCAAATAGCCTAGTTTAAAATAGCTTTCTCATTACTTTTTAAAAGGTATGCAAGTTCAGGTAGGAGCAAATAAAGGATTTCTTAAACAGAGATTATATTCCAAGTACCTGGAATAGAAAGCAGAATTCTGCTTGCTAAGAATGTCTTAATTTCAATCTCTTGTGCTTAAGATGACAAGTATTAGTTTTTCTGTGGAGTGTCTGCGCATTTTACGACTTTCAGAAACTGCTGCTTGTGCAATTTCTTCCTCTTTACTATAGCTAGTAGAATTATGTGAGACAAGTGTGCATTTACTTATAAATTATGTGAACTTACTAGTTTCCTTAAGAAAATCTATATGAGTTGACAGTGGTGATGCACGTTCATCAGGGATTAAATCTTTGCTGGTGTTCATTAGTGCCTAGACCAGATGACTTGGTACTGATGGGAGAATTTCAAAAAGATTGTCAGTTTGCAATACCAAAAATTTGGATCAAGTTCTTATCTCATGGTGTTCCCTCTAGCCCACCCATGTTGGACCATAGCTGAGAGCACAGAGTGTACTCTGTTATGGGCACCATCATCTCCACTGAGAGAAATTACAAGTTATGCTTCGGACTCCTGTCCTTCTCCATGTACAATGTTGTCTTTTTCTGATTGGTCATTCAGTAACTTGAATTTTCCATCATTGGTCAGTGGCATGGATGATATTAATTGAGCTAGAGCTTCTGGATCCTACAATTAAAATGACAAATGAAGAATATTCAGGGCAAATGTAATATAATTTCCTCAATGGCTTTTCAAAAAGGCTATTAAATCAGGACCTTTGCACAAGGGACGTTTTCCTCCCTGTTGTGAATTCTGCAAATTACTTGGGAAGATAGGCGGACTAATGTTAGCGTATTAGAAGAAGCGAAAACCACCAGCATTGAAACAATGATCATCCAACATCAACTTCGCTGGACCGGTCATGTTGTTCGAATGCCTGACCATCGTCTTCCAAAGCAGCTACTTTACTCCCAACTTAAGAATGGAAAACGGAATATTGGTGGACAGCAAAAGAGATTCAAAGACACTCTCAAAGCTAATTTTAAAAAATGTAATATCAGCATTGAGAACTGGGAAGCCCTAACTTATGAGCGTTTCAATTGGAGGTCAGCCTTTATTAAAGGCGCTATGGACTTTGAAGAAGCACGAGTACAGGGCGAAAGGGAAAAAAGAGCTAAAAGGAAGGCACGTTAAGCAAACCCTCATCATGACCGTCTCCCACCCGGAAACCTATGCCCTCATTGTGGGAGGTTGTGCGGATCCAGAATTGGCCTTTACAGCCACTTACGGATCCACTGTTAAAATTTTACCTTTGGAAGACAATCTTACTCGGCTACCAGTGATCGCCAGGAGTCAGTTTTTGACTCCTGGCAACTGCCTGGACTAGTCCCTTCAATTTTCTTGGCAAGATTTCAGAAGTGGTTTGCCTGCTTCTTAGGGCTGAGAGAAAGTGACTGGCCCAAGGCGGGACTAGAACTCACTGTCTCCTGGTTTCTGGCCTGATACCTTAACCACGACACCAAGCTGGCTCTCCTAAGAAGCATACTTGGTCATAAAAGTCATGCTGAAGGCTGGTGTTATATCAAGACAATGGAGGGTGATATTTGAAGGGAAGCAAATAGACAGCCCTAGAACTTTTCAAACCTTATCTCTTTGTCCTTGTCTTGACTTTCCTCATCCTTCATTATCAAACCCCATTTCCCCTAATTTATTGTCTGGCTCAGCCTAATATTCATTCAAAAGTTAATCCCCTTAAGTTCAGTGGAAGTAGATACTTATCTGCTCTGTTTCAATAAGCAAACTGGATGCTGGTTATCTATGCCTGATTACTGGCTAAAGGACTCCTAAGCATACCACTAATATCACATGCACATCACTGGCACAATACAAAACATTGAAATTACTTGTAACTTAGTATCAAGTTAGTTTATGGAATTTATAGATTTAGCTCCAGATCACATCCTCTTAGTTCCAAAGTAAAGATGATTTGTTTGGTTTCCATGTAGTCATAACAATAAGTACCAGAGAACTGAAAGGAAAATTTAATACTTCAGAGGATAAGAAGTATGAAGTTAAAAATATTACCTTTCGAGCTTCAATGATTTCCTTTCCCAGATTTATTGCATAGCAAATCTACAGAAGAAAGAAAATCTGCCTTAGTACCACTTACATTTTTTCTCAATTGTACTACCTATTTAAAACTGCAAATAAATGGACAAAACTCGGTAATTCCTGATTTCTCATACCATTGGATCTGGATTACAGCATCATAAAATCATATGACAACGTTCAAAATAATGAAATTAAGACCACTAAACAGTCTGTGGAAGCTTTACAATGCTGTACTACCAGCATTTATGACAAGGAAAGATGCCTCAATCTCTGTTGCTTAAGTTACAGCTCTCTGGCACTGGCAGGGATTTAGAACAGATGACTTATGTTTACTTCCAGTTATTCTTGTGGCACCTGCCCTGTAACCATCCGGTATTGACTGTGATGCTCATAATCTAATTAGCTATGGCTGAAGGAAATTATAGTCTAACAACCTATACAAGGCAATACACACCATACTCTTAAATGGAGTGGAAGAATTAGGTTTTTTGAAGAGGGAAAGGATGATAAGCTTTTGTTGGGAGGCTTGGTTTGCTCTGGAACTCCACAAAAAAAAAACAACTGGAAATCTCTCAAAACGTTTGGCCCAATCCACTTTGGGGGCTGCAAAAGGGGTGCTGAGTGGTTACACATTTTGCACTCTTAGAATGAACCTCCTGCTGCTGCTGCTGCTGCTTTTACTTGACAACATTTCACAAAGCAAATTGGGTCGTTAGCTCCTAAAATTCCAATTCACTGAAGGAAGCAGTTACATCTGTTAATTTTAATTATGCAACAAAGCCATTTCCAGACCTTTTCACCTTCGGTGTTACTCTCAAACACATATGCGCTCATGCCGTCTTCACCTGGCAAATCAGAGACACAAACCACAAACCCAAACAGCCTCTTGTTTTCCTTGTGAGCAGCAAACTGTGTCACATTGGCTAATTCAAACTGAAAAAGAAAGTGAGAATAGCATAAATTTACCTAAATTCTCAGTGACTGTAATTTTTCTGTGCTATAAAAGAAAGCATATGCTTACATTTGATCTTGTAACTTGTGTTTGAGGATCTATCAGTCTGTTAATGGAAAAAAAATGTGCTCAAGGTTAAAAGGCAATAAACCCAACAGTGACTATGAATTTAATCCAGAGAAGCCCTTCTATGAACAAAAGGATTTTTGATGCAGCTGAAGCTCCTGCCAGTAAGGGGATGAGGCATGGCATCTGCCAGGCCCTGAAGGATGTCTATCAATAACTACTACTCATGAAGGTGTTTTGTTGCCTTCATCATCAGTAGTATTCTCTTAGCTGGTGATACACAAAGCCTTGGCTATTTAGTTGAGCACTGAAGAGTGTCAAGATGATTGACTAGACATGCCTTTGATCTATCTAGCAAAGCTCTTTTTAGCCCCTCCTACATGGCTTGAGGAACCAGCGTTGGAGCAGAGAGAACAAAACCTGCCTCCTCTCCCTAATGCTTTTTCTGTGACTCCGATTCCATTCCTAGGATCACTTTACAACCTAAAACTACAAATTAAAGGGCACAAGGCTAAAAGAGGGAAAGGTGGGTGGGTGAGGATCAGAGAAGGCAAACTTTTGCTTACTTCAGGTCATTGCTGGTGACCAAGAGATGGGATTCAGTTGTACGGAAAATGTTGTGAATAGCCCGAGCTGCCAACACCTGCCGCATTGCTTCATAGATCACCTCCACTGTGTGGTCAGATCTGACAGCCATAGATCCTAAAAACCGAACTACAAACATGTGCTGCAGGAGTGAATCTGGGGAGGTGGGGGAGAGAGATGGAAGGTAATCAGTTTATACTGCCTTTCAACATACAGAATAATTTTCTATAATAGATTCCTGCAGAAATTATGATTGTTACTTCAAAGAGAATTATTTTCTCATCTGCTATATAATATTTCAAAGCTCAGCTCACATATAGATGCTCAAGTGGTAACAAATACACAAAAAGATCTAACATCAAGGCTACATTTTTCTCATGGACGGCTGCTTTCTTTTTAGGGTAATATATCAGATGCTGCATACTGATGAGGAATGGGCAAGAACCAAAGCAGGCAGGGGCAGTCCTCGTTTAGCAACCACAATTGGGACCGGCAACTTGGTCATTAAGCGAAGTGGTTTAAGGATTGAATTAATTCCATACTGATACTAAATAGATACTATATGGATCATTTTTAAAATTCTTTTTTCTTTTTTTACATTTAGTTTATTTTAATATATTTTTATTGTATTACTACTACTGTATTTCTTTTTGTTGGTGGTGTTGTAATTGTATTTCACTATTTAAGCAAAAAATTAAAAACTCAGTAATGTGCTTATGATCTTACTTTCCTTTGCTTTACAGTCATAAATGCAAGGATTGGTTGCAAAGTTACTTTTTCATCACCATCGTAACTGCAAACAGTAGCTAAATGAGTCCGTCACTAAAAGAGGACTACCTGTATTTTCTTTCTCACCCCTTCCTCTTCACCCAGCAAGTCACTGGGGGAGAGAGACTACTTTGACCAGAAGTCTGCTCTGATCACTTGCAAAGGGCTTTTGAGATTAAGCTAAAGCTTGCATATGTATATAAGCTCTAGGCTGTCTCTTCCTGTGCAGAGAGTGCATTCATAAACATTCTTTCAGTGGGGCAGTTCACACATTCAGCTATAAACAATCATATCCGAGCATGAAATAATTAGCAAACCCCAACTGACTCTTGCCACTTGCAATCTGTCTTTGTAAATATGGAATCAATGCAAGTGCAGTTTGCAGCACAAATGCTGGAGCTTCTTTTTATTTATTATCATATCATCTCCACCCCCAGATTTTTAGTCATGATAGAACCAAAGTATCCTTGCACCAGTCTTTACTGCTTACCCTCACAGAAACTAGACTTTTCCTTTCCAAGCTACCATAGAAAAAAGTTCAAAAGAAAGAAAAGATGGGGATGGGCTACAGCAGGGGTGTCCAACCCGCGGACCCCGGGCCGCATGCGGCCCAGAACAATTAGCAATGCGGCCGGCCCGGCCTGGAATGAGCCTCCTGTCCCTACCGCCATGCCAGACTATGGAAGAGGCTGGCATGGCGTGAAAGGGGAATCCGAGCCGGAGCTGCCGATTGGAGGCAGCCCGGAAGAAGCCCCTCCACCAATTAGCGTGCGGCAAAGAGGCGCGAAATTCAACGATATAAAGGATCAGCGGCCTTGCCGCCGGTTCCTGCCCCGTGTCCTGCCGCCGCCACAGAATCTGCTCCGGAAGCCTGTCCAGCTTTTGCCTTGCAGCCGGTTCCTGCCCAGAGCCCTGTCGCCGCCTTCCCGGTCCTTGGAAGCGCCACGTGGGTAAGCACCGCGGCCTTGTCCCCCTGCCCTGCGATAGTGTCAGTGCCCGCATTGATTTTCTTTTTTTAAATATTCTTAAGAGGGATATTATATATTTTGTGTTATATTATTATATTCTATATATACATAATATATATTATATAATATATAATAAATAAATAAATAATAAATAAACATAATACATATTTTATATATATTTATTATGTTATATTTATATTATATATTAAAATACATATTATATATTTTATGTGCGGCCCAAGACAATTCCTCTTCACTCAGTGTGGCCCAGGGAAGCCAAAAGGTTGGACACCCCTGGGCTACAGGCTGATTTTTGCACTCTTCTACTGACCAGCTTAGCTCTTCTAATGATCAGGAAATTGAGAAATGAGAATGGTAACTGTGTGAAAGTGCCCTCAGTAATTCCATCAGTCATTACAAATAAAACTGATGTATGGAGGGAAAAAAAACATTTAAAAAAATGTATGTGGAGAGTGGCACACCATGGGTACACTTAACACGCATAGCTTATTTATTTATTTAATTTATATGACCGCCCATCTCCACCAACGGGGGACTCTTATACTTGGCTTTTTCCTCATCCTGCCTACAGCACATATTTCAAAAATTAAAACCAGCCTAGAAGACTGCATGTCCCCATCCTACAGAGATGGGAAGCATTTGTTGGCTTCTGCTTATATACCTTTTTTTTTAAACCAAAGGAGATCTTTACTCTGTGCATCCCACAGCCACAGTTTAGCAGCGTTTTGCTTACAGCATGGCAATACGTAGACTACCAGGTGGTCTGAATAGCACAGGCAAAATGCCCCCCCCCCCCCCGTCTCTGAAAGTGGGACATTAACCTGGATGACTTTGGGACCTAAGCAAACAGTGATGAAGAGCACTTAGGAGTACTTTTTACCTGCTTCATCCTCCTTGCCATCTTCAGATTCTCCAAAAGGGTTGGTGCGTCTGTAACAGAACAGTATCATTTCTAAAGGATCATCTTCCAATATCAAGAGAAAAGTCATCAAAAAAGAGAGAGTTCCTTGTCAAAAGAAAGATTGTTGGCAGCCTGTACCTTCCGCCCCTGTGCTGATCTAGGAACTCTGTTGCAGGAAGGACAATGTCAAACTGAATGGGAGTTCCAGGTGCGATTAACTCGGTGGGGACGAGAGCATCAGCAGACTCATCAGGGGCTGCCTGGTCATTCAGAATATCCATGCACTTCCCATCCTGGCTAAAGCAAAAGAGGAGAGAAGGGGGCCATTTGAAACACGCAGTCAAAAAGCAAGATGGATTGTTATGAATGGAAAACCCATTAAAAATCAACCAAGATATCATATTTCATGTATTTTTTCTAGTTTCAGATGATTAATGACAAAGAATAAGTTGAAGAAGCAGAGAGAGTCCCTGTTAAGCAAATGCTAATTCATTGGCATGTCACCGATTAAATATATGACCCATCTACTGTGTTGTGGAACAGTTCTCCTCTTCAGAACTAGAGGAGGAAATGCAGGATTAAATATTCCCCCAGGGCAGAACACTCTGCTTACACTAAAACTTCGTGTTAGGAAAAAGAAGGTTCTATTTTCAGTGGGGGAGAACAAACCCAAAGGCAAACGTGAAGTTACCTGGAGGAGTGGCTATCTTGCTTCTTCCCAAGGCTCGCGACTGGGGTCACAGCTTGCAGTGCTGTCTGATTTAACCGAATGGCAACTGCCTGAAGTAAAACAGAGGTGCATCCTTAAGTAATACTGTTTAAAGTTCCTGCATAAACACAGAATCACAGTGAATGTAACTTGTGAGACATGAACTGACTGAAGCAGCTACTTGGACAAGCAGCGAAACGTTTCAACCAAAAGAAAGAAATCCAGTTGCCATGACTCAACCTACAGACAATTCCACCTGGATGACTGAGAATCTTCATCGACAACTTGTGAGACAGTACATTTGAAAAAAAAATATCAAAACATGCTCACTTCTGGGTTGTCAGTCAGATAGATCTGCCGGGAGATGTTGTTGATTGCACATATCCACTGTAACAGCAAAGCAAACATTTAAAATATTCTCTGAATTCTTAATTAATTTTACTCAACAAATTAAAACGGTTGAATATAGTGAAATGTTTTACCTCCTCATATTCCTTCTTGCTTTCTGCCTGAAGGGTTATGCCCCTAAAAAAATATACAGAGCCATTAATATTCTTTCACACGGTTATCACGTACGTTCATGCTCAAGATTGCATGAATGCAAAATACAAAACAATACAATTTGAAATCCAAAAGTTTGAATTTGGGGGATATTAATGTTGTGAAATCAGCCAAGCATAAAGTATCCACACACACGGGCAAAAAAGTGACTAAGCTTGGAGCAAAAATAAAAAATATGCTGCCCATTGTATAATAATTAGGGGTATTTTTGTACTATTTCAGCGCACAAGCCAGAGTCACGTTGTTTGAGTTGGGCGGCCTTGTAAATCAAATGTAATCAAATCAGCATGTTCTTGAACTCCTAGGTTAAATCTTCTGGTCCAAAGGCCTGATTCAGTTGTTTACGACTGTCTTGGAGTTACACACTTATTGATTTTCAGGTCAAAACGAAATCTAAGGCAGAAGGATTCCTCTATTTATACCACTATTCTAACCAATGTTTAGCTGACTGACTGTCTAATTAGCAACATGCAAAATATTCTATATGACATTGTACCATAAACTTTAAAGCATTCAGCTGTTCAGAGCCACACAGTATTTTGGCCTCATAGTTACTTCCAAAATGCTATACAATCACAGATGACATAAAAAGAGGCTGAGATGAAAAGGAGAGGCTTTGTAACTATTACAGTTGCAAAGAAAAGGCCATTTTGGCATTCGCTGCTTGGTGTACAGATATGGTGATTTGCATTTGCTGAAGAGCGAGTGTGTGCCTTTGAGTCAGTGTTGACTCCTGGCAACTGCCTGGACAAGTCCCTGCAGTTTTCTTGGCAAGATTTCAGAAGTCTTTTGCCATTTCCTTCTTCCTAGGGCTGAAAAAGAATGACTGGCCCAAGGTCACCCAGCTGGCTTCGTGCCTAAGGAGGGACTGGAACTCACGGTCTCCTGGTTTCTAGCCTGGAGCCTTAACCACTACAGCAAACTGGCTCTTATTTGCTGAAATAGTACAATAATACCCCTAATTATTATACACCACCTGTATTGTTCTTTCTTAGATGCTGACAACAGTGACTAGCACCTTCAATTTTATTAAATTTCTATACTGCTGGGTTCCAAAAGTAATTCCTGATGGCTTACATCCAACAGGGGGGGCGCTTAGCTAAACTCATGAGAGGTTGTTCCATAATATGGGGGATGCAACTGAACAAACTGCTGCAGTCCCCTTCCCCTTGGCTATTTTAAACTGGTTATGTGCTGTAAGATGAAATGGAAAGCCATGTGCAATGTCAAAACTGCTTTTGCAGTAACTGCTTATAAAACCCAGAAAAACTTGATTTAGGTTAAGTGGAGGAAACTGAAGTGCACAAAGCAGCTTAAGTCATGTCGCCAGCCAAGAATTGCAAAGCTCTTCTAGCAGAGGACTTGATCCCCAGCAGGAGTCCTGACACGTACGGTTTTCCTGTTGGAGTGGTGATCTGAAAGCAGTAACGTCGGTCTTCACAATCGATTGCCATCACAGAGCAGTTGTCCAAATCCTGAATCAATCCACCAGCTACTGCACCCCTGGGCTGACACATCAAGTTTCCACCCTGAGTGAAGAAGTACAGCCTGTCCCATGTGGTTGTCACAAGGCCTGTTTTGCTGCATAAAATACACCATTTCAAGATTAAGAAAACAGTAATGGAACACGTTTGCCAAAACCCATTCCAGCAAGTCCACCTGACCCCTTTCAGCACATGGACTTTTAGGACTATATTATGTCATCACTAGACCACTAGTTGCTGCTTTTATTTACTTTCAGGTGTTGGATTTTATAACACTGGTACATTTGGGGGTCACGGTTCATTGTCTGACGTGTCCAGATCCGTCAACCTGCCTATACAGTTACTAAGTATGGCTGGACAAGTGGACAGTGTTACTTTTACCACCATTAGATGCATTCCACAAAGGTAGCTGACGTTTTCAATGTCTAAAGCAGGGCTTTCCAAAGTTTTCCCGCGGCGACACACCAACCGCTGTTGGTGTGTCGCCGCGGGAAAACCTGGAAGCGCCGCCGTTGCGGCAGCACGCAAAAACCCGGAAGCGCTGCTGCCGCTTTCGGTTTTTGCGCACCGCCGTTGGTGTGTCGCCATGGGAAAACCCGGAAGCGCTGATGATGATCAGCGCTTCCGGGTTGTGTGGTGACACACCAGACTGTGTGTGGCAACACACAGTTTGGAAAGCTCTGGTCTAAAGCATGCCTAGATACTAATAATCTTCCATAAGCAGAGGCTAAATGTTTTGTGCAGGAAGAAAAAAAATACTTGCTATTTTTTTCAAGCTGCTCTGATCTCCCTGACGAAGCCTATTATGTATGGACCATTAAAAAGCCCCTCCTATGTGCATATGTAAACGTTTTATTCAACCCAAGCCATCTGGATCCTAGGCACCTTATTGTACATACTAGTGTGTTTCTCCACAGTACAAGAAGCATCTCATCACCCTTGAAGATTCAAAGTAAATGTCAAAAATGTTATTTCATTTCATTTTTAGGCCTCTTATTGTCCAAATTCAGCTGGAGACAGGAGTTCTGATAATTCAGGGGGGAAAAAGTTCAAATGATAGATCAATCTACCAAGATAAATAAAACATGTTTCTGGGCATCCACATTACTTTCTAAGGTTAAGGTAGCCTGCTTTCTGGATAAGGTTTCTGTTGATGAGAGGAGAAGCATCAAAATCGGGTGTGTAGACTGAATCGCTAACTGAAAGCAGATCTTGCTGAGATACCCGCATGGCTTCAGCTTCAGCATCTGATTCTTCTTGGATGCTGCAATACATAAAGTTAAAGCACTTCACTGTCATGCTACTTCTTGTGAACTTTTAAGTATGTAATTAACACTGCTGGGCATCAAAGATGATTTAGAAATTTATTTTTCATAGGCACTTAAAAGACACAAACCAGTGTAAGAATGTGCATTTCCAAGGAATTTTGAATCACAAGCAGCATGGTTTCATATATACCCTATATGGTCAGATTTTTAGGCTGATCATAGCTCTAAATCAGGTAGCCTGTAAAATGCTGGCAACACTTCTCAGAAATCACTCCTGTGATCCATTATGTAGTAGTTTAGTTCTAGGTGAGCTATTTTAGTGCCATTCCCCATCTTTAAAATGGTTGCAACTCTACAGAGGTGCACAGTGGGAGAAAAAAATACACAATTACTTTCAAGATCTCTGATCAGGCAGCATAAGTTATCTATAAACCAGCGTCTTCCAGATGTATTGGACTATTGGACTAGGTATTATCATCACAAGCAGCATAGCCAGTTATCAGTTGGAGTTCAATATAAATCATAGCTGAACAGGCCTCCTTTGAGGGTATTTTCACATCAAGACAATCCTATCTCCCTTTCCCTCCCTCTCTCTTCTTGCTCATGTAGATAAGAGCAATTCCAGCAACATCTTCCCTCCCTCCCAAAAAACCAAACAAAGTAATGTAAGCTGGAATATACTGTTACCTCTGCACCACATTTGTAACCGATGTTAAAAAACCATCCAGTTTTTTCGAAAACATCTCTGCTCCTTTCTTCAAAAAATTAATCTGAAAAAATATTTTATTTATTTAATTTTTATCCTGCCTTTATTATTTTTATAAGTAACTCAAGGCAGCGAACATACCTAATATTCCTTCCTCCTCCTATTTTCCCCACAACAACCACCCTGTCAGTTGAGTTGGGCTGAGAGAGAGTGACTGGCCCAAGGTCACCCAGCCGGCTTTCATGCCTAAGGTGGGACTAGAACTCTCAGGCTCCTGGTTTGCCATTGGCTCCTTCCTAGCGCTGAGAGTGAGTGATTGGCCCAAGGTCACCCAGCTGGCTTTCATGCCTAAGGCGGGACTGGAACTCACAGACTCCTGGTTTCTAGCCCAGCACCTTAACCACTAGACCAAACTGGCTCTATAAAAAGGAATCTGGAATACTTTGACTAGCAAATGGCCTACTCCAAGGATCTCCAAGCCTTGGGGCCAGTGGACATACTTTGTATTTTGAGAGCTTTTTGTGGATCCTCAAAGAAAACGGTGGCTTGGCTATTCCCAAAACAGCTTCAATTAAAACCCATGGAGGTTTATATGCACACAATTTACATAACAAACCTCAAGCTTGTTTAGTTTCAGAATAGATTATCGTTCACACATCTTTATAGTTCATTCATGAGAATGAGCAGAGTTTTGTGTTTACAATATTTGGGAATACAGGTGCTTTGAATATAAAGTGCCTGGAATATTAGGGGGCTATGTCATGCTCAGACATATGAAGCACAATTTGCAAATGAGACGTTCCACTGCACTGTAAGAGAATTCACAGCCCCTTTCTTAGCTACAACGAACTGTGTTGCTTTGGGCTACATACCTGTGAACGTGTGTATCCCAGCATGGGCTCCATCATGGCAATTCTCTTACGATACTGTAAAGCATTCAAGGCACAGTAATATTGTAACGATGACAGATGCTGCTTCCTCCGGGCACTGGCAACCTCTTTGGCAACTTCAGCCTTTAGCTGAATCATAAAATGTTTGTAAAACAGACAAGGATCAGCAGACAGCTTTTTTTCAAAAGAGGCTGGGTAATGCAATGCACAACAGATGAAATCACATCAAAGCCTAATGAAAGCACTGGGACTATATTGCATATTTTAACATTCAGCACTATCGTTCTGAGACCGCATCCATGATTTGGAAGACACATTAAAGTAATTCAAACACCACCATAAATTCTAAGCAATCTTTTCCATCACATTTTTATTTATATGCAATAGATGTGTCACACTAGCTTTCTGCCCACTTGCATTTTTCTACATGTAGAGAATTTGGTTTTGTTAAATCAGCTAGCACTGGAAACGCATACCTTTTCATTCTCTCTCTTTTTGGGTAGCCTGCTGTACCTGGCCATGGAGATGTCATGTTCTGAAAGGAAAGACACCCTTTGAGCCTCACAACTGAAGCATGCATGCACATGCACCAGGGAATTCCATTAAACCAAAGATAAAATATGAGACATACCATTGCTTGCAAGACTGAAGAGATCCTTTAAAGTGCTTACTTCTAGGGGGAAAGTAAAGACAAACCAACAATGTATGAATTAGATAATTTTTTCACAGAAATTAAGATACGTGGATTAAATGCTGCACAGTCACAGAACTCTTCTCTAACTACCGAAATTGGGACTGGCAACTCCATCGCTAAGCGGTGTGGTTGTTAAACGAAATCTCACATGACCGCTCCCCTTAGCGACAGCAGTTCCAGCAATCCCAGTTGCTGTCGTTGAGTGTATCCCACGTGGTTGTTAGGCGAGGACCCGCCCAGATCCAAGCCATTCTTGAAAAAAGGTAAGAGACTGCCTCTACTTCAACTCCCACAATCCACCTATCTCCCCACATCTCTGCCCTTTTGGTTGCCTGCCTACCTGCTGCCACCAGCTGCTCCCGCTGCCCAGCCCTACCTTCCGCCGCCACACCCACCGCACCGCACGCCCACTGCACCAGCCAGGGCCTTTCATGCCAGTGCAGCCAGGGCCTTCTCTTGCATGCCAGCCAGGGCCTCTGTTTGTGCTCCAGGCAGGTCCTTCTTTTCCAAATTGAGGCCCTGGGTGGGGCGCAAATGGAGGCCCTGGCTGTGCCGGCACAAAAGAAGGTGGCATGAAAGAAGGTTCCAGCTGGTACAGCAGTGACGTGTGGTGCGGTGGGCACAGCAGTGGCAGGCAGGACCGGGTAGTGGGGGCAGCTGGCGACAGTGGGTAGGTGGACAGCCAAAAGGTGGTCATAAATGCAGGTGGGCCCGAATTTTGTTCATGTGACCGTGTGAGTGCTGCAACAGCCCGGAACTTTGAGGACCGATCGTAAGTCCCTTTGTTCAGCATCGTTGTAACTTTGAACGGTTGCTGAATGAATGGATGTTAAGCAAGGACTACCTGTAATGAGAAGACAGACCATGAAAATCCCCAACCAAGAAGAAACATTCCAATTATTTACCTGTAAGATCTTTCTCACGAAACTGGATGATGGGAAGAACCATGGTGTCTGCAAGCTGTTTTGCCAGTTCAGTGTGTAAAACATTAATCTGAAAAACAGGAAAGTAATGATACAATCTCAGTACCATAAGCCTGGAAATATATCTCAGCCTCAGATTCATCTCTAGATAATCATAATAAAGCTGATGAATTGACACTGGATTGGAGAAAACCAACACTATTTCTTTTCATCTATACAGCTAGATTGGGATCCCCCCCCCCAATGAAATGCATTTGTATATATTAGAACAATATTTGTCTTCAAAGTCTTTTTTGGTATGTATGCACATGTCAGCAATCTCTTAAGGTCATAGGCATATTTCTCCTATCAGAATTCTGCAAATTACTTGGGAAGATAGGCGGACTAACGTTAGCGTATTAGAAGAAGCGAAAACCACCAGCATTGAAACAATGATCATCCAACATCAACTTCGCTGGACCGGTCATGTTGTTCGAATGCCTGACCATCGTCTTCCAAAGCAGCTACTTTACTCCCAACTTAAGAATGGAAAACGGAATATTGGTGGACAGCAAAAGAGATTCAAAGATACTCTCAAAGCTAATTTAAAAAAATGTAATATCAGCATTGAGAACTGGGAAGCCCTAACTCATGAGCGTTTCAATTGGAGGTCATCCTTTATTAATGGCGCTATGGACTTTGAAGAAGCACGAGTACAGGGCGAAAAGGAGAAAAGAGCTAAAAGGAAGGCACGTCAGGCAAACCCTCATCATGACCGTCTCCCACCCGGAAACCTATGCCCTCATTGTGGGAGGTTGTGCGGATCCAGAATTGGCCTTTATAGCCACTTACGGATCCACCGTTAAAATTTTACCTTTGGAAGACAATCTGTGATCGCCAATGAATGAAATTTCTCCTATCTCTCAATACAGAACTAGTGTAGAATAGTTAAATAAATATTGTGGATATTTTATTGTATTATTCTGTTTTGTTGTAAACTACCAAGAGCTCTGTTATAATGGCAGGGACAGAATGAATGAATGAGAGAGAGAGAGAGAGAGAGAGAGAGAGAGAGAGAGAGAGGGAGGGAAGCCCTTTTAGTTGTTGAGTCCAATCTCCTGCTCAAAAACCTCAAAAAATAAATCAATCTAAATAAGAAGTTAGCAGCCTGATGTATTTTTTGTGAAACACTGAAAAATCAAAGTACACCTTTGTTTTGATCAATGGTATATAAGGGGGGGGGGGGAATAGGACCAGCTTAAAAATTACCATAACTAGTAAGAGTCTTGGAAACTCGCTTAAGGACTCATTCATGCTTGTTTTTTTTTTCCCAAAAGAATTTTATCAGATTTAAAGCAAAGATAGAAATTACAAAAAAGCAAAAAACTACAAAAAAACTAAAAAGGTGTGAAAACACAAGGAAAAATATTTTTAAAGATTACATAAAGAAGTGACTTCTGACTTGACTTTTAACAGCCAGAATATACAGCAATTTCCATAATCAATCCCTTACTCTGTATCAAACCAAGCTCACATTATTTCTATAAATCATTCCATTAAAACATATAAAAATCACTAAATAAAATTGTTTCCTCCCCTTATATTAATATATATATATATATATATATATATATCTATCTCCTAATCAACTTCCCCCCAAAAAACATTTATTTAATTATTTCCTTCCTACAACTATTCTATACATTTCTGTCCATGATAATAAAAATCAGACTAAAATTATAAGAGCAGATAATTTATCTATGCTTGGTTTTCAGTGAAAGTTATATCGATAAAGTAGTTCCCAGCAGATTACCTTTATCTATACAAAAATGTTTCTGGAGTGAACTTTTGAATGTAAATGATTTCACTATATCTCTCCTTCAGTTTACATTTATATGCACTCCCATATTAATGTTTGTATTCTAAAGATATATTGATTTTGTTCTTTGAAGTTTTGATGATTTACTACTTGCATTTATAAAATGGGAGAAAAGATGACTTTTCTCATGAGGAACTGCAGCTGCCCTCCCAAGGTGGTGACCCCTAGCTGTGTAGTGCAATTTCTCTCCAACCAGCATGAGGAGGATTGGAGGCACAGCCTAACACACCCAGAAGGGAGCAGTTTGTAAAGGCTGATCAAGAGAATCTCTCACTCTGCACAGCTTTCCCACCTGGTGTCATAGTTTAAAAGCTAGAATGTCTACATGCATTATCTAACGATCTCTAATGGTAGAACTAATCCTATCTTAAGAGTGGGTGAAGTTGAAAACTGGGGTTATTCCATCAAAAGTTGCAAGTGAGTTTACTTCACAAAGTGCAGTGAGTCAACTCACAAATAAGGCCTTCCTATATAGCTTCATTTGAGCGAGAAAGTCTCCATGTTATCAAATGACTGAAGAGTTTACTTAAGGAGAGGCTCTGAAGCAAAACTAACTCAAATGTTTATATTGATTCTGCAAACTTCAGTTTCATTCACACATTGTATTGCTTTGCCCATGTGGCTGTTTTATCCAAACCAAACAAAATAGCTGTTATGTTTTTCTTTCTTTTCACTTTTCACGGCAGAACAGTGTAGTTTCCATGGGAGGATATTTAAATGGCTATTGATTTTCATGTGTGGGTTGATATATAAATACAAGAAGGAGACTAAGGGTATGATTCATCATCAATGACAAACACAAGTGCCACTAAATGGCCGACACTCTGGGAAAGAGAGCATTTGGGGAAGAGAAACTTTCTTTGAAGACCTAGTATATGTTGGAAGATCCCCCAGCCACATTTTAGCCCCAGGATACCACTATTAAGTGTTCTGTTAAAAAGATGATCAGGATAATGAACTCTTGAACAAAAACTCTCTTGAACTAAGTTATTGGAAATGCTGATAAATCCTACCTATAGTGTTTTTGTGTATGCCCAGTCATACATAGAACTGAGCTATTAAAAGAGACAGAATAGTCATTTTCTCTCCCCAGGATATTATATCTTTGTGAGTAATGTAGAGATTAGGGAACTCTCAGGAAAAAGGTAAAGTCTCCCTTGTTACTTCCATGTAGTTTTCTTGCCAACAGTATGGAAGTGGTTTGCTACTGACTTCTTCCAGAATGTTTTTTTCCCCTTCCTAGTCTAGCCTACAGCCATTGGATTTCCTAGTGATCTCTCAACCAATACTAATCAGGCCCAACTCTTTGGGGCTTAAACAAATCAGCTACATGATGGAGAGATTAGAGAATTCTCCATTCTCCCCCCAAATACAAATCTCAAGATTGCTTGAGAGAAGTTGTAACAGCTAATGCTGCTACAAAAGTTAATACCATTCTAGAGTTGAGATGTTCACAGAATTGTGGATTTTGGTTGAATGTGATTAAACAATGGAAACCAGATGGAAAAGGGTGTGGAAGTCCTAAGAGAAAACAAGCCTGGAGTAATGAAGTTGTTTGAGACCAAGCCAAGATGGAACATACTGTGTACCTCTATAGAGCAGACATCAACTTGCTGGAAAAGTGAAACTTCCTTGTCTGTCTATGAAAAACTGGACTATAGTAGAAAATGAAGAGGGATCATCTTAAGAGCTTCTGAGGACAAGCATAAGGCAAAAACTCTATGGCCTTGAGCAAGAGTGGAGAAATTCATAGCCCTCTAGAGCAGTGTTTCTCAACCTTGGGAACTTTAAGTTGTGTGGACTTCAACTCCTAGAATTCCCTAGCCAGCCATGACTTTTAGGCTCCTGGGATCTTGAAGTTCAGCAGTAATTGGAAGGCTACAAGGCTACAAGTGTCTCACCCCTGTCCTACAATGCAAGAACTCAGAACTGGTTTTACTGCATTTGGGCACTGAGGAGAATATTATGTGCTAAGTACTCTACAGATTAAGACATTTATTACAGCCCAGGTTTTATGGATAAGACTCCATTTCCTCACAAACTCTATCTTCTGTGAGCAAATGCTCATCTCTCCTATACGCTAATGGCAGCAGACAGAAAAACTGTCAAAGGGCAAAAACATCCAGACTATTTTATGCATCTGATATAGTGCACCCTATTCCACCCAATGTCACCATCCCAAATTTAAAAGTGTTGAAGGGTGTCAGAAGACTCTTCATAGAAAGGCAGGAGGCCTCCTTTTTTCCTTCAGCTGTAGAACAGCAGTCCTTTTCTGATCAACACCAAGCATTAACTGCTCTCCTTTCTTTACTAGCATCCTTTAATGTCCTAATCAGGCTGGTGAGTGAGAGAGAGGGAAGAACAATTTATAATTTGGATTACCTCATCCACAATTTTTGAGAAGTACTGAAGTGTCGAGATCACTTCTTCGTCTCCTTTCCCCAGGGCAAAGTTCTGCAAGTTAACAAGGGTTAATGGCAGCACTTAATCAGAGATGGGAACTAGAATCAGCCTAAGAAGGATCAGCCCACATTCAGTCCAATCAGAAGTATTTCACTCAGCAAGATTGAGGATTCATGCAGGCCAGGGAGGAAAAGGAGCCCGCCTCTCATTCTCTATCACCCAAAGTGACAGAAACTCTGCTCCCCACCTTCTACACTCAAACGCCAGTCATAGATTATAATCACACTGAACTGATCTTCAGCAAAATAGCAGTGGGATTCACTTGCATATAGGCTTCCTAACATTTCTGAATGAAGCTTCCTACCAACATGACCCACTGGGAGAAATGCCAGCAATATCCTCAACATCAGAGGGCCAGAGGTGCCTCCAGGGGCATTTGGGGAGGGGTGCAAAAAAGTCAAGATGGACAGGATTGAAGCCCCTTTTTTAACGCTTCATTTGCGCAGTTGTGGCCATCATCTTGACATTTTTGACCCTCCCTGAGGACTTCTTAGGTACCTCACCACTGCTGTGAATGAAGAAATGATCACAAGTGACACAGTTCTTTGTAGTTTTAACAATCAACTCCACGCGCCATTTCAAATGAGGAAAGCAAGGCCTTAGCAGCTGCCATAATTCTGACTGCCAGAGTGTCTCAGAACAAATTTGTCTCCTTGTAATCTCTGCAGGTGATCAAGCAAAATACTAGGGGAAAGTTGACCTATGTCTGCTTTTCATCTCCCAAATGTAGAAATTGCTCAGGAAGAGACTGCACTACACATACCTGTTTTTCATAGGCAAGAAGATGCTTAGAAAGCTGCTGTGTTGCCAGGCACATTTCGTTCTATAAAGAGAAAATGTGTCTCGTTACTGATGCTCAAATCCACTTAAAGATTTACAATGAAAGGGGTCCATAACTTTTTCTGAACAAGGACTGCATTTGGCTTTTAAATGGTGTGCTCTATTGCAAAGAGTCCCTTGCAAGGGAGATGGGCGGGGAATAAATTGAAAATAATAAATAAATAAACACTGGCCGATTGGGCCAGGATGTTGCCAGTGCCTTTTATTGGATGCTATTGAAGTAAAGAAGCTGTATTGAAGCCAACTATTAAAGAAGACTCTACACAGCTATGTAGAGTCAGGACTGGGCAGTATTTGGACCCAGGTTCATGTCTGCCTTCAGCCTCTGAAGGTCCCTGGGTGACTCTGGGCCAGTCACTCTCTCTCAGCCCAACCTGAGTTGTGCCGTGGGGAAAGAATGGGAGGAGGTAGCACTATGTCCAACCACCTTGGGCTCCTATCAAAAAGCAGATTATAAATCCCAGTGAGCTTCTAGGCACAGCCAGAACTGCAAAAAAGATTGTAATCTAAGCCTCCAATTTTGTATTATAGTCACAGGCTCCACCCTCAAATGGGGCTGTTTCTATTTATTCCATTTCTAATCATCTATAGCAATTATTCCTTAGGAGCATATTTCTGGACTGGATGCAGATTGAATGATTTTAGGCTCATGTATTAAGTTTATCTCCCAAAAGAACAGATTAATAAATTAATACATCTGTACAATTTAGGATCCATACATTACTAGATCTCCTGCAACCTGCTTCCTAAATAAACATAAATCTGCAGTGGTGTTTAGCACACTGCTCATTATTTGTTACCTGTTGTTATTTTCACCGCAGAAATGAGGAAAGATTACAGATAAAATTATGGTAATAAAAATCCACCACATAGCAACAGCATTCACTGTGTTCCCCTCTCTCTCTCTCTCTCTCTCTCTCTCTCTCTCTCTGTGTGTGTGTGTGTGTGTGTGTGTGTGTGTGTGTACAACTGTAATAGAACAGTATAAAGCAGGGAACAATGTACTGAGTTACATGTAATGCTAACCCTCGTTTTAGTGCTACATACACACACTTGAGAAAGTTCTAGGCATGCATCCATTTCCCTGTTTAGTTGTTTCTCCTCTCCATTCCTTCACCTCCAGGAAGACTCTGCCACATTTTAGTCCTGCTTTTTTACATAAGGTGGGCTGTCATTATGCTTGAATTCAAGATCAGTTTGAAAAAAAATGTTTTTATTTATTTATTTTCTATCCCTTTATTATTTTTATAAATAACTCAAGGCGGTGAACATACCCAATACTCCTTCCTCCTCCTATTTTCCCCACAACAACAACCCTGTGAGGTGAGTTGGGCTGTGTGTGTGTGACTGGCCCAAGGTCACCCAACCGGCTTTCATGTTGCTCAACTTCTGAAGAAACAATCTTCAATCTATAGGTTGGAAAGCAGTAACCATTCAAGATTTATACATGACAGGCCAGCTTTTGAAGAAAGTGAGGAGACATACTGATGAAGTCTTCCCAGCTATGTGGGAAGAGGAAAGAGAGGGAAGCATACAAGCAAAAGAAATACAAGATTTCAGATAACAGCAAAATCACCTTTGTTTTAAAGCCACAGCAATTTCATTCCCATTATAATTTGACAATTATTTCAGTAAAGCTATTTTTTGTATACTACTCACAAAATTGTTCTGAAAGACCAATAAAATTGTCCTCGAACTGCAACTGAAAACTATCACAAAATGTCACTCAAGGAGCAATAGTGTTCGCCGCTTTTCTCAAATAAATCATTAAGAAAATTGTTGGACCAAAACCATTAACACCCATCTCTGTAGTAATTCCAAATATGTTAATAAATTGCTTTCCTGATGAAAAAACTCCTGAACTAAGAGTGCAAGTCCAAAGAAGTAAGGGAGGGGTGCCCCATAAAATGCTGAGCTTCAGATATTCCACCTGGCATTTAAAGGTGGTGATGCAATCCATAGCTGTAATTTAAGTAACTCATATCTAAACACTTGTAAGGGTTGGACTTTGTATACACAGATAGTTCAATGCAAAGAAAACGAAGAAGATATGGAAATTTAAAGGGCTCCCTTTAATTTTAATTTAATTTAAATTTACATCTCATTCACATACAGTGATCAGTAACAGTAAAACCATTCTTTTACCTCAGAAGATGAAACTTTTAAAGACCAGATTACATGGGGTATAAATAGGTTAGGGATCACAACCAATGCCCTCAAAATATGTTGGACAACAACTCTGACAATTCCTTGCCAGTAGCTATATTGGACCGGGTGATGGAAATTGAAGTCCAAAATTTCTGGGCCTATTCCCACCCCCCCCCCCAAATCACCCACTCGACAATTAATAGTAGCTGAAATGTAAGAGAGAGTGCAATAAAAACTAGAACCATATTTCTGAAAAGGAAAGGAAAAAGTATCCAGTGTATTTCATGGAAAACAACTTACTTGTGCCCCATAGACTCGCTGCATTGCTTGAAGCAGCTGGTTGGTGTACTCTGTAAGTGTTCCTGCATCTTCTTCAAACACGCTCAGCAAAGAGCGGGTCTGGAGCATTTAAAACAAATACATAAATGAAAATAGCCAACAGTCATACATTTAACATTGGAATCTTGAATAAAGGTATTGATCAGAGGTTCTCACATCTTAGCAACGCCTTAATTAGAAAAAAAACCATTCAGCAGAGATTTTAAAACCACCATCTGCCAAAGATTCTCTGGCCAAGCATTCTGTGTTCCAAGTGGCCAACCAGTTGTTGACAAGAAGCCCCCAAGCAGGACGTAAGCACAGCAGTAGCTTTTTGCTTAGGGACCCAGCAATCGGTAATACATAGAGCCATTGTAACCAGTGACCACCCATAGTCTTCTCTTGCAGAACTAAAGCTGGCAGATGTTGCTTACATAGCGAGAGAACAAATTCCATAGTAAAACCACAGCATCTATGAACGACTCACTCTATCGGATGAGCCTGACGTCTGGCACTACGAGAGACATCTTGTGAAAGTGCTGCTTGCATAGGGGAAAATCCCTTGCACAATCACTTATGAAAGGGAAAGGATTGTGGTGGAAGGGGACAAAGAAGGATACACGCTTGCTTTAAATTTTTATAGGATAATAAGCATTTACACAAGATTAGAAATAAATGCTTAAATACAAATACATTTTATTGTAATAGGGAAGGGTGTGACCAGGTGACCTTGGTGCCTATTTAGTTTTAGATGTCTATTCTGGGTCACCCCTTCAAACAAAAACTCTAAATAGGACATATGGGCAACTTAGAAAGGGGGAATTTCCTCCCCAAATAAATTTAGGCTTAGAGGAGGTTTTTCCTGAGGACTGCAACTTTGGGGGAGGAAGGCTTATATTCCCAAATGTGTATTTTACTTTATTTACATTTATTCAGTATGCTGTAGAAATGCATAGCAGAGTGAACAGCATTGAATAGGGTTTACACAATTTAAAATGTAGTAAGAAATGATGTGACAAAATACTATAATAAAACATATACTATTCTTAAAATTCCATATGCCAATTTGCATTATTTGCATTAGCCCATTACTGAACATGAAAGGATAATTTTATCTATCAACAGTTCAATCCAGGGGAAACCAGAGAGAAAGAGAAATGGAGGCAAAGGTAAACAAAGAAAGAATACATCTAGGAGTTGTAATCCAAACTCCTGAGTGTACCAGATTAGAAAAGGGTAATGTAATTTTTCTGGAGGAATCTCAGGAAATGCTTCGAATGGGGTTATTGAGAGAAGAGTCAACAGAGTCAAGAGAACAGGGAAAATTCATACAACCATCATATACTGTAATGACTAATTATATAGGCTTTACCAAATGATTACTGACAAATTAAGGCACGAAGCCAGAGCGCTTATGTTGATACACAGGGCAATTTCAGGGGGAAAAAACTGAGATCTTAGGGGAACAAGGATTTGGTCATGTTCTATGTCTGAAACCTGGGCTAGTGGGAAATAATTTTGAGGAGATTCCTGTTCATTATTCATTGGAGAAATCATGTAAGAGGGATATGAATGCTTGTTTATTTAATAAAGTAGGCTGATTGGTAAAAGTGGAGCTGATGCTGAAAATGGTAGTACGCTTAATAATGGTAAACGTGTTATTTTTCTTGTGATTGTAAATATATCATGGTATATATTGATTTTATTGCTTTTGTATCATTTTAACTGCAGTTCAGTTTGAATTTGTTCATTTTTATTGTGGTTAGCATTGAAATTCAACTGTTTGCTTGGTGGAATACCATTTTGTATAACCATTTTTTTAATGGTTTGGTTGGTTGTTCATCCCAAAAATCTTAAGAATGATATTGGGTGTAACTTGAAGCTATTATAGTTCCTGGCAGAGCCTAATTTGTGACTAGAGCAGGGGTGGGGAACCTTTTTTCTGCCAAGGGCCATTTGGATATTTATAATTAATTTGGATTTTATAATAATAAATTTTTGGATATTCATTTGGATATTATAATAATATTTATAATATCCAAATTGGGGGGGGGGTTCTGGGACTTCCGCGGACCAGGGGCCAGAGTTTGCGGGCGGGAGCCAATCACAAGCACGGGGGTGGGGTTTGTGGGCAGGAGCCAATTGCGTGCAAGGGGCGGAGTTTGTGAGCGGGAGCCCCGCGGGCCTGACGTTGCCCACCCCTGGACTAGAGACATTTCCATGGATTTTCCACTTTAGGAGGCAGGTGGGAGGGCTTTGTTTACCATCTTGCCTGATGAATAGTTCTGGAGAAGTTGCACAACAATCAGCCTAATAAAGATGCTGTCAAAATATGGAATCTGGCATTTTTCTTATGATCAAAACAGAGCTTTCAATGCTCCCCTGCCACCATCCCTATAACCCCCTTCTGGAATCCTGACTCTGTCTCTATAATGGAATTACTGAAAGCTACAATGGAAAGTGTTTTCTTATCAGGTAAATCAAAGCAACAGGAGGCAAACTAGAATGATGGGATATCCTTAGTAAAGAAACAAATTTAACTCAGAACTATGAAGAAAAATCCCACCACAATAATAACAAAATAAGTTTTGGAATATTGATTTGGAAATCTTTGCTCTTCAAAATATTCACATATTTATGTGATTCCATATAATATATACCCAATTACAGCTCTCAAGTTAATATGGAGCAAACTATTCCCATAAGATAATAGTCCCACAACAGGAGATCTGACGGTGTGTCAGATGTATAAAGTTATTTGAAATTAGTATGTATGTATGTAGTAGGAAAAAAGGGTGATAATAGTGTAAATTATGGTTTATCCTCCGGCCAAAAATTTAAAAAAAAGAATGTGGCAAATATGATCCAAGACTGATTTCTATGTTCATGCTAAAGACTTTCAGCTGGGAGCATAGAGAGTTGGATTTAAGAAGCTTTGAATTGCAACATAACACCCAAGCAGCATAATTATTGACAATGAAGAGCTTCTAGAGTATATTTCCTGAAGGAAGCTTACAAACTAAAATTAACATGAATCAAAAACATGAACCATTAAAACAAGAGCAGGTTTTCTGAGTGTGGTTCCCACCCACCCCTTCTTCAGTTTTTATTAAACCAAAATGTTCAAATGAAAACAACTCCATCACCCCTAATCAACATCAGTGACCTAAGTTATAATCCAACATACATCTGGAAGACAACAGGTTGGGGGAGATGGCATTCCTTGGAAAAATAATATTTATGAGATATGCAAGCATGTATCAGTGGAACAAAATGGATAAGTGGCCTTCCATGGGGTCCAAATACAGGTATCGGATTCAAGCCATGAGGACGTCACCGTGTAATTGATGCTAATTATGTAATTATTAGTAACATCGTAATGCATGTGATGTCCCTTCCCATCAACACTCCCAGATGCCCACAGGTCAAATGCCAACTCCCTTCAGTCTTAGTCATCACAGCCATACTGAGAATGATGGGAGTTGCAGTCTAGCTGCCACACAGGGCCACAACTTCCCCATTCTCAATTACTGGAAAGCTGGCAAATTATCCTCTATGTGATTTCACTTTGGACTGCCTCTTATTAACTATTTAGACCAAAATAAAACCTGGAAGTCCAATTAAAATCTATTTAAACTCAATCCATATTCTATCTAATTTGTGATTAGTCCTAAGTATTACATCTCAGATCTCTCAATATATATTGACACAATTATGTAGTAAGCCTTTATTATTTTTTTCTGGACTGGACCGTCTCAAGTTCAGGGTTGCTTCTTTGAACACTCATTTTTGAATGAAATTCAAATTCAAATGAAATTCAGTGAATGAAAAATTCACTGGAAGATTGTGTCCAGGTAGCCAAGCGATTACATCGAGGAAATGTGTGCATTTAATAAATATTATAACTAAGCATGGATGCCCAGAACTTCAGCAATTGTGGGAATGATGAGTTCTAAATCAAAAAGAAAGATTCCCACCCACAGCGGTTGTTGCTTTACATTCACTTCATTGTCCAGCTCGCTTGGCACAAAATAGCAATCAGGCTTGTCAACCATCCAGGACTTTTAAGCACCGGCATCCATTTGGATGAGCCACATTATGCTGCCTTGTTCTCCAATAAACCAAACGCCCTTTTGCAATGCTCAAGAAAGATCCAAAAGCCAGAAAAAGAGGAGAGCTGCTTGACAATAAAGCCATTTGATCAAACACCTGATTCCTAGCAAAGGGGGGCAGAAGTGTGTCTTCGCTAACAAAGGCCGTTGACTGACCACAAGGGTTTGCCAAGGCCCCCAAATTCACCAGCCTTGAACAATCCATCTCCTCCTCCTCTTCCCACATGAACTATCCTGCATACTGCAATTGTGGATTGCAATTATTTATTTTTAATTGTGGAGTCTCAATATTTAACTTTAATTAGGCCCCCCATCATTCCAAACCACTGTTATTTTTAGTGTGCCTTCAGGTACAGTTGATATTGTTTTTCTTTCATGCAAAATTCCTCCCTCTTCTTCAAAGTGACCTAGATATGTCAAATTAAGAGCAAGTACACTAATAAAGCTGCAGTACTTCCTGTCTTCACCTCCTCCGTCCAAAAGCTCATTAATATTTCCAGAGTATTCTGCCTCAGAGTCCTTGTTAAGACTTCCCTACTCCCCTTGTTTCCAAGTTGTAACGTGAGACAAGAAGCTTTTAACAGCAGCTGCACGGAAGGTGTGTTTTCACAGTACATTACCCGGGTGAGCATTATTTTTTATTAAGATGATTAGAACCGCGTTCTTTTTAATATTAGATCAGGATCCATAAATATTAGAGTTTGGGTTTTCATTGTGCGCCGCAACGCACGTCTCTGGTCTCAAAAGAATTTTGAATTTTTTAGTGACGGCTTGGTCGATCTAAATATTACTATTCTCTTGGTACCACAAAAGAGGGAAGAAAGTAGATCTGAAGGAAAAACCTCTTTTTGTCTCTTAATAAATATTTAGTCCATACGGCTACCTTTTCGTGCTGATTCCTGGAGACTATATAGGAAAACCCAGCTGAGGAGCTACAGTGTAATTTGAGTAATTATAGTTATGAAGACTATGAAACATTTTCCTATGTTTGCTTTCAAACGATAAATTCAGTCTGATTTGCTTTGATGCCACCATAAACCCGATCCAGAGAGACAGACTTCGCTCGGCTAAATCACGTCTTCCCAATCATTACCGCCAACCTCTCCCTCCACCTACGGCCCCCCCCCCCCCATCGCACCCCACCGCCGGCCCTGTCCCTCGGCCGGACGGCAGGTAGCTTTTGCACGGAATCTGCTGCGCCATGCCTTCCCAAACCGCAGATCAGGTGCACTCAAGCCTCGTCGGGGACCGGGTACCTGCGGACTATCTTGCAAAGCCTCTTCTAGGCGAAGTTTGTCGACGGCGGGCATTGCCTGGCGCTGGAGAGGCGGTCGGGAATAATGTAGGCTCGCTTCGCTGCGAGAGCGGTGGCCAAGCGTTCTTGCTGACTCGTCGGATCTGGATGCTGGGTCGCTTCGCCCAGGAGAGCGAGCGAGCGAGCAAACAGGCTGCGGAATCCTGCGTCTTTCCTCCCCTCCTTTTCCCTTTCTTCCACCCTAAAGTGAAGGGAGAAAGGGGCGAGCGGCGCAGCCCACGAGCCCGAGGGTGTGTTAAACAGGTTGTACTCCCGCCTGTTGCATGCCCAGCCCCGGTCAGCAGGCAAGCAAACAGTTCGCCTAGGACTGCTCCTCCTAGTTCCTGTTTCTGGCAGGACGAGAAACGGCGAGCAGCAGGAAGTGTGGCATTGCGGATCTTCCTCATTAACTCTTCTGTGCGCATTCCAGCCTCGTTAGTCACAACCTCAAGGCAGGGTGTCGTGATATAAGTGCAATCAACAAGTGAGAGTTGCAGCGCGGACTGTCCCCCGCCTAAGTTGTTAGGCAGCCAGGCCTTTTTCCAGCATGCTCCAGTTCAATCTCGCCCCCGTTTCCCCTCCCCAGTGGAGCATACACTTAGTCCTCATTGGGCTACTTCGAAGGAGAATTGCTCCTCCTTAAATATTATTTGCATTTTTGCAGAGTTTGGAGATTTTCTTAGAATGCTGATTCTCTTGTTCCTCCCTAGCCCTGTGGTCCTGGTGGTGCTCTCCAGCTGTGTTTGCTGTTTAGTGAGCTCTGTTCACTATGCTTCTTAAAGGGCCAAAGAGCTAATTAAAACAACTGGCAGGAACTGGTGTTTACCGTGGTCAGAAGCTTAAGAAATCTTACTTACTTACTTACTTATTTATTATTTTTATTTATTTATTTATTTATTTAAATTTATATGACCGCCCATCTCCCCCAATGTGGCATAAAAGTAAAATATTCCAGTTTGAGCTGCAATCCTATGCTTTCTTGCAAGGGTATAATTTGATTAATTGAGCTGGGCTTACCCTCGTGTAGATTCAGACTGGATTGAATTGCACTCTTATTTATGCAGCTAAATATGATGCCTTTATATCAGGGGTGGGGAACCTTTTTTCTGCCAAGGGCCATTTGGATATTTATAACCGGGGACCGGGGTGGGGTGGGGGGCGGGGTTTCTGGGATTTCCACAGACCGGGGGCTGGAGTTTGCAGGCAGGAGCCAATCGCATGGGAGGGGCGGGGTTTGCGGGCGGGAGCCCCGCTGGCCTTATATGGCCCGCGGGCCTGACGTTGCCCACCCCTGCTTTATATGGTTAAACACAATTCAAGGACCTAAAAAAATAACTATTGAAAATTTTCGAGACTCATGTACTGAGGCTTCTTTCAGAAATAGCAAGTTTGAGTTTAGTTATTTATCTCTTTTGAATATTATTTGACAATTAGGACCTTTTGAGAGGTCAAAGGGCATGGGGAGAGCTGCAGAAGGCCACAAATTAACAGGAATGAAATTTCAGTACCAGCTTTCGGTTTTGGGGAATAGGTTAAGGATCAGAAAGGAAAGGGAGTGGGAGGGCTTTGGAAGGCAATCACTACCATATACATATAGAGAGCCAGTTTGGTCTAGTGGTTAAGGTGCTGGGCTAGAAACCAGGAGCCTGAGAGTTCTAGTCCTGCCTTAGGCATGAAAGCCGGCTGGGTGACCTTGGGCCAGTCACTCTCTCTCAGCCAAACTCACCTCACAGGGTTGTTGTTTTGGGGAAAATAGGAGGAGGAAGGAGTATTTGGTATGTTCGCCGCCTTGAGTTATTTATAAAAATAATAAAGGCGGGATAGAAAATTATTTATATATATATATATGTGTGTGTATATATATATATATATATATATATATATACACACACACACGCAATTAGGGGCGTGGTGGCTCAGCGGGTAAGACACCAGCCTATCAGATCCCTAGCCCTGCGTGCGGAGTGAGCTCCCGCACTAGCTCCAGCTCTTGCCAACCTAGCAATTCGAAAGCATGCAAATGCAAGTAGATTAATGGGTACCACTTCGGTGGGTAGGTAACAGCGTTCTGCGTGTGTCATGCGGCCACATGACCGTGGAAGTGTCTTCGGACAACGCTGGCTCTTTGGCTAACAAACGGAGATGAGCACCGGCCCCTAGAGTCGGACACGACTGCACAAATGTGCGGGGGGTACCTTTACCTTTACTTTATATATACGCAATATATATAAGCTGCTCAAAAAAATAAAGGGAACACTGAAACAACACAATGTAAGTCCAAGTCAATCACACGTCTGTGAAATCAAACTGTCCACTTAGGTAGCAACACTGATTGACAATCAATTTCACATGCTGTTGTGCACATGGAATAGACAACAGGTAGAAAGCATAGGCAGTTAGCAAGACAGCCCCAATAAAGGAGTGGATCTGCAGGTGGTGACCACAGACCACTTCTCAGTTCCTATGCTTTCTGGCTGATGGTTTGGTCACTTTTGAATGCTGGCGGTGCTTCCACTCTAGTGGTAGCATGAGACGGAGTCTACAACCCACACAAGTGGCTCAGGTAGTGCAGCTCATCCAGGATGGCACATCAATGCGAGCTGTGGCAAGAAGGTTTGCTGTGTCTGTCAGCGTAGTGTCCAGAGCATGGAGGCGCTACCAGGAGACAGGTCAGTACATCAGGAGACGTGGAGGAGGCCGTAGGAGGGCAACAACCCAGCAGCAGGACCGCTACCTCCGCCTTTGTGCAAGGAGGGACAGGAGGAGCACTGCCAGAGCCCTGCAAAATGACCTCCAGTGGGCCACAAATGTGCGTGTGGCTGCTCAAACGGTCAGAAACAGACTCCATGAGGGTGGTATGAGGGCCCGACGTCCACAGGTGGGGGTTGTGCTTACAGCCCAACACCGTGCAGGACGTTTGGCATTTGCCAGAGAACACCAAGATTGGCAACTTCGCCACTGGCGCCCTGTGCTCTTCACAGATGAAAGCAGGTTCACACTGAGCAAATGTGACAGACGTGACAGGGTCTGGAGACGCCGTGGAGAACGTTCTGCTCCCTGCAACATCCTCCAGCATGACCGGTTTGGCAGTGGGTCAGTAATGGTGTGGGGTGGCATTTCTTTAGGGGGCCGCACAGCCCTCCATGTGCTCGCCAGAGGTAGCCTGACTGCCATTAGGTACCGAGATGAGATCCTCAGACCCCTTGTGAGACCATATGCTGGTGCGGTTGGCCCTGGGTTCCTCCTAATGCAAGACAATGCTAGACCTCATGTGGCTGGAGTGTGCCAGCAGTTCCTGCAAGACGAAGGCATTGATGCTATGGACTGGCCCGCCCGTTCCCCAGACCTGAATCCAATTGAGCACATATGGGACATCATGTCTCGCTCCATCCACCAACGCCACGTTGCACCACAGACTGTCCAGGAGTTGGGGGATGCTTTAGTCCAGGTGTGGGAGGAGATCCCTCAGGAGACCATCCGCCACCTCATCAGGAGCATGCCCAGGCGTTGTAGGGAGGTCATACAGGCACGTGGAGGCCACACACACTACTGAGCCTCATTTTGACTTGTTTTAAGGACATTACATCAACGTTGGATCAGCCTGTAGTGTTCTTTTCCACTTTAATTTTGAGTGTAACTCGACATCCAGACCTCCAGGGGTTGCTTACATTTGACTTCCATTGCTTTTTGTGTGATGTTGTTGTCAGCACATTCAACTATGTAATGAACAAAGTAATTAATACGAATATTTCATTCATTCAGATCTAGGATGTCTTATTTCAGTGTTCCCTTTATTTTTTTGAGCAGTGTATATATACACACACAATATCTCCCCAAAACTAAAAATCATGCCAATGAAATTCAGCTATTCCCCCCTAAATTTATAGCAGTCGGGTCCTGGGGTGCTGGGGGGTGGTTTGCATGCAACTCATATAGAGGAAAATCTACCCAGATTATGTTGAACATAAAAACATAAGAAGAGTCATACTAGATCATGCTAGACCCAAAGCCTACTGAGAGATCATCCACATCTTCCGAATGACAGCAGTGATGCCTGTGGGGAAAAGGGGGATCAGAGTGATGCAAGCCTTGCTCCTTTTCTAGGTGTGTCATGATGTCACACGCATGTCAGAAAGGTGTGCTTGAAGCTGGCTTGCTAACTGTTTGTTAAAGACACGTCCTCATGACACAGCCTTCATCTCACCCCCAGTCTTTAGTTGAGGCCACTTAACTTCATATTCAGCTGAACTTCTCAATGGAATCATTTTACCAACGAGAAGAGAAAACCTACTTTAGTGCCGGGGGACTCCCTTTCTCTTTGGAAATTAAACTCCAGAGGCTGATACCATGGCTGAAAAGCGTGGGTGTATCTGCTACAGCCCCAAATGCACCAGAAGCTGCATTCAGCAAGGTTTGTGTCACGAGATGTTGGGAAAGAGCCCTTTAACATTGATCAGCAATAGAGCTAGTGACAGAAATAGAAAGTCAGACACACCCACCCACAGAGGGAGAACAGAGGTGATGGTTCAGAAAGGAAAGAGTGTTAATGAGAAGGGTGAAAGCTGGGAGAGAAATAGCTGAAGTGGAGGCTAGTCACCAGTGGCAAGGGGATGTAGCTGCACCTCCCAACACTGCCGAAGCACACCTGATCCCACCTCCCAAGGTAATGAATGTGTGGCAAAGCAGAACAGATCTTACACATTTTAAGGTTGTCTGTGACTAGTGTTAGAATAGGGATGAAAATACTGCTTTTATACCAGTACAGCTAGGATGACTTATACCTGCCTCATTCATGGGCTGAGGACATGATAAAAGCAACATCATGAGGACAAGGTGGGAAATTGTGTTATCAAGGTACAATGGTGCCTATGCAAGTAGGGACTAGGCTTTACTCTGTTCAGAAAGCTTAATCTCTTTTAACAGCTACTGAACTGGGAATTTAAAGAGAAATCAACAGGTTGTTAATGCAGTAATGGAAAAAGAATCCAAAGTATACAATGGTATATACATATCACATTTTTCCCTGCAAAGACAACTATCTTAGCCTTTGATATTCATATTCCTCATTGCATCATATTATAAAACATTTGCTGCAAATAATTTTGAGTTGTAAGCCATCAACACAACATGGTCTAAAAGTATTTGTATATTCTTATCTCCAACCAACACACTTCTAATGAATAATTCCACCCCCCCACCCTTTGCTCAGAATGTTGCACATTTTCCCCAAAGTCATACCTGATTCTTCTTCCATTATCATTCACTGGAACATAACTATAACTAACCTATGGGTTCCTTGTCATACACACCTCAGCAATCTAGATGACACCCATTCATGCTCTCTGACATACATTTTAACCCTTTTATTCATAATTAAACCTAAACTCCCTGCATGGATTGATCAACCCTACTCTAGGAAACCAAATTGCCTTCATTCAGACCTATTATGTCCTTCCCTTTTATTTTCATTTCAGAAGCACACAATATATCTATTTTTCTTTCATTCATTAATTCATGCTCTTTGCCAAGACTCCTACATTCTGAACTGCAGTCTTCCATATATCATGGCAGTCCTCAGAAGGGTCCATAGAGAAATTGCAAGTCTGAGTTACCAGCCTTAGTTGCACCTGTGCCACCCACAGAATTCCCTACTTATGGTATAGGTAGTACTGCTCCATTATGACACATTTTGGCCAGTATACCAAAGTCAGTCTTGGTTTCATCCAAAGCACTATTACCTCATGCTATTCTATGTAAGATCGGATCTCCAATATATTACCTTGCAAGTGGACACATCATTGCCCACATCCAACCAACAAGAGGGTCCATGCAGTGTACTGATATACACTCAGCACGTGATGCAGAGATGAGAATCTGTTTCCAAGCAGCCATTAAAGAGCCAAAGCATCAGCTGGAGGAGGCTGGGGAGGGATTGGTAATCCTAACAGACTAGGTGTTTAATAAATGATTTATTTACTGGAAAACAAATCTATTTTTGTTAGTGATCATTGAATGTATTCTCTCTTCAATTATTGGAGATGTTAAACAATGAAAGTATGGGTTATAGATGTAATCTAGCAATAAATGAAGTCTAGTTATAAATGCAGATTAATTGAAGGAGTGTGCAGCACAGATAGTTTTTCCAAGCAATGTAAAGTAAGGCTTGTGGAAATGTATAACTATTCTATTTAAAACATTAGAAGAACACAGACTTCCTCCCCATGAACAAGCTGCTCTGTTAACAGGGATGTAAAAACTGTGTTTGAAGCTAGAAGGGCCTACAACCTATTTGTCTGGGGTTGCCGTCTGTGTTGTTGTAATATTTGTAAGGTTTAGCTGTTGTCTAAGCCAACAAAGGATGGAAATAATTAGCGCTTGAGGGAGAAGAGATTGAGGGAAACAGAATACCAACCCATTGCCCAGTAATGATCTCTTAAGGTCAGATCTTTTAACCATGTGTAAGAGATGTGACTGCTTCTCATGATTGTTTGATGGGATTTTAATATTGTATTATTTTTCAACATTAGGCTGGCAAATAACCTGAGAGGGTCTTGGGGAAACCCCAGGGGTCCTCAGACTACACTTTGAGAAACCCTGATCTAAGGAAAGAGAGAATAATATATAATGAGGCTGTTCTTCAATACTAGCTTCATCTCAAAGCTTGTCAAGTTTGTAAACAATTGTTTGTTTGAACTAATAGTCACTAATTATAGCTAACCACTGAATCTAGGGGATTTAGTGTATCTTTGACACTGATATTGCTTATGAAGTTGCTTATGACTGTGCCGCCTGGCATGGTTTAACTATGGTGGGCTTCCCATATCTGGGCTGCAAAACCCTAACCAAGCACTAGATGGCAGCAAAGTGATAGAGGACTGGACACACCACAGTGTAGCAAATCTGTACACAATGCTTTATTACAGCACACACCTTCCCCAGCAACAGACTATTGCTCTCCACCCTTCTAGGACTTGCAAGGTGATGCCATGTAAATATGTCTTTAATAAAGGTAAAGTTTCCCCCCGCACATTTGTGCAGTCGTGTCCGACTCTAGGGGCCGGTGCTCATCTCCGTTTGTTAGCCGAAGAGCCAGCGTTGTCTGAAGATGCTTCCACGGTCATGTGGCCGGCACAAAGCACGCGGAACGCTGTTACCTACCCACCGAAGTGGTACCTATTCATCTACTTGCATTTGCATGCGTTCGAATTGCTAGGTTGGCAAGAGCTGGGGCGAGTGCGGGAGCTCACTCCGTCATGCGGGGCTAGGGATTCGAACCTCCGAACTTGCGATCTTCAAGCCTGGCGTCTTACCCACTGAGCCACCACGCCCCTTATGTCTTTAATACTCAGTCCTTTAATACTTAGTTGCCACTGAGCTCCCAGCTCCAGGCAGGACTCCCACCAGGATATGCTGCTCACCATAACTTGTGGTCCTGGCAGTTGAATGGCAGTCCTCTTGCCTGCTTGTGATAGCTGCCAATCTCCCGAGGTCACCTCCGCTTCCCCATCCGTATGCCAGTTTGCTTATCACCTTCCCTCCTTTCCACACCTCCTTAGCATTTGCTTTTGTAAGCTAAGAGCCTGGGTGGGGTGAGGCTGCCTCTGGACCTCCGCATGTCCTTGGAAACGCCAGGGTGCGGCTCAATTACCACAGGCAGCTGGAACACAAGCTGGATGCTTGTGAGTAAAGTTGTGAGTGAATGCATGCATGCATGAGGGAAATGGGGTGAGAAGCGTTTCTGCCTGGCTGCAGCTACTCTTTCCAACTACAAACATTTAAAAACAAACAAAAAAACCCCAACACAGAACGAAAAGGAACAAAAATGGCAGAGATAAATCCTGATGAGAATAAAGGGAAAATAAAATAAAATAAAAGAAGGCTTCAGTTATGCTCGCCAAAGGCCTGGGCGAAGAGCCACGTCTTCAGGGCCCTTCAAAATACCAGTAGGGCAGGAAGCCATTTGAATTTCAGGGGGGAACCTCATTCTAGAGGACAGGCATTGCAACAGAGGAGCCAAGCTTCCAGGGTCCTGATAGATGGCATTGTTTACCTGAAGGAACCTGGAGTGCACCAACGCTGCCAGAATGTATCAGCTAGGCAGATACTATGGGAGACAGTTTCATTTACAGAGCGGGGTGGGATTCCTTTCCTTTGAACTTAAAACACCCACAAATGCTTTGAAGGCCCACTTGAACTGGCAAGGACCTCTTGGAATGGTACATAGCAATGATGGGAGGATCGCAAGTTCGGAGGTTCGTGACCCTAGCCCCGCGTGACGGAGTGAGCTCCCGCACTCGCCCCAGCTCTTGCCAACCTTGCAATTCGAAAGCATGCAAATGCAAGTAGATGAATAGGTACCACTTCGGTGGGAATGTAACAGCATTCCGCATGCATCATGCCGGCCACATGACTGCGGAAGCGTCTTCGGACAACGCTGGCTCTTCAGCTACCAAACGGAGATGAGCACCGGCCCCTAGAGTCGGACACGACTGCACAAATGTGCGGGGGGAACCTTTACCTTTTTAATGATGGGAGGGCCACAGATTTCCCACCACTTCCTTTAACCTCAGATTACAAATCACAATGACTGGATTCACACAACTTGCTAAACCAAAGCCATACAGCCATATTAAGATTGTGCATGATACTGTATAGCTTTTAAAGCTAGATAGGCTTGTGTATTATGTTCCCGGTGGAAGTATTTAAAAAGAGAGGTGTCCGTCATAAAATAAGGGGGCAGGTAATGATAGATAGAGTTGGGGACAGGTCAAGTATTGCAGTGACTTCATTTAGCCTTGTTTTCCAGGGGCAGCTTCAGAAAGTGCAAATTCTGGATTAGCATATATAACTGAACAATGACTACAGAGGTTTTCTCTGTTAATGGCAATCAATTTCATAAAAAGCGGATGCTGGTAGAACAGCAGACCAAATGGCTAGCCTACATCTGTCTTTCACAATGAAACACAAACTAAACACTCTTGTATTTTGTTCTTCAGGAACTATAAATTCTAGCTGCCTGAAAAGTCCTTCAAATAATTCTGTATGTGAGTGTGTATGTCTGCCTGAGTGGCTTTGTTTAGTCTACAATTATAGCCAAGCACAAATTTCCCTCTGCTTTTATTGTATCTGACTTGGTTGTACTGAGTTTGGAGAAAGAGCATTTAAAGTATTCCATAATTCTAGCAGCAATACAAAAGGAAATCAGAGTCTTCTTCCGTCAATCTTGAGCACAAGCACAATGTCAATCTTTTTAGCATTCTGGTCACTGAAGGAAAGCTAAGCCATTTAAAAAAGAAAGACAGATATTTAATAGCAGTAGAATGTAGGAATAAGCTCAGCTCAGACTCTGTTGCAAGAGTGGGCAAGATGCTGCTTTTGCATATGAATATATTGATGGGCACCTCACTGGACATGCTCCAGGTTCATTGCCACATCCAAAGGTACATTTTTAAAGATTTTCATAATTTGAAAAATATAAATGAGAAACTACACCCAAAGGAGTGTCTCCTCCCATATTGTCCTGTCCAGATCCTAAGATTAACTCTAACCTTAGGCCCTTCAGATGCCCTCATTAAACAAGACAGTTTTATTTTATTTTTTAATTTTTATCCTGCCTTTATTATTTTTATAAATAACTCAAGGTGGCAAACATACCTAATACTCCTTCCTCCACCTATTTTCCCCACAACAGCAACCCTGTCAGGTGAATTGGGCTGAGAGAGAGTGACTGGCCCAAGGTCACCCGGCCGGCTTTCATGCCTAAGGTGGGACTAGAACTCACAGCCTCCTGGTTTCTAGCCTTAACCACTAGACCAAACTGGCTCTCAGTTTGCTGGCCACAAGAGAAAGGGCATTTTTCAGTGGTAGCATCCCAAAGAGGACCACATGGCATTTAAACTATGGTCCCTTCAGGTGAAGAATTTGTTACTCTCCTTGGCGTATTGGAAATAATTTTAGTGTGTGAGCCCTTGAAAGATTTGCTGGTTTATTATTAGAGTTTCAATTCTGTATTTATTGCTATTTTAAACTGCAGGTGATGATTTCAACATGTTTTGTGTGTTGACTTCTATAATGTTTTATGAGTGTGGTGTGTGTGTGTATTTTCAATTGATTTATACACTAGAATTGCAGTTTTTGAGTGATCTAGAAGTTCAACACACGAATAAATAAAAGTAGTAATCTTTAACATCATCTTTATTTCCAGGAATGCCTCAGAGCTATTTTTAGAAAATATATCCGGTGTGTGGAAAAAGCCCACCAGTCCAGACAAAAAAGGTAAAGGAGGTATAGGGAGTAAATCAATCAAATCAAATCAAATCTTTATGACGGTCTTAGACCAGCATAGGCATAGGGAGTATTCTGGAAGACTTTGGGGAGTTGGCATGGAGGAACCCTACCAAGTTTATGAATGGGTGGTTTTTGTGACTAACAACACTCAGCCCTGCAATGATTTCCTGAATAGGCAAGTTCCCTTCTGTGGCAGTGCTGATGACACACTCACAAAATTGAAAACATGCCCGCCAACCAACCAACCCCCCCAAACTTTTATCTCTTCACTAAATAATCCACTGGATAGAATTGTCTATAATCTCTTAGCCTTGCCTTCTGGTGGGAAGAGCAGCAAGCTTGTTCTGTACTAAGCCCAGGGTCCTCCAAATTCCTTTAAATTCCGCCATGGCATATCATACAAAGGAGGTCAGACCCTCCCTGCATCCAGAGCCCAGACTGCAGGAGATGCAAGTGATTATATTATCCAGCTGTTACTTATCACAGTGGGCTTTAGACAATCTTAGCCTAAAAGTGAATATAATTGCTCATGCATCCTGCTTCAACCATTTGAAATAATGCATTAGAAGATATGATGGAGGCAAACAAGTATTTTTGGCTGTTTTCACAGTCACAGAAAAGTCCTGAGAAAGACTCTAATTCATCTTTGATCATTTCTTATTCGTAATGGGAAAAAAGCTTCAATTCAGTCCTATTTACCTTCCTCGGCTTTTGGTGAGGTATGGAATGAATAAGTATTTGGTTGTATTTTAAGAGACAGTGATATGTTGTTAATGTTGACTATACTTGCTGGGGATGAGGGGGGAAGTTTCTTCTATTTTTTTCTTTTTTTCCTGCACTTTAATTTTTTCTTAATTGTATGTATGTATGTATGTATTTCCATATTAGGTTGCTGTATTAGTTTTACTTGTTTAATATAATCCTCAGTAAAATTATTTTTAAAAAAGGAGTTACTACCTCAAACATGTCCCAAGTAACCATACAGGACTGTACTTCCCATCACCTCTACAAGACTAATGCAGTTGGAATTCAATTCCAAGCAAATCTCAGCTACTTTATCCACCAGATATTGGACTTTATCTACCATGTATTCTTTACAGCAGCCCTAAAGATGATCATGTGACTTATCCTACCCAACAAGTAATGGGTCAACTTAAAGGGCCACTGGGTGGCTCTCAACAATGTGGTAAGAGTGCAAAAATAACTGTTTTGCCACTGTTATCACCATGATGTAATTTGTGATGTGGACTATTGTGGTCAGTTGGATTCAGTGGTGCTCTAGTGGTCTCTTATGGTTTCATCTCCCAGAATTCTTTGGAGAATCCTAGATGCTGAGCAAACAAATATAGCTTATAGAAGGCATGCATGTGCAGTTATGGGTAAAGCTTAAGGAAGTTGTAAAACAATCCTTGGTATGTAGAAGAGCAACTCCCCACTTGAATCTGCAAAATGTTGGATGGTATGAATCTACAAAAGATATGTATGTTTCCACATAAGATATGTATATTTCTAGATGAATGTCTCCCTTCCCAAAATTGGCTCTAAATTGGCTCTACCCACTTTGCAGTGCAACCTTTGAGTTACTGGAAGTTGTGTTCCCTGCTGCAAACAAGGGAGCTTGCATTTACATTTGGATCTGAAACACTGGAACCTTCCAAGGAATGGGTGTTTTGTTCCCTTCCTCCAATCATATGCATCATTTATTGAATAACAGTTATAAATCATCCTGCAGATTGTCCCCCTTCTCTGGCAATGCTAACATAGCCCAGGTCATGAAGATCAGTGTTGTTAGACACCATTAGCAATTTATGCTTTTTGGCATACAGAATTTTTGGACAGGATTTTCCCTTCCTCTAGCCTATAATATCCAAGCTCACCACTGATGACTTTACCTTTTAATCATTCCCTACATTACAAAGGTCCGTATAGTTAAAGCTATGGTTTTTCCAGTAGTAATGTATGGCTGTGAGAGTTGGACCATAAGGAAGGCTGAGCGCCGAAGAATTGATGCTTTTGAGCTGTGGTGCTGGAGAAGACTCTTGAGAGTCCCTTGGACTGCAAGGAGGTCAAATCAGTCAATCCTAAAGGAAATCAACCCTGACTGCTCATTGGAAGGACAGATACTGAAGCTGAAGCTCAAATACTTTGGCCACCTAATGAGAAGAGAGGACTCACTGGAAAAGACCCTGATGCTGGGAAAGACTGAAGGCAAAAGGAGAAGGGGATGGCAGAGGATGAGATGGTTAGATAGCATCACCGATGTAATAAACATGAATTTGAGTAAACTCCGGGAGACAGTGGAGAACAGAAAGGCCTCCCGTGCTATGGTCCATGAGGTCACGAAGAGTCGGACACGACTAAACGACTGAACAACAACAAAAAACATTACAAACAAACAAAAGGTGGACTCCTTTGAGTCAAACTCAATTTCTGGAGACTACATGGACATGTCCAGATAGTTTTCTTAGCAACGGTGCAGCAGATGTTTGCTATTGCTATATTTGCTATTGCCTATATTCTGATATTTTTTTTTAAATACCCAATATAACTTATGGCTGTGGGATTTGCTGATGGTTTCCCAAGCACTGATCAGATTCAATCCCGCTTAGCTTTCTTCAACATAATCCAAGGTCAATAGGTGCTTCCACTTGTTAAGCAGAGACAAAAAAAAAGTAACATTTAAGAGAAGTAACAAAAATGCTGAGGAAATTGTGGAGAAAGGGCTTAAATTGTTCAGGTGTCTAATATTCTAAGAATATACGGTGACCTTTTGTTATCACATGGTGCATCTTATTAATAAGTCTATGGTTGAGTTCACATATCACACTAAGTCATTTTTTTTTTGGTTTAGCTATAAATTCATATAAATGATATAAATTCAACCACTCATTTTAAACAACTGATTTATTATTTAGTGTTTGCATGGACCCAGCCTGTTGTGGCTTATTCACAAACTATGTTTAAAGTAAACCATAGCTGAGCACAATATCCAGACCAGGTCTGCTCACCCTTAATTTTTTCAGTCATTAATGATAAGAGCTTAAATAAAATAACAGCTAACTCTGCCTCTCTTTTGTCTCTCAAGTATCTCCTTATAGGCTGGCATCTCAAGCTGAGGGAAGCTGATTTCCAACCAACTAGGTGCCCATCAGCCATTAAGCACTCCAAATAGAAAAGCCTAAAGAAGAAATTCAGCTGTGAACACTTGGGGTGGCAAACAGGCTTGACATTTTACACATTTCAAGTTGCACAATAACACTGTCATCCTTTCAGGGGAGTAAGCTGTAGTGATAAATAAAAATCAATGATTACCAACTTATTTTTCTAAAAGTCTGCTATTATGGAGGACTGTGAAAGGAAATAACATTCTACCATATAAAGCACTGGAAATAGGCTTTTATGCTACACTGTTAGTATCTGTGTGTGAATGTGCAAGTAAATGTATTTGTATGTGTCAACCTGATCAAGAGAATAGATTTTTAAGAAACAGTTCCAAGTCAATGGCGTTTTGAAGAGACTTTGGTGTAGTATGCTTGCTGTAAGCCAAGCACAATTCAATAAATTGTGATTAGCTTTCATTGAAAAAGAACCTGGAAATATATATTTTGATAAGGTAACATAACAATGCATTTTATTTATATATAAATCTATTTACTCCATTTTTATATCAATTGATACCCCCTTCACCCCCTTGAGTGTTGGGAAACTTACTTGCTTCTCAGTTAATATAATATCACAAAATTTCTGTACTTGGCAATCAGTATCTTGCAAAACAGAGGGTATCTGCAGAGGGACAAAGGACAACCTAGGTGTGATGTCATCAGGCAAATGCCACAACTTACATACTTGTATCAGGCACTGTGCATGATGAAGTGTATATCGTCATTTTGGTGTCACTGGGGATTTGATGCGGACTCCACTATGCATAGCTGTGGAGGAGGAAGAGGAGAAGATGGGAGCAAGAGAGAGTGACCTCTTCAGATGTTTTTCTGAGCCTCCAGATGCAAGTGGTGGGCTGCTGTTAGAAACGGAAACACAGAATAAGTAACATTTGATTTGATACACTAATGTGCTTTTCTTAAATATACTTTTGAATAGTGAAACTGCAAGTTGTGCACGCACCGTGTTTAATGGGATTTACTGCCAATTAGATAGCAGCCTGAGTTATTCACATTGGCTAGGTTCACTCATTATAAGCCATGATTTAACCATAGCCTATTGAACAAGCCATTCAATCTGATTAACACATAGCATTAAACCAATCATTTTTTTTATTCAGCATTTCACTGACTTTTTATTCTATTAGGTGGTTCTGGCCTAAGTATACTTGTTAGTGTGTGGATAATAAATAAATAAGCAAGCAAGCAAATAGGCAGTATTTATCTTAATATGATTTACTGCAGACTTTTAGTGAGAAGGGGTTTTGATGTTCTACTTGGCCATTACTTACCAAAGTGGAAGAAGAGGTTGAATTCAGAAAAGGATTTCTTTCTTAAACCAATTTAATTTTCACCTTGGTTATGTACAGGGGACAATGTAGCAGAAAGGCCACGTTAGTCTATGGTGGCAAAAAATCAGGAGTCTGGTAGTACCTTTTATTAAAAGGTATAAGCTTTAATGAGCTGCAGCTCATTTTATCAGATGCATAAAGTGGCTAGACCTATGCAGGCAGCATGGGAAAGTCCAGAATGAATTCACCCTGAAGTATATTTCTCCCTCTTGCATAGTACTAGCAGTTAGAGATAATAGGGGTGAGATAATAGTCCTGCCTTAGGCATGAAAGCCAGCTGGGTGACCTTGGGCTAGTCAGTCTCTCTCAGCCCAACTCACCTCACAGGGTTGTTGTTGTGGGGAAAATAGGAGGAGGAAGGAGTAATAGGTATGTTCCCCGCCTTGAGTTATTTATAAAAATAATAAAGGCGGGATAGCAAACAAACAAATAAATAAATAAAAGTTGTAACAAGTGGCTGACTCACTTGCTGGATCGTCACCTTGTTGTGGTGAGTGGGCTTGTGTGTTCCCAATGAACCCTGTGAGCGAAGCCGTCGGGAGTCATGTACTCCTGGTAGGGTCACCCATGGCGGTAAGGTCCAGGGGGAGGAACCAGACAAAGAACGATCCAAGAAAGTCCTCAATGGCAGAACAGGCGGAAGATAACAAGGTGTATTGTTACAACGGCTGCGAAGGCGGATGAAGGCTGCAGCAGACGAAAGGTCACCAATCGTCATGGTATCCATGCCATTGGATTAGAGCCTTTTTCTGTGAAGGTTGTGTGCTGATCGTTGTGCACCGATCTCCACACATAAAACAAAGTCACGCACAGGCGTCTTCCAACCACACCAAACCCAAAGCAACCAAAAGTCCCATGGCGATTGACGAATGGCAACGGGGGCAGGACTGTGAAATCCGGAAGCTCCTAGTCATGGACCAGCACATGGCGGTGGATACGGATTCAGTCGCCCTAACTCAAGGATCGAGGCAGTTGAGTAGTTCGGCAGCTGTATCCACGACTGAGCAGCCCTATTTAGGATCCACTCTGCTCACCCCATATGGGGAGGGGGCTAGAAAAGGTGCCCTAAACATAGTCTGCCTCATTTTCTCCCTGACTGGATTACCGCGACCAGTGGGGTCACCATCTAGCGGTCGTAAAAAACACATGAATTTTGGAACATGGAATAAACGGACACTGCAAGACAACATGGATAGTGAACGACCTGAACGTAGGACTGCCATTATTGCAAGGGAGCTGAGACGTTTTAATATTGATATAGCAGCACTCCAAGAAACTCGAAGAGCAGGAGAAGGACAGTTGAAGGAAGAAAAAGGAGGTTATACCTTCTTTTGGAAAGGACTACCTGAACAAGAACGACGAATACATGGGGTAGGCTTTGCTATCAAAAACGACATTGTGAAGCTCTTGTCAGAAGTTCCTACTGGGATTAACGAACGACTCTCAACTCTCCGAATAAAACTCGCCAAAAACCAACAGGCAACTATCCTAAGTGCTTACGCACCAACACTAGATGCAGATGAGGATATCAAGGAAAAATTTTATACCCAGCTGGACACCATCTTATCAGAGATACCAAAGGAGGATAAAATTATCCTCCTGGGCGATTTCAGTGCAAGAGTTGGGCGTGACTTTGATTTGTGGCCAGGGATCATTGGGAAAGAAGGAGTTGACAACAGCAACATGAATGGAATCTTACTTCTGACTAAATGTGCAGAGCATAACCTTGTCATTACTAACACACTCTTTCGCCAGAAAAATAAATTTAAAACATCATGGAAGCACCCACGGTCGAAGCACTGGCATCTTTTAGATTATGTAATTGTCCATGCTAGAGATCGCCGTGATGTACTTCTCGCCAGAGCCATGACGAGCGCCAATGACTGCTGGACAGACCATTGATTAATTCGATCCACAATGGCCATAAAGATTGTCCCTCATCGTAGGCTCCAAGGAAGAAAACCAAGGCGTAAAATGAATACACTGGCCCTTCAAGATTCTATTAAACGAGCTTGCTTTCAATCAACTCTCAAGGAACATCTGCCTATGGAACTTCCTGAAAATGTTGAGGAACACTGGGTTAAATTGAAGACTTCTATTATTTCAGCCTGTGAACAAACTATCGGATACCAAACTAAGAGACATCAGGACTGGTTTGATGAGAACGATAGTGAGATTGAACATATTATTGACAAGAAAAGGAAAGCCTTCCGGATATGGCAAAAAGATATTAACTGTGCCGTTAAGAAAAAAAACTACGCCAGTGCAAAGGCAGAAGTCCAAAGAAGAACTAGAGAACTTAAGAACATATGGTGGATAAAAAAAGCCCAAGAAACCCAACATTTTGCAGATGCTCATGATGCACAGGGCTTTTTTAATGCCATAAAGGCCATCTATGGACCAACAAACCATGGTACAAATCCCTTACGCTCAGTAGATGGTGCTAAACTTCTAAAGGACAAAGAGTCTATTGCACTGCGCTGGGAAGAGCATTACTACAATCTCCTTAATCGTCACTCTACTGTGGCTGATGAAGTCTTCTTGCAAATCCCGCAAAAACAAATAAGAGATGAGCTTGCAGTACCCCCTAGTTTGGAGGAAGTCAGTAAAGCCACTAAACAAATGAAAAATAACAAAGCTAGTGGACCTGATGGGATTCCTGCTGAAGTCTTTAAAGAAGGCGGGCCTGAACTTACACAAGAACTTCATAAGCTCATCGAAAAAATCTGGATGAGGGAGGAGATTCCAGCAGACTTTAGGGATGCCATAATTATCACTCTCTTTAAAAAGGGTGATAGAACAGACTGTGGAAACTATCGAGGCATCTCCCTTCTAGCCACAGCAGGCAAAATCCTGGCAAAGATCATCGCAAACCGTCTCCTATCTGTATCAGAAGACAACCTCCCTGAAACGCAAAATGGCTTCTGCCCTTCCAGGGGAACAGTGGATATGATCTTCACTGCACGACAGCTTCAAGAAAAATGCAAGGAGCAAAACCGCCCTCTGTACATGGCGTTTATTGATCTGACTAAAGCTTTTGATACTGTAAATCGTACTGCTCTCTGGACCATCCTTCTGAAAATCGGATGCCCTGATAAATTTGTGAACATCTTGCGGCTACTCCATGACGACATGATGGCAACAATCCTGAATAACAATGGCTCTCAAAGTGATCCATTTAAAGTGGAATCCGGCGTTAAACAGGGATGTGTTATTGCTCCAACCTTATTCGCTATCTTCATCACTATGATAATACACCTTGTTGAAGAGAAACTTCCTACTGGTGTAGAAATTATATATCGAACAGATGGAAAGCTTTTTAATCTTAGTAGGCTGAAAGCAAAAAATAAGGTAATTGCAACTTCTGTTATAGAACTTCAATATGCTGATGATAACGTAGTCTGTGCACACTCCGAGGAAGATCTTCAAACTATCCTAAACATCTTTGCAGAAGCATATGAAAAGCTCGGCCTCTCGATTAACATTAAAAAAACCAAAGTGCTTTACCAGCAAGTTCGAACCAATCCCTCTGCAGCGCCATCAATCCAGCTTAAAGGTGTGTCACTAGAAAATGTCGACCACTTTTCTTATCTCGGCAGCTATCTATCTACAAAAGCCGACATCGACGCTGAAATTCAGCATCGCCTGAGCTCTGTGAGTGTAGCTTTCTCCCGAATGAAGCGTAGAGTGTTTGAGGATCGGGACATTCGCAGGGAGACCAAAATGCTTGTTTACAAAGCCATTGTACTACCAACCCTTCTGTACGCCTGTGAAACATGGACCCTCTACAAACGCCACCTCCAACTTCTTGAAAGATTCCATCAACGCTGCCTCCGAAAAATTCTGCAAATTACTTGGGAAGATAGGCGGACTAATGTTAGCGTATTAGAAGAAGCGAAAACCACCAGCATTGAAACAATGATCATCCAACATCAACTTTGCTGGACCGGCCATGTTGTTCGAATGCCTGACCATCGTCTTCCAAAGCAGCTACTTTACTCCCAACTTAAGAATGGAAAACGGAATATTGGTGGACAGCAAAAGAGATTCAAAGACACTCTCAAAGCTAATTTAAAAAAAATGTAATATCAGCATTGAGAACTGGGAAGCCCTAACTCATGAGTGTTTCAATTGGAGGTCAGCCTTTATTAATGGCGCTATGGACTTTGAAGAAGCATGAGTATAGGGTGAAAGGGAGAAAAGAGCTAAAAGGAAGGCACGTCAGGCAAACCCTCATCATGACCGTCTCCCACCGGGAAACCTATGCCCTCACTGTGGGAGGTTGTGCGGATCCAGAATTGGCCTTTATAGCCACTTACGGATCCACTGTTAAAATTTTACCTTTGGAAGACAATCTTACTCGGCTACGAGTGATCGCCAATGATAAGTGGCTGATCAAGTGGCTGATATGAATGTGTTTGCTGCCGCTGTGGGGTGTGTATTGTGTTTTTATGGTTTTTAATTCTGTAAGCTGCCTGGAGTCACCGCGTGTGAGTTGGGTGGCCTTATACATTTGTTTAATAAATAAATCAAAAGAAAAGAAAAGGAGAAAAGGAGAAAAGGAGTTAAAGGAAGAATCAAAAGGAAAGGAAAGGGAAAGGAATAGATAGAGAGAGAATAGGTTAGAAGAGATTGAAAGATAAAGGAGAGAAAAGATTAGAGACAAAAAAAGAAGGATACATTGTATTAAATATAATAAAAATAATTATATAAAATCAAATGTAAATATATATACATAAATGTAACCATTGTTATGTGTTATATATGATCATTGTTATGTGTTATATGTTTTGTTTATGTTTTATGTTGAATGTAATAATAAAAAATTATATCTGCAAAAAATAAATAAATAAATAAATAAATAAATAAACATTCCATCCAAGGATTCTGAATAATTATAATTGGGAGGAGCCACTGACCAACCCCAACAACCCCATCTTGATCAGGATGTCTTAAATGGCAATTGTGTTTTCAGCTGCATGCAGTTAGAATCATCCCCATGGTCAGAAAACTAGTATGATCAGGCAGAGGTGGTGGTGGTGGGATCAACAAATTATCCTTCCACAGGGCCATTACCATCCCTGACTGCTCTGGGGGCAGAATCCCAGAAAACAGAGGAAGAAAAGCAAGTGAAACCCTGCTCTAGCTGAAGTATACCTTTCACACAGGGGCATATCTACCCTGTGGGAAGGATGCTGCTGAGTTTGGCTTGGCATTTATTTATTCCATTTCTATCCTGCCACAGTCTAAATGACTTTGAGCAGTTTAATTTACAAGATACAAGAAACATGAAAATATCCACAGTAATAATTAAAATAGGAATAAAGACAATTAAGAAAGAACAAATACAGACAAATCCAAAAATGCAAATAAAAGGAAAAATAAAGAATAAAGATGGTGCTGTCCTGATCGTCTTGATTTTCAGCATCCTCCTGAATGCTGTCAGCGAGGGGGCCAATCTGATCTCTGTTGGAAGACTTTCCAGAGAACTGGCATTGTTATTTTATTAATTATTTTTATTACTTTAAGCCTTCTTGGAAGTACTTGTGTCTCCCCAAAATAGATAAACAGCAATAGATAAATATTTAAACTATAAATGTGTCCTACCATCCCCTCCAAGTATATTTCTGCATACCTGACTGGATAAGATATTCATGGAGGAAGAGGGGTTTATTAGCTAGTCTGGTGTAGTGGTTAAGGTGCTGGGCTAGAAACCAGGAGACTGTGAGTTCTAGTTGTCCCTTAGGCATGAAAGCCCGCTGGGTGACCTTGGGCCAGTCATTCTCTCTCAGCCCAACCCACCTCACAGAGTTGTTGTTGTGGGGAAAATAGGAGGTGGGATCATTATGTACAGTAGACACCTTGGGTTGTACAAAGTAAAGGTGGGATGTAAAATAAATAGATAAATAAAAATTGGCTAATTTCAAAGGCAGTGGGGTACTAAATAGTTGTTAGGGGAGGATTGCAAGGATTAGGGTTGACCTGCTTCTGGTGGGCTTCCCTATGAATCACCTGGCTGTCCACTGGCCCAGTCTTGAGTTTTTGCCTCACCCCATTACTTCTCCGTTCGAAACCCCGCTCATTTCTGTTAGGCCAACAGGAAAGCATCCTTAAAGATGGAGGCTTCGCTGATTGGCTTCTGTTGTTGCCAGGACGACGGATCGGGAGAAAAGAGAGGCGGTCCCCTCGGCGCGGTCTCTTCTCTCGCTCGTCCTGTCGCTTCTGCCATCATCCCCTTGTCTTCTTTTTTCACCCTTGTCGCCGGCAGCACGAAGCGGATCGTTTTATTATTCTAGGCTGGTTCGGGAGAGGCGGAGTTATCCGCGGCGGCTTCGCTCGGAGCGCGTCCCAGCGAGTGAACCGCCGGAGTTGCCAGCGATGGGCTGTGGGAACTCCACGGTCACCGGCGCTGGCAGCAAAGGTAAGCGGGGAATAACCCGGCGGAGGAAAGGCGCAGGCAGGCGGCGGAGCCCAGGGGAAACCGGGGGGGAAGCCTGGAAGACCCGGGGGTGGGGGGGGGGCAAGGGCAGGAGGAGTCGCGGGGGCAAGAAACGGAGTCGAGCGAAAGGGGTTAAAAGAAAAAAGCCGAAGGAAGAAGAGGCTCGTTTTGTGTAGACCAGAAGGCGCTGTTTTTCTTTTGCGCCTGGCGGAGAGAAGAAAGCGCGCGCGCGCGCGCATTTCTAGAACTGGGAAGAAAGTTCTGCTGTTTCAGCTCGGGGGGCCAAGGAGAGGCTTGGGAGGGGCAGTACATTCCTTTCCTCTCTTCTTTCTGCAGGAACAAAATAGCTTTGAAGATTCTCCTGGATTCTTGGGGGGCAAAGCAAAACAACTAGGGCAATCTTGCTCAGATAACGTGTGCCAGCCGAGTGGCTGATCTAAAAAGTTCTGCCACCTGCTTTTGTAAAAAAAAAAAAATGATTGTGCCTCTTTTGGCCAGAAAGTGATGAACAACATAAGAATCAAATTAAATTTAAAAGCGTTAAGGTGGTTTCCCCTATGCCTTTTATTTAAATTTCCCAGCTAGAATTCGGTAAGCAGGCCATAGTAACCTCTTTGTTTTTACAGTATATACTTAAAAAGTAAAGGGTCGGGGCAGAAGTAACTGACCATTCTTTCATGAGTTTGTTAGCATCCTAGTTTTGTCCCTGATGACACTTCAGTTTATGCCAGTGTTTCTCAACCTTGGGAACTTTAAGATGTGTGGACTTCAACTCCCAGAATTCCCCAGGCTGGCTGGGGAATTCTGGGAGTTGAAGTCCACACATCTTAAAGTTCCCAAGGTTGAGAAACACTGGTTTATGCCCATAATGATCCTGGTTTAAATCCAGGGATAATTAAGCTCACGGAAATGTTGCTTAAACCCAAAAATGCCACCAGTGCTTGGCACTCAAGCATCTTTGGCCACCAATAAATGCCTCTTGAAGCAATTTTGAGGAGCTGCAAAGAGTCAAGCTCAGTTTGCTGAATTATGATCTGGGGACATAAAGTGATTAATATTTATGCTGCTGTAATCAATCCAAGAACTATCCAAAGACTGCAGAATTTTATGTTGCTGTGACAATTTGTTTTAGGATTGTGACTCTATTCCACATCATTAAGATCAGTTGTTTATATGGCTAGTTATTTGTGCCTAAGACAAAATATTAACTTATTTTATTTTATTTATTTATTTATTTATTTATTTATTTATTTATTTATTATCTATCAGAGTTTAAATTATTTTAATTGCATTATCACATGTATTTATCACCCTTTGCTTTGTAAATAATTATGATTTCTATCCCAATGTTATGCTGGTTCAGCAGTAAATCTTCCTGAAATTGGTACAGCTTAATCCCAAACAAGTTTGCATATTATTCCAGTCTTGTGACACAAGTTGCTCCACTGAATTCAATGGGACTTATTTCTACATATGCACATTGCTCTGTTAGCATAGTTTTGGATATGCATATACTACTCTAAACTGATGATGCAAACATTCATCCTAAAAATGTTTCCTGTAATTTAAGAGAATATGTTTTTAAGTAAGTTGGCACTTTAAAAATAATGATTAAAAATGAACATTCTGATGAATTTTTTTGGTATTCTTTAGCCATTTCAGTTACGTTCATTCCCTCCTTCCCCAAAAGAGACTATTTTGAATGAATTTATTTCAGAGTTCATGTGTCAACATACAGAAGTGGTTGAGGACTACTGGATTATGAAATACAAAATGCAAAGTGCAGTTTTAAACATATCTACTCATGTCATGCCAGATGTACAAGCTGGGTTTAGAAAAGGCAGAGGAACTAGAGACCAAATTGCCAATATCCGCTGGATAATGGAGAAAGCCAGGGAGTTTCAGAAAAACATCTATTTCTGTTTTATTGACTATTCTAAAGCCTTTGACTGTGTGGATCATAACAAATTGTGGCAAGTTCTTGGTGGTATGGGGATACCAAGTCATCTTGTCTGCCTCCTGAGGAATCTGTATAACGACCAAGTAGCAATGGTAAGAACAGACCATGGAACAACGGACTGGTTTAAGATTGGGAAAGGAGTATGGCAGGGTTGTATACTCTCACCTTACCTATTCAACCTGTATGCAGAACACATCATGCAACGTGCTGGGCTTGAGGAATCCAAGGCTGGAGTTAAAATCGCTGGAAGAAACATTAACAATCTCAGATATGCAGGTGATACCACTTTGATGGCTGAAAGCGAGGAGGAGCTGAGGAGCCTTATGACAAAGGTGAAAGAAGAAAGTGCAAAAGCTGGGTTGCAATTAAACCTCAAAAAAACCAAGATTATGGCAACCAGCTTGATTGATAACTGGCAAATAGAGGGAGAAAAAGTGGAGGCAGTGACAGACTTTCTATTTCTAGGCGCAAAGATTACTGCAGATGCTGACTGCAGCCAGGAAATCAGAAGACGTCTACTTCTTGGGAGGAGAGCAATGGCAAATCTTGATAAAATAGTTAAGAGCAGAGACATCACACTGACAACAAAGGTCCGCATAGTTAAAGCAATGGTATTCCCCATAGTAACCTATGGCTGCGAGAGCTGGACCATAAGGAAGGCTGAGCGAAGGAAGAGAGATGCTTTTGAACTGTGGTGTTGGAGGAAAATTCTGAGAGTGCCTTGGACTGCAAGAAGATCAAACCAGTCCATACTCCAGGAAATAAAGCCAGACTGCTCACTTGAGGGAATGATATTAAAGGCAAAACTGAAGTACTTTGGCCACATAATGAGAAGACAGGATACCCTGGAGAAGAAGCTGATGCTGGGGAAAGTGGAAGGCAAAAGGAAGAGGGGCCGACCAAGGGCAAGATGGATGGATGATATTCTGGAGATGACGGACTCGACCTTGGGGGAGCTGGGGGTGGTGACGGCCGACAGGAAGCTCTGGCGTGGGCTGGTCCATGAAGTCACGAAGAGTCGGAAGCGACTGAACGAATAAACAAACTCACACGTCTATATAGGAAGAGAACTGAACAGTGCCAAGTGGCAAGTACCTGCTACTTTTACACCCTTTAAACTTTTCCATTCTTCCTAATAGATGAAGTCATGAAACATCTGTAATTTCAGGCATTTCAAGTATCTGATTAATCAACATAATGGTATTCTAGGTGCAATTACATTGCAAAGGGTAATCAATGTCATGGATCAATGAACAAACTATTACCTTTCTTCCATGCCCATAAATGGTTTGAGAAATATCTTGAAGTTGATCGGGTCTCCTACCAGAAAATATTGAAGAGAGAAGACATAACTGGGGAAGAGATAATGGTAGTGTAATACAGGTGTTCAGTTGAATAAATCCATTGTTGCACACTAGCGAGGTAGATTTTAGTATATTTTAAAATTAGTCTATTTTTGATGTATCCATTATACTTCTTACTACTCTTCTGCAGAACAGTTGCCATGCGTTTCTTCTACGTCAAAATATGTATTACAACTTTAGGGTCTTTTAAATGGTTTTTCTACTCAATATGCAATTGGCAACGGGCAAGGTGCATTTCTGCTGACAATCTATGTATGATTATTTTAGAGACAATAAGCGTTTTGATGACTTGGTACTCGAAGAAACTATGGAGTTGTGTTATATACCAAGGCTTACCTGCATTCTCCTATTTTGGGGAGCGCATCTGTTTTAAAAAGTATCTAACACATAGCTTTCCAAACTGTGTGTCGGGACATGTTAGTGTGTCCGCTGCAGTGTCTGGGTGTGTCCCGGCTGCTGCTGCCTCTGAGCCCTGCCAGGATTCCGCGCAGGTCCTAGTGCCTGCCTTGTGCCTTGCTGCCTCCAAACCTGCCAGGATTCCACGCAGGTCCTAGTGCCTGCCTTGTGCCTTGCTGCCTCCAAACCTGCTGTGATTCCGCACAGGTCCTAGTGCCTGCCTTGTGTCCTGCTGTAAAAGTGTGTCGCGAAATGATGCCCTGCTGTAAGAGTGTGTCGCGAAATAATGCATGTCTAAAAAGTGTGTCACCAACATGAAAAGTTTGGAAAGCTCTGATCTAACAGTTAGATCTGGGTTTACTAATCAGGTGAGGTACTCACAGAGATGGATAATATTGATTATGTCTGCTGGTTGTTTTAGAACATCAAGAGTGCATTGAGTTGAATGGGACTGATGGAACCTCAGCTTCAGTACCTCTACAGTTCAGATTCAAATGCTGGTGCTGGAAACATTTGCTAGGAGAAACATAAGTCCCTTTTCCCACTGGAATTATCTGTGCTGAATGCATTTCCTGGCTCTGATCCATGGGCTGTGGAGGCTGACAAACGGTTGGCCTTGGACAGAAGTATCTCGTGTGTGTGTTAAAGCAGCTCATCTGTTTGTTTTACTCAATCCATTCATGTTATTTGGAAACTACTGTACACAGGGGAAGGGGAGTGGGTTTCTTCCTGTCGATTATACCACTACTGTTTACATATTCAGCAGAAATGTAAAAAGGGTTGGCACGCAGAAGCTGAACATGAAACAACAGATAATAAATAATCAGGACTGGTGATGCCATTTCCCCAGCATCATATGCGTAAGAACATAAGCAGTGCCCTGCTAGATCAGACCCCTGAACCATCTAGTCCAGCAGTCTGTTCTCACAATGGCCAACCACTGCACAAGGAAGCCCACTTATCTTCCAGAAGATGGCCTTCACGTTGCCATCAAGGCTAATAGTCATTGATGCTTATAGAAAAGGCATCTTCCCCAGGCCTCACCCGTTTCTGGTTAGCCCTGCCCTAGCAAAGGGGGGAAGATCTTACTTTCCATCTAAAGTTTTTCCCTTGTCTCCAGCAGCTAGCCAGCCAGCTATTGTAGGACTATTGAGTTCTTATTTATTTGTTTGCTTGCTTTTGTATCTCACATTTTTGTTCAGGAAATCAGGGTGATGTACACAGAACTCCATCCTTCCATTTCCCCCCATAACAATAACACTGTGAAGTAAGTTGGGCTGAGAGAGAGTGATTGGCCCAAAGTCGCCCAGTGAGTGTTCATGAGTAAGGGTATACTAGAACCTGGGTTTCCCTGGTTCCAATCCAGCACCTTAACCAGGTTTCCTCCCGTTTAGGATTTGCTATGCTAAATATTGTGAATATTGTGCAAATCTTGGGTTTGCCCCAAGTCTTCTGATATTTCCTGCTTATGGTGTTGTTTGATTACATAAGGAATCAAACTCAGAGACAGAGCTGAGTGTTAACATGCAGCAGAAGTGGGCATTTTTTCCTGGAGAAGGGCATACTTGAACTTTGGACAGTTTGGTGGGGATCACGCTCCAGAAAGTGGGCTGGTCCTCACTAAAGAAAAAGACAGGAACAATACAAAGAGTCGGTTGGAGTTGGCCAGCGCTGAAATAGCATCAAATAAATAAATATAAATATAAATTAGATCTGATTTAAATTGAGTTAACATTTAATTACTTACCTTGATATCCATAGGGTTCCTTCTGATATATTAAATATTATGCATTTTGAATACATTTTTGGAGTAACTATGGGGGTTACACCCAAAGGTTGGGGACAAATATTGTCCTGTAAAGATGCAACCAAACCATTCTGGTTCCCAAAGGCTCTGTCTCCCAGAAATAGAGTTTTTTAAAAAAAGAATTAAGGGTAACTTCTAAGTTTATAAACATGTTTTCACATTGCCTTTTTTTCATTCCAGGTACTACAGGAAAAGCAAAAGTAGTGTAAGTATATATTTTGATACATTTTCTTTCTTTTGTGTTATGTTTTCCAGGTATTAAGAGTACATAACAAGGTCATGATAGCTTCTAACTAGTTTTGGCAGATTGTCAGTTGGATCACACTAAGCACTACTTTGTTTATCCACGGTTTATTGAACAAAAAAAGAGCCCGTCTGGTGTAGTGGTTAAGGCATCAGGCTAGAAACTGGGAGACCGTGAGTTCTAGTCCCGCCTTAGGCACAAAGCCAGCTGGGTGACCTTGGGCCAGTCACACCCTCTCAGCCCTAGGAAGGAGGCAATGGCAAACCACTTCTGAAAAACCTTGCCAAGAAAACTGCAGGGACTAGTCCAGGCAGTCGCTAGGAGTCAAAAACTGACCTGAAGGTACCAAAACAAGAGAACAAACTATAATTACTATGTTCATACAATTTAGTAAGCCACAACATGGCTTAGCATATTACAGAATACTGCTCCTGAGTTTGTACATCCCACTAACCCAAAATGTGGCTTGCTTATTGATAGTTTAGTCTGTTTTAGGAACCTAGCCTTTATCTGTTCATGCCAAGCCACAATTGATTTGCTTGATTTTGGCTTAGTATGTTCTATGAACCCAGGCATTGTGGCTTGTAAGTCATGGCTTAATATGCTGTTAGCCCAATCAGTTGCAGCTTATTCAGCAAACCAGTCTCACAATGAAAAAAGCAATTACATTTCTGCCTCCCATGCTTTCTCTTAAGGTTGCCTCATTGGTAGATCAGGTGCTACAGTAATTGGATGATGATGAAGCAGTGGGTTTTAGTTGGGACAACTTGGCAGCAATGAAATTACAATGCTTGTAAAGCTAATTATAATAGTAGTAATAAGTGCCTTAGAAACATCATTCTAGGAACATCTTCTAAGAGAAGCAGAGTGAAAATGCCAAGTGCTCAGATATCTCAGAATTTGTGACCATTTTGTAGTCAGAAGCTAATCAGAGCTGCTCAGCCAGCGTCAGTTCAATAGGTAAAGCTTTCCCAAGAAAAGATGTAGTGAAGGAGAAGGCTCCACCGGTGAATCCTACATTTTGTTGTTGTTGTTGTTAAAGGCTTATGTAGCTTAGCCTATAGGCTGGAGGTGGGTCCCAGGAGGCGGGTCTTCTCTGCCGTGGTGCCCGCCTTGTGGAACATTCTCCCCACCGAGGTTAGGTTGGCTCCATCCCTCTTGATGTTCTGGAAGTCCCTCAAGACCTGGTTATGTCACCAGGCCTGGGGATCACTCTCTCTATGCCTGGGCTTTGTATATTTTAACTCCAATTTTAATAATATTTAATTTTTAACACTGATTTTTTCTTTATTTATATGATTGTTTTTATATATGCATTGTTTTATTTGTTTATTGTACTCTGCCCAGAGTCGCCTTTGGTGAGATGGGCAGCCACATAAATTTGATAAATAAATAATACATAAATAAACCTTCTTCCCCAGAAACCCTCTGGGTTTTTGCACCCTAGCCCTATTGAATGTCTTGGTGTAGCTGGTTGGTAGCTACTGCAACCACTACCTATCTTCCATAGGATGCATCACCTGATATCTTCCCCTAACTCTGGTGTGTGAGAGAGATAGGGCTCCCACAACTTATACTTAAAAAGATAAACATGGAAAAATGAAATACTTTCTATAATATAAACTCTTGGATGTGTAGCTTAGAGTCAGGTAGCTAGAAATTCAGGCCCTCCTTGAGAGAGAGAATAATCTCAGCAGAAATAAATAAAATCAAACTTTATTTAGAATGAAAAAAAGATAAAATATGGAAACTGTTCATTGCCCAGAGTTCCATTGGTTAGGTGGGCTGTTACATAGATTTGTTTAGCAATATAAATAGATAAACAAACAAAACCTTTTTAAACTTTGCATATTAAAATCCAAATAGTCAGTGCTGGTTACAATTACAACAAATGACAGAATTTTTCCATTTAGGGACAGCATTAAAGGTAAAGGTAAAGGTTCCCACCGCACAGTTGTGCAGTCGTGTCCGACTCTAGGGGCCAGTGCTCATCTCCGTTTCTTAGCCGCAGAGCCAGCGCTGTCCGAAATTAAAGGTAAAGGTTCCCCCCGCACATTTGTGCAGTCGTGTCCGACTCTAGGGGCCGGTGCTCATCTCCATTTGTTAGCCAAAGAGCCAGCGTTGTCCGAAGACGCTTCCACGGTCATGTGGCCGGCATGACGCATGCGGAACGCTGTTACCTACCCACCGAAGTGGTACCTATTAATCTACTTGCATTTGCATGCTTTCAAATTGCTAGGTTGGCAAGAGCTGGGGCGAGTGCGGGAGCTCACTCCGTCACACGGGGCTAGGGTCTCGAACCCTGAAATTACAAAATTACAAAAGCTAGAAACAGTGCTTCCAGTAGACCACAAGATGGTGCTGGTCTGTTATTCTGATCTCAGACATAGCCTGAGATGGAAGTAAAAATAGAAAAGCCTAAGAATTCCTCTAGATTGTTCAGAGAAATAGAGATAATTGAATAGGAAACAAAAATTAAACTTAATGTAGGTCTTATCTAATATACAACCCTTAAAACAAACACTATCTCTGTTCAAATTGTTTCCTGGAAATTCCATTTTAATCAGAGGCTGGAGATAATCGGTTCAGCTTTCTCCTTCTCAGCACATACCTTCTTGCTACATTCCCCTGGAGTTCTGTCTTTTTTCTTTTTTAAGGATCAGAAATCTTGTAAATCCAGCAAAAAATGTAGAAATCAGTTATCTCTCTTTGTACCTACATGATACAACTCAACTCTCCCTGGTGAATGTTGATTGAAATTTAGATGCCAGCTGGTTGTTGGCTGACTGTCAGTGAATATGGGGTGGGATTTGCAGCTTGCTATTCATTGCAAGTTAAAACTCCTTGTCCTTAAAAAAAAAGGTGGCAAGCTCATAAATCAAATAAGCCACATTATAGGGGTTTTACATCTGGGCTGCCAAAATCCAGATGACCCCTAGGAGGATGCCAAGAAATATAGAAAACTCTGTATTTGTAGGATGTATCATTTACATTCTGATAATTTACTACTAAGTGCTTTGAATCAGACAGTTTATAAAAAGAACTTTTTTCAAGGTTTCTGTAAATATATGGACTTGCTCAGATGGCTCCATTGTTGAAGGGGCCATTTTTATCTTCCCTCCGCCTATGGTTTATATCTTTGGTTTTTCATGGTATTTGTTAATGTGGTTTTTATATTTTTATCTGTTGTTTTTATATTTGTTGTTTCACCTGTTTGTTGTATGCCTCTCAGAGTCACTTTTGGTGAGATGGGTGGCTATATAAATTAGATAGATAGATAGATAGATAGATAGATAGATAGATAGATAGATAGATAGATAGATAGTTTACTTAATGTATGCTATGGTCAGGGAATGATTATTATTATGTTCTTGCAAATTAATTCCTTCCTAGCAAATTCTTATTTTTTTCACATTTAAATACTGTGGTTTAATTCATTTTCACTCTTTACCAGGTGGAGTAATAAAACAATCCAGGCCTTTTGATGGCATTCCCAATTTCTTTCCAGCATTAATTTTGTCTGTAATTGTCACATATGATGTATTTAAGTATTGTGAAGGGTGATCTTTTATTTTCTTGAATCGCTCCATAGTATGATAGTAGAAACACTTTTCTCCAGCAAAGGAGATCGTTACCTTGTCGTGGTGCTGGAGCTTGAGCACCTCAATGAAACCATGAGCTAAACCGTGAAGGGACACCCAAGACGGGAAGGTCGTGGCAGAGAGGTCAGACTAAATACGATCCCTGGGGAAGGTAATGGCAACCCACCCCAGTATTCTTGCCATGAAAACTAAATGGATCAGTACAACCAAAGATATGTCGGTATACCATCGGAAGATGGGACTCCCAGGTCGGAAGATGGTCAAAATGCTACTGGGGAGGAACAGAGGATACGTTCAACTAGCCCCAGATGTGATGACGCAGCTAGCTCAAAGCCGAAAGGACAGCTAGCGGCCGACGGTGCTGGTGGTGAACGACGAATCCGATGTTCTAAAGATCAACACACCATAGGAACCTGGAATGTAAGATCTATGAGCCAGGGCAAATTGGATGTGGTTATTGGTGAGATGTCAAGATTAAATATAGACATTTTAGGTGTCAGTGAACTGAAATGGACTGGGATGGGCCACTTCACATCAGATGACCACCAGATCTACTACTGTGGACAAGAGGACCACAGAAGAAATGGAGTAGCCTTCATAATTAATAATAAAGTGGCTAAAGCAGTGCTTGGATACAATCCAAAAAACGATAGAATGATCTCAATTCGAATTCAGGGTAAGCCATTTAACATCACAGTGATCCAAATATACGCCCCAACCACAGATGCTGAAGAAGCAGAAGTAGATCAGTTCTATGAGGATCTGCAGCACCTACTGGATAATACACCAAAAAGAGATGTTATTTTCATTACAGGAGACTGGAATGCTAAGATGGGTAGTCAGACGACACCTGGAATTACAGGCAAGCATGGTCTGGGAGAACAAAATGAAGCAGGACATAGGCTGATAGAATTTTGCCAAGACAACTCACTGTGCATAACAAACACTCTCTTCCAACAACCTAAAAGACGACTTTATACATGGACTTCACCAGATGGTCGACACCGAAATCAGATTGACTACATCCTTTGCAGCCAAAGGTGGCGGACATCTATACAGTCGGTAAAAACAAGACCTGGAGCTGACTGTAGTTCAGATCACGAACTTCTTATTGCAAAATTTAGAATCAGACTAAAGAGAATAGGGAAGACCCACAGATCAGTTAGATATGAGCTCACTAATATTCCTAAGGAATATGCAGTGGAGGTGAAGAATAGATTTAAGGGACTAGATTTAGTAGATAGGGTCCCAGAAGAACTATGGACAGAAGTTCGCAACATTGTTCAGGAGGCGGCAACAAAAAACGTCCCAAAGAAAAAGAAAACCAAGAAGGCAAGATGGCTGTCTGCTGAAACACTGGAAGTAGCCCAAGAAAGAAGGAAAGCAAAAGGCAACAGTGATAGGGGGAGATATGCCCAATTAAATGCAAAATTCCAGAGGTTAGCCAGAAGAGATAAGGAATTATTTTTAAACAAGCAATGTGCGGAAGTGGAAGAAGACAATAGAATAGGAAGGACAAGAGACCTTTTCCAGAAAATTAGAAACATCGGAGGTAAATTCCAGGCAAAAATGGGTATGATCAAAAACAAAGATGGTAAGGACCTAACAGAAGCAGAAGAGATCAAGAAAAGGTGGCAAGAATATACGGAAGATCTGTATAGGAAGGATAATAATATTGGAGATAGCTTTGACGGTGTGGTCAGTGAGTTAGAGCCAGACATCCTGAAGAGTGAGGTTGAATGGGCCTTAAGAAGCATTGCTAATAACAAGGCAGCAGGAGACGACGGTATCCCAGCTGAACTGTTTAAAATCTTGCAAGATGATGCTGTCAAGGTGATGCATGCCATATGCCAGCAAATTTGGAAAACACAAGAATGGCCATCAGATTGGAAAAAATCAACTTATATCCCCATACCAAAAAAGGGAAGCACTAAAGAATGTTCAAACTATTGAACAGTGGCACTTATTTCACATGCCAGTAAGGTAATGCTCAAGATCTTGCAAGGTAGACTCCAGCAATTCATGGAGCAAGAATTGCCAGATGTACAAGCTGGGTTTAGAAAAGGCAGAGGAACTAGAGACCAAATTGCCAATATCCGCTGGATAATGGAGAAAGCCAGGGAATTTCAGAAAAATATCTATTTCTGTTTTATTGACTATTCTAAAGCCTTTGACTGTGTGGATCATAATAAATTGTGGCAAGTTCTTGGTGGTATGGGGATACCAAGTCATCTTGTCTTCCTCCTGAGGAATCTGTATAACGACCAAGTAGCAACGGTAAGAACAGAGCACGGAACAACAGACTGGTTTAAGATTGGGAAAGGAGTACGGCAGGGCTGTATACTCTCACCCTACCTATTCAACCTGTACGCAGAACACATCATGCGACATGCTGGGCTTGAGGAATCCAAGGCTGGAGTTAAAATCGCTGGAAGAAACATTAACAATCTCAGATATGCAGGTGATACCACTTTGATGGCTGAAAGCGAGGAGGAGTTGAGGAGCCTTATGACGAAGGTGAAAGAAGAAAGTGCAAAAGCTGGGTTGCAGTTAAACCTCAAAAAAACCAAGATTATGGCAACGAGCTTGGATTGATGACTGGCAAATAGAGGGAGAAAAAGTGGAGGCAGTGACAGACTTTGTATTTCTAGGCGCAAAGATTACTGCAGATGCTGACTGCAGCCAGGAAATCAGAAGACGTCTACTTCTTGGGAGGAGAGCAATGGCAAATCTTGATAAAATAGTTAAGAGCAGAGACATCACACTGACAACAAAGGTCCGCATAGTTAAAGCAATGGTATTTCCTGTAGTAACCTATGGCTGCGAGAGCTGGACCATAAGGAAGGCTGAGCGAAGGAAGATAGATGCTTTTGAACTGTGGTGTTGGAGGAAAATTCTGAGAGTGCCTTGGACTGCAAGAAGATCAAACCAGTCCATACTCCAGGAAATCAAGCCAGACTGCTCACTTGAGGGAATGATATTAAAGGCAAAACTGAAGTACTTTGGCCACATAATGAGAAGACAGGATACCCTGGAGAAGAAGCTGATGCTAGGAAAAGTGGAAAGCAAAAGGAAGAGGGGCCGACCAAGGGCAAGATGGATGGATGGTATTCTGGAGGTGACGGACTCAACCATTGGGGAGCTGGGGATGGTGACGGCCGACAGAAAGCTCTGGCGTGGACTGGTCCATGAAGTCACGAAGAGTCAGAAACGACTGAACGAATAAACAACAACAAAAAAGAAACACTTTTACTGTTTTCTTGAAAATAAACTAGCTTTCTTCTAATCCTTATTTGCAGGAACTGTGAAGTTTTACACTCTATCTCATTATTAATAGTTACTATTATTGTTTACATTTACTTACTGCTATTTTGTGCTTGGGACACTACAGTTTGGTACTGTTAGAGCAGTGTTTTTCCAAACTTGGCAGCTTTAAGATGTGTGGACTTTGACTCCCAGAATTCCCCAGCCAGCATGCTGGCTAGGGAATTCTGGGAATTGAAGTACAGACATCTTAAAGTTGCTGAGGTTGAGAAACACTGTTTGAGTAATATCAAGATCCTGACATATTTAAAAATTTTAAAATAAGATCATGAACTTACATATTCCAACTGCCTCTGTTTATTGTGGAATTTCCTATCTTCTTAGAGTTGTTCTTGATAAAAGGAGATGCCCATTCCAACTCCTTTTATTGGCCAGGGCTAGCCTTTCTGTGAGGTGAACTGAGGCAGCTGCCTTGGTTGTGCTAAGACCCCAGAGTGTGGAAAATTGTGTTTCCTGATGGTCTCTATGCATTTTCTCTGCTCTAAATGCAGAAATGGTGAAGTGCTATCTGGAGGAAGGAGGAAACAAGAGAGAATAGTCAGACAGAAGAAGAGGTGAGAGGAATAATAGGAAGCAATAGGATTGCTGGGATAAACAGGAGGGGGTGCCTTTTAGGTACCTCTATGCCAGAGCTTTCCAAACTTTTCATGTTGGTGACACACTTTTTAGACATGCATCATTTCGCAACACACTCTTACAGCAGGGCATCATTTCGCGACACACTCTTACAGCAGGGCACAAGGCAGGCACTAGGACCTGCGCGGAATCACAGCAGGTTTGGAGGCAGCAAGGCACAAGGCAGGCACTAGGACCTGCGCGGAATCCTGGCAGGGCTCAGAGGCAGCAGCAGCCGCGAAACACCCAGACACTGCAGCCGACACACTCACGTGTCCCGACACACAGTTTGGAAAGCTCTGCTCTATGCTGTTCTTAGGAGCCTGGGCTGATTAAGTTCTCAAGAAGCTTCCCATTTACTGTTGCTTTCCTGAACCTACTTGAGAAGAGTAGGTAGTCAACTGCTCCTTGACAGAGAAGGAGATACTAGACAGAGCTGGTTAGGGCCTTAAGATGCTGCAATCTTTACTCAATCAGGCTTGAAACCAGCTTGCTAATTTGTCCCCCTCTACTGAACATGGAGAGCCACTATAGCAAATTATAGTGAATGTTCTACAGAACCACAATCATGAGTGAAAGAGGAAAGCTCTTCTGGGATAACATTCAGAAAAAGAAAGGAAGCTTTCTGCCAAAGCAGGAAAGAGCTCTCCTGAAATATATGGACATAAATGTTCACAGTGGCCCTCTTGACCCAGGGAGGATGTGAGTAGTGAGCAGATGCTTGATCTTCCAGTGAATCAGCAGGCAGGTTTGCTGATAGCTCTGCAGGATCCACATCTCTGTTTCAAATGGCAGTAATCCTTCACGGGCACTTTCCTGAAGAAAACTTTAGATAAGAGGAGAGTTTGGGCCTGGCCTGGCCTGGCCTGGCCTGGGTTTTAAAAAACTCCTTTTAAATTATTTAAAATGTACTAAATGTTACACTCAAAACTGAAATTGTAAAATATTTTAATATAATGATTTTTAATTTGCTATGCTCTAACTTTAAATGGCTATCATAAAATGTTCAGGTGATTCTTGGTATCAGATGCACTGTATACATTTATTTATTTTACATTATTGTTTATAGCATATAAATGGATTAAATAAAATCAAATAAGTACTCTTCCTGTGATTCTGTTAATTGCAGAACGGATGAACCGGTGTCAGAAGATGACAAAAGGAGGTGTGTTGACAATGAATTGGACTGAAGTTGCATTGATGAAAAGTAGGCTGCTATGTCATGAGAAAGAAATGATGAAAATTATTTATAACGTGGTTTATCATTCCCAATCCAACAGTTTCATATTCGTTTGCCCAACAGGAACTTGTCAGATTTTAGCTCAGAAAACCCATCACTTTATTGTCTTGTAATCTATCTCTGGGAAACAGTTACAGTATTATAACTTCATAATGATATTAAGGTTATCATAGATTAAGGAATGCTGCATGCATGACCTCTGTGTGCCCAGATTACCTAAATCAGTAGCTTTGCAGATAGTGGCATCGAAATATGGTTAAATGCTTGTTTCAGATATTTAGGCTGATTCAAACAATAAGGTACCAGATCTGGAGTGCAAAAATCCAAATGACCATACCAGGCTGCTGTATTTTTGCAGGCCAGATCTAGTAGCCCTGTCATAGAAGCATTCTCATTTTCATCAAAGAAACACCAGGTTTAAGATGTATGTCATCCTTCAAGATACATTTAAACCACAGATCCCCAAATTCTCAGCCTGTATGGCCCAGCTAGGTACCCATGTCATCTTAGAAGGAATAGAACAGACAGCATGCACTGATGTAAATTGGGAAAAAAATATTGAAATGTATGCAAGGTGCTCAATTAAATTTATTGAGACAGAAACTATTATATATTCTTGGGCTGATATATTGCAGCATAGGGATTATAACCACAACCTCTTTTAGAAATCTGGTTTTTATGAAGTATTTCAATTTTTCTTCTAAACCAATAAACAAGATATTCTACTAGTCTACTTGCTCTTCTGGATGATTTGGAAGGCAGATCTTTCAGCAGGATGGTGCAAGGGCTGACATAGTGAGCTAGGATGCCGGACGTCCCCAGGCTGAACCTCTTTTGTACTGTTACCATGGCAGGAAAGTGCTAGGAGGGATAATAATACTAACTTAAGAGCGGTGAAGTGGAGAATTGCCAGAAGTACAAGCTGGGTTTAGAAAAGGCAGAGGAACTAGAGACCAAATTGCCAATATCCGCTGGATAATGGAGAAAGCCAGGGAGTTTCAGAAAAACATCTATTTCTGTTTTATTGACTATTCTAAAGCCTTTGACTGTGTGGATCAGAACAAATTGTGGCAAGTTCTTGGTGGTATGGGGATACCAAGTCATCTTGTCTGCCTCCTGAGGAATCTCTATAACGACCAAGTAGCAACGGTAAGAACAGAGCACGGAACAACGGACTGGTTTAAGATTGGGAAAGGAGTACAGCAGGGCTGTATACTCTCACCTTAACTATTCAACCTGTATGCAGAACACATCATGTGACATGCTGGACTTGATGAATCCAAGGCTGGAGTTAAAATCGCTGGAAGAAACATTAACAGTCTCAGATATGCAGATGATACCACTTTGATGGCTGAAAGCGAGGAGGAGCTGAGGAGCCTTATGACAAAGGTGAAAGAAGAAAGTGCAAAAGCTGGGTTGCAGTTAAACCTCAAAAAAACCAAGATTATGGCAACGAGCTTGGATTGATGACTGGCAAATAGAGGGAGAAAAAGTGGAGGCAGTGACAGACTTTGTATTTCTAGGCGCAAAGATTACTGCAGATGCTGACTGCAGCCAGGAAATCAGAAGACGTCTACTTCTTGGGAGGAGAGCAATGACAAATCTTGATAAAATAGTTAAGAGCAGAGACATCACACTGACAACAAAGATCCACATTGTTAAAGCAATGGTATTCCCTGTAGTAACCTATGGCTGTGAGAGCTGGACCATAAGGAAGGCTGAGCGAAGGAAGATAGATGCTTTTGAACTGTGGTGTTGGAGGAAAATTCTGAGAGTGCCTTGGACTGCAATAAGATCAAACCAGTCCATCCTCCAGGAAATAAAGCCAGACTGCTCACTTGAGGGAATGATATTAAAGGCAAAACTGAAGTACTTTGGCCACATAATGAGAAGACAGGATACCCTGGAGAAGATGCTGATGCTGGGGAAAGTGGAAGGCAAAAGGAAGAGGGGCCGACCAAGGGCAAGATGGATGGATGATATTCTGGAGGTGACAGACTCGACCGTGGGGAGCTGGGGGTGGCAATGGCCAACAGGAAGCTCTGGCGTGGGCTGGTCCATGAAGTCACGAAGGGTTGGAAGCGACTGAACGAATAAACAACAAGCGGCGGTGGAGAGCCACCAGATTGGACATTGGCTAGTAAGGTTCTCCAGGTGTTCCAGGGACCCCCTTTTTACCCAGCTATAAACTTTGAACACAGCTTCTGCTGGCCATTGAAAGACTTTTTTTTCCTAAAAGTAAATTGTTGCATGGGAGTCCTTTGGGAGGGGGCACAATTCCCCTCCGCTTTGCTCCTATGCAACCTACTTCAAGTATGGTCTAATTTTAACCTGGGGGTCTTTGTGTGTTTCTTTGTAATAAATTCATATGAGAAGGTATGTATGTATGAACTGTTATATGAATACATACTGTACATATGGATTGTTACCCATTGATATATGTGTCTCTGTGTGGCTGAGAGTGAGTGCGTGAGTCACCCCACCCACTTCAGCCTTTTCACTTTTTGTAGGTGCCTCTAATATGGAGTCTCCCAAAATTAGCAACACAGCAACAGGGTTGCTGTAGGGCAGAGCTTTCCAAACTGTGTGTCGTGACACAAAAGTGTGTCGCCACACACAGTCTGGTGTGTCGCCACACAACCCGGAAGCGCTGATCATCATCAGCGCTTCCGGGTTTTCCCGCGGCGACACACCAACGGCGGCGTGCAAAAACCTAAAGCGGCAGCAGCGCTTCCGGGTTTTTGCGCGCTGCCGCAATGGCGGCACTTCCGGGTTTTCCCGCGGTGACACACCAACGGCGGTTGGTGTGTCGCCGCGGGAAAACTTTGGAAAGCCCTGCTGTAGGGATTGTATTTAGCTAATGTATGTGAAGTGCTTTGACTAACTGGAAGCCTTAATCAGACACAGTCCTGCAGCCTCTTGCTTAAATATCCCCCACAAGCTCTACGTATATCCCCAAGTGCCCCTCCAAAGGTTGCTACTGGATTGTAATTTCTAATGTAACAGAATGGGTACTACTTAAGTATATGATGAGTAATGAGCAGAATAATTTTATCCTGCCCAACTTTCACTTTTGAGATAGCAGTTCCCAGGAAGGTACCAAACAGTGTAACCAATGGCCCAAAAAAGATTAAACACCTTGCCCTGCATAGGATATATTTTTACTATGGAATCAAGTCATGACTTTCATGTCTTTTCTTTTTCATTAAGGGACTATGGAGGTGTTTATGTTGGCCTACCTGCTGCAGCAGCTAAGATTTCCAGCCAGACGAAAACAGCACCTAAAGGTATTTTTTTAACCACTGTTTTTTCAATACTTCCAGTTTCTAACGATTATCATTGTGCACAGGAGAGTCACTTTATCATTTGAAACTTTTAAAAGTTTTCAAGCTAAGTGGTGGTCCTAGGTCATTCCGTGAAGTTTGGGCAGAGCAAGATGCAAACAGTCAAGTTAATCTTCATTGTGTTCACTATGCTAAGTGAGGGAGTCACCTTTAGAGTCAGTTGCCAATGCTGTCAGGTTGTTGGTCCTTGATTTTAAGCTTTTCTTGGCAAAACAGGCCATACATTGAGAGAGCTGAGCCATGTGACCTGATAGCAAGAACCAACTTGACCTCATCAGAATATAGATAGTTCTGAAGATCTTTTTCTGCCTAGAACATGAGACCGATCTTCAGTCTGACATCAGCAGCACATACAGAACCTGTGTCCCAGTAGAATTTGATATTTCCTACCCTTTACGGCTGTCAGTACACTTTGAAATCTGAAGGCAGTGAAATTCTGCTGCAATTTGTATGAAGTTACCTTTACCAGGTGTCAGGTTCTTACTGCATTGATTTTCAGTTTACCAAATCATGGAGTGATTTAGAGACTTTGATGATTCATCTGCCAACCCTAAATTCATATGAAAAAATCCAGTCTAGTAGCATCCCTAGGTGATTCAGCTCAAGTGTATCTATGGAAGGGAAAGACATGACTTGAAATGTTTTAAGGCTTTAAAATATTAGCCAAGAAACTTGGAACTTTTAATACTGTATAAGCCACTCAGACTTTTTACCAAACTTTTTAAAGGCTCTGTGCCATTTAGAAATTAATGCAATGAACTCTTCTACAAATAATTTCAGGGCCATGCTTCCAAGGATTCCTGATATTAACTTCCCATTTCCCAGGCAGGAACAGTAGATAAAAACAGTAAAAACAAAGATAAAAATTATGTGTAATTTATTTATTTTTATTTATTTATTGTTCAATTTCTATTACTCTACCATCTCCCCCGAAGGGGACTCTGGGCGGTAATGCCTAGCTTCTCCACCATGTTAATTTGGAGAATCACCATTAACAAATGGGTGCATGTAACACACTTGTACTCATGTGTGTGTATATATGTATCTTTCTGTCTCTCTCATATCCACACTCCAAAGTAATGGGCAGAATCAAGATAGTGGAGAGAGAAAAGGAGAGGGAGAGAAAGAAATAATTACTCCTAATTAATATGGAATGCTTGAAAAAAAATGGTACCTCAATTAACCTAAATTGAGCTATTATCTGTATATCCCAACCAGAAATCATACATATAATGCACAAACCACTCACACAGAAACACACAAATATAAATAAGCAGGATAGAGATGGGAAGAGAAGAGAATGAAAGGAAGGAAATTGGATGGAGAAAGAAAAGAGAACTGGATATGGATGAAACAATTCCTGTTTAGCTGTTACAAAAAAGGGTTAAATTCATCATGCAAAGCAGCATTTTCAAGCTAATCTCCAAAGGCCTCCACCCATTTCAGTAATGAAGAAATGCAGGCATATGCCCTTCCTGTCTAATCCTTTGATTTTTTTTTATTGTTCAAATTTATATGACTTTTATATGATTTTTATATGAAATTTATATGATTTTTGCTCCTCCACCTGGATTCGTACGATATACTTTTTATATACCAACATCTAACAATAACTCAGATGTAAGTATGATGAACTGTTTCCCTGTTCTCAGGTTTGCTGGATCCAATTCTTGTAGTTTAGGAATTCTTACAGTGTGGGAGAGAGCTGATATTTTCTGACAGGGTCAAAGCAAATGTGTTGGATTGACAGATCTCCCCCATTTCACAACGACAAGATTTACTACTTAGAAAAGAAGATGTTTTCAAGTTTGAAGAAATGAACTATCTAGTGCCAACAATGTTAATGTTCAAACTACAGTGTGGTTAGATAATTTTAGGACTTAATTGTCATTTAAAGGGAAGAGGTTTTTTAAACTGTAAAATGTATTAGGTTATGTCAAAATGTGGTAAATCAGCCCTGCTGAATTTGAGAGCTTCCTGAGTGTAGCCCTAAATAACTGGCTTAAGGTCCTGCCCACATGGCATCCCTGCCACAATAACTTTTCTACCAGTCCAATTTATTTCCAAAATAGGAACCTGACCAGAGAGAGAATGATCTGAAGAACAGACTGTTGGGAGACAAGTCCTAGGCGAGAGTCTGCCCATCGTTTTATGAGTTTGGAGCAGATGTAGGTATGCTGCTAATATATGTAAACATCCTTTGCTTGTGCATACAACTCCTCCGTATCTCCTTTCATGGCACAGAAGCTTCTACTTAATTGTAGTTTTCTGTTAGCATCCAAATCTGGAAACTGTCATTACCAACTTTCAAGCAAGCCGCTATCTTAATTCATTACCTCAGGTTGCAGGGAAATTGCATGTTGGAATTCTCTCTATTTACATATTCAAAGCAAGCCTTTTAGAGAGCATTGCTCCACTTCTTCCTGATAAATTGCTTTCTTATGCACAGAAGGTTGGGGCTGGGAAACATTCAGAATGTTATTCCCTCTAAAGTGACCAGCCCAGGAAGCATTACTTATTAAGTCTTCTAAATTGCATCAACTGGATTCTTGTTTCATAGAATTCAGGGGAGAGAACATCTATCTCCATAAACCCATCCTTTAATCTATACATCACAACAGAATTACAGCATCTATGTAGTACAGTGACTAGCGAATAGTACAATGACTAGAATGTACTACAGTACTCATCAGAATACTGAAAAAGGCAGAAGTTCAGATGCTTTGTTTTAATAGTTTGTGACGTTTAGGGTTCCAAAAGTTTGAATGATAGCAGACTTCCTGTTTGGTGCTTTAAGAAGCATTTTAGTGGCTTCCTATCTTGGCGCTGATCAAGTGAGCTTCAACAGGGTCACAGGGATTTCATTTATACTGTAGATTGAATAGTTATTGGGATCCCATTTAGCATAAAGCAAATGACATCCATGAACATCTTCACATGACTGTACGTTTGAAGTGGGAATTGTGATCTAGTTACATGTAATATAATCCATGCTGAGAATGAAACATTTCCTTTCAGCTCATTTCCCACTCTTAAGTGTTATAATGTCTTGAACCATTGATACAATGGCTGCTGTCCAGTTGGAGTTGTACAGGAATTTGGGCCTTCTAGCATTGGAAATCTTGCAGTATTGAGCACAGTGGAGTCAATCTTAAAATCCCTCCAGTTGATTTTTTGCCTTTTCTTTCCCTTTCTTTTCATTCAGAAGACTATGATTTAAGCAGCTGGAAGCATGCTACTGTATAATCCAATAAGAACCTGATTATTGCAATATTGGTATACATTCTCCTTGCATCCTTGCATCCTGTGGCTTATTTCAGAGAAATTAGTACTTCATTTCTACCTGATTAATTTTACATCTGGGTGACAGTGAACTATTATTCGCCAGCTTTTTCCCTAATAGAGATTCTTGCTAGCTGAAAAAGTAATACAAGAAGTAAGAACTGTGATGCTCTTTCCAATATGCAGCTTCATGACATTAATACAATGAGAATTTGCTTAATCACTTTGTCTCTGAGAATGATTCTCCTCCTTTCTTCTTCCCATAGAATTTATTTTCACATTCTGAAACTACTGCACTACTTACTATGCATATGCCATTTTTCCTCTCAATCAGTTATCTGCAAAGATCACTCATTGCTGAGTGATTTACACAGCCAGAAAGATCACACCACCCAAAAGCTTGAAAGCTTGAAAGAGTTGCAACTGTGGATCAAGCTGAGTGCTGAAATGGAACCGGATGCAGAATCAAGCTTTATGGAAAATTTTGATGCCCCTTAGTGCAGCATTAATTAGTAGGTATACGATAATTCTGCAGCAGAATGCATGCTGCTGATTGTTAACACTTTCAATAACAGTATATTTGTTTTGCTTCCTGTATTTTTAATAGCTTTTTTAACTAAAGAACCATTTCTATTGTTCACTCAAGTGTTCCTAAGCTGATGTTACAATACATTACTGATTTACTGAAGAGTAATAAGTTTATTTGATTTGTATATTCAAAGAGTTGCCTTTGGAATTTAGACAAGGGTCCCAAAAGATGTCAGATCCCTTTGATTACCAGCTGCCTTTCTATTTACTGTGAACCTCTTACTAACAGCTTACTAAATATTTTTAAATACTTAAAATGACTGTATCCAGAAATTGATTGTAATTTTTCAGTGGATTGTGCTTTCTCTTCCTCTTTCATTTATTCACTCATTCCTGTTAACAGTAAAAGAGGGAAATAGCTGTTTTCCCACCTAATGGTTGTGTTACATCTTCTATTTCTCATAAGATTTTAGAAAATATAATGGTAGGCATGACAGGTACTGCAGCGAGACAAATGTAACTTGTTCTGTTGTGCTTGCAAAGAAACTCCAGGCAAGTCCCATTGAAATAAATGTTAGTTTGGAGTTTGCCTGGCCCCCAGGGCATCTGCTTTTATTGTTGTGATATTTATTTTCCATTATCTGATATTTTAAACCTTCCATAAGCTGGCCAGAGCTACTTGGTGAGTGGGTGGCTATAGAAATTCAATGAATAAAAATAATGAATAAATAAAATGGCATATATTTAGCCATAATTTTTAATTTATTTATTTATCAAATTTTGTCACCGCCCATCTCCCCCAAAAGAGGGATTCTGGGTGGTTTACAATAAAGCTAAAAAATATTAAAATACAATAAAAACAAGATATATTACATAGAGTATAAATAAAAATATAAAGTATAAAAGTATAAACTAATACCGGGTAGGGTCTACCCAAACTTCCTGTTAGGCACACACCACTTAAATTTGGAGATGTTTTGACTGGTGTCAGCATTTTGTAGTTCAGTGTTGTAACTCATAAAAGTATATTGTGTAAATAAGAGTTGATTTGCCAAATGTATTGTTTATACACATTCTGTTAAATGACCAATTATGTTTTCAAGTGATACTTGTTTCATACTCTTTCATTATGGTAGGACATGTGACTAGATAGAAGCAGCACTCATGGTGCTCAAGCATCATAATGGTAGGTGTGGCAGAAACAGACCTGCATAAGAGGAAGAAGATGACACTTCCTATTTTTTAAATCTTGTCTAAAGTTGCCTGTTGCTACTTGCCATGTTAGTGATAACATAAAGTAAAGGTAAAGATTCCCCCCACACATTTGTGCAGTCGTGTCCGACTCTAGGGGCCGGTGCTCATCTCCGTTTGGTAGCCGAAGAGCCAGCGTTGTCCGAAGACGCTTCCGCGGTCATGTGGCTGGCATTATGCGCGCAGAACGCTGTTACCTACCCACCGAAGTGGTACCTGTTAATCTACTTGCATTTGCATGCGTTTATATTGTTAGGTTGGCAAGAGCTGGGGCGAGTGCGGGAGCTCGCTCCGTCACGTGGGGCTAGGGATTCGAACCTCCGAACTTGCGATCTTCCGATCGACAAGCCTGGCGTCTTACCCGCTGAGCCACCACGCCCCAGTTAGTGATAACATACCTAAAGAATGAAGAATGGCTATGGAAAGGACACCTTTTATTGGGAGTAGTACAAGGACAAAGGTTTAATTTCAGGTGCTCTGCTTTTATAATTATTAAAAAGAAAAATCAAGATGAGTACAGGTAGTTGTCATTTACTGATAGTAATTGGGACCGGGAACTCTCTCGCTAAGCGACACGGTCGTAAGGCACAACATCATGTGACCACACCAACTTATGATGGCAGTTCTGGCAGTTGCTGTTGTTAGGCAAATCCTGTGCAGTTGCAGCTTCCTGCAGTCACGTGATCATCATTTGCGACCTCCTGCCAGCTTCCCCATTGACTTTGCTTGTCCAAAGCTGGCAGTGAAGGTCGCAAATTTATTTATTTATTTTATTTATTATTTGGATTTATCACCGTCCATCTCTACCATGGTAGAGATCGCAAATGGCGATCACGTGACCGCAGGACGCTGCAATGTCGTAATTGCGAGCTGGTTGCCAAGCGCCCAAATCATGATCACGTGACTACAGGGATGCTGCGATGGCTGTAACTACAAGGACCTATCATAAGTCCCCCTCATTCAGCGCTGTCATAACTTTGAACAGTTGCTGAATGAGGACTACATGTAATGTTGACTAATGAATATGATAGGTTGCAACATATTCCTGGACATCCTAGCTTATAAACAGCAGCATTTGCTGGGTAGGGCAAATTACAAAAGCAGCATCATTTTGAAAGTGCATGGTGACATCACATGCATGTAAAGAAGGAGGAGAGATTGCATTGTGGCAGCACAATGCTGCTTTCATCATTCTAATGAAAGCACTGGATTCTGCAGATGCTTCTCCTTGTGAAATCTAACCATTTTATTTTATCTTGGAATAAAGGCATTTTCTCTTCTAACAAACTTCAAGAAGAGAGAGAGATGAACATACATTTCGAAGTGATTGAGTTGGAAATTCTAATGTATTTGATTTGGAAAACTCCCACATATTTGCCTAAGTTCTAGGTACAGTATCTCTGCAGCTGTTTTGCACACTTTTTTACGGTGGATTTTGATTCCATGTTGAGCATTTTTCATGCCTCACATTTTTTCATGGGATCTCTAAACAATGCGATCTCAAGCAGCTGCTTGGTTGTATAAGCAGCCAATCTAAAGTTTGGCCAGTAATATTTGGAAAACTGAAAAGAAAAAAATATGTATGTTGATACATTTCTGGGATGAAATAACCACTGCCTTAGGAAGAAAACTGCAGTGGACAGTCTGATGAAAGGAAGTCTTTAACCAGGAGCTTCACTAACAAAAGTAGATTTTCATGCAAACAAATGGTATGGGCTAGCTGTAAATCCTGCATTCTCCATTCGATTTTTCTGTCAAATAAAGAATCGTTCTTTTCTCCTCCCTGAGAGTATTCATTACTGGTTCCCCTACCCTGGGAGCAACTAAACTTTTGATGTTCTGCTTTTGAGAAACAGAATTAGAGAGGCAGTACGAAACATAAAATGATAGGTAATGATAGGTAGAAATGGATATAATCCATATATCATGAGTCAGCTTCAAAGTCTCCTGGTTTTTCATGAGGTTGATACCCAATAAGAAGAGGAAATGAGAGTTACAGAGTTTTGGAAATGTTCTCCAAGGATCAGACTAACAATCCAATCTAGGCTGATCGTTGGAGTTTATTTGTAGTCCTAGATTCTAGGCCAACATCTTGCTTCCCAAAGCAGCTAGTCAGATGCCTTCAGGAAGGCCCAGGTAGGCTATGAAGGCAATAGTCTAGAAACCATCAACCGATTGTGCTTTAGGTGAATATGTTCTTGTATCAATTCTGGAACTCTAGCTATTCAGCTTCCTAGTGATTTATTCCATATCTGGCTTGAAAGTATAATAGAACTGGTTCATAGACATTTATTTGTTTAGCCATGTTTTGTTGGAAAACTCATAGTTGGCTGGGTTTCACAACATGCTAAAGAATAAAGTATGACTGACAGATGATAATAGCTGAGTTCACACAACATCTGAAGCCAAATTCAGACAACTGTGGCCTAGTGAAATATGTGAACCCAGCCATAGTGGAAATGCTTCTTGGTGGCTATTCTGTGTGTACTTTATTGAGCACAAGCTCATCAGACAATCCTGATGAACACGTAAGAAATCCAGTAAGTGAGCCAAACAGGTTCCATAGCATTGTATTAGTACCCCAGAGAGAAAGCTCAATTCAGGAACTGGACAACTGGATACTGTACACAGACTAGTGCTGAACAGCAGTTCCAGGCTTCCTTTGTGCCCAGAAAGGATGTATTACATGGTGCAAAAACAAATGGGAAGGGTGGCATCCAGTTTTAATTTCTACCTGGCAGCCAGAGACCTAGACATTCAAATATATTTTGAATTATATATTTATGAATTTACAGTAGGATTAAAACCAAAAACATATAATTAATATTGTATATAAACAATGTATATATGTGTTAATTTATATAATAAACAAAATATAATTTTAAAAGTGAAGCCGGCTAAACGACTAGTTGGCTTGTAACCTGAGCTTTGAATCCAATAGATAAGAAACTTGTAGGAAAGAGTGGCTGTTTGGTGATGGATATTTATTTATTTATTTCATTTTTATCCCGCCTTTATTATTTTTTTATAAGTAACTCAAGGCAGCGAACATACCTAATACTCCTTCCTCCTCCTATTTTCCCCACAACAACCACCCTGTGAGGTGAGCTGGGCTGAGAGACAGGGACTGGCCCAAGGTCACCCAGCTGGCTTTCATGCCTAAGGCGGGTCTAGAACTCTCAGTCTCCTGGTTTGCCATTGGCTCCTTCCTAGGGCTGAGAGAGAGCAACTGGCCCAAGGTCACCCAGCCGGCTTTCATGCCTAAGGCGGGTCTAGAACTCTCAGTCTCCTGGTTTGCCATTGGCTCCTTCCTAGGGCTGAGAGAATGATTGGCCCAAGGTCACCCAGCCGGCTTTCAAGCCTAAGGCGGGACTAGAACTCACAGTCTCCTGGTTTCTAGCCCAGCACCTTCACCACTAGACCAAACTGGCTCTCATATTAGCAAGCTCATTGTTAATTGAAACCTAGTTGTGATATAATAAAAAAGTTATAAAAACACCTTTACTGCACACACACACACAGACACACACACTGGTTCATTTCAACAGGATTTCTATTGATTTTTTTAAATCATTCTTTAAATTTTTCCAGCAGAGGGCAGGATAGCTCCAGCAACAGCTATTGGATATAACTGGTTATGATCAGACAGGGATCATACTGGAAAAAAAATCTATTTTGAAGAGAGCATGTATACTTTCACATATTTTTTCCTCCTTATGTTGTTCTCCCCACCCCATACCAATATCTTAAAATAAGTAAGATGATATCTTTTTAAATTAATCTGTAATGAAGGTAAAACATGGGATAAGTACAAACAAACCATTACAGTAATCTTTTGAACATGTTTGGGAGTGCAAAGGTTGTTCTGCACTGAAAAACTATACCTGGAAAAGAAAGCTGCTTCCCAGTGCAAACAGTGTTGGAAAGAGACTATAAACATGCCTACTGGAATCTGAACAATTCTATTTTACCACCTCCTCCTTCCAGAATTTAGAATAGTTATTCAGGACCTAGGGACTGGAAGCTAGAAAAAATGATGAAGGGTCTGTATTGCCTGTATATGATCTTCTCTGGAAGTAATCCACAACTAATTCAGTGGAATTTAGTTTTTGGTCGACTTCTAGAGAGCTGACTATGTGGAGTGTTAATTGTTGATCAAAATTGACCAGAAAGCATGGGAAGGAACTGGATGGAAGCAACATTAAGAAGAAACCCATCAATCTGACTAATTTCAGAATTTGCATCCACAGGGACCAGATGTGCATATTATTCAATGCCATCATGTGTTTTGCTTGGTTTTGACTTTGCATGATGCATTAACCCAGCTCTGTGGCTGGTAAACCATGGTTTGCATCTTAGTCCATTGCGTCTACCTGCCATTGTTCAAAGCAAGGCTAGTGCCTATTCATGTTAGCTGAGAAGCCTTCAGTGGGATCATGTCGACCTCCAGTTCACCATTGGCAAATCCCATTCTCTCAGCCTCAATCTCCCCCTTGCATTTTGGGGCTAATGTTATTAGGTTAGCATCAGTGGGTCTGCTGAAGACCATCCCATGGTGAGAGGGCTGTTGTCTTGTTGTTCCTATTGTCACTCATTCCTTCTGTGGGGTCTTGTGGCCGAGATGGAGAGGGCAAGCAACGTAAGTCACTACAAGCTGGAAAGAGCCACAACTGCCACTCCTTGTTCTCAACTCTCTTTATCTTTCTGAGATATCTTTCTTTGTTCTTCAGCTCTCTGTCCTTTTTCTTTGGTTGACAGTGCCAAGTGGCAGAAGTACATGGAGAAAGAAAGGGGCCTGCTTGCCTGAGGACCTTAATTAATATTAGGCATTAATATTAGGCCACCCCACAAGATAGCTGAGTAATGCTGAAAATATATATAAAAAGCAATAAATCCAAAATGTTCTTCCAAAATTTCACTCAAAATGAGCTACATCTTTTTTTCAGCCTTTGCAATTAGGAATACTGTAAATTCGACTGAGCCCAGCACTGGTTGGAGGAAAGGAGGTGAATGCTCAACCTTACATGGGGAGTATAGTTGTAGTTCCTTGGTCTTTCATGGGTGACATAAAATGAGATGGCCCAGATTAAAAAGTCTCATGATAAGAAAGCTATACTGTGTTACTTAATGCATTTTCATTCCCCACTTCCTTCAAGGAGCTTTCACGCATTTTCACAAACCTCCTTAATGGATGCTGGGACAGTCATAAGTTATGCTAAATCATGGGGTCTTTAATTACAGTTGTTGATGAAGCCAGCTCACAAAGACTGGGATCAGATATTGCATGAAGCCAAACCCGTGGTACCACATTATGGTTTAGCACAATGCGTGAACCTAGTTACCCAGGATCACAGAGTAAGTTTTCTGCCTGAGGAGAGAATTGGGGCCAAGATCTCCTTAGTTCTATTCTAATATTCTAGCCCAGCCTTCCAAACCCTCGTGCTCTCCAGGTAGGGTGAGCTACAATTGTAGAATTGCTAGGGAGCTCTGGCACTGGCGGGGAGGGCTATGGATTCTAGCAATTTCAGTCCCAGTCTCCCTCCTGCCCCAACCACGGCTACGTAACACGAGCCAGGCTTTCGGAAGCTTGCAGTTTGCAGTCCAGTGTCCTACATTCGTACAATGGCCCTGCTGTGTGGGATGACTGGAATTACCGCCAAAAGAGGTAAACCAAGTTGACAAAGCATTCTGAAGGTCATCACAGTCCAGAATTTATCATAAAACTATGCACACTATGCATGTGTTTAAATTCCAAGCGATGTTTCGTAAAGTTGTCAGCTAGAAAGTCCCATATTTGCCCGAGAAGGAAGACCACCCTGAATTTCAATAACAGCTTGCAATAAAATCTTGGCTTTTAAACAATGCCTTGGCTGTTCTTTAGCTTTATGGATGTTATTTTTTTTAAGCTAAAATGAATACTTCCACTGTCTTTAAATCATAACGTGTGCACACTGTTTTATTTCTTTGCAATGCAGTTTTTGAAAATCTGAAATATGTTGAATGGGAGAGAGGCAAGGTCACAAAAGTGCACTTAAAATGAATTAAAGCTGAGAAAATTAATATATTATTATTCCACTTTGTGATTTCTGCTGTGAAATTATGCCTGGATTGCTAGTTTCTGTCTGTTGTACATTTCTGTGATTCTTCTAAATATAATTCAAGTGGAGTGAGGATGGATGGTGGGGCCTCATGAACGGGGCATGCAGTCACTAAGCACAATTGCATGTACTGCCTCCATCTCTCATTCTGTGCGAACCAGAAAAAACTTCATCCCTATTCTAGGGTAAATGAGATTGTCGTAATCATGTGTAAAGAAAGAAAAATTAGACAGGAACCCTCCCCAGCCAAGGCTTATATTGTTGCAGTTTCTTCTTGCGGGTTACTTTATCCTCAAGGGACCATGGTGGCTCAGTGGTTAAGACACGGGTTCAGAAGCCATTAAGGCTGAAAACTCGGTGAGCCGCGTGCCAGAGTAAGCTCCGGGCAATTAGTAAAATCAGTCCCAGCTTCTGTCAACCTAGCAGTTCAAAAGCATGCAAAAGCGAGTAGATAAATTAGGTACCACTTTGGTGGGAAAAATCACAGGGACATGAAAGGAGCTTCCTTGGGTGTCCCCCAGCAACGGTGATGTCACCGGCAAATCCTTTCACTACAGAAGCGAAAGCTTCTGACACGAAACAACAACAACTTTATCCTCAGCTTGACATGGACTTGGCTAGGAGAAATGATTGATTGATTGATTGATTGATTGATTATGTGCCTTCAAGTCATTGTTGACTCTTAGTGACCACATAGATTTTCTCCATGACGTGAGAGGCAAATTATTGACATAGGGATTACTTAGCATTCCCATCCTTTTGGGATGGAAGAAGACTCAATCAGATGGAGTCTCAGATAGTTGGAGCAAGATAGAGGCAACCTGCTGGCACTTTCATGGTGGGCTCCTTTTCTCAACATCACCTCGTTCCCCAATTATTATACAGAGAATAATTGCCTGATATGGTTATTATACATCTGTATATATATAATATATTTCCAAATAAAATATTTGCATTTCCAGATGGGTAGCCATGTTAGTCTGCTGTAGCAAAACCAGTAAAGAATCTTGTGGTAACTTTTTTTTTTTTTAATATTTAAATAATTTTATTAAACATATAAACAATTATACATATACTTACAATGTATACAACATATTTACATTTCAGACATTTTCACATACAAAAAGGACAATAAAGAGATAAGAAACAAAATAAATAAATAAATAAAGTAAAATGAAATAAAATAAAAAAAAAGAGAGGAAGGGAAAGAAGAGAGGGAGAGAGAGAGAGAGAGAAAGAAAAAAAAAGAAAAGAAAAAGAAAAAAGGAAATATATGACAACATATAAAATTTTAAAATACTTCCAGTTTTCTTCTCGAATAATTTTTTGTTTCATATTGATTTACATAGCTTTTCTTATTCCGTTCCCCCCCTTTCCTTTTTCCCCCCCTTTTTCATACTTCCTTTTTATAATTATTTCATTATATTTCATAAGTTTCAATATCTTATTCAATTCAGATCTTCTAATACAATTGCTTTTCTCTTATTTTTTCTTTTACTTATAATTTTATATAATTAAGTTAATCATGTATTCCTTTTGTATATATTTTAGGAAAGGGTTCCATATCGATTCATAGTCCTCCAATTCTTCATCTTTCATTAAGTTTGTTAATCTGTCCATTTGAGTTATTTCCATTAGTTTTATGATCCATTCTTCTATTGTAGGAGTACGTTCTTGTTTCCAGTATTGTGCAAAAATGATTCTTGCGGCTGTTGTTAGGTATAATAATAGTTTTTTGCTGCTATTGTTCATCTTTTTTTCCATTAGTCCAAGTAAGTAGATTTCTGGTTTTTTTTCCATATTAGTTTCCAAAATTTTACAGATACATAGATGTATTTTGTCCCAGTATTTTTTTGTTTTTTTACAAGCCCACCATACATGATACATTGTACCAACTTTTGTTTTGCATTTCCAACATAAATTTGAATTAATATGCTTCATTTTAAACAACTTCTCAGGAGACTTGTACCACCTAAACATCATTTTGTATATATTTTCTTTTAGATTATTGCTCAATGTAAATTTAATATTTTTTGTCCATATATTTTGCCAATTTTCATAGCTAATTTCATGTCTTAAGTTTTCTTCCCATTTAATCATATAATTTTTTATTTTAATGTCATTGGTTTTTATTTCTAATAATTTTTTATATAATTTAGAAATCAAATGGTCGTTTTCGTTCCATAATATATTGTCCCATCTCTTTTCTCTCTTCTCAAATTTAAACACTTTTTTATCTAATTTAAATTGTTCTTTTATTTGAAAATATGTAAACCATTGACATATGGAACCCTCTTTTTCTAATTCTTCTCTTGTTTCCAATTCATAATTTTGTTCGTTAAATTTTAATAAATTTTGGTATCTCAACCATTTATTGTCACTTCTATTTTCTTGCCTGGCACATGCCTCCTGAGGCGACATCCACAATGGTATAGTTGGTAATAAAGACTTTTTGTATTTGTTCCATATTTTTAATAATGATTTTCTTATAATATGATTGCTAAATGCCTTATTAATTTTACTTTTGTTATACCACATGTATGCATCTTGTGGTATCTTAAATACTATTGTATTTATCCTTGCATAAACATTCTTGGATCACATAGAATGCTCTATCCCAGGAAAAGGCAACTTGATGGCCTCCAGATGTTTTGGACTTCAATTCCCATCAGCATAACCAATATAGCCAGTGATAATGGATTCTGGGAGCTGTAGTCTACAATATCTAGAAGTACCAGTTTGTCAAATCCTACTAATTTGGAGAAAAGGAAATCCTAGAGTTGGAAGAGGTCATTTAGGCCAAGTCCATAAATTGCAGGAATCAAAATAAAAGCATCTTGGACAGATGGCAGTCTAGCCTTTGACTGAACATATTCAACAAAGCAGAACCTACCATCTCTCTAGGTCATAGCTTTCCAAACTGTGTGTCACAACACTTTAGTGTGTCGCAACACACAGTTTAGTGTGTCGCAACACAACCCGGAAGCGGCGGCGGGGGCGTGCACGGCAGCGGTGTGGGGGCGTGCACGGCAGCGGCGCGGGGGCACGTGCGGTGGTGGTGTGTATGGCGGCGGCAGCAGCAACGATGGCAGCGGTGCACCATCGCGTTATAGTGGAAAACACAAGGCTGCTGCCGCTGCTGCCATGTACGCCGCCGCGCGCCACCGCACCACCTCTGTGCGCGCTGCCGCGCCGCCGTCGCCGTTGGTGTGTCGCCAACGACGGCAGTTTGGAAAGCACTACTCTAGGTACTTGTTTCTACTATCAAATTGTTTTCATTGTTAGGAAGTTTGTTTCTAAGATTCCTTTGGAATCCATTATTCCATGTTTTGTATTTTGGAATGAGAGAAAACAATTCTGTTGTGTCATCTTTTCAGAAATTGGGTGAATGATATGATTTTCCCCCTTCAGTTGTCTTTTTTCAAGACTAAATATACCCATTTCCTTCTATTTTTCTTCAAGAAGGGGAGATGTTCCAGGACTGTTCCTTATGGCACCCAACTTGATACCTTTCTCCAATTGGATGGGCAATCTTTAATGATCCTTCTCTGAATACAATTTTTAAGCTATGTATTCACTTTATTGTCATGCCATCCAATCCCTACTCAAGTAGCTTTCTATCAGCATATCAGCGTTTGTGAAACGCTTTGTTGAAGCCAATATGCCATGTCTACAGCATTCCTACAATTTATTAAGAAAGTTACCCAAACAACAAAAAAGAAAATGCTCTAGAATCTTCCCAGGTACTGATGTCTGACTAGCAGGTCTGTAGTTTTCTCCCATGCACCTCACAATTATGAACTGGGCCCCCCACCTTATGTACCAAGCAAGAAAACAAACTTTAACTTGCCCTTGTAAAAAGTAAAGGCACCTAGAGCTCAGCTTGATTCCTGATGACTTCATGGACACAACCATGTAGTTGTTTGTGGGAAAGTAGCAAAATAGTTTGTCACTGCCTTCTTCTGAGATTTTTTTTAAGTCCCTGTCTAGTCTACAGACTTGGGAATTTCCTGTGGTCTCCCATCAATTACTAACCAGAATCAACCCTGGTTAGTTTTCTGAGATCAGCCAAATCAGCTAATTCTTTATAGACCACCTGTTTCATCCTAACACACAGTTCTTTTCACTAAAGTGCAAAGCTTTTATATGACTGTACCCTATTCTCCATAACTGTAGATGAGAACCCACACAAATAAATGCTCTCTTCTTCAGTTAAAAAAACCCAAAAACCTCCACATAGGAAAGTAGCTATTAGGGGCAAGACTTCTAGCCAAACCTACAGCTAGTCTTAATTAGATCTATGTTTCAACAGAGAAAACCACAGTTTTGAATCTCATATGGCTAATTCATTATAATTTTGATCCCAAGAATAAATCATCTGCATGTCTTCAGGGAAAACTGTGTATACTGGATCCGACATATGAAATCCAAGGTCTTTGAAAGTGCTGGTAACTAACTAGCCAATAGGGATCTACACAACCCCTTGTTAAGGCTGAAATAAAAATGGTCTGCAGAAAGTTTTCTTTCAGGTCAACCTTTCCAAACTTAGTGCTCTGCAGATGAATCTTGGAGCTATAATCCCTACGCATGTGGATGTCACCAGATTGAGAAAGGGCCTCCTGGACCAGGAAAGTTTGAGAAGACTCTGGAGCAGAGCTTTCCAAACTTTTCATGTTGGTGACACACTTTTTAGACATGCATCATGTCGCGACACACTCTTACAGCAGGGCATCATTTCATGACACACTCTTACAGCAGGGCACAAGGCAGGCACTAGGACCTGCGCGGAATCCTGGTAGGGCTCGGAGGCAGCAGCACCCCCGACACACCCAGGCACTGCAGCCGACACACTAACGTGTCCATACACACAGTTTGGAAAGCTCTGCTCTGGAGTCTGAGCTGTCCTTAAGGCAGGGATCAGCAATCTTTTTATGTACTGGGTAACCAAAAACACAATGGCCGCAATCTTACAAGATGAGCAAAATCTCATGAGATTTTGGTGGTTTTATCCAAATATTATGCAGTTTTTAACAAGAATGCTGAAATCTCACAAGAAAAACTTCATTAAAAAAACCTAGTTTTATTTTAGGGGTCCACAAAGGACATCTAGGGGGTGACAGGTCCCAGATTGCAAATCAGTGCATTAAGGATTGCGAAATTAACTCACATTTCTTCAGTACAATACAGACCTATATCAGATATCAATGAAAGAACCAATTCATATTTCATAAAACCAATTGGTCCCTAGCTATTCATCCAGCGTTAGACAAGACATTTCTTCTAGTTTTACCACTTTAATTGGGTTTCCCCCCACCCCACCTCACCCCACCCCACCCCACCCCACCCCTGCCTTTGCCTTGCTTATTTCCACACAATAATAACTGTGTTGTGTTCTGAATGACAGTTTGAGCAATTAGAGCCAGTCCACTATGCCGTGAATAAATTGCCGAGTGCCAAGTTGTACCTAGAGGGTTTGTTTTTCCAGAGACTAATTAATGGGGCTAATTTGATGGAGCACCGAGAACAGTTCAGCCTTTTCTGCTCTGACATGTGCTACGTGTAATTCAGTCCCAAAGGTGTGCAAAATTCTAATCCTAATCAAGTTTGTCAGTCTAATTTCTTACATATATGCAAATATAAATCATCAGGCTCCACATAGAGTTATATGTAAATATACTGTGCCAGCCATTTAATGAAATATAAAAACTTAATCCGCATATTTTTGCTCCTAATGATATTACATCTAACTAGTTGGTTAAGCAAAAGGTGAACTTTTCTGATATCTACCTTGCTGTGTTTGTTTACTCTCAGCTTACTTGGAAATCTTTGGTGAAAACTAAGCATCTTTCCGCATGCGTCATGCCGGCCACATGACCGCGGAAGCGTCTTCGGACAACGCTGGCTCTTCGGCTAAGAAACGGAGATGAGCACCGGCCCCTAGAGTCGGACAGGGCTGCAAAAATGTGCGGGGGGAACCTTTACCTTTTTAAAAGCAACTTTCAGTTAATTATAAGAAAGCTTGGAGAAATCTAGTCCATTTCAGCTACTTCTCTCTTCCCTGCACCCCTAGAAAATGGAACTTCTAATGCCTCCTGAGTTTGGTGTTCTACCACTGGTTGTTTACGAAGCCTCTGTTGAAGGCCTCTTATAGATACAAACTCAAGTGGTGTCCTTTTCAACATCATTGTTGGCCATTGCGAATTATTTAGGAGTAGGAAGATTGTTCTAACCATTGCTCACATGAAAGAGAATTCAAGGAAAGAAAAATGTATAACGTAAAATAGAAATCCAACAGCCGGAAGACTTCTAGGCTTCACCCAAGAAATTACCCTAGTTAAGTAGACTACAGTCTCTCTATTTTCAAGTGAAAACTTTATAGAATTCCATTTATGGCTGAGAAGTATGAACAGAATTTATGCAAACATTTTAATTTTGAAGTAGGGCCAGAACAAAAAAAAAAAAATGTAAGCAGCATTTTATAAGTCTGTCTGAGTATCAGACTCCAGGAAGAAGAAAGACCTCCAAAAGGTGCACTACTGAATAATTTTTCCTTAGATAATATAGTAAAGTGCTGGGTATTTATGGCATTTAACAAAAGTGTTATATCATAACAGTAGGTATAACACACATACATACATACATACACCTATATATATACTGTATAACCTATATATAACCTATATTGTATATATATATACAGTACATACACACATATGTCTTTCTGTCTCAACACGCAATCATCAGGGTCCAGGAATGAGATGATGACTTCTTAATACATATTCAGCTTATTTTTCCAATGAAAGTTCCTCAAAGGTGTGAAACTTGGAAAGAGGAAGGCTGTATAATTTCCATGGTCACAACAAATATCTTCCACTTCTTAATGAAGGCTACATAAGCTTCAAATCTGTCTGCAGATCATAGTGATGGCATTTAAATCCCTGTTTGTTTTAGGCAGGGGTAGGGAAAGGTTGGCCTTCTAGAGGTTACTGACCTCCATCTCCTCAGCCAGTCTGACCAATGGAGAGAGATGCTGAGAGTTTAGTTCAGCAACATCTGGGCAATAAGCGCCTCTTTCCCAGTTTTGAACCGGGATATTTGAAAACAACTGTTCTCTTGTACTAGCCTGCCTATCTACTGAGAACATCTTCTGAACCCCCTTAAACTAGGTTCACACCTTGTGTTGCTTTGATCTGGCTTGTTTGGCTTTGGTTTAACATGATGTGACAACAATGTCATTTGGTTTGTAAAACAAGGATTATGGGTTAATGTACCTAACCAACAAAACATCCATTAGTATGATGGATGAATCTATGGCCTAAGAACCTTTGAGACAGAGATCCTTGGAACTAGGGAGAAGGCCTTTTTAGTGCTTGTCTCTCCATTATGGAACTTTCTTCCAAGGAAGGCTCGCCTCCATTGCTTTATGGTGGCTGAACAAAGACATTCCTAAGAAAATATTTAGTATGTAAATTTAATTTGCTTACAGTCACATCTTTATTTTACAAACATTTTGTTTTTTGCTGTTTATTTTTCTCTGTAATTCTTCTGTACTAACAACTTGCTTAAAACAGGGGTCCCCAACCTGTTAGGAAGTGGGCTGCACAGCAGGAGGTGAGCGGTGGTGTCAGGAACGAGCCTGTCCCTGCCGCCATGAGTCGCAGGAAGAGCAGCCAGTAGCAGGAAGAAGCTGGGAAGGCGCAAAGACAGAGCCTGAGCCAGAGCAGCTGATTGGTGGGGACCCTGAAGGGGAAACACCTCCGCCTATCAGCGTGTGGCAAAGAAGGGCGGAGATGTGGGCTGAGGAGTGCGAGGCCCGATTGGCTCCCGCTTGCAAACCCATCCCCCAGTCCATGAGATTGGCTCCCGCCTGCAAACCCCGCCCCCGTCTGCGAAATTGGCTCCCGCCTGCAAACCCCACCCCCCGTCCGCGCGATTGACTCCTGCCTGCAAACCCCACCCCCCTGGTTCGTGGAAAAATTGTCTTCCACGGAACTGGTCCCTGGTGCCAAAAAGGTTGGGGACCCCTGGCTTAAAAGATGCAGAGTGATTGAACTGACAGAAAGACCTTCCTTGGCAGGAGTAGGAAGACAAGGCAATATAATTTTATTATATCCAATCAAATAACAGAAGAAAAAGTATCCGTACCTACAAGAGTAACAATATAAAGTAACATCCAAATTAATAATATAATACTAAAAAAAAGAAAAAAAAACTGGAAAACTACAAATGAGACACCAAAACAATGACTATATTGCTTGACAGTCTTCTTTTCCTTGTTGGACCTCCCCCACAAATTGATATATTGACATACAACATACATCAACAATCCACTGCTGCAAATCACATGTACATTTCTCTTTCCAGCCCCATAAAGTCCATACTGAGCCAATCAACAAGAGAGAAGAAGCTGTTGGTATGATATCCTTCTGTGTTTTCAGAGGGATCTGCTTAGCTACCATAGGAAATATTTCATGCAACATTTCTCATGCTTACCTTTTAGTGATAGTTGCCCACTACAATACGTCTCAAAAGGGAGATATTAAGAAGACTGATAATGATGAGGCAAGGTGGGGTGCCATTTCAGATTTCATCCGTGTTGGGCAGAGAGGCTTTAGAAATGTTCACATGGAACGAGGGAGTTCAAAGGTGCACTATAAGATTCTTTATAGATTCAGTTATAGAAAAATATATTTTAAAGGATTAACTGCAGTTATTAATACGGGGGAGACATTCCTCATAATAAGTGCAAAGTAGCAGTGCATTTGTGTGCATGGGTATCCAAAGAAGCAACTTGTGCTTTTGGCATGTAAGTAACATATTTAATTATTTGTAAAAATAGTTATTCATCATGTAGAACCAATAAATCAATTCCTGAGAAATAACAGTCATGCTTGACTTAAAACCTGAGGAATGAAAGCTTTGAACAGTCTTCAGAAAGCTGATGGGCTGACTGGCTAAGGTGTGAAAGACTTTTATTTTGGTGAGTAAAAATGTTTAGAAAGGGAAGTTGCATTACAACAGCTAGTAAAACCTGGAGTAGATTTTTTGGAAAGAGTATGTCTTTCTGAAGGTCACACTAACAAGGTGGTATTCCATTTATTCTTCATTTTCTAATATGGGAGGTCTGAGATCTGTATATGTGTGTGAGAGAGAGGGGATGGTGTTGTCATGGCCAAGATATTTCTAAGTTCTGTCTTTGTTGCTCAAACTGAACCACAAACTATCCAATCACATGAAACAAATTAATTAAGAATCTTTGGCCCCAGCATATACTCAAAAGCTAAATGTAACACTTGGCTCCAAAAGATTGTGTAAAAGGCATAAGAATCTGATGAGCACACAGAGAGACCCCAAAGTAATGGAAAGTAGTTTTTCTTGAGTTCCTCTGAAATCAGGGGGGCCAATTAATTGTGACTAAGGCCCATAGAACTCAATTGTATTTAAGAATGAATAATGTTGTTTGGAATGGTTCCATACTGCCAACTAAACCCAAGGAAGAAATTCAGTTTCTGAGTCTAGAGGGGGCATGCCAGTGAGAGGCTATTCCTAGCAACTCTGCAGATGCTGAGCTGGGGAAAAAAAGGGGAAATTAGGAAGGAAATTCTTAAGCCATCTTTGGCAGAGAGTTGGATTAAGCTGTAACTGGAATGCTTCTGAAGTGAGGTGTGGTCTTGAAGGTATGTGTATCTCTTTCTAATAACATATAAAACAAGATTTAAAGACACCATCTGTGAACAGTTAGAGCAGGTAAAACAATGTGAGGAAATATGTTCAGAATGTTATCTTTTTCAGCTGCCAAGTCTGTCTTCCAGATAAATGGCAAGCGTAAGTTTCTTACTGCAGTCAAGGAGCAGTGAAATAACGTGGTGGGTGTTTTTATTTTGCCTTTGGGAGAGAGGCTTAAATTCAAAAACATTCTGATGATTATTCCATTTGACAACATGATGGAAACAGGAAAAACAAAGCCAGGCAGTTGGAGGCTCAGTCAAAGAAAATAAAAATGGCTTATTATTAGCCTGGTTTTGTTTCCACTGCCAAATTCTCTCGGCTCAAGTAAATCAACTTGACCTGTGTTGATTGCAATGAAAATGGCATTATTTCAAAAGTGGGACACTTCCTTCAGTCTTTTAACATCTCTTTAAAATATAAAGAACCCCATTCTAAAAACCAGAGGGCATTGCCGTGAATGACAGGGCCTTTAAATTATGAGTCCAGCAGGTTTATGGATGCAAACTTGAGACAGAACTGTGCCCAGCTGCCCGTTCAATGTCCCTGGATCTACCATGTGAACATTTTAGCAATATATATATAAGGTATTTCCCCCCACCGTTTACTGAATGCATGGCCCTTATGGGATGGGAGAGCAAATATTATCTATTTCCACGTCTATTGTATTGTTCTTTTCTCCAATTTAAGAAAGCTTTGTTTGGATCTCTAAAGAAGCTTTTATGTTAGCAATGATACAATTTAATCCGGAGGCTTTATTAAACAGCTAGAGATTCCGCCTCCTTCCTTTTTTTCCAGTCAACTGGGGAAGTGTTTGGATGAACTTCCTCATCCTACTGATATCTGGCTATCCAGGTGCTTAACTGGAGACCCTGATGCTTTTGTCTGGCAAATCATCACCTTTTCAGTTCTTGCAGACCTGGGAGTTATCTAGCCATCTCTTCTAGTCTTGCAGCCTTGGAAAGTAACTCAGGCAATTGGCAAACAAATGTTAGGCCAGAGCTTTCCAAACTGTGTGTCGGGACACGTTAGTGTGTTGGCTGCAGTGTCTGAGTGTGTCACGGCTGCTGCTGCCTCCGAGCCCTGCCAGGATTCCGCGCAGGTCCTAGTGCCTGCCTTGTGCCCTGCTGTAAGAGTGTGTCGCTAAATGATGCCCTTCTGTAAGAGTGTGTCGCAAAATGATGCATGTCTAAAAAGTGTGTCACCAACATGAAAAGTTTGGAAGGCTCTGTGTTAGGCACTGTGGATCTCATATTAAGCTTGATAAGAATAAGGACACCATGTTCCATGTCAGGAATCTAAAAACAGTATATGTTAAGGCTACTCAATCTGGGCTGCAAAAGTCCAGTTGATCACTAAATGGCAGCAGAAATATAGAAGCTCTCTTGTCTACCATGTAGTGGTCCTCTGGATGTTTGCAATTCATATTTGATAGTTCTTGTATAGGTGAAAGGCTAAAAACTGATGAGCCTAACATTTATTTTCATGGGTAAATTGATAGGGAGTTGAAGGCCACCCATCTGAAAGTTGCCAAGCTTGAGAAACACTGCCTTAAATCCTTTATCCTTTGTTCTGCACTGCAGAGTAACAGAAAGTAGAGCTTGACCTTCTATGTAACATCTTTTCAGATACTTGAAGAGTACTATGCTCCCCCTCCACCCCCTTAACCATCTTTTCTCACCTAGTTCTATTTTAAGTTCTCATTGTGTGTAGAAGTCCTGTGTTGGATGCTGCACAGGGTTATTGATAGAATTTTTTTTCCAATGGCAGTATCTGAATAATAAAAACATCAAAAGCAGTCTGGATGTACTTACTGTAAGCAGAAACAACAATTTGATAGGAGCATCTGATGAATGAATTAAATATTCCCTGTCTCTTTTAATATGTATGGAGATACAAAGGTATGATTCAGTTAAATTAGCCAGATGTTGTATGGAGTCAACCCTTTGACTTTCATAACAGTAAATATCTTCCAACTCTTGAAAACTAATTTCAGTATAGCCTTTCCCTGAAATCCATGTGGCATAGTTAGGTAAGTATTTAACAGAAGGTCTTTATTACATCTTTCTGAGAGTCTTCAGATTCAGAAGTTGACCAGACTGCATCTCCACGAGCAGCACAGGAATTAACTGAAGTGAGTGCACTGGTAGAAGATCCTCTGGAGGAGGCAAGGTGCAGGCTAATCGGCTGATCCAGATCCTGAGTTAGGCAAGATCCCAAGCCTGGGAACAGGCTGCAAATTATGACGAGAAGGGTAAAGAAAATCAAGCTGTCTACTTGAAAGAAAGAAGTGGGGCTCAGCAAATTAGTTAAGCTATTTTGTTTTTTGTGACTCTGAGTCAGTGTTGACTCCCAGTGACTGCTTGGACAAATCCATGCAGTTTTTGGGGCGGTATTTTCAGTAGTGGTTTGCCATTGGTTCTTTCTAGGACTCAGAGAAAGTGATAGGCCAAATTCACACTGCTGGTTTTGTGCCTAAGGCAGGACTAGAACTCCCAGTTTCTCAAGTTTCTAGCCTGGTGCCTTTAACCACTACTAAGTATTACTACAATAATACTATGTAGTACTAAGTAGTACTAAAAAAGGTAAAGGTTTTCCCCTGCACAGTCGTGTCCGACTCTAGGGGGCGGTGCTCATCTCCGTTTCTTAGCCGAAGAGCCGGCGCTGTCCAAAGACGCTTCTGCGGTCATGTGGCTGGCATGGCATGCATGGAACGCTGTTACCATCCCACCGAAGTGGTACCTATTTATCTACTTGCGTTTGCATGCTTTTGAATTGCTAGGTTGGCAAGAGCTGGGGCGAGTGCGGGAGCTTACTCCATCACGCGGTGCTTGGGTCTCGAACCGCCAACCTTCCGATCGACAAGCCTGGCGTCTTAACCACTGAGCCATCGCGCCCCTAAGTAGTACTACAATACTATTAACCATTAGTAATCCTAACTACTAGGCTGGTAGTTAGGATTATAAAAAAAGAGGCAGCTTGGACTGGAAATGGACTATTCTTAGATTTTCCTGAACCTGAGATTTGTCTCTGCAGACTCTTTTGCAAAAGTAAGTTCTTGTGTCTGTCTTCCATGCAGAAAGTTTGAGTCTGCAACATGCTTTTTTTTTTCATTTTGGTTAAAGATTTATGGCTACGATAAATACCTGAGTTCGTATCAGAAGCTGTTTGCATGCTTATAACTGGCAGCACAGAACATTTTCCTACTTTCCCCATTTCATAACATGGCCTTTCATTCTTTACTTATTAAGACAAGAAGATATTCTGCACAGGAGAGTCAACGGCCCAGCATGGATAACTGGCAGCCCAACCTAACAGCAATATGTAATCTTGGGTGTGGTCTCTATAGTTCTACTAAAAATTACCAGCAAACTGTAATGTTTAATGCAGTGTTTCTCAACCTTGGCAGCTTGAGGATGTGTGGACTTCAACTCCCCGAAGTCCACCCATCTTCAAGTTGCCAAGGTTGAGAAACACTGGTTTAATGTGACAATGGCCCACAATCCCAGGGAAAGACACATTTGGTTTAAGGAATATGTAATTTGACGTGTTCTGAAGCACACCTTGGCCTTCAGATCTGAAGCACTGCACAGCCCTATGTGTTTTCCTGGCTCTTGACTTCAACTCCCTGGCTTTGTTCCTTGGCTTTGCTTTAGAGCTCACCTCCGACAGCGGCTTATAGCTCGCCTTGGCAGTAGCCTCTCCTCTTTGCATTGTTTTATTCGGATAAAATACTACCCATCCTCATCCCTACTCTGGAGAAATTAATAACAGTACTGGGAAGAATACAAAGAATATGAATTATAGGAAAGTAATAGCAATAAATGCTTGGAAGATCCTTTGGCTTCCCATAAGTGGATAGGAGTCTAAAATGTTCAGCAAAATCTGAAATGTTTTATTCTGAAAGCACATTCCTCTGAGCAAAGCTGGATTTATTCCCTTCTACTGGGATAGCAGCTTTAAATGGGAGTTCCTCATTATAGAGGTCTTGCACAATAACTCATCTGGCTGTGGCACATTTGCTGGTAGCTATTTCTGTTTGTTGATGTCTGAATTGCTTGCTACTGCTTTGGCTAGCTGGAATTGATGCCACTGTTCATTTGGGCTGCCAGTTTTACCATTCAGCAATACACACACACACACACACACACACACACACACACACACACACACATATATACACACACACACATACATACATACATATAATAGGGGCGTGGTGGCTCAGCAGGTAAGACACCAGGCTTGTCGATCGGAAGATCACAAGTTCTGAGGCTCGAATCCCTAGGCCCGCATGACGGAGTGAGCTCCCGCACTTGCCCCAGCTCTTGCCAACCTAGCACTTCGAAAGCATGCAAATGCAAGTAGATGAATAGGTACCACTTTGGTGGGAAGGTAACAGCGTTCCGCGTCATGCTGGCCACATGACCATGGAAGCGTCTTCGGACAGCGCTGGCTCTTCGGCTAACAAACGGAGATGAGCACCGGCCCCTAGAGTCGGGCACGACTGCACAAATGTGCGGGGGGAACCCATACATACATACATACATACATACATACATACATACATACATACATACATAATACTTAATAACAGAAGTTTATGTTGTCATTTGGAGAAGAAAAATATTTTTGGGTGGGAATTTTAGTCACTGGCAATGGCTCTCCCAAATTGAGATGATGCATTTGAAAGATGGTATACTCTACAAAATTAAGAAATTAATGATAGTTTAACTTTTCTTACACTTGGAGGGTGGGGGGTAGAGAATGAGTGTAAAGCACTTGCATTTTCTTGATGAACAACGCAGCAAGGAATGTCTTCAAACACCCCTTCCAAGAGTTTCTGGTTTTATCAGGGAATTTGGTCTCTCCAGTTCACTGCCTAGTAAAAATAGTTCAGATTTAATAAGGCACAGATGTTGACATACACACTCACCTTCATGACTGCATGGATGCATTTCATACTAAATTTCACCTAAGGAATTTTAGACTTTCAAGATAATAATCAAAAACACTTTTAGCTTCCCACTGGAATTATTCCATGTTTGAGATCACAGATGCTCCAACAGCATAAGGTTTTAGAGGTAATTAAAAAAATAAATCCGGATTAAAAGATTTTATAGAATATTATCTAGAATTGTTCTAGCAGCTCAATTTGTTGACACTCGCCTATTGTTAAGAAAATATAGAAATCAACTTGCTTCTTTGTTTCTGCTACCAACAAAAAGTAGCCATGTAAAGTTAGGATCCTGTTTCAATATAATTTAATAGAGTTCCTTTCTGACTACATTCCAGGAATTCCTTTGAAACAAACAAACAAACAAAACCTTTTAGCGAAAGAAAAAGCTTTCTATGTTTAAAGTTCAGTTAAAAGAACACAGATTTATTGTTTATTTCCAATTTTCAAATGGGGGATTTTGTCATTTTGCTTAACAAGATTTATATTTCAATTCTAAATACGTTGTCTTACTGTAACCTCAGGCTAAAATCTTAAGAGTCTAAAAATACAAAACAAACTCACATTTTAAAGGGGAATGTATAATGGGCACATCTCTCTACAGAAAGTAACCCTTTCTCAAAGTAGTAGGAGTAACACATGAGATACAATGTTCAAGTATTTTACACTACAAAAATAATAAAAGTATGCATATGTAGAGAAATAAGAGATATGAGTACAAATATGTATATCTTATTAGTCAAGAGCACACACAAAACACAGCAGTGACACATTAATTATAGAAAGTTATTAGGAAAAATGCAAGGCTTGGAAAATGAGAAACTGAGCAAAAACAACTTTTCCCAATAGTCAGGGGAATAGAAATGTTGTATTAGTAATAGAAATGGCCATGCTACCTGAGCACAGAAAGAGCGCTTCTGTCTGTGCTCCTGCCCTCTGAAGATGCTGGCCACAGATGCTGGCGAAACGTTAGGAACCACAACTTCCAGAACATGGCCACACAGCCCGGAAGACCCACAACAGCCATCGAACTCTGGCCGTGAAAGCCTTCGACAATACACAGAAATGTTATCTTTCAACTGGGCAATATTTTTATCAAACATTCCACTTACGTTTCTATCCCATTTTCCAAAGTGAGAGGAAATGGCAACGACAATCATTTGAAAAGAATTCCCATAAATGGTAGGATACATTGGAACAGGCCAGCTAAATGGCTGCTTAATTGAGCCACTCCTGTGTAGGTAGTCATCTTAGTTTTAGGCTGATCCTTTTTTCCTATCATGATGATAAAGCAACAATAGCAGTGCCATTAATTAAAATCATCCTAGCATTCGAAGGGGCGTGGTGGCTCAGCGGGTAAGATGCCAGGCTTGTCAATCGGACGATCGCAAGTTCGGAGGTTCGAATCCCTAGCCCTGCGTGCGGAGTGAGCTCCCGCACTAGCAATTCGAAAGCATGCAAATGCAAGTAGATGAATAGGTACCACTTCGGTGGGTAGGTAACAGCGTTCCGCGCGCGTCATGCCGGCCACATGACCGTGGAAGGGTCTTCGGACAACGCTGGCTCTTCGGCTAACAAACGGAGATGAGCACCGGCCCCTAGAGTTGGACACGACTGCACAAATGTGCGGGGGGAACCTTTACCTTTTTTTAGCATTGGAAGGAGCCATTGAGGCCAACTTGCAACTCAGTGCAGGATTCCAATAAAACATCCCTCACTGATCTATTGACAGAGGCTTGAACGCATCCAGCGAAGGGGCGACCACTAGTTCACCAGGAAATTGGTTACCCTGTCAAGCTGCTCTGTCAGAGTTTATCAGCGTAACGGTGTTCTGTAGATGTGAAGTCCTTCAGGCCTAAGATAAGAAACGACTCAGACACAATAGTCAGTGTTAAGAGTCTATTTACATTCATACAACTTTGTACAGATGTCCTCTGCAAAACAGCTTACAGACGTATTCACAGCGCAGTTCAATAATGAAGAAGAAGGAAGGGAGTATACAGGCATACGTATACTTTTATACATTCACTGTCAAATAGTATTTCACATTGCATCATCTTCTTTCATCAGCTTCCTTCTATTTCATCAGCTTCCTCTATGTCTTAATGACACAGCAAACTTGCTGACTACATGACTCAGCACTTCCTCTTATAATGGCTTCTATTCTAGTGTGTAAATTCTGATGTATATTTTCACAAACATCAACATGCTCTTTCTTAGGAAACAAATAGAATGTTTCTGAAGATACTGACACACCACTCAGGTCTGCAGTTTCCTCAGAGAGTATCAGGATTAAACCATGAACAGCCAGCAGCTAGGATTTTTTTTCAGATTTTTTATCCCACCTTTATTATTTTTATAAATAACTCAAGGTGGGGAACATACCTAATACTCCTTCCTCCACCTATTTTCCCCACAACAACAACCCTGTGAGGTGAGTTGGACTGAAAGAGAGTGATTGGCCCAAAGTCACCCAGCCAGCTTTCATGCCTAAGGCGGGACTAGAACTCTCAGTCTCCCGGTTTCTAGCCTGCTGCCTTAACCATTACACCAAACTGGCTTTCCTTGAGATTTGTAGGACTTGGTAATCACCACATCTCAAAAATGGCCCTAAAAACCTGACTCTCCCACCAGGCCTTGTGCTAGGATGTGTAATGGGTCTCACATGGAAATATTTCATCTTCAAATGTGTGTTATTGCTCCATGTGGTTTACTGTTTATTCTTATCTGTTATATTATTTCAAAATGTTGAAATAATTTCTAAGCAGCCTTAGAAATCAGATGATAGATAGATAGATAGATAGATAGATAGATAGATAGATAGATAGATATGATAGACAGAGATTGGAATGCTGAGAAAGTTACCAAAAAGGCGCCTAAAATGGAGAAGAAGGGGATGGATCACCTCTCTTGTGAGGAAAATATATATATGGGTTGTTTTGTTTTTTAGTTTAGAAAAGAGATGTGGTGTATGGAATCATGCAAGATGTGGGGAGAGTAGACAGGGAATTTTTCTCCGTCACTCATAATAGTAGAACCCAAAGGCATCTAGGAAGCTAAGTGGAAGGAATACAGGACAGATATGATGAAAAATTCCTCAATACTTGTATTTTCTTAAACTGGAGATAATGAAAATGATAACTGTCAACCTGGACAGCTTAAAAGAGGATGGGGCAAACTCATGAATATCAGAGATATTCTGAAGTCCAGTTGTTGGGTATCATGAACTGGACAGTGCTACCTGGTCCTACTTGGCTACTGTGGAAAACAGTGTTTTCGGCTAGATAACAATTTGGATAGATCCAATATGATTCGTCTTATAACCAGCAGACTGTAGTTGGGCCTGAGAGGGAAAATACAACCCAGGATCAAAAACAGATTATACAGAACACACCAGAGTTCAGAAAGAACTTGACAGAATGGTCAACTAGGAAGTCTTTTATACTCCTTCCTGCCCAGGAAAATTCAAAGACCTATGTGGGTGGGCAGTGTCAGCCCAGGATTTGAAGGTATTCCCTGAGAAGAGATTCATCACACTGAGGAGCTGCACAAATATCCAGACACTCTCGACACAAAATTGCCCAGTTTAGTGGGTTAGAGAAAATGTTCTACTACTCTTACTTTGACCATAGAACTGGTGATGAATGAATGATTGGATCCCTTTTGTCTTATTAAGCAACAGCACAATCAACTTTATTATTTGCTGGTATAAAACCAAATTTCAAGCATGCTGGCTATTTTGTCTCTTTGACCTTTGGGCAATTTGAAACAAAGCCACGTTATTTTTTCATACAGTAAATATGAACAATAGCTCTAAGATCCATTGGCACATGAATTTGATAGGGTCCTGGCAACAGGCAGCTTTCAACAAAGCTTGCCAATGCTTGTGTGCATATTTCTAAGAATAACTCAGTGTCCAAGAATTTGGCCCTGCTCCACCACAGCCTATGGCCGGCCGGCAGCTGTTTTAAATCACTGCAGACTGAACTGATACTAGCTTTATTATAGTTGGACTGACATCCGCTCTCTCTTAATCGTCTTACTGTTCCTCCTTAGTTGTTTGGCTGGCAGCATGCTTGGCACTTATTTATTACACTCGGTGTTTTCAAGACACAAGTGACAGATTGGGGGGGATCATCTTGTACATATGGAACAGGATCAAAGAGAAGTCAGTGTAAGTCTCTTTCCAAAAGAGGGCCTGGGTTGAAAGCTGGGGTTTTCCTGGGATTGCAGCAAAAAGAGATTTGTCTTCTTGAAATGGGTCATCTCGTTTTTCTTATGTGGTAAATGATGTTCTCATTATTAACTTTAGTTTCCCTTTGAGTTTGGGGAAATTTCACAGAGTGTTCAGAAAAAGGATGGCCTTCAGGCCAAATCTGTCCCCTCCTCCAAGTACCAACCCAGAGAGTAACAGTGGATGATTTGGGCTTTTTAGCAGCTCAGCATCTCTCAGTCCTATGTGAAAGTGATTCCTCATAGCAGCTGACCAGGGCAAGAGAAAGTTATTTCCAGATTCTTATGGATTAATGACATGCCTCTAAAATAACAAGAGTCTGGAGCAAGTAGCATTATACCTCTAGCCAGTTGCAGTCCCTGCTCATGAACTGATTAAAAGGGGAAAGCCTTCTCACTTTTCATTGCGCCATTCAAGGTCAGGTTTTAGGGGATAGGAGAGGACACACTCAGAGGACCAGGCTGGTATAGTGGTTAAGGTGTTGAACTAGGCCAGGGAGAACCAATTGATAGTCCGCCCTCAGCCAGGTAGGCTCACTGGGTGACCTTGGGCCAGTCACATTGTTGTTGTTCAGTCGTTCAGTCGTGTCCGACTCTTCGTGACCTCATGGACCATAGCACGCCAGGCCTTCCTGTCCTCCACTGTCTCTCGGAGTTTACTCAAATTCATGTTCATTACATCGGTGATGCTATCTAACCATCTCATCCTCTGCCGTCCCCTTCTCCTTTTGCCCTCAGTCTTTCCCAGCATCAGGGTCTTTTCCAGTGAGTCCTCTCTTCTCATTAGGTGGCCAAAGTATTTGAGCTTCAGCTTCAGCATCTGTCCTTCCAATGAGCAGTCAGGGTTGATTTCCTTTAGGATTGACTGGTTTGACCTCCTTGCAGTCCAAGGGACTCTCAAGAGTCTTCTCCAGCACCACAGCTCGAAAGCATCAATTCTTCGGCGCTCAGCCTTCCTTATGGTCCAACTCTCACAGCCATACATTGCTACTGGAAAAACCATAGCTTTAACTATACGGACCTTTGTCGGCAAGGTGATGTCTCTGCTTTTTAATATGCTGTCTAGGTTTGCCATAGCTTTCCTTCCAAGGAGCAAGCGTCTTTTAATTTCATGGCTGCAGTCACCATCTGCGGTGATCTTGGAGCCCAAGAAAATAAAATCTGTCACTGCTTCCATTTCTTCCCCTTCTATTTGCCAGGAAGTGATGGGACCAGATGCCATGATCTGGGTTTTTTTAATGTTGAGTTTCAAGCCAGCTTTTGCACTCTCCTCTTTCACCCTCATCAAGAGGCTCTTTAGTTCCTCTTCACTTTCTGCCATTAGGGTGGTATCGTCTGCATATCTGAGGTTGTTGATATTTTTCCCGGCAATCTTAACTCCGGCTTGTGATTCATCCAGCCCGGCATTTCTCATGATGTACTCTGCATATAAGTTAAATAAGCAGGGTGATAATATACAGCCTTGTCGTACTCCTTTCCCAATTTTGAACCAGTCGGTTGTTCCATGTCCGGTTCTAACTGTTGCTTCTTGACCCACATACAGGTTTCTCAGGAGACAGGTAAGGTGGTCTGGTACTCCCATCTCTTTAAGACTTTGCCACAGTTTGTTGTGATCCACACAATCAAAGGCTTTAGCATAGTCAATGAAGCAGAAGTAGATGTTTTTCTGGAACTCTCTTGCTTTTTCCATGATCCAGTGAATGTTGGCAATCTGATCTCTAGTTCCTCTGCCTCTTCGAAACCCAGCTTGCACTTCTGGTAGTTCTCGGTTCACATGCTGCTGAAGCCTAGCTTGTAGGATTTTGAGCATAACCTTGCTCGCATGTGAAATGAGCGCAATTGTACAGTAGTTTGAACATTCTTTGGCATTGCCTTTCTTTGGAATTGGAACATAAACTGACCTTTTCCAATCCTGTGGCCACTGTTGAGTTTTCCAAATTTGTTGGCATATTGAGTGCAGCACTTTAACAGCATCATCTTTTAGGATTTTAAATAGCTCAGCTGGGATACTGTCTTCTCCGCTAGCTTTGTTGTTAGTAATGCTTCCTAAGGCCCACTTGACTTCACTCTCTAGGATGTCCGGCTCAAGGTCAGTGACCACACCATCGTATTTATCAGGGATATTAAGATCTTTCTTGTATAGTTCTTCTGTGTATTCTTGCCACCTCTTCTTAATCTCTTCTGCTTCTGTTAGGTCCCTGCCTTTTTTGTCCTTTATCATGCCCATCTTTGCACAAAACGTTCCCTTGATATCTCCGATTTTCTTGAAGAGATCTCTAGTCTTCCCCATTCTATTGTTTTCCTCGATTTCTTTGCATTGTTCATTTAAGAAGGCCTTCTTATCTCTCCTTGCTATTCTCTGGAATTCTGCATTCAGTTGTTTATATCTTTCCCTTTCTCCCTTGCCTTTTGCTTCCCTTCTTTCCTCAGCTATTTGTAAAGCCTCATCAGTCAGCCACTTTGCTTTCTTGCATTTCTTTTTCTTTGGGATGGTTTTAGTTGCTGCCTCCTGTACAATGTTACGAACCTCCATCCATAGTTCTTCAGGCACTCTGTCTACCAGATCTAATCCTTTAAATCTATTCCTCACCTCCACTGTATATTCATAAGGGATATGATTTAGGTCATACCTGATTGGTCTAGTGGTTTTCTCTACGTTCTTCAATTTAAGCCTAAATTTTGCAATAAGAAGCTCATGATCTGAGCCACAGTCAGCTCCAGGTCTTGTTTTTGCTGATTGTATAGAGCTTCTCCATCTTTGGCTGCAAAGTATATAATCAATCTGATTTCGGTATTGACCATCTGGTGATGTCCATGTGTAGAGTCGTCTCTTGTGTTGTTGGAAAAGAGTGTTTGCTATGACCAGCGTGTTCTCTTGACAAAACTCTATTATTTTATTTATTTTTATTTTATCCTATTTATACCCCGCCTATCCCCTCCCTACTGGAGGGCTCTAGGCGGCTTACAACATCAATATATTTCAATTATACATCATATATCATATACATTTTTAAATTTACCGCGCGATAGGGAAGAGGACAGGGAACCGGCTCTTCGGCTGCAGGCACCGGACTACATGCCCCAGCATGCCTCGCTTCCGAGCTGGCTGCTGACGTCCAGGAAGCTGTTCTTTTCTGGATCCGTCGTCCTCCGCCGTCATCACCGGGATTCCCTAGGACTTCTTCGGAACGAGGACGACCCTCCGCTGGACGCCGGCAAATTGACCCACGAAGTGGTACCCATTTATCTACTCGCATGTGCTTTCGATCCGCTGGGTGGGCGGAAGCTGGAGCTAGTGGCGGGAGCTCACCCCGCCCCGCGGTTTCGAACTGCCGACCTTATGGTCGGCAGACTAACGGCTCAGCGGTTTAACCTGCTGAGCCACCGCGCTCCTATTAGCCTTTGCCCTGCTTCATTTTGTACTCCGAGGCCGAACTTGCCTTTTATTCCGGTTATTTTTTGACTTCCTACCTTAGCATTCCAGTCCCCTATGATGAAAAGGACATCTTTTTTTGGTGTTAGTTCTAGAAGGTGTTGTAGGTCTTCATAGAACCGGTCAACTTCAGCTTCTTTGGCATCAGTGGTTGGGGCATAGACTTGGATCACTGTGATGTTGAATGGTTTGCCTTGGATTCGAACTGAAAGCATTCTGTCATTTTTGAGGTTGTACCCCAGTACTGCCTTTCCCACTCTTTTATTGACTATGAGAGCTACTCCATTTCTTCTAAGGGATTCTTGCCCACAGTAGTATATATAATGGTCTCCTGAATTAAATTCGCCCATTCCTGTCCATTTTAGTTCGCTGATTCCCAAGATGTCGATGTTCAATCTTGTCATCTCATGTTTGACCACATCCAGCTTACCTTGATTCATAGTTCTTACATTCCAGGTTCCTATGCAATATTGTTCTTTACAGCATCGGACTTTCCTTCCACTTCCAGACACATCCACAACTGAGCGTCCTTTCGGCTTTGGCCCAGCCGTTTCACACTTTCTGGAGCTACTCGGAATTGCCCTCCGCTCTTCCCCAGTAGCATTTTGGACACCTTCCGACCTGAGGGGCTCATCTTCCGGCGTCATATCTTTTAGCCTTTTGATACTGTCCATGGGTTTTCTTGGCAAGGATACTGGAGTGGTTTGCCATTCCCTCCTCCAGTGGACCACGTTTTGTCAGAACTCTCCATCATGACCTGTTCTTCTTGACCTGACTTCATTGAGTTACGCAAGCCCCTTCGCCATGACAAGGCAGTGATCCATGAAGGGGCCAGTCACATTATCTCCACCCAACACATCTCATGGCGGGATTGTGGAGAAAAAATGGAGGTGGGAGAGATTTGTACATTCCCTTGCAGGGACACCTGTGAGGAGGGGATTAAAAAAATCAAGAGGGAAGTTGGGACTACAGTGCATAGAAAAAAGGGGCAGGGCTTCAATTGCATGGTCACAGCCACCATTTTGTCTACCCCTCCCCCCACGGATGCCCCTGATGCCTTGATCTCCTGAATGAAAGGCAAGACAGAAATATAATCAATAAAAATTAGTAATGTTGAAAGAGCTATTCTTAGTCCTGCTCAATATTAGATTGCAAAATAATTAACTGGATTTTATTTTGGCATTTTGATACTTTACGATAAGTAAAATAATGCATCAAACTAGGATGACAACTCTTCTTTTGTTGTTAAAACAAGCAACCTACTGGGTTTATTGGCTGTTAATAGCCTGATAATGGTAGTTTGGTTCTGCCATTTTGCTGCAATGGTTTGTATTGATTTAAAAAAATTAAACGTATCAGGAGTAAAATTTTTAGAGAGGTAGACTAGAGTCACTTAGCAACAAAATAGGCATTTGAAATTGGAAAAATACAGAGGTTAGGGTTCAGAGGCATTGGTGGCAAGATCACAGAGGGTGATCTTGATATGAACAAGGGAAGAGAGGAAGAAATGCATAAAATAAAAGTACACTTTTTGAAATAAATTAAGGAAAAATAAATAAAGAGAAATTAAGGTGGACATCTTTTACGATTTTTCTAGAAATAGTTAAAAAGACCAAAATGATTTCTGTTATTAAAATCACCTCAGGCAGTAGTGAGAATTGGCGGGAGGAGGGGCAGGATTTTCACCTGAATAGCAAAACTTGAGAGGTGGGAAGACTGAGCGAGGCACGGTGGAATTCATAGGAACTGGCTGGAAACACAGTTGAAGGGATGGAAGTGAGAGATTACAAATATAAGGGGAAACTACGAGTTAGCAAAAACTGTGGTGGGACTGGAGAGAAGTAAAGTAACTGATGTAGTTTGGAACTGCTCAAGAAATGACAAAATTGGGGAGAAATATAGCAACCAGATGGAACTGCCCAACCCAGTTACACTGGTGTTGACCATGGGAGGCTTTAAGTGTGGCTGGGTAGCACCAGCCAGGTGAGAGAGTGAGGAAGCCAAAATGACTCGTCCGACTGGACTCACCACCAAGGCTGATGTTGCAATGTGTCTGCATTTTCACAAGTGAGAGCAGCAGAATATGATTTTTAAGGAGACCTTTCAAAAGTTCAGTTTCAATGAAAAATCCTTTCTTTTGTCCTTGAACAAATGTACCCCAGTTTCCTCAGCTACTCTGCTCACATTCCAGGCTAACATGGATGGGGATACACACACATACACATTCCAGCTTAGAATCACAGAATCGTAGAGTTGAGGGACCATTCAGTGCATCAAGACCAATTTCCTGCTTAGGGCACCAATCCAAATTAAAGCATCCCTGAGAAACTGCTTTTTGGATTCTGCTTGAACATATCCAGTGAAAGTGAGTCCACCACCTCTCTAGTTCATTGATTCCACTGTACGGCTGTTTTTACTGTTAGAAAGTCTATTCTAATATTCTGTCACAACATAGCTTTCTACAGCTTAATATCATTAGTTCACATCTTGCACTCTGGGATGATCAAAGCAGATTTGGTGTGGCATTCCTTTAGGTATTTGAAAAATGCTATCATATCCCATCCTCAGTTTCTTTTTCTCAAGGTTAAATAGTTCCTTCATCTCTCCCCATTGGACTTAACTTTCCAGTTGTTGAACATCTTCACCACTCTTTCCTAAACCCTTTATCTAAATCCTTCATAAATAGTGGTGCTAAGAATGGGAGACGGTATGCCAGATGGTTTCTAACCCACACGGAATAGTATGGAATTATTTGCTCTCCATGATTTCAAAACTGTATTAATCAGTTTGCCCACAGCACAAGAATCAACATTATAATTAATTAAAATAGAAAAATCCAAAATGTAATTTTGCAAATTAGCTATTAAAGTTGATGAGCGAAAATTTGTTTGATATGGCACCCCAGGTATCAAACCCTTTTCATACATATTTTTGCTGAAACTAGAACTCCCTTTGCATATCTCTGCATCATTTTCACATGTAAATAATTTTGCATTTGTCTCTTTCTGTTTCGTTCTGGTTTTTTTAGTTCCTTTCCCCCAACCTTTAGAGATCATTCTCATTGGTTTTTCCCCTGTTTTCTAAGATACCAGTTATCCTACACCAATTTTTGTCATCTGCAAATTTTGTAAATTTTGTAAATCATTTATTTATTTGATTTATACCTTTCTACACCTTTCTACTCTACTGAGTATTCAAGAGAGCTAACAAAATTAAAACAAGTAATATAATTTTTAAAAAACCCAATACTACTAAAATTAATACTAAATACAATTAATTATTAAAAGCAAAACAAGAAATGTGTCTTTAAAAAAAAAAGGGAAAGGTTTCCCCCGCACATTTGTCTGACTCTAGGGGCCGGTGCTCATCTTCGTTTGTTAGCCGAAGAGCCAGTGTTGTCCGAAGACGATTCCACGGTCATGTGGCCGGCATGACGCACGCAGAACGCTGTTACCTACCCACCGAAGTGGTACCTATTAATCTACTTGTATTTGCATGCTTTTGAATTGCTAGGTTGGCAAGAGCTGGGGCGAGTGCGGGAGCTCACTCCATCACACGGGGCTAGGGATTCGAACCTCTGAACTTGCGATCTTCCGATTGACAAGCCTGGCATCTACCATACTCTCAGCCTATTAACTGTAGTTAGATCTGTAGTAAGCCTGGCATCTTACACGCTGAGCCACCACGCCCCTATAATGTGTATTTCTATAATGTGTATATATATGTGTATGTCTATCATAATGTAATGTAATGTAATGTAATGTAATGTAATGTAATGGTAATGGTAATGGTAATAGTAATAGTAATAGTAATAGTAATAGTAATAGTAATAGTACAGTATATATGTGTATGTCTATAATGTGTCTTTACCACTTCACTAAATGTGGTTGAAACTCAGCTGCAGTGGGAGTGCATCCCATAACCTTGGAGCAATGCAGGAGAACTCTCTTCCACATGCCAGAAGGAATGATTCCCTGACTATGGAAGCAACATCAAATGGACCCATTCTGCATCAACTAGAGAGGTTTGTAAAGGGAGAGATGGTTTTGTTGATCATCAGGTTCAAAGTGTTTCAGGACTTTAAATTTCAACTCCAGCATCTTGAATTTTGCCAGCTGGCAATTGGCAGTCAGTAGAGATCTTTCAATATAGATGTCATAGGATTCTTATATCTTTCACCAGCTACAAATTGCACAAATTGTACAAATTGGAACTTCAGGACAATTTTTAAGGTTAGCCCAAAGCAGAGTGCATTATAGCAGACAAGACAAGATGTAACCAAGATGTCATAACATAACCAAATCTGACTATGTTAGAAAGAGTCTTAGTTGACATCTAGCTCCAAAAACTCATAATGCCTTCCCTCAGCAATTTCATGTTCATGTTGATCAGCACTGGGGACAAAATAGAACCTGTGGGACACTGCAGTTCAACTATGGCCATGGGTTGAACAGTAATCCCCCAGCATCACCTTCTGGACACAGCCTGAGAGGAAGGATCAGAACAACAGGTAGTTAGTGTCCCTAAGGCCCAAACCTTCCAGGTGGTCCAGAAGGAAGAAAGTAAGATGGATAGATAGATAGATAGATAGATAGATAGATAGATAGATAGATAGATAGATCTGTATTTTATTAAGTACTTTTAACTGCTTCACTCAAGCAAATCTAAGCAGTTTAAAAATAAAATAAAACAAAATATATAACTAATATAATGTAATATAATATAAACCATAATTTAATCATCCACAAACTATAACCTTTATAAAAGCTACAATAAATCAGAGGTATTTACTTATCCCATCCTTATTTCCTGAATGCTGCCTTGCATGGGACAAGTTTATAGATTTTATTTTGATCACAGAAAAAGTATGAGAAACTCACATCCCTTCCGCTGCTGGGAACCCTGTTCGATACAGCAGCAGCTGGAACCCCTGGCAAATATCCCATTACACAGTTGGCCAGTCTATCAACAATGGTGTTCAAATCAACACAGGAGGAAGGCTCTTTTATAAAATACAGACAACTCCTAATTTCTAGGGGAAATAAAAAATGTTAACACAGCAGATGTGTTGCCTCAAACTATATGTTGCTAGGGCGATTAGATAAGATGTAAAGAAAAAAATAGTTTACTACAGACAGCTTCTCATCCTACTTATCAGGGTCTGTATTAACTCTTGGGGATCTGAATCAAGAAACTGATTTTATATCTTCCTTGAGATACAAAAGGCTTCTAGAAACACTGTTCCTACACCATGGATGATGGAACCTGAAAACCCCTAGGGGGACCAGCAAGGCTGCACACCTGCCATCCAATTTCTGGCATAAGTCATCCACTAAGGCAGGGGTGGGGAACCTTTTTTCTGTGAAGGGCCATTTGGATATTTATAATATCATTCACGGACCGGGGGGCGGGGTTTGCGGGCAGGAGCCAATCATGTGGAAGGGGGTGGGGTTTTTGGGCGGGAGCCAATTGCGCAGAAGGGGGCGGGGTTTGCAAGCAGGAGCCAATCACAAGCACTGGGGGGCGGGGTTTGCGGGCGGGAGCCAATCGCATGGAAGGGAGCAGGGAGCTCCTAGGGCCAGACCAAATGATTTCGCGAGCTTTATACGGCCCACGGGCTGGACGTTCCCCACCCCTGCACTAAGGTAACCAGTTTCAGAACTGTAGTTGAAAGCTTGGTTAAATTGGGACAGATAATCAGTAACATTTGAATGTGTCTGACCTATAATTGCACAGATTTCCTGGGCCAAGTGAAGGATTTTTTCCCCCCCTAGAGGTCTTATAACTGCCTCCTTGAGGCAGGGAGGGACAGATCCCACCTTCAAGGAGGCATTAATCAGGCGCTTGGGTCAAACCAGTTTAACTGGTTTTCTACATCTGCAGAGGTTTATATTATCTGTCAAGTTTAAAACTTGGATAGAATGATATATTTGTGACAAGTCACATGGGACTCCTCCACCTTCTGATTTTCAGCTCTACCTCAACAGAATACCAGATCTAAGTTTTGCAGGCATTGTGCCAGATTCTAGTTGAGACGGGCCCTTGGTCATCACCGAAGTTATGAAATTCTGAATCTCTCCTGACTGGACATTGAAATTCTCTAAGAAGATACTGTTAATCAGCTGGGCGAACAGTACACTAATGGTACTGGTGGCAACAAGCTCCAGGCAATATTACTTTTTTATGTCTGGGCCCAGGAAGCCGATGCAGAGAACACTAGGTCTTAGACCAAACCCTCTGATGTTACACTCAATATCTTTCTTCCTTCATTTTGTTTGGTTTGGGCTCAATTCACTCTGTGAGCTCAGCTATGGTGACTTGTGTATTGTGGTTTATGCACAATGGATGACCTTAGCCAATTGTGTCTTATTCAATAAGTTAATAAGTTAATAACTTTAATAAGTTAATGTTATCTCTTGGATAATCTATGGACAGATAGAGTTATCCTTTGGTTTGTACTCTCCTTAAAACTTTACAGGGCAATCACATTTCAAAAGGGCAAACAAAAATGTTCATATAAGAGGTAATATGTAAAAATGCTTATTTTAGTGGAAAGCGAATACCATACAGGTAGTCCTCATTGAACGGCCACTTGTTCAGTGACCATTTGAAGTTATGATGGTGCTGAACGAGGGGGACTTACAATGGGTCCTTGTAGTTGTGGCCATTGCAGCATCCCTGCGGCCATGTGATTGCAGTTCGGGCACTTGGCAACTGGCTGGCAATTATGACATTGCAGCATCCCATGGTCATATGATCACCAATTCAATTCTTTATTACGGTCACAGACCAGAATTATAAATGTAATACATTAAAATACATTAAAATACAAAATACAGTCTGCCTTATTTTGTAGACTGTATAGCAAAATTTAGCTACATTCAGGGAGACTAAATCATTCTGATCAGTTAGCAACAGTTGGACATAAAAGGGATCAGAATTTCCTGGATATTTTATCAAATGAGGAGTTATTAAGTGGGTTCGTGAGTCCTTATAATATATACAGTATAACAGGACATGTGCTGTAGTTTCAATAGCCCCTTGTCCACAGGGGCACAATCTCATGTGATCACCATTTGTGACCCTCACTGCTGGCTTCCAAAAAGCAAAGTCAATGGGGAAGCTGGCAGGTCACAAATGGTGATTATGTGACCGCGGGACGCTGCAACCATGTGGGATTCACCTAAGGCAGAGCTTTCCAAACTGTGTGACAAAAGTGTGTCGCCACACACAGTCTGGTATGTCGCCACACAACTCGGAAGCGCTGATGATGATCAGCACTTCCGGGTTTTCCCGAGGTGACACACCAACTGCAGCGCGCAAAATCCGAAAGCGGCAGCAGCGCTTCCGGGTTTTTGAGCGCTGCCGCAAGGACAGCACTTCCGGGTTTTCCCGTGGCGACACACCAATGCTGGTTGGTGTGTCGCCGCGGGAAAAACCTTGGAAAGCCCTGACCTAAGGACAGCAACTGGAACGGGTGCAACTGCCGTCGTAAGGTGGTGCAGTCATGTGACATCACGCTTTATGACTGTGTCACTTAGTGATGGAGTTGCCGGACCCAATTACCATAGTTGAGCAAGAACTACCTGTATATATGTGTGTAATGGCTGGGAGGATGCTACAACAGAAGCATCCTCACCTTGTCCCATGAGCTCAACTGCCCACATAGGACTTCACATGGAACAGAGCCATGGAACAGAGCTTCTAGCAGCCATCAGGATCTCCTGATAGACAAGTGCTGCTCTGTCCCTACCTTGGAGTTAAGACTGATGCATATCTGAAACTCAAGTGTGTTTATGTTGACCAGAGGCACTTCCCATCCTTTCCCACCCAGGTTTCAGTAATGCACTCTAGGTTAACTCTCTCATCCTCAGTCAGGTTGTGGATCACATCAGTCTTATCACAGATGGACCTGGCATTCAGTAACACTGACCTAGGCCAAGTCTCCAGCAATTCAATTATATGGCTCCAGAGCTAAGGTCAGGATTTGGAAGATGGAGAGATTAAGGGAAGAGCCATCTCTTATTTTACCCTTTTCTAAAATAGGTACTCTTTTTTACCTTTTTATTATCCCTTGAATCAACTTTCTTAAAGCATAATGCCCCAAATTAAACACAGAAGTCTAAGTAAATTCTTACCAAAGGTTGGAGCAAATTATTATTACAGTCTGAAATCAGACAAATGCTTTGTGCCTATCCTGCCTTCACTAGTGATGCATTTGGTGGCTATATAGGTTGCAACTATGTTTGCTTTTCTCAGGACATTTTGACCTCAACTCTTAATTTTTCTGTGTTACTCCACCACTGAAAGGGATTTGAGAGCTTAGTATTATAGATAGTATAGAAGTGTGCTGCTTCTAAGACATCTTCCCTCAAACTGGGACTGTCCTGGACAAACTGGGATGTCTGGACACGCAAACTGAAGGTATCAACATAGATGAGAGAAGAAACATATTAAGAAGGTGCTACAGCAGGTGGAACATGCAGGTAGTTCTGATGGGATACCTGGCTAGCTCTGAGGAGAGGGAGAGCAGCAGTGATGGTTATGGGGTGGGAGCATTTTCCTCCAATGTCATGCCCAAGGCAGGGAATATGGCAGTGGCGGGGAAAGCCATGCACCCATTGAGTTTACCAATGGTGCATTGGAGGGACAGAAAGAGCAGCACTGGCCAGGATGAAGGAAGGAAGAACCAACAAAACAGGCTGGAATTGTTCCTTCCTACCTCCCTTCTAGGCTAGACCAATATTTTTCTCTCCCCATCTCAGTCCCGGCTATAGGCTGCAATGCACATAAAAAACAGGCAGAGATTTGATCACACTGTGTGGTTGTCTTCTTGACTCTTTTGACCACTCCCTGCAGACACCCCTGGCAGTGAAGTATCTTTTGGTAAGCATCTGTGCCAATGGAAGAGCCATCTGAGTAGATTGCATCTTTTTGTACTCCAAGCTGAACTTCAGACTCCTTGAAATAACTTCATGGTTCCCCAGTGATTCAAAGCCCACAATTTGAAAGACACCGTTTCAGCCTTTTTTAAAAAAAAATCAACTGCTTTAATTCCTGATTTTGTATGGTTTTTATTGTCTCACGTATTCATAGATATTTTTGTAGATCGTTTTTATTCTTTCTTGTGCACAATTCTGTGCTGTTTCAGGAAGAAGAACAATATAAAACCTAATAGAAGTAGTCGTCGTAATTTATTTATTTATTTTCATTTTCTGTCCTGCGTTTATTATTATTATAAATAACTCAAGGTGGCGAACATACCAAATACTCCTTCCTCCTCCTATTTTCCCCACAACAACAACCCTGTGAGGTGAGTTGGGCTGAGGGAGAGTGACTGGCCCAAGGTCACCCAGCCAGTAATAGTAATAATATACGGAATCAACTTATTTTAAAAGTTGGGTGTGCTGGAAAAGTAATTTTTTGCAAATGATATTTCCCCACTATGGTGGAGGCAGCAAAAGAGGAGGAAAGGGTGGCTTCTTCCTTTACACTATGAGATTTTTTTTCACTTTTGAGGATAGCACAGGCTTGCAGAAATCTGTGCCAACCAAAGCTAACCACAACTGCAAGCTTTGAAAGTTTCCTAGAAAACAGAGTGGAGCCAACCATTTGGAAATCCTCCCCGTTGTATCATAACTTAATTTAATATTTATTTAACAAAGTTTATATCCCTCCCTTGCACAGAAAAGTCCAGCGCTTAAGTTGCTCCCAGCATATAAAATAATTAATCAAATAGCAAACAAGCAATGAAGATAAATAGCATGCCACACATTAAAAGAAAGCCACAAATAGGAGGGTGAAGTAGAAAAACAGCGAGGCTAATTAAAAGCCCATTTGAAGGAGGTGATCTATTCTCAACCAGACAGCATAAAGTAACTTATGTGGGAGGTTCAAAACTGTGGTGCAGAAAAGCCTCTCATTTATCTCAACCAATCTTGCATCAGCTATAGCTGGGATATATACATTAACTCCGAAAGCGCAGGCAGGGTGATACAGGAGGAGGCAATCACTGGCATTCCGATCTCCCTACAATGGAGGGATTCATGGGTAATCACCAGTAATCCAGTATTCTGATTTCTGCCCAGAATGAATGGCTGCCTGTAATGGAATGTGAGAATGACCTTGGAAGATGGGGGGAAGAGATGCTGCCTAGGGAATGATTTGATAAAAGAGGGAGGAGTCCGCAAATGAGTAACAGGCAGAGAAAGAAACTTAGAAAGGACCCACCCTAACTGGTTTGGTGGTAAATAGGGATGGCGGGAGATTTCTACTTTCAGACTTGCAGGATTCTGTTAATGTAGCCTTTCAATAAAATACAATTAGTTCATCTAGTCGTGTTTCCTGCCTGGTTTACCTGGGAGGGTGACATTGCCACTTAAAACAGATTTCATAAGGTTTGGCGAATCAGTTGCTATCTTCTTTATCAGTTGGTGAGCCCCATCACAGAGATTTTAATGTATGGCTGTGACTGCACACAGCTCCATGTAATGGCCACTTCTGAATAGAAAGTTTCAGATGTTTCCACTACAGCAGAACGTACAAGTGACGGTAACCTAACATCTTCCCACTTAAGACACCCAGGAGAGGCGATTGACTAAATTCCTGGAGAAACACAATTCTCCTTCCTTCTTAAAATTAACTAGGCAGGTCCCACTCTGGGTTACCTAGAGAGAGAAATTTCCAGGACTCAGGAAAGAATCAATCACATGCAGATGTCTAGGATCAATAAAGAATCAGTTAATTTAATTTTGGGTGTAATCCAAACCTTACCCAATGCTTTTAACTACTGTTGTCCCATGAGACTCAATCTCCATTTTGAATGAGTTTATCTATTGATCCTTGGTTTACACTTACTCTTTGAATCCAATCCCAGTCTAATCCCAATTCACATCTGTGTTTCTTTTTGCTGGTGCTGTGTTGTCTAATCTTATTTTAAACAGACATTTTTGGTGCCAATTTGGGTTTGGAGTGCTATAATCTGGTCACCTGCTTTAGATGCTTCAGGCCTCTCAGTGGGAAGGGAGGAAGATAGTGGCAGGGAGTAGTGTTGGAGAAAAAATTGAGTTCCCTCAAAACTCTCCTCCTTTCTCTTAGGTCCTTTCCTCTACTCAATCAGGACACAATTTGTGAAGTCTCCAATACTTTTATTAAAAACCTGAAGAGTCTACACAAGAATATGTTTGGCAATGTTTCCTTGGGCAAGACCCTGAGCACACAAACAATCAAGCTTTTATAGTAATTTTTGCACAGAGATGGTACAATCAGATTGGATCATCCATGAATTCTTCTATATTTGGTCATCTTCTAAGTAATCTGAAAGTTCCCTGCCTATGGTTTATCTTGCACATGCATAACGAAGTATCCAGAATGCCATGGCTACATACAGTGGGTACGTTGGAATGGAAATTTCCAGGTATCTCCAGCTTTCATTTTGGGAAAACCAGTGGTTTTCTAAGACTGGTGGAATGATACTACAGTAGAGTATACTATAAAAGGTAAAGGTTCCCCACACACATTTGTGCAGTCGTGTCCGACTCTAGGGGCCGGTGCTCATCTCCGTTTGTTAGCCGAAGAGCCAGTGTTGTCCAAAGATGCTTCCATGGCCATATGTGACATTTAAACTCCTCTGTTACTTTACGGTTGCCCTAGTGTCATCCTTCAGAACAGTTACTTTCATCTTGTGCATGCTAACTACCAGGATCAAGTACGATAACACACCCCAACAATGGCAAGCTATCACTGATCTAGCCACTTCAGATGTATTTTTCCTCCCACACTTCAATAACAGATGAAACCGGCATTCCAGAAACCCTTCTCTGTGAGAGTTTGTTTCTCATTGGGCAAGCTGCTTATCAATCGCCCAGCTCTGTTTCTCTCAGCCTACCTTAGGGAAAGCCCTAGAATGCAACTTTGCTGGTTTGCTTAACCAATCAAGATTGACTGGGATAAAATGCTTTACAAGAATGGTGTAATGGTGAGCAGAAGCTTTTGGAGGGAATTCTCTTTGTTTCATAGAGCACTGGAAGCTCTGGGTAGAAGTAATTGGCTGGTACAGAGCTGAGCAATTGGGTAGCTTGGTTGGAGCAAAGAGTGGCTGAATGGGCTGAGAGCTTCAGAGCCAGGCTAAGGGGGTTTGGGATTCGCAGATGATGATGCCAAAGTGGTGAAAAGAGGATTGAAGATAAGGATGATCTGAAAATGAAAAGGATGGTGGTGCAGCAGAGTCCACCACTCATTGTAGGCTCCTTGGTTCAATATGCTTGTGGGGAAAAACCTGATCTCAGCACTAGGGATCACTGGTAGTTGTTGCATGCTGAATCCTGGGGGAAAAGTTACATCATGCCAATTTCTATTTGAAATGTTAATCCTCCTAAATGAAGGACTGCATTTTATTCCTTCATTCTGTCCCTGTCTGACCTCTAGTCCCAGTGCAATTGATGGATTCGTTTGTCAGTTATAATCACAGAATCTGCCTGCCAAGTTTTCTTAGCAATCAGCTTTATGGAGTCAAGGGCAAACCCACAGGAAACCATTTTCCTGTCTTTCTAACAGGGTAATTCCAATCAAGAAGGCGATACCCCTTTATCCTGACAGGGTTAGGATTGTGGCCTCTAGTGACATATGACGTTATTCAGTTAGCTAATAAAAACAGGAAAACAGATGGTTTAACCTGAGGTTTACACATGCCATTGAAAAAGCTGGGGTGGGACTGAACATGCTCTTAACAAAATCAAAGTTGAGATCCCATTTAATGGACCTGTCATCAGTTTTTCAAAACTAACTTTTAATAAGCTTTTTGGTGAAAAGAGATTTGTGTAAATATCTCAAGAGCCCCTACCCTGATTCTCTGGGGTGTAGCAAGTCTTAATAATGTCCTGTCTCCTTGGTGCTTAAAGACTGCTTGGATGAAAACTATTTCCACCCACCCCGCCTTTTTCATCAGAATAAGTAGAGCAAAGGGAAACGTGAACTAGATCTGATGAACTGAGAGCAAATTATTCATCAGCTTATCATTAGCAGTGAATGCCCAGGCCATTTTAGTGAATATATATTTATAATGCTTCTCTGTACATTTTTATGGATGGCTAAACTTCATGGCCAAATAGTTAATTATCTGAACTCTGCATGGAACCACCATGTACTTCCTTCCAATAAAGCCTTTTCTGAGGCTTGCATTTTGTTGTAGCAGTGGCTACTACTCAACCTCACAGCTGGATTTATATGTTAAAACTAGGGATTGTTTAATAATAATTCACTAAATAAACCACAATTGGCTGAATTCACACAATTAAGCTAAAATTAAGCAAATCAGGCTATTGTGTGAATCAGGTCTGTGTTCTGATAATGCAGCCTTCACCATCTTGGTGTACTCCAGATGTACTGGAGTACAACCCCTTAGATTTCAGAAGCACGGCCATTGGCTGTTTTCTATAGCTCATTCTTTTAATGTCTTTGTTAAAATGAAAAAGAGTGTATAGATACTGAGTTACAAGACTCTCTAAAATGTGATATTTATTTTCATCTGGCAGTTTGATAAAATATTCTCAGGTATACTTAATTTTCACTGAAGTAATAAAAGAGATACTTATTTCACCTGAATATTGTCAAGTGTGCAAGCTTCTGGAAAAAAAAGTTTCATTCAATATTCTTCAGAAACATCTGATGGCCCACAATTTGAAAGCACTTTTGCTCAGTTTAGTTGGTTTATGCTCTGGTTCTATCATAAGGAAGCCATAAAATATGATTTTGTTTAGAAGAAGAATTTATTGCAATCCTGTTCAAAGCATTGTTATGAATTACTGGGAAAGAACAATGTAAATTGTTTGGTGAATGCTATACTCCTGCAAATCTTAACTATCTGAACTAAAAATGAACTACTTTTTCTTTAATTTGTAAACCGCCCAGAGTCATTGGGAGTTGGGCGGCATATTAATAATAGTAATAATAATGTCCTTGAAAGTATGCTAATTGGGGTTCTGTATATTTTGGACAGCATTTATAAAGATAACAATTTATTTGCTGAAGAAGGCAAGCCAAAAATAGTCTTGTAAGAAAGCGTAAGATTGTTATACTGGCTTGCTGTAGATAGCAAGCGTGTGGCTATTTACCTTCAAAGTGTGCACTTCAAATGCAACATTGTGGGGTAGAAAGAATTTTGGTCACATGCTTGTTATCTGCCTGCCACATGTTTCAATAGGAGCGTTGTCAATAAAAACAGAATCCATAATAGTATAGATGGCCAGTAATGAACAATATCCTATGGCATTCATCATTCTGTTTAAAAATTCATACACAAAATATTTTCATGCATGGCACATTATGAACAGATTGGGTACTAGACATTTCTGGAAAAATATTTGGATAAGTATTTGGTGCATATCAGAAAAATCATGACAACAAAGTAATTAATCCTTAAATGATTCAGAATTTAATAAACTGTCCAAGGAAAACTTTCTTTACTTTAGAACTCTATGTTTTTATAATGCTTTCTGTAGTAATGAAATATTGGCAGTATACAGGCACGCCTGAACCCAAAAAGTGAAAAGTTGGAGGCCTCAAACTACTTCTCCCAAAAGATCTTTGGGTCTATACATTCTAGTTGCCTCTTGGTGTGCAACTTGGTAGTTCTTACTACCACCACCTATCTTCTATCGAAAGCCACTGGGAGTCCTCCACACTAACCCTGGTGTGTGAGGGAGATTGGGCCCCTACACCCTCTGTCACTATCTGGAAATTAAAAGAAAAAAAGGGAGAATTGAAATAATGCCACCTCTTTGTCTTGTAGTGAAAGATAGATCAATTTCACAAGAGATAAATAAAACCAAACTTTATTAAAAAAAATAAAATCAGAGCGAGAGAGAGAGGAAAAGATACGAAAATAAAATATAAAATACAAAATACACAATTTCTGAGAGAACAAATACCAGAGACAGAATATTAGGCTTAAACACAGAAAAGCAAAATTAAAATCAATCTTACACAATATTTGTAGCTAGATTTTTTTTACCTATCTTTTCAGACATAGCCATTTTCTTGAAATAGATTTCTCTCTGTCTCAATTATTCCTTGGCTTCTCCTCCAGATTCCCGAGAATTCCAGTCAGTTAACTCTGAGGCTTCTAGGGAGATACAACAAACTTCTGCCTTTGTTTTAAATAGAGACTGTTTTTCTCTCTAGAACAGTGTTTCTCAACCTTGGCGAGTTTAAGATGAGTGGACTTCAACTCCCAGAATTCAGCCAACTCCGCTGGCTGGGGAATTCTGGGAGTTGAAGCCCACCCATCTTAAACTCGCCAAGGTTGAGAAACACTGCTCTAGATGAAAGGGAGGGTTTGGGGAGAAAAATCCCTGTCTACGTGATCCCAAGCCATGCCTCAGTCAGTGTGAATGTGGGTTGAAACTCAGATGCTACTGGCTCTCAGTAAATGTGGGGTGGGGACTTGCCAACCCATTCACCATAGGCAATTAATCTAATTAAAAACTGGGGCCATGGCCTTTCTTTCTTTGAAGATCTTCAGCAATAGGCTGGACACGGATAGCTCTAGCTATGAATTCCCCTCAGTGAGCAAGTGATTGTAAAGGGGCTTCATGGCCCTGTGACTTTCTAATACATTCAAGCCACTGAGACTCAAATTTAAAAGTCCTTTCCTTGGAGTAAATCCAAGGAATTCTGATTTCTAGAAGGCAGGTTCAATCTCAGCTGGAGAAAGTCCCTCTGCTGCCAGAATTGAACTAAATAGTTTGATAATCTAACTTGATAAAATATATATTTTCATGCTCCTATAGTACCTTATTTAAATTAATTCTAAGTTTGATAGACTATCTTTTGAGTTTTGGAGTTAAATCTTGCTCCCCTGTTTCCTTTACAGTAGACTTTTTTTTTTTGGTGATCTAGGTATTTATAACATTTCAAATGGAACCATTTGTCACCTAAATGCTAACTGATATAATTTAGCTGCACATGTTTGCAGTATTTCCAACCACAGAAGATAGACATCTCACAATAATTCAAGGCTGCTTTGATGGAATGTCAGATTGATTACTCCTAGTCAACTTTACTCAAATAAATTACTGTATAATGGAAGTCTCCAATCATTATTTTTATTGTTGGACTCTTAATAATTAAGTGAAAAGCATGGAACATTTATAAGTACATCAATCATTTCCAGATAAAAGAAAAAAAAAGAGTACATCTAATTCTATCTGTCTGTTCTTGGCTTATCTACAGTTCTTATTGACTCACTCCAAATGATTTCTTTTGGGCAGGTTTTGACATGAGATAAGTGGAGAATATTATTTCACTTGGTAATGAAGGAACTGCCAGGAAACCTCTTTACATTTGACCGTGAATGGTATGTGGATTGGTACAATTTTGACCTTGAACAGTATGTGGATTGGCACAATTTTTATTAGTGTTAGAGTTTCCATGAAGCAGCCATCATACGAAGGAGGGGTGTGAGGTTAGGCCTCTAGATCTGCCTTGATTTTGCACAATACTATTTTTGTTGTGGAAGGAAAAGTGTGTATGTCTGGACTCCTGCATGCGTTGGTTTTCCCTGTGATTTGGAACTCTGGTTGTACAGAGTTTCAGAATGTGCAAGCATTGCAAATATCCGCCTCTAACTCTTGGACACTGGCAGCAGAACTTAGGTGCCATGCAATTGTGTGTGTGTGTGGGGGGCAGGACCAGAGCAGCACCCTTACATTTCCATGTTGCTTATATACTCTCTTAATGCAGTGCAGATATAAGGTGGGCCAGAGAGGGAATATAATATCTGACGCACCCAAGTGAACACTAATGCTTTAGGGTGATTTTGCAATTGCTAATGCAAATATCTTACTGTTGTGCTGTATATTTATATGTGGGCAGGAAGGTGAAGGTTAATTTGGGATAGAATTCTAGGAAATATTTCATTTCAGTTGCTAACATAGAACTTTCTGACACATTCGCTTGAGGAAATATGCACTTTTGATTTAAAGAACCTCAGTTTGGGCAAGACAAAATCTGTCCATACACTATATGCTTCTGCTTCTGCATAAAATCCCATCTGCCATGGATCGTAAGTGGGGTCAATATTGCCTAAACTCAGCTACAGGGTTAAGGAAGGGTGGTTTTAACCCAAAAAAGTCCATTGATTTGGCTTGGGTTAAAATGCCCTTCTCTGACCAGCCAAGTAGTAAGAACTTCAAAGTCAAGTCAAAAATGAGGCAATTGCCCAGCTTCACTTAGTCATCTTCCAGGAAGAAGAAACTGGGCTTTGAAATGGATAGAAAACCAGGCTGCCCATTATAGAACTGACTGTTTGATTTCTGGCACCCACTAAATACACCTCCCTGAGCGGCTGCAGGGGGCCGACCCATGTCCGCCCTAAGAGACTCTTTGCAGAACACCCACTGCTCTTTCAGCCAACCATGACTCCAAATTTGAGAAAATCCTCATTAGGACCCTGCAAAGATCATCATGCTCTCACTTCCAAATTTGAGCAAACAACAATGCTACAAAGATTGGTAACATTGTTTGATACCTGGTACAGATGATGGAGTCTAAGGCCCTGTGTCTCTTAGGGCTCCAAGAAGTTCCTTCGGTTGTTTGCATATGGTCCTCTTGTTTCTCTTTCTCCTCCTCCTGTGAGGCTTGCAGTGGCTGGGACAGCTGTCTTCTTTGCTTCCTCATTAAGGGCTTTATTTTCCTTCAAGGAATGTAAGAGGTTACATTCTCTGGGGGTGGGTGGGGAGGAATTGGCCTGATGTAATGGTATGTGGGAAAGACCTTGGGAGAGGGGTGAAGAGATGCTGCCTAGAGAACAGTCAGATAAGAGACAGTATAGCTGGATAGTGGGCGGGGCAAGAAGCTCAGAAGGGAAACACCACCACCACCACCCCAGTTTCTCAGGCTGTAGAGGAGACAGCGGGAGATTTGTACTTTCGGACTTGCACGATTCTGTTAATGTAGCTTTATAATAAAGTAGAATTAGCTTATTTGGTTGTGCTTCCTTTCTAGTCTACCTGATAAAGCTGACACCTGACCTAGGCTGAGAGGGAGGCTCTCCAGCTTGTCTTCTGTTCTCTATGGTCCTTCAGACGATAGAGAAAGAGACAAGGGGGGCAGCTTGATGTTGGGTAGGGATCAGTCATGGTTGGGGGAAGGGGGAAATGGGGTGTCGGGAAGGTAAGTGGTAGCATGGACAGGCAGCTAACTTGAATGTTTGTGCAAAACAGGGCTTAAGCACTGTCTTTATTTTTCTCCCTTTACTGGGCCAAGGGGGCAAGGAGCTAGAGATACCATGAAGCTTTGCCAGTAACTCTCCTGGTATCTCATGGGATACAAGTTCATTGCTGGAGAAAGTGAGTGGGGATTCTGGGTCCCCAAATGACAATTCTGTCTCAGTGTGACTGTGTGTTCCCAAAAATTCTGTAAAGAAGATCTGACTGGGTTAACAATTGACTAGGTTGATCATACCATGTGAAAATGGGCCAGTATGGAGAATGCTTAGTAATAAGCATTGTAAGTATCAGTAATAGCACAATTCTTGGGGGGGGGGGGAACTCAACAGCTTAGAAAAAATCACACAAAATATTTCACATGTTCAAGCTATCATTAGATTACTCATCAAATAAAATTCAACACAGATTTATTTAAATATTATTTGAGTATGAGTTCTCATGTGAAAAATTGAGAATATTTAGAAGGAAACATAAAATGTCTGGTAAGATTAGCCTAACTCTTCAGAGGACTTTTGCACATCCCTGATTCTAAAATTCCTTTACATTCCAGGGTTTCATATCACTTATTCAGACTAGCACACCTTGTTTACAGTTGAAAAAGGATAAAATAAGCAGCTAATTGGAGCATCATATTGAAGCACAATGTTACTTATGGACAAAATCTCAACACTCTTTGCCTTTATCGGCAATGTTGGTAAGTGGCCGCAGTGTGAGGTAATACTTAGCTAAATGGCCACAATGTGTTACCCGATAGAAAAGTGGGCTGGTTGCCTGGGCTGTTATTGTTGTCATTCTTGTAATGCTGCGTCAGGAGCCCTGTTCCAAACTCAGCTATTTATAATCTTCCTGTACCATGTAAATAAAGCTTGCAGACCTTTCCTTCTGATAAATGAGATGAAATCCAGCCCCAGTTAAGAAAAATAGGAGAGGAAACGGAAGCTTGACTTCCCTGGTGCTGATTGTTAGCCTACCATATCTAGTTCTGGAAGAGAAACAGATTTTTAAATAGCATTTTAAAATCTCCATGCAAGACTTTGTTCTCCTTATATCCACCCCTTTCTTTAGCTACTAGCTAGCTAGTTCCTTGCCTCTCTCCCGCCCCTCTTGTGGCTTGTAATTGTAATAGAATTACCGTTTGGGTTCTTGGCTTATGCTGAGTAGCATTTCTGTATTTCATTGAACCCTGGGTTGTGGTTCAGTGATGCAACACATCCATTTCCCTCTTTTCGGTGTGTTTCCTCCCTCCCTCTTTCTCTCTGTGGTTCTGGAATTACAGATGTGATTCCATCCTCTGGCCTCAAGGGCCTTGAAATTAACTTCCAGATTGATTGGTGTGAGAAGCCATCACTGAAACGTGGGGCCATCTGCTATGTGCTTAAATGAAGTTTAAAGAGACAGGGAACAGGAGGAACCTCTTCTTAAACTGGGAATTCCAATGCAAAGACTGAGTTCTTCCTTATGGAACATGTTTCGGTGATTTCGGTTGAGGCAACCAATCTGTGCACATATTTTTTGGCATTTGGGTCACTTCTTCCTTGTGCCTGTGGATATCCAAATTGGGCCTTCACCAAATCTAAATCTACCAGACCTAAAACAGCGACAGATAGGGCTGAGACTCAGAGTAAACGAAAGAACCTGGTCATTCCCTACATGGCTGGCGTGTCTGAAAAGATAAAACGGATATTTGGCAAACACCACATACCTGTATATTTCAAACCCACCAACACACTGAGACAGAGGCTTGTACACCCCAAAGATCAAACCCCAAAACACAAGAAAAGCAATGTAGTTTATGCAATCCAGTGCAGTGAGGAGTGCTCTGAACTCTACATTGGAGAAACCAAGCAACCTTTGTACAGGAGGATGGCCCAACACAGGAGAAGTAACACCACAGGACCAGAGTCAGCAGTTTATCTTCATCTAAAGGAAAAAGGACACTCATTTGAGGACATTAATGTTCACATTTTAGACAGAGAAGATAGGTGGTTTGAGAGAGGGGTCAAGGAATCCATTTATGCCAACTTGGAAAATCCTTCCTTGAATAGAGGTGGGGGCCTCAGGCACAACCTTTCCCCCATATTCCTCCCTGCTTTGTCTTCTGTGCCTAGGAAGATTAAGACCATTTCACAAGCTCAACAGCAGCATGGTGATCTTAACGATCCTCCTTTAGATGATAAAAGGACTTAAAATAACATCTCAATATAACCATGACCTAGCCCCAGGTGTAAGGTCACACAGCTACCTAGAAACATATTTAGGATTCCCTTACTAACTTTGCTCAGACTGAAGAAGCTCCTTGGATAAAGAGCGAAACGTTTCCACTGTGAAAATAGAAATCCAGTTGACATGATTCAAGCTACAGACAATTCCACCTGGATGACTGAGAACCTTCATCGTCATATTCTTCCTTGAAACTAATGAGAAACGCTACATGTTAAAGAAATCCATCTGAAGTTGTGATTTCCAGGGTCACAAATGGCAAGATTCTCTGTGATTCAACAGAGATTTTCTTATACCCAGTTTCATCTTAAATTAAACTCATTGACTTTCAGTAGATTAGTTTTCTTAAATATATTCCAGGAAAAGGGGTATATTTAGTCTTCAATTTCCATTCTAGTCTGGAATTTCTCCTTGTGTGGTCTAGAAGTTAGGCAATGCAGTTTTATCTAAAACCAGATTTCTTACTGTTGTACTTTTAAATCATGCTGAATAATAAACACAACACTTTTCATTTGCCTCCTCTAACACTCTGCATTATTTATAATTTACCAGTTTAAAATGATAAAAGGCAGTGGAGCCCATTTTGAATTCCTCTCCACTCTTTGGAAGTCAGAAGACAGTCTTTTTCTTTCATTCTTTCTTTTTAGAATAAGTATGTATCTCAAGAGGGCAAGAGAGTCAGGGGAAAAGCATATGCAGATAATCATTCATAATAGTTGAACTTTGCAGCCGGGAAGACCATTAAATTGCTTTGGAAAGTTTATATAAGAGTACCAGGAAATTGTGCTGTTTCTATTCAAGGGCCCCATTCATGTCTCAAAATCACTAAGTCTTTATACCCACCCCCCTTTTTTGGGGGGTGCCTTTGGGTCAGTCTTGATTCCTGGTGACTGCCTGGATAAGTCCCTGCAGTTTTCTTGGCAACATTTTTGGAAATGGTCTATCATTGCCTGCTTCCAAGGGCTGAGAGAAAGTGATGGTCCTAAAGTCACCCAGCTGGCTTTGTGTCTAAGGCAGGACCAGAACTCATGGTCTCCCACAACCAGCTGTCTTATACCATTTTACCTAATCCAAAATAAAATTTCCATCCCTAGTATTCAGCTAGTTACAGGTGTTTTATTATCCCAAGACTAGTTGCACATTTAGTACTTTATTTATTTATTTATTTATTTATTTATTTATTTTCTATCCCGCCTTTATTATTTTTATAAATAACTCAAGGCAGGGAACATACCTATTACTCCTTCCTCCTCCTATTTTGAACATACTCTCTTTCTTTTGGCTGAAAAATATGAAAGATGTATGCAGAACCCCCATATAGAGGGACATTTCTCAGATTTCTCTCTGGCTATACCTTTCTTACTCTAAAAATTGTAAAAATGCATTTAGAATGGTTGAAGCCTGTACATTCATCAAAATATTATGAAATATATTTTGAGTCACTTTCTCTTAAATTTGATTGTACTATGCTCCAGAGAAGGGTTATAGCTCTGTTTAAGGGTATATGCTTTAACATGATCCGCAGTCCCCTCTGTGGGGGGAGATGGGCGGTGATATAAGTATGATAAATAAATAAATAAAAATAATAAACCCTCCACACTGAAAATCTTGTAGAATTTCACATAGAACAATAGGGATAGGTAGTGTGTTACTTGTGGCAACACTGCTTGAAGTAGCTGTTTTCACTTTTTCCAGGCTTCGTGGCCCAGCTGAATTTCCTTTTTAAAAAAATTGAATTAAAAACAATATCAATAAGTTGGGATGCTGAAAGTCTAGCTTCAAGAATGCTTAATCAGCACTCCTTAAACCCCAGTGGCATTCTTGAAAAAAATAAAAATGATAGATGGCTGCAAGAATCCCTCCTAGAATGCATTTTTTCCTGTACTCTTTGAACCATTCAATTTGATGGAAGAGAATTTGTTTTCAAAATGTCTGTCAAAGGAAAAGATATTTTTCCTGAAATACTCATGGATGGAATGTGGGGTTCTTCCCTTTTTTAGTGATGAGATGGCTGAGAGATATCTGCGTGGTCCTTCTTTCACTGTGCAATCATCTGTCTGGAGATCTGTAACTTCCCAGGCTTCAATTTATTCCCAAAGAAAAGCATCAAGAAAGGCTTACCCAACTGGGTTTTTCCTGATTGGGATGTACGGGCAGCCAGGGAGCATTCAGAGTAATGGAAAGTTGCATAACACAAATAACACCACAGCAGTAGCAACCCGTGCCACCTTGAACAATAATATAAAGAACACCACCAAACAAAATTGTCAGGCATCTTGAAATTACAATAAGGAGGCTTTGCAATGGCTCAGTGGTTAAGGCGCCAGGCTTGTCGATCAGAAGGTCGGCGGTTTGAGACCCGAGTGCCGCGTGATGGAGTGAGCTCCCGCACTCGCCCCAGCTCTTGCCAACCTAGCAATTCGAAAGCATGCAAATGCAAGTAGATGAATAGGTACCACTTCGGTGGGATGGTAACAGCGTTCCGTGCACGTCATGCCGGCCACATGACTGCAGAAGCATCTTCGGACAGCGCTGGCTCTTCGGCTAACAAACGGAGATGAGCACTGGCCCCTAGAGTCGGACACGACTGTGCAGGGGAAACCTTTACCTACTTTATCTCTATCTCAGCTTTTCTGAACGGAGATCATGAATACAATTTTAGCTTTACAAATCCTTGTGAGGAAGGTAAAAGTCTTACCAGAGTCTTTTATAACTATGTTGGTTTGAAATTTGAATTTTCCACATTGACTTTATCTTACTGATTCTACTTTATAAAAAGTTGGATATTTTATTTCCCTCTCTATCACCAATTTGATAGTTAAGTGGTTTCATTATATGCTAATGCAGTCTCAACATAAGCTAGATCTGACAAGTAGGTGTGCCATAAAACTGAGATTAAAGGTCCTCATCATGGTACCAATTTTACACTTTTCCTTTTCTGATTACAACTGTTTAAAATGATTAATACTACATCATCTCTGGCAAGACATATGTATACATATATTTTACTGTCAAAATTCTCTGATAAAAACTCCAGAATTGATAGTTGAATAGCTTTTCTTTTATATTACAATTACTATGATTTTTTTAAAAAAAATCCATACTAAATATTCATACTAAGATTAAAGTTCTTACAATGTTCTAGTATTTTATACCAACTACTTTAGTTTGGTTAGAGGTAGCAATTTTTCTGAGGCACTTGGACAATGTATCCTCACTCATCTATGTACAGGTCAGAAAGATCAGTATCTTGCAAAGTCTGGATAATAATTAAGATAGAAGAGAATATCTGTAGCTCAGGGTTGAGTTGTGGAGTTCTTGGTGCTCTCTGAGCTTGGTTGTGTGCTTGTAGACGTTTCATTACCATACTAGGTAACATCATCAGTGTGAGTGAGTGTGGAGTTTACTGCCTGTTTATATGTAGTAGCTTGCAGCAAACCCCATACTCACACTGATGATGTTACCTAGTACGGTAATGAAATGTTTGCAAGCAAACAACCCAGCCCAGAGAGCACCAAGAACTCCACAATAATTAAAATGCCAAATAATTAACAGGTTGGGACCTGTCAGCCCCCTTTTTTATAGCTTCAAGGATCTCCCCTTAATTATGCCACTGAAATTCATTGGCAACGTAACAGCAGCACAATTTCCTATTATTTGGATGTGGAGGGGAGGGAGTGAAAGTTAGAATAAAAACAGGTATATTAAGTAGCTAATGGGATTTTAATGTCTTTCTTGCAGTCTGTTGTGAGCCGACCAGGTCATGTATTTAAGATGGGCAACCATATAAATTTTCCAAATAAGTAAGTCAACCAACCAACCAACCAACCAACCAACCAACCAACCAACCAACCAACCAACCTATTTTAGCTTTATTTCTACTGCTGAACTTTTGGAACGAGGGTTAAAAATTCCAACACCACACTCTCAAATGACATAATTTCATCACTGCTTCTCTCCTGAACAGTGAGTGACTTAATAAGAATTGTTGAGACTGGGAGAGAGAGATACACACACACACACACACACACACACACACACACACACACACACACCCTTCTTCTCTCTACCAGGGCATTGCTACAGCTAATCAAACATTTGTCCTGCTTAGTCTATTTAGAATGGAGGCATTCTCTTGACAAACTACTTGTCATCTGATAAAAGTGTTCCTGGACTGTAGCAGTTCAGGCAGCAGACAGATGACAGCATGGGTGAAATCTCTCCTGGCTATCCCCACCTCCCTTTGTAAGTCATTAAGCAAATACATTAGACATGACAAAAAGAGCATTTCACATACCTGACAAATGAACTGCAGGACATTGTTGCTAGCGAAGTCATAGGGGTGGCATTGAGTGCCGCTGTCTGATGCTGAAACGTGGCAGAATCCTTTTCCACCCAGACTTCTCCGTCTTGAAATTTTGTTCATTTACTTCCACATATTATCTTCTGTTACTGGGCTTATTTTGATTTTATGCTTTTGCTGTGTTTACTCTGTTTTGGAGCTCATGTTGGCACTGTATTTCTTTTTATTATTTTGAAAGTTTACAATAAGCTAGCCAGGGAACATTGGCTACCGAATGATGTATAAAAATTGTAAAGAAATAAATACAGATATATTAAGTAAGCAACAACAAAAAAGAGAACCATACTTGGATTGCATTTTCATACTTAACTACAGACTTAAACACTGACAACAGTTAATTTTTCCCAGACCTTATCAGATCATTTGGACAATGCTGATTTTGTTTTTATTTCCCAACATTTAGCAAGAGGCACTCTTTCTTCAGGAATCATACATTTATTATAGGATTAAATAGTTAATTGCCATTGATTTTATTATTACACTGATCACTATTCTCTAATATTTATCCACTCTTTCACAACACCTCTGTATACAGGTAGTCCTTGCTTAACAACCACAATTGGGACTGGAATTTTGGTTGCTAAGTGAATCTGACCCAATTTTACAACCTTTTTTGTGGTGGTTGTTAAGTGAATCATGCATCTACCCATTTATTTTGCTTGCCAGAAGCTGGCCAGGAAGGTCGAAAATGGCGATCAAGTGACCATGGGATGCTGCAATGGTCATAAATGTGAGCCAGTTGCCAAGCGCCCAAATTGTGATCACATGACTGCAGAGACACTGCAACAGTTGTAAGTGTGAGGAGTCGTTTTTTCAGCACTGTTGTAAATCTGAACCATCACTAAACGAATGGTCGTTAAGCGAGGATGACCTGTATGACAGATGTAATTCCTATGAAAGAAAACCAGCAAACTGGAAAGAAAGCACAGTGGACATGGACATCATTCAAACATCTTATTTGCTAACTGGAAATGGTCCATTCCAAGAACAGTATTGTGAAAAGACAACAACCTTCTTATCTAGAAAGTGTCTGAGAAATTCTTCATACTTACCAGATCAGCATAACTCTGTTAAATAGGTGTTCTCTTTATCAGAACATGCAGTGGTTTATTTTCTGGGACTTTTAGATAAAGATTGAAGATGTTGCCTAGCCTGGCAGTGAAACGTCTGCAAGAAAACAACAAGGCTCAGAGAGCACCAAGGACTCCACAGTTCAACCCTGAGCTACAAATATTCTCTTTGATTGGTACTTTTAGACAAATTGTATTTTTAAATTTTGCTGGAACTGACTTCCCAAACATAAGTTCAGATTGACATCTTACAATGGCTCTTAATATCCAAATTAATGAGTTTAACCCAAGGCCTTACCTTTTACAGTCTGTAGACTATCCACTTCCTCTGAGCCACTGTCTGACTGGCATGTTTTTATTTGGCCAAGTTTTGGTCTTAAAAACACGTACATTATTTTCCTTTCTTAAATCTAAACACTGTGCATTTTAGTTATATAGAACTGCAAATCAATTCCATTCCCAGGATGCTTTTTAAATATTTCCTGGCATGATGGGAGAATTTCAAGATGACTTGAAATTTCAGAGCTTAAGAATGGATTTCCTGTGAGATGATAGCAAGATCACCCATAGCTTGAATATATATATATATATATATATATACTGAAAGGAAACAGATTGCAGGGGTGGCTGCATTCCAAGACGAGTTTATGCTTGAGCAGAATTTCACACCCTTCAGAAATGTTGTGACTGCACATCCCAGTCTGGATGGCCAAAGGTCACGCTTGATGGCCCTGCTGGGAGTTGCAATTCCAGCACATCTGGAGGGTGCCGGGTTGGGGAAAGCAATTCTGGGTGTTATTTATCTGCACTGACACAGAAGGAGCAGGGTGAGCATTTTGCCAGGCCCATCAGGCTTCTCATGCAGCGAAAGTCTGATCTTGTAAAAGAAAAAAAGTGATGGTGGGTGGGTGGGGGGGACATAAACCAAAGAGTGCATTTCAAAGAAAAATTCAGGCAGATATCACTATGGCCAGACATCTTAAATATATCCATAGGTGGAAGATAAGAAATAACATCTGTACTTTGGGCTATATCCTGAACGGAAGTTGAGAAACCACGAGATGAAAATGAGCTAAGATGAGTCATCTATCCTCCTGACTAGATGAAGTTGAAGCCAGAAGAGGCAGAGCAGATAACTTCAAAACGTTTATGCCTTGAGAAAATATACACTAAGAGTGAGCTGTAATTTGGCCAAGCCTGTTTTTCAGATCCAGGTTCAGAATTCTCATGAAGATATGTGTATGTATGAAAACATAAAGAATGAGGGCCAAATCAAAGTGTTCCAAATTGTTTAACCAGTGATGATCAAATCCTGCTCAAGCCAGCTGTCTTGAAATCAAAAGGATTTAAGATAGTCATGAGACTGATTCATTCCATTTACTTCAGTGGCACTACCTGTGAGTAAGCTCACTAAAGTTTTGTCTATATAAGTACCCTTACATGATAGTGTGGATACAGGGTTCATGTAAGCTATACAGGATTCATCTAGATTTCCTTCACATCTGAAAATCACAATCAAAAAAGTGAATGGGACCAAGGGAAAGTGGTGCATAAACTTTGCCTTGTAGAACACAACCCAAGAACTTTAACTTTCTATAGCAAATCATTTTAAAAAAAAGTGTATCTAGTAGGCAGACATCTGAGAAAGGTCTTCATCAGTTACTCTGTTTAGGATCAGTCATCCAGAATAGCCTTTGGATGCAGATGCAAAACCCTGTCTCCAAAGGGTGAGTCAGTGACTGGAGCTTAGCAGCAACAGCAGCTGCCACATCTGGCTACCTGCTTAAATGGCAGCTACCTCTCACTCACCTCCACCCCTTTATCACCTCATCCAGTTTCAGCCAATAACCACAGGATAGAATTGGTCCCCACCAGTTTGCTGACTGCTGAAAAAATAAAATGAAATAGAGGCAATTGCATCTTACAAAGCAGCAAGAAACTCACAGGACCCAAGACTCTCAGGATATTGCAATTTGGTCTTGAATTCAGAACAAAACCATTGTGTCTTGTTCCAAAATGAGTGTTTCGTTCAATACACTCAGAACAGCCATTGCAAACTCTGAATATTTTGCACATCCCTACAGCAGGTAAGACGCCAGGCTTGTCGATTGGAAGATCGCAAGTTCGGAGGTTCGAATCCCTAGCCCTGCCTGACGGAGTGAGCTCCTGCACTCGCCCCAGCTCTTGCCAACCTAGCAATTTGAAAGCATGCAAATGCAAGTAGATGAATAGGTACCACTTCGGTGGGAAGGTAACAGCGTTCCACACGCGTCATGCGGCCACATGACCATGGAAGCGTCTTCAGACAACGCTGGCTCTTCGGCTAACAAACGGAGATGAGCACCGGCCCCTAGAGTCGGACACAACTGCACAAATGTGCGGGGGGAACCTTTAAATGTGCGGCAGTTCATAAAAGCTTGGAAAGTTGGGTTGCAAGAGGTCAGATTACTCGTCCATGTAACCTAGGGCTGTGTGCTACAGCTGGCAGAGTTAGAGATTTGAAAAGAGATTTTTCCAGGAATGCTATCTACAGTCTCATAACTGCAGATATAGGTATCTTTTCCATGCAAAGTACATATGTTACCACTGAGCTAGTGCATGTCCTGAAGTATATAAAACAGGTCATAATCCAATTAACCATGATGGTTTCTCTCAAGATCTTAGCACTCTATCTTCCAATGAGAGCTCAGCTATATTTAATCATAGAAAACTGGGCTGTGGAGACTATATTGCTGAGAAGGAATTCTGAGTGTAAATCAAGAAGAAAATTCTAGCAAAAATCAACTCCCCATCATTTTTTATGAAAAATGAAGTCTGGCCTCTTATTACATTCTATCCAAAGAGGTTTTTTTCTTTTTCTAGGAAGTTTATTCTGTAACATCTGTTTTCTGCAGTAAATGAATACTTGGAAGTTTCATGAAACTCAGTGGCCAAATTCCCACCCCATCCTTCAAGGCAAGATTTTTATGCACCTGCTGGAGACTGTTCAAACAGACCAAAATTCATGGCAGGGCAGGTTTTTGCTTTTTGTTTGCTTTCAAAATGGGATTTTATTGCTGATGAGTCAGGAGCAGCAGGCTTACAACTCATCCTTAAGGATCATGGATGTTTCCTAGCCCATTATCTGAGCAGAGGTAACATACCCAAGAACTCGAGTAGAAAAAGAATCAAGAGGATTTCTCCTGTTAGATGCAGCTGCTTTTGGCAACTTTTGGAGCTTCAGGTTTACTGCTCAGAAAGAACCTTGCCACATTTTCTTCCTGTGACAAGCTATAAAACCATGTTAAAATTTGGTTCTTCAAGTGTGAGAGGAACCCTCCCTCCTACGAATAAAGTAGTTTGAAAATGCTTCCTTCTTTTTTTTTTTTGCAGAATCATGTGATACATGAGTTGATTCTTCAGGTGTACTATCTGGACCATTTCAGCATTTCTCCTCATTCCTACTTAAAAGGGTACAGCTTAACAGGAAGCACACACTGGAAGTTTGTCTAAGATGGTGATTGTGTAGAGGAAAAATGGGAGACCAATATGTTAAATGAATAAGTAAAAGTGCAGCTAATGTGAAGTTAGGTGAAGGGGTGTAGCTGTCTCCCCAGGGCCTATGAGAGACAGAGGGGTGAGAGATGCTGCTCCTTCTCTTGCAACTGCCATAGGGCTACTTGTCAGCCCCACGAGGTAGACCAGACCAAGAAACCAACTCCTCCGGAAGGCTAAAACTACTTTTAGTGGGATTGGCTGTAAGAACAGAATCTTGCAAGCCTGGGCATGCAGTACCTCCTCCTCCTTCTTATAGTTCAGTGAAGGAGGGAAGCATCTGTCTGAGCTACTTCTGAACATTATCTGGACATTCTGGACTTAAAAAGTGTTTTGCCCCTTGTCACCTTGGCACTGGAACTTGCATATCTCTGTCAGGGTCATCTTCCTCACTCTCTACATTACTAGAACAGGGATGCAAAAATCTGGACATGAGATGAAGGAAAGATAGGTAGATGGCAGATAATTACAGCCCAGATGTGGTTCACAGTAGCAAGTACGGTTTAACCCTGAACTATCTTGGCTATTGAAAGAAACTGCTGTGTTTCTCTTCTCAGGCTTTCTGGAGCTCTAATGCCTCCCTCACTGTGAGCAAGGAGTCTTTGTTTAGGGTGAGGAATCCTGGGTGTGGTGACCCCACATACTTTTACATGGCCATAAACCATCAGCCCAGGGTTACATTTTTCTGATTCTGAGTGGAAACAACATTGAAATAAGCTTTAACATTTGGGGGAAAAGAGTCTCTAGCATTCTTTTATTTGACTGACAGAACTGCAGGAGGTCCCAAGAGTTCAAGCTAAATGTATTCTTCCCTTCCCCTTTCCCACCCACAATTTAATCACGTTGTAGAATAAAGCAGCCTTTTATAATGTCCCCTCCTTGTACTCAACAGATGGTTTGGGGGAACCACTTAAGTCCCCGAGGTACTGATTTAATAAGGATAAAAAATGTACCAGGACAAAGAGAAACCTGACTAATTTCCATGTCCACTAGATGTTCACTATCAATTAGGGGAGAACTTTGTAAGATATGAAATATTTGCTTTCACATGCATGTCCTCCACATTCTCTTTCAAATGTTTGCTTGGTAAACGTACTCAAATAAAGATCACATCTGCCTCATTCTGTGTGTTCTGCTCTTGGGAGGTAACAGTGCATGTTGTTTTGTTAGGAAGAGTGTGTGTAATTATATATATAATTAGATATATGTATATGCAAACACACCATCCCAGTTTCTCTACTTCATTTGATTGGAATGAATCCAAGGCAGGCTTGGTTTCTCAGTTTAATAGACAGAAGGTCTCTCCCAAAAGGAAAAAACTCTCTTGCATTATATTTAATAAAGTTTACTATGCAAGTTAAATCTCTGGAAGACAGGACTTTGAAAAAAACAAGCTGTTCTTAAACTAATCCTAATGCACTTCTACAAAGCTTAATAAATACTAAGCTGTAAAAGGCAAGGAATTAATCTCTATTTTGTAAATATGGAATGGTTTAATGGAGCTTTGGTAAAATAATTACACAGGTTTAAAAGTGTTTGTTGCTCTCCCATTGCATCAAATGCTCATGGAAGTTTTCAGTCAGATAAATTCCTTGAGGCAAGAGGAAAATGTCACAATAATCTTTACTCCACTTTAGAGATTAGAAAGCTACTGAAATACAACAGTATGATCAAAAGTTCATCCCCCCAAATGAAAAGTTTCAGCAACAGAGAAAGGAATTGGGAAGTGGCTTCATAAATCGTTGCATCTCACTGAGATGGAAAACCAATTTAATCCCATGAAGATTAATTATACTTCACTTAAAATGGAACTTCAGCCTATTCAATCTAATTTGAAATTTTTGCCTTATATTTTCTGCCAAAATTCATTATTGCCAAGTGAAAGTCTAGAGATTGTTGTTCACTATCTGGGCTTGTTTTCATTTGGAAATGTACTGTATGTTGGCAGAATTCTGTAGGGATAAAATGGTAATAATTACAATATTTATTTATTTATTCAACACATTTGTATAGTCACCCATGGAACTCTGGACAGCAAAAATAAGATTAAACATAATTCAGTTAAAAGAACCAGATGGTGGTCAACATGTTCCTTGCGCATATGCCAGGCTCCATTAACATGTAGCTCCTGTGTTTGGAAAGGACTTAACAATACACATTTGGTATCCAAAGGTATTTATACTGACAAAGAAAGGCTTCTTCCAATGGATAAAGCTGTGGACCCAATCCTCAGTCTTTCTTCTCCTCACAAGCACTTTCAGGAAGCCATTTTTAAACTGAAGTGAAGATTAGAAATCCTGAAAGCTCCATGGCCATATCCATATGTACATCGCTCCCTTACTATTTTTATCTACACTTCCTATGATTTAACATCATGACTCTGCCATCAAGGGGCTGCCTAAAATCATTTGACATGACAGCTCTCTCCATGCATGATCTTTTCCCCCAGAGCTGCATTATCTGTTCTTGCTAGGAAAGGGAAGGAGGGAAACCATTCCACTCATAAACGACTACCGCCTTAGGGAGCAAGTTAAAATGGCTCCCTTGTCAGAAGCCATGCAATGTGTGCTGTCTCTAGTATGCTTCCAGCATCAAGTCAGTCAGTCACGTATTCCAAATGCATCTGTCCAATTGTCAATCTTTGTCAGACTGTTTGAGACAGTCCATCCGATTGAAGCTCGGTCTGTCAGACTGCCTTGCAGTCATATGACGTATTGTTCAGTCCCTCTCTTTCTGAGTTGGTAAAGGTCTGTCTTACAATACACTTGACTGTCTGCCTATTACTCTGACCACAAGACAGCTTGTTTTACATTGATTCCAATAATCTCTTTCTGACTGCCTATCTTTCTCTTCATCAGGTAATCTTTCAGTCTGTTTTAATGTATCGGCCACTTTGCACTTGGGACACACTTTTAAAAATGATGCAACAGCCTTCCTCAAGTTGGTATCTTCCAGATGTGTTGGACATCAACCCTCATTATTCCTAACTGTCATGAGAGTCCAGCACATCTAGAAGTTGCCAACTTGGGGATGCCTGGAAATAAATATTATCAACAAAGCACAAGATAAAGCAGCATTTTAATAGGCTATTAAATGGTTGAGCCAAATCCAACCATTTGGAACCTTACAGAAGGACTAGCTCATTTCTAATGGGACTTCTAACTATTTTCTACATAATCATTGCTCCCAACCTGAAACACATAATGACAAGATGAATATATACCTTTGTATGATGGAAAATTCCCCATCTTTTGTTTGGAATGGAGACTGCCTTTGTTGTTGATTTGCTATGATAGTGGGTTGGGCAGATCCTTTGCAAATGGTAGATACCTTTTTTGGTTGATTTACAAACAGTATTGGCAACTATATGAGCTGAAATAGGCACATTATTCTATACCTTAGTATAGAAAGGGTATGGAACACCCATAACTGAAATTGAACCTGTGTCATTTTTGTGTGCCAAATAGCTTAGAAAGCCCTTCTAATGCTCAAAAACTCTAAGGTCATAATACAAATTAAAATTTAATAAGAACAGCAGTACAATCACTAAAATAGATGTTCAGGCTTGAGATCTCTGCTCTTAAATGACATTGACAAGTCTGGGCAGGCAGTCAAAATAACGACAGTGGTGCACAAAGAGAGAATAATGATGGAGCCCCAAAGTCTCACTGCCTCAGTGGCATGATCTTCCAAAATGCAGCATGGCACGCAATAGGGGCTGAAAGGCATGTCTTAAGGAGCAGTAACAATAGCGGGCCTTTTAACAAATAAGTAGGAATTCCTCCCCTGCCTCCACCCTATACTGGAAATGGCCCAAGGTTCTCATAACACATCCATCCCTTAAATGTCTACTTTTGAAGGACACCGGCACCTAACAAATTATCTAATAAGGTTGTCAAACATCTTTTGTTGGAAAGAAAAAAATATATGTGACAAATGTAAATATCTGAAGAAAAAGCCCTGCACTTAAAGAGTTGATACAGTCAGTCCTGATAAAGGCTGGCTATACATTCCTTCGCTGTTAGTCAGACAGCTGCTTTCCTTAACCAATCACAGTTTTGGTGACCATTTTTTTCATCCCTGGCCTATATACTCTTTTATTTTACCTTTTAGGCATGCTGGGGATGTAAGGTTCTCATTAGCTAATTGCAACCAACTTCATCTTCTCTTATTCTAATCCTGTGCTCTCTCTTTAGTCCTAGTTCACAGGCGAAAGAACACATCAAAGCACATCAAAACAGGCTAGCGATTATTGTTTCACATAATTTGATGCAAATCTGATTCCTTTCTGTACCACTATTTGTTCCAAAGGACCATCTGGTTCAGATGTTAAGGAGCTGTGCTTTCAATTATAGACTTCTGGTTGTGTAAGGCTTTCCTAGGCATGACTGGCACAGAAAAGAGACTTACAAATAAGAAGGGAAATCTTAAAAGGAGACCTATAACCTTTGGTTCGTAAGCTTTAGTTGACCTGAGCCATTTATGGCTGTGAATTAAGAGCATATATTTTTATTGTTTAAAGCTATTTTTTGTTTTTGTCAGAGAAATATTGTAATAGGAATTGGAAAAAGAAATATTGAAGAACTAGAGAAGGTGCATAAAAGGGTGATGACTTTTTGTCTTGGAAGAAAGTTAGGTATGGGTGGGGAGACACTAACGCATAAATCGATGAAGGTTCTCAGTCATCCAGGTGGAACAGTCTGTGGCTTGAATCATGTCAACTGGATTTCTATTTTCTCAGTGGAAACGTTTCACTCCTTATCCAAGGAGCTTCTTCAGTCATGAAGAAGTCAGTCAGACTGAAGAAGCTCCTTGGATAAGGAGTGAAACGTTTCTACTGAGAAAATAGAAATCCAGTTGACATGATTCAAGCCACAGACTAACGCATAAAATTATGCATAGTTGGGAAAAAATAAACACTACTATTTTTTTCTCCCTTTCTTATAAATATGAGGACCTGGACTCATCTAGCAAAGCTAAACAATGAAAGATTCAGCTCAACAAAAGAAAGCCCATTTTCACATAACACATTGTTAAATTATTGGATTTATCACCACAGGATGTGGGAATTGCTGGCAACATGGATGACCTTAAAAGAGGATAAGACATGGTAAGACTTGCTAATGGCTACTAGTCCTGGTGTCCAATATCTGCTTGGCCTCTGGGTGCCAACTGCAGGGGAATATGAGTAGGAAGGTGCTCATATCCTCATTGGGCATCTGCAAGAAGTGGGGTGTGTGTGTAAAGGGAGGCCCTTGGCCCTGTGAAACTTCCTTCCTTCCTTCCTTCCTTCCTTCCTTCCTTCCTTCCTTCCTTCCTTCCTTCCTTCCTTCCTTCCAATTTGAATCCCATTTGAATCATAAGCTGCATAGCATGTAAACGTAAGATGCATGGCATGTAACGTAACAACATATGAACAAAATACATCATCTTAAAGATTCAGTTAAAATAGTATAATAGTTGGGTTCTTGGTGTTCCCTGAGCTTGGTTGTTTTCCTGCAGAAATTTCATTACCAGGCTAAGTAACATCATCAGTGCACATCCACATGGCCAGATCCACGTAAGGGCAGACCTACATGACCAGGTTGCCCCTTCACAAGTATGGACCACTAACCATTTCTCAAGGGGAGGAACATGCAAATTGCCCTCTAGTTGCCCCCAGCTCAATGGAAAGGCCACTTCCGCCTATCTTCCTACACATCGAAAGTAATGAGTTCCAACCTGTGTCGGCTCAAGGGGCGCTACCTGGTTCACCTCCTGTGCATCATTTCATTGTAGGATACTTCTCTATTCTAACTGGCTACTGGGGACAGTGGCAGGAACTCTTTTCCCCTCTGGTTGTTGGTCGCCAACTCATGGCCATTTCTTCCTGGGCTACTGGACTGGTGAAGGCCTTTTTTCTGGTAAAATGGTGAGAGGCTGGGCTTTTTTTTTGTACAGGTTCATTGATGATACTGTACCGTGAAATACAGGTAGTCCTCAGTTAACAACGGCAATTGGGACCAGAATTGCCATCACTAAGTGATGCGGTTGTAAAGCATGTCACGTGACCTGGCATTTAGTAATGGCAATTCTGGAACTCCCAGTTGCTATTGTTAAGCAAATCACAGCGGGTGGTTAAGCAAGGATGTCATGTGGTCGCTATTTGCAACCTCCTGCCAGCTTCCCCATTGACTTTGCTTGTTGGAAGCCAGTGAAGAAGAATGGTGACCATGTGATTGCGGGATGCTGTGATGGCCAGAACTCCAAGGTCCAGTCGTTAGTACCACTCGTTCAGCACTATTGCAAGTTTGAACAGTCGCTGAATGAGTGGTCATTAACTGAGGACCACCTGTATCCTTGTTTGCTTTTCCTTTTTCTTTTTAAGTAAGTGAAACTGACAAGTGTTCCATTAATTTCCCCTTGAGCTCAAGTGACAGGAATAATGGTAGAAGTGTGCTTTAAAAACAAATAAATAAAAGGTCCACAGGTTGACACTTCAGATGGGAAGGTGTCAAGTACAGGGGGGACCCATCCTATGGGGAAGTGATTGGTGCTGGCTTTCCAAGCAAAAGTGGGAGGGATAAAGCAGAGGGAAGTTCATCAAATGGAGAGGCATATTGAACCCAGTCCAGAACCTGGCCATCCCTGCAGCCAAAGCAAAGGAAGGGGCTGAAATCCAGAAAGGGGTTTCTTAAATCAGCTTCATTTCCACCTGGTTTACTCCTGGGAGTCAAACAGTTGAAAACTGCACCATGGAAAAGCAGCACAAAAGATTAAGGCCTTAATTGTGAAGAAAGAAAGGGAAATGGTATAGCTAGGTTTCCCTGGATACCTTATCCCTTTATCTTCCACTCCCCTTGAGTGGTGTTGTTCATGCCCAGCTGCTCTGACTATGTGGGCCTTTCTCCTTTCCAAAGCAGATTCCGAGAAAACTAAGACACTGCGGCCATCATCTTCTATGAAATTCTACCTTCAGTTTAAACTCAAGCCACTAAGCACCAGCTATGTGTGAGGTGTGGAAATGTGTGCGTGCATTCATTAGATGGGGGTTTACATGGAGATGGAAGTTGGTTAGGATTTCAGTTCAGACAGTGGAACCACCTAATCTGCTTTGTTTTTTCCTTAGGCTTTGTCAGACGCTATGTATGTAAACTAAATGCTATATAAAATGTGAAATATGTTAAAATTTGAGCTGCTTACAAAAAGCTAAAACTCTTCTGTAAATTGTGAATTCAGACATGACGTTTCAAGTCCAAGAGCATTTCACCACGCCTTGGATTTCTAAATATTTTCCATGGTTAGCATATTCTGCTGTTTTGAAAGGCGTTGTCTGTTGTTACTGTGCTTTATTTCTCTCCTAGCAGCCATTAAGATAAAGAGGGAAACAGAATATTTTTATTACCAAAGCTTGCAGTGAAGTTAAATTTTCAGTGAAGCTGCAATAGAACATTCAAACAGTAAGCAGCATAGTTGCTCACAAAAGCTACGGCTAATTATTTCTGTCATGAACAAGAAAATTGGCATCAAGTGAGGAGCAACTTAGTTTTAATATGCAAGAACTATAAAAGAAGAAAAGAAACCTTTATTCTATAGTTTCAACCCTCATATTTTGTGGCTCCCATTTATTCTTCATGTTAACTTGGTGGATCTTTAGTGTTGAGGCTGGGAATGAAGCATTAAATTTGGAAAGTGGATATGCCTGTAAGAACACAAAACGGCAAATAAAGTTGTGTGGCCAAAGTATAGCAGAGGATATTGTTGTAAAGATGAATATATCCAGAAGAGTTATTACAGCAGGTGAAACAGTCTAAAATTCTGGAACAGTGCAACTGGGTTTAGGTATAAGATTTCTGGAAGAAAATAATGGAAATACATTCCATTATGATGAGGAAATTACATGAGAAATTTCTTGGGTTTATTTCAGTTTTAAACCAAACTGCAGTAGATATAGTCAATTCAGTGTTATCTGCTTGTTCTGATTTTAGATTAGATCTTAGTAAAGTAGTTGGACAAGGCTATGATGATTGTTCAACCATGGCAGGAAAAGAAAGTGGGATCAAATCAGGGCAATCTATACTCAGGTAATCATTATTGCAAATGATCTGAACAATGTGATATACAAAATACAGTTGGCACAATTAAAGGTATTTATTTATTTATTTATTTATTTATTTATTTATTTATTTATTTATTTGTTTTTCAGATTTATCACCGCCCATCTCTACAGCAGTAGACTCTGGGCGGTTTACAACAAAAGGTATAATACAGGTTACCATCAAAGCAACTAAAGGAACCATTGGATGTCCAACCTGCCAATGCTATTTATAAACAATGGATTAAAAGTATAAGAGTATTTGTAGTATAAGAGTATTTGTACGTTTGTGGAAAATACACAAGAGTAGTCTTAACAACTCAAATACCCAACAGAATCAAGCAGTACCAAAAAAGACAATTTCATTCCAACAGCTGCTTGTATCAGAGACCTCATCCTTTTTTGAGATCATAAGCAAGAATTCTCTCGTGCAAGAAACAGTCACTCAAACTCTACAGTCTGTGAAGGTAGATCTAATGGAAATGAAAATATAAATATAAGAGTTGCTGGGGATAACAGAACACAAGGAGATTAGTGAGATGAGTTTTAGCACTGTATAATAAAGTAGTGCAAGGAACTAGTAGATTAAATAGAAAAAGAAGTGGTAAAATCTAGAAAAATTATATAATAGAAGAACAAAGACAATCCACAAAAGAATTCCACTGGTGTTTTACCTACATTCCCTACCTTGATACAACGCTGAAGACTCAGCGCTTATCCATCCACATAGCTCCTTTTTTCCAGTTACAGTATGCACAACTAAGTGGTCTTTTAGCACTCCGAACAGGGTAAAGCTATAGCTATATTCCACAATAGGTGAAGATCAGCCAATTGGTTTATATCTGTTGAGTAACAAAGAGAAAACGTAAATATTTGTCTCTAGGAGAAATTCACAGAACAACTGGTTAACCATTTTGGAGACTCTCAAAGATTCCAGTTTCTGTTCAAAGAATAATTAACTTTTTTCTTATGTTTTCCATTTCAGGCTCAAGGAAAAAATATTAAATAAATCAGCTATTGTTACATATTGATTTTGGAATGTGTAATAGTTTTGCTGTATTATGTTATATCAATAGAGCTACAGCCTGGATCGGATCTTGTGAGGTCCACCCCTTTCCATCTCTGGAACTCTCCCCAGATGAGGTAAGGTTGTGCTTTGTTGTTTATTCATTCAGTCGCTTCTGACTCTTCGTGACTTCATGGACCAGCCCACGCCAGAGCTTCCTGTCGGCTGTCGCCATCCCCAGCTCCCCCAAGGTCGAGTCTGTCACCTCCAGAATATCACCCATCCATCTTGCCCTTGGTCAGCCCCTCTTCCTTTTGCCTTCCACTTTCCCTAGCATCAGCATCTTCTCCAGGGTATCCTGTCTTCTCATTATGTGGCCAAAGTACTTCAGTTTTGCCTTTAATATCATTCCCTCAAGTGAGCAGTCTGGGTTTATTTCCTGGAGTATGGCCTGGTTTGATCTTCTTGCAGTCCAAGGCACTCTCAGAATTTTCCTCCAACACCACGGTTCAAAAACATCTATCTTCCTTCACTCAGCCTTCCTTATGGTCCAGCTCTCACAGCCATAGGTTACTATAACAGGTTGTGCTCCCTTTATACAATTGTAGAAGATCAGTTAAAACTATTTTTTTACCATTTTACCATTTTTTACCATGGCTTTTTGAATTGTGATTGATTGATGGCTTTGCTGCCATCCTCCTGGTTTTAATTATTGTTGGCTGTTTTTAACTTGTGAAATCTTATCATTATTTTTTAAACCTAGATTTGTACAGCATTTTTATAGCATGCTGATATCGAGTGTTTAAGGAATAAACACTCTTGTCCCCCTCCTAAAAATTATTACTGCAGATGTCTGTGCTTCCCACAACATTTATTGTATCTTCTTGGGCACTATGAGGGTTCAATGCTGAACTAGATGGACCTCTGATGTCTCAACAAGTGTCACACTTAGCAATTTGCCCATTTAAGTAAATGTGGCTAATAACTAATTTTGGCAGGGAATTAATATAGTGAAAAAAATTGGTCAATCCTTTAAAAAGCCTAGGAAACTTTCCACCCACCCACACATGTTATAAATGACTTCTGTACATTGATATATCTATTATCATTTCAACATGATGAAGGTGCTGTTGATCCAAACTATTTGAATTTAGGCTTTTTGGTTTCTGTACAAGCTTATCAACTCTGCGTATTAATCCCATGTACATATTCCACTGTACATCCACATTTGCTGAATTTTTTTATCCTTTCACCAAGGTTCATAATTCTTAGATGATGTCACAGCACATCTTTCACTGGAACTGTAGAGGATTGTTTGCATTTCTACTGAAAATAAATAAATAAATAAAACCCTGGGAAAACTGCCAGAATCAGCCAACATGATTTTGCTAACAAAATCCTTGTCATGTCATTGAGATAGAGAAAACCATCTCCAAAATTAGATCACTTTAAATCACTGACTTGAGGAACAGTTCTTGTCTCACTCACTATAAATGGCATTTCTTTTACCAGTGTTTTCAACAATTTGACCCATCATCTCGTTAGGTTGAAATACTGAACATAGGGTATATAGAATGAGAGCTGAATGTGATATGAATCTGCCTTAATATAGAACTGAGAATAATCATTTATCTACAGGTATGAAACAGAGAATATAACTAAATTGAGCATGGTATCTCCTTCAGCCTGAATTATTCATAGATGCCCCATTTATATAGCAAATGGGGAATGCTGTCCCATTTTCTACATCAGGGGTGGGGAACCTGTTTTCTGCCAAGGGCCATTTGGATATTTATAACCGGGGACCAGGGGGTGTGGGGCGGGGTTTCTGGGATTTCTGTGGACCGGGGGCCAGAGTTTGCGGGCGGGACCCAATCACATGGAAGGGGCGGGGTTTGCGGGCGGGAGCCAATCACATGGAAGGGGCGGGGTTTGCGGGTGGGAGCCCCGCGGGCCTTAGGCAGGAGCCCCACGGGCCTTATACGGCCCACGGGCCTGACGTTGCCCACCCCTGTTCTACATAAATAGAGCATAAACAACAAAAATGTATTTTGGGATAAGCATGTAAAGCCCATGCAGTTCAGCAGGGCCCTCCAAACACATTTGGAAGGCATAGAATCATAGAAGGCTGCTCAAAATAATGGTGCAATTTCTTCTTTGAAGTTGCTGTCCACATGCTTGGCAAGGAATGCCTGGTACTTGGAAGTTTTTGTCTCCAGCTTTATGATGAGGAATAATCTCATCCTTGTAGTTAGGAGGAGTTTACAAGCCAAGAGCATCTTTGTTGTGGCAAACCACTTCCTCTTTTCCTGCTATGCACTTGCTTGGAAGCACAAAATAAGCTTTGAGTTGCATCCTGAAATAGAGGTAACCTGTAGTTTTGACATTACTCTCACCAAAAAATCTACAAGTCCAATTATCCTGGATGTATCTAAACAAGCCTTACCCCGGAGTATGAGATTTAATTCTGCCAATGGTATAATTATGTAGATATGAAATCACACTTCATTTTGTTCCATTCCCTGTTTAAGATGTGAGCTCACAGCTACAATCCTACCTGCACTTGCCCACTGAATTCTATGAAACAAAGACACATTGCATTGTAGATTTCCTTTTGAAGAGAAAGCAGTGGAGATAGGTGAAACACTTGCAACATTATAAACTAATGAACAAAGGTATGTTTGAGCAAACATACAAAGCGTGCATGTCATTCCCATACAGAGTGTGAACCCTGGGAGAATATGTATTGTCGAAGGCTTTCACGGCCGGAGTTCGATGGCTGTTGTGTAGGCTGACCATATTTCCTTCAGACAAAAACGGGACTTTTGGGATGGCAAAACGGGACAGGGTCTTATGCCACCATGCCAGCCTCCAAACCCTGCCCCCCAGTCCACGCAATTGGCTCCCACCTGCAAACCCCGCCCCCGCCCCACACTATTGGCTCCCACCTGCAAACCCCGCCCCCGCCCCACACGATTGGCTCCCACCTGCAAACCCCGCCCCCATCAGCGTGATTGGCTCAGATTTTAATTTTCTTTTTTTCAATTTTTAAAGGTTTTTTTTCTTCTAGAAGTAAATGGTGCGGCAGAGCTGGTGTGTTTGGGGGAGGCCGGAGTACACACACTATGCACACAGCACCGTCATCAGCTGGGGAACAAGGGGCGGGGATGGAGGGGATGGAGGCCCACCACTGCCCCATCCCCCTCGGGCTTGGCCGAGGGAGGGAGGAGAGTTGCTGCTTCTGCCACCGCCACAGAGCAGGAGAAGCAGGAGGAGCCACACCACTCTGCCCCTTGCTGCCCGCTGAAGCTCCCCAGGGTGGCCGGCTCCTGCTTCTCCTGCTAGGCGGCCCGACAACTATCCTCCCTTGGCCAAGCCCGAACAGATGCACATACACACACTCACACACTCACAGGACAGACTGCCCTCAGCAGGAACCGGCCGTGCTGGGAGGCTTCAGCCACACCACTCCGCCCCTCGCCACCCGCTGAAGCCCCCCAGCATGGCCAGCTCCTGCCAGGGCAGTCTGTCCTGTGAGTGTGTGTGTGCATCTGATCGGGCTTGGCCGAGGGAGGAGAGTTGTCGGGCCGCCGAGCAGGAGAAGCAGGAGCGGCCACCCTGGGGAGCTTCAGCAGGCAGCAAGGGGCGGAGTGGTGTGGCTGAAGCAGCCGAGCACAGCCGGCTTCTCCTGCTCAGTGGCCCGACAACTCTCCTTCCTCGGCCAAGCCCGATCAGATGCATACACACACACACACCCCACACCCTCTTTCTCCAGTCTCCCCATGACCAAATGCACCCGCACCTGTTACAGAGAGGCTGGAGAAAGAGGGTGTGGGGTGCGTGTGTGTGCGTGCGTGCGATTACACTGAGCAAGTAATCCGCGCACGGGCACACACATGCACGCACCCCACACCCTCTTTCTCCAGCCTCTCTGCAACAGGTGCGGGTGCATTTGGTCATGGGGAGGCTGGAGAAAGAGGGTGTGGGGTGTGTGTGTGTGTGTGCGCGCGCGCGATTACTCTGAGCAAGTAATCTGCGCACGCACACACACACACACACACACACCCTCTTTCCACAACCTTCCCGTGCCTGCTTTCCCTGGCCTCACCACTGCTGGGCAGACAATCTCAGGATCAGGTAAGGAGGCAGGAACCTGGACTGTGGTGCTGTGTCTGCTGCTGGGCTCGCACGTGGCAACTGGGCTTCCAGTTGCCGTGCTGATAGGGCCTCTTCCGGGCTGCCTCCGATGGCAAGTCTGGCTCCAGTCCTCCTTCCTGTGTTCCTGTCCTCCTTCCCACCGGGTTTAAAAAAGGGACAAAATTGAGATTTTGATCAAAACGACGGGACAGTTGAAAAATGCTAAAATAACGGGACTGCCCCGTTCAAAACAGGACGTATGGTCACCCTACTGTTGTGGGTCTTCCAGGCTGTGTGGCCATGTTCTGGAAGTTTTGGTTCCTAACGTTTCACCAGCATCTGTGGCCAGCATCTTCAGAGGGCAGGAGCACAGACAGAAGCAAAATCTCTGTGCCCAGGTAGAGTGGCAATGTTTTGTTTGTTTTCTATTTATAGAGCTAAGTTATAGATTAGGTGGGGTTTTTTGTTGTGTTGAAATGTTAACGAGTGGCTGATGAGCGTGATTAGCATGTTCATTGTGAGAAGTATTCCCATGTCCTGGTGGTTGGACTGAGTTCGTTGACCTTTTGCAGGCTGTGTTTTTCAGGACTGGTAGCCAGGTTTTGCTAATTTTTAGACTTTCTTCTTTTTTATTGTAACTGTGCTGGTGTTTGTGAATTTCAGTGGCTTCTCTGTATAATCTGGTGTAGTGGCTTTTGGTGTTGTCCAGTCGAAGAATTCATGCTTTTGAACTCTGGTGCTGGAGAAGACTCTTGAGAGTCCCTTGGACTGCAAGGAGGTCAAACCAGTCAATCCTAAAGGAAATCAACCCTGACTGCTCATTGGAAGGACAGATGCTGAAGCTGAAGCTCAAATACTTTGGCCACCTAATGCGAAGAGAGGACTCACTGGAAAAGACCCTGATGCTGGGAAAGACTGAAGGCAAAAGGAGAAGGGGACGGCAGAGGATGAGATGGTTAGATAGCATCACCGATGTAATGAACATGAATTTGAGTAAACTCCGAGAGACAGTGGAGGACAGGAAGGCCTGGTGTGCTATGGTCCATGAGGTCACGAAGAGTCGGACACGACTAAACGACTGAACAACAACAAAAGTATTTCTGTGTTTTCAAATAGGATTTTGTGTCCCGTTTGCTTGACAGAATGTTCAGCTACTGAAGATTTTTCCGGTTGCTGTAGTCTGCAGTGTCTTTCGTGTTCTTTTATCCTGGTGTGAATGCTTTGTTTTGTGGTTCCGATGTATACTTGTCCGCAGCTGCATGGTATCTGGTATACTCCTGCAGCGGTGCGGGGGTCCCTTTTGTCTTTTGCTGATTTTAGCATTTGTTGTATTTTCCTGGTGGGTCTGAAGACTGTTTGAAAGTTGTGTTTTTCCATCAGTTTTCCCATGCGGTCAGTGACTCCTTTGATGTAGGGCAGGAATACTTTGTTTGTGGGGGGGCTGTTTTTCTTCAGTTGGATGTTGTTTTCTTGGTTTGATGGCTCTTTTTATTTCATTTTTGGAATAGCTATTTGCCTGTAGGACCCAATTCAGATGGTTAAGTTCATTGTTGAGAAACTGGGTTTCACAGTTTCGATTAGCACGATCCACCAAGGTTTTGATCATGCCTCTCTTTTGTCGTGGGTGGTGATTGGAATTTTTGTGCAGATACCGGTCTGTATGGGTGGGTTTTCTGTATACTTTGTGTCCTACCCATACAGACCGGTATCTGCACAAAAATTCCAATCACCACCCACGACAAAAGAGAGGCATGATCAAAACCTTGGTGGATCGTGCGAATCGAAACTGTGAAACCCAATTTCTCAACAACGAACTTAACCATCTGAACTGAGTAACGAACTCAGTCCAACCAACAGGACATGGGAATACTTCTCACAATGAACATGCTAATCACGCTCATCAGCCACTTGTTAACATTTCAACACAACAAAAAACCCCATCTAATCTCCTATAACTTAGCTCTATAAATAGAAAACAAACAAAACATTGCCACTCTACCTGGGCACAGAGATTTCACTTCTGTCTGTGCTCCTGCCCTCTGAAGATGCTGGCCACAGATGCTGGTGAAACGTTAGGAACCAAAACTTCCAGAACATGGCCACACAGCCCGGAAGACCCACAACAGCCACCTGGGAGAATAAATCAAACAAACCAGCAAAATCCTACTGGTCTTTCTAGTCCAACAACTCTGCCACACCAACCCAAAGTGGTTGTGGCCAATATCAGTCCGTTTCATGATGAAGATGCTACAAGCTGCCTGTGAGCTACCCTTGCTAAATCAGTGGCCAAACGATATAAAAAGTTGTGTAAAAGATGATGAAAACTGTCACAAAGAACATCTGTTTGTAGCTACATTTGGACATTTGTATCTTAGCTTGATCATGATATGAAGATATGAAGTGGTACACACAGTCCCTTTGATCCTACCTTCAAGGCAGCAGGCCAAGCAGTCTCCCATTAATTACAATTCTGATTTTGGAACAAGCCAGAATATGAAATTATAGTTTGACGCTAGCTTCATATCCTGCTTTGCTCCAAAGCTCTTAAGCAAAGTGCCTCACTTTGGATGAAATGGGAAATAATTAATAATTAATTGACAAGGTTCTGATTTGTTGCTCCTGTTGCAAAAGAAGATTGTTGCTATCTGTTCTTAATAGTTGAATCTTTCCCAAATGTTCAAGATTCCAACTAAGAATGATGGTGTGTGTGTGTGTGTGTGTGTGTGTGTGTGTGTGTGTGTGAGAGAGAGAGAGAGAGAGAGAGAGAGAGAGAGAGAGAAGAAGAAGAAGAAGAAGAAGAAGAAGAAGAAGAAGAAGAAGAAGAAGAAGAAGAAGAAGAAGAAGAAGAAGAAGAAGAAGAGGAGAATTAGGCAGCAGATTGGTATTAGAGTATTGGAGGGAAGAGAGAGACAGAGAGAGAGATTTACACATTATGCTAAGCCATAATGTGATTTCTTTGGATTTGGCTTAATACATTTTATGTAAACCAGTCTCTGTGGTTTATACACTATGTTTAATAGATTTGTGTATTCTCTGAATCCAGCCAATTGTGCTTTATTCAGTAACCATGGTTAAACAAACAGATCAGTCAATGTGAGAGAGATAAAAAGAGACCAAGATTTGAACTCCAGTATGCATTTTTTGTGGAGATTATTTCTCTGGAGATTCAGTATGGAGCAGTAATGTGTATAATGTTTAAGCTATCCCTGTTTATACATACATTCAAATATCACAACATGCCATTAGTTTCCAGTGACGTCCCTCCCTCCAAAAGGAAGCCAAATCTGGGAGGAACAACAGGGCAATATTGTTTTTGAAAGGTTGTCTGGTCAAAGGTGTATCTCCGCCGTTCTTCTAACACACAGGTTGAGCCAGATGTTAATGGTGCTTACCTGTTTTGAAGCCAGCTGCCTTTAAAAAGCAACTCCTGGGTTTTCAAGCATAGGGATAGGCAAATTTTTCAATTTGTCCCTTTCATAACATGAGTTATTTTTTATTGGTGAGCTGCATTTGGATAACTGCAAATTTAGGATGATAGCTTAAGTGTCTCTCAAAGTGAATCATATTTGTAATCAGAATAACTAGAAATATACTTAGCAGCATGTTTGATTTAAATTGATTTAAAACTATACCATATTCTTTCCTATTTTGGATTCAAACAAATATGAGTGCAGCTGGGCCTGCCAGATCCCAATTTACAAACCATGTAATAATCTACCATGTAATAATCTACAACTATAGGTCCTGAATTTCAGCCTTGATGTCAGACCTAAATGTGAGTTTTTAAAAGGTTGAGTTATAGGACCATCTATAGATGGGCTGTCAGGCTGCCAATAGTGTGCTAGGAAAAATGGAGCATGAAAATGCTATAGCTGTAGACTAAAAAAAGGAATACTAAACAGATAATTGCTGTGCTGTCTTTGAAAGAAGTCTACTTATATTGCACGTGTGACTTGCAAGTTACTGTTGGCTCAGGCTGAATTTCTTTTAGTTTTCCTTGTAATTCTTAGAGGCTTGTTAAAATTAGAATAAGAGGAAACTTCTAATTAGAGATCATCTCATGATGTTTGGCATAGAAGGAGAACAAGAGGCTGATGTGGCAACACACAACCCTTGTAAAAATGGGTCTTCCTTTCCCCAGATGTATTGATATTCTTTTGATCTCTATAAAATAGAACAGCTCAAGACATGCGGCCACAGTCATGTTTCAACTCTATTTTTAATCTTCTCAAACCTGCAACACTGCAATCCATATAAAGTTCAAACAGCAGGAAGTCATAGAGAGAGATGCTTTTACAAGTTTAATGGAGCAGAGGGAGGGGGAGGAGAAACAGCAACAGGTTTCTAAACTAAACTGTCTTCATTTTATTTTTTAAATGTGCCTCTTCAAAAAAAAATTGCTTTGAGTGTCTTATGCCATTTGTCCCAAGAACAAGGTCCCATGGAAAAGTCTCTTAGTCAGTCCTAGCAAACAACAGTATTTTGCATCTTATACGCTGCTCCTGAAACCTTTAATACACTTGCTAGGAAAAAATCCCATTGAATGCCGTTTATGGAGAAACGGCTTACAGTTGCATTCTGAAATATTTCTCGCTGCATAAACTTTTGTCAACTAAAGCCTCTTCATCAGAATGCTCTTAAGAAACACATACAGATGCCTATATAAGTCTCTATTTGCAAATAATCAGAATGACCAAAATACCATAAATCTCTAATACTTGCTTTGTACCAGGAAAACTGATATGTACTGTAGGGATGGGAATGTTGCGGCCTACAAATATTGCTGGAGTATCATTTCCCCCAGCCCCAGCCAGCATGATAAATAGTGAGGAATGCCGAGTGCTGTACATCAGCAACATCAAGCCATTATACCACCCCTATCTCCACTGTTGTAGTTATCCCTGGAATTTCCTACTACCAGGGGAAATAGGGAGCCTCAAGAGACTTTAATTACATTTCTATCTGACTTGCTAATTTTCCAAAAATATAGGGAAGGACCATTTATGTATGTATCTGGGGGCTTTCTCTGCTGCTCTGTAACTGACAATATAAAATAATCCAGCTGAAATTGATTCATCAAAGACACAGTTCTTAAAATACATTTTGAAAAGCAGAAGAAGTTAACATTCATTAAAAAAAAGCTTCCATACCCAGGGCATGGCAAAGATAAGGTATCCCTTGAGTGCCCTGCTTCTGGCAATTTACATGGACACAACCATGTGATTTTATTGGCAATAGTACAGAAATGGTTGACCATGGTTTTCCTCCAGGATGTTTTTTTTTCAACTTCCCAGACTAGCATACAGTCTCAAGATTGCCTTGTTGTATCCCATCTAACCAGTTCCAACCCTGCTTCTGAGATCATCAAAGGTTAGTTAGATGCTGCCACCAAACTTGCAAAAGACATGAGATAATAATTTTTTAAAAAAGGATTCAGCTGGTGCCAAAAGCTTAAATGCAAGCTAAGTAGCCATTTAGGGGCTTCGCTTCCAGTAGGAGTCACAGAAGGGCTTCTTTTAAATGAACCAAAAACAATTCACGTAGCAGGCTCAGTATTTTTCCTATTCTATTCTACTGAGTTCAATCATACCACCACCTCTTCCATTTGCAAAGCAAGCTAAGGCTCCAATAGAAGAGAATATACGTAGCTCAGGGTTGAACTGCGGAGTCCTTGGTGCTCTCTGAGCTTGGTTGTTTCCTAAGGCAACGGGCTAGAAACCAGGAGCCTGAGAGTTCTAGTCCTGCCTTAGGCAAGAAAGCCGGCTGGGTGACCTTGGGCCAGTCACTCTCTCTCAGCCCTAGGAAGGAGCCAATGGGAAACCAGGAGACAGAGTTCTAGTCTCGCCTTAGGCATGAAAGCCGGCTGGGTGACCTTGGGCCAGTCACTCTCTCTCAGCCCAACTCACCTCACAGGGTGGTTGTTGTGGGGAAAATAGAAGGAGGAAGGAGTAATAGGTATGTTCCCCACCTTGAGTTATTTATAAAAATAAAGGCGGGATAGTAAACAAACAAACAAACTAGGTAACATCATCAATGCACTAGTCGGGTAATGAAAGGTCTGCAGTCAAACAACCAAGTTCAGAGAGCACCAAGAACTCCACAAGGGAAGGCTACCATGACATGTATCCTTATGCACACCTCCCAAACATATTTAGCTAATCTTCTGCTCTGTGAGATAATGGGGCACTGTACATGGCTAGGGCATGCATCACAAAGTTTGGAAGGGACATGGGGCTCAAGCAGATTGCAGAAAGGAAGTCACAGTTCAGTGCAAATGAGGATTGAGGCCAGTGAAGGAGTATCCTGAGGATGTGCAGAGTGACTTTTTGTGGCTTCTCTTTGGGACTGGAGGAAAAGGTTCTTGTGTGCAGCAGCTGCCACTGGAGGTGTGCAATCTTCTCTGCAGGCTTAGATCAGATTGTTCACCGGGCTGTAGCTGTCACCTACAATTCCTGCTTCCTGGAAATTAAACCCAGGAAGTTCCCCATTGTGGCCTTGGGAGAATCCCATTCCCTGAATATGCTGATCGCTCAGGGGAGGGAGGGAAAGAAAGGAGGCCAACGAAATAGAGTCTTTAGAACTTTGCAATGGGTTGTCTTTGTTTTGCTGCCAATGCCATAGGATAGGTAAGGATGTTTCCAGCAACAGAGGTGCAATAAAATGTGGCATTGTAATTTTTCTCAGGAAAAATTGCTGTTCTGCAACAATTTTTAAGGGGCTCTGGGTCTGCACCTGAAGCACTGGAAGGTCCATGCAGTGATAGGGCTGTAGATAATGAAGGGGGCAGGGTTTTTTTTGTACTGTTTGAAGGCCTCACAACTAGGCACGTGAACATTCCCAAACAGAATCTTCCTATTGTCTAGAATAAATCATCCGACCCCAACTCATTCCTCATCAGGTCATCTAGGCACTGGTTCATAACATCTTTTTGTGGCTTTATCTTCCCTGAAAAAGGGAGATCTGGCTATCAGCTGCAGCCTGAGGACCCTCATGCCGGAAGCTCCGCATGCCCAAATTCTGCCGTTTGCATTACATTGTTTGCATAAACTGGCCTTTACAGTACTGCAAAGTGACCTTTCCGAGTTTCCATCCCCTTTCTTTCTATTTCTGGGTTCATTCCTCCTCAGGCATCCCACCTGAACGTCATGCCAGTGCTTAATCCCTCGAATGAAAACATTTGAAACTGTTTACATTAGCAAAGGAAGCATATTGAATTCTTAAACTATCTTTGCAAATATTGTTTCCTCTGAAGTGCACTTTGTCCCCAAATGCATTTCAGAAGAGACTGGGTGAGAGGTAAATATGGCAACGGATACTTAGAGAAACTGCAAGGTGAATTTCTGAAGCAGTTCTGTTCCCTATCCCGGCATCTCCAGAGAAGAAGTGGAACTGCAAAATATCTTAAAGCCTCCTTTGTGACTGCGAGCGAAGGTAAACATAGCTTCAAGTGCAATTCAAAATGATAGCGTGTTTTTTTTTTTAAAGTTAATCTTTCATTCTTTTTCTTCCTGGGCAATTATTATCAGAAAGTCAGGTCCTTTAATACCTTTGTGTTGGAAATTGCTCTTTCCCTGTGAATGCCAGAATATGCTGTTAAACTGCTGCTTTCATTAAACGTGGAGTGCTTCATCTCCTTTGTCCCATGGAAGGATCTCAACAATTCCTAGGCTTCAGTTAGAAAGGATGAAAAGCCTTTTCATAAAAAAATCAGGAACTGCTCCAGTCAGGAACTTTTCCCTCCCTACCACTGCTCCACTGCCCCCCAAATCTGTTGGCTGGGGCTGGGGTGTATTCTGCTCCTCTCCGACTACTAATTATTTCCATTCATTTCCACAGTGCACAAATCCCAGGCCATGCTGGCAATATAATAGTCTGATACCAGCTGCAGGACGAAAGGAATGTCTTCATTGAAGAAATATTTGAACATGGGGGCCGGGGCAGGGGCAGGAAGAAGGAAAAGATCAACCCATTCCCATGTTTTTGTGATTAGAAGTTGATCTGCTGGAGACCGACATATCCAAAACTTAAGTAGGTTTAGGTAGATCAATGGATCATTAATGGCAAGGTGGAGGATTACCTGTTTATATTAGTGCTGCAAAAAAAAAATTGCATTGAAAAGCAGTGATACTAGACTTCTGTTTTCTGCCCCTTGGCAGATTCACAGTAGCATGAACTCTAGTGGTTTACATGGAATTGGTTGTCTACTATTCTATTCGATTGCTATGGAAATCATATAATGCACATTCATTATAGCTGTATGACACTTAATATCTTGCCATACAAAATCACAATCCCATTTTTTATTTATTTATTTATGATTCGATTTGTATTTACCGCTCCATCTCCCCACAAGGGGACTCTTGGGGACCCACAATCCCATTTTTCTTGTTGGCTCAAAATCTACTAGCAACAAAGGTAAGTATTCAAACATATATGCATTGTAGATGATCAGTGGACTGCAGGTTTTCCAAAAACCATTCCCTTACATGAATTTTATCATCTACAGCCTTTTTACTTCATCACTCCACCAAACATCATTTTTTTCATATTTCCAATTAGTATAACTGTACACATTTCTGTGGAACTCTGTCACACAATTCTTTTCATTTTGTTTCCTATCCACTTTTCTTATATCTAATTGCCATTTATTTCTTGGGAGATTAATCTGTCTTCTAATTTTTTTTTCATACAGGACTCATAGTTGCTCTTCCTACATCTGTTCTGCCTTCACTGTTACTTCTTTCACTTTTTTTCCTTTTCTTCTATATCCATTTTTCCCAAGATGCTCTCTTGGCACTACCAAAAAAAGATGTGTCCTACATTCAGAACCTCTCATCATCCTTGTACCTTTCCCTAATCCTCTCAATCTTTCATCATAAACAGATTAGTCATATAAATCTATACGCATGACTAATTTATTTTTTTGCCATGTATGTGTATGAACAGACATGCTTAAAGCATATATTTGAAACAAAACAGATCTTTGTCTCAGCAGATATTCATCAGTGGTTAAAAGCACTCACTATTCTCATTCATTCTTGGCTCCAAATGACCAACCACTTTTTCTGGACCTCTTATCTTATTCCCACCCATTCATTCATGTCACCTAAACAGAATAATTTCCCCCTGGATCACATTAATGTTGTACATTAATCTTCTCCTGGATCACAGAAAGTTGTACACCTTTTTCCCAAACTTCATATCTGGTTCTTTCATTATCACCATCCAGAGGAGTAAGTTTGTACACCTATCACCAAGCTAAAGATTCCCACTTTCACATACACCCACAATAACTTGTATAGTATCAATTCATAGTTTCTGGTATATACTTTAGCCCTTTCATTCATAATTAAAGCAATACCTTCACTTCCTTCACTTCATCCCCCAAATATTGATCCACAAGATAAATAATCTTCATTCAGATCTATTACATCCTTCCCCTTTTTCTTAGTTTCATAGACGTACAACATATTTATTTTTCTTTCTTTTACTTGTTAATTCATGTACTTTTATCATTTACTTCTCTTACATTCCAAATCATGATCTTCCATATACAGTGATGGTCACCAAGTGGGCCCATAGATATTGATCTCTGACACTCATGATGTTTTGGGGCCAACTAAGGCTTTCACATAATGCTTTTCACTAAGATGCAGTCTATGTTACCATCCCTAGTCACATGCAACATTCATTGCTAATGGCAAGGACAATATTGATCCGTTTTTGCACATTTTGGTCGGAATGCCACATATGTAAACAAAACCCTGTTTTATTCCAAGCACACTCACACTGTTCTATACAGGCTCTCTAATCTAGATATTACCTGCAAGACAATATACTGTTGCCACACTTATCAACTCAAAGGTTCATGCAATGTACTCAGTATCCACAGCTGCTGTGGTTAGCTGTGCAATCCTGCTTTAAAGAGTTGCAATCAGGTGCTACATTCATGCTCCTGCATGCTCTGATATGATTGTTCCAAATTATTTCTGAAGAATTGCACAGCCTTAGTTCTTAACTGTGTGAGGAGTTAGGTAGTAAGGCAGATCTCTATATCATTTTTAATCATGTCAGCAAAGTCTCTATTTAGTTTTACTGGCATGATAGATCTAACACATTGTATGGCTGAACTGCCATTTGATCTAGTATAAAGAAATGTATTATTTCAGCAAAAAGAAAAAAGAAAAAAAGGAAAGCAAATAATAGGTAAATTATTTATAGATTTTGTATACACCAACATCTGCTACAAATAAAAGTATGGTAGCTACTACATGTGCCATTAATTTATTCAGTCGCTTATTATGCTTGGGGCTTTCATTTGAAGCCAAAAAATAACTTATGTATGTTTATATAACTTAACGAATTAATGATCATGCACATGTATAACTTTGAGATGAAGACATACCTCTTCTTTTTCTAATCACTTCTGGATGACAGCATAATGTGCTAAATATATTGCTTTTATTATAGAATGTCTCCATTTATGCTGGAAGCTCAAAAGCATGGAGGACATTGGCATACTGCAGTGTCCATGCTTCCATCCAGTCAGTCTCAAAAAAGATAAAGGATAATGTGTCACATAAGTCTGATAAATGTTGAAGTAATAGTATGTTATTTTTAGTTTATTATCCTGACACATGGAGCTACATGGAGCTACTTTTTGCCTTTTTCTCCTGCTGACTTGCATAGCTAGGCTCATTACATTCAACATGCTTGCAAGAAATGGGTGTTCCCATTAATACCAAGCTGGAATGGGGGGGCATGTTTTGCAAACATTTTTGCTCCCCATGAAAATGCCAACTTTATGCCTTTTGGGGGGGGGGTGTTAAAAGGGTATGAAGTATTATTGGCCTCCTTCAAATCCAGTTGCACTTCATTGACAGGACTGGACAGAATGTGGATTTAACCAACAAAGTTTTGCAGTTTGATGATGAAATCCAAATGCTTTCAGCCTCCCCGAATCTCTCATCTCTTCCTTATTTATTTGGATCATTCCTTTTTCTAATCTTTCTTTATCTGTCCCCAGCCTCAAATTCACTTGCCTGTTAGCTCCTCCAGGTCCTTTCCTAATCCACTGTTCTTGACTCTCTTTTTCCTTGCTTATCCCTTTGCAGATCCAGTGGAACTTGAAATTATCAGACACAAGAACTGGGGAGGGGAGATCCTCAGTTAGGAGCTATCATGCAATTGATTGTATCTCAAGAACTAATCCGAAACTAAAAGCTTAGAGCTTTCCAAACTGTTTGTTGGGACACGTTAAGTGTGTTGGCTGCAGTGTCTGGGTGTATCGCGGCTGCTGCTGCCTCCTGGCTTCCACACAGGTTCTAGTGCCTGCCTTGTGCCTTGCTGCCTCCAAACCTGCTATGATTCCACACAGATCCTAGTGCCTGCCTTGTGCCCTGCCGTAAGAGTGTGTCGCAAAATGATGCATGTCTAAAAAGTGTGTCACCAACATGAAAAGTTTGGAAAGCTCTGGCTTAGAGTAACACAAAGTAAAGTTTCCATTCACTATGACTTGAACAGCTCACCCAGAAGGATTTCTGCTTGTTGTATCCTTATATATCTTACAAGGGTTGGTATTTTTAAACCTTAGGCTTCTTTGTGTAATTTCAATTGGAGGTTAAGGTGTCCCTCCAAATCACCTGAAATCTCATGAAATTGTGTGAGATTTGGTGCTGATGAGATTCTGGCCATGCAAACATTATGACTGTACTGATTGCTCCATGACTAGCACTTGCCTGCTTTTTATGTCTTCTGGTTTTAATTTGGTTTTTAATTGGATTTTAAATTTGGTTTTAAAGGCAGTTGTTGTGTTTTGTATTGATTTCTGTGTTTTGTCTATTGGTTGTGTCATTTGGTTGTTTTTAATTATGTGAGCTGCCCAGAGTCGCCAACATGAGATGGGCAGCTATACAAATTGAATGAATGAATGAATAAAATTTAATTTGGAAGGCACAACTGCCAAAGTAGTACATAGATGCCCAGGCACCCACTGGCCTAGGCTTGGAGCACTTCAGCCATTATCTGTAATTGTCTATCGTGGCCATCCCCCAAATCCCATAATTGTACATTACCAGCTTGGCCCCATCCAGTTCTAGATCCCAGATCTCAAAGTTTAATTCCAAATTTATGTGCTATGTGATTGTTTAATTAATCTTATTTCTGCTGCTTTTATTTTAACAGTTTAAATTATTTGATTTTCTACTGTTCTTAATTTAACTTTAAGGCACTCATTTTAAATGTAGTGTTTTTAAGCTGCCTTGGGAAACTTGTTTGAAAATGCAGCATACTATTCTTAAAATATAAATAAACTAACAAACACACCATTGGGAAGGCTGAGGTAAGCCGGGCCTCCTTGTAACTTGTTCAAGGAATCTTTTGTTCAAGTCTGCATTTCTTAAATCAACTCAGAAGGTCCCAACATTGTAATCCGGTCCTTGAAATAACAAGAAAACCTGCCTTTTAAATCAAGTTGCAGTAAGTGACTATGAGATCTATGAAGGAGAGCCTGGCACAATCACACATCAGTCCAAGGAAGGAAGTTCATTTTCATCCTCCATGACTGTAATCCTCAATTGTTCAGACTCACGCGTCAGGTAATCCCTTATGGGTGAGAAACAAAAACAACCGAATTAGTACATGCTGTTCTCTTGCAGAATTTGTCCTGCTTGCATGGGAGAGAAAATCTTAAGCAAGAGGAGGAGAAAAGGAGGAGACTGTGTATCTGAGAGGTGGCAGGCAGCCTAAGTTTTTAAAAATACATCGCCTTCACTAAGTTACAGTCTTTTATTTGCAAAAAAGAAAAGCGAGCCAAGGAGAGGAACTCTGTGTTCCTTTTTCTCCATTTTATTGTCTTTCCTTTGAAATGCTATCATGGACAAACTGGTAGCCCCTTATCAGAAGGTTTTCCCAGAATGAATAATAAAAGAAACAATTGTTTTTTTTTTATAACAGTATGACATTTCAAATAAAACAAATACTGAGTAAACATTTATCTACCGGTTGTCTGAGAGACCACCTATCTGCAATTGTCTCTGCCTGCCTGGTACCTTCACACAGAGCAGGTGCACCCCAAGTCCCTCTCCAAAACGCTGCCATCTTGTGGAACCAAGGAAACGTGCCTTCTCTGTTGCTGCCCCTGCCCTCTGGAACAGCATCCTCCCCCCCCCCCCCGAGATACGGATGACACCCACTGTCCTGGGGCTCTGGAAAGCCCTTAAAAACTGGCTTTGGTCCCAGGCTTGGGGTTAATGTGTTTTTGTTGAGGGGTGGGGAAGGTGCTGCTGTGCTGTGTGTTTAGTGGCTATTTTTAGTCTAGGCTGTCTTGTTTTGTTCTGTCTACATTTTTAATTGTTTTGACTTTGTATTAGATTTTGTAAACTGCCCAGAGTCAGTTGGAGTGGGCGGCTATAATAAATTCAATGAAATAAATAAATAAAAATCATGAAAGCAGAAATTCAGCTTGGTGCTCTGGTAGCTCAATCATTGATGAACTATAATTCCAGCATCCCTAACATGCTTTCTAAGGATCCTGGAAATTGTATCTTAATGAGCAGCCCCAAGATCCTTACAGAACAGGAGGTATAAAAATCTTACATTGATCTGGAGGCATGCTATATCCCATTTATATTCCAATCCATTATGGTCTGACTAATATTTTTATATTTAATATTTTTATTACAGAGTAGGGTCTTACCACTGCCCTATCTAGTATTCTACTGGGCTTTTACACAAAGAGGTAATAGGAACCATTCGGAGCAGTTGCAGCTCAATATTAATCGCAGACCTGCTTTGTGGTTTTTGAGGTTAAGGACAAGATTGTGTACTATATGTAACTTTCTGGGGCTACCATAGGCAGGTTAATGATGGGAAGTGGGTTGGGTTGCATCATACATAGAGCATCTTCCCTGGGTTTGGAGGTTGGAATTTGGGTATTAAATCTTTCCTCTTTAGGGTGTATACTACATTTGAATGTGTTTCCTGCATCAAAGTGACAGGACATTGTACCACCAATTTTCAATAAACCTGCAATAAATGATGTCATGGGATGAATATGGATTACTACTATCCCTGTTTTAAGGTGACTGCTGGGGGGTGGTAAGATGAAATGGAGGTTCCTTGTTGACTTCAGGAAATTCAATCATGCTGCCAATATAATAACACATAGAACAGTGGCAGTGAAAAGGTTGAACTAAGCAATTCAGTTCAATGAAAACTTCCCTTCAAAATTCCCAAATCTACGAACAAGTTTCAGCTCAGACCTGTAAAATTATGCCACAATGAAATATGAAACAAGCATGCATTCAGAATATTAAATTGCATTCTACAGAAAATATCAGTGGTGATAATCTTGAGCATAGCTGATTTGCATTTTGCCACACCTTGAAAATAGCTGTCCGTGATGAAATATTCTGTTTTATCAAGTCTTGTTCAGCTTTGTAATGATGCTTGTTTGATACAAATCTAATACTGCTGCCAAATTCATGTCTCAACCTAACTAATAAGACAAGGAAGGACAAAGAATCATAGAATGTACGAATTGGAAAAAAAACCTTGTGATAATTTAGTCTGTTCAGAGTAAAAATCAACTACAACATTCCCAGCAGGTGCCACTTACTTGGCAAACTAGAAAATTAAGGGGCCAATCCACTTAATGTCTGTTCCAGGGAAATTGGTAGAAACAGTATTCAAAGCATAATTAGAGGAACATGCCTTACTTAAAAAAATGACATGGGTTCTGCAAAGTAAATCCTGCTTGTCAACTTTTTGATCAAATTTTTCAGAGTGTTAAGAGGCTGATGGATGGAGGTAACTAGGAATGTCTTGACCAGGGACTACTGATACTTAATCAGTATTCCCTGCAGTTTAGAAGTATAAAGCTTTTCATGGAAGTTGTATTCCTACTTGTACTTTGCAGGTTATTTATTTATTTAGCAAATTTATATGGGTATCCAGCTTAATCCTCCAGCAAAGGAGATTGTTACCTTGTCATGGTGCTGGAGCTTGAGCACCCCAGTGATGCCATGAGCTAAACCGTGAAGGGACGCCCAAGACGGGAAGGTCATGGCAGAGAGGTCAGACTAAATACAATCCCTGGGGAAGGTAACGGCAACCCACCCCAGTATTCTTGCTGTGAAAACTAAATGGATCAGTACAACCAGAGATATGTCAGTATACCATCGGAAGATGGGACTCCCAGGTCGGAAGATGGTCAAAATGCTACTGGGGAGGAACAGAGGATAAGTTCAACTAGCCCCAGATCTCATGACACAGCTAGCTCAAAGCCGAAAGGACGGCTAGCGGCCGACGGTGCTGGCGGTGAACGACGAATCCGATGTTCTAAAGATCAACACACCATAGGAACCTGGAATGTAAGATCTATGAGCCAGGGCAAATTGGATGTGGTTATTGGTGAGATGGCAAGATTAAATATAGACATTTTGGGTGTCAGTGAACTGAAATGGACTGGAATGGGCCACTTCACATCAGATGACCACCAGATCTACTACTGTGGACAAGAGGACCACAGAAGAAATGGAGTAGCCTTCACAATTAACAATAAAGTGGCTAAAGCAGTGCTTGGATACAATCCAAAAAATGATAGAATGATCTCAATTCGAATTCAGGGTAAGCCATTTAACATCACAGTTTTATACGGTTGAAGATGCTATTTACAGGAAGCACTGACAACTTCTGTATGATATTAATCTAGGAAACAGCTCAGAATCCACCAGATTCCACAATATAAATATGAATATTTAGTGAGATGCAGATAAATAAACCATCTCCTTCTGAATGAAACCAAGATGAACTTTATGGTTCTTCTTCCTTGCCCTCTAACTATAATTTAAGATTTAAGATTTCCCTTTGTATCAACAGCCTAGCAGCCTATTCCTCTCAGTTGTTCAATAATAAAATAATAATAAAAACCACCTTCTCACTCGTCCTTTCTATCTTTTAAAATAAACAGAAAGCTTTAGAAGAAGGAAATTGCCTTATATGTTTCCTGAATTTTCTGACAGTGTAGAGCATGTCCTTAGCAACTGAGAAGCTACAGGCTTATTCAAAAGAAAAACTGTATTAGGTTCCTTTGTTAATCATTGTCTGTACTCTCTAAAGAATGAAAAATGAGTAGGCATATCAGAGCCACATGAAAACCAACTGTGGTAGTGTCAGCATATGCTTTTGTTGCACTCAGACCCTCAGAAGCAGGTTATGACATAAGTGGTATCATATGGCCAATTTTAGTACTTTGAGGTAATGTATCAGTATCATCCAATCCATATTTAGTGAAACAAAACCCTTTGTTCCAAGCATCCACAAAGTAGTTCCAGGCTCTGTCCGTCACAGCCTACATACACAATACTCACACTGATGTGTGCTATGTTATATATCAGCCTAGATGTCATTTAAAAGAAGCTCATCCATCATGGTTTGGTAAAAGCAAAACAAATATTGTCAGGCCAGAAAATGAACAGAAATACCCTGATGTTCAGATAGCTGTACAAAACAGGCACAGCTGCTTGGTAGATAAAATATTCGTGCAGAGCAGCTTCCAATTCCAAGCTCCCATGATCCTTCATGAGTTTCAGAAGACATGATTTTGCAGAATATGATTTAAATACAAGCAGGATAGAGAAACAAGATGGGACTGAACAGAAACACTGAAAGGTCTCCTAGTGGTTATTATTGACTTTTGTTATGGCCACCAGTGTGCTACCTCACATCTTTATCTTATGTACTGTTGTGCTCTGAAATATATAGGAGGACTATAGCACACAATGTAGCCAGAAGATGGTAGTCATGTTTCCTGGATGCCTAGTGACTGACAAACTTGCCAATTCTGCAGACAATAAGACAAAGGAAAAAGTGTCTTCACACCCTTCAGATGGCTGTAATAATTCTTATTAATTGTCCTTAAATAAAGTGTGGGAGAAGTATACTTCAGTTTAAGCAATTCAGACTACACCCTCATATGCACATTGCATATTTTATAATATTGAAATTATCTTTTTTTATTTTAAAAGACAAGAAAAGCATGTTACTTTGATAACAATCATTTAATTACAGTATACAAGTCTGAAAAGACAGCTTAACATTTCAGTCCCATAGTATAGATATAATCATGCACAACTGCCTACATGTACTGTACATTTGCAATTATTTGTTTAGTCAGTACAATGCAATGCAATGTATGTTTAGCCAGAATTAAGCCTCACTGAGTTCAGTCATATTTTTTCTCAGGTAGCCCACAGAATTCAAACATAGTTGCTCTCATATATAATAAGGGGAATATATTGAATTTGATCAAATCCAGAACCAAAATTAGGCCTTCAGAAGATATCCAACTTGAAGCAGGCTTTCTCTCAGAGGAAAGTGAATTTGAAACTGAACTTTCCCAGAGTTTTATTTGGAACTGACTGAATAATTCACAAGGTCTGGCTATGCTTCTGTAAAAATTGACACATTTCTCTTAAATTCCCCATATTAGAAAAGCATAAGGGAAAAGAGAGGAGGGAAAGGCAGGGTGTGAGTTTCTAATGGACAATACTAGCTTCTAATCACAATATACAGTGTGAGCGAGGATCTCCAATAACAGTGCACTGGGGAGGAATGGAGAAATAGTATGTCACAGGTGTTTTCCAGAATTCTGTGCTCCTTGTCAATTCTCACTTCCAGGTAGAAGAAGATTAAAAGTGTTTTGGGGTCTGTGGTATCTGGGAAAAAGGTGCACTGTGACATAGCTAGGAAAGTGTTGGTTGCACAAGTTCTTCTGTCTCATTCACATCTATAATCCACTCCCTCCTATCAGATGTTGTGGTCTTGATATCAGTTGAACAGAAAGAAGAACTTTGAACTGTATTTTATTCATCGTTACTTCTGAGCTCCTGACCCTATCATTACTGAATTTATTAAATCTTTGCTTATCTTCTGAAATTTTGTAAACTTCTTGCTTAATTTGCCATTTGCAATAGCAGGGAAGGTGAGTTTCATCATTCTCCCCTCCTTAATATTTGAAGATTCCTAATAAAATACTATACCCAACTAACTGAAAATGAAAAAAAAATCTTAGCTATGGTCACCTCTATACTTAATGTGATTTTTAAAAAAACAGTTATTCATAGTTACCCATTGCTGCCTGGTTCTCTAGATGACGACGATGATGATGATTTCTGTTCTGAAGAATGCCCTGCAAATGCTAGTGGCTTAAAAGCAAGTTTTTTGTAAGCTGAATGTTGTCTGCTCCTAGCAGTGTAAGAAACAGCAGAATATGTGTCAACACCTTAATTTTGCCTTAATGTCATCTCCGATATTATTTGTCTATTAAGACAAAAGTAGCATCAGCTCACCCAATGAAGCTGATGAACTGTTTTCTGGTAGCAAAGCAAAATGAGCAATTTGGGGCTCTCTATTTTTTTGTTCAGGTGACATCCAAAGAAGGAGTACAAAGGTGATGTCCTTGTAGGCATCTTGGAAAAATAAAACATCAGGCTGTGAAAAGACACCCCCTAATAAAGATCCAGATGTAAAAGGATAAAGAGCCATCATACTAATCTGGTTTGACTGTCTGCATAACCTAGACCATAGACTTAAAGCTTCTGTTTAAAAAAAGATAACTCTCACACTGCTATCCTATAAATTCATGGCGTACTTTAATTTCTCTCCTCATCTTAAGAGTGAAAAAATGGTGGAATTAAGAGCATTTGGAACAAAATGTTTCCATATGAGGAAAGTTTACTTAGCCTGGAGATGTGACTTAAAAAGCAACTGGTTTGGAAGAGTTAACTTGGAATGATATATGGTTATGTTGAGTGTATAGAAAACAGTTCGCTGCTCATGTCAAGCTATATATGGGCTCTTATTACATAGAGGCATATTTATTTCTATGTCTTTCATATCACTATAGGACAATGCATTTCAAGAACTACCATATGTATCTATTGTAGCAAGAAGTATCACATTTAAGAATGAGTAAATTGGAATAATTATGCAAATCTGATGGGTTTTTTTTTCTTTTTCATTTTATTATGTAAAATTGGTTCATCCCACTGCCATACACTCATAGATTTTTTTTCAAGCTCACACTACAATTTTTGCAAGGATAAACATATGCAACTCCACAGGAATGCTAAAACTACTTTTATTGAGATTGGCTTTAATAACAGACTCTTTCAAGTCTGCTTGTGCTTTACCTTCTCTCTTCCTTATACTTCACGGAATTAAGGAGGCATCTGCCTGAGTCAATTCCAAATGTTATTTTGTTGTTCTGACCTTAAAATTTTTTTAGCCCCTTTTGTTTAGGTATGGTCCCCATTTATTTCCATCAAGGTCATCTTCCTTACTCTCTACACCCATGTACTGCTCCTTTAATATAGTTGGCAATTACTTCTTTTGTGTAATTGCATTTGAAAGGGAGGTATACCCTGTCACTGTGCACCACAGAGCAAGCAATCCATGCAGCGGCTTCAAGGTGTATTTGAATGCAGCCCCCCATTACTCCCAGCCAGGTTAGTCATTGGGAATGGTGGCTGGGAATTAGGGAAGTTGTCCAGTACATCTGAATAACACCAAGTTGGAAAAGGCCACCACGGAGGACATACAGTATTTAGCCACTTCTATTTTCCTCATGGAGAAAAGCCTGAAATTGCTAGTCTTAGGGCAGATCTGCACTTTCTATTTGGCCCATTGCCAGTATGGGCCACTCACCACTTCCTGAGGGCAAGAATTGACGATAGCATCCCTTTCTTATTCCCAGCCCATTGCAAATGCAGCCCATGTCTGTATTTTCCAGGTTCAATTCAAAACTACTGTTTTCTGATCTGAGCCTTCAGAGCAGCTAGTCTTTAGCACTTCGTTCCATTCCAGTAGCAGCCCCAACTCCAATGGACTGATGGACAACAATGTTCTCTGGTGATCAGCAATTGCTGTTTGCTTGTTTTTTCAAATGATCTTCTGGCTGATCCAACAGTTGCCTATTAAGTCAATAAGATGTCCTCACCCTTGAAGCTCATCCTGCATTCAACCCTCCCATCTCTCAGTGGGCACCCTTTTCGGTTTCTGATCCCCTTGCTTGCCCACCCCCTGCCCACACTGCTGCAAAGCCTCTCTTTTCATTATTTTTTAAAACATCTTTAAGTTTCAAGAAGGAATGTTGCTACTTCATTTCTATGAAGCTGAACTATCACTTCTTTCTTGATGCAAAGTTTCCATGGACCTACAGAGGAAGGTAGAACAAAAGAATAACTTGCTCCCAATTGCTTTGGTTATTGTCAGAATATATCAGAACAGCAAAGGTCCCTGTTCGGGGAGATGGGCGGGGATAAATTGAATAAATAAATAAATAAAGGTACCATAAGGGAAAAGAAAACAAAAAGCAAAAACTAAAGGGTCTGCCTTAGTGTCAAAGGAGATAATATAGGAAGGGGGAGGGTGCAAACATCTGGGAGGAGCAAAGGAAAACCACGGGGGCTCTCCTGAAAGGAGAAGGCAGGCACTGGCCGGCCGGTCCGGTCCACACAGGAGCCAGCCAGGGAGCCCTGCTTTCTCTGCAGGGATGGGAAGGGCAAGGAGCAGTGGGGCTACTTGTGGTGGTCACAGTCTGGACTGAGCATGAGCCCAGCCCTGTTGCCAACCCACCCACTGCAATCTGGACTGGGATTTCTGAGGTTGGCTTAAAAAACAGGTGGGAGTAAGACAGGAGACAAGCCGCACAGGCCACAGTATGGAATAGCCCTGAGAGAAGTCATCTGTGCCACTGTGACAGCTGAAAGAATGTATTTCTTAGAAGAATGGATGGATGCCTTAACTAGTGAGGAAAGAAATCACACAAATCATTAACTTGCTATAAGAAAGAGAGAAAATGGGAAATTTGTGTAAGGATGAGCCTTACCTTTCTGGATTAAGGTGCTGCCTTAATCATCATTGTTCAACTCTTGAAAACTCCAATTGTTCCATCCCAGTCAAGCGAGACCTGGTAGAAAACTGTAACTTAAGATTGTTTAGCATTGTTTGGTTATCAAGAAACAGGGCAAGGAATCACCCTGAGAGTCAGAAGAAAAGCTAAGAGCACCAGAAAGTATTTACCTTCATGTACTTTCAGTCTTGCCATCCAGCCTATAAATCAGTGTAACAACATAAAGTATGAATGGTAATGCATTTTGCATAGGCTCTGCTTTTTCTAGTAAGGGTAAGAGCAGGAATTGTCTTAAATCAAGCTTCTAGTCCTGTTAAGTTCTGAGTATCTAGTCATGTGAAGATGATGAGCAGTCTGATAAGTGACAAGCAGCACCTTGCTTGTTGTGTGATTAAGAGATTGGGAGCCTCCCTTTGTGTTTTAAACCAATCACACTTCCCCATTATATCAGAATTTGAGTGATGGAATTACTTTAAGTGAAAGAACAGGCTGGGATTTGAAGCAATGTGATCCTTGTTGTTCTAACAAAGTAGAATTTGAACCAAGTACAGTTTCCTAAATGTACGGAGGAAAAGGCTTCATTGTTTAAGAATGTCAATGGTGAGAGAAAGCAGAACCAGAAGGCTGTGTGAAAGCCTCTATGGAAAACCATGGTTTTCTATACTAGACCATTATGTTGTCTATTATCTAGTAAAATATCAGAACATCCTATTGGATTGGCTGAATGGGATGCTATTTTAATATCCCATTAATGCTGCTTGCTAAATCTCTAGCAGCTGGGAAATTATTTGTTCCAGGTGAAAAAAGCATTTTTCTCCTGTCTTTTTTGCATGGACAAAGCAATTTTGCAAAGAATTTGTGGGTTGGGAACAGGAGTATCCACAGGATTTGGTCAAAAAGGTGACGATGGAGCCATGATGGAGTGACCAAAAAATGGCCTGTTTTTATGCATGTGCAATGCATATAAAAAACAAGTGGAAGTTCATTTGCACCAATGCAACCACCATCTTGACTTTTTTTGGCCACACTCTGTGGACACCCCTGATTGGGAAAGTCATCCTACTTTTCTGTTCGTATCTAGTCCGTGATCATAGGCACTCCACAGGATTTTCACACAAATACATTACACTATGTTCATCAGTGTGCACTTTAATCTGCACTGGAAATTACAGTCCGGCATATTAGGAGTGAACATTTTAAATCTCTCCTTGCAAATAATGAGATTTAGAAGTAAAGGGCATGAAAATGTGAAACAAGACAAAAAGGAAAATCTTGGAGTCTTAAAGGCTAGAGTAATAATAATTAATGCTAGGCAACAATGTTGAAAACATTGACCATTGTGGAGGAACCCTTGAAATATTTTTCAGGCCTCAGGGAACCCCTGCACATTCACACTCAAATATAGGCCAGAAGTTACAAAATTATATTTGTTTCATGTGTAGGCCTGTAGGCCTGTATGCATTTACAGTGTTCTTAAATTAAAAATAAAGAATGAAACTTACCTCTTTAATGTGAAGTTGCCCAAATTTGAAATAATTTTTTAAATAAATCATGATCTCCCAGGGAATCCCTAGTGACCTCTCACAGAACCCTAAGGTTCCATGGAACTCTGGTTGAGAAACCCTGGACCAAAGAAACAATTGGAAGTAAAAGATTTTGGCTTCCAGTGGGAATGGCGGACTGAACGGCTGTGCCCGCTGGTTCAGCGGGCGGAGCTGAAAACGTGTTAATATTTTTCGGGCTCAGGCAGGTTTTCCTGAAGCCCAGAAATGTTCTCCAGATCAAGGAGAATACCTGGAATCATCCCATCTGTCCTCTGGATGGCTGCTTGCAGCCAGAAGATCGCAAACAGCGTTTTGCTTTCGACTGGTAACAGCCAGCTGGGAGACAGGGAATTCATCACTTTCCAAGCCACGCTGTAGCCTTAAACTAAGACACTAAGACCGGCCACCCCATTTCTAAATCACCAATTTGTATTTTTTTTTAAGTATATGTACCCCAAGAGAGGCTTTCTACAGCGAGGAGAAGCTGGTTCTCTTGGTGCTTAACATTATTTTTGGGATTACTTTCTTTTAAAAAAAATTCTTTTAAGTTTTGGATTTCGTTTTCCTTCCAAACGAAATTCCAAAGATTGAGAGTAAACAATTGTCTTCCTGTTATTATTTTTGTATTAAATTTGAAGATATTAGCATTTTCCTACACATTGAATTGGCTGATTTGAACCTTCAGCTTTCTGTTTTCACTTTCCCTTGAGAACTGTCTGCTATCTCACTCTCACTTTATATAAACACATCTTGGAACTCTTCCATATCTTCAACTTTCGCTGGTTAAGCTCCTAGGGGGCGGCATAATCTATTGCGTGAGACATGGAGGATTTCAAACAGATTCTTTCTGACTTTCACCAGGATTTTAAACAGATTTCTTCTGACTATCAAACTTTTATGCAAGATATCCAGGACATTGTGGAAAATATGAGATTTAAAATGTGCCATCAGGTTGGGGATGTGGTGGATGAAACTGAGGAATTTAAGAGCGATAGAAAGGTTTTTTTAAAGACTGAGATTGGGATTTTTATTGAGAAACTGGATGAAGATTGGATAATGGAGTTGGAGAAATCTAAGGGAGAGAGTGATCTGCAAGCCATAAGTAAAATCAATCTCCTGGTGGAATGCCATGAAAAGAACCTGGAATCTTTGAGGGGGGCAGTTGGGCTGTTTGATTCTTTCAAGAGGAAAGCTCTCTGCACATTGTGGGGATATGTAACTGCTTTGGTTTATTTTGAAGTGGGATAAGTGTTGAAGAATGTTCATCTGTACTATTAAGTATAATAGCAGACAACTTATGTGCTTTTTAATTTGATTCTTATTATAGTAGACAGAAATGTATGGAATATTGGTAGGAAGGGAATAATTAAATATTTTTATCTTTTGGAGGGGAGAAAAATGTTTAGGAGGTTTATATGAACTTTTTTTCTTTATTTTAATATAAGGGGGAGGAGTAACTGTATTTAGTGATTTTTATTACGTGTTAAAGTGGAATGACTTTTAGAAATAATGTGGTGTTTTGGTTTAATATAGAGTAAGAGATTATGGAAATTTTTGTATATCCTTGCTGTGAAAAGTCAGAAGCCACGTCTTTTTGTAAATTTGAAAAAAAATTCTATTGTGTTTCTGCACTTTTTTAGTTTTTTTTCTTTCTTTGTAGTTTTTTGTTTCTTTGTAGTTTTTATTCTTCTCTTGAAACCTAATAAAATTTACTATAAAAAAAAGGAAGTAAAAGATTTCCTCCTCCTCCTTTTCAGATATCTAACACAGACATTTTAAAAATCAGTAGAGAATGAAATACAAAGGCCCTGCTCATAATTTCCAGTGATTCTGAATTGCTGAGGTTACAGCTCTGCCAGCTGAGCAGGAAAAGCAACTGAAAGGATTGGTGGAGCTTTTCTTTTCCTATTTGTGGCAACTGCCTAACAGTTATAGGTAAAGGTACCCCCTGCACATTGGTGCAGTCGTGTCTGACTCTAGGGGCCGGTGCTCATCTCCGTTTCTTAGCTGAAGAGCCAGCGCTGTCCGAAGATGCTTCCACGGTCATGTGGCCAGCATGACAAGCGCGGAATGCTGTTACCTACCCACCAAAGTGGTACCTATTAATCTACTTGCATTTGCATGCTTTCGAATTGCTCAGTTGGCAAGAGCTGGGGCGAGTGTGGGAGCTCACTCCGTCACGTGGGACTAGGGATTCGAACCTCCGAACTTGCGATCTTCCGATCGACAAGACTGGTGTCTTACCCACTGAGCCACCATGCCCCTTCTAAGAAATAAAACCAGAGATTTAATTATACTTTTAAAAAAGTATGACTCCAAGTTATAGGCCTCTTTTATTTATCTCACTGATACTTTCCCCCACCCCTCAATCCTTCTGCAGAATGTATGTGTGTTTATGGAAAATGTGACAACCAGCTAGACAGTGATGGGAGCTGCCTTCCTGGTTCATGTAACAGTGGCTATGCTGGAAACGTCTGCGATGCACAGGTGTTTGCATGTGGGCCTTTTCTTCAGTTCTATGATGTCTATGCGGATTGCATCTTTAGCAATGGTACCATGCGGTAGGGTATAATTGCTATATATGTATGTATGTATATATGTATATATGTATATATGTATATATGTATATATGTATATGTATATATGTATATAGTAAAGGTTCTCCCACACAGTCGTGTCCGACTCTAGGGGCCGGTGCTCATCTCCGTTTCTTAGCTGAAGAGCCAGCGCTGTCCGAAGACGCTTCCGCGGTCATGTGGCCAGCATGACGGGCGCGGAACGCTGTTACCTTCCCACCGAAGTGGTACCTATTCATCTACTTGCATTTGCATGCTTTCGAATTGCTAGGTTGGCAAGAGCTGGGGCGAGTGTGGGAGCTCACGCCGTCACGCGGGGCTAGGGTCTCGAACCTCCGAACTTGCGATCTTCCGATTGACAAGCCTGGCATCTTACCCGCTGAGCCACCACGCCCCTTACTAACATGCCTAACAGTTACTAAAATACAAATTTGCCATTTTTTCTTTTCAAGCTAAGTGACCCATTACTTCATTATCTCCTAATTATAATTTAAATGTGTTTTAACTCTACAGAGTTGGGGTAGGGAATCAGAGGCTCTGCAGACCTTGTTGCAGTCCAACAGCCCCAGCCACCACATTCAATACTAATGAAGGGTGCTGGAATTCAGCACATCTGGATGGTCACAGCTTCTTGCCCCTGCTATAAAGGGTGTGCATGCCTCTCTGTTTTGCCAAGGTAGAATTCAGAGCAGGAATGTTTGAGAGGAAGCAGCCTACCTAGTTATTCTAAAAGACAGCCCATTATATTACAGATTCAACGTTTAGCCATTTCTTTTTATTACATTAACAGAAGTATTTAGAAAAGTGCATGGCGCTGCACTATATTGCATATTTTAGCATGTTTTCTAATGGCCGGTAAGAAAAATTTACAAATACTAATTTCTTGTTTATATATATAGTTTATATTTCTTGAGTATGTGGTTGCAGTTCTAGTAATACATGTGGTAAATTAACAATAATACCCGTTTGTAGTTTTGGGGACCTTACTTTGTTCTGTATTACACTGAATCATGCATTTAACCAGGTTTTCAAATGAAGAGAAGTCGGTTTTGACATTGCCTATACTTCTGATAATTCAGCATTCCTTAACTCCTCAATATACGTGTGGGCAGAATAAGGTGATTTTATTACTGAATTAAGGCTTGCGGGAGTATCATGCAAAAAATAAAATGCCAGGCCACTTCATTTCATCTGATTCATGGAAAAAGAACCCATTGTCCTTCAGTAATTACCAAATTCATACTGTCTCATTAATTTAATCACTAGTTTGATTTAAAAAAAAAGAATGTATGTACTTTTGTCCATATGTTCTCCAAACATGCACTTTTGTTTACAGTTTTGTTTAGTGTAGAGTTTATGCAAACAAACAATATAATGCTTTCTTTATATGGTATTCCTGAATATATGCTCTCAATTGGAGAATTTTAATGAACAACTGAGATCCCATTTGTACACGCATTTAAAAATGCAAAATTAGATAACCTTACATTAAAATGCGAGGAAATCAGCTTTCTTTTATCCCCATTCCTAATGTATATCAATCTTTCCAACTCTTGTTATGTTTTGCTTTGCAAAAGGAAAGGCAGACTGACTCTAAAATATTTCAGGATTCCAACTGAAATAGTTAATGAAACTAAGTATTTGCCGTCTTTAATTCTGAGTCATTTATCTGGAAATGCACTTTGAGTCTGTCAACATAATTATTTCTTAACTCAGCACTGGATGGAGATGCTCAGTGAGACTGTAGCAAATTAATAATCAGGGAGTTCTCCATTCCCCCAGATAAACCCCCAAATTGAGATAAACGGTATATCAGTCCCTCTAGCTATTATCTAGGAACACAGAGCACGACATAGCCCACTGTTTCAGTGCAAATCCATCCTTGTCACCATGGAGATAAAATGAATTTGGAGGAGTTAGATTGATCAGAAGACTAGAAGGATTAATCTTTCGCAATACAGCCACAAAGGGATTAATTTAAATTGCATTTGAGATGCTACACTTTTATTAGATCATATTTGCTGGGGATAAAAAAAACAATTTCTAGTGTTAAGCAATGCTGTTTAAGGGGGAATGCAGATGAAGTGATGCTATTCCTCTATGAGAAATTGCTTTGGCAACTTTACAGTATTTACTTTGCTGAAGTGAAGAGTCAAAACAAAAAACTTCTCTTACTGCTTGTCTAACGAATAATTGTCAGACCAGCAAAATCTAGACTGGGTGATTTGTTTATCTTCATCTGAGTCACAAGCCTAATCACAGATATTAATAAACAAGGACACCAAGAGAAGTCACCCTGGCTATCAATGTTCCCGCCAGCCCCACTTCTGCTCTTCGTGCGTAGCAGGGAGCATATTTGCAGACAGAAGTTTCTTTGAGTTTCAGCCCTAACCGTTCAAGATCATAGGGCAAACTTTGCTCATTCACAAAGCTTTCTCCCTTCAGATTTCCCCCCAACATATGATAGGGTTTAGAGCCAGCAGAGAACAGGGGTCATTCTAATGACAGAATTTAGAAATTACAATCCCAATTTCCTTCAGTTAGCTGGTGTCACAATATTTGAGCGATGTGTTATCTAAGATAAGATTTGTTTTAACCATGGCTTGGAGAATAAGCCACAATGACTGGGTTCATACAACATGTTAAACCATAAAACTTGAATTACAAAGCATAATGTTTTTTTGTACATAAAACTATTACAAGACTGTGGGTAGCCCTATTGTTGCCTTGTCACATTGATTGAACTTGGATTTGAAATATCCTTGCAGGTTTAAGAATCATAATTAGAAATGGATTAATTCAAAAAAGCCTTCATGAATATTCCTAAAGTTACATCTTTCAGTTAACACGAAGTCCGTTATACTTATTCATGAACATTCAGATGATTCACTGATTCTTATTATTAATCTCAAGTTAAGCAGATTTTGAGAGTGTCTGATATCCTTGTGTAGGTTTGGATACATTGTCAATTCATTCTTTATAAGTAGACCTTGTGGCCAAACAATTTGACAGTTTGGGAAGTTGAAGTCTGAAGACATCTGGAGGTTTCTAGATTGGAGAAAGCTGACCTAATATCAAACAACATAGAAGGGAAGTGATGACTATTGGTATCTTGTTAAACCACAACTCAGAGTTTTGATCAGCCATAGTCAGTGATGAGGGGTGCTGGCACTTGTAGTTTATCAATAACTGGAAAGCCACAGTCACTATCCCTGTTTTAAATTTATAGTGATGTGTACGTATGTAGAGTGTGCTTTTATAATGGTCTTTTGAAATGCATTTTCATGGAGAAAATACCTGTTTGGAGTCCACTGTTGTCCTTCAAGATGATCAGGTTAACATAGATTATCATTTGGCTCTGCAACCCAATGCAATGGGTATAATGAAATTGAAAGCTGAAACCTGGATGGAGGTAACATTCATATTCAAAAAAAATTATACAAATTCTCTTTGATCCTCTATTATCACTTTATCCTCTGTATCCCACTTTTTCTTGCCTTTAGTACTGATATCTAGATTTTCTTGATTTGTCTATTGCGTAAGAACACAAGATTATAATCATCATGACCTGTCCTGATAGGGGAGTTGCTCCAACTCTTTGATTTTTTAGGTTGCTTTTTCCTGCACCATCCTTACCTCTACAATATCCTCTTGGGTCCAGAGTGGCATACAGTTCCAGATTCAGTCACACAATCGATTTGTATAATGGCATTGTTATAATGCTGCTGGTGATAATGGTTGAGAATACCCTCAATACTGATTAAGTAAAACCAGACTGCTTACTGAAGCAGTAGTAATGCAGCTAAGGCTTAAATATTTTGAACACATAATGTGAAAGCAAGAAGCATTGGAGAAGATTTGGGTTTCTAGGAAAAAAACAATTGAAACAGAGGCTGATAGTAAATAAGGTAGCAGAATACTGTCACTGGTGGCCCAAACAACACTCAAAGAGGCAGTTACTGGTGAAATGATGTCCATTGGATCACAAAGAGTCAGAAGTAAGTGGACAATTGAAGAACAGCACTTATGATAACAGTCATATGACTGTATTGCCAGAACTGACAAGTTATTTTTATTCTCTGCTTTTTGTTCTTAGCCATATTTCAGCCAATAAAATGACCTGTTCTTTGATTCCATGATTATTCTGCTTGCAGAAAGGAAGAGGAAGGTGTAGAGTGGAGGGTTTCACACAACGCTTAAGTAAGTTGTATTAAAAACTCTTTGAAACCCCAAGTAAACAGTGTCTGCCAAATTAGTCCAAACAAAATTTTCTAAAAGACTTAACTTTTGCAGAAAATGTGTTGGATCTTGCTGTGCAAGGACTGTCTTTCTGTATCAGAAATGGAAATGTGCAGTACTCAAATCCTAGCCAGCCAGGTCAAGGGTAAGGCTGATAGGACTTGGAGTCCAATAATAACTACAGGGCTGAACATTGCTTAACGACATATTTTATAATTTTATCTTTAAAAATCTTGTATTAGATCACACAGTAATCTTCATGGACCACACATATAGTCTGATTGTACCGTGGTTGATTAAGCTAAGGCCCTTTCTCCTGAATAAATCCTTCAGAGATACCCCCAACACAGGGATCTTTGTCTGAGACCAATGTGAATTGAATCGGCTTTACAGATGTGATCCCAAACCTGTGGAAATCACTATTTGTATCCATATCAGTTTCCACCATGCTTTCATTAGGTTCCTAATGATAGTCCCATTCAACATGAAATCATAAGCTACAAACTTAGCAGCTAACAAGTGCTAACATAATATTGTTTTAGGCATGTCTCTCTCTCTCTCTCTCAGACACACACACACACACACACACACACAAACACACACACACACAAACACACACACATACTCACAAGCACAGGCACTTGGCAAATTGGAATGGCATTCCAGAGAAAACATGCCATGGTCACTACCCCAAACAGTCCTGGGAGTCATAACACCACAAAATGCAGACATTCCGAGTGGTATAACCCAGGGGGACAGGGTGGGTATGGCGTCTGAAGTTCTTTTGATTCCAGAAATTATAGCTGTGTTGTTTTTTGTCCATGGCTGTTTTCCAGGGCCATCAGCCAAATCTCTTTGAATTTCCTTTCTGTGACCACAGTACTGGAGTTAAGTGCCACAGCTGGTTAAGTCACTTTGACATCACACTGATGGCCTGTTAAATTTGAAAACATTGGCTATAATAGCCTGCCTGTATGCAATGAATTTCATGTTTTATTTAATTAGCAATGGGTGCCCTGTGCTTTTCTTCCTTTTAATTGCTGACACATCTAAGATGGGGAAAATATATCGTTAAGTACAAGCATGGACAGTGTAGTCCAACCAGCTTTAAAAATCTTTATTTAGATATATTTTGTTTTCTTCTAGGAGTTTTAAGCTGATTTATATGAGCTCCTAACAATAATGTAGTGTAGGGTTAGGCTGTTAGGTGCGGCCTGGCTCAAATTTCAGGTCTTCAATCAGAAGCCATCTGAATCTATGCTAAATCTCAAGTTTAAGTACGCCCTATTGACAGAGATGCTATTTAAAGAGGGTGGTGGTGGTATCAAATATTCAACTGTCCAGATATAGGCATCCTTAAGGAATAATTGGATGTGTTATGAAAATGAAACACTCCAGTCCTTCCACTCCTTTCAATAATGTTACTCTACACCAGCATTTCTCAAACTTGGCAACTTGAAGATAGGTGGACTTCATCTCCTAGAATTCCCCAGCCAGCTGTGGCTGGGGAATTCTAGGAGTTGAAGTCCACCTATCTTAAAGTTGCCAAGGTTGAGAAATGCTGGTGTAGAGTAACATTATTGAAAGGAGTGGAAGGACTGGAGTGTTTCATTTTCATAACACATCCAATTATTCCTTAAGGATGCCTATATCTGGACAGTTGAATATCCTGAATTAGAACTTCAGACAGTGATAATGGTTTAGTCATCTAAAAGCATATATTCCTTTGATTAATAAGTCCCTTTGATTAATACATTCCCTTGTTTGCTTCTTTTTGAAAGTAAGTTTGATTTAAGTGCTGAATCTTTGATTACCTAAATGGCACCATCCATGTGAAAGGGATAGGTATTGCTGGAAAATGCCAAGGCTTGTAGAAATACAAAATTATAATAATAAAACATCCCTATGAAAAGTCAGTTGGAGCGCCCTCATGTTCTGATCTTACCTCAATTCCAGTTCTGGGCATCACATTGTAGAAAAACAAGCTCTGTGAAGATAGATTGAAGGAGTTTGGTATGTTCAGTCCCGAGAAAGGATGATTAGCAGAGGGAGGGGGGGATGGAGATTTGATAGCATTCTTCAAATACCTGAAAGGATGTCACAAGAAAGTCTATATTTTGCTATGTCTTTAGTAAAAGAGTATAATCATTTATTCCAGAGTACAAGACATGTAAGGGGCGTGATGGCTCAGTGGGTAAAGGGGCGTGGTGGCTCAGCGGGTAAGACGCCAGGCTTGTCGATCGGAAGATCGCAAGTTCGGAGGTTCTAATCCCTAGCCCCGCATGACGGAGTGAGCTCCCGCACTCTCCCCAGCTCTTGCCAACCTAGCAATTCGAAAGCATGCAAATGCAAGTAGATTAATAGGTACCACTTCGGTGGGTAGGTAACAGCGTTCCGCGCGTGTCATGCGGCCACATGACCGTGGAAGCGTCTTCGGACAACGCTGGCTCTTTGGCTAACAAACGGAGATGAGCACCGGCCCCTAGAGTCGGACACGACTGCACAAATGTGCGGGGGGTACCTTTACCTTTACCTTTTTACAAGACATGGCAGAATAGATTTAAGTTATAGGGAAGCAGATTCTGATTGAATGTTATAAAAATCTTCCTAATACTAAGAACAGTGTGGTAGTCGAACCATTTACACAGAGAGTCCCCCCACCCCACCCCTTCATTGGATATATTCAAGCAGGGGCTTGTGTAGGATGCTTTAATGTGGATTCCTACATTGAGCGTGGGTTGGACTCAGGAGCCTAAATGTCCCTTCCAAGTCTATGATTCTACTATAACCCTAGTCATAAAAATGCAGTGATTTGAATCCATATTGTCATACTTAGAAAAGACAATTGAAATTAACAGATTACAGTTGACCTTTTTACATTGTATGATTTTTGTTGTTCAGTCGTTTAGTCGTGTCCGACTCTTCGTGACCTCATGGACCATAGCACGCCAGGCCTTCCTGTCCTCCACTGTCTCCCGGAGTTTACTCAAATTCATGTTCATTACATCGGTGATGCTATCTAACCATCTCATCCTCTGCCGTCCCCTTCTCCTTTTGCCTTCAGTCTTTCCCAGCATCAGGGTCTTTTCCAGTGAGTCCTCTCTTTGCATTAGGTGGCCAAAGTATTTGAGCTTCAGCTTCAGCATCTGTCCTTCCAATGAGCAGTCAGGGTTGATTTCCTTTAGGATTGACAGATTTGACCTCCTTGCAGTCCAAGGGACTCTTAAGAGTCTTCTCCAGCACCACAGTTCGAAAGCATCAATTCTTTGGCGCTCAGCCTTCCTTATGGTCCAACTCTCAACTCTCGCCAATTCTTCGGCGCTCAGCCTTCCTTATGGTCCAACTCTCACAGCCATACATTACTACTGGAAAAACCATAGCTTTAACTATACGGACCTTTGTTGGCAAGGTGATGTCTCTGCTTTTTAATATGCTATCTAGGTTTGCCATAGCTTTCCTCCCAAGGAGCAAGCGTCTTTTAATCTCATGGCTGCAGTCACCGTCTGCGGAGCCCAAGAAAATAAAATCTGTCACTGCTTCCATTTCTATTGTATTGCATTGCATTGCATTGCATTGCATGATGCAACTCAATAATAAGAAATTTACAACTACCAACAGGATGCCTTTTTTCATGATGCTAAAAGTACGGTGTCTGAAACAATAATCTCTCTCCAGCCCTGTTGTTATGTGCTCGTATCCATAAATGATTGCTATTGCTCATTAAGACCAGGCAGATTTTACAAACCTGATAAAGCTTCTTCCTCCTTCCCATAAAAATTAAAGCAAAGCATTTAATATTTTTCAAAGGACTTCTCAGTGGCCCCCAAGCTGAAATGAGGACCACTGAACTCTGTTGAAGAACTTCATTCACTCTTAGAATAAAAGAGACATCACTTATTAAAGAAGCTTAATCCACTTATTTCTGAAATTATGGTGGGGCAAATTAAGGTAGGAAACAACTATGCACAACTGTATTATGTTGGATTGCATGGTTTAAAAACACATAACTCTAATTTCCTCTAATTACAGCAAATTATGTTGCACTTCAAGGATTCTAATATACAGCCTGTCTGGCCTTATTATTCCATGTGCCCTGAAAATGAACTTAAAATCTGGCATGGAACATTTTCCTCCAAGTTTACAATACAAATGGTTAGTGGAAATAAAATGGCATTAGGAATGTTTTTGTTAACTGTGCCAGCTCAAACCCACATAACTCATGAACTGAATTGTTATGGTTTTGCAAAGAGATGTTTGTTTTATTTTTTTTAATGCATTAATTAAATGGCAAATAAAGCTACTAACCTTATGTGCTGGAATGGATGCCAAAATGGACATTATAAAAATGCTAACTCCAATATTAATTCTATGTTTATGGGGCGTCTCATGTCTCTAAAACTTCCCTAGACCATTATTAATCATAACCTATCAAGTACATTGATCACATTTTTTCTGTCACACTCCAAAGAATGCCTTTATTAATTAAAGGGAAGAAAAATTAGAAGTAGGGCTCTTAAAAAAACTTATTATTTCCTTGGAAAGGAAATGGTCTTATTCTCTCCTTTCCATCTCTCTATAATTTGAAAGGGAAGCTTCAGTGAGACTTAAACTTATTCTCTATTTAAGAAATCTTGTGTCTATTTATAAACTGGAAGTTGCTGTGGTGGGTAATATGAATTAAGATAAGAATAGGGTTGCTAACTTGTGAGAACGTACAGTTATTTCTTTATATTTAAATGCACATGCATCTTAATCATATGTGCAAACATTGAAAATAGCTCCCAAGATGTGGCAAATCCATACCAAATAATCTATAATGATAAAACACCATACCAATTAGAAAATAAGTAAGTGACAAGTGAACTAATAGTAAAGAATGGAGGGTGAGTCCACCAATGGGTACTAATGATTTTGGTTATATACTACTTTCAATGTATCAGAGATACACCTCTCTTTATGAGTGACTAGGGCTCATGACTGGAAAGATCTTATTACATTCATGACTTACATGGAGGCCTTTCATGGACATTTGATTGGCCACTGCAGGAAAAGCAAACTGGACATCACTTCCTATTAAAATACCCTATTTTTCATGGTGACCTTCTTAATCAATAACATAACCTCACCCAGAACTGGGAAATCCCCTGTCTCTAGATAACCAGTCCCTGTGACACTGGCTACTTCTTGTATGGATGGATTCAAATTGTTTATCTATATCAAGCCCATTACTAATCTCAAGAAATCACTCGTGAAGTGATTATGAATCTCAAACAACATCTGAAAGTCAGATTGAAATGAATCCAGGCAGTTCTGGATCCATTCAGTCTGTTCTAGTGTTCCTTCTAAGCTTTGCCAAGTCTTGGGAGGGATGCTTTTAAAAGACAAATAGAAAAGGGAAAATGAAAAAGGCTCTGTATGATATCTCAGACTTGACTTTCTGAAAAAGACCTTGTTTCTAGATTCTATGTAATTTCTTTCAATAGACTTGTAATTCCCTTTTGAAGAGATGCAAGAATATGTTTGTTTGGACTTTGCTTATTTGGTTTTCACTACAGGGTCAGATTTGCAAATTGATGCAGAAATTATTTGCAATGAACTTGAACTTGCTCTGTTTCCTTTGGTCCATTTGTGAATTCCCTACAATAAAATCAAGGCAAAATTCCGCATAAAATTGTCATGTACACTTTTCCTAGGGCACACTTTTTATCAGCATTTCCCCAAGTAGAATATATTTTGTGCTCCTTTCACCCTATTATATGAATTTTATCTCTTTTTTTGAATTATAAAGGGCACCACCAAGTTCTAATAGGTGCATTTTGACTCACATATAGGTCAGGAAAGTAAGAATTGGATTACTTCGTAGAAAATTTAGACTAAATGAAGGCCTCCTTCATCCCTAGTTCAGCTCATTCCCCATCAGAAACTTGAAAGATCATACCAATGGAATTTCTGTGAGATTTTTTTTTAAGTCTCCTTAAAGTCAATAGAGATATCATTGGCGATCACTCGTAGCCGAGTAAGATTGTCTTCCAAAGGTAAAATTTTAACAGTGGATCCGTAAGTGGCTATAAAGGCCAATTCTGGATCCGCACAACCTCCCACAGTGAGGGCATAGGTTTCCGGGTGGGAGACGGTCATGATGAGGGTTTGCCTGACGTGCCTTCCTTTTAGCTCTTTTCTCCCTTTCACCCTGTACTCGTGCAGATAACACACATAAAAGTATCTAATAGTACAAATTCCATGTGGGTTGCTTTAGCATTTTAATAGTCCTAGCATTTCAAACAAAAATCTTATAAGCTATCCCTAACTACTAATTAGCAATAAGGGTTTTGTGCAGCCTCAAAAAGGCTTGTTTTGATGATACACTATATGTGGTTTTATAGCTTTAAAATCCTTGAGGCTATCTTTTCTGGGAAAGAGAAGATAAATCATGTTTTAAAATAATTTAATGTGTTGAGTTCTCTCTGTGTTCATTCCCTACTGAACAACAGTTCTCATCTCAAGAGAGAAAATATTATTCTAGTTTGTGACATTTGGCTTCTCCAGAATTAGAAAAGAACTGGATTATTATTATTATTATTATTATTATTATTATTTATTTATTTATTTAATTTATATGACCGCCCATCTCCCCCCAACGGGGAACTCTGGGCGGATTCTCCCACCCCTCAAAGTTTCTAATGACTCTTGTGGGTCATCTAATAATCCTTGTGTGATTTTATAGACAACAATATCACAAAATTATGTTGTCCAATGAAACTGAAATTTCACAAATATAAATACATTTACTTCCATGTAGGAACAAAATGTGCAGCGCCAGGTTATGATATTGTGTGGGACAAGAGGTTGAAAAATCATGGAAGAGTTGGAAGGAGCCAGGGTAGTTCTTTATTCTAACCCTGGGTGATGAGATAACCATCAACCTTCTGTGTGCTTTCAGTGAAGGACAGTCCATTGTTCAGAAAGCAGTTTGCTCCACTGTTGAACAACTTTTAATATCATGTGGTTTTTCATACTACTTATCTAAAATGTGCTAGCTCTACCCTCATTCTGAAGCAGCAGAAGAGAAGTCTGCTGCATCTTCTGCACAACGCATCCTTCAGAGATTTGAAGACAATCGTTCTGTCTCCCATGAGAATAATTGCTTATCTTTGTTTGTTAGGATGTGAGAAGTGGGCTAAATGGACACTTTTCACCTCCTGTTGAATCCTTCATATTTGCCAAGAACACAACTTTAGTCTAATCACAGTTCTTGGAATTTTCCTTGTCAGGGAGTGCAGGCCACTGGAAAACTGGAAAACTGATCCATGCCAATCTGAGCTTTGTCTGAATCTATTGGGTGGGCTGTTGAGAACATAGTAGACGTCTAGCTATTCCCAAGGATTCATTCCACTTCTGTTTGCCCTTTTACCTTGGCCTCAGTCCTTTACTAGTGTGAAGCCCAGTATCAAAGTGTTGGAATCATGTGTAGTTGCCACTAACTAATTTCTTTCTGCCTTCTTTCAGCCATGCCTCCTTCTGGCCAAGAGGGACTAGAAAAGAACTAGAAAAAATAAATAATCTGTCACAAGTGGTACAAATAGGCTAGCTTTCCCCCCATCTTCATACATCCAAATATGTTGGTTACAGCTCTTACAAAGTTATCAATGTGACTGGGAATTATAGACAGTACAGCGCAACACCTCAAGAGGATACAGAGGCTGAGACTGAATTATTGATAATAACTCTTTTAATTGATTAAAGTTCTTCAGTTAACTTATACTTTTTTGCTGTTAATATTCCAAATATAGGTAATAATCATAATTTTTTTCCTTGTTAACTACTCACTTGAAAAGTTATGCATCTGTCATTTACTGATTCACTGATTGCAGCTGATACAATTCACTGATTGCAGCTCCATCAGTATGCAATAAAGGTTATTTCCAGAATGTCACTAAATCTCATGCCATTCTAGGAATCTCCCCACCCCCCACCCCAGATCTCATGTGCTCTTCTGTTAGAAGGTCAAAATCTCATGAAAACTGAACATTCTTTCAAAATCTTGTGAAATCTTATAAAAACATCTCATATGGTGTAGCAATCTTGTGAGAGTTGGCCTATTTTAGCATGTGTGTGTGTGTGTGTGTGTGTATCTCATCTATATCTTTTGTATTTATTTATTTATATTTTATTTATTATTTGAATTTCTATCACCGCCCATCTCCCCCAACGGGGGACTCTTTTAATTTAATTTTCAGAATGTGCAGACTCTAGCTATGGCTGACATAGGTACCTTGGTGTTGTTGTCAACCATTGACACCGGCTCTGTAGTTCACATGCAAGAAATGTGGCAGACCTACCGTTTTTCCTAGCTAACTGCTCTTCTTATTGCACCACTGTTTTCCAAAATGATCTTAAAAAATAAGTGACGGCCAAATTCTTAGTAATTCGATTTCCAAATCTTTTTAAATTCAACAATAGTTGCTCAAGGCTTGCTTTTTATGTTTGCTTCATTCCAAATGATAGTGTTTGAATTGCTTTATGCCAGGACCATTCTTTGAATAACATTTCTGTCACTTGAATTACTTTAAAGAACTGCAAACTCCTCTCGCCTCTTTCTGTTTCTGTTTCTCTTCCTTTTTGTCAAATAAAATGTGGCAGATCCAGCCTCAGATATAGTTTGGATTCAGAACTGTTTATGAAATATTCAGATGAATGTAAAACACAGAATTTGCAAGCAGATGCAAGCTTCAAAGTGTTAGGCTGGAATTTCCTTTTTTGAAAAAACAAAACAAAATGCCAATGTACTTTACTGGCACTGTGAGATAGCATATGAAAGATTTGCTGGAGAGGATTGAGGAATGTGGACCCCATGGTTATTATAGCTTCCCTGTATAAATTTGGAATTGATTTGGCCATAGGATTTCTTCCAGATGACAGACCGTCTTCAGACCTTTGGAAGATCTGAACATAAGGCCCAGTGAGGCAAAGTTTTAAAGGTATTTGGAGGTCAGTTTCAGAACAGATAGCTCACTGGCTGCAGTATAAAGTTTGCTCGACAAACAGAGGAAGGTGACCTTGCTATATTGGCAGAGAACTGCAATTTTTGTGAAAGGGGGTGCATAGTATTGTAACTTCTTAGCTTGTAATCTTCTCCCAGTATTTATTCTTTAATACTGGGGAGTCACATCTTTTTCCAGCAGAAGGGCCATAATTTAGCCTTTGAGATGCAGGTGAGAGAACCCACTGTCAGAAACAGAGGGTGTCAAGACAAATTTGGTTATGTTTAATTTACATATAGTTTAATATGATTAACTCTCCTATTACTCTCTTCCCTACCACTTTAAAAATTGCCATTTGGTGGCAACTGTTGGCAGTTTCCAGGGGTTGCATGTAGCTTTGCAGACTCAGTTTGTGTCTAGCACTCCATTTTTCCTTCCAAAATAAAACCTCCAAGCTGGTGATAACGTTATGCAAAAGGAACATTATACCAAAGGATAACTCAACAATGGTTGGGGATCATGGAAGCTGAAGCCCAACATATCTGGAGAGCATGAAGTTGAGGAAAACTACTTTGTCGTTTTATGCAACCTAAGAAATACGCTTTTGTGCATACTTCTTCTCCCCCATCTCTTTTTCTTTGTGAGTGCATGCTGCAATTTGCTAATGTCCTTTAGAAAGGAAAAAAAACCCACTTTCGGAGCAAATGTACGTAATAGCAAGTGTAGGATTTACATTAAAATAATAGCCGGTGGTAATGCAAAACCCAGTTTAAATGACATTGGGGATAATGTACCGTTAGTCATTTCCCTTGTGGTTCTAGGAAATGGAAGCATGATTCCACCCACAAATAGAGTATTCCATTTGCTTTCATCAGTGGTGTTGCTCTATTCAAAATTGGTGTTCAGGGCCATTTGCCTGGATTCCCATATACTACTCTGATTCTGGAAGAACAAATAATATACTCAAGAATGACTAGAACTCTGTTACTGCAGTATGTCTATGAATTTACTATGAATTTACTATGAATTTACTATGAATATACTATGAATTTACTATGAATGTTACTGCAGTATTTAAAACAAGAATAACAATATCTGCTCAGTCCTTGGAATGTTGTAGAAAGTCATTTTCCCTCTTTTTTAAAGTGAACTGACATAATTTGCATATCTCAGACTATTTAGATCAGAATAGAATACTTTCACGTGCCAAGATTGTGGCTGATTTGCTTGGCTTCATCTAGACACTAGTCTACAACCCAGATAGTCTAAATTATTAATCTATAATCCTGTTCATATCAACTGAGAAATAAGTGTGATTGAGTTCAATGGAACCTATTCCCAAGTAAATATGCATATAATAGCAATTTAAAACTCAGGTCAGGTCAGGAGATGGAAGTATAGCCTCAGATTTTCAAGGAAGACGACAATCTGAATGTATGTAATCAGCCATTCAGAGAATGGGAAAGGAGAAGAAATGTCCCATTTCCTCCAATATCCAATGGAAAGGGGTTTCTCATAATCATATGAACTCACTCTGAGGCAGATCTGATTTACAAGGCCTGTGCAACTATCCAACATGGTTCAGACTAATTTGGCGTATTAAATCAATTCAGACAGATTTGTGGATGCATTCTGCACATGCACATACGTTTTGGTGATCCAAATCAATCCAAATCAAATTGTATCTGATTCAGATGCTCAGATCAAGCGGGATAAATTTTCTGAATCAGTTTAAAGATGGTAATTAAATCTGACCTGATTTGCTTCCCTTTACCCTTTTTCACTATACTGACAGCCATGGTTAAGGCATCAGGCTAGAAACCAGGAGGCTGTGAGTTCTAGTCCTGCCTTAGGCACAAAGCCAGCTGGGTGACCTTGGGCCAGTCACTTTCTCTCAGCCCTGGGAAGGAGGCAATGGCAAACCACTTCTGAAAAACCTTGTCATGAAAACTGCAGGGACCGGTCCAGGCAGTCACCAGGAGTCAACAGTGACTCAAAGGTACAAACATACATACATACTGTACACACACCCTTTCTCAGGTATGAGATGTGAATCTTATAGAAGAACCTTATCCATGCCAGCACTTTCAAGGAGGAGTAAGATTGCAACCCTCAAAACTCACAGCGTTGAGGCATTGGCCATGGGGCTGAGGATGGGAACTATTGGCAACTTCAGTCCCAGCACATCCGCATATCGCTGTGGAGAGCATGGGAGAGAGGTGGTTGTTTTCTCTTGCCATTTCAAAGCTGTTCATGGTTTTAAGCACATTATTTTAAAATGGTTTTTACAAAGCTATTGTTTTAATGGATTTTAATTTATTGTTAAGTGTTCCCAGTTTAGAATTTATTTTTAAGGATGAAAAACAGGGTTTTTTTGGTAAATATAATAAGAAAGTAGCAAATATTTAGATGGGAAGTGTCATTAACTTTCCTGCCAGGGACAAAGATCATAGAAGTTTTTAGCTGATAGTAAGATGGGAGCCAAGGGGTAATGATGCATCCAAATAATCGTTTCTACTCCACATATAGCTGTGCTCCTTTTCTTCCAGCTGTGGTACCAAACCTACTGGGAACTGGGTGATGGCGGTGTCCAAGCATACAGTGCCTTTAGTAAAAAGGTAAAGGTTCCCCCCGCACATTTGTGCAGTCGTGTCCGACTCTAGGGGCCGGTGCTCATCTCCGTTTGTTAGCCGAAGAGCCAGCGTTGTCCGAAGACGCTTCCACGGTCATGTGGCCGGCATGACGCGTGCGGAACGCTGTTACCTACCCAACGAAGTGGTACCTATTAATCTACTTGCATTTGCATGCTTTCGAATTGCTCGGTTGGCAAAAGCTGGGGCGAGTGCGGGAGCTCACTCCGTCACGCGGGGCTAGGGATTCGAACCTCCGAACTTGCGATCTTCTGATCGACAAGCCTGGCGTCTTACCCGCTGAGCCACCATGCCCCTAGTGCCTTTAGTAGTAATTGACTAAAAGCATCTCCCATGTTGATGCATTTGGACTGATTCTCCAAGCCTGCCTAGCCATTAAATCTGCTGTCTGGGATTAAATAGGAGTTGTAGCCCACCTTACTTTATCTGTAGGGCACTAGGTTGCAGAAGGTTATGGAGGCAAGGAAATCCATTGAACTTAACCGCCCAGAGTCCCCTTTGGGGGAGATGGTGCAGTGATAGAAGTTGAAAAATAAATAAATAAAATAAATAAAAAACTTGCCAGCAATTTGTACAACTTGAAACATGCGAGGAACATATCCTGTATCTTCATTTCTAATCAACCAAAAAGGTGCTGTGGTTGGCTAATAGTTTTCATTTCCTTTCAATTCTTTTGTCCTAAACCTTGATTAAATGATATATGGAAAGGAAGTGGCTTTGTTTTTCCACCTTTCCACCTTCTCTGAAGATTTATACTCCCAAGAATTATGTTCAATAACAATATTTAAATAAATTCAATTCATCCTCCAGCCCCACCTTAGTTATCTGAGATTGGCATTGTTTGGTGTGTGTGTTTTTTTAAACACTCTATATTCCTGTATAAGTAACAAAATACAAAATCATTCTTTGTATTTCCCCTTTTTGAGAAGCACCACATCTCCAAAGTCCCTACATTTGACAGTGATTGAGGTTCAGGAAACTTAAAATGAAAATCCCACCCTTTTCCTATTTCCTTTTGGCAATGGTTTCTCATCTGTAGAGAGGCAAAAGCAATATCCAAAATATGGCATAGGAACAATTCCCAGGCTCCTGGGATTACTCTTCTGCAGGCTAGTTTCTATGGCTAGTTTCAGAAACATGGGAATTTAGAGAGGTGTGGGATCTTGGAGACCACTTAGTCAGTACAGTTAGTGGAAAATCTGCAGTTCTGGAAGCAACTCTAGTTTTTCCTTAATCACCTCTGTGAAGAAAAGCCTCTTGATCAGTCTTACTATTAGAACATTTATCCTAAAGTGTAGCTGAAAGTTCTGAAGCTGGCACAAACCAGCCACTCTCAAGAAATGCTTGATGCCCCTGAATGCAAGAAGGCAGAGGGCTGGAATGTAGATGAAAAATTCTTATCCTACTTCTAGACAGAAGAGAAGAGAAGAGAACCTTTGAACAGACATCTCTCTGACAGATGCTCAGAGAGGGGGCAAAAGATATAGCAGAAGTACAGTACATATATCCTGTTTTTTGACAATCTCCGTAACATTTTTCATTAACGCATTCAAGAAGGTTAAAGTGGCTGTGGGTATTTGTAATGCAGCCTGTGGTGGAAACCCAGCCATTGTCTTAGCAAGTTGTTGGGACCAAGGCCATCATAATATGGCTTATTGATTTAGGCATAGCATATTATGCCTACACAGCAATAGTGTCTTCTTAACTTGGGTTTAGGAGTTAAGCATATATGAAATCAGCGAATTGCTGTAGTTCTAGCAAGAATTTAGTTGTAATCATTTAAAGGGGGGTAATTTATTGAGAATATATCCGATAAAATGGCAATGCTCAATTTTACCTAGTTCGCTCTTGGAAGCTTGCAGTATATGAAGGGAGTGCAAATTAAATACAGAGACCTACTGTCCAAAAAAGGGGGGAGCATCAAGAGCGCGTAACCCTAAAGAGAAATTGGAGCCCCTTTATGACAGAGCTTGCTGAAGCCATGCAATCCAGGAGTTGGAAGGAGAAAGGAATAGCATTTAGATGTTTGTGCTGTAACACCAACCAAAGTGTTCCTCCTGTCATTGGAATCAAATTTTCTCCTACTATCAATCCAGGGTGTAGTGGAGGACTGAGGAGGAGTGACCTTAGGGCCTTTCAGATCTTCAGTCTCTTGCCTCTTCCTGTCCTCCACCATATACATGGAAACTGACAGCTCCAAAAGACTCCAAAGCTTTCCCACAGAAACCAAAGCTGAGGACCAAGCAATCCTTTGGACTCCAACGTTGGGCAAGTGAATCACTCAGATCCTTTTATGCTTCTCATATGCACCTCTTGTATTTTTAATTTTACATCTTTTCCATGTTTAGATGTGATCAAAGAATAAACAGTTGTACCTGACAATATGAGAACTCCTCCCAACACCTTTTTAAGGAAGGCTCCATGTTCCTCCTTCACTTACTCTGGCTCCATGTTCCTCCTTCACTTACTCTGATATGAAGATAGAAAAACAGCCAGAACTCAGCCCATCTTACTATTAAGATGGTAGATCGGTCTCTAAGTCAGATAGTTGAGTCTTTTTTTCCAAGGGGTCCTGACAGAAGGACAATATACATATACAATTGGCCCACTTGGGATCCATTTTAATGATGAAAAAGGTGAGATAAACATTTTATAAATAACGAAATAAAATGACTGAACTCCTGAAAGGACAACTGCTAGAGATGACAATTACATTCAAGTGGCATAAATAGAGGTTTGCTGTAAGTTTGTCCTAGACAGCAGCAAAACTAAAGGCAGCCGTGAAAAGGTACAAGGGACCATCAGGCATTCTCAGGGACCACTGTTAACCAATCAGGAGGTGTCTACAGCTTTTTTACAAAGTCTTGGGGGCTGCACATGTCAGTGACCCAAGAGTAAAATAAATTTACCTTCTGATAAATGTTTGTACCTATAATGTATTTACCAGCTCTCAGATTCAAAGAGCCATTAAAATACCATCTGGTGGTGCATTTAGAAAGTGTTTGTTTTTGCAAAAAGAAAGCCATTATCAACCAGCTGCTTGTAAACTTCCTCTGCAATGCAAGGATCTTGGTGCTGGATAATTGCCCTGCCTCTTTAAGTGCATATTCCACTGGTTTGCATTAACAGCTAACTCTCTCTATGATTATGTCTATCAGTCATCTCCAACCATTTAAATCAGGTTTAGACTTCGCTATAGTGACATCACCCTGTTAAGAAAGAAGCCTGGAGGGACTTACTGTCCTTGAGACAAGGCTGGACCTGTGCTGAGCCTGTTCTTCAGTCTTCGATGGTAGATGAGATGTGCCAGCTGGCACGGCTCCCCTTCAAGTCATTTTGCTTTTACATTATGAATCCCATTCATATTATTAAGCGTCCCTTGGGGACTTGGGTGTTGCATTAAAATAGCTAGCTGCTTCCATTTCCAAATGCACTTGCATCAGAATGCATCTAACCCCATAACATTTGCAAAAAGCATTCCCTATGTCTATAGATGTCTTCTTTTCAACATCTGTGACCCATTATGCTCTGTTTTTTCTGGCGCTTAAATAAACACAAGCCCATGAATGTTTAGTGTAAGTGAGCCTGCCTTTCCACCCTCCCCCAACCACTGCCCCTGAACTTACTCTTCACCATCCTTGATGTGCACTTTTTTGGAATCACAACTGTCTGACAGTAGAGAAAACCTCCAAAGAAACTGATTGTAGTGATTGTAGAAGAATAGTCCGTTCATTAAAAAGAAGAAAAAAGGAATTAAGCAGAGCAATGGAGTATATGTGATAGAGAATTTCAAGGACAATTCCCTGACATTAACTGGGAATCACAGTCTGTAGTAAGTGGGAGATCTAACAGGTTCTTGACATGCCTTGCAGACAACTTCATTGTCCAAAAGGTGGAGAAGGGAACCAGAAGGTTGGCTACATTGGACTTAATACTTACCAACAGAGAAGAAGTGGTTGAAGAAGTGGAAATGGTACGGACCTTGGGAGAGAGTGACCTTGCAGTCCTAGAATTTACCATATTGCAGACATGGAGAACTAAAGGTAGTTAGACCCAGTGCGGCGCCCGAGGCACATGCCCCACTTCCCCACCACCACCCAGTTGCGGCCCTGGGCTCAGCATGAGGTAAGGCTTGATATCAATGCCAAAAATAACAAAAAGGTGTTCTTTGGGTATGTCTGGAAGAAGAGGAAAGTCAAGGAAACAGCTGGCCTACTGGTTGGAGAAGATGGCAAGATGGAGACAGGCAAGAGGGAGAAAGCAGATCTGCTTAACTCCTATTTTGCATCTGTTTTTTCACAAAAGGAAATAGCAGCCCAACTTGTCAGAAGTGGCACTGCGGGGAGCGGACAAGAAATGCAGATCAAAATAGGTAAGGAATTGGTGAAAGAACATCTAGTAGCTTTGAATGAATTCAAGTCTCCTAGGACAGATGGATTACATCTCAGGGTGTTAAAGGAACTGGCAGATGTCATCTCAGAACCATAGCCTGAATTTTTTGAGAAATCCTGAAGCACAGAGAAAGTGCCAGAAGACTTGGGAAGAGCCAACATAGTTCCAATATTTAAGAAACAGAAAAAAGTGGACCCAGGAAACTACAGACGAATCAGCTTGACATCAATACATGGGAAAATCTTAGAAAAGATGATTAAACAGTGGGTTTGCAAGCACTTAGAAATGAATATGGTGATTACCAGAAGCCAGTGTGGATTTGTTAAAAACAAGTTGTGACAGGCAAATCTTATTGCTTTCTTTGACAATATGACTCGATTGATTGATTGATTGATTGACCAAGGGAATGCTGTGGATGTAGTATACTTAGAATTCAGTAAGGCATTTGATAAAGTAGTCTATAGTCTACTTCACAATAAACTGGAAAAATGTGAGCTGGATGGTCCCACTATCAGATGGATTCACAGTTGGCTGAACATGTGATCCTTAATGGGTCTATGACCACATGGAGGGAGGTATGCAGTGGGGTTCCTCAGAGTTCTATCCTGGGCCCAATACTGTTCAACATCTTCATAAATGACTTAGATGAAGGAACAGAAGGCATGGTTGTAAAATGTGTGGATGACACAAAGCTGGGGGGAACTGCTAATATTCCTGAAGACAGGCTCAAGATTCAGAAAGATCTTGATAAACTTGAACACTGGGCCCTATACAAAAAGTTGTTCAATGTTGAGAAATGTAAGGTTCTGCACTTAGGCAGGAAAAACCAGATGCACAGGTACAAGATAGTTGGTACCTGTCTTAGGAATAGTACTTGTGAGAAACATCTGTGTGCCTTGGTAAATCAGAGATTAAGCCAGCAATGAAGCTGCACATGTAACACCTCTGCTGCACGAGCTGCATTGGGTGCCGGTGTGCTTCTGGGTCCAATTCAAGGTGTTGGTTATGACCTTTAAAGCCCTTCATGGCATGGGCCCAGGTTACCCAAGGAACCGTCTCATCCCAATCACATCGACCCGTCCCACCCGGTCCAGCAGGAAGGGCATGTTACGGACCCCGTCAGCTAAAGAATCCCAACTGGCAGGGTCAAGGAGGAGAGTCTTTTCTTCTGTTGCCCCCGCCCTGTGGAAAACATCGTGCCCCCTCAGGTGAGGTTGGCCCCCACTCTTCTGGCCTTCAGGAAGAGCATCAAGACCTGGCTCTGCCAGCTAGCTTGGGGATCCAAGAGTGGTAGGCAGCCCTGGGGGTGGCTGGTGGTTTGAAGGCGCTCTCTCCGCCTTTTAGTTTTCCTCTCTTATCTTCAACCTTTTGTATTTTTTGTATTTTTATAATGGTTTGTGATGACTTTTTTATTTGTAAGCCATCCAGTCACTTTTATAGTGATATGGGCATATAAATTATAATATATAAATAAATGTGCTGCAGTTGCCAAAAAAGCCAATGCAGTTTTGGGCTGCATCAATAGAGGTATAATGTTAAGATCAGGGGAAGTGATAGTATTGCTCTATGCCACATTGGTCAGACCACACCTGGAATACTCTGTCCAGTTCTGGTCACCACAAAACAAAAAGGATGTTGAGGAACTGGAAAGAGCAACAGAGATGGTAAGGGGCTTGGAGGCTAAAACCTACAAACAGCGGTTAAAGGAACTTGGTATGTTTAGCTTAAAGATGTCACAGGGAAGAGGGAGTAGATCTATTCTCCCTAGCACCTGAAGGTAAGACAAGAGCTGAATGGGTGGAAGCTTTACAGTGAGAGATCCAGACTTGAACTAAGGAGGAATGTCCTGATGTGAGAGCCTGCCTTCTGAAGTTGTGGGTGCTCCATCACTGGAGGTTTTCGAGAGGAGACAGGACAGCCCTTTGTCCAGAATGGTGTGAGGATTCCTGCACTGGGCAGGGGGTTGGACTAGAAGACCTCCAAGGTCTTTTCCAACTCTATGATTCTAAGCCATAATGGGACACATTGCTAGAATAAGGAATTACAGAGGATGGGAGTATATAGTCCTTCTGACCCAGTCAAGGTATGGCTAGACATCTCATAGAATGCCAAGAGAGGTCATCAGTGAAAAAATAGCAAGCTCAGGACTGTTTTCCTTATTGTTATAGAATCATAATTTCTCTTTTTTTTCTTATTCAGCTTTAGGTTATCGCACTATATCAGCCTTCAATTTGCCATTTTCTAAATGTGTTGGACTATACATTTCTCCATGCTGGTTCCATTGATAGGAGTTATAGTCCAAACCTCTACACTGGGGAAGCTAATCCTTAGGTGTTATAACGTCAACCTAGTTACAACACTGTTGCAAAGTGGGACACCATGAAAGAGGGAGAGCAAAAAAGGTTAGCATCACCAAAGTCCCAAAATGTATTATTTCTGCCAGTGACTGAATAATATCTTGGGTTTTCTGTAATCATTTTGCCATTCCAGTCCATGTTAGCATTGCATTGATTACATCCAGTCCAGATGCTGCTATCTTTTAGACAATTCAGAAACTTCAGCCAATACCAAACTTAGCTACGTAGCCCAGCATGCTGATTATATTACACCAAGGCTGTGCCAGCTGTGTTCACCAGCTGTTTGGGGGGGTCAATTTTAAATATTTATTTTGACATTTAGAGTCTTGCTGGTTTCGGGCCAAATCATCTAAACTCACACTCCCTCACATTCCTGAAATGGGTCTTATAACACCTGTCTACAATCAACAACCATGAAAGTAGTAGATAGTGGGGTTTTAGTATGGACCACACTAAATCCACAACTTCTGAAATCCACTATTTAAAAAAGTACACACAACATCATTTATATTGGCTTTTACATGGCCTTTATACATTTTCCATTTCATTCAGCATTTCTTTTAAAAAAGTTGTAAGCTGATTATTAGCTACTGCTGTTTTCATCAGATTTTGGGATTTGCCTCAGTGACATTACTGCTTGTTCTCATTTTACAGTTTTGTAAACTGCTTTGGGAGGTTTTGCCCTAAAAATACAAAATGATGAACTAAGTAGATTAAAACACAACGAAGATCAAGATTATCTGTGGAGCTAAATGAAGTATTTGTAAATCTTAAACACAATTACTTCCTTTGGCCACTTCCCCCAGTCTTTCATTAGCTGATTTGCTTTAGCTTCCCCCCTTGCGCATCTTGATGTCTCTGCACATCTTTACTAATCTTGAATTCATGGATATAAAGTTTCTGCCTGGGGGTGATGGAAAACATCACTGCACACCACTTTCTGTCACTTGGAAGTCTACTGTTACAGGTTACCTGTTGTCTCCTTTTTCCAACAGGAAGTCCAGGTATTGAGAAGAAAAGGAGAGAAATAGCAAGAATGGCAGAGAGCAGTAGAGGAAAGCTTAAATCCAGTTGAAAATGAGCAGGGCTAGCCCCACCAAATGCAAAGCATCTGCCTCAATAGATGGTTGGGGCAGCAACAAGGAAGTGGAGCTGTCTAAACTGGCCTTCTGCCCTTAGAGCAGTAGAGTATGTTGCCCCATTGCAATTCTTGAAGGATGATTCCATTGCCAATGGATTGGTTTTTATATGGGAGGAGATACCCTTTGCTCAGATGTCTTGGGTTGGCCCCGCTAATCTGAGCAAGATTGCTCACTCAGTTGCAACTAATGACCCTACTTCAATCAATCATTCTGTCTAATCATGTTCCCAGAATTACATCCCATATACTATAGGTTTCTCTTTATTCCTAAAGTTGCTCTAAGCAATAAGCCCGCTTCCTTCCATGCCAGAAAACCTTGCTAACCTCCTGCCCTGTCTGAGATCATAACAAGCCAGTGGAAGGAAAATGAACAGAGCACAAGCTGTTTGCTCTCCTAAATGGTGCCTGCAAATTCTAAGAGATTCCTGGTTCTCCTGGTTCTTTCTTCTTTACTGGATTGGAATTTTAATGGATGTGATAAGAGAAAAAACACCACCTTTCATCTGAGGGGCTGTTGTGTTTATTTTAGCTTGCTTCTTCCTTCTTTACAATTGCTTCTGCACACAACCCTGAGCTAGCTGAAGACATTCATCCTTTCCAGCATCTACACAAATAGACTTGAGCCATCTATAACTGTTTGCGCTAGAGCGAGAAAGGGAGGGAGACATATCTATCAGCCTGGGATGTCAGCAAAGGAAGTGAGGCTTCACTTACATTTTGATCTAGACTGGCAGTATGAAGGAAAGGTGAAATGATTCAGCTATACTTTATCAAGAAGTAATCTGATGCTTATGGAATGGACTAATGTTTAGGCTTGTAAAGTAGACAAACCAAAAAGGATCAAGGCAGAAAAGTTGCTCAGATTGCGGAAAGCTTTGACTTCTTCAGTTTAATGGTGAATCAAGCTCAGCCTAGGCCATCTACCCAGGAAAAGCAAACTAAGCTTTAAGGTCACTAAACAAATTATTTCTAATACTGTTTCATGGAGTGATGTATACTTTGCATGTGTCTAGAATTCTTTGTTCTATATTCACACCACCAGCATATATTGTTTGAACTGGCTGAATGACTTTTAAGTTTAATACTCGGAACAGAAAAGTAAAGGCTCTTTTTTTATTTTTTAACTACAATTTTATTAAACTTTAAAAACATTATAATTGGATATGAGATTGCCAAAATAACACCAAATTAAGCAGTCTTGCAAGATTTCAGTCCTTATTTTGGGTATCTACAGGATTGTCTGTGATCAGGCAATGGCTCCTGGTACCTGAAAAATTTGCCAATTCCTGTTCGACAGGATCAACCAGAGATCCTATACCTTGGCATGGAAGTTGTGGCCTTCCCTATATTTTTGGAATACAACTTTCCATATTCCTGCTACTGTGCATGCAAACAGATGCTAGGATGTTTGAAGAAGTGTTCTAGCCTTTGGTAATGGACAGCGGATGGTTACATAATACAGCACCAAAAAGGTGTGAACTCTAAACCCTAGGGAAATCAGGTGAGTTATAAAATGATGGGTGCTAAGGTGCTTTTCCTTGGAAAATCTTGCCTCTTTCCAAGAAAAAGGAGTGTATGTGATTTAAGACATTTTCTAGGAGGTTTCGTTTATTTGTTTGTTGTAATACGTTGATTGATTATGTGCCACCAAGTCATTTTTGACTCCTAGCGACCACACAGATAGATTTTCTCCATGATGACTTATCTCTAACCTGGTCCTTCAGGTCTTCCAATGACGCACTCATTGCCACTGTAACTGAGTCTACCCACCTTGCTACTAGTCATCCTCTTCTTCTCTAGTTGCTGGCGTTGCCATACTGGAAAAGAAAATCCAAAGCTGCAAAGATGGAATTGTAGATGGAGCATGGAACATAAGAAGCATGAACAAAGGAAATATTAAATGAAACTACTACAAATTGATATCTTAGGCATCAGCGAATTGAGATGGATTGGGATTGTACACTTTCAGTCAGAAGATCACACTGTTTATTACTCAGGACATGAAAAACAAAGAATTGTCATTGCTAGGGAAAGTGGAAGGCAAAAGGAAGAGGGGCCGACCAAGGGCAAGATGGATGGATGGTATTCTGGAGGTGATGGACTCAACCATGGGGGAGCTGGGGATGGTGACGGCCGACAGGAAGCTCTGGCGTGGGCTGGTCCATGAAGTCACAAAGAGTCGGAAATGACTGAATGAATAAACAACAAAAAGGAAGGGTAAAAGCCACAGTTGTTGGGGGAAGGGGGCAATATTTTGCTGGTTGAATGCCACACTTACCATTTGGTAGCACATGTGTTGGGTACATAAATTTTATGTTTTTATTTGAGAGCATGCTTATATGTTTTCTTCTTCATCATGTTGGGAAAAAATTGCTGCCTGTTTCTCACTTTTGCAGTCAGAGAGCTACAGAAAAGAGGTCTCTGGACTGCACATGGCCCTGGAGGTCTTCGGTTGTCCATCAGTGTTATAAAGCCAGCTCTGGCTTTCACAACTTAAGGTTTTTTCTTCCAAGATGTGTGCCTTCCTCTAACTCATATATTATCTGCTATGTTCTATGTCTATCTTGTCCAAACTGGACAACAGTTCCCATCATCACTGACCATTAATCCGGCTGCCAGAAGCTGATGGGAGTTTTGATCTAAAGCATCTGGAGGGTTGGGGAATGCTCTGCTCTCTAGATTGGTTGAATCCTATGTGAAAGACCTCTACACATCTTACTTGCCCAGTTAGGCAACAGCACCTAGCAAATCTCGGCTAAGCAGGGTTAGTTCTTGGATGGAAGACCACCAAGAAATTCAGGGTTCTAGGCCAGGCTAGGAAGTTAAAAAAATCCAAGAAGGTGGCAATGCCAAGCTACATCCATGCTGTTGCCAAGAAAACTGCATAGACATCTCTCAAAGGAGACCTCATCTTAAATCACCACATTTAGTGGCATTCTGCTCATTTGCTATATATATTGTGTGAAGAAGGATTTTCTTTTTTTTGTTGTAAGACAACCTGAGAAAACTTTGTTTTGAAAGCAGCTTATAATTTTAAATAAATAAATAAATAAATAAATTCTCTCCTTCTTCTCTACTAGTTTGTTTCAGTGGATGATCTTTCTTGTGTTATGAACAAGTGAGATAAATCTCTGTTTCCTTTTTCCACTTATATATAACTTTTGAAAAACTTACAGTATTTCCTAGTCATTTTTGTCACTACACAAAATAGTCCAAACTTTTTAGTCCTTTGACAAAAGGAAGAAACTCCAGGCTTTCAATTTAGCTGTTCTATAACTATAACTCTTCCATCTCTGTGACATTTTTTAAAAAGATAGCCCAAACTTTTAAATATGGTTGCAGCAAATATTTATATAAGGGTATCATGTCACTTGCCATCTTACTCTGAATCTCTTTCCTGATAATTGATATAGTCTAGAAGATACTGGGATTTGCAATCTCTCTCTCATGTATCAGTGGTACTTTAGCAAACATTGTTTCAGGAAACCCTGTTAACCAAGATAAGATGTAATTCCACTCTCAGCAAGCGTGAAAAATGATCCTTCTCATGTAAAGTGTTCTGTTTTAAAATCGAAGCAAATGAAATAAAGAATGAGAGTTTTCTAATAGACTCCATGGAGAATCCAATCAATTATATAGGCTCACAAGTGAAATGAGAAACTGCTTATTTCCAAAGTAGTGTTTTGTTTTGTTTTTAATCATAAGCAAATTTAAGGGCTGTTTCTAATTCAAAACACCAGTTGCTTGTTGCAACTTGGAAGTTTCACCTTAATTGCCTTAAGAATAATTGGACCAGAACAAGACAGGAGTTTGATGTTAAGCATTCTTTAAATGAAAGGGAATAAAAGCTTGAATTTGTTATGGACATGGTTACAATAATTCTGAGAAGATGCAAGAGAACTGCAGCCTTTGCAAAATATGATCAAAATCAACAAAACCAAATCCAAGATGGTAAATTCTAGTTGAAGAAAGCAGTCATACATCAGTCTGATAATTCAGTCTACCAGTATTTATAAACCATTTCTCTTGCATAGATTCTGGTCTCTCTGCATTGTCCACAGCTCATATTGGCTATGGTTTGTTTCAGAAATGCATCTACATCACTTAATTTTACTGTACTGTGCTGTTGTTATGGTCTTCAAGTCAGCCCTGACTTCTGGTGACTACATGGACAGGTCCGTGCAGTTTTCTTGACAAAATTTTCAGAAGTAGTTTGCCATTGCCTTCTTTCTAGGGCTGTGAGAGAGTGAAGTCACATAGCTGGCTTCTGTGCTAAGGAAGGACTCGAATTCAGATTTCCCTGCTCTTAGTCCAGCACCTTTAACCATTACCCCAAACTGGCTTCACAATTTTATTACATATGATTACGATTTATTTGATAAACTACTGGTCCATTGACAAATACAGAGCTCAAGTTATTTCTTCTTTTAAAAAAATTGTTGATTCTTTCACACATGCATCTGATTATCAGATGTTGCAGTCGTCCTGATAAACACGTGCTTGAACCATCCTACAACTGTTTTCGAAAGATAGAAGGATTTTTCATTTTTTTGTTGGCAAAATATATGTATCAAATGGTGTCTTATGAACACTTACAAGATGTTTTAAGATGAGACTGAAAAGTGTGTAGCTAAGGTCACCATAACAACAGTAGTTTTGAAAACAGTATTTTGATTTGCAGTCAGGAATAATCAGCGTTTGCAGAAACCAGCCAGACTAGCTGAAACGTTCTTATGGACCTCAGGGTGCAGCAGATGATATGCTTCACCTGAATTGCTATAGAAACATTTATTCAGGGTGAATTTGATTAATTGTAAGAGCAACAGCAAAGAGTATCCTGCCACTCCCACAGCCTACTGGCTGATGCCCAGATTTCACCTTGTTCAGAGTTGAGGTCTGATAATAATATGGGATCCTTTATTAACAAAGCTTGGGTAGAGACAAAGCAACTAGGGGGGAAAAAAATCAGCCCCCAAAGGAAAAGAGACAGCAATCCAGCTGTGAAAGTTAGAATTGTATTTGCAACATTTATTTGGCACCTAATACCAGTAGTGAGAGCAAAGACTTTGCAAGCAACAGCAGAGGATGAACATAAATGAGAGTGTTTTCCAGTGTGTTAATGAAGACCTTGGGCCATGACTGCAGCCTCCAGCCCTGGATTTGTGGTTCCTAGAACATGTAGATCTATATATGTAGAACAGAATAACAGTGTGAGCAGTGCATGCTCAGCAAGAATATTATTTATTTCTTTGGAAGTCTTCTGCATTTCTACTTAAGCTTGCATTAGTGGTTGCAGAGATTAAGCTTTGCTAGAGAGAACTGAATGTAAAGGCGGAATGGCTTAACTTTAAGTTCCATTCTTGAGCTACTGTTTTAAAGAATCAGAAGAAATTGTGTCTTTACAACTCTAGTGTAGAATATCTGAAGAGAATATATCTCAGGACCTTTCCTGACCTGGCATTCTTCAGGTATGTTGGAACTTCCAGAAATTGAGATGACAGGAATTTTAGGAATTATAGTCTCAACATATTTGGAAGGTGACAGATGGGGGAATCTGCTCTGGATAATGATAGCAAAAAGAAAAATTATCCACTGAAAAAGAAGAAGAGGGATTAAGAATGGGGTTTAGTGATAATACGTATTACGTCTTTCTGCTACACACCCTTACAAGAGTCTCTGACACCAAATGATAAATATATTCATAGTGTACATGTGCTTACTGTTTTCCTTTGCTCTGAAACTACTTTTATACTAGCCCTTTTCCTCTGAATCTTTAAGAGAAATGAACAGATCACAGTGAGATTAACACTAAACAGATTAGCTGACAATGTTTCCATCCTTCGTTATTTTTGCTATCATTTTTTTTAGAGGAAGAAAATCTGGAGCTTAGATTTGTCCAAATAACTTTTGCCCATTTTTAGAATTTGTGTAGGAACGTTGGTCTTTGGCCAGATAAACCAACCTTTTCTGCAACACCTCATTTGTTTGTTCAAAAACATTAATATGGCGCAAATGTAAATCTGACTCATATTTTTGCTGCTTAGCAATTCTAATTCTATCAACTATCCACTGTGTGGAAAACTCCTTTATGCCACAGGCAGTAAATAAATGTAGGAGATGTAAACCATGCTTATTATATAAACTAATACCACTTGTAAAAATAACAAGTGATTTAACATACTTCAAAGTGCAACTGTCGAGACTGAGACAAACCATCCAATTGTACAGTGTATTGCTATGGTAACAAAGCTGATGGAGTATTCCTTTTCTCTGCTCCCTCATGCCACAATCTGTAGCACTGATTTGAGCAAAAATCAGGATAGCAAAACCTTTCAGAGCCTTAAGGAGGCCTTGGGACCAAAAGCACCCCACTTGCTTATGTGAGTGCCAAGAGAAGTGGAGGAATCTGGATTGTTGGTTCATTGCAATCTGAATTGAAGCATCAGGAAACAATGAGAAATGCAAAATGGCCTGAAAGCAAACAATGAAGTAATAATGGGTGAGTGGATGTATGGTGGGAGGGTATATTCAAGCCATGTCAGGGAAAGGAAGGTAAGATGACCTTCCTTCTTTTAGGCTGCATCTTGAAATCAATCAAGGATCTCTTTCAGATAGTATCTAGCTCCACATAAGCAGCAGAACAAACATTGGATTTGGTATTTGGTTTTCAGCGGGTAAGACGCCAGGCTTGTCGATCAGAAGATCGCAAGTTCGGAGGTTCGAATCCCTAGCCCTGCGTGCGGAGTGAGCTCCCGCACTAGCTCCAGCTCTTGCCAACCAAGCAATTCGAAAGCATGCAAATGCAAGTAGATGAATAGGTACCACTTCGGTGGGTAGGTAACAGCGTTCCGCGCGCGTCATGCCGGCCACATGACCGTGGAAGCGTCTTCGGACAACACTGGCTCTTTGGCTAACAAATGGAGATGAGCACCGGCCCCTAGAGTTGGACACGACTGCACAAATGTGCAGGGGGAACCTTTACCTTTACCTTAGACCAAACTAGTCATTTGAAGAGGAAAGAGTTGTCAATGGATGGATCACTCCTTTGCTAGTTTTAGATTGATAGTTGATACAAACCATTGGTGGAGTGGAGGACTGGTTAAAAATGGTCCACCCCAGAGGCCTTATGGATCTGGATAGAGCCCTGAATATGCTTGGGGAATTTTCCACATCATTTATACCTTGGCTGATCTGTGGAATATGGAAACAGCCCAGTATTTGATACTATCACAGTGCCTCTTGCAAAGCCAGGTTAGCCCCTTGGATTAATAGGGTACTGAGAGTGGTGAAGCAGATGGGATGTCAACTGGAGTACATGTGAAACACTGAGATCAAACATGGAATGAGATCTCTCTGAAGGCCAATTTGAACTCATATTCTTGGCAGCAGAGGCAGCAAGGAGTACTTATTTCTCTGCCTCTGTGGCCAGCATTACTTTCTGCCCTGTGCAGCATTTCCTCCATCAAGATATCAGAGAGAGGTACTGGAAATAGCCAGTGGCATGTTGTCAGGGTTTGCATCAATATTTGCTGATGGTCAGTTGGATCTGTCTCAGTTTGGAGTTCATTGCTAGGGCAAGGGATCCAACTTCATCAATTGCTTGTTCTGTTATTATGGCATCTCTTCAGCTTGTAAATCTCAAAGATGCAGAGATATGAGAGGGACCATCTGCTTACTTAACCTTTTTAATTTACTAATTATATCATCAGGATGGAAATGGCTCCAATAAGAAAGAATAAACTGAAAAAAAATTAAAATAAAATGAATATAATAAAAAGAGAGCAAAGAAAAAACTAAATCTACGCAAACGTCTGGATAGGAAATTCTGAAAACAGAGAGCAAAACTTTCCACCTAATTCAGATGACGACGACGATGATGATGATCAGAAGATTTCTCCTTCTGATTCCAGCCAAATAAATATATAATTCAGGTTCAATGTAGAGAATGTCTTCGCCCCAGAATCCAGGGGTAGTCAAAAAAAATTATTGGATAAAAACAAACAAAACCAACACCCACCTTTCTGCTTTACTGCAGAATATATATTATCATATTTTTTAAAAAAAATATTAAAAAGAAAAGAAAATGGTACCGTTGACTGGAGGTGATCACATTTAATGGAGGTGATCAACTTTTGACAGGAAGGGGGGATGAGTTCTTCTCTGACTAAAGGAGGCAGTAATAAAGCATTTATGGGGGGGTAAACCCTCTCTTGACTCAGTTGTCCAATAATAGGCCAGTCTCAGATATTCAGTTCTTGGGAAAGGCAGTTGAAAAGTGGATATGTTGGCCAGGATATGGTACTGCAACTTCTCTGGTCAGCCTAGTGCATGATTTACACTGGAAACTGGGTAAGATGAATGTGGTCCTGCTAGTTTTCTGTACTATCAGCCATACTATCTTTCTCACCCCCAGTGGGGATTGAGCCTCAGGGACACTATTTGACAGTGCTTCCAATCCCTCCTCTCAGACTGAATCAAAAGGTGGTGCTGGGGGACTACTCTTTGATAACTAGACTATTGACATATTTCATCTTCTACCCACAGATATCATGAAACTGCTGGGAGTGGTTGTCTTGAATTCTGGAGTTCTGTTACACCTTAGCAGGCATCTCCTAGCACCCATTCGAGATGGGTGAGATTGGGATAGGGGGATGGGGTGAAATCCAGCATGTCCAATATTATGAGATTGTGGAATTGTGGTCCATCTAGCTTGTCTGCCCACTCTACGAACTGTAGTGTGGGCCTAGCAGGTCTATCCAAAATCACATTGTTTCTATAAATCATCCCATAAACATTTCATAAATCAATAAAAACAATTGCTACTTCCCCTTATATATAAAGAAAAATAAACAAATATATAAACCTTCAAATCAACTCCCCCCCCCCCCCAATAAGAACTCATTTATAAAATGTTTCCCTCCTATCATTATTCTGTACGTTTCTGGCCACTATGTTAACAATCAACTTATATAAACATTTTAAAAAGACATTTAAATGATCTACTTTTGTGCTTAATACTACAATCTTAACCCTATTAAACCTTAAAGAACAAACTTTAAATCATTACAGGAAGATACAGCCTTAAAGTTAAATCATTACAGAAAAATAGAATAATACAGCCTTAAGATCAATCTACATACTTACTGAAGTTCCATTATACATTTTTGACAATCTTTCCGTTGACAAATACCATTGATGCATCATTTTATAAACATTTCTCAAGGGGAGAAGTGGTTGAAATTTCTGTGTTGCTGTTTTAATAAACCAAACTGATCCTAGACTCTTTGTGCCTGACCTTGATCCTTCTAGCCCTGAATGGTTCTGTGTATGACTTCGCTCATTGTTAAGGACCGACGTATATAAGGAACCATCAAACCTTCCCTCAGAAGCCAACCAAACCATGCCCAGCCTTTTCATTTGTTCTAGTTTCTGGGAGAGTTGGTTGGAGTTTTATTTAGAACAGGTATTCTTTTTATTTAAAAGACATCCTTTAAAGATGAGCACCAGAATCTTTTGAATAAAACCGCCCAGAGTCTGCCATGGTAGAGATGGGCGGGGATAAATCCAAATAATAAATAAATAAATAAATAAATAAATAAATAAATAAATAAATAAAAATAAAAGAGCATCCCCAGCGTGTTCAGCTGGAAAGCCAGCTTGTTAAGCTCAGCTCACCAGACTGCTTTTGTTGTAGGAGAGGCTGCAAACAGAGGGCATTTTCACATCCTGTTTCCTCTGGAGCTGCTCTCACGGGCTTCAGTGAAGCACGGCAAGCAGGATGGGTGGTGGCAGAATGATCTGGCAACTTGGCCATGACAGCTGTGAGAATTGTGCTTGACCCGCTTCTCTTCACGGCTCTAGAATACAGGCCTGGGCTCAGCTCTTTGTAGCAGACAGCAGGAGTCTCAAAGCAATGGAAAATATTTGCTTAGAGATCAATTCCTACTGGAATGTATCAGCCCAGGCCTGCCCTTGGGCCTGGTTAGGGACTAGAAGTTTTGAAACTAAACATTGATGATTATTTTCCATAGAGCTCGTCCTTTAAAATTCATCACTTCATCTCCCAGTTTGGATCGTTATCGGTCAGCTTCTGTCCTAGCAGAGCTTCTTCTTTTTCTTGTGCCAGATCTGCCTGTTTCACCTTTCCCTTTCTCTGCTTCCTGCTTCCTTCTTTACGTCAATTTCCCCTTTGGATCTACCACCTTGCCTTCCCCTTACCTGTCTGCCCGGCATTCCCTCTAGCCTCACTTCACATGGACTTCTTCCTATTGCCTCAGCCTCCAGATTCCTTTTATGGATATGTTTCTCCTGGATTACATCTAGCCTAGTCCCAGACTCCAAATATTTGAGAACTTGGTTCCAATAGCACAGGGCTACCTGCATTCTGTTTTTTGTTCCTCCTTCACCTTCATAGGATAGGGCTGTGGGAAGCTGCTTCATCAGACCTTTGATTCATCTAGTCTGAAACTGGCAGTACTGGCAGCAATGCTATTTTCTTTTCTCGCTGTTAATTTGTTTTTAATCGTGTACACTGCCCAGAGTCGCTAGGGAGTTGGGTGGTCTTACCAAATAAGCAAACAAATACATTCTGCAGGGTTTCACGAAGGAATTTATTTAGCCCTGTGATCTGGAATGCCTGTGATCCTTTGCATGTAAAGTGCGTGCTCTACCACTCTGCTTTGCGAGAGGGCTATAGCTCAGTGACAGAGGTCATTCTTTGCATGCAGAAATAATTAGTTTCAAACTCCACATGTCTAAGTATACAGTTTTAGGAAGCATTGCTCCTTTGTCATTTGCCTGAGAATTGGCAAGATCCATTTACTCATATTGTCAACTGACTGGCAGCAGCATTTCAAGCAAGAGATGGTTGACCCTGCTTGGGGAGGAGAGGAGGTAACCCTGCATGCAATGCACATTCGGTAACCTTACTGAATGGTGTTGTGCTCCAACCCAATTGCTGCAAGTTTTGTGCAACGAGACAATAAACAAGGCTGCACCTTATGAGGCCATCCTTGTCCAACCAAGTTAGACAACTTTTGTCCAGTCTCCGACCTCCCCTTTTAAAGGAAGGTTGTTGAGCAGGTGGTAGGCACTCAGCTTCAGAGAACCCTGAATGAAGAGGATTATCTGGATCCTCTTCAGCCAGGGTTCAGGCCAGGTTACAGCACTGAAACAGCATTGGTGGCACCTGAGGATGACCTGTGAGGACTCAGGATGTGTATCCATCCTGGCTCTCCTGGAGCTCTCAGAAATGTTCAATACCATCAACCATGGTAGCCTTCTGGACTGGCTCTGGGGGTTGGGAGTGGAGGCACTATTTTACAGTGGTTCTTCTCCTTCTTTTGTGGCAGTTTGCAGTCAGTGTTGGCGGGAGTCAAGACATTGAGCCCTACACCACTACAATGTGAGGTTCTTCAGGGCTCGGGTCTTTTGCCCATCCTCTTTAACATCTACATGAGACCACTGGGAGAGGTCATCCAATGGCATGGAATACAGTATCATCAGTATCTTGATGATACCAAGCAATACATCTCTACCCCTGGCTGACCAAGTGATGCTGGCCCAGTGCTGGCCCAGCATCTGGAGGCTGTAAAGTCCCCCTGGTTCTGGTGAGGCATCATATTTGACTCTTGCTGGGGTTGCACTCTCCTGAACAGAGCTGATATGCAATTTGGGGGTCCTCCTGGACTTGCAGCTCCTGCTCAAGGAGCAGGTAGCAGCCATGGCTAAAGCAGGCCCTTGCAAAGATTCATTTTGTCACCAATTGTGCCCATTCCTGGACCTGGAGGCCTTGCTCATAGTCACTCATACCCTGGCTGGATTACTGCAATATGCTGTAAATGGAGCTGCCCTTGAAGATCACCCAGAAATTACAACTGGTCCAGAATGTGGCAGCACACACAGTGCTGGGTGCCCCACAGTTTGTCCATGTTACCCTTCTACCGCATGAGCTGCACTGGCTTCCAGTTTCTTTCCAGGTGCAATTCAAGGTGCTGGTTATTACATTTAAAGCCCTGAATGGTACAGGGCCAGGTTCTTTGTGGGACTGCCTCTTCCCAAGGGTTCTGCCTCTTCCACTAGGTATGATAGGGTGGGCACGCTTCAGGGCCCTTCTCTCAAATGTTGCCGCCCAGGCAGAGTGCCTTCCTGGTAGCTGTCCCTGTTCTTTGGAACAGCCTCTCCACTTAGATCTGGCAACCTCCTAGCCTCCAAGACCTGGCTTTTCCCACAAGCGTTGGGATAGTGTCAGTCTTACCAGGTAGACCAGACAGGAAATATGACCAGAGGAGCGAATTCCACTTTATTGTACAGCTACATTAACAGAACCTTGCAAGTCTGAAAGTACAATTCTCCCGCCATCTCCTTTACAGCCCGAGAAACAAGGGAGGGTCCCTTCTGAGCCTCTTGCCCTGCCCACTATCCAGCTGTGGGCTCTGCTGTCTCTTATCTGACCATTCCCTATGCAGCATCTCTTCATCCCGTCTCCCAAGGTCTTTCCCACATAGCATTACAGGTAGTGTGAGGTTGGAGCCCAGAAAGGTTTCTTGTGGATGTGTGGGGATGTGTGGCACTTGGGGGTGCTGGGAGTTTTCTGTGTTGGTTTTTATGTTTTTATTGTTTGTTAGCCACCCATATTGCATCAGATGGGTTGCTATATAATCTTATAAATAAATAAATAATCAATCAAAGTTAAGTTAAGTTGGCTTTGCAATCATTAGCAAACACCATCTTTCCATGATCCTAATCACATCTAAAATTCAAACACCAATTGTATCTTTTGTTCGATAAAGCAGTCATTTGAAAAATCTTGCCTTTGTCACAAGAGGAGAAAAAGAAAGAGAAAGAAACAAAGGAAATCTATAAAACATGCAATTCCAATATCTGGGGAAAAGAGGAAAAAAATCTACAGTATTATCATTAAGGGGAAAGCCAGGTGTTTGCTAATGAAATAAACACAATAGGATAAAACATAGGTGAGACTTTTCAGGAAAATGACTTGAAATCAAGATCATGTTAAACTATTGGATTGTAACGGCTTAACATTCTCTAGGTGGACTCATACTGATTTATGATTTCTTTCCAAAATTAAGAAAACATGCAATTCTACATGATGAAATCACAGCAATGTGTTCCTAATGCATTTCATAACACCAAGAAAGCTGTTGACGTGCTACATAAGGGGCCTCACCAAAAATTTCTGATCTATATTCCAGCAGCCTCAGCTAGTGTAGTCAACTGGGAAGGATGCTAGAAATACTACTTCAACAACATCCAAAGGAGCACAGGTGCCCCAGTTTGAATGCTACATTTTTGTGCTTTAGAAGTCAATAGGAAAAGGACTATAGGCTCCCTTCTATTGACACAGCAAACTTAAATTGGAGAAAGACTATGCAGCCATTTGATTTCTGCATATTTGGGACCATGTAATGTTTCATCTGAGAGTGCCTTGGACTGCAAACCAGTCCATACTCCAGGAAATAAAGCCAGACTGCTCACTTGAGGGAATTATATTAAAGGCAAAACTGAAGTACTTTGGCCACATAATGAGAAGACAGGATACCCTGGAGAAGAAGCTGATGCTAGGGAAAGTGGAAGGCAAAAGGAAGAGGGGCCGATGAAGGGCAAGATGTGTAGATGATATTCTGGAGGTGACGGACTCGACCTTGGGGGAGCCGGGGGTGGCGACGGCCGACAGGAAGCTCTGGCGTGGGCTGGTCCATGAAGTCACGAAGAGTCAGAAGCGACTGAATGAATAAACAACAAAAACTGTTTCATCCATACAATTCCAACTGAAGTTATAAAACCATATATATTATATCAGGACTCTCTTTTTTATTATACAGAAAAGAGGAATTCTCTATCAATTTGACAGAATTCAGTTGTGGGGAGGTGATGGGCATTAACAGGCAATTTGATGAATCAAGTCATAAGGTGTCCAATATAAGTCATATCCAACTGACCAAATACAAGATATGTTTCTCATACATTTCTCGGGAAAAATATATTTTATGATTAGTGAGTCCTGAAGGAGCTTGAAAGCTGTTTTATTCCACCCTCTAAAATGCCTGTTTATGCAGTAATTTATAAATTGGCGGATTTATTTCCACATGAGAACAAAGCTCTAAAAGGTTTTTTGCCATATGAGAAAGAAAGAATGTTTGAAAATGGTTTCCTACACTAATGTCAGGATGGAGAAAAAGATCAAAGGAAAGACAATAGTGACTAAAGGCCACACTAGATGATGCAGATATCACAACTCCATGTCACTCTGCTCATAAATTATTATACAACACCCTGTGGAGGCAACATATGACAATATGCTGTGACCCCCCCACCCTCTGGAGACATATGAGCAGAAGAGGCCATTACAATGACAGCATGTTGTTAGATGCTATTAGAAATCTGTTAAGAGCCATGGAGAAGCATCTTCACACTCTCCACCATAATGTATAATCTGCACCAAAAGGGATTATGGAGCAGAAGTAGGCAATCTGGTCGTCTTGGTTTGGTCTTGGAATACAGTAGTAGATTCTCTCAATTTCTTCTTTACTATTTTTAAATGTTATTTTATAAAATCAAGAGTTTGAAAAGAGGGGTGTGTGTTGAAATGTTCAGATAACATTATTTGGTGAGGGGTGAGACTGCATATATACTGGCTGAAGGGTCAGTTCAGGGAAGTAATGTGTTTATAATATTAATAATCATTCTGGTGAGGCTATTGTGCTAAAATGATCTTCACTGTAAATGCACTAGAATTTTGCAGAATATTAATGTCTTTCTGAATATAGCAGCAGTTTTATGAGACAGCATGTATGTGTGTATATGGAAAAACGACAGCAAGTTATAGGAAATATAAAAAGATGTCTCTGGGGTTACATAGCTGGCTAGAATGGGTGGTACTTTAGCAAAAAAACAGATGTTACTTTGGAACTTTGTGGCTTAGCATGGATATTTTATTTTATAAGATGCTATATTTGTCTAAGCAAGCAAACTTAATGGTCCTAGGGCAGTGAAGGAAGACAGCTTAAATTTCTCTTTAATTCTGTATTTCTTGGCCTGTTGTATCGGGTTTGGATAACTGTATGATCCTTAGAATATTCCTTTCTATTGGCTTCCTTTTATTCATTACATGCTTTTCAAAAAGGGCATCTCTTAAAATAGATGTCTTGTCCTAACTCAGCAACAATGAATGTATGCATTATGTACATGGATGATAACATCTTTGTTCTAGTAGTTGGACTTTTGAAATATCTAAGTGTTTCCCTAATCTTTCCAGGCTTAGCTTTAATTATCATAAAGCTACTATGAGACCATATCATTTCAAGAAAGATAGAGTCAAATAGCTAGTCAGACAAATAGCTTCTCCTCAGCATGCCCCCCTCTCCAAAGATAGCAGCTCTTCAGATAGCAAAGACATTACAGATTAAGAGGTCAAAATTGATCCCAAAGGCCCATTCAGAACTGTCAGCCATGATGGTCAACAGGCCTTGAGTCATCAGATTAGGTAGAGTTCCTACATAAATTCAGTAAATAAAGATGCTGCCCACCTAAGATTGGAGGCAGAAGAGAGTTAACAATAGTTCAAAAGAGACATTGTTGCAGATACGTTTGATTACAATTCTATTATTCTACAAACACACCAGTGACTGAAGATAAGAAGAGCTGTAATTCAAGATAGTGCCAGGTTAGGGAAGGCTATACTAGATCAATTATTTGAACATTAATGTACTGACCTAGATCAACACTGCATTCTTCAGATAACTTATCCTATTTTCCTAAATTAATCTATGCTTTTGGTTAAAATTCATATCTAGCCTGTGTTTTCTATTTAGATCCACATTTCTGAATCTAGAGCAGGGCTAGCACCCAGCTGTCTTCATATGATCTGAACCTCAAATCCCATGCTCTCTTACAACTGATTATGCTGGTGAAGGCTTATGAGGGTTTGTGATTCAAAATTATATTTCTCATAATCTAAAGAGAAAAATCTTTATTTAAAAAATGAGAGCTTACCCTAGGCTTCATGTTCTGAGAAGTGGGTTCCCAATGCATTTGGACCGTGTGGGTCAGGTTGGCTTAGGGCCTCTGTCCATATGATTTCTTCCTGGAATAAATTCTGGATGCAGATTAGCCTTTTTCCCCCCACAAAGTTTGGCGTTCCATCCCATATTTATATCTGACATTTTATGACAAAAAACCCACCCCATAATTATATTTGGGAAGTATCTAGCTAAGCATTGCCTGACTTAGATGTCCCATAGACACTACCACAGCAGAACTGCTAATCACTGCTATCATCATTACCATCTTGTTGCATGCCAAGTGGCACAAATTCCTACATAAAGAGAATAATTCCTGATCCTTGCATAGTATCATTTGACTTCTCTAGTAGTATCAGTGGAAATAAAACTATGTAATGCTTGGCTAAATCCAGCCCCAGAGGCTGAACCAGGTAGCTTTCTGCTGCATCCAAATCTTTGGGATAATACCTGAGTAAGCCACGGGCACGAGCAAGATCTTTCTGTGATTGCAGTTTTTCTCTCTTTTCACAGCAACCTTGTTCTCCCTTTGGATTAAAAAGATTAAGAGAAATAAACTGTGGCTGCTTCAGCTGTTACAAGCAAGCAGATGACTAGGAGGAACTTCTTGCTCAGTGAATATGACAGAAGTTCCTTTTGCCACAAATGCTGCTTTGAGTACCAGTAGATTTACAACAGGGTCCAGTTTATTTCCCAGACTTTTGAATATGTCCTGTTCCTGCACCATTAATAGCAGGACAGTAACAAATAACTGACAGGCAAAGCTTTCCTCATATAATTTTATGCCCTGTGCTACTGAAGGCTTCCTCTTGCTCACTGTTAAAGTTCTACTAAATTTACTTTGCAAATCTGCCAAATAACTCAGTGTTTGAACTGTGGCCTATGTCTTAGGCAGCAAGTTCTGCTGCAGTGAAAGCCAAGAAGTCTTTATGAAGATCTTCACCAATGGTCCTGTTGAGTTTATGATATAGCAAACCTTCCAAGCAGAAAATCCCCCTACTTGATGAGACTCATAAGCAAGATTTTTTAGAAACTTTTAGATTTGTTCTGGGCCGTTGGGTTCTCTTTTTCAAAAAAAAGAGAGTATTTGTTATTACTAATCTTTCATGATTTCTTTTTCTTTTTGGCCAACGTTCTTCTTTAAGAGCCACTTCATATGAACTATTTCAGTCAATGCAGTTTTCTCCTGCACCAACAAGAGAGTTTCTCTAGTCCCTTACTGCAGTGTCACAAGTAGGGGAAGTGTCACCCCTACTAGGTAGAAGGTAGACCAGACAGGAGACATGACCAGATGAGCTAATTCTACTTTATTGTAAAGCTACATTAACAGAATCTTGCAAGTCTGAAAGTGCAATTCTCCCCCCCCCCGGTCTCCTTTACAGCCCAAAAAACTAGGGAGGGTCCCTTCTGAGACTCTTGCCTTTCCCACTATCCAGATGTGGGCTATGCTGTCTCTTATCCAACTGTTCCCTTGACAGCATCTCTTTGCCCCATCTCCCAAGGTCTTCCCCACATACCATTACAGGAAGTGATTCCTCTAGGTCTGTGGTTTGTTGAAGAAGAAAATTTTAATCTTCCCCTTACCAAAGTATGCACGTTGCTTCCCAGTGGAAATATGCCTCTGAACTTATTGCAAATGCTCAGATAACATCATATACTGTATGTCCAGGCTATCAAAATGTGCCTAGATCCACTTTATAATTGGAAAAATTTTCCTTGCCTTGAGGAAAATTCAAGGCCTGGGTAGCTGCACAGCTGGACCATGTGAACATGGATGAAAATGGAAGAAAAAACCAAATAGGAATTGGAAGCACCAATATTTTTTTAAAAGGGACAGTACCTTAATAGCTATGTGTGAAGTTTTTTTCATGATCCTTCCTGTTTTCATGAATGCTACTGTAGGTTCATGCAGTATATTAAGCATCTGGGGATGAAACAGATGGATTTGTATCTCCAAGAATAGGCTGACTGAGTACAAATGTTAATTAGGCTGACCATATTTCCTTGAGACAAAAACGGGACATTGGGATGGCAAAACGGGACGGGGTCTTATGTAATATTCCGTATTCATGAAAAAGAGAGGGGTCCCCACCCCCCGGTCCACGTGCAAACCCCGCCCCCCAGTCTGCACAATTGGCTTCCGCCTGCAAACCCCACCCCACCCCGGTCTGCGCGATTGGCTCCCGCCTGCAAACCCTGCCCCCCGGTCCCTCCTTTGCCGCACGCTGATAGGCGGGAGGGCTTCCTCTTCTGGGCTGCCTCCAATCAGCAGCTTCGGCTTGGATCCCCCTTCCGCGCCATTCCCGCCGGGTTTAAAAAACGGGACAAAATTGAGATTTTTATCAAAGACGGGAAGGTTGAAAAATGCTAAAAAAACAGGACTGTCCCATTCAAAATGGGACGTATGGTCAGCCTAATGTTAATAGAAACAGCCAGAAATGTTTGCATGTGATTATTCCTTTTTGCGCACATAAATGATTACAATTTATCCTGCTGGAAATTCAAATAAAAATGTTAAAATTGTGCATGAGTCATAACAGTAATATAACAGCAGGCCTGATTCTAATTGTCAGAATACTTTAGTATTTATTTATTTATTTATTTATTTATTTATTTATTTATTTATTTATTTATATCCAACATGAACATCATACATACCATGACCTTCCTTTGAGAAACTGGATGTTATAATCCCTATGTTCAAAGATCAGATAATGACTGGGTAATAGTTTTTAAAATCACCTGGGCCAAAGAGGGTTTCTTAAGGAAGATTCACACAATTATGTCTTTCAGAAAAACTGGTAGCTGCCTTCCTTTGCAAAGGGACATTTGCTACCTACAGTATTTGATCTACTCAGTCAATCCCCTTACCTAATTGTGACTAGCCAAAATGAGCAAAGATCAAAATGAGATAATGAAATGAAGTACCCCAGACACTTTAACTACATCAAGCACATCAACTGAAACTAATAGGGTGGTACAAAGTTGCAAATGGGTATTTGACTTTTTATTTATTTATTTAAGTAATATTTATACCCCGCCTATCCCCTCCCTAGTGGAGGACTCTAGGCGGCTTACAATCATATATATACAGTTCAATTATACACCAAATTTCAAATATACAAATGCACCGCGCGTGAAGGGAGAGGGGTAAGGGAACCAACTCTTTTAGGCTCTGGACTACAATTCCCAGGATGCCTTGAGCCGGCTGCTGACGTCCTGTAGCTGTCACTTCCGGGTCTGTCATCACCACCGGCATTTGATCTTCCTCTGATCCTCCGAACCTCTCCTCCGGCAGAGCCGACTTCCCGACAGGATGCCAGCAAATTAGCCCACTTTAAGGTGGTACACATTTATCTACTTGCAGAGCTTTCGAACTGCTGGGTTGACAGGAGCTAGGACTTAGCAACGAGAGCTCACCTCGTCGCGCGGGGTTCGAACTGCCGACCTTCTGATCGGCAGCCTACAGCTCAGCTGTTTAACCTGCTGAGCCATCCGCATTTGATGAAGGTTCAAAGAAATGCCCTTTTAAAACTGCTCTGTGAAGCAACATGACCCCCCCCCCACACCCCAGCTTCTAAGTGTGAAGCAAAGCAGACAGTAAAGGTTTCTACAAATACCCAACTTCTGCCTGCTATCACTTCTGGATAAGATGCCTCAAGAAAACAAATTGCATAGTCTCTAGGCTTCTGTGAGGTGAACTGAGTTACTCTTGCATCACAAAGGGACTCATTGATACAAAAAATAGCCCTCTCAAACATTCCAAGAAACTGGTCCCAGATAATCAGAATAGACTCTTCCACTGGAACTATTTCAGTGAGAGGATGAGGTTTAGACCCTCAAAGCAGACAGCAAATTTCCCACAGTATGTTTTCAAGGATTTTGGTGCATCCTCAACTAGGTCTGAGATTAACTCTTCACCGCCTGAAAAGCACTGCTGGACAGCTCCTTGAGAATGTAATAGAGGTGGAGAAAAAAGGTAGCTGCCAGCATTGCTACAAGGTAGCAATTTCCAGTCTAAGATTAGTTTGGGAGAAGAAGAACGTCTTCTGAAATGTCCTCCTGAATATTTGGACATACTTATGTCATACTGAGATAGCCCATAGTTTGTCCCAATGGCCATGACGTTTCTTTCCAAAAGGGTCCCAATGTCTAGTGGCCATAATCCTGGAATTTTCCAATATCATGACAGGGACATCATGTGCATTTTGTGAGCAAAACAACCCTCCCAGAAGCATTAAAGTAGCCATGTTCTCCAGAAGACTTCTCCAGTGCTCTGCACTTCGATTCCAATCCCAGCAGAAGTGTTGCTAATGCACCCATGCACATATATAGGCAGCCAGGGAAAATGTCACACTCTTGGTAACAGAAACAAGATTCTCACAAAGACCTCTATAATCAGTTTTACTGAAAGAGAAATCAGATTACTTTAATGAAATTTCAATGACTAGATAGTTTCATATTTAGAGCCAAAGTATCTCTTAGTTACTAGGATGGAGCTTTGATGGACAGAAGAGCTAGCTGCACCTTTCCCTGACAAAGAAGCTTGCTTTGTTTTCCATACAACCCTCCTTTTCCTCAGATGCTTAGATGATTGCAGCTTTCCAGAGGAACTGGCTGCGTGAACACTCTGAGGAGGGTTTTTTTTTCCACTCATTCAACTAAGCTTCTGAATACCCCTTTGGAATGCTTTGCAAAGCTCTGCAGAAAACATCTCAAAAAGCTGGAACAGTGGGGCAGTTGCTATATCAACACGAGCTCTAGTCTACATCTTTTTTGTTGTTTATTCGTTCAGTCGCTTCCGACTCTTCGTGACTTCATGGACCAGCCCACGCCAGAGCTTCCTGTCAGCTGTCACCATCCCCAGCTCCCCAATGGTTGAGTCCGTCACCTCCAGAATACCATCCATCCATCCATCTTGCCCTTGGTCAGCCCCTCTTCCTTTTGCCTTCCACTTTCTCTAGCATCAGCTTCTTCTCCAGGGTATCCTGTCTTCTCATTATGTGGCCAAAGTACTTCAGTTTTGCCTTTAATATCATTCCCTCAAGTGAGCAGTCTGGCTTTATTTCCTGGAGTATGGCCTGGTTTGATCTTCTTGCAGTCCAAGGCACTCTCAGAATTTTCCTCCAACACCACAGTTCAAAAGCATCTATCTTCCTTTGCTCAGCCTTCCTTATGGTCCGGCTCTCACAGCCATAGGTTACTACAGGGAATACCATTGCTTTAACTATGCGGACCTTTGTTGTCAGTGTGATGTCTCTGCTCTTAACTATTTTATCAAGATTTGCCATTGCTCTCCTCCCAAGAAGTAGACGTCTTCTGATTTCCTGGCTGCAATCAGCATCTGCAGTAATCTTTGCGCCTAGAAATACAAAGTCTGTCATGGCCTCCACTTTTTCTCCCTCTAAGTCTACATCTTTATCCAGGACTAAACACAAATTCTTGAATGTCCAATTTTATTTATGGGAGGAAAATAGCCTATCTTAGCAACTGTAAGAACTAAACTTGGACCTGTATTCTAAATTGATTGATTGATTGATTGAGTGCCATCAAGTTGGTGTCAACTCTTAGTGACCACATAGCTAGACCTTCACCAGGAATTTATTGCTCTTATGTAATTATTTAAGTCAACTTCCTATCCTCTCCATGGTGGAACATGGTGCCTTCCAGATGTGTTGAATGAGAACTCCAATGATCAAGGTCAGACACTTTCTTGGAATATATGTTAACCAAGAAACTCCTGTCTTACCACTTAGTCTTATATATCAATTTGATGAAGAACATAAGAGCATTGATAGATTAACATAAGGTGCATACTGAAGGAAGAGAGAAGGCATGGGAAAGGATTAGTGGGAACTATTGGTCCTTTAAATCCAAGACATGCCAAGGACCATCCTTGCAAAAGTTATAGGAATAAGCTTAAGTAAGAAAAGCCTAGAATAGGAAGAGAAGCTGGAAAATGGAAAAAAATAACAGGGAAAGTTGAGAAATGAATGAAAAGGAAAACCAAAAGATGCATGTAACTTCTTGTGTGCCAGAAGCAGAAGTGAAGGGCAGTTGAGGAATGTGCTTGGCAATTAACAGACTGAATGGCACCAGGAACGTCTGAGTAGGAGCTCAGGAAGATGATCAATTCTTTGAAATATATCATCCTTAAAGAACCCTAAAACCAGGCTCAATGGTGTAAAGCACAGATAGGAGAAATGTACACAGGAGCATGAATACTAAGAAAGATTAGTACAGTTACTTGCTGATCCTACTATTGCCAATTCTTATCCTTCTGGCAGCTGCTCACTAGGAAAATCTTTCAATGGAAAACTTTTCCAGCCTTACCTGGAGATTCTGGAGTTTGAAACTAAGAACAGGCACATATGTGCTCTGCCATTGATCTGCAGCCCTTCCTAAAAGTCTTGACAGGGCAATCTAGGATGTACAAGATGTTTTTTAAAATATGTTCTTTGCAATTTTCCTGCTTTACCTATAAGCATTCTTTTTCTATCTATTATACCTGTCTATCATTTGAAAACATGTATAAACTGCTAGAAATCTTTAAGTGGTGAGTCACATAAAATGTTTTAAAACAAATTTAAATAAGGCTAATAAAACACAATATAACCACACCAAATATCATGGGCCAAGAGATACATCTTCAAATTATATTGAAAAACACAACACAGAGGACATTTCTTTTGCAAGGTGAGAGCACTTCAGAAGATAAATGTAAAAGCAGAAAATATTCATTTCCAAATCACTGCCATACAGTGTATGTGGTCTGTAGAGTAACCAGATGTCCATGAGGAGCACTGAGAAGCAACGGCATTCTCTCACTCACCCTCCTAAGCAATTGTATTAAGAGACACACCTCCTTTGATACTAATTATTCCTAGCCTCCATAATTTGTAGTTATAACCTCATCCTCCACGAGTTTATCTGATTTTCTTTTAAACTTTTTAAAGTTTGTGGCCAGCAGTGCTCTGGCCTCAAAACAAGTTTCTTTGCTTAAGTGAGCAGCTAAATTTCTGTTCAATCCATCTATTTCTATAGCTCAAACTTCAGCTTTTTTGATAACACAATTGGAGCAGCAAAATAATAGCTATAGAAGAAGAGTATGTGGAAGGCTGAAGCAGGAAGTGGAACTGAGAGTGAAAAGACCGTGGTTGTTCACATAGCACATTAAACCATGGCTTATTTATTTAATGGTTAGATTCACATATCACACTAAATCATAAACCAAAAGTTTTCAAACCACAACTGGATTTGTGTATCATGTGAAAAACAAACAAAGCATATTATGGATTAAAGAAATGGGTAAATCCAGCCCTTGTGTTTATTCAATAAAACATGGGAAAACAAAACATAGCTTATCATGGTGTATGAATCCAGTTAAGGTAATGCAATGCCAGAGCTTTCCGGTTGCACCACAGGATGTCAAGGAACCAAGCCAGAGATAAAATGTCTAAAAGAGGCTTAGAGCTCTCCTAAGTACAACCAGTCTACACATGATACCACAATAGGAGCTTATCAATTGTTGATAACTTTATAGCTGTACTTAATGCAGAGCAGAGAAAGCAATCCAAAAAGTAATCCGGTGCCCCGTTGGAACAGAACAAACACCCCCTTCAGCAATGGATGAATCTGTCACTTCCAGCTGCTCAGAGTTGCTCAGTTTTTTAATCCTCCATTCCTTATACTGTACGTGATAACTGCAGCAAGATTAGTATATGCACAAGGGTGGAAAGACTCGACTCTACCCACAATGGACGAAGGGTTGGTGAAGGTGACGGAACTTGCGGAGATGGCTAAATAGACTTCTTTGATTAGAGAAAAGACAGTATCTACATTTATTGCTGACTGGAAACCCCTTATAGACTTTTTGCGTGAAATTTCCTTCCTGCTCTGTCTTCTGTGCCTAGGAAGATTAAGACCATTTCACAAGCTCAACAGCAGCATGGTGATCTTAACGATCCTCCTTTAGATAATAAAAGGACTTAAAATAACATCTCAATATAACCATGCCCCCAGGTGTAAGGTCACACAGCTACCTAGAAACATATTTAGGATTCCCTTACCAACTTTGCTCAGACTGAAGAAGCTCCTTGGATAAGGAGCGAAACGTTTCTACTAAGAAAATAGAAATCCAGTTGACATGATTCAAGCTACAGACAATTCCACCTGGATGACTGAGAACCTTCATAGACATAATCCTCCATTCTATTTGTCTCATTCCTACTTCAGAGAATTTTCTTTCGCATCCATTCAGTTTTGTACACCCTTCTGACAAACAATTTTTTTATCATATGGAATAGTCATGCAGCAGGCAGAATAGCAATTATGTTTTCCATCATCAGTAAATGTCAGGAGATGTCAGGACCCCTTGGATCTGGCCAGCCCTGTGTGGTCAGCTAAAGGACTCCATTCTAAGCATTTGTCTATCCCAGGTAGGCACTGTGGTGCCATGGATGCCACTGAATCCTCAGATGCCTCTCCTTCTCTCTGCTGTCTTTGCTGATATAGGTATTCTTTTTCTATTTTAATTTCCTATTAAATATGATAAAAGAGAATTTCTTTCCAAAAGTTTTTCCAAAGAAGAATGGAATTTCAGACAAATTATCCCAGAGTGACTGTGATGTTCTTGCTTTAGAGTGATGGAAAGGTGTCTAACAGGGAAAAAAAGTCAATTAACAACAGTAGCACCCGCCTTCATCTCCAACAAAGAAATAAGTTCAACTACATCACTAAGACAAATTTGAAAGAAATCCTCAAGCATCCTAAGAAGATTTAAAAAAAAAAAAAAAAAGCATAAAACCGTGTTTTGCAAAGGAAGAAAACTTTTGCAAACTTCAAAGTCTTAATGGAACTTGCATTAGTAATGAGACTTAAGTTAGTCATTCTATTGAATTGTCTTATGGCACTTTTCATGAGTTATCTAGGATGAATGTTACTACCTAATAAATAATATTAGCCCAATATTAACTTTTCAAAAATACAGCATTAAAAAAAAAGACTTGGAAAACAATAAAATTTGAAGCAATTTAACCAAATGGCAAGTTAAATAATCAGGGTTTTTTTCCCCACTTAAGATGCATCTCTACCAATTCCCGAAGGGGGTTTGGGAGCAGGGGAGAGAATGTATACGAAGTTAGAAAAAAAAAGTTTAGCCTAGTATGTTTTGCCAGCCCAGCCCATATGGTGAGTTTATGGCCCAGGGTGATGTACAATGCCAGAAAATTGAGTAAATTGAGTAAATCATGATTAAGTTAATGTTAGGTAACTATGTTGTGAGAATACAGCCTTATATAGCCCTAGTCTTTAAAATGCACCACAGTAGTGATGCTATTCCTTGGGAAATTGTGATAAATTGGTTTTGCTGTACATTCTAACACTTGATGGACAATAGTATGTGAATTTATTTTCAGGTATGTATGTTGATCAGCCTTGTAAATCATCTACAAAATTAATAACTGTATGGTATGATTGCTCATGTTTTTTGTAGAACAAGCACCTGCACCGATGCACCATCCAAACAGAACATTTTTCTCTTGGCCAAGTGGTTGGCCTGATTGCAAGAAAGAAACTCAACTACAGGTACCTTTTGAGTTCTGCAGATCTGGCTGCATGATAGAACTTCATTAGTATGCGGCTGTTGTAGAATAATGATTCTATGGATTCAGGGGAAAGGTAATAGTGAAAAACAAATGACAACATGGGAAACAAAACAAAAATGAGCAACCAATGCTCCAATCTAATAATGGTATTGGAAAAACAGAGTAATATTTATGGACTCCATCCAAAGAATTGGCAAGTCAAAGCAAAACCTGCCAGTGACTCTGAGAGTTATGTAACCTCTTCAGTAAACATTTCAGATGTTTGTTACTTTCCTGAAGTCAGATCTCACCCCAGGTGCCTTCAGCAGAGGCTCAGACTTGCAGTGAGTTTTCAGAAGGCTCCTCCCACTGTGAGGACTGGGTGTCATTTCCTTTTATTTGCCAAGATCAGTACTAAGGAGTGGTAGTTAAGAACTAAAATAGTCTTCTGTAATCAGAAGGATTGGAATACAGTTCCCATAAGCACTCATACAGTACATTGGGACAGTATTTGAAACCCATGTTAGACTTCTTTGAATAAGGTAGAATACATACGTGCATACATGAAAATGGATTAAAGCAGATTCACTCGTTACTTCCTACAATGCCCCTTGCCCTAATTTCAAAAGCCTTTTGTAAGCAATGAATGTACTGTATATATCAACCATAGTTGTAGACCATCTTAACATTCCAGTCCAAACTTCTGGCAGAAGTCATCTATTCCTTCCTCAACAATTTATGCATGATGAAGAAAAAAAAGAAAAGATGGTATTTGAAAGAAAAAAGAAAAGAAAAGGATGCCTGAAATAAAGAGAATGACAGTCCTGGCCCCACCAATCATTAAACAATAATGTGGCCCTGAATAGATCACCTGCAGACATGCAGTTCTTGATAGGAAAAGGCTGCATGCAACAATGGATGGATGACACACACATCCTCTGACAGTTTTACAACTAGATAATATTTACAGATTGAACATGGAATACTGGACAAGGACTAGAGAGGCAGAAGTTCAAAGTATCTCCACAGATATGATTATGAGATTATGGACCAGGACTTCTCTCAGCCTTACCGCTATGACAGAATTGCTCTTCTTGGAGAAAGGGGAGGAGGAGGAGGAGGAGGAGGAGGAGGAGGAGGAGGAGGAGGAGGAGGAGGAGGAGGAGGAGGGGGGAGGAGGGGAGGAGGAGGAGGAGGAGGAGGAGGAGGAGGGGGGGGAGGAGGGGAGGAGGAGGAGGAGGAGGAGGAGGAGGAGGGGGGGGGAGGAGGGGAGGAGGAGGAGGAGGAGGAGGAGGAGGAGGAGGAGGAGGAGGAAAGTTTTGAATCAACTTCTATATTCCCTCTTGGTTTTTTGCTATTGTATTAGTACATCTTTATTAGTGCATTAACAAAATATTGAAGACAAAAGTAACAGAATAATAAAAGGGAAACAATCACAAAAGAAAATACCCACACAATATTTGAGAATATGTTTCAATACATTTGCTTCTTTGTAAATGAATCATCATCCATAGTCAGTGTGTGTGCCCAGACAGATATCTGTACTAGGAAAAAGAATTTATTAGGAATTATTTTCTTGATATAATTAAAAAAAGGAAAATGGTTTTGAACATCATAGTCCTAAATTGAGGTGTTCTTCGTGTTCTTCAAGATTCTTTGCAGTCATGTTGATGTTTCAGCTGGTGCTTCTTCCCATGCTTTTACATATCACTTCTCCAGAGCTAAATGCACTTTGGCTTTCCCTTGTCCTTCAATACGCAGCAAGCAGCTTACAGTCCTGAGGTGGTAACACCGAAATGAGGCAACTCTGCTGTTACCTCAGAGAAGAAATTCAGTTGGAATCCAAAAGTGAGAAAAGAGTGAGAACCGCAAAAATGATATTAAAAATAATCAGTAATCTTTTATGGATACTTCTTGCCGTGAAGCATGTCGATGAAGGTTCTCAGTCATCCAGGTGGAATTGTCTGTAGCTTGAATCATGTCAACTGGATTTCTATTTTCTCAGTGGAAACGTTTCGCTCCTTATCCAAGAAGCTTCTTCAGTCTGAGTAAAGTTAGTAAGGGAATCCTTAAATATGTTTCTAGGGTGGCTGTGTGACCTTGCACCTGGGGCTAGGTCATGGTTATACTGAGATGTTATTTTAAGTCCTTTTATCATCTAAAGGAGGATCGTTAAGATCACCATGCTGCTGTTGAGCTTGTGAAATGGTCTTAATCTTCCTAGGCACAGAAGACAAAGCAGGGAGGAAGATGGGGGAGAGGTTGTGCCTGAGGCCCCCACCTCTATTCAAGGAAGGATTTTCCAAGTTGGCATAAATGGATTCCTTGACCCCTCTCTCAAACCACCTATCTTCTCTGTCTAAAATGTGAACATTAATGTCCTCAAATGAGTGTCCTTTTTCCTTTAGATGAAGATAAACTGCTGACTCTGGTCCTGTGGTGTTACTTCTCCTGTGTTGGGCCATCCTCCTGTACAAAAGTTGTTTGGTTTCTCCAATGTAGAGTTCAGAGCACTCCTCACTGAACTGGATTGCATAAACTACATTGCTTTTCTTGTGTTTTGGAGTTTGATCTTTGGGGTGTACAAGCCTCTGTCTCAGTGTGTTGGTGGGCTTGAAATATACAGGTATGTGGTGTTTGCCAAATATCCGTTTTATCTTTTCAGACACGCCAGCCATGTAGGGAATGACCAGGTTCTTTCGTTTACTCTGAGTCTCAGCCCCATCTGTCGCTGTTTTAGGTCTGGTAGATTTAGATTTGGTGAAGGCCCAATTTGGATATCCACAGGCCTTCAGGGCTGTTCTCAGGTGCTGATTTTCATTCTTTTTGGAATCCATGGAGGTGGGGATGGTTTCTGCTCTGTGTGACAATGTCCTGATGACTCCTAGTTTGTGCTGCAGTGGATGGTGGGAGTCAAACATCAGATATTGATCTGTGTGTGTGGGTTTCCTGTAGATCCCTATTTCTAGCTTGCCACCGGTCCCAATGAGGACTTCACAGTCTAGGAATGCCAGTCTGTTGTCCTTGGTGTCTTCTCTGGTGAACCTAATGTTGGCATCTATGGTGTTTATATGGTCTGTGAAGGCCTGTACTTCCTGGGCCTTGATTTTAACCCAGGTGTCATCCACATACCTGAACCAGTGGGTGGGCGCTGTTCCCTGGAATGTGTTGAGTGCTTTCTTCTCCACTTCTTCCATGTATAAATTGGCCACAATGGGTGACACAGGCGAACCCATGGCACAGCCGTGTTTTTGTCTGTAAAAGTCACCTCTGTATGAGAAATAAGTGGTGTTGAGACACAGGTCCAGAAGATGGCAGATCTGGTTTGGGTTGAGATGGTTTCTCCTTTCAAGGGTGCTGTCCTCTTCTAGTCTCTTCCTGACCGCGGATAGAGCATGAGTGGTGGGGATGCTGGTGAAAAGGGAGGACACATCGAAGGAGACCATAGTTTCATCTGTATCCAGTTTCAGGATCTTTGCTTTGGAAACAAATTCTTCCGAATTATGGATGTGGTGTTCAGAGTGTCCAACCAGAGGTGCTAGTATGGTAGAGAGGTGTTTGGCAATGTTGTATGTTACCAAATTAATGCTGCTGATTATGGGTCAAAGGGGTGTTCCTTCCTTGTGGATCTTAGGGAGTCCGTAGATGCAGGGGATGGCTTCTCCAGGATACAGACGGTGGTAGGTAATCCTATCAATGGAGCCATCATGTTCCAATTGTTTCAAACTGTCTATTACCTTTTTCTTGTAATTGCTGGTGGGGTCTCTTTTCAGTTTTTCAGTATGGTGATCCTCCAAAAGTGAGGTAATTTTATTGTGGTAGTCTGCAGTGTTTAGAACCACTGTACATCTTCCTTTGTCAGCAGGTAAAATGGTGATGGTTTCATCTTTGCTGAGGGCTGTCAGGGCTCTCCTCTCTTGGACGGTAAGGTTGGGGGGAGGAGGTTGAGCACTGGACAGAGCTGCAGATATTTTAAGCCGGAGTTGTTCTGCTTCCTCAAAAGGTAGGTGGTTGTTGTGGATGGCAGATTGTGTGGCTGTAATGAGCTCCACAACCGGAACTTGCTTGGGAGTGATGGCAAAATTAAGACCTTTGGCTAGGACATCTCTCTCTGGTTGGGCGAGTTCTCTGTCTGAGAGATTTTTCACCCACATTTTCTTTTTGTCCTCTGTGGTCCTGTTGTTGTTGTTCCTCCCAGCGGTTTCTCCAGTTCCTTGTTTCTGCTTGCTGCGAGAAAGAAGAATGTCAAATTTCTTAGTTTGCCTCTCCTTTGCCTTGTGATGCTGGGCCAGCTGTACTTTATTGCCAAGCTGAATAACTCTATCCAGGATTGGGTCAGGAAGGGTGGCTGTGAGTTCCTGGTGAAGGTTTTCAAAATTGTATTGCAGGGCATCAATGGTGAAGTGGACTTGCCTTATTCTTTCATTTAGAAGATGTCTTTGTGCCTTCTGCAGGATCTGGTCTGCTCTGTGACCCTTAACTGTAGATTGCAGGCGTAGGCTTGTCGGGATGAGTCTCTGTTGTCTGCATCTGAGGTTGAAACGTAGGTGGTTTCAAGGAATCCATTTATGCCAACTTGGAAAATCCTTCTTTGAATAGAGGTGGGGGCCTCAGGCACAACCTTTCCCTTATTTTCCTTCCTGCTTTGTCTTCTGTGCCTAGGAAGATTAAGACCATTTCGCAATCTCAACAACAGCAAGGTAATCTTAACGATCCTCCTTTGGATGATAAAGGGACTTAGAAATAAACATCTCAAATAACCATGACCTAGCCTCAGGTGCAAGGTCACACAGCCACCCTAGAAACATATTTAAGGATTCCCTTACAAACTTTACTCAGACTGAAGAAGCTTCTTGGATAAGGAGCGAAACGTTTCCACTGAGAAAATAGAAATCCAGTTGACATGATTCAAGCTACAGATTCTTGCCATGAAGTTTGTAGATTCCTTTGGGAATACAGGTAGTCCACACTTAACTACCACAACTGGGACTGGAATTTTGGTTGCTAAGCAAAGCGGTCATTAAGTGAATCCAACCTGATTTTACGACCTTTTTTGTGGTGGTTGTTAAGTGAAACACTACAGGCGTTAAGCAAACCACATGGTCGTTAAGGAAATCACATAGTTCCCCTTTGATTTTGCTTGCCAGAAGGCGGCCAGGAAGATCGAAAATGGCGATCACATGACCATGGGATGTTGCAACAGTCATAAATGCAAACCAGTTGCCAAGGGCCCAAATTGTGATCATGTGACTGCGGGGATGCTGTGACAGTCGTAAGTGTGAGGACCAGTCATAAGTTGGTTTTTTCAGCACCATTGTAAGCCCGATCGGTCACTAAATGAATGGTCGTTAAGCGAGGACTACCTGTACTGATCCTACCCTAACATGACAAACATAAAGCCAATTCACACAGCTGACTGGATCAGAAATTGAGGAGCAACATCAGCACCAACTTGATGCTATGCCAGAGCTGGGACTGGCTGTGGTTCAGACTGTGATGGCCTAATGCCCGTTGAGAGATCTTGGATTTTGCTGCTGGTACAGAGTAAACCCATAAGACTTCCTTAATGATTGGTTTGAAAAAAGCTTAATTTCTCCTACTCAGTCCAGTCCTGCAGCTGAAGCAAAATTTCTACTGCAACAGCCAACAAGTGCTTTGATTGATGATTCAGGACTATAACACAGAATAAATATAGCTTTGCCGAAGGGTTTGAACTATACACATATTTAGAATAGCTTATTTAGAGCTTATTTAGAGAGTACAGAGCTCAGTCAGACTCATATAACAGTACAAAATGGAGCTAAATCCACAAGTTATTTCTTTGACTTTCTGCTGGAGCAAAACATCTTCCAAAAATATGTGTACTTTCCACCACATATCCTCTTTCATAATGAAGAGCACAGAAGTACATGGCTAGTCTTTAGAGGGACTCATTCTTCAGTAGAACTAAAAGAGAAATGCTGAGTTTAACCAAGGAATGTTAAGGATTTGCTGCTTTTCCCTAAATGGATAGTTTCACCTTTCTTACCCAATAAAATAAGATGAAGAGATGGCAACTAGGCCACAGCAAGACTTTCAAAAGACGTCTTCATTTCAAGTGGAATGAAATCCAGTCCTGTGCTGAGCCTCAGCATTGATCCACGTGAACTAAGAGTGCATGTCTGAGAAACTCCCAGTGCCTCCTCTCTATCTATGTGTTTGGGGAAAGCTTATCCCCTGACTGATCTTTTCATCAATGAACCCATGATATAAAGCAGGTCTCCAAAGCTTCATACAGAAGCCTTTTCGGGGCCTATCTGGAGATACAAGGAAATAAGCCTTCAGCACAAAAATCCATGTGTACCAGTGTGCTATTTCAAAGACATTTTTTTTCCGCCTTAGGTGGGATCTCACCTTTTGGTCTACAGACCAAATCCACAGGATGGCTTACTAAAAAGCAAGCTTTTATTATTATTATTATTTTTTGTACAATCAAGAGAACCAAAATATTTTTAGTGGCTCTGGGAGGGATGCCTGTCTCATTGATGAAAACCATTTTTAAGAACGCCTTCTTTGCTGTTTTTATCAAGTGCTATTGTTCATATTTAAAATGCTTTTTAGTGCTGCTGTTCATTAATGAGTTACCTATATTTTATATCTGTGTTTTGCAGTCACATTTTAAGTGTTATCTGTCGTGAGCCACCTAGAATCCTGTGGAAAATAGGTGGGATATCAATGTTTTAGACAACAAATCAAATCAAATTACTCTTTTCCCTGAAAAGGTACTACAGAGATGCAAACATAGTGCTTGGTGTATGGAAGTATTTATCTAATTATGTATGCACCATACATATGAAGGAAATGTTATTCCAATCTGCCCTCAAAACATCAGTTCAAAGAAAATTGGTCACACTACTCTTTTAAGCCTTTCTGTCTCAAAGATCTTGGGAATTCTGCTTTTATTTCTGCTGCCGAGTGGTTGGTTTAATTACAGGTTCTTCCTAACAATTTGCAGACTAGGTATTCAACTGATGCCAACCTAATTTTAAAAAAAATAGATTAGGACAAGAGAATTTACACTGACACATAATGCTTATTTACATGAGAGAGCCAATCACAATGCCCACTTGGTTAAAAGGGTGACTATTATTGCTACTGTTTTCAGTTTGTCACAAGTAGAAAGATGGCTACTCTTTGCTGGAGACTGCAGACCTCCTTGGGACAGATGTGTTTTGATGTGCTAAACAGGCACTTCACTGCTCTTGGCAACCTAGTTAGAAAACCTGTTAACCACATGTAGGGAGCTGTCTGGAGAAGATAAAAAGCAGCCAGTAAGAAACACTGCAGTCATCTGAGACCAAATCAATCAGTGCTAAGATTTAGCCATTGACCATCTGAACATGAAAGGATTCCTGATAAGCCAGGCATGCTTAACTTGGGATAAAAATTGATTGCACATTATGCCCATAGTTTGGAAGGAGGAATGATGCTGTTTTCTACTTTTACTGAGCTAAATATTCCAGCTTTAGATTCTGTCTTGTAGAAATAATGTACCAGTTTAGCTTTATTTTTGATTTTGTAACAGTTTTGTTACTTTTTTGTGTGTGTGTGTCAAGGGGCGTGGTGGCTCAGCGGGTAAGACGCCAGGCTTGTCAATCGGAAGATCACAAGTTCGGAGGTTCGAATCCCTAGCCCTGCGTGCGGAGGGAGCTCCCGCACTTGCCCCAGCTCTTGCCAACCTAGCAATTCGAAAGCATGCAAATGCAAGTAGATGAATAGGTACCACTTCGGTGGGTAGGTAACAGCGTTCCGCGCGCGTCATGCCGGCCACATGACCGTGGAAGCGTCTTCGGACAACGCTGGCTCTTCGGCTAACAAACGGAGATGAGCACCGGCCCCTAGAGTCGGACACGACTGCACAAATGTGCGGGGGGAACCTTTACCTTTACTAACAGTTTTGTACATTGTCTTGAAAGCCCAGTGGGCGATAAATATATCAGACTAATAATAAAATTATAATAATATAATTATAATTTCTTCTGTTCCTCTTAGATTGTTATAGAAAGCTCCACACAATACAGGAAGACAATTATCTCTCCAGATAAGTTGGCCCTCTTCCAGTGGCTCTTGGAATTCATGCTACTTTTGAACATGGAAGTCCTATCTAGGTGCTACACCTAATAACTTTTTATTACCTTTCATTTTTCCAATCTTCTTCCAAAGCCAAATAACCTGCTTACCAGTTGCTGAATAGTTGCAAGCATTAGTGATGTTTACAACCTGATCAATATGACTGCGTACAGTCTGGAATATAACTATTATTTAGAATTCAAACCAGGACATTTTTAAGATCAGAACATTTCCAAAATAGCCCAAGCAGGGCCAAAACAATTCTAGTAAGACTGGAACAGCCTGTTTCAAATGTGAAGGGTACATTTTGGACCTCAAAACATTTTGCATTCTAAACGTTTTCCACACCTCTACTATATAGTCATCAGGTAAAAGGTAAAGGTTCCCCCTGCACATTTGTGCAGTCATGTCCGACTCTAGGGGCTGGTGCTCATCTCGGTTTGTTATCCAAAGAGCCAGCGTTGTCCGAAGATGCTTCCGCGGTCATGTGGCCGCATGACACGCACGGAACGCTGTTACCTTCCCACCGAAGTGGTACCTATTCATCTACTTGCATTTGCATGCTTTCGAATTGCTAGGTTGGCAAGAGCTGGGGCGAGTGCAGGAGCTCACTCCGTCACACGGGGCTAGGAATTCGAACCTCCGAACTTGCGATCTTCCGATCGACAAGCCTGGTGTCTTACCCGCTGAGCCACCATGCCCCTATATAGTCATCAGGAGTTGAACTCAATTTGAGATCATCTTTACTTTTATGTTTTTAAAAACAAACCAACAAACAAATAAATAAATAGTGTTCTATTGAGTAACTCCTAGCTACTGTGTGTGAAAACTGCCTGATGTCTGGAGAAAGCCATGGATTTGGCAGCCTTTGAGATGTTTTCAGCTACCTGGTGCAATCCTATACATGTGTACTCTCTCCAACATTAAGTATATATGGAATTACAGTCGTATAGTACAGTGCTAGGCATGTCTACTAGGCTGCATACTTTTAGTATATAACTGCAGTCTTAATTTCTTATGTGTTGGTTGCACAGAATTTGGAGACAAGCCCCCTTAATGGTCCAGAAGGGTCAAAGTTACTTCCAATTCAGCATAAAAATAAAAATAATATGACATCATATGAAAACAAAATAAGGCACATGCAACAAAACACACAACCATAAACCGTATTTTAATTTTTTTTAATAGCAGGTATCTAAATTTGAGACTGTCTTTGAGTTTGAGACACAGGTCAAATAGCCTTTCAATCCTCTGCTCTCTTTAGAGGACTCTTCTGGGTATAAATTAAGCTTGATCACTTTTAATTTTGGTAGCTTTCACATAAAACTAACCCTCTTATCCAACATCCCAGATATTTTATTTACATAGCCTGAGGCTGGATACATAAACATACACCTTGCAAATCAAATAGGAGGTATAATACCACTTAGCCTTTAAGTAAATCTTAGTGCTTAAGTTGCTAAATTCTTGGAAACATTCCTGTAGGAGACTAAATCCCCATTTTCATTTGGTCTAGTCCAGGCAAAGAGAATGTGATAACAACTATGCTGTTTGCTTTTAAACTTAGCATTTGAGCAGCTGCCAACTTAACCATCTGCTTACAGTCTTGACTGCAAGGATGGTAAAGCTGTTGATCTCTGGATACTGCTGCAGTACAGATCCCAGCATTGCATATCATTGGCCATGCTGGCCAGGAGTGTTGGAGGCTCCCAAGTTCTCTACTCAACATAGGGTGATGCTCTGGAAATTGCTTGAATCCTGAAGTTCTGGAATTCACCTAAAAGGACTTGGAAAAACAAACAAGTGTCATTACACACATTATTAGTGATATATTTCAGAGTTCAATGGGCTCCCATCACTGCTTTGCATTTCTAAATCTTGTAAATAGATGGTTTCATTAATGATCTTTTGACAATCTTCTCATTTTCACAAGAGTTCCACTGAATTAATTTGGAGTGATGCGGGATAACTCCTTTATCATCCTTATAACTCACTCCACAATGTACTGTACAGTACTGAAAACTGTCAGCCATCCATCTATGCATTTCAAAACCCCTTTTCCCCTACAGTACATTTACCTACACTAACTACAGTCACCAATCGAAGATAAGTCACTATTTTTACAGTCAGTCACTATTTTTCAGGTAGTAGGATACTCCCTTTGCAATCTCGGTTCATTAGAAGATATCTATGGTGGGTTTCTTAACTTGATTAATGTATATGATAATTTGTGAGTGTCAACGCCAGCATGTCAAATATAATCAATTGAGGGTGGGGGATTTCTCATGTCAGAAATATCTTGGCAATATGTGCTACTTTTGTTTGTTGTCAAGTTCCTCCTCCAATCTCCTCTTCAGAGATTGTACAGAGCACTTTATCAAATTGTCTTACAAAGTTACACTGTTTTAGACATGTGTTTTATTTTTTTTTTAATAAATAAAATTTAGTTTTAAAAAAATAAAATTAGTAGTAAGAAAAAGAGGTTTATTATGTCACTGGGAAGGAGGCAAGGACCTTTCCACAAAGACGAAGAGGCAAAAGAAATCATGGAGAAAGCTTCCCAGGGACAAAGGGCAAGGAACTGGGTGCTATCATAGAGAAAGATGAAGAGAAAGAAGAAGACTGAATTAGAATTAGAGTGATTAAATGTTGGGTTAAAATAATCAAGGAAGGCTTTAACTATTGGGAGCTTGTGCAACATACTTACATAGCTGAGAGTGTTTCTTATCAGGATGTCTGTACAACTTGCCAGTACCTAATCTGTAATGTGACAGCTCTTATGTACTACACCCTTCACTGATGGGTTTACCCAGCCACTCATTCTGCCAGTCAAAGAAGAATTGCACATGCCTTCTCTGATTAGTTTCCCTCGCTGATTAGCATGCAGTTGCACTCAGGGGATTAAGTTCTCTCTGTGATGGATTTAACACCTACATATATCATTCTAAAGTAGCATTTAGAGTTTGCACTGACCCATGTGAGCTACTTACACCAACTTCATCTTAAGAAGAGAAAATGAAGCTAAATTTAGCCTTAAATAATTGATTGTGGTGACCTCCAGAAAAAAAAAAATCTATGAACTGTAATATATTAAATCCCAAATCCAATTCATGCATCTCAGGTTCAAAAGGATCTCGTGTGTCTCTCTCGAGAAAAATATTTTCTAATGACACTAGAGAACCATTAGTACTAGTACGGTAGTAAGCTTTATTATGGTCATGAAAACAGATACACATGTCCAGAAAAGCCTGTACACACATAGAGTACAAAAGATGAAAACAACAAAACAATAATTTCATCAGGATGGGTTATGTTGAATGGTCTTTCCAGTGTTGCAGGATGAGTGCATATGGAATTGGGACAACTGGAAAGCCTAGATCAGTGTTCCTCAAACTTGGCAACTTTAAGATGTATGGACTTCAACTCCCAGGATTCCCCAGCCAGCCATTCTGGGAGCTGAAGTCCACACATCTCAAAGTTGCCAAGTTTGAGGAACACTGGCCTAGACTGTAAGTTCCTGGACAGTGATGGCAATAGCACAGAACTTGGCTACCTTTCTAGAGGTCTATATGCATGTCCGCCAAAAGAAACAGCACTTTCTCCTCATCTGAGCTGCTACAGCAGTTTAGCAATAAGAGGGTTATTGTGTTTGAGTGCCAACTCTGATAGGACAGGGCAATAGAACATGTGTGGTGGACCCAGTGTCTTCCGACTGGCAGGGTCGTGGTGTTAGCCTCTACTTCCTGAAATACTGGTGTCAGTTTAATAAAGGTTGCATACCCATGAGTTGGACAGTAGGGCTACCACATCTGACCTGAAAAAATCCAGACTATCATTAAATAATTGCCATCTTTGCTGCCATCTAGTGGTTATCCATATTTTTGCAGCCCATCTTTGGTAGACCTTTTAGATGGATCAGTGCCAAATTAGAGTACTCTTGTTCTGCCTTGGCTAAAATGGATGCCTACAGTACTTCTAGGTCAGTTGTTGCCCCCCACCAAACCCCCCCTAACTGGCATTCTTCATGGGCTCATTAGAATGCCTTGTGGAATGTTCAAACTTCCCTTTCCAAGGTTTCAAAATCACATGTCAATTTTTCCTTATAAGATTATTCAGGATGAAAAGCAAACAGAACACAGAGCAGTTGAATAAAGTCTATGATTGATGTTTTTAGCTGGAAGCCCTTTTCTGTAGATTAAAGGAAGGGACCCAAGAGACCAAATGTTAATTTCTTTGTTCTTGCTACTGAGGGTTTCTTGCTGTATGTGCTGGTATCAGGTGATTTACAGTAATCCTGGACTGGATGGTGGCAGCTGGCATTAGAAGGGAACTGCGCCAAGATGTACTGACAGTAGAGCTTGCTTCAGACAGTTCAGGTATCAACTACTTCAGTGGAAAATATATCTGGTTGAATAAATAAGACTATTTAGCATGGTGCTGCTACTAACATTTGTTCTAGTCTTAATTGTACTGATTGCTTCAAGAAATCAGATCCATTTAATCCTAGATAGAAATGAATAATAATACTGTGGTGGGAAGCTTCCCAACTCACATGAAAAGGACAAAAAAAACAAGCAAGCAAACAAACAGACAAACAAATAAAAAACCATTAAAAGGAGGCTACTGGAAGAGTCATTTTTTAAAATAGCTACAAGTAGCAAATTGACCAGGAACCTTCAGTGAGATTTCCCAGGCCAAGTGGAGACCTGTCAGTTTGTTCCGACGTTCAGGGAGTGCATGCATTACATGCTGCCCATCTGCAGTGGTCCTCCAAGCTGGTAAGCTGCTGCCTCTGCCAAGTTACATTGGTGGCATAGAGGACAAAATCCATAGGAACCTCTGCCAGGATCTCTGATTTGAGACAGCTGGCATTTTCTTATGCCTTCCAAAGTTTGCTGCCGAAAGACAGTCTTCATCCATTTAATGGATCTTTCAGGCATAGAAAACTATGGGTTTCATAGTTTTTTTCATCCTTTGCAAATGAGTCATGGCTAGCTCTTAATAATAACACAGCAGTGTGAAACATACCTTAGGAAACCTGAAACGGCAAAAGCTTGACTCCAAAGCTTGGGCCCATTTTCCCAGCAAATGTATTATGGTCTGCAAACCAGAGCCAATTGTCAGCAAGGTCTCAAGCAAAATTGCTCTTGGAAAGGGTGGTGCCTTGCAGACTCGGATGATTCCTGGTGGAAAACATGGCAAGGATATTATTTTCCATGGAGAGAATCCCATTGGAACTCAAAACCCAATGTCAACTCAGGGAATTTGAACCCACAGAAAGCAAACTCAGGAAGTAGATTTTACTGTAATGCCTGTAAACTAAAACTGCTGAATGTCACATGGCTCCATTTTCTTGAAAGTTTTTGCTTTGCATTACCTCTATTAAAAGAAAGATTTTTATAAAACAGTTTATTTAAAATTGGTCAACGTGAGTAAATAATGCAACAAACATTTTACCTTTTCTAGGAGAGGAGACTTTACTATGCCCTCACTCCTATCTATAGCAATTTCAATTTCTTCCTTAATGTTTCTGAACTGAAATTCAAATTAATAGTTTTCCAAAAGTGTCTTTCCTCTATGAAGAAGGCTTCTCTTTTTCTGTCCTGTTCTAGGTTCTTTGAGAGCTCCTTTCACATTTCTTTGGTGGAGTTTCATTATTGGAAGTGATGGACAGCTCTACTGCTGCTGGTGGTGTTTTCTGTTACACATTTCCAGTCCTCTGAAGTCTCCAGGACTATCCACCCTAATTTGAAAAAGCTTAATCTAAGGAGTATGGCTGTGCAAACCGTTTGAATAAAGAGGACAACCAGGAGCAACTTTCACAACAGGAAGCCTTGCAAAAGATGCAGCTGCTTTAATGATCTGTAAAGAGGTATTTGGCTCATGTTCCTATATGCTGTGAAACCTCTCGTTCAAAGTTTTGCACCATCCTAATAAAGATGGCCCAACACAGGAGAAGTAACACCACAGGACCAGAGTCAGCAGTTTATCTTCATCTAAAGGAAAAAGGACACTCATTTGAGGACATTAATGTTCACATTTTAGACAGAGAAGATAGGTGGTTTGAGAGAGGGGTCAAGGAATCCATTTATGCCAACTTGGAAAACCCTTCCTTGAATAGAGGTGGGGGCCTCAGGCATAATCTTTCCCCCATCTTCCTCCCTGCTTTGTCTTCTGTGCCTAGGAAGATTAAGACCATTTCGCAAGCTCAACAGCAGCATGGTGATCTTAACGATCCTCCTTTAGGTGATAAAGGGACTTAGAAATAACATCTCAAAAAAAAAAATAACCATGACCTAGCCCCAGGTGTAAGGTCACACAGCCACCTAGAAACATATTTAAGGATTCCCTTACCAACTTTGCTCAGACTGAAGAAGCTCCTTGGATAAGGAGCGAAACGTTTCCACTGAGAAAATAGAAATCCAGTTGACATGATTCAAGCTACAGACAATTCCACCTGGATGACTGAGAACCTTCATAGACATCCTAATAAAGAGTTTTTTCATGAAGACAATCCTTTGGAATATAACTGAAGTGCATGCGCACCCACACACACATGCACACACACACACAAACAGGGAACTCCAAACCACTGAGAGGTGACTGTGCAACAAACACAGGAAATTACATATATCCCTATGGTAAGTGCAAGAACCCTCCATCTGCATATGAGAATATCACAGTATTTTTTTTCCTTTTCATTCAAAATAACACCCCAAAGTTTTTTTGTATACATCAGATTGAACAAGAATGTGTTTAAAAATGCAGAATAAACACTTAGCACACACTAAACCGCAGCTACTCCTGTTGGATTGGAGCAGCACATAGACCCCAATAAATAACTAAATACTCAAAATAATTCATTTACAGGTTTAAAAAATCATTCTTATGCCGAGCAGCTGTCACAGAATCCATGCAGGGTTAAGAGTACAAGAATCATTTCCTCCTTCCTTTTTTAAAAAAACCCGACGAGCTTTCTTTGAAAACAATACAAGCCATGGCTGACTTCTGCCATAATGGCATCTTGCACACAAGCCTCGTATGGAAAGGCAGACAGGCCTGTGCATGTAGGCTGTGCCAAATGGCCTTTCTGTAGAGACAGCTTAGCACGTAGGTATGTTTGCCACACATCAGACTTTGCATAATATCCCTTGCCTCTTGCTGCTTTGATTAAACCGAGGCTTGCTGCCAGCAGGCTTGCCAAATGCATGCTGCAGGACACGGGTGGGCTGCTTTGTACATTTTGGACACATGCACAGGCAGTTCCTCAAAGGAGGCATCCGTACTGGCGTCATCCTTGATGGTGGTTTGCCCAGTTGATTTGTCTTTGAAAAGACTAAGGCTATATAGATAAGAACTGGTGTTTCACAATGATTAGAGATCTGGAGAGGTGGTTTAAATCCTTAAGCAAGTCATTTCTTGCTTATCTTGTTTGATCTTATTTACCTCACAGGTCACAGTGTAAAAAAAGTGCTATGAGTGCTCTTTCATCAAGCATTCCTGGGAGTGGAAGTTGATACGTCTTGAGGGTGCCCAGGTTGGGTAAAACCAGCTTTGTACATGTACGCACATGGAGCCAATTGGTACAGCAAGTGGCGTAGGGTAGACTGAGACTCTTTCTCACAAGTAAAACTATTACTAGAAAGTATACTTGTTGATTGATATGTCAACCTGAGATTGTCCCTTTTCTGTTGCAAGCAAAAATGTTAACAGAATACCAATGGAGCAGAAATGTCTTCCCTCAGTACAACATTGCTACCATAAACATGCCTATGTTTTCTTTTAAATGAACCTACAAATGTCCAGACATTGTATATGCTACTTACCATTTCTCTTTTGTTGACCAGGACACACATCCTATTTGATCACAATGAAGGGACTTTATTAAACAGGGACCAGAAATTACGTATTTTGGTTTACTTAGTTTCTACATTTCTATCCACCTTTCTATCAATGAATTCAAGATTATGTATGAAAGTAAGGGGGCAAACAGAAGAACAACTGTACTGGGTTGGACCAATGGCATATTGCATTTTATTTCCATGGAGGCTAATCCGAAGCTTGCTTGCTTGCTTGCTTGCTTGCTTGCTTGCTTGCTTGCTTGCTTATTTATTTATTTATTTATTTATTTATTTATTTATTTATTTATTTATTTATTTATTTATTTATTTTAGTTATCAAGTTTTTATCACCGCCCATCTCCCCCCAAGGAGGGACTCTGGGCGGTTTACAATAGAACACAGTTAAAATGCAACATAACTGCAGGTCCAACCAATATAAATATAAACACACAATAAAAATATAAAATATGATAAAATCCAGATGTCTGCTGGTTCTCTAACGGGAACCACAGGAGTAATGCATGAGTACTTGTAATGGTCTGTAAAAATGTCCTTCAGAGGCAGGAGGAGGAGGAGGAGGAGGAGGAGGAGGAGGAGGAGGAGGAGGAGGAGGAGGAGGAGGAGGAGGAGGAGGAGGAGGAGGAGGAGGAGGAGGAGCCATAGACTAGGCAATGGTCAGATGAGAAACAGCTTAGCCCACAAAGCAATGGGGGTGTAGCAAACGTCTCAGAAGGGACCCTCCCTAGTTTCTTGGACTGTAAAGGTGAGGGGAGAGAGATGTACTTTCAGACTTGCAAGATTGATGTCAGCCCTTTGAGGTAGTCCAGACAAGAAGCACCACCCATGAGTACTAACACTACTTTTATTGTAAGGTTACAGTAACAGAATCTTGCAAGTCTGAAAGTACATCTCCACCCATTACCTACTCTATGGCTCCTCCTCCTCCTCCTCCTCCTCCTCCATCTCTCAAGGACATTCTCACAGACCACTACAGTACTACAGTATACTTCCAATCAATGGTCAAAACAGGCAAGATGGTGGTTGCTGCATTACAATCAAAGCTCTGCTTTTTTGTGTACATATACCAACATTGCATGTACAAATGGCAGGGCTTTGATCACAATGTGATTATCATCTTGCCTGTTTTGACCGCTCCTGAGGCTACCACTCTTTCCATACTTTCCATACTGCCCTCCATACTTCTGATACTGAAGTAGCTAATCTTGTCCTCCATAAACTTGTCTACTCATTAAAAGCTGTCAAAATTGATGGCCACCTTTATATCCTACAACTGTGAATTCCGTAGTCAAGCTGTGTGCTGCCTGTGTCTGTTCTGCATTTTTCACCATTCACCCGTACTAACTTGTAATATTATGAAAGAAAATATATCTCCCTGTCCATTTTCTCTCAGGTTATTGATCATGTTGAAAGAGCTAATAGCCGGACCTTTTCCCTGGCTGCTCTGAGCCGCTTTTTCCTTCAAGCCACACAATCTTTAAGTAGGTTGTGTAGCTTGAAACAAAAGGAGGAGGTTACTTTAGTTCAGTTCTTGCAAGCCCTTTACATCTTTGTTAGCCGTAGCTTTTATTAACCTTGCCAAAATAATTTGAGCAGTATGTTGGAAAGGCAGGGGAGTAGCTGAGCAATATGAGTTTCAGACCTGTTTCTACCTTCAAGTTAGACACTGGCCATTTTCCCCTTCTGTTCCTTTTTTCTGAAAAGAAAGGTTAAAAAGAATCAAAACATACAAGGATGCTGTGCTCTGGATATGGTTAACCCATCTATTCTGGTTGGGTTTTGTTCAGTTGTTATTTCACTGTTGTTACACTTCATCATCCTCTTGAAAGTCCTACTGAGAGATGGAAAATGTATGACTCAGATGAATAGATAGATCAACATTCTAGGTTAAATGATTTTTGTACATTGTACGTAGTATCACTTACACGAGGGGCGTGGTGGCTCAGCGGGTAAGACGCCAGGCTTGTCGATCGGAAGATTGCAAGTTCAGAGGTTCGAATCCCTAGTCCTGTGTGACGGAGTGAGCTCCCGCACTAGCCCCAGCTCTTGCCAACCTAGCAATTCGAAAGCATGCAAATGCAAGTAGATGAATAGGTACCACTTCGGTGGGTAGGTAACAGCGTTCTGCGCGCGTCATGCGGCCACATGACCATGGAAGTGTCTTCGGACAACGCTGGCTCTTCGGCTAACAAATGGAGATGAGCACCGGCCCCTAGAGTTGAACACAAGTGCACAAATGTGCAGGGGGAACCTTTACCTTTTTTAAGCAGTATCAAAAACTGATTTGGTATCAATTAAATACTAGCTGTTAAGTCAGAAAACAGAGCATGCATAATTTTGTTTTCTTCTCTTGGCTATATAAAATTATACTGTACTTTAAGCCTATTGTGGTTATCTTCTTTTTTTCAACTGTCTCTCTTAATGCTACACTGAGAGGGGAATTATTCGGCATTTTGCTAAACTGAAGCTATGCCACTGATGATAATTTAAAAGAAATAAAAAAATTAAAGGATTCATGCTTCAAGCAAACCTATTTATCATTACTGTTATTACAGATGGATAAGTCAGCCTTTGTGGCTGAGTTTCCATTTCTTGAAGTTGTCCTACTCTCCTCAGTCCAAGGAGGTAGTCTATCCTGATTAATTTTCAGCTCTGGAATGTGAGTTCGGCTTTTGCATTATATAGTATGAGAAAAATATAATTGAGAATGGCACCAATATATATTTTTCCACAACAATATGAAATTTGCAGGATAGGAACACTATTATGATGGGATGAAGGATGCCAAATTCTGTGCTAGGTTTGCGGGTTGCACTGGGACACACCCCTACTACTTATTTTTAACTACTAAGTGTCCATCTTCATGAGCTAGCTCATCACTGCTCATCATTGGAAGGGAAAATTATCTATAACTGGTCCATGATAAAAAAAAATCACATGAATGCATCAAAATTCTGTATCATCCTACATTTTTAAAAAAGGAAGAAAGTTCACATTTGTTTTCATTTGCAACTTTTTACATCTTGTATAAACTTTCCCAACATGGATGCAATTTTTGAGCCCAAAAATATTTTGGGAGAGATACTAGTAGACTAGTAAAGGGCGTGGTGGCTCAGTGGGTAAGATGCCAGGCTTGTTGATCGGAAGATCACAAGTTCGGAGGTTCGAATCCCTAGCCCCGCATGACGGAATGAGCTCCCGCACTTGCCCCAGCTCTTGCCAACCTAGCAATTCGAAAGCATGCAAATGCAAGTAGATGAATAGGTACCACTTCGGTGGGTAGGTAACAGCGTTCCACGTGCATCATGCCGGCCACATGACCGTGGAAGCATCTTCGGAAAACACTGGCTCTTCGACTAACAAACGGAGATGAGCACCGCCCCCTAGAGTCGGACACGACTGCACAAATGTGCGGGGGGAACCTTTACCTTTACCTTTTTACTAGCAGACTCAGTGAATTTCAGGCCTGTTCAGGCCATGAAGCATTCCACAACAGATTTTGGAAGTTCATATGACTCTAGAAATGCATAATGAATTTCTTCAATAACCCTAGAAAAAGAAGCCATGTACTGCAACTCAATAATTTAAAATAAAGAACCCTGAAGTTCTAGAACGGATTTCATAAGGTTTCTTTCATCGGCGATCACTCATAGCCGAGTAAGATTGTCTTCCAGAGGTAAAATTTTAACGGTGGATCCATAAGTGGCTATAAAGGCCAATTCTGGATCTGCACAACCTCATGTGTTTTTTACGACCGCTAGATGGTGACCCCACTGGTCGCGGCCTGCTCAGCTTATGTGATGCGGAAACTGTGAGCATTTTGTATAGTCTTTCCCCAATATTATCTTTTCAAATCCATCTTGTCTTTAGAATGCATCTTAAAGCATGGGCAGTTGGTTATGAGCAGAATATGTGCCATGTTCTGAAGGGGTGCTTTGCTTTAATGAAGATTTGTGTGAAGTATCCCTTTGTGCTCCCATCCTCATGAGTGATAAACCGACTCACAAAGGTTTGCAGGACAGAAATGTCAGTAATGTCAGTAACCAACAACAGCTTGGGTTCAAGGCCATAGGATAAAGAGTCCATTGAAAGGCAGGAAGCAGCAGCAACAGATTTAAACTGCTACAGGAATAAGAACTGCAATCACATCCTCAAAAAAGTCAATCAACTGTTTGTTCTAGTTTGCAATAAAGAGTCTAATCCACATTGATTGGCTTCAATTAAGTCTGTCCCCTGCAGCCAGATTAAACCATGTAAAGGCAGGGGATTTAAATTCACTGCCAAGCCCCAGTCTGGGGAGCCTGGAGGAAGGAAAGGAGAGGTTCCCCTGTGCAAGCACCGAGTCATGCGACCCTTGGGGAGACGCCCCTTTCGCGATGTTTTCCTGGCAGACTATAGAGCGGGGTGGTTTGCCATTGCCTTCCCCAGCCGTAATTACCTTTCCTCCAGCAAGCTGGGTACTCATTTTACCGACCTCGGAAGGATGGAAGGCTGAGTCGACCTGAGCCAGCTACCTGAGAACCAGCTTCCTCTGGGATCGAACTCAGGTCGTGGGGAGAGTTTCGGTTTCAGTTGCAATACTGCCACCCACCAATCTGCACCACACGAGGAGGCTCACAAGTGATTTACTGGGGAGCCTGAGACCTCCTATATTCCAGAAACAAAATGAAGCTGCTGCATTACTTTGTTTGCATCATCTTGAGCCTCTTGTATGCATGAGGAAGCTTCTTCTAGCTACAGTAATGGCATTGCTGGATGAAAGGCCTGGAGTGATACAACATGCCTTGTTGAGAATTTTTTTGCCTTATCATCTCACCAAAAATTGTGTTTGCATCCATGGTATGAAGTGGTTTGTTGAAGCAAACCTCAGACACTGGACATAGGCCTAGCATGGATGATTATTGTTTGTATTATATTCTGCTGTTAATATTTTGCATTTCATGAGACTGATTGATTATGGACACATTTTTATTAATGTGTTATTTTGAAGGGGCCTTGGAGCATAGAATTGGGTTTTTCGAATAACTACAGTGCTATTTAGAGCAAATTTAGGGTTACTTCTAAAGCAAAATATCTAAGGCATTTTGAGAGAAGCCAAAAGGAGGAATAAGTCCAAAGGAACCTCTCAGGGAAGTTTTATTTCTCCCTAGTTGTTGGGTTCTTTATGAATTCATCAACAAATTATCTAATTTTAAATAACCCATTCTGGATATTTAAAAGGAACTCTTGAACAGTCAATAGTCTATTTAATCTGTTCTGGATTTGTGATAACATTGGCCAGTTTGTACCCAGAAAAATAAATGAAGTGGCTAATCAAGTAGAATCACCCACAAGTTATTTGGTACAGAAAGTATTCTCCTTTTAGGAAGAAACACGCAATTTACCAGCCAAAAGCAAAACCTGGACCCTAGTCAGTAACTATATAGCTCTGGTGCAACTGTAATTAAGGGTTTCTGCAGAGCTAAACAGCTTGGTAATTATACCTGAAGGTTCCCAAAATATCATTTAACACGTGTCCTGGTTTGTAAGTCTAAAATAATGAGGAGTTTACTTGGTGATTCCATGGTGCTTACCACATACATGTTCTGCCAATACATGATAGTAGTATACCCTGTTATTAAATGATCAGCAATTCATCAGGTCATAGAAAGTATTTCTCAACGTTTTGTCCAATACACTGAGGCTATGTGGGCAGCTCTGTGCAATTCTCAGTGTTATATTGCTAAAGGGGACCTTCAAAAATCACATTTCTATATTTTGACTAGTAGGGTGAGAAGAAAAGAACTTAAACAAGTGGAATAAATCACTTGTTTATTCTCTCCCAAAGAAGAAGCCATATGCTAGAGAGTAAATTGCATTGAACTGAGTGGGTCTTCATATTTATAGGTAAACATGCATCAAAATATGAACACATTTTCTTCACCTCTTCTCCCAGTTTGGGTTGTCTCCTTCTTCTAAGTCAGGAGGTCAGCAACACTGCCTCAAAGTCAAGAGGAATAAAAATAAATAATAATGTTAATGTATTGTCGAAGGCTTTCACGGCCGGAGTTCGATGGCTGTTCAATGGCCTGGGCACAGAGATTTCGCTTCTGTCTGTGCTCCTGCCCTCTGAAGATGCTGGCCACAGATGCTGGCAAAACGTTAGGAACCACAACTTCCAGAACACAGCCACACAGCCCGGAAGACCCACAACAGCCATCAATAATGTTAATATTGCTAAACTACTGAACCATGTGAAGTTTCAATGATCTTGTCTGTAGCTTGAATCATGTCAACTGGATTTCTATTTTCTCAGAGGAAACGTTTCGCTCCTTATCCAACGAGCTTCTTCAGTCTGAGCAAAGTTAGTAAGGGAATCCTTAAATATGTTGCTGTGTGACCTTACACCTGGGGCTAGGTCATGGTTATTTTTTTTTTGAGATGTTATTTCTAAGTCCCTTTATCATCTAAAGAAGGATCGTTAAGATCACCATGCTGCTGTTGAGCTTGCGAAATGGTCTTAATCTTCCTAGGCGCAGAAGACAAAGCAGGGAGGAAGATGGGGGAGAGGTTGTGCCTGAGGCCCCCACCTCTATTCAAGGAAGGATTTTCCAAGTTGGCATAAATGGATTCCTTGACCCCTCTCTCAAACCACCTATCTTCTCTGTCTAAAATGTGAACATTAATGTCCTCAAATGAGTGTCCTTTTTCCTTTAGATGAAGATAAACTGCTGACTCTGGTCCTGTGGTGTTACTTCTCCTGTGTTGGACCATCCTCCTGTACAAAGGTTGTTTGGTTTCTCCAATGTAGAGTTCAGAGCAATCCTCACTGCAGGAAGTAACACCACAGGACCAGAGTCAGCAGTTTATCTTCGTCTAAAGGAAAAATGACACTCATTTGAGGACATTAATGTTCACATTTTAGACAGAGAAGATAGGTGGTTTGAGAGAGGGGTCAAGGAATCCATTCATGCCAACTTGGAAAATCCTTCCTTGAATAGAGGTGGGGGCCTCAGGCATAACCTTTCCCCTATCTTCCTCCCTGCTTTGTCTTCTGTGCCTAGGAAGATTAAGACCATTTCGCAAGCTTTGGATAAGGAGCGAAACGTTTCCTCTGAGAAAATAGAAATCCAGTTGACATGATTCAAGCTACAGACAATTCCACCTGGATGACTGAGAACCTTCATCGATATATTTCAATGATCTTGTGCAAGAACAGTGAGATCTTGCATGAAATCTATTAAGAAGCAAGGTGGTGACCAAGGCCAGGCCGGAATGTTTGAGCCTGTAATCTTATCCACCACTTACCTGTAAGGAAGCCATGTTAAACACTATAGTGCACATTTTTATGTAAACATGCATAGTGTTGTGCCATTTATTTCAAAATCTCTTCATAATTGGATGCTTCAGGCAACATCTGTGAAGTTGTAGGAACTCACTAAACACTTTTTACACATTTTTTTAACTTTCCTGCCACAAACTGTGATAATGAAAAAACAATAAACCATAACAGCTTTCAAGATTCGTGTTAATTGTGTTGTGAAAGAAGAAGAATGGAGCTCAACACTGTGAAGGAAGGCCAATGGTTTATTTCGCACACAGTCATTGGGTTTCAAATTGCAGAGACACTGGAACCTTGTTACAGTGAAAAGGTATGTTTTATACAGAGGATTGAATTCCGGGTATAAACAGTTTGATTGGTTGCCAAGTTCTTGGCCTTCGTGTCAATTGGTTGTTGCTTTGGCAGTTCCTAGAAAGACCCACTCTTTTCCAGGAGTTGGTCATGTGCAGATGTGAGAAGAGTTTTCCAATTAAACAATTAACTTTAAAGGGATGAAAGTGGATACTTTTAATTGTCAGCTTAACTCTGTGGTTTTTTTGTGAATGACACTGGAAAAAAAATGTGTTATTAAGCCTTGGACTGATTCAGTCAAGGAGAGAAAAAGAACATCTTAGCCTTGATTTGATTAGGAATGGGAAAAGGTGTTAGCGGGAGAGTCCTTGCCTTGATTCAGTCAAGGATGGAAAGGCATCAGTGGAAAGCCTTTGCCGCTGGGCTACAATTTCCGGGTCCAATGGTTGTTAGTAAATGAGTGAGGTTTAGGAGGTGAGTTGGGGAGAAATGATGTGTTCTTCTGCAACTTTTGGATATGCATGGGGAAATGTTATTTACAATATAGTTTTCTTCGTTGTCTTTTAAACTATTGCTCAAGAACTTCTGTTCAACAACAAAGGATGGGAAAAGATGCAGATTTATTTATTACATTGCTATTCCATCCATCTGCCAATGAGTTCCAGACAAAGCACACTGACCTACAGCTACCTATTCTATCCTCCCATGAGACTGAGACACTATCTGTGTTCACATATGACATTATGATATGGTTTGTTTAGTTTAGGTGTGGGGTGTTTATGAACCCAGCCATTCTGATTTCTAAACTATGATTTACAGTTTAGCATGGTGCATAAATAAGCCGTTTTTGCCCCTCCAGGGAAGAGGTCCGTAAACTCCAATTATTCGAAATCTTGGAGCCCTAATGGGGGAGGCTTTGAGCTTCCAATTTAAGAACTTGAATTTAAGTTTGAATTTAAGAACTTTCTTGCTGGATGGACCTTCCCGGACGGGGCGGCGCGGCATGGAGGAGTCCAACGAGTTCATTGGTCCTGGGGAGCCCTGGCACGGAGTGGGTGGCTGCGGAGGCTACGGAGGCCGGTGGAGCTCGGCGGGGCTGCTGCGGAGGGCCTGGTGTGTGGTTGGTCGCTGTGGAGGCCCGGGCGGAGCACTGCGGGGTCCGGCGGGCCTGGAGGGCCTCGGTGGTTGTGAGGCTGGTGCCAGTTGGGATTGGCGCGGAGTGGGGGGCTGCGGAGGCCAGCAGAGCTTGGCGGAGGGCCCACTGGTGTGACGCTGGTTGCTGTGGAGGCCCGGGCGGAACGCTGCGAGGTCCGACAGGCCTGGAGGGCCTCGGTGGACGTGAGGCTGGTAACCGCGGTGACTGGTGGATGCCAGTTGGGATCAGTGCAGAGTGGGTGGCTGCGGAGGCTGCGGAGGCCGGCGGAGCTTGGCGGAGCCCGGATGGAGCGACGCAGAGGGCCTGCTGGTGTGAGGCTAGTCGTTGTGGAGGCCGGAGTGACTGTAGCCGGTGGAGTGTGGTGGTCCTGAGCGGAGTGGCCCTGCAGAGTCCGACAGGCTTGGGGGGGCTCGATAACTGTGGAGCTGGTGTCTGCAGAGGCCAGTGGAGGCCGACTGAAATCAACAGAGCCATAAGGAGCCGAAGAGACATTTGAGAGTCCAGTGGGTCTCGGGGGCCTGGCGTTTGGAACTGGGGTGTCCTCGGAACAGGACGGACTCTTACACCTTACATCTGGACTCTAATATTGAAATTAATTAAGATCATTTCAATATTGTTTAGCTTGTTGCCTACACAAAGGACAAATCACCCCCAGTGTTACGGCGGCAGAGAATAGCGGGGTCTCTTGTATGAGTGTGGTTCCCCCCCCTGAGTGAGAGTCGCGGGAGGGGGTCTAGGATTATATGAGTTACATGAGAGTACCTAACCCTGAGTGGGAGGCAGGGTAGGTAGGAGTGATTGTGTTGCCCCTCTGGCTAGTGAGAGAGGCCACAGGGGGCATAGTGAGTGGGTGGTGGATGTAAGGGGCGGTTGGGGCTTACCAGCGCCGAGAGTTGTGCTGGTGGTCCTACGACTGCTCAGGAAGATTGAGGGTGAAAGGATGGCTGGCTGGCTGGATGGATGGATGGATGGATGGATGGATGGAAAAAAACACCCCAGCTCAGACCCAGGTCTTCTAGGGATTCGGGAGTGGAGGTGACCAGATCGGGAAACACTGGGGACTACAATGCGGGCAATTTGATCGAGGTGGTGACGGGCAGGAGATATTGTGATGGGAACCGGAGGACAGGCCATCTTCGGGGAAGGCGCCCCCGGTGTTTGGTACCGGTGGCGTGTTCTGGTCCTCCGAGTTCAAACCCAGGTTCTGGACAGCAGATCCTTGAGGGCCCTGGTTTCCGATTGCTGCTTCTTAACGCCAGGTCAGTAAACAACAAAGCCCCTTTCATAAGTGAATTAATCACGGAGAAGGGGGCCGACCTGGCGTGTATTACTGAGACCTGGCTGGGCCCAGAGGGAGGGGTAGCCCTCTCAGAAATGTGCCTAGCCAGGTTTCAGGTGTGGCACCAGCCGAGACACCAGGGTAGGGGAGGAGGGGTGGCAGTTATCATCAGAGAATCTTTGGTGGCTTTCAGGGGCCTTGCTCCACAAGTGTTCGGATGTGAGACCCTGTTTTTCAAGTTGGGTGCCCAAGAACAGTTGGGAATGTTGCTACTGTATCAGCCTCCCTGCTGCGTAGCAACTTCCCTGCCTGAGTTGCTGGAGGCCATCTCGGGGTTGGCGGTGGAGTTTCCCAGGCTTATGGTCCTGGGGGATTTTAATTTGCCTTCCCTGGGGTGTGCTTCGGAAGCGGCTCGGGAGTTCATGGCTACCATGGCAGCCATGGGCCTGTCCCAGATTATTCGGGACCCGACTTGTGAAAGTGGACTCACCCCGGATTTAGTTTTCTTGTCAGAGCAATGGCAAAGTGATCTGAGGGGAAAGTTAGAACTATCCCCATTGTCATGGTCAGATCACGTCCTGATATCCCTAAGGTTCTCTTATGCCGCCCCACTCCGCAGGGTGGCAGGACCTATTCGATTGGTCCGCCCCCGGCGACTTATGGACCCAATGAGGTTTCAGAGGGAGCTGGGGGTAATACCCGATGATCTGCTGCACGGTCCAACGGAGGCACTGGCCGCAGCCTGGAATAGGGAGGCAGCCGGGGCCTTGGACAGGACCGCGCCGATGCGACCTCTCCAGCCCCATTTGACCCGTCACTCCCCGTGGTTTACGGAGGAGTTGAGGGTCTTGAAGAGGGTGAAGAGACGTCTAGAGTGCCGCTGGAGAAAGACGAAGGCGGAATCGGACCGAACACAATCTAGAGCCGCTATTAAGGCCTACCTTGTAGCGGTAAGAGCGGCGAAACGTGAATATTTCTCCGCTCTTATTGTATCCGCAGAATGCCGTCCGAAGGCCCTGTTCAAGATTACGTGATCTCTCTTAGGTAGGGTGGAGTCGGTGACCCACCTGCAAGTCTGTGCAGAATAATTTTCCGAGCATCTGCAGGATAAAATCCCTCGGATTCGGTCTAAGTTGGACTCCATGTGTGAAATGCAGTCTGGGGAGATGCTGGGAGAGCGGCCTGGCCTTATTATCTGGGAACGATTTGATCCTGTTGGACCTAAGGAAGTGGACAGGATCCTCCTAATTGTTAATTCCACCACATGCTATTTAGATCCCTGCCCTTCCTGGCTGGTAAAATCGGCCAGGGAGGTGACGTGTGGGTGGGTCCAGGCGATGGTTAACTCATCCTTGTTGGAGGGAGTGTTTCCAACTGCCTTCAAGGAGGCATTGGTGCACCCTCTCCTCAAGAAGCCATCCCTGGACCCCACCATTCTGGACAATTTTCGTCCAGTCTCCCACCTTCCCTTTTTGGGGAAGGTGGTTGAGAAAGTGGTGGCGTTGCAACTTCAGAGGACCCTGGATGAAGCAGATTATCTAGACCCTTTTCAGTCAGGTTTCAGGCCAGGATATGGGATGGAGACTGCATTGGTCGCGCTTATGGATGACCTCTGGCGGGAGCGGGATGGAGGTAGTGCATCCATCCTGGCTCTCTTGGATCTTTCAGCGGCTTTCGATACCATCGACCATGGTATCCTTTTGGGTCGGCTTAGGGAGTTGGGGGTGGGAGGCGTAGTTTTGCGCTGGTTCACCTCCTTCCTCCAGGGCCGTTCCCAGTCGGTGGTGATAGGGGAGGAGAGATCCAGCCCGCGACCGCTCTTATATGGAGTGCCTCAGGGTTCGGTTCTCTCTCCTCTCCTATTCAACATCTACATGAAACCGCTGGGTGAGGTCATCCGACATCATGGGATGAGATATCATCAATATGCTGATGATACTCAATTGTTTATCTCCATCCCAGGTGAAGTAAGTGATGCAGTGACCACCCTGTCTCAGTGCCTGGGGGCTGTGAGGGCCTGGATGGGGAACAACAGGCTTCAGTTGAACCCTGGCAAGACCGAATGGCTGTGGATTGATGGGTTAGCGTCTTCTGGGAAATTATCATCTTTGGTTCTCGATGGGGTAGTACTGCCCCATTCGGAGCCGGTGCGGAACTTGGGGGTCCTTCTAGACTCACGACTCCTGCTCGAAGAGGCAGTCGTGGCTAGGAGGGCTTTTGCACAGCTTCGGCTGGTGTGCCAGTTACGCCCATTCCTGGATCGAGATGCCCTCCGAACAGTCACTCATGCTCTCGTCACCTCCCATGTAGACTATTGCAATGCGCTTTACATGGGACTACCCTTGAAGACTATCCGGAAGCTACAACTGGTTCAGAGTGCAGCCGCGCGAGCAGTTCTAGGTGTGCCAAGATCAGCGCATATAACACCTTTACTCCGCGAGCTGCATTGGGTGCCGGTTTGCTTCTGGGTACAATTCAAGGTGTTGGTTATCACCTTTAAAGCCCTACATGGCATGGGACCAGAATACCTGAGGGACCGTCTTATCCCCATATCATCGACCCGCCCCACCCAATCATTCAGAGAGTGCCTGCTACGAACCCCATCAATAAGAGAGTGTCATCTGGTGGGGTCTAGAAGGCGGGCCTTCTCTGTGGTGGCACCAGCACTCTGGAACACCTTGCCCCCAGAGTTGAGGCAGATCCCCTCCCTCCCGACCTTTAGGAAAGATCTGAAGACCTGGTTCTGCTGCCTGGCATGGGAAGGAGGAAATAATAGTTCCTCATGGGGGTGGTTAATTTCATAATGTCCTTCTTTTTATTAAACTATCTGGCCATTTGGATTTTATAATTTATTTATTGTATTATTTGATTGTATTTTTATATTCTTTATTCTATTTTAATCAGTTTTATTGTAAACCGCCCAGAGTTCCCCGTTGGGGGAGATGGGCGGTCATATAAGTTAAATAAATAAATAAATAAATAAACCCAGCCAATTGTGCTTTAATCATAAAGCATGGTTAAACAAACCATGGTAAATGTGGTTTACATGGTTTAATCCATGGTTTCCCATGCTTACACAATGTAAACCAGTCTAGAATAATGGATTCTAGGTCACCCAGTAAGCTTTGTGGCTGAAGTCACTCTGAGCTTAAAAGTAATGCTGTAAGGTTGATAAAAATGCAGGGAAAAAAACCAAGCCAAATTATTGATTTCAGGACAGTAGCCATATGAATGAGTTGTAGCAAACCAAAAGAGTCTTCATGGGCATTTTCCACAAGTCTTTAAAATGTCACAAGTCTCCTTGTTCCAAGGTACTGAAATAACTCCATTATGAGAAAATGTTTGGTTGCATGAGGGAAGCAGGGCTTCTCTGTAATACAGGGCTTTCCAAAGTTTTTCCCGTGGCGACACACCAACCGACGTTGGTGTGTCGCCGCGGGAAAACCCGGAAGTGCCATCCTTGCGGCAGCGTGCAAAAACCCGGAAGCGCTGCTGCCGCTTTCGGATTTTGCGCACTGCAGTTGGTGTGTCGCTGCGGGAAAACCCGGAAGCGCTGATGATGATCAGCGCTTCCGGGTTGTGTGGCGACACACCAGACTGTGTGTGGTGACACACTTTTGTGTCACGACACACAGTTTGGAAAGCTCTGCTGTAATAGTACATAGGCTTTTGAATTAGGTATTTGGACACTTGGATCTGGAGATGGTCCATCTTTAGTCCTGAATGGGTTGCACCTCCCACTTCAGGAGTGGATGCAATTTGGGGTCTTCTTGGATTCACAGCTGCTGCTCAAGGAACAGGTGGCAGCTGTGGCCATAAAGGCCTTCGCAGAAATTCATCTATTGCGCCAATTGCAATTTCTGAATCAGGAGATTCTTAACACAGTTACTCACACTTTGGTCACTGCTTTTGGGCTGTTGCAATGTGCTGTCCATGGGGCTGCCCTTGAAGACCAGTTGGAAGCTGCAAGCAGCAAAGGCAGTTATGGGCATGCCAAGGTATGCCCATGTAACACCTTTGCTTTGTGATCTGCACTGATTACCAGAGGCTGTGGGCTGCAATACAAGGTGCTGGTTATCACCTATAAAACCTTTCATGGAATAGGGCCTAGTTATCTGAGGAACCATCTGTCTTCCATAGCTCCTGCCTATTGCATACAATCTGGCAGAGTTGGCATTCCCTGGGTCCCATCAATTAAATAATGTCACCTTCTCTGTCACAGCACCTGTTCTCTGGAACAACATTCACCCAGGTTCTTCCCCTAGGCCTTTGGCTAGAGCTGGTGAATCCTCCTTGATATGATTGATTTGTCAGATTTGGTGGGTTTTTAATGAATATTTGCATTTTATTGTTTTAAATTGTTTTAGGCTGCCTGGAGTCACAATGGAGCTGGGCAGCCTATAAATCTAATAAATAAATAAATGCGTATGTATGTATACTTTTCTACACTTTTTATGCAAGCCCCAAGCTTCCAGCACTTCATAACCCGCCCAGAGTCCCTTGCATGGGAGATGGGCGGGGAATAAATTTGAATAATAAATAAATAAATAAATAAATAATGTCATAAGGTGCTTATTTTATTTCAGGAGGCATTTGATTTGCTGACCTAAATTTGAATCTTATATTTTAATCTCATCATTTTATTCTTTAGTGTTTGTTATTAACATATTTTTCTGTATTTTAGAATAAATGGCTTTGAATGATAGCATATTTATGGGGGCCTCTAAGCTTCCACTAAATTTCCCCTGCTTTTCTTAAATTTTACTTTTTCAAATAGAATTTAAGATCAGATAAGCCTCTTAAACTCTTTTCCTCTCATTCCTTCTCCTTCTCATCCCTTTCTCCACCATTAGATTTTCCCCCCTTCCTGACCAGAAAGCTATTTCAGTAATATTCAAAATATGAGAACCCTTGGGAAACATACTTTCCACATAGTTCTCATGTCTATACCAACATCGGATGCGCTGGGCAATGTCTTTTCCAGGCTGAATACTGCCATAACCAAGGGCCAGAGAGGGAGGAGGGAGTATAAAAAGAGGGGGGAAAGTTGAAAAATAGACACTTCCCTCCCTTATGATACCACTGCTACAACATCCACACAGATAAGTGAGAGAAGGGGCTTTTAATCTAATTTATGTTAAATCCAAACTGGAGCAAAATATTAAAAATGTGCTTTACAGATTCCTGAGTCTGTCTTGTGAATTGAAGAATTACAACATTTAGTGATGGGCATATGTTTTGGAGAGCCAGTTTGGTGTAGTGGTGAAGGCATCAGGCTAGAAACCGGGGGGAGACCGTGAGTTCTAGTCCTGCCTTAGGCACAAAGCCAGCTGGGTGACCTTGGGCCGGTCACTCTCTCGCAGCCCTAGGAAGGAGGCAATGGCAAACCACTTCTGAAAAACCTTGCCAAGAAAACCGCAGGGATTTGTCCACGGAGTCTCTGAGAATCAGACACAACTGAATAGATTAAAAAAAAAAAGCTTTTGTGAGCTACAGTTTATGCCTTTTAATAAAATGTGTTGGTCTGAAAAAGTCCTACCAGACTCCTAATTTTTGGCTACCAGAGACTAACATGGCACTCCTCCTACAAGGTGTGGTGACTTTACAGCTTTCATGACTACATTTTCTTAATGTTCAAGAAGTGGTTAAAGATTCTTGTTCTATGAGGCATCTTTCCTGAAGCTAGTCTAATTTGAGCAAACGCTTAGAGCAGCAGAGATTTTTTCAAAACTATTTGTATTTTGAAGAACTTTTAAATGTCCCCATATCCCTCAACAGACTTTTGTGCAATTATTGGGCTGTGTACAAGAGCCAATAATTGAGTTGGGAGACCTCAGATTTTCTCATATAAAGTCGGTTTAGAATCCAAACAGTTGTTCCTCAGAGATACCCTTCTGAGTCACTATACCCTCTGTTGCTCTGATACTGTATTCCATAGCTAGTAAACTAACCACCCACACAACAGATCAGAAAATGCATTAGGGAAGGTCAGATTTAATGATTCATCCACTCACCGCTTCATTGCCATCTTTTTTACTAGATTTGAGGACAGGTGTAGGTATATGGGGTGGTCTTTTTATCACCTCCTGACACAGAGCTAATGTAGCTAGATTATATTACAATTGGGGAAATAGAATGATGGCTAGAGTATTGGGTTTGGCAGGAAAGATCCATACTGAAACTGCCTATCATTCTCAGTGAAGCTTACTGGGTGGCCTTGAGCAAATCCCTAATCCTCAACTTAAACCTCCCTCAAAGATATTGTATATTGTGAAAGAACTGTAAAGACCGTATGAATAGCTCCCAGTGACTTTATATGTAATGGTTAGCAAGAGTTCAGGCTCAAGATTACTGAAATAAATTCATATTTTATAAAGCATTACTAACATCCTATTCTGTGGTAGGGAAAACTGTCTTTATAAAACCATGTTGAAATATATTATAATTGAATTAAAAAACTGAAACATTGCAAAACGATATATACAATTTATTTGTTGTTGTTTATTCGTTCAGTCGCTTCCGACTCTTCGTGACTTCATGGACCAGCCCACGCCAGAGCTTCCTGTCTGCCGTCACCATCCCCAGCTCCCCCATGGTTGAGTCCGTCACCTCCAGAATATCATCCATCCATCTTGCCCTTGGTCGGCCCCTCTTCCTTTTGCCTTCCACTTTCCCTAGCATCAGCTTCTTCTCCAGGATATCCTGTCTTCTCATTATGTGGCCAAAGTTTTGCCTTTAATATCACTCCCTCAAGTGAGCAGTCTGGCTTTATTTCCTGGAGTATGGACTGGTTTGATCTTCTTGCAGTCCAAGGCACTCTCAGAATTTTCCTCCAACACCACAGTTCAAAAGCATCTATCTTCCTTCGCTCAGCCTTCCTTATGGTCCAGCTCTCGCAGCCATAGGTTACTACAGGGAATACCATTGCTTTAACTATGCGGACCTTTGTTGTCAGTGTGATGTCTCTGCTCTTAACTATTTTATCAAGATTTGCCATTGCTCTCCTCCCAAGAAGTAGACGTCTTCTGATTTCCTGGCTGCAGTCAGTTTTGTTGTTTATAAAAATTTGTGATCAGAGTTATGGAAAATATTGAGAGACAAGCTTGCAGTAAAAAAAACGTTGCTTTATTTAAAACAAAAGAACAAAATTGAATCTTGCTTTTCTTCAGCAGAAGAGAAGCACATGGCTTAAGTACTTACATTTTAGAAACACCATGAAGACAAAGAGATAGCAGAGAGCAGAGAGACCAAAACAAAAGCAGAGATAACACTTTTAAAGCTTTTTACAATTGCAACTTGGCCATATCTGAGTGGACAGGATCTGGCATGTGACCAAACACCTAGGCAACAGATTCCCAATATGGGCAAAGCTTAAACAGGTAATTCTGATTGGCTCAAGCAAGCCAGACTACCAGGCTCCAAGTAAATTAACATTCCTGAGAAAGGGGGGTGAACATGTGCTCTAGGAAAAAAGTTTGAGGCTTGGCTTTTTAAAACTAGCCTTCCATTTCTCAAGACATAAAAAATATTTTATTTTATTTTATTTATTTCCAACTTATATCACCGCCTATCTCCCCCCACAAGGGGACTCTGGGCGGTTTACAGTCAAGTTAGTAATTAAAAACATATAAAATACTTTATAAAATTTAAATATTAAAAATATAAAATCCAAGAGGCTGTTATGTAATGTTTGTGAGCCGAACTCTACGGCGCAAGCCATCCCCAAGAAGAGCTATTACTCTTCCCATCCCAGGCGAGGTGGCAGAGCCAGGTCTTTAATTGCTTTCGGAAGGTCAGGAGTGTGGGGGCTAGCCTCACCTCAAGGGGCAGAATGTTCCAAAGGGCGGGTGCTACTGCAGAGAAGGCACGCCTCCTGGATCCCGCTAGATGAAATTCTTTTACTGATGGGATCCGCAGCATGCCCTCTCTGCATAACCGGGTGGGGCGGGTCGATGCTCTGGGGATGAGGCGGTCCCTAAGGTAACCTGGTCCCATGCCATGTAGGGCTTTAAAGGTAACAACCAACACCTTGAATTGGACCCGGAAGCAAACTGGCAACCAGTGCAGCTCACGCAGCAGAGGTGTCACATGTGCCGATCTTGGGGCACTCATAACTGCGCGCGCAGCTGCATTCTGGACCAGTTGAAGCTTCCAGATACTCTTCAAGGGTAGCCCCATGTAGAGTGCATTGCAATAGTCTATATGGGAGATGACCAGGGCATGAGTGACTGTACGGAGGGCATCTCGGTCCAGGAAAGGGCGTAGCTGGCGTACAACTCGAAGTTGCACAAATGCCCTTCTGGCCACGACTGCCGCCTGCTCTTCCAGCAGGAGTCGTGAGTCCAGAAGGACCCCCAGGTTCCGCACTGAGTCTGAGCGGGGTAGTGCCACCCCGTCCAGATCTAAAGATGACAACTCCTTGGATCCCGAGGCGCCATCAATCCACAGCCACTCCGTCTTACCAGGGTTCAGCTGAAGCCTGTTGTTCCCCATCCAGGCCCCCACAGCCTTCAGACACTGAGAAAGGGCAGCCACTGCATCACTTAACTCACCCGGGATGGAGATATATAATTGAGTATCATCAGCATACTGATGATACCTCATCCCGTGTTGGCGGATGATCTCACCCAGCGGTTTCATGTAGATATTAAATAGGAGAGGGGAGAGAACTGAGCCCTGCGGCACCCCACAAAGTAGGGGCCGAGGGTCGGACCTCTCATCTCCTATTACCACCTATTGGGACCGGTCTCGGAGGAAGGATATATGCAACAGTCAGCGTCTGAAGTAATCTTTCCGCCTAGAAATACAAAGTCTGTCACTGCCTCCACTTTTTCTCCCTCTATTTGCCAGTCATCAATCAAGCTCGTTGCCATAATCTTGGTTTTTTTGAGGTTTAACTGCAACCCAGCTTTTGCACTTTCTTCTTTCACCTTCGTCATAAGGCTCCTCAACTCCTCCTCGCTTTCAGCCATCAAAGTGGTATCATCTGCATATCTGAGATTGTTAATGTTTCTTCCAGTGATTTTAACTCCAGCCTTGGATTCCTCAAGCCCAGCACGTCGCATGATGTGTTCTGCGTACGGGTTGAATAGGTAGGGTGAGAGTATACAACCCTGCCGTACTCCTTTCCCAATCTTAAACCAGTCCGTTGTTCCGTGCTCTGTTCTTACCATTGCTACTTGGTCATTATACAGATTCCTCAGAAGGCAGACAAGATGACTTGGTATCCCCATACCACCAAGAACTTGCCACAATTTGTTATGATCCACACAGTCAAAGGCTTTAGAATAGTCAATAAAACAAAAATAGATGTTTTTCTGAAACTCCCTGGCTTTCTCCATTATCCAGCAGATATTGGCAATTTGGTCTCTAGTTCCTCTGCCTTTTCTAAACCCAGCTTGTACATCTGGCAATTCTCGCTCCATGAATTGCTGGAGTCTAACTTGCAAGATCTTGAGCATTACCTTACTGGCATGTGAAATAAGTGCCACTGTTCAATAGTTTGAACATTCTTTAGTGCTTCCCTTTTTTGGTATGGGGATATAAGTTGATTTTTTCCAATCTGATGGCCATTCTTGTGTTTTCCAAATTTGCTGGCATATGGCATGCATCACCTTGACAGCATCATCTTGCAAGATTTTAAACAGTTCAGTTGGGATACCGTTGTCTCCTGCTGCCTTGTTATTAGCAATGCTTCTTAAGGCCCATTCAACCTCACTCTTCAGGATGTCTGGCTCTAACTCACTGACCACACCGTCAAAGCTATCTCCAATATTATTATCCTTCCTATACAGATCTTCCGTATATTCTTGCCACCTTTTCTTGATCTCTTCTGCTTCTGTTAGGTCCTTACCATCTTTGTTTTTGATCATACCCATTTTTGCCTGGAATTTACCTCCGATGTTTCTAATTTTCTGGAAGAGGTCTCTTGTCCTTCCTATTCTATTGTCTTCTTCCACTTCCGCACATTGCTTGTTTAAAAATAATTCCTTATCTCTTCTGGCTAACCTCTGGAATTTTGCATTTAATTGGGCATATCTCCCCCTATCACAATTTATTTACATGTGATAATTATTATTAATTTCAGGTTATCTTATGTTCTCCCAGCTCTTGGGAAAACCTGAACACACTCCATACCCATACGTTTTTTAAAAAAATCCTCATTGATACCACTGTATGCAGTAAAGTAAGTAAAAATTTGGAAATGCCTCACCATAAAACAATTTGTTTTGTTTTGATTATGCTGTAGCATATGGGTTAATTTACACTGAGTTGCCTGCACTTACCATTTTAGCTGCTTCTGTCCTGTGTTCATGCCAGATTGACTTTCTTTGTTTTTCTGTGTCTGTTTCCATCTTCAGTGGCTTTACAGATGTTATTGTAGCACTGCTTCTTGTGTCTTCTAACAGCACTCTGAAATTCTTAACTAAGTTCCTTTGTGGGATCTTTGTCTTTCTTGGCTTTGACTTCTCTTCTCCTCTTGGCAATTTCAACATCTGTTCTGACATCCAGTTTGGTTTCTTCTGCTGGCCTTTGGCAGCTTCTTTTCACGTTCATCCTTAGCAACTTTTTTGATTACATTCCACAGTTCTTCTAGTTCTCTCTCAATGAGTTTGAGACTTCGAAGTGATTCTTGATGTTGTCCTTGCAAATGGTTCATATCATATTGCAGAAACTGGTTGGCTTTGTTCTTCCACCTTAGCTTGATTTGGAACCTGGATATGAGCAGTTCTACAGACAGCCCCTGGCCATGTCTTTGCTGTTATAACTGAGCTCTTCTACCTCCTTGGACCAATAATAGAGTTAATATGATATCTGGTGATGTCAGTGTTTTGATTCTTTAAAGAATGTGTAAGCAATGAAGATTGGCAGAACCTGATAAGTTGTTCTCCTGCTTCATTACTGTTTCCTAGGCCATGCAGTCCAACTACGTTTTCCTCCTTACTATTTCCAACTTTGGCATTCCAGTCTCCAACTACATGTAGCACACCTTGCTTTCATGTTTTGTCAATTTCAGATTGAAATTGACCATAAAACTCATCAACCTCCTATTCTTCAGTATCATTGGTAGGAGCATAAACTGGTATAACTGTCATAATAAAGAGTTGTCCATGAAATCTAATTGATATTACAGGTAGTTCTCGGTTAATGACTGCACTGTTTAGCAACCGTTCAAACTTATGACAGCGCTGAAAAAGTAAGTTTACAACCAGTCCTTGAACTTACAACGGTTGCAGTGTCCCCACGATGACGTGATTGTGATTTGGGTGCTTGGCAACCAGCGCACATTTACAATGGTCATAGTGTCCTGCAGTTGCATAATTGCCATTTGTGACCTTCACGGTCGGCTTCCAATAAGCAAAGCCAATGGGGAAGCTGGCAGCAAGTCACAAGTCACAGTCACATGATGTCGGGCTTAATGACTGTGGATGATTTGCTTAACAACTGCAGCGGAACTGATGTTGTGAGGCATGGTCACGTGATATTTCATTTAACAGCCATGTCACTTAGCAACAGAGTTGCCAGTCCCAATTGTGGTCATTATGTGAGGACTACTTCTATTCAATCATTGACCACAATGTACCCAAGTACTGTCATTGCTATATTCTTCTTGACTATGAAAGCAATACCATTTTTCATGTCCTGAATAATAAATAGTATGATCTTTCATTTCAATTCACTGATGCTTAAGATATCTGTCAGCCCTCCCAGGTAAACCAGACAGGAAACACAACGAGATTAGCTAATTCTACTTTATTGTGAGGCTACATTAACAGAATCTTGCAAGTCTGAAAATACAAATCTCCTGCCCTCGTTATTTACCGACTGAGTAATTAGGGCGGGTCCTTCTTAAGTTTCTTTCTGTGGCCGTTACTCTGTTGTGGGCTCCTTTCTCTTATCTGTGGCGGCATCTCTCCCCCCCCCTCACCCATCTTCCAAGGTCACCCTCACATTCCACCACAATATCAATTTGTAGTCAATTCATTTCATTTTTCATGGTGTTGAGCTTTCCCTTGCTTCTTTTGTTCCATGTTCCCACTTTAATGCAATCTTTGCAGCTTCAGATTTTCTTCTTCTGCATGGCAACATCAGCAACTAGACATTTTAATGGTTTTAATGTAGCCACATCATAAAATTTGGAAAGATTCTCAGCTCTTCCTTAACAGCATGTTGAGTGCCATTTGACCTAAGAGGCCTATCATCCAGCACTATATCAACAATCATTTGTATATCCATGTGGTTTTCTTGGTGAAAGTACATGAGTGGTTTACCATTGCCTTCTCCTATACTATAGAAATTAGGTCTTTTCTATTATCATGAAAGTGATCATCTACCTCCAGCATCTACATCGCTGCTGCCCAATATAGGTGCCCGCTTGATTTAGCTGGGCAGCTAGGATGACCTTCATGCCTTGGGTGACCCTGCTGGGGGGTATATACTCTTGGTGTTCACTCTTAGTATTCTCCATTCATCCCTCTGCCCCCCCTCCCCATTTCATGATGAAGCACTATAGCAAGACTTGGAGGGATCAGTTGTGAATGACAACTTTTTTAAAAAGTTGTCAAATGCATATCCAGTTGAGGAGGCATGCATGCAATTGCTTTTTTTTAAGCACCCGAAATGGCCGCACAAATGAGGGGAAACTAAAAAAAAACCTTACTGGGTTTCATTGGAGGCTGAACTGCCTATGCAAGGCAATCTTCACTCCTGTACACAGGCTTAAAATCAAAGAAACAAAATGTTCTGAGACAGCAGCATCACCTACTGCTTCTCCCACAATTTCAAGGCTATTGATGGTGCACAGGACCTTTTCAGCTCTGCTTGCTTCACCCACATCAGAACACTTTGCATGGATGAGTGGCACTAGCTTGTGCTATGGACCTGGTAGACTCTATGCTGCATGACGTCTGCCTCATGAGCAACTGATCCATTTTAAACAAAAATAGAAGCAAATGGATGCCTCAGAAATGAAAGTCTTTCCAGTGGAGATGGTTCCTATGTAATTCTTTAAAGCTTTGGTAATGGTTAGTGGATCCTGGGTTGTTATCAAAAAATAAAACTACATCCTGCAAGATCAATGTCTGCCCACCTTCATCTTATATAACTTTGGTGACGGAAACCATGAGCTCATTCCCTTGCCATAGCAATTGTTTAGAGCTGCTAATCCAGGAAATACATGGCTTCTCTATTTGCTTAGAAAAGAATTAATAGCCCTCATTTCTTACTACAACCTCCCACACCTCACCCTAGCATTGAAAAGCAGACAAAGCCAGGCTACTAGAGTACTTAAGCAGTGCTCTATAACTAAAGTACTGCGTGCCATGCAGGATGGTTGCTAATGAGACCTAATAATTTTCTCATTGTTATTCTAACACGGTGCACCAAGACAAGTGAGCCTGCAAACAGAGATCCAACTAAAATAAAACCATTACAATCGCAGCCTGGGCTGTAAATCACTGGCTAGGGTATTCTACTGTGGTTTGACTGCAAGCCAGGGAATAGTCAAATAATCAAACTGCAGATGGTAAGGCAACAAATGTACTTTCATTTAAACAGTGGCAATGCTCCAAACACGCAGAAAAATGCTTTGTGCAATACAGGAATTCTCCCACCTCTCCATTTCTTGTTAACTAGCTCTGTAAAATAACCAGACATGTTAACCAATAATAACTTTGTTCCTTAACAAGCGTGTGTGCCAGGGTGGGTTCACAGGTTTGGCTGATCCGTTGCAAGCTATTCTAAATACCTGCATTACTATTAATAATTAACATTTCATTTCCCGACTGCAGTGCTCTGGAAAGGTGATTCTTGGTATGAGGAAAAATCCAGGCGGTTCAACTGTTTTAGAGTGCAGAATTCCAGTTTTGCCACATAAAATAAAAAGAGAATTCTTTGCTCCCATTGTTCAAAGTATGGTTGCCAGGACAATAAAGGAATTGACTGCAGGCCCTGCAGTTGACTTAGGACTGTTAAGATGCTCCAGGATGAAGCCTGGCAGAGCAAAATTGGAAAACGCCTCATGGGACTTTAGAGGCTGTTTATATATTATCCTCTCCTAAGAAAGGACTGTGTGATGCCATGTTGTGATTACAAAAATGCCTCTTTCGTTGTGGCAATTGTTTTTATTTTAGCAGCCTTTCCTTATTTGACACCATAGTCCTTTCTTAGGAGAGGATAATATAGAAACAGCCCCTAAAGTCCCATGAGGCTTTTGGAACAGAGGTAGCCTTAGAGTGATATATGACGGTATTGGGTAGAACTGCAGAACGCTTGTTCCCATTCTGTGTTTCAGTTGATGAATCCCAAATAATTACCAACTTCTTCTCTTGAGCTGTTCCCCTATTTATCATCTTCTTTCCTGTGTGTTTTCGAAATAGCTATATTATGTTTAAATTGATATGTCCACTTCAATTATACTTTCCTGCTTTTTGAACGTTACAGCACTGGACAAGCATTCTTGAAATGAATATAAAGCTTATAATCTAGTGGAAGGATACGGCATGGGTCATGTGGAAATATATTTAGATAGGAACAGTGTCCATATTTAATAAAACTGTGAGGAAAGCTGCCAAAATCTAGTGTGGCATAGTGGTTAAGATGTTCAACCAGGGAGACTCAGATTCAAAACCGCCACCTATTCAGCCACCAAACCAATGAATCTAAGTGGCCCAGGGCAGCAATTAAGGATTGTGATGTTTATGGCTGAAGGGGAATTAAGTCTCTGCAGAAATCTACCAGCATACTCATAAATTTTGAAGATACTGCCCTTCTTGCTTCTGGTTTCTTACCTCAAATTTATTTCCTTTATTTGGAGATTTAGACAATAGTCTTTATGACTCTTGAAACCTTAATCAAAACTGGAATCCTTATGGCCATTAACTGTGTCTTTCTTGATATGTTTTGAAAGTTAAAGAAAAAATGAACATTTTAAAAAACAAAACCAAGAAGATCTGGTGCAAGATGTTGATTTGCATGGAGAATGGATCTGCTACTACACAGGAGAGTTGGCCGTATAGAATTGACATGTCAAACTGGGCCTTAGGTGGTGTTTGGGGCTGCTTCCTGGAGCTGGAGGCTCTATCACTGGTAGTAAACAGTGGTGTGTTGGCATAGATCATTAACCTTTTCCATTGTTTCATGATGATATTAGTATTCATATAATAAACTTCTTTAAGGAAAAGTTCATTTCCATTTGTTTCTGTGCTGATCAAAGGCAATCAAAACGACTGGATCATAATCTTGGATCATAAATAAATATATAAATAATGCTCTGCATCCCATATTTATCATGTAAAGTAACAAAAGAACTGTAAAATATAGCAATCAAACATGTTTCTATAAAATGACTTCTTTGAGCATTTTATATACTTATTTCTCTTCCAGAAATAGTTAGCATTTATCCTGTCAGACATTTTGTGGTTTAAAAAGAGAAAACTCCCATTACTCAACAAGCAAACAGGTAAATATTCTCCTTAAACCAGTAACTGGTGTAAAAAAAATCTCCAATCCTTTAACGAGAGTAGCTTTTCAGATGTGGAACAGTCCATGGAAAATAAGAAAAGTCTATCTAGAAAGCATTTATTCCCAAATTGACTCATAAATTAAGTCATTTTACCAGGTTTTCCTAAAACCCCAGAGAGGTTTTTCATGCTTCTCTAAAGAGGAGGTAACTGATGAGAAATGCATTTTAAAGTTTACACTTCTGACTGTTAAGGAAAACATTGATCTGTCTTTACTGGGTCTCTAGTGTCGTACTTTGCATAATATGGTAGATGTTGCAGTTGCTTTGCCACTGGGGAGAACTTATCCTTTCTCTGTCAAGAACTAGAGAGACGCTTTGCATCCTTGCGGTTGGACTCCTGGTCATCAGCTTCAGCCCAGAATAAATTACCATTTTCCTTCGCTACTCTCGGTAAAACTGTGGCAGCTCATGGAGAGCCTTTGTCAGAGTAGAAGCTTCAAAGGTTTCAAGACAAGGAGGAATACAAAACGCTTCCTGGTTTGGCTGACACCGATCAAGCCTTAACAGCCTGTCTGGCTCTAATGCGCTTTGCTGTGTCTGGCTGTGCTCTTCTGCCACAGCTTTTGGCTCCTCCCTCCTTGCTTCTTATTCCACTTTGAATGTGGCTTTTCAGTTCTAAAAGCCCAAAGAGTAGACAGGATTCTAAGCGCTTCTAGTCTCAGGAATGGCCCACCTGCCCTTGATTCTCCACAAAGCAGACAAGAAGCTGCACCCTGAAGATATCCAGGTAGGACAAGCTCCAATATGACATTCTTGCCAGCCTCCTAAAACTTGGAACCGTCCTTGATAGTTTCAAGTATAGAATTCCTCTGCTTTCTTGGGGTTTTGTCTGGTCCAAAAGCAGCAGTCATCAATGTAAGTGTTTACCTCCAAAGTAAGTGTGATTACTTATTATTACAATACAAGTAGTCTTTGTTTAGTGGACACAATCGGGACATGCAACTTAGTCATTAAGCGAAGCGGTCGCTAAGTGAAACCGTGACTGTGCTTATGATCTTATTTCAGATTTCTTTTGCTTTACAGAGGATTGGTCGCAAAGTTACTTTTTCATCACCATCATAACTGTGAGCAGTCACTAAACGAGGCAGTCGCTAAACAAGGACTACCTGTAATAACACTTTTATTATTGCTTAGAAGGAACATACTCACTAAATGATTCTATTAACTGCAGGGCAGCACCAAGAAATGTTATTGCCTGAACTGAAGGACAAGATGTTCCCATTCCATATGCAAAGCCAACTAGACTGATGGCTAAATCTAACTTCAATATTGGGACAAGATGGTGTTCACTACTACATTCAAGGGGATCAAGGTAATCTAGAGCAGAGAAGGCAGGGCTGTATGATGCACAGTTTGTCCTCCTACAGAGAAGAATTATGGTGCTAAGGAGAAATGGTAGGGATTGCCTCTGCTACCTTATCCAGACCCTGTCTATGGTAAATCTATATCTATCTATCTATCTATCTATCTATCTATCTATCTATCTATCTCTATCTATCTATCTATCTATCTATCTATCTATCTATCTATCTATCTATCTATCTATCACATTTATATCCCGCCCATCTCCCCCACAAGGAGGGACCCTGGGCGGTTATTCTCCTAAAGTCCAGAGATAGCAGGATTTAGGTAAGCACTTTTATATCAAAATCTGCTGTTTCTCTGCAGACCTGAATTCCAATAAGTGTTCTTTTCCAAAAAAAAAAAGCACTCGTGCTCCCAGCCCAAGTGCGGAAACTGCTGTCTGGACAAGTCCCTATTCTTACTTCCTTTAAAAGGGACATTAAGTTCTTAACAGAATGGAAAAGTCTACAAAATTCCCCTCTTAAATATAACATTAAACGGAAGCAAACTTTATACGGGAAAGCATTACTTCTACATTATTACGTTGGCTTGTACACTTCCAGTATTTCCTCTCTGTTGGATTGAAGCTGACACATGTTCTTCAGATAGTTTTTTAATGCCATTCTTTCAGACCTATATTTACCGTAAATCAGCATTGCTAAGAGGAAACTAGCAGAGAAGTCCTCATTTCCTTTAATACATTCCTAAGTCTTTTATTTGGAGAACTAACTTGGTCTGGAATGTGATTTCATGCAGCATCCTTTGATTGCCATCCTCAAGGTAAAACAACGTAACCTGACATTGCTGTAAGATTATGCACAAGCACTGGATCAAAATTAAGTTGGCATCTTTGAAATAATAGGTAAAGGTAAAGGTTTTCCCCTGCACAATCGTGTCCGACTCTAGGGGCCGGTGCTCATCTCCGTTTCTTAGCCGAAGAGCCAGCACCGTCCGAAGACGCTTCCACAGTCATGTGGCCGGCATGATGCGTGTCTCGAACCGCCGAACTTGTGATCGACAAGCCTGGCGTCTTAACCACTGAGCCATCGTGCCCCCTCTTTGAAATAATACCAAACGGTAAAGAACCCTATTTTTTCCCCCCTGTTTTTAGTTCAGACCATGAAACAAAAAAGCACAGCAGACAATTGAACCTGGTTGAAAATCCCTGCCAAGTCATAAAATTCACGGGGAGCTCCTGGGCCATTATTCTCGCTTAGGTAACTGGTTTTCTGAAATGTTTCTGTGGTGGCCCCCAAGACTTGGAATCACATTCTAAGGAAGGCCTGTCTTTTCTTAGTATCTTTCTAGAAATGGGTGAAGATATTCCTTTTCGTCATAGAAAGAGTGCCTTCTATGTGCAATCTTCCTTTTTGGTTGGAATGGGTTTTTCTGCTGCTGTTTTTTAAAAATATACAGTTCCATTATTTGTTGAATTCTGGGGAGGATACAAATATTTTAAATAAATTAATGCTTTTTAAAGAAAAATTGGGATAATTCCATGCACACTGTTTTAATTTGGGGGGAATTCTGGGATAGAGATGGGTATATAATTTTGAATTTTTGAAAGGGATGGGCTTGTTATCTGGAATTAGAGCTATGAACATGCCTCTCTCCATCCTCATTTTATCTTGAATGATGGCCTAGGTAGGCTGAAATGGTGTACCTTTAGCCCAAGATCATCTAATGGGTTCATAACTGAAATGAGATTTGAAACTAATATCCCAGGCCCACAATGCAGGAAACAGTGTAATTCAGATACAGTACAAGAGATAAGATATATGTAGCTTGGGGTAAACTGTGGGGTTCTTGGTGCTGTCTGAGCTTGGTTGGTTTTTTGCAGAGATATCATTACCGGGCTAGGTAAGACCATCGGTGTAAGAGAGAGTGGAGTTTGCTGGCTACTACTGTATGTATGTATGTATGTATGTATGTATGTATATATGTGTGTGTGTGTATGTGTGTGTGTGTGTGTGTGTGTATGTATGTATATGTATATATACTGTATATATGTTTGTTTGTTTGTTTGTTTGTTTATTTATTTATTTATTCATTCATCATATTTATATCCCGCCCATCTCCCCCGCAAGAGGGACCCTTGTATGTATGTATGTATGTATGTATGTATGTGTGTGTGTGTGTGTGTGTATGTATGTATGTATGTATGTGTGTGTGTGTGTGTGTATATATATATATATATATATATATATATATATATATATATATATAGGGGTGTGATGGCTCAGCAGGTAAGACGCCAGGCTTGTTGATCGGAAGATTGCAAGTTCGGAGGTTCTAATCCCTAGCCCCGCATGACGGAGTGAGCTCCCGCACTCTCCCCAGCTCTTGCCAACCTAGCAATTCGAACGCATGCAAATGCAAGTAGATTAATAGGTACCACTTCGGTGGGTAGGTAACAGCGTTCCGCATGCGTCATGCCGGCCACATGACCGTGGAAGCGTCTTCGGACAATGCTGGCTCTTCGCCTAACAAACGGAGATGAGCACCAGCCCCTAGAGTCAGACACGACTGCACAAATGTGTGGGGGGAACCTTTACCTTTACCTTTTTACTGTATATATAGGGAGCATCATTTAGGGAAGGCATGCAAAGTTTCTGACTACAGATCTATTCCTGAGAAATAGTTGCATCTCTGTTTATTATAAAATATAAATGACAAGTTCCCCAATGCTCTTAAAATATCATGTATTTACATATGTTATTATGCAGTTTAAAGCTATGATCCCCGAAAAAAAGTTCATCGGTGTTATAAAAAGGTAAAGGTAAAGGTAAAGGTTCCCCCCGCACATTTGTGCAGCCGTGTCCGACTCTAGGGGCCAGTGCTCATCTTATACCCCGGTACCAAATACAGGTAGTCCTCACTTACCGATGGTAACTGGGACCAGGAACTCTGTTGCTAAGCAACATGGTCATAAGGCGCAATGTCACATTCTCAGACAAAGGATGCCAACTTACAATGGCAGTTCCAGCAGTCCCAGTTGCTGTTAGGTGAATCCGCAGTCGGTGTCCTGTGGTCACATGATCGCGATTCAGACACTCGGCAACCAGCTCACAGTTACGACGTTGCAGGGTTCCGCGGTCACGTGATCGCCATTTGCTACCTTCACTGTCGGCTTCTGACAAGTAAAGTCAATGGGGAAGCTGGCAGGAGGTCACAAATGGTGAAAACTTTGTAGAGTCTACTTTGTAGAGATGGGCGGTGATAAATTTGACAAATAAATAAAATAAATAAATAACGTGACTGCGGGACGCTGTGACATCATAACTGCGAGCCAGTTGCCAAGCACCTGAATCTCAATCACGTGACCGTGTTGTTACTGCAACAGCTGCAACTACAAAGACCCGTCATAAGACCCCCTCATTCAGCACTGTTGTAACTTCGCTTGCTGAACGAGTGGATGTTAAGCGAGGACTACCTGTAAGTCTTTCCTTCTCAATGATTTGTTGGTTCATGTGTTTCTGGCAATATATGGAGGTAGGGGTGGGTGTAAGGGTACGAGAAAAGCAAAGAAGGCCAAAGAAACCCAGCAGCAGCCAGACTTCACATTGGAATCGATGGGCCAGACAAAAGTGATTGAACAGGAACAGTCCTTAAAATTCACCAACCGGTACTGAGATATTATCAACTGCAGCAGGGAGAAGGCTAACATAATAGGAAATATTTTTAGAAAGCCAGTCAGCATGGGCAGTGAAGGTTTGGAACCCTGCATTCTCAGACAAAGGATGCATACATGTCTATAATCATGATTTTTATTTGGGATACTAACTTATCTATGCCTGTCTCTATTATAGCAAGCTCTTGATAATAAGGACATAGGAATGGGTAGAAGCCCTTGCTACCATGTGACCCAAGAAGGACTTTTTCTCTGGAAATAAGTGTTCTGCTATCTTTGCAGGCAGGACCTGCAATAACATCTTTAAAATGTGTTATTTTTTGCAATTTGTCCCTCTTCAATGACCAAAGCAAATGGAGATAACCTTTAAACAATAGTTTGTTTCTGCTCTGCTAGGTCTGAACAAAAAGCTTTCTATTTCAAATGCATGTCTATGCAGCTGTAGATATTTCTATAGTGAAAGGTCAAGGCTTTTCATGACCTTTGCAACGGATGACCTAATTGAAAAATCACTATGACCTCCTCTCTTATTTTTCTGTTGCAATTTCAGAAAGGGTAGTTCACTTCTCAAAATGTTCTAATTCCATAAACTTTGTGAAAATTACTGAAGTGCATCTAGCAGTTGTGATTTATTTGACTGACAAAAATTGAGTCAAATTATAATTCAAGTCCTCATGAATGAACACTAAGTCTTGAGGCTTGTTGCAAAGATGTTAACTTATAGCTACAACAATTTCATAATTACACTGGAAGAAACAAGTCATTTCATTTTCTCCCTTGTTTAAAAAAATGGAGCACTCGGTGTTCCTCTCTTTAAGCATTTCTCAATGCACTGAAAGCAAAAGTTATTCTTACACCTGAACTAATTTAGCTGTTATGGCTCCGCTCATAAATTCACAGGAACTGTATTTCTGGAATATCAGTGGCCTCATAAATAGAATTTTTCAGTCTTGTATGGAAGCTATACTATATGTGACAAACTTCTCTAATACTCTGAAGAATTATCTATTAGACAGAGCAGACTACTGTGGATAGATCTATAGCTTCACATTCTCAATATATCTGGAAGTTACCACATTGAGGAAGATAAATAGTCAGACCTACATTCCTGACATCACAGCTGTCTAACCTTAGAAATATACTGCATTATGAACAACCTTTAAATTCACTTTGATTCCAAATTCCAAGAACCCCTTTATTATTTTTGCTTAATTGAAAGTTTCTTTAGTATGAGTTCAGAGAAGATTGCCAAAACAACAGAGAAACTGTGTTATAGGAGAAAACGCATTTTATCACGTGATAGTTAAATCTGTTAACTGTGTACCTGTTAATAAACATTAGATTGGACTGAATTTAAATTTCATTTAAAAATTGCTTAGAGTTCTGCCACCAATACAACCTTAGCAATTAACACATGCCAAGGCTTTATGTGTGTTAAGCTTCATTTTTTAAATGCAGGATTAGTTAAGTAATTATATTAGCCACACAGTCCAAGTGACAGATTATTCCATGTATATGTGTCTGGATATTCCTTCTTCTATTTGGGTACAATCATAACTATTTTTCTCCCCAGACCTCATGCTATTCTCAATCATTTGAGATTAAGAAATTATTTCTATTTTGAAAATTTAAAGAGAATTCATGTGACAAAGAGATTCTATTTTTACATGAAAGAAAAGGAGATTTTCAGATTATTGTCTGCATTTCTGACATAATTAGACAGTTGGTCAAGGGACACCTTGTCCCCTGCTATGTTAGTAAGCCTTACCTCCTCCAAACCTAACTATTGAGTTATAGAGGCTCAGGGTCCTTGTTATGTTAATAAGCACTGTCCTATTCTGCACAAAGTACAGTGAACACACTTTTCAATTTACATGTCTATCATTTTCTGTCAGTACCACAGCTAGAGATTTGCATGACAGTCATCTGTTAGGCTTTTGCTGAATGGTTAGATTAGATTAGATTAGATTAGATTAGATTAGATTAGATTAGATTAGATTATTAGATTAATGATCTGCCTTTTTGAAGTCAGTGGCTCTTTTCACAGTATGCAGCTAACCAAGTCAGCCACTCCATCAGGCAACTGACCCATTTCTGTGGGCCAGCAGCACACAATCATGGATAACCCAGTCAGATGCTGCAAAGGAAGTTCAGAGGTTGCAAATTCATTCTGCCCCAAGTGAAAAAAATATATATATAAAAGAAATGTGGTGGCATTCATGAGGAATGGCGCTATCATGGATATTGGGTGGCTCATACGACCATAGGGGATGAAACATAAAAAGATGGAAGTCCTAGAGGGGCCCCATATTCACATGGCATGGCACACGGCACATAGGGTCAACGTTAACAAAAAATATCCAATCTGATCTTTCTGCGTCAAAGATGAAAGCAAGAAGAATATGACAATAAAATCAAATAAGGATTTATGGGAACAAAGCAAAATGGCTTTCAAGAATATTACTCTATCAAAAACATTGTAATAAATAAAATATGGAACAATGATTGGTAGGGTTGTTTAAAATATGTTTTCAGGTAATGTTTCTGAAAATTAAATGCTGTTTTTCTTCAGTCACTGAACATCATGACTGATTGTAGCCAGCATTTTGTCTAATTAGGACTTGTATTATACAAGCACTAACAGCTTTTTTTTTCTTTTAATATAATGTATAACTTCTGCTCTTTTATATCATGTATTAGGAAAGACCATGTATAAGATTATAAATTAAATAAATATTTCTGCTAAAAACTTAAGCTGCGCTCTCATTAGAAACACTGCTTTTTACTAAATCAAGAACCAGAAACCTCTCTAAACTTTTATTTGCTCTATTCGGCTAATTCTGTTTATTTTAATTTGCTACTGTTTAGAACTTTTTTATTTTTGTAAACCATCTTAAACTGTTCACATTTAAATGATATGATACTGTAAATTCTACAGATGGAAATAATTATCTCAGTTCTTTTAGTCCATTATATTTCTTGTGACATTCATGTTTCAACAACTACTCCCACACCATCTCTGGACATAACTGAATGGTGGGATATAAATTCTGTAAATGAAGATAAAATTCTTGGGATCATCTTCTGATATATATCCATAGAAAACAAGGGTCACTTTCACACTGCCACCTTCTACACTCCCCAATCCTTCAAAAGCAATTTGAAGCAGAACATTATCCTTTTTGCCACTAATGTTGAGAATTCCATTGTTGCTCCCTACATCTGACCAAACTGTAAGAATGGCATTTAATCAATGGCTGCCTCACATTCCACATTTTAGTTCACTGTATAGATTTACAAAAAGTTTGGGAAGTTGCAAAGAGGGGGATGTGCAAAGACATCAAGGAAACAAATGTATCCCTTCGTAACATTTAAAAGGCTTGTGGGAAATGATGGCTGAACCTCTTATCAGGAAGAGTGAGAAGAGGCTTGGTGAAACTCAACAGCTGGAAAATGGGGTGAGGCAAGAGTTCCTGTCAATGGGAAGACAGTCCACTCACATGATCTGCAGAGCTTCCATGTTTCAATCAACTTCAGTGTGATTCCAGATGCTCTACACCTTAAGCTGAAATTTAAGAGGCTCAGCTGCCAAACAATGGTGTGAGATCACAAAGATGCGAAGCTGATTTTAGAGCATTGCAAAAGCTACATATCAGGGTGACATCAACTCTCTAGTGCATTTTTTAGGAAAGTTCACAACATTCCTTAAAATGACCATTAAATACTACTGCACAACTGATTTCTAACAGAGGACATGTAGCTTGGGGTACCATGGTAGAGATGGGTGGGGATAAATCCAAATAATTAATAAATAAATAAATAAATAAATAAAGATGGGAAATTGATGCCATTCACATTTTATTGATTTTTATTTAATAAAAAAGACAGGATCAGATTAAAAATACAAACACTTTGGGTGATTATCCAGCGTTTCCCTCTGCTTCAAAGTAATCAAACCAACCAATAAGCAAAATGAAAAACAAAACAAAACAAAACAAAACAAAACATTTTTTAAGGTAATGTTTTGGCCAAAGCTGTAAAATAATGCAGAACCAATTAAATTATACCAAAATATATTATTATACCTTTGAAATGGCTTTTAGACCAATAAATTAAAAGAAGACAAATAAAAAGTCAACTTTAAAGACAAAAAAAATCTTTGCAAATTAAATAAGGAAAAAAAATTACACAGCACTAGTAATAACAATGTGCAGTCAAGAGTTCTGGTTCTTCTAGGAATGATAATATGCCAGTAAGTCCCTACAGAACATTTTCCAGTTTGGCAGCAATCCGTTAATCAGTCATTCACATTTGTATACAAGACGACAGGCCTGGGCCACAACTTAGAGAGAGCTCCATTTGAAGACAATTCTTAGTTCTTCCCAGGAGCTGTTGAGAGTTCCCTTTTCTTCTCAATATTTATCAACCGCATATTAAACTGAGCTTAAAGACAGGTAGCAAAAGTTAGCAGTGTTCTACTCTAAGACAACTGAGACCGGTCCTGTCTTCATTTTCAAAGGAGAAAGGTTTGCATATTCCTGGATCAAAACATGGTCTTTATCTTAAAGCAAAATTTATCCAAATTACTGAAACACACTGGGTTTTTTTTAAGCGGTGTCTTTAAACATATGTACCCTTCTAAGGCAGAAATCACTTAGCATAGCAAACATTAAGATCTCACCAGTAAACTCAGTGAGGCTGATTAAGTAAACATAGTTTTGGGCTGCACATTTAGCACTTGGAATTAAAATTCAAAAAGACTTGGAAGAGCTCATTATGAAACTAAAAATAAAAAGTGAGACATCCAAGTTAATGTTAAATATTAAGAAGACATAGATAGCATCAGCATAAAGATTTTTTGGTTTTTTGAGCTCCGTAATAAGGGTGAACTGTATGCTGGAGAACTAAAGAGTAGATTGATTAAGAAGGAAGCCAGTAACAAACTTAAACAAAATCATGAAAGAGAAGGATACATCAATGTCAACGAAGTTCAGAATACTTAAAGCAGTGGTAATTGCAGTGGTAATGGACAGCTGTGAAAATGGACACTAAGAGACAGTGAGAAGACAGATGACTTTGAACTATGGATTTGGGGTTATTAAGCATACCATGACTTGCTGGAAGAACCAGTGAATAAGTCCAAGCCCAAATAAAATCTGGTTGCTTACCTGAGACAATGATTAGCAAGCAAAAACGTACATACGTTAGGCATATGTACAAGTAAATGATGGAACAGAAAATAATTGCTTGGCAAGGTTGAAGGAAGTATAAGAACTGGAAGACAAAGGGTATGGTAGGTGGATACGATCAATTATTAAATTACTAGAATATCTTTGGAAGCATTTCTATTTAGTATCTAAGACAGGTCAAGATGGCAAGTATTATAGGGATACTGTAGGCATTTAGTGCCATTTTGGATCATTTGATCCAATGCTTTGTGGAGGGATACAACCATCTTCCTGTTATTCTGGAAAAGGAAATTAATTAGTTCACTAGTCTTAATGGAAACAACATTGTGCCTACAGACACCTGCCATAGTGCCCATCAGGCTCCCTGCTGCTTCTGTTTAATTTTTAAGACATTATTTTAATTTTTTAAAAGGGGAAGCTGATTTACAAAGTAAACTTCTATAGGCTTCAAATGCATTCTTAGAACAAAAAAAAATGTTTGGACATGTGCACATTTCCCAGAAACAATGCAAAATTAAGCTGGAGTATACATCATTCTGTGGATAGAAGGCAGTTGGAAGTAACTTGACAGTCTGTCTTTTAGTAACAGTATGTTTTGTAATTGAGCAGGGTCATATGGCATCCATTTTAGGAACATTTAAGTCCCCTCCCCACCCAGCTATTTCATAAAAGCATCCATAACATATTCCCAAAATTCCGAATGCATCCACTTTTCCAAAAAGATTGCCTACCTCTGATCTAGCTGTGTGTTTAGAAGGTTTTAACACAAAATAATTTCAACATAATTATGAGAAATATACAGCTACATTGTCCGCTAACTCTAATATTTTAACACTTTACTTTGAAATCCCTTGGAATTGGCACTAGATTCCTGTAATTTTGGAGCCCCAAATTAAAAGGATCCAAATTATGTTCTTTGTAATGAAGCTGGCATAGCTTAAATGAAGGAAATACTCTCAGCCTATTAACTGCAGTTAGATCTGAGTTTGTCTTTTTTTCTTTTAAAAGTTGCAACACTTTGATTCTGTAAACTATTTTAATAATGCTACTGTATTGAAACTCTGACCTGCTTACTGGGATATCTACGACTTAAAGTCAGTCAAAAGTCTCAATTGCCCAGGCCTATCAATCACATAGTGCCTATTTAAAAAGAGGCTTACATTCATATAATCCAGTAAACCCAAATGGTACCTTTATGGGAGTTGAAACCTTTAATTGCAATTTTAGAATTACATCCATGAATCATGTCTTGTCTTCTCCAATTTGATTCCATTGACCTAATAATAGCATCTATAATACGTATATATTCTTAAACTGAATTCCTCATGAAGTCTACTACCCTATTATCTTTTTCTTACTCATAAACTGTGTTCCTTCTAGTCATCCTCATCACTGTGTTCCTTCCCTCCACACCACTGCCTATTAACAAGGGCTCTGAAATTCTGTCCTAAAATTCCTGACATCTGCAAGAACTAAACTCAAAGTCTTTGATAAAACTCAAATTCTGCAACTGATTAAACTAATTTTAGATCAATTTGGGTAACACGCTTATGGTTTCATAAATGATCCTTTAGAAAATCTTTATGGTTCATACAATATGCATAGATGAACAAATGGTAATAAGAAACTTGTTAAAGGCTCTTGGCACCTCAAACAATTTATTTTTTATTGCAGACATACAGATTTCCAGAGTCCCTGCTAATGGGAAAATAATATGGTTTTTGTCTCTCTCAACTCATCATTTTACTACATTGCTATTTCTTGCTAACTGAAGTTCTATAAAAATGAAACATTTCCCACTTAAATTGCTAAATGCTTTTCAGAAGAAAGCATCATCACCAGATAAACAGCAATTCCAATAACTGGCTGGGCAAGTATGTCACAATGTCTTTAGTAGGCAGCCCAGTCCTGTTTGTGTATATTTCTGAATCAGGGTCTCCTTTGGCTGAAAATCAGAAAATTTTATTAACTTAAAGTTATGGATATTGATAAATCCATCTGCCAATGATTTATTTTACAGCTGACTTTTTTTTTACTCTTAGCATTATAGCTTTTCCAGTGGTTAGTTACCTTCTCTAACAAAAAATAAAAGTACCTTTTTCCAGTTTACATTTTATCTAGCTTCAGCTTACACCACTGGAACATTATATTTTCCTATCTACCAGAGATTTTGCTTCATATATTACCCTAATTTCTTTGGACATTAGGTAGTATTTTAACTGCATGAGCTACAAGTTTGCATAATAAGCATGAGGTGTCTTTTCTCAATATAATTGAAGGACTTCTCCTTAGTTAATAATGTTGTCACTGTCAGCTAATTGAAAATTGGGCCAACTCCATCATAAAGGTACCCAAGACCCTTTCTCTCCAGTCCTACTTTTTCCCATCTGCTAATTAAGTTTGTTACAAATCTCCAGAGCCTTCTTGTAGACCTGAGTGACATCATCCATGTCTGTAAGAAGGGAAAAACTATCACTTGTCCGATTTCGGTAACGCTTCAGGTACTGTGGTCGTGAGCGGTTTTTTTGGAGTCCTTGGAAATCTTGGATCTGGAGGACGTTTTCAGCTGACACACAGCTTCTTATTCTAAGTTTGTTCTCTTGCAAGTCCACCAAGTCAAAAGAGTCACTGGAAAGAATGCTGTCGTCGCTAATCACACTAGAAGGGCGACTGTAACTTCGAGACAATCCATCTCCAGACAAACCTGCTTCCTCCATGCCTTTCAGCACTGGTCTATCAGAGCGGATCAAAGCTGAATGTGCAGTAGTGGTGGAATACTTGCTGCTGTGTTTTAAAATACCCTTCCGTCTGTAGGAATGACTATGAGACTCTATCCTTAATGTTTCAATGATGTTTGGGGATGTGTCGCTGTTTCCTGCCTCCTCATTATGATCCAGGAGTTCTGAAGATTCACTCCGTTCTGGAGATGAGTAGTAGCCAGATTCTCTTTGCTGAGTCTTTTTGAGGATTCCCTTTTTTGGCATTAAGGAAGACTGCTTAGTGCTGTATTTACCCGTTATATCCCCCTCCAAAACACTCTTAATGGATATACCTGTTCTACATAATTCTTGTTCTTTCTTAAAAGTGGAGGGCAAAACTGGATTGACCACTCCTTCTATAAATCCTGCACTGTGAGATCGATGTTCGCTATTGCTCCTCTTCTTCAAAATACCTTTTGGCCTCTTGGAATTTAATTTGCATGAGTTGTCAACTCCTTCTTGGATAGACTGTGCAATGTCATTTTCCTTCTTTGACTTTTTTAGGGATCTCTGTCTCTCTAAATGGACTTCAGATCCTTTTGGTTTAGAAAGGCACTTCATTTTGGTATCAGTCTCTAGCTGGAGGCCACTGGAACGATGATGCCAGTCTATGAATCTAGACAGCAGAGGGGACTCAGAGTCTTGCAAGGTATCACAATCACAAACAGTACTCTTATAGCCCCAGTTAACCCACCAGTGGTTGGCTATGTCTTCAATGGTTGCTCTGCGCTCAGGATTCACCATCAGCATCCACCTGATCAGACCACGAGCATCTATTAACAAATAAAATAAATTAAATACATTTGATCTTAAGATTTTACTTTAATTCAAAGCTAAAATGTAATGGAAAAGTTGCAAATTACACCAAAATTATGCAAGACAATATTTCAGCCTGGAAGGAAAGGACATAGATAGGTAGGTAGATTGATTGATTGATTGACTTATTTCCTAAGCGTAGATTACTGGTACAAACTGACACTAAAATACCTTTCTATATCATGGAAATGGTATATACAGAATATTTAATCATGTTGATCTGTTTTTTCCAAGGTTGCTGAATCAACAATATTCAACAATATTGTAAATGGGAGCTCATATGAACAAATGCAGATTCATAATACAGTATATATATATAGCACAATTCTAATGGCTGAAATGAATCTCTATCAGGTAACACTTCATAGCTTCCTTGTAAAGACTAAGAGACTTAAGAGATTACCTAAAACAAATTTGAGAAGTCATTGTCACTCAGATTTGCTATGGCACAAAAGAAAAAAAAAAGCCCCAGATATCTCTTGGTCAACATTTAGGACATCAGGGGATATGATCAGCAACAACATTTCAGCCTGTCAACAGGGACAAGCTTAAATGCTAAAGTCCATGGCAATAAATACCTGGCAACCAACATATCAAGAGGGAAGCTGTAATACAGCTCAATCTATCTTCAAGACTGCCTATTATACTGGGAGCTCTGTGTTACAGAAATAAAGGTCTGAATAATGATTGGCAAGTAAGTATCAGATATAAGATTAGAAATTTATTTTCAAGTCAAGGCAGCAGGATAACTCCTGGACATTGTTATAACCTAAGTACCCCAAGTCTGTTAAAAAGAAATCAAAATTTGTCTGTGAGGACTGGAGTCCAATGTTGCAATGCTCGCCATTCACTGTTTCATCAATCACGTCCAGATTCAGTTTGCCTTCATTCAGTAATTGTATTCAGATATTGCAACTTTATTATCTGGACCAGATGAAAATATTTTTTTAAAGCAATACATTTTAAAAATAAGGCCTAATATATATCTGTTTGAACCAACTTGGCATAATGCTAGCTCAGACCCATAAATACGTAAGAACAGAAAAACTGGTTTTTGGTGAATAATTTTCAATAGAACATTTATGTTCCCTGGTGAAATCCTGGCTGTTTTATAGGGGCTTCCATTCTTATTCCAAGGGTGAAAGTTGATTGAGAAGGAATCACAAACCATGAAGTCCTTATGGTACCCAAATAATGAGGGAAAGTTAAACATCAAAGAGGTCTTAAAAATATATCAAATATTCAATTGGATTGTAACTGGTTATATGTTTATTTATTTCTGTAGCCGCCCTTTCAAAATGACTCAGGGCAGTGTACAAATAAAGCAAGAAAACAAAAATAATTCCATATAAAATATAGTAAAACTAATAACAAAATTCTATCCAACAAACAGGACGGGAACCCAAATCCTCCTGACCCAGCGCCTGGGGGAAAGCAAGGTTATCTATGGTCGTGGTCTTGGTGCCTTAATTCCTTGAAGAACTAGGATTCTACATCTAGTAGGCTTGTGGTTCTGCTTAACTAGTGGTACTTGTGGTTTTTTAAAATAAATTTTATTAAAAGTTTTAAAAAGAAGATAAAAACTAACAAAAACTAATATAAAGTAAAAAAATAAAAAAAGGAAAAGGATAAAGAAAGGAAAGGGAAGGGAAGGGAAGGACAAACATGCCAAAAGAAAAGATAAAAAGAAATAGAAAGAAGCAGCTTCTGATTTCCTTTGCAGCAAATACAAGTATGATTACAAATTTATCTCTTCCTCTATGGTTACAAAAAAATATCTCTTTTTTCTATTATCTAATATTTTCTAATCATCAAAACCACAAATCAAAAGTTCATTTTTTTCTGTTTCATGCAAAAAGTCTTAACTAGTGGTACTTGTAACCCTCTTGAATCCACCCATTTCCTTTTACTATTCCAAAGGGCTTCTCTCTTCCTGCTGAGAAAGACTGTGGACATATACAGGGTCAGGATTCGTTCAGAAACTTGGGTGAATTGGAAATATGGGTTTGAGAAATAATGTATGGCTTCTAATCTGCCGAGTCTCCTCCTTGCCCCTGAAGGGCACCTGATAATACTTTCCAACTATCATACATCAGAGATACTTGTTGCTTTTGAGAAGTCTTTCCAGGACTTCTCACAACAGCCTTTTGAAAATCAAAAGCAGCCAGATAGCTTTTGATGCCATTTGGAACCATTAGTTCTGTATTGCAGTATTTCTGTTTCATCCATCCAACTCTTCCATATACCAAACGTCAGAAAGAAAGTAAAACAAGCCATTATAAACCCCTATTATTTCAATGTACTATGACACATCTTTTGATACCTGAGGGCTGTGTTGGCTCACGATATTCTCCACTACTGATCTGCCTGATCAGATTTTTGTGATCAAAGCCATCAAAGGGCATTGTTCCATACACCAGAGTATAAAGTAATACACCAAGAGCCCAGCTGTCAACCTAAAGCAGAAAGATAAGAAACATGCTGTATATTCTTGTTGTTGAAAGTCGGAAGTCACTTCTTTATGTAATCTTCAAATGTTCTTTTTTCTTGTGTTTCACACTTTTTTAGTTTTTTTCTTTTTGTAGTTTTTTTTTTTTGCTTTTTTGTGGCTTTTTTGCTCTTTTGTAGTTTTTATCTTTGTTTCAAACATAATAAAATTCTTATATAAAAAAATAAAGATAAGACATAAGGCGTAAAAAAGGTGATTTCTGAAGTCTTTGAAACTATTAAATGAACCAACCATCCATCCACCATTATTCAAGAACATATAAGTATTCTGTAGAAAATCCAACAATCAATGAAAAATGAAAACAAGACTTTTAAGCATCTTGTATAGCAAAGATTATTACTTATTTATTTATTTATTTATTTATTTGATTTTTATCCCGCCTTTATTATTCAGGTTATCAAGAGAGTCATTTAATAAAATTCCATATGTACAAATTATTTACACAAATCAGCTACAGTATATAAATTGAATAAATCAATCAATAAATTTATAAATATTTTTCATTCCATTTTTTAAACAATCCTTTCTTCTCAATTCTGTTTACCTCTGGTCCTCGGTAAGGTCTTCCATTAACAATTTCAGGAGATGCATACAGTGGACTTCCACAGAAAGTCTGGAGAAATTTATCTTTCTGATAAAGATTTGAAAGCCCAAAGTCTGCAATCTGTAAGGGCAAATTCAGTAAATGTAGTTAGGGGATATAGACTTTAGGAAGCAGTTGGCTGATGAATAATATTTAACATTAATAAAAGCTTTCTTCCATTCTGTTCCTTTCTTAGTTTCAGAATAGTGGCATGAGGAGTTTATAACAGCTTTTCCAGGCAGCATTTTTTGATATTTCATTACTTTGAACAAGACAGTAGCTATGTTGGTGAATAGCACTATCATTTGTTACAATATATGCTACTATATGTCATTCAGTCTATCGCTTCTGCTGTTTGTAATTGCTGCTTAGGTATATCACTGCTCCTAGTGCTGAACTACAGTCTATGGAATTTCATCTTTCTTTAAGTGGACTTGCAGTAGAATGTTAAAATAAAGTCAATATCTCAATTCATGTTCCAGAGTTTTGGAATTAGATGCAGGAAGGAAATCCTGGAAAAAAAGTCCCTATAAAGCATTCACTTTATGCCTCCAATCCCATTGGAAGCAGCTGGTGTAGAACTTCAGTCTGCATATGAATTTTCAAAGTTCAGATTGCAGTTGTCTTAAGTTCTTATCAAGTCACCCTGAGTAGTTTGCTGGAAATCCATCTTGAGCTAATGATTACTACTCTGTGAATCAAAAATTATTTTTTTCCCCAAAATTAGAGCTTCCTGCTAATCAGTAGAATTCCTTTATTCAGAGAGGCCGTAGAGCAGAGTTTTCTGACATTCATTGTATAGCTTATTAAGACAATCTGTGCTCTTATCGTCCTACAATCTACAAAATACATGGATACTGGCATGCAAATGTGTGTGTAAATTTTAGATCCCAAACTGGCTCCAAAGTGTTTTCATTTTTGACCTCCAGGAAAAAATATTTCTATTTTAGCCAACTCCTATAATCACAAGTTTATCAGATTTTCTAGTTAAAACTGTCATTTCCCCTCCCCCACCAAGGAGAAAAAAATAATAGTAGCCAAGATTCCTTCAAGTTCTTGTCACTTAAACGGAGCCAAAGAATTCAAATGTTTCCCAAACAGGGAGGGGTTGCTAAAAAACCAGATGTTGTATTCCCTTACCCTCAAGGAAATGACTGTTTCCACTACCTATATTAAATGTGATGAAATTTACTCACTGAATATGATGCTTGTATCCCCTCCAATATTTGAGTTTAGCGTAATCTGAATAAACTCAAAATCGGAGGGAGCTTCACACTCAATGGATAAACTTCATTTAATATAAGTACTGGAAACAATCATTTTATAAGGAACAATTTCAGATTATACTGAATTCTAATATTGGAAAGCGCACTAGCTTTATACTCAGTTTAAGAAAACAACTTATAAAAAGGAATTCCTAAGCGCTGTGAAAACGTTAAAAAACATAAGACTACAGGTGTAGATGTGTACATATAGAAATGTCAAAATAGGGCTGCCTTTGTACCTGACAATTGGAAAAATGCTAATATTGTTCCACTATATAAATGGAACAGTAGCAAAAGTGAATCCAAAAATCAAAGGAATATAAGTGTGTCTTGAAAGGTGTTTTGCAATTGAAAGGGTACAAAAGGAAACAAAAGCAACATTTAGCTTTATGTTGGGCAGAGGATGTGCAGACCAGATTTTTGCTCTTAAGAAATGTATGAATGTGGGAAGGAAAGTTTATTATACATCTAATTTAGAGAAGCCACATAATAAAGTGAATAGGCTTGAATTATACATTATTTCATACAAGTCTAGAGTTGAAGACTGATGGCTGCATGTGGTAAGAGCAGTATAAGATGAAAATAAAGGATGCATGAAAATAAACAGAATGTTTAGTGAATGGATTCAACACAGAACAGGAAATAAAACAAAGATGTATTATGTCCCTTTGGTTGTTTAATATAATGTTAGGAATGTTTGTGATGATGATGGGGGAGTGTCAGATGGGGGTGTGAATGTTCATGTACTTTTGTAGGCTGATAAAGGCTGAGAACCTGAATGACGTACAGTGAATCTTAGAGTGTATAATGCAGTGAGGGGTATGGGTCTGAAATGAACATACTAAAGATCAAGGTAGTTGTGTTTGACAGGGGAAAAGGAGTGAACAGTGGCAAAAAAACTAGTGCAAGCAGATAAATTTGTGTACTTGCAGAGTTTTATAAAGATGGGGAAATGGATGGAGAAATGTTAAGATAGTAGAAAACCACTGCTCTCTTTGTTATATAGAAGTGAGAGCTCACTATGTCAGGAGTAACATAAAAGCAAATTGCGTGCAAGTGTGAATGGCAAAATGAGAGAGGGTCTAGAATGATCGGGGGCTGAATGAATGTGGATTGAATGCAGAAGTCACCAGTATGAAAGAAGTATGTTGACATGGTTTGGTCATACTGGAAAAATGAAAGAGGACTGAAACACAAAACAAATATATGAAGGAAGGGTTAATGGGTTGAGAGGACAGAGAAGACTCAGAAAGTCATGGTTGGATGACGTTGATGAAATCTCAGAAAGAGGTTGATGAAATCTCAGAAAGAGGTGAGAATTTCAAAGCACAAAAGGCCATGTATGAAGCCATGTATGAACGTAGTGGAAACAAAGATGGTTTGCAGTGAGAGAAAGTTATGGAGACATCTACTGAATGGTATTGGTATAAAATTTAGCTATATTTCCTTTTCATTTCTTATGCCTCTAATTTCTTTGAGTTACTATTTCTTACCCCTTTTTTGTGTTATGCATATTGTTGTTTGCTTGACCCCTAACCCTAGGGCAGTGCTTTCCAAACTGCCGCCGTTGGCGACACACCAATGATGGCGGCGTTGGCGGCGTGCACGGCAGTGGTGTGGAGGGCACGCGGCGGCAGCGGCCTCGTGGAAGCGCTGATGGTGCGCCGCCGCTGTTGTCGCTGCCGCCACTGCCGTGCACGCCACCACCGCGTGTACCCCCGTGCTGCTGCCGTGCATGTCCACTTCTGGGTTGTGTTGCGACACACTAAACTGTGTGTTGCAACACACTAAAGTGTCGCGACACACAGTTTGGAAAGCTATGCCCTAGGGTATCATCAACTATACTGAATTCTTTTTGGATTGTTCTATTTATCTGTATCCATGTACCATTTTCCAATATCTGTTATTATTTTTCAATTATAGGTGCAGAAGCCTGTCTATCCAGTTTAAATAAGGAAAAGGTAGAAATGTTCAAGAACGTGATGGTATTCTATTCATGCCACAACATCATCATCATCATCATCATCATCATCATCATCATCATCATAATAGCACTGAAAGCAAAAAATATCAGTCTTGCAAGTTGGATATTAAATATTTCCACATAAGTATCTGCTTAAATTGATAGGTTACACCCATTTGAAACATTACTAATATATACTGTTTTGAAAATTATTGGATGAAAAATTAATTCCATCCATTTAAGTTAATAGGATTGGAAATGCAAAACAATTCTATTCACTTACAAAGCAGTGCATTCTTAGTCTCCTAGAAATATACATTTACTAATACAGAAATGAAATTTTCCAGATTTACTCAACTGTACACAGCAATGATTTATTATCCCAGATGTGTTTCCTGTCCATATAATTAATGAAGAAAGCAAAATAACAAAAAAGCAAAAACAAATTCTAATCCTACAATCTCAATGCTGGTATGGTAACGTACTTTCATCTGAAAACCTTCAATTACTAGCATAGTTAACTATGATGACAGTAAGCACTGTTCAATTCTAACCTCTTACAAAGTTAATTAATACAGGCCTAGGGACACTTGTTCCTACGTGTACCCATTCCCAAGACTATTACTTCCTGCTCTCTTGTAGTAATATGTTCAGTATTCAGGCAAGTATTAACATAAAGTTACATATAGCTTCCTACTGTCTTTATGAAAAAAAAATATATAATAAGAGAAACAGAATTTGAGATGGTTTTTCAGTACTCACCACTTACAGTAAATAAATTGTAATGTGTTTAAGATGGGACAGTAATACTTTATTAACATTAGCCTAATGACTGAACTGCAAAAAGTAGGGTACTCTGCCCTCTCTGTAGCAGCCCCTGGCCTCTGGAATGAACCTCCCCGCCACGTTCCAGATGGCCCCCCCTCTGCTGTTGTTCAGAAGAGCGGTGAAGACCTGGCTCTTCCCCCAGGCCTTTGGCGAGGGAGAGGGAGACCCCTCGCTTCATGCCATCTGGTCTGCCGCGCTTGCCATCTTTTGTCTTTTAGCAATTTAATTGTAATTTCTTTGTTTGATTGTTATAAGCTGCCCAGAGTCATTTGGAGTTGGGCAGCATACATGTTTAATAAATTATTTATTATTATTAGATGGCAGCAAAGAATTAGTTCTTTGTGGCTTTTTGCTAGAACATCTGTGCTGTTAATTAGCAGGATTTAACCTGAACTGGCCTTTGAACTCTTTTTTTAGCTACCAAAACACCTGTCCATACTTTCTTTCTCTTTTTCCTTAAACAGGGAAATTATGTCCCTTTGCTATACCCATTTAGGTCACTGGGAAAGAGTTTATGGTTGACTAGTTATTTCTCATACCTAGTTCAGGTATTTGGGCCATCAGGAAGAAGCTATGCAAAGTTTCATTCTTTCCTCGAGAAGTTCATGTTAGGAAAAAGACATATTGGGAGGGGGGAAGGGAAGAGGCTACAAGGGAGATGCCACATCACCTGATATAACAGCAGGGGACTCCTTGCCTAGCAGACATAACAAACTTGCTCACTTTCAGACTGGGAGAGAGACAGAGAAAAAACAGGAGAAAAGTTCAATGTTTGTTGGCTAAGACCCCTCAAATGTACTCACATCTTGCAAACTGCAATGGAAAAAGAGACAGAGGCTGGACGAGGACAGTTCCCATCCTGCATTCCTTGCAGGGAAGCAATAGGTAAGGTGAGATCCCACAAAGGGTATCTTGGAAGAGGGATGAATCCAATTTCCATGATTAGGTTAGAAAGATTGTTGCCAGAAGGGTCCTGGTGCTGGCCAAATTATTTTGGGGAATCATGGTTTATGTACCAAAATACAAGCCTCACTCCAAACATCAAGGAAAAAAAACTAGACAACAGTGCAAAAAACAAACACTGGTCTGTCTCTCCGAGCACATTGTCAAAAGCTGGCAGTTTTACTTTAGCATAGCATTATCAGCTACATTACCATGATATAAAAAGAGCACCTGCTTATATTATGTTAAAATTACACTTTAATAAGGGTTGTATGATTCCCCCCCCCCAAAAGGGATAGCCATGATAGACTTCTGTAGAAAAAAACAATAAACTCCTAAGAATCTTAAAAATATCTAAATGTATATTAAGTACATTTTTGTGGAATCTCAGTTCACTTTGCCGGATTCATGGGATATAATACTGAAAAAGAAATGTTTTATATATATACATACAGCTGTCGGGGGGCAGGGAGGAGAGAAGCAGAGAGAGATGGGAAGAAATATAAAAGGAGAGATGAAACAATGAGAATCTCAGTGACCTTGAAGCAGTAGTTAGATGTGACAGAGGCATTCATGTATTGAAGATAAGAAACACTGGTCTTTGTTTAACTCACAGAAATGATGTTAGAACTTTTAATGAATTCTAGTTCAGCCATTTCATGAAGAATTTAATCTGTATAATACATTGCTTCATTATGCTATGCTTTGTTCATGCTAACGCAAACACGAGAACCAAATACTAGGCAGCACCCTCTACATCAAACTACAATGATGCCACAACAGTGATGTGTGTAGTAATATCATAATGCAAAAGCCATCATTATGTGCTTGAGTCCCAAAATCTCATGCAACCACATAGGTTTCCGCATTTAGATGATGACACCAGGCACATTTCATAATTTGCCCACCCGCTCTCCTGTGGACACCCATGTCCTAAGGTGGATTCCAATGCTACTTCTGCCAGATGGCTAACTGGGGAACACTAATATCATCCAGAACTACAAGGGAATTTCAAGGGAAGAGCCATACAATTACTTATAGTTCAATGTAATATATGCAATCAATATCCATATACACTTTATACTGGATCAGATGAAGTCTGGTAGCACCTTTTCAATCAAATTTTATTAAAAGGCATAAGCTTATATGAACTACAGCTCACTTTATCAGATGCATCTTCTGTTCTTCTCCTATACACTTCACATTGGACAAACTAATCAATCCCTATGCAAAAGAATAAATGCACCCAAATCTGACATCCCAAATGGCAACTTTGCAATGCAGAAGTATTTCAGTTTCCCAGGACATCCATCTCTAACTTCAAGTTGGAAATACTTAGAAAATAAATGTGTGATGTATGTTATAATAAATTTCTTGGTCTTTCAGGGCTCACTAGAACCCTTGTTGTATGGAAAGAGTCATTACTAAGAGTGTTTCATAAATATGGACCAATGCCACCAATTAAGTATTACATATATATGAGGAAAAATGGATTTGTTTACATTCAAAGTAGCACTAATGGGGTTCTCAGATTGTATTCCAATTCTAGTTATTGACCAGACTGGGATCTGTTTTGTATCAGCCTGGTTGCAGCACCATGTGCTTTCATGCTATACGTTAGGGAACCTGATCCAATATAAGAAAAACCAATCAAAGAGAAAGAAAAACCTTTATTATATAATTAGGCATACTTGGGATTTTAAATAATGGAATGTGAATTTTGGAAGCAGCATTAGTTTCCCAGAAAAGCATCACGTAGCTTGTATCTTAGCCATCCCATTTTTCCAGGAAGAATGAAAAGGTCATTCCCATGCTTTACTAAGGATTTTTGACATAGTTGTGACATCACCAAAAACTAATCTGAAAGCTATCATTGTGCCTGGAGTTCTAAGGCCATTTCCTAATGAAGGACATGTGCTCTGCTTGAGTTTATTTTGAAAGTGGATTTGCTTATTTTTCAGATGCAATCAAAGGAATGTTCAGAGGGCTGTGAAATAAGCACTTGAAACTTGTAAGCCAAGAACTTGTGCATAGTTCCAGCAACCAGCAAAAATACCATCTGTAAAATACATTATCTTGTGAAGAGGTTCTACTGATCCTTGTGTTGATTGCTGTTGTTCCTTTTTTTTAAAAAAAAAGGGGGGAACTATTTCTTTAGCTTTAAATAAAATAAAAACCTAATGCATTTTTAAATCACCACAGAGATAGTCTCTATATTCTTTAGACAGATGCTGCATAAGTTTAACAGTAGCCATTTTGATAAAAAAATGTTTAAGGCAATATACAGAGAATAGAAAGGATCTTTACCTTGATGTTACAACTGTCATCAAGAAGAATATTTTCCAGTTTTAGATCCCTGTGAACGACACCATTCTGAAGCAAGAAATAAAGAAAACATGCGGATGAATTGAAAGGAGATTCTGTGAGGGGGGTTTAATATTGGCTGGATTAAAGAAGCAAACCATCAGGGTGGTCTCTGCATTTACACTTCAGTCATAACACTAGTAACTAGTGACAGGAGATGTATTAGTCACTTGCTGTGTGGTTAGGAGAAGAATGACTGGAATCTGTCCTCCCACAAAGCCTGTAAAACAGCAGGGGAACTCTTTTCAGAACTTAGTTCCAACCCCAATCTGCCCCTCACTATGCAAAAGTAATCTATTCTTCCCAGGCACTAGAAAACAACCCCTATCAATGTGTGTTAGTACTTACAAAAGGTCCAGTAATTCTAATGGCTAGCCTTTCAGCATGTTGACTTATATCCCTCAAAGGCTGCTTAAACATGAGACTGAAATCTAATAACTTCTTAAAATTCATTAACATTAAAATTATAAAACTAAAAACTATAACCTGGATTTTAAGTGGGAAAACATCAGCCTTTCCCCTTCAAAATGCTTTTTGTATTTTATGAGGCATTTTTATTTGGTATGTAAGGATCACTGAAAAATTAGGGAAAGTGCATATTCTCATTTCAGAATGAAAGATTACCATAACTCAGAGCTTTCCAAACTGTGTGTCGCGACACATTAGTGTGTCGGCTGCAGTGTCTGGGTGTGTCACAGCTACTGCTGCCTCTGAGCCCTGCCAGGATTCCGCGCAGGTCCTAGTGCCTGCCTTGTGCCCTGCTGTAAGAGTGTGTCGCGAAATGATGCATGTCTAAAAAGTGTGTCACCAACATGAAAAGTTTGGAAAGCTCTGCCATAACTTGTATATGCTATGTTCCCTTCTGCATAAATTAATCCTATTGGAAACACTTTGTAACAGTATAGTCAGCCTGGATGCATGATTCTCTTAACATGTCACTGTTATGCAAGAACAACTTGCAGGGATTCTTTTGATCTTGTGAACTCTGAAGTTGTGGGCAGGGTTCTTGGCAACATGAGCTCTGTGGGTGGGACCCACGCCGCACTAGGCTCCTACAGGAAGCTAGATAGGATGTATGCATTTGAATTTGAGAGGGGTTGTGCTTCCTGTCTTGAAGAAGATTGTAGTGCACCCCCTCCTGAAGAGGCCACTTTTCTTTTTTTTAAATTTTATTAAGTTTTACAATACATAGTAAAAGTTAGAATAGAAAAAAGAAATAGAAACAGAAATACAAAATAAGAAAAAGATAAAGTGAAGTCAAGAAATAATAAGCAAAGAAAATATAGAAAATAGATGTCCTCCAATCTATCTTTGAACTTAAAGTACAATAATTAATTTTAAATGTTAGTCCTTCATACAATACACAGGAACTTTTCTTTGTCATATGCCTTTTAATTTCTTTAATCCAATCTTCTAATCTTCATATAGGTTTCACCTTTCTTGCTGTCTCCCAATAATCCATCTTTGGCTTCCACTCCTTGAAGTAGTAGTTAAATATTGAATGTTCATTACTGCATATTTATATCTTCAATAAAGTCCAATTAATATAACAAATAAGAGCCTTATTTACTTCTAATAAACTACAATATATTCTATCCATATTATGACTCATAACCTAACATATTACGTAACTTAATACATAATATAGCAATTCTTATAATATCCATACATATATGTTTCTATAATTTAATTCTAATATATATATATATATATATATATATATATATATATCTCCATAAAAAAGGAATTCTTATATCTCAATTATCCTTCTATAATTTCCATTCCTTGTAATAGTATCCATTTAAACTAAGTGCATAACCTATCATATCACTTAACCTAATACCTAATATATCAATTCTTATAATATTCATACATACATATTGATATATATCATCCTATAGTAACCATCATTCTAATTCCATCTCATCATATCATTATCTTCTCGTAAATATATCTCTAAAAAGAATATTCTATAATATCAACTTATGTTTGTATTTAGCCTTATATCTTACATTTAGAATATCACTTTTTTATATATCCATACAATTTCTCATAACAATCCAAATCCGTATTTTCATTAGCCTTTATATATCCATACAGTTTCTCATACTGAAGAGGCCACTTTTCAATCTAACCATGTTGGATAAATTCTGCACAGTCTCCAACCTTCCATCTTGGACTGAAGCTAGAAAGAATCCTGAAAAAATCTAGGTCCCTTCCGTTGGGCTTCAGACCCAGGATTGGGATTGAAACTGCAGTGGTCACTCTTATGGATGATCTCCATTAAGATCTGAATAAGAAGAGAACAGTCCTCCTGGATCTCTCAGCTGTATTTGATACCATTGGCCATGGTATTCTTCCAGTACCAGTTGGGAGGGTGTATTGTTTTGCAGGGGTTGGCAACTTAAGTCAGTGGTAATTGGGGGGTGAGAGGATATAAGCAATCAAGCTCTTGGTCAATCCTCTATAGATGGTCACAAAACTTGGTTCTTTCCCCAAAGTTGTTTAACATCTATATGAAACCACTGTGTGAAGTTACAGGTAGTCCTCACTTACCGACCACAACTAGGACTGGCAACTCCATCACTAAGCAACGCAGTCGTAAAGTGAAACATCACTGACCACATCCAATTTAGGCCGTCAGTTCCAGCTGCAGTTGTGAAGCAAATCACCCACAGTCATTAAGCACGATGTCACGTGACCACAACTTGCCACTTCCTGCCGGCTTCCTCATTGACTTGTCGGAAGCTGGCTGTGGAGGTTGCAAATGGTGATCATGTAACCGCAGGACACTGTGACCACTGTAAATATGTACTGGTTGCCAAACGCTTGAATTGCAATCACGTGACCGCGGGGGCACTGCGACAGTTGCAAGTTCAAGGACCGGTTGTAAATCTTCTTTTTCAGCGGTCGGTAAGTGAGGACTACCGGTATTGGTTAGTTCAGGGCATGGTTTCTCAACCAGGGTTCCACAAGGGGTCACTAGGGGTTCCCTGGGAGACAACGATTTATTTTAATTTGGGCAACTTCACATTAAAGAGAGAAGTTTCATTCTTTATTTTTAGTTTAAGAACACTGTGCATATATACAGGCCTACACATGAAACAAATATAATAATTTTGTAACTTCTGGCCTATATTGGAGCCTGAATGTGCAGGGGTTCCCCAAGGCCTGAAAAATATTTCAAGGGTTCCTCCAGGGTCAGAAGGTTGAGAAAGGCTGGTTCAGGTGTAACACTATACCTGGTTCAGGTGAGGTATCACTATATCACTATATTGGACAGGAAAAGGAGTGGAAACAGGGACTGGATGGAACAAAACAGACTGAAATTGAATCTTAACAAGATGGAGTTGCTATTTATCCAGAAGTCATCATGTTTGAGAGAGAGCCCTACACTGAACTGAAACCTGGTTTTAGTTGCTGTGGCATAATTTCACTTAGTCTAAAATCCATTGGGTACAAAAGAAAGTGCGCACAGTGCAAACATTATCACCACATACCCTCCAAATATTTTTACTCACCTTATGACAATAATGAACTGCCGAAACGATTTGCCGGAAGAAGTGTCTTGTCTCCCTTTCATTTAGCCTTCGCCTCTCACTGATGTAATCATACAATTCCCCTTTACTTGCATATTCCATGATGATCACTATTTTATCTTTGTTCTCAAATACTGAGATAAAATAAAACCAAACACTTTTATTTCATTACATTGATGAATTAAATACAAAATACTCACATACACTAACAGTATATGCAATCAGAGCTAGCATCTTCCAGTATAGAGATGCACAAATCATTCATTTTCAACTCAAAGGCAGATTCATGCATGTTCTTTTCCCTTAATTTATCATTTTAGATGCAGAATTAGGCACATTTTTAAAATTTACTTACTTTGAAACATTTTTCACAAGATAATGCAACTCTAAGCATATGTCCTATCAAAATAAGTATTTCATTTCAAATTTTGTCATCGAATAGACACATTATAAACCCTGTGATGCATTTTTGAGTCATAAATTGAACCACAGGATTTAGAATAGTGAAAAATTTATTCCAATCTGCATACTAATCAAGGAGATATAGATAGCTTTGAAATGCAAATAGAAATAGAAATAAAAATGCAATAACATTATTGTTCCATAATGCTTCCTTAGGTTCTTCTACTAACCTCATACAAAAATAGTTGCAGCTGCATTTAGTTTTTCTCTCACTTTCATAAATATAAATAGACATTTTATTTGAAGACCTGTCTTTAAATTAGGAAAGAACAAGCAAAAAAAGAGACATTGTGAATGGAGCGAAGATGTTTAATAAATAATTTTGATCACCACAGGCTAGCAATTAAGTAATTTATATGGGCTGCAGAATTTTCTTCAGGAATATAGTAAAAACTATCAATATAATATTTAATACATTTCCTTCCTTGCCTAGTAAAAAAAATATGAATTTCCCACTTGGAGCAGAAATGAGGTCAGCTGGAAACTGAAACCACACCCTTTTCTTGGCCATGCTGTCATAACTGAGAAGAATGGATTACTACAAGCACCGGCATGTAATACAAAGCCTACCCTGTTGGTTGATGCTTTTTGAAGAGGAGTAAACAGTAAAATGTAAAATAATGTATGCTGTGGATAAACCATAACTCACACAAAACGAATTAGAGCAATTTTTCATAAAGGAAGCATAATATCCAGTGTGCCCACTGAACATATATCTGGCTATCATAGGAGGCTGCAAAGTAATAATAGCATGCTGTAGTGCTTTACATACTCTGCTTGCTTGCCTGACTTCAAGATCCAGGTTTTCACTGTGCAGTAAATGTGCATTCGTCTGTCAAGGAAAATGAGCAGGGGAATAATTGACAAGATTCTGTCAGCTCCCCCTTGTTGTTGTTTTTAGATATGAACAATGTACTAGTCTGCCTCCTCCCTCCCTCCCTCCCTCCTTCCTTCCTTGTTTGGTTCTGGTTGTCACATCTGAAATGAATATTACAGAACTAAAGGACAACCTACACAGTCCAACAGATGCCGGCTGTGAAAGCCCACACCAGTATATTGCAGAGCTTCCGCTATCAGATGTAGTGATGGCCATATACTGTAGGTTATTTTAAAAGAGCTGGATGAATTGATGGAATCAGTGGCTATAAATGTTAGGAAGGCTGTTTGCTACCTCCGGAATCACAGGAAGCATATCTTGCATATGAGCTGCTAGTGAGCAAGAGTGAAGAACTCCTTCCATGCTTGTGACAGAACTGTCCTGTACTTATTAAGACCACGTTCAAATTCTATCAGTCTTGACTGACATCAGCTTTCCAAGACTTCTGGTAGATACTTTTCCAGGTCTTAGTAAAATAAAATTATCAAATGGTAAAATGGTAAGTACTCAAAAGTGAATCTGGAGAAACGATATCTCTGGATAGGTCTATGCAAGTCTTTTAGAGAAACACGTCCATCATGTAAACATTTATGCCATCATATTTCTGAGATATTGATACTGTATGTTGTAGCATCATCTTGCAAGATGATATTTTGTAACACTGCTAATATTATTTATTACAAATCAATATGACGTAAATGTGTATTCTTCCCTATGATATTACAAGATGATTGCTACAACATATCAATATTTCAGAAATATGATGGCATAAATGTTTACATGATAGAAGTGTTTCTCTAAAAGACCTATAAAATTTATTTAACTGTAATATTATTTATTAGAAATAAATATGAAGTAAATATGTATTCTTCCCTATTAAAACCTAAACTTTAAGCTTCATATAGTATTAGTTATACTATAACCAACTTTGATATAACTATTTGGAATGTTTGGCTCACTGATTTTTTGCTGCATTTGATTTATGACCTGTCATCGTAATGCAGATTATTCTAAATCTGGGACAGCTTCTATATAAATTCTGTGTTGTTGCTACCACCACCTAGTTCATAGAGACAAATTTAATTAGGAATGTCTGCTTACAGATAGAGGTAGAGAGATAGAGAGATAGAGAGAGATGAATCAGTGACTATGATGCATAGCAAATTATTTAAAATAGGTGTTAGGAATCTGCTCACCAGAAGGGGTTCATTTATCCCTTTTTTTTACAGGATTTTGTAAGGTCAGATAAAAATCTCCTTTATAGGATTATTTCCCTGATATAAGAAATAATACGTAAGCAACAGAGTTGTGTTTTTGAAGGGTTTGAATAGGAGGGTATATAAAAATATAGTATAGTATAGTATAGTATAGTATAGTATAGTATAGTATAGTATAGTAGCCAACCAAAAGTCTCCATTTACTATGGCTACATTTCCGTTCTGTCTACAGCTGCCTTTGTAGCAAGCCACCAGAACCTCACCCTAGGCACTGAAGTATTCTCAGTCCCTAAACTGGTCCCATCTACCTCAGAGCCAGTAGCCTGGAAAGCCCAGCAGTGGGGTCCTATTTGGGCTGGGATTCTGTTTGAGAAACCATGGATTTCCTGGTTATGTGGTATTCTTTGGCTCTGATTCCTGGTTAATCCCTAACAGCTGCCTACATCTCAGCCTTGACAAACCCTGACCATGTTAATCATCTTGTTTCCATGTTCAAACTGTTTTCTATCTTCACCTGCCCGCTTCCACCCAAATGCTTTCCAAAACGAATGTTCTTTAAATAAGAATCTTGTCGTGTAAGCTTGGCTTTTCTTGATACAGCCCTGGAAGAATTTACAGGATGAATAAATATTGCCTGTAAATATTTATTTACATGTTGAGATATTATTTAACTGCTATTTTTGCAGCGAACTAAATTTCATTTCATCCCTATAGAAGTCATGTGGGGGGACTATACTGCAGGAAAAGCCTAAAATATGATACAATACTTTCATAGGATATGTATGTATGCTTTTAATAGTTCCATGAACTATTCCAAAAGGTCTTCATGCAATTAGTATAAAGTGTTTATGTTCAAACACCGAATGTATTTATTTCTGCCCTTAGACTCTAAGAAGGAATTTGTTGATTCTGATATCTGTGTCTCTGTGTTATTTTTTAATTCCTTGTTTCTGAACAGCTAATTGAAACTGCATATTTTGGCTTTGGATCTTAGTAAAACATAAGGAATGTAAAACTGGGAAAGAATTTAATTCTCATTACCAAATATATGTCTGAGTTGAAGTACATTTTGTAACACAGTGTTTCTCAGCCCATTATTCTACGATTCATAATAACTCCTGAATGTAATCTGTCTAACTATATTTAGAATATCTGAAATGATGAGCTCAGCTTCTATTTAGGGCTCTAAACTTTGCAGAAAACCTTGCTAGCACAAAGACTTCCCTCTACATCTGCCTATTCAGAGTTTTGGAATTCTTTGCATCCAGTGAGGCATCGTATTCCTCTTTAAAACATACTTGGTCATTAAAAAGAAAACTGAGACTTCATTATTAAGCCAACACTTTTCTAAAGCGAAAATGGTAAATTGGTAAATGCACAGTGACATACCCTAACAAAACTGAATTTGAACAGCTATGGACCACTATGCCTCATTCTTACATGCTTGTTAGATCTTTTATAACTGCTATTTTATAACTAAGATGGGATTTTATTTCTATATTTTGGAATCCTGAAGTTTGATTGAAACCTGCAGATAATCAATTTTTTTTAAAACAGACATCTACCTTGAGAGCTGATTGCTTTTTGTTTACATGTAACCTCAGGATAAGAATTTTAGTTTGTTATTTTAAGAGAGGCAGTCAATCGCCTCACACTGGAACATCTGAATTCTCCTCATGCCTTTGCTCTATATCAGAACAATCTCCTAAATTAGTTCCAGTGTGTTGACATTCCTTCCATCTGGTGTCTTTCCGTAAAGGGGTGTTTTTATTACCCCCTTATAGCAATAGTCAGAAGTACCTTTGCAATGATACACAGTGCTCCTATATTAAAGGTCAGTCAAATCAGAACAGCAAGTAAACTTAATTTCAGAGATATATGCTAGTATAACTTTTTCATTGACCAAAAGCTAAAAAGCATTCAAGTAAAAAAAAAGCATTTTTTCTACCATACATTTAAATAATTGGAAAAATATTATCTAAAATCTATTACAATTTATCTCTTCAGTCCAATATGGTTAACAGTGCTAGAATATGACTTTACCAAGTCTAGAACACTGCTTTAAATTATTACATCAATATTTTAAACTTTATCAAACAATGCTTTACACAATTTAATAGGTACAAATGTGTGTCCCCCAAATCTCCATTTAGTTACTGTATATACCATCCAAGTCATCATCGTCATCATCTAATGTTAAGCATAAAGCATTTGTCAGTAGGGTTACTCATTAACCAGTGTAAGCAGAAATACTTATTTTTGCACCAGTATCTTCTGTCAGTTTATTGGAAGCTTTTAAAACTGTTGTGTGTGAAGATTTAATTCTATGCTATTGAATTTGGGAATATTTGAGCAGCAGTGTTATTATTGTAGGGCTTACTTGTGACCAGAAAGAGTTTTCTATTGTTTTCTTTGTGAGATTAGGAATTGACTCAGCTAGATACAGAATACTGAATATAACAACAATATCAATAACAATAACAACAACAACAACATTTGGAAATATTTTGTTGATTAGTTTTGTTCATGCCCAAAATCCTAAAAATAATGGTAAGACTTAGATTCCTATCAGTTCTAGAATTCCAGACCTGAACTCCAGCATACTCCTGTATCTTTTAAAGAAGTTAAACATTTCACAAGTGTACCTTTTCCACAATCAAGGTGCCACAGTTAACAATCATAATGATATTTAACAAATATTTATGAGCTCTTTTTTTCTGAATATAACAATCAGATGTTTCATCTAATCATGACTGATATATTTTTTACTTCTTTCTAGAGGCCCTTATGCTATTTTTGATAAGATCTCATAATAGTACAATATACTGTATATTAAGAAAGTTGAGAATCAAATGGGGAAAGATCAGCTAGTTTTGGCATTCATATGCATACCATAGTGGCTTAGCTCTTTCAGCAAAGGAAAATCACTCTTACAGCATGACTTCTAAAAAAAAATACAATGCTTGCCTACTTTTCTACAATGATGTTTCTCAAAACAAATTATTGTAATATTTATTATTTGTTCCCTAGCTTAATAGGCTTTTCCTCCAAGAGCTCAAGGGCAATATGCATATTATTTCTTTCACCAATGTACAATAGCAAGTTTTCAGATTTTCAGGCAAATTATTTTGCCATCATGACAAACTTCCTTAAAATATATCGGACATTAGACAAGATGCTTTTTCTACCTACCACTAGGTTACAAAAATTCCTAAGGTGAGGGAATTGAACAAATGTATGAATGGGGCCTAGCTCTGAGAAACTCAGAGCTGAGTCCCATTGGCTCACAGTATATAATATAAATTATGCTATCTTTAGAAAACATGACAAATTGCCAATTTTGTTTAACCTGGATTTCTTTGAATAAGCAGATTTAGGTGTTAAATTATACTGAATGCAAGGATGTCAAGTACTGTGCTGCGTGTGATTTTGGAGATTAGATTAATTCATTCTCAATCACTAGTTTTTAAAAATATATACTGTATATTATAATCTTGGGTGTTACTATGTATAAACAAGGAAAATAGGAGTGTCAAAAGTTGAACTAAAAGGGAACTGAATTAGTTAACTATTAGGTGCTATTGTTAAAGTAACAAAACTAAATGGCTGACCTTCCATTCCATTCCTTCACAGAGTTCACAGAGGTCAGTCTCGCCCCATTTCCAGGATTTTTCCTGCTTTAGTTAATGAAGATATTATTTTATGAAGAATATCAACGAATAGGCACTGAAGTCATTTAAGAAGCAGCCTTCAGGATGAAACTTTGGGTGTGCTATTTTTTTAAAATCCGGAATGAAGTACTGGGAATGAAATTCTACACATATTCTCAAATATATTAACATGCTCAGTGTTTTATGTGTGTATTTAATTTATACACTCTGTTCACAAAACAACTTTTCCAGCTTCTTTAACAGTTAAATTATTTATATCTCAGACCCACTATGAAAACAAGTCCCATTGATTTCATGCATTCAGTTAATTTATTTTTCATCTTTTTCCATCGCAAATTTGAACACAGTATCAGTCAGAGACCTGCACATTTAGAAATTATTTAGAAGTAGTGCTTTGGACGTCTTGCAAGTACAGCACCTCTTTGCTATTCATTAAAGCAGCCTGCCTTGTTTCCTCAGTGAGCCTAAAAGAAGGGTGCAGCTGCTTTAAGATTCACATTAAATAATGACTCCTTAAAGCCAAAATTTTCTCAAAATTTCTGCAATTATGGCCACTAAATAAATATTCAGACAATGTGGAAAATGAAACTCTATTAAACACCCTTTTCCTTACCTTACATTTTGTGTTAAGGACATGGTAGTTCACATTTTTTGGTGAACAAGCTAGAATTTATGGTTGCATTGGTGTATGCTTTCTCATCCACTCCATTTTTAAAGGCTTTTAAATTAACACTAACCCCCCAATCCAAAATCATATATTCATCACCTGAATTATTTTATATACCTTATTCCAAAATAACAGCCCATAGCACAAATTTGGTGATAAATAATGCTTTTCAATAGAAACCCCTTAGTAAGGGGCTGAAGTGAATGCATCACCAGCACAATTAAATCCCATTTTTAGATATATATCACCATATTTCCTACATTTCTGGGAGGGAGGATAGCATATATGAGATCACAGTTCTATTTAGCGTAGAACATACACACTCACCTTGGGTAACTGCACTCAAAACTATTCACTATTGTCAGTTTTCTGAATACTGATGCTCACAATACTACTTGAATGATCACTTTCATGCTTCAACAAACCAGTTTTCAACCACTAATCCATCTTCATGAACCAGTTGCCAGAGTATGCAGAGAGGCAGGGCTAAGATGGCAAGTGGGTTCTCGCTGGCTGACTGACAACATATTCAGGCAGGCAGCACTAAGGCAGGAAACTGGGCTCTAACCAGCTGATTGAAAATGGTTTTAGTACAGTTGCACTGAGGTGGTAGGCTCTCACACATGAACATGTGGAATCTGCAATGGTCAACCTCCACAGAACACTCTTCAGCAACATTTCCTTGAAGAACTGGCATATTCTTTTCATGCTCATGTGAAAAACATATAGCATAGAGATGCTTCACTGACATAAGATTCAATGCACTTCTTCCAAATCATTGTTGAAGCATACGTAGCCCTAAAATGTAAAGAGACCTTAGGCTATATCCCACTGTAGCCACTGGGAGTCCCTGTTGATTAAAGAAATCAATGGTTATTCCTAGACCCTCTTAACTTCAGTAAGGATTCTGCTCTATGTGTCTTCAAGCCACATTTTAGGAAGTATGCATTCATGTTTGCTATATAATTTAGCACATACTATTTTTCTAAAGGACTTTTTCCTTTTTCATATAAATTTAATATTTATATATGGGAAACAGAGTTTTTATTAAAGTTATTATCTTCATACTATACTTCATAAATACTGTTCTTCCTCATGAGAAGGTTTGATTATGAGTTCCTTGCAGATGCCATTCCCTCAGTGATGAGACCCTCAATGATCCTTCTCTCCTAATTCTAACTGGATGGTCAGAATCAGCCAGGGGCAGATGGCCGTGAAGGCATCCAGGCCCTGAGTCATGTAGGGTTTTAAATGTGCTATTCATGATGTTGAATTGTACCAGAATCAGACTGACCTCCCATAGTAGCGATGTCTCATGGACAAATCTAGGGATATCTATAACTACATGGGCCACTGCATGCTCCATCAGCTGAAATTTTGGATAGTCTTCAAGGGCAGACACATATAGAGCAAACTGCAGCAGTCTAGTTACAAAATAACAAGGGCACGAGTAGCCATGCACTATGCATCCTAATCCAGAAAATGCCACAATTGGCACGACAGATGCGTAAAGGGCCTCTTAGCCACAGCTTCCACCTGCTGCTCAACCAGAAGGACTCCCAAATTGCAATCTCTGCCCAAGAGAGCACAACACTCTCCAGAGCTAAGGATGGACTATTCGCAAATTCAGCTGATCTTTGAATCCACAGTCACTCCATCTCACTATGGTTCAGTCTGAGTTTGCTTTCCCCACCCAGACCCTAACAGACTCCAGATGCTGCATTTCCTATCCAGCCAGATGTGGAGATGTATAACTGGGGTATCACCTGCATGTTAATGATATGTTATCCCATGCCAATGGAAATATTAGGTACTTTAGATGTTATCATTTTCCATTTGTAACCTTTCTATATTGTCTTCCATCTTTTTTTCTTGTCGCAGAAGACATGTTAAGGAGGGCAAGGTTAAGGTGTTGGACTAGGAGCAGGGAGACCCATAGACTAGGTCACTCTCAGCCACAGAAGTTCACTCACTTTGTGCCATCCACTCTCGTGGCCCAACCCATTTTGGTGGGTTACTGTTGTGGGAAAAAAGAAGAGGGTGCACTATATATACCACTTTGAGATCCCAAATAAAAGGTGGGCTATGAATCTATTGAATGAATGAATGAATGAATGAATGAATGAATGAATGAATGAATGAATGAATGAATGAATGAATGACTTTGTTTTTGAAGCCATCTATCTAGGACCAGAGGGGTGTGGTGGCTCAGTGGGTAAGACGCCAGGCTTGTCGATCGGAAGATCGCAAGTTCGGAGGTTCGAATCCCTAGCCCTGCGTGACGGAGTGAGCTCCCGCACTCACCCCAGCTCTTGCCAACCTAGCAATTCGAAAGCATGCAAATGCAAGTAGATTAATAGGTACCACTTTGGTGGGTAGGTAACAGTGTTCCGTGTGCATCATGCCAGCCACATGACCGTGGAAGCGTCTTCGGACAATGCTGGCTCTTCGACTAACAAACGGAGATGAGCACCGGTCCCTAGAGTCGGACACGACTGCACAAATGTGCGGGGGGAACCTTTACCTTTTTATCTAGGACCACCTTAGTTAATATCACTTTTGTGCTCTATATAAATAAGGATCTACATAGTATATTCTCTTCAAATTCTAAAAGTATATAAAGTATTGCCAAATGGGTTATTTCTCTACTTTTTTATGTCTATAGCATGATGTTTCTGTTCATCTAGTTATTGAAAACTGTACAGGACTCAGGGGAGGGAGGGGGAAGTTTAAAGAAAAGTAAGGGATTTTGTTTTTAAGTTAAAATTTATGCCCTGAAAATCAAAACACTTCTGGAGAAGCCAGCTTAATCCACCCAATCCTTAAAAATTACTTGAAAGTACTTTCCTTCCAGCTGCAGTCAAAAGGCTGCCAATTACAATCCTGTGGAGAAGATGGAATTTCTTCTGATTATGAATGGCAAGTCTGCTTCTTACAGGTAATACAAGATACACATTCGTTTTAACCAAGTTCAAAAAAGAATTCTGAAACAAGAAATCCTTTTTACATACGTGTGGATTTGGCTACAAATGAAAATGGCTAGTTTGTCTTGATGCTGAGTTGATAAATGCAGAAGTGAATCATCTTTAACTAAGCAAGGTTAAAAGATTCAAAAACATGGATTCTGTTTAAAGGAAGCACGTGTTTGGAATCCTGATATTATTAAAGGCCTGCCATCTCATACTAAGAAGATTCAATGCATCAATTAACCAGTAGTCTTCAGTTTTTCCAGATGCAGAACCAACCTTCAACTCCAATATAGGTTTTATTATTTGGGGGTGGGTGGGTTATACCAGATGTCAGTTTTTCCTCTCCTTCATCTTTCTCCCTCACTTTTTATTTCTCTCTCTCTCTCTCTTTTCTATTTTCTTCCTCTCACCCATCTTTATTCATCATTGATATATTTAAAGAAAATAGTGTGTTATAGAAGAAAAAAAGGGCAATGCACTTATTATTTATTATTCCATTCCATTCATTTTGTATTTATTAAATTATTTCTATAGCACTTCATTATAGAAAATCTCAAAGCAGTTTACAATAACCATTCAATTAGCTATCTATCTATCTATCTATCTATCTATCTATCTATCTATCATCTATCTATCTATCTATGACACTATTTCCTGTTATAAAATTTGGTTTTCTGAGTTAAATTTCTTGTTTAAAGAAGAGAATCCAACAGGAGAATTAAACAGGAGAATTGAAAAATATTATTTTCAAAATGCAATGCTACTGTAAGCCACATTTACTGTGTAAGCAGTATACTGCTACAGTATACTGGATATGTTATGGATGGGCTTTCTTATAAATGTTTCTTTGTTTTTGCTTATCTTTCAGTCTACAGACAGACCTCTGAAATATAGGTTCAAGTTTGCCTGATTCTGCCTTGGAAAGGGCCATTATGTAATGTAATTATTTTAATGAATAGCATTAAACAAGATACAGGTTTGCATTAAACAGAATTTTGGAAGTCCTCTGTATATACAGAATATTTGCTCCATTTGTTATCCTCATGCTGACACAGCAACCCTCCCTTTCTCTGTTTCCAGGGCCTGTTAAAGTTTTACTTAATAAAAAAAGTCAGATATTCATCTCTTCAAGCAAACAAACAAAAATCCTTTTGAATACTTCAATATGTGATCCTGTAAAATGACTCCAAGCAATTGGAATGGGGTTTCCATTAAGGCTATGAGCTTTAACTGATTCAATTGATAGGTCAGCAACTAAAGCTCTAATTGTAGATTAAAATATAATTCCTTCCCAAAATTTTCAATGGGCATAAGACAAAAAGAAAACACCTCTATGGAGGCCCCAAAATATGCCAGCTTTCTCTTCCCTATGCCATATTGGATTAAGGAGAAATTTAAAAGAACTTTTGGGGTTTTCTACACTGCTTGTCCCCTGTGTGTAAACTGGCTGCAAATGAAATTGGCTTAAGAAAGACTGTTCTGGATTCAGCCCCTTCTTCTACTTTGGCCATAGTGATGGCCAGGTGCTCTTCCCAGACTGTGGTTAACACAGCCCCCAACTGGTGGGTTCCCCTGCTACTTCTCTCGTCCCACCCATGCTGGGAAAGCAAGTGTCAAATGTTTTTCCTTCTCTGGGTGTGTCTTTTTTACAGTTCTTCCTGTCACTTGGACTAGAAAGAGAAACTTGGCAGAACTCCTGCCAGTTTCACCCAGTTCAGACAACAACAAAGAAATGGCCAGCATTTCAACATTCTGCTGCTGAACCTGTTAAAAAAATACACACAAGTTTTACAGTTCTTTCTGTCACCTGGGGGCATGGGTGGCTCAGGGGGTAAGACACCAGGCTTATTGATCAGAAGATCGCAAGTTCGGAGGTTCGAATCCCTAGCCCCGCGTGACGGAGTGAGCTCCCGCACTCGCCCCAGCTCTTGCCAACCTAGCAATTCGAAAGCATGCAAATGCAAGTAGATTAATAGGTACCACTTCAGTGGGTAGGTAACAGCGTTCCGCGCGCGTCATGCGGCCACATGACCATGGAAGCGTCTTCGGACAGCGCTGGCTCTTCGGCTAACAAACGGAGATGAGCACCGGCCCCTAGAGTCGGACACGAATGCACAAATGTGCGGGGGGGAACCTTAACCCTTAACCTATCACCTGGACTGGAAAGGGAACCAGTTACCCAGCTGGTTGGTTGGTTGGTTTAAATTTATTGGCCACCCAATAAAGGAAAGGAAAAGTGGTCCGCTGATGAACCTGTTTAAAGACAAGCGAAGAACAGAGAAAAACAAAGCGCCCAGCCTTTCTTGGCAGGCAGCTCAGCAACCCAGTGCCAAATGGCCATTGAAGGCAGAGAGCAGGAACGTGGGCAGTGGGGGGGGCACCACAGCATACACCACCCAACTGGAACAGAGGCATTTGCGTAAGACAGAAAGAAGCACAGCCGGTGGACCAGACTGCCCTACTTGTACCAGTAGAGGAGGGAAAATGAACAAGAAAACTGCAGAGGAAGACAGAGATGGCCTTGAAGAAAGAATTCAACAACCATTATGCAAATATCAGCTTAGCCAAATAGAGAGGAGGGGTGGGGGGGGGGAAATCAAGGTTGCCCTTACTTGATTCTCTTTATTAAAAGAAGAGAGAGAGGATCTTTATCAGGCCTTCAAGATTTTGTATTATATCCTATAACAATAGAGTTCTTCGATTCATATGATGTCTGTTTCCTGACCTGGTCTACCTTAAACGGTTGACAAAAACTCAGGTGGAAGACAATGTTATCTGTTCCTGCACTCCCAGAATGACAGGTGATCTGTCCCTGTGCTGGGACAAGCAGTCCTAATTGCAAATTACAATATAATTCCTTCCCATAGTTTATCAATTAGAACAGGGCTTTCCAAAGTGCCGCCGCTGGCGACACACCAGCGGTGGCGGCGCGCGCGCACAGCGCTGGCGCGGGGGTGCGCACGTGCATGGCGGCGGCGCGGGGGGGCGTGCGGCGGCGCACGCGTGCACAGTGGCGGCACGGGGGGCGTGCGGCGGCGCGTGCGTGCACGGCGGCAGCGGCAGCGGCTGCAGCCTCCGCTAAAACACAGAAGGACTGATGCCGCGCCGCTGCTGCTGCTGCCGTGCACGTGCGCACCACCGCTTCCGGGTGGTGTGGCGACACACCACGCTGTGTGTGGCGACACACTTTTGTGTCACGACACACAGTTTGGAAAGCTCTGAATTAGAATGAGACAAAAAGAAGTACTTCCAAAACATGCCAATTCTCTCCTCCTTGTGCCATCCTGGATGAATGAGAAAGTTAAAAGATCTTCCCCAGTTTGAAACCAAGCTAAAAGACATGTCATATTTCTATTTTACATTCAAAGATGCCATTTTGTCTTTGCAATGAATAACAGCATTTACACTGAAATTAAGGTACTGAACTGAAGGGGTAAAGCCATAGACCAAGTTTTCCAACAACTTGTAACCAGTATGTGACCTCTTGTACTATTAGTATTCTGGTTCTCTGGGAAGCCTGGCAGACTAAACTTTGGGGATTAAGCATGCTAGTTTGGTTACAATACCCTCTAACCAGCTTACTTCACAAATCAGTTTAGACATACCAGCCCAATATAAATCAAGAACTCAAAACTACTCTTCAATCTAAGTGACTCATGAACATGTCTCTATCCTTAACTGCTTTAATATCTGTGAATAAATGTTGGATACAAAGGTAGGATACATACATATAATTACAATCAATATCTGCCTCTGCAATTAAGGAATCAAATGAGTATTTATTCATTTATTTGTTTTAATTTGGTGCCACCCAACTCCAAACAACTCTGGGTGGTCACAGTACACCAAACTATAAAAAACAACAAACAAGAAAACCCAAATTAGAACAGAAGAAAAAGAAAAAAGAACTAGATGGTGAACCTCATAGATACTCCAAAACATCCCACTGACATCTAACATTCAGCAGAGGGGGCTTCAGCCTGGGAGAATAGCCAGCTGTTTATGGCCTTCCTTTATATGGACCATAGCATGATCATCAAAGCTTTTGAGACCACTGAGTAAGCCAAGTGTTGCCAATGTAGGACCCATGGCATATGTGGCTTGTTGAAATGACATCAGCAGATGTCAAAATTAAAGAATAAAAAATGTAAATAATTAAATGACTGGAATCTTGCAAGAGTGACAAATCTAATGAGGGTTTGGTATTCCCATGAGAGTTGTCTAATCAGGAATGTGCTGGTTATAAATACAGCAAAAAAACACCTACAGTATATTTGCCCAGGCCACAAGTTGGAATCACTGGATTAAATTAAATAAACTGGAAGCAAATTAGGTGGGATTGTCAAGGTTGGACTTGAAAAAATGTTTTATGTTGGTTTATAGTTCCTTATAAGAGCACAAGTGTGAATGACATGGACAGCAGCTTGGGAAAAAATTGCTTGCCAAAAGAACACATTTTAATAAACTCTCTATCTGAAGTAATGGACACTACTAGGCAGATCTGAAAACAAAAAGACTCAACAAAGCATCTGGAGAGAATTAATATATACTATTGTAAGAGACTACTTTCTAAATCTAATCTGCTAAATAGAAGTCTGCAGAACCAAGATCAATTTAGAAGGTCCACGTGGGTTTGCTCCAACCAGCTACTCTAGATGATAATGTTTATACAGTACTATTGTCATAACAGCTGAATGCTTGATCCAAACTGGACTCAGTTTAAAAGAATTTTAAATAAAATCTTTCCTCATCTATGGCCTTCATTTATTTTTCCTATGTCTGCAGAAATTCTCTGCTTCATGAATTCTCAGTTCTGAGAACCATCCAAGTCCATTTGGCATGAAGCAAAGTCACAGTACTACTGATTTTCCTACACATATGGAGAGTGTAGAAGTACATACATCTGTCATCTATCATCTATCTATCTATCATCTAATACATCTATCACTGAATTACCTGAGAAAAACAATGGCTGGAAGATTGGATTCCATATGGTTTCTATGGTGGTGACATAGAAACCATATGATACACTGACTGAAATGGAGATGAATCCTTTCTCTTCAAGCTTGAATGTGGAAGGAAACTGCCACGTGCTGTGCCTAGTTGAAAGTCAAAGCTCTAGGTGCCAGAAAGGAGGCCCTGTCTTACCTGCTTATATAATTGCTGTCACATGCTACTCTAATATAGCAGTATGCATGGTGACATCTAGATTTGGTTCTAGTTTCTTGGCTGAGGTTCCTTGAAAAACTAGGCTCCAAAGGCAAGTACATTTTAATGAAGTGCCTCCATGATAAATATCTGTGACACTCCTTCCACGGATATAACTTAACTATGTCATCCAAATAGATACATTGGAGAATTAGTTACTGTAGAAAAATCTGCTGGTATTTAAACTGCTGTTAAAGTGAATGGGAAACTTAAATGGTATAAATGATGAAATAATACCAGTCACTAACCTTCATATATAGTGATGATATGAGGATGGCTGAGAGATGACATAATCTCAATCTCCCGTCTGATGTGAACCATATCTTGCTCATCCTTAATTTTGTCCTTACGGATGGATTTTATTGCAACCTATAAATTCAGGAAATTGATCATTACTCTTAGAACAAAGCACATAAAAGTAGTCTATAAGGAGAGTTCAGAAAATAAATACAGATGGCAGATGCTGGTAAAATATGGAATGAGCAAAATAATTTTTTAAAATATATACTGACATTTTTTTCACTATTGCATTATGCCAAATACCATCCACATTGGAGAAGCTAGTAATACAAGATTTAAAATATTTGTTTAGTCATTTATTTCTTTATGATTATATGCCCAAACCAGTAAAATACATATTACAAGGTTCTTGATTATTATACTGATACCATGTTTTTTTGTGTTTCTTCAAGGCATATATGCACATAAATAACACAAGAATAATAAAAATCAAATGAAAGCTGAGTTAAATTGTGCAAATTTTAATTCTAAAATAAGTATTGGAAGTTTCCCAATTAGACCAGAATTCAGGAGAACCCAGATTTCTTTTTTGTTACTGTCTAGTTTCATATAGTAACTATGTAGTATAACAAAAAATTTAAAAACCAAAGAAATGAACTCATGATCTATTTCCATCAGCTATGATTCCAGAAGAAACTGATAAATTCTTATCTGCCATATTGCTCTCTGAATCCTAAACTTCCATATTCCCTGAAGCATTTAGTAATCACTCAGTAACCATACCCTTCCTGCATCCTTCCTTAATCATATGAGTAGATACCTTTCCAAAAAAAACCGTGGGAACAGAGGAAACAATAACCAATCCTGTATCATAATTGGGCAGCTATGGGAATGTGGATTACATGTCAAAGGCAAGAATTTAAAAGGCCACCAATATCAAACTGGGCAACTTTTAAGATATAATTATTGCTCAATGCTTCCCTTTGCTTGATAATCGAGATTATCTGGTTCAAAACATATGACTTTTCATTCCACGATATTATTGGATAATAGACCATTTTAGCATTTATCATTAAGTCTTGTCATTAACTTAAAATGAACTAGGAAACTTTCTATTAATTATATAATGTGATTTTATTTTTTTACTATCACCTTAGATACTGGACGATAGAGGAAAATACATAAAATGCTATCAAACTTGATTTAATATAAATTATTACTTTTTTAGGCTGATTCTGCATATTAGTTCACAAACATTGCAAAATATTTTATGAATAATTATGGAGTTATTACTCTGAAACATTAGCTTTCTTTAGGGTAATTTTGGTTTACTACATTACTCAGGAGTAGAATTGTACGTTATTTTCAAAATAAGTAATTTATTTTATTTAGGATGGCAAATATGAAGAAAATATTTCTATCCTCTGGCTGCAATGCCCAATTATTTTAGTTCCTGCCCTTGAACAGTAAAGTCCATCATCACATTTTTAAAAAACAAGGTTGCAAAGATTAGAGATTTCCTGCATAAAGCATCTATCCCTCTAGAAAAGAAAAGTATGATCTTTATGATCTGGGAAGATTGATAAGTTATATTCTTTTTACATCATGACTTTAGATGGCAAAAAGATATTAACTGTGCCGTTAAGAAAAAAATCTACGCCAGTGCAAAGGCAGAAGTCCAAAGAAGAACTAGAGAACTTAAGAACATATGGTGGATAAAAAAAGCCCAAGAAACCCAACATTTTGCAGATGCTCATGATGCACGGGGCTTTTTTAATGCCATAAAGGCCATCTATGGACCAACAAACCATGGTACAAATCCCTTACGCTCAGTAGATGGTGCTAAGCTTCTAAAGGACAAAGAGTCTATTGCACTGCGCTGGAAAGAGCATTACTACAATCTCCTTAATCGTCACTCTACTGTGGCTGATGAAGTCTTCTTGCAAATCCCGCAAAAACAAATAAGAAATGAGCTTGCAGTACCCCCTAGTTTGGAGGAAGTCAGTAAAGCCACTAAACAAATGAAAAATAACAAAGCTAGTGGACCTGATGGGATTCCTGCTGAAGTCTTTAAAGAAGGCGGGCCTGAACTTACACAACAACTTCATAAGCTCATCGAAAAAATCTGGATGAGGGAGGCGATTCCAGCAGACTTTAGGGATGCCATAATTATCACTCTCTTTAAAAAGGGTGATAGAACAGACTGTGGAAACTATCGAGGCATCTCCCTTCTAGCCACAGCAGGCAAAATCCTGGCAAAGATCATTGCAAACCGTCTCCTATCTGTATCAGAAGACATCCTCCCTGAAACGCAAAATGGCTTCCGCCCTTCCAGGGGAACAGTGGATATGATCTTCACTGCACGACAGCTTCAAGAAAAATGCAAGGAGCAAAACCGCCCTCTGTACATGGCGTTTATTGATCTGACTAAAGCTTTTGATACTGTAAATCGTACTGCTCTCTGGACCATCCTTCTGAAAATCGGATGCCCTGATAAATTTGTGAACATCTTGCGATTACTCCATGACGACATGATGGCAACAATCCTGAATAACAATGGCTCTCAAAGCGATCCATTTAAAGTGGAATCCGGCGTTAAACAGGGATGTGTTATTGCTCCAACCTTATTCGCTATCTTCATCGCTATGATTATGCACCTTGTTGAAGAGAAACTTCCTACTGGTGTAGAAATTATATATCGAACAGATGGAAAGCTTTTTAATCTTAGTAGGCTGAAAGCAAAAAATAAGGTAATTGCAACTTCTGTTATAGAACTTCAGTATGCTGATGATAACGTAGTCTGTGCACACTCCGAGGAAGATCTTCAAACTATCCTAAACATCTTTGCAGAAGCATATGAAAAACTCGGCCTCTCGATTAACATTAAAAAAACCAAAGTGCTTTACCAGCAAGTTCGAACCAATCCCTCTGCAGCGCCATCAATCCAGCTTAAAGGTGTGTCACTAGAAAATGTCGATCACTTTTCTTATCTCGGCAGCCATCTATCTACAAAAGCCGACATCGACGCTGAAATTCAGCATCGCCTGAGCTCTGCGAGTGTAGCTTTCTCCCGAATGAAGCGTAGAGTGTTTGAGGATCGGGACATTCGCAGGGAGACCAAAATGCTTGTTTACAAAGCCATTGTACTACCAACCCTTCTGTACGCCTGTGAAACATGGACCCTCTACAAACGCCACCTCCAACTTCTTGAAAGATTCCATCAACGCTGCCTCCGAAAAATTCTGCAAATTACTTGGGAAGATAGGCGGACTAATGTTAGCGTATTAGAAGAAGCGAAAACCACCAGCATTGAAACAATGATCATCCAACATCAACTTCGCTGGACCGGTCATGTTGTTTGAATGCCTGACCATCGTCTTCCAAAGCAGCTACTTTACTCCCAACTTAAGAATGGAAAACGGAATATTGGTGGACAGCAAAAGAGATTCAAAGATACTCTCAAAGTTAATTTAAAAAAATGTAATATCAGCATTGAGAACTGGGAAGCCCTAACTCATGAGCGTTTCAATTGGAGGTCATCCTTTATTAATGGCGCTATGGACTTTGAAGAAACACGAGTACAGGGCGAAAAGGATAAAAGAGCTAAAAGGAAGGCACGTCAGGCAGACCCTCATCATGACCGTCTCCCACCCGGAAACCTATGCCCTCATTGTGGGAGGTTGTGCGGATCCAAAATTGGCCTTTACAGCCACTTACGGATCCACCGTTAAAATTTTACCTTTGGAAGACAATCTTACTCGGCTACGAGTGATCGCCAATGATTAGTTAAAGGGATCATCTTAACAATCTTACTGTTAGTAGGGCTGGATGTAATTTTAAACATTTTTTTAAAAAAAGAGAGAGAGAGAGGAACAAATGCTTGAGCAATTCCTGGCAGGCGGAAAGCAGCTTCAAGTGTTCAGCAAGGCCTGGTTTTTCTTTTTCTTTCAATCTGTTCTGTGGGAGAGGCTATGAAAGTGCATACATGCTAAGCATCAAAAAAGCATGTGGGTGGCTTTTGGATCCACACATGCATTCCTAAGGAAAAAAAATATAGACATTGATTTAAAAATAAGTATAGCATAGAACAGTTCTGTATTTGGTTCTCAGAAAGAATGTTAAAAGGATGTTATTGTCAAACGTAGAGAAGAATAAATTCTTCATCATTTCAGGTCAGTGGGGCAATCATACCACATAGGGAAGGGAATATATTTGGGATCTCAGCCTACATGACAAATAGGAGATGATAACATAAACTGTTACACTGTACAAAAATATCCAAGCCTGAAAAACAGAATTTAATTTTAGATTTGTATAAATAAATGTTCCTTCCAATGTCTTTTTCTTTTAATTCAGCCCTGTTGACCATAGCTCTTAATCTCATCAAGAGTTGTTTTATACTCTTTCTTCAGAAGAACTGAAGAATACTTCAATATATTACAGTGTTTAAGAGCTACCCTTCAATTATAAAACATTAAAGTTGTTTTAGTTAATACAACTAATATTAAGCAAAATAAGCACAAAGAAATATGGGAATATAAAAAGCTACCATGTAAGATTTGTCCTTCCTTTATTGTTGGCACTGATTGGCAATTGCAATCCATGTTGTCAGGAGGAGGATGTTTCTAGCCTTCTTGGAGATGACAGGGATTCAAATTGGGACTTTCTACATACAAAGCTGGAATTCATCCAGTGTTGGATAATCTTAAGTACCAACTCTGCTCAGCAAGGGGGGCACTTGGAGATTTTTTTCCCCCTTTAAATGATTAATATAATGTTTGGATGGGCTCCTATGAAAGAAGACCATTCTTTGGATAGCTTGATACCAAGTTATTTAGATTTTTTCAAAGGTAAGCACTACCACTTTGAAATGGGCTCAGAAAAACAAATATATTGGCTACTGGTTTAAGAGCCAGTGAAATGTGTTTCCTCCAAGCTAGTGAAGTTTGAGAAAAATCTTCAAGGGCAGCATCATGTATAACACACAATCTGTACTCTAGCCCAGAGGTCGGCAAACTTTTTTTGCCGGGAGCCATTTTGACATGCTCGTGCACATTTTGAAGTGCTTGAGAGCCAGGGGGCGGGGTTTGCGGGCGGGGGCCAATCACGTGGAAGGGGGCGGGGTTTGCGGGCGGGAGCCAATCACGTGGAAGGGGGCGGGGTTTGCGGGCGGGAGCCAATCACGTGGAAGGGGGCGGGGTTTGCGGGCGGGAGCCAATCGCGTGGAAGGGGGCGGGGGGCTCACGGAGGGAGGGGGTGCAGCCAGCGGCTCCGCGCAGCCAGCAGCTCCGCGAACCCGGCCCGGACACCCCACCGGGAGTGGCGGAGAAAGAGCTGCCACCCTCCGCTCCCCAGAATATCGTGGGGCAAAGGGAAACCTGCCCGGAGGGGTCATCAGGAGCACAGGATCCGGCCCCAGCCCAGCCCGGCCCGCAGCTTCGGTGCCCTCCCCTCGCCATCGCGAAAGTCCCAGGCGACTGCGGCCCGGGGATCCTGCCGCAGATGGGAAACCCAGCCTGCTCTCCCCACCCGCTTCCCACGCTCTCCGCTCCCCAGAATATCGTGGGGTATTCTGGGGAGCGGAGAGCGTGGGAAGCGGGTGGGGAGAGCAGGCTGGGTTTCCCATCTGCGGCAGGATCCCCGGGCCGCACATCCTCCGCCACCGCCGCGGCCAAGAAGGCGAGAAGGGGAAAGGCCTTCGCCAGCGCCTGACGTCAAGGGCGGCGCGCGGCGCGGCACCCTCCCGCCCCATCAATCCCCCCACCCCGCCGTTCGGCGTCCCAGGCTCTTCACCCTGCGCCGCCTTGCCGCTCGCGTCCCGGGACGCAGCGCTGTCGGAGGCGGCGCAGGAGCGGCTGCAGGGGCTGCTGCGGCTGGAGATGGCGCTGCTCCGCAGCATCCAGGTGCTGGGCGAGGGCGCGGGCCCGGGACGTGAGCGGCAGGGCGGCGCAGGGCGCCTGGCCGGGGCGGTGGCGGCGGGGGGATGGAGCCGGCGGAGGTTTGCCAGGCGGCAGGACGGGGCGGGCGGCGCTGCTGGCGGAGCTGGAGGGAGCGGAGGGACCAGGCGTTCCCGTGGGCGCAGCGCGCGCTCTGCAACCCGCCTTGGAGAAGCCGCCGCGGGAGGCCCTCCGGGTGCACCCTCCCGCCCCATCAATCCCCCCACCCCGCCGTTCGGCGTCCTCTCCCCCCGCTAACCCAAGCCCTGCGGCGGCCAGGGGAGCCGAGCCAGGCTCGGACCGGAGGCGGCCAAGGGGAGAGCAGGCGGCTCTTCGCCCTGCGCCGCCCTGACGCTCGCGTCCCGGGCCCGCGCCCTCGCCCAGCACCTGGATGCCGCGGAGCAGCGCCATCTCCAGCTGCAGCAGCCCCTGCAGCCGCTCCTGCGCTGCCTCCGACAGCGCCGCGTCCCGGGCCAGCAGCGCCTCCCTGCCGCACCGGGCCTCGCTCAGTGCGAGAGCCAGGGGGCGGGGTTTGCGGGCGGGGGCCAATCGCGTGGAAGGGGCGGGGGTGAGTTCAGCTGCGGAAGAGCCACACTCAAGGGGCCAAAGAGCCGCATCTGGCTCGCGAGCCGCCATTTCCGACCCTTGCTCTAGCCTAAAGATTATAAGAAGATGGGGCAAATCCAAATGATGTTATGTTTCATAACTCTTTGAGGGTCAAATGATATTTCAGAAATATTCTACATTTTGAGCATAAAGTGGGGTCTAGTAAAGCTATCTTTTCAAACTTTCCTTTATCGTCTCTTTCTCTCTCTCTCTCTCTCTCTCTCTCTCTCTCTCTCTCTCTCTCTCTCTCTCTCTCTCTCCAATTTTCCCTAGAGAAAAATTTCCCTAATTCTTCCCTAAATTCTTCTGTGTTACAAGCCCTCAAAGGACTGCAAAAGAGTTGCTGGACACTCACAACTATGCATTGACAAGATAGAAAAACATACCAAAAGAGATGATTTCTAATGACGCTATCCAAGGAAGTCTTTTAACAAGTCTGCAATGACCAAGTAATGTTAAAAAAAAATAATTATAGTTTGAAGCTTCTTATCTAGCCAAATGCCAAATTTGACAACTCCATATACTCACAGATAAGCTGAGAATTTTAGGTGGCAAAATACACCTATAAAACTGGGTTTGGTTTATCCGTGGATGGGCTTATCTGCGAGTATATATGGTAATGCTTTTTAAAAGTACCTGTATATCTCATATAAGCCCATCTGCAAATAAGCAGACCCTCGAATTTTTAATCAAAATACCATGAAAAATACGCCACCTGCAGATAAGCCAATTGTGAAAATTAAAACATACGAAAATTTCAAGGATTGGCTTACTTACAGATGGTGCATTTTTCATGGTATTTTGGTTAAAAATTCGAGGGTTGGCTTATCCACGGATGGGCTTATAAGTGAGTATATATGGTATTACTGCTATTTCCTTAAGGAAAATATGTCTACCAAGTTTATGTGAAAGTAGAAAGCAAACATAATACTACTAAACTATATACTGGCTCTTTATATATATCCTAATAAAAATGGATCTGGAGAGCCGCCTGCTGCTATAGCCCATTCCTCTTGTTCTCCTTGAATATCTATTTTACTATGCATTAAGACCTGAAACATGAAACCCATGTTTATTTCATTCTTAAGTACCGTATCTCAGATTACTAGTGAGAACAAAGTAGAATAACCCTGCATTTATGGCTTTGGAAGAAAAATCAGGATACGTGGTAGATGAACAGATGAAGTTACCTCTAGGCAATTTGGATTTTGAATTATTTGTTTATTTGTTTATTTATTTCAATTTATATGGCCACCCATCTCAAATTCATGATCCTAGGCAGCTAACTGTTGAAAGAAAATATAAAAACACAAAAAACAAGAAAACAAAAAGCAACACACATGGAAACAGCAGCCGGGGTAAAACAGACCCATCAATCATAAGTTAACCTAACCAGCCCCTCTTCCTGACCCCCAGGCCTGGTGACATAAAGGCCGAGAGGGAAAGGGGCCAATCTAATCTCTGGGGGAATCATACTCCAAAGGGTGAGTGCCACAAAAGAAAAGGCTCTCTTCCTCGGCCTCGCCAGGTTGCATTTCTTAGCAGGCGGAACACGGAGGATGCCTCTTCTGCTGGACCTAATGGGCCAGCAGACGTAACTGGGGAGAGGAGGTCCCTCAAATAAAGTAGTTCCATGCCATGAAGTGTTTAAAAGTTGCAACCAGCACCTTGAATTGAACCCAGAAGCAAACTGACAGACAATGCAGCTTGCAGGGCAGAGGCGTAACATGCACTGATCAGGGAGTACATATAACTGCCCACAGCATTCTGTACTAACTATAGCTTCTAGATGCTCTTTAAGGGCAGCCCCACGTAGAGCGCGTTGCAATAGCATGGGTGACCTTGTGCAGGGCCTTGTGGTCCAGGAAAGGGTGCAACTGGTACCCAACACAGAGCTGTGCAAAGGCCTCCTGGCCACGGCTGCCACCTGTTCCTCGAATAGGAGCTGTGAGACCAGGAGGACCCCCAGATTTCATACTGGCTCTGTTTGGGGAAGTGCAGCCCTATCCAGAACCAAGATGGTTTATGGACTTTGGAAAACAAATAAGGATACTTGATGAATGAACAAATGAAGTTACCTCTAGGCAATTTGAATTTTGAATTATTATAATGATTTGTCATAATTTCTGTAGTTTTAGTTTCATCCTTTTACATTTTTCCTTTTTTCATTTCAGGTACAAATAGTTCTCAAACTTACAGAAGTTTCTGGTTAGGCCAATATAGTTCAACATATTTATCTACATTTTGTGCTACCATGAAAAGATCATTTTCTTTTTATAAGAGTGTCCAAATTATAGGTAGGGATAAATGTTATTTAATTTTGAAGACACTACAATGAAAAACAAAATTATTTAAAATATATTTTATTTCCCTAAAAGTCTATCCTAATTAAGTTTGTGCATTTCATTAAGCCCATCTGATTTCTGATTTTAAAATAGTCATTTGATCCAGCTAGAATTCCAATCTGTATTTGGAACAGAATTTTAGTTCAGAAAGGAAAAAATAAAAGTAAAACATAATTCCCTGATGGAGAGAAGTATGCTACTGTCACTGGGAAATATGCTTAAAATGTATCAAATTGCTTTAAAACTTTTTCACCTTTAACAGCTCCTTCACCACATATAGATTCTGTATTATACTTATATATTATGCATGTTTATTTATAATCCTTGGTTTATTCAGTGATCCAAATTACAGAATATGATCCTGGCACCATTATGCCAAATTACTTCAAACCAAAAGCCATGCAAACTTCAGAGGACTTTCCTTTGTTAGGAAAAGCATGGTTCTGAAAGTTAAGGCTAGAATAGTTAAATTGTTTGCACATATTTACTTTTCTGATCCTGTGAGCCAGATTGTCTCCATATATAGCTTTAGAACAGTGTTTCTCAACCTTGTCAGCTTTAAGATATGTGGACTTCAACTCCCAGGATTCCCCAGCCAGCATGGGTGAGACCATGCTGGTTGAGCAAGAATTTCAGAATTCCCCAGCCAGCAAGGTTGAGAGCATGCTGGCTGGGGAATTCTGGGAGTTGAAGTCCACACATCTTAAAGTTGCCAAGGTTGAGAAACACTGTTTTAGAAAGATCATACTGTACACCTAAAGTCAAATTCATTACTTAAAGAAGTGATGCAAACCTAGTATTTTGGGGGGACTGTCAAAGATTTTACTTCAGTGATCCCAAAGAACAATCAGTGGGACAATTTGTACCCAACACAATCTAATTTAAGTATGGCCTCGGGTGTTTTAGATTTGCTGTTCTTTTCTTTTGCAATTTACATATTTCATTTTAGTGCAGGTGTTTATCTTGGTGCCATCTGCCTATGAGGCCTAAAAGAATACAGATAAAACTGCAAAATAGTGGAAATGTTTGAATTAAACTATTTTATTACATTTTTCTTGCATATAGCAATGAGAAGCAAAGATATATTATATATGCATAGGAGGAAAGAGATGGAAACACCTTAGACTTTATTTTCATTCTTTGCGCATTGACTTTAAAATGATTTTATTGGGATGGTTTAAGAGAATTCATATAAATAACTAACAATTTGCTACAATATTTGACTTCTCAATGTATCAATATAAAAAAGTCTTAAAATTTAAGGTGCTTTACGATTCATGTGTTACAGCTTGTAAAAATAAAAGCTTCCCTTCTAGACATCACAAACCAAGTGTCAACGCAAGATGTTACTTTGATAAATTGATGTATTCTTTGTACAATAACCAGGATGCTTTTAAATGTATGTGCTGTATTTCAGTTTCATTTTGTCAATTTTTCTCACTGTAAGAAACATTATTCTTTCAACAGGGAGATTTGGCAATCAAAGACGAATTAGAAGAATATTTTTATTCTCTCAATGATACACAGATTCAAAGACAGCTTGTGCAATTAAAACAAGAAATTATTTCCTAAATGATTTATGTTACACTTACGTAAGCCAAAGGGTGGAAGGTACATTTACAACTCCCTTCCTACCCTCATGTGATAACCGGATTTTTATGCGCACTTCCTGAACGCTGCATGCTAAAGAATGATATCCCGTCATTGTTTCATATTTGCCATACCTTATTGTACAAATGCAGCCTGGCTTGTTTCCAGCAAAAGTTGCTGGAAAATTATATTTTTGCACTTAGAAAGAATTATGCACCATATTTTAGTTAATTCAAGTAAATCTGGTAGGGCAGACTTTGTTTAAAGGATTTAAAGGACTCTACTAGGAAACAAAATTTAATGATTTTTATACTTATATACATGTCTGTGTGAGAGAAAGAGAAAGAGAGAGAGACAAAAGACTGTAGAAGTTCAATAACAGCATCTTGAATTCCTTTTCTCTCTTAGAGCAGTGATGATTATAGTGTGTGGAATGTTTAGGATTGATATAAACAACACATATTTTGGTGCCTAGTTAGTAGGAACAAGAATTTAATAAAGTACATTAGCAACCTACTATATATTTCCTAAATTTTGTACTCAACAGAAATGAGCTAAAAGATTAATGTGAAAGATATAATTATTTGAAAACAACAAATAACTTAAATCAAACTTCGCCCAGAGTCCCCTATTGGGGGAGATGGGTGGGGATAAATTGAATAAATAATAAAACTGCTTGTAGTTACAGAACATCTATCATTATCAGAACTTCACATATTTAGTCATTCTAAATAACAACATGGAGGGAAGGAGATAAGCAGCTTGAAACAAAAAAGAGAAATTTGGAGGCACTCTCAAAACATCAAAGAGAGAACCTTTTTTAGAAAACAAGCAGCAAAAGCTCTCCCACAAGAAGAGTCATGAATAAAAAGGAATCCAGTATCTTTCAAAGCAAATTTACGTTTCATCCAAAAAAGAGGTGGAGTAGTTCTCAGAAAATTCACAACTGGAATGGAAATAAAAACTGTTTCACAACTGTAAATATGAAGCCATAATTCTGACTTTAGCAAATGTTGACCAATACTGAGTGCCAAATCCACCAAAAGAACAAAACTGCTGTTATATTTAGCTTGTAGCAAAATTGCCAGATACTTATTTTTGGCCTCCACTTTCACTTGGGCCAAATGCAACATCAGACTTAGATTCTGTTATATGTAGCTACTATCCTTCCAAGCAATTTTTAATGATACAAAAACAATTGTTGGCATTTCTTACAAATGGGTTGGAAATGGCTGACTAGTACCAAACTTGACCATGTGTGCCTATTCATAATAAACTAAACCAGGGGTAGAAATTTTGTTCCTGGCCTTACTATGTCCTGCAAATCCTCCATATCCACTCTGCACAGGGTTAGACAAAAGCCTCTCCTTTTTTCTAAATATCTACCTTAAATTTAGTCTTTCATCTGGTGTGATATGATCATTTCTTGCTTCCTGTACATATGAAAAGGGACTGCTTTTTATATAAGCAAGAATTCTTTCTCTCTTGCTTTTGCACAAGGAGAAGCAGACTATCAGTTTCTACATGCAGGATAAAAGCTGTTACTTCTCAGCGGGGCATTCACTCCCTGCCTTCTGCTCACAGAGAAATCCAGTCCTGAAGGTGCAGTCTGGCTCATCCATGATGTTTCCCAACCTGATTTGAATATATTTATTTATTACATTTATTAAATACGGTTTTTAATCGTCAACTTCCAAGTGCTCCAAATCTATTTGTTCGAAAAAGAAAAGCTATCCAAGCTCTTCGACACAAGCTTTATAATAGTAGCAAACAGAGAAAAGTGAAAGAATTCAAAATAAGCTCTTCCAGGTGGCTGAATTAAAGTGCTATCCAGTAGTCCTTGAGCCAGCAAAAAAGATGCCAGGAGAAGAGGGAAAACATACTACAGAACTGGAATAGCAAAGGATGACTTTAAGCTGCCTCAGATAAGGGCTGGGGATGAGACAAAGGCAGCATCAGAAGGACATGGCAGGAAAAAGAAGTCACCAGGTCATGTTTGTGCCATGGTTAGGGGCATGCAACCAAGATACATACTGTAAATAAACCAAGAACTAAGCAAGATAAAGAAGCTTAGTGGTACATCTAAATCTGGAGCTTGGCTTCTTGTTCCTCGAAGGAGCTTGGATTCAAAGGCCAACTGCAAATTCTGACTTCAATTATTAGTTTGCCAGCAGCACCAGGAGTCCCATTTTGGACATAATACTATTTTTTTCCTACTCCAGTTAACCCCTGGTTAGTTTAGCTGCTCTCACTGACAGCAAGAGCCAAGATGGAGTGATTAAGCATTAAGTATGACTCGAAAGAATTCAGGCATAATGGTTTGTTTATAGTGAAATAACATAAAACAAGGATACATTAGAACAGTGTTTCTCAACCTTGGCCACTTTAAGATGTGTGGACTTCAACGCTCAGAATTCCCCAGCCAGCATGCTGGGAGGTGAAGTCCACGCAGTGGCCAAGGTTGAGAAACACTGCATTAGAATATAACTATGCAATAGTGCTCCCTATAACAGATCTCTATGGAACCTGTGAAGGTACAGTAATTTAGTAATAGAGTCCCTGTAACTCATGTCCTGTCTACATTTTTTATTTACGAAATTTATATACATCTTCAATGAGTTGTGGGCAAATGACAGGGCTGTTTGAGCAATGATAATCACAGTCATGGAATCCCTTCCGCAGGGTTCTATCTGATTCTTTGCTACCTTTCAGGTGCTAGGCAAAAATATTTTTAATCTAGGAAGTCATTTTAAAACATTTGGAATACTTTAGCTCTTTGAAATTCTGGCAATTAACTGTGCTTTAATTTAATACTTGTTTCATTTTTGTTTCATGGTTATTGTGATGTAGTGCTTAAAATGTTGGATTAGCAGCTGAAGAGCCAGGTTCAGGTCTACCTTAGCCATGGAAATGCACTGGGTGGCTTTGGGCCAGTCACCCTCTCTCAGCCCAAACTACCCCACTGTTTCTGGGAGGATAAAATATAGGGCTATTCCTTTGAGCTCCTGGGGAAAAAGCAAACAAACAAAATATAAATCTAATTTAAATAAATAAAATTGACTGATGAATAAGACAGTATTTAAACATTTCCATCTTCATTTTTTTTCTGTGCCCTTTGCTCCATCTACCCTTTGCCCTATTGCAGAGCTTTCCAAACTTTTAACGTTGGCGACACACACCAATGGCGACTTTAATCTTTCTATTTAAGATATCCTAAATGGGATGATTATGCTATTACGCCAGAACCTAGAACACTAGGTTTTTCCTCTAGCTGGCAAATCGAGTTAAGTGGAAAAACTAATTTAATGCAGAAAGAAAAAAGGATCCTATCAAGAATCAGGCCTTTTTTTTTTTTACATGTATCAGTTTTGTCTTCTAATAATTGCAGGTCCCATCTCAGCTAAAATGAAAACATAGTTTTATATTTAATTCAGTTACAACACACTACAGTATATTATTTCCTTAGACTCTGATGAAACATATATTCCCATGCACTGGCTTTTATATTCCTCTAACAAGCACATAGAAATGCAGTTATAAATAATAATGATATCTTCCAATAGAACAAGTGAATTTGTAAAAATTCTTCATAAATCCTGTGACTGTATTTGATAACCTAATCTTAGCAACCCCTTTTTTTAACTACTGACTTTGTTCTACAGTGTGCTCTATAATGTTCATACCAGTTTAAAAGCATGCTCATGATTGAATTAGCTTATATAACAGGATATAAAATGTCATAGCAAGTTTTGTTGGAATGATAATGAGAAGAATTTGTGCACAAAATGAAACAAAGATGCTGGCTCCTGTGCCAAACATTCATTTGATGGCAACACTTCAAATAAATTATTTCTTATAACAACTGGATTGTTATATCCTACAACCACATCCCAAGCAGCCACCCAGCTGGGCTCAATAAAGCTATTTTCCAATGTGCTGTATACATACACAAACACCCATACTTCCCAGATGTTCTCTGTGTAAAACATCTGGTTTCAAATGCATAGTAAGTCTTTCCAAAAACCCATTACATTTGTTTAATGGACTCATACAGTTCAGCTAAAATAACCTGGAGCAGACATCTGACTGCATTTCTACTCTATGAGCCCCATCTGCAAAAAGCAGAAACAGCAAATGAGAATTCTTTACATGATTTATGCTGCCTTTATGATCAGCCAGTTCATAAAGAACAAACTTAGCTCAACAGACAATAACACAGACTGTTTTAAATATATCATTAATACGCTTTCTGTGTTAATACTTTCCACTGAAGCAAAGGACCCAATTCTGAAGACTCAAGAGATACCACCAGGCATGTAATTTCCTGTTTTCTTTTCCTGATAATTCCAAGAATCTCAGGAATTCATAGTATATGTGGTAATGCACTTTTCTTACTATCAGAGGGAGGCTGGAAGAAGACAACTTACACTACGTAGTGATTGATTTCATTTATCCTCACAGTATCCCACTGACAGCTATTTGTTCCAATAAACTTACATATGAATTCATATGATCTGAATTCATCTCTCTGTTCTTTGTCTGGTAGTAGCCTCATATTCATTTTAATCCTAGATAAATATTGATTTATTTCACTGCAGTGGGAAAACCTGCATAAGTGGATCTCTTGCATGAACATTTTCTTTTCTGAAAGCAGCAATAAGTTAAATTTTCTTAGATTTCATTTCAACCATCTTGAAGACTATTTGTTTTATTTTTTAAAAGGCTTATCATGCTTAATTTTCAGACTGTTCTATGCACTGCCGTTAAGTCATCAAATGTAAGCCTGTTAAATGCATAGAAAATTCTCAAAATTCAGCAATAAAATAAAGTCTTCAAGATGGCTGACATATGCAAACTTAGTTTCTACCTGAATGAATATAGACAAAATAAAACTCTTAAGACTTGGCAACTTGATTCTAGTTGCACAAAAGCTCCCTAAAGGTCAGAAAAATCCACAAACTGGAGAGGTCATGTGAATTACAAGAAGAGGTCCAATTAGAACTGACAGATAAAAAGTAATCAGTAACAACCACATCAAACCTATTTTATGATAATGTTAAGAGGCCCGACACCAAAACTAATTTAAATATCGGAGAAGGAAACATTGATTTATGTTTGTGGACTGTAAACTGTCTGGTGATGTAGGCGGTATATAAATATTGCAACGAACAAACAAAATCCCAGGTGAATCTAGCCCTGACTCAGGAGCTTTTTTCTCCAAGAGGGTGTCCAATGAGAAGAGCCCAGGGCAGAAGTGGTCCATTAGGCCTATGTGAGACAACACAACTCCCTGCCAGTAATGTCCACAGCAAGCTGAGATTTTACCAAACTGACAAAATATTCATTTTGATGTCACAACACAAGCTCCAGCCCTTGCACACTTGCATGCAACACTATGATGCATGTACAATAGGGAGTTTGTGTCATTATGTCATGATGCACATTTATTACTGATCACCTCTTGGAAACGCATGCTCTCTTCTCATAAAGATATTATGCAAGACCTTCTGACAATATTTCACAGAACAAACAAATAAATAAACCTGAATCATAGTGAAACTTTTGATCGTACTGACAATGGGCAAGACAACAGAAAAAAGAGAGTGATGGAAAGAGAGAGAAAATGCAGTAAGAAGAATCAATCTGAACTACCTGCATTTATGCCTTGAACAAAGGCATTCCATTATGAAAGGTCAGTGATATGAGAACAAGATTATTTTTAAAAAATACCAGATCATCAGATGTTCAGATATAAGCACTGCTCTAAAATTATTTGCTGCGCTTGATCATGCAAGGCTGAACTGAAAATCATTCTTAGGTAAAGTAGGGAGGGATCAACTTGTTCAGGTTTGACAGCCATACTGACAGTGTAATTATAAGCTAATTATAGGTATTTAAAGCATGCCAATGATCATCATTTGCATGTTTCCAGATTTCTGTAAATATTTAATTGGAAAGCAAGGTGTGACATTCAATCTACAATATATCTGCATTGAAATTCCCACCCTCAATGGAGAAGCTTAAGTTGAAAATTTAATAAATGTGAACATTAAAATGTTTCAAATAATGTGTTTTTTTGCTCCAAATCTATTAGCACTTTTCCTACCAGATTTTTAAAACTCACTGTATAATTATGTGGATGAAACCAATAATATTTTAGAAGAGTGATAGCACAAATACTATGAAATGCACTCAAGGGCTTCCCCAAATCAGCATAGCATTGGGAAATATGAGATGGAGTTTGCAGCCAGAGGGGGCCAAAGCAATTTGGTGTCAGGAAATTTTCCCAAGGAAGGCTGGATAGAAAAGTTTTATAATAGCTGGGAATCCTGATCATCATAAACTGGGCTCCAAAAAATACAGCTTTTAGGGCTACTTGGGCAATTTGTAAATCATTCCATTAGGGTGGCTACAAAAGCAGCAGCATCCTCCAGATTGGTTGAGGATAGCAAGAAGCTTGATTGATAACTGGCAAATAGAGGGAGAAAAAGTGGAGGCAGTGACAGACTTCGTATTTCTAGGCGCAAAGATTACTGCAGACGCTGACTGCAGCCAGGAAATCAGAAGACGTCTACTTCTTGGGAGGAGAGCAATGGCAAATCTTGATAAAATAGTTAAGAGCATAGACATCACACTGACAACAAAGGTCCGCATAGTTAAAGCAATGGTATTCCCTGTAGTAACCTATGGCTGCGAGAGCTGGACCATAAGGAAGGCTGAGCGAAGGAAGATAGATGCTTTTGAACTGTGGTGTTGGAGGAAAATTCTGAGAGTGCCTTGGACTGCAAGAAGATCAAACCAGTCCATACTCCAGGAAATCAAGCCAGACTGCTCACTTGAGGGAATGATATTAAAGGCAAAACTGAAGTACTTTGGCCACATAATGAGAAGACAGGATACCCTGGAGAAGAAGCTGATGCTAGGGAGAGTAGAAGGCAAAAGGAAGAGGGGCCGACCAAGGGCAAGATGGATGGATGATATTCTGGAGGTGACGGACTCAACCGTGGGGTAGCTGGGGATGGTGACGGCCGACAGGAAGCTCTGGTGTGCTCTGGTCCATGAAGTCACGAAGAGTCGGAAGCGACTGAACAAATAAACAACAACAAAATATATTTTATCTTCCTTGGGATAGCATCATCTTAGTAAGGTATACCTACAGTATTTTCAAACAGAGTAGGCCAGATGATAGAGTAGTAAGACTGGATGCAACAGAATAGTAAAAAGAATGGCTTTTGCCTTTGTTAAATTAACCATGCCCATGCTTGCAAATTAGTGAAGTTGTGGGCATCTTATAATCATAAATATCACTCTCCAGGAAACATGCTATGTTGCTATTGAATTCATACCCCATCTTTCTGCTTCTAGAAATACTGAAGGAAACATACAGCAAAAATACAAAATATGAAACACAACAAAATTAATACGATTTAAATCAAAATTAAAGACGAACTCAGTTTAACAGTTAAATACTCAGTGAAAAAGATGAGTTGTTGCCACTCCCCTAAATACTAGGAGAGTGGGGCCAAATACACCCATGTAGGGAGAGCATTCTACAGCATGGAACAGACATTCTCCCATGTACCAAGCAGACAATATTCGGGCACTAGCGGCATCTTCAAAAGGGCTTTCCTGCTCACCTAACTAACCAGCCAGATTCATAGCAGAAGACAAATTCCTCAGGTAGTTACTAGAGCTCGTTTCGATCAATTAGACTCCATGGTAAGATATGGGAGGTTCCAAGGAGTTCCTTATGAAGACAGATTATGTATTTGTGGTGCCCCAGCTGTTGAAGATACTGCACATATCTTATTTTATTGCAAATTATATTCTGTAGAAAGGACTGTCCACTTAGATTTATATTTAAAAAACAAAAAATACTGGAGCAGCCAGCAGAAACTTTCTTATTTTTTACAGGGTAAGAACCAGCTCATTACTAGCAAGACTGCACTCTTCATATCAAAGGCAATCCTAAAGAGGACAGATTACATAGACCAGATTGGAGTTGATTGTAGGAGTGATGGTTTGATATGAATCTGTATTATAGTTTTATTTGTATTTACTCATATTCACTTGTATGTTTATAATGGCTTTTTATTTTAACTTCTTTTTTACTTGATATGGTCAAAAGACTAAATCAATAAAGTATCTACTCTACTCAGGTAGTCAGATCTTAAGACATTTAGGGTTTTAAAGGTCAATATCAACACCTTAAATTATGATCAGTAGGCAACTGGCAGGCCCTGCAGATCTTTCACTACAGGCTTCACATGATCTCTGTACAGTAAACCTTGATTCTCTGAACTACCATTCGGTGGACTTCAGACACAGTGGGCAAAATCTGACTTCAGACTTTACTCTTAAAGCATTCCAGACAGTTGGCATAATGATATTCACAGAAGCAAGTAACAGGCACTCTCACAATCCCTGTTCTCAGTAGCATCTTTCTATATCTTAATAAATAGAAACAGAAATAAAAACATAAGCCAAAGGAAGGTGTCCATGCCTGTTTGCTGCTCAAAATGTCAAGGGCTACATTCTCACCCTTTGGCCATTTTGGGGCCTTCTGTACATGTGTGTCTATGTGCATATACTTTCACCAAGATTGCTACCATAGTGAAGTGGCACATCTCTGCATATGTAGGTGTCCTCACAGTGAGGAGGCCCTGCAAGCATTACTGAACCTTCAAGTGAATTCAGTAGCTCAATATTTGGTTCAGAGGGATGCTTTAGTCACTTTGCAGAGCACACTTCCCAATGGTTCACACAACACAAATTAAGATTCCAATCTTAATAAACTAAGAGATGGGTTGTACCTCTGATTCTAGCCTTGATGCTCAGGTTTTATTCTATTCAGATTTTGTCTCTTAACATAAGTCCCTATTTTATAAGTGGGAATCACATTTGGGGAATATGTTTGAACAACCTAAAACCAGAGGAAGCCTTTAAAATTAATTAAATGGTGAAATACTATTGAAAGCCTGGCCCATCTAATGCAGAATAATAAGCTTTACTAAGCCATGATCAACTTTAAAAATGTTTAGTCCTATCAGAATTGACTTGGTTCCCACAATATGCTAAGCCCCACTGAGCCAAACTAAACAAATCACCATTATAGTTTAGCTCAATGTGTAGCATTACTGTAGTGTAGGGTCTAAGACTAGGACTAGTAGCCCAACTACAACCTTGAGTTGTACAAAGTAAAGGTGGTATATAAATCTAATAAATAGATAAATATTGTTTGACAATAATCAGATCCTATATCATTCTAATCCTGGAAGCTTTTTTCCATAGACGTTATTTTTTTCAAATAAAGTTACTCACAAACAGATCTTACTCATATCCCTCAAATGTGTAAGATCTGAATACTGTAAGCATATTTGCACTAGTTTTACCACATTAGACCAGTTTACTTTTTAAGGAAGTTCTCTTATTTTATCAAATATCAAAGCTAGTAACCAATTTTCATCCTAAGGTCAATCGACATATAACTATTACCTAAGATAGTTGAATGTAAAGGAAACATGACTCACTTGTATACATGCTGGTTTCTTTTATACATTTTACAGCTACACTTTGAATATCAAATAACTTTGCATTTAACTAGTGAACATAGGCATTCCTCCTCATTTAAAACTGAACATTACTAAGGGGATTTTGTGTGTATTAAACATCTGTAATTTCTGATAGGAATCCAAGATATTTGATCAGCCTGGGCAACCACTAAACTCCCATGCAATATCTCGCCCAGCCCCCTGGTGTTCTGCATCTGAAATCTCCTAATTTATACAATGTACAGTGTTGTCTGTGTAGACATGGTGATAAATATGTGCTGTTTGAAACTATACTTCACAAACTATAACTTACAGATGTTGAGGACTTTCATGTGGGCAAGACAAATGAGAGCACAGGCTGAGCCCAGGAAACAATAGCAGGAGACCACAAATGAAAGCCTAAGCACACTTGTGGCTTTAATGGACTAGTCATCAAATATTGCACAGATGCTTATATCTCATGTTCTTCCTATGAAAATATCCAGCAACAGAACTATGCATTTTTAATCTTACCAAATTAACTCACAAAGCATCTGTTAAAAAGAATCAGCGTTTGCTATATATAACGTACACCAATTAAAGAATGTGTGAGCAGAATTCTGTGAAGAATAAATACTCCCTTGCAAGAACTGCTTGTTCCGAATAGCTTTATTCAACAAATATTTTATTTGTTTGTTTGTTTGTTTGTCAGATTTATCTGGGCACCCATCTCATCCAAAGTGATTCACCCAAAGTGAATATAATAAAACATAATTTTATACATCTTTTCAGATAAAATTTCCTCCATCTGCCGCATAATTTCCTAACCTTAAATTTAATTATGTAAGAAACCCACTCACAAAGTATATTAATGTTAATTATCAATTTTATGATGATCTTTTTTTTCTTAAATGTTGTTTTGAAATTGTTAGTAACAATCTATTATAATGCAATAGAGCTTTTAGTTAAGAGCTACTTGGCAAATAGATTCCATTGTGAATTCATTTCACTCAACTAAACTTTGGCCAACGTTTCTAACTCCAGAAGCCATGAAAATAAAGTCCAAAAGTCATCTATTCTTCCCACACTACTGATAAACCAAACTACTCACCTTCATACACATCCACAGATTTCAAATCAGAGACTTATACCAGCCTTATCCAACCTGATACCCTTTGGATCAATTACTTCAATTCCCATAATTCCCAATGCCAAACTCAAAACCCAAGGTTCAGCATTAAAAGAAACTGATACATTCAGTGATGCAAAAACTGTTGTTAACTGATGTAAAGTGTGACTGATTTTAATGTCAGTGCATAGCCTAGTTTCTCTGAACCCCCGTCTCTGATCATACTCATTTTGTCTTTATGATACTGCTGTCAAATTCACGCTACATGTCTCACGGGTACTTTCTGCCAAATGGTCATCAATTTTTCATAGGTGACGGAAGTAACTTTAGAACACTAGGGATAATTTCTTAAGAAGTCAGATGAAGTTGTCAATAATGGTAATGTCAGAAAAGATCAAATATGACAGTCTTAAGAGAGAGTCTCACACCACGTTAGGGGCGTGGTGGCTCAGCAGGTAAGACGCCAGACTTGTCGATCGGAAGATCAGAAGATCGCAAGTTCGAATCCCTAGCCCTGTGTGCGGAGTGAGCTCCCGCACTAGCTCCAGCTCTTGCCAACCTAGCAATTTGAAAGCATGCAAATGCAAGTAGATGAATAGGTACCACTTCGGTGGGTAGGTAACAGCGTTCCGTGTGCGTCATGCAGCCTCATGACAGTGGAAGCGTCTTCGGACAACGCTGGCTCTTCGGCTAACAAACGGAGATGAGCACTGGCCCCTAGAGTCGGACACGACTGCACAAATGTGCGGGGGGAACCTTTACCTTTACCTTAAGAGAGAGTCTCTTGGGGTAAAGTTACCTCAAACATTTGTCTCTATATTACCACAGCTAATCCGATTCCCAATTAAAAAATAGCTCTTAAAGATTCCATTCAATAAAATGACTAAGCTCCAAGATGAGAGAACTTCCTGTCACTGAAGCAAGAAATCAGTCACAAATTGTCCTCAAAGAGTTATTTGAGAAATATGTATTTCAGCATTCCCAGGAATCTTTTTCACTCTGGATGGAAACATGCTCTCCATCTCTCTACATATGACAAGCCAAAAGTTAGCTAGACTGACTTCGGTTTAAAAATAAATAAAACTAATTTTTCCTTTAAACAAAATAGCTGAGACTGGCTATCTTTTTGTTAACCCTTGCATGATACTTGATTATAATTCTATATTACAGCTGCTAAATTAATTATCCCCACTTTATGTAGCTTTTTCAATATCATAACTGCAAGAACAAAAGCTTTTATGCATCTGTAGGTGTGCTGTTGCAGCATGGTCATGTATGGAAATTATACTGCTATGCAATTCAGATTTTTCTTTTAAAATGCCTTGGGTTTTCCACTAGCCAAACACATTCTATGTAACTGTAATTTATTTAAATTTTAGATATTATCACTTTTTTGTAATATTAGATGTTATTACACTTTATATAATTTTAGTGTCTATTTTACAATTTAAATATAGACTGCACCCTGGACCTCACTCATAGATGTTAGTTAGGTTGTTTTATAAATGTATTTTAATTTTGTCTTAAATTTTATTTCATTTATTATCTATTAAGATAGATTTATATGTATTCACTGGGCATTCTGCTTGTACTGGTCTACGACCATAATGAATTGAAATTGAAATTGAAATTGAAATTGAAATTGAAATTGAAATTGAAATTGAAATTGAAATTGAAATTGAAAGCCTTGTGTTACTGCATGTAGCTCATCAACCATTGCCAGGTCTCCATGACTTAATTATACTTGCAAGTGAATCAAGAATGTATTCATGTGGATTTTAAGACATAAAATTGGTATAAATAGGTAAAATTGGTATAATATGAATTATTTTGACTACAGTCCACAAATTATGCTTGGAGTTAGCAGCCAATTTTTTTTCCATGATGGCAAGGATATTATAAACTTGCCTCTAAACATGTGCAGACTGCCCTTGCCTTTGCACTTAGCAAATAGCAGCACAGGTGGTACTGATTTCCATAACGTCTGAGTCTTTTTCTGAAAGCCAAGCATGATGTACAAATAGAAAAACATTTTTTTAGAATAATACAATACATGATTACAGCAGCAAGACTTTTATATGCACAAAACTGGAAAAATCAAAGTGTACCAACAGTACAGGATTGGATGTTGAAATTATTAGAGATGGCAGAAAACGACAAACTGACTTCTTATTAAAAGACAATTCAAATCATTACTTTCTTAAAGAGTGGAAACCTTTGATGGACTATTTGCAAAAAGCAGGAGGAGTAAAGCTTGCATGGGGTTTTGATGATTAGATTATATATAAATAGCATATAATAGACAAGAAAAATATATGAATGTTATATGAATAGCCAGCATGTAAGAACAAATTATCTATTTTATTCTTATGACCATAGATGGATCGGAGGTTATCTAATTTCTATGTTTGTCTTTTTCTTTTTTCTTTTTTTTTTCTTTACTGCACTTTTCTTTTCTTTTCTTTTTAATTTGTATTTCTATTTCTGTTTCACTTTCAACTTTTAACTTTGTATATTTAAAAATCTAATAAAACTTCAAAAAAAAAGAAAGAAAGAAAGCCAAGCATGGTCCCAACAAAGCACAGCAAGCATCTGTTTTGAAAACCAGGTTTAGAAAAGTTAGGAGGTATTTTCATCTATTCCAGTGTTTCTCAACCTTGGCAACCTGAAGATGTGTGGACTTCAACTCCTGGCTAGGGAATTCTGGGAATTGACATCCACACATCTTCAAGTTGCCAAGGTTGAGAAACACTGATCTATTCTGAAGAAGTATCTCCCAGATTTTCATTCTGTCCCTTTAGCAGCTCCCATTCACAAACCATTTACTTTTCTTTTTAAATCAGACTTTTCTTTCATAGAAATTGTAAGTGAAAGAGAGAAGTCAGCTGCAAATGAGCTGGGTCTTCAGAAAAGCTGCAGAGCTAGGCATGTTGAAGAAAATAAACAGGAGACCTGAAATTGTTCCCATCTAATAAGTCAATCAATTTAAAAAATCATCTTTCCTCTTTTTTTCTTTAATAATCTGTACTTGAAACCAAACTTCAGTTGCGGGTGACTGACATGTACAGTATTTAGGAGGAATGTATTCTTAGGGAGATGGGAATAAAGGAACAACAATGTTGTATAAGGGAAACCGTTTTTCACATGGAAGAGGAATAGAAACTAAAACACAATACTACGTAGTATCAGAAAGAGATTGAATATTATACTGCTGAGCAACCAATCTGATGTGCAGAATTCTTGGAAAAGAAAATGGGAGGAAAGGAAGAGAATTCCTAGTGCCACCACAATGAGAGAACAGTTTTGCCCATGCGTTTGTTTCTTTATTTTCTGACAGCCTAATTTAGGTGTTGGAATGCCATTTTGTTCCCTGAATATTCTTGCTTACTTAGTCTGGCCTTTAAATAATAAAATATATCTCAAGTTGAGTTCAACTCCTGGTAACTTCATAGATATGTCCATGTAGTTTCCTGGCAACAGTGCAGAAGTGATTTGCCAAGGCCCTCTAATGGGATGCTTTTTAAACCTTCCACTCTAGTATGAAGCTCTGAGGCCTCCTATAGTCTCCCATCCAATCCTACCTGCTCAGCTTTCAGTAGTATAAAATTGATATTCATATATATACATACATACAGAACTACTTAGTTGTTATAGGAATCAGACTATTGTGTTCTGTTCTGTTGATGATTTCTGCAAGACATTCCTCCAACAATTAAGCCACAGATTGCTATCAATGTTCATATTAACTGAAGTACAGGTAGTCCTCATTTAGCATCTGCCTCGTTTAGCAACTGTTCAAAGTTACGACAGTGATGAAAAAGTAACTTTGCGACCAATCCTCACATTTATAACCTTTGCAGGTCTGTAAAGCAAAGGAAAGCTGAATAAGATCATAAGCACAGTCACGGTTTCACTTAGCAACCGCTTCGCTTAACAACCAAGTTGCTGGCCCCAATTGTGATCACTACACAAGGACTACCTGTATTCCAATTTAAAATGGTATTGAGGAAATTGCAAAAAAAGTTCCTTATTGTTATAAGGGTATATAGCAATTCCAATTCTAACTATCGTGTATTACTTGACAAGCTTCAAAGTTGTAAAGAGAAATGGTTAATCATTCAGGAACAAATATAATTTCACAATGACCTTGTTGGAACAGTTTAGACTTATTCTGTTCATTACTTCTCTAGTTATTAGGTACTGTATAGAATCCATGATTTATGGATATATTTAGAATCCAAAAGACTGCATGATACATAAAATTTTGCTGGACTGCGTCTGAGTGAATTAAAAAAGTGTCCATGTTTTTTCAGTATACAGTAGTAGCCTTGAAAGTATGCCCACAAAAATGTATTGGTCTGTTTAAGAACAGGTAGAATTGCAGGAAGGCACAATTTATTCTTCAGCAGAATTAATCCTATGCCTGGTTTACTTAGAAACAATTAGCACTTCACTGGGAAGATGGGAGCAAAACTGCACTCAAAATCTGGCATGACTAGGCAGTATTAGTGAAAGAGAATGAGGAATTAGGTGGCCAGACTTGATTCTATAGCCGATATCAAAGATTGTTTCTTCCTTGCATATAATTCTATGTAATCCATGGCACATAACAAACCCTTAAATGCAAGCCTACCATGCAGATTACTTTACAGATTACTTCTGTTAAATGTTTATATAAATCATACTTGGACTTCAGAAGCCCAGTGAATGTTTGGAAGGCTAAGTATAAGTGGGCTGTATTCCTGCATTTCATTCAGCATGCAACCTAATCTCTGTTACATTATTAAGTAAACAAGGGTAAATAACAAGTTGCTGCTGACAACAACCTAAATATAACATATCTATAATCCAACTCACAGTTCAACAGCCATCATATAAGCTATGGCTGGAAAAGCGTTATGCATTTCTCAAAACAAATGTCAAACTTTTAAGTATTTTTCAGAGTAAAAAAAAATCAAATTCCTAGATACTAATATGTAGCTTGTTGGAGTTTGGGAGCGTATATAGGAAAGCAAAAGTAAAGATGCACATATATTATAATTGTTAGTATATAGTCTTTTTTGCATTACATGCACATTTGAAGCACATTTTTCTCTCATTTGGGGATGTTTACCTAAAAGAGATCTTCCTGCAGATTTCGTAGGATTTCTCCCAGAAGCCAATGGAAAACCAGTACCTGACATTTTATTTGGCAGTGTCTGATTTTTCTGCAAAAAGTCCGTGACAATATGCTTCAAACCAAAATCACAATTAACTAATAAAAGGTTAATTGAAATGTTTTTGTTTAGGTAACCTGGTGAGAGTAAGCTACCAAGGATATTTCTAGACATAGCCCTATGTTTCCAAATATTTACATACTACTGTGTAGGAAAATGCTACCTAACCTACTATGACACCAAACAAATGACATAGGTGGGAACATGACCTTGAGATTTTTAATACTGTACTAAGCTTTTCTCTACATGAAGTCATGATGGGAATTATGCTGGTTACATTGCTCCGAGGACCCCCTCTGCTGGCCACAGTACTGAGCCAATCTAATCAAAGCTCTTTAATGATTCCATAAATGATTATGACTAAGGAAAAAGGAAACAGCACCGATCGAGAAGAACAGGCTAAACAAATTCCCAGTGCCAGTTCTGGGCCAAATACTTTTCATAACACTCTTATGTGTGCAGAGAGTATATTTCACATGTTGACAGATAAAGATGTTCGTGTGTTTTTCAGTAAAGCACATGGCCATTTTTTAACATAAGTAAGCATTATCCTGAGGTATGGAACACATATTCCAGTGCCAAAGCCAAGAATCTTTAATCTAGAAACAAGTAAATAGAGTATAAATATCACTGCTACTGCATTTGATGGTTTCACTCCATCTTCCTCAGTTTTGTCTCTTTAACTGCAAATGATACATTGCTGTAAAGCAAATCTAAAAAAAAATATCAGTGCTGTCTTAAAATGAATAAACATGAAGTTATTGAAAGGAGCATACCAATACAATCTGGAAATGATACTCTTGGGCTTGTACATTTTTTGAGCTGGATGTTTTGCTAATTTTAAAACCCTGTAATATGATACACTCCAGGCAATGTTCTTTTTCAAAGAAAAAACAGGCAGTCAAAGTGAACATGAGCATTCACTTCTGCTTTTGATTAACTATCTTAATGATTTATTAAAATGACAGAGAGCATAATATAACATTAAGACTAATCTGTACCAGGTCTTTAAATATTCTTTTCATGCTACCACGGCACTGGGATATTATTTAGTTATTTATTTTGACCACTGCACTGGGATTTAGGGTTTTTACTACAAATCACACCAAGGAAAAGGTTAAATGTTCTTAAATAGAGGAGGCTGTCACATACATAATCACACCACATGCAGCTAAGGTGCTTTTTACTATTGCTTGCGCTTACTTGTTTACTTCAGTCTCTTGTTCAAAATATCGGTTGAGCAAGCAACAGAAAAAATTGTAAATACAAACGAAACATGGGGCTATACCAAATCTACCGCAAAGTACTTGATCAAACAATTGTATAATCTCCGGGAAAGCATTGGTACACGCATGCCTGGTTGAAATGCAGAACCCTCATATGTACCCAGACAGCATCAAAAGAAAATAGCAGTACTTTTAGCTTACTACACGAATCCTTCATGCATGTGCTAGAATTCTCCTATGACATTCAGGCATCTTGTGACGAAGAGCAGCAAAGTTGAGCTGGAAACGGTTATAGTACACTGCAACATTAAGTTTGCTAAATAAAGTGGACTCTAAACTTCACTTTGATAGGAGCAACTGCATCGATGTGTTTGTTATAGAGGTCAATAAAGGGCATGTCATCACCACCCGCAACACACTGCTGTGCTTTAAAATTTATTTAAGCTCAAAGGCATCTCCAGTTAGCAAACCAGGATATGTATTTCAATGGATGTTATGTCCACACTTTGAACAGCAGAGCAATATCTGACTGCTGGAAGGGAAGAGATAAATGGTGCCAATTTACAGGTGATCCAGTTCTCCTTATTCAAAGAACCACCTCTGGTTTCTATAAATGAACTCCGTTGGCATTTGGAGAGAAAGGCTCAAAATAATAGTCCAAGATCAAACACTTCTGGAGAACGCATAAACACTCCTCCAGTGAATCCTGGACCTCAGAAAGTAGGGAGAGAGCAAGAACATAAAAAAATCCCTGGAGGCTAAGAGAAGGCTATAACTAACAAAAGCAAAAGCAGGACTACAGTCACCTTCAAGCTTTGAAATTCTGAGTATATCACAAAGTTGTCTTCCCCAAGCTGGTGCCCTCCAGATGTGTTAGAACTACAACTCCCATAACTCCCAGGTTTTGTGGTTAATGGCTGGGAATTCTGGGAGTTCATTTTATTTCTTTTTCATTTGTAAGATGTTTAAACCCCTTCGCTCCAGAGGCAGTGTACAAAGCCATTGTTGCCCCAAAATTTCCAGAGAGCATCACCTTAGGAAAGGCTGCCATAAATAAAAACCCTACCCAAGGAGCGCCATGCTTCGATGCTTCAGTAATGCCACCAGCGCTCTGCCTGGAGCATGTGTCCAGCAGCCCCCTCCCGGGCCAGCCTCCTCAGCCCTTACCACTCTGCCTGAAAACCTCTCGACGGCTCTCTTGACTTTGCCATAGGTACCCTTGCCCAGCGTTTCTTGCAACTCGTAGCGATGTTTCAGGTTGTGCTTGTGATGGTGCCTCTTGACCCCTTGCTGCTGCTGCTGCTGCTGCTGCTGCTGCTGCTGCTGCTGCTGCTGCTTCAGCTCCTGTTGGGCAGCGCTGAGGCCGGCGGCCTTGGGGGCCGAAGCAGCGGAGCCCCCCGAAGAGGTAGCCTCCGCTGCGGACTCTTCCATAGCTGCTCCTGCTGCTTCACCGACAGCCCGCGCAGCCTCTCGGCAGCATCGCTCGGGAGCTTCTGTGCTGCTGCCATCCAGCTCCGTCCTATCCATCTCCCGCTCGGGCAGGCGTGCGCCGAGAAGGCACTTCGCGCAGCGCGGGAGGAGCCTCGGGGTCCCTCCCTTCAGGCGTGTTCCGCAAAGGCTGCCCCCATTTTTTCGGGGCGGGAAGGAGGGAGGCCGAGAAACGGGAGGCCACAGCGCCGTCCTCTCACCCCCCGCTGGGGTGCCCAAAAGGCATTCGGCAATTACTAAGGCGGGAATTTGGGGACGGTGAAGGCGGTCGGGCCGGAGGGGTCTCGGCTACACCCGGTTCTTTGGTGGAAGGCTCTTTTCAGCTGGAGAGGGGAAGGAGAAGAAGCAGCATCCCCCTCCTCCGCTCTTTCTTTCTTTCTTTCTTTCTTTCTTTCTTTCTTTCTTTCTTTCTTTCTTTCTTTCTTTCTTTCTTTCTTTCTCGCTCCCTCTTTCCTTCCTCCGGCCCCGTGTGTCTTTACGCAGCTGCCTCAGAAAGGGATGCGGAGCGAAGCCTAAACGCGCCCGGGTTGCGGTCTTGAGAGCCCCGTTTCCCCGCCGCTTGTTCCGTGGCTCCTTCTTAGAGGAAATTTAGCGATGGGGGCTGGAGGCAGGGACGGCGATGTGAGACCCCCGAGGCGACATGAAGCACCGCAGGGCCGCCTCTCCCCGTTCGTGCTGTCAGCGAGGCGGCGGCTGATTTGGCCATGAGAGGCGCTTGGGAGAACTCGCCACGCCTCGGCGACTCCCAGCGAGCGTCTGCGGGGCGGGCGAGCCGGTGGGGCCGCCCCGCGCGGTGCCTGGGCTGGGAACAAGCCGGGCGTGGCGTGGAGAGAAATCGCTCTCGGAAACTAACGGGCCGGGCAGGAGCCGGGGACCTCCCCTTCCGAGCCTTGCCTCCGATCTGGGCGGGCTCTTTCGGACAACCCCCACCGCCGCGCGGAGGAGGCGGGGAGGCGAACCAGCCTGGCCTTCCAGCTGGCCTTTGTGCCAAAGGATGTTGCGTTATTCCGCCCAGATCCACAGATAATTTAGGAGCTTTTCTTCAAAACAGTCCGGCTTCCCTTCGCAACGAAGGACGCAGTTATTGCGTGCCTAAAGCGGGGGGGGGGGGGGGGGGGGCACCTCTCCTCCTTTGCGGGTGCTCACCCGTGTCCTAATAGAGCCTCTCGCCTCTGTATTTGTAAATAGTTCTGGAGAACACAGATGGAAGCAGTCATTTGATGACAGATTTTGGAGGACTCCCGTACAAAAGGGTATATCACCCCCACATGTGCGCAGACAAGCCCACCAGAGGGGTAGGTTTTTTTTTTCCTTCCCAGTTAAAGAAAAGAACCCTCCATCAGCATTTATACCTCAGATCCATGTCTTTGCATCCAGAGGGGTCCAAAATGGTTGGATTCATACATTTTATACTTCATTATGTTGAGGCACATTGGATTAGGGGAGGTGAGAGGTTATCCACTATACAAAATTATATAACATGAAGAGGATCCACTTTTTATTGATTGATTGATTGATTGATTGATTGATTGGATTTATCACCGCCCAACTCCCCCAAGGGGGACTCTTTTAATTGTTGTTGTTGTTGTTCAGTCGTTTAGTCGTGTCCGACTCTTCGTGACCTCATGGACCATAGCACGCCAGGCCTTCCTGTCCTCCACTGTCACCCGGAGTTTACTCAAATTCATGTTCATTACATCGGTGATGCTATCTAACCATCTCATCCTCTGCCGTCCCCTTCTCCTTTTGCCTTCAGTCTTTCACAGCATCAGGGTCTTTTCCAGTGAGTCCTCTCTTCGCATTAGGTGGCCAAAGTATTTCAGCTTCAGCATCTGTCCTTCCAATGAGCAGTCAGGGTTGATTTCCTTTAGGATTGACTGGTTTGACCTCCTTGCAGTCCAAGGGACTCTCAGGAGTCTTCTCCAGCACCACAGTTCGAAAGCATAAATTCTTCGGCGCTCAGCTTTCCTTATGGTCCAACTCTCACAGCCATACATTACTACTGGGAAAACCATAGCTTTAACTATACGGACCTTTGTCGGCAAGGTGATGTCTCTGCTTTTTAATATGCTGTCTAGGTTTGCCATAGCTTTCCTCCCAAGGAGCAAGCATCTTTTAATTTCATGGCTGCAGTAACCGTCTGCGGTGATCTTGGAGCCCAAGAAAATAAAATCTGTCACTGCTTCCATTTCTTCCCCTTCTATTTGCCAGGAAGTGATGGGACCAGATGCCATGATCTGGGTTTTTTTAATGTTGAGTTTCAAGCCAGCTTTTGCACTCTCCTCTTTCACCCTCATCAAGAGGCTCTTTAGTTCCTCTTCACTTTCTGCCATTAGGGTGGTATCATCTGCATATCTGAGGTTGTTGATATTTCTCCCGGCAATCTTAACTCCGACTTGTGATTCATCCAGCCCGGCATTTCTCATGATGTACTCTGCATATAAGTTAAATAAGCAGGGTGATAATATACAGCCTTGTCGTACTCCTTTCCCAATTTTGAACCAGTCGGTTGTTCCATGTCCGGTTCTAACTGTTGCTTCTTGACCCACATACAGGTTTCTCAGGAGACAGGTAAGGTGGTCTGGTACTCCCATCTCTTTAAGAATTTGCCACAGTTTGTTGTGATCCACACAATCAAAGGCTTTAGCGTAGTCAATGAAGCAGAAGTAGATGTTTTTCTGGAACTCTCTTGCTTTTTCCATGATCCAGCGAATGTTGGCAATCTGATCTCTAGTTCCTCTGCCTCTTTGAAACCCAGCTTGCACTTCTGGTAGTTCTCGGTTCACATACTGCTGAAGCCTAGCTTGTAGGATTTTGAGCATAACCTTGCTAGCATGTGAAATGAGCGCAATTGTACGGTAGTTTGAACATTCTTTGGCATTGCCCTTCTTTGGAATTGGAACGTAAACTGACCTTCATGAAAGTCCCCTTCACTTTTATTTGTAGGAACCAACAATTGTTTTGTTGCATATTTTAGAAAAGGTGTCACAGGCGATGCATGGGACAGTCCATTAACTGAGAAAATGTTGCCTCAAGTTTGCCATGCAAGAGAACAAGGTAGCCTCAATCTGTGTGTCACAAGAAGGATCAGGGACATTTTGCTCCACTCCAATATTGCCCAGATCCCCTGCTGCCAGTACCATCTCTTGTACTCAAGACACACACCTGTAGAAACACATCTAATAATATTTTTTCTTGAATGTGTAACATACTTGGTTCCTCTTCCAGAAATAAGAATTGAAAATATTCTTATTTCTGGAAAACGAGAGGGATCTCCAGAAACGACGCAAAGGAGGGCATTCTCTGTAGGAGCTCCCATCCAGATGCGAGAGTGCCCCCTTTCGCTCATGATTTTCTGGAAAATTGATACATCCTGGCTGTTCTGGAAGGCTTTTGGGGAATAGAATGGATTAGTGGTATGCTGTCTGAAGCACTATGGTGCCATCTATTATATTATTGCACTGCAATGCATTGGAATCTTGTCTTATCTTAATTTATTATAATTTATTTATAATTCTGTTTTTATTTAAATATATTGCACACTGCTTAGAGTTTATTGGGATTGAAGAGGTATATAAGTTTGCTAAATAAAATCTTAGCCCTAAGAAGAGTTCTCAAATATTCCAACTATTGGAACTGTGATGGTTCCACAGGCCTTCCCATCATACTGAATGGGTGGATTTCCATTTAGGACAGTTGGCCCATCTGTACCTAACTGGACAATTATTTATTTGGTTGTTGTGGGTCTTCCAGGCTGTGTGGCCATGTTCTGGAAGTTGTGGTTCCGACAGACACGGAGACTGGAAACTCTCCGGAACAGAAAAGCACACCTACTCTGCCTCAGTCACAAAATGAGAAGCCAGGATTGGGACAAGATTGATACCATATCCTACAGAAAAATGAAAAGGACATCATTGACTACAAAAACAGACAAAAGCAAATATTCAACAAATGCCAAAACAGTCAACCAAAACCGGCACTGGATACTTCACGCATTGTCATCAATTTGACAGAACGCCTACTCTCTCCTGAAGAAACCTCCATCCTAAGCAAAGGAGGAAACTTTGCAATTACACCCACCAGAATTCTGGTGGAAGATATCATTGCCAATGTGAAGGAACCACAACTTCCAGAACACGGCCACACAGCCCGGAAGACCCACAACAACCATCGAACTCCGGCTGTGAAAGCCTTCGACAATACAATTATTTATTTATTTATTTATTTAAAGGCATTTATCCTGCCTTTATTATTTTTTATAAATAAATCAAGGCGGCGAACATACCTAATACTCCTTCCTCCTCCTATTTTCCCCACAACAACCCTGTGAGGTTAGTTGGGCTGAGAGAGAGTGACTGGCCTAAGGTCACCCAACCGGCTTTCATGCCTAAGGCGGGACTAGAACTCACAGACTCCTGGTTTCTAGCCCAGCACCTTAACTACTAGTGACTAGACCAATCAAGGGTGCCAGTACAGAGGCCCTTTGCTTTAGCTTTCAGAAACAGGTTGGTGTGGGAAGAAGTTTGTCCCTTGCAGTTTTGAAGCCCTCCCTCCGTCACTGTCTTCCCACGTTTTGGAAGTGCTTGAGAGATGCACAGATTTGGCACACAGACTTTCCCTAGTCTAGTCTAGTCTAGTCTAGTCTAGTCTAGTCTAGTCTAGTTTAGTTTAGTTTAGTTTAGTTTAGTTTAGTTTAGTTTAGTTGTTTTGCATGGAAGGGAAAACAAGTTAACTGGGGAGGCAGAAAAATCACTTTCTGAGAAGCCAAAATATGGACTTTCCAGTCATCTCATATCACTTTCTGTTTCTTGATACCACAATTTATTGCAGCCTTCAAACCTGAATGCTGTGGGGCGGACCCTGTTTGCTCCCTCATCCTGTGGTTTTCTTTTCTATTTAATCATCAGCACTTTCTCTCAGTATCCCCACCCCACCCTCCTTTCAGGTCACTTATGCTCCTCTTGAAGGATTTTGTGAATTAAACCCTAACCATCTTTTTCTATCAAATATGTTTAAGGAGAGACCTCTTTAGAATTCCTAAATTAGGTTATGTACTCCCCTCCCTTGGCTATCTGTTTTCAGTTCCGATTATAGATTAATGGGACTCTGAATAAGGAACAATCTAGCAGATCATTAAGCTTCAAAAAAGTTGGCATATATATCAACAGGCTGTAAGTTTTAGAACATTACATTTTTGCTCCTGATTTGCTTCAGTAATATATTTTTCTCACCAACACATCATTAGCTATGAGTTGGAGCTACCAGGCTTTCACTCTTACCAATACATATTCTAAATCTTCAGAAAATATACAATACATCTTCTCCAGCACTCTTTTTGCACTCCATATATCATTCTCTTTTCCTGCTTCAACTGCCTTCCCAGAAAAAGAACAAATTTGCCCCCATGTTCTAAAGAAACCTAACCTGTAATATGTGGCTCAGTATTTCAAGTCTTTTATTTTGTGCAAGGTTGACTTTTCTTTTTTAGCAAGCATACTCTGTGCCCTGGAGTGTTCTCCATTAGCATAGGCTGTGTTTGAGCCAGTTCCCCGTATAAGGAACCCAGGTTCAGTGAGAAGTAATTCTGTGGGAGAGCTGCATATGCATTTGATCTCAACATAGGGAGTTACATGAGATGGGTCTCCAAGGCAGATCTCTGTGTGGCAGCATGGATACCCAAAGAGATGCTGCATAGAACAGCAGCCTCCATCAACAGCCTTGCACTGCTATAGCAAACGGGACCTTTTTACTGACAAAAAGGAAAAGCCGAGGACCACGCCCACTGGTACATTTTCAAAAGTACTTCCTCCTCCCCTACAAATTTATCCTCATCTTTCTGTATGAAGGTTTTCATTAAAAACCCAGACAGGAATCTGCTTGAATGGAAATCTGCCCCACAAAATGGATTGGATTTAAATTGATCTGCATATCTCTAGCCACAGCAGGAAGGTTTTAACAAAAGGATTAAGAAAAAAAATAGGATTTCTTGACCATATTAGATATTTTGGAAAGCTGGAGAATTTATCCCACAGGGCATCACAGTGAAAATGGCAATAATATTGATGATCAATAAGATTATGTCTTGTCATGTCACTTTTCAAATAGGTGAGTCATGAAGTAGTCTTCTTCCTGTAAGTCAAATGACTTTAGTGATTTCTAGAGGCAGCTGCATGCAGCTTGTAAATAGACTGTCCATAAAACATAACAGCAATGGAAACATTCTACAGTGGGCGATTTATACAAATAAGGTATAGAAGAAAGAGGGAAACGGGCAGAGAATTTGCATGCATTTCTTGGAAAGAGAGGCTGAAAATAGTTACATGATAGATTACATTTTAGGGATTTTACTTTTGTGCAAAAGGCTGAAATGTAAACTTTTTTTTTCATATTTTATATGCTGTTTATGTGACAAAGCTACTCTTTTAAACAACTAAACTACTTGAGTTTATTAACTGGAAACTGTGCTGATCCCAAAGAAAGGCAAAACGGATCTAAAAAAATTCAGGTTTGAATTATTTATTATTCTGGTAAGTTCAAACAATTGTTGTTTAAAAACTTTAAATAATGCATTAGAGCTGTGTTTCGCAACCTTGGCAACTTGAAGATGGCTGGGGAATTCTGGGAGTTGAAGTCCATACATCTTAAAGTTGCTAATGCTGAGAAACGCTGCATTAGGGAGTGGTAGAGCATGTGGTAGGGGCGTGGTAGCTCAACGGGTAAGATGCCAGGCTTGTCAATCGGAAGATTGCAAGTTCGGAGGTTCGAATCCCTAGCCCCGCGTGATGGAATGAGCTCCCGCACTCGCCCCAGCTCTTGCCAACCTAGCAATTCGAAAGCATGCAAATGCAAGTAGATTAATAGGTACCACTTTGGTGGGATGGTAACAGCGTTCCACGTGCGTCATGCCGGCCACATGACCGTGGAAGCGTCTTCGGACAATGCTGGCTCTTCGACTAACAAACGGAGATGAGCACCGCCCCCTAGAGTCGGACATGACTGCACAAATGTGCAGGGAGAACCTTTACCTTTTACCTAGAGCATCAGAAGGTGGGGGGGGGGGGGGTTCCTGCCCGGTAAATAGCTTTGTCACCTTCCCCTGGCTAGCTTTACTTTGAATGTTGGGATACATCTCAAAGTTTGGGGAAAATTTATAAACCCCTGATGGAATCTTCTTTGATAAAACAATTGTGTCTTCCCCATTTCTCCATCTTCTATGATAGCAAAAAAACCCAAACAAGCAAACAAACGGGTACAGTAGAACCCTACTATTTAGGATCCCAAGAGCAGTCTAAACAATTTTCATCCCCAATGAAATTCTTTTAACAAAAATGGTTATGATACAAGGAAAGCTACTTTTTGAATCAGGGGATTGGTACTGTATGAATCCCACCACACAGCTTGTAAAGTGGCATGTTGTGTACTCTCCAGATAGAAATACCAAACATGAAAGTTCCCTGGGTATACTTTATTCAGAGTTCCTAAAACAAACTTCCCTAGGGGTATTCACAGTATATGGTCAAAAAAGTCAAGATACAGTAGTGGCCATGACAGTGTGACTGAAGGTCCTCCTGTTTTTTATGTGTAACACCTGGCCTTCTCCTTTCATTGTGGCTTCTAAATGTATTGGCTACCATCTCCCATCATTCTAGAGGCCAGGCTAATTGGGGATGATAGAAGTTGTAGTACACATTTCTAAAATGCCTAATTTGAGAAGCTCTTTGAATCCCAGATATATCAGTTCCATTAGTACAAAACAACAAAACTGATTGTTATGGCACATCATCTTAGGCTGATATATACAAATTATGTAGCAAATATTTACTGCTCTGCTACTTCAGAGAAAACAAGTAAAGAAAAGTCAAAGTTTGTAGAATTTCATTCATTGCTGGTCAAGCAGTAGCTCCACCAAGTGGTGAACATTATTATTTTGTGCCAAATGCATTACAGAGAATTTTACTAATATTTTCACATACAGTACTGTATTGGAGGGTCATAGCCACTTTCCATATAAAATGGCCATGATTTTGTCCAATTGAAAAGAATTAAAATAATGTAATTAAAGGGAAAGTCAAATATAATGTGACATTAATAAAAACAATGAATGTAGAACTAAGAACCCCTTCATGGATCACTGCCTTGTCGTGGCGAAGGGGCTTGCGTAACTCAATGAAGTCAGGTCAAGAAGAACAGGTCATGACAGAGAGTTCTGACAAAACGTGGTCCAAAACTGGAGGAGGGAATGGCAAACCACTCCAGTATCCTTGCCAAGAAAACCCATGGACAGTATCAAAAGGCTAAAAGATATGACGCCGGAAGATGAGCCCCTCAGGTCGGAAGGTGTCCAAAATACTACTGGGGAAGAGCGGAGGGCAATTCCGAGTAGCTCCAGAAAGAGTGAAACGGCTGGGCCAAAGCCGAAAGGACACTCAGTTGTGGATGTGTCTGGAAGTGGAAGGAAAGTCCGATGTTGTAAAGAACAATATTGCATAGGAACCTGGAATGTAAGATCTATGAATCAAGGTAAGCTGGATGTGGTCAAACATGAGGTGACAAGATTGAACATCGACATCTTGGGAATCAGCGAACTAAAATGGACAGGAATGGGCGAATTTAATTCAGGAGACCATTATATATACTACTGTGGGCAAGAATCCCTTAGAAGAAATGGAGTAGCTCTCATAGTCAATAAAAGAATGGGAAAGGCAGTACTGGGGTACAACCTCAAAAACGACAGAATGCTTTCAGTTCGAATCCAAGGCAAACCATTCAACATCACAGTGATCCAAGTCTATGCCCCAACCACTGATGCCGAAGAAGCTGAAGTTGACCGGTTCTATGAAGACCTACAACACCTTCTAGAACTAACACCAAAAAAAGATGTCCTTTTCATCATAGGGGACTGGAATGCTAAAGTAGGAAGTCAAAAAATAACCGGAATAACAGGCAAGTTCGGCCTCGGAGTACAAAATGAAGCAGGACAAAGGCTAATAGAGTTTTGTCAAGAGAACACGCTGGTCATAGCAAACACTCTTTTCCAACAACACAAGAGACGACTCTACACATGGACATCACCAGATGGTCAATACCGAAATCAGATTGATTATATACTTTGCAGCCAAAGATGGAGAAGCTCTATACAATCAGCAAAAACAAGACCTGGAGCTGACTGTGGCTCAGATCATGAGCTTCTTATCGCAAAATTTAGGCTTAAATTGAAGAACGTAGAGAAAACCACTAGACCAATCAGGTATGACCTAAATCATATCCCTTATGAATATACAGTGGAGGTGAGGAATAGATTTAAAGGATTAGATCTGGTAGACAGAGTGCCTGAAGAACAATGGATGGAGGTTCGTAACATTGTACAGGAGGCAGCAACTAAAACCATCCCAAAGAAAAAGAAATGCAAGAAAGCAAAGTGGCTGTCTGATGCGGCTTTACAAATAGCTGAGGAAAGAAGGAAAGCAAAAGGCAAGGGATAAAGGGAAAGATATAACCAACTGAATGCAGATTTCCAGAGAATAGCAAGGAGAGACAAGAAGGCCTTCTTAAATGAACAATGCAAAGAAATCGAGGAAAACAATAGAATGGGGAAGACTAGAGATCTCTTCAAGAAAATCGGAGATATCAAGGGAACGTTTTGTGCAAAGATGGGCATGATAAAGGACAAAAAGGCAGGGACCTAACAGAAGCAGGAGAGATTAAGAAGAGGTGGCAAGAATACACAGAAGAACTATACAAGCAAGATCTTAATATCCCTGATAAATACGATGGTGTGGTCACTGACCTTGACCCGGACATCCTAGAGAGTGAAATCAAGTGGGCCTTAGGAAGCATTACTAACAACAAAGCTAGCGGAGAAGACAGTATCCCAGCTGAGCTATTTAAAATCCTAAAAGATGATTCTGTTAAAGTGCTGCACTCAATATGCCAACAAATTTGGAAAACTCAACAATGGCCACAGGATTGGAAAAGGTCAGTTTACGTTCCAATTCCAAAGAAAGGCAATGCCAAAGAATGTTCAAACTACCGTACAATTGAGCTCATTTCACATGCTAGCAAGGTTATGCTCAAAATCCTACAAGCTAGGCTTCAGCAGTATGTGAACCGAGAACTACCAGAAGTGCAAGCTGGGTTTTGAAGAGGCAGAGGAACTAGAGATCAGATTGCCAACATTCGCTGGATCATGGAAAAAGCAAGAGAGTTCCAGAAAAACATCTACTTCTGCTTCATTGACTACGCTAAAGCCTTTGATTGTGTGGATCACAACAAACTGTGGCAAATTCTTAAAGAGATGGGAGTACCAGACCACCTTACCTGTCTCCTGAGAAACCTGTATGCGGGTCAAGAAGCAACAGTTAGAACCGGACATGGAACAACTGACTGGTTCAAAATTGGGAAAGGAGTACGACAAGGCTGTATATTATCACCCTGCTTATTTAACTTATATGCAGAGTACATCATGAGAAATGCCGGGCTGGATGAATCACAAGCCGGAGTTAAGATTGCCGGGAGAAATATCAACAACCGCAGATATGCAGATGATACCACCCTAATGGCAGAAAGTGAAGAGGAACTAAAGAGCCTCTTGATGAGGGTGAAAGAGGAGAGTGCAAAAGCTGGCTTGAAACTCAACATTAAAAAAACCCAGATCATGGCATCTGGTCCCATCACTTCCTGGCAAATAGAAGGGGAAGAAATGGAAGCAGTGACAGATTTTATTTTCTTGGGCTCCAAGATCACCGCAGACGGTGACTGCACCATGAAATTAAAAGACGCTTGCTCCTTGGGAGGAAAGCTATGGTAAACCTAGACAGCATATTAAAAAGCAGAGACATCACCTTGCCAACAAAGGTCCGTATAGTTAAAGCTATGGTTTTTCCAGTAGTAATGTATGGCTGTGAGAGTTGGACCATAAGGAAGGCTGAGCGCCGAAGAATTGATGCTTTCGAACTGTGGTGCTGGAGAAGACTCTTAAGAGTCCCTTGGACTGCAAGGAGGTCAAACCAGTCAATCCTAAAGGAAATCAACCCTGACTGCTCATTGGAAGGACAGATGCTGAAGCTGAAGCTGAAATACTTTGGCCACCTAATGCGAAGAGAGGACTCACTGGAGAAGACCCTGATGCTGGGAAAGACTGAGGGCAAAAGGAGAAGGGGACGGCAGAGGATGAGATGGTTAGATAGCATCACCGATGTAATGAACATGAATTTGAGTAAACTCCGAGAGACAGTGGAGGACAGGAAGGCCTGGCGTGCTATGGTCCATGAGGTCACGAAGAGTCGGACACAACTAAACGACTGAACAACAACAACAAGAACTAAGAAAGGCAGACAAGGGAAATACAGCTCTTAGTACCTGCTCGCTTTTTTTCTGTTTGGTTTTTCAAGACTATTTGATGTTTTCAAAACTGAAGTAAACTATATCAAATTTTGATTGTGACATTGTTAAGTCAGAAGAGCCAACTGGCTGTACTTAATGTTAGGCAATATATCTTGTGTGATCTTGTGTGACACCTTCCCTAGAGATATCCAGATGGTACCCACACTTTTATCCTTTAGACCAGAGCTTTCCAAACTTTTCCTGTTGGTGACACACTTTTTAGACATGCATCATTTCGCGACACACTCTTACAGCAGGGCACAAGGCAGGCACTAGGACCTGCATGGAATTCTGGCAGGGCAGGTTTGAAGGCAGCAAGGCACAAGGCAGGCACTAGGACCTGCGTGGAATCCTGGCAGGGCAGGTTTGGAGGCAGCAAGGCACAAGGCAGGCACTAGGACCTGCGTGGAATACTGGCAGGGCAGGTTTGGAGGCAGCAGCCGCCGCGACACACCCAGACTGCAGCCGACACACTAACATGTTGCAACACACAGTTTGGAAAGCTCTGCTTTAGACTCTTTTATTTTTCTGGACCCTAGCCTGAATTATATTATAATTTCCTAACTTCATCATTTCTTTCATGTATCTATCCTTCTATCTGTTTCTTGGTTTAATTATTTAATTCCGTTAATGCAGTACTTTCCAAACTGCTGCCGTTGGCGACACACCAATGGCGGCAACAGCAGCGGTGTGGGGGGGTGCACCGCAGCGGTGGGAACGGCGGCGGCCTCGCTAAAACGCGGAAGCGCTGACGGCGCACCGCTGCCGCCACCGCCATGCACTCTACCGCCGCTGCGCGCGCCCCACACCCCACAAGTGCCCCCACACCACCGCTTCGCGACACACTAAAGTGTCACGACACACAGTTTGGAAAGCTATGTGTTAATGTTTTGTTTTTACGTACCTTTCTTGCATGCTCCTTGAGAGCATGTGATGGAGAGATGGGTTTTCAAAAATTCAGAGATAAATCCCTATTTTAATTAACTCTTGAATTTGCAAGGTGCTGTAATGCAAATATAATCTTTCAGCTAAAAAACAATATTGAATCTATGTTCATAAAAACATATTTATATGTTCAGTTATTATAATAAGAAATATTCTATTTACTTAGAACATTTCTCTTAACTAGTTCTAATAATTAAAAAAATATGGTGCAGATGGAGATACAGACTAAGACTAGAGACCGTCAGACAAATGCTTCTGCAAGTAATAAGAGAAGTGGCAAATTCACCTTATTAAAGAAGACAAATAGTTCCCTGGGGTGCCGTACCCTCATTATGGTTCTTACCACATGTATAGGCTATGTATGTTCAGAGGAAAAAACCCTAGGGGCAATTAGGTTATATTATAATAAATAAATGCAGTTCCACTGTGGTTTCCGATTAGGACAATAGTTTGCTTGAAGATAGGGGGTGCGATAGCTCAGCGGGTAAGACGCCAGGCTTGTAGATTGGAAGATTGCAAGTTTGGAGGTTCAAATCCCTAGCCCCGCGTGACGGAGTGAGCTCCCGCACTTGCCCCAGCTCTTGCCAACCTAGCAATTCGAAAGCATGCAAATGCAAGTAGATTAATAGGTACCACTTCGGTGGGATGGTAACAGCGTTCCGCGTGCGTCATGCCGGCCACATGACCGCGGAAGCATCTTCGGACAACGCTGACTCTTCGGCTAACAAACGGAGATGAGCACCGCCCCCTAGAGTCAGACACGACTGTGCAGGGGAAACCTTTACCTTTACTTTTTTGCTTGAAGAACAGTTGATTATCTAGGATTTCAGGTCAAGACATTGAGTAAAAACCAGATGTTTTGAAATTAAAACATGTTTTAATGTAGAGTTGGCCTTACCAATTCTTTTATCTTCGGTAACCCTGTGCATTCTTTTTCTCATTCTAAGTGTTGTTGCACAGTAGCAATAGTTTGTGGGCCTGTAACAATAGCTTGATAATTGATAATGGAAGGCGGATCTCTGTAATTCAGGGACAGGCAATAGTTTGGGAATGGTGTAGAATGTGCTCTCACAAAATAGCTGCCATGGTGTAGGTCTTGCTTTCACATAAGACCTTCCTTCTCAATCATGATACATTCATACATCAATAGCTGGGCATATTGCAATTAAGGAATTAACCTCTTACCATGACACTATAGGTAACATAATCCTGGCAGCTGTTCTATTAATATGTTTGTGGTAGGCAGACATTCAACAGGGGTGGCTTCCCCCCATCATTGTTCTTTTATGCCAAAAAAAAAAAAAGTCCCAACCCTGTCCTTAAGTGAATTTCAACCAGGCTTTACTGGGGCAAGAAGAGCCAAGCTTCCTCCCATTGCTGAAAAGAGACAAAAACCTCACAACTTTCCTAATAATGTATATGCATTTTAAAAGCCACATAGTATAGACATGGTTCTTTTAGCAAAATAATGAAGGGATGTAGAGCAGAGATGGAATGTTAACAGCAAAATGGCAGAGAAAGTTCACTTTGAATTCACAAATGAATTCCAAGGAAATTGTTAATCACACTATGCTTATTATGTTTTCTGCCCTGTCTCATAACTTTTTAAGGTTTTCATTCCACCATGGACCAAAGTGGTATGGATAAGAAAGACTGGAATTTTGTATATTTATGTCTAGCTCAGAGAGAAAATCCTTCTATTGCTGACCTAGTTAGAATAACCAACCCTTTGTCATTATGATGGAATGGTAAGAGTGGGTGGAGATGACTAACACTTCAATCAGAATAGTTTTTCCAATCATTCAGATTGCTAAAATGAACATATTTCTTTTTTAATGTCCTCTGTTGAAAAGCCCATGCAATAATAGTCACAGTTATGTGTGTTCTCCCACTTTACCTTCTTGAAAATCAGACACCAATGGGGCACCTGAGCATCCCTGCATGTGGCTTTCTTGTACAGCAGCTGGGCAGATAGATAAGTCAGAAAGGAAGATGCGAGACCCTCCACCAAAATTGTACAGCAGAGTTTCTCAACCAGGTTTCCATGGAACCCTAGGATTCTGCGAGAGGTCACTAGGGGTTCCCTGGGAGATCATGATTTATTTAAAAAAATATTTCAAATTCGGGCAACTTCACATTAAAGAGGTAAGTTTCATTCTTTATTTTTAGTTTAAGAACACTGTTAATGCATAGATACGGGCCTACACATGAAACAAATATAATCGCTTTGTAACTTCTGGCCTATATTTGAGCCTGAATGTGCAGGGGTTCCCCAAGGCCTGAAAATATTTAAAGGGTTCCTCCAGGGTCAAAAGGTTGAGAAAGGCTGTTGTACAGGATGGAGTGCTTCAGTTCAGGATTCCAACCTCTTTATTCATCTAACAGTCAGTTAGTTTGCTTTCTGTGTTCACCTGATACGCTCAATCTTCATTCACCTTTTTTTTTAAAGATAATGAGTGTTCTTGAGTAGGGATGGAAACACTGGATGGAAACACTCAATCTCAGTTGCCTTAAAATGTTTGATTTCTCTGCTGTAAAAGGATTCTCATTGTGAACCAAGAAATAACATATCTAGACAATGAGCTGTCTCCAGCCTTTTCTTATTAATCTATGTCTGTGTGTCTCCCATCCTTTCTTGGCATTTTTCTCAGCATCTGGCTATCGGGTTATCTTTCCCTCTGACTGAGTCACTCATCATTTTCTCCCATGGTGTTCTGTGGGTAAGGTTCCTTCATTACAGCTTTCTGATGCAGATATGGGTTCTGCAGATCTCAGAGTTACTCTGCATTGGTTGATTCCTCTCCCTAGTGCTGGAGTTGGGGATGCCATTATAATTACAGAGGCATGAGCAGAGGAAGGCTTAAATTGGACCCAGAGGAATGGATCAGAGGATGGGCAACCAACTCATAGCCTGTGGGATTCATGTCACCCATGGGCCACAAGAATTATCAAAGTTCTATCCAGATTGGTCAGCCAGCCAAACTGATGTTTCTCTATTGAAATTCCTGCCAACTAGTTGATCAGTGAGGGAACAAGTGAGGGAGAAGTAGTAATGATCAAGTGAGCAGAAACATGGTATGCCAGAGTCATTTGGAGTTTGGCTTCCTATATCAAATAAATTAAATTAGAAATATATGTATGTGTGCGCATACGTGTGAAAGCACCTGGTGTGTGATGGAGTATGTGTGTGCTCAGGTTTGGGCTGGATGGCAAGGCTGTTAAGTGGATACATCACTGGCTCAAACCCTAAATTCAAAGGTTGCTCATCAGTGCTTCCTCATCACGCTAGCATGAGGTGCCACAAAGTTCAGAGCCTGAAAAGCTGTTCTAAAGAGATGCTGCATTCACATTCCGACATGTTCCAGAGGCCAGAAAGGCAGAAAGGCTGATTCTAACTGAATCTTAGGAAAAGAAATCCTGACAGTAAGAATGCTTTGAAAGGGGAAAGTTACCCAGAGAAGTGGTGACTTCCACTCACTGAATGTATTAAAATAGAAGCTAGACAGCCATCTCTTGGAGATGCTTTTATTTGGAAGAGGAGGCTGCTGAATACAATGGATTATATGGGCTCTTCCACTGTCTCTTTGAGATGCAGCTGACAGACACAGGAGTCTTACCAGAAAAATACCCTTCGGTCCTATCAATATCTTATAAAGGTGAGGTATGTAATTTCTGCAGTCTACTGTGTGGCGGCAAAAGGCTACAAAGGTTTCCACTTTATATCTTGGCATGATTAAAGCATACAAAATCTGGTGGATAGAAGTGAAGTCAGGGAAGAAGTTGCACCTCCCATACTTGGAACTGATTACCTCACCTATCCCTGCTTCTATTTCTTTTGCAGCAGGACACACAGATTTTGAGCAGGTGATATATGGGAAGAAAAGAACTAGTTGCTTTATTTTAGGATGTTGGGCCACGAGGCAGAATCCAAAAATATAACAACATAAGAAGAGTTGTGTCGCACCAGACCAAAGGCCCGTTTATTCAATATTATGTTCTCACCGTGGCCAGTGCCAAAGGGACACAAACAGAACTTGAGCATCTTGCTGTGTTCTCCAACAACTGCTGTCGAGAGGGATACTGCCTCCGATACTGGAAATAATATATAGCTGTCATGACAAGTAACCATGAAAAGCTTTATTCTCCATCAGTTTCTTCTCATCCATGAATTTCTCCAGCCTACTTTTGAATCCATCACCACATCTTGTGGCAATCATTTTCATGGGTTCCTTATGAGCTAAGTGGAGATGTACTTTCTGAATCCTTGCTCTTTCAGCTTCATTGAAGATTCCCACAAGATTGACAAGAGATCTCACATTCAGGAACTTGTTTACAGCAGCTCACAGACATGACTAGATGGCTAGATTAGTTGTGGATGTACAGACAGACAGACATAAAAACATCTGCCTACAGCAGTGCACAGAAATCAAAGCCTGGGTGTGGGTGGGGGTTCGTTCCAGGGTTTAATTCTAGGCCTTTTCAAGTAATCAGAAATTCAGCTGTTCCCTTTACAGCCTTGAGATTGTGAGATACATGCTCAGTGTACTGGGCAAAAAGTGCACATACACAAACACACATACATAGATGTAACACACATGCTTGTTACACAGAAGAAAACACAGACACCCACTATGGCATAGCAGATAAAGGGGTTGGAAAGAATTTAAGGCGGCAAGCTCTACATGTTTGCGCTTTATTATCCTTTCCAACCCAACAGAATGTTGGAAAGAAATTATACAAAAAGACTCAAGGCTCTGCATGCCTACCTGTCCATCAGGAGGATAGCTCTCTGAAACTTGTACAGAATGAGGCCAAATTTGATGCGTGGGGTAAAAGCCAGCACAACAAAGATTGAATTAAAAGTGGTCCAGATCAAGCCAAGGAGAGTGGAGAAAACCATTCCAGGAAAGCATCTCCTAATGCGTCTGTACGGGAGAGGCATTCGGGCAGTGATTCCAAATAGAGCAGGTTGTTTTATTCTAAACCTGCCTCCATCTTAGTCACTTGACCAAAGAAAGTCTGCCTTGTGCTTCCCAGGTCACACATGCACAAAACTGCACACGCACACACAAGAGGAGAACTTAAACACACATACACACAGGCTTGAGACGTTACTTCATTACAGGTAGTCCTCGTTTAGCATCCACAATTGCGACTGTCAACTTGGTCATTAAGTGAAGCAGTTGCTAAGTGAAACTGTGACTGTGCCTATGATCTTACTTCAGCTTTCCTCGGCTTTACAGACCTGCAAAGCTTGTAAATGCGAGGATTGGCCGTAAAGTTACTTTTTCATCAGTCATAACTGCAAATGGTCGCTAAACGAAGACTACCTGTATGCAAAAGGAAATACAAATACAGACACCTCGTATGCCCATTGCTACAAGGGTTGGAAAGAATTGCAGAAATCTTGCTGTGCTTTCTTTCTGTACCTTGTGTTATCTGGGTCCTACAGTTCATAACTGACTTACAGGAGGTGGGCAGAGAGATAGCCAAGTCTGACATCAAATTATTTAGGCTGGCAACATTGAAAATCAATTGCCAACTAGGGGTCCAAAAGGATGTGTCCAAACTGGATGAACAGACTTTCAGGTGGCAAACACACTTCAGTGGCAGGAAGTGTGACGCTGGGTACCCTGAAGCAAAAATAAATGCAAGCTTCATGTATAGAGCAGCGGGGACTAGTTGGCAGTGACCAACAAGGGATCTTGAAATTGTAGTGGATTGCTCAGCCCAAGTGCCCGGTGTTTGGCAAAGGTGAATTTCGTGTCAGAAATCAACTGAAAATATAATAGATCCGTAGAGCATAGTAATTATATACCAACTTATCAATGTGTAAATATATAAAACTGAGGTTGGATGCATGTAGAATACCGTTTTCTTCCCTGTACTTAAAAAAGTGTGTTATAGAACATAAAAATATCTTCACTCTCAAATCTGTTTGAATATGATTTTTCCAAGCTCCTCAGCCCATAAACCCTGTTTATACAGGACAGGAAAGCCATGTTCTTTATGGAATGCTAAGGATCCAGCCCTGAACCTTGTTTTTACAAAGCAATTCTAGGTGGCATTACAACACATTGTCACTAGATGGCAGCATCCAACTGTTCCAGTAATAAGTTACTTCTCTGGAAGCTCACAGCTCAGATGTTCAAGATCACTTGGTTTCCGAGATTTACCAATTAAAGCCAGGTATAAAATAGTTAAGGAACTAAGTGTCTCTGAAGATATTGTTGAACCTGGGACTTTTCCTTTCACACTACAGTAAAGGATATTGAGGAGCACAGGTAGTCCCTGCATGAATGCCTTTGAATGTCCTCTAATTCCCCCCGCCCCCCTAGAAGAGTCAATATTGAGATTGCGGGTTGTTCATCCCTGCCAGCCCTTCAAGGTAGACCAGACTAGAAAACCAATTTCATGTAGGTCAATACTACTTTACTGTAAAGCTATAGTAACATAATTTATTGTAAAGCTATAGTAACAGAATCTTGCAAGTCTGAATATGCTTCCCCCGCCTTCCCTTTCTTTTTGCAAGAACCAGGGAGGGTCCCGAGACATTTACTCACTGCAATCTTGCTCTGGACTCAGACCTCTTTTATCTGCCTTGGTAGCGGCTCTTCCCCCTGTCCCTCAAGGCCATTTCAACTACTCACACCCAGCTGATTCTTCTTGTGCATGGATGGCAACATCTGTCTTCATATCCACACTAAAAATACATATTATATACATCCACACATCAATCCTGAGCTGACAGTCCTTTCACACTAAAATCTATTGCTATTTTGCTTCCTAAAGTTTTTTTCAATTTTAGGAGTATAAATTAATATTAGTTATGACTAATATTAAGAGCATATTTAAATTTGATTAAGGGGCTCATCCACATTGTGGTCTGAATGTATTTTAATTTTTAATTGGAACAATGTAATTTAACTTATAATTTTAAAACTATTTTAAATCAGATGGTGCATATTGTAAGGTTCAATGAGTATACCTTGTAGAATCTTGTACTGGTCAGTGACCGTAATAAACCAGAATGAAAAAAAAATAGGAGTATAAATTAGTAAGGAGAATCCCCATCATACTACTGAGACAGGCAATCTTTTAGGGCCAAGGTTGTATTTGGACATAGTATGGACACGTTCACAGAAAATGCTCAGCATGGAGGACTTGCCTGTTCACAAAGTGGCAGCTATGCTGGGCTTGGCGAGGCACAAAATTTCCATCTGTCAGAAGGCGAAGTAGGAATATGGACTATTCCCAGGGGGAATTGGAGGACCTTCAAAGGCATTCATGCAAATCAATATGCTAATGAATATGATGCAAATCACCATGTTTAGCATTGCCAGATTGATGTGTGTACTGTCATGTATTTTCTAATGTGGATATGAAGACAAATGTTGCCATCTATGCCCAAGAGGGAAGAATCTGCTGGCTGTAAGGTTGCGCTGAGTATATTGCAGCCCCAGGGCTACCTGTGGCTCTCAATCTCCGTTTTCATGTCCTTCCAATCTCTCTCTGACCACGATTACTAGAAATAAAAAGTGGCTGGTACCCATGGCTAAATAACTGGATTCACATTTCTTATTAAGCCATGGTTTATTCACATTTCTTATTAAGCCATGGTTTATTCTAACCACTTTTAAACAAGCCAATATGGCCTAATTCACACATAACACTGAGCCATAAACTATGGTTTAAATACACCATGGGTTTACCAAATATACAAAATCAAAGTTTTTAAAAAATGTCATGGTTTAGCTCAATGTGCGAACTGCCTTGGATTAATTTCCTATATTTCATTTCCCCTTTTACTAGCTAACTAGTCCCCCCCACAATCACAGGTGGATACATAAAATACTCTTTTCTCAGAATAATAAATCTAGAAAAAAGATTAACGCAACATATCCTTGGATTATAAAAATGTTACTACTTTGGGTTTAGCTATATGTAATGCAGCTTTGCAGGGGGCGTGGTGGCTCAGTGGGTAAGACGCCAGGCTTGTTGATCGGAAGATTGCACGTTCGGAGGTTCGAATCCCTAGCCCTGCGTGCAGAGTGAGCTCCCGCACTAGCTCCAGCTCTTGCCAACCTAGCAATTTGAAAGCATGCAAATGCAAGTAGATGAATAGGTACCACTTCGGTGGGTAGGTAACAGCGTTCCAAGCGCGTCATGCGGCCACATGACCATGGAAGCGTCTTCGGACAACGCTGGCTCTTCGGCTAACAAACGGAGATGAGCACCGGCCCCTAGAGTCGGACACGACTGCACAAATGTGCGGGGGGGGGACCTTTACCTTTAATGCAGCTTTGCAGAGAAATAACGTCCAAGAGCAAACGGGGAGTAGGAATGGATGCACGAATATCAATTGAGCCCACAACTGTCTCAATAGTAGCAGCTATTTAGTAAGCAAAACTAAGGACTCAAAGAGACTTAACACAACTTATTATGTCTGTTTTGTCCCTTATCTAATTTCTCTGTCTACCTCAAAACTAGAAATGACTTGTTGACTGCAACCAGAGTAAGTATTTATTCAACATTACACATACCGAGAAAGTTATTTCACAGCCAACTACACAGTCATTCAAGACTCACAAGACAGACAATAAAAGCACTCCAGAAAAATAATGACTGATCTCAATACAAGGCATAGTTCTTGTTTTTTAAGGCATCGTTATCTCTAGGGAAGCAGTTTCTGAATACACTGCTTGTATTATAAATGGCTACTGCACACCTTGTCTGCTTCTCTTCCTGAGGATTCCCTCCATTCCCTCTACTACTGATGTATTTCTGATTTGGATACCTGAATATATAGATACTAAGAGCGTTCTTTATACAGCCTTCATCTTTTTAGTTATCTTTCTTGACAATTAAGTATAAATCAACAGAGACGGACATGAATATATTTTCCGAAGAAGATAAACAAGAATCTACCCAACTGTAAAACTCAGTGGTTCTGTAAAATGAATTAGTATTATGAATACCTCTTCTTTGAAGAATTACTCAAATCCAAAGGTAGTTTTTATTTATTTGTGGAGTTTTTTTTATAATCAATCTGAAGTCTAATTTTATTTCATCCAAGTCAATACTTGGAAGGGGTAAGGCACTTAAGACCAGTCGCCATTGTATCTTGCTACGTCATAGGGAAGACGTTAAAATAATTGCAGTAAACAATTTTATTTTTCTTGCCCTATCTTCTTTGGGGGGGGGGGACACATGTTTATCTTTTGATTTTTTTCTTTAGCTGTTTTCATTTCCCTGTCGTGATCCCTATACATCTCTACACCAATGAATTAGGACAGCAAAGGTAAATGCAAATTCAGTTGACAGAACAGTAAACTGTCCCAAGAGAAGGCATTAATGGCAAGGTCCTATCAAATACTGCCAATGTTTATTGTCCATGGACACATCAAAAGCACCTTTGGTTTTGCTGTGGAATGGCCACATTGATGAGCTTCACAGTCTCATTGCAGATTATGGAAGAACCCGATCTCGAATGTGATTTTTCCATACAATAATTTTCACAGGAATACTGTATAATTATACACAATTACAGCCCTTTGCATATTCCAATTAGTACATAGAAACCTTCCATGAATTAGCTGCTTTATTTCAATGGCAGAAGAACGGCACATGCAATATAATGCATATGTGTGTCTGTTTTCTTTGTTCAAAGGAGTGGGACAGCCTTTGTGCATGATGGAGCCCCCATGTTTGTTAAATTAATGAGGACAATGGCCATCATAATTTGCTTCTTGGGTCCACACCCTCACCCAGTGCACTATAGATTAAGCTGCAGAAACAAATTAATTTGTCCTATATCCTAGCAAATTAAAATAGTAAAAACAACAGGGCCTACCTAACTGGATTGTGTTAACATTTTTTCCAGAGACATCAATAGCTCCATTTCAATTCCACCAACTTCCCCAACAACAATAGAACAACAAAGCTCCTTTGGACTAGGAAAACATTTTCTTTTTGGTAGTTCAAAGTTAAAACATGCTCAATACTCGATGCTCAAACCTTTTCATGTATATTTTCCATTTTAACAAACAACCTATCCAAGTCATTCCTTATGTCATCTAAGGAATCCTTCATTGTCTGCACATTGTTCTCGTTGGTTTCAATTTTCACTGAGTGAACAACTAAACTGTCAACTGCTGTCCTAAGCATTTTTATGTCAGATTCCACCTGACCAAGAGAAGATCGCACTTCATCAATAGAGCCTTTAACAGAAGAGAATTCTCCCTGATTATCTCCAGACTGGTCCAGCAAAGCAAGAACTTGTTTCTGGATATGATTGAGTGCATCAGCATTATTGGGTAGATCACTCAGACTTCTCCTTAGTTCATCAACATCACTGTAGATTGAGAGCTGTGCTTCACCAAGACTCCTTACCGTATCAGTCAATGAGCGTACATCATTTTCTATAGTACTCTGGACAGAACCTAGACCTTCTTCTAATGCAGCGAGCTTACTGTCATACTTGAAAATAAAAGGTTCTGTTCCTTCTGTGTTCTGTGCAGATGGTGATATCAGGGCGTGAACAGTCTCTTCTATGGACCTGAGCCTGGATTCCAATTCTTCATTGCTCTTCTGCAGACCTTCTATGTCATCTTTGGAGAATGCATAGCCATCTTGTATACCGGCAGAAGACTTGATGTGCACCAAGTCATCACTGAGTCTCTTGAGTTCCACTGGAAGATGAGAAAGGGATTCTTCTGCTTTGAGAACTTTCTCTTCTAAAGTCTGTAATGAAAGGTGCTCTGTATCAGCTACTTCTTTAAACTTCTCATGTTCCTGTTTGAGGTTGACAAGTGCTTTAACTTCAGAGAGCACATCAGATTCCATCAAATCGATGGTACTTTGCAAAGACTCTATAGTCTTCTCTTTGGCTTTCAAGGATCCCTGCATCCCATCAACAATGTCTTTCAAAACCTGAAGGTCACGTTTGTATGTTTCGGTTTCACCAAGTGAAGCCACCTTTGTTTTAACTTCATTGATTTCATCTTGGCTCTGTTTCTGGATATGTGTGAATTCAGCAATATTATCATTTATAGATCTTGTTAGCTCTGTCAGCCTTTCTTCCACAGTGTTTTCTAGTGATGTGAAATCTCTCTCTCTGGCATCTTTTACAACATGGATACCATCAGACAAATCTTTAAGAATTTCATTTTGTAATTTCTGGAGAACCTCACTAATGCGACTGATCTCATTCTCCCCTTGCCTGATAGCCTTCTCAGTGACTTCTTGTTTTTGCTGAGCATTTTTCAGTGTCAGTTCAAAACCACCACAAGCAGACTGTAAAGACTGCATCTAAAAAAGAAATGCAAGCATAGAAATAAATTAAGGCTGGCATAGCAAAATGGATCATGTTCCACATTGGAAGGTCTGTAACTAAGAGCAGAAGAATTGGACAACATGGTAGATCAAAATAAACAGCAAAATAAGTATGACTTAAATACATATATAACCACACTTATTGTATAACTAAAGCATGGATTAGTGATCTGATTAAAATATTTACTAGGTTTCTACTTGTGGCATTCTGAAAGTTTATTCTTATTCTTACCAGACTTGTATTATTTTATACCAAAGGGAGAACCAGGTTCCATCATCAAAGGTTTTGATGGAAATAAAGGACAATACAAGAATCAGAAATTTGCAGTTTTTTTTAATAGAGTCTAAAATTTCCATAATCCAATTTTGTACCAATGATTAGATTCTGTGCTGGAGATTCACATGGAATATACATGTAGGGCATATGTTACAGTACAGTGAAAATATTTCAAAATTAGGATTACCAGATCTGGGCTGCCAAACCATTACCACCTCTAGTTGGCAGCGAGGGGACACGCTAACCTTTTTCTGCCACCTACTGGTTGTCCATATTCTTAGAGCCCAGATATGGTACCCCTTTAATTATGCAACTATTGCATTTGTAATTTCGAATAAACTGCTCCATGGATGTACTGTGGATAGTATTCTATTGCAGAACATAAATAGTATGCAAACCACACCATCTTATTTCTCACTGAATAGTCTAAGTTAAACAACTGGATTCTATATATTTTCTGTAGTGAAGCACTCTACTCTCCAAAATCTGTGTATATAGCAAAGCACTGTTTTTAGTTTTTAATTTATTACTGGATTTATATGCAGACTTTCTATCCATCCAATAACCAAGATGGCTTATATAATAGCATTGTGGCCAATGTCTTTCCTTTACTAAGGAACAATGAGTTATGAGATTTCCCCATTTTAATGCTTAGAATGTCATTCTGGCTTCAAATAAGACATTAGTTCAACAACATTGTGGCTGATATTGATTATAAACACGTTGCTCTGTAGGAGGTAAATACAGGAAATATTCACTTTCACAGCCAATATAAACCAGTACAGAAATTTTGTGCCATGTCTACAGTCAAGCTTTGGTATGTACGTGTGTATGTTTGTGTATATATACACACACACACACACACACAGATGCATGCATGCATGCATACACACACACACACACACACACAAAAACAGGTATTCATTCCCTTTAACCATGCAGCTAAAAAGAGTTTGAGAAACTCTCGGAATCTTGATTTTCTAGCTCTCACAGTTGCAAGCAGAACAGATTGCAGGTATCCACTAGATTCTATGACTACATAAAATACTGTTCTGAACTATATGGTGAAGCCATCCCCTCCTCAACCCAAAACTACAATTCTCAGTGGCCCTTGAGTAGAAGTTTAGAAACTAATTACTGTACACCCAGCTGATTAGTTGAAAATACTAATGCCATTAAAGCACTTCAAAAGAACCACTGATTTAGATTGTTTAAAGATGAAACTTTACTGAATAGAGCAGAGCTTTCCAAACTGTGTGTCGCGACACAAAAGTGTGTCGCCACACTACCCGGAAGCGGCGGCACGCGCGTGCACGGCGGCTGCCATGCACGCACGCGCCGCCGCACGCCCCCCCGCGCCGTCGCCGTGCGCGCGCCGCCGCTGCCACTGGTGTGTCGCCAGCAGCAGCACTTTGGAAAGCCCTGGGATAGAGCAATCTGTGGCCCACAAAATTCCTCTATAGCTTTGCTGCGCAACCTGCAGTTTCTTCCTAGGAATCTTGGAACCTTTTGCTCCTTTTTAAAAAAAGTCAAATATGTAATTAAAACAAATTATCTATGTATTTTAGAAAAAGAGTGAATTCATAATCTAATCCAGTTTCCACAAAATGGGGCACTCCTGAGATACTGGATTTCAATTCCCATAATCCCCACTCAATAAAGCTAAGGATTATGGGAACTGGTCAATAGCTCCCAAGGGCACCATTTTGGGAAAAGCGGAAGCAGCATTCAATTACCTTATCAATGCATGCTTACCCAATGGAGAGTACTTATTACAAACCCTGCAGCGTTAACTTTTGTAGTCAAAATTCACTTTGTCAAGTATGTACTATGGCTCACAAAAACTTAGGCCGCTTTGGGTTTGACGTACACAAGGCTACTTTGGCTGCACCCCTGAGGCACTTCCCAAAGAGTCAATACCACCAAACACAATGGGGCTTAGTTCTGAGAAAACTTGCCTAATTTTTTACTACAGTATCCGATTTCCTACCGCAAACGGAGAACCGGCAATCCAGCGCCCTCTAACTACGTGGGGCTATGAAGTCCCACCATCCCTCGCCCCCGGCCATACTGGCTGGAGAAGACTAGAACAACACTCCAAATTATTGGAAAACACCCAGCTGCTGTTCCTTCACAGGTCTTTTTCTTTCCCGACCACTTCAACTTTATTGCCCGGCTATTGTCTGCAACGTCATAAGTACTGCGAATTCCTTCGGCACACAAACTGCACGAGCTAAAACGCGGCTTGCAAAAATGCTTCTCCATCACTCTCCTCAATCCAATGAAGCCTGGCCAGAGAGATCCTTTAAGCAGCCTTCCTCCATGGGAACACGGCGTTCAAATGCCACGCGCTTGGAGATACAAAGCCTTCCTCTTAAGCGCGGCTGCTTCGCGCGAGCGAACCTGCCAGCGTTTCAGGCGGGACAAAATACCGCCGCACGCACACCTTCGAGCAGTTAAATCAAAACGGGGGTATATTTTGGCCGGCTTCCAGCTCCCCCCTCACACGCTCCCGCTTGGCGGCCTTGCAAGAGCTGCGCTCGGCCCTCCGCAGGGAAGTAACGTTTATTTCTTTATTGCCCTCCCCGCCTACCGTTTGCACGGCCCCTTCCAAGGAGCGGGCCAGCTCTTCCCGCTGCTTGGAAAAGCTCTCCTGCCTCAGGCTGATCTGGCTGACTTCTCCCAGAAGGTGGTGGACGTAATAGCCCGACACTGCAGCCGCTGCCAAGAAAGTCACGGACAAGAGAAAGTTCAGGATGGCGCCGAAGCTGCAGGACGAGGGAGCTTTGCCCCCGCCAGAAGGCGGCGAGCCCACTTTGTTGCCTTTGGAGTGGGCCGGCGGCGGCGGCGGCTGCTGCTTCTTTGCCACGTCATCGGGATGGCTGGAATGGGCCCCTTTTTCGGAGGAAGCGGGGCTGCCGCTGCCCTTGCTGTTCCTTTGTTTGGCCGAAGACGACGACATGCTGGGCCGGGCGCGGTGGCTTGACCTTCTTGTTCTCTGAAGTCGTCGGAGCGAGGGGGAGCAACGTGGAGGCTTCTCCGAGGCGCGCGTGGGGCCTGCGCGATGCGAAAAGCGGCTGCTGGAGCTGGGAGAAGGGTGTGCTGCTTCATTCAATTGTAGGCACCGAGAGATGGGAGGGAAGGCAGGGAATTCAGGCGGGCTTCATCTCCGCCCTGCCCAACAGCGAGCGCCGCCTCCCGAGTTCGTTAACGCGGGGGTGGGAAGGGTGGCTGCCACGCACACCGAGGAGGAAAAGGATGGACCGGGAGTGCAGAGAGAGGAAGGAGCAGGGAAGCTGCATTTCCTGCAGGCTGGCAGTTTTGCAAAGGTTTCCTTCGAGCACGGGGAAAGTGGTGCCGAGTCTCTTGCCCTCCCCCCCTCCGAAACTTCACCTAAATTTCTGCCATAAGAAATGTTTTAGTCTTTCCAGCGCTACAAGCCTCTTTGTTTCCTTGAGCGCAGCAGCTTCGACGTTTATTTGGGAAAAACCCTTCAAATCCAAGAATTTTAAATTCGAGTTATACCTAGCGGAGAACCTTGAAGACGTGGCCCCGGGGGAGTTTTGGGAGTTGCGGACCAACACGTGGGGAGGTGGAGTAACCGTGATTATTTCCTGTGGTCAGGGATTAAAAAATTGGCCTGAATGATTTATACACAACATGTTTGCTTCTTTTCTTCCTGTTTGTTTTCATATTGCTTTCTGTCTTTTTCTTTCTTTTTGTATAGGAAATAAGATGCATATAATTCATAGTAATACAGCCAGTTTGGTGTAGTGGGTTAGGGTTTCAGACTAGAAACTGACTTCTAGTCCTGCTTTAGGCACAAAACCAGCTGGGCGACCTTGGGCCACTCTTGCAGCCCTAGGAAGAAGGCAATAGCAAATCACTTCTGAAAAACCTTGCCAAGAAAACTGCAGGGACTTGTCCAGGCAGTCCCTGAGAATCGGACACGATTGAATGGATTAAAAAAATAGTAATAGAATTGCAGGCTACAGGCCTTTCGTCGTTTGTACCTAACCATGGCATAAAGATGCCCTGGCAGCATCTTTTTTTTGTGTTGTGACCCCATGAAATTCACTCTCTTGCTAATACCATCCTGCCTCTCTTTCAAGTCACTGTAGTCACTTTTCTTCCTTTACAGATAAGCCCAAGATATTTTACACACCTTGAGGTTGTCCTTGAATGGTGTTAGAATAAGGCAGAAAATGCTACTTTAAGTCCAGAACAGCTAAGAATGTCTTGAGCCTGTCTCATTTGTGGGATGGGGATAAGATGAAAGCAATATCAAGAAGACTGGACCAAAAAAAATGTTGACAGGTGGTATTTGTGCTGTGATTAGGTGCAATTTGGGGAAAAAACTCACTCGGCTGGGATATTCTCTTACAGGAAGATTTTTTGCTGAACTGCTACATGTATTGAAAAGGAAACCCTGTTAATTTCTGTGCCATGCTCTGCTAATCCAATTCATGGGTTTTCAAGAGAAAGCCCCACCTTTTTGTTGGGGGGGGGGTTATATTTTGAATACGTACAGGCAAATTGCCTTCTTGAAGCTGTAGCCTCTGCATGAAATGCTATTTCATGGGATTGTAGTTTAAACATTCTTGGTCCTCAGGATAACAATACTGCATAATGGGAAAGTGCCAAATTTCAAATCATATTCATAAAGGCTGGATTTCAGCAAAACCTTAATATTTTAGAGAAGGTCCAGACTAAAGGTATTTCATATGGGGCTTTGGTTGGGTGATCACCTTGCCTCATTCAGAATAGTTCAGAGGATTGAGAGTTTTAGCAGACATGGCTGCAGATCTGTGCTAGAAGCAAACTGACACAGCCACCACCCAGCCACCAATCAGGTTGATGCCAGCGCTGGGTGCTTTCCATGTGCTAGGATCAAGCTCCCTCCTGCACTGAGGGCAAAGTTTTGTGCACACAGCATGATGGTAAGGTTCTGTTTGTGTAAAATCTTGCTATTCCAGTAGGAAGCAGCTGGAATCTGTTGCAGTGAAATGTGCCTAGTGATGCAATTGATTTTATTGCTGGGATGTTCAGTCTACTTCCTACTCAAACCTGAAGCCATATCTCATAATGGCCCCAGATATTTTCCATTTGGAACTATGCTAATATTTCACTACTGCTTCTTCCACTGTTTTTTGGTAAATGCAAAACTAAAGGCTGCATCCAGTGCTGAAGAGAGAAAAACGTAGTGCTACCAGATCTGCGCTGCAAACATCCAGGTGGCCACTAAATGGCACCAAAATATGTCTTTGTTCCTGGAACCCAGGTATGGTAGCCTCAGTACAGATGAGCTTCTGAACAATTCTTTATTTATTTATTGAGAAGCAAATCCCACTGAGTTCGATGAGACTTATTCTCAGGTAGATGTATGTAGAATTAGAAGCCTTGGTTTCCAATTATGAAGTCAAGATGGCAACTTTAACCCTTAATTGTTTAATGAGGAAAAATGCATTTTTAGAACTACTACTCTAGTAGTAAGGAAATGTTACAAGATTTGCCTTCTCCAACCTTCTGAGCTACTTCTGAAAGAAAGAGGGGACGTTTGCATAATGTAAAGTAAAGCCCAGCTCCACCTTTATAATAATGCCTTGTGGACAATATAGATCTCATAAGCGTTTTAGAAAATTAAAAGAAAGACATGGCATCAGCCTAGCATTTGGAAATGGATTCAAGTAATCCCCATGAACTGTGGTTAAGCTTGGTAAGGGTAGAATTCAAAGAAAAACATGAATATAAACCTGGAGTACGTCTGTGAAAAATGTATCATTTAGATCAGAGCTTTCCAAACTCTTCATGTTGGTGACACACTTTTTAGACACGCATCATTTCGCAACACACTCTTACAGCAGGGCACAAGGCAGGCACTAGGACCTGCGTGGAATCACAGCAGGTTTGGAGGCAGCAGGGCACCAGGCAGGCACTAGGACCTGCGCGGAATCACAGCAGGTTTGGAGGCAGCAGGGCACCAGGCAGGCACTAGGACCTGTGCGGAATCCTGGCAGGGCAGGTTTGGAGGCAGCAAGGCACAAGGCAGGCACTAGGACCTGCGCAGAATCCTGGCAGGGCTCGGAGGCAGCAGCAGCCGCGACACATGTCCTGACACAGTTTGGAAAGCTCTGATTTAGATAGTATTTACAGACTTTTATCTTCTTGAACAAGGGCTATGACTTCAAGTTTCAAATTCTAAGTTCCCAATTGCTGTTAATATACTGTTGCATGGAATTGGGTGGGTCTGCAAAGGAGTAATTAAAGTATTCAGCATTTAAGGATCCAGGAGAGTCTCTAGACAGAATGAATATACCATTGAAAGCAATTTCAATCTACATATCTCCCTTTGGGCAAAAATCTTTGGATGTACTGTCTGAGTTGAATAGGGTGTATGTGTTTAATACTTTTTGCTAAACAGTTTATATACTATGGACATAACTAAATAAAATTTGCAATCTACATCTTTACAAGTTTCATTCTATATGAGCTTAATCGAATCCATATAGCCAGAGCATCTACTTAGAAAAAATGTAAACAGGATGCTAGAGATCATTCTGGCAGAAGGAAAAGGGGACTCAAAGAAGCAGCAAGGCTCAAGGGCACCACTTTCTCTTTTTGTAAATGGGTGTTGGTTACTGGCCACACTTACCATTGCAGTTATTTTGTGAATGCACTGATAACATCCTCTCAAATTTCCAAATGTACTCTCTTAACCAAAAGCCTTGTGGCAAAGGGTGGCATATTTTTATAACTACAGTCCACTTTATTAGGTACGTTCTAGGGCAGAGCTTTCCAAACTCTAGTGACACGTTAGTGCATAGCTTTCCAAACTCTGTGTCGCGACAGAGTGTGTCGCGAAGCGGCGGCACGGGCGTGCGCGGCGGCAGTGTGCATAGCAGCGGTGCACCATCAGCGCTTCCGCGTTTTAGCGAGGCCGCTGCCGCTGCCATCATGCACACCGCCACCGCCGTTGGTGTGTCGCCAACAGCGGCACTTTGGAAAGCACTGCGTTAGTGTGTCGGCTGCAGTGTCTGGGTGTGTCCTGGCTGCTCCAAGCTCTGCCAGGATTCCACGCAGGTCCTAGTGCCTGCCTTGTGCCTTGCTGCCTCCAAACCTGCTATGATTCCGCGCAGGTCCTAGTGCATAGCTTTCCAAACTGTGTGTTGCGACACTTTAGTGCAGGGCTTTCCAAAGTGCCGCCACTGGCGACACACCAGCAGCAGTGGCGGCGCGGGGGGGGATGCGCGTGGGGCGTGCGGCGGCGTGCACATGGGGTGTGCGGCGGCGTGCGCGTGCACGGTGGCGGCGCGCACAGCGCGCATGGCAGCGGTGGCAGCCTCCACTAAAACGTGGAAGCACGGATACCGCACCGCTGCCACCGTGCACGCACGCGCCGCCGCTTCCGGTGGTGTGGCGAAACACCACGCTGTGTGTGGCGACACACTTTTGTGTCGCGACACACAGTTTGGAAAGCTCTGCTTTAGTGTGTCGCAACACACAGTTTAGTATGTCGCAACACAACCCGGAAGTAGGGGCGTGCATGGCGGGCAGCAGCGCGCCATAAGCACTTCCGCGTTTTAGCAGAGGCTGCCGTGCGCCCCCCCGCGCCATCAGTTTGGAAACCACTGTCCTAGTGCCTGCCTTGTGCCCTGCTGTAAGAGTGTGTTGCGAAATGATGCCCTGCTGTAAGAGTGTGTCGTGAAATGATGCATGTCTAAAAAGTGTGTCACCAACATGAAAAGTTTGGAAAGCTCTGTTCTAGGGTGTCAGGACCATGTCAACAATACCCAAGACACAACTCCTTGAGAACAGAATGAACATGTTTGAGCAAGACAACAGTGACCTTGCTCTGTTTCCATCTTTGTGCCTAATCCCAAGGTAATGTTCTTACACAGCTTCTCTTATGAAGTTGACATGATTCAAGCTACAGACAATTCCACCTGGATGACTGAGAACCTTCATAGAGATATCTCTTATGGGATGGACAAATATACCAACAAATCAAAGGAACACCCATGGGATCACCACTTTCAGGACTCATAGCAGAGATTGTAATGCAGCGTCTAGAACACAGCTTTCCAAACTGTGTGTCGCAACACTTTAGTGTGTCGTAACACACAGTTTGGTGTTTCGCCACACAACCCGGAAGCGGCGGTGGGGGCAGGCACGGCGGTGGCGTGCACGGCGGCGGTGGCAGTGGTGCGCCATCAGCGCTTCCGCATTTTAGCGGAGGCCGCCGTTATCACTGCCGCCGTGCACGCCGCCACTGCCACGCACCCCCCGTGCCACCTCCGTGCACGCCGCCGCCGCCGTGTCGCCAACGGCGGCAGCTTGGAAAGCACTGGTCTAGAAATTATAGCACTTTCACATATACAACCCAAAGTATGGATCCGGTATGTAGATGACACCTTTGTCATAACAAAAAAGGAACAACTGGAGGAAACACATGAAACCATCAACAACATCTCCAATGGAATGAAATTCACAAGGGAAAAAGAAAACAACACACTACCCTTCTTGGACATCCGCACCAGTAGAGGAAATGAGGACATTCTAGAAACACAAGTCTACCGGAAATGTACCCACACTAACCACATGTTCCATTACCAAAGCAACAACCCAACCTCCCACAAGAGGAGCTGTGTAAGAACATTATTCAGACGAGCACTAACGCACTGCAGCAACCCAGAACACCAGAAAAAGGAAACAGATCATCTATACAGTATCTTCCAGCAAAATGGATACCCATGCAACTTGATCAAAAAGCGCCTGACTACACAACCCACTACAACACAACCAATAGAAGCTATGAAAAGGAGAACACTGCCATACATCAGAAACATCTCAGAAACTACCAATAGACTGTGGAGTCCTTGGTGCTCTCTGAGCCTTGTTGTTTTCTTGCAGATGTTTCATTGCCAGGCTAGGCAACATCTTCAGCGCGAAAAGGGAGTTCTCTTTGATTGGTACGAATAGACTGTTACAACCACATGGCATCACCATAGCACATAAACCAACCAAAACCCTTCAGAACATCTTAAGTAACCCAAAAGACCCAGTAGCCCAAGAAGAAAAAATGAGTTATCTACAACATACAGTGTAATTACTGTAGCAGCCACTATGTAGGAGAGACGGGCAGAAGACTAGCAGAGTGCATCCAGGAACACCAACTAGCAGTCAGAAGACACAATGAAAACTCAATCTCACACCACATGGACAGACTTAACCATACTTTCAACTGGGAAACTGTGAGCATCTTAAACCAAGCCAAATCCAAAAACACTAGAGAATTTCTGGAAGCTTGGCACTCAGACAAAGCAGCCATCAACAGACACATAGAGGTAAACAACATTTATATACCACTCATAAGAGACAATAGAAAAGCCAAAAGACCAGAACACCTCGTTGCCAGCAATCAATACCCAGATATGCAAAGATGAACACCAAGATTAGCACCAGAGGAACAATCAAACAGCACAATATACCCTAATCAAGGAACTATTAACTCAGTCAATCAACCAAGCAGCAAACAACAGCCCAATCAAGGAACTCCTAAGGGGAGAACAACACCTCCACCAACACAAGCAGGACAAGCCAGGGTATATAAACAGAGAGCAAGTTCCACTCCCTTTTTGCACTGAAGATGTTGCCTAGTCTGGCAATGAAACGTCTGCAAGAAAACAACAAGGCTCAGAGCACCAAGGACTCCACAGTTCAACCCTGAGCTACAAATACTCTCTTCGATTACTTAAATTTAACGACTTTCAAAAACTTGATCTTTTCAAGCCAACTTTTGTGGCTAAACAAATACTGTGTTCCACTTCAAGGCAGATCATTTTGACACTGTAAAAACTCTGATTTTGGAGAGAACTTAAAACAGCATTTTTGATTATGTGCCATCAAGTCGTTTTCGACTCCTAGCGACCACATACAGTAGATAGATTTTCTTCTCTTTCCTTCCACCTTTCCAGCATTAGAGCCTTTTCCAGGGAGCTGGGTCTTCACATGATGTGTCCAAAGTAGGATCATTTGGGCCTGGTGCTTTGTGCCTCAAGTGGTAACTCTGGGTTGATGTGTTCAATGACCCGTTTTCTTGGCTGTCCACAGTATTCCCAGGAGTCTTCTTCAACACCAAAGTTCCAAAGTGTCAATACTCTCCCACTTCTTCAAAGTCCAACTTTTGTTTCCATAGTGTCTCACAGTACAACTACATTGTTGGATAAAATTAATATATAACTATATAGAGTTCATCTCGTTTTCCACAGCAATCATGTTTCCAATGACCACCAGGTAGACCACAGGGAACATTGCTTCATCATTGTTCCCTCCAAATGCTCTTCAGTGGCCTTTGAAAATGGAATTTCCACCCAGCTATCACAGTTTGTAAAGTTCCCCAACTAGGGATACCTCCAAATGTGTTGGCCAAAGGAACCAGCTTTAAGGCAGACCTTTCCATGGATTTGTCTGATCCAGCTCTGCCTGGGTCTCTTTACCTAGTGCAGATGTGTTGGGGCTACACCTCCAAAACTGAAGTTCTGGGAAGGCTGAATGCGTCCCAGTAAAGACATTTAAATTTAGCACTGTTGGGCCAAGAGTTATGCAGTGACATGACTCTTTCTTGTCTTCTTTTGCTTCCCTTCTGCGAAACCATCTCCTCCTCCTCCTCCTCCTCCTCTCTTCCACCATCAACGAGAAAACATTTTATCACATACGTATATGTAGCCAATTCAAACTGGCAAGCACTATTTATTATTTTATTTATTTAATTAATTTTTATCCCACCTTTATTATTTTTATAAATAACTCAAGGTGGGGAACATACCTAATACTCCTTCCTCCTCCTCTTTTCCCCACAACAACAACCCTGTGAGGTGAGTTGGGCTGAGAGAGAGTGACTGGCCCAAGGTCACGCAGCCGGCTTTCATGCCTGAGGGGGGACTAGAACTCACAGACTCCTAGCCTTTGTTCTATGTTTGTATCTTTGTTCTATGACAAAGTCAGGACAACATCAAGCAATCTACATTCCTACAGCAACAGAAAACGGCTCGCCTGAGAGGACAGGAAGGCTGGAGGGGGATTGAGAGGGAGCTGCGCTTTGGTCCCAGCGCTGGCGCCGAACCACGAAATGAGCCGCTGGGGGAGGGAACCTCCGAGCCAAGCAAGCAAGGAGAACTGGGGACACCTCGCTCGCTTCCGTAAACACCGCTCAGCCCCGCCCCCTAGCAGGGAGAGAGCATTCATACCCAGGGAAGGGGAGCAGACCCACCTCATGGGAAGTGGGGGTTGCCTCCCTTTTTGGAAAGGTAATGCGCAGCCGGCTTCGATTTACCTGGGCTAAAACTTGTCGCTTCACTCTCTTCTCTTGCCTGTCCGCGTTGGTAAGATACGGAATGAGATGTTTCCCCCCCTCTCCACAAAGAAGTGGGAGCGTCTAGGCAGCTGCTAATAGACAGCCAAGGACTATGTATAACCAAACGGGGGAGGCGGATGGAGAGTTAAAGTCCGAGTGATAACAGCTGAGGATTAGCCCAAGCAAAAACGGGGGGAACGGAGGATTCCTCTGCTTGGAAGAGTCTCTTGCGGTGAGTGGATCTTGATTTGCCCTATTCTTCCTCTCGAGAAAGAAGCGCTCCGCATCTTCCCCAACCCCGAGATCCCTACCGATGAATCTTGGATTGCCCGGGGAGCCTCCGAGGCAGGCCGGCGGCGGGGGCTAATTCTGGCTGGATCCTGACATGAAGTGAAGCCCCTGTTAAGACTCTGCAGTTCTGTTTTGCACACGATGGTTAATGGCTTAGCGTGTTGTCGAATTCAGCCCATGTTGGCTTATTTAGCCGACTGGTTAAACAAACGTAGGGCAGAGGGGTCTCGGTCTCAAGACGACTCCTCTCGCCTCAAAAGCGCGCTTTTGCAGTTCGGCCAAGCTGAGCGGGGGAGGCGAGCAATAATTCCCTCTTGGGAGTCGGGGGGGGGGAATCCGGCGTTGGCAACCCTAATCATTTTGTCCTTTTGGAAACACTTTTTAACGACCCTCCCTCACCATAACTTCTCGGGTGCAGTTAAGGATCCGGCGGCGTTTATAGAAATAATCCGTGGCCGAGATCGCGCAGAGAAGGAGCAAAGAGAAGCCATCTGGTGTTTGAAAACTTTCCTTGGAAACGCTGGTTTTGTTTGGACCGGAGGGTGCCAGGACGCTCGCGCCTCTGGGCCGGTGCCAAAAATACAGCTGCGGGGAGGGGATCAGTCGAACCAAGGAGGAAGGGGAGGAGCTGTTTTCGCCCTCAAGGAGGGGCGCCGGGTTACTCATTAGCTGTTGTAAATTTTGCCGAGCGGTGGAGGATTACAGCAGCTCTCATCTTGATTGCTAGTACATTTATTTATTTAATTTATATAACCGCCCATCTCCCCCAATGGGGAACTCTGGGTGGTTTAGTACATCCTCTTACTCTGCCCATTACATTTAGGGTTACGGAAATAAAGGCTAAGCACCCGAAAAATCCGGACGACCACTGCATAGGAGCCAAGGGCAAGAGTTCTGTATATATGCGTTGCCATCTATTTTATTATTATTTTTAATCGATTTCCTTACAACCACAATTGAAAATTAAAAAGCAAAACTTCCATCTAGTGGTTGTCTAGATTTCTGCAGCTTAGATCCGGTAGCACAAGTTTCAGATGTTTACAAACATTCATGCACTTAAATCTTCATCATTATCATCTTCATTAACAATGTTGGGTGTTTTTTTCTAATTTGACCAGTAGCAGAAAGTTACTTAAAATATTAAATGTTTCTAAAAGCATTTTAAAAACAATTTAATAATAAAGTTAGATTAATAGCACAGGAAAAGGGCAGACGTTGGCTCTTTTAAATGAAATAATTCTCCTGCTTTCTTACGATTTTTACATGGGATCCACATGAAACCACTGTCAAATAATGAATTATGTTTATTAGCACAGAATGCACCATAACAATCACAAATCTCACAATTTCTGGTTCTGCACAGATTCTCATGATTTTTACATGAGATCATGTGAAACCACCATCAAATCACAGAACACATTTGCCAGCACGCAATGAGGCTTCTCAGTCATAGATCCTTTTGATCCCACTGTGGTATTAAAACAAGGATTTGAAGCATGGATCTTCCTGATTATTTATAATCCTTACATGGAATCTACTGTAAATTATGTCTGTCAGTTCAGTACAGTTTAACAATCATGGATTGCACCATTTTTGGCTCCAACATGGCACAAAAAATAGGATTTGAGGCAGAGATCATCTTAATTTTGCATGATTTTTAAATGGGATTCACATGAAATAATTCTAAAGTCATAGAACACCTTTGTCAGTATACAGTGAGCTACCACAATAATAGATCCAATCATTTTTAGCCCTATGATAGTATGTGCACTTGGATTCAAGGCATGGATCTGCATGATTTTTTACATCCGATTCAGCTGAAATCATTGCCAAAACACTGATCATAGCTTTCTGCATAAAACCAAACATCAAAATCGCAGATCTGAGTATCTGGGCAACACCATAATGCAACAAATGTGTATTTGAAACAAAAATCCTCATAAATATTTTTAATTTTATGCACAATTTGAAATGTCAAGTAATAAATCACATCTTCTAAATGGGCAGAAAAACAAACATCACAAAACTGGTAATTTTTGTTTCCATTGTGTTGCAAAACCAAAGGAACTTGTTTTATTTAAATTGTACCTGATAACTCAGCCATAGAATTCAAAGCAGATAAAATTAATCTGAAAGTAAACACACAGAGGATACAGATCATCCAGGATGGAGATGATGGATGGATTCTGTGAGCAGATGCCAAAATCCAAGGGAAGTGCATAAAAGTAGTAGTAATAATAACAGGTATAAGAAAAAAAATTCCCACAAATTCTCAGAAATGATAGCACCTGCACCGTGATCTGGGAAAGGAAAATTATGTTTCAGTAATAAAGGTATGGGAGAGAAGAATGACTCACTTTAAAGGAATGGCAGAGTGGACCTGTAAGTCCAGGGGCATTTGTAATAGGAGGAAAATTACACCGTGACACTTCATTGCAGGTGAATCAGAGATGGAAGTCAGGACTTCTTAGCATCTTTCACCGCTAGTCCTTTTGACTTAGGAATTCTAGGAATTCTAATTTTGCAACACCTTGATGATCATAATAGTGATAGAATTGTGGCACAACCATATTTTTTCACTAATATATTTTCTGAAGTTTCACTTCTATGAAGATTGCAACCCACTGTTCAATACCAGGAAAGAAAATTCCATGCAGAAAACTTGCATGAAGTAAACCTGCAATAAATATGGATTCAGGGATTAAATCAGGCCTTTCCAAAGTGCCGCCGCTGGCGACACACCGGTGGCGGCAGTGCGGCGGCGGCAGGCGCGTGCACGGCGGTGGCACGGGGGAGCGTGCGGTGGCGCGCGCGTGCACGGCGGCGGCGCAGGGAGGCGTGCGGTGGTGCGCGCGTGCACAGCGGCGGCGCGGGGGGTGTGCGGCAGCGTGCGCGTGCACAGCGGCAGCAGCAGCCTCCGCTAAAATGCGGAACCACTGATCCCGCACCGCTGCTGCTGCCACCGTGCACGCACGCGCCGCCGCTTCCGGGTGGTGTGGCGACACATCACGCTGTGTGTGGCGACACACTTTTGTGTCGCAACACACAGTTTGGAAAGCTCTGGATTAAATGAATAATATTTTCTTGGTGGGGGAGAGATTCTACATTTTGAAGAGTTCTGTAAATTCCACAAGCAGAACTTATATCTTCTTATTACAGGTAGTCCTCATTTAGTGACCACAATTGTGACCAGCAACTTGGTTGTTAAGTGAAGCAGTCACTAAGTGAAACTGCAACTATGTAAGACAGGGCTTTCCAAAGTTTTCCCGCGGCGACACACCAACAGTCGTTGGTGTGTCGCTGCGGGAAAACCCGGAAGTGCCACCATTGCGGCAGTGCGCAAAAAACCCGGAAGCGCTGCTGCCGCTTTCAGGTTTTTGCGTGCCGCCATTAGTGTGTCGCCGTGGGAAAACCCGGAAGCGCTGATGATGATCAGCGCTTCCGGGTTGTGTGGCGACACACTTTTGTGTCGCGACACACAGTTTGGAAAGCTCTGATGTAAGAACTTACTTCAGCTTTCCTTTGCTTTACAGACCTGTGAAGGTTGTAAATGTGAGGATTGGTTGCAAAGTTACTTTTTCATCACCATTGTATCTGCAAACGGTCACTAAACAAGGACTATTTGTAAAGGACTGTATTTTAACTGAGGTACACTTTCTCTCTCCCCTTTGGGGAATTCACTTTAGTTTTGAAAGAGTAACTTAAATGAGGAAAGCAATATTCTGGAGGGAGGGAAGTTCAAGCCTTCTCTCTTCCAGAGCTGCTACTTCATAAAGTATGATTTGCCCTTTTAAATGGAAGAATAATTTAGGTGTAAAATGCAGATGGAGGAGGGAGGAGAGAGTCCTGTTACAGATTTTCCAGGTCATGTTCATAGCTGTCTTAAAGAAAACACTAAGACAGCTGAAGCTTGGTAAAAATGCAAGGGTTGGATAGAACAATAGGTTGAAAGGTCATTAAAGCACCCATAACACTTGGTAAAAATTATGTAATGGAATCTAAACTATTAGATAATGCTAGTGTCTATGCAGAACATACCTCTGCACGTATTTAGACAGATCTCTGGAGAGAGCTATCTGCCCCTTTCCCAGTAGCATGCAGGGAGAGAGAGAAGAAAAGTCTGTCTTCTCCAAAGATTGAATTTAGCCCACAGCAGGGAGGAAAAAAGGGTTGCCTGCTCCTGGATTAATGTTTGAAGTTATACATAACTGTGCTGCCGCAATGATAATAAGGCAAAACCGGTTAAAGAAGTAGGGAATTGTGTATATTTTTATATTTTTATTAATACTTTGTTTAGCCATTTTTTTAATAATTTTTTTAGGATATATATTTTATAACGTACTATTAAAATGAAAGATTTATTGATGTTTAGATAAATAAACATGTCATTATTGTAATAGGATTTTATTGTAATAGGGTTTTATAGATTATATTATAATTGTCTAAATGTATAGTTTTATCCCATAGTTACCTATGTATAATTGTATTTAATTGATTAGTGTGATTTTAATTGTTATTTTTATTAATTTTAAGTTGCTGGTCATTGACCAAATAAACAAACATTCATTCAGTTATACATAAAAACTAAATATTCTGAGTCTGATTTACAGACATCACTAGTGTTATCAAATTAGGGTGAACGGGCAATAACTTCTCAAGAAACAGATCTACTCAACTGAAACACCACTGTTTCCCGTTTGTGAGTTTTCAGAGAAGTTAATTCTGAAGACATTTGAAATAATAATTGCACTTAATTATCCACAGCTCTACAATTAATACAAGACAGAAATAATTCAGTAAGTTTTGCTATTCATCTTCCATTCATTCATTTGGAGATTGACATTGGATGTGATGATTGCAATCCCATTGAATATGGGTTGCTATGTTTCTGATATAAAAACAAAAAGATGTGCTTATGATATCTGCTAATACACACACACACACACACACACACACGAACATGTACATTTTCCCACTGAAGCTGAAGCCATATAGGGTTTAAAGAGCCATGTTGCCTTATTTACCCGTATCTGTATATTCTGGAATCCTTTTGCCCTCCTGAAAAGAGAAACACAACACACAGTCCAAGAATTTCTAGGTGAGGTATTGTACTATCATTGATGTTGGTCAGCACTGATTGTCTTGTGTGCAAGAAGAAAGGTTGCACATTCCAAAAATGATTGATTCCCACCATGAAAAACTACTGTAAAGTGAACCACTTTTCTGTTTTAATTTTCTGCTTGTTCCAAAGAAGTATTTATACTCCATCCTTGCCTTACCCTGGTGTCCTGTAGATGGGTTAGATTTCAACTCATATAATTCCTTGTCAGCAAGGGCTATGCTGGCTAGGAATTATTAGAAGCACCAACCTGGGGGAAAATGAAATATTTTTCTTTCCCAACGAAGTAAATGCAAGCTGCCACTACAGGATCTTCTACATTTCTGAGTGGAGTTATGCAACTGATACATTGCGTGACTTTCCATAATCCCATTGGTTTCAAGTGACTCTCCCCAGCTTTACACTAGAATTTTGGCCAGTTCATGCATGAGTCAAGGTTATGTTTGTCCCTGCCACTGTAGGGGTATTTACAGATGGTTTAAGAGTAAAATGATATTTTAAAAAGATCACTCGATCAGCTTAAGCAGTTGATGTACTCATGCTCATGAAGATATTCATGCGGGAATAAATATTGCTTAAACATTAGTATTGATGAAATTATAGGTGTTTTCACAACTATGTAAGTGTTGGAAGTGATGGGGTTGAAGAGCCTAAACTGTCATGCAAATTCCATCTCTGGCTTACTTCTTCTACGCCAAATAGGCACAATACTTATATTGACAATATGCTCTACAATTATATTTGTTTTACTCATAAATCTCTCCTTCTTTTCTGTGTCTCAATCTCTAGATCTGCTACGACCACTTAAATGATCTTCAGTATACATATTGAAAGCATAACTGCCAATGAATTGCATCAAATCCCATATAGGGAGGAACTCTTGAGCAGGTAAGGACTGACCAGGATAGGCAGTCTAAAACTAGCACAGTAAACATGGTAAGCAGGGTGTTATAGGTCACATATATACATGTATGTCTATTTTTAAGTAAGCTTCTTTTAAGTATTTAAATATCTTCTAAAATTTTCTAATACTGTGTAGTTTGTGATACTTATTTTCCAACCAGAAAAATAGAATAACAATAAGGCCGTGAAGTTCTATTTTAGGTTCTGATTTATTTGTTGTGTATGCATGTCTTATATAGCTGCACTTAGGACAGATAGGCTGGATCTACCATGTGCTTTTCAGGTTGAGCAAGTGAAGTATGTAGAGCTCTTCATATTTACTTTTATTTATTGCCTTCTGGTGTAAGGTTATTTGTAGTAGCTTTCCAGCTCCCTAAGATAGCATAAAATGTGCAGACTGCAACGTTATCCACTCCAGAATCCTGCCCAGTCTAGTGGTGCATGGACTCTATCAGTCTATTTCTGGTTGGCCTCATGTATATAGTTGCATACCTACTGACTGTCATGGATTTTCTGAGATCACCATGTTTTTCATGTGGTCCTGCAGCAAAACATTACCCCAGAAAAATCTTGGGCCCCAAATATCTGAAAGTCAGAAACTTCCTACAAGCAGCTTCGTGACATTCTTCCCAGTCTCCTAATGATCTGATTATGTTTTTTTCCCCCTGTAGTTGGTTCTTTTCAGCATGCTCATTTGATGACTGTTTTATCAGTGGAGGGGTTTGTCTTCCTCATGTTGCTGTAAACATGATCTTTTAACAGTCAGTTAAGGGCAAACTCATTTGATAACGTAAAAATGGTAAATTAACAACATTAGCCAAATGTCTCCTATTTGCAGTTTAGGGTTGGTGAAACCTTAGGAGTTTATTATTTCTTAAGCAGAGGAAGGAGTAAAGCAGGGAGAGTTGTGAATGAGTCTGACTAACTTTAGTAAATTTCTGGTGCACGCAGCTTGACGAACAAATTAAAAATATTTTTCCTGATGCTTTGTATATATATTCTGGGTAAGCAAGTGGGGAGAAGTATTTGCAACTGGTATCCTTGCTTGCTTCTGAATAAGCATACAAGGAAAAGCAGTATTTGGAAATAATAATAATAATAATAATAATAATAATAATAATAATAATAATAATATAAGCAAAGCAGATAGAAATAATCATATCCTTGTTTCTGCTATATTGGTAGGTGGTTATTTGGTCATCAGTGTGTCCCATCCAGTTTCGATATCAGTATGCACAAATATCAGTTTTCTTTAACCTGTGCATTTTTAAATTGCAACTTTCTGTAGCTTATTTGTTTTTATATATGATCATTTTCCTAAAACCTTTCCCAGAAAAAATGGAAAAGTATACACTTTGATGATTACTACATCACATATAAAGTCAGAAAGAAGGTCCATTTGTAAAATGTCAGTATGGTATTAACTGGGGACCAGAATGTACTCAGAAAGGAAGCTTATTTCTATTAGCTACTTTAAAAAGACCAAAGATGGGAATCGAAGGAAAGAAACGATTAAGTTGGAATGGAAGCAACTCAGATTTCTTTCTGGAGTTGTCATTCTCGGTGCAAATGAGGAACAGTCTTTTTTAATTGCCTGGCTCAATGACTCATGTTCTTGCGTACTCTGTGCAATATGACATCAAGACACAAAATTCTAAAGTATGTAGTTGTATCATTATTATGTCAGTTCTCTTCATTGGGTCTATCATTCATAAGTTGGGTAAATTGTGCCTAGACTGTATAGTTTCAAACTGTGGTTTCATTCATACATCAAGCTAAACCATAATGTAGCTTGTTTGGTTTTGGCTTAGTGAGCTGTGTAAACTCAGCCATTGTCATTGATAAACCATAGTTTATAGTCTAGCTTGTCCTTAAAATACAGACCGAAGAGTTTTTATTTGCTGCTTTTGAGACAAGGCCTTTGTTTCACCTTGTCAGATCAGCTTTCCTGTAACCGCCCAATAATAAAATGAGGTTTTTAGGGTCTTCGTTACCATGAACATCAAGGTTACTTTATAGCTGCAACAAGGAACTTCACTTGCAAATCAAGAGTGGGCAACTACTACGCTGCTGCTGTAAGGTACCTTGCACATTTGAGGACAAAGAGATTGTTGGGTGACCTCAAATGGAACAATTAAAACTAACAACAGCTGTGTTGTGACTTACACTTTTGATATTAAAAAGTTCTGAAATAAAAGATGCCTGTTACATGTGATGATGTTTTGGTCCATCTTTTTCCCAAAATGCTACCCTCCTGGTAAGAAAAACTTTGATTTCCATAATTCCTTGCCAGTAGGATAACACGTAGTGAGGACACCAAGTTAGGATAGCTGTTTTTACTCTATTCACTCTTTGTGTTTACATGTTAAGTTTACACCCAAGAAGAGGAATGGAGGCCAGCATACTAATCTGTCTCTCCTTCACCATTTGTGGAGGTGATCCTCAAGTCCACAAAGAGGGTACCTTCTCTACAATTTATTGGCTTCCAATTAATTGGCAGTTATGATTCAGAAGATTCCTATGGAACTGAGGGACATCTGGCAAATGTTCATGTTGTAAACAAGAGATTCATGCTTGTCTGAAGTACATTGTGTTGACTCATAGCCAGAGCAGTTTAGTAATTGTACTGTGACTATGTAAGTTCCAACTGTAGTTTTTAAACTGGATGATGTCATGTTTATTTCCTGTCCTGCACATGTGCATAGAGATAGTTGGTGGGATTTTTAAGTTACCTGACTGACACTGGAAATGGTTGCTTTTCCTTGGCACAGGAAGTATTTCATTGCATTAAATCATGAGAATTATTAATGGTTCACTACAAGAGGTGTTATATGTTAGTAATGGCTTTTCAGATTATGGGTTTTCCATATTATTTATTTAGCATAATAATGGGTAAAGTATATGGATTGGGTAATGTCTGGTTTAAATCTCTTAGCACACTGACCTCAGTTGGTGATGGGTTTTGTATTAGATAAATTGGTACACTATTTAATTCACTAGTCAGATATTCTAAGTTGATCAGTTGGATGACTGCCAGTTATTTAACTGTGGTTAAATATTATTGAATATTCCAAGAAAACAAAGTGATCACTTCTCTTTTTGTTGCAGTATCTTTTTATTAACTAGAATAGAGTAAGGATCATTTGACTCAGAAAATGGAGTGAAACTTCTGTTAGCCTGACTCTAATAGTAGATGCTGGAATCTGTATCCAAGGAGGAGCCTCCTTGTACACTGGCTCTGTTGTTTGAAATTCCAGTGAAAAATGGAACTTCTTCAGTTGTGGAGAGGTTAGATAACAAAATCTTGAGTGCTCTGATAAGGAAGAGCATCTCAGTTTCCAAGGAATCCAGTGGTCCATAAGATGCAGTCCTAAATTCTATGGGATTATAGCCTAAAAAAATTGATTTTTATTTTTTAACATTGGACATCAAGTGCCCACTCTAGGTTTTATCTTTAGTTTTAGAATATGGACCTGTTATACAATTGCTGTAAAGACTGATAAAATGATGCATGTGGAGAACCCTTTGAAGTTTTAGTTAAATTCTAAGTGTTAAATTAAGTAACATCTGTCTTTTTAATTTTCAAGAGGACTGCATCTACCTCTATACAATTGTGATAACTCCATTCTGTGCTTGCTTACACAGGTTAGTATACAGTTTTGACTAACGTTCAGTGATTTACTTGTTGTTGTTGTTGTTCAGTCGTTCAGTCGTGTCCGACTCTTCGTGACCTCATGGACCATAGCACGCCAGGCCTTCCTGTCCTCCACTGTCTCTCGGAGTTTACTCAAATTCATGTTCATTACATCGGTGATGCTATCTAACCATCTCATCCTCTGCCGTCCCCTTCTCCTTTTGCCCTCAGTCTTTCCCAGCATCAGGGTCTTTTCCAGTGAGTCCTCTCTTCTCATTAGGTGGCCAAAGTATTTGAGCTTCAGCTTCAGCATCTGTCCTTCCAATGAGCAGTCAGGGTTGATTTCCTTTAGGATTGACTGGTTTGACCTCCTTGCAGTCCAAGGGACTCTCAAGAGTCTTCTCCAGCACCACAGCTCGAAAGCATCAATTCTTCGGCGCTCAGCCTTCCTTATGGTCCAACTCTCACAGCCATACATTGCTACTGGAAAAACCATAGCTTTAACTATACGGACCTTTGTCGGCAAGGTGATGTCTCTGCTTTTTAATATGCTGTCTAGGTTTGCCATAGCTTTCCTTCCAAGGAGCAAGCGTCTTTTAATTTCATGGCTGCAGTCACCGTCTGCGGTGATCTTGGAGCCCAAGAAAATAAAATCTGTCACTGCTTCCATTTCTTCCCCTTCTATTTGCCAGGAAGTGATGGGACCAGATGCCATGATCTGGGTTTTTTTAATGTTGAGTTTCAAGCCAGCTTTTGCACTCTCCTCTTTCACCCTCATCAAGAGGCTCTTTAGTTCCTCTTCACTTTCTGCCATTAGGGTGGTATCGTCTGCATATCTGAGGTTGTTGATATTTTTCCCGGCAATCTTAACTCCGGCTTGTGATTCATCCAGCCCGGCATTTCTCATGATGTACTCTGCATATAAGTTAAATAAGCAGGGTGATAATATACAGCCTTGTCGTACTCCTTTCCCAATTTTGAACCAGTCGGTTGTTCCATGTCCGGTTCTAACTGTTGCTTCTTGACCCACATACAGGTTTCTCAGGAGACAGGTAAGGTGGTCTGGTACTCCCATCTCTTTAAGAATTTGCCACAGTTTGTTGTGATCCACACAATCAAAGGCTTTAGCGTAGTCAATGAAGCAGAAGTAGATGTTTTTCTGGAACTCTCTTGCTTTTTCCATGATCCAGCGAATGTTGGCAATCTGATCTCTAGTTCCTCTGCCTCTTCGAAACCCAGCTTGCACTTCTGGTAGTTCTCGGTTCACATGCTGCTGAAGCCTAGCTTGTAGGATTTTGAGCATAACCTTGCTGGCATGTGAAATGAGCGCAATTGTACGGTAGTTTGAACATTCTTTGGCATTGCCTTTCTTTGGAATTGGAACGTAAACTGACCTTTTCCAATCCTGTGGCCACTGTTGAGTTTTCCAAATTTGTTGGCATATTGAGTGCAGCACTTTAACAGCATCATCTTTTAGGATTTTAAATAGCTCAGCTGGGATACTGTCTTCTCCGCTAGCTTTGTTGTTAGTAATGCTTCCTAAGGCCCACTTGACTTCACTCTCTAGGATGTCCGGCTCAAGGTCAGTGACCACACCATCGTATTTATCAGGGATATTAACATCTTTCTTGTATAGTTCTTCTGTGTATTCTTGCCACCTCTTCTTAATCTCTTCTGCTTCTGTTAGGTCCCTGCCTTTTTTGTCCTTTATCATGCCCATCTTTGCACAAAACGTTCCCTTGATATCTCCGATTTTCTTGAAGAGATCTCTAGTCTTCCCCATTCTATTGTTTTCCTCGATTTCTTTGCATTGTTCATTTAAGAAGGCCTTCTTATCTCTCCTTGCTATTCTCTGGAATTCTGCATTCAGTTGTTTATATCTTTCACTTTCTCCCTTGCCTTTTGCTTCCCTTCTTTCCTCAGCTATTTGTAAAGCCTCATCAGTCAGCCACTTTGCTTTCTTGCATTTCTTTTTCTTTGGGATGGTTTTAGTTGCTGCCTCCTGTACAATGTTACGAACCTCCATCCATAGTTCTTCAGGCACTCTGTCTACCAGATCTAATCCTTTAAATCTATTCCTCACTTCCACTGTATATTCATAAGGGATATGATTTAGGTCATACCTGATTGGTCTAGTGGTTTTCTCTACATTCTTCAATTTAAGCCTAAATTTTGCAATAAGAAGCTCATGATCTGAGCCACAGTCAGCTCCAGGTCTTGTTTTTGCTGATTGTATAGAGCTTCTCCATCTTTGGCTGCAAAGTATATAATCAATCTGATTTCGGTATTGACCATCTGGTGATGTCCATGTGTAGAGTCGTCTCTTGTGTTGTTGGAAAAGAGTGTTTGCTATGACCAGCGTGTTCTCTTGACAAAACTCTATTAGCCTTTGCCCTGCTTCATTTTGTACTCCGAGGCCGAACTTGCCTGTTATTCCGGTTATTTTTTGACTTCCTACTTTAGCATTCCAGTCCCCTATGATGAAAAGGACATCTTTTTTTGGTGTTAGTTCTAGAAGGTGTTGTAGGTCTTCATAGAACCGGTCAACTTCAGCTTCTTTGGCATCAGTGGTTGGGGCATAGACTTGGATCACTGTGATGTTGAATGGTTTGCCTTGGATTCGAACTGAAAGCATTCTGTCGTTTTTGAGGTTGTACCCCAGTACTGCCTTTCCCACTCTTTTATTGACTATGAGAGCTACTCCATTTCTTCTAAGGGATTCTTGCCCACAGTAGTATATATAATGGTCTCCTGAATTAAATTCGCCCATTCCTGTCCATTTTAGTTCACTGATTCCCAATATGTCGATGTTCAATCTTGTCATCTCATGTTTGACCACATCCAGCTTACCTTGATTCATAGTTCTTACATTCCAGGTTCCTATGCAATAGTGATTTACTTGTATTTACTTGTATGATTTACTTGTATTAGACCACATTTTCCATAATCATCAACTAGGCCAGTGGCCACACCTGGGGGTCACTAGGGTTGGGAGTGGCTGTAATAAGAATTAAACATATTTGTGCAAGTATGGAGAATTGAATCATATAAAGAATTGTTGTTTTCAAATGACAGAATCTGAGATTATGAATAAAGGGTTCCAGGTTCCATGTCTAATTTTATTCTTTTTCCTAAGGTCTCAGCACTATCCGGTACATTGTCATAGCCAGTTTGTTACAAAATCCAAAGATGTTTAGTAATATTATTGCCTGATTCAATTTTAAATGTACAATAAAATAAATAAGTTGTATTTAAGATGGGCAATACTTGCATATCAGATTTATCCAAAGGCAAGATGACCCCATCCCCAAAGGAAGCTCAGAGAAAAAAAATCTCATCTGCCTCCCATATGCTCAGTGAATCTAGGAATATCCTTCCATTTTAAGGGTAAATTATTTGGAATAAACACTAGTCTTCCTTTCAAGTAAATTCAGTATTAATGCTCTCCAGTGACAACAGTTTTAAAGTCTCTTGTAGCAGTATCAAACAGATTTAAATAAACTCCTTTTTCAAAATTTGCTTGGCAGGTTCTGTATACTGGATCAACAGAAGTGATCCAAAATGCCTTTCGGTGATGAGCAGAGCAGTGACTGTGATTCTTCAAGATCCTCGGAAAGTGCAATTTCTTCGTCAAGTGACTCCGAATACTCAAGGCAGAGTTTTACCAGTGATTCTTCAAGCGAGCCCAGTTCCTCAGCCTGTAAGCAAGAAACACATACTGGGATATGTTCCTTTGAATGCCAAAAGGGTCTGTGATACTTAACTTCAGATTAGGTATTCAGATCCTCCTCCATTTTGAGGGGGACAGTGGTAGACTATTGTCTTCTGGCCTAATTTGGGCACTTGTAGGATTTTTGTCAAAGGAGGCTAATGAAGGGTCTCTGACAGTTCTAGATTGTGTCCTCAGAACACTCAAATAATTCCACAAATTGTGCAAAATTCCAGTGTTTTCCTGTGGGAGTTGAGCCTGTCAGCATTTCAGAAGAGTTCAGTTATCTTGCATGAAATCATACAAAGTCTTGTGGGTGAAAGAGACTGCCAGAATGTTATAATTTTAGCAGGTATACCTATGCCATTGCTCAGTGGCATCGGAGATTATGGTTAACCTCTGGCCAATATGGTAATGAACAGATGGCTAGAGGCCTGGAGCAGCTGGCAACACAGGTCTGGATTCTAGCAGTTGCCCGTGTATTGATGCTGGGCATTAGTAAAGAGATCATGAAGAACTTCCCTGAAGAGTGGTTTATGACTGCCATTAAAATGTCTTACCCTACCCATCTGCAGAGAAATGCCAGAGATTAGAGTTGGCCTTTCCATTAGACAGAATGAGGCAACTCTGGATAAAGCTCTGTGTGCTGTGTAAAGCATCTTGGACCTCTGATGTTAATCTGCCCCCTTCAAGTAAAGTTACCATTCCTGTTCTATTTTTGCTGTTAAAATAAACCACAAATGCCAGTCTGATTAGCTTTTATATAGAGCAGTGTTTCTTAACCTTGGCGGCTTTAAGATGTGTGGACTTCAACTCCCAGAATTCCCCAGCCAGCATTGGGAATTGGGAGTTGAAGTCCACACATCTTAAACCTGCCAAGGTTGAGAAACACTGGTATAGAGCGTCAAGTAGAAAGGAGGAAGTCTCTGGGGCAGCACATATTAACCAGGGCTTGCTGAATAAGGAACAGTTGGCTGATTTCATACATAAATCATGGCTTGAGCCACAGTAGGATGCTGATTGAGCCCACAGGCCAGAACAAAGCACAGTATGACTTAGTATGGTATGTGAACCCAGCTGTAGGATGGTGGGGAGACTCAATTAATTTGTCCTGAACTTTCTAAGCTAGCCTGTTGCCTCAGGAATAGACACTGCCATCCTGTTACAGGAACAGTGACGGGGCAGGGGCACTTTTTGAATCATATTTCAGATAGCAACATCTCCTGAGTAAATCTTGCTTGGAATTTAGAAAAAAAAGTACATATTTTGTGAAAAGACAACTTCTAAGTAAACCTCTAAAACGAAGAACCCATTCAGAAATGTAAAGTATTGATCTGTTTTCACATCAAGTCAATGTGGCACGCGATTTATTTCTTGATTCCAGCAACAAGCCCTCCCAAAATGGTTACATTTGATGAAATGATGGCAGTGGCAAGGAATTTGTCAAACCTGACTCTCGCTCATGAAATTGCTGTGAATGAGAATTTTCATTTGGAACGCATAGAGCACCCGCAGAACAGGTAGGCTCGGGTGTTAAAAATGATGGGAAAAAGAGAGCTAGCTCTGAAACAAACCAACAAGCATTCACAGATGGTTTGAAGAGTTTCAGGGGTCCTTTCAAATGTTCATCTTTTGGTGCAGAATGCGTACTCAACAAGGTAAACAAGTATGTTTTCAGTTTAAGCTTGTGATTCAGTCTAACAAGTCCATGAGACTTAAACATTGCTACTCAAAGGAGAAGCCGAGTGTGCAGAGTTAATTCCTGTTAATACTGGCTGAGGTTACCCATCACACAAAGCTTTAATCATGGCTTCTATAACTGTAATGGCCCATTTCACAAACAAATAGAGCCATGAACCTTGGTTTATAAACCACTGTGGTTAGGATCTTTCTATAATGAAATGATAGGTCCTTTCCTCTAGGCAGGATCTTGATTTGACTTCTGTAACAGTTTTACCACTTTGCTTTCTTTGAATGAATATGCTGCCCTCTCTTCCCACCTCACTCCCAACAGCTTGCCTGGAAGGATTAAACAAATTTTACATCAAGCATTCTGGGATCGCTTGGAAGAAGATTTGAATGAAGACCCTCCTGAGTATGAGCATGCAATCAAAATGTTTGAGGAAATTAAAGAGGTGGGTTTTTGCTCCTGTTCTCTCAAGCTAAGTTTGTTTTTGTCTTGTTGATAGTGGCCACATAACAGGTTCAATACAATGGCATTCTGTAAATCAAAGTTGTAGATGTGGAGTGTGCAGCCTCTCGAGCTGTCCATAGCCTGACTATTCTTCAGATGTCTTGGCCATGATGGTTGGGGGAATGGAGAAATTGAGGTTGAGCACACCTGGGATGCAACCTGGCTGGGGAAGGCTGCTGAAAAGTTTTATAATAGACTAAAAGATATGATCTGGATGTAGATACATAGAGGCTTAGCATGCTGTGGCTTCTTTCTTTTTGTTTATGGTGGTATGGCTGCCAGAGGCAGAACTGCACCACGTTTGATAGCACTCATTGTAGCACTTCTCTAATACCTGCTCTTACTTACAAGCTCACAAGCTATGGTAGGGACCAGCATTAGTGACTAGCAACTTTTAAATATTTTTAGCAGTCTGATTCTCAGAGGAAAAATGCTAAGTTGGTCAGCTCTTGCCAACTATTTCCTACAATGACTCTGCAGTCTGATGCAGCGTTGTTACATTCAAGGTGGCCGCGATAACTGCTCAGTTTCTCCTGTCAGTGCTGAAAGCCAGTTAAAAAGCAGTGCATGTACATGGCGGGCTCTGCCTGAAACTTACGTGCATTAGTATTTGCATGCTGAGTACTTAAACTGGGCCTGAATGGGAAACTGCTAATATGATTACAACATTATTATTATATTACTGTTTTGTAGTTGTTAGGGGGTTTTTTGGGTGGGGGGAGAGGTTGTGTGTGCCTTTGAGTCCGTTTTTGACTCCTGGTGACTGCCTGGACAAGTCCCTGCAGTTTTCTTGGCAAGATTTCAGAAGTGGTTGGCCATTGCCTGCTTCCTAGGGCTGAGAGAGAATGATTGGCCCAAGATCACCCAGCCGGCTTTGTGCCTAAGGTGGGATTAGAACTCACAGTCTCCTGGTTTCTAGCCTGAGGCCTTAACCACTACACCAGACTGGCTTTCTAGTTGTTACTAGTACTCATATGTATTAATTTTTCACTATATTTTGCTCTTCCTCCAGGCAGTTCAAAATTGCCTCCATGGTTTTCCCTGACTTTTTTGCCCTGTGGGATAGATTAGGCTGAAAAAAAGCAAACTGAACCAAAATCACTTTGTTAGCTTTGTGGCCACTTAGTTTCTCCAACGTGACTCTCAGGTGAGATCATGTAGATATAGAACAGCATGTACCTGTTTTGCATCTAGGTATGGCATTCAAATCATTTGAATTAAAAAGTTTATAGAGAGTGACCTCAGGTAGCAAGGTGGGCAGGTCTCATAATAGCCCTTGAAGAGGGAATTTTGGCATCTGCGACATAAAGCCACAGTTGCTGAAATTCCTAACTTATAACATTGATTCGTCCTCTCTGTGTGTGTCTTTGACCACATGAAACACACATTGCTATTATGGGCCATTAACTACAGTTTAGTTGCCTTGTGATTTTAATCTTGCAGATCCTTCTTTCTTTCCTGAACCCGGGGGCTAACAGGATGCGCAACCAAATCTGTGAAGTCCTCGACACGGATCTCATAAGGCAGCAGGCTGAGCACAATGCAGTTGATATCCAGGGTCTTGCAAACTATGTAATTAGCACCATGGGAAAGCTGTGTGCTCCAGTAAGGGATAAGGATATCAACCAGTTAAAAGCCACTGGGAATATTGTAGCATTGTTGAGGTTGGTATGTGATTTGCTTTTTAACACTAGGTGATCTGAATCAGTCTAACATGGCTTCTTCCAGGTGTCCTACACCAGCGGTCCCCAATCTTTTTGGCACCAGGGACCAGTTTCGTGGAAGACAATTTTTCCATGGACCGGGGGTGGGGGATGATTTCAGGATGGCACAGATGGAGGTGGTAAGTGGACGGGATTGCACGGACAGAGGTGTGCGGCCCAGTTCCTAACAGGCCACGGACTGGTACCAGTCCATGGCCCGGCGGTTGGGGACCCCTGTCCTACACCATTTAGAATTTCCAGCTAACATGCCTGTTGGAGTCCTCCCATCCCATCCTTTGTCTTTTACTGTTAAGGATAGTCAGACATAAGTAATACTTACCATTGACTAAACCATTGCTGGCTGAGGAATACTAGGAGTTGAAGCCCACACATCTCCAAGTTGCTGAGGTTGAGAAACACTGGAACAAAACATTCCATGTAGAATCACCATCTTGAGTCTGACTTTAAACTATGAATTTGGCCTACTTTTTTCAGTTTTCTGCTCTTTCCCCATCCCCTGCCTTTTGTAAAAGCAAACATGCACTTCCATGCCACTTTGACCCTCATAAAAGGAGCACCCTATCATTATATTTTCTTATGGTTCAACACAGCTTTCACTTTTTTTAATTAATCCCAATGGATGTATATTTATTCCAGCTTGGAGGGAATATGCTTTTTAAAGACAGTTGCTTAAGAGCACAAGGAGTGACTCTTGCACTACCAGTTTTCCATAGGCATCTAGTTAAGCCAAATAGGACTGCTATTTGATTTAGGTTATTATTTCTTGTTATCTTAGTGTTTGCAGTAGCTATAGGTTACAGTATATAAAGACATAACTACAGGAAGATTACAAAACAGCTCAAATTCTGCCCAGTAACTTTACAGTGTCATGCCTTATCTTTGAATCTTGGAGGCTGATGTAATTTCTTGTGAAAAGTAAACTCTTAGGAAATTATCATAAGAGTGTGTATCAAGTTCACATTGTGAGAAAGAACGATTGACTAACAGTATACAAGTACAATGTTTGAACATACTTCAAATTTGTCATTTCCTTATTCTTTCAGACAAATATTCCATGTTCTGGATCTCATGACAATGGATATGGTTAATTTTACCATTCAGAGTCTTAGACCTCACCTTCAGCGCAACTTGGTAGACTATGAAAGAGCAAAATTCCAAGATATACTTGAAGAAACTCCAAGTATGTTCTTTGTTTACGTAAAAGGGAATAGTCAATGAAGTGGCAACAAAGGCAATTGTATGAGATCTGAAGCAGTTGAGCAAAAAGCTGCGACAGATTTGGGGAGGGGGGGGGAGTATCCTTCTAAAACTTTTTGAGTCCTACCGGTAAAACCACCTTGAGTTGCAAAAGTGCTTGGGGCTTACATGTTTTACTGTCTGGGATGCTTACTCAGCTTCTGAAAAGACCGTCAAGCACTGCTTGAACTTCATACATCCTGTCTGATCAAAGCAATTAAGGAAGGGGTTCTGTATTCTGAATACAGGTTATACTGACTGTAAAGAATGCTGAGCCCCATCATATTATTTTCCTGTGTCCCATCGTATCATTAGAGGAGGTGGCTAATCCTGCTTTCTTCACCTTCTGTTGCATGTAAAGCCTTTGTTAGAAGCATAGGAAGCTTCCCATGCAGACAGGATGTTTGTATGTTCTTAAGAAGCAAATGGAATGCACAGACTCTTGATGTAACATGTAAGAAGACTGATTATGAACTGGTTCATGTATCATGCTATGTCATGGTTTGTTATAGTTTATTAATTAAAGTATAATTGGGTGGATTGCTTGGTTCATCATATTCGTCACTATTATAACAGAAATGAAATTTTAGTTTGTAAATCCAGAAAGCAATCATTCTTCCATGGCCTTTGTTTAGAAAATAACTGCTTGGATGACTAGTGAATTAGGTAAGGCCCCTACTATGCATTTCAAATGTATCATAAAAGTTTCTTGATTTGCTTAAGAGTGCAAATCATAATTGTTAAAGTAAAGCAGGAGGCTTTGTCAGAAGTTTCTCAAGTGCTCTTCGTTATTTCTCTGTTTCTCCGTCCTTGGTTATAAGATTTTTTTTAAAAATCTCTTTTTTGTGTATAAGATTGGCTTCTAATGGCTGAAACTGTCTATATATTATACGTTATTTTTGGCAGTTTCACTTTAAAAGAGAGGAGAGACCTGATCCTCCTTCCAGACAAGGACCATGCCTTCCCACACTATACTGCACTGTGATTATGTCATGCTTATGAGCAGAATTTGTGCTGGCAATGCACACAACTTGAAATGGCCAGGTTCTTCTCCTACCATGGATGTTTCCTACATTGTGTGCTCATGCATGATTATGTCATTTTGTCATGTTGTGACCTTAGTCAATTTTTAAAAAACTCTCTAGTTTTCAACATTCACCTCTTTTATTTCCTTTTGTTAATTAGGTCCTGGAGTTATCCCCCTCCATAGCTTATTTACTGAACTGGGTACATGCCCTTGTAAAACAGACACTACAGGCCTGGTCTCTCTTATCTCTCTTGTCTCCAAATGTTCAGATGCCCTGGACTTGACAACTGAATGGATAAGGGAATCAATACAAGATGAATTATCTTCCATTTCCTGTGAAATGTCATCGTCTCTTGGTGCTAATGGGATCTCGAAACCAAACCTTAGTCCTACGGTGGTGTTAACAAACAGCTACCTGAAACTGTTACAGTGGGATTACCAGAAAAAAACAATCCCAGAGGTAATTTGCTTCCTATACTGTATCAGGACTTCCAAAACGTTTGTTCTCCTTTTTCCTCTAGTCGATAGTGGATATACATAGTGGATAGCAATTTATTCTTAAATCATGATTGGCTTAACCATGATTTATGGAATAAAGCACAACACACTAACCCAAAAACAAACAAGTCATGTTATAGGTTAGCCAGTAAACTGTTCAATAGTTATTACCATCCATAGTGTCACAGGTAGGATTTTTCCAGGAACAAACTTGCAACTACCTCATTCAAGCCCATTGGGGCTGACTCCTTTTATAATGAGATCTGATATCTTGACAGCTATATATTTCATTGCATTATAACTTCATGCCTTGTATTTGATGTGATTAGTTACTAATGGAGCCCCTGACTCTGTGGTAAACTACTTACTTTCTCCTGTAGAAATTAATGGGAACACCTAACTCTGCAGAACTCATCAGATGTGATGACAGTCATAATTTCAATAGTTTTAGCAGACTTGTCAAAGTCATGGCAGTTCAGGATATCTATAACTGCGCATCTTAATGTCTGTTTAGTATCTCCATTAAGACTAGCAGTTATAGATATCCTGAACTGCCATGACTTTGACAAGTCTGCTAAAACTATTGAAATTATGACTGTCCCAGGCTCTCAAAATTTTACTATCTTAAGTAGCAATTATTGGGGAGCAACAGCAGAAGAGGTGTAGTACCCTTCTATCCACATTTGAGAGCTTCCTGAATGAATCTGACTGGTTAATGTGTGACATGGAAAGCTGGAATAGATGAGCCTTGGGCTTTAACCAGTACTTATGTAGGTTCTATTTGCTGTTAGAGATTTAAGAAAACAGAATTTAATTTAAATTTAAATATTTATAAAGAAATGTTTATAAAGAAAGGAGCATGGGCATTTTGCATTTGTATTACCAGAACTTTTGAATATAATGAAAATCCTGGTGGTAGTTACATTTCTCAGGAGACATTTTTATCCTGAAAAAGTTGGAGTCCTTATAAAGATGTATGTTGATGTTAAATATGGTCAGATGTTTGATGATTGCCCATAAATGTTACGCTGTTCCAATTGTTTCAGACGCTAATGACAGATGAAGCTCGCCTTCAAGAGTTGTCCAAGAAATTGAATCAGATGAAGATTGTAGCGTGTATTTCTCTCATAACAAGCAACTTGGTACCTGCAGTTATTGAGGGTATTCCAGACTTTCTTGAGAAACAAAAAAGGATTTCTTTTGTTTTGCTTGAGGGAATGCATAAGGAGTAAGTAAACACATGAATTACTGAATAATAATAATTTTTAAAAAGTCAAAAGCATTATGCGACAGCATTTTGTATTCTAACTTTTTTTTCTTTCTAATTTCCTCCCCTATTTCTTGCAGGACTTTTGATTTAAAAGAAGCTCTTAACACAATAGGTATTCAGACATGTAGTGCAATAAATGAATCACTCACAGAGAGAGGCTTTCAACCGCTAAATAAGGAAGTCCAAGCAAATTTGGTGGGTCAGCTCTGCAACATTGTTGAGGAAGACAATGCTGTTACCACCTTAATTGGTTAGTGATAAATTACTTAACTGACAAATTTCTTAATAATGAAATGTGTTTTTAAATGTAGCTGTGACTCCTGGGCAGAGCTTTCCAAACTGTGTGTCAGGACACATTAGTGTGTCGCCTGCAGTGTCTGGGTGTGTCACGGCTGCTGCTGCCTCTGAGCCCTGCCAGGATTCTGCACAGGTCCTAGTGCCTGCCTTGTGCCTCGCTGCCTCCAAACCTGCCCTGCCAGGATTCCACGCAGGTCCTAGTGCCTGCCTTGTGCCCTGCTGGAAGAGTGTGTCACGAAATGATGCATGTCTAAAAAGTGTGTCACCAACATGAAAAGTTTGGAAAGCTCTGCTCCTGGGCATTCTCTTACCTACTTTTGAATTTATCTTTTTTTTAAAAAAAAGGCCTCACCTTGTTCCTATTGTCAAGATTGGGCCATCTACTTCTTAGCTTTAATAGTACATTGCTGATTTTAGATTATCAGTTGCATGAAGAAATCTAGAAATCCTAGCTTAACTAAATGATGACCCAGTTTTAGCCAGATTGTTGTTTGAAAGGAGCACAGGTTCAGGAGGGCAGCTGGCTCTGGCTCTCGCATTGAAAACCTGCACGGACCCCCCTCACCAGCTTACGATGGTTTGTGCAGAAGGCTCTTCCCATGCAATTGACCGTAGAGTTTGTGACTGTGTTAACTGTTGAATAAACCACAGCTGAGTGGGTTCATTGCACGTTTTACAAATCAGTGTTGAAGTTTGCTAAACAAATTACTCTAAACCAAGCAAACAACATTATGACTTGTTGTGATATGTGAATTTTGGCAGAGATAGCTTTGCTCAGGCATTCAGAACAGGAATTGGGAATCTATGGCTCTTAAGGTGTTACCCAACTATAACTCTCAGTATTGTCCCCACTGAACATGTTGGCTGGAGGTACTGCAAGTTCATTTCTGGAAGAATGTAGTGGCAAATTACTTCCATATTTTTAATGAGAAAATTATTTGGATGTCAATGTAAGACTAAGATCAACAAATTTTACCTTTAGTAGTGCAAATCCCAGTGCAGGAAGTATATCTGCATATAAATGCCAGGCTTAAAATCTCTTTTATACAAAACTTTTTGAAGGCTTCTTTACAAATAGAGAACAAATTGAAATCTAAAGTTTTAAAGAAAGTTGTAAACCAGCCGTGATCTCTTCAAATCAAAGTAATCCTAAAGCAACTGTAATTCTCTTCTCCCTTTCACATGGAGAGGCAGTGCTGGTAGGCATGAAGCCAGGAAAGCATGCGTGCCAATTGCATGTTAGCAGCAGTACCTCATGCTCTTATTGCCACCTGTATAGACTCCTGCAGTGGGCTTTACATGGGGTTACCCACAAATTACAATTAGTCCATAATGTGGCGGCCTGTGTCTTCATTGGTTCTCAGTGTTGGGAGCATATTACACCCGTGTTGCAGCCCCTGCACTGGTTACCATTTCAATTCTGTGTGCAATTTAATGTGCTGGTGTTTACCTATAATGCCCTTTATGGCATGGCAGCTGGGTACCCACAGGACCGCCTCTTCCAACCAGATTTGGCCCAGCCTGTTAAATCACATAGGGGTTCTTGTCCCACATTTCTGGAACGTCCAGGGAGTCCAAGCTAGAAGGAAGCCGCCTAGAGTCATGCATACAGTGAGATGGGTGGCGTATAAATTTAATAACTAAGTAAACAGGGCACTTTTGTTTGTAACAGCGCCAATACTATTGAATGGGCTCCCCTATGAGATCAGACTGGCCCACTCCCTGGTAGCTTTTAGGAAGTTATTAAAAATTGAGCTTTTTCAAGGAGTGTTTCAGTAACATCATCTTGCTCTTGCTTCTTCTTACTTTTTTCCTACTTTGAGTTTTGTTTTGTTTTTTGCAATTTTGATTGCATGCTGTTTTAATTTGGTTGTTTTTGCTGTGACATTGTAACCATCGAGGCTCACAAGGTTGCAGCGGGCTAAAAAAAAAATCATGTTTAATAAATAAATAAATGTGTAGATGGATCTGTCTGCATTGTAGACTTCTCTGAAGGAGAGAACCTTAATTGTGTAGATTTTCAATGCATTTTGCAGTCTATGCACCAAATCTTTTGTGGATTAGATGTCAACATCTAATGCATGGGTATCAATCAGGGTGCCATCTGTATAGCCATACTGCCTTTTTTGATGTGTGGACACATTGCAGTTAATCAACATGTCAGTTGATCAGTTTTCATTCATAGTGGGAAGTTAATGCTGTCCTAAGTAATGCCAGGATGTCTAATTGCGTGTATTTTCCTTTACAGATAAACGAATTCATTCGTACATAAAAAGCTTGCTTGCTTCTCCATGCTTTCAGAAATCTATGCCTACAGTTCCTGGAGGTCTTGGTGTGATTCAGAAAGAGATAGAGACTACTGGATCACAGTATGCCAGCATTGTTAACCTTAATAAACAGGTTTATGGACCATTCTATGCAAGTATCTTTCGAAAACTGCTGTTCAGTGAGACAGAAACAAACAAAGCAGAACTTGCGCCTTCTACCAACTGAAATATGTACAGCTTCTTTTTTGTTCCCTCCTGTTCACAATATTTATATTGTGATTTGCATTCTTCTTTTGAATACTCATAGCTTGCAGTCATGACTGTTAATGGGAGAGAGAGAGAAATGTGTCTATACTGTATTATACAGATTATATTCAAATGAATAAAAGTTCCCTCCAAATTAAAGCAGTTACTAAATTTTAAAAGTGTAACTTTTGAAAGGATTCATTCTGTTTGTAACAATGCATTATAACACGTTGCACTTATTTACTGTAAATGTTTTTTTCCTACACAAGTATTTCAGATGTGTATGATAAATACCCACAGTAATATAAATCTTTTAAATGTTTAATATGCTTATGCTAATGACTATGGTGCAATAATGTAAAATGTATAATTCAGATTTAATAAATGTTAGGGCATTAGCCCTCTGTCTTTACACCAAATGGATTGCTCAAGAAAGCCCCCCCCCCATTTCTCCTCTCAAGCGAGATGGTGGGGAAGAGCTTGTGTCCAATTTGTCCCAGGCTGTTTCCTGTTTTTAGCCCTTACTGTATGCAGTCTTCATAATAGTCCAGTGCCAGTTGCTTAGAATTTAGCCTTGGATGTCACCTGGAGGAATAGTTCCTTTTTTTAAAAGAGAAGTCATGATATTTTAACTCAGTTGCTTAACAACTTGCTGAATTATATACAAGCTATATTTATTATTTTCTCAAAACTTATTGAAGGGCTAAAATACATTGAGCATATAATCCTACCTTGGCTACCAGAATGAATCAGAATTTCAAAATAGAAAGTTTCTGCTTTAAGAAGACAAATATATGGTATTAAGCAGCAAATGCTGAACTTGTTAAGTGGAACAACTTTTGCAGATTTATGCAACTAAATAGTCCCAGTTGATATTTTATTTGCTTTTTTATAAAAATGAATTGTCATCACTTTGGACATAATATGCAGCCTTCTTACCATATGATGCTTCTGAAGTGACTGTCATAAAGACTTTCAAGAAGGACCTCAATGTTTAAAAGAACTGCAGATACGTTGGTCTGTTTTTGTTCGTACAGAAATAGAACTCTGTACATCAGCCTTCATCAACCTGGTGTCAAGGAATTCTGAGAGTTGGAATCCCTACAATATCAAGGAGATGTCAGATTGGGGAAGGCTGATATTAATTCCTTTTGTAAAAAATCTCTATTGAATATATATATGGCTTGGCTATTTTAGGAGAGAACTATTTCCTTTTTCATGCATGTGTCAATTCCATATGGGATTGAACAAAAGGGTAACCTTTTGTGATAAATGCTTGTTTGGCAATCCAGAGGTGCTTCTGATAGCCAGCTTCAGCTTTACAAAGCAATTTTCTTAAACTGCACAGTTTTTTTCAATGTCTTTTAGTCTATCTCCTTGTCCCAGTCTTCTCTTGCTCTTAATATTTTGTTTTTCAGTTCTCCAAGTAAAAGGAAAAGTATTCCACCTCATTTTTCTAAATAAAATTTAGCTGGTTTGGGAAGAGAGAGTGTGAGAGATGATTGTGGTAGCCATCAAAATATTATGTGTATGGCTAAAGGAAGTATGTATTGAGCCACAATATTTTTTGATACTAGTGACGTGTATCAAGAAGTGAATATGTGAATACCCAATATACGGTGAGTAAAGTGTGGCCCTCTGATGCTGTACTATTACTTTCAGCATCCTACATGTTGGTCACACTAGCTAAGGCTGCTAAGAACTGTAGCTCAACAAATGGAGGACCACACTTTACTAACACATGCCATATACTGAAAAAGCAATTATCTAATTCTTAACCTTGAAATTTAAAAAGAGTAAAATATTTTGAGCCTATACATGCCTTGATAAGGTTGTGAAGTTAACATCTATTTAAAGAAAACCCTTACTGTAATCATGTTATGGTGTATATATGTTCTGTTTTTAAGCACTCTACATTATGCAGGGAGATCAAGTGGGGAATGTATGTCTCCACAAATTTTTAATTTACCTGGAGGATTAGTTCCAGATCACATTTGTTTAACCTGGATACCATTGAAAACAATGGAACAAGTTAAGCAGAACAAGTCCCATTTATTTCAGTGGGTAGTAATTGCAATTAAGAGTATGAATCCAACCTATACTTACTGTACAATGTTCATGCAGAAGATATTGTGTGATTTTTATAAATGATTTGAAAAGGGCATTTTATATAGCATAGCATGTCTATTCAACAGTCTATGAACATCTCACAACTAATGTTCATAACCTCTTTGATGTTCAGAATGCTCAGTTAAGTAAATTTGTTCCTCTTGCTTGTTACTTACTGATATTATTGAAGTATATTTACTTCGTTTGGCTAAAATGAGATATTGTACGTAATTGGTTTGTTAAGTGGTTTGTGTCTTATTATATGTATTCATTAAATTTGGTTTGATCTGAAAAAATGTGTGGAGATTATCTCTCATTTTAAAGTACTAATACAAAAACATGAAGACAGAAGTACAGATGGTTGCTGGACCTACACTGATTCTTGGATGTTTTTTTTTATATCAAATTTTATTCAACATTACAAGAAAAGACAATACCAGACATAACATAACACAATAAAACAAAACTTAACATAACATAATAAAACAAAACTTAACATAACATAACTTGACATAACATAACCTAACACTTTCAAAGTTAATACAATTATAACTCTTCCTGTTTAGCAAACTATCCAACCTCCTCCCTTTCTAATTTGGTTTCCCATTTCCTCTTCTCACTTCTCCATCTTTCTCTCATTCTTGGATGTTTTGAGTGGATAGTCGGAGCTTTTCAAGATGGCGACGGAGCGGCAGCTTCCATGCTGAGCTCCTGCTTAATAGCAGATTTATTTATGGATTTTTATTTATGGACTTTTTATCTTAAGTATTTTTATCTCATCTAATTGAAGCAAGGAAGGAGGTGCCTCTGATAATGAGCTTCTCTAACAAGCTCCTGCTATTTTATTTTAGTATATTTTAAATTTACCATTCAACTTCAGATAGTTGTTAGTCTTCTACGGAGCCTCCTTGCTTATTTATATTTTACTTATACTACGTATCTCTTGGTATGGGAAAAAGGAAGAAGAGACAAAGGACTCCCTCGGCAACGCAACCCTCATCTAAACCATTGAAACAACAGAAGGTGGACAGATATGTTACAAGTAAGCAATCCTCGTCCTCGTCAGCAAATTATAATTTCCCGCCTTATCTACTGAATAGAAATGATTCTTTAGAGTGGGACTTACAGGCTGAGATAGAGAGTCAGCAATTGTTGGAGTTCCCTTCGGCATTGTTAGAAAATAGGATTCCCCCACAGGCTGTCTGCACAGCTGCTGAACAGTTAGATAAGGAAGGACTCCTTGATCTTAAAAGTTTGAAAGTCCAAAACTCGTTGGAATTTATAACTAGACACAGCCTGTTGACGGCACAGATGGTTCTCTCAATCTTTGATTTACTGACCGCGATTAATACTCAAGTTGACTCTTTAAAAGACTCTTTTGTCGAACTCATCAAGAATCATTCAAATCAAACTGAGGCCTCTGACAAAACTAAGGGCTTATACTTATGCTGTTACTCAAAGGCAGGTTGTGGAGGAAGGGAACCTTCAGCTCCTGAAGTTAACCCTTTATTAGGAGTTAAAAGGGAAGATATGGAAATGACAAACAACTGCATACAGTAGAAATAAATGAAAAGGGTAAAAAACCTTTACTAGGCAAATGTTATTTCCAACCCAATAAGATAGCCCTTCAAATACAAACTAAGAGAATTAATGGAGGCAAATGGGAGACGAAAAGAGCTATATCCCAATCAGTTAATAAGTCAGTTACTAATAAGTCAATTACTATGATGTGAGAAACGATTTGTGGATTTACAGAAGATAGACTGGTTACCAGCCAGAGGTGGCTTTAAACGGATCTTGTTGACTTTTGGTCTTTCTGTGATACCTAGTATGCTTCTAAAAATGAAACCCTTTCTGAATACATTCTCAATATTTCCAACCCGAGTTTTTCATTCAGAGGAAATTAATTCACTTATAATTCAGTGTAACCAAGAGAGTGATAGAATTTTAACTCATAGTAGAAACACTCCCTCAGATAAATTCAAGGACACCTCATCAACGGAGACTATGCCAAGGAACAATAATAGTAAACATTCTTTCCTCCCGATAACAACCCAGTTGACTACGGATCCTTCAGAAGGAAACTTAATTAACGCATTTAGTGTTCTACCAGATAACAGACAAGATGATACATTTAAGAAATTAGATGATTTAAGAGGAGGTTTAAAGGCAACTTGCTACAAAGTGAAGACCTTAATAAATTCAACATTTCAAACAATGCAAGAAGAAAACCTTCACTTTGGACAACAATTTGAATGCACTGAAAAGAGAGAGCAAACTAGTTGCAGACAGAAAGTGGACAATGATAATCAAGAATTACAAAATCCAGATGTAATATATGAGATAGAGGAGCCTTTAGCTCTCACTACAAGTAATAATATTACACAGAAGCAAATGGAAACAACTAAAGCAAAAATTATTACAGTGGCTCAAGTTCATGAGCAACCCTTAGAAATTTCCAAACTTGGATCTTTAGAAGATGGAAACATGGATGAGACCCATTTGGGTCATGAAGAGGGTTTGTCTAGATCAAGGATATTAACGCATATGGCCTGACGGTATGCAGACCAGTATAAGATAAATCCCCTGAAAAATATAGCTGGATGGTATCGTAACAAAGGCCTTAACCATTTAGATCACTTGTTAGATATGGATGTTATTTTGCTGCAGGAAACGTGGACAGCAGATGACCTTGTATTAAATGGTTATCATTCGTACAAGTTGGAGGCAACCACTGGCAGAGGGCCAGGGCGGATGAAAGGTGGATTGGGAATTCTTATTTCCACCGCCCTGAGAGTAGGTCATAAATCCATTCAATCTAACCCTAACCCTAACCCTAACCCTTTCCTCCCCACCCCACCCTCCCTGTCCCACGAAAACATGCAAATTCAGCGCGGATTCGCTCCGCAACCTTCAAGCAGGAAGGACTGCTTTCTCGTTGGGGCATAGCCTCCGGCTAAAATATTTTACAGCTCCAGCTGGGAGGTGGTGAGAGCCGAATGGGAAGCCACGCACATAATTAGATCTGATCCGACCCTCTCCCTTCCCATCGCCACGTGCTTGTGCAGCCTCCTAGCCTTCGTACATCCGGGGATGCCTGCCTCCTCCGCGGCTTTTCAGTTCGGGGCCGGCCTTGGGGAAGGAGCGCGGGATCGAGAACGGCTTCTGCATCGCTTAAGCTGCCGCCCCGCCTGTCGAGTCCAGTCCCTCCGTGCCACGATCGCAGAGCTCGTCTCTAGCCGTCCAAGTACCCGCACTCGCAAGTCGGTCCTAGCCCCACTTTCCGTTTGGGTGGGCATGGTGCAGGTTTCCGAAAGCCACAAGCCGAGAAGGGGGTCATCAAACCGCGAACCCGCCCCGGCCGCCCCACCGGGAGTGGCGGAGAAAGAGCTGCCACCCTCCGGCCGGCAGGACGGGCGCGGGAGAGCGGAAGGCTGCGCCCTCTCCACCGGGCGGGACCCGCGCCTCCTTCCCTGCGGGCGGGCGAGGCAGGGAGAGAAAGGGAGACGGAGGAGCTCCCTCTCCGGCCTCTGCGCCCCTTCAGGCTCGACTCTCCGAGGGGGGCTGCGGGAGGGAACTCCCCGTCCAAGGGGAAGCACTGGGAACCAGCGGCGGAGGTTGGCCGGCTCCTAGAGCGGCTGCCGCGGGCAACTTCTCCGCTCTGCCCGGCTCAAAACCTGGGGCGCGGGAGAGCGGAAGCCTGCGCCCTCTTCACCGGGCGGGACCCGCGCCTCCTTCCCTGCGGGCGGGCGAGGCAGGGAGAGAAGGGGAGACGGAGGGGCTCCCTCTCCAGCCTCTGTGCCCCTTCAGGCCCGTCTCTGCGAGGCCCGGCATGGCAGGGAGGCGCTGCTGGCCCGGGACGCGGCGCCGTCGGAGGTGGCGCAGGAGCGGCTGCAGGGGCTGCTCTGCGGCATCCAGGTGCTGGGCGAGGGCGCAGGCCCGGGACGTGAGCGGCAGGGCCGTGCAGGGGGCCTGGCCGGGGCGGTGGCGGCGGGGGGATGGAGCCGGCGGAGGTTTGCCGGGCGGCAGGACGGGGCGGGCGGCGCTGCTGGGGCTGGTGGCGGAGCTGGAGGGAGCGGAGGGACCCGTGGGCGCAGCGCGCGCTCTGTAACCCGCCTTGGAGAAGCGGCCGCGGGAGGCCCTCCAGGTGCACCCTCCCGCCCCATCAATCCCCCCACCCCGCCGTTCGGCGTCCTCTCCCCCCGCTAAACCGAGCCCTGCGGCGGCCGGGGGAGCCGAGCCAGGCTCGGACCGGAGGCGGCCAAGGGGAGAGCAGGCGGCTCTTCGCCCTGCGCCGCCCTGCCGCTCGCGTCCCGGGCCCGCGCCCAGCACCTGGATGCCGCGGAGCAGCGCCATCTCCAGCCGCAGCAGCCCCTGCAGCCGCTCCTGCGCCGCCTCCGACAGCGGCGCGTCCCGGGCCAGCAGCGCCTCCCTGCTGCGCCGGGCCTCGCTCAGTGCGAGAGCCAGGGGGTGGGGTTTGCGGGCGGGGGTCAATCGCGTGGAAGGGGCGGGGGTGCTGCGGAAGAGCCACACTCAAGGGGCCAAAGAGCCGCATCTGGCTTGCGAGCCGCCATTTCCGACCCTTGCCCTAGTGTTTTGGTACTCCTCGGGGGTGATTTTAATGCAAGGCTAGGTCCTGATGACCATACGCTGTTCTCTAAATTTCAACAGTATCCTCCAACCCACGCTCCCAATTTACCAGATACCACCTTTGTACGCCTCTCCAAAGATAAAAAATCCAACTACGCTGGGATCTGTCTAGCCAAGTTTGCAAATAAGTTTAATTTATTCATACTAAATGGCTCTTTTAAAAGTGATCACCCAGGAGAATATACATTTATGGTTGGGAAACTAGGAAAAGTACCATTGATTATATGCTAGTTCCTACTAACTTACTACATTTAGTGGAGTCCTTTAAGGTGCTTCCGCATCTAGAAAATGACCACCTTCCTCTATGTCTACATTTGAAGACAACTACTAGTCAGATGCGGCCGGAGGCATATTTTTCCCCTGTCATTGTCCCGGCAGGACAAGTAAGTTGTGCTAAATGGACCCCACAACTTGATCAAAGGGTGAGGAAGACATTAGCAGAGGATGATCTACAAACAATTCGATTATCATTTATGTCTCCTAATATCTCACTAGACCCATTGACTTTGTATAAAAATTTAACACAAAAATTACAACAAATATTAACTCGCGCTTCTAACGTTGATAACAAAAGAGCTGTGACTTTATCCAAGACATGGTTTGACAAAGAATGTGTTGAAACCAAGAAAGCTCTCACTGCAGCTTATCATCTATATAAATCTGAGACAGAGACTAACAACAACAGAAATACGAAGTCTCTTGAACACCTTCTTGCCATCAAAAAACAGTATAAGAGATTGCTGATTGATAAGAAGAAGCAGGATATGAAAACCATGTGGAAGCGCCTTATTGAAGCTGCCAAATTGAAGAACGCCTCTCTTTTTTGGCAATTATTATCTAACCAGACCTAAGATCTTCTACTATTCTAGACTCTCACATTTCACCAGAGGTCTGGGAATATCATTTTCAGAAAATGTATGAGGACCCTAATAATGTGATGCTGACACATATGAACGAAGGCCTAACCTTGTGGCCTCCAGTCTCGGTAACTGAAATTAAATCTCTTATAGGACAACTTAGAAAAGGGAAGGCTCCAGGGATGGATTTTATTTCAGTGGAAGTATTAAAGAACAATGTCGAATGGTGGACCCCAATTTTAGCAACACTTTTTACTTATATTGTGATAAAACAGGGAGAATTCCAGAGGATTGGGGCCTGGCTATCATAGTACTGATTTTTAAAAAAGGGATGACAAATGATCCTGCCAATTATAGGCCTATTAGTCTCCTGAATATAATTAGCAAGCTCTACGCTAGACATCTGCAAGAAAAACTCAAAGAATGGCTGGACCAGAGAAAGCTTATAGCGGACGACCAGGCTGGCTTCAGAGAGGGCAGAGGAACCATTGAACAATGCCTGATTCTTCAACATCTGATTGAAAAATATTGTACCAACAAGATAACATCATTGTATGCAGCCCATATAGACTTAAAGGCAGCTTTTGATTCTATATCTAGGCCTAAGCTGTGGGAGAAGTTGGAAGCTGCCTCAATAGATAGTAGACTTCTCTATTTAATTTGGGCCTTATACTCTGATACGGCCTTGAAGGTCAGATGCAATAGGTTTGGGTCCCTAACTGATTAAAGTACAAAAGGGGGTGAAACAGGGCTGTATTTTGGGCCCGCTACTTTTTAATTTTTATATTAATGATATGGTAAGATGTCTAAATCACCCGGACTTTCACCCTCCTAAAGTAGGGGACCGTAGTATTGCCCTGCTGCTTTATGCAGACGATGCGGTCATACTTTCTAGGACTCCTGTAGGTCTCAACAGAGCTTTGACAACTGTGGCCCAGTATTGTATTAATAATCAGCTAGAAATAAATTATCAGAAAACAAAGATGATGACCTTCGCCAAAAGACCAAAATTTCGTTCTTGGAATATAAATAGGCATAGAATAGAGCAAGTGACTAGCTTTAAATATCTAGGGGTAGTAATGCATGTCACTGGATCTAGGAAACCTCACTTTGATTATGCAGCTGATTCCGGACAAAATTCAGCTAATGCCATTTTAAAGTTTTTCCGGGGTAAAGGAGGGCATTATATACCGGCAGCTCTTAAACTCTTCCAGGCGAAGACATTAGCCCAGCTCCTTTATGGGTCCTGTGTTGGTGCTCTAAGTTCAAGTATTACATCCCTGGAAAGAGTGCAATCAAAATTTATTAGAGCAGTATTTCAAATGCCCAAATGTGTTCCAAATGCTTACCTTCGATTGGAAGTGGGCATGATAAAAGTTGAGGCAAGAGTGCGCCTAGCTTCCCTGAATCTTTGGCTAAAAATCAAGCATTATCCTCAAGGTTTGTTGTTGTTCAGTCGTTTAGTCGTGTCCGACTCTTCGTGACCTCATGGACCATAGCACGCCAGGCCTTCCTGTCCTCCACTGTCTCTCGGAGTTTACTCAAATTCATGTTCATTATATCGGTGATGCTATCTAACCATCTCATCCTCTGCCGTCCCCTTCTCCTTTTGCCTTCAGTCTTTCCCAGCATCAGGGTCTTTTCCAGTGAGTCCTCTCTTCGCATTAGGTGGCCAAAGTATTTGAGCTTCAGCTTCAGCACCTGTCCTTCCAATGAGCACTCAGGGTTGATTTCCTTTAGGATTGACTGCTTTGACATCCTTGAAGTCCAAGGGACTCTCAAGAGTCTTCTCCAGCACCACAGTTCGAAAGCATCAATTCTTCGGCGCTCAGCCTTCCTTATGGTCCAACTCTCACAGCCATACATTACTACTGGAAAAACCATAGTTTTAACTATACGGACCTTTGTCGGCAAGGTGATGTCTCCGCTTTTTAATATGCTGTCTAGGTTTGCCATAGCTTTCCTCCCAAGGAGCAAGCGTCTTTTAATTTCATGGCTGCAGTCACCGTCTGCGGTGATCTTGGAGCCCAAGAAAATAAAATCTGTCACTGCTTCCATTTCTTCCCCTTCTATTTGCCAGGAAGTGATGGGACCAGATGCCATGATCTGGGTTTTTTTAATGTTGAGTTTCAAGCCAGCTTTTGCACTCTCCTCTTTCACCCTCATCAAGAGGCTCTTTAGTTCCTCTTCACTTTCTGCCATTAGGGTGGTATCATCTGCATATCTGAGGTTGTTGATATTTCTCCCGGCAATCTTAACTCCGGCTTGTGATTCATCCAGCCCGGCATTTCTCATGATGTACTCTGCATATAAGTTAAATAAGCAGGGTGATAATATACAGCCTTGTCGTACTCCTTTCCCAATTTTGAACCAGTCGGTTGTTCCATGTCCAGTTCTAACTGTTGCTTCTTGACCCGCATACAGGTTTCTCAGGAGACAGGTAAGGTGGTCTGGTACTCCCATCTCTTTAAGAATTTGCCACAGTTTGTTGTGATCCACACAATCAAAGGCTTTAGCGTAGTCAATGAAGCAGAAGTAGATGTTTTTCTGGAACTCTCTTGCTTTTTCCATGATCCAGCGAATGTTGGCAATCTGATCTCTAGTTCCTCTGCCTCTTCGAAACCCAGCTTGCACTTCTGGTAGTTCTCGGTTCACATGCTGCTGAAGCCTAGCTTGTAGGATTTTGAGCATAACCTTGCTGGCATGTGAAATGAGCGCAATTGTACGGTAGTTTGAACATTCTTTGGCATTGCCTTTCTTTGGAATTGGAACGTAAACTGACCTTTTCCAATCCTGTGGCCACTGTTGAGTTTTCCAAATTTGTTGGCATATTGAGTGCAGCACTTTAACAGCATCATCTTTTAGGATTTTAAATAGCTCAGCTGGGATACTGTCTTCTCCGCTAGCTTTGTTGTTAGTAATGCTTCCTAAGGCCCACTTGACTTCACTCTCTAGGATGTCCGGCTCAAGGTCAGTGACCACACCATCGTATTTATCAGGGATATTAAGATCTTTCTTGTATAGTTCTTCTGTGTATTCTTGCCACCTCTTCTTAATCTCTTCTGCTTCTGTTAGGTCCCTGCCTTTTTTGTCCTTTATCATGCCCATCTTTGCACAAAACGTTCCCTTGATATCTCCGATTTTCTTGAAGAGATCTCTAGTCTTCCCCATTCTATTGTTTTCCTCGATTTCTTTGCATTGTTCATTTAAGAAGGCCTTCTTATCTCTCCTTGCTATTCTCTGGAATTCTGCATTCAGTTGTTTATATCTTTCCCTTTCTCCCTTGCCTTTTGCTTCCCTTCTTTCCTCAGCTATTTGTAAAGCCTCATCAGTCAGCCACTTTGCTTTCTTGCATTTCTTTTTCTTTGGGATGGTTTTAGTTGCTGCCTCCTGTACAATGTTACGAACCTCCATCCATAGTTCTTCAGGCACTCTGTCTACCAGGTCTAATCCTTTAAATCTATTCCTCACCTCCACTGTATATTCATAAGGGATATGATTTAGGTCATACCTGATTGGTCTAGTGGTTTTCTCTACGTTCTTCAATTTAAGCCTAAATTTTGCAATAAGAAGCTCATGATCTGAGCCACAGTCAGCTCCAGGTCTTGTTTTTGCTGATTGTATAGAGCTTCTCCATCTTTGGCTGCAAAGTATATAATCAATCTGATTTCGGTATTGACCATCTGGTGATGTCCATGTGTAGAGTCGTCTCTTGTGTTGTTGGAAAAGAGTGTTTGCTATGACCAGCGTGTTCTCTTGACAAAACTCTATTAGCCTTTGTCCTGCTTCATTTTGTACTCCGAGGCCGAACTTGCCTGTTATTCCGGTTATTTTTTGACTTCCTACCTTAGCATTCCAGTCCCCTATGATGAAAAGGACATCTTTTTTTGGTGTTAGTTCTAGAAGGTGTTGTAGGTCTTCATAGAACCGGTCAACTTCAGCTTCTTTGGCATCAGTGGTTGGGGCATAGACTTGGATCACTGTGATGTTGAATGGTTTGCCTTGGATTCGAACTGAAAGCATTCTGTCGTTGTTGAGGTTGTACCCCAGTACTGCCTTTCCCACTCTTTTATTGACTATGAGAGCTACTCCATTTCTTCTAAGGGATTCTTGCCCACAGTAGTATATATAATGGTCTCCCAAATTAAATTCGCCCATTCCTGTCCATTTTAGTTCGCTGATTCCCAAGATGTCGATGTTCAATCTTACCATCTCATGTTTGACCACATCCAGCTTACCTTGATTCATAGATCTTACATTCCAGGTTCCTATGCAATATTGTTCTTTACAGCATCGGACCTTCCTTCCACTTCCAGACACATCCACAACTGAGCGTCCTTTCGGCTTTGGCCCAGCCGCTTCACTCTTTCTGGAGCTACTCGGAATTGCCCTCCGCTCTTCCCCAGTAGCATTTTGGACACCTTCCGACCTGAGGGGCTCATCTTCCGGCGTCATATCTTTTAGCCTTTTGATACTGTCCATGGGTTTTCTTGGCAAGGATACTGGAGTGGTTTGCCATTCCCTCCTCCAGTTTTGGACCACGTTTTGTCAGAACTCTCCGTCATGACCTGTTCTTCTTGACCTGACTTCATTGAGTTACGCAAGCCCCTTCGCCACGACAAGGCAGTGATCCATGAAGTGATCCTCAAGGTTTAGCACCACTCATTTTCCAAGATTACTTCCAAGCCTCTTGGTTAAAGGATATTGAATCTAGTCTCGCCAAGCTAGGATTTTCTAGATTCAATTCTCAGGATGGATTATGAACAGGCAAAATTGGCCTTGAAGCAAAGGATAAAGGACATAGAGAGACAAACGGACTTAGAGAAGACCCCTCATTTCTTATCATCAGAGTATAATAAATATATTGTTAATTCTGCTAACTACCTTACTCAACTCAAAATCCCTAGCCATCGGAAACCCTTTGCCCTAGCTCGTAGCCACGCACTCCCTTCCGCAGTCTTGGATGGTAGATATAAAAAAATCCCAATAGCTGCAAGGTGGTGCTTTTGTAATAATGGAGAGATAGAAACTACAGACCATGTGCTCCTCCGTTGTCCTTTTTATAAAGAGCTTAGGAGTAAATTAATATTACCTTTGACCAAGAAATATCCTAGGCGGCAAGATATAGAGTATATGCAAATGTTACTTATAGATGAAGATCCAACTGTTACGGCGCAAGTAGCCAAATTCTGTGCAGGTGCTATAAAGATACGCCAGACTATGATAGGAAAAATGTAGTAATGTACTCCTTGTGATGATTTTAATAATTTTAAAAGGTTTATATATATATCACACCATATTTTATATATGATATTTTACTTTTTATAAACATTTATATCTGATAGAATATTAGTCATGACTAATATTAAGAGCATATTTAAATTTGATTAAGGGGCTCATCCACATTGTGATCTGAATGTATTTTAATTTTTAATTGGAACAATGTAATTTAACTTATAATTTTAAAACTATTTTAAATCAGATGGTGCATATTGTAAGGCTCAATGAGTATACCTTTGTAGAATTGTATCTTGTACTGGTCAGTGACCGTAATAAACCAGAATGAATGAATGAATGAGTGGATAGTCCAACTAAGGGTAACAGAGCAATCTTTAGTGGCAAGGGGGGAGGGGGGAGGAAGGGAACAAGTGAAGTGGCAATAAAAGTATGCTGTATCAGAGCCACTAAAATAGGGTCTACTGCAGAGCTTTCCAAACTGTGTGTCGCGACACAAAAGTGTGTCGCCACACAACCCGGAAGCGCTGATCATCATCAGCGCTTCTGGGTTTTCCCGCGGCGACACACCAACAGTGGTTGGTGTGTCGCTGCAGGAAAACTTTGGAAAGCCCTGGTCTACTGTTTCAGTCAGCACCTGGAACATGTCAAGATGCATTGATGTTGCTTCTCACATGGCAACTGGCATAATCAGTTCACAAAATAATAGCATATTTCAGATTAGGCTATTTGCTTATTCATGCAAAGCCCAGCTGCCCATTTCAAGCTAAACCTCTTGTTTTGTTTTGTTTTTGCACACCTGTCAATTCAGGTGAGGGCCTGGAAGTTGATGATAAATTATTGGCTAAAAATGCAATTCTTCCCAGTTGGTTTAACCCCTCTAGTTCTAACAGATAACTTCTCTTCACCCTGGAAGCAGGCGATAAAATATAAGCTGGCTTCATATGGGCTCTCTCCACTATTCTTAATATCATTAGGTTATGACCAAGCTAAACAACTAGTCATTCAAAGAATAAGGGACATGGAGTTCCAGATTGAAGTTAACAGGTTGCCACAAACACGACAGAATTTGGATAAACGGCCATATGGGAACCAGCAACTTATTTGCTAAATCTAACTTTCCCTAAGGTGAGAATTGCATTCTTCAAAGCTAGATTCAATATTCTTCCATCTGCACTACTTCAAGGCAGGTATAATAAAATCCCTATAGCTGAGCGTATCTGCCCATGTGGTGAAGAGGAAGTTGAAACCATCTCACATGTACTGTTACATTGTAAACCCTATAGGGACATTAGGTCTATCTACATTTTGCCCCTAGTAGATAAATTCCCTGGGAATCCAGATAATTTTTACATGAACCATCTTCTTTAGGATCTAAAACCATACATTACATGTGCAGTAGCCAAATTTTGTGTTGCCGCAGTGAAAATAAGACAAAACCAGCTAAAGAAGTAATTCCCTTGTTTTAAAAATTACTTTTAAATTAAAATATTTTAATTAATAAATTGTTAGGGGATATACTGTATATTATTATTTTATACTTACTAATGTTTTAGGCCAGTGCTTTCCAAAGTGCCGCTGTTGGCGACACACCAACGGTGGCAGCGGCGGCGGCGGCGGCGCAGGGGCGCGCACGGGGGCAGGGGCGTGCACGGTGGCAGTGCGGGGGGCTGCGTGGCGGCAGCATGCATGGTGGTGGCAGCGGCGGCCTCTGCTAAAACACGGAAGCGCTGATGGCGCGCCGCCATCGCACGCGCCGCCGCACCCCCGCTGCTTCCAGGTTGTGTGGCGGCACACCAAACTGTGTGTTGCGACACACTAAAGTGTCGTGACACACAGTTTGGAAAGCTATGTTTTAGGCTCACACTACCTAGATAACAAATGTATTAATATAGTAATAGCAGAGTGAATGCTACATTATTATGTGATATATTTTATTAGTTGGTAGTATATTATTGTATTTCTTTGTTTTATTTTGTTTTTCTCCTTTTAAATTTTGCTGGTCATTGACTGAATAAATATTATTGATTGATTGGCTATGAAGGACACAAAGGGGGACTTGGACTGCAGAGACTCCGATTCAGTTGCAGCTGTTCAGTTATGGAAGCTTGATGGGTGACTTGAGCCAGTCACTCTCAGTCAGACCTATTTCAGAAGTTTATTACTGAGGAGGGCAATGGAGGATGGAGTAGTATATAAGCTGTTTTAAGATCCTGGAGAAAAAGCAAAATACAAATCTTACAAGTAAAATATAAACTTGAAATGAAGTAACCATACTGAGACCGAAACTAGAAACAAGTCAACTGCAGATTGCATAGAGTAGAACTTCTATTTTATCAATACTGTAAGAATTTGTATACAAATTATATTTACGTATCTCTCTTCAAAGGTATACACTTAAAAGGAAGACTCTGCAAATATAAATGTATAACCAAGTGTAAACATAAAAAAGATACTGCTGTTGCTCTAAAATTGGGGATTCTCTGATTCTCTGAAGTCTTGCAACCCTTTTAAAATGATGTCTGAATCTGACCACACTCCATCCATACCCAAAATTGATGATTTTGAAGAGAGTTAATATACTGAAGGGGCGTGGTGGCTCAGCGGGTAAGATATAAGGGGCGTGGTGGCTCAGCGGGTAAGATATAAGGGGCGTGGTGGCTCAGCGGGTAAGAGGCCAGGCTTGTTGATCAGAAGGTCGCAAGTTCGGAGGTTCGAATCCCTAGCCCTGCGTGCGGAGTGAGCTTCCGCACTAGCTCCAGCTCTCGCCAACCTAGCAATTCGAAAGCATGCACATGCAAGTAGATTAATAGGTACCACTTTGGTGGGAAGATAACAGCGTTCCGCGTGCGTCATGCCGGCCACATGACCGTGGAAGCGTCTTTGGACAACACTGGCTCTTCGGCTAACAAACGGAGATGAGCACAGGCCCCTAGAGTCGGACACGACTGCACAAATGTGCGGGGGGAACCTTTACCTTTACTAATATACTGAAATGTATTTTGTATTACCAATGTATACCCTAGTAAACCTTTTAGAATTATGCTATGTTAACATAACTGCTCTCTGCTTCTGTAAACACGCTTCAGCTAAGAAATGTAACATCTATTGCCTGCTGTAGAAATGTAACATCTTCTACTGAGAACAGAGAGAGATAAGCTGCCTGCGCGCTGGGACAGAGAGAAGCGCCTTTGTTCCCTGCTTGCCTATGTCGTTGCTTTTGCCTGTTTGTACGACCTTGCTCCAATTATAACCTATAAAGTGCCTGGGCCAGTGCACTGAGATTCATGGGATTCCTATACAGCGTTACCTGTCATAGCGCTTGTCAGGAAGGCCCATCCAGCCTTACTTAGCTAAATAAAACTGCTTTATTTTCTTTCTACAATCCAAGCCTCGCTCAAGTTCTTTCTATTGGTAAATGAAAGGAAGCTTGGGGAAAATATCACACCTTTCAATTTCAACAGTTGTAGAATGGGCCTAGAAATAAAAATGCTAGCTATATTAATACAGTTGTTACATTTTAATCTATATAGTAATAAATGTACAACTTTATGAAATGGATAAAAATGCTGAACTTTACTAATGCATACACCATACAGATACTCCAAAGACTATGGATTTCTTACTATATGCCATGCCAGCAGAGATGCCACAGGCACAGGACATTGTACAACTCAATCCCTGGCTGCCTTTGGCTAATCATTATCTCTTCTACCAGCCTGTTCACAGGGTTATACACCTTATAGGCATAAATTTGTTAAATAAATAAATAAAATAAAAATAACGGATTTTACAATCTGGGCAACCACCTGATAGCACATAGAAACACAGAAAATGCTTAACTCTCTGCTAGTGGTTCTCCAGATTTTTGCAGTTCAGACATGATCTAGTTGGTACACCTTGTAATGCTTCTGAAGGAAGCCTATAGCTAGGATATATGTCTATGAAACAAAGCCTGGCCATTATGTGTCACATGGAGCTGGCAAATACATTTAAGTTCTAAAGCAGCATCTCTCAAACTTGGCAACTTTAAGATCTGTGGACTTCAACTCCCAGAATTTCCCAGCCAACCATCACGTTGCTCTAAGGATGTTCTGTACAAAACACTGTTTCTAACTATTTTGACTTACCTGTTTAATTTATTAATTGCTTTTCAATCTTATCCCAAAGAATAGTGGGCTGGGAGGATTAGGATGGGGTAAATGAGCTCTGCTCTTGGCGAGACAGTTTCATCCAAGGAGCCAATTACACTCACGGACAGCAACAGGCATCTAATTCTGCTTAAGCGCTTTCACTTTCTCACGACTGGCGTGCTTTAGTAGCGCGTTGAACGGAACCTCCTTTCAGCCCGCGAGTTGCGGAGGGGACAGATTTCAAAGATACACGCATGCGCTGAACACAGTAAACGCCGGGTCTGCGGGGGGCCGTTCTGCAGCATGGATGTGGCAGAGTTGGGAGCTTTTACTCCCGAGCAAGCGGCGGCTCCGGTAAATACGGTGGAGGTGAGTGAAAGCAGCGGGCCCCAAACAAAAAAGCGGTCGTGGAAACTTGAAACTTTTAAAACCTGCTCAGAAAACAAAATTGAGAGTGTAAATGTAGCTTCAAAGGGTTCTGATTACAGTGTCCTTTTCTGACCTCCTTTTTACTATTGGAGGAGGATATAAGAGACACATTAGTCACTCTGCAAGGTGAAGCATAGAGTAGGTCGTTTACATGCGGTCAGACCTTTTTCCTTCTCAGCATCCTGGTGATTAGAAGGGGAATCGGTCTCCAGACAAGCAGGGCTATCCTTGATAAATTTCCCAGTTTTCTAAGACTGGAAACTCAAAGATTGAATTGTCTTCTATTTGGGTTGATCAGTAGATTTGCTACTATCAGTGTTCCTGTATCTATGATTCTATATTCCTGAACCAGTCGATGTAATTCGTTTCTGCTTTTGACCTTAAGTGTGGTTGCCAGGCCCTACCTCTTACTCTTACCCCTTACTCCTGTTCCTAGAGATCTTAGGTCAGAAGTTCTGGAAACTTAACATCCCCAGACTTTGTTGGAGTATGAGGAATCCCAGATAAAGCAGCTGTTGCTCCAGCCAGTATTGCTGTCTCATGTTTGATCAGAGCAGTTTTGTTTCACCACTGAACAATGATGCTCATGGGTACTTCAATAACATTAGGTGCCTGTGCATCTCACACACACATGCACTTTATCTGTGGTCTTTCTTAACAAATTCCTCCCAGAATAAAAGACTTAAGTAGTATAGATGGAAATTGATTACTAGCCATTTTTCAGAAACAGTTGCCTTTGCTAATCCTGATTGAATTAGGAAAACATGGGGCATTCATAGAAGCAAAGAAGGAAGAAACTAATGGGAGAGTTCATTTGCCAAGGTAAGCCAACATTTCCAAGAATTCTGGTTTACTGGGAATGAGTCAGCATGTTGCTTAATCACTTCTGCTTGACTTTAGGTTTCTGTTCCTAGCTTATTAAGAGAAGCTAGAACTTCTGCTTTGCAATTCATGGTATCTTCCATTTGACAGCAGGAGCCATTTAGGAATAATCTAGAATTGGGCACCAACATGCTATCTCCTTCACAATAATCTCTAATTCTTAGAAATCTGGAATGAACTGTTATATATGAACAAGATCATATTATATTTACATTGGTTTGAAGGCCATGATTTAACTACCTTGCTAAAATAGCATGGTTTGAAGACCACTAGCCACCTTAATAAAAGGTAAAGGTTCCCCTCGCACATTTGTGCAGTCGTGTCCGACTCTAGGGGCCGGTGCTCATCTCCGTTTGTTAGCCGAAGAGCCAGCGTTGTCCGAAGACGCTTCCACGGTCATGTGGCCGCATGACGTGCGCGGAACGCTGTTGCCTACCCACCGAAGTGGTACCTATTCATCTTCTTGCATTTGCATGCTTTCGAATTGCTAGGTTGGCAAGAGCTGGGGCGAGTGCGGGAGCTCACTCCGTCACGCGGGGCTAGGGATTCGAACCTCCGAACTTGCGATCTTCCGATCGACAAACCTGGCGTCTTACCCGCTGAGCCCCCACACACACCCTTACTAAATAGGGAGTTCAAAATCTGAATGAGAGACCTGTTAGGAAGTCCAGTACTTCTTAAATTCCATGGAATAAGAAATAAAAGTATAAATGAGCTAAGCTTGCAATCTTATGTACTACTATGTATGTATGTATGTATGTATGTATGTATTTATTTAACTAACTAACTAACTAACTAACTAACTAACTCAGAAGTTCTAGTAGACCTTCTAGATACATGTTGTAATAAATGTATCTTAGTACATATTTCTATGGATGAGGCATTAATTATAAAACATTTCATTTAAAAAAAAATAAAAGTTACCTATTTTTCTTGATCATTTATTCCTCATCTTTTGACTCTTTTGATGTATTCTGTTTTCAGGAAAAATGGAGATTACTTCCAGCTTTTTTGAAGGTTAGTACAAAGTATTTATATATAGTTGCTGGTTTTACTCAGCTTTTCTCTACAATAATGGGAAAATACATTTAAAATCGTATATTCCTGGTGTGCATTTTGTTATTTCTTCATCTGGACTACTAATTCTTTCCTTCTGTAATACTGTATCTTCTGTAATATTACATTTTTTCCTTTTAATTTTACTCTCGCAGGTATATTTAGGAATTAAAATTAGAGTGAGTTTATGTGGGCTGAAAGGTAGTATAATTACAGCCAATAGGAGTAATGTAGTTTGGTTACTTTCATGTTTTGTATTATTTGTTTGTATTATTAGCTTTATCTGTATTTTAAAATATCTACTGGTTCAGAAGGAAGATCCATTTTATCCTCTTTATCTTAAGGGCCAATTAGTTCATTACAAGCAGGGCTTGAGAGTGATAGTCTTCTCATGCTGTTGTACTTCAGCAAATAGTGTTACTAGAGGCCTGCTCTCCCTGATTCTAGAAGATACAGTCCAGGTTTCCTTTAAAAAACAATTTTCTGATACATGTATGTTATCTTCACTTTTTATGTTTTAAATGTATACTAAGAAACCTAATGGGGGCGCGATGGCTCAGTGGTTAAGACGCCAGGCTTGTCGATCGGAAGGTCGGCGGTTCGAGACCTGAGCGCCGCGTGACGGAGTGAGCTCCCGCACTCGCCCCAGCTCTTGCCAACCTAGCAATTCGAAAGCATGCAAATGCAAGTAGATAAATAGGTACCACTTCGGTGGGATGGTAACAGCGTTCCACGTGCGTCATGCCGGCCACATGACTGTGGAAGCGCTGGCTCTTCGGCTAAAAATCGGAGATGAGCACTGCCCCCTAGTGTCAGACATGACTGTGCAGGGGAAAACCTTTACCTTTACTAAGAAACCTAATATGTGAAGCACCCTAATATATATGTAGTTATTATAAATGATAGATCTAAACATCCATGCACATCTCATAATTTATGCTATGAAACTAATATTCACATTGCCAGGATGGCTGACTTATTGTCTGCAAAACCAAATTCATATTTTCAGTAATTTAAGACATTATGGAAATCCTTCAAGTAAAACTTCAAAGTATTAAATGAGATTTAAGCAGTTCAAAAGGTCTACTCTATTTTTTCTTCTTCACTGAAGGTAATCTTCCTTTGTGGTTATTTTAGGTGAAAGGACTTGTAAAGCAACATATAGATTCATTCAATTATTTCATCAATGTAGAGGTAAGCCGTTTTGTTTAACTGAATATTAAAGCCTGTAGTACAGTATATAGCATACCTTGCAACGCTATGTAAACCTTAACTTCTTTCATTTCCAGATAAAGAAAATAATGAAAGCCAATGAAAAAATTACAAGTGATGCTGACCCAATGTGGTATTTAAAGTAAGCCTAAATTTTATTCTGGGTGTAGATTAAATAACCTGAATCAGCTTCTATGCAGGCTTTAGTTTAATCCATGAAAATCCGCTGCAAAATCTTATATGAAGTGCTGCAAGTGTGCAAAATAACATATGATATAATTGATTTAGCTAAACTGGATTAAGTGGCAATATGGTTTTCCTCCAGATAATAGATTTAAGAAAAAAACACCTTCAGCTTTCTTTTTTCTTGCAGTTAAATATCATTTGTAGTATTTAGTCTGATTTTTGTAAATATTCATAATTGGTTTTAGTAAATGGAAATATAATAACATTAAACCTGAACTATATATTTGGCAATTGATTCATATTCTACTTTTAAGTATGTTTTATTGGGTCTTACCTTGCAGATATCTCAATATCTATGTGGGTACTCCAGATGTTGAAGAAAGCTTCAATGTAACAAGACCTGTTTCTCCTCATGAGGTATCTGCTTCTATTCAGCACTTCACTTTAGAATTTTTTTGAGAACTAGTGAATTAGAGTTTGAATTTACAATAAGCTCTCAGTTAATAGACAGGTGGGGGGCATAGTCTTTTAAAGTAGAATGAGAGTGTACCCACATGTATGTAACAATTTTTTATGCATATAATGTTTGCAGAGATTTTGACCATTACATCTGAAATCCACTAAACCAACTCTACTGTAATACTGTAGTTTACTCTAATTTATTTATTTATTATTTCGATTTTTCTCACCGTCCCATCTCCCTCAAAGGGGACTAATAGTATGGTTTACTCTAATGATATCTATATTGCTATAAGTAAAATCCCAGCAGTTAAAAAAATATGGTAGTCTCTGGGAGAAGCTTTGAAGGAGTGTTGAAGACTTCCACATATGGAAAGTTTATTTCTTTTTCTTTTTAAGTGTCGCTTGAGAGATATGACTTACTCTGCCCCAATTACAGTGGACATTGAATATACTCGAGGCAGTCAAAGAATTATTCGTAATGCATTACCTGTTGGCAGGTAAGAAACTAATTGTTAACACATAACAGTTTGAAAATAGTTAGAAACTGTACTTAATAATGTGGATGGCCTTGATCTGAACAGGCACCAAGATTGCAACCAGCACTTTTATGGACAACTGCTATAAGACTGATCACTTTCACCCGACTGTGAAGGGGAGGCACATGTTAGTCCAGCCCTTTGAATTTAATCTACCTTAACATTAGAACGCTCACAATAACCCTACCTGATGTGTCCAGGTAGTAGCTTGAATGTGGCAAGGTATGCAGTGGTGGGTCTCTACTCCCAGGAACAGAATTCATGAATAAGGCAGTCTCTGTGCTTGAGCTATTCTTTGTGACTACCCTCCTAATCACAGAAACAGTTGTACTGAGCCAGGGTGTTTTTTAGAAGTTGGTTACCTTGTGGATGGTAGATCCTTGGCAGCCTGACTTCATACTGAAGTCAAGTACCAGCTGTTGTCCCTAAGTCAGTGTTTCTCAACGTCAGCAACTTTAAGATGTCTGGTTGGGGAATTCTGGGAGTTGAAGTCCACGCATCTTAAAGTTGCTAAGGTTGAGAAACACTGACCTAGGTGATGGGTGGGTATTCCTGTTTGCCAGTTGAATGACTTAAGGTGAAAGGGAGCGTGTCTGCAGTGACAGTCTATCCTACTAGAGGGAGATCATGATTGCAGAAGTGTTTTGAGTATAGAAAGGGAGCTGGATCATCTCCAGGAGGAAGGAGCTTAGAAGTCCAGCAAAAGTTCCCCCATCAGCAGTACCAATAGCCAAGGCATGGATTCACAGAAGAGATATTTTTTTGGCAGGCCCAAGCATGCTAACCTTGTCTTGAAGCAACATGTGTCATATGTTGCTAGCCAGAAGAAAACTACCACCTGTTAACTAGCAGGTCAGAAGGTTCCATTCTGTGATACCTCTGTGACAGCGCTGGCTCTTCGGCTAAGAAACGGAGATGAGCACCGCCCCCTAGAGTCGGACACGACTGTGCAGGGGAAAACCTTTACCTTTACTACCTACTTATACAGCTTTGCGTGTATAACAATAGATTTTTTAATTCCATATAAAGACAACTCTTTCTGCTTTCTCTACTTTGTTCTTCTGGGATATCGGTGCCAAATCTGCACACGCATAATTTGGTTTCTCTGTACCAAATGAATGAAACTTCTAAATTAGAAACTCAGGAATTAGGTTACAGGTAGTCCTCGTTTAGCAACTGCCTCATTTAGCAACCATTTGCAGTTATGACAGTGATAAAAAAGTAACTTTGCAACCAATCCTCGCATTTATGACATTTGCAGGTCTGTAAGGCAAAGGAAAGCTGAAGTAAGTTCTTAAATAGTTGTGGTTTCACTAAGTGACTGCTTCACTTAATGCCTGAGTTGCCGGTCCCAATTGTCACTAAACGAGGACTACCTGTTTTTTGTATATTTTGTATATTGCTGCTCTAAGATGATTGACACATTAGCTATTTATCTCTAGCAAATAAATAACCATGCTGTCTCAGGGGACATCATTGGAAGTTGAGTATCTGAACTGAATTGCAAAGATAGCATTTAAGATGTAGACATCAATTCCAAAAAGGGTTTTAGGCATAAGAAAACTAACAAATATTTTTAAAATGCACTGATAATTATTTTTTAAACACTGAGAGCGGGAAGTGAGAAACACTCAAACTGATTTGGCAGGTAAAAGATCAATAAAATTGCTTCTTTCTGCATTGTATGATTGGCTGCCCACTAACATAAATAGTGTTAGCATAATCCAAGTCGATCTATGATAGTGCTTTGCCTTGACAATGAAATAGAGGATTTCTCTGTTTAAATACGAATACAAAGGTATTGTTTATTATCTGAAACTAGGAAAAAAGAGAGTGGCTGTCACAATTATTATCTGGCTTACTATTTTTCCAGTGGTATTTGGATAACCTGTCTGAAAGGCAGGCTGGTAAACCATTAATCTGATCCTATTTTCTTTTCTTACAGGATGCCAATAATGTTGCGGAGTTCCAATTGTGTTCTCACTGGGAAGACTCCAGCAGAATTTGCAAAGCTTAATGAATGTCCTTTAGATCCAGGTTCCAAACTGGTTTTCTAACATTCTTTGCTATTTTTGATTAAGCATTGATTCCTTTTAACATAGTACTTAGTAAGATCTTGCAATGCATGAATTATTGTGGAATCTGAGGTTTTCCAATTTGCAATAATCAAAACAATTACTAAGTCTTCCATCCAGGAATAGAGCAGCATCATTGGTAGCTATATTTCATGTGATTTGCTTGTATTTAACTCCCTAGTCCTCCTTAAATTTGCTTGGATTTATTTATTTATTTATTTATATTTAGCATATTTATATAGCTGCCCATCTCACAAACACGTGGTTCTAGGCAGTGTACAACACAACAACAGTTAAAACTCCATAACGATCTAAAAGCAATTAAAAATAAATAAAATAAACAGGTAAAATAAAAAGATAAAACCCAAGAAATTGGGGGAACAAACATCACTTAATCTCATACAGCTACCTTTCATGCTCTCCCTGGGATCCCCAAGGCTGGTGAAAAAAACATGTTTTAAGGGCCTTCTGGAAGGCTAGCATAGATGGGGCCAACTTCACCTTGGGGGGGAATGATGTTCCAGAGGATGGAGGCCACAGCAGAAAAGACACGCTGCCTGGGTACTGCCAGATGGAGCTCCTTTGGAGATGCAACCCGCAGCGTACCTCTCCTGCCTGACCTGGTGGGACAGGTAGATGTAATTGGGAAGAGGCAGTCCCTCAAATAACTTGGTCCGATGCCATGTAGGGTTTTAAAGGTCAAAACCAGTACCTTAAATTGCACCTGGAAGCAAACTGGCAACCAATGCAGCTCGCAGAACAGAGGTGTAATGTGTACCCTCCTAGGGGCACATAACTGTCCGCGCAGCCGCATTCTGCTGAAGCTTCCGGGTGCTCTTCAGGGGCAGCCCCATGTAGAGCGTGTTATGGTAATCCATTCTGGAGGTGACCAGGGTGTGAATGACCATGAGTAGAGCCTCACGGCCCAGGAAGGAGCGCAACTGGCACACAACACAAAGCTGTGCAAAGGCCCTTCCAGCCATGACTGCCACCTTCTTCTCGAGGAGAAGTTGTGAGTCTAAAAGGACTCCCAGATTGTGCACTGGGTCTGTCTGGGGCAGTGCTATCCCAACCAGTACCAAAGATGGTAAAGTCCCAGAACCAGAAGGCTCAAAAACCGGGAGCCACTCAGTCTTGCCAGGGTTCAGCTGAAGCCCCTTGTTCCCCATCCAAACCCCTACAGCTGCCAGGCATTGGTACAAGACATCAGCCGCATCACTTAGTTCGCCAGGGACAGAGATATATAACTGGGTATCATCATATTAATGATACCTCACCCCATGGCAACAGATGATCTCACCCAGCAGCTTCACATAGATGTTAAATCGAAGTGGAGAGAGTACTGAACTCTGCGGAACCCCACATAATAAGGGTCAAGGGCAGGACCTCTCTCAATTAACACTGACTGGTGCTGGCCCCACAGAAGGGAGGTGAACCAGCGCAATACTGTGCCGTCCACTCCCAGCCCTCAGAGCCGATCCAGAAGGATACCATGGTTGATGGTATTGAAGGCTGCCAAGAGGTCAAGAAGAGCAAAGACGAATGCAGTACCCCTGTCCCACCCCCACCAGAGATCATCTAAAAGCGCGACCAATGCCGTCTCTGTCCCAGGCCTGAATCCCAACTGAAAGGGGTCCAGATAATCCACTTCATCCAGGGATTTATTATCTTATATTGCTGAGGGTTCAGGAAATTCCAAATAAATATTTCAAAATTATACAAATCTTGCTAGTTAGATTTCAGTAACTGAATTAAACGTTCATCTTCCATTCGGTAGGTGGCTACTTCATTGTCAAAGGGGTGGAAAAGGTCATTCTTATTCAAGAGCAGTTATCAAAAAACCGAATAATAGTGGAAGCTGACAGAAAAGGAACAGTTGGTGCATCAGTTACCAGGTAAAAGAATTGCTGAAGAACTGTCTCTTATGTTAAGTCTGTCTGGGATTCAGAAAGATGTTTTAGGATTATTCAAGAACCTGGACATGTTGTGGGGAGAGTTCTTTTTTCTTGTTTTTTCCTTTCAAATAGCACATCCACTTCCCAACAAAATACCCTATCACAAACCTATGTGGAAAGTGTCATGTTCAAAAGAGGCTCTCCGTGCCATTGTTGGGAAGTGGCGTAAGTGTTGCTAACGGCAGATCCACAGGGCACATGCCACAGGTATTTATTTATTGTCCTGGTTCTTCTAGCTGCATATTTGACCAATTTTTAGTGGGTGTGCATGTCTTACTCTCTTGCAGATGCAAAGGGAACAAAATCAAGGAAAAGCTGATTGATGTTGGGTAGATCCTGAATTAACTGAATGATAAAAGAAAGGAAGGTGGGAGAATAGCTGGGAGGGGAATATATAGCAAAATTTAAGGAGGTAGATATTTGTGGGATATTAATCTTCTCTAAAATGGCTACAACTTCTTTGCAGAATGCCTTGGTTTTTGTAGATCGATGTCCCTGAGCTCCCTGGCTCATGTGCTTTTAATGGCCCTAGACAATTAATTTCTCCCTCAAATCTAATAATTGTTGAAAACTAGTTACTAGCCGACTAGGTTGTATCAGGTGGAATATCAGAGCAGGACTGAAGGAGTTCACTTTAAATCTCTCCTCTGTCATGAAGATTCCCCCTGCTGCTGTTTCCTATCCTCCAAAATGGCATTCCTTCTTCAGAGCATTATCCAGGCAGGAAAATGGCAGACCAAATTCCAATTGCCTGTCCCACTGTCCCCTCCTTCTGATTGTTCTCCTTTTCTAACAGCCCCCCAGGGTCCTTAGCTCTTCCTCCTTTTCTTCCCAGCTCTCCTGATAATCTCCAATGTCCTTCATGTCCAGTTTCATCCTCCAGCCTCCCATTTAGCATTCACTCACATTTCTTTCAACCTTGCTGGTACCACTCGATCCACTATCTCTGTCCCTCATCCACTTTTCCTCTCTTCTTCAGTCACATACTCTACCACCAGCTTCTATTGCTTGGCTTCTCTCTCTGGTTAACCAATGGCCAGTCTCTCGCTCCCACTGACTGGCAGCTCACTATGACATTTCCTGCTGCCAATCAATCTCTGGCTATTCCTGGCCTGACAGTTATAGTTGGCAAATCCTGTCTTCTCTCTGGGACTCCTCGTTCAGCACAGCCAAAAATAGAGAAATGGTTGGTATAATAGCTGGTTTTCAGTTTTTAACAGCAACATATTTTGGAGCTATGAAATTCCAAATATACAAGAAGTCTTGAGATTTTTTCCCTCTCTCTAAATAAAAAGTATAATATTAATGGCGTATTCCTTTTTTTTTCTTTTAACAAATGCCTAGCTCTACACATGAAAAGAAGAGCAGAACAAATATAACTGTGAAGCAAGGAAGGTTTTATCTGAAGCATAACACCCTTTCAGAAGATATTCCTATAGCAATAATCTTTAAGGTATTTTAAGAACAAACACCATAATAATGATATTGCTCATAAAAGAACTTCAGAAATTTGTAAAAAATATTTAAAACTATGTGAGAACTTTAGCTCTTGTCCACTGATTTTGTTTGGGTCTGTTGTTTTTTATCCAGCCTTTTCCAACCAAATATTTTTTAAAATGTGTTCTGACTGCAGTTCTCAGAAAATATCTGGAGAATGCCTGGATGGGAAAGGCTGTCTTAGCAATGTGCTCCATATTGTTGAGGTTGTAAAAACACTTTTATTCATTAGTTTTGAACACTTGGGTTGTATTTGGACATTGTCCAAATGTTTATATTGTTGTCTGCTTTTATCTCTTTATAAGAGGAAAGCAAAAGGAGAACTGAAGGAGAAAATACCTTGTGTGGATGGAAAATAAGATGTGAGTGAAAAAGGAGGAAAAAAGTGTAAAAGGATGAGGCACAAGACTGGGAAACATGACACCCTGTGATACCTTCCTAGTTCCTTCCCTATGTGACTAAATAAAAAGTTGACTTACTAGAGGCAAAGGATCCACCTCTAGCCTCAGATCTATTTGCAGTCCCAAAAAGGTGGTGGAGAACACTGGGGATGAATGGACCCTATTTGTCTTCTGCTATATGGGTGTTTTGTGCCTTGCCAGGCCCACTAGAGCATCCATTTTGTGAACAGTTAAGTCTCCTATGACAGCCATTTTGTGAGTGTCATCATCACAAGCTCTCAAAACTTCAGATATAGTCCCAGACCAAAAAAGGTTGCCTATTTGTGATTGAGCAAGTAATGATACTTGAGGATGACAGATGTTACCAGTGCCTGTACAGACTGACCAGATATTTCAACCCTTTATTGATTGGAAATTTGTTATTAATTATTTCTGAGAGAGTTTTAATACTGTTCTCAACTCAAAATATGCTAAAATGCACCTAGAGGTATACCTTCTGAAAGAAAATATATACAGAAATGAATGCTTGAAAGAAAATGAATATTTTGTAGATATTTTTAAGGCAGTCTCTTGCTTAAACTGACATATTTCCTTGTGGAACAGCTGCTGGCCAAATTGGGTCCATCTTAAGTTCATTTGAAGAGCCCTGGTGACTCTGAAACTCTCGTGCACTGCCCCACTCCGCAGGGAGGCTGGACCCATTCGATTGGTCCACCCCCGGCGACTGATGGACCCTATGAGGTTTCAGAGGGAGCTGGGGAGTATACCCGAGGATCTGTTGCACGGTCCTGGAATAGAGAGGCCACCAGGGCCCTGGATAGGATCGTGCCTGTGCGACCTCTCCTCCCTCATTCGGCCCATCACTCCCCGTGGTTTACGGAGGAGCTGAGGGATTTGAAGAGGGTTAAGAGACATCTGGAGCGCCGCTGGAGGAAGACAAAGACTGAACCTGATTGGACACAAGCTAGAGCCGCTGTTAAGGCCTACCTTGTGGCGGTAAGAGCGGCGAAACGTGAATATTTCTCCGCTCTTATTGCCTCTGCAGAATGCCAACCGTCGACCCTGTTTAAAATTACAAGATCTCTGTTAGGTCAATCTAAACCAATGACCTATTTACAGGGTCGATCGGAGGAGTTTTCCGAGCATCTGCAGGAGAAAATCGCTCAGATCCATTCTAAGTTGGACTCTACGCGTGATACACGGTCTGGGGAGATGACGGAGGCACGTACTTACTCTGTTATCTGGGAACAGTTCGATCCTGTTGGACCTGAGGAAGTGGACAGAATCCTCCGGATTGTGAAGGCCACCACTTGTTATTTAGATCCATGTCCCTCCTGGCTAGTAAAATCGGCCCGGGAGGTGACTTATGGTTGGGTCCAGGCGATGATTAATGCATCTCTGGGGGAGGGAGTGTTCCCAGTGGCCTTTAAGGAGGCCCTGGTGCACCCCCTCCTCAAGAAGTCGTCCCTGGACCCTACTGCTCTGGACAATTTTCGTCCAGTCTCCCACCTCCCCTTTTTAGGGAAGGTGGTGGAGAAAGTGGTGGCGTCACAACTCCAGAGGATTCTGGATGAAACGGATTATTTAGACCCCTTTCAGTCAGGTTTCAGGCCGGGATATGGGACGGAGACTGCATTGGTCGCGCTTATGGATGATCTCTGGCAAGGACGGGATGGTGGTAGTGCATCCATCCTTATCCTTTTAGATCTCTCAGCGGCTTTTGATACCATCGACCATGGTATCCTTTGGGGACGGCTCAGGGAGTTGGGGGTGGGCGGTGTGGTTCTGCAGTGGTTCGCCTCCTTCCTCCAGGGCCGCTCCCAATCAGTGATGATAGGGGAGGAGAGATCTGACCCACGGCCCCTCCTGTGTGGGGTGCCACAGGGTTCAGTGCTCTCCCCTCTCCTGTTTAACATCTATATGAAGCCGCTGGGTGAGATCATCCATCACCACGGGATGAAATACCATCTATATGCTGATGATACACAGCTATATATTTCCATCCCGGGTGAAGTAAGTGATGCAGTTGCCGCCCTATCTCAGTGTCTGGAGGCTGTGGGGGCCTGGATGGGGAACAACAGGCTTCGACTGAACCCTAGTAAGACGGAGTGGCTGTGGATTGATGGCTGCTCGGGTCCTAGGAAGTTGTCATCTTTGGCTCTAGAGGGGGTTGCACTACCCCATTCGGAGCCAGTGCGGAATCTGGGGGTTCTCCTGGACTCATGACTCCTGCTGGAAGAGCAGGTGGCAGCCGTGGCCAGGAGGGCCTTTGCACAACTTTGGGTTGTGCGCCAGTTACGCCCTTTCCTGGACCGAGATGCCCTCCGAACAGTCACTCATGCCCTTGTCATCTCCCATATAGACTATTGTAATGCACTCTACATGGGGCTACCCTTGAGGAGTATCCGGAAGCTTCAACTGGTCCAGAATGCGGCTGCGCGGACAATTATTGGGGCCAGAAGATCGGCCCATGTGACACCGTTGTTACGTGAGCTGCATTGGGTACCGGTTTGCTTCCGGGTACAATTCAAGGTGTTGGTTATCACCTTTAAAACCCTACATGGCATAGGACCAGGTTACCTGACAAACCGTCTCATCCCCAGAACATTGACCCGTCCCACCTGTTCAGCCAGAGAGGGCTTGCTGCGGACCCCATCGATTAAAGAGTTCCACCTAGCGGGGTCCAGGAAGCGGGCCTTCTCTGCAGTTGCGCCCGCCCTTTGGAATACCTTACCCCCGGAGCTGAGGCTGATTTCCTCGCTCCCAGCCTTCCGGAAAGGCTTAAAGACCTGGTTCTGCCGTCTTGCCTGGGAGGGAAACGCCAACAGTTCCTCTTGGGGATGGCTGGTCCCTTGAAGCCTCCCAGTGTCTTATTTTAACATTTCACCCTTGGAATTCATATTATGTATTGTTGTAATTTTATATATTTTTAATTCTATTTTATTGTACACCGCCCATGGTCCCCGTTGGGGGAGATGGGCGGTAATATAAATCTAATAAAATAAATAAATAAATAAATAAATTATACCTTGGGAATTCTGCAAGACAGTAACCTAAAGAAGCCTTCCATAGTCTTATATCCTTTAGATGTGTTGGATTACAACTTCCATCTTCCCCAGCCAGCAGCCAACACATCAGGGAATCACACTGAGAAATGCGCTGTAAAGAGATCTGAAAAACATTGCCAGAAGAGGGCAGTGCTTGATCGCAATAAAACAACCAAAAAATGGGTTGGAGTGTGGGACTGCTCTGAAAAGTTATCTTTAGGGATTAAGACTTTACATGTTTTTTTGGTTTTAACAGTATAAAATGTATGTCCTGATAAGAAAAAAAAATAACCAATTTATTTTGCCAGGTCTTTAACAAATTCTTTCTTCACATACATCAGAGAAGGGCATCAAATGTTCTGAAAGCATGTAACTGTATTACCTACTTTGTGTGTTAGTAACTATGAATTTTACCTTTGTGCCACATGCAACAATATATTTGTCATGAAAGTAAATGTTTCTTAGAGCAGTGTACATGTTTAGGGGGTAAAACTCTAGTGTTGTGAATTTTGTTTGTTTATTTGTTTATTTATTTATTTTCTATCCCGCCTTTATTATTTTTATAAATAACTCAAGGCGGCAAACATACCAAATACTCCTTCCTCCTCCTATTTTCCCCACCACAACAACCCTGTGAGGTGGGTTGGGCTGAGAGAGAGCGACTGGCCCAAGGTCACCCAGCTGGCTTTCATGCCTAAGGCAGGACTAGAACTCTCAGTCTCCTGGTTTCTAGCCTGTTGCCTTAACCACTAGACCAAACTGGCTCACTGTTACTGCCTATAATCCTGTCTGTATGGATAGCATTTTAAATATAGGGAATGGATAAATATTCTGCTGGTAGGTAACATGGGCAGTAGGATGGTTAAGATAAGAGCAGGTTGACTTTGTAGAGTTTGAATGGTACAATAATACAACCTTGGTTATACTATCATGTTTTGGATTTGACTTGCAAAACATTTTTAGAAATTGACTGTCACTACCTCCATTCATGGGGGAGTGGTGGCTCAGCGGGTAAGACGCCAGGCTTGTCGATCGCAAGTTCAGGGGTTCGAATCCCTAGCCCCGTGTGACGGAGTGAGCTCCCGCACTTGCCCCAGCTCTTGCCAACCTAGCAATTTGAAAGCATGCAAATGCAAGTAGATAAATAGGTACCACTTTGGTGGGATGGTAACAGCGTTCTGCGCGCGTCATGCCAGCCACATGACTGCGGAAGCGTCTTCGGACAACGCTGGCTCTTCGGCTGAGAAACGGAGATGAGCACCGGCCCCTGGAGTCGGACACGACTGCACAACTGTGCGGGGGGAACCTTTACCTTTACCTTTTTACCTCCATTCAGGAATAATTTGAAATAAATGTTGCTGTTGGTGTTTATATCATATATGAACAGCGACTAACCTTTAGGTAGTATTTTAATATATGGTGATTTGCAAATACCTGTCTGTCTGTCTGTCTGTCTGTCAGTACTTGTGTAAAAACAGGTTACTTGTACTGAATAAAACCCCAAAGAATCCGGAGCTCTTTTGGAAAATTTGTTAGCAACAGTCTTCATCTTTCTTGGATGAGTATGAGATATGAATGCTCTACCAGTGAATAAGGATGAAGTAATGTATGGTGAAGTAATTTTCCAAAGTACTGTTTCCTAACACTTAACTTTTAGAGTTTTTTTGAAGAACTGTAGTACACACTAATAACTCTTATAAATTCTTTGAACATAATTGGAAGTATTCTCTCCCCTACTAGATATTCGCTAATACTTTTCAGTTTGTTGGGGACTAGATAAATATAGCTTTCCGTGTTGAGGGGTTTCTTTTTATTACCAGCTCTGCCACATGTTCACTAGCAAACCATCTGAATCATGGCTTGATGGATTCTCAGCTGCAGGCCGTCCTGGTAGAAGCAAATTATCCTGACACATTTCAGATTGGCTTTAGAGCAAGCTATAAAGTTGACGCTACCTGGGTCAGCTTGATGGATTATCTTAGTTTGGGGATCAATAACGGGAGTGTGTTTCTGTTGCTTCTTCTAAACCTCTCAGCAGCTTTCAGTAGTATTTATTCTGGATAGCCGGAGAGAATTGGGAATAGAATGCATGCTTTGTAGTGGTTCCATTCCTATTTCACAGGTAAATTTCAAATGGTGTTGCTTGGAGACAGCTGCTCCTCAAACTGGGAGCTATTATATGGTGTCCCTTGGGCATCCATTCTGTTGCCAATGCTTTTCTAAATAACACTGCTGGGGAAGATCAACAGGACGACACCCAAATCTATTTCTCTGTGACTGGAAATGGTTTAGCTCCTCTGAACGCCTGTCTGTAGTTACTAATGCCTGGGTGAGGGATAACAAATTCAGATTGAATCCAGACAAAATGTTTGTTGCAAGGAGCCATAATTGTGGGGGCAGGGGTGTAGATTTGCTTGTTCTGAATGGGATTACAGCCTGCCAGAAGGAGTAGGTGCACAATTTGGGTTGCTTCTGGGTGCAACTTTCCCTGGCTTTCCAGAGTCAGGAAATGGACAGGAGCACCTTTGAACAGCTTCAGTTGATCAACCAACTGTATCCCTTTCTGAAAACTGATAATCTAACATCCAGTCTTCTCTATAGTAATGCACTTCATGTGGTGCTGCCTTTGTATCTAGTCTGGGAACTTCAGTTGAAACAAAATTCAATACAATACAGTAGTCAGGTTGATCTTGGGAAGAATGTGAAATGATCACATGACAATTGTGCTTAAAGCACTGTGGTGGCTACTAACTTGTTCTGGGCAAAACACAAAGTGCTGGTCATTACCTTTAAAGCCCTATGTGGCTTACATTCTGGTAGTTTAAGAGAATGCCTCATCCATGAACTTCCATTCTTACTGAGAATATCTGAGCAGATTCACTGGCAGTTTCTACAAGTTCACCAGAGAAGGATCTCCTTCTCTGTTGTTGCCCCAGCTTTTTGGAATGTCCTCCCTGCAAAGTTGAGTGGCTGATGATTTTATTAGCTATTAAAAAGGCCTACAAATCTTTTGGTGCAGCATTTGACAAAAGAGTTGTAATATTTAATTTTAACCATTCTACTTATTTTATGTGTTTGTTTTAATCACTATTGTAAATGTTTATTTATTTATTATTTATGTATCACATTTCTTTACCAGCCAACTCGTATTGCAACGACTCTGGGCGGCTTACAAGCAAATTAAAATAAAAAATTAAAATATTGTTAAAAACAGATACAGTATAAAATATAAATGCACATAAATATAAGAATATAAAATATTCTTTTACTGTATCCTGCTGAGAAACAGATAAATAAATATTTTCCAAATCCTGAAGTCTGGCCCACATAGTCACTAGCAGCTCCATCTTTCAGAGGCCTTTGAGATTTTCAGATGTGAACCTGCAGGAAAAAAGAAGTACATCTCAAAAGCACTCACACGCTGGAGGCTACTACCTCCCAGCCATATGGTGGCCACAAACTAAAAGTAAAGACTAACAACCTATAAAGGAAACAATAGCAGAATCAAGCACCTTTTTAAAGAGAAATAAAGAACATCAGCTGACGTCTTGAGGTAGGCAATCCACATAGTCCAATGCCTCTTCCTTACATTATTATTTGAAGGCAATGCTGCATACAAGAGGGACTCTTAGCTGTGCAGTTCTAAAAAATTTAGAGCCCTTCAATTTTATTGAATCCCAACTTCTCTTGTGTTTTTGATACACATTTTTGATATGGCAGAGTTCCAAGCAAATATGTGAAAGCAGAAGCTTTAATATTATCTGTAATTTACAAAGGCCTGCACCGCTGGCTATTGCTTTGAAACACGTTATTTATAGAGAGATTGGGTAGATTGCTTCCTGAAAAGCTCGTTTGTAATTTATTAAGCCTTTTTTTCCATAGAAAAGATAATCAGGTGCTCATGAACTGGTGGGAAAGAATAAGATAACATGATTCTAAGAGTAGCATTCTGTATGAAATCCTAATCTTCTATTTTTATAAGAGCTGGCTCGTTACCAGCACTCGGTAATGTTGCATCATGACTACATTGGTGGATCCTGTACCTGAACTTGGCGGATGGTGGTAAAGGGGGCAGGTTATAGCCACTATCTTAATTTCCCACCATACTGTGGAATGTTTTTAAATGTGTTGTTTTATTTTTTTGTGCCTTCCCGTGTGTATCCTGCGTTCTCCATGAGGGCAGGTCTATGCTTGCTCAGTGCACCCCATGGTGTTTGTATGCCATGCACCTGCGCAGTGCTGCATTTACAATCCAGGTTCCTCTTCCATATGCAGCAGTGCTCAGGGGCGGGATTTGGTAGCCTTCAGTAATACCACCTAAAATGTAGCTACTCCTGAGAAAGGGAGTTACATACTGCGAACTTGATCAGTGATAAATTTATACAACTTTACTGGATTACATATAAACAAGCTCCAATTCCTGTAGCTCTTCACCTGGCTTATTACAGAATAAGCATTTGTCAGTTACTATTTATTAAGGCAGTGTATGATGTTTCTTTTAACGATCAGCCAATAACTTTCTAGCAAAAATATACTGTCCCGACATTCATCTTTCCTGCTTTTGGTGCTGCTTATCAAGATTTCCTTTTGATTGTTGAGTATGTGCTGCTGCCAGTGCCAGATGGCCCTATTTCTGAGAGAACTCGCTTTTGCTTACGAGTATACTGACTACAATACCAAATTAGCATAAGCAAATGTCAGCGAGTTAACACAAAGCCAACATTCTTTCTCCCCTTTTCTACCTTTTATTTTTCTTCCTCCCTCTTTATAGGCCATGGGTGTTGAGAGTGACCAAGAGATTGTGCAGATGATTGGAACAGAGGAGCACGTGATGGCTGCATTTGGCCCCAGCTTGGAGGAATGCCAAAAAGCTCAGATTTTCACACAGATGCAGGTGTGTGACATTCAAGCATCCATCTACAGTGGGGCAAAAAAGTATTTAGGCAGCCACCAATTGTGCAAGTTCTCCCACTTAAAAAGATGAGAGAGGCCTGTAATTGACATCATAGGTAGACCTCAACTATGAGAGACAAAATGAGAAAACAAATCCAGACAATCACATTGTCTGATTCGGAAAGAATTTATTTGCAAATTATGGTGGAAAATAATTATTTGGTCAATATCAAAAGTTCATCTCAATACTTTGTTATATATCCTTTGTTGGCAATGACAGAGGTCAGACGTTTTCTGTAAGTCTTCACAAGGTTGGCACACACTGTTGCTGGTATGTTGGCCCATTCCTCCATGCAGATCTCCTCTAGAGCAGTGATGTTTTGGGGCTGTCACTGGGCAACACGGACTTTCAACTCCCTCTAAAGGGTTTCTATGGGGTTGAGATCTGGAGACTGGCTAGGCCACTCCAGGACCTTGAAATGCTTCTTACGAAGCCACTCCTTCGTTGCCCGGGCGGTGTGTTTGGGATCATTGTCATGCTGAAAGACCCAGCCACGTTTCATCTTCAATGCCCTTGCTGATGGAAGGAGGTTTGCACTCAAAATCTCACGATACATGGCCCCATTCATTCTTTCCTGTACACGGAATAGTCGTCCTGGTCCCTTTGCAGAGAAACAGCCCCAAAGCATGATGTTGCCACCCCCATGCTTCACAGTAGGTATGGTGTTCTTTGGATGCAACTCCGCATTCTCTCTCCTCCAAACACGACGAGTTGTGTTTCTACCAAACAGTTCTACTTTGGTTTCATCTGACCATATGACATTCTCCCAATCCTCTTCTGGATCATCCAAATGCTCTCTAGCAAACTTCAGACGGGCCCGGACATGTACTGGCTTAAGCAGGGGGACACGTCTGGGACTGCAGGATCTGAGTCCCTGGCGGCGTAGTGTGTTACTGATGGTAGCCTTTGTTACGTTGGTCCCAGCTCTCTGCAGGTCATTCACTAGGTACCCCCGTGTGGTTCTGGGATTTTTGCTCACCGTTCTTGTGATCATTTTGACCCCACGGGGTGAGATCTTGCGTGGAGCCCCAGATCGAGGGAAATTATCAGTGGTCTTGTATGTCTTCCATTTTCTGATTATTGCTCCTACAGTTGATTTCTTCACACCAAGCTGGTTGCCTATTGCAGATTCAGTCTTCCCAGCCTGGTGCAGGTCTACAATTTTGTTTCTGGTGTCCTTCGACAGCTCTTTGGTCTTCACCATAGTGGAGTTTGGAGTATGACTGTTTGAGGTTGTGGACAGGTGTCTTTTATACTGATAACAAGTTCAAACAGGTGCCATTACTACAGGTAATGAGTGGAGGACAGAGGAGCCTCTTGAAGAAGTAGTTACAGGTCTGTGAGAGCCAGAAATCTTGCTTGTTTGTAGGTGACCAAATACTTATTTTCCACCATAATTTGCAAATAAATTCTTTCCGAATCAGACAATGTGATTGTCTGGATTTGTTTTCTCATTTTGTCTCTCATAGTTGAGGTCTACCTATGATGTCAATTACAGGCCTCTCTCATCTTTTTAAGTGGGAGAACTTGCACAATTGGTGGCTGACTAAATACTTTTTTGCCCCACTGTATAGTGCATTTGCAATGAGAATGGTTATTTTTTTCCCTTTAAAATTAATGGGTAGCACAGAAGATGCATCAGTCGATCTTTTACCTGTCAACCCTCTTTGCTTAATTAGGTCAGGAGTGTAAGTCCATATCAAAAAGCCTGTATCTAAGAGTTGATCGGAAGGGTTGAAGTAATAAAACTCTGGATCGCTCCACTAGATGGCAAATGGGGTTTATACATTCTACTGTTCTATTATTATTATTTAAACTTGTATCATATGAATGGGGGAGGGGTAGTATTTTAAAATATCCTATCTACAATCTGAAATGGCACAGTACATAATTACTGAAGCATTTCTCCCATCCATTGGCTGAAATTACTTTGATAGGTAGGAAAAGCCTTGTTCATATACAGTATTTTGACCACATGAATGGGACTCTTAACAGATTTATTGAAATACCTAAACTGAAATCAGACAAACAAAATAAAAACGAATATTCTATACATAAACTGAAGATGTTGCCTTATATTTCAGATTGCAATTATTTTAACCTGTTCACATTCCAATTTTTTAATAGCAGAAGGAGCCAATAAATTCATCAGAAAATGCTGAGCTTTTTAAACAGCATCCATCTACTGCAGTAATCACTGAAGCGCTATAACTAGAAAAAGAGGTGCTTATCCATGCAGTGTTAAAATCAAGCTAGGTGATATATTTCCTTAATTGTAAGGGATTCATTTAAAATAACATAGTGTAACAGAGCAATTGTTACTGCTCAGCAATTTCTACCAATCATCTGTTTAAAATAATCTTGTCCTGCTCTCTGGTTTTACTTTTAAAGCAGCTATGTTCTGGCCTGTTGGCTTCCTTGTAAAATAAAATATCTCAATAAATACTGATCTTCCCTGAGGGGAAAAAGTACATGAAAAATGATTCATGATATGTACATAATGATGATAATATAGGCTGACCATACGTCCCGTTTTGAATGGGACAGTCCCGTTTTTTTAGCATTTTTCAACCGTCCCGTCGTTTTGATAAAAATCTCAATTTTGTCCCATTTTTTAAGCCCAGCAGGAATGGCGCGGGAGGAGGATCCGAGCCGGAGCTGCTGATTGGAGGCAGCCCAGAAGAGGAAGCCCTCCCGCCTATCAGCGCATGGCAAAGGAGGGGCCGGGGGCGGGGTTTGCAGGTGGGAGCCAATCGCGTAGACCCGGGGGGCAGGGACCCCTGTCTTTTTAATGAATACGGAATATTACATAAGACCCCGTCCCATTTTGCCATCCCAATGTCCCGTTTTTGTCTCAAGGAAATATGGTCAGCCTATGATAATAACAATTTTCAGCACACAACCTTTTCACTTCACAGGCATTGAAATATTTGGGAAATAAAGTCCGAAGGCAGCGAATGTGGGGAGGTCCCAAGAAGACCAAGATGGAGGAGGCAAGAGAGTTGTTGGCAACAACCATTCTTGCCCATGTGCCGGTAAGTTATTTGTTCTTAAACTACAGGGTACTCTCCCTACTTTGCAGGAATGACTAGGGAATGATAGATGAAATGGAATTCAGGAAGAACTGCTGCTCAATTTATTACTGATAGTTTCTAGTGATAGTTTATATATGCAATATGAAAGCTAAGGTTCCGCGGAGGGAAAGTCTTTGAAAGAGACGAGCGCCGCAGATAGCTTCACCAAAACAATTTGAAAAACAAACAATTTAAAAGCAATTATTTCTAAAAGAAGAAACTAAGCGAAGGACGTTGGGTGAGAAGAAAAATAATTTCCTTACTGAGAACTTTCACAAAGATTGAATTAATTAATTAATTAATTTAGAAAAACAAACGAAGCCATCTTGTTCCTATAGAATCGACTTTGTTCTGTTGTTCTTTTGTATAAACCTTGCTATAGAGTATAAGAGTATAAAAATAAGAATAAGTATATTAGTATATTAGTATATAAATACTGTATAAGATATATATTACACTATAGATTATAGATTGAAATATACAAACATAATTAGATAATTAAGATTTTAGATTAAAAACTTTCTTTTCTTTTTTTTTATATAAAACTCTTATTTCCTGCTTTCTCTATATAAGGTAGTAAATAAGCTACAAGAATTATAAAATGAGTATTAGTACTAGAAGTAAGGGTAGAAGCCCCTTCATGGATCACTGCCTTGTCGTGGCGAAGGGGCTTGCGTAACTCAATGAAGTCAGGTCAAGAAGAACAGGTCATGATGGAGAGTTCTGACAAAACGTGGTCCACTGGAGGAGGGAATGGCAAACCACTCCAGTATCCTTGCCAAGAAAACCCATGGACAGTATCAAAAGGCTAAAAGATATGACGCCGGAAGATGAGCCCCTCAGGTCGGAAGGTGTCCAAAATGCTACTGGGGAAGAGCGGAGGGCAATTCCGAGTAGCTCCAGAAAGTGTGAAACGGCTGGGCCAAAGCCGAAAGGACGCTCAGTTGTGGATGTGTCTGGAAGTGGAAGGAAAGTCCGATGCTGTAAAGAACAATATTGCATAGGAACCTGGAATGTAAGAACTATGAATCAAGGTAAGCTGGATGTGGTCAAACATGAGATGACAAGATTGAACATCGACATCTTGGGAATCAGCGAACTAAAATGGACAGGAATGGGCGAATTTAATTCAGGAGACCATTATATATACTACTGTGGGCAAGAATCCCTTAGAAGAAATGGAGTAGCTCTCATAGTCAATAAAAGAGTGGGAAAGGCAGTACTGGGGTACAACCTCAAAAACGACAGAATGCTTTCAGTTCGAATCCAAGGCAAACCATTCAACATCACAGTGATCCAAGTCTATGCCCCAACCACTGATGCCAAAGAAGCTGAAGTTGACCGGTTCTATGAAGACCTACAACACCTTCTAGAACTAACACCAAAAAAAGATGTCCTTTTCATCATAGGGGACTGGAATGCTAAGGTAGGAAGTCAAAAAATAACCGGAATAACAGGCAAGTTCGGCCTCGGAGTACAAAATGAAGCAGGGCAAAGGCTAATAGAGTTTTGTCAAGAGAACACGCTGGTCATAGCAAACACTCTTTTCCAACAACACAAGAGACGACTCTACACATGGACATCACCAGATGGTCAATACCGAAATCAGATTGATTATATACTTTGCAGCCAAAGATGGAGAAGCTCTATACAATCAGCAAAAACAAGACCTGGAGCTGACTGTGGCTCAGATCATGAGCTTCTTATTGCAAAATTTAGGCTTAAATTGAAGAACGTAGAGAAAACCACTAGACCAATCAGGTATGACCTAAATCATATCCCTTATGAATATACAGTGGAGGTGAGGAATAGATTTAAAGGATTAGATCTGGTAGACAGAGTGCCTGAAGAACTATGGATGGAGGTTCGTAACATTGTACAGGAGGCAGCAGCTAAAACCATCCCAAAGAAAAAGAAATGCAAGAAAGCAAAGTGGCTGACTGATGAGGCTTTACAAATAGCTGAGGAAAGAAGGGAAGCAAAAGGCAAGGGAGAAAGGGAAAGATATAAACAACTGAATGCAGAATTCCAGAGAATAGCAAGGAGAGATAAGAAGGCCTTCTTAAATGAACAATGCAAAGAAATCGAGGAAAACAATAGAATGGGGAAGACTAGAGATCTCTTCAAGAAAATTGGAGATATCAAGGGAACGTTTTGTGCAAAGATGGGCATGATAAAGGACAAAAAAGGCAGGGACCTAACAGAAGCAGAAGAGATTAAGAAGAGGTGGCAAGAATACACAGAAGAACTATACAAGAAAGATCTTAATATCCCTGATCAATACGATGGTGTGGTCACTGACCTTGAGCCGGACATCCTAGAGAGTGAAGTCAAGTGGGCCTTAGGAAGCATTACTAACAACAAAGCTAGCGGAGAAGACAGTATCCCAGCTGAGCTATTTAAAATCCTAAAAGATGATGCTGTTAAAGTGCTGCACTCAATATGCCAACAAATTTGGAAAACTCAACAGTGGCCACAGGATTGGAAAAGGTCAGTTTACGTTCCAATTCCAAAGAAAGGCAATGCCAAAGAATGTTCAAACTACCGTACAATTGCGCTCATTTCACATGCCAGCAAGGTTATGCTCAAAATCCTACAAGCTAGGCTTCAGCAGCATGTGAACCGAGAACTACCAGAAGTGCAAGCTGGGTTTCGAAGAGGCAGAGGAACTAGAGATCAGATTGCCAACATTCGCTGGATCATGGAAAAAGCAAGAGAGTTCCAGAAAAACATCTACTTCTGCTTCATTGACTACGCTAAAGCCTTTGATTGTGTGGATCACAACAAACTGTGGCAAATTCTTAAAGAGATGGGAGTACCAGACCACCTTACCTGTCTCCTGAGAAACCTGTATGTGGGTCAAGAAGCAACAGTTAGAACCGGACATGGAACAACCGACTGGTTCAAAATTGGGAAAGGAGTACAACAAGGCTGTATATTATCACCCTGCTTATTTAACTTATATGCAGAGTACATCATGAGAAATGCCGGGCTGGATGAATCACAAGCCGGAGTTAAGATTGCCGGGAAAAATATCAACAACCTCAGATATGCAGACGATACCACCCTAATGGCAGAAAGTGAAGAAGAACTAAAGAGCCTCTTGATGAGGGTGAAAGAGGAGAGTGCAAAAGCTGGCTTGAAACTCAACATTAAAAAAACCCAGATCATGGCATCTGGTCCCATCACTTCCTGGCAAATAGAAGGGGAAGAAATGGAAGCAGTGACAGATTTTATTTTCTTGGGCTCCAAGATCACCGCAGACGGTGACTGCAGCCATGAAATTAAAAGACGCTTGCTCCTTGGAAGGAAAGCTATGGCAAACCTAGACAGCATATTAAAAAGCAGAGACATCACCTTGCCGACAAAGGTCCGTATAGTTAAAGCTATGGTTTTTCCAGTAGCAATGTATGGCTGTGAGAGTTGGACCATAAGGAAGGCTGAGCGCCGAAGAATTGATGCTTTCGAGCTGTGGTGCTGGAGAAGACTCTTGAGAGTCCCTTGGACTGCAAGGAGGTCAAACCAGTCAATCCTAAAGGAAATCAACCCTGACTGCTCATTGGAAGGACAGATGCTGAAGCTGAAGCTCAAATACTTTGGCCACCTAATGAGAAGAGAGGACTCACTGGAAAAGACCCTGATGCTGGGAAAGACTGAGGGCAAAAGGAGAAGGGGACGGCAGAGGATGAGATGGTTAGATAGCATCACCGATGTAATGAACATGAATTTGAGTAAACTCCGAGAGACAGTGGAGGACAGGAAGGCCTGGCGTGCTATGGTCCATGAGGTCACGAAGAGTCGGACACGACTGAACGACTGAACAACAACAAAGGGTAGAAGGGGATCTGATACAGGGGAAGGAGAATGGTTGAAATCTCTGTTTGAAGATTTTACAGTTAAAACCACTAAAACAATTTCACAAACAGTGACAAAAGTGCTGGAGGAAAAATTAGAAGGTCTAGAAACCAGATTAGAACAAAAACTGGGAAAGATAGAAAAGAGATTAAAAGATGACATACATGAAGTTAAGAAAAAGATTGAGAAATGTGAAGAAAACCTTGACAAAGAAGAAGAGCGCATAACAATATTAGAGTTAAAAGAGAAAGAACACTGCATAAGGTTGAGAGGTGTACCAGAAGAAAAAGAAGATAATATGAGAGAAGTAATTGTTCAAATGCTAGCAAATTTAATTGATTGGGAGGAAGAAAGATTAGAGGAGGAAATTGAAAGAATGTTTAGAGTAAATTCAAAATATGCAACATTGTATAAAAAACCAAGGGATATAGTGATTGAATTTTCAAAAAAAAAAGACAAGGAATATAATAATACAAACATCATACAACAAAAAAATAGAAATAGAAGGGAAGGATATTACTATTTATAAAGAAATACCAGCAAAAATCTTAAGAGAAAAGAATATAGGTTTCTAACAGACCTTTTGGGAAAAAACAATATAAATTTTAGGTGGGAAATACCAGAAGGTTTAAGTCTGACATTTAAAAGCCAAAGATTTAAATTAAATTCAATACCAAAAGCAAAGGATTTTTTAAAAAGATTTGAAAAAGAGATAGTCAACCCAAGGGATCAGAGACCAAGGGAGAAAGAGACACTCCAGGTTCAAAAAGAAAAAGGAACAGCCAACTCCAAAGAATTTGTTTCATTGCTAGTAAATGAATGAACTAAAGGCCATTACTTGGAATATTAATGGGGCCAATTGTCCTGTTAAAAGAAAACGATTGTTCCAATTACTAAGTAAATTAAAACTTGATATTGCATGTCTCCAGGAAACTCATATCAAAAAAATAGATACAAAATACCTAATTAATAAAAAACTAGGAAGAGAATTTATTACAGCAAATGAGAAAAAAAAATGGAATAGTAATATATGTAAAACCCTATTTAAAACCCAAATTAATACAAAAAGATGAAAATGGGAGATATATTATTATTGAAATTGAAATTCATAATTCTAAAATATTAATAATCGGAATATATGCTCCCAATAAAAATCAATTTTTTTTTTATAAAGAATTACTAAATAATTTTGCAGAATATACACAAAATAATTGGCTAGTAATGGGGGATTTAAATGGAGTAGTTACGCCAAAATTAGATAGGAAATCACATTGTCAAATTAAAGATTGCCAAGGCAAATTACCTAGGGAATTCTTTGATATGACAAAAAATTTATCTTTAATCGATGCCTGGAGAAGCCAAAATGGAAACGCCAGAGAATTTACTTTCTACTCAAATAGATATAAATCATTCTCAAGAATTGACATGATTTGGACATCAAAAAATTTGGAAAATAAAATTAAAGATAGTACAATTTTACCGAAGACTTTATCAGATCATAACCCTGTGCAAATAATTCTGGAGATAAACTCAAAAAATTATAGATGGAGACTAAATGAAAATATTTTGAAAAATAAGAAAAAATTAGATGATTTAAAAAAGAAAGTACAAGAATTTTTTTCTTTGGAATATGGACACAGAGGTTAAATTAGGAACAGTTTGGGATGCAAGCAAAGCCTTCATCAGAGGACACTTTATATTGCTGAATAATTTTCAAAAGAAAAATAGTAGTAAAAATTTACAAATAATTTTGAACCAAATAAAAGAAAAAGAAAAAGAATTACAAAACAATAATAAAAAAGAAGAAATTTTAAATCAGATTAAATTATTACAATTACAAGTGAAAATACTAATGACAGAAGAGATTGACAGAAAATTAAAATATACTAGACAGAGAAACTTTGAACATGCGAATAAGCCAGGTAAATGGTTGGCATATAAATTAAGAAAAGAAAGAGAAAAAAAAATAATTCTAAAAATTAGAGAAAATGATATGGATTTAACTCAAAATGAGAAAATTTTGAAAAAAAATTTTTGAAAACAAAAAGTTGCAAGAATTTGGAGATGTAGCAGGCTTTAAAATAAATAACCAAAAAACCAAAATGATAAATTTGAATATGACAAAAGAAGAGCGAGAAGAATTGGAACAAAAATCAGGATTCCAAAATGTTAAACAAATTAAATATTTAGGAATACAGATAACTGCTAAAAATATAGATTTATTTAAAAATAATTATGTTAAAATATGGAAAGAAATGGGAATCTTTACAACTGTCGCTATTGGGTAGAATAGCGACAATAAAGATGAATGTATTACCTAGAATTTTGTATCTGTTCCAAACGATCCCTATAACAATAACAGACCAGACTTTCATAAAATGGCAAAAAGATATAACAAAATTTATATGGCAAGGAAAAAAGCCCAGAATAAAATTAAAATACTTACAAGATATTAAAGAAAGAGGAGGATTGGGATTACCAAATTTAAAATTATATTATGAAACTTGTTGCTTGATCTGGCTGAAAGAATGGATAATATTGGAAAATATAAATATACTAAATTTAGAAGGACATGATAATAGATTCGGTTGGCACGGATATATATGGTACAATAAAAGTAAAGTTAACAAAGCATTTAATAATCATATAATTAGGAAATCATTATTAAGAGTATGGAACAGATACAAAAACTCTCTACTACCTTCACTTCCATTGTGGACATCATCTCAGGAGGCATATGCCAGAAAAGAAAGCTCAAATGATAAAAAATGGTTAAGATACAAAGCTTTGCTTAAATTTAGGGGAAATAATTATGAATTTAAAACAAGAGAAGAATTAGAAAAAGAGGGGTACAAATGTCAGTGGTTCATATATTTACAATTAAAAGAACAATTCAAATTGGATCAAAAAACATTCAAATTTCTGAAATCAACAGAAAATTGAGATAATATATTATGGAAAGAAAATGACCACTTAATTTCAAAATTATATAAAAAATTAATAGATCTAAAAACTAATGATATAATAACCAAAAATTATATGATAAAATGGGAAGAGAATTTGAACAGAGAGATCAGTTATGAAGATTGGCAAACCATTTGGATTAAAAACACTAAATTTACTCTAAGTAATAATTTAAAAGAAAACAGTTACAAGATGATTTTCAGATGGTATATGACTCCTGAGAAATTATATAAAATGAAATGTTTAGGATCAAACATTTGTTGGAAGTGTAAAATAAAAGTTGGATCTTATTATCATTTATGGTGGTTCTGCAAAAAAACTAAAAAAAATTGGGAAAAAATTCATAAGTGTATTTGTAAATTATTGGAATTAATATGGAAAAGAAACCAGAATTCTACTTATTGGGACTTATGAACACAAACTGGACTAAAGACTGTAAAAATTTACTACTACATCTGATCGCTGCAGCAAGGATAACCTCAGCGAAACATTGGAAAGAAGAACAGACTCCATCAATAGAAGAATGGATTTTCAAAACAATGGAATTAGCACAAATGGACAGATTAACGAACTTAGTAAAAGATAAAGAAATTGGAAATTATGAATCAACATGGAAACCCTTTTTAAATTTCATACAAAAGGATTACAATATAAAATCATTTTTGTAAGATAGATAAAAACAATGATAAAAGAAAAAGTTGAAAATGAAATTAATAAATGAGATAAATTACAAATATAAAGACAAAACATTAAAAAGGAAGAAAAGATATAAAGAAAATAGTATTGAATAAAAGTTATAAAAGTTTCTTCTTAAAAGAAACAGGAAGTCACTTTGTTTTGTATGTAACTTTAAATGTTCTTATAGTTTTTTATTTTGTGTTTTGTGTAAGTATGTTATGTATGTGTTGTAAATCTTTGTAAATGTAACTATCGATGTGATGTGTAAATATTTTAAATAATAAAATTTATTTTAAAAAAAAAGAATTTCACAAGGTAGACCCAGTGTTGGTAAAGTTGGAGGGCAAAGGGGGGGGGGAGAATAGAAGTTTGAGGAGGATTGTAAAATAAGATATATTTCTTACATGGTAAAGCATCAGACTGTTTGTTCATCAAGCTAAGAATATAAGAGATTCAAAGTTAAGAAAAGAAGAGAATGTGCCCACTTGATATGGCAGTGTATGAGATTGTGAATAGTTTATAAGTGTTTCAGATTCCAGTGGAGTTCATGATTTCTTTTAGCTAGTAGAAGGGACCATTGCAGGGAGAAGACTTCCCTGAAAATTGGGAGTGGATTGTAGAAGCAAACTCCAAGGACAAAATCAGAAACATTACTACAAAGGGAGAGCTGGGATCTGGATAATGGAGGATGGGCTAAGAAGTGAATGACTTTGAGTTGGGAAGGCCTATTGGGCCCTGGAATCCCCTTAAAGGAAACCTACTTTTTAGTAAGACAAGTTAACAGTGGGACCAGTGCAGCAAAATTAGGAATACATTTGTGATAAAAACTGGAAAACCCTGAAAGATGCTATACATCCCAATGGTTATGGAGGTAGGAAAAAATGGATTGTTCTTTAGCTGGATCCCTCTGAATCCCTTTTGAAGAAATATGGTAGCCCAAAGAATCAAGAAAGGCATGTCAAAGGCACATTTCTCTAGCTTAGTGCAGAGGCTGTAGTAATAAACACACCAAGGAACTGGTCAATTATGTTCCTCAGAATAAATAGCAAATTATTTAAATAAGTTGTCAAGAATCTGTCCAGAAAATCATGGAAAATAGGATTCATAAATCTTTGAAAGACCAATGTACTGTTCCACAATCTGGAGAGTATTACCATTTATTCAAGCTTTGCACAGTAAGAATCAAAGGTAGTTAAATGTTTGCATTGCTCTTACATGTAAATGTGATGTAAGCCATTTAGAGGTCTAGTTTGGCAAAAACATTTGCAACTTTCAAAATGATGGGAAGGTGGTAGTGATCCCTAATGTTTAGGGAGTTCAGGAGCCGGTAATCATGGACTATACATAGGGAATAGTCCCTTTTGACAAACATGTAAGAGTACTGGTGGGGAAAGAGGAAGGGCTTTTGAAGGCTAACTCTGTACTGAACATTGGATAATGGTGCTTTGCAGGAATTTGGGCTCCAGGGATAAGGTGGATTGTGCAGTCACAGAACTGATGGGTGAGGGCAGGGTCTGTGTGTCAGCCTCCTCAAACACATCATAATGATAAATATATTTGATGAGCAAGGCAGGAAGGATTATTTGCTGAAAGGTGGGAAATGATTGGGTTTTAACTACCTTTGATTCTTACTATGGAAAGCTTGAATAAATGGTAATACTCTCCCTGCAGCCCCTGTGAGTTTTGCATCCTGGAAAGTTTAAAGTGAGATCACTCTGGTCCCATTGTGTATCCAGATAATGAGTTTGTAGCCAGTTCATCCCAGTACTATTCATTCCTTCAATTTGCATGGCTCTCCACTTACCAGGTGGGTGGCTAACAGAGGGTTCAAAAGATCAAAGTAGAGATATTTCCATGCAAGGTACTGTCACTTAAGTCAACTTTCTCATTCTATCATTCTACGTCTCATTTTTGGTATTTCAGGTAAAAGAATTCAATTTCCGCTCCAAGTGCATCTATACAGCTGTGATGGTGCGCAGGGTGATTCTAGCTCAGGGAGACAACAAAGTGGATGACAGAGATTATTACGGAAACAAAAGGCTGGAACTAGCAGGACAGGTAGGTACACCTCAAAGCTTAATAAAATTGGACTATGTTATTTTGCCTAATTTAGCAGCCAAAGACTGCAAGAAGATCAAACCAGTCCATACTCCAGGAAATAAAGCCAGACTGCTCACTTGAGGGAATGATATTAAAGGCAAAACTGAAGTACTTTGGCCACATAATGAGAAGACAGGATACCCTAGAGAAGATGCTGATGCTAGGGCAAGGGTCGGAAATGGCGGCTGGCGAGCCAGATGCGGCTCTTTGGCCCCTTGAGTGTGGCTCTTCCGCAGCTGAACTCACCCCCGCCCCTTCCACGTGATAGGCCCCCGCCCGCAAACCCCGCCCCCTGGCTCTCGCACTGAGCGAGGCCCGGCGCAGCAGGGAGGCAGTGCCATCTCCAGCCGCAGCAGCCCCTGCAGCCGCTCCTGCGCCGCCTCCGACAGTGCCGCGTCCCGGGCCAGCAGCGCCTCCCTGCCGTGGCTTATTGGGGTGGGTGGGAGGGCGCGGGGGAGCCGCACAGGCGCCGAGGGGGGCGGGCGGGTGCCTGCTTGCCTCCCTCCGCGAGGCCCCAATCCAGCTTGGATCCCGGGAAGGCAGCGGGGGGCCTCGCGGAGGGACGTAAGCGGGCAGGCCTCGTTTCCCGCCCCCCATCATCATCTTCGCTCAACGCGGGTGGGCGGAAGCGGCCGAGGGGGGCGGGCCCGGCGGCGGAGGCCAGAGGAGGAGGAGGAGGCCCGGGCCGGCTTCCAGCGCGCCTGGGCCTCGCGGAGGGAGGCAAGCCCAGCTGTCCGGGGTCCAAGGAGATCAGCTCCGGCGGGATCTGGCGAAGAGCGGCCGTGGGGGGGGGGGCGGCGACGACAAGCGGCGCGCTGAAAGCCTGAAGCGCCGGCGGAGGAGGAAGAGGAGGCCCGGGCCGGCTTCCAGCGCGCCTGGGCCTCGCAGAGGTAGGCAAGCCCAGCTGCCCGGGGTCCAAGGAGATCAGCTCCGGCGGGATCTGGCGAAGAGCGGCCGTGGGGGGGGGGCGGCGACGACAAGCGGCGCGCTGAAAGCCTGAAGCGCCGGCGGAGGAGGAAGAGGAGGCCCGGGCCGGCTTCCAGCGCGCCTGGGCCTCGCGGAGGTAGGCAAGCCCAGCTGCCCGGGGTCCAAGGAGATCAGCTCCGGCGGGATCTGGCGAAGAGCGGCCGTGGGGGGGGGGGGCGGCGACGACAAGCGGCGCGCTGAAAGCCTGAAGCGCCGGCAGAGGAGGAGGAGGCGGCCCGGGCCGGCTTCCAGCACGCCTGGGCCTCGCGGAGGTAGGCAAGCCCAGCTGCCCGGGGTCCAAGGAGATCAGCTCCGGCGGGATCTGGCGAAGAGCGGCCGTGGGGGGGGGGGGCGGCGACGACAAGCGGCGCGCTGAAAGCCTGAAGCGCGCCGCTTGTCGTCGCCGCCCCCCCCACGGCCGCTCTTCGCCACAGATCCCGCCGGAGCTGATCTCCCTGGACCCCGGGCAGCTGGGCCGGGTGGACGCCGTCTCCCGCCCGCAAACCCCGCCCCCTTCCACGTGATTGGCCCCTGCCTGCAAACCTCGCCCCCTTCCACGCGATTGGTCCCCGCCCGCAAACCCCGCCCCCTTCCACGCAATTGGCCCCCGCCCGCAAACCCCGCCCCCTGGCTCTCGAGCACTTAAAAATGTGCACGAGCATACCAAAATGGCTCTCGGCTCAAAAAGTTTGCCGACCCTTGTGCTAGGGAAAGTGGAAGGCAAAAGGAAGAGGGGCCGACCAAGGGCAAGATGGATGGATGATATTCTGGAGGTGACGGACTCGACCGTGGGGGAGCTGGGGATGGTGACGGCTGACAGGAAGCTCTGGCGTGGGCTGGTCCATGAAGTCACAAAGAGTCGGAAGCAACTGAACGAATAAACAAAAAAAAAAAGCAGCCAAATGCACACAGTAATTTAGTTTAAAGAGTTAGTACTGCAGTTTTGATAATTTCTTAAACCAAGGGTCAGAAATGGCGGCTTGCGAGCCAGATGCAGCTCTTTGGCCCCTTGAGTGTGGCTCTTCCGCAGCTGAACTCACCCCCGCCCCTTCCACGCGATTGGATCCCGCCCCCAAACTCTTACGCGCGGTCGCTCTCCAAGGCCGGGGCCACCCACAGCCGCCCACACCTTGCGCACAGCCCGCGGGGCTCTCTGCCGCTCCCTTCGACAGAGGAGGGACCGGCGTGCCTTGGGAGCTGCTGCTGCTGCTGGCGGCATGTCTGGGCGAGGCACGCGGGTGGAGCTGCCTGCCTGGCACTCGGGCGCTCCGGCTGGGATGACGCGAGCGTCGCCGGCGGCCCGCGAGGACCGGCCAGGGAAGGCGCGCGGGCAGAGCTCCCGTCCCGCTGCACCCCAGCCGGAGCGCCCTCCCGCCCCATCAATCCCCCCACCCCACCGTTCGGCGTCCTCTCCCCCAGCTAACCCGAGCCCTGCGGCGGCCGGGGGAGCCGAGCCAGGCTCCGTTCTGGCGGGGCGACTGTAGCGACCGGAGGCGGCCAAGGGGAGAGCAGGAGGCCGGGCGAGGCAGCGGGAGCCGCTCTTCCCGCCGCCGGGGCCCCCTCGCCCGCTGCGGAGCCGCTCGCCGCGCCCCCCTCCAGCCTTAGTGATGGCGGCGGCGGCCACCCATCCCAGCGGCCAGTCTGCTGTGCCCTCTCCACCGGGCGGGACCCGCGCCTCCTTCCCCGCCAGCACCCGAGCGCAGACACCAGCCAGGACCCCGCGCGGAAGATGCCGCGCGCCGCCAGCGCCTAACGTCAAGGCGGCTGCGCTTCCGCGCCCGGCGGGCGGGCGAGGCAGGGAGAGAAGGGGAGACAGACGGGCTCCCTCTCCGGCCTCTGCACCCCTTCAGGCCCGTCTCTCCGAGGGGGGCAGCGGGAGGGAACTCCCCGTCCAAGGGGAAGCGCTGGGAACGAGCGGCGGAGGTTGGCCGGAGCTGGATGCGCCACTCCGGTTGGAAGGCGCTCCGGCCGGCATCTCGGCAGCCGCGGGTGGCTGCGCAGAGGCCGCCTGCTTAGAGCCGGGCGCGGTCCAGCTGGGGAGCCTCCGCCTCAGGGCAGGGACTCGAGAAGCGCCCCCTCGCGGAAGCCGGCGAGGGCGCCTAGAATCAGCCCGAAGCCGCCGAGGGCAGCGGCCGCTTCCTTCCTCGGGCAGTGATAATACAAACGGGAAAGTGGATCCATTTGAGAGGGAGGGAAGGAGGGTGGGGAGGGGGCTACTGAGGGGGCGTCATATTCCAGCCAGCTGCTCCCAAGCCACCTTCCCTCGTAGCTCTGGCTCTCGCGCATTATAGACAGACACACACAGAGAGCGCAGGCTCTCTCTCCCGGCCCCGTGGCTAAGCAGCACAGCACCCCCGTCTGCTCTGCCGCTGCCCCCCCCCCAGGCTCGCGGTTTGCACACCTGCCTGCCTGCAGGTGCGGGCACAATCCTCCTTTCCCTTTTCCGCAACATTGGATTTGCCCTGAATGATTTGCCTGCGCGCTGAGTTCAGACGCCTTCTTTACCAGGAAACTGGTAGAGCCGGTTTAATAGAAAAGCAGCTTCTTCCACGCGCTTTCTTGTAGTTTTCCGTTTCTTTCCTGTGCTGGTTTTGAGAACTTCCTCCAGATGGAGAAGGACGTGTGTGCTCCTCCAGTGACGGAGGTTGGAGGGTTAGGAGGTTTGGAGATCAGTTGCAGGAAATTTTTGACGTTTGCGGGTTGCTGCTTTTCTGGGCTACTTTTCGGCTACTTTTAAGGGCTTGTTGGGCTATAAAAATTTTGGGCATGCTGGGCGTGGCAGCCAGTTTGGCGGCAGGCATGGTGGGCATGGCGGGGGCAGGTGCGGAGGCGGGCATGGGGCAGCAGGCCCTAAGTGTGTGCGATTGCCTCCCGCCCGCAAACCCCGCTCCCGCGCTGGATTCCCTACCAGCTTTACTTTGCCTGGACTGGGGGCTTGAGCGGCTCCGGAAGAGAAGCGTCGAGCCTCTCTTTCCCTTCTCCTTCTTCCAAACCTCCCCCGCCCCCTTCCATGCGATTGGCTCCCGCCCGCAAACCCCGCCCCCTTCCACGCAATTGGCCCCCACCCGCAAACCCCGCCCCCTTCCACACGATTGGCCCCCGCCCGCAAACCCCGCCCCCTGGCTCTCGAGCGTGTCAAAATGTCCTCGAGCATGTCAAAATGGCTCCTGGCATAAAAAAGTTTGCCGACCCCTGTCTTAAACCAATTGATAAGATAAAAATTCTGTTCCTTGATTTAAAATAAAAAAAGTTTGCCAAGGACTGCCTTCCAATCCAACCAGAGAAGACATATTTTACTTAGCTGCCTCCCCCTTGCTCTCAAAAGGAACAGGCATGGCTATAGCCATAGGGCCCTAGAAATTGCCAATTCCCTCAGAGTGAAATGCAGAAATAGACACTGCAGGTGGGGTGTTTATCTCAGTCTGACCCAAGTGCAGAGTGAGGAGAGCCTTTGCACAACATGCTGATGTGGTTCTGGAATTGAGCACAAAATTGACAAACGCAAAAAGGGCAAAACTACCTCTCATTTTCTTTAAGGGACAGGAGTGGGAGGAAGAGCAATCCAAATGTTGGCAAGTGCATTTAAGAGTAAAGGTCTTCTGAGTTTACACATGCATGAATGTGGATAAAATTCCACCTGTTTCATGATTGCTGAAAGAAGGAAGACCAAGTTTTTGAACAATGCTAAAAGGTGAATTCTGCGGTATTAACCTTTTATATAGTTCACTATTCTGATTTTTTAGAAACATAAAACAATATTCTTTGTTAGTTTTTCAGAAAAATACTTGTTATAAAGTGCAATTCTATGTGTGTTTAATTGATTAACCCTCCACCTTTTAGCAAATTAATGAACTATAATGTGCTTTTATTAGGTTATTCTCCTCTGTGATAGTGCACAGCTATGAATCATTACAGCGGTTCAGGTTCAAATGTACCTTGAATTTGCCACAATAGGTTCTGTTGAAATAGAATGATTTTTAAGTTAGAGTTTCATAAATAGTGACATACGTCTACTGCATTCTTAGTTATTTTAATATTTATGATCAAGTCTTTTGTGACTTAGAAATGTATCTTGCATGTGTCTTTCTGCTATTATTAACATAATGTCTGCATTATATCTGCAAAATAGTAAAGCACCTTACTTTAAGCCTGTTACTCAGTGTTTTCAGTTAATGTTTCTGTCTAAATGGCTTTCATCCTTTAAAAAGCCGGCAGTGTTTCTGGGCTAAAAATCCAGTTGCTTAAAAATTTGAATGAAAAGGGATTGATCCTGTATTAGGAGAAAAGCAGAGCAGTCTGCACAATATGAAGACATAAAAGGTATTGTGTCTATAAAAATGTGTGAAAACAATAGTAGCTAATTTCACACCCCATGGGACAAGGGAGCACAAAATGTGCTTTAGCTTTAGATAACAGTGGTTTCCACTAGCCAAGCTGGTTTACAGAGCTTTTGGTTCATTTTTTCGGCCCACAAGAGGCTTCGCAGGCCAGGTGCCAGCAGAGGTGTTAGCGAAACCTACCGACTCCAAGCTTAATCTTTTCACCTACCTTTTCTCTTTCCTTAATGTGTTCATTATTTGCTGAGCATTTCCCTCCTCTTTGTCCTCAGGGTTTGTTTGGCATTTTTTTTCTTTTCTCTCTTTCTAATTCAGCTCGCTTTGTATGGGTGAGATATGGAACAGCACCAAAATCCGGCACCCTGGAAAGGAAAGGATTTCTACCCTGTGACAAAAGAAAACCGTCTTGACTTCAGAGATTGACTAATCCCAGCTGTTCTGATAATATAATTAAGGCTGCCTAATGTCTTTAATTTTGCAACCAGTTTGTGTGAAAAGGAGAATTTGGCACTCTAAAGCCTTAAACACTAAATGGCAATCTCAAGGAGCCTAATTAGAATTCTCTGACATTAAGCTAATTGGTGAAATTCTATTTCAGCAGCTTAACTACTTTATTAATTTTTTTTCCTTAGGATTTTCCATGGAAATCAATTGATGAACTGTCACTTTCTTTCCCTTATGCCCTCAACCACACTCAGATATAATTTACTCCTCAGTCCTCTTTTCTGAAAGGCCTTGGGCTTGCAATGAAAATTTAATGACTATTATTGCTGTGATTCCATTCCGTTCTGTGTTTAATCACTTACTCTTGATCTAAAACATAGGCTATCATGAAACTTCGCCATGCTCTTAGGAATAAACCTCTTTAGACTGAACAAAAGTCAAAAAAGTCAATCTAACTTTAGAACAGATTGGAACAGAAAGAAAATGCTGCTGATTAGTGGAAACCCTTCTGAAGTCAGTAAAAATTTATAGTGTTTATTATATATTCTATATTGTGGATTAGAGAGCCTCAGGCAGATCTGGGAAATACTTCTGTCTGAAATCCTGGATAGCCATTGCCACTTAAGTGACTGAATTCACTATAAAACATGAAAAGATTTGTTTGGTTTTGCTAATATATTGTATGAATGAAGCCATTATGGTTGTAAATAATCACTTATAGTTTATTGTGGTTTATTCTGGTATCAATGAGACTGTTATCCAGACTTGGAAGGTACAAGAAACTCAAAGTAATAATGGAGTATGCACGGCTTGCAATAGTTGTCTCTTTAAAGTTGTACTTCAGAGGGCAATTTATAAAATCTGGAACGTGCACAGCTGATAGTAAAGCAGTGCATTTACTGTGTATTAGGTTTTCAAAGTGATCTAGATTTTGAAACTTAGGAAAAGGTATGAACAATAATTTTGGAAAATGCAGTATCTGAATTGGCATAAAGTCCATCACTGAACAAGGATTTAATAATTCATCTCCCTAACTTTATAATAAGACTACTAATGCTAGGTGAAAACATAATTGAATTATGTCTAATAGTGAGAAAGTAGTTAATTTCAGCAGCTAGTTTAAGAAATCACTGATATTTGCAATTTGCTAAACCCCATCAGCTCTTCAGAAGCTTCAAGTGGGGCCATTTTAATTGAATAAATTCAGCTCCAATTTACATATATGTAGGTTTATGTGCAAATGCATGAAATGCCATATTGATGCTGTGTATTATGCCAGTAAAATGAAAACCAAAGGAAGTTTTATCAGCCAGTGTTTTCTACAAACTATTAGGAACATAATGATGGAAAGATGACAAATTTAATCAGCGGAAATGTTAATTTGGAAAGCAAAGTAGATGATTGGCCTTTAGCCAAAAGGGGCAGAGTACTGCTAATACATCTAAGAAAATGGAGACAGTTTTTAAAACAGATTCATTCCATGCAGGAATTAAATTATGCAATAGACTCCAGAATGTCTTAACAGGGCCTGCTTGAATACTTAGTTTGTTTAGCACTTAACAATGTATTTTATACTGGGAACTTGCATTTTTGGCATTCAGTAGTAGCTGTATTTTAGTCCTCCTGACAGTTAGAGTTGTTGTAAAAAACCAAGGTTTGGAATGGAGTTATTTTCTAGGCCCAAGAGAGGAACCTGAGAGTGAAAAGCAGCATTTCATCTAGGGATACCTTGCTGTGAAAAATGTTAGATAGCTTTAAGATGCCCCAAAAAATCCATCAGTAGAAGCAGCACTGCATGTGAATAGGCTAACTAGTGAGCAAACTAAAAAAAAAGTGATAATCAAAGTAATAAAGTAAAATAATGAGTTGTAAGGAATTTATTAGATATTTTCTCATGTTGGCTGGGGAATTCTGGGAGTTGAAGTCCATGCATCTTAAAGTTGCCAAGGTTGAGTAGCACTGGTTTATAGCAGTGGTGCTTTAGTTCAACATTTCTTGGTTTGTAAATGAATTGCTTTAAATTCTGTTTCAGCTTCTTTCCCTTCTGTTTGAAGACTTGTTCAAAAAATTCAACTCTGAGTTGAAGAAAATTGCTGACCAAGTAATTCCCAAGCAAAGGGCAGCCCAGTTTGATGTAGTTAAGCACATGCGGCAAGATCAGATCACCAACGGTATGGTGAACGCCATCTCTACTGTAAGTGCTTCTTTTGTTCTTGAAATATGTAGGGTCGCCATCTCCTACAGCAGCTCTGGTTAAAAGTCCCAGGAAAATACTGTCATTTCATACAAAGTTACATTTCTGTTCAGAACTGTGACCATAAAAATACAAAATAAGTAATGTATTTTGTTCCAAAAACTACTTTAGTGGATAGTTTTAAAAACAGAATTCCAGGATTAGATGTTTGTGACTGCTTTCAACATTATTACCTGATTGATTCCTTTAAGTATTGCTACCTACAGTAAGCCCTCCGTTTAATTTAACATTGGAGGAGGGGTGTACCTGCATGTCTGTTAAAACCAAATTTATATTATATTAGTCACTTTACATCACTTGCATCAATTTAGTTTAGTTTGTTGTTATTGTTTAGGTTTTAATGATGCCATTCAAATGACGTAAGTTGATGTAAATGATATAACGTACATAAATTGTCTGGACTACTTTGGATACAATGCACTTTGTCTGTTATTTGGGATCAATATCCAGAGGAAAATTTTATCTGTTTTATTCAAAGTCCACAAAACGGAGGTCCCTAAACTAAGGATTTACTATATTATATTCCTCTGGCTCTTTCAGTAAAATCTTCAGTGGCCATATGAATGCAAGTGATTTTAAAAATAGCTGTACTGCACCTGAGTACAAAAAAATGCATTACCTTTTTACTTGTTAAAATATGTTGTGTATTAGATTGCCTTTTTAATACATTTATTTATTATGGGGACACTTTCCTTCTGAAAGAATAGTCCACCCTACAAATGAATGGATATTAAAAGATTTCAGATTGCTCTGGGGCATTTTTCAGCTCCTCCTATTGAATCTCTTATTACTTTATGGAATGCAGGAATGGCTAGGTGCTTGACAAAATCATTTGCAAGCAATCAGTCTGATCAAATAAAATCTGTTTACCTCCTTGATACTCTTCTGGGATGAGGACAATTAAGCAGACTGTGAGATAGCTTAAATGCAAGGGTAGACAGCCTTAAGATATTATGAGCCAACTAACAGGATTAAATGTAAATTACATGTTGTCATATTGTACAATGGTTCTTTTTCCTCTTTTTATTGAAAATCTTCCTAGGATGAGTTTATAGCAGAATCCTTAGTATAGAGCTTTCCAAACTGTGCGTCGGGACGCATTAGTGTGTCGGCTGCAGTGTCTGTGTGTGTCGCAGCTGCTGCTGCCTCCTGGCTTCCACATAGGTCCTAGTGCCTGCCTTGTGCCTTGCTGCCTCCAAACCTGCTGTGATTCCGCACAGGTCCTAGTGCCTGCCTTGTGCCCTGCTGTAAGAGTGTGTCGCGAAATGATGCATGTCTAAAAAGTGTGTCACCAACATGAAAAGTTTGGAAAGCTCTGCCTTAGTAGTTCGCTGTGTTGTGTCTGTAAGTCATTTTAAACTTCATCCATTCATGGTTTCCATCATCTGGATAGCACAATAAATTTATTTCAGTTGTTGGTTGTGTTCAGGGCATTGTCCCTCTTTTGTTGGATGTCTTTCTTGAGAATGTGAGCAAGGTGTATTGCTAGATCCAGTCAATTTCTTGACTCAAGTGAAAAGGATATTTTTAGGTGTGTCAGCCCAGTTGTTGAATGTTCTCTCCAAACAGGGCTACTTAGCATCTACCTTAACGTCTTTCTACTACCTGAAAAGACCTGTGCATGTTTCCAAGCTCCTTAATTTATGTTATAGCTCTCTAATTTTTTTTTTTAAAAAAACTATATTTCTTTAACTGTTTTGCTTTATTTGGTGTTTTCTTGTATTATATTGTTGTCAGTACCTGCTCTTCATACCAGAGTGCAGGACTTAATATACTACTTTTAAGTCTGAATGAATGTTAGAAAAAACATTCCTCAAGTTAAGAACAGTTTAGCCATGGTACCAATTACCAAGAAAGAGGGAAGTGGCCCCTTCACTGGAAGCATTCAAGTGGAGAGGCTAAACAGCCCTCTATCAGGGATGTTTTAATTTGGATTCCTACACTAAGTAGAGGACTGGATTCAATAGTTTAAATAACCCTTTCCAACTCTTCAGATTCTGTGATTTATATTCTGGGACCTGTCCAGGGAATGTACTATAATGCATCCTAGAAATAAATAAGGTATTGGGCTTTTCAGTAACATTCCAGTTGTTTCCCAAGAGAGAGAGGTCTTGTTTATGTATCTCGTCATTTTAGTATTTGTATCAAAATGTCAAATGAAGTCTGAAATGGACCTTAGATAATTGAGAAACTTGCCTGTAACAAACAGTTGATCAAAGTCTATAGCAAAATCTTGGCACATTGGAATTCAAAATATCACCAATAGGAGGTATTGTTGCTATTTATACAAGTTTCCTAGATTTTATATATAGAAATTTAAAAGGTTGTTTTAAGCTTTCACCAGATTTACTTAATTCTTTACCTTTAGGGGAATTGGTCACTGAAGAGATTCAAGATGGATCGACAAGGTGTGACTCAAGTGTTGTCACGCTTGTCCTATATATCTGCCCTGGGTATGATGACAAGGATTTCTTCTCAGTTTGAAAAGACCAGAAAAGTGAGTGGTCCTCGATCTCTGCAGCCATCTCAGTGGGGAATGCTGTGCCCATCAGATACTCCTGAAGGAGAGGTAAGCTCCATTGGGTTAATGCACTTCTCCTTGTCATATGATGTTATGCTGTGCAGTTTATTATATGGGCAGTTATGCATCCACATAAAGTTAACACCTTTATTTCATATTAACGAATATTAGCACAACCTAGATGACATTTCTTGCTGTGCTGTGCTGTATGTATCATTAATGCACCTGTCTGCCTCAATTTTTTAAAAATACTGATTCATTTGTTTTTATTGTTTTCTGAGCTTTTCAACAGTTTATTGTCTCAAATTCTGCTTTTTGTTGTACTGACTTTTCCCACTCCCATCCTTATTTGCTCTCTTTCCTCTCCAAAATGAGGAACCCCATGCATTGCCGTGTCCTTGTAGGGCTTCTCATGCTGTTAAACGAGTCTTGCTGGAATGTCCATGATTCAGCAGACCCTTTTTCGTAGCTAGTTTCATGCTCTGAACTTTCCCTCAGTTCTGAGTGATGACTTTATGTTCTGGAATTCTGTTGGCTGGCTATCCTCTTTAAAAAGACAACTTTGAATTATTGGAAACAAGTTGCTGATAAATACATTCTTCCGATAGTAGTTTGCAACAGGACTATTTTTTAGTGCAAAATGGTCTAGCTGACCCTGTGAAATGAACACCTTTACAGCAAGTTCTTTCACCTTACTTTACTAGGACACTTGGGTACAATCCGTGAAAAGTTACACACACACACTCAATGTGTTTTTACTTAGACATATGGCTGAGCTCATTGGGTATAAAGAAAAAGAAGGAGCTGTAACTTTAACTCCAAGTAAGGTTATAAATCTATAAATCTCAGTTAGCCTTACCTGTGACTTATGTTTCCTAGGATCAAATTTTGAGTCCCATTCTGTTGTTGTTGTTGTTTTTAATTGGAATTAGCCACCACTAACCAGGCAAATTCTGATAACAATCACTCCCAGGTAATAATGGGTAAAATTGCAAACATAAATACTGACATTATATACTGCACAAAATTACCTACCAATATATCTGATATGCCACATAGCATAGACCCGGAAGAGAGAGAGAGAGAGAGATCTGATATATGACAACAGATTTGATGGCCACCTAAGGCAGAATGTTTGTTAAACTTTTATCTCAGTACTTTAGTTGTATAAATCCATTTTTATATACCCTTTTTCCTTTTTGATTTTTTTAATTGACTTCTGTTTTCTTCAGGCTTGTGGCTTGGTTAAAAACCTAGCACTGATGACTCACATTACTACTGACATGGAAGATGGCCCTATTATTAAATTAGCTGGTAACCTTGGAGTCGAAGATGTAAACCTCCTATGTGGAGAGGAACTTTCATATCCAAACGTGTTTCTTGTTTTCCTTAATGGTATGTTACTGCTTTTAACCCAGATGAAACAGGATACTAGAACCTTAAATACTAGCATAAGCTATGTGTCTTTCTCATCATAATCAAGGCTTGATCAGGTGATTTTTCAGAAAATGAGATTTTTAATGTGTGATTGTGTATGTTAACAGTGCAAATAGAGGTTCCCAAACTTTCTCAGTCTCTTAGTAATTTTTTCACAGCACCCCTAAGCCAAAACTGTGAACTAATTCAAGCTAGTAGTTCTTTTGGTATCTGACCAATGTTGAATATTGCTGTTTCCCTTGAAAATTTAAAATATCCCACAGTGCCTCTGTGAGTTCACTGTGGCACCTCAGGGGCCCATTTTGCACAGTTTGGAAACCACAGAGTGCAAATGTGCCAGGTAGAATGTTTCTTGCTATTTTTAAGGGTTCATCCCATGGCATAAATGCAACATTTAAAGTTACATTTAAATGTTGATTGGGGAAGCCAATTTTCATAAATCTGTAATATATTCCTTTCATTATAGGGATACCATTTTCATATAATGGACATGATTGTAAATCTTGTAAATCTTTTATGTTAGTTATGACATGAGACAAAGCTTTAGAAACACAGCTTCCACATTTAAAAAGTACCTAAATGCAGTTATGGTAGGAAATAGCCCTTAAAATGTTGACAAATCAGGAGCAAGATGTCAGATGGTAAAGCCTGTCCCTGCACAGTTATTGTGCACTGATCCCAATACTCTTATGAGGTGTTCTCAGCACATCATCCTTCGTGCAAAATGTTCCCAGGTAGTATGTAATAAATGCTTAAAGTGCATCAAATACAGTGTGAACCTATTTTAATAAAAATAGATACATGATTGGGGATGTTGAGAGTTATTGTCCCTCGCATCTGGAAAGCACCAATTGGGGAAAGTTTGTGTAGAAATGATAGAAGAAGGATATGCACGAAAGAAAGCTTTTTCTCTCCATGTGCCGCAACTATGGAAGTTCCAACCCAGCAAGATTTTTCCAGAAAACATAATTTTTAACTTTTAGGAGACCATACTGAAGTTCTTAGAAGTAGGCATGAAAGCCGGCTGGGTGACCTTGGGCCAGTCACTCTCTCTCAGCCCAACTCACCCCACAGGGTTGTTGTTGTGGGGAAAATAGGAGGAGGAAGGAGTATTAGGTATGTTCGCCGCCTTGAGTTATTTGTAAAAATAATAAAGGTGGGATAAAAAATAAAATAAAAATAATAAAATAATAAAATTCCTTTTCTGGGAATATGAAAATTGTTCTCCATTCTAGTCTTGCATCACTTTATTTTACTTTTCAGTGCTCTAAATTTTAGTACCATTTAATTTCTAGGAATGACTGATCCTAATGCAAATTATAGCAGAAGTCCAGTTGAGTTTCATACTGAAATTTCTTTAAAAATTCACTGACTTTGCTATTGGTTGACGTATGTTTATGTCCCCGGAAAGAACTGAATTTGGTCAAACATTTAATAACTATGCTGACAGTAACTTGGATTGTTATTACCATTGAATGCCAGTGTTAGCCCAATCCATCCATCCAAAAGCAAGTAACATTTACAGCAGAGCTTTCCAAACTGTGTGTCGGGACACGTTAGTGTGTCGGCTGCAGTGTCTGGGTGTGCCATGGCTGCTGCTGCCTCCGAGCCCTGCCAGGATTCCACGTAGGTCCTAATGCCTGCCTTGTGCCTTGCTGCCTCCAAACCTGCCCTGCCAGGATTCGACGCAGGTCCTAGTGCCTGCATTGTGCCCTGCTGTAAGAGTGTGTCGCGAAATGATGCATGTCTAAAAAGTGTGTCACCAACATAAAAAGTTTGGAAAGCTCTGATTTACAGTATAATGCAATTGTTTGCTTGAACAGGCAACATCCTTGGTGTCATTCGAGATCATCAGAAACTGGTCTATACATTCCGGCTGATGCGCAGAGCAGGCTATATCAATGAATTTGTTTCAATCTCCACAAATCTTACAGACAGATGTGTCTATATTTCTAGTGATGGTGGAAGGCTATGTAGGTAAGAATTTTGAATATGCTTATCCCGGGCCATTGCACCAGAATATTCCATTCCAGGTATATTACCATGTTTGTTCAGTTCATTCACAAAAACCAGTTTTACAGACGTGCGCTCCACAAGTTGACTGCCAAGCAGTTAGCATTTCACCAACAAGCCATATATCTAGTCATATAAATCTATATATATCAATATCAATATCTATCTATATCAATTTATAGTCATATAAATTGGAACTCAAGCATAAGAGATGCACATTTCAGCAATAAAAAGTATCATCGTTGGAATGTATATTATATGACTAGGATTACTTAATTTTCCAGTTTTGCTGTGGCTTTCTTCTTTCATCCTATTGCAGTTGTTCAGATCTCCACTTCAACCTTGAAAGCAGGAATTAGTTCTTAAACTGTTTGCTTGTAGTTATTTACTGCATACTGGGAATCATGTGCAAGTAGTAACAACCCTTGATGTTCAACTGTGCATGCCATTCTTTGTATCTTTGCTTGTATAGTAAAAAGCCTTTTAAAACTTAGGTTGCTGACTGAATGAAAGCATGCATTTTAAGTATGCTCTCAGATAACAAGCTGTTTTTTTCGTCAACAATGATGTGGAATTCTATAAATCACTTTAACAGAATAATGCAATAATTTAGTGATATATTACTTGTCATTTTTTCCAAAGCTATTTTTCTAGCTTTGAAAACTGCAGAATTTGTTTTGGTTCCCTGGTGTGATATATTTAATGGTGTTACTATGTAAGCTAAATAAATGTATTTCTACCAAGCACAAATTGGTAAGAACCAACTGAAGATACCATTCAGTTAGCATTTTAATCAGTAGCTTGGCATAATCAGTCAAGTTGTAATCTGAGATTAAAGATTGTCCCCTGTTGAAAAAGTCCCACACTTGGACCTGAGCTCATGCGGGGCTTATCAGTAGGTAAATCACAGCAAGAGTTCAGTTCTGGGTTTTGTGGAGCCAATTTTGAATAGGTAATTTTTCTTTCAAATGTGCGTGGAATCAGCATAAAGCATAGAAGAGTGTCTTACGCAAAGACAAACCAATAGCCTTGCTAAGTCAGGGTTTATTAATACTGATAGACAATGGCTCTCCAAGTTTCAGGCAGGTGTCTTTCGGAGTGTTATGTGGAACTGGTAGGGATGCAAAACGGATGGTTTCCATGTGCTCTATTCTGAACTAGTATGTCCCACAGAGTGCTCTATATTGTGTTGTGTGCTTTTTTTCCCCTTCAAGCCTTTCCTCCAAGAGACATTCACTCACATTTAATTTATACTTTTAATTTAAAGTTTATAAAGTTAGAGAATTAATTAAATATTAAATATAGAAATAAATGTTAGTCCTCTTTAAAATATTTATCTTTTCTATTTAATGTTAAAAATGGTTGCAATCATTTATAAGGAAGACTAAATGGATACCTGTAATGCATTCCCTAAAGCTGTCATGTAGGCATATATATTAGAAAATAAATGCCAAGCACTATCAGAATGGAATATACAGTCCACCAGCTGTTAAGCTGTCAGAGCAGAGAGATACAGATGTTATATTATGTCATGCCCTAATGTACATGGTTTCTACATGACTTACGCATGCACACACCAGGAGGTGGGGAGAGCATTTTCTATACTTTTACACAGTGTATATCCTGTGTGGTGTTTTTAGTTACATTGATCACCAGTGGTGCCTCCTGGTGATCACTGTAACTGAAAATAAATGCCAGTAACTGAGTGGTACTTCCTTCTAAGTTCATCTGCCTTTAGAAATTGATGGCCTAATATGAACCACCATGTAGTACAATTCCTGCATGAGATTTCCTGTTCAACCTTGGAAATATATTTGTAAGTGCAATGGAAAGTACGTGCAGACCTGTTCCCATACTGCAACGAAAGCTGTGTTCTGTATGTCGATTGGAAGCCCTGTATTCCTTCAGTATGTCATCTTCCTGTATATGCTAGGTCTTTCTTTCTTTTTTTTTTCTTTGCTGACCTTTTAATTTGCACATTATATTTACAAGAGTAATCTATCTTTTCTTAATGGCATGGTGTATACAGTCAGCTAAGACTGAGTATATCGGCTCTAAGGCTCTGGTAACTTCTGCTGTTAACTTCATCTTTGTTTCATCTCTGAGATGACATGATAATAATATAATACATAATATGTGTTAACTCTCTTTCTTATAATCTAGACCCTACATTATTGTGAAGAAGCAAAAACCTGCTGTTACAGAAAAGCATATGGAAGAGCTTGCACAAGGTTATAGGTAAACAACTCAGCAAGTTATCCTTGTTTCTTTTCCAGGATACAGCTGTTCATAAAAATAGAGTAAACAGCATTTCATATATTTGCAATACAGTATTTAAACATAAGATACTTCTATACCCTTCACACCATTTTGGGGAAAGAGCTATCATTCAGTATCTGGGCCCCCAAAATGAAACATGGAGTGACAGTATACCTGCCGACATTCCTTGGAGCCCACCAAACCTCCCTCCCCACCAAATTACTTTTATATATCATTAATTCAAAATAAATGAATGGGAAGTAGGGCTGGTGTAAGTGTTTGCAGTGTATTCAGCTGCATTGGATCTCTGCATTGAGCAAGTGATCTGGGGGTGAGAAAACAAAGAGGTGCCTGACTACATTGTTCCACCCCTGAGAACATGTCTTGTGTTTGCCTTTGGGGTGGCAGGTCTCCCCATAAGCTAACAGTGCTTCATGTTAGCCAATATGTAGATTGGGCCAGTGGGGTTTTCAAGCAGGCCAGTGTATGCACTGGCTAATGCAGCTCCATGTTAGCCAACAGGTAAATTGGACTGGGGATTTTCGGGGGGGGGGGAGAAGTCCACTCATTGGCAAATGAAACTCTTTGTTAGCAAAAGTGTAGATTTGGTTAACAGGATTTTTGAATGGGCCATTCTACTCATTGGCTAGTGCAGCTGTGTGTTAGCTAATAGGTTGTTAGTGCCAAAAATGTCATTCTTTGAAGCAAAAAATTTACAGTGGTAAGTGATGCAGTTGTGTTCTGAGATCATTTTGTCAATGCAAAGGGCTATTTCCCATAATGAATACTTTCTTTTCCTCCTCCTGCTGCATCTCCCTAATGTAAGAAATAAAATGGTGGGTAGCTGCAGTGCGATACTTTGTTTGCCATTCAGTATATACTGTAGGTGGCTTATGATCAGCCACACCCAGTATGGCAGTCTTGTGGTGAGAGTGCCCATTCCAAATGCACTCATTGGCACCACAAAAGTTAGAGATGGAAACTCCTGGCTGAACGAGTAAGGCACGTACTTTACAGAAACCAAATCTGGTTCAGTCCTCTCCCTGAACCTCTGGAGGGCTGCTGCCCTTAAATACCTATTTAAGGTAGGAATCTCTATCTGGAAACTCATTTGTCTGAAAATCCCGTTTTCACTTTGCTTTGGTATTAGAGCTTGCTGTTTATCTTTTTATATATACCTTCACGGAGAATTATGTGAGAATATAAATTATTTTGAAAAAATCATATTCTATATTCAGGAACTTTGAAGACTTTTTACATGAAAGCCTTGTTGAATATTTGGATGTGAATGAGGAAAATGATTGCAACATTGCACTGTATGAACATACAATCAATAAGTAAGTGGTCTGGCATCATTAGAACATAATGTTTGTATTGTAACACTGGGATTGGTACAAGTAGATATTTTATGTTGGGAATATATTGTAAGAATGAAAAAAGAGGAAATTATGCATGCACAAATATATATGTGGTGTTAAAAAGAAGTTTCTTTTCAATTATTAAAATGCTCTTCAAGAACATTTATGTTCGTGTGTATCTGATGAAGATGTGTGACTCCAGAACTCCTATGGCACATGTGTGCTTCTTTGTTTAGTCCCTAAATCAATTATTTTGCGTTTTCCTACCATTGTAGTAAATTAGATCCATTAAGTTAAGGTAAGATTTTAGTACATGCTTAGAACACTCTGCCTGCAAAGCACCACTAAATCCTGGAAGATATGTAATGTTATTGGCTAATATAACAATGTAAATGTTCCATAATTATTCCCATAAGCTGTCATTCTCTTTTCTCTGTTCAGGTAGGAGACTTTTCCATTATTTAAAACAAAAATCCAAAAGAATTAGTTGGTTAGTTAGTTATGAGATTTGTCTACCTCCTGAAACCTAATAGATTCTAGGCAGCTTACAAAACTTACAAATAAAACATAGTATGAAATAAATAGTATAATTAATTAAAATAATAAAATCCAAAATCTGATTTCCTGATTTGGTACTACAATTAATAAACTCATAGTCTGTTTGGTATGGCACCACTGGATATAATTAATCCCCAAAGGTCTTCAAGAGCAACCAGGTTTTCACCTACTTCCAGAAGGCCATGAGAGTGGGGCCATCTTTACTTCAGGGGTTGAGCTTTTCGGTATGTAACCATGTGGTTTATAACTATTTTTTTTCCCTTTATAAGAGATACAACACACTTGGAGATTGAACCTTTTACTCTTCTTGGAGTCTGTGCTGGTCTCATTCCATATCCTCATCATAACCAATCTCCAAGAAACACTTACCAGTGCGCTATGGGAAAGCAAGCTATGGGTAAGGCTTCAGATCGCAGTAGTTGCTTCATTCGCCCCAGATTTAATTTCCCTCACCTTTGTTAGATATTTCTGATAATCTGACTTGGAAACACGAACCTTCTCCCTACCCCACCCTTGAGATTATCTAATGAGCTTTCCTCCAGGTTCCCCCACCAAAAGAGGTGAGGTGGGCCTCTACAAAGGAGACAGCTTTTTTGTAGTGACATCCCATTTATGGAATTCCCTTCCCAGAGAGGCTCAACTGGCAACCCACATTAGCATCATTTTGGTGCTAGGTGAAGAGCTTTCTATTTTCCCAGGCTTTTATTTGGCTTTCAATTCCTATTTTTTAGATGTTGAGTGACTGCCTTGTAGCTACCTAGCTGATATAATGTTTTTATTTTGTATTTTATTTGATTTTATTGTACATGTTTTAATTCAAATTGTATTTTTAGTATGTTTTATTGTAAACCACCCAGAGAGCTTCAGCTGTTAGGTGGTTTAAAAATTTTAATAAGTAAAATAACACATAACTTTTCTGCACTAGACTGTAATTCAGTTTGGCCTGAACATCTGACTCCATTGACTGATCATTTTAAAATGTGTTTTCAAAATATTTGAAAACTAGAAGTAAATGTGATTTATATCCCCCTTTTTGGCACAATGTTCTATACGTTTTCCTTTTTTAAAAAAAAGAAATGAGAAATTTACTCAAAGGCTGATATAAAACATGGATGAGAGATATTTTGTGACATGTTGTTTTCATTTATCAGCATTGTTATCAAGATTATTTTGTATGGAAATGTAATTACAACTCTCCCTTTTCAAAAGACAGGAAATCCCACAATTCATCCATTATTATTTCTTAAGTAGCAAATATTATTAAGGCTATGTTCCACAATTCATGAATAAGAAATAAATTTGCATAACAGCTGTGTTGCACCCCCTGCAAATATATGCATTATTGTTTGTTCAGTGGTTCAACCTTTTGCTAATATGTACTTATTAAAATTAATCTACATTAATAGATTGGGCTCACAACTAGCATAGTGGGAAAAACTCACTGTATATACAGTATGTATATCATAAATGTATGCTATAAGTGAACATGCAAATAGCTAATCATCTATTTTGATTTTGATTGTTTTGTTTCATTTTGTTTCAATCCAGCAATGATTTCCCTGCCCTTTGTCACTTTTAAATAAGCATAAGAGGATCACATGTACAAATACCTACATTGCTGGCCCCTATGCCCCACATACATTGGTACTAATATGTAGTCTATGTATGGACCATATACTTGGTAATTTACATTAAGACAGTGCAAAGAATTTGAATAGGTGCTTTGTAAACCATTTTGCCAAAAGCAAAGCATCTCCTTTTGAAGTTTTGAAGAAGTCACACACCCCGGAATGATCCTGCTGGGCTTCAAAGTCTTTTCCCATGAGTCTTTTGTCTCTGCACCCATGTGGATGCATAGCTGCTTCCCACATCGCCACCAGTCCCGGCAGAAGCGTTGGCTGTGCATGGAACTGCACAAGGCTTCTGGGGAATGCAGCGATCTCAGAATCCGATGAGGAGTGCTTTACTTGTCTGAGCTTCGATGGTTCAAATGCTTTGCACAGCATTTATTTATAAATTATACATTTTTATAACACACGTGTTTCCAATTCTTTACCAAGACAAACTGACACGTACAATCTGTCATTTGCAAATGACATGTTACTGTATAGCCTTAACCTGGCTTGACATTTCACCAGTTCTTAAATAACACCTGCAGGATTTTTCTATGCAGTATTTGCAACTTTCTTACCACCGTCCATTCATTTCACTGAGGCTTTTTTCAGTGAATTGAAGTCGTCGTTGCAATACAATTTGTTTAAAATATTAACAGTGGAACTTAGGTAGGGTGTCATTCCTGGGGGTCACATGAATTCAGTGAATATATTATATGGCCAAATAATGTTTCTTCTCTGTTGATGGGGGGAGGGGGAATAAAAAAATTCTCATGCATTTTTTTTCACATGGGTAAAACCCCTACATAATAAATTTTCTTTCCCTTCAGCATATTAGAAACCCTTGAAAAAATATCTTATATACCATCCCTTTACTTTAATTGCATCCTGTTTCTTTGTTATGCTTTCTTTTTCCAGGAGAATCTATTTTAGGACTATTAGCCTCAGAAGGTTTGGTTAGTTACCACACACAGTTAAGCAGGATCAGTGTGTACAGAAAGCCAATTCAGTATCTGTAGAGTTCTTTTGTACTTTTCTGTGTGAAGGTCTTTTTTTCTCATTTTGTTTTCAGTGTCATTTGCAATTCATTGTCTGTGTTTTCTGAGGTTGGTGTATTCAGCTGCTTTGACCCTGGGTCTTGCACATTTAGCTCCTTGGATACAATCCTCTGACGTTGCTGCTGACGATGGGAATACAAAAGCTGCTGAATATCTTTAGTAATAATTGTTAAAGGCTTTGTTTCTGTGTGCTATTGCAAGCACCTGAGGAATGAGCAAGGAGATAAAAGTGCAATTCTAAAGTTGAGATGTAACACACTGTTTTTTTTAAAAAAAACATATACACATGAAACATCTAGTTGTGTACTGAATATTTGCTAATAATGCCTAGACTCCCCCCCCCCCAACTTCTTCCCTTCTGTGCTCTCTAGATGTGTGGGACTGCAGTTCCTATAATCACCAGCTGGCTATGGGGAAAGAAGTTATAATCCAAGGCACCAGATTAGAGAAAGTACAGACATAGAGCCTATGGGAAGCTCTATCCACATAATCCTAGATTTGCTACTAATTAACTTCAGGCCCATCTGCATAGCTTACCTTTGGTGCTGTGACTTATGAGTTGGCTGTTTTGAATCTGTCTGGACAGTGATTCATCACATCAAAATACGTTTGTTCTTTAAAAGAGTCAGCCCTCCCTTATGGTTGTCTCTGCCTGTCCCTCCCCACCCGCTGCCACTGTATTGTACTGTGTTGTGGGAGACACATGTTCAAGTCCATTTAGTCACTTCCTGGGCTGTCAAGAATTTGGGATTATTGAGATAGTCTTTTGGCTCCCTGCTGAGAAGAAAGGACCTGTTACTCAGCATTGCCCCATTCTGATCATTTGAATACTTCCATTGCCTGAGAAATGCCTTCCTTAAGGCTTAGCAAAAATTAGGGTGAAGCGAATCGGTGGGTCTTAAATTACACAGAGCAGACTAGATGAACTGAAATTCTGATGATATACGTTGGAAGGTGTACAGTGGGTTTAAATAGAACTAAAATGATATTTGTAGATGATACTTTGAGAGGTTGGAAGATTACAAGTATTTTTTTTTACAATTCTTAGATCCCGTTTTTCCTTCAACAAGCCTATGGTGCAGCTTATCTGAGTAATCTATTCAGGTACTAATGAGGCTGAGAGATTACTAGTCATATTCCAGATACATAGGAACTATTTGCCTCTTTAGTGCATCTTGGGTAACAATTTATGGAGCCTCAAGAATTACTTTCCATTCATGCCTGCGGAAAAAGAAGCTCGGTCTCGTGGTCATTATATTTTGTACATTGGCTGGTCCACTGAAATAGCTGTTATATTTATAACTGGCTTACTTCAGATCTACTCCTCAAAAGTGTCTAATAAAAAGACTGTGATTGGTAATTGATATCTAACTCTGGTATAACTTAGTTTAACTGATTTTTGAAATAAAAGTTGTCAGAGGTTTAAAGCTGTGCTTGAGGCCTAAGAGATACAGCTACACCAATAACTTTCTGCTATAGTTTACGTTTTATGTAAAAGTGGAGGAGGGAGGTTGTGTATTGTACATTTTCATTTAATTAGCTCTCAACTAAAATGAATGCCAAGGAAATGGATGACATAAAATGGTTGCTGCTTTTTCTGTTGATTTCTCCACATTTTTTGTAACTGATGTCGTAAATAGCATTACAGCAATAATATCAAGCATCCATCAAGTTTGCTTAGGGTATGTTTTTTTAATTGCAGGTACCATTGGCTACAATCAGAGGAACAGGATTGATACCCTTATGTATCTGTTAGCATATCCACAAAGACCAATGGTTAAAACAAAAACAATAGAACTCATCGAGTTTGAAAAACTGCCAGCTGGACAGAATGCCACAGTTGCTGTGATGAGTTACAGTGGTTATGACATTGAAGATGCTCTTGTTTTAAACAAGGCTTCTTTAGACAGAGGTAGGAAGACTCTAATTATGTAATAGGACAGCTGTGTCTCTTGCTTCAGCTCAATACAAATAGTTCACAACTATGAATAAAGAAAAATAATCACGATTTTGATGTTTAAATTGACAAGCCCATGATTTATTTTTAGATATGTTTACATACCATAGTTCGTGAAAACTATGATTTGGTCTGATATCTAAATTGATAAATCACTTGTAGCTATTTGTCTGACTTTAGACATACTGTATCATACAAGTAAGAGTGCTTAGCTGATGGACAATTAAAGCAGGTGGCTCAAAATCTGATTTCCTTGTACTTTTGTGGGCTCACTTTATGGGTAAGGTTCGAAAATATTTTTAACATAAACCATGGTTTATAGTTACATGTAAACTGAACTATTGTACAATAACTAAATAGATAAATAACTAGATAGAACCAGTTTGGTCTAGTGGTTCAGGCAACGGGCTAGAAACCAGGAGACTGAGAATTCTAGTCCCGCCTGAGGCATGAAAGCCGGCTGGGTGACTTTGGGCCAGTCACTCTCTCTCAGCCCAACCCACCTCACAGGGTTGTTGTGGGGAAAATAGGAGGAGGAAGGAGTATTAGGTATCTTCGCCGCCTTGAGTTATTTATAAAAATAATAAAGGTGGGATAGAAAATAAATAAATAAAATAACTTTTCAAGAATTAGAGTGAATGTGGAGTTGCTGCTGAAAGTGCTTCTTAGGGGGAGCTCCAAATTCACTATTGTAACTGAAATAAACTGGTCATCTGACTTTAAACGTTTACATTTGGCTGGATTGTGCCCTACATAATACTGCTTTTTCATTAATAATGAAAACCAATTCAACACTAAATTTGAACTCTAGATATTTTCAGTAGAGATGAACATTCCTTGAATACCATCAGGAATTATGATATTTGGAGAAAAGTTAATAGCAAACAAGCTGGATCAAAAAAAAACCCCTTAGTGTTAAACTGCCTAGCAAATAAACATGGTTAATAATAAATTTGCTTCATGTTTTTAAGAAAGCTAAAATCTTTGTGGTTTATCATTAGGATACAATGCCATTCATGCACCTTCCCCAAAGGGTGTATTAAATCTTTTTGAGGAAAAGCATATTCTATGCTTTTCAAAGAGTATTACTTGCATTCACTTCAAACAAACTTGTCTGGATGTTACGCTTTTTAGTGTTGCCTCATCAATCATATTTAAAACACGGCTCCTTTGCTTGAGGCATAATATTGTGGGTGCCTGAGTTTACTTTGTGTGGTCAGACCGCTTGCGTACTGCAGTACATTCTACTACACTCGCCCATCCTTAAGAGCCCTTTTGCTAGTTGCCAGGCAGCACTAGTAGTATTGCTGGACATGTATCTTTGGCATTAATGTCTGCACACTTAATTTATTCTTTTTTGCCTAAAACAATAGCAGACATGATTTAAAGCAAAATGTTTTCTTTCTGGTAGACTAGTAACATTAGGGGGGAAATCAAAGACTTTCCAGAATTACTTCATACAGCCAAATGATACAGATATACTGTGCATAACTTCAACTGAAAGATAGTTTTAAAGAGTAAAGTTTATGAAGAGGCATTCTCCTACATTTAGGAATTACTAAGCCAGTGGGGGCCAGTGAAAGAAATCCAGCGCGTTTATGTTTTACTTTTTATTTTGGAATCTTGTAACCAAAAGTTGTCAAGGCTAATTAATGTTCCTGGTTTGATATTTTTAGAAAAGTAACCAAGTGGTCTAGACCAGAGAAACATTTCTTACTTAAACTATGGTCTTTTTTAAAAAAATGGGAATTAGATAATAGCTGCATTTTTATTGTACTTTAAACCTGTTAAAATACAAGGTAGTTTGTTCTAAAATGTGCATGCTTTATTCTAAAAAAATGCAGTGTTGTTCTTTCAAAAATATAAATGTAATATAATTTAATTCTGCAATTATAACAATTTCTTTTTAGCTCTTTCAAAAATGTAGTTACAGTATCTGGGAAGTTTGTGACCTCTTTGAACTTACGAGTTTAATGAATGATGACACATAAATGTCTTGTGGCACCTTAAACTTTCTATCATGACATAATATTTAATTGTCATAGGCCACTGCGTTTCTAACAGAATGCACTTTGGCTCATGGCTTATTAAAATTACTATGAAATCAGTATAATTTAATTGCTTGAAAAGTGCCTGTAGGACTCCAGCCATAGTTTCTAAGTTGTCTACATATTTTACATATTAAGTGTCATGTTCTATAAATAACTATTCAATTTATGAACTATTCAACTGTTTTCTGTCCTGTGGATTTGTACAGTATATTTAAAACATAATCATGGATGTCTGGTTTTCATCTTAGGTAACCCTAATAGTAGTTTTGATTGACATTTTTGTTTTCTCTGAGGCTTCGGAAGGTGTCTTGTGTACAAAAATGCTAAGTGTACTCTGAAGCGTTACACAAATCAGACATTTGACAAAGTGATGGGACCCATGCTGGATGCAGGGACACGCAAACCAATTTGGCGGCATGAAATTTTAGATGCTGATGGTATTTGCTCTCCAGGTATACAAATATTGTTTCCTTTATTATAAGAAATGTTAGTTTGAACTACTGTCTTTGTCAATGTGCTGCTATCAAACTGAACCCCAAATCTGCAGCCTTTGCCTTGTAACATGGCGAGTAGTAGTGACCTGATTCGACGGATGGCTTTTTTTTTTTTGCTGCTGCTGTTTAATTATGTATGTGCATTGAACATATTGGATGGTTTAACAGCTCCTCAAAAATCACACCCTCATTTTTCAGTCTTTTGCTGCCAAATTTTGGTGACATGATCTTGGTTGACTCCAAGGGGCATAAATAAGGGGCTTGAATGAGGCCTATGGCCTCAGGCCATAACACAGACCCTGCTTTCACCATTTAAGGGTGATGAAAATAATTTGTACGGGTGGTAAACGTGTTGTTTCCTCATGTACTTACAGGTGAAAAGGTAGAAAACAAGCAAGTGCTTGTGAATAAGTCGATGCCCACGGTGACCCAAACCCCTCTGGAAGGGAGCAGCACATCCCAGCAACCCCAGTTTAAAGATGTGCCAATAACGTATGACAAGCTACTTTATTTTATTTTTAGAAACCAACAGAAAAGAAAGGGTGGGTCGAAAATGCTTAGTTCTGGAAAAGAAAATAGAAGTGAGCCTCGTCAGGCATAGCGGTGACTAAAAGGGTTCAAATGTCTAGCTTTACTGGTAATGTTACATTATATATAATATAAAGGAGCTGGATCTCAACTTGTCTCAGCCTTTTGTAACACCCAAGTTCCTTATGGGTCCTTCTTGGTCATTCTTAAACTAGGCGGGCAAAGGTACTTTTCTTCATCTACCATTCCTATTGTTACTTAGTTCCCATACCTGTTTTGGAATTGCTTTCAGTATTGAAACTTTGCTTGAAGAAGTAAAAATGCCACTTGAAGTTAAAATTTGCAGGCTGCTGTTTTACAGATGTCTCGTGTTCACTAAACTCTGCTGTTTTTTTCCTTGAACTGAAATATGTATATCATTTTCTGTTCATTAGTTACAAAGGTGCAACTGATTCGTACATCGAAAAAGTCATGATATCGTCAAATGCAGAAGATGCTTTTTTAATCAAAATATTGCTAAGGCAAACTAGACGCCCAGAAATTGGAGACAAGTTTAGCAGTCGTCATGGGCAAAAAGGTACATTTTATTACATTTTAATGGTTTCAGTTTAATTGAAATATTTTTCCAGTTGTTCTTGGTATAACAGCAGAGTACACTAAGTAAAATACTATAATTGTTATACTGTAAGTGCCTGGATTGGACTGAACTAGAATTTGAATATTCTGCCTCTGGAAAGAGTAAATCCAGTTGCATAAATGCTGCTGCTGCTGCTTTGGAAGTTTAAAACTGAACAGCTACCACGCTCATGAAGGAAAATGTAATACAATGTGACCTAAAGATGAAAGTTACTGTATTTTGAAATGAATGAGTAATATTGTGAATTAATTCACATGCAGTCATTAAAAATACTTGGGTCTTTTTCCTCTATTCAGTAATAAGTGACAGAGACACAAGAAACCTCTAAGAATAATAGAGATTGTAGCAGTAATAGTTATTTAGATGTATTTGAAAAGATGTGAAAACTGGTCAAATTTTTAATTACTTTAAGATTTAACAACTGAAGCTTCCTATTTAAAAACCATCCCAGCTTCTTTGAGGAGCCTGTCTGTCCGTCCGTCCGTCCGTCCATCCATCCCCACAGTATAGTAGCTGAGACTGATGACAGTAAGCAGCACCATATTGCTGTCCCTGACTTAAAGAGTTGTTGAAGTGAGAAAAAATTAACTCCATGAACTCAACTTAATGCTTCCCTGTATTTTAGTATATAGCTCCACTAGAAGGAGTAGTAGCAAGAGGTGTGAGCTGAGAACTACCCGCTCAGTAACCTCACTCGGGGTCAGTCGTTATCTCTCAGACTACCTTAATGCAATTGTGAACATAAAATACAATAAAATATTAATAATTAAATCAGAATAGGGGTACTGTAGGATCATTGCCAAATCTGCTTTCTGTAATCAGACATTCATCAAGATACCCTAGTGAAATTAATTATATATGCAATGTTTAAACTAACTTTATTGCTCCCCCTGATATATATTGTTAGTATGGCGTGATTCTCTCCCTTAGCAATTTGCAAGGAAAGAAGATAACAGAAACATGGTTGGGAGAAATTATGGAAAGGAAAATAAGTTTTCATAGGTTTCTAAGCCTTTTTGGAATCACTTTTAAAAATAAGAAGTGAAGCTTCTTCGAATAAAGTCCAGTAATCCTTTCCCTGTGGTCCCTTACTTAGGCAGCCTCAATTTGGGAGAAGAGAGAAATGAAAAGTCCTGTTGTGTGAATGGATTTCCATTCCTATGACACTACATTTCATCCTGGATATAGACTACTCCTGGACAAGGATCGGACTTTTTAATTTTCCCCATTGCTTTTCAGATATCAAGCAGATAGGTGTAAATAGCTGAAGTCAGATTGAGCAGTGATCCTCAAAGTGCCTTATGAACTTTTATTTGTGCATAAATGTGTTCATATACAATGAACCATGTGCAGCCAGAAGTGGAGAAGTCTTCGGTGCTTTTCGTAAAGGAACCTGGGGTCTGAAATGGTTTTCAGGTACTTTCAGGATCCTCAATGTGCACATATTATTTTCAGTGCAGTTGAAATTGTATACTTGGATAACTTAATCATAGAACCATGGAAATAGCATTTATAAGATACGTAACTGAGTTTATGACTCATAGCTCTTGAGCCATAAACTTCCACAGCCCATCCCTTCATGTTACTCTTTGGTTTCTTCCAACTTGGAGATGTCAACGTTGTTGACAAAGAGTGTGGCGAGGGGAGGGCCACTACCTGTTTACTCAACTGTTATCCATAACTAAATTGGCCAGGACAGGATTGGCCTCACAACTAAGGGAGGTGATCAATACCTGTGGGCACTGTGTTCCCTTATGCCTAAGGAGGCAGTAGTAAGATCCTTAACTACCACTAAATTTGCAGAATGATCTGCACTGCTTGCCAGTTTTTAACTTAGTAGAATTTAAAATGTTGGTACTGATCTATAAAACCTTAAATAGTTTGGCGCCTGACTATCTAAGGGACAACATCTTCCATTACAAACTGAACATGTCTGGTTGCTATGATCAGCAGGAGATGCCTTTGAAAATGCCCCTGTTGTCAGAGCTCCTCTTTCTGACACATAGGAGAGGGTCTTCTCCTGTGTTGCTCCCAAGCTGTGGAACTCAGGATTCGATTTGGGCCCCACTCTTTTGGTATTTAGGAAGTTTGTAAAAGTTTTTCTAGGCTTTTAATAGTTAGATAATACTTATTTTATCATTCATTTTAATACATATTTTCACATTTTATATTCTGTTTCTAATTTTAATTTTCATTGTCATCTTGAGTGCTCGCCAGAGCAGAAAAGCATGGAAATAAATAAATAAATAAATAAATAAATAAATAAATAAATAAATAAATAAATACACACACACACACACACACACACACACACACACTGTTGATATTTAAAAACTCAAGGCTGAAGATGCCACAGCATCCTTGTTGGCATCATTCTGTGCTTAAACTAGGGGCTAGGTGATTTTTCCTCTTCTGACATTTAACCAAAAATATTAAATCAAAATATAAATTCATGCCACTTAAACCAGTTGACCTCAGAAAATAATTCTAGTCTTTTTTGGTCTATTAGGACCTTGAAGCTCTTTAAATTCTTCCCATCCTATGTGCTTTCTGGGCTGAATTTTTGCTTTCTGTGTGTTGATACCAACCTCCACAATTCAGGAAGGGCTGTACATGAACTGGACACATGTTGATATGTAGCTATAAATGGAAACAGCATCTAAATTTCTGAGTACTGTAGATAGGGTGCTTTGGAAAATGTGTCCCCTACAGTTAGAAAGTTGGGGTAATTTTACACTTGACTCAATAAGGCAAAATGTGAAAGTTCTGAAATTTGGAGTTTAAAAGACTTATGCCATCCTTGACATTTCACAAGGTCATCCTATTAGTGTAACAAGTATTTTTAGTGAATATTAATGTCCAGTTTTATCAGTGGCTTGATTGACTTAAGTTTTCATTAGTGTTATCCAGATAATTTGGGAAAAGCAGAAGGCAGCCTTTCCTAACGTGGCACCTTTCAGATCTGTTAGACCAGCGTTTCTCAACCTTGGCAACTTTAACATGTGTAGACTTAAACTCTCAGAATTCCCCAGCCAGCATGGGAATTCTTGGAGTTGAAGTCCACACATCTTAAAGTTACTAAGGTTGAGAAACAGTGGTTTAGACTGTAGTTCCCAGATTTGCCAGATGTTTTGGGGCTGCAATTCCCAGAATTCGCAGCCAGTGTGTCCAAAGTAGTTACAGCCCAACACGTTCTGGAAGAACACTGGCATAGGAGAACAACTTAGTGGATATCATAGTTATTTTTTTCAATTCACCCAAATTGGAATCATTCTTAGTTCCAGAGAAGACTGGGAGAGAATTTCTGGCTTTCATATATCTTGCATCTTTATATTTCCAGATTTTCTCTTCCTTCTGTATGAATCCCAGTGAAAGGGAAAAGTTAGAGTCCTTTGATGTGAAAAAGCAATCTATCACTTCTCTGAAAGAACAGTTCTCAGTCTCTCATGTGAAAAAGGATTAACACTACTAACAAAGGTCGTGCAAATCACAGAACTAAACAGTAGTGCTGAGCAGTATTCCTGAAGTGGAAGAACTGTATTTAAGCAAGGAGGATTGGAATGGCAAACAGAAGCTGTTTTAATAGCTAAAGATCCCAGATAAAGGCTTAAACCTTTCCTTGAGTATCCACACTAAAAATACTTCTAAAAACAAGGAAATGATTTTACATTCATTGATATTATGTTTATGAAAACATTCTGTTGCAAAAGGATGTGTTTATTCTAGTGCAGAATACACTTTATTTGCAACATTGATTATCTCTTAATATTATTAAATAATGTACAATGACATTTATAAATTAACTTTAAGACTTGGTCTGGCACATAGACATTTTTCTTAAATCTATGATGGCTTTTCTTCCTTGAATTGGACACATCAGAATACCTGTAAGTATTTGTCTCTCATGTTTTTTGTCCTCCTTTTCAACCAATAGACTCCCAAAATAGTTAATATAAAATGAGCCAATTAACACAATCCTACAAATATCAGAATAAGTTAATAGGACTTACTCCCAGGCAAATGCACAAAGTATGCATCCTAAAAAACTAGAAAATTGGATTTCAAATGCCATTAGAAACATACATCAAGTGACAGACAAAATCAAGCTCTGGCTGAACTATTTAAAGTCATACTGGTTGATTAATATCATAAACTTTGTAATGATATGTAATAATATAATAAACTTTGTATTCTGTAAACAAAGTCAGAAGGCACCACTACCAATGGCCAGCATTTAATGGCCAGCCACTGTTACTCTATAAATTCTTGATTTCATCTAATATGGACCCTTTACACTTGTGCAATGTGTGGGTTTCTTGTTTAAATGATTGGAATTATACTTCATAAACAAAAAACCAAGAACAACAACCTTGGATTAAACCAATAATCTATCTAAGATAGCAGTATGTTTTCACAATAATTACTCTGGGTTTAGAGGGACGTGAGTGCAAGTCTGCCCTTTCACTTGTATTCCCTAGCAGCTGGTCATCAGAGACATAATGTCTCCGACATTACAGTTAACATATAGCTATCATAACAAGAAGCTACTGATAGCCTTATCTTCCCTCATTTTGTATAATTTCCTTTGAAGCTCTCTACACTGGTAAACATAATTACATCTTCCACAGATAACAAATTTCACAGCTTAACCATGCATGCGAGAAGTATTTTCTTTCTAATAGTAGTACGAGGAAATGATGGACAAATAGTTTTAACTACATTCACAGAAGGATGCAAATCTACTTTGGTTATTTGCTGCCCAACTCATCCCAAGATCTTGAGTCAGGTTACATTTCATAAAAGCCTTACAAAATCATGCTGAATTAATATGGAAGCATACATTATTCATTCTTTTTAATTTATTGTTTGCAAATTTAAAACAAGTCCACATTTTTAAAAAGCATACAAGACTTCAAGCTTTTTGTCTTATTTTATTTATTTATTTATTAATCATATTTATACCCCGCCTATCCCCTCCCTATCGGAGGACTCTAGACGGCTTTTCTTTAACAAGCTATTTAACTTACTATTCTAACAGTCAAATGAGCATTTTCACTAAAGAACCAAACAGGTAACCTTCTGACCCTTTTCAGTAATTCTCCCCCCTCCCCCCACTTACTTTTCCCCTTCCTTAGCCTACAATGTTTTTATGACTTAGGATAAAACTCCCAATTTTGCTTAAATTTTAAAACCATTTTTCTCTGAAGCTCATGATTAAGTTCACTATGTCTATTTTTCAAAGTTCCTATGGGTGTTTTACAGTAACTACTTCCAGGAACATTGTAAGATTTTCAGTTAATCAGTTCTTTTTGTCCTTCAGACTATGCAAATTTATCACATCAGACCATTCAGCAGCTCATGGGAAACCAATGTACAAGCAGTATTGTCTTCTAGCACCTCCTCTGACTTGGAATCCTTTTAATAAAGAGGCTAATCAAGTTTGCTTATGTATTATTTATTGGTTAAATTTCATTCCGTTCATCTAGAATCTGCCCAATGAGATGACAGATCTGCAAATTATTCACTATTGGAAAATGAATTGTTCCCTGTTAGGGAAATTTGTGTATATTGGCAAAGAGTTTCTGCTAACTGGAAGACCATTGGTATCGGGGGTTTTTTCTTCCCAAATATAGCAAGAAACTGGGTTCCATAAATACATTTGTGCTGCTCTAAATTAATGGATGTAAAAAAGAGAAAGTAGGTATGCAGATTATCCTGATCTCTTAATATTAATGTGGAATTAATAAATTACTAAGAAAATATATGTTTTAAAATATTTTAAAATATATGAACCTCATAGTATAAAGTTAAAAGCATTTTAGGATCTCATGCTGCAGAATCTCAAGACAAACAGAATACAGTGGGAGATACAATGTAAATTCTATGTAATAAAAGATCCTCTGTTGAATACATAAAGTTTTAAAATTACACAACATCTAGAAGATCATCTTCCTAATGGGAAGTTCTATTTTTAATCTTTTCAGCAGAAACTGATAAAACTGCAGCTGTGGCTTCTGATCTTTTAATTGTGGCCTGGCTTACATTCTTTATACTGTGGGGCTTAATCAGGGTTTAAATGTCATAGGATTATTTGTCTTTTCTGAATTTTAAGTGCTTTACTACTTAGTTTCATGGGTATCAGTTTGTTCCCGCTGCCTTTTTGCATGATGGCAGAGTAGGATTTTAACAGCTAAAAAAGAAACACTATAAATATCACTAATCTTTGGATTTTGCACATGGGAAAAAATGCAAACCTTTTGCTGAGCATCAAAATATTTAGGCTTGAAAAGCAGAACTTCACACACACCATCCCAAACCGGACTCTGAATTAACAACTCTGCATGAGTAGTGATGTGTAGCTATTTGGATGCAGAGCAGAAGATGTACTTTGGAAAGTAGGGGCATGTTTGCTGCACCCTTCTTAAAGAGGCCACACCTTTTCCCAGTAACTACATGGTCCCAGTCAAGTGTACATTTGCTTTAAGGAGGGGCTGACAGAGTAGGACAAGATCATAGGACCTTGGTGCCATCTCTTGAAATTTACACACATGTTCCTAGATGTAAGTGTGGCTACTGTGTGAGACCAGGAAAAGGGATAGCTTCCTTGAGCCACATCCCCTCTGAAACATCTTTTCTGCTTGGGATCTGAAGAGCTGCATATCTAAACATATGATATTCTTTAATTTAGCCATTATCCTAGCTACAGGTATGTTCCCACTGTCAATTCAGAGGTTCCAAGACTAATGATTGTACTTCATTTAAATAATCTCCTCCCATGAGTCAGGGTAATATTTATGTCCCTGTGAGCTAATACTTATTGCACAAAATCATCTACCCTTGTGAGCAATAAAAAGCACAAATGAAGAACCCTCTTCATAAAAATTTCATTGCCAAAATATTCTTAATTTAAAATTGTGTTTCAGTTTTTGCTGATGTTTTATTCTAATCAATCAAATAACCAGTTCTATGTTTTTCATCAATTCTCCTCTGTTGAAATAGTTGGAATGGGGGCAAATATTGATGAAGTTTGTTATACAGAGATTTATTTGCCAAATCATAAATCTTAATTCTATGCTCCCTAGAAAAAGATGGGTACATTCATCAGAAATCAGGGACGTGCAGATCCATAGAATCTATTAATATGAAACCTCTAGTCCATAATGAGCATTATATTGAAATAGAAACCTGATGTACCTTTATATAAATCTGGTTTTCTTTTAAGTATAATTGATAATGTGATAGTATGCATGTGTACTTAAAATCACATGCCATGGTTTTGAATGGGATTTACTTCCAAAAAAGTGAGAGGTAGTATTGCAATCTAAAACTTTATTTTTTTAATATAATGGTTGCCCCCTTTAGCTAATTTTTTGCACATATTCAAGGGTGTGTGTGTCTGTGTGTGTATGAGATAGTGAAATAATTCTTCAGACATTCATGTGCATAGAGTAGATTCTGTGTCTCAACAGCTTTGATTTTTGTTGTAGAATTTGAAAAGGACTTGTTATTTTGCTGTTTTAGTTAACCTTTAATATAAAGTAATATGCAGACCTGGCAGATTAAAATAACATTGTAAATTAATAATGAAGAAAATATATGATGCTTTGACTGAATTTTTTTTTAACATTCTAGAGACCAAAAAAAACCCAGAGCTGCTGTTGCTCAATTCTTTATAAATGTGTATGTTTTATAATGTTTCAACCAATCAGCTTTTTAGAGTTTGGTTAAAATTAAAATTTTTAACTTATTTCTGAAAATAAGAACTTTTTTAAATGTCTTATAAAAGTGGTGGTTTCTTTTCCCTCAAGTCTTTCTAAATATTTTGTTTTAACGTCTAATCTCATTATGCTTTCTTTGTGTTTAACTTGTATTAAAATCTGTCAGCTATGACTGGTCTCATAAGCACAGTCAGCGGACCAGAATAAGTTAATTATTTACTTGTGTCACTAGTGCTCTTCATCTAATGAAATGCACAGCTGTGTTAGATCTGCAGTTGGATGTCTCGATTCCATTGTTATACAAGTCAGCAAAGGGTAGAAGCTGCTATGATGGAGAGGCCTCTGTTCTTTCTGCTGTTCTGCCTTTCTGTGTCGATTTCATGGATCTTTTATCATTCACTTTCACACAAAACAAACAACACAGTGGCTGTCTGCTATGGGAACCGTCTTGGCATATAAAAGGGTTTCAGTGCCTGAAGTAATTTTAAGTTAGCTCAGATTTAATTTTTGCCTTATAGGTGCCCTTTCAGCATAATAACACCAAGCAATTTCCTAGTGGAGGGAAACATGTAAATTTGACCAAAGCTGCCCAATAAATGTGTAAAAAAATGGTGGGTGTGTGAAGTATGTGTTGAATGGTTAATGTACATAAGAACCAACCATCATGGTACACATTCCCCATGCATCTGTATTTATATTTATATGTATGTATACGTTTGTGTGTGTTTATATATACATACATATATAGGAATGAATGATACATACATACATACATACATATCGTATTTTGTATATTTGCTGGGAAATAGCCAGTCTCCCAGTCATGGACTATGTGCACATTCCACACGGCCAGTTGTTATTGTACATATTAACCACTTATCTGTGTATCAATATGTGTGTATTTGTACCTATTAAATCACACAGTAGCTCAGTTGCTTATTTCAAAATGTGGGTATTGAAGTATGTTTTTGACTATTTGATCTTACCAAATTAAGGTTTAAGTGCTGAATCACTATTTAATAATGAATTAAATTGTATAGACATGGAGATAGTGGTTAAGGTATTAGAGAAAAACTGGGTAACCTTGGTTCCAAGTTCACTCTTAGGTATGGAAGCTCACTGGGTGACTAAGGCCAGTCTCTGGTCTCAAACAAATCTGCTTCCCAAGGTTGCTGTTGGGGGTTAAAAATGAAGGAAAATAGCCATGTAAGCTGCCTTGAGGAAGAAAGACAGGCTACCAATCTAACCACTAAATAATTTTTTTTAAATCTTGTTTCACTATGCCTTCCCTAGTCCCTGTGAGTTTAGTTCCTTGGTTAATGTTCTGAGCAAGCCCCAGGATATTTTCTTTCCTTTCCCTTCCAAACTAAGGCTGTTGATTGACTAAATTATTTTTAATCAGTTCATTACGATTGCTAAGTTTTCTCTAGATTAGGACACCCTCCAATTTATAATAGTCATAAAATAAATATTTCAGAGTATACAGTTATTGAAATCTGTGGATTATAAATAATTTTTAGATCTGATTGAATCCTTTAAACTAAAATTTAAACTAAACTGCCTGAAAAGTCAGTTTGTGTAGGTAGAGGAAATATTTCTAGACATTTGCATTTACTCTATGTAATGACACTTGGGAGCCCATGTTATCTAAGGTTGGTCATATTCTGGATTAAGATGGGGTATGAGCTAGTCATTTTTTTAATTTAGGCTATGTGGGACTGAATTTTCAGAAATAAAATATAATTTGGAATGGATACTTCTGTGCAAAAGCTTGGCTCTTGCAGAGTACAAAGGAGACAAAAACTATGTATCAAAAGATATTTTAGTGTGTAAAATATAAATTTAATTCAAAAATCCAAGCTTCTTCCTGACAATATTGTTAGCTACATTTTCATGTACATGAGAATATTTTTGTGGGAAATGTTCTAACACTATTTCCTTAATGCTTGTCCACTAATTCAGGAGAGGTATTGGACTACATAAAACCATAATGTATGCTATTGATCTGATGTACAGTATGAATTCTTTGCTTTTGTTTGAAAGATACACTCTATTCTAGGGGTCTGTGGACTGATTGTACCTCAGGAAGACATGCCATTTTGTGATTCAGGAATCTGTCCTGATATTATTATGAATCCCCATGGCTTCCCATCACGTATGACGGTATGTAACAGCATACATTTATAACTGCATTTCATTTTAATGGATTTTTGTAATGCTAAGATTTTATCTTTTTTATAAATTTCTCTATTAGCAGTGTCCATTCTCATATTCTACATTATTCTTCATAGGGTAGAACAAATGTGCAGTCTGTTACATATCTTGAAAGGCTGTGCTTTTCTATGTGCTGAAAGAGACTGGTTTGCCCAATAACATTTTTCAGGATTATGCTTATCTGTAATGTGTATCTTCGTAAAGCAGTGGGTAGCTGCTTGGGTGGAAGAAGCTGGTGAAAATGAATCTGTGCTTCTCTTAGTTACTGCCAGCATGATCAAACATAAACTTTTTGGACACTGTTAATTGTCTTCTACCTGATTCCATTTGTTGCTTATAAAGCATTGGTTATAAATCAGAGGGGCTTCCCAAGTTTCTTGTTGCCTGTCCTGGTTGATCAACTCCAGTTTATAGTTTTGTTTTAGCTCACTGATTCCGTACTCCTTTTTTTAAAATGTTAAGGAAATATAGCTAATTGTTCATCATCATCATCATCATCATCATCATCATCACAGTAATAATAAACTTAAAGAAATAATGTAGCTCAGTTGGAAAAGAGACTTTCTTGGTTGTATTGTCCAAGCAGAATGGACAAGGCTGTATGGAAATAGAAGTAAGGAATACAAGATGACAGTAGTTGAATAGATCAGTTTGGTCTGCCAACACCACCTTGGTCAGGCAGAGAGTTCTGTCTGGCATCCACTTAAGGTACAGCAAGGGCTAAGATATCTTAAGTACAATACTTCTATTCTTGGAACAGCAAACCTCCCTTTCCGTATCACAGATTGCTGTTGGTGGAAAGCTGTCTCTGTTCTGTGTTGCACAGGTGGGAAAACTAATTGAACTTCTGGCAGGAAAAGCTGGTGTCCTCGATGGCAGATTTCACTATGGAACAGCATTTGGGGGCAGTAAAGTTAAGGATGTGTGTGAAGATCTTGTTCGTTATGGCTATAACTATTTGGGGAAGGATTATGTAACATCTGGCATCACTGGGTAAGAATATCTTAAAAGGGTACTGGGAAATATACCATTTCCAGTTTTTAATGCATCTTCTTGTGTTGAATTTAATATGTAATGATAATGTGTGCTAAATTTTTATATGAATTGTTTCAAAAGGTTTTTCTAACCCCTTATCCCTAAATCCATTATCCATTGGATTCTATTTTATTCATTCTATTTTAAATTGTTATTTGTTATGTATTTTACTCTATTTACAACTGTATATTAATGATTTTAATTTTGTTGTAAACCGCCCAGAGTCCCCCTTGGGGGAGTTGGGCGGTGATAAATTTGATAAATAAATTTTAAAAAATCATCCAGTATAACAAAACAAAACAAAAACCAGCTTTTCCATATTGGGAAGTCTTGTTTGCTAATAATATTTTGCTAATGATATTTTCAAGGACCTTGGCAGAACTTTTGTATGCTCTTAGGAGTATAGTAGCCTTCTATTGTATAAAGTCATATAAAATATAGTTTTGGAGGCAGGTGTTAGTCAACTGGGTCTTTTTTGTCTGGAGCTTTTGACAATTATTGAATCAGTCTGGCATAGCTGACTGATCTCTTAACTTCCCGCTGTGTTGATTAAACTATCTTCAGAGATGTGGTGTTCAAAGGAATATGAGATGACCTAAGAATACGATAGGGCCATATCACAATATGTCTTTATTTTATCTTAATTCTGTTTTTCAATTTCTTATTCCCTCCTATTCCAAAACCAACCAATTGTCACTGAGTTATTCCAAGTATGGAGGATATTTTTTTTTAATCTTAAATCAGGTTTGCTATCCAGATTAAAGTCAGGGAAATAAACACATTTTTTTAAAAAAAATTGACATTGTGATTTTCCTGATAAAATACACTGGGATGTCAAATCTTACTTCAACATACTTAATGAAAGTCGAATTTGTCTTCATTTGTAAGAGTGTTAAAAGCTGCTTTTTGTCCCTCTTGTGTTAGCAGTTTTCAGTCCCCAGCAGCAGGTGGGTTCCTTTTAGTTTAAACAACAGTCTATTTAAGGCCTTAAGCTACAGTTTCTGTGTGATTCCTACCATAGAACTGTGCCACTGATTTGCAGTAATATTGGTCAGGAGCTTGAACACTACATGCCTCCCTAGGAGCTCAGGTGGTCCACCCTACATTATACTTCTGTGTACAAGTCAGTAAAACACATCCTTTTCTATTAAGCTTTATAGAAAAAGTAGAAGAGTTGGTGATCACAAAAAAGTGAGTGAGAGAGGGAGGGAATTTGCACCACACCCCATGGTCACGGGGAGAAGGAGGGACAATTGAATTTGTCCCCACTGTGGCTTCTACTGTTCCTCTTAGCGCTACGTGCCATTACATTTCTCCACTTCTTTTTTCTCCTCTTGGCCCCATTTTCAGGTCCTTCACCTTCGCAGCCACATTAAAAGTCCTTTTCAGGAATTTCCTTCATGTAAAAAAAGAACTGAACTGTTTGTTTTTCAGATAACAATATTCACGTTTTACTTTCCAATCACAGATGCCTGGTTTTTCTCTCAGTTGAGTAAACGGTTGTAGTTTTGGCTTCTGTGAGGATGGGACCTGGCCAAGACATCATGAAGAGAAAAAAACCAAGTTGTCTACTATTCAGTTTTTCCATATGTAGCCTCATTTTTCTGGATGCTGGTTATACGAAAGTCATGTACTTTTGTATATTTTTACAATTCCGATGTGTATATTTTTACAGTTAATTTCTCTGCTTTTGTTTCATTTCCTTCTCAGGGAACCCTTAGAAGCCTATATCTATTTTGGCCCTGTGTATTATCAGAAGCTGAAGCACATGGTGTTGGATAAGATGCACGCAAGAGCTAGAGGACCCAGAGCAGTTCTTACTAGGTATGAAGGAAACGGGAACACTGATGCACAAAATGAATAATATTTAAAGATATACAGTATAAAAGAAAACCACTGAATTGGGTTTGATTTTCAGATTGCTACTGTTTTTCAGCTGTTATACCTGTGCACATTTTTCACATATACTTCCAATTGTTTTCAATTATATTGTACATTGGTGGTGGTTACTATTATTTGTTAGATTCATATCCTGCTCTTCCCCTACGTTTAATTCCAGTTTCCCCCAGAGGAAACGTCTGTGAGCAACAAAGGGCTCAGAGTGGGTATAACTGGCCCAGTGTTATCCAGTGAGCTTCAAACTGAGGGTGGACTTGAACCTGGTTCTCCCCACTCTTAATCAAAACTTGCTTTACGCTGCATACCAGCGTCCTTTAAATAATATATACTGACTGAATATTTCCAATAAATAATACAGAAGAAAGTACATTGCACTATTATCCATTATATAGAGGTGATCAGGTGCATCTTCCACTTTCACTGCTGGATCCTTAGCTAGTTGAAGGAAAGACACAATTTATATACATATTACTGAATCATAAATGCATCTGGAACTAGAAATAGAATACTTACAAACTTCTTGATTTAAAGGCAGCCCACAGAAGGCCGATCCCGTGATGGGGGACTGCGTCTGGGAGAAATGGAAAGAGACTGCTTGATAGGTTATGGAGCCAGCATGCTCTTGTTGGAGAGGCTGATGATTTCAAGTGATGCATTTGAAGTAGATGTATGTGGCCAGTGTGGATTACTAGGCTACTCTGGCTGGTAAGTGATAATGTCTGTTTGATAGTATATTTTCTTGTTGCTCATTTACAGTCTGTGGTTATGCATGTCTTTAGGGTGCATATAACATAATGATAATAAGGTCTTTGATGCAGGAGATAGTGGGGAACTAGAGTTTCTCAAGGCAGGAATGCTGACAATATAAACAACCAATGACAACAGGGGTCCCAGGGGTCCCCGCAGAAGCTGCTACCTCAACAGGCGTGGTAGTCTGGTATCAGCACTAGCCTTGTTGCCTGAAAAATATGTGGATTGCTATGCGTATTTGTAACCTTCTTAGCTCAGAATTAACTATATATCTTTATGAGACCAAAGGATTGTGCCTAACTGAGCCAGTGTGGGTTTCTTTATAAGCTTTGTGATTAGGGGACAATCAAGTAGATAGTCCTCTAACTGACCTGGGCTAATCCTTACTTGGATAACTGCTAAATCCATGGCACATGAGAAGGCTAACTTTGAGGATCCTGTCTTCCAAGCGACAGCCATCTGTGAGATTCATCAGCTCTGGCAGGGCAAGCATTGACTGCAAGAGTACACTACAGGGTTCCAGGTACTGGCACAAAATAAGAGTAGGGTTCCAGGTACTGGCTGGAATGAGAGTAGTTTAATTGAGAGTTTAAAGAAAGAGTGCAGTGAGTTATGTGACAAGTACAGTTGAAGTCTGCCTGGAAGCTTAAGGAGCTGTGGGCCTGGGCAGATGGAAATACACCACTATTCGCTCCATACTGCTGGTGGCCAGCAGAACTCTACTCTCTATACATGGGAAGTTGCACAATTACACATCAAGCATGTGCGTACCATGGAGAGTTTGGTATTTCACAGAAGAGTACTCAGATAAGCCAGTCTCCTCCCAAGGCATCAGTACAGTGCCAAAATCGTGGGGCATTTTGCCAGCAAATGCCCTAACTGCTCCTGAGCAGAAGCCATGCCAGGAAACGATATGGTGATTGTCACCAAGAGCTCCCGAGCTGAGACGACTAGAAATGAAGCAGAGCCCAGATTTGCAGAGCAACTCACCAATATTTGGGCATTTTGATTGTGCTGAAAATCCAAACTGGTATCAGAATCTAGCTATAGACTGGATTGATGGCCTATTTCTACTCTTAGGTTCAGTCACTGAGTGCACAGAACCACTGACATTCCCTCCAGCTTTATTTGGCCTCCCCCTTGTTTTTGTCAGTAGTCCTAGGAATGGTGTTGGTTTCAAGCTCACAACCACATATTCATTGGAACCAGAATGGCAATCACTTTTGTCTCCCTGGGCTGTGTCCTGTGCCAGACAGTGCAAAACAGCCAGGCAATTACAGGTTTGAAAGGCTTTACTACCATGTCATAAGCTTCCTGATAACAGCTGGTAATTGAGTGAGTGATTTGCCAGAGCCCAGTGTCTTGCCTTAAAATCTGAGTTGTCAGCAGGACAAAGGCAGAGGCTGAAATACAAATGTTGTCTGTTACAGTCCAGAGTATGAACACCAGAGAATTCAACAAGCCAATCCAAATGTCAAGCCAAGGATTTAAATACAGGGCAAGGAACAAGACTGACAGGAGCCCAGGACTGAAGTCAGAAAGTTATTTCAGCAGAGGAGAAGGGCCAGGAGGTGCTGATTTGGCTGGAGTAGAGGTGCTGCTGTCCTCTCCTCCCAGGCGGTGTGTCGATCTCTGTGTCCCAGCTTTCATTGCTGCTGGGGCTGGGTCTCCTGCCAGGATCTAGCCCCTCTTTGTGTAAGTCAGATTCACCTGCTAAGACTCCATGGCTACAGGTATCTGATTGACTGCTGACCCTTCAGGCTGCCAGTCTGTCAGGTCTGCCTCTTCAGCCTCTGGCTTAAGGATTCAGATGAGACCATAGCAGGATGTGAGACATGTAGCCTGCAAGAGGCGAGACCCTCATCAATCACAGCTTCACTAGAGGACTCACCAGGCTTACCGTCATCTCTTTAGAATATATAGATGTATTTTGGAAATACATCTACTTCTCTGGACATCTTCCAATCCTGTAGTTTTAAAAAAATGCCTAAACTTGGACAAAGAAAAAAGGGTCCATCAGCTGAATGTAGGAATTATACTAGAATTTGATTGCTTGTATTATCCATGTTAGAAATAGCTGAGTTACAGCTATTTTTTCCCAGAAAAGATAGGAGAAGCTGGGTCAATGTCCTTTTCTATCTAAGATTTTTATTTATTTGTTTGTTTGTTTGTTTGTTTATTAGATTTATATAGTTACCCATCTTGCATATCATAATCCTGAGTGGTTTACAAACAATAATAAGACAATAAAAAGCATAAACCAACATGAAAACTCCCAGTATCCTCACATCCAATAGGCAACTTTCTTGGGTTCCAGCCATATGATACCCCAATGTTTGTCAGAAAAGCCAGGTCTTCAAGGCTTTTTGGAAGGCCAGGAGGGTAGGGTCGTGCTGGATGTCAGCGGGAAGGATGTTCCAAACAGCCGGGGCCACTACCAAGAAGACGCGCTGCCTAGGTTCCACTAGATGGCAACATTTAAGGGAAAATTCAGATTAGATCCCACTAACAAGTCTGGCAGTAGAGTTTAATAGAAATTGTATCTTTTGATAGGAGCAGGGGGAGGGGGAGGGGGAGGAGGAGGAGGATGGTGATGATGAATGTAATGAATATTTTGAATGTAGAGGAAAACTTTTTTCTCCAAATGTAAGGTGTGGAATCAGTTCTTCCTTACTGACCTTACTGTTTTCATGATTCCCTTTTTTATCTGCCTTCCACCAATAGGTAGAAAAGGGCTTAAGGACAATTATTTGCAGTAGGAAAGGGCAACATCTATGAAAAAATTTAAGTGCTTAGAAGGGAAGCATCTGCAGCAAAATTTTGCAAATAGTGCAGAATTCCTAGGCTCTTCATCTGAGAAGATACCATAACAGTTTGCTTGGGAAAAACAAGAACAGAGATACTAATATCATTTCCATCCAATTCCATCAGGCTTCCCTGAAAATAATGCAAACAGTATACTTTATTTATTATTTATATTATTATATATTATTTATTGTTTCATGTTGCTTCAGGGGAATTATTATTGCCAGCTCAAACCCCTCAAATGGAGAAGCACTGAGCTGCTCTCCGCCCAGTAAGCCTGAAGCTTCAAGTGATAGCACACTTCGGCTCCTCTTGCAGCTATAACCATGAAGGTGCCAGATTTGGGATAGGAGAATCAGAAACTGCTCTCTGTGCAACAGGTCTTGGCCTGGGAAGCTGTCAGGACCTCTGGTTGTAAGAGGGAGAATTCTTCCCTTCTCCTGAACACTATCGTCTCTAAATAGATCCTATCAAGTCTTCACTGGATTAAACTTTGGTCTGCGTCAAGAAGAGGATATCTTTCAGTCTCTTCACCCAGTTTTGAGGACTGATGCCTGCCTGTTTCTACGGTTCCACTTCCTTATGCCCTTTTAAAATTAACTGTACCCTGTTAGTTGGTTCCGTTGTCCCTCATTTAGCTATTAGGGTGCCTTGTTCTCCATTGCAAAAATGTAGTCAGGAGGAAAAGTCTCATAATGAAATGAAATTCAGGCTCCCCTACTACAGGCAGATGCCAAACCAGACTGAGCAATGGATGGCCTGGCCTGGCCTGGCCTGGCCTGGCCTGGCCTGGCCTGGCCTGGCCTGGCAAACCTTTGTGGCCGCCAACAAGGGGAAAAGGCCAAAGCTTACTTTCTGCTTGGTTAGAAACCCATCTATTTATTTTGAGCCTGTTCATAATGGACATAAAATATTCAGGCTTGTAGGAAACTGAAGATGGCAAAGAAACTATTATATAATAGTATATATAGTGTAAATATAAAATACTAAATTTAGTATACTAAATATACTAAAATATAGTATATTTTAGGCAGCTCTATCCCACATTAGTACCAATCCTAACAACCCACAATGTCCTGTATATTTAAATATTTTTAAAAGGGAATCTCCTTCAAGACAAACTTGACTCCTGGTGACTTCATGGACATACTCATGCAGTTTTCTTGGCAATTGTATAGAAGTGCTTTGCCTTTGTTTCTCCCATGATACTATTTTGAAATCCTGGTCTAGTCTAAAGACCAGGTAGTTTTTTGAAATCTCACATCTAGCTTGTAGCCAGGTTCAAACTTGCTTATCTTCTGGAAGGCATGCAACTAAAATTAAAAGTTAACCTAAGGAACAGATTCAGTATGCTTATCTGATGTAAAAGAGAGTTGATGGATTATGGAAAGAGATATGAGACATTATCAAATGGAAGTGAAAATATATCCCTAGAATTTGAAAGGAAAAAAGATCCATTGCCTTTCAGAACCAGCTATCATCATGGCAAAGAAAGACACAGTATGCCTACCTGCTCCTGCAGTTCCACTTCCTTATGCCCCTTTAAAATTAACTGTGCCCCGTAAGTTGGTTCTGTTGTCCCTCACTTAGCTATTAGGGTGCCTTGTTTTCCGTTGCAAAAATGTAGTCAGGAGGAAAAGGCAACAAGAAGGATATATAATAATGCAGACTACCAGCAACAAGGAAAGATAATCTCAGTCAAATATATTAACAAATAGAGGAACATGACAAGAAAAGAAAAATAGGAAATGTTTCGAAGAAGTTCAGAGAAATCCTAGGAAATTTTACCATTTAAGGGGGGAATACTCAAGAGTAATCTTGGGAGAGAGTTATTATATTATATTATTATTACGGATTATCTAGACCCCTTTCAGTCAGGTTTCAGGCCGGGATATGGGACGGAGACTGCATTGGTCGCGCTTATGGATGATCTCTGGCAAGGACGGGATGGTGGTAGTGCATCCATCCTTATCCTTTTAGATCTCTCAGTGGCTTTTGATACCATCGACCATGGTATCCTTTTGGGACGGCTCAGGGAGTTGGGGGTGGGCGGTGTGGTGTTGCAGTGGTTCGCCTCCTTCCTCCAGGGCCGTTCCCAATCAGTGATGATAGGGGAGGAGAGATCTGACCCACGGCCCCTCCTGTGTGGGGTGCCACAGGGTTCGTTACTCTCCCCTCTCCTGTTTAACATCTATATGTGTGCTGGCTCGCCTCCAGAACAGATTGGAGAGTCTTGGCAGTCAGCCCGAGGTAAGGAATGCAGCCCAAGGTTACTTTGCAAGACTGGCCGAGAGAGAGACAAACCAGCGTGTGCCAATAATCAGAGTAGTGAAGCAAAGGGTAGTCAATAATCCAAACCGGGTCAAGGGTTCCAGAAGTCCGAGCCACGATAATCCAAGCCAGGTCCAGGGGTCCAGAAGGCAGAGTAAGATAGTCCAAACAGGGTCAGGAACGCAGGAAACAGAACAGGATACCAGAGTGGTCGCGAAGCCAAAGTGCAACGTTGCTCCCACAAATCCCTCACTGCTTCGTTGGTGATTTATCAGGAGCTCAGGAGCTGTCCTCTGGGTCCTGCAAAGACTCTCCCTGCCCTCTGCGTAACTCCCTAGCAGCCAGCCGAGCACTTTTCCTCCTGTCCTTTAAGGCGAGGCGCACACGCCTCCGCCTCTGCCCTTTGGGGGATTCAGGAGAGCTGGGAGGCTGATGGGATCCAGCTGGCTGCTGGCTAAAGGGTGGGGACAAACCGCAATCCCCAGCTTGCTCCGCTGTAGCCTCGGTTGCTGGCTGCTGGCTAGAGGGTGGGGCCAAACCACCATCCCCATCTTGCTCTCCTGCAGCCTCAGGTATTGCTGCCTCCTGCGGTGCCGGGTCATCGTCTGGGCCCGTGTCCGCATCTGGGGCCTCGCCTGGCTCAATCCCCTGGGGGTTTGCCAGGGGCAGCTCGTCCTCTGACTTCTCGCTGAGGCCCTGGGGCAGAGGCTGAACTAGGATAATATGAAGCCGCTGGGTAAGATCATCCGTCACCACGGGATGAAATACCATCTATATGCTGATGATACACAGCTGTATATTTCCATCCCGGGTGAAGTAAGTGATGCAGTTGCCACCCTATCTCAGTGTCTGGAGGCTGTGGGGGCCTGGATGGGGAACAACAGGCCTCGACTGAACCCTAGTAAGACGGAGTGGCTATGGATTGATGGCCGCTCGGGTCCTAGGAAGCTGTCATCTTTGGCTCTAGATGGGGTCGCACTACCCCATTCGGAGCCTGTGCGGAATCTGGGGGTTCTCCTGGACTCACGACTCCTGCTGGAAGAGCAGGTGGCAGTCGTGGCCAGGAGGGCCTTTGCACAACTTCGGATTGTGCACCAGTTACGCCCTTTCCTGGACCGAGATGCCCTCCGAACAGTCACTCATGCCCTCGTCATCTCCCACATAGACTATTGTAATGCGCTCTACATGGGGCTACCCTTGAGGAGTATCCGGAAGCTTCAGCTGGTCCAGAATGCGGCTGCGAGGACAATTATTGGGGCCAGAAGATCGGCCCATGTGACACCGTTGTTACGCGAGCTGCATTGGGTGCCAGTTTGCTTCCGGGTACAATTCAAGGTGTTGGTTATCACCTTTAAAGCCCTACATGGCATAGGACCAGGTTACCTGAGGGACCGTCTCATCCCCAGAACATCGACCCATCCCACCCGTTCAGCTAGAGAGGGCTTGCTACGGACCCCATCGCTTAAAGAGTTTCACCTAGCGGGGTCCAGGAAGCGGGCCTTCTCTGCAGTGGCGCCCGCCCTTTGGAATATCTTACCCCCGGAGCTGAGGCTGATGTCCTCGCTCCCAGCCTTCCGGAAAGGCTTAAAGACCTGGTTCTGCCGTCTTGCCTGGGAGGGAAACGTCAACAGTTCCTCTTGGGGATGGCTGGCCCCTTGAAGCCTCCCAGTGACTTATTTTAATATTCTTCTTGGAATTTATATTTTGTATTTATGTAATTTTATATATTTTTAATCACTATTTTGCTGTGCACCGCCCAGGGTCCCCGTTGGGGGAGATGGGCGGTAATATAAATTTAATAAAATAAATAAATATTAGAAGCAAATGAGATTAAACAATGGTGGAAAGATTATACTGAAACCCTTTACAAATGGGATTATAGGATGATAGAAACATATACAGAGAATAAGTCTATAAAGGAAGCACCAGGTGCAGATCAAATACTCACTGAACTGTTTAAAGCTGCAGGAGAAAAAGCAAAATGCTAACAACTCTACATGAACAAATGTGACCAAAATTATGTGACCTAAGAGATTGGAAAAGATGTACAAAATTTACCAAAGAATGGAGATATAAGGGACTGTGCAAACTACCAAACTATTGCATTAATCCCTTGCACAAGCAGAGTTTTGCTTAATAGTTCACAAAGAAAAGTAAAACTATACATAAATATGAAATGCCAAATGAACAGGCAGATTTTTAAAAAGGGAGACATAAGATCAGATAGTCAACATAAGATGCATAGAGGAGACAACGGAAGAATATAAGAATGAGATCTCAAATCAAGGCCTTTGATTGTGTACATCATGCCAGAATATGAAATATATTAAGGCTAATGATTATATCAGGACACCTTCTTCTTCTGAGGAACCTTTACAGTGAACATTTGGAGAAGTAGAGTGATTCAGAAAAGGAAAGGGAGTGAGAGAAGAATGCATATTATTCTGGTATCTGTTAAACTTACATAGTGAGTAAATTGGCAGGATTGGAAGAGACAATCACTGGAATGAAAATAGATGAAACATTAACACTTTGAGATGTGCAGTTTACACCACTTTGTTAGCTGAAAGAAAGGAAGGTATAGAAGAACAAATTAGGAAAGTAAGAATTGAAAGTGAAAAATCTGAGTTAACATTAAATATTACAAAGTCAAAACTCAATCACCTTGTTTATTGAACTAATGGACAGTGAAGAAATTAAGTTTTGTTTTCTTGAGCTCAAGAATAAAGATTGACATTGTGCTAGAGAAATAGATTAATCCTAGGGAGCAGGTAATGAAAAACTTAGATAAGACCACAAAGGGTAACAATATTTTGATGACAACGAAGATCAGAACAGTTAAAACAATAGGGTTTTCAGTGATAATGCATAGTTGTAAAAGGAGGTTGTTAAGAAAGAGCTATGAAAAGAAGATGGACAATTCCAAGGTATAGATACCTGCTAAGAAAACCATGAACTGCTGAGAAAAATCAGTCAATTGTCCGATGGACCAATTAAACAGGAAGTAGAAACTCATGTGCTTTGGATATGTGATGGGAACAGATCATGGATTAAGAAAAAAAACCTTTTTGAGGGAAGGGGGAGACAACAGATCGGGTTGATGGATGTGATCAAAGAAATTACAGGACTGTCCTTCAAAAAACTACAGATTATTATTAGAGCCAAGTCAAGATGGTGAATGTTTATCCATGCAGTCAATTGGAGCCAAACCTACCTGTTGGCACTAATTAGCTCTTTTATAAAGCCTAAGATCTTCAATTTTGATTCTAGTTTTTATTTGTAATTGTGGGGAATAATTATTACAACAGTAGGTTGTACTGAATTAGTAGGGAATAGCAGTGAACATTGCATATGGTATATATATTTATTAAAGAACAGTTATTTAGAAGAAAGTTGTGCATTGCAGCACACAAAATACAATATCAGAAAATTGCACAGTGATTATAGACATAAAAGTTCCCAATTTGCCCCTCTAGAGCTGTGGTAGTGGTGGAGGTGGTGGAGGAGGAGATGACTAGTAGAACTAATGTTAAAAGAAGGTAATTGAAAGCCATAAAGAAGATGCTACATACAAATGCAGAAAACTGCTACCCATAGCTATGGTAATTTATTGCATGAAAGGATTGCATTTCAAACAGGGAAAAGTAAAAAATGATATCTTGCCATTAAATTTGTAGAACGTTTACAAAAGTTGTTTAACTGTGGTGAGTTACACTAGATAAATGTGGAAAATATGTTTGAAGGAAGTAATTCTGGTCTTACAATGTCTGATGGTGATCATAACCTATAATTGGGTTTGTTATCCAGTTATTAGGTGATTATGTGCTCTGTCTGTCAATAGTAAGAGCCAAGCAGCCCTTTAATGAGCAGCACAATAGAAGCTAGGCAATTACAGCAACTTCAGACCTCTAAAAGGGCCTTTGCCAGTAAGTCTAGCTTTAGTGAGGAATTGCTGTATAAATTAGCATGCCTTGGAAAAACTGTATGGAAGAGAGAAAAGGGAAATATTGGATTTAGCTGTATAGCCATGAACTAGGAATCAAAAAAGTATTTCAAGTGAACATGTGGTACTTGATACTTCCAGTGGTACTTGGATTGAATGGCCCTCGGATTGAAACTGTCCAGGAAATAGCAGCAGAATATTGAAAATTCGGCAAATGTTGTATTAGCTGGATTTCATTTTATTGCTAAATCAAAAAGGACAAGTTATTTCCAGTGGTTGAACTGTTTCTTCTAACTATGTTGTTAATTCAGAGAATGCTCCTTTAAGATAGAGCAATCCATAGATAAACTCTTATGCTTGGAGATTCTGAATGCTGCAGTTATTTGGAACATTATGCCGTAAGAATTCGAAAAGGGGGGGGGGGGCGCTCAGGCTAGAGCTTATCAGATGTGTGCATTTATCATGGCAGTTAAAGCAACAGAATTTAATGTGTTAAGTGGAATTCCAATATCTCACTTATGGTGAAGTTTTAAACGTTATACATACTGTATTGGGGTGGTGCCTTTTCAGATGTTGGGTTCTTGTGTCCCCTGAGCTTGGTTGTTTTCCTGCAGACATTTCACTACTATCATCATCATCATCATCATCATCAGTGCATTAAGGACCCAACTGCTACCTCTACTCTCTTTTCAGATGTGTTGGATTGCAACTCCTAAAATTCTCAGCAAACCAGTTCAGTGCTGAGAAAAAAAGACTGCGTGCTATAGTCTATTCATATAGAAGAGACCAGTTTGGAGAAAGTTGTTTTATTGCAACCAAGCTTAACAATGTATACTAAATATACATTCTTCCTTTGCTCATTCCACTACCATATCCTTCTTTCCTTGACTCCCGTGTGTGAAATTTATATTTGGAGCTCTTTGAGGCTGGTATTTGTTTTATACTTTGTAAAAAATAATGCATATTTTGTAAAATTTCAGAAACACATTTTGTAATTTCTAAAATACATGTAGTACTTTACAGTTAAGTATAAAATAGGATCTCCAGGAAAGGAGATCGTTACCTTGCCGTGGTGCTGGAGCTTGAGCACTTCAATGAAACCATGAGCTAAACCGTGAAGGGACACCCAAGACGGGAAGGTCGTGGCAGAGAGGTCAGACTAAATACGATCCCTGGGGAAGGTAATGGCAACCCACCCCAGTATTCTTGCCGTGAAAACTAAATGGATCAGTACAACCAGAGATATGTCGGTATACCATCGGAAGATGGGACTCCCAGGTCGGAAGATGGTCAAAATGCTACTGGGGAGGAACAGAGGATACGTTCAACTAGCCCCAGATGTAATGATGCAGCTAGCTCAAAGCCGAAAGGACGGCTAGCGGCCGACGGTGCTGGTGGTGAACGACGAATCCGATGCTCTAAAGATCAACACACCATAGGAACCTGGAATGTAAGATCTATGAGCCAGGGCAAATTGGATGTGGTTATTGGTGAGATGTCAAGATTAAATATAGACATTTTAGGTGTCAGTGAACTGAAATGGACTGGAATGGGCCACTTCACATCAGATGACCACCAGATCTACTACTGTGGACAAGAGGACCACAGAAGAAATAGAGTAGCCTTCATAATTAATAATAAAGTGGCTAAAGCAGTGCTTGGATACAATCCAAAAAACAATAGAATGATCTCAATTCGAATTCAGGGTAAGCCATTTAACATCACAGTGATCCAAATATACGCCCCAACCACAGATGCTGAAGAAGCAGAAGTAGATCAGTTCTATGAGGATCTGCAGCACCTACTGGATAATACACCAAAAAGAGATGTTATTTTCATTACAGGAGACTGGAATGCTAAGATGGGTAGTCAGACGACACCTGGAATTACAGGCAAGCATGGTCTGGGAGAACAAAATGAAGCAGGACATAGGCTGATAGAATTTTGCCAAGACAACTCACTGTGCATAACAAACACTCTCTTCCAACAACCTAAAAGACGACTTTATACATGGACTTCACCAGATGGTCGACACCGAAATCAGATTGACTACATCCTTTGCAGCCAAAGGTGGCGGACATCTATACAGTCGGTAAAAACAAGACCTGGAGCTGACTGTAGTTCAGATCACGAACTTCTTATTGCAAAATTTAGAATCAGACTAAAGAGAATAGGGAAGACCCACAGATCAGTTAGATATGAGCTCACTAATATTCCTAAGGAATATGCAGTGGAGGTGAAGAATAGATTTAAGGGACTAGATTTAGTAGATAGGGTCCCGGAAGAACTATGGACAGAAGTTCGCAACATTGTTCAGGAGGCGGCAACAAAAAACGTCCCAAAGAAAAAGAAAACCAAGAAGGCAAGATGGCTGTCTGCTGAGACACTGGAAGTAGCCCAAGAAAGAAGGAAAGCAAAAGGCAACAGTGATAGGGGGAGATATGCCCAATTAAATGCAAAATTCCAGAGGTTAGCCAGAAGAGATAAGGAATTATTTTTAAACAAGCAGTGTGCGGAAGTGGAAGAAGACAATAGAATAGGAAGGACAAGAGACCTCTTCCAGAAAATTAGAAACATCGGAGGTAAATTCCAGGCAAAAATGGGTATGATCAAAAACAAAGATGGTAAGGACCTAACAGAAGCAGAAGAGATCAAGAAAAGGTGGCAAGAATATACGGAAGAACTGTATAGGAAGGATAATAATATTGGAGGCAGTGACAGACTTTGTATTTCTAGGCGCAAAGATTACTGCAGATGCTGACTGCAGCCAGGAAATCAGAAGACGTCTACTTCTTGGGAGGAGAGCAATGGCAAATCTTGATAAAATAGTTAAGAGCAGAGACATCACACTGACAACAAAGGTCCTCATAGTTAAAGCAATGGTATTCCCCGTAGTAACCTATGGCTGCGAGAGCTGGACCATAAGGAAGGCTGAGCGAAGGAAGATAGATGCTTTTGAACTGTGGTGTTGGAGGAAAATTCTGAGAGTGCCTTGGACTGCAAGAAGATCCAACCAGTCCATACTCCAGGAAATAAAGCCAGACTGCTCACTTGAGGGAATGATATTAAAGGCAAAACTGAAGTACTTTGGCCACATAATGAGAAGACAGGATACCCTGGAGAAGAAGCTGATGCTAGGGAAAGTGGAAGGCAAAAGGAAGAGGGGCCGACCAAGGGCAAGATGGATGGATGATATTCTGGAGGTGACAGACTCAACCATGGTGGGGATGGTGACGGCCGACAGGAAGCTCTGGCGTGGGCTGGTCCATGAAGTCACGAAGAGTCGGAAGCGACTGAACGAATAAACAACAAAATAAAATAGGATATTTATTTATTTATTTATTTGATTTCTATAGCGGCCCATCTCAACAAGTATGGTGTTAAATGAACAATAGGTGCCAAGAGAATGTTCCTATCTCAGTCCCTTTGTAGTTATCTGATATGCAAAATTTATCAGTAAGAATAACATATAGAAAGGCCATCTTGGAATTTGTCCTAGCATTAGCAAAATCCTTCCAATGCACTTTTGGGTTTCTACATTTTCTAGAAAAGAAACAAAATGAATCCAAGTGGAAAGGGTGGTTGTCATTTTTAAAAAATGTTTCAGTTTATTCTTGTTCTTGAAAAGGTTAGGCCATCTGATGTCCCAAGGCCTCATGTGGTCCCCACACACTTGGGGGAAGGGGGGACCTACAGTCATATCTTATTGCCAAAGATTAATCACATGATTTCCTTCCATTTTGAGGTAGGAAACTTTTAAAAATTGTGGCTAGGTCATAACATGGGCTTAATTAATATGGTTTTAAGAAAGGACAAAATAAACATACAAAAAACAAGAAAAAACCTCCAGAAAATCCTGGCTCTGCCCATTTTTAATTGCCCCACCCAGAAAATGTTAAGGATAACCTCTGGCTACTAAAAGAGTGCTCATTCTTGTTCTATGCAGAAGGGGAGCATTTTTACAATTTCTCTTCCCCAGGCTCTTAATCGGACTAATTTTGGTCTTGATTTTGACTTAAGTGTTTTTCACTTTCAGTATTTTGTATTGCTGTTTTGAAGCATAGCTGTATCATACCTCCAGGCAGTGCTCTCTGAGATTATTTTCCAGGTTGCCACTTTCAGGCATGCCTTCCTAGTGTGTCACCCGAAGAGAGATTTTAATCTTGTTGTACACATTGGAGAATAACATTCAAGTAATCTTCCTTCTCCCCTTAAAACTCTGCTTTGAAACTGTCCCTAAAAAGGATGGCTTTGGTTAGAGTGAAACCCTGGTGGCTGAATTAGTGAGCTTTTTGGACAGGCATTCTCAGGGGGGGAAAAAAAGGTTACTGTTATTGTTGACGGGTTTCAGGGTATTGTCTTTCCTCTCTGCTCTGGCAAGTACAGGTTGGGCCATTCATTTGGCTCACAAATTAAGATTGAGGGGAAATCTCATTCTTCACCCCTAAATTGGAATACTATAATTAACATTTCTGTGCCACTGACTGAGAGTTTCCTTGGTAATAGAGAACTGCAGCTGAGGCTCTCACAGCACTTAAAGGGCGCCACCAATATGTTAGCACATCCGTGTCCATTAAATGTTACCATAGGTTGATTAACAGTGGAAGTGATGTGGGGGAAGGGAGTACAACATTCAAACAGATCTGTCCTAAAAGTTAGAATTGGCTAATTGGATCACACTTTCATCTACTGTGTATTTAAATTTACACAAATCGTAGTATCCTAAAAGGAATACTTCCAAAAAGATTTATTGTATCATAGATGGCATGATTTGATCCCAAATTCACCATATACAAAAGAACTACCTCAACACCTGAGATTGTCAGACATATTTTTTCATGGCCCTCATAATGTCCATCATTGCCATATACCTTTGGCCCACAAAGTCTTAGAACTCTTGCCTAAATTTGCTGAATGTCCTGGAATGTAATAGACTTCGCGTCTCTTCAAGATTTGGGGAAAATTTAAAATGGCTGGTGTTACTGGAATGCTACCACTATAATTTATGATGAGGACCCCAGAGTACGAAGATGCCCACGGTCAATCCCAAAAGTTAGGCAGCATTGGCAGTTGTGATGGAATGTGAGGGTGACCTTGGAGAAGAGAGGGAGGGAAGAGATGCTGCCTAGGGAACGATCAGATAAAAGGAAAAGAAGTCCAAACGGTCTACAGAAGAAACTTAGGAAAGACCCGCCCTGACCACTCAAGTGATAAATAGGGAAGGCGGGAGGTTTGTACTTTCAGACTTGCAGGATTGTTGTCAGCCCTTCCAGGTTACACCGGACAGGAAACATGACTAAATTCATTAATTCTACTTTTTTATAAGACTACATTAACAGAATCCTGCAAGTCTGAAAGTACAAATCTCCCGCCTTCCCTAATTATCGCTCGAGTGGTCAGGGCGGGTCTTTCCTAAGTTTCTTCTTTATACCGTTGCCCTCTCTCCGGGTCCCTTTCCTTCTATCTGATCGTTCCCTAGGCAGCATCTCTTCCCTCTCTTCTCCAAGGTCGGCCTCCCATTCCATCACAGCAGTACATCAACGTCTAGCTTCTGCTTATCTACCAATTTTGTTTTATTTCTAGATGAACCTACCTTTTTTTTCCTTTTCCTTTTTTTTAGTTTTTATGGCCTAAAAGATAATATAAAAACCCAAGTTTTGAATGCATTTCGCTGATTGGCTGATTTTGTGTAATGTAAAGAATACAGACTGTGCACCATTATATTTGCGTGTGTGTGTTCTTATGTTAACAGTATGTAGAATTATATTTGCATGTGTGTGTTCTTATGTTAAAAGTATGTAGAATTTGATCTTATCTGCTGCACATTTCAGCTACGTTGCTGTGGCATCAGAGAATATCTCGACGTTTCATTTGTTCTTGGGGATGCAGGGGAGTAGCTGGGATGTTTCACCTGGAAGAATGTGGGAGAGAACATTTGGGATGGAAGGCTTGAACTTCATATATTAATTTGAGCTAATCCAGTATATAATTATCTATTAGCATAAATTAGCATTCCCCTTTGTCTCTAATAATGGGTTTAAGAGTGGAAGGCTGGTAGGGCCAAGCAATTTTACTATGGCTGGGAGCTGCTACCCTTTTTTCCAGCACTTAAGAGCCACTGTGAGGTGAAAGAAATCATGCAGGTAGGTTTGGAGGATTATGGTTTTCGATGGGGGATTTTTGAGCAGAGATAAGGGTTAATTTCATGTTTTAAGCCTAGGACTTAAAGCCTAGGACATTAAAGTAACTCTTTAGGCAGCAGAAAATTGTATTGTTACCATTGAAGTAGGGAGAGAATTGTGTAGGGGCATCTTGGTTGGTTTAGACCGGTGTTTCTCAACCTTGGCTGCTTTAAGATGTGTGGACTTCAACTCCCAGAATTCCCCAGTCACCATGCTGGCTGGGGGATTCTGGGAACTGAAGTCCACACAGCTTAAAGCGGCCAAGGTTGAGAAACACTGGTTTAGACACTACTTTGTCTTTTGCTCCCATAGATAGTCTGTCCTCTGTGGCAAGTAATATTGTTACATCCTTTAGCTCTGCTGCTAAATTGTCTGTCCTGCAAACTGCATAATTGATGCACCTTTGTAGGGTTTGGACCCTATATGTAAATTCTAAGGACTGATACTTAGATCATAGTGAAAAGAGGTTTATCTGTCTAAGTAAAGAGAAGCTTATAACTTTTGGGCCAGAGAGCAATTTCTTATAAATAATGGGTTTGAAAGAGCATGGATTCAGCTTCTGAACATGCCACATTCATTAGAATATCTCCTGAAGGAATTATATAGTGAGTGTATCCGCACATAAGGCTACCCTTATCCAAGGCAAGCCATGGCTGGAAAGAGGTCTTTTGTGGAGTGGTGCCCAATTTACAGAACTCCTTCTCTGCTGTCTTTTGAGATGGAGGCAGACTTTATCATTTTTTAAAACTTTTGTGGCAAGTTCTTTTACTTGTTGATTTATGGGGGATTCAGTTATTATGACCACTGTTTTCCCATGTAACTTGTCTTGTATTGCTATCATTGTGGGAATCACCGGACATAAAAGGAGAGTCATTCTAAAGAGATGCTTAATTAATGGCTGTGGCGCATGTGATGTTGTTTGTATGATGTGTGATGAAAATGACACTCACCTTGTTTTTCCTCTCTCTTAGGTGCCATTACTGCAAATCTTCATGCCATGTGTCTTCTCTGCGTATACCCTACGCGTGTAAGCTTCTCTTCCAAGAACTTCAATCTATGAACATTATACCCAGATTAAAATTGGCCAAGTACAATGAATAAACAATTGAGAAGCAAAGAAATAAGAGGCAGGCAGAAGTGTAATCAGAAGGCATTTAAGTGACAAGTGCTAAATCACACAGGCCACAAGTTCCCTTTTGGTTTTCTTTTCCCTCTTTGGCTGGGAAACAGTGCTCAAGAGAACGTTAGAAGCTGCAAGCACAAAGGCTCAAGCTGTGTTTATCTGTGATAATAAGCTAGAGGTTTTGTATGGAAGACAGAAAAGGAAAGAGATGCCATAATGTTCTCATCTTGGTGTCCTTTGAACTGCATGGAAGCACTACAGATCAGCCATTTGTAGCAGAACAAGCAAGATGCATACATATATAAATAAATAAAAATTTGGAGTGGCAATACACTGTTAACATCAATGAAGTTTAAAGGACCAACTTTTGATGTTTTGGTGATTGAAATGTAATTTGTAGTAAGTGGAGGTTCTTTTCCTGTACCAAGTATAGTTTCCTTTTTTAATATTATTCTTGAGATTGGAAATTAATAAAAACTTAAAGGATATCGTCCAGGGTTGATTTTGATGGCCAAATGTCTTATGATGCTCTGGTATAACAATATTGTATTAGTAAACAGGATTGATGCAGCCACATGTTATAAAATAGGCTGCCCTTTCTTGTCTATGGAGTTCTATACAAGACTTATTTGGAGATTCAGAAACATACAGCTGCAGAATTCTAACCCTACAGGGAATCTTAAGATACCCTGAATCACATGGTGCCTCCATTTGCATTTGCAATTTTTTTTGTGGGGGGGAAGAGGTACCAAATAAACACTGACTATAAAGAGTGACTATAAACAGTTCAGCCACTGTAACAAACACTTGACTTTGGAGACAGCTCTGATGAAACCCACCAGGAAGCAGTCCTGGAGAAACAATTTCTTTTCTGTTTTCTGATGTAGAGTACAGGGCAAAGAGGATGTTTTCATGGGTTGTGGCTAAGCAAAATTAAAACTGCAAATACTGTAACTTACATTTCCAGACAATCACTTTTTAAACAGTTCACTCATTTTTGGGTGTGGCATCTGTTGTTAGGACTTCTAACTATCCATCTTTAAAATATTATATTAATTCTAAGGAATACTCTGCTTTCCCGACACAAAAATGACAATACTTCGTTGGGAACAAAATACTTTTCCCTTTTGAGCTAGCACATTTGCAGTTATGAACTCTGTCTGGATTGTGATCCCTCAAAGTAGTAGTATCAGAAATACTCCTTCCCTCCTCAGCTGGCTAAGCAGTGCTGCAGTGATGTCAGGAGCAAGACATTAAAATCTATTCGGCGCAGTGAAGCTGTGCAAAAAGATGGGGTTTTTTATACTGTAGTGGAATCAGATTGACATTTAACTAAAGAAAAGCCTTTTGAAGTGGGTTTCATAGACACTGGAAAGCCTCAGAAAGGTACAAGTTACTCTACAAAGATCATGAAAAAGTTTCAGGACTCAAAAGGAGAAAATTATGGGCAAACTAGGAAACAGTCTACAAATGACAGCTTTTTAAAAGAATGGAAAAGCTGAACATGGCACCTTCTACAGCAGTGTTTCTCAACCTTGGCAACTTCAAGATGGGTGGACTTCAACTCCCAGAATTCCCCAGCCAGCATGCTGGCTGGGGAATTCTGGAAGTTGAAGTCCACCCATCTTGAAGTTGCCCTGGTTGAGCAACGCTGTTCTGAAGACATTTGCAGGATGATGGCCAACATGTAGGTCCTTTTGCTTACAAGGGCAGTGCAGGGCTTCATATTGGAAGAAAAAGAGATGCTTCAAAAGTGCAGGCGGGTGTACACATAGCACCTGTTGGCAGCTGCTTAAACCATCTTTCCCCAGCATCTCAGTGTGGCTGCAGAAGGCTGCTCAGCTGCTTAATCTCTGAGAAAAATGGTCTGCTTTAACCAGTTGCTGGCAGGTGCTCCTTTAATGCTCCCATGTGCCAGAAACTTTCCAAGTCAAGGTAGGAGAATTGAAATGCTTAAAGAATATAGATGGCATATGAAATGTGATGTACATTTTCCCCCTTTTTAACCTCGTAGGCATTTCAAAATGCTTTTATTTGGTTAAAGACAGGTTTAAATAGCCACTTATTTCAGGAGTGTGTCTGGATCTTGGTTCAGTCTTTTTATCATTGATAAAGCTGTAATAGTCTGAAGAATGTGTCATGCTGTTGCACCATTCACAAAAACGAACTGTGGTATGCAAAACTGACTACAGGAATTTTTTGTTCTGCCTTCAGCTTCTTTTTCACTTTGCACTGTACGTAAGTAAGGGAATCACCTGAAATGCTCTTCATGTGAAGGCAGTGTTGGTCCAGCTGTGATACTAAATATATTTCACATCCCACCCTATTCAAGATTTACTGTGTTACTAGAAGTGATGCCTACCTTACAAATTATTTTCTAAATTGCTATGCTAATGTTGCAAACAGATTATTTTATTACTTTGGCTTCCACACTAAATTAGAGAGATAGTTGGCAATCCTGACTATAAATGTTAAGCAATTAACTAGGTTTTTTTTTTAATGAACGAAGCTTAGGTTTAACAGTAAAGATCTGATCTGTCCCTAAACTGAAAATATACAAGAGAAACAGAGACTTCTATATAAGGCTAACCTCAGTACTATGAATCACCATTAAAAGATTAGTAAGAAATGAGGAGCATAAATTATCCTTATGTTAACAGGCATATCTGTTCTTGTTCAATATGCAAGTTTTAATCCCCCCCACCCCAAAATCTACAAACTCTGTTAATATGTCTTTCACGTTTAAATTGCAAAGTGTGTATGTGTGAGAGCATTCCTCTACTGTACTGTTGTTGGAAACAGGTTTCCTAATGAAGAATGAAAATTATTTGATTTTGAATAAGGACCGGTGGAAAACAGTTTGAGAGCTGCTTTGCTTTCTTACAGCACCACAAGGCTGGCTTAACATATATATATGGAAAAAAGAATGATAACTTATTCTTCACTCGAGAAGGAAATCTTAATAAGTTAAATCATATACTATTGTAGGCTTACAAGATTTTGAAAGTTACACTTGGATAAAGAAATGGGGTCTTGCCCATAGATCTATAATTCGCATATAGCTGAAAAAGCTAATTTTTATTAGACTTGTGTTCACAGCAATGCTTGATGCTGCTATCTGAATATATCCAGGTCAGAAGTTGTGTTTCTAAATTCCGCTCTTCATATTGATGTTTTAGAAAAGCAAAGAGAGTCCATTCCCAGTACAAATGGTGGTGTTTCTCCTGGCAACAGTGCTGTGTCTTTGAATCATTGTTGAAAGCAGAAATTCAGGTGGTGAAACTTTCTATGAGGCTTGTATTAGGAATACATTGGCTACTGAGTCTTGGCCTGGCCTACTTTTTTTGAAAAGGGAGGAGTTGCTAAACAAAAATTCACCCACCAACCTCTTGTGTTAATTGCAGGAGTAAGGAAAGTCTTCAAACACATATGTTGGACTTTGAAAAGTGGATTTTAATCATCATTAACAACAACTCTTTATTATGGTCCAAAACCATGTGCCTTTAAATGTGTTTAAAATGCAGGAGAAGTATCATAAAAGTATAATATCCATTTTATAACAGAGAGAAGTTCCATTAGAATATCTCAATGGATTATATGAGCATGAACCCAAAATTTGCCTACCTTGTAGAATGAAGCAAAACAAGCTTCTGAGTGCCAAGGAAGATGTAGTAGTAGAAGTGAAACAGGTTGCAGCATAAAAGGAACAGCATAAAAGCATGCCCAATATTTCAACTGCCCCGAATCCACAAGACAAACATGTCTATTAAGTGTTACATTGCTGAATCTGTGCTCTAGCAAAGCAGATGAAAGGATGTTTGTATGAGCCATAAAGAATGCTCTCCAGTATTTGGACAAAGCCAATATCTTAAGATAACAGGCTGGCTGGATTACTGATTTTAATAAACGTAGAGCAATTATAACTTAAGCTCCTATAGCTGAAAAAGCTAATGGCAAGTGGAGCTCACATTGGGTGGGTCTTCCTAAAAAAACAGGTGATATTGAAAGTATAAGTGCAAACAATTCCCAAGAGGAAAAAATGCAGAAGAGAAGGAGCCAAAGTAACTACACTAAACACTTAGTGAAGATTTGAAAGCAACTCAAATAGAAAAGGTGGAAAGACAGGCAAGACAACTAGAAGGAATACAAAAAGGAAGCTGGGATGGTAGAGATGATATCGGGACAGTTAAAGCTCAGAAGGAGCCAAAGTGGACAATAGATGCTAAGAACAAGTTAGGGACAGCATGCAGAGCATGGCTTCTGGAACTCTTTCCAATCCCTTAATAGCAGCTCTGCACTGACAAGAAAACTTCCAGAAAATTAGAAACATCAGAGGTAAATTCCAGGCAAAAATGGGTATGATCAAAAACAAAGATGGTAAGGACCTAACAGAAGCAGAAGAGATCAAGAAAAGGTGGCAAGAATATACGGAAGATCTGTATAGGAAGGATAATAATATTGGAGATAGCTTTGACGGTGTGGTCAGTGAGTTAGAGCCAGACATCCTGAAGAGTGAGGTTGAATGGGCCTTAAGAAGCATTGCTAATAACAAGGCAGCAGGAGACAACGGTATCCCAGCTGAACTGTTTAAAATCTTGCAAGATGATGCTGTCAAGGTGATGCATGCCATATGCCAGCAAATTTGGAAAACACAAGAATGGCCATCAGATTGGAAAAAATCAACTTATATCCCCATACCAAAAAAGGGAAGCACTAAAGAATGTTCAAACTATCGAACAGTGGCACTTATTTCACATGCCAGTAAGGTAATGCTCAAGATCTTGCAAGGTAGACTCCAGCAATTCATGGAGCAAGAATTGCCAGATGTACAAGCTGGGTTTAGAAAAGGCAGAGGAACTAGAGACCAAATTGCCAATATCCGCTGGATAATGGAGAAAGCCAGGGAGTTTCAGAAAAACATCTATTTTTGTTTTATTGACTATTCTAAAGCCTTTGACTGTCTGGATCATAACAAATTGTGGCAAGATCTTGGTGGTATGGGGATACCAAGTAATCTTGTCTGCCTCCTGAGGAATCTGTATAACGACCAAGTAGCAACGGTAAGAACAGATCACGGAACAACGGACTGGTTTAAGATTTGGAAAGGAGTACAGCAGGGTTGTATACTCTCACCCTACCTATTCAACCTGTACGCAGAACACATCATGCGACGTGCTGGACTTGAGGAATCCAAGGCTGGAGTTAAAATCGCTGGAAGAAACATTAACAATCTCAGATATGCAGATGATACCACTTTGATGGCTGAAAGCGAGGAGGAGCTGAGAAGCCTTATGATGAAGGTGAAAGAAGAAAGTGCAAAAGCTGGGTTGCAGTTAAACCTCAAAAAAACCAAGATTATGGCAACCAGCTTGATTGATAACTGGCAAATAGAGGGAGAAAAAGTGGAGGCAGTGACAGACTTTGTATTTCTAGGCGCAAAGATTACTGCAGACGCTGACTGCAGCCAGGAAATCAGGAGACGTCTACTTCTTGGGAGGAGAGCAATGGCAAATCTTGATAAAATAGTTAAGGGCAGAGACATCACACTGACAACAAAGGTCCGCATAGTGAAAGCAATGGTATTCCCCGTAGTAACCTATGGCTGTGAGAGCTGGACCATAAGGAAGGCTGAGCGAAGGAAGATAGATGCTTTTGAACTGTGGTGTTGGAGGAAAATTCTGAGAGTGCCTTGGACTGCAAGAAGATCAAACCAGGCCATACTCCAGGAAATAAAGCCAGACTGCTCACTTGAGGGAATGATATTAAAGGCAAAACTGAAGTACTTTGGCCACATAATGAGAAGACAGGATACCCTGGAGAAGATGCTGATGTTAGGGAAAGTGGAAGGCAAAAGGAAGAGGGGCCGACCAAGGGCAAGATGGATGGATGATATTCTGGAGGTGATGGACTCGACTGTGGGGGAGCTGGGGATGGCGACGACTGACAGGAAGCTCTGGCGTGGGCTGGTCCATGAAGTCACGAAGAGTCGGAAGCGACTGAGCGAGTAAACAACAACAAACTGACAAGAAGGGTGGACAGAGGGGGCTTAAGGCGGAGGCATCTGGCAGGCCTCTGAGCCACTGCCTAATTATTTCTCCCATAGGGATGGCTTTGGGGTTTTTTCTGGGTTTATTTCTCTGCAGCCCCTAGCTGGATCTGGCCCATTTTCAAACTCAGTACTACTTTTTTGGCTACACCAGTTTTGGCTCTGTTCTGTTTTGCCCTCCAATGAAGACGGCAACAATTTGAATAAGCAATGAAGAAAAGGAACTGTTACTCAACTCTGGAGTACAGGTAAAGTTCCTGATGACTAGAGGAGGGTGAATGCCCCTATCTTCAAAAAAAAAAAAAAGAATGAAAAGAGGGTTCTGGGAACTGCAGATTCATCAGCTTGATATCAATCCCTAGGAATATTCTAGAGAACATCAACAAGACATTGATATATAAGCACTTCAAAAAAAATTCAATAATTACCAGAATGGATTTGTCAAGACCAAGTCTTGCAGACTAGACTTTTTTAAAAAATTAGGTAACCTCTATTCCTTATAGATCATGGGAATTCTGCAGATGTAATATATCTTGATTTTGGCAAAGAATTTGCCATAGTACCTGTGACATTCTGATTAGCATGCCAGTTAAGTGTGAGCTAGATAGCATGACAAATAAGTGAATGCATACAGTAGCTGGCTTGAAAATCATCATGAAAGAGAACTCATTAATGGTTCCATATCAGAGAAGTATCAAGTGTGGTGCCCCAAATTTCAGTCCAGGATTCTATACTGTTCAACCTTTATATTTTGTTACTTGGATAAGGAGGTAGAGGGAATGATTATGAAATTTGCAGATGATAGAAAATTGGGTGGAATACCTAATAACCTGGAGTGATGTATACACAGCCAATCTTGGCAACCTCCAGCTGTGTGGACTTTAACTCCCAGGTTTCTTAGCAATGGTCATGCTGGCTGGGGAATTCTGGGAGTTGAAGTCTCCCAGTTGCTAGGGTTGGAAAACACTGCCCTAGAAGATAGAAATGAACTACGCGATATTACTGATAGATTAGAAAAATGGACTGAAAATTACAGAATGAAATTTAATACAGAGAAATGCAAAGTTCTGTACTTAGGAAACAAGAATAAAACATGGGTATACAATAGGAGACACTTGAGTTGATACTGAATCAGTGTGATGTAACAGTTAAGGTTTGGATTAGGAGTGGTGAGATGTTGGTTCAAATCTACTCCCAGCCACAGAAGCTCACTGGGTGACTGGGCCAGTCACACACTCCCAACTCAGCCTACCTCACAGAGTTGTTGTGTGTGGGGAAACATAGAAGGAGGGACTGGTACGTGCTTTGTCTTGAGCTCCTGAACCAAAGATGGGATATAGACCCAATAAATAAATACTGCATGCATAGGAAAAGCAGTGTGACATGATTGAAAAAAGGCAAATATAACCTTAGGCTGCATCAACAGAAACATTGTTTCTGAACTGGGATGTGATTCTACTTTACTGTGCTTTATTCAGACCCCACTTTGAGCACTGCGTCCAGTTCTGGTCATCACACTTTAAGAAGGATTCAGAAAAGCTGGAACAGCTTCAAAGAAGGATAAAGTGGATGACCACATAGAAACTTACCTCCTGTGCGGAACTCGGAGTTTTTAGCCTCGAGAAGACTGAAGGAGAATAAGACACCACCCTTCACATATGGAGGTGAGGATGGGGAATGCCTCGTAGAAGATCCAGACCTTTTCTTCATTGTTCCAGAGTGCAGAAATAGGAATGCTCCTAACAGAAAGAGCAGCTGGACACCAGAATCAATTCCCCAGGGAGGTGGTGGCTCCACTATATTGGATGTGTTCCGGCCGAGGGGAGACCCCCATCTCTCTGGGGTGCTTCAATTTGGATTCCACACTAAGCAGGGAGTTGGATTCAATGGGTTAAATGGTCTCTGTCACACTCCCCTTCCCTCTTACAGAAATCTAGTGCTGGAAGGAACCTCAGGGAAATTTAACCCAAACCCCTCCCGAAGTGGGAAAGTGGCTCATGAGTGCACAACTGGAGCACTTTTCCAACCATGAAAGCCCTGCCTCTTGGGGCATATTTTCCACTGCCCGTAGGGAACCCCCTCTAGGTTTCAGCTGCAGCCTTTTACCAAATTTCCATGGCCAAGGGGGTTAATCTTAATCTATGAATTAAATGTCTATACTGAGTTTTAAAATCCAGAATAGATTTCTGAGGTTTTTAATATAATCTTTTTAAAATAATCTTTTTAAAAGCTGCAGTTCTCTGCCTAATTACTTAGGCTCAAGCACCCCTGAACTCAAATGGAGTTACTTTCCAGCAGACATAAAGAGGACTGCACTCTATTCTATAACTGTTTGATTACATTTCTGATTGCTTAAATTTCTTGCAATCCTTCTTTGGTGCTCTGTACTGAAGTAATAAGTTGGAGCAGAGGAAGGTCAGTATTATAAATAAAAACAAATTTGGAACAAGAATGGCAACTAAAAGCAAAGGAGTGGAAAATAGGAACTAGCAAGTAGACCCACATCAAAAAGGCTCTAACCTGCTTATTTTGATGTGAAATACTTTCAGGATTCAGCTATAATATATTATTCTACATAATATATATATATGTTTTTTTCACAGATTGCTTGAACTAAAGCCCTGATGCCTAGCACTTATTCAGTATGCCACTGAAAGAGTCTCCACTTCTCCAGGTGAGTTTCGCTGCTGTCTGGTCCAAGAGTCACTGGCTTTGGATCCCGTTGATCAAGCACTGTCATCTAGACAGTGTTCCTCAACCTTGGCAACTTTAAGATGTGTGGACTTCAACTCCCAGAATTCCCCAGCCAGCTTTGCCTGGGAGTTGAAGTCCACACATCTTAAAGTTGCCAAGGTTGAGGAACACTGATTCTAGCAGACCCAGGAAATGAACCTTCTCAGTTCATTTGCACCAGCCATCCGGAACAGCATCTCCCTGGAGATTTGGAGAGGTGTACGGGTCCTACCTACTGGCCCTTAAATGAGCATTAAACACTTGGCTCTTTCCCCAAGCCTTGCGTGTGTGGTCAGGCCCCTTTAATTTGGGTGGGGTGAGTGTGTCGGATTTGTTCTCTGTGAGTGATTTTTTAAAAAAAGCATTATATTGTTTTGACCTGCTCTTACCTTGTGAAGCCACCCAGAGTCATTCTGGAGTTGGGCGGCCTAGAAATATGATAGATAGATGATAGATAGATAGATAGATAGATAGATAGATAGATAGATAGATAGATTAGATGATAGATAGATAGATAGATAGATAGATAGATAGATAGATAGATATCCCCAAAGCTGCCACCTTCAGATCCGTATGTAACTTTCTGTTCCTTGAGAAAATTTGTCAAGCAGGAATCATTTGGAGCTTTCAACATTTATTTCCACCTTGATCCAGAGGAGCGTTGCCTATCTCCTCCCTGTGGTGTGAGTTTCTGATGGGCTGCTTCATTCCCCTTCCTCCCCCTCTTTAACTGCTACATTGGGATTTATTAGCCAGACTTCCCCTCCAACTCTTTCTCCTAGCTTCAGCTTTCCTACTTAACTTTGCCCTGGGTCTTTGATCTGCAAATTTTCTTGGGCCCTAATTCCTCCCTGCTTTCTAGTCCCTTAAATTGAAAGGGAAAACAAAACAAAACAAAACACTGGACATGCAAAATTACAGCAAAGTTGAGTGTGTGTTTCACGTATTGTAATTTTGCCACGGACATTTCTGGCTTCTTCTGGGGGGGGGGGCGGGGGGAGAGAACGGCTTGCTACTTGTTTGTCTACCTTAAGGGAAATCGGGGGAATGGGAGGCAGCGGGAGGAGAGAGCAGCGCGCCAGAGGCTGCTGCGGGGAGAGAGGTCTTTTTCTAAAAGCACTTTGGCTCTGTCCATGGTCAAAGTAATTCAGCCGTAATCCCCCTTTCTCTTCCTCTCCTGGAGCTCTATTCATATTCTAATCACAGCTTCTCCTTCCCTAAACCAGCCACTTTAGCAGAGCCGCGGCTTCGCTCGGCTCCTCCGTTCCCTGCGTAGCTCACAGAGGCGCCTTCGGAAGAGACGCCCCACTTTCGCCCGGCTTTGCCGGCGTCCTCCTCGGCGCGCCCCTCGCCCTCCCGCACCAGCCCCACATGGTTCCCGAGCACCTCGCCAGCGCCCGCGGCGGGCCTAACTTGGGCGCGCTTTCCAGGGCGGCAGCGCTCCCGCTCCTCGGTCCACGCCGCCCTCCGAGCCCCCTTTCCTCAACTAGTTAGGCCCAAGGGCTAATATAATGTCGCGTCTGCCTGTGTGTGGATCCATCCCTGCATCTAAGCTATCTCCAAAGGGTCCCTTCGCGCATTACGCAGCGCCCAGGACAGGGCGCCACAGCCCAACCCCGGCTGTTCTCTCTCTTTTTTTTTTTTTTTGGGGGGGGGATAGGCGGTGGGAACGTTAGGGAACGGTGGGGGCCACCTTTGAATGTTGTGGTGGGCATATTTTAGGCAAGAGCCAACCCACGTCGGGGGAAAACTGAGGGGGCCCGGCGTGTGAAGCCCCCGGAACACCCAGAGAGAGGAAGGGGGGAGGCAAAGAGGCTCTTTTCCTCGGAGCAAACTCTCTGGAAGAGGGGGAGGGGCAGGGGGCAGTCGGGCCGGAGGAGGAGTGCGAAGTCCGGGTCGATCCCAGGCTGTCCTGAGCCAAACGCGGGGGGGGGGGAGGGAAAGGGGGCGAAGGGGGTCCGGCTGTGCGTGGAACTTTCAGCAAGAGAAGCCTTCCCGAAGGGCGAGCGGGGAGGGGGAAGCCGCCTAAAGAAGTGTGGGGCTCACTCGCCGAAGAGCTCCGAAGTCTCTCTCTCTCTCTCCCCCCCCCCCCTTTGCCGGAGGAGCTCTTTTCTTATTCAAAACAGTGGCACAATGGGGTTCACATTGAGCCTTGCCACATCCCCATCTGACTAGCAGCCATTCATCAGGCTGGCCGGCCTATCAATGACATTTCTCCCATCAGGGCTCCTATAAAATCACGCTTTTTCCCATGAAACATCCGCAAACATTTTGACGGCTCCGACGTTGCCCTGCTGGATTTACTGAGGGTCTCTCTCTCTCTCTCTCTCTCTCTCTCTCTCTTCCCCCCACCCTCTCTCCCCCCCCTTCTGGCCTCCCCCATCTCTCTCTCTCACACACACACACACACTCACACCCGCTTCCTCCCCCTCGCTCTCGCCTGCCCCTCTGAGCCAAGGGGAGCTCCCCAAAAAGCACCTCGGACGTTGGGGCTCCTGCACTGTCCATGGGATCAGCATGCATTGTGGGTTGCTGCAGGAACCTGACATGGATTCCACAGGTCAGTCCAAGCCGTCGGGCGGCCCGCAACAGCCCAAGCCCGGGGCCGGACGTGGCCGGGAGCGGAGGGTGGCGGGGATCCGACCTGTCAGCCCCTCTTCTAAGAGACGGGGCGGGCGGCCCGATCCAAGGCGCCGTCGTGGGGACTTGGACGGAACCGAGGCCCCAAAGGCCCGGCCCCCAGGCGTTCAGCCTCATGCTCCAAGCCTGGGTGGGAAGGATTGGGGCCGCCGGCCCTTCCACGTTCTTTGTAGGCTTCCAGCAGCCCAGGTCGTTTTAGAGGGGAGTCTTCTAGGGTGGAGTTGACTTTGGGGTGCCACCAGAATGGAACTAGCCAGAAGGAGAGACGTAAAGGTTTTGGGCGGGGGGGGGACTCCTGTTTGGGGTTCTCTTGCAATTCCAGGGTGGTGAAGAGAATCTGGCTGAGTTTTGCTCGGCTGGGGGCTTTCATTCTCACCACTTGCGCCAAGGACCTCTGCCTGGCTTAGCAGTTGAGCGGTTCCCTTCCTGGGCCCAGGAGGGGACACGCGGGGGGGGGGGGGGGGAGCAGCCTTAGGAGGTCTTAGGATTATGAGGCTAGAAAGCTTGGCCATCGCCTTCTGCCAGGTTTTGATACTCCTGCTCTTGAAAATTAGCTGGAGGAGGAGGATAGTAATAGTAGGAGGAGGAGGAGGAGGAGGAGGAGGAGGAGGAGGAGGAGGAGGAGGAGGAGGAGGAAGGTGGTTGTAGGAGCACTAGTTAATTCTTGGGGCAAATCTTCACTTAAGATCATAGGCCGATACTGGACCGCTGTGAAGCAACTCCCATCATCTCAAAGCAAAACTCTGTACTTGGAATTAATCCTGTTAATTGCTGCGGCTCTTAAATATGTTTAGAATATCAGCTTTAATCCCCCTCGTTTTCATTCGTGTATTTATGATCCCCCAGCCCTTCCTTTACTCCTGTTGGAGTCCCTGCTCACTCCAGATATATCTTACAGGTTGCTTAACCTCACCCTTGCTACCCGGTGGCGGCTGGTCCCGTTCTCAAGTCTGGAGCCTCTCTGGCTGGAGGCACTAGTGAAGCGGCAAGAAGTGACTGTCGCTTTGTTCCCACGGGGATACCCCAAATGAGGTCCGGGTGGGCGGCTAGCTTGCACGAGGCGCTGGGTAGGACTCTAGGTGCAGAAGCTATAAAATCTCAGCAGGTGCTGAGCAGAGGCAGAGGGGGCGGGTGGAGGGAGCTTAAATCTGAAGATGTAGCGAGGGCAACTTTTTCTCTGTTTGATGTAGAATCACCATTCAGTCTTGAGCTGTTACTCCTCGGCTTGTCGACTTCCCGGACCTATCACGTGGAAGTCAGTGGGGATGTTCTACAAGAAGGGATTTGAGGGATTATAGAGTGTCGGTTGCACTGAAATTGGGAAGTTAGATCTAAATGGGCCTTTCGAGAAACGTATAGGGCGGGGCGGGGGATAGGGAAGCGTTTGCAATAGTTGGGTGGGTGTCTAAGAAACGCGTCTGGTTGGGAAATCCACAGGATGGCGAAGCTGCTGGCATGGAGATCAAGGGACCCGGGTCGAAGGATCGGGCCGGCCATGATCCCAAAGCTTTTCCTTCCGACTCCCCAGCTCGAGATTTTAGGGTGGAAGTTTTAGCTAAGCCGCGCCGTTGATCTCGCTCTCCTTTTTGGGGACCTCCCCCGCAAAGAAAACAGCGAAAAAAATGCAGGTTTAAAAAGGGAGCCCAATGGCTCCCTGGACATCTCGATGAGGAATATTTGCAAGAATATTTCGGGGGGGGGGAATGATAAGAGCATCAACCGGCCTGTTTTTGGAAAGTGTCGTTAGGATCTGGCAGCTTAAGGATCGAAAGGAAAGGAATACCAAAATAATGAAAATGAAAATCAAAACAAATAAAAATAAAAATATCACGAACCAGGAACCCGAAACTCGAACGCGGTCAGATATGTTTCCTATCAAAATTTGAATTTTGAAAACTAAACGGGCGGGGGGGCGGGGGGGCGGGCAGGAATGAGAGATCTGTGTAGGGCTTCCCCCTTTTGAAATGGAAGCTTTCTTAGGGCTCCTTTGCTGCGAGAAATAGAGCGAACCGAGCGACCCAACAGCGCGATGTCCAGGGAAAGGGGCGATGGGAGCGGGGTAAAACTTATCCAGGGCTGCAGTGAAGGGCGGGGGGGGGGGGTCGAAGCTCGGGACCTCCTCATCAGAAGGACCAGGATGCCTCCACCCCCAATAGGGCACCCTGGCTTCTTGCTATAAACCCGCAAAGTGGGGTTAACCCCAACGCCTTCGTGGTGGTCAACAGCGAGACGAGTTATGGACCGCCGTTGAAGCTCCTGGCCCTCCGAGCCAGTCCCTGGGCGACTCCTCCCGCGCCCAGCCGCCTTCCAGCTTGTTCCCGACCGGGTGAGCGGGGCGCTTCGCTGCAGGGCCGGGGCGCGGAGTCGGCCCCCAGTTCCTCGCCGAGCCGGCCTGGTGCAAGCCTTCAAAGCGAGGGGACAGTTCCCGGCTGGCTGGCAGCGGGATTGATTAAGATAATATTAATCAGGAATCACGTTCCCGACCTTGCTCAACAGATGGCACGGAAAGTGGAGCTTTCGGCGTTGCCCCATTCAGGAACTTTCGCCTCCTTTTCAGAGGACTTAATCCAATTAGGCTTTCTTCGGAGTTTCAGTTGCTATGTAAAGAAAGAATCCTTTTGCACTGGCGGAGAAATATAGCTTCATCGGGGCGGGGGGCGGGGGGCGGGAAGACAGTCTCATTTTAATGTTTTCTGGCCGTTCACCTCTCTTCTCCAACCTATCCAGGCCTTTAAATCTCTCATTGGGGAAATCAATTGGCATCTGAAGTCGCAATTGCAGCCTGCTTCTAACTAATCTAGGGCATCTCTAGACCAGTTATAAGTATGGCAAGTATGGGTTAAAATAATAGTAATGATACACCTGTATAATTAATAAAAATAACGGTGGCTAAGCCATATTGAGCAAACTCTAATCTCTTTCTGCCTTAGTATAACTTTCGAACATTGTTGATTCAGTCAAATGTTGCTAAATCCATTTAAAGCCATGCAACAGGTTGATCTATAAAGAAAATTTGCCTAATTCAGATACAGCACAAATCTCCTTTGGAATACGATGCATTCGATGCTAAAATCTGATTTAATCTGACTTTTCCCTCTTACATTAAGGGTGCTTAAGTTAACTTTCTCCAGCGAGTGCTGCTGGCACGGACATCTGGAATTCCAAGGACTGTAGTCCAAGGTATCTCGGGTGTATCATATTACGAGAAGGTAGTTTGTGGGGGAGGGGGCTGTATTTATGTTTTTGTTTGATTTTATAAATGTGAAATGATGGAAGGCAGGAAACTTAATCCAGATAGCCAGGCAGATCCCTAAATTTAATCTCTACCCAAGAAATTGTGAAAGGAAAAGAAAGTCCTTTCTGTTGAACAGTGACAAGATTAATTAATGAATTAATTGAAACTGAGAAGTGGCAGCATGGATAGAAGCAGCCAAACTGGAGGTCCTGACCTATGGTGATTCCAAAGTCTGTTCTCCAGATCCAGAAGCCCAAGAAAAGTGGTGGGGCCTTCCTTTTCTCTACGCCTCCCCCCCTTGAAGAAATTGATTTGCTTCAGAACCTATTTTTAATGCACTGCTCTGGAATATGTGGTGTAGAAGCCAAGGCAAATATTCCTATACATGTCGGTGACAAAATGCAATGCCTAAACATCTGTGATTAGGGTGGCAATGTTAGGATCTGAAATTAGTGTTCTTATAATCACCCTTCGATGCTTTAGGTTTGATTTGTTTCCTTCAAAATATAGTAAACCACCAGCCTGATTGTCTTCAGGAGACCTCCTGCTTATCTTCTTCTGCACTGGGTGTCTGACCCTCAGTGCTGTCCCAGTGGCACCTTAGTTCCAGGAGGGGCTCTTGAACCCCAGGACCCGACTTTTAAAAACACTCGCTACTGCTGTCCCTTACGACACATGCTGGGTCAGAGTTTGGGGAACGGAGGTTAGCAACTTTGTTGTTTTTAGCTGCCGACCCCTTTTCATTTCCTTGTCCTCACCCAAGCCCCCCACTGTTCTTGCTAAGGAAAGGTGGTTGCTGACCCAAGCCATCAGCTAGTTTGGCAGTGGTCGTTATTGACTGACTTTTTCAATGAGAATTAAGTGAAGGCATTACACACAATTTGGAAACACATCACTTGGATCCTCTTCGTTATAATTGGATAACGAGAGAAATGGAAAGTGAGCAGTATGTGAGAGGGTTATTTATAATCCAAAATTTGGGAGCTGGATCCTTAAAGGGGGAGGCAGGCTCGTTACAAGAGGGCTTAACTAGCTCTCCAGCCCAGCATGGACGCTCAAAGGCTGTTTTCACACGTTCTAGACCTACTTCGACCCCAGTAGATGTTTCAACTATGCTTATTGGAGACTCTGTAATCTTTTGAACCAGTCCAGAACTTCATGCTATTTATTGTGGCCAATTTCTGCTTTCCCTCTTTTAGGAAAGCATGTTCATTTAGTGATATTTGGGGTGGGTGGGTTTGTACTTCCCTATCAAGCATTACAGAGGCTGTTTGACAATGACTGAAAGAAAAGGAGATGTTGGCTGTCTGGTGGATAGGGAATCAGAAATTCCAGAAGTGCTAGAATTGACTGTTTAACAGTTCTATACTTGGTGAACGAAACAGAAGATTTGAGAAATCTTTGTTGCTTTACAACATAGGAAGATATTTTATAACTTTCCCAATACACATTTTATTCACCAATTATGCTTTCTTGTAGTTTATAAACATGGCTTGGCAACTGCAAATGGCTATGCTTCAGATATGCTGGAATGGGCAACTCAGAAGGGTTTTATTTAAATGTTTGCAAGCTGGGCAACCCAAGCTAAGTTTCTACAACTTTCTCTTAATGGTATCCATGAAGATCATATTTGTATCTTTTTCGTATAGCACTATTCTTTCCCCTAGCATAGTCTGTTAAGGCAAGGTTATCCAAATTGTGCTTTTTAAAATCACCATTTCTTATTTGCCCTTTCCTCATTGTACATTAGTAAATTTGCCAATTTTATCTAAGAAAAGATAGTAAACATTTCTAATCTGTGAGATGTTGAATACAATAAGATGGTAGCATAGATGATTTCTCCATCATCTTCTATCCTACAGGATATTAGCTGTAAGTGAAAAATACATTTAGCTATTGAATCCATGTCTATAAAACTGCTGAATTTACAGACATATATGCAAAATTGGTTCTGTTTTGTCTTTTGATTTCAGATGAATTAAGAAAGATATGAGTTATTTTAAAAATTAGTTTGTTATGAAGTTTAACGATTTTAAGATCCATAATAAGGGAAAGCATGTGATTAAAGAAGCTGCAGCTGAGCACATATAATAACATCATGAGAGGTAATCATGATCACAAATTCTGTTTTGCTTCAGATAGCGTTTGGCATCATGCAATTACATTTTGGTACCATAGAGCTCATGCATGGAGAATGGAGAATGAGGAAATGGATAAAATGTAACTAGTAAGTCATATAAGGTTTACTGTTTGCTTGAAGACAGTACGGTGGTTTTTCACGTCTCACTAAAGACAAGTTCCTTATTTGTGCAGGCCCTCCTAAATCACACTGAATGTTTCCCATTCATTTTGCTACCTTGAAATACCCTCAGTAGGACTCCAGGACTCTGTGTTGGGGAAGGAGGGATATAAATTCTTGTCTATGTTTATAGAAGTGTTATCAAAAGAAGTAGGAAGGAGGGAGGGTGGGAAGGAGGGAGGGAGCACAGTGTTCTTTGCTTTCTTTCACTTTGAGGCCTTTACTCTTTTTTTTGTAAAGTTATTACTTGTATTGTACAGATTTAACTGCATGGGTACCAAAGAGTAGAGGGAGAAGTAAATAAGATATAATTGAGAGAAGCATCTGACTCATAAATCATGAGCAATCCTGATCTTTTTTCACAGTATGCAATAGAGATTTTGTTCCTGGCGGCTCTGCAGTTGGGTAGAATGAAGCAGCGGCTCAAACAACTGACTTTGAGTGCTAGGAAATAGCAGCATGTTGTTAGTTTAATTGATCATTCTTACCAGCAAGGATAGACAGAAGTGGGATTTTTGGATTTAGGCATACTTACAAGTGTGGCTGGGTATGAGTACTATATGACTTGACTTGGGTCATGGATATCATTTGTTGCTCTAGGCTAGGGGGAAAAATTGGCCAACCTTTTTGTTGTTGTTGTTGTTGTTGTTGTTGTTGTTGTCGTTCTAGGCAGAACTGAAATGAAGACTGACTTGATGGTCTGGTTCAGTTCAAGCAGCTTCCTGGTATCTGTAGTGGTATTTAGAGTCAATGTATTTTTGGCATCATAATCAATCAATGAGAAGTGTTTATAATTAGTCTCAGCAGGGGCAGCATCTGGCTGACCAAAGCAGAATCAAACCTGGTTAATATTGGGCTGAGACCACCTGGGATTGACTGAGAAGTTGAAAGCATCTTGGAAGAAGGCAATGGCACGCATCATTTCCACAGCGATATAAAAAAAATAATGGACTCAACAGATGTCAAACTCAGCCTGAGGGTGTTGCTACCTTTATTTATAATTAACTTATAAATATTATAAATAACTTATAAACTTTATTATTAACTTATAATGGATATAATATAACAATACTATAATCCTTACAATATAACTAATTTATAATTAACTGTGTCCTGGGAACACAAAACAAGTTTAAACAATTTATTGCATGCAATGATATTATTGTATATAATAATACAGTAAAAATCACAAGAAAATAAAACATTATTTTAAACAAACCATTTTACAGGTCTTGTAGGATAAGGCGGGGTTTTGAGGTGATAGAATTTGGGGCCATAACACTAGTAGCTACAGGTATGTAAGTCCTTGCATATGAACATGTTTTTCGGCATGTAATAAATCATATATAATGGGCGCGATGGCTCAGCGGTTAAGACGCCAGGCTTGTCGATCGGAAGATCGCAAGTTCGGAGGTTCGAATCCCTAGCCCCGCGTGACGGAGTGAGCTCCCGCACTCCCCCCAGCTCTTGCCAACCTAGCAATTTGAAAGCATGCAGATGCAAGTAGATGAATAGGTACCACTTCGGTGGGAAGGTAACAGTGTTCCACGTGCGTCATGCCAGCCACATGACCGCGGAAGCGTCTTCGGACAACGCTGGCTCTTCGACTAACAAACAGAGATTTGCGGGGGGAACCTTTAACCTTAAAAATAAATCATATGTAAAAAATGTAGCCTACTTCATGTAATTAACTGCTACATCAGGGAGAAAGATGAATCATAGTCTTCTCATCAATATAGTATTCCAGGGTGATTTTTTGTGTCAAAATCGTTTTTCCCCCAATGCTGTTTGAAGAGATACCCTTCAAAGTTCTACCATCTCGTTCTACTACATAATATACAGAGAGGTGCCAAATAGGGTTTGTGCAGTGCTTTGGATCCAATTCCAAAGAAGCGTTTCAGAGTGTGTAAGGGCACAAATATAGCACCCATCTGTAGCTCCATAAAGTAGCCATGTTTTCCCCCAGGATCACATACTTGCTGCAGATGCTACATTGCCATGCAACCCCAGGCCTGGTGAAGATGCAGTTGCTTTAAAGAATTGTTCTGAAGAACTTTTTTCCAAATTTCTTCTCAAGTACTACACAGTCCTAGTGTCAAAATGCATTGTTAATTTTGCTACCATTGCCATTAACTTTAGATATGGATTGCTTTTCGCCTCTAAAAAAAAGCAGCATTAATGTTTGCCTGAGTGGATTAACCTTCCTCACTTTTTAACTACTTAATATGCATCTTTGCTCTAGGGCAGTATTTCTCAACCTCAGCAATTTTAAGATATGTGGACTTCAACTCCCAGAATTCCCCAGCAAACATCTTAAAATTGCCTAGGTTGAGAAACACTGCACTAGTGGAAGGAATGAGTTTTATGCTCTGTGCGTGGTTGCCTGGGTGTGAAATGGCCTTTAATCTGAAATAAATATTGTTCTTCGTAGTAAACTTATTATTAAAATTGGCTTTAGTTAAAAATAAACCCTCCTGGTGACTTTCAGTGATGGTCAAGCCATTTGGTTTTTCACTTGCATTCTCATTCCTATTAACATTCTGTCATATTAGACTCTGTGTTGAAACTAATTGGGCTGTTACTAAACTCAAGATGACGTAGTAGTCTTGTGGCTCATCATTAGTAACTGCTAGATTTGATTGAAACAAGGATCTTACTTACACAGGATTGTTTGGGGAGAGGTTCAGTTGCTACTGGCACTTGGGGATTGGTATATGCGATGGAGGGACTGTCTGGCCATACACCAAGTTACTACTACAAATGCTCTTTAACATCAACTTACTGAACTCAAGACAACAAATTTAAAAACACACAAAAGCAAAGTGTCATATAAATAACTGTTTGAATCAGCCAAGGATCAGTCATTCTGGACTGGAAGAATGTTTCACAATGGCTGGGTTGACATATGGGCTAAGCTGTAACGTAGTTTGTTTGGTTTGACTTCAGTCACTGGAGACTGAAAAGCATGGTTTTGGCTTAATTCAACCAAGTCAATGTGTCTTGGCCAACAAAATATTACTAAAACAGTGACTTTGTACAAGGAATATATTTGTATATTTATATATATTTGTGGTCTCTGCTGCTGCCAGAAACACAACAAAACTGATTTTTAAAAATCTAAGTGGCTGTGGTACTGAATAAAAAAAAATCCCTTCTCACCCTATGTGTGGTAGGTGTCTTCCTCAACCTCGGGTCCTCTACCAGAGGCCTGGGAGTTTGAGGGTTCTGTGCAGTATCTTAGCTGTTGTACTCTTCTGGACAGAGCGTTCTGATGTTGCTCCTGGGATCTGTTGGAGCCACTCTCCCAGCTTAGGAGTCACAGCCCCGAGTGCTTCTACCACCACTGGGACCACTTTGGCCTTCACTCTCCACATCCTCTCTAGTTCCTCTTTCAGGCCCTGGTACTTCTCCAGCTTCTGATACTCCTTCTTCCTGATGTTGCTGTCACTTGGCACCGCTACATCTATCACCACCGTCGTCTTCTGGTCCTTGTCTACTACCACAATGTCTGGTTGATTGGCCAATACCTGCCTGTCTGGCTGGATCTGGAAGTCTCACAGGATCTTAGCCCTGTCATTCTCCATGACTATGTATATGTATATATTACTTTCTATATATAAATATAGAATATTTATAGAATCTATCTATCTATCTATCTATCTATCTATCTATCTATCTGTCCGTCCGTCCATCCATCCATCCATCCATCCATCCATCCATCCATCCAGTCAGTGTTGACTCACCCAGCTGGCTTCATGCCAGATTCTCAGAGACTGCCTGGACAAATCCCTGCAGTTTTCTTGGCAAGGTTTTTCAGAAGTGGTTTGCCGTTGCCTCTTTCCTAGGCTGAGAGAAAGTGACTGGCCCAAGGTCACCCAGCTGGCTTCGTGCCTCAAGCGGGACTAGAACTCACGGTCTCCCGGTTTCTGTCCCGATGCCTCTCACATATATGCATATACAGTATATGCGTATATATGTATGTGCATATGTGTATGTGTGTATATATTGTACATATACATACAGTATATTGTACATATACATACAGATCCCAGGAAAACATCAGAGCTCTCTGTCCAGAAGAGTGCAGTGCTAGGAACAGCTAAGATACTGTGCAGAACCCTCAAACTCCCAGGCCTCTAGCAGAGGACCCGAGGTTGAAGAAGACACACACACATATATACAACAAATCAAAATATTATCTCTGAATCTTACATACATATGGTATTCACCGTGCTTACTGCTCCTTCACATTCCCCCACATACAGAGAAAATTTTACAAGGAAGAGTAAGTACTACCAGGTTTCCATAGCCACAGCCATGCTCCTGCTAGTGACATCTCCATGGTGATTGCTGAGAGTTGGACTTGGGGAGGGGGCGGTATTGTAGAGGGAAACAGCTGCTTGTAATTGTGGGAGGGAAGAAAGCAAAATATTATGAGTTTGCAGTTCTGCTTTAAACAGGGATTGGAAGCAGGGGGCACCAGAAGAGTGACTGTGGACACACAACAAAGGAGGAAGGAGGGAGCGAAAGGAGCAAAGATCCAATGGAGTGCACACTTTCCTCCCTCCGCAGACAATACAGGAGCCCCCGCCACTGGCTGTGAAATAAAACCATCCAAAAGAGAAGAGAAGAAACCCTGCTGAAGCAGAGCTCAACAAACAATTCTTAATCACTCATTAAGCATCCTGTCCAAACAAGCTTGGGTGAAAGCAGGCTCCATCTTTCTCTTAGCCACCTCAAAGCACAAGATTCCCTTCTGCCAAATTGTAACTGGTGAAACTCCTTCCTTCCTTCCTTCCTTCCTTCCTTCCTTCCTTCCTTCCTTCCTTCCTTCCTTCCTTCCTTCCTTTTCATGGCTCAGGGGTTATGTTTCAAAGCTCCTTTGATGGAAGCCCATTGATTTCTCTGCAATGCTTGCTGAGAGTCTGTTAGATAACACTGAAAGTGGTTGAAAAGAAGGACAGTTTGATATGGGGCAAAATAGACACTCAGGCTGTAATCCTATAGAATTTATCTGAGAATTGAGCAAACTTTCTTGTTTTCTAAAGATTAATCTGTTGTGTGCTTTTCTTTGTCAGAGTTGTGTGGCATGCCTCTCAAGTCATAATTGCTGATGCACTCATGTTCTGGCTCTTCATAAGTATCTGTCTAGCTAATGTGGAAACATAATGTTGCACTAGATTGGCTTGACTGTGCTTAAGAGAAGCCTTAAGCGTCCTCCCATAGGTAAACGGGCAATCAATGTGTGTTAAATAAACATGTTGCTGGTGCTGTTGTTGTTATTCTGAGTTTAATTCATTCCCAGATGATCTTCACAGGACAAGTGTAAGCTTATTGATATCAAGATGTCTATTTCTTAATAGTCCATTCATCTATCATGGGTTTACAGTTGATTCGGTACTTAGGACACAGATTCTGAATTGAAATAAAATTTCAATAAAATTTCTGGAATGTTAAAAGTATTGTACTTAGCAATCAAGAATTGCTAAGACTTGATTCTTTAAAGGTATTAGGAATTGTTTGTATTGAAAAGGCAATCCATAATACATGTGCATAGAGATAGAGTGACGTGTTTGGTTTGGGTTCAATGTGCAGCTAATGTTTGTAAATGAAGGTTACTGCTTTTGCATGCATTCATTTAAGGAACCATGCTTAGACAAAATATGATTGAGAGGAATATGTGAACCTGATCACATTCCTTTAGCTTGCCCAGCTGCAATAATGGGTGAAACTAATACAGATTCAGTATTAGTGAAACCACTGAATCCTCCTAACAAATCAGGGATAATTTCAAAATGTGGTATTTTCATAGCTTGCATCACAGGTTCTATGAGTTTTGAATTCAGAATAGTTTAGAAATCACTTCTTTTTCATCTTAATATAAATATGACTTTTTGCTACCACCTTTTTGCCTTGAACATTTTAACTTTTGTGGATAAACTAGTAATAAATAGTAATAAAGTAGTGTTTGATAGTGATGAAATTTACTTGAACAGATGTTAGAGAGCACAGTTAAAGACACACAGAAGCAGTGGCACAATGTGGGCATGATATGGACTTATATTGTATGGAGCCATAACCCAACCCTGCTGGCCTTTCATTAAGCCTTAAAGATCTGGATGTGTTCCTGGGCATGGAGGTTGGGAGGCTAGCTGGGGTATTTTTAGTTTATTAGACTTGATGGCTGTTGTGGGTCTTCCGGGCTGTGTGGCCGTGTTCTGGAAGTTGTGGTTCCTAACGTTTCACCAGCATCTGTGGCCAGCATCTTCAGAGGGCAGGAGCACAGACAGAAGCGAAATCTCTGTGCCCAGGTGATTTTGCTTCTGTCTGTGCTCCTGCCCTCTGAAGATGCTGGCCACAGATGCTGGCGAAACGTTAGGAACCACAACTTCCAGAACACGGCCACACAGCCCGGAAGACCCATAACAGCCATCGAACTCCGGCCGTGAAAGCCTTCGACAATAAATTATTAGACTTGCTTTACCTTGATGATCAGAACAGGTTTTATATATTGGTTGTTTGGGGTCCTATTTTGTATGGTGTTTTATCATAGTTAGCTTTCCAGAGTTGCTATGGCAAGATGGGCAGCCATATAAATCTAGTAAAATGAAATTCAAAATCTTTCATTATCTCACTTTTATGAGCATCAATCCACACCAGGTGCTGTGAAGAATGAACACAATCTGATAAAAGAATGTTGTCAGAAATGTTAGCGTCAGTAATTTCTTTTAGCTAAGGATTTTAGCAAATGGTTATTCCTGGTGCTGTTTTTATAGGATAAAACCTTGTTTTATGGATAAAGTTGCCATTACCATGAGCAACATCTGCAAAAGAAGGGAAGAGCTAGTGTGCGGCTGGTGGTTTTGTGTGACTCACACCACAAACTGTAATCTGTTTGTCTCTGCTGATGCAGGTTGAGCTTCACATAGAACCTTAAGACAATATGTAGCTTATTTGGTGTTGTTTGAATGCCACTGTGGCTTATGGCTTAGCATATTGTATAAATCCAGGAAACTGTGGTTTTGTCACCAGATCATGGCTTAGTGTGATGTCTAAAGTTAGTTGCAGACACTTCTAGTTTGGCAGCTTTATTTATCCCAATGGAAATTAGAGGGTTATTCTGTCCAGACTTGTGATAAATATTTTAATGCACTTTTAAATGATTTAACTTCTTGACTACCTAGCCCCTGATAATAAATTTTACAAAACCAACATCATCAATAAATTGTGCTTTGTTCACTCCACTCCACTCAATCTTATCAGTGGGCTGCTGGCAATGAGAATATAACTTGAAACATTGTGGAACAGGACTTAGAATATTAAGACGGTAACCTCAAAACCTGACAACACTATCATATGGATGTGTGTCTTGTGATAAACTGATGACTAGAGAGATGGCTTATCTTGACCTGAAAGATAGCAAAGTGGAAGCAGAAGTTCCTGGAATAAGATCAGTAGCTTCTGTAGCAAAGACATAGAAGAATGGAATATTTATAGGCAAGTGGAATATTGTCTAGATGGATGAAGGAAGGGAAGGAGGGAAATTTGTACTACAGTTGTATTCGGAATTAATTGGAAGTTTTCAAGAAGCTGAGCACCTAGCTGCAAAATTGAGATGGTTATCCCTCGAAAAGCTAAGCCAATATAATAGTTTATTGAATTTGCTGGATTCACTCAAGATGCTAATCCCCAAGCAAGAAAACCACATTGTTTGGGTTTGCTTGACAGCCTGAAGCACAAACAAGCCAAGCACATTTTAGCCTGGTGTATGTGTGAAGCCTGCACTTTGTGGTTAACTTATCATATGCTGCATGAACCCAGAACATTGGATTAACTATCTAAACCAGGGGTAAGCATTCCATGCAAGCACAGCCAATATGGCCCAGCACATTGTTTCCCTTTCTTTCATTCTGATCACTGATCAAAATTAATCATGGCATTATTAGGGTGTTTCTTTTTAAAGTTCATAATAATTTTGGGCTGTTATGAAGTGAAACATTGTTGACACAGCCAGCAATTCTGGGAGTTGAAATCCACACATCTTAAAGTTGCCAAGTTTGAAAAACACTGGCCTAGAGGATACTGTGAGGGAATGTAGTGTATATACTAAGGCAGGGGTGGGGAACCTTTTTTTCTGCCAAGGGCCATTTGGATATTTATAACCGGGGACCGGGGGGGTGGGGGCGGGGTTTCTGGGACTTCTGCGGACCAGGGGCTGGAGTTTGCGGGCGGGAGCCAATCACAAGCACTGGGGGGCGGGGTTTGTGGGCAGGAGCCAATCGTGTGGAAGGGGTGGGGTTTGCGGGTGGGAGCCCCGTGGGCCTTATACGGCCCGCGGGCCTGACGTTGCCCACCCCTGTACTAAGGTAATATAGCAACACCAAGGCAGTTGGCTTAATATAACACTTGACTGAGGCAGTGAAAGTCACTGGCAATTTAATTTTCTGAACTTCATATTGCTTCCACACTTCTAGTTCATATCAAAACAACACAATTCTATCTTCTCTTTTTTAAATAAATGGAAGGAAAAAACCTCTACCAGCTTCCTAAGGCAACAATACACAGCTACTTGGAAGTAAGTCCAAGTTAATTCAATGACAGTTACTTTTAAGTAAGGCTGCTGCATAAGGTTGCATTGTAAGAGTTTTATTCATGTTATAATTCTTGAGATTGCACAAAGTTGTGAAACTTCATTTGCATAAGTCATCAAAATTCTTTACAGCATTATAGACTGAGCCAACTTTATTTTAGCCTAATGCATTGCAGGAACATAGCTCATGTGGTTTCTTCATGGTCAGTGTGCTAGAAACCCAGAAAATAGGGCTAACTGAAGAAACAATAGTAAAATTAAGGGTTGTGCAACACAGAATGCTTCTTATGTCTCTCCAAAAGTGGGGAAACATGTAAAGGGCCTATCTGTGTTCTTCAGCCTGATGCCCCCAGATGTGCTGGGATTAAAGTTTCCACAATTCCCACAGATCATGTTGGCTGAGCAACTAAGCCAGTCCTGGGGTGGGAAAGATACTGGAAAACATCCTAGCTACTGCAACTTGAACTGGACAAACAAATTATTGTATGGCTATATTTATTTTATTATTTTATTTATTTTATTTTATTTTATATATTTTTTTATTTATTTTTATTTATTTTTATTTTATTTTATTTTATTTTATTTTATTTTATTTTATTTTATTTTATTTTATTTTATTATTATTTTATTTTATTTTATTTTATTTTATTTATTATTATTTTATTTATTTTATTTTTATCCCGCCTTTATTATTTTTATAAATAACTCAAGGTGGCGAACACACCTGGTTCACAGAACATACTAAGACAATGGCTAGATTCTCACAACAATCTGAACTACAAGCTATCCAGCCCATTTTAGCCTAGCCTAGCTTGTTGTATAAACTTGGCCACCTTTCTTTCAACTCTAGTTTGACATTCAGCTATATACTACTTTTTATTGTATTTCTTTTAGCCACCCAAAAGCTTATAGAGAGCATCCCCCAATGTGGTGCCATCAAGCGTATTAATACTACAATGCTTGAAAATTTTCAGGCAGTTTTGTCTCCAATACCTCTAAAGCATACCATGGTGGGGAAGATTGACTTATAATAACCTCAATTGTCTGAGTGTTATATCCTATGTAGCAAAAAATACACCACCCAAAAACAAAAGAAAGACAACAGTAGGCAGAAGAAAATCTCAAGGAGAACCAAAAAATTGTAAGGAAAATACATCTAAGGAGATACATTGCCCTTCCTCCAATATAGCTCTATGAAAACTGAACACTTCAGTAGCTCTGGTGTGGCTGTGGAGAGGAAAAAATGGAAAAACCAGATGGGAGGGAGGAGTATCACAAACAAGAGGACTCTGCACTCCAATATTTTCTTGCAGGCCACACTCATCAGAACCATTTCCTGTTTTCATCCTGTTGTACAATAGAATTTAATTGCAAATAACTTCGCCACCATCTCTCCACATGTCTGGATAGAAAAATTGCTCCAACACATTAGTTAGACAATGCTTTGGCTGACCTATCTGTCAATTCCAGTTCCACATCATGGTGCGGGTGGAGGGAAGCACAGGAGATCCAGATATAAAGGACATGAACGTTTTGTTCATGATTCTCTTCCATGAAGTCAAACCTGGTCACAAAGCTATTGCAATACTTCTTTAAGGGAAGCACTTATGGGTTATTATTGAATGAATGGATGAATAGGATCAGTACTTAATGCAATATCTTGCATTTATTTTAACAAAAAAATCCCTCACATTTGTACGAACAGCAAAGTATTGTTCATTGTCTGGCCATTTTCCGCTTGTCTTTCCATTTGCCTGTATCTAATTGTAACTGAAATAGACTACACCATTGCATTTGACCCTAAAATTTAGAGCAGCTGAGTAAACTGTCTATTGGAACTGGAGTTGGGCTGAAAGCTGGTATAATGGATGTTTTGTGACTGAGCTGAAGGATAAGGGCAGAGGCAGTGTAACTGGGATAACTGCAGCAGTTGAGGATTGCAATCGGTTTTTCAATATTTGGGGGGATCTGTGGGTGCATGAGGGCATTATATTTTGTTTGCCAAAAATTGCTGTAGCGAGGATCTCACTATTATATCAGTATTTTCTGCTTACTTCTCTTCCAAGTGGGGCAAAATAATGGATGATGTAACGTGTTCCCAGAATGCATTGCCAGCATGACAATTAAAATAAAATAGTTTTGTACATCGTACAAATAATCTTTAAAGAAAAGAGGGGATTGATAGGATTTTGTTAAGGTAAAGGTTTTCCCCTGACTCTAGGGGGCGGTGCTCATCTCCGTCTCTTAACCGAAGAGCCAGTGCTGTCCGAAGACGCTTCTGAGGTCATGTGGCCGGCATGACGCACACGGAACGCTGTTACCAACCCACCGAAGTGGTACCTATTTATCTACTTGCATTTGCATGCTTTCGAATTGCTAGGTTGGCAAGAGCTGGGGCGAGTGCGGGAGCTCACTCCGTCACGCGGTGCTCAGGTCTCGAACCGCCGACCTTCCGATCGACAAGCCTGGTGTCTTAACCACTGAGCCATCGCGCCCCTGTAGGATTTTGTTACAGATGACAATAATTATTTTTAACAAAACTTTAATGAATATATATATTACATATTATGTGTGAAATGCTCTAATCCTGTTTTTTGAAAGTACTATTTTGTTGAAGACAAAATAGAAAATGAAGAGGATGTAGTCACACCTCTCCCAAAAACGTTGCTTTTTTCCATTTAACCATTAAAATAAAATAACCATGAGACTTGCGGCTCTTCCACACAGTCACTGGCTTTCTTATCTTCTGCAGGTTTGCAGCACTGGGCAAGTGTCCCCATTTTTCACCTTCTCCTTCCCATATTCTGTACAGTCTCTCCTTTAACTAGCCAAAGAGAGGGACAGAAATCAAAAGAGATCTAGTTATCTACTCTGTTCTTCTCTTGCAGCAGTTTCTTTTCATGTGTGAAAAAAAAACCTGACCAGTTGCTGTGTAAGAGAAACAGCAAACTAGACCCTGGCTGTACTTGGTGTGACTGTGAGGATGCTAAGAAGAAGAAAATTCCAGGCGGTGGGAATGAGACAGGAGTTCCTGTCAATGGGAGACTACACATCCTACAGTTCCAGAGGAAAAGCTGCCAAACTCTCTTGCAGTGTTTAATTCTGGAAAAGGATCTGAAACCCGTTCCAGTGTGGGAACTCAGGAGGACAACCCAGATCTCCATGTGTTGAAGCAGACCTAGATTACTGTCCTGGGGTAATCACAAAAGTTGCTTGAACTTGTTTGAAGCATTCACTATAATGTAGACAACTAAGGTCATGTGACAATTCACTGTTGCTGGAGGAGGCAAGGAAAACTATTCTTCCTTTGACAATACATCACCAGCACAGAGAAAGAGGTCTCCACTGGAAGAGGTTCTGGGAAGTCAACTCTGCGCTTGTTCAGAACTGATTTTCATTTGTCCGCTGTACTTGGTTCAGTGTTGTACCTGGTTCAAACCATTTTAAAAACTCAAAGGGAGGTTGGTTGGGGTGCTTTGTGTGAAAACTATTCTTACGATAGATAGTTGTCCACACCTACTGAATAAGCTGCTAGTTTTATCAAGAATCAGCTACATCCATCTAAACATGAATAATTATAAATAATCTCCAAAAGCAATACAAATAGATCCATATATTTGGCCAGATCACCTTATTTCATTATTTTTCATCAAGGTGCCTCTACAAGGATGGGCAGCTTGCTTCAGGACTGTCCATTCAAAATTGCTTTAAAAAACAACAATAAAGGGCTCTGAATAACAAAAGAGAGAAATGGGAGTTCCATTCATGGCAAAGGTTTGGCCGAAGGTTGTCTGTCCAGGCTCTGCAAACACCATCTTGGAATACCTATCTTCAGTGTGACCAAAATAATACATAGGCCTCTCATAATCTAAATTTCAAAATAAAAACGGTAGGCAATGAAAGCAGCAAAATTCCTTTGGTGCTGGGTGGCAATTTAGGGAGCTGAATTTTAATCAGATGAGTGGCACAGTCTGCTCACCTCTTGCACTCTCTCTTTGTTGGATCATTTCCACTCTGAGCTCGGTACACAAACCATCTATTGAGCGACTTGTATTCAGCGGCAAGGATTATTCAAGACTAGATGCTTGTTTTGTTAAGTCTAAAGGAAAAGCGTAAGAAGATTCTCTTCTTTCCTTTTTATGTTTTCTAGGCTGTCTTGCGCTTCCCTCAGAGAAAAACCCAGCCCCGCTGTTAAAGAAACGTTAGTGCAGGATCTGTAGCTTGAATCATGTCAACTGGATTTCTACCTAGAAACATATTTAGGATTCCCTTACTAACTTTGCTCAGACTGAAGAAGCTCCTTGGATAAGGAGCGAAACGTTTCCACTGAGAAAATAGAAATCCAGTTGACATGATTCAAGCTACAGACAATTCCACCTGGATGACTGAGAACCTTCATAGACGTTAGTGCAGGATCTTTCCAAAGGGGACTGAAAGTTGGAGGGGGATGGGGAGTTTGGACAGAAGACGGGTGATTTGGACTTCAGTTCTTAATATTTATATATAAGGAAGATGGAGGTTTTCTGAAAAAGATGGAACTCATCCACATGACAGATGCTTTGTATGATAAGTCATTGTACAGCTGTAGGACCCCAACAGTAATGCATTTTTTCCCTTTCTTCCTCAACGCAGGAAAATGCCCTTGTCTCTCGCGCACTGATTTGTGGCGGTGAGTCCACCCCCTGACTTTCCCCAGTCGGCAGCTCTGAGTCTTGCTGCCCAAAACTCTGAGTTGCCTCCTCCCCTGATTCAAATTTCGCGCCTTCCCCATTTTTTCCCGCCTTTTCCAGAGTTAGTTCTTCCTCCTCCACCTCGGACTCAGACGCCACCCTGACAGCTTTTGATTGGCAAAGTGTATTGCAAAAATCAGAAAAATTCAATTAAAACTTCACAGTGTTTCAGTTTACATATTTCAAATTAGACAAGTATGCATTAAAATGTGAACTGAATTAACTTCTTCCACATCCTTCCCAATGAAGCATTGCCAACCGGCCACTTGGGCTGACCATTATTTTCTGCTATTAATGCAGCATTTGACTTTGTCACCAGGATCTGTTGTTAGACTGAGAAATAAACCAATAGCAACCATAATCACATAAACCATTTGCTTTGTTTACTGATCCCTGACTCAATACCAGGGTATTTCAATTTTCATGTCCTAAGGATAAGGATCCGGAGTGAGCCTATCTTGTGATGAAGAGATCAGTGAAGCTTCAGAATATCATCTAGGAGTCCTGCTTAAATAGCTTGTCCCTATTGAGGATGGATAAGCAGGATAATCTTTCTTCAGACTCTGTGATATGTTTGCAAAACTTTTTTTTTGACAAAATTACTCATTTTTGTCCTGATTTAGATTCCAGATTGGTGGGAACAAGTAGGGTAACCAGGACAATGTCTTGCAGAGTTATCTGGGATTCTTTTGATATTGTGGGTTCCAAAGGTCTGGACTGCAGGCTGGACTCATGTTCCTTCTGGCTCCTTTGGTCAGCTAAGGAGGAGTTGTATAGTTTGAGAGTGGTAAGGCTTCTTTGAGGAAGGAAGTTGTATCTCCAGCCTTGAAGGAGGTGTTGATGCACCCCTGAAGAAGCCATCTCTCCATCCAGATAGGTTGTATAATTTCCATCTACTGGGGAAGGCGATAGGACTGCAATTATAAAGGATCTTGGATGAAGCAAGTTATTGAGATTCTTTTCAGTCAGGTTTCAGATCTGGGCATATGACTGAAACTGTCTTGGTTGCTCTTGTGGATGACTGCCATCTGCACCTGGATAGGCAGAATTTGGCCCTCCTGGTTCTGTTGGATTTCTTAGTGGTGTTCAATATCATTGTCTGGCACAGCTTTCTGGACTGCCTGCAAAGGTTGAGAATCTGGGTCATAGTTTTGCAGTGATTCTGCTCCCTGAGCCAGTGTTTGCAGTCAATTGTAATGGGGGATGAGAAACTGGGCCCACTGGCCACTGTGTATGTGGTCCCACAGGGTATAGCCCTTTTGCTCATGTTGTTTAACATCTACATGAAACTATAACGTAATCTGGGGGTGCGTAATCTGGGGGTCCTTCTAGACTCACGACTCCTGCTCTAAGAGCAGGTGGCAGTCGTGGCTAGGAGGGCTTTTGCACAACTTCGGTTAGTGCACCAGTTACGCCCATTCCTGGATCGCGACGCCCTCCGTACAGTCACTCATGCTCTCGTCATCTCTCATATAGATTATTGCAATGCGCTCTACATGGGGCTACCCTTGAAGACTATCTGGAAGCTTCAGCTGGTGCAGAATGTGGCCGCGCGGGCAGTTTTGGGTGCGTCAAGATCTGCCCATGTAACACCGTTGCTCCGCGAGCTGCATTGGGTGCCGGTTTGCTTCCGGGTACAATTCAAGGTGTTGGTTATCACCTTTAAAGCACTACATGGCATGGGGCCAGAATACCTGAGGGACCGTCTTATCCCCATATTATTGACCCGCCCCACCCAGTCATTCAGAGAGGGCCTGCTACGAACCCCTTCAATTAGAGAATACCATCTGATGGGGTCTAGGAGGTGGGCCTTCTCTGTAGCGGCACCCACTCTATGGAACATCTCAACCCCCAGAGTTGAGACAGATCCCCTCCCTCCCAACCTTTAGGAAAGAGCTGAAGACCTGGTTCTGCCACCTGGCATGGGAAGGAGGGATAGTTCTTCATGGAGGTGGCTAATTCCCTAATTTTATAATGTCCTACTTTTAATTATTCCATTACCATTTGGATTTCATAATTATTTACTGTATTGTATATTGAGGTTTTATATATTTTAGATTTTATTTTAACTTATTTATTGTGAACCACCCAGAGTTCCCCATGGGGGGAGATGGGCGGTCATATAAATTAAATAAATAAATAAATAAAATGCAACAAGATCATTCATTGGTTTGAGGCTTGGGAGGTTGGTGATACCCAGTCACATATTGCCACCCTAGGCTGAACAAGAGATGTTCTGACTGGATGAGATGGAACAAGTTGAAATTGAATCCTAGCAAGATGGAATTGGTGTTTGTCCAGAAGCAATGAAGGTTGCCAGTAACCCCTCCATCGGCCCTGGACAGGGTTGCATTCCCTCTAAAGGAGAAAGCTATGACTTGGGATTCAGGACTTCTGCCTGATCAGCAGCTGGAAGTTGTGGCTGGGGGGGCTTTGCCCAACTTTACCTGGTACACCAGTTATGGCCTGTTTTGGAACAGGAGATCCTGACAACAGTAATTCATGTTCTCATTACCACATGTTGAGATTACCGCAACACACTTTACTTGGGGCTGCTTTTGAAGACAACCCAAGAACTTCAGTTGGTGCAGAATCAACAGCCCACATGCTGGTGGATGAAAGCCATTTCAAAACGTTACATTTATATTGATTTCCAGGGAAGAAATGGCAGACTGAGGACAGCTCCATGAAAAGCAGAGCTGATGACTGTGGCGGAATGAAGAGCTGGCGAGTAGACCAGCTCTTTGTAATTCCTCTCCGGACAAGGAGAGGACTTGAGATCACCCACAAGTGCTCCAGATAGTTGCTCCTTGCAAGGAGACTGCAAGACTGCAGTCTCCAGCAGGTTTAGCGCTCTGGGGGACGAGGGAATAGCCATCTTGCTCAAACTATGGTTAGCACCTTTAAAAGGACCCTGGGTTTGCATATTTCCTTTTCTAATCACTTTTGGAAATTGCTTGTTAACTGCTTTTCAGCTATTAGGAACCCTTGGGTCCACAAGTTTTACAGCACCAGGTGAGTTTTCTTCAATGCTTAGTGAGATAAGTTTTAAATACAAGTTTAAGGACTTAAAACATTTTTTTTTAATAAACAGCAAAAGGGTGATTAAAAACTTTGATTTTAGAAAGTTACAAATGGACTAAGGGTCCAGATAAATTTGAAATAAGATTTTGGAATTAATTATAAAAATCCTTCTCATGGGAAAATGCTTTTGTTTTGAATTCTTTAAAAAAAATGATAAGACTTTAAAAATTGGACACTAGAGGGAACTAGAAGGAACTAAAGATTACAATTAAAGGAGAAGTACACCTAAATTTGACTTACAAATACAGAATATTTGTAAAAGCAAAATAAAATATTTTATTGTTAAAATGTTGGACATATTGAAGGATATTTTTGAACAATGGACCCAGAAGCTAAGTTTAATAGTGTCTGTCCCTATAGATAGACTGTGTTTAAAAGATGTTATGGAAGAGGAACAAATTTTATCTGACAAGATTGAGACTGATTTGAAAGTAGATTTAAAAATGACAGGCTACAAGAATGACATGGAAAAAGACATTACACTGGATATACAGAAGAAACCAGCTGATGTCTTAATAATTAAAAGGGATATACAGATAACAAACCAAGAGAGTGATCTGGATAATTATATTGGATTTACAAAAGAGGCTTGTTAAAGCTTTGAAGAATTTTGTGAGAAGGGACAAAGAAAAAATGAAAAGAAATGAGGTTCTAGGACATTATTTGAAAGGACTAAAGATCAGGATTGTTAGAAGTAAAAGAAAGGAATATAAAGTTGGTTTATTTGATCAAGGTTAAAATAGATATGATGTTATCTCTGGTAACCCTTAATGGACTTTTGCTGACATCAGGACTGAAATGACGAGGTTTTAAGGATTTGTTTATAGATAAAAGATGGGATATGGGAAGAAGAGATCATTTGTTGTATTTTAAGAGAAGGTGATAAGTTACTAAAATTGTTTATACTTGTGATGAAGGGGGAAGTCCCTTCTTTATATATTTCTTTTCTTTTTCTTTACTATATTCTTATTTTTTCTTTCTTTTCTATTTTTCTTTGTTTTTTTCCTTTTCTGCACCTTCTATTTTTTATTTTTCTTTTATTTTTTTTTAGCTTGTATTAGTTTTTACTGTTGTAACTGTAATTTTTAATAAAACTACTATTAAAAAAACAATGTTATACCTATATTGCAGATGCTGTGCTGGTTGCCAGTGTGTTTTCAAATACAATTCAAAGTGTTGGTTTTGACCTATGTGGCTTGGATCCATGTTATCTATGGGAATGACTTCTCCAAACAGAGCTTGCCAGCTCTGTGTGGTCAACCCAGGAAACAATACTTCAGGTCCCTTTCCTTGAAATGCGAGAAAGGAGGGGAATTGGAAGTGGGATATCACTCTGGAATACTCTGTCACCCAAGGTCGAGATGTCCCCCTTACTTTTAGAATTTAGAAGAGCAATCAAGATGTTGTTTCACTGAGCTTTGGGGCTAGTGGTGCCTATCACAAAATGCTGCCTTTATGACATTTGATAATTGTTTTATTATTTTTATTATATTTTATATGAGCTACCTGGAGCTTTGTGGAATTGAGTGAGATATAAATTAAGTAACATAAATAAATACAGGGGGTTTTTTACCACAAAATGAACTTGAATTCTTTTATTTTTGTTATCTTTATTCAGGATTGGTGTTTTTTGGTTCATTTACTTGATCTAATTGAGGACTGTTTTTACTTGTTGTTGTTGTTGTTGAACAGTACTAAATAGAAATGTGCAGAAATTGGATCCAAAATGGGAAATGGTGCTTTGGATCCTGGTGTGGACACTTTTGCTATTGTAATGGTATGTGGGAGTGACCTTGGGAGACAGGAGGAAGAGGTGCAGACTAGGCAAAGGTCAGATAAGAGGCAGCTGAGCCCGCAGAAGGAATGGGTGTGTGGCAAACATCAGAACAGACCCTCCCTCATTTCTTGGACTATAAAGGTGAGGGAGGAGAGATATACTTTCAGACTTGCAAGATTCTGTTAATGTAACCTTACAATAAAGTTGGACCTAGTACTGGGTGTGCTTCTTGTCTGGACATATATACAGCTATATATGTCAGCAGCTCTGTGAAGGAATCTTATATTTCCCCGAGTTCCCACAGTAGCTCAGGAAAATAAGTATTTGTATCAAGGTAGTCTTATAGAGGAGGTGACAGGTTGCAACCATGTCTTGCCATCCTGTTGTCACCTGAACAACTCATCTGTTAACTGAAATGCATACTTTCCTGAGCCAATGTCGCTCCCATGGAAACTCAGGAAAAGGCATAGTAACTTTAAGAAGCCGCCAAGTGCAGCAAGGATGTCCATGCTAGGATTAGAAGCACTTTTGTTCATTTCAGCTATGAATATTTCACACCTCTAAAGAGCATAATAAATAACAGTAGGTTCAACATTTAATTTCTCTCCTTTGATTGACTAAAAGTCACAGGTTCCTGCAGGATCTAATGCATTCATCAAAATAAGGAATAATAGAGCCTTGTCATGATGCAAGCTCCACACTTTTCATTCACGTGTGCATCATCTTGATACATGTACAAAAGGGTCAGAGCTTGCATATTGATGGCACCATGCTGCTTTCATCATTCCCCCCTTGACCACCACTGCAGACAGCTCTGTGAGAAATAGCAAATATTTAGGGATGATAAAGGCAAATGGACAGCATTATCTAGGCCAAGGGTCGGAAATGGCGGCTCTTGAGCCAGATCTGGCTCTTTGGCCCCTCAGCTCTGGCTCTCTCTCTCTGTCTGCTGCCCGATCCGTAGCCGGGCGGTGAGGAAGAGGCCGCCGCCGCCGCCGCCTCCTCCTCCGCCGGCAGGAGAGAAGGAGGAGCGGCTGCCTGCCTGCCTCCGCCCGCCCTGAGGGGACCCACCCGGCGGCGGCGGTGGCTCCCCTGAAGCACGCCGCTTGTCGTCGCCGCCCGCCTCGTTTCCTGCCCCCATCACTTCCTTAGCCCGACGTGGGCGGGCGGAAGTGGCAGCCCTGCCCGCGCCGAGTGGTGGTAGCGCGGCCCCGCCGCCACCCTTTCTCTCCGGCTCGGATCCCGGGAAGGCAGCGGGGGGCCTCACGGAGGGAGGAAAGCAGGCAGGCAAGCAGGCGGGCAGGGCGGGCGGGCGGCCCGGGCCTCCGCCTCCACTGCCAGGCCCGCCCCCCTCGGCGCCTGTGAGGCTCCCCCGCGCCCGCTCCACCCGGCCAGACATGCCCTGCTCTGGAGGTCGGGCTCGCCGAGGAGGACCATGACTGCGGCGGCGAACAGGGCGAGCCTGGAGGACTGTCACTCCAACCCTGCTGGCTGCGCCCCCTCCCTCCGTGAGCCCCCCGACTCTTCCAAGCGATTGGCCCAGCTCCCATCCGCGGGGCTGCTCCGCCTTCGCCCCGAGGTCTCCTGGGAAGCCCATCCCGCTGCACTAAGGGGGCTTGGACCCAGGACCCCGGGCGCAGGACTGCACCTCTTCGCCCAACCTGTTAGCAAGGGCCCCGGGAAGCACAGCCCTCCGCAACGAGCCGCACAGCCCACTTCGCCTCCCCACCTTGAGAGGCCAGGCAGGTCCCGTTCTCCCCCGACCCTCCCAAAATCCAGATTCGGCCTCCCACCCACCCCAATAAGCCACGTGATTGGCCCCCGCCCGCAAACCCCGCCTCCTTCCATGTGATTGGCCCCCACCCGCAAATCCCGCCCCCTTCCACGCGATTGGCCCCCGCCCGCAAACCCCGCCCCCTGGCTCTCAAGCATTTCAAAATGTGCACGAGCATGTCAAAATGGCTCCCGGCATAAAAAGTTTGCCGACCCCTGATCTAGGCAGTATGGCAAGGAAAAGACATAGAGCTGTGCTTCCCAAAGTGCCGCCGTTGGCGACACACCAATGGCGGCGGTGGCACGGGGGCATGCGTGGGGGTGGGGGCGTGCACGGCGGCGGTGTGGGGGGCGCGCGGGGGTGGGGGCGTGCACGGTGGGGGCGGCAGCAGCGGCAGCCTCCGCTAAAACACGGAAGCGCTGATGGCACGCCGCTGCCGCCACCACCATACACCCCCCCGCTGCCACTTCCGGGTTGTGTGGCGACACACCAGACTGTGTGTTGCAACACACGAAAGTGTCGCGACACACAGTTTGGAAAGCTGTGACATAGAGACTGGTTACCTTTGCTCACTTTATATAAAGCATTGCCTTCCAAAGTGGCTGTATTTCTAGCAAGCAGGCCAGTTAATAGCAACCTGTTTGCATAAATTAAATCATAATATTTTGATTATTTGGATTGTGAGAATTAACTTGCTATGATTCGGTGAACATAATTGGGATTTTAAAGTTAAGTATATGTTTATATACTTTCAAAGTTAGTATGCAAAGCAATTCATTCACATAATAAAGCTCTAAAGTTTATTCTGGACATGTTGACATGTGTTGTGTTTGGGGCACTGGGAAGTTTTTTGTTGTTTTTTATATGTGTGTGTTTGTGTGTGTATTTTTAAACTTTTTTTTACAGTTTTACTATTGTTTCTGAGGTGCCCAGGGTTATGCTACATAAGACGGGCAGCTGTACAAACCAAATCAAACCAACCAACCAACCAACCAACCAAATAAATAAATAAATAAATAAATAAATAAATAAATAAATAAATAGGTATCATATTGAGATGGTTTGTGAGAGTTACTGTAACAAAGTTAGGGGACCTGTGATTAAAATAAGTGCATAGGAGTCACATTTTTTTCACTAGCCTGGCTAATTGCTGCATTGCAGTGTTGAATGAGTCAGTACTACAATTTTTCACATATTTATCAGGATGCATAGGTTTGCTACATCCCATTCCATCCGCAATGGATAGAGGCAGACTGGCCAGGAACATGGCAAGTTTAGGTCATAGATACTCAGGACCATGGACAGCTCACTGTGAAACTAGTTATGATTACCAGGCTTGGTAAACAGCAAACGAAAAATCAAGAATTTACCCATTTTTCCCAAGGGAAGATAATCCTGAATTTAAGATGACCCCTTCCCCAAAAGTATGAACACACCCACAAATCCTAGGCATAGCCCAGCTTCCCCAGTTTGTAATTCTAAACTTTCAAATCCATCTGAAAGTAATCCTAGATATTTTTCCTGTGTGTGTGTGTGTGTGTGTGTGTGTGTGTGTGTGTGTGTGTGTGAGAGAGAGAGAGAGAGAGAGAGAGAGAGAGAGAGAGAGAGAGAGAGATAAAGAGAGAGGGTGTGTGTGTTTTTTGCATATATGCACACTGTCAGAAGCCACACTTAAAAGAAAAGAGAAAAATGAGCAGGGCTTGGATTTAAAAAAGAATGAATGAATAACAACTGGTTGAAATTAATTTCCTGTAAAATAAGGCACCCTGCTTATAAAATTAATTTATTCTATATTTGCATATTCAAACCATTCTCAAACAAAACATACTTTTTAACGCATACAAACTCACAAGTTCAGATTTCCACACACATGGAAGGGGAAGGAAGGAAGGAAGGAAGGAAGGAAGGAAGGAAGGAAGGAAGGAAGGAAGGAAGGAAGGAAGGAAGGAAGGAAGGAAGGAAGGAAGGAAGGAAGGAAAACATAACTTGGAGATTTTAATGAGAAGCCCTATAGAAATGACATGTGATAGTCTGCCATATGGAGCGCAGTGAGGCAGGAGAGGCAGAGGCACTACTGCCATTACTTTTGCTTCCCTGAGACTGAGGATGTAGAAGGTATGTATGGAGTCCCAGAATACATAAGGATCTCCATCCACAGACTCCTGAAGGATTGCTCTAGAGTCATCTGTTGCACTGAGGCAGAAGCAGCTTCCTTCCTTTAAATAATGTCTGCTCTTTTTAAACAATACCTACTCTATCCTGGAAATATGGACACCTGGACACCTTCCCATTACATAGATATTTGGGGGAAAGGGTAGCAATCCTCATCTTCCTTTTGATATACTCTAAGAGTTTAAATCTCCCATCTTCATCCTCCCTTTTTCAGATGACCAATTCCCATAGTCCCCCTTAAGCATGGATGGTTGGGGAATCTGTCCTTGGAGTCAACCACTCCTGAAGGGTTGGGTTAGGGTCAGAATTTACAGAGCTCTGGGAAAGGTTCCCACCAGGGGCTCCCAGTTCCATCCAGATGACCTTAAAGGCAAGCTTATGAAGTAAAGGGGTGGGCATTTGCAAGGATACATGAAGACAGACAATGCTGCTCAACTCAGTATAGAATGAATGGCTACAGCAACGACTTTTATCTTCCCAACTGTGAGCCTATGTCAGGAGCCATTCTGGGTGATGTCTGCAGCTTCTTCTTTGGAACTTTTATTAGAGTAATAGGTTTGATCTGCCAGGTGAATTACAGAGATTTTAAGAGACGCTACTTGGAATAATAAAAACTGGATCCTGTTTTGGAACTGCTGGCTATGGCAGAACTGGAGAACCTCCTACTGTTCTTAAATACAGCCTTCATACTTTGCAAGTTGTTCTAGGAGGGAAATGCCTACTCATTCAAGGAGAATTGAGAGGTTCCTCATCCTAGAGCTCTGCATGTACAGAACTAATAGGATTCCACATCTTCTCCATTCTTTGTGCTCTTAGAACCTTCATCTGGGAGAAGCTTAGGAAATTGTTGTGGATGTATAGGGAGTTTTCTACTGAGCTAAGGGTTAAAAGGGATGTGTGTAGGATATGGAAGAGGTGTACCAGCAAGAAGCTAATCTTGCCAGAAAGACAGGCTAAAATGCAAAAGGAACTTAGACTAACACGCTTGCAAGGGAAACCAAAAGCAGCATAAAAGGATGACTGTGTTAGTAGTAAAAAAAGAAAAAGGAAAAGGAAAGGCTGGGTATGCTGCTAGGACAAGATAGTAAGACATAACAGGTGATGGGGAGAAGGCAATGCTCCTCACCTCCTACTTTGCTTCAATCTTCTCCCTAAAGGAAACTGTTCAAATGGATCTAAGCACTACAATGAACAAAAGAAAGGAACGACAATCCAAGATAAGTAGAGGTGGTGACTTGACTATCATGAACAAGTATAAACTCTGGACTTAGTTAGGTTTCTTGTAAGTCCTGTGAAATACTAAATATGACAGGGAAGTTCTGCATTTTGATCAACTGTAAGTTTTTTATCTGCTACTTTCTACATTGCAAGTTTTTGTTTGTTGGGGAAGTTGTTTTTGACTGCTTGGATGCATCTGAACAGTTATTGATTGAAGCCCAAAGCTATTTACATATTGAGGCAGATGGGTAAATGAAGCATGTGTTCTGCAAACATAAAGACACTTATGTCTGCTTGCTTCTTTGTACCCCTTACCATCCCATTAAAGCCTGACTAAAGAGTTGGATTGGCAAATGGAATTCCCACTGCCCAACATTCTATCCCATGCAGAATATAGACCCTTCTCTTAGCTGGAAGATTTTATTCTATTGTGAGATAAACATCAGGTATTTTCTCTCTCATTTGCCTTCTTTCAAGGCTTGGACAGCATGCTTCCAAAAGGTGGTGATGGTGGGGATTTTCCTCTATTTGTGGAGTCTCCTCAATGATTTAGAATTCTATGTGCTACGGAGCCGCCTTTTCCAACCTGCCCTGCATAATTATTAGAGTGCAACTTCCAGTAGTTCTTTTTCTTTGTTTTGAAATGTACAGGATTTGTTTTTCCCCAGCCCAGTCTGATCCTCTAAACCAGTAGTCCTCAGTCTGGAGGGTGACAGGTTGAGGAAGGTTGGCTTAGAACACTAGACTAGGACAAATCCTGGCTTGACTATAAGACTGATGTCAGCCCTTCAAGGTAGGCTGAGTCAGGAAACAGGCATGGCAGAGATTCCAGGAATGCTTTTTATTGTAATAAGGCAGAATGACAGAATGTTGAGTGTTTTCAAGTTTCTCTCTGTCGCATCTTATTCTAAACAAAATGAAGACAGGGTTATTTTGAGTTTCTTTCTTACGCTTTCCTCATTCTCAGGACTGAGTAATCTTTTTTTCAAGTCTCCCCTTGATGGCTCACTCGTTCCTTCCCTATGCTTCCCAAGATCATCTTAATGTTCCTTAAAGCATTGGATTAGGAGTGGAGAGACCCAGGTTCTAGTTCACCCTCATCTGTGGACGTTCTCTTGGTGACTTTGAGCCAGTCACTCACAGCTAAACCTACCTCATATACGTAGTTGTTGATGTGGGAGAAAAAGGCAGGAAGGAGCATTATGCATTCTGTTAATGCTCCTGAATAAAAGTCAGGATAGAAATCTAACAAATAAATTTATCAAATGGGGGCAGGGCGATCCATATTCACTCTCTTGAGCTTGTTAGAGGAATGGTAGCATGCAAGAATAATAAGTAAATGATATCAGACAACAACCTCAGAGTTAAAAATTGCTCAAGGAAGTTCTGATTTCAGAAGTTAGGTTTCCAGCATGTGAAGATATGCAAATGAAAGGAAAATGATGTACAAGAGTTGTCATGTGACCAAAACAACACCTGAAGGTTTTTTGTGTGTATTATGTTTTGAATTAAATGCCATTTACTGAATGCTCCATTCTTCTGTCAAATTATAGCTAGTAATGAACCATTTACACAGGCAGAAGTACAAATATTTTACTTAGTAACTATGGAATCTGTATATAACTACCTAATCTTATAGCCAGTCCTAACATTTGGACAACTGTCTTAGACAGCTGGTAATGAGTATTAGTAAAGAGTAACATATTGTTATTTATTTTTGTTTTTATTTTTACCCTTAAGACAGGGAAAACAAAGAACTTATACAATTGCTTTGCCTTGGTTGGATACATGAATTTTGTCGTGGGGAGTGGGAGACAGCCTTAGAAAGCCAAATGCTTTGGGATGGCTCTGATATTATCCTTTAGAAAACAAGATAAATATGATACAAAGGCAGTCCCAGCTATATTTTACATTGGTCTTAGAATGCATTGGTTCATAGTATCCTTTAGTGTAAAGCACATATATTCTACTTTTCCCCAGATTGGAAAAATATTTGGTATAGTTTTATTTATTTGTTATTATATAAAGTAATTTTACATCTTTCTGTGAGCATCTTAAAATATGTTTGTGATGCTCTTCACCAATTGGTAGTGAAGAAGCTGAGGCTCAGAGCAAGTGATGTGCTTAAGTAGAGTGAAATCTGAATCTGGCTTCTTCTCTGAACCTTTTATATAGAAATGTGGTAAAATAGTCTAATACAGATTTACTATTTTTTAAAACGTGTTTTGCAGAGAGTTGGATTGAAAGATGCCTCAGTGAAAGTGAAAACAAACGTTATTCCAGTCACACATCTTTGGCAAATGTTTCTAATGATGAAAGTAAGTATGCTTTTCTATAGAAATATATAGATGCCCATTTGCTAGAAAAGACTTAAAGTTTATAATGTCTCTACAGATCTGGAAAGCCATGCAGCACCCATCCACATCTTCCAGCAGGGAAAAGGCTAGAGTTAAATGACAAGTGCATCAGCCAGTAAAACAGCTTTTTGTATTTATAATATTGGACAGTTGAGTATATATGGGGAGAGGGACCTAAAGATAAGCCATTAGAGCAGTGTATTTCAACCTTGGCAACGTTCAGATGTGTGGACTTCAACTCCCAGAATCCCCCAGCCAGCATGGCTGGATGAGAAATTCTGGGAGTTGAAGTCCACACATCTGAAAGTTGCCAAGGTTGAAATACACTGCATTAGATACTAGCTTTGTAGATGAAGACTGAATCTCCCTTCTGGAACCAAAACAATGCCCATTGGAATGCTTGAATGAAGGTTCTTCACTATCAGTCAACAGGAAATAATTACCAAGGGAATGGTACATCTTCCTGAGAAGAGCTGCTATAAAGAGAATTCCTTGCTGAATGTTCTGATCATCTATAAATCTATAGTTGATTCTCAGCTTACCATTCCTATGCTGGCTCCAGCTCAGATTTTAAATGATGTCATTGTTTTCTTGAAACTCTTTGCTAGTGACCAATATAAAGGCTGGCTGCTTAAGAGGAGATTCTCCTTGGGGTCTCCTTCCATATGGAATAGCCTGATAGAGAATGGTCTCGAGTAACCTGGCCAGAGGTTGGAGTACAATGTCTCTGAAAGCATAGTAGGAGTTTGTGAGGGAGTGTGACGGAAGAGGCAGTACTCTACCAGAATACCAGTACTTGTGCCTCCATTTCCCTTTTGTGTGGAGGACAAGCACACTGGTGGCTGTGACTCTGTTAACCACTTTCTTTTGGGAGTCTGCAAAAGCATACTGATCTACTCATGCATGCAGAGGGCATGGTTATGGCAAACGTGAACATTTCCTTAAGAAGCAGTAATGCTTCAGGAATGAGAAGGGAATGACTGGTTTTAGATTGCTACTTGCCTGTGGGATGCACCATTGGGAATGGGAGGGAGCGTATTAGAGCAATATGGCTAAAGCAAGAAAAAGTGTTCAAATTCATTCATTCATTCATTGGCGATCACTCGTAGCCGAGTAAGATTGTCTTCCAAAGGTAAATTTTTAACGGTGGATCCGTAAGTGGCTATAAAGGCCAATTCTGGATCCGCACAACCTCCCACAATGAGGGCATAGGTTTCCGGGTGGGAGACGGTCATGATGAGGGTTTGCCTGACGTGCCTTCCTTTTAGCTCTTTTCTCCTTTATGGCAATGGGAGAGGGGCAATCGTGGGAGATAAGCGTGTGTGCCTCCCTTCCCTTCTTTACTTGTATAGGGTGTTCTGTCCTGGTACTCCTTATTACTGGAATGGAATGAAGCCTTTTCATTAAAAGTCTAGGAGCAGGGCTGGATAGATGCTTAAATTCCTGCACAGGCCCAGATAACAATATTTTGAAAAAAATTGCTTTCTTTAAAGAGTGCTTTCCCTTCTTTCTTACAATTAGAGATCTTCTAGTATGCTGGAAATGGGTATAAAATAAATGCAGAGAGCTTTTAACCCTGTGTCATGCATTCTGGCATCTCAGTTCTGGCATCCTTGTCTTGGGACTGTCGTCTGCCCACAACTTAGCCCTGACTCCTCAAAGCAGTTCTATCTAGGAAGTTCTGCTGATGATTCTGTGCAGCTGGGGCAGCATCTGGAGTTCTGTCTTTACAGTGGGGCTTCCATCAAAGCCTGAAGACCCATCAGCCTGTATAATTCCAGCACAGGATTGTGCTTTCAGATATTAATGAACATTTTCCTGTTCTGAAAAGCCTATAGAACTACAAGACTGTAATAGCAATGATCTTGATGTATGATTTATTTTCTTATTTATTTTGCTACTGCATTAAGTATGATTTTTTTAGTGGGCAGGATATAAATGTAATAATATCAACCTTAACCATGTTGATTAGGATTCTAAAATGGACAGCTTGGAGTTGCAGAAATAACATAACAAGATCCTACTTTAGCCTCTGTAATATAATGATGAGTATGAATTTCCCAAGCAGTAACATGCAATGTGGAAGAAGTTTGCTTTCATTTGGAGATTTGTTCAGTGTCAACACGGTGCATGTTTACTGAGAACCAAATCCAACTGAGTTCATTTGGGCAGATCCCCCAAATTGTATATGTAGGACTGTGGCCTTACAGATGTGGAATTTAAGCTAAGCTTAAAGGACAAAATGTAACAAATTAAAAGAAAAGAAAAATTCTCAAGAGCCAATCACTGCTAAATGGGTGCGCTCCATAAAAATTATATTTTAGGTGATTTGAAAATGATATGTTTTTGTCATGTTTTCTTTGTTGTGACTCATTTATAGTATACATAAGACAGTCAACAAGTAGGACGCATGAAATTTGTAGACTTAGCTAAGGCTATGTATTATGTTTCCTATGCAGAAAAGCTACAGTGATTGAGACTTTAAAAATGTATTTTTTATTTAAAAATAAAATGTTGTTGTGGGGAAAATAGGAGGAGGAAGGGATATTAGGTATGTTCGCCGCCTTGAGTTATGTATAAAAATAATAAAGGTGATATATATATATATATATATATATATATATATATATATATATCACCTTTATTATTTTTATACATAACTCAAGGCGGCGAACATACCTAATATCCCTTCCTCCTCCTATTTTCCCCACAACAACTACTCTGTGAGGTGAGTTGGGCTGAGAGAGAGGGACTGGCCCAAGGTCACCCAGCCGGCTTCCATGCCTAAGGCGGGACTAGAACTCACAGTCACCTGGTTTCTAGCCCAGCACCTTAACCACTAGACCAAACTGGCTCTATAGCCACACTGGCCATAAATAGCCAATGGATTCAGTTTACTGGCTAACATACTGTAGGTGATGTCAAAACTACCTCTGATGTAGTTCAGTGCACTTTAACTCATGTCTGTTAAACTGATGTCAATCTCCTAGCCTTTGTGATATCACTGGCTTCATAGCAATCTTAGTTCAGGGAGCCAAGTTTAAGGCCCTGGCCTCTGTAAAGATTTGCATCTGGATAGTTCCCATTGAAACAGATTGATGTGAAAGCCTCAAGCAACTGAGAGTACTCTTGTCTCCTCAATGTCTGTGAATGGGAAAGAAAAACCACCCATGAGGGAAGGGGATCGGATACATCAATTAGTACCAGGTAACACCATTGTCCTACTTCAGTGCCATGTCTCTCACCATAGAATTGCCCTGAGGAAGGACTACTTATTGTTCATCAAGGTGCATCCTCAGCATTGGTAAGTCTCAGGAGGACAGTTACATCCCCATCAGCCCAGTCCACCTGGCCCCCACACTATTTGCCAGCTAGGGCTGCTCACCTCAGTCTTAATCTTCCAAAAAGTGGTTAAACCCATAGGATCAGACTCTTAGTCTGTCATCTGCCCTTTGCTTAATTATATTCCTCATCCTCCAACTGTTTATATCAGAGCTTTCCAAACTGTGTGTCGCGACACAAAAGTGTGTCGCCACACAGAGCGTGGTATGTCACCATACCACCTGGAAGCGGCGGCGTGCGCGTGCACGGCGGCCACCATGCACGCGCGCGCCGCCGCATGCCCCCCGCGCCACCGCACGCCCCCCCGCGCCGCCGCCGTGCGCCCGCATGCCGCCGCACGCCCCCCGCGCCGCCACCGTGCACGCGCGCCGCCGCACGCCCCCCTGCGCCGTCACCGTGCGCACGCGCGCCGCCGCCGCTGGTGTGTCGCCAGCAGCAGCACTTTGGAAAGCCCTGGTTTATATGCTAATCCATTACAGACAATAGTAAAACTTGAAAAGATTGTCATAATTACATTTTCTTGCTAGGCAAAGACAACCTGACAAATACCCCTGCACTCTAGAAATAACACCATTGCACCTGCTCTGAAAAATGTCTTGGGTCAAGGCTCCCCTGCATTTGCCCTCCACAATGCCACCCCTAACAGAAAAGGGCTTTTCTGGGTAGCTAGATCAAGTTTTAATGGGAACCTCAACACTGAACGTACAAATGGCTGCCCTTTCTCAGAACACAGAAACCTTCAGAAATATCCTTTAAAGGGAGCAAGTTCTTCCACAATTTCTTCCACTGTCTCTAAGAATGGTGTTAACATTTAATGTTAACAACAGTAAAATCCCAGAAATCCTGACATAGTTGTGATTTTTTTCTGGGGCAGCAAGAATGAAGTGGGGTGGAAGGAAATGTCTGTTCTAATGACTGATCTATAATAGAAGCTTTAGACTCTAATGTCATTTTCAGCCCGTGTTTGGGTTTAAAAAATCAGAACTGCAATAAAGAGAGAGAATGCGAGAGAGGTGCTACATCTCTGTGGAGCTTGTAAGAGGTCCATTTTCCTATTTGTAGGAAGTCCTGTCATACCTTATCTCCAGGTTGAAGTGTCTAAACAGGAAAGGTTGCTTGATGACACCATATGGTGAAAGGATGTGGAAGGGTAGGATGAGTTGTACAGTAAGCATTTATTTCCATTAGGCCCCAAAGAAGGTATTCCCAGGAACACTGGTGCCCACAGGCATCAGATTGTACAGCCTGGCATTCATTTAAGCAATCATTCTGATTCTCTTTATCTTCAAGTGTATTTGCAAATTTCAAGGTTTCTTCTGGGGAATTTGAGAATATTCCTAACAGTGGAATTTCCTCATGCCCCTGTCAGGTGCTTCAGCATCTCAGCTGAAAGAATGTCCCCTGATAGTGTTTTCTCTCAACAGATGAAGAGAAAGAGAATAATAGAGCATCCAAACCACACTCTACCCCAGCAACTCTGCAATGGTAAGATCTGTTTCTTGAAAAAAACAAATTTTATTCTCAAGCAACTATTTTCAGGCAAACTAGAAATATTCAAGCGTATGATAAATACGTAGGAATGATTTTGACACTGTTGCATTGTTCTGGATTACTGAATACATCAGGATTCTATCTTATGTTCATTAAATATGGTTCTGTGCTCAGAATTCACTGTCTAAGGATTAATTTCTTATTTTAAAAAAAGATACAGTATATATAAAGGATCTGTGTTTTGCTTGCTAGAATTTCAGAAAACAAATAAATGGCTCTAGCTTGGGGTTAGCTTAGCTCTAGCAAAGGCACTATAAATAACATATCAATAAACGTACAGACATAAAAGTGTTCAGTTATATCTCTGCTGGTCACCCATCTAATCACTGAAGACAGAGGAACGCAGAGAAGGGCCTCTGGAAACTGATTCACTGAGCACATTCATCTTTTTTTTTCTGAACTTCTCCTCCCCTAAACTGTGCTAGCAAATGGTTAATCTTCCCCAAATATTTAAATAGCAATTTGTTTTTTATTGGGATGTTGTTTTTGTCCAGCAACTAATACTTTGGATTACTCCATGCCTCCTCAGAAGGCGATTGCTTAGTCTTTCCTATAATTTGATGGACTTGTTTTAGCCAAGTTGCCACAGCTAATTATCTCATAAAGCTCGTCTCCCAGAAGGAAGCAAGCCAGTAATGTTAGCATCCTGAATCATAGAGGTTAATAAATCCCTCAACTCCTGGGATATTCAGCTTGTTGGAAGGTAGCCATTATTTGCCACTGTGTCCCAATTGCCTGAGAGAGGCAATGAGCCATTTTATATCCTCCAGTCCACCGGCCTTAGCTGCACAGCTGCCCTTGCTGCTTGTTTGTCCCTGCACTTATATCTGCCCTAACTGTCCTCCTTTGGGCTCCCTGCAAAAGAACGTCATGTTCTCCAGAGTACAATTTGTTGAGAATAGCCATCGCCTCTTTTGTTCTTCTGCATTTTGTTCTAAGCTGCTGTATGCAATCCAGATAAACCATACATGTTTGAGCATATCTTCAGCTTGTAAGTCCTTGCATTTCTATGGTTGTGAACTAGTAAAAGGTAAAGGTTCCCCCCACACATTTGTGCAGTCGTGTCCGACTCTAGGGGACGGTGCTCATCTCCGTTTGTTAGCTGAAGAGCCAGTGTTGTCCGAAGACGCTTCCGCGGTCATGTGGCTGGTATGACGCACGTGGAACACTGTTACCTTCACATCGAGGTGGTACCTATTTATCTACTTGCATTTGCATGCTTTCAAATTGCTAGGTTGGCAAGAGCTATTTATCTACTTGCATTTGCATGCTTTCGAATTGCTAGGTTGGCAAGAGCTGGGGCGAGTGCGGGAGCTCACTCCGTCACACGGGGCTAGGGATTCGAACCTCTGAACTTGCGATCTTCTGATCAACAAGCCTGGCGTCCCACCCGCTAGAGGCACCAATATTTAGGAAAGGAATGACAGATCATTCCACCTCCTAATATGCCAGCAGCAATTCACCTCTTCCTCGTTTAGGCAATGTGAGGACTGCAATTGGTCCGGTGAGGGGAATCTGGAGTGGCGTAGACAGCATTTGAAAAGGGATCAGGAGGAGGCAAAGTAGTTACAGCAGTGCCCCAACCGGTCTAAACTATGTTTGGGCTAGCTAACAAAATTTGACTTGGTCCATATATCATGCTTATTCATAATATAGATTGCTTATTTGTGCTTAGTGTGATGTGTGAACTCAATCTATTGTGGCTTATTCAGCAAAGGATGGTTAAGCAAACTACAGCTTAGCATGGTGTATGAACCTAGCTGGTATCAGCTCTAGCTTCAGCAGTAATGTTCATCTCTGGCCAACATTTTGAGAGGACCAATGAATGGTGGTGGCAGCAACCTGAGTGAGCTACATCCTCTGCATCTCATTTCAGATTGTTTGGCCCATGCAATCAAGGCTGAGCAGAGGTGATGGAGCCCAACCTAACCAGCTGAGTGAGAATGGAAGCTGCAGGGGTTGAGTATGTGTTGGTGGGAAGGAGATAGCAAATAGAAGGGAGAATTTAGAGAAAACAAAGGAGAAAGAAATGGCTGTGAGCATGGGAAAGTGTATTTCTGTGCATCGGGTTCTTTACTTTGCATATTAATTGGTTATATATGCGTTTGGAACAGGCTACCATGGATTTTATGCATTTTGTTCTCTTAAATAATCTGCCTTTTGTCCATGGATTCATTGATTATTCCACAACAAGTGAGTCAGACACTTTTAATGCTCTCTATATCTGACACATAACCTGGAATGTCTTAAGTTGATCTATGTTGGTCTGACATCAGGTACGTAGAGATTAATGTTAAGAATCATGTAGGAATTTGGAATAGGGTAAATATTGTCATAGGCATCTGGTACACTATAAGGAGAGATTTATACATGCATACATACATACAATTTATAGGCTGCCTGACTCCCAACAACTCTGGGAAGCTTATAATTAAAAGTTGTTTAAAAAGTATAAAACACAAAAAAAAAACACTCATCAATGGCCTCAGAAGCAACATAAAAGAATGAAAGTTCATCCAACAGAAGCTCAGCTTTCACTCTGCTCTAGAGCCTGGGAGAATAACCATGCTTTAATAGCTTCCTGAACATCATCAGGGTGGGAGCCCCCCAGATCTCTGGGAGGATATCATTCCAGAGAGCAAGGGCTGCAACAGAGAAGACACACTTCCTGGGCCCCAGAAGATGACACTGCTTAAGTGATGGGACCTGGAGCCACCCACTCTGCCTGATCACACCCAGGGATGGAACTCCTCCCCATCCAGACCTGCACAACCTCCAGATACTGAGACAGGACTTCAGTAGCATCATTTGGTCACCCTAGGACCGAGATGTATAATTGGGTATCACCAGTATACTGATGATACCTGACCCTGAACAGATGGATGACCTCATCCATGATCCATTTTCAGGGGGGAGGCAGGCAAAAGCAGCTCTCTTAAGAATATTTGCTTAATAGTAGATTTCAACCTTTCAAGGACAGCTGTGTTGTCCACAGGCCATTTTAATCAGATGTCTTTCAACATGCTAAGCCTAACCAAGGATTATGAACCATAATGATTGTAACCACACAACATACTAAGTGAATTTCCAACAAAACAAATGATGGCTGTGTTTGATGTGTGAATCCAGTCTCCATTCTAATGAAACACCAGTTCTATAACCCTGATTTACATGGATATCTAAGAGTATATAATGGAATGCAAGTGAATTTGTTTAGCACATTCTATGAAATATGCTGCAATGCTGTACTTAATTTTAAAGATAATATTTTAAGGACATTGCTGGTAAAATAAATAGTCCAAATGCATTACAACACTATAGGCTAGTCCAGAATTCAAAATATGACAAAGTTTTCTCTCTTAAACAAGACAAAAAATATGTAAAGCCAGGCAATGACCAAGATGGCTTTTGATCATTAAAGAAAAGTTCAGATATAATAGAAGATTGTTTAGCACAGACTAATGGCTCCCATGAAAGAATGGAGAAAAAGGGGAGAAAACCATTAGATATTATGAAGAGAAATAATTGAGAGTCTTTCTTCCTATCCTGTCTTAGTCAGAGAAATTGACGTGCCAATTAGCACCTATGGCATACAAGCAAAGTCTGTGTGCCTTGAAAAGAGGTTTTGTTCAGGGTCTGGATATTTGGGGGGAAATGCAGCAATGATATTGTGGTAGACAGAAAATAAGAGATGCTGCCCTTAGAAACCAATTCTATTCAACCCCTCCAATATCTTATTGAAATAGTTTGCAGAAATAGTTTGCAGAAAGAAAAAAATTATCATTGTAACGCTAATATAGTATTAGGGAGGAAAATCTCCAAACATTATAGCAAGACATATAGCAAGAAATCAATCAACCAAGCAGCAAACAACAACCCAATCAAGGTACTACCAAGGAGAGTACAACACCCCCACCAACACAGGCAGGACAAGTCAGGGTATATAAACAGAGAGCAAGTCCCACTCCCTTTTCGCACTGAAGATGTTGCCTAGCCTGGCAATGAAACGTCTGCAAGAAAACAACAAGGCTCAGAGAGCACCATGGACTCCACAAATCAGTTTCTCTAAGATAGGTCACTGCTAATTGGCTCTCATGTTACTTTAAGTTATTACTATTTTCAAATCCATATTTTTCTGAATTAGTGTTAATTGCAGCTTATTTTTTAAGCCTCTTATACATAACTGTACAGCAGGGATGGAAAGCTTCATTAGACACCCAATATTCTCCCTAGGCCATGGCCCCACTAACTGGTTTGTCCTTCACCGACCCAAGCATGCACCTTCCACAATTCGTCCTTCCAATGTTATTGAACTTTACCAAACTTATTCTTAACAGTGTTAACAGCAGAGAGGAGATTTAGGGGAGTGCTTTTCTAGAAGTCACAGCCTCTTCTGGAATGTCCAGCCCTCTAGTGATGCTTCAAAGGATCTATGCACTTCCAAAAATAGACGCAAGCAGCCAAAGATTTGCAAGAAGAGTTCTGGGTACTGCATGACGTAATCAGAGTTGCTACTTTTAGCTCATGCCTAGGGCAAATAACCCAATTGGTAATGATCCATATGTGGGCAACCTAGGTAAGAATCAAGGCTGCCTAGGACTGACAGTTTTACCAAGGGAGTTGTTGGGTTCTTCTTTGCTAAACGTATTCAAGCAGAGGCTGGACAGCCATCTGCTGGCGATGTTTTAATTTGGATTCCTGCACCGAGCAGGAGGCTGGACTCAGTGGCCTAAATTAGTTTTCCAACTCTGATTCTGTCTTGGCTGGAATTACTACAGCATGAAGGATAGAGGCTGACTGTGAATGGGATACAGTGAGAGTGGGAAGGAAGGGAGAAAGGACAACAGAAGATCAGACTGAAGAGATAAGTGAGCAGGGGTGAATAGCGTATGAATGTAATCGTGACTTCATTTGTATATGGGTCCCCTGAAGGTAATCCCACCCTTAGGTCTTTGCTCCTCAGGTCCAAAATAGTTTTAAACTCTGAATTAAGGCAGAAGATGTGCTGTCGAGGCTTACCTTTGATATCTGCTTAAGTAGCTGGGTGGTTTAGATGAATTATATTACAAGTGAAGTGCATGTTTTGCTTTTCCCATAAACATTGAAATTGAACACTGGAAACAAATTCCAGAGTGGTAACTAGGTGTGTAACTTCTGCTGTAACAGGCTGTCGTCCTGTAGCACCTGGAACTACCAGCAGAATTACTGTGGTGTAAGCTTTTACAGGAAGGGTACATAAGGAGCACATTGGAGCAAGCACTGATACCTGGCTGTCTTGAAAAGCATTTGGGGATTGATGGTATGGCAGCCCCCCTACGTGCAGTACACAACTCTTGATGCCAGGACTGCTGTCCTTGGTGGTTACTGGCTAGGAAATGGATTGTTACTGGTTTGGAGGAGATCGGTGATTTTTTCCCCTTTTAATTCTTTATATTTCACTTTAGTATCATAAATGATATTACAGAGTCATTTTGGAATTGAGTTACATATAATTGCAAAAATAAATAATCATACATTATTAGCTAATGCATCTCAAATTGCATTCCTTTTATTCATTGGTCGGATTCACACTAACACCATAAATGACAATTTGTAAATAGAGTGACTAGGTTCATACCTTACCAAAATTAAACAAATTACATTATAATTTAACATGTGCAGCTTATCAGAAGATAGTAAACTACTAAGAATATGTCTGTTTATGACTCTCTTTAAACATGAGCAAATTCAGCCCCTGGGTGATTTATTCATGAGGTGACAATCTACAGTACCACTTGCTGTTCATTTCTGAGTAGACTCATGTAAGTGTATGCTTGCTCTTCTCAGTGAGCAAGTATCTTTAAGATTGAAAGTTGCTACATAATATGCTGTAGTATTCTGGGGCTGATTTTCATCTACCTGTATATAAAAGCATCCAACATAAAGAATAAGAGGTGATTGAAGTAAAGGATTGAGTATTGTCAGAAGACGTTAGAGACTGCAGGGAGACATGACAGACTTCTTCAAGTATCTGGAAGGCTGCCATGTAACAGACAGGGCAGAGTTGTTCCAAGTTGTTTCAGAGGACAAGAAATGATGGGTTTAAATTACCAAAAAGCAGATTTCAGTTGGACATCAGGAAGCATTTCCTAATGGTAAGATCTGTTCAACAGTGGAACAGACTTCCTCAGGAGGTGATAGACTGTCATTCGCTGGAGGTATTTAAACAGAAGATGGATGGCTATCTTGTCAAGAACACTGTGGCAGTGGAGCCCTGTACTGAGCAGGGGTTAGACTAGATCAGTGTTTCCCAATCTTAGCAACCCCCAGCCAGCCATTCCAATTCTGGGAGATGAAGTCCACATGTCTTAAAGTTGCCAAGATTGAGAAACTCTGGACTAGATCAAGGAGCTTCAAACCTTTACATTCTATGATTCTATAGGGAAAGGAAAACAAAATTAAAATAAAATTGCCAGCCCTTAAAGCAGAGCTTTCCAAACTGTGTGTCGGGACACGTTAGTGTGTCGGCTGCAGTGTCTGGGTGTGTCACGGCGGCTGCTGCCTCCAAGCCCTGCCAGGATTCCACGCAGGTCCTAGGGCCTGCCTTGTGCCTTGCTGCCTCCAAACCAGCTGTGATTCCACGCAGGTCCTAGTGCCTGCCTTGTGCCCTGCTGTAAGAGTGTGTCGCAAAATGATGCATGTCTAAAAAGTGTGTCACCAACATGAAAAGTTTGGAAAGCTCTGCCTTAAAGTTTCAGAACTTGTAATGCATGCAAGCCTATATATACATATGCAAGCATATGGAGGTATGGATGTGCATGGAAGCCAATATATTCTGTGTTTTGTCATTATTTTTAAGGCTGGAGGAGAATTATGAGATTGCAGAAGGTGTCTGTATTCCTCGAAGCGCCCTCTACATGCACTATTTGGATTTCTGTGAGAAAAATGATACCCAGCCTGTTAATGCTGCTAGTTTTGGAAAGGTGAGTATAAACCTTTCCAGCAACTTATTTCAGGAATTTAAAAGATAATAGCTATGTGATACAATAATAATAATTTATTAAACTTGTATGCCCCCTGTCTCTCAACAACTCTGGGCGGCACACAACAATCAAACAAAGAAATTACAATAGAATCAATGAAAGATCAAAGCTGGCAAGTGCGGCAGACCAGATGGAATGAACCGAGGGGTCTCCCTCTCCCTCGCCAAAGGCCTGGGTGAAGAGCCAGGTCTTCACCGCTCTTCTGAACAACAGCAGAGTAAGGGCCACCCGGATCTTGGGGGAACCTCGTTCCAGAGGCCTATGCTTCCCCCATACATATTGTTGTTATTCAAAGGAGAAATAAAGTGTTGGCAGAACATTGTGCACATGAAGACACAGTGGTGTCTTTGAGGTCCCAGTGAGAGGAAAGTTTTCGCTGGATGAGTTTCACAAATTCCTTTGGTAAATATTAAACTTTTCAAAATCAATCCAGATAGATTTGTCTGAGGGTTGATTCTGATATTAATATCAGAGTAAGCCACTTCCTGGCAAATAGAAGGGGAAGAAATGGAAGCAGTGACAGATTTTATTTTCTTGGGCTCCAAGATCACCGCAGACGGTGACTGCAGCCATGAAATTAAAAGACGCTTGCTCCTTGGGAGGAAAGCTATGGCAAACCTAGACAGCATATTAAAAAACAGAGACATCACCTTGCCGACAAAGGTCCGTATAGTTAAAGCTATGGTTTTTCCAGTAGTAATGTATGGCTGTGAGAGTTGGACCATAAGGAAGGCTGAGCGCCAAAGAATTGATGCTTTCGAACTGTGGTGCTGGAGAAGACTCTTGAGAGTCCCTTGGACTGCAAGGAGGTCAAATCAGTCAATCCTAAAGGAAATCAACCCTGACTGCTCATTGGAAGGACAGATGCTGAAGCTGAAGCTCAAATACTTTGGCCACCTAATGCGAAGAGAGGACTCACTGGAAAAGACCCTGATGCTGGGAAAGACTGAAGGCAAAAGGAGAAGGGGATGGCAGAGGATGAGATGGTAGATAGCATCACCGATGTAATGAGCATGAATTTGAGCAAACTCCAGGAGACAGTGGAGGACAGGAAGGCCTGGTGTGCTATGGTCCATGAGGTCACGAAGAGTCGGACACGACTAAACTACTGAACAACAAAAAAGAGATAAGAACACAGCTGAAAAGGGTACCCAATATTATACATCTTCAGAGGCCATTGCTGGAAACATGACACCAGACTACATAATGGGTGTATAGTTCCTGGGGAAAGGGTTGCATGCAGCCCACCAGAATGCCACTTACCTCCCCAACCCTCTATATCCACACTTACCTATCACAAGCCCTGACCCCCTGCCTTGTTTGCCTGTTCTACCACTAAAACATTGGACTAGATCATCCACACTAGATCATTTGGCAGAATCAAGATAGCTGTTCTTAAGGAAGTCTTGTTTTGGGGTTGGTGGGTGTCCCTTTTTCTGTCAAAAAACTGGTAGTTCTTGGAAGGTTGATCCCTCCTTTCCTGTCCAAAAATAAAAATAACCATCCCCTATTACAATATAAGTTCCCCATCCATTACAAGGGGACAATGTTTTGCTACTGCTATTGGATCACAGCTAAAAAAAAAGGTAAAGGTTCCCCCCGCACATTTGTGCAGTCGTGTCTGACTCTAGGGGCCAGTGCTCATCTCCGTTTGTTAGCCAAAGAGCCAGCGTTGTCCAAAGACACTTCCACAGTCATGTGGCCGCATGACACGCGTGGAACGCTGTTACCTATTCATCTACTTGCATTTGCATGCTTTCGAATTGCTAGGTTGGCAAGAGCTGGAGCTAGTGCGGGAGCTCACTCCGCACGCAGGGCTAGGGATTCGAACTTGCGATCTTCCGATCGACAAGCCTGGCGTCTTACCCGCTGAGCCACCACGCCCCCGGATCACAGCTAGCATAACACTAAAAGGGATTCAGGCTTTATCCTCATTTGGGAGTCCCCAGTGTGATGCACAGCTAAGTTTTGCTTTTTAACATCCCATTGACAGGGGCTCCAGACCTTTAATTCTTAAAGAATAAATAGAAGTGTTTTGTTTTGCAAGCTCTGAGAGACAATAAGAATAAACCGGGATGTTTCATTTGGCTTTAGGGTGGTTGAAGAAAAATCCTATTTGAGGAGTAGTTGTCATACCTTCCAAATGACAACAGACACCCTGCTCCCCTCTGAAAACCCAGAAAATGCCTTTTTTTCCCATAGGCCCTGGGTGCCCCCATCTCCGTCTGCACAAACTGAAAGAGAGAGGGGTGGGATTAATGTGTAATTAAAGAGAATTTGGAAGGCTGAGATGTTGCGGAATGTTAGATCAGTAGCTGGAACAGCATGTGGTGTTCTTTAGGTAGGCTTCATTGAATCCGTACAAAAAGAGAGAGCTAGAGAAAGAGGCTGCCTGCCTGTCTGCTCATTTATCAAATAGCTAGCCTGAACTTTCACAGCTCCACAAAAGTGTTTTTCTGTTTGCTGATTTCCCCCCCCCACTTTACTTCAGAATTAAACCGGTACTAAACCAGTAAAATTCATGCTTCTGTGACATTTTCCCCTTTCTCAGACAGGCTCGTGAAGCAATATGTGTTGGTTCCCTGTTACTTAATAAATAAATACATAAATAAGCAACTGCGGTAAAAAATGGAAGATAAATAATCATGGCATGTCAATGGTACTTAGGTGACGCTTTTCTTTCTAACTCAGCAGCTTTGACTCAGATGCTTTTACAGACCGTTCTGACATTACCTTAGACCACTGTTTCTCAACCTTAGCGACTTTAAGATGTGCAGTCTTCAACTCTCAGAATTGAGTTCTGGGAGTTGGAGTTCACACATCTTAAAGTCGCTAAGGTTGAGAAACATTGCCTTAGACTATGTTGAGGGTTCCATTTGTAACAATAAGCAAAAAAAAAAGGGGTGGGGTGGGGTGGGGTGCGTGGGTGGAATGGGTGCAAAAGATATTTTAATCAGCTAAATCCCAGTGTGATTCCAGCTAAAGAGTTCTGCAGGGAAAATTAAAAATGGAGCAGGCATATTTGTAGGTGTAAGTTCAGTTTTCTAGTCTGAAACATAGAAAACACTCTATTTCAAACTTGGCTCATCTTATTAAAATAACCTTCACATTTTTTTTCTTAATTTTTCCTGTGATGTTTATGCAGTTTTATTTCTGTCTATAGTATTGTTACCTGTGGTAGAACTTTAATTGCGAAGCAATTCCTGTTTGCAGTACATTAACGGTATATTCTGCCAATAATCTCCTCCTCCAGCTATTTTATTTATAGATGATTATTTATTGAATATAAGGACATTTCAGAATATATAAACTAGTACAGCTGCAGACAAAATAACAACCATATATCATAATGACTGCAATTTTATCCATTCTTTTCTAAGTGTGCACATTTTTTGCAAGCAATTTCCCCACACATGAGGCATTTTATGTGTATTTTTCTTTAATATATGCATTTGGAACAATTTTTAAATTATAATATAACTGCAAGTTCTTGAAAGTGGCATGAAAATATATTTGTGCTTCTGAATCGGTTGTAAAATAGGAAACTCTCAAACAGCTCTTTATAAATGAATTGTTTCCTTTCCAGTCAATTTTAATTCCTTATCTTACTTTCTCCTCAAGCCATTGCTAAATATACATGATTGGCATGGGATTTTGTTTCTTAACATATGAATATTATTTACAGATAATAAGACAACAGTTTCCACAGTTAACGACACGAAGATTAGGAACCAGAGGCCAGTCAAAGTAAGCAATAATGTGTGTTTCACAATCACAAAAAGGCTATGTTATAGAAACGTTACTTTGGAAGACTTTTGTGTAATGTGGCTATGCTGAACACCTTTACTGTGAAGAGGGGAAGCCCCATCACTAAGCAAAGCTGGTCCAGTAAATGGTATTGCTTCTTTTGTTCCACCTCTTCTGTTCTTCAGGATCTACAGCAGGGTTTCTCAACCTTGGCCACTTTAAGATGCATGGACTTCAACTTCCAGAGTTCCCCAGCCAGCCCTGCTGGCTGGGGAATTCTGGGAGTTGAAGTCCACTTGTCTTAAAGTGGCCAAGGTTGGGAAACACTGATCTACAGGCTTCCTACACTCTGATATAGCACCGTCAGTTGTAATGGAGGGCTGGGCTCCCGTACCTGTAATAGTTGCATAGAAGAGGTTGCTTCTTTTCCTCACAGCAATTCAAGGTACAGAAGCACCGTCTTCTACTGAATCCAGGTAACCTTAGACTCTGATCTGTATGCCACTGCTTTACACTTCTCCAGAGCTTAAGAAAAGGGGCAGTGGCCATTTCACATACCAAAAGTAGTGGCCATGTTGTCAGTTTGCACATGGGTGTGTGTATTACAAGCTGGAAGTATATTCTCTGCTTGGTCCCATGCCCCATCTTCTCTTACCTGCTCTTTAGCTGTCCTGTAATTCTGATAGTTATGGCCTGCCGGAGAGGTGACGGTCATATTCCAGACCTGGAGGGGGAACAGAGAGTGCAGTTCCCAGTGCACTGAAAAAAAATATCATACTAAATGCATATTTTCTAAATAAAAATATGCTGATGAATTATAGAATATAGGTCCCTGTTATTATAAATGTTTATCAGTACTTGACAGGTAAGTTTTCCTTCCTCCCTTAGTCTGGTGGGGTATGGATTTGTTGGTTGCCCTTGGCTGTGCTCTGCCAGTTGTGTCTGTGTAGTGCAGTATTTTTTATTCTCCAACGATGGTGTTTGGGCTTGGTGTGGAAGGATATTGGCATCATATCAATTTATCCTTTCTTTAATGTATTCTTGTGCCTTGGCGTAAAGGTCACATGTTCCTAACCTTTTATCACCCGGCCATTCTGGTGCATCGGGGCTATTTCATAGAATACGGAAACCTAGATTTGCTATTATAGATGTTTTGTGCAATAGGGAGATGCAGCCAATCACAGCTTCCTAAGGAATGTAATATCTTTCACGTGAAGTTCAGCAGTGCTTGAATGGAGGGGTACAGGCAGAATGAATGAGTGAGAACCTGCACTGGACAATTATTATTTCAGCACTGTTTGCTGAATAGATAGCAGCATCTCTTATGGATGGTGATGTCATATACCAGACCAGCCAGTGCTGTTTCTTTAGCAGCCATCCACCTGCCACACGTTGACGGACCAGTACCACTGTCATCTCTTCCCAATGCTTTCTCATAAGCTGTTGAATCACCAATCCCAGGGCAAGTGTGTTTTTTTAATCAGAGGCTACACTTTAAAAAGAAGAAGAAGAAGGCCACAGGGGCATGCAGAAACAAGATGACATCACAGAGGGATTGAAGCTAACATTTTCAGCCCTTTGATAGATTTTGGGGACGTTATGCAAAACATGCAGAAAAACCTACTTGAGGCTTAATACATTTATTTTATGGATTACTTAATTTTTTAAAAAAATTAAAAATTGCATTATTAAAGTCTGTTAACATATCACCAAATGTTGGCAGCATGAGCCTAGTGGCACAGCAAAAATATGTCTGGAAGGCCACAAATGACCCACAGGCTGTGATTTATCCAACCCTCCCAATACAGTGGGACTTAGTAATAAAAACAGCTAAAAGGTCTGCCAGCAAACTGTGGAACGAATAGCTGCCAGTCTACAGTTAGAACATGCACTAAAAATGGTAACCCCATGGCTGTTCTTAAAAGAAGGTATGTATATAGAGCCTTAAGAAAAATAATAATGCCATATCCTGAATTACTGTATATACTATTCATTACCCACAAAAGGAAAGAAGGTATAGGGTTATCCCTGGCTTTGCTTCTACTGAACATCTGGGTAGGACAGAGGCAAAAGCACCAGGCCCTGCCAATCTAGAACCTCCCTGGGTGCTCCTGTGGATGGAAACTGCAGCTTGTTAACCGCTTGAAACATCACTCTTATGTTCTGATGGTGAATTTGCACTCGTGCATTAACTTGCAAATTGGCATGAAGTCTGTTTTGTTAGCAATTTTCCTTTTTAACCATACTTGAGTGAACAAGTCCTCTCTCTTTAAAAAAAAGTGTGTATTCAACATTTCAGGTACCATTACTATGGCATTGCAGTGAAAGAAAGCTCCCAGTATTATGACGTGATGTATTCTAAGAAAGGAGCAGCCTGGGTCAATGAAACAGGAAAAAAAGAAGTAATCAAACAGACAGTGGCATATTCACCACGATCCAAACTTGGGACGTTGCTGCCAGAATTTCCAAATGTCAAAGATCTAAATCTGCCAGCCAGCTTGCCAGAAGAGAAGGTGACTCTAGTAAAATATTCATTGGCTTGCTTTGCTCTCTGCTTTTTCTCTGTTGAGGAAAGGCTAACTTAAGTATGAAAAAGTGCCTCTTCAAAAGATTGAGTTTAAGAAGGCTGTGACTTGATTTATGAAGGACTTGATTGCTCACAGTACTTGAAACAAATAATTTCTCCCTGATTTATGGTATTTGTCCTGTAATCTATACGTGAAAGAGGCTGTACCTTCTGCATTGGTTCAAAGTAGACACAATGTCAAAGATCCATAATTGAATTTCCCAATATTTCTTTAGTAAAAAAACACCAACTTAGGGGAAAGTAGATTAGTGCTACAGGGCAGAGGACCAATTCTTTCTCCTGGTATCATATCCCTCACTTAATTGCAACCCAAAGCTACTACTAACCACTCTGAGGAAGGAATCAAATGCAATTAATATGTGGAAGGGGGGATTCCACATATTAATTCCCATGCTGGGGAATTCAGAATTTTGAAGGAGTAACTTTCTAACCAAGAATGCTTCTGGTGGGATACCCTACATTTGGTGATAAGTGGGCTTTCTGGAAGATAAAGCTCTGAGGCAAAGATGACACCCTTTTAGTAGTTTGACGATTGCATTATCTGGGAACCATGATACATGGGACTTAGGTTGGGCTCTGTCTGGATTAAGGTCTATGGTTCCTGGTTGTGAGACATGAGCTTGGTGCTAGTGTTTCTGCTTAGCCTTCTTCACCTCTGTCTCTATTGCTAGGCATTTGTTAGGAGTTGGAGGTCATCACAGATTATACTAGAAAAGTTATTGTTGTAAATAAGATATCCTAAATAAGAAGTCCTCTTTTTCATTCTTCCAGGTATCTACTTTTATAATGATGTACAGAACACACTGTCAAAGGATACTCGATACTGTAATAAGAGCCAACTTTGATGAGGTTCGTAGAGAAGTAAAAAGTTTTTCATGGGGAAAAGTAATAGTCTTCATACAGTTACACTTATGGATGGTGGTGAAAACTTTTATATTGATTGGCTACACTGCTCTGAAGGTTCAAAATGTTTGCCACTCAGGATTGGAACTGCTGAAGGGAGTGGAATGTGTTAGTTCTGTTGGGAAAAAAAGATTTCGAGAAGAAAGGAAGCTAATGAATAAGATGCCTCAAGGCAAGGAAGCTGAAGAAATGGTGCAATCAGGCAAAGTACTGAAAAATAAATTAGGAAGGATAGCAGTACAAGAAAGAGGCTTATGTAAAAGGACAGAGGAGATAAGCAACTGAGAGCAGAACTATTAGTGAGACAGAAAGCTGTGAAAAAACTCTAGATAACATAGATAATACATATAGAAAATAGAATAAAATAAGCTGCATTTATTTATTTATTTATTTATTTATTTATTTATTTATTTATTTATTTTCTATCCTGCTTTTATTATTTTTATAAATAACTCAAGGCAGGGAACATACCTATTACTCCTTGCTCCTCCTCTTTTCCCCACAACAACAACCCTGTTGCCTGTAAACCAAGCACCTGAGATAAGAAAAAATGATGTAAATGTGGAGTTGAAGAAAAAAGGAACCAGGAAGAACTATGGAACTGTGATTGGCACAAAGCTAGGGCTCAATAGTAGAACATCATCTCTGTATGGAGAAAATTCCAAATCCAATTACAGTCATTTCCAAGTTGGGATGCAAATACTTTTGCTTGAAATCTGAACAGCCTCTATCAGTCAGTATTGACAATATTGCTTTACATTGGTCAATTGTATGGCTCAGCATAGGGCAACTCATGGATTAAGCAAACGGCAATTCAAGCTAGATGGGGCTATGAAGAAAGCACTCACTCAAGAGATGGGGCCAAGGGAGCATAAGGTTGTTAGATCTTGAATCTTGGTCCTAACAAGAGAATTCTGCCCACTATGGCTTGTACCCTAAGAGAAAAAAGGCCAAGAATCAGTGTGGGATTGAGAAGCTGAACTTCATATATGGCCCTGAGCAAACCAGCTGACACTTTCCTGTAGCATTTTGGAGTATTTTTATCTGAGTAGTTTATTTAGTCTTGCAAGTGTTACAAGGAACAGGGTACCTGTTGGGGTAAATTTTAAAAAGTGATTTCCCTAGTTAGAGTTAATTGTGGACAAGCAGGATCCTTACCTCTTAGGTTTGCCATAGCTAACAATGTGGATGGTGTTATGTGCCAACTAAAAATTCAGCCTTGCATTTTGCCTAATACTGAAAGAGAGAGAGAGAGCGACTAACTATATCTATGCCTATACCTTCATCTATAGCAGGGGAGGGGAACCTTTTTTCTGCCAAGGGCCATTTGGATATTTATAACCGGGGACCGGGGGGGGTGGGGGGCGGGGTTTCTGGGATTTCCGTGGACCGGGGGCTGGAGTTTGCAGGCGGGAGCCAATCACAAGCACTGGGGGGTGGGGTTTGCGGGCGGGAGCCAATCGCATGGAAGGGGCGAGGTTTGCGGGCGGGAGCCCTGCGGGCCTTAGGTGGGAGCCCCACGGGTCTTATACGGCCCGCGGGCCTGACGTTGCCCACCCCTGATCTATAGCAAAGCTAGGCAATCTTTATGAACCAAGAGCACATTTTGAATTTGAGAGCATGTGGTTGGTTCATTCGCAAAATAATTATCACTGGACAGTTGTTGCCATGGTGTCACAAAGTATCTATTTACCAGTAAGCCAATGAACCTCCTCCCCCGATGATTTCTATCAATCCAGTGGGACTTTGGTGAGGCCCTGAAACATTCCATAATGCTAATGGATGGTATTTTGCTTCACAGCATGCCAGCTTCTGACCAAAGATATGTCAAGTAGGAAACAGAACCAAAAGAGGTGCCCAGCACAACTCATGTCCATTGGCATCACATTGCCTTCCCCAATACATATACCTATCGGAGAGCCCATGTGGAACATATCATTTGACAATGTTTTGCAAAAAGAAGTGTATTTCCCCCACTTTATAAGATAGACAAATAATAATAATAACAACAACAACAACAACAACAACATTACAATTTCCATTCATTCCTTCTGTTTGGGTGCACTTCTAGGTTCAAAGTTTTCTTCTGCACTTTTGGCAAGGGATGCCACCTCACATGCTTCCAGTACTGGGTTCTTCCACTGTAGTAAATATAGTTGGAGTTTGTGATTCAATATTGTATAAAGCTATTTCTGGAGTTTTGATGCCAACGGTCTTGCAAGCATTACCTGATAGGTGAGTATGTTTTACTAGGCTTGCATTTGTGTGAGTGTATATGTGTGGGTTCACTTGCAATATATGCCCCTTACACAGCTTAAACAAAGAACCTTTCTTGCACAAGACCAGGTGACATTTATGAATAATATAACCAAATGGGTTTGACAGAATACTGCAGATTGAGATCAAAGGTCAAGGAAGGAATGGTGGAATTTCTCCATTTAGGAATGAAGGACAAATAAGTGGATTTAAAATATTTTGTGCTTGCATGCTTCAGTTTTGTTCCCTTCCCTGTATTCCCAGTATTTTACCATTCTGGCAGTCTATTTAATGCAAGAGCAGTCAACTACATTTTTTGTCTATCAGGTTTTCTTCCTTGAAATTCCATCTTAGATAACGATTTTTTGTGAGTGTTACAGAGCTTCACTTCTACATTGTTTCCTTCTAAGTAACACACATTCTACTCCAGCCTTCCCTAAACTAGTAGCCTACCAATGAGTTCAACCTCTACTTCAGGGCTTTCCAAAGTTTTCCCGCAGCGACACACCAACCGCCATTGGTGTGTCGCCGCGGGAAAACCCGGAAGTGCCGCCGTTGCAGCAGCACGCAAAAACCCGGAAGCGCTGCTGCCGCTTTCGGTTTTTGTGCGCCGCCGTTGGTGTGTCGCCGTGGGAAAACCTGGAAGCGCTGATGATGATCAGCGCTTCCGGGTTGTGTGGCGACACACCAGACTGTGTGTGGCGACACACTTTTGTGTCGCGACACACAGTTTGGAAAGCTCTGCTCTACTTCATATTTCCCAACCAGGGTATCTTAAGGGCTAGATCTCCTTGTACATACTTTCTTGAACCCTAAGACCTCTAGATGGCCTCGTGGCTGATAGTTGCCTGAGAACAGTCTTTATCAGTGGTGGCCCCCTATTCTGAAATGCCCTCAGCAGCACAGTATGTCTTATACCTGCTTTATTACCATTTGGGGAGCTGGCAAGAATTTTTTGTCCTAAGCTTTTAAACATTAATTTTCCTAGATTGCAATGGAATAATTTAATTCAACTTCTTTTACTTATTGCTGCTAACTAAAGTAACTCACTGTAGCTCCTTTAGTAGTAGTGGTGGTGATGATATTTGTTTTTCTATGTTTTAAACATCTGGTTTTCACTGAATATTTATGTTACAATTAAGGATCGTAATTTTGAAAAGTAGAATAGTTTTGAAGAATGGCGTATAACTATTTAATTTATTTGTTAAGATTCGGGGGTGGGGAGTTATCAGATCCAGGAACTTGTAGTTATTTAATTTAGAACTCTGTAGATGACTTTTTTGGTATACTTTAGTATACTTTTCAGATTCCTTATTATTAGGCTTCTGTGCAGGGGAAAACCTTTACCTACTTTTAACGTAATATATATTCGCAGGGAAATCCTATGAATGTAACTGGGAAGTAGGTCTCACTACGTTCTAGGAACTGATGCCAGAGACATTAGCATAGGAAAATTTGCCAACTTTGAACTACAAGACTAAGAATAGGACAGTTGTGCAGCTGACTTTTTCCTGCCTTTCTTCTGCAAAGAAAGAGCCTCAAGATCCTGTATGTTTCTGAAGTGGTGCTTTTCTTCTCAGCTTAACACAGGTGATCCGCAAGTTTGCCAAGCAGCTGGATGAATGGCTAAAGGTAGCTCTCCATGACCTACCTGAAAACCTACGAAATATCAAGTTTGAATGTACGTGTTGCATACTCTCTTAATATGAGCAGAAAAATTGTGTGTGATGATGTAACATTGTTATTAAAGTTAAAAATATGAATCAAAAGGTAGTATGGCTGTTGGCACCAATAGAAGTTTTTTAAAAAAAATACAAAGGATTTTAAAAAAAACCTGAAAGAGCTCAGATAAAGGATTCAGTTCCCATCACTACACATGCAGTGGTTAAGTCCTCAGTCACCTACCTCAGGAACATGCAGAAAATAGGGCAGAATCTACCAGTAGATTTCACAGTGCTTTGAAGTTGGCCAACTAACATTTCTGACTCCTTTTTTTAAAAAACCTATAGCAACAATTAAATCACTTTATTCTTCCAAAATTAGGATGCTTTTTTACTTTTATGTAAAAAAGCAGGTCAGATATTGAAAACAAATACTTAGACTCAGAATAAATTTGAAGGCACTCTTTAATTTTATGTAAGGAATAGGCGACACAGTGTCTTTTGATGTCAAAAGTATTTATAATAATCCAAGAAAGCATCTGTAACCCACCCACCCACCCCGACAAATGTAAAAATGTCCCCAATATTACATGAACCTAGGCATGATATTGCCAAAAACATTTGGGACTTTTAGGAGATCTCCAAATATTTTGATAATTTTTAAGAAGTCCTGGTATCTGCAAAATCATACATTGGTGCTTGGTGCCTGAAAAGGTGGTTGACCCTTGCTCTGTGTCTTTTGAACTTGGCTCTGTTTAAAAGGGTTCCAATAAAAAAGATCAATTAAGTATTGCAACTTTAATTTACCAAAATGTTATCAATTCTTTCAGCAACATGAGTGTGTATCTCTGACTGGTCATAGTGCTGAAGTCAGATTAGTTACAATTAATTGATAAGTCTCCTGTCTTTGTGGAACAAATTGGACATTCTCTCATGAGATGGCCTACAAATGCAAGCCATCAAGCACCTCTTCAAACTTTGGACTGTTTGAATACAGCTTGAGGCCTTTGCTCAGAAAAGGTGTCAAAGTTTAAAAAATGGAGGGGATCAAATTACCCCATCTCCACAGGAAAGGGCGCTACACTCTTTCAGGCATGCTTTGTAGATGCCTGCCTTGCACATCACCTCTTGAGAAAGCCTGCTTTATTTCATGGCTCTCAATCCTCCTCCTTTTATAAGTGCTAACTTCCACATCACAAAGTTTTTTAGAAGAGAGAGAATGTGGAGAACGTTGAAAAGGGGAGGGAAAAATTCATTTAGGAGACGGATTAACCATTGATCAGCATGAATGATTAAAAGCTTTGTTGAGGAGACTCAGAAAATGACCCATTCAACAACACTTTTTGTAATTTAATAATTTATTCAAATAATCCAGGGCACATTCCTTTTCTCAAAATGAATATGTTTTGGTATTGACTTTAGTAAAGCAGAATTGCAAGCAGAGAGATCAAGGTGGATTCTCTTCACTTTGGTGAAGTCATACAGTACTGGAGCTATTTGAACATCTCTGGAATCTGGATACTAGCTTTGTGCATACAAGCAATGTCATAGATTTCAGCATACTATTTATTTACCTGTTGCTGAAAAGACTAATAATATATCTACAGTATTAGGATTTGCCCAAGAAAATATGGATGTAAACTGTCACACTAGTGATAGATTAGAGAGATAGATAGAGATAGAGATAGAGATAGAGATAGAGATAGAGATGATAGATAGAGATGATAGATAGAGATGATAGAGATAGGATTTTATTCTATGCATAGTCTTGCCAATATGCTTACATAACGTATACTTAATCTTCATTTTGTTTGTGTACTGCAGTCACTAATCACAAGCCAGAGAAACTTAGTTCACTTAATATCAATAACACAGTCCTAACAAAGAGAGGGGGAGTTTCTTTGGTGGATGATCTACCTCTTCAATTTTTATTGCAATGGAAAGAGGAATTCCTTATCCAGTCTCAGCCAGATGGAGTCTGTAGATCTAGGCTGGAACTGGGTCAGAAGTGTGGGGGCTTTGGATATCACGAATCTAAAGCTACCTTTGACACATCTTGGGAATAGCCCTATTGAGGCCTTCTGGATATGGGAACCAGCCGATCAACACACATGGAACTTTCTGCAGGAGTACAGAACTAAAGATGGTTTTACTTCAGCTTAACCACCAATAGATAGCTTTCAATGGGACTTAACATTACTTGGCCAAGGCTATTGATTTTAGTGGGTAATGATTTCTATCCCAAACATGCTTTTTTAAAAAAAAAATGGTTAAAAAAAACCCCTTCCCATATACTAAAACACATAAAATGCCTAAAATATGTATATTTACATAACAAACATGTATAATTATATATTTTTATTTTGTTGAAAAAAATATATATTAAAGTCCTAACAAAAGAAAATCAGTTAAAGATGGGTGCTGTTAGCAGTATTTAAAAAAGATATGCTATATATTGTTTGGTGCCATTCTAGCTAACTGCATAAATCATCTCCCTCATTGTCAGTATCCAGAAGATTTTCTCAAATTCTTCGGAGGCAGACATCATTAAACCATCTGTGCCAGGTATTTTATCTTTCTTTGTTATAAGTTTATTTTGTTGCTCAGCAAGTATACATATGATAGTTCTCAGATAAATTCTTTGCATGCACCTGAGAAGTCAGAGAAACCAAAACACTTATATGGGACTTGTACACTGATTTAAAAAGGCATTCAGAGTTAAAATACTTGGAAGCAGAAAAGCCATACAGGTTTGGGGATAATTTCTATGAAACTGCTGTTAGGAAGAATCTCCAAAAATGAGTTGCAGTGATGTGTCAGGCAAAGTCTCCACAAGTCCAGATAAGAAAAAGATCATCTACAGGTTCTAGTAAAGAAACAGTAATAGCTTAAAGCTCCTTGCTCTTAACTTCCTCTCCTCCCTGCTCCTCTCATTTAGGTTAAGCACATAAAATGAAATTACTGTACCTCCATATTAGTTCACTTCTTTGCATGGATCTTAAGAAAGTAACCTTGATCAACTACTCAAATCAAGCCTACTTTTTTTGTCAGCATAGAGAAAAGGCCACAAAGTGGATGTGCAAAATATTTCTAATTCAAAATGTTTTGCATACCTCTGCTTCAGAACATATCAAAGCTCATGCCTCACTCCCACCCTTCCATTAGTGATCAAGGAGGATCTGTCAATTGAGACCTCTCTGGGTTCAGGCATGGGGGGATAATGTGATTATTAATGTCTGAAATAAAATGGTCAGAGAAATAAATTGGTCAGAGTTATCTTTTAGATCAGCTTTCCTGGATTAAGTGGCCTCCAGATGTGTTAAATTTGCATAATCACCAGCCAGCATGAACATTGTAATCCAAGGAATCCAAAGACCATCAGATTGGAGAAGGTTGTAGTTGATTTTACAAGAGGAACTGTAGTTCCCTTCTTTTCCCACAAGTTGGAGAAGTAAATCCATGCTATATAATTGCTGCTTGCTAGCTGTTGGTTTAAATGAATTTTCTAAATTCTTGGAAAATAGGTCTATCAATGATGACTAATCTCTGTATGCAGTTTCTAGAATCCCAGAGAGCAGGCCTTAAATAATAATAGCTGCTAGGAAGCAAAAGTAAAAGAGGACTTTTGCCCTCATATCCATTCATTGGATTCCAAGAGTTACCTAACTGGCCATTGTGAGACCCAGAGTGCTGAACTAAATAGGATTTTGACTAGATTAGTAATAATGCTTCTTATATTTTCTGATTTTTATTGACCTCTTTCCTCACCATTGTCTAACTGGAGAATTATAGCAAACTCCAAAGGAAACATATTGAAAATAATATTTGCACTGATTTTATCTTGCTGTCCCAGTTTCCACCCATCTTCTTGTCATTCCTTGGTTTATCTTCCCTTTCTGATCAATGAGAGATGAAAGCACTTTGAGCAAAATTGTCTTACTCCAATATTTTGAATAGCCTCTAATATACTAGTTGAATGAAATCTTTAGTAGCAGCAGCAAAAGCAATGTGGACAGTTGCACTGATGTTCTCCTCAGCCTTCCTTACTATCTGCAGTACCAAACAGCATCTGCATGGATTAAGTGGAAATACCAACAGTTCTATTTAGTAGTTAATCCATTATCTCGCATGAGGGCCTTACCTCAGTCTTAAGCTACAAACAGTCTCTGATGTTCCACTCCCATCTCCCCTTCCAGGTACATGAGACAGGTTTGCGGTCGAAATATTGAGAGAAATTCATTCAATTTTAGTAGTATTTGACATGCTCTGGGATAGGGCCTAGTTCCAATATTGAAAAGATGCTTCAGGTGCTGCACTTACTGTATGTGTGTGAGGATTTCAGGTGCCTGTTTCAATTATCTTGAAGTGGTGAATGAATTTACCATTTAAATAAATGTGATCATTTCAAAAGTGAAGGTCTAGATACAAATAACTTTTATTTAAGGGAGAGGATGCAGAGAATGCTTATTCTTCAATTGAATAAAATGCCTTTTTCCCAAATGAGAAAAAGCCGAACTATAGACCTATCATAGGGAGAGACCTTAAATTTAGACCTTCCACATGAGATCTGTAATTTGTGAGGACTGGGAAAAGTTATATTCAAGGTGCCTGTTGCAATCCATGACTTTTCCAGAACCCAAGGAGAAAATCAACTTCGCAGAACCCACCATAGAAGCGTATAAAGGGATAATGGGATATTATCTAAGGTAATAAACCCTAAGCTAATGAGTTGTTTGAATTGGATTATAGGCATCAAGAACTGTGATCCACAGTGCAGACATTACTTTCCAAATGCTGGAAGACTGGAGGAATGTGGATCTTAACAGTATCACCAAACAAACACTATACACCATGGAAGATTCGCAAGAGGAGCACAGGAAACTTATCATTCAATGTAAGGCTATAAAACTTTCAGCTAAGAGAAAGGTAGCTCCAAACATTAAGGCAAAACAGAATATGCCAGCATTCTTGCTTCTATGATCAGCTCAGATGACAAAAGAGTCCTATTCCCCCCTCTCCCAAATGTGATGATGGCAGAGATGACTTGGGAGAATTATTGGTTGCATAACCCTTTCTTTGCCTTGTGTTAAATCTCTCTTTGGTCTCAACTTGTCCACCACAATAGGACAGGGCCACAATTGGGGGGGGGGGGGCAGCGGGGCATGTGCCCCAGGCACCACGCTGGGGGGGGGGGCGCCAAAATGACAAAATAACCCATGGGGGGGGGCGCGGAATCCATGTTTGCCCCAGGTGACACAGACCCTAGTTCCATCCCTGTAATAGGAAATATGGTAGAGGACATTTCCATACAAGTGTTTAACTATGCAGTCTTGGGTATATTTACTAAGAAGCAAATCCCTCAGTATTTAATTGTTACTTCTAAATAGGCATGCATAAAGTTGCCATCTAAATTGCTTGTAGCATTTTTGCCTCTTTAGATACAGCTGTAAAACTTAACAGTATCTAGATTCGTATTTCCTTAATACCACAGGAGAGTAGCTCACATGCACTTTAAAATATCTTACTTAAAACATCCAAAAACCTGTTTCCCTCCACATTTGTTGTTGTTCAGTCGTTAGTCGTGTCCGACTCTTCGTGACCTCATGGACCACAGCACGCCAGGCCTTCCTGTCCTCCACTGTCTCCCGGAGTTTACTCAAGTTCATGTTCATCACATCGGTGATGCTATCTAACCATCTCATCCTCTGCCGTCCCCTTCTCCTTTTGCCTTCAGTCTTTCCCAGCATCAGGGTCTTTTCCAGTGAGTCCTCTCTTCGCATTAGGTGGCCAAAGTATTTGAGCTTCAGCTTCAGAATCTGTCCTTCCAATGAGCAGTCAGGGTTGATTTCCTTTAGGATTGACTGATTTGACCTCCTTGCAGTCCAAGGGACTCTCAAGAGTCTTCTCCAGCACCACAGCTCGAAAGCATCAATTCTTCGGCGCTCAGCCTTCCTTATGGTCCAACTCTCACAGCCATACATTACTACTGGCTACTTACTCCCTCCACATACCACCTTATAATTCTTTTTAAGCAAACATGTTTTTCATGACTCAGCTTTAGATGCACTATAAGAAGTGATTTCATCTTTCAGCCATTATTTCACGGAAATGTATATTTGAATGTACGCCCGATTAAAAGCAATGCAGATTAGACACACAAAATGCAATACTCAGAGGCACCTTCCAAGTATTCAAAGATTTGCACTGGGAGTTCCTTATACAGGTAATAATTTCTGTGAAGAAGCCTGCACACAATGACAAGGCCAGATGATTCCCTGACAAGGCCAGGTGGTTCAGGATGCTTCTGTTTCAAGGTCACTTGGTGGGTACCAGTTCAGCTCAATTTTCAGAGTGAAGGAGCATCTAATGAATTTTTAACCAGTAAGGAGCTACTATAGGACTGTGGTTGCATATTTCACTGATATACAATACAGTAAAGAATATTTTCAGAAATCTTAAGAGATATTTTTATGTTAAAGAAGAACATCATCTAGGATGGTATCCTGACTAGTAAAGCTATTGAAGGAATATATCATCAGGATCAATGAGACATCTGGCAACAAAGTATCTGATGTTTAGAAAGTAAAAAAAATGCAAATCCCAAATCCCAATAAGTATACATTAGATAAATTAGGCTAATAATAAATAAGCTGTTCTTTGAGATGAAGTAACACAAAGATGGCAGCTTTTCATGTTTGCTTTAAAAAATATAAAATAGAATCCTTATATTCCATCAATGTGTCCTACTGTATATTTATAAGTAAGTATCTCTGAATAATTTAGGCAAAATTAAATTGGTTTTATTACCTATAACTTCTATTAACAGTACCACCCTTGGTCATCATCAGATGTGTGCCTCTGGAGAGCACCGGGTTAGAGAAGGCTGACCTAGCACAATTGGTTCTATATATAGTAAAGGATAAAATTGAAATATCAGGATTTCGTAAGCTCTTTGTTAGACTATCATTCATTTCCCAAATGCAAAATAATAATGTAATGATTTAACTTGGACTGCCTGGAGACTAAAAGTATCAGTTAAAGTAGAGCAGGGTTTCTCAACCAGGTATCCACGGAACCCTAGGGTTCCACCAGAGGTCAGTAGGGGTTCCCTGGGAGATCAGAATTTATTTTAAAAATTATTTCAAATTCGGACAACTTCACATTAAAGATGTAAGCTTCATTCTTTATTTTCACTTTAAGAACACGGTTAATGCATAGATACAGGCCAACACATGAAACGAATAATAATTTTGTAACTTCTGGCCTATATTTGAGCCTGAATGTGCAGGGGTTCCCTGAGGCCTGAAAAATATTTCAAGGGCTCCTCCAGGGTCAAAAGATTGAGAAGGGCTGAAGTAGAGAGTATAGATATAGTGTTTCTCAACCTTGGCAACTTTAAGACAGTGGACTTAAACTCCCAGAATGTCCCAGCCACCATGACCTGTTCCATTTTCCAAACTTAACTACAGAACATTTTAACTTCCTATTTGATTAAAACAATAAAATAATTTAGGCAGTTCACCTTTCCTAGTTAGGCCCATACAATAGCTAATAACATTGCTTATTTGACAGTATTATACATATATAAATTTAATGTTCTGTATATTTATTATATTCAAACTATACTGTATTTGCCAGTAAGGTAATGCTCAAGATCCTGCAAGGTAGACTCTAGCAATTCATGGAGCGAGAATTGCCAGATGTACAAGCTGGGTTTAGAAAAGGCAGAGGAACTAGAGACCAAATTGCCGATATCCGCTGGATAATGGAGAAAGCCAGGGAGTTTCAGAAAAACATCTATTTCTGTTTTATTGACTATTCTAAAGCCTTTGACTGTGTGGATTATAACAAATTGTGGCAAGTTCTTGGTGGTATGGGGATACCAAGTCATCTTGTCTGCCTCCAGAGGAATCTGTATAACGACCAAGTAGCAACGGTAAGAACAGACCACGGAACAACGGACTGGTTGAAGATTGGGAAAGGAGTATGGCAGGGTTGTATACTCTCACCCTACCTATTCAACCTGTATGCAGAACACATCATGTGATGTGCTGGGCTTGATGAATCCACGGCTGGAGTTAAAATCGCTGGAAGAAACATTAACAATCTCAGATATACAGATGATACCACTTTGATGGCTGAAAGCAAGGAGGAACTGAGGAGCCTTATGACAAAGGTGAAAGAAGAAAGTGCAAAAGCTGGGTTGAAGTTAAACCTCGGAAAAAACAAGATTATGGCAATAATCTTGATTGATAACTGGCAAATAGAGGGAGAAAACATGGAGGCAGTGACAGACTTCGTATTTCTAAGCGCAAAGATTACTGCAGACGCTGACTGCAGCCAGGAAATCAGAAGACGTTTACTTCTTTGGAGGAGAGCAATGACAAATCTCAATAAAATAGTTAAGAGCAGAGACATCACACTGACAACAAAGGTCCGCATAGTCAAAGCAATGGTATTCCCCGTAGTAACCTATGGCTGCGAGAGCTGGACCATAAGGAAGGCTGAGCGAAGGAAGATAGATGCTTTTGAACTGTGGTGTTGGAGGAAAATTCTGAGAGTGCCTTGGACTGCAAGAAGATCAAACCAGTCCATACTACAGGAAATAAAGCCAGACTGCTCACTTGAGAGAATGACATTAAATGCAAAACTGAAGTACTTTGGCCACATAATGAGAAGACAGGATACCCTGGAGAAGAAGCTGATGCTAGGGAAAGTGGAAGGCCAAAGGAAGAGGGGCCGACCAAGGGCAAGATGGATGGATGATATTCTGGAGGTGACGGACTCGACCATGGGGGAGCTGGGGATGGCGATGGCCAACAGGAAGCTCTGGCGTGGGCTGGTCCATGAAGTCACAAAGAGTTGGAACCGACTGAACGAATAAACAACAAACAAATATTTATTAACATATTGTCTGGTTTTTTTTAATGTAGCCTGCTAATTCTTAGAAATGTAATCCAGAGTAGTTTATATTATAATAAATTGGAGTGTGCATGCTACAAAATATAGTGGCAAAACAACAGCAAATTCAAAACCAATAATAACTTTTTCCCCTCCCCCCCTTTTTATGGTATGTTTAAATAACAAATAGTGGAGACCCTGGCACTCAACTCAGAGATTCAAAAAGATCTTTAAAATCCTTTTCATTATTCTTAAAAATAATTTAATTTATTTTGTTTTTTAAGAATAATTTTTCATCAACTATACACTGAGCACTAACTTCAACTTCTTTGTAACTTCTTTGTCCACTTATTGATATTATGTCTTTGCATCAATTATTTTTTCTTTTCTTTCTCTTTTCACTTGTTTGGTTTCTCTTTTAAAAAATTTAAAAAAAATTTAAAAAACCCTTTAAAACATTTTTAAAAACCAACAAGAACTCATATAACATGATAAACAAAAAACAAAAAAAGCAAACCCAAACCAGCAATGTCTTCAGACGTGCAAATTAAAAGAAGCTGCTCAGAATAAAAATATCTTCTTTCTATTGCTTCATAGTTTTTGTAAAGGCTGCAAAACATTTTCACATGTAGAGAGTGATTTTGTAGGTAGATGCATATTTTACTATGGAATTCGCTTCTACCAGATGTGGTAATATTAGCACTTCAGACTATTTTGAAGGACTAGAAAAATCTCTAGTGGAAAGGAAGGGAAGGGAAGGGAAGGGAAGGGAAGGGAAGGGAAGGGAAGGGAAGGGAAGGGAAGGAGGAAGGAAGTATTTAAAACATTTATATAGCTGCCCATCTTGTACCAAACTCTGGGTGGCTCACAACCAAGACATAAAATAACATCTATTTACAAAAAAAAAAATTAAAACCAAAAAATTAAAACCCAAGGACCTGGCGCCATAGCTAAACTTCCATTCAACCCACAAGAAGTACATCTCACAATCTCAGCCTATCCCAGCACTTGGGGGGAAAGCCAGTCTTCAGAGCTTTTTGGAATGTTAAAAGGGTGGGGGCCTGCCAAACTTCAGGGGGAAGGGTGTTCCAAAGGGCAGGGACCGCCACGGGGAAGGCATGCTTCCTAGGTCCCATAAGATGGCAACATTTAAGGGAGGGGACTAGGAGAATGCCCACCCTATCCAATCTGGTAGGATGGGCAGATGTCCTTAGGGAGAGACGGCCCCACAAATAACCTGGTCATTGAATGATCCATGACTACTGTACTTCATAACAGCATAACTTCAGTAGCAAGTACAATTACCAGAAAGCAACAGTGGAAGGGAGTTCTTACCCTGATGTTCTGATTATGAGATTTCAGGATGCATCTGGTTAGTCACTGCAGTCTATATATAAACCTTTGACCTGATCCAACCAGATTCTTGTGGTCCCATGATTTTTAATGTGTTCGTATTTGTAAGGGTGTGTGGTAGTTCAGAAATACTTTAAACAAACCAATCATGTTTACTTAGAAGTCAGTCTTAGCTTTTGTCCAGCCTTCACTAGAATTTTATTCTTGCATAGTTCAAAATTGTTGGAATTCAGCAAATCAAGCATGCCTCATTAGCATATGGGTGATTGCTCTAGGAGGCAAACTCTGTGCTTCTAGAGGAAGTTGCTTGTTGCCCCTCCTACTTCCTCTTCTATCTCTCTGATTCTTCCACCATCGAGGAGGAAGCGGCATGTGGCTGCTCCTCTCCATCGAGAGGCCATGCTTAGGCCTCAAGCCCCTTTCTCCACGCAGCCTCTGGCAGCAAACAGGGCCAGAGGTATGCAGTTTAGGGAACAAAAAGAAGAACTGAAACCAATTTTCTACTGAAATGGCTGTACCTGGACAAAATAAATGTAAGAACTCTTTTGTACTTACTTTTTGTACCTGCAATGTCTAAGTGTGTGTTTCTTTATGCTTGGGTGGGCTAAAAGTGTAAGAATAAGAACCTGAATCTCTCTAACGTGCTCACAGGCTGTGTTTTTAAACAATATTCTTTTTTCTGCCCACAAGTTTACACAACGTTAAGCTCTGCTCCATTCACTGGTTCTAACAGGCCACTGAACGATCTTCAAAAATAACTCCTTTTGTTCATTGAAAGAATGTTTGGGGTTGCAACTTAATTATGCTATATTTTGCATAGGATGCCATTTGTGTATATTATAAGACAATTGGGACAGTTGGGAAAAATAAAATATTTATAAAAGTAAAAATAAAATAAAACTTACTCAGTGTTTATTTTCCTGATGTATCCCTGAAAGACAACCCCTCTGCCTAAATAATATCTAAACATCTCATAGGAGTCTGGAAGGTTAAAAATCACGTTGACAGAACAATGTATTTTAGGTATTGCAAATAACGGTTGCTGCAATGCTGCAGAATGTGTCCTGATGGGAAGGTGTTGCCTGTCCTGGATTTAAATAGCATCTTGATGCATTTCTAAATCGATTTCATGCATGACCTTTTTTTTTCTAAAGGGTCAGAGCCTAGTTTTAGCCATGGAAGAATGACTCTCAGAATGGAGTCTGGGTTTTCCTTACAGATAAACAATACTGGGAAATGTAGCAAAACATTACGCAAAACTGCTGATTACAAGGAAGATGACTAAGAAGGAATAGGAGGATACGACAAATAGTTTTAGCATTAATTTTATTTAATTATTAATTCAATTAATTAATTTTATAGCATTAATTTTCTGTTGTTTAATTTAGCTAAGCAATTTGTATAACTCTTCATTTGCCTTCCTTTTCTTCTATAAGAGACAATAGCAATTAATGATTTGGATTCCTGGGGCTTTATTTTGCCAGTATATCAGGAATTTGATCATCTTCTGGAAGAGCAGTCACCCATTGAATCATACATCGAATGGCTGGATTCCATGGTGGATAGATGTGTTGTGAAGGTCAGTAAAAAAAGAGAAGGATGAAAGAAGCTAATCATGATCTCATAAAACCTCAACATGTGGAGCTCTAAATCTAGTACGGGTTAATTTTTATCTAAGAACTGGAGCTGAAAGCATCTCCTTGAAGCATGTTCCATATTTGAGGATTTTTTTCCTTCAGCTCAGGAGACGATGGGTTGGTGATGTCAAGAGCTCATTGGCCAAAGCGGTGGTGAAGGTGTATAGGAAGCTAAACATACTGAGTCAGATCACTGGTCCAACTACCTTATTACTGTCTATTTTGACAGGCAGCAACCCTTCAGTCTTTCCAACAGGGGTCTTTCTCAGCTCAGTCAGGAGATGATGGGGACCTTTTGCATGCAAATCATGGTTTCTACCAATAAACTACAGCTGTTTCTGGCCAGAACTGGAAAGGAGCAGCAGCTCAGAGCCAGCTGATAGCTGGAACAGGGGTGAGGAGTTTGTGGTAAACTCTTTTTTATTTGGAATACCAATACTGGCATGTGTTATGTTTCTTCCTGGAGTCCTGCATGACTTGGACTGTTTTCACATCCATATACCTCTGATGTGAGAACTACAACTGTTCTGTAACAATGAAACAAGTTTATCATTAGTCATATTTCCTTATCTCCTGCTGCTAACATATTAATTTTCTTGACAACAATAACCTTATCGGAAAATAATATTTTTAAAAAATGTCATGGATTGAAGACAATGACACACCTATTCGACAATTCAACCAATTTAAGCAACTTCTTAGCAAACCAAAACATTGTGCAATATAACCGATATATTTTTTCATATCTTTTCATTTTTTCTTGTATTTTTATAAGCAAGCTTTTTGTTTGCTTTCAGGGCCTGCTGTTTCTGTTTTCAGGACTTGCTCTACCTGATCTACTTGCTGTAGGTCACAGTAATTTGAGTAAACTTTTTGTAGCACAGATTTAACTTGTAAATGATTAATTGTTTGAGAATATAATGGGGTCAGAGAAAGAGGGCATTGAGCTATCAATTGCTCTGCATGATTTGGAAGCTCCAATCTGGCCCACCTTGGCTAGATACATTTGTTTACCTGGAGTTTATCTGTATTCGTGGTGTATTGTCTGGATTATCTGACACTATTTGAGGTTGCTGGAGTACTGCTTTCACTGTACAAGTGTATCAGGGGAGTCCCAAAATAGAAAACAAAAGGAAAAATTAGGAGAAAACCTCAGTTGATCAGTTTAATAAATGAATAAAATTGAAATACGATAATAAAAAGTTAGTTTGATTCTTTTCATTGCATTTGCAAAGTTATAAATAATGCTAAATGAGAAGTATCCACTTTCTGAGGATGCTAGTTGAGGGATTTTGGAGACCCTGGTATTGAAATTTCTGGAAATACTTTGTATCTGAGATCAAAATCCTATATATCTTACTTTGCCCAATTTATCTAAAGAGGGCTTACTTCTGAGTAGGCATACAGAAAAATGTGTTGATGGATAGTAAAGCAATGGGATAATTTAATAACAAGTGTTTTTGTGATTAAATTAATGAAGGTAGCATTCTTCTGCTGTTCCACGAATTACTGTCTTTGGTCCCATTGTAGGAAGGAAAAGAAAGAGGCAGAATAACATCAGATTGAGTAAATCAGACTTCCCCAACCTGAGGGCACTCCAGATGTGCGAGTATCAGAATTTTCAGCAATTCTGTCTGAGGAATTAGGGAACTGAACTCCACACATCTGAAGAGGATCCAGACTGAGGAAGGCTGAATGAGATTGTATCTCCAAAGGCTTTGTCTGGTAGGAATCAGCCTTTCCTACCAATCAGAGATGAATGTCATCAGAACTTGCTGCATCAATGTCAGCATGAGTTAGCTCCTTATTTCCTTAAGGTTGTTCAGTCCCACGTATTAAAATCCCACGTAGGTCACAGTACTTTACTCTTGCTGCTTTCATTGAGCTTTTGTGGTTTTACTTTTGTTTTCAGTTTTAGCATAGCTAATTTTCTCTCTGTGTGTATTTTTTAAGTTGAAAAATGTGACAAACATAACATGCTGGGGGATCCTTGCACAGCAGGGGGTTGCAGAAACAGGTTGCCATTGTGCAACTGTTAACCTGACGATGGTTGTTAAACCGGCTCCATTCAAATGTTTCCTTGAATAAATTATTCAGGGTTGTAGTTTCAAGTTTGTTTCAGAGTCTTCTGCTAGAATGCAGCCTCCATCTTATTCAGTGATAAATGAGGAAGCTGGCAGGGATTGTACAGAAGAGATTACATCCCTCATCTTTATATCCTAATAAATAATAATTACATAAAATAGAGAAACTACATGTTTTAAATAATGTTCATTAAGGGCTGATTCTCAAGTTTTGAATTTCAGATATTATTAGTGTAACCTGTAGCAAATTGTGTGAATATATATGGAGCATTAAGACCCACTGTTGTTTACTTCTGTAAGCATGTACTGAGTTTTGTTTCTTGGCTTTGATTCTTGGCTTACAGGGCAGGTTAAGCCTGGAAGTTTTCCCTTCCATAGTGTAAATATACATGTAAATATACATACTTTTCTGGTGAAATACCTGTCACAAAGCAGTCATGGCACAACTTATTTAATGAAAATATGAAAAAATATAAATACTATACATTGTCTATTCATATGTACATACATACATGCCCATCTATTTTGGATTAAGCAACATCATAAAGAGCACAGAAAATTAGTAATAAGTAGTAAGCTATGATATTAAAGGGGGCGTGGTGGCTCAGCGGGTAAGACGCCAGGCTTGTTGATCGGAAGATCACAAGTTCGGAGGTTCGAATCCCTAGCCCTGCGTGCGGAGTGAGCTCCCGCACTAGCTCCAGCTCTTGCCAACCTAGCAATTCGAAAGCATGCAAATGCAAGTAGATGAATAGGTACCACTTCGGTGGGTAGGTAACAGCGTTCCGCGTGCATCATGCCGGCCACATGACCGTGGAAGCGTCTTCGGACAACGCTGGCTCTTCGGCTAACAAACGGAGATGAGCACCGGCCCCTAGAGTCGGACACGACTGCACAACTGTGCGGGGGGAACCTTTACCTTTTTTTTATGATATTAAAAAAAGGAAAGGAAAGATAGCTAAATCTAGTTTATACCAACACTATAAACTATATATCTCCATATCTTTTAGCCCTGCATTTGCTTTCATTATGTCCATGTAACAAGTCATACATTACCTTTTGTTCTTTAAAATTCTCTGATTTCCCTTTTTGAGGATCTCATTATTTTCATGAATATTCAGCTTTCTGAGTTTCTCAGTCTTCCTTTTCTTCTCAACCCATTCACTCCTTCATATATTTGCTTTGCAATTCAATCATTCATTTTCTCTAAGTAATCAAATCACCTCAATGTGCTTCTTCCACAATAGTCATTCACCCATTCACTCTTGACCCTATCTCTTGTTTTATCCCACCCCCAAAGCACCTAACTTACTTTTAGGTTTGACCCTAAGCAGTGTCTCCTGGACCAGGAATGGTCACAACTAGCACATAAGATGTAGTTATGTAAAAGCCCTCTTGCCACAGATGCCACCTATCTTCATGCAGGAGCTGTGAGTCTAGGATAACCCTCAGGTTGCCGACCACCCCTGAGAAGGGGAGTATAGCCCTGTTCAGAGACAGAGATGAATTTCTCTGGAATTGTTAGGTTCATAAACCCAAGCTACTCAGTAGTGGAGGGATTCAGTCAGAATCTGTTCCTCCCCACCCAGATTCTGACAGCCTCTGGGCACTGGGTGAACAATTGCACCACGGTGTCTGTTTGGCCTGGGGAAAAGATGTATAATTGGATATCATCCACATATTGAGATACCAAGGGCCATGCTGGTGGGTGATTTCCCCAGTGGTTTCATGCAAATGCTGAAAAGGGATCTGTTAAAAAGAGATGCAATTTTCACATCTACAACGTCTATCACTTCATCATTCCTTTTTCATATTTTTAATGAATACATAATTATTATTTTTAAATTGTAAACCACCCAGAGTCTTTTTGGAGTTGGGCAGCCTCAAAATTCAGTAAATAAATAAATATGAAAAGTAAGAAATTGGAAAAGATAGATTAATCTCCCAACAGAATGACGAAGGTAGATGAAAGAAAAGAGGAAATGGAAGCTGCTTAGAACAAAGCGAAAAGAATTATGTTACAGAATGGCACAGAAGTGTGTAGAATTATGAATGCATGAGAAATATGACCCATTTATATTTCAACCCACGGAGTGGCTGTGGTTTAATGGCTCTTCTGTATCCGGGACATTGTCATCTTTAGTTCTGGATGGGGTTGCACTGCCCCACAGGCCTGGTGCGTAATCTGGGGGTCCTCCTGGACTCACGGCTCCTGCTCAAAGAGGAGGTGGCAGCCGTGGCTAGGAGGGCCTTTGCGCAGCTTCGTGTTGTGCATCAGTTACGCCCCTTCCTGGATCGGGAGGCCCTTCGAACGGTCACTCATGCCCTAGTCACCTCCCATATAGACTATTGCAATGTGCTCTACATGGGGCTACCCTTGAAGAATATCCAGAAGCTACAGCTGGCCCAGAATGCAGCTGCACGGGCCATCTTTGGTGTCCCTAGAAGGACACATATAACACCTTTATTACGCGAGCTACATTGAGTGCCAGTTTGCTTCCGGGTCCAATTCAAGGTGTTGGTTATTACCTTTAAAGCCCCACATGGCATGGGGCCAGGTTACCTGAGGGACCACCTCTTCCCTGTTACATCAACCCGTCCCACCCGATCTTGCAGAGAGGGCATGTTGTGGACCCTGTCAGAGAATTTTGGTTGGTGGGGTCCAGGAGGCGGGCCTTCTCTGCAGTAGCGCCCACCCTCTGGAACATTCTACCCCCGGAGGTGAGGTTGGCCCAATTGCTCCTGGTCTTCCAGAGGAATTTGAAGACCTGGTTCTGCCATCTGGCTTGGGGCAAGGAGAGGAGTAGGCATGTTTGGGGATGGCTAGTACCCTACAGTGATCGTTGCATTCAAGGACTGAGTTAGATCATCAGCCATTGGATTTCATTTTTATTTTTATGTACATTCATTTTAGTTTTAATTGTATTTATATATTGTAATTTATATATTGTAATTTATTGTTTTATTGATTATGCTGTTGTAAACCACCCAGAGTCCCTCTGGTGAGAGGAGATGGGCGGTGACAAATCTAATAAATAAATAAATAATTTTTTAAAAAAGGAGCATGATCGCCCAAACAAAAGCACATTAATAAGATGGGGGGGGGGGGAATCACCAGGTGCTCTATAAACACACTAACCCCATTGCTGGGAACAAAGACTGGTCTTAAGAGACTTTTGAACATTTGAAGTGTGGGAGCCATCCATATCTCTGAGGGGAGGCTGTTCCAGAGGTCAGGCACCATGTCCATTTTTCCTAAGGTCTACCCTTGACACTATCCAAAACCATAGTCTGTTTTCCAAATTCCATATTCAGAATCTCTCATCACCCTTCTGTCTTTCCACTAATTATTTGTAGCTTTCCTCATATAAAATTTGACCAATCATTTATATTTATATTCATTCATTTGCCAAACTTACATACAAGTAGGCTTATACTTAAACCACGTATTCAAAACAAATAGGCCTTTTTCTAATCAGTTACCCACCACTGATGATAGTCAACATTCTCATTCATTCTTGGGTTTCAAAATGGCGTAATCGCTTTTTTGGTACTCTCTCATCTTGCTCTCACCCATCCATTCATGTCAACTGAATGTTTCCTCCTGGATTCAAAATGTAGCACAATTTTGCCCAAAACTCATCTCTGGTTGTTCAGTTATCACTTTCACTGTAGTGTCCTTCAAGGTAGACCAGATTAGGTCATGCAGGCCAATATTACTTTTATTCTAAGGTTATATTAACAGAATCTTATAAGCCTGAATGCACTGCCCCCTCCCTCCCACCCTTTATCTCAGGTTCCAGTTCTGCCCCAGACTCAGGTTTCTTTTATCTGACTGTTGTCTTGGTAGCGGCTCTTCCTTCTGTACCTCAAGGTGATTCCTTCTTCCCACTACAGTAACATGCAGCTATAATCAGCCTATGGATTCCTATTTTCATATACACCAATAATATCCTAAGTTATACAATTTATACATATACATTTTAGTCCTTGAATTCATAATTAAAGCTACACTTTCAATTCCCTACTTCTATTAATCAGCTCTATTCCACAAGATTAGGCCACTTTCATTCACCTCTATGACATCCTTAGTTTCAAAAAAACATTATTTTTCTCTCTCTTATCAAGTCTTAATTCATTCTCTTTACCATTTACTTCTCTCACACTCCAAGTTGCAATCTTCTATATGCCATCATCATCTTCAGATTGGCATCTATCTATCTATCTATCTATCTATCTATCTATCTATCTATCTATCTATCTATCTATCTGCTACTTATCATGGCTTTATCAATTGAGACTTTCATATGACACTTTTTAAAATACCTTCCTTTTTAGTAAGGTAGAGAAGATGTAGAATAGGTTATCAGCCTTCATACTGTTGTGCCATATGCAACATTCCCTGCTAATATTAAGGACAGTACCAATCAGATTTGACACATTTTGGCCAACAATTGCAATTTTAGCTAAAGCATGCTCATGCCATTCTATGTTAGCAAAGATCTCTAATCTAGAGACTACCTTGCAAGCCAACATACTACAGCCTGCATCTCACCAACTAGAATGCAGCATATGCAGAGTATCGACACACACTCAGGATGATACCTTGTAAGCACATCTGGGTGACACTTGTTTCTTTCTATTGACAGGTAGCTGCGAAAAGACCAGGTTCCTTGAAGAAAGTGGCTCCGCAGTTCCTCTTGATGTGGTCCTGTTTTGGCACAAGAGTAATTCGGGATATGACTTTGCATAGTGCCCCTAGCTTTGGTACTTTTTTTTGAGATTTGAGGAAGAGCAATTTTGCACCATAGCTAAAAAAAAGTGGGGAGGGAGGAGTTTCATATTTCTCAATGCGCACGAGGTTGGGGAGTGGCTGCTTCCAAGGAGGAAATGGGCACCATGGAGGTGGAGGTAGTAATAATGGTGATGATAGTTTTTGAGTTTTTCCAGAGAAGAAGAATGCTCTATTTTTTTCTTCAACCCTAACCCTTCATCCAGACCATCAGTTTTCTATTGAGGTGTAATATAAAAAGATCGTAGTTGAAGTTTACAGTAAGAGGAGTTTCATGGTAGAACTCTAAACCCAGAGAGTCTCCTCTTTTCTGGATGTATTCAGTCAGAGGCTAGACAGCCATCTGCCAGGGATCCTTTAACCCTAGAGGGCAAGGTGTGGACCCATTCATTTTAGATGTGGGCATATAGGGAGGCAGAAAACAGTATCTGAATAATGTAATTTTTTTTCACATTTAAAAACAATTGATGACTCTAATGTAGGCAACAGGGAAGCTCAAGGTGGCCCCAATTAATATAAAATAAACCAAATATATTGATTAGGGAATAATAAACATGTATAAAATCACAGTGTAAACAATTAACAATTTAATGCCCTTTAATATTATCTAAAATCTGCTTCCTAAAATAAGCTGCTATGGCTATTTTTGCATCTTGACATTGAATCTCTCCTTACATACTATATGGCTGTTTGGTAACGCCAGGCTTGTCGATCGGAAGATCGCAAGTTCGGAGGTTCAAGGCCCTAGTCCCGCGTGATGGAGTGAGCTCCCGCACTCGCCCCAGCTCTTGCCAACCTAGCAATTCGAAAGCTTGCAAATGCAAGTAGATAAATAGGTACCACTTTGGTGGGAAGGTAACAGCATTCCACGTGCGTCATGTGGCCACATGACCATGGAAGCGTCTTCAGACAACGCTGGCTCTTCGGCTAACAAACGGAGATGAGCACCGGCCCCTAGAGTCGGACACGACTGCACAAATGTGCAGGGGGAACCTTTACTATAGCCATATAATATGTAAGGAGAGGTTAGAGAGGAGCAAAACAAAAATCCATTTAGGCTTGACTTAAAGTCTATCATACTAGAACATGGTCCTGAGGCAGAGTCCAGCTTCTGACAGAGTTCAAGTAAGATTGGCTGTTTTTGCATTTGCTTCAAATCTTTGGGAGCTGATATAGAACAGAAGGTCTTAGATTATCGAATTATCAAATCAAATTGAAAAAATACAGTCATTAACTCTGCCTGAAATTGATAATTATTATAAAGGTCATTCTAGTCATGGCAATTTTCTTAGGGATTATAGTCCAGAGATATAATGAATCAAAAATTAATTGTTGTTATTTGAAATAAAGAAAAAAAGCAGGGAGGGGAGTTCTATTTCCTCTGACTCAATCTTACATGATCTGATGTCTTGCATATCTGATGAATTTCAACTGCTGGTTCGAAAGGCCAAATCCAATATATCTGGAACCAGGCCTTTATAATTAGCATCTGAGTTAAAGGTAAGAGGCCGTCCCTCCTCCATTGTGCAGGTAGAACCAGTATGGTATAGTGGTTGAGAGAGCCTGTGTGATGTCAGAGCTAAGGTGTTGTGTGAAGACCAGGAAGATCTGTCAGCCATAGAAGCTCCCTGGGTGACTTTGGGCCACCCCCTCTGTCCCACTGTCCTTGTTGTGGGGGAAAACGGGAGGAGGAACCGCTGCCTATATCGCCCTGAGCTCTTGGATGGATGGCAGGACAGAAATCTAACAAACAAATACATAAAATATAGAAACTAGTCAGCCTGCCAGCTGAATCTGTCAGCTTACCAGTTTGAGGAATCAGGACAGATAAGCAACATGCACTCACTTTCTTCATGTTAGGTTGCTATTCATTTGTCTGTTTCATATTTTGGTTTTTAAAGATGCCATTATTGTAATCTGCCCTGAGTTGTCAGATTCAGCAGTGTAATAAATAATATTATAACATAATAGCAAACATAATAAATAAAAGTGTTTCATCCAATAGGAGGCAATTGATGCAAAGCTGGGGAAGAACAGTAAAGGGGTCTGCTTCAGCTGCCCAATGGTAGGGCTGATCCAGCACTATGGAAGGCACCAGACTGGGGTCACACAAAGCAGATTTTCCTAATCATATTTATTGTGAAGCAAATTCCGTGATTGCAATAGAGTTGCGGTTTCCTTCAGTGGTGCACCTAGCATATTTGATGCCCACAATGCTTCTTTTTTTATAACACTCCCCTCTATTGCTAACAACTAGTTTGGTGTAGTGGTTAAAGCATTAGGCAAGAAATCAAGCGACTCTTAGTTCTAGTCCCACCTTAGCTAGTTAGATAAACTTGGCCCAGTCACTTCTTTTAGCTCTAGAAATATGGAACGGGCAAACCACTTTCAGAAAAGGCTGCCAAGAAAACTTCAGAGAACAGTTTCCAGAAGTCAAAACTGACTCAAAGAGACAACTTTTTCCTTTGTCACTGCTACTCTGCCAAACAGCTGATTGGTGGGCAGGCAGGAGCAATGCAACTCCACACCCACTGCTAGCCTCTGTGTCTTTGGCAGCACCCCTCTTATTCTCTGCAACAACAGTGAACCACCCTCTGCCCCCCCCCCTTGGGTACCATAGTTTCTTTCACTTTGGGGCTCATAATTAAGTGACCAATAGCAGGACTGTAAAAGCCAATGAGTTTCATGCACATGGTATTCATTTTTTTCCTCACATTATTTTGTCACCAGGATCTTTTCACCTTATTCACCTGATGTTTGATGACTATGTGTTGTACTTGTTAGAATCACTCCATTGCCAGGAAAGAGCCAATGAACTGATGAGGGCGATGAAAGGTGGAGCTGGAATAGGTAAGGTGGTTCTCTTGAAATTACATCAATCCACCCCAAATGGTCCTATATTTGCTATATTTGTCATTATGGTGGAAAAAATGTGGCAACAGGACATCTGCTTTTGTCTGTGGTACCCATGACAAAAATTGATTAGGTACTGGCTGGGCTCACACATTATGATAAGCCATAATGTAATTTGCCTGGCTTTGGCTTAGTTTGATCCCAGTCATTTCGATTTCTATACCCTGGGGTATGGCTCAATGGTTAGGAAGATGCTCTGCAGGCAAAAACCTTTGAGTCTTTATTAGAGACTCTGGGGAGCTGTTGACAAAACTGGGCTAGATGAACCAGTTTTATAAATCAAAATCCTATACTGTATGAGCTTTCCCTGTAGCATGCATCTTGTCTAAATCAGGGCAAAGGAAAAGCTTGAGTTTGCAGGCTTGAAGCCTTAGAAATATTAAACTTTCTTTTCTTGCATAGAATGTGGTCAGGTCCACACTCAGAAAGCCTTAATTCCCAAGTAGACTACTTGGCATCTTCCCTTCACTATATAAGCTCTGTAGGTCAGAAAGGACTCCAGTTTAGCATTTGCAGCCTTCTTCCAGCCCTGGATTAACCTTTTAGCCAGGGCTTTCCAAAGTGCCGCCGCTGGCGACATGCCAGCGGCGGCGGCGCGGGGGGGACATGCGGCGGCGCGCGCACATGGTGGCGGTGCGGGGGGCGTGCAGTGGTGCGGGGGGGGCATGCGGCGGTGCGGGGGGCGTGCAGCGGCGCGCCCGTGCATGGCGGCCGCTGTGCACGCGCGCGCCGCCGCTTCCGGGTGGTGTGGCGACACACCACACTGTGTGTGGCGACACACTTTTGTGTCGCGACACACAGTTTGGAAAGCTCTGCTTTAAGCAAAATAAGCATGTGCTTCGGGCACCAAGGGAAAAGGGGCACCACAGAGTTTTATCATGTCCTTAACTCTTTCAGTTGCCACACATTTTCAATAATTTTTTTGTATTTGCATATTTCCCTTATAACAATGTTTTTTTAAATGTATTAAAATGTGTTGGAAATTTGCATTTTTCTAATGCCCTAGTTATAAGTAAATCATTTGCTTATATTGTGTACTGCTATTTAGTGTTAAATAAATAAACATTTTTTAAAAGTTTATATTTAATATAGCTGTGGGGTCCAGCCTGGGGATGGCTTGGAAGAAAACTGAATTTTTAATTTCTTATTTCACCTTCAGCACTTAGGAGTCTTAATGTCTTGTCAGTTAAGCAATGGAGGGCCAAGCATTGTTGGGCTGTGCTTAGGGCATCAGTTGGCATTAATTCTTCTGTTTGATTGGTTTTATGGGGGTAACTTTGTAGAATAAGTAACACACAAACACCCAAGCATACTTGCCCAAATCCCAAGCAATGGAGAAGAATGGACAAAGGAGTGGTTTTCAAACATTCTGCAGTGGTAAACTGTTAAACCAGTGCTTTCCAAACTTTTCATGTTGGTGACACACTTTTTAGACATGCATCATTTCGCGACACACTCTTACAGCAGGGCACAAGGCAGGCACTAGGACCTGCGCGGAATCACAGCAGGTTTGGAGGTAGCAACGCAACACACCCAGACACTGCAGCCGACACACTAACGTGTCCCGACACACAGTTTGGAAAGCTCTGTGTTAAACAAACATTTGGAAAATGCAAACTATTCAGTTAACATACACCCCTTCCTTACATTTTCATATTTAAGGGCATGGGAATTCATTTTGGGGAGGGGGGTGAATAAGGTAATGATTATACTTGCATTTGTGTATGCCTTCCTATCTCCTCCTTTTAAAAAGGCCCTTTTAAACTAAATGTTGTACCCAAAATGAAAACCAAAAGTAAACATTTATTTACTGTTTGGAGCAGGAACTGAGATGGTAAGGGGCTCTGGTCTGGTGCACATCTGTAATTCCTACAAACTGCTTTACATTTTCTTAAACTTCCTTTGCCAAGGGCAAAATGATTCCCAGAGGAGATTCTAATATGGTTCTTGACATAAACATGATTGTGCTAATAATATATCCAAATTTTAAAAACACAGCAATCTCTTAAATTTCAAAAAACTGATGAAAAATCATGGCTTGATTGATAATTGGAGAGTAAAGAATGTTAATTTTAAGGATTTTTCTTTTTCCCTTTTTCCCCTCATCATCATTAAAGCTGTTAAAAATTGGATTTTATTTTTTGTATAGGTAACTTGGTCTCTTCTAGATTGAGAAATATTTTAGGCTCAGAGCATGTACCAGAGTTGAATTCATATCAATTTGTTTCAATTTCTAAGGTTTTTTGCTAGCATAAACAAAAGTTGAAGCAAAAAAAAAAAGGCATTAAGGGCTAATATGCTGATGCATTGTATAGAGGGCAAAGTCAGATCAACAATGCCAGCCAAATCTTCAAACTTTTCTTGAGACTGCTTTATATAAAGCCCTCTCTCCTCCTTTAGCAAAATAACAACAACTTCCTTTCCTGCAGGATCAGAAAGGCACATTAAATCCTTTGAAGAGAATATTTGTATAGTCGAAGGCTTTCACGGCCGGAATCCGATGGTTGTTGTGGGTTTTCTAACCCACCAGAAAAATACAACAAATGTTAAAATCAGCAAAAGACAAAAGGGATCCCCTCACTGCTGCAGGAGTTTACCGCATACCCTGCAGCTGTGGACAAGTATACATTGGGACCACAAAACGCAGCATCCACACCAGGATAAAAGAACATGAAAGACACTGCAGACTACAGCAACCTGAAAAATCTGCAATAGCTGAACATGTTCTCAAACAAACTGGTCACCAAATCTTATTTGAAAACACAGAAATACTGGACAACACCAACAGCCACTATGTTAGACTATACAGGGAAGCCATTGAAATACATAAACACCAACACAGTTTCAATAAAAAAGAAGAAAGCTTAAAGATCAGCAAAACCTGGCTGCCAGTCCTGAAAAACACAGCTTGCAAAAGGTCAATGAACTCTACTCAACCACAGAAATATGCAAACAACTCACACAATAGATGTGCTAATCCCACACACGACCGCACCACACCCCCTAATCACCACAATAAACCCTCTCCTAATCTCTTGTAAATGACCCACAGAAGACACACACCCTCTCAGCAGATATAAACACCAGCAGGAAGACACACCCTCCACTTGAGCACAGAGAGAATCTTCTAGCTGTGCTCCTGTCCTCTGAAGATGCCAGCCACAGCGACTGGCAAAACGTTAGGAACCAAAACTGCCAGAACACGGCCACACAGCCCGGAAAACCCACAACAACCATAGAATATTTGTAGCTCAGGGTTGAACTGTGGAGTCCTTGGTACCCTAAGCTCTTGGAATTTAATACAAGTGGGATGAGAAATCACAAAGAATATCTCTTCTATTCCAGCTGGAAAGGGAAGCACTGTGGAGTCCTTGGTGCTCTCTGAGCCTTGTTGTTTTCTTGCAGACGTTTCATTGCCAGACTAGGCAACATCTTCAGTGCGAAACGGGAGTGGGACTTGCTCTCTGTTTATATACCATGGCTTGTCCATGGAACTCCTAAGGGGAGAACAACACCTCCACCAACACAAGCAGGACAAGCCATGGTATATAAACAGAGAGCAAGTCCCACTCCATTTTCGCACTGAAGATGTTGCCTAGTCTGGCAATAAAACGTCTGCAAGAAAACAACAAGGCTCAGAGAGCACCAAGGACTCTACATTAAATCCTAGTTGCTTCCAGTTACTCTCAAATGTAGCTTCTATTATGCAGTAGCATTCCCAGAAGATCATAATTCCTGTGCCTGTACCAGCCTTCTCCAATTTGGTGCTTTGCAGTTGTGTTGCACTTAAATTCCTGTTATATACAGATAGCTTGGCCAGTTAGCTTCAACTCTCTAAACAGTGTTTCTCAACCTTAGCAACTTTAAGATATGTGGACTTCAGCTCCCAGAATTCCCCAGCCAGCATGCTGGCTGGGGAATTATGGGAGTTGAAGTCCATTCTGGGATTTGAAGTCCACAAGTTAAAGTTAAAGGGATTTGAAGTCCACAAGTTAAAGATTAAGAAACACTGCTCTAAAGCCAGACTTCTTGTTCTAGACCAGAGCTTTCCAAACTTTTCATGTTGGTGACACACTTTTTAGACATGCATCATTTCGCGACACACTCTTACAGTAGGGCACAAGGCAGGCACTAGGACCGGCGCGGAATCACAGCAGGTTTGGAGGCAGCAGGGCACCAGGCAGGCACTAGGACCTGCGCGGAATCACAGCAGGTTTGGAGGCAGCAAGGCACAAGGCAGGCACTAGGACCGGCGCGGAATCATAGCAGGTTTGAAGGCAGCAAGGCACTAGGACCTGCGTGGAATCACAGCAGGTTTGGAGGCAGCAAGGCACAAGGCAGGCACTAGGACCGGCGCGGAATCCTGGCAGGGCAGGTTTGGAGGCAGCAAGGCACAAGGCAGGCACTAGGACCTGCGTGGAATCCTGGCAGGGCTCAGAGGCAGCAGCAGCCACGACACACCCAGACACTGCAGCCGACACACTAACGTGTCCCGACACACAGTTTGGAAAGCTCTGTTCTAGACGATCTCAATGGACATGGACAGTTTGCACGTTGTTATTTATTTATTTATTTATTTATTTATTTATTGACTAGGCACTCTGCTAAATTAATTTAATGTATTTGATTTAGGCTTACTTGTTTTATTAGCATTTATTAATTAATATTAATATTAATTAATATTAATTTATTAGCAATAAATTATTGATGAATTGATTTAGGCTCATGCTCAGAAGAGCTTCTCTTCACGCGTGACAGACTTTTGGACTGAAGTGCCCTGCAACAAAGTAAAAATCTGCTTTAGGAGCTTGCAATATTCATTGAGAAACGTATTGAAAAAGTGCATCCTGGAAACGAAACGATAAATACGGAAAAAAGGATGCCAGTCTATCATTCTAATGTTTATATTTTCTTCTCATTTTTCTCCTCACTGCAGTTGAAGTACGAGAAGAGATCATAGTGGCAGAACCTGTTCCATCAAGTCCCTCCCCAGTTACTTTCTCTCCAGCAAAATCTGCCACCTCGGTGGACGTTCTGTCCGTGCCCTCTCCTATAAACAGTCAGTCCCCAGAGTATGCTGGCATAGCAACCTCCACAGGTTGGTAAGGCTAAGAAGGACTGCTGGTTTATACGGCAGTTTGAAAGGATAGTGCTAACCTAAAACTGGGAGGGAGAAGGGAGGAAGAAGTTTTGGTTACACCCTGGATTTATACAGAATGAGACATAGAATTCTTTAATACTATCCCATCATCAGTATAACCAGTGAATTATAAGGTATAGGGTTGCAACATTTGTCTTCCTTTATAAGACCACACCAAATATATGGATAAAACTGGAGGCAGGTCAGGGATGGGATTTGCTGATTTAGTTATTTACAAAATTTAGATTCTGCCCAAATCCAAGCAACTCGATGTGACTTACGTTAAAAATAGAAAACATTAGCAAGGAACCAATTGAAAATCCCATGCATTTGGACAGCACAATCCCTCAGGCAGAAAGTATTGCCAATGAGGCTCCAGAAATACCCTAGCCCAAGGCTTGGAAGACCAGCCAAATTTTTAAAGACTTCTGGAACATCATCAGGGTGGGAGTTCTGGGGCGATATAATTCCAGAGGACAGGTGCTGCAACAGAGAAGGCACGCTTCCTGGCTTACAATAGATGGCATTGTTTGATTGAAGGGACACAAAGCACACTGAATCTGTCCAGTCTTACCAGATGGGCAAATAACCTCAAATAGCCAGGCCCTATCCCATGAAGGGCTTTATAGGTCATAACCAGTACCTAAATTGCACTCAGAAACTAACTGGCAACCAGTACAGCTCGCAAGCAGCAGTGTCACATAAACTTGCCGAGGCATGCCCAACATCGCCTATGCTGCTACATTCTGGACGAGCTGCAGCTTCTGAGTGGTCTTCAAGGACAGCTGTATGCAGAGCACAGTACAGTAGTCCAACTGTGAGGGGACTAGGGCACGAGTGACCATTTGGAGAGCCTCCTGATCTAGGAATGGGCACAACTGGCAAACCAGATGTAACTGGGCAAAGGCCCTCTTGGCTACAGCTGCCACATGCTCTTTGAGCTGAAGCTATGAGTCCAAGATGACCCCCCCCCCAGATTGTGCACCAGTCATCCAGGACTAAAGACAGAAAATCCCCAGATCTGGGGGAGACAAAAATCCATAGCTACTTGGTTTTGATAGGATTGAGTCTGAACCTGTTCCTCCCCATTCAGATTCACACAGCCTCCAGACACTAGGACAGGACATTGACAACATCACTTGGTTGACCCAGGATGAGATGTACAACTGGGTATAATCTGCATATTGATGATTCTGGATTCTGAACCAATGGATGACCTCCCCCAGAGGTTTCATGTAAATGTTAAACAGGAGGGGAGAGAGTATCAAGCCCTGAGGCACCCCATAAATGAGGGGCAAAGGGTGTGACCTCTTTCGCCACCAACACCAACTGGAACTAGCCGCCAAGAAAGGACAAAAACCTTTGTAACACGGTGCCCCCCACTCCTAGACCTGCAACCAGTCGAGAAGGATACCATGGTCAAAAGACTACTGAGAGATCAAGGAACATGTGGATGGCCACACTATTATTATTATTATTATTATTATTATTATTATTATTATTATTATATTTCAAATTTAGTCATCGCCCATCTCACTCAAAGAGCAACTCTGGGCGGTTTACAATAAAACCAGAATAAATAATCATTAAAATACAATAAAATACAATAAAATGAACGTTCTTAAATAAAAATATATAGCCCAAGGTATAGCTGTTAAAAAGTTCTTAATTTACAGAAGCATTTTCAGGGTGCTAACCACCCCCAGGATTACCTCCCCTCCTGCCCCACACAAGATGGCAGAGCCAGGTCTTCACCCCCTTCCGGAAGGTTGGGAGAGGGGGGGCCTGCCTCACCTCTGGGGGAAGAGTGTTCCACAGGGCGGGGGCCACGGCAGAGAAGGCTCTCTTCCTGGGCCCCGCCAATCGACAGTCTCTCGTGGATGGGGTCCGTAACGTGCCCTCTCTGCCTGACTGGGTGGGACGGGTCGATGAAATGGGGGTGAGGCAGTCCCTCAGGTAACTGCTGCTTTTCCTGTAGCAGCTGGAACTAACAGCCCCTGCAGAGAGGGGCCTGGGCCAATCCAGCGGATAAAAACAGAAATCAGGGAAGGTGGTAGTTCTTTGCCATCATGGCTTCCTCCCTCTTGCAGTTCCAGGCCAAGAGGTAGAGGCCAGGATGGAACTGGGGATGAAAACTGAGCACATCTCAGACCTTTTCTCGCCAGCGTAACACACCGAAAGGAATGAATGAATTACTGCTGGTCACATCTGGTACAACACTGAATGCTTAACAGGATTGAGTGGAAAGGAGATCTAGAATGTGCTAAGCGGAAGAAAAGCTAAGTTTCCACATTCTACCCTCCCCCTCTCAGACCTGGTTTCAAACAGGTGTAAAGGGCAAAGATTATATCATGCCTCGACAAAAGCCAGCACAGTTTCCCAAAACTAAGGAGGCACTCATGCTGGATTTCCCCACAGCTCTAGCCAAACCTGAGGATGCATTTAATTCCATCTTGAAAAACTATGATGTCTTTAGCGCAGTGTTTCTCAACCTTGGCTGTTCTAGGATTCTAATTCATCCCAGCTCTGAATTTTTGCAGTCTAAATCTCGTAACTTGACTCTTAAAGAATATACTGATGTTTTGCATGGGTTCATAATCACTTAATATCTCGACCCACCAAAAGATAGGAAAGCTGGATTATACTTACGCATAAAGAGAAAGATTTGTGATTTTAGTGAAGTGAGAGGAGCACAACCTGCTTTCCCTACAGTACTTCTCTTCCAGTCTGACTGAATCAATTTTTACAGAAGAATTATTTCCAAGAACCTTAAAAGAAAACCAAATGTATTTCCAAGATAAGCATGTTAAAAAGGGACATTTGGAATGGAAGGAAATCGGATGGATACATATTCTCAGTCACTGGTATTCTGTTGTTCTAGCCCCACCCCCACTCCTTGGTCATTTTGGTCAGTCTTTCCTACAGATTTTCCAGCTCTACAATATCCTTTCTGAGTTGCAGCAATCAGAATTTCCTCCCATAAAGTAATGAAAGTGGCCTTAGAGAGGAAGTGAATGCCATATGCAAATGCCTATAATAAAGCCCTGATTACCACTTTTGCTAGGGAAAAAGCTGGTTTGGAAGCAGGCTGTTTGGAACACAGAAATGGGTATATTGGTGCGTGGGAGGTGGGAAGGTAAAGACCGAATACTTTTGGTCTCTGCCAGTTTTCTGCTCCAGTGCTGTCATGCCCACTCACTCACCTTCTGGGAACAATTTGCAAGGGTAGACCTGTCTGGAATTTGATAGGAGACAAAATGAACTATTGCAAGGGAGAGGTACGTTTGCAGTAATTTCTTCCTCAGTCTGACCCCAGCTGCACTCTGAGGAAGTAACACTGAATCCTTTGAAGGGCTGTTGATCTTTGTGGAAATGTTCCATTTCTCCATGGCACAGCATGGCACAGCATACAGTATGCGTGCATAAAGTCCCAGGATCTTGAGCATCATATAGGAAAAGGGTTCCATCTCTTGCATTGTCACTTTTTCCCCTTTCCCATTTTTTCAGCCTGACTTATTTCTGCATCAGTTTGCCTCATGAACCAAAAACACGGTTACACAACATTTTGCATATATTTTTATATGCCCAACCCTTCACCTAATTCATATATCTTTGTATGCAATTTGGTCTAGTGTGGGTATTATCGCAAATGCATGTTCTTGGTGTATTGCACACATTTTTTATTGGAATGTATTGCAAAGTTTGGAAAAATACAAATACAAATAATTACCTTTAATTTTGGGGATTGATTCTGGATGTGCCAATTAGATAAATTTATGGGAATGGAATAAATTTCTCCTGCATGCTAACTTATACAAGAAAAGATAAGAGTAACAGCTGCTAAATGTAGATAGCAAGTACTAGGTTAGATAGAGTAATGATCGGACTCAGTTTATGACAGTTTTTTTTAATCACTTAAGGGGTACTGAAAGAAGATATAAGAAATGGTTAGAATGCTTAGAAATGCAATTACAGGTAGTCCTCAACTTAAGACCACAATTGGGACCGCAATTTCCATCATAAGTCATTGTGGTCGTAAGTCGAGTCACCACGTGACCAGACCTGATTTTACAACCATTTTTACAGTGGTCATTAAGCGAATCATAGGTTGTTAAGCAAATCACTGCAGTTGTTAAGCGAATCCAGCTTCCCCAATGGGCATTTTTTGCCGGAAAAGTCGCAAAACCCGATCACGTGACTGCGGGACACTGCAACTGGTCGTAAATGTGAGACAGTTGCCAAGCACCCGAAATGCAATCATATGACTGCGGAGGTGGTGGTGCGACATTTTGCAACACTCAAAAGTGCTTTCTATTACAAATAGTAATATTGTGAGTATGTTTATATAACTTCTCAGGCAATAATCAGGTTTAATTCTGAAGAAACTGCTATACACCCTATGTCATGTTTCATTAAGCTATTGTATATTGGGAGTATTAACTTTATTTTTCAGCCTTCCCAATCTGGTGCTCTTCAGATGTGTTGGACTACTATTTTATTTATTTATTTATCATATTTATATCCCGCCCATCTCCCCCACAAGGAGGGACCCTGGGCGGTTCACAACAAGAGTTTAAAATCAGTAAAAACTATAAATAATAATAATAAACAATAAAAATATTTAATACAGTCCGATCCAAGCAATGGTAGATCTTACTTATCCCATCGGTCGGTAAGGCTGGTCAGGGCAGATCTAAGACCAGCCAACCCCAAGACTGGCTGTTCCCCTCTCCTCCCCAAGCATGGTGACATAACCAGGTCTTTGGTTTTTTTCTAAAGTCCAGGAGAGAGGGAATTCTATTCCTTGAATTCCCAGCCACCACTGACTAGGAATTCTGCGAATTGTAGTCTAGCACATTTGGAGGATCTAGAGTGGAGAAAGCTACCTGTATTAACTATCAAGCTTCCCAAACTACAATTTCTGGAGACCTTTGGTAGTCAGGCATGGAAAGGAAATTAACTCATTATGCTTTTCAGGACAGCACACTCCATAAAGGTTACCATCAGTAAATTGCTCTGCTATAAAACATCTAGCAAGATATAGCCACCTTATTCTTTAAGTTTTCTTTGTACAACTGCTGTGTTCTGAATAGTAATAATTAGGCCTTAATTCTTCTTAAATTACAAAGGCCTGAATAATTATTGTTCAGGCAATACCAATACTGCAACAAAATTACTGCTTGTCTGGCTGTCTTTCCTCACTCTCTGTCTAAAGCAGAGGCTGGCATGGCTGGCTGGGGAATTCTGGGGGTTGAAGCCCACACATCTGAAAGCTGCCAAGGTTGAGAAACACCAGTCTAAAAGCTGTGGTTACTCATTTGCTAGCATTGCTCTGCTTTGAAAGACCCCTGCCTATTTACAGAAACCATAAAACTTTGTCACTGGGTAACTATATATATATATATATATATATATTAATATATATATTAATATATTTATATATATATATATATTAATATATTTATATATATATATAAATATATATATATATATTAATATATATATATTAATATATTTATATATATATATATAAATTATATATATATATATATATATATATATATATATAATATAATATAATATAATATAATATAATATAATATAATATACTGTATGTGTGTGTGTGTATATATATATATATACTCTTGCCAACCTAGCAATTCGAAAGCATGCAAATGCAAGTAGATGAATAGTTACCACCGGTGGGAAGGTAACAGTGTTCTGCGCGCATCATGCCAGCCACATGACCGCGGAAGCGTCTTCGGACAGCGCTGGCTCTTCGGCTAACAAACGGAGATGAGCACCAGCCCCTAGAGTCGGACACGACTGCACAAATGTGCGGGGGGAACCTTTACCTTTTTAACTATAATGTCACTGCCTACTTTTCAGTAGGGTGTCTTAGCTGATAACCGAAAATCTGATAAAAAAATGTTAAATCCTTAGGATCAAATTTGGAAATAAATTCTACTAAAATCAATGATACGAACTTTCAAATGAAAGTGGTTGGGATGGGTGTGCTAACTATTCTGGGAAATCATACAGTGTTTGCTGTAAAATGAGACTTTCACTCTGTAATCTTTAGTTTACTGATAAAGTGAAAAAATGTTTCACTTAAAATAACTTCCTATTCTAATAACTTCCTGTTCACAGGGCTTTTCTTTTACATCTTGTTTATCATCTCGCTACTCCTTCGAGTGGAAGTACCTACCTAACTTTGGCTGATCTCAGTACAATTAAGCAGTAGACTGTCCACAAGGTGTGGTCCTAAAAGTCAAGCTGGCAGTCATGATAGTGAGATAAAAGTTCTGCACACATGACACACATAAAAAAACAGGCGGAGCTTCAATCATACTGTTGTGGCCTCCATCTTGATTTTTTTTACCATACCCTGTGGATACCCCTGTTAAGCAGGAGTTTGTTGGTTCATGGGTTTGAGAGGAAGATAATAACCAACAGTTTCTGCATTGTCACTTCATAGACATGGATATGCAGTCACTAAGACTTCAGCTCGGAATTTTCACCTTTACCTTTCTATATAGTATTCTATATAGTATCACCGCCCAGAGTCCCCTCCGGAATGGGGGGAGATGGGCGGTGATATAAGTTGGAAATATAAATAAATAAATAGTATCTACCTTCTCTGCCATGTCTCCTTACCGTGCAACATTAATGTGAGGAACAACATATTCTGAGCATTCACAGAGGGTCTTTCCTTTGACATTTTAACCCCTTTCACATGTAACACATGAAAATCATTTTTTTTTTGCATTTTATTAGATCATGTTTTACTATAGTTAGCCATCTTTGTTATCTTAGTAGGGAAATGTGATGTGTACAGTTTCAAGCAGCTTAGTTTATGAAGTTAATCGGTGATGTCTTCCCTACACAAAGCTTTCCCAGTCCTGGGAAAGTTGTGCAGCTACCGAGCATTCTAGCATTCACCATCAGGTCCAACTCTCTCCCCTCCTCCTTTTCCCACCAAATCAGGAATCCACACGATCTACAGACCATCCTTGCATTTGACTTTAATGGAGATTGCAAAGTATTTGGAAGCTAACTAGCTCTTTCTATTTTATGTAGGGGCCATGCAGTCCTACACATGGTCTCTCACCTACACTGTAACTACAGCTGCTGGATCACCTGCTGAAAGCTCTCAACAGCTGCCTTGCATGAGAAATCCTCATGTTCCTCCTTCATCTGTGACACACAGGATACCTGTTTATCACCATAGAGAAGAACATGGGTAGGTTAAATACTTTTTTTTTTTGCAGAGGGAAGGGGTAACCAAGCATAGAATACCCTTCCTCAGCATGGTCCCCTCCAACAATTAAGTCTCCAATTAGCCTCAGTTTGAGGGAGGGATCATTATATGAAGTACAGTTCCAAGACTCTTCTGTGTCTTTTCAGGTACACAGGAAGTTATAACTATGGTACTTATGGAAACCAGCACTCCCACCCAATGCAGAGTCAATATACATCTTTACCACACGACAGCACTATTTCTGCACCCCTCCATTACTCAGCTTATCACAGAAACTCTTCACAGGTCAGTGTCAACCCCTGTACATCAATGTCACAGCTCATTAGGTTAAATAAAACATTATCCTTGGGGGCAGCCACAGGGAGGGGTTTCAAAAAAGTCAGGGTGGTGGCTGCAACCACAAAATCAAACCCTGACCCTTTTTTACATGTGGACTACTCAATATTTGATTATTTATTTGCTTCTAAGTGGTGTTGGTTGATAAGAAAATTGGCAATGTTCTGTCAAATACAGGCTATCGATTTTTAATATTTATGAACATTAAACAATTATACTTTTAAAGAGGAACTTCCAAGGGCTTCCAGATTTAATGTGTCTATTTTCCACAGTGGTTTACTGCTTCTGAGCAGAATAAAATGTATTTGTGAACAAAACATGATTTTCTTTCCTTTTAATGGAGCATGGATGGGAGAATTATCAGGTTCAGAGCACTTGCACCCTTCGCCCTGTTGAAGTTATTTGTATCCCATGTCCAGGTCATATTTCCTTGTGAACAAAAAGCACAACTTGCAGCAAGGCATCTCTGAGAACCCTTATGTTTGGGTGACGATAACACTAAGATTAAAATTGCTTCTGCTTCTTTTCTTTTGGACAGGCCTACTTCATCCAATAGATTTACCACAGACCTGCCTCTGTGCCTTTATCAGGAGCCTGATAGAAATTTAACAGAGAAAACTTTTCCTGGCTTCATTGTCCATGATGAGCAATACTTCACCTGCTATTTTCAGCCTGCAGTTAAAAGCACAGAAAAAGATCAAGTGGCAAGCTTAACACCCAGGGAGGAAAAGATTTAGTGAAGTTGACTATATAACCCATGTGCATTCAAGTTGTAAAGATAAACAAGGAGTTTATGGTGGGGTCCAGGCATCATATAAAGCCGTATTGAGATTTATTAGTTTCAGCTTAGTGTGTTGTGTGAACCCAGCTGTAGTGATTTATAAACCATGAGTTATGACACAGGTGGTCAACCTGAGGCCCCAAGGTAACATGCAGCTCTCAAAATGTTTTGTGTGGTCCCTTCTAATGACAGTTACTAAAACTGATAACTTGGTTTCACACCACCCATGAGGTAGAAAAACACATGAAAATTCTAAATTAGTTTCACATAGTTAAAACAAACAAACAACAACCACCCTTCCCCCAAGACTAAAAAATCCCTTGTTCTATCCTGCCCCACCCACCGTGACCTTTGTTCTTCCAAAAGTAGTTAAGTGTGACATTCAGTGGACAAATGTCCCCTTTCTGTGGAGCCAGCCCAAGTCTCAGTACTCTGAGCAAGAACGGGATATGATTCAATTTCATTCTGAAATCACCAACTGAATTTCAATAGTCCCATCATATAGTGGGTGAAAAATGGAGAAGCATTACACATGGAAAACAAGGCTTGTAATATCATATACAGCCACCAATTTAAAACATCTGTATTATGTCTTGATTTTACAATATACTTTCTGTACTTTCTAATGTGCATTTTTAAAAAGACCAGTGAAATATATTACAATGCTGTAAGGCTAAAGATTTGAACAGCAATATTTTGCTTTATATCAGAGATAGAGTGCATTTTCTAAAATATGAATAAAACTCTTATGATGTTAGAGTTGCATTCATAAGGAAAATATTTTTGCTCTTTGAACAGAGACACCTTTCACTCTGCATAATCAACCAGCAAGCTGAAGGATAAGAATAAAGAGATTATTCTTCAGCCTGATCTTCAAGAACTCAACCTTGACTGGGTAGAGGAGACACTTAAAATAGCATTTTCTAAAATAATAACGGGAAAGAACTAGAGCTCATTTTAAATTTGGGGGAGAAAGGGCCTTAACAATAAATGGCTTAAAGTCACCCCAACTTCAAGGGGCTAGTGTTTCTTGTCAAGTTTCAACGGCATGGGGATGGCAAGTGAGTTGACCCAGAAAATGGTAATTTCCTGTCAAGGGCTCTCCAACAAACGTCGCCTTTATACTAGGCAAAGATCACTAGGCCCCAGTGTTTTGAGATCAGCATGCTTAAGCACTCTTCATTAAACCGGATGCAAAGTGTGAAAGGTGATTCAGGCAGCTTGGGCAGGCATCTGCGCAGATGGTGAAGCCTTGGATACTCCAACAAGGCTGAATAGATGCTTCACTGGTGGAGTTAATAGACAGGCAGGGTCCAAGGCGGACTTTAAAAATATTGTTTCTCAATAGTCTCTTCACTGGAAGGAAAAAGAAGTCCCTGACTCATTTGCAATTAGCTGACCTACCGTTACAAATCTTTCCATGCTGGGGCTTCAGCCATCACAGATTTTATTGTACAAATACTACATATTTGCAATGCCATATTATTTTCCAGCAATTATTCTTTTTTATATTCATGACACATTCATAAACACAGCTGCATCAACGGGGGGAGTGACAGGGTTGGCCACACAGAGAAACAAATCACTGTGTCCCGGTTCCCCTTGTTTTTACAGTCGTTTATTAGCCCTTTCTTTCTGCCTGGACTTGCTTGCCTTGGAATGTTAATGAAATGGAGAATGGCAGATCATCAAATCTATGGCAATGTTTAAGGAGACTCTTTTCTTGTATGGCAATCTGTACTGCCAATGAAAAAAAAGAAAGGTAGTCCCTGTGCAGAGCTCAAACGTCCATAGAGGAATGCTGGCTTCATAAATTGTACTAAGCAATAGTCTGGTGTGTTTGTATATGGCTTTAATGTGTGTTGTGTAAAACCAACTATTGTGATCTTTTTTTTAAAAAAAAATCTGGTTAATCATGTCCGATTCTCAGAGGCTGCCTGGACAAGTCCCTGCAGTTTTCTTGGCAAGATTTTCAGAAGTGGTTTGCCATTGCCGCCTTCCTAGAGCTGAGAAAGAGGGACTGGCCCAGGGTCACCAACTGGCTTCGTGCCTAAGGCGGGACTAGAACTCACAGTTTCTAGCCCAGTACCTTAACCACTACACCAAACTGGCTCTCATTGTGATGTTTAAGCCATAGTTCACATCCTATTGCATTGTGCAAAATCAAGCTACTGCCACCACTCAACAAACAACTATTTGTGTTCCTGTGGGTCATAGTACCACAGTCTAGAGCACAGCAACTTTAAGATGTGTGGGCTTCAACTCCCAAGCTGGTTGGGCAATTCTGGGAGTTGAAGTCTACATATCTTAAAGTTGCTGAGGTTGAGAAACACTGATCTTGAGTAGAAAGATGCCATTCAAATATACATTTAGGGATCTTTTATGTTTGTCAAGAAAACTTGCCTCAGTATTATGCATTGTGTCATGCCACAGTGAATGCTGAAAGAAATGACTGAATTATATTTTATTTATTTATTTATTTATATTTATTTATTGGGAATTTTACATACAGTAAAAATCAAATCTAAAGAAAAAGATAGAAAAGGAAGAAAAGAAGAAGAAAGAAAAAGCTGCAAGAAAAGAAAAAAGAAACCAACATTATGAAATATAATGACTTCTGACCTTCTCTTCAACAGATAATTACAATCTTATAATCCTCCCTCCTATATCTTATACAAATCCCTTCAAGCCCTCATTTAGTCCACATCTTTTTAAATCCTCAAACCCATAAATCATCATATCATTTTTTCTTCTTTCAGCAAAAAAGTCTATATAAGGTTTCCAGTCTAGAAATGAATGTTTGACTGAATTATCAAACATTAATATGTATGATTGAAAACGGGTTTTTTTCGAACCAGGTCCTTTTCACTGTTTCCAAATAGAGAGTACAGTTTTCAAGTCAGGAGATACAGGTTCCAGGTGGGCCTGAAATCTGGAGCAAAAAGGGTCTGGAATGAAGACGGAAACTGTGGATGAGAAAAGTCCTTTCACAACAAGGGTTACTCCCATGCAATGGAATTTGCAGCTTCCTCCAATTTGCTTGATTTGTCACCTTACTTCAGGATGTGTTTACTTAGGGATTCATTAAAACATACAATGTAACTAGGTGTGCATATGACTGTATGAGATACTTTATGATACAATGTGAGATGTGTCTATTATTTTATATTAATAGTAATATTAAACCTTTAGTATTCATCTTGGGTGTTTGCAAATTTGATGGAAGGGGTGGATTTATTGTGAACTGGGTTAAAATTCCCAGACCAACTTTGTTTTCCCTTGCACAACCACAGGTTTTTGTAACTCTGCACTGCACACCATAAAAAGTTGGGGAGACAGCTTTGGCAGAATTTGAATCTTAATTCTTATTTTATTTTTTGTGGTTTTCTTTCTGAAATGTAGATGCATGACAAACTTTCTCACAATGTACTTTCATGTCTTTAGTACCCTTTCAATAGCCCGTCTTCACGGATGGAGCCCTGCTTGATGAGCAGCACCCCAAGACTGCATCCATCTCCGGTTACACCTCGCTGGCCAGAGGTGCCCTCAGCAAACCCTTGTTATACAAGTCCACCCATGCATTCCACAAGATATGGAAATTCCAGTGACATGTACACCCCATTAACCACACGGAGAAATTCTGAATACGAGCACATGCAACACTTTCCTGGCTTTGCCTACATCAATGGGGAAGCAACCACAGGATGGGCAAAATAAACATGACTGGTAATAATATCAATCCTACATATTTAATAAAAAACAGACAAAAAGGTTTATGCCTGCTAGTAGAGTAATGGAAGTCTTATGTGGACATTGGCAACAACCATGAAGATGGGAAATATCCTGGGCACGTGACTATAAGCTCTAGGCCAGTGCAATGGTTCCTCCAAGCAAGCAAGATTTTAGTGCTGCTATTAAGCATTATGTAGGCCAAGGTGTGCCTTTTATTTTTGTGTTTTTCTCCACATGCTAGAAAAGTGCCCTGAATTAGTTGTCATCTCAGTTATCATTGAATGTTCTCCATCTGCTTTGCTTGTTCATAAACCTGCAATTACAGATGAATTTATCTGCATCAGAAAGGCCTATATTCCTCAGAAAATCATGGAAGCATAATGGACTTGAAAATTATCTAGTCTGGTCATCGAAAATTACAAGTCTTGATTTAATCATCCGCCTTGACACTAAGCTACCATAAAAAGAATCCTCTCATTTTCCTGTTTTGAGTCCAAATTTTTGGTTAAAACTGTGTGGAGCTAGCCTTCCTGTTATTCTCCTGCAAGTGCAGCAATACTATGCTATTACTTTAAAAAAATGTCTAGACCAGTGTTTCTCAACCTTGACCACTTTAAGATGTGTGGACTTCAACTCCCAGAATTCCCCAGCCAGCCATGGGAGTTGAAGTCCACACATCTTAAAGGAGCCAAGGTTGAGAAACACTGGTCTAGACCCTCAAGATAGACCTGGTAACATATGGGAGATCTTACAGTGAGGAGGGCATGATTTCTTATGTCCAGAGATCACTTTCAGTGCATGGCTTAGCATTTTATCATTATCAGCCTATACAGTGCAATGGCCAGAAGTGTTGACTGAGAAGCACCCAGTTTGCCCATGGGCCAGAAATAAGCCCACAGTTAAAACCAGATTGCTTCCATTTCCTCTATAAAAAAAATAGATAAGGTTTTGAAGTGCACCACCGGCAAGTAAGAGAAGAATATCAGTGCTTTTCCCCTAAGTAAATACTTTTCCCCCATTTTGTTTTGCTTGTTTTACCTCCTCAGTGGAATGTAGGACAGGAAATAATCCCCATCAGAAAAAGCAGATTGGGAGGGAGCGCAATCAAGAGAAAATGGAAAAATAATAACGTCTTCCTGCCCATGCTGCTCTTCTAAGTTTCTCCTGCAGCATTATAGCGTCACATGTCATGCAAGCAATGTTTCTGTGGCATTATGCTACACAATCTGTAATGCAATGATCATAATACTGGCTTACTTATCCAAGATGTGGAAAGCTGTCTGATCATATACAGTATCACCATTCATATTTTCTCACTGAGACTTTGTAAATGATCTTTAAGGAAACACGCTGGAATGAACAAATTTTCACTAAAGGAAAATGAAACAAGGTTTTTGCCTCTCTTTAAAAACCTTCACTAGCTTTTTCCAGAGTTATTGCTAGGTTTACTATTGTCCTCAGTTTCTCCTGATATCTGAGGCTTCTTAAAACAGCATGTTAGTTGTGTTTAGATGAATTCCAGTTTACTTGTAACTTTATATCATGGTGCACTTTCCTATTGATCAAATAAGTGTTACCTTGAAAAAAGAAGATGTGTAGCATTGAATGATCACTGCCTTAAATTGCTGTGTTTTGTACTATGTCATCAGTATTTATATCACTCTATGGTTAATAAAAGTTTTGTTGTTTATTCGTTCAGTCGTTTCCGACTCTTCGTGACTTCATGGACCAGTCCACGCCAGAGCCCTCTGTCGGCCGTCACCATCCTCAGCTCCCCAATGGTTGAGTCCGTCACCTCCAGAATACCATCCATCCATCTTGCCCTTGGTCGGCCCCTCTTCCTTTTGCCTTCCACTTTCCCTAGCATCAGCTTCTTCTCCAGGGTATCCTGTCTTCTCATTATGTGGCCAAAGTACTTCAGTTTTGCTTTTAATATCATTCCCTCAAGTGAGCAGTCTGGCTTGATTTCCTGGAGTATGGACTGGTTTGATCTTCTTGCAGTCCAAGGCACTCTCAGAATTTTCCTCCAACACCACAGTTCAAAAGCATCTATCTTCCTTCGCTCAGCCTTCCTTATGGTCCAGCTCTCGCAGCCATAGGTTACTACAGGGAATACCATTGCTTTAACTATGCGGACCTTTGTTGTCAGTGTGATGTCTCTGCTCTTAACTATTTTATCAAGATTTGCCATTGCTCTCCTCCCAAGAAGTAGACGTCTTCTGATTTCCTGACTGCAGTCAGCATCTGCAGTAATCTTTGCGCCTAGAAATACAAAGTCTGTCACTGCCTCCACTTTTTCTCCCTCTATTTGCCAGTCATCAATCAAGCTCGTTGCCATAATCTTGGTTTTTTTGAGGTTTAACTGCAACCCAGCTTTTGCACTTTCTTCTTTCACCTTCGTCATAAGGCTCCTCAACTCCTCCTCGCTTTCAGCCATCAAAGTGGTATCATCTGCATATCTGAGATTGTTAATGTTTCTTCCAGCGATTTTAACTCCAGCCTTGGATTCCTCAAGCCCAGCATGTCGCATGATGTGTTCTGCGTACAGGTTGAATAGGTAGGGTGAGAGTATACAACCCTGCCGTACTCCTTTCCCAATCTTAAACCAGTCTGTTGTTCCGTGCTCTGTTCTTACCGTTGCTACTTGGTCGTTATACAGATTCCTCAGGAGGCAGACAAGATGACTTGGTATCCCCATACCACCAAGAACTTGCCACAATTTGTTATGATCCACACAGTCAAAGGCTTTAGAATAGTCAATAAAACAGAAATAGATGTTTTTCTGAAATTCCCTGGCTTTCTCCATTATCCAGCGGATATTGGCAATTTGGTCTCTAGTTCCTCTGCCTTTTCTAAACCCAGCTTGTACATCTGGCAATTCTCGCTCCATGAATTGCTGGAGTCTACCTTGCAAGATCTTGAGCATTACCTTACTGGCATGTGAAATAAGTGCCACTGTTCGATAGTTTGAACATTCTTTAGTGCTTCCCTTTTTTGGTATGGGGATATAAGTTGATTTTTTCCAATCTGATGGCCATTCTTGTGTTTTCCAAATTTGCTGGCATATGGCATGCATCACCTTGACAGCATCATCTTGCAAGATTTTAAACAGTTCAGCTGGGATACCGTCGTCTCCTGCTGCCTTGTTATTGGCAATGCTTCTTAAGGCCCATTCAACCTCACTCTTCAGGATGTCTGGCTCTAACTCACTGACCACACCGTCAAAGCTATCCCCAATATTATTATCCTTCCTATACAGATCTTCCGTATATTCTTGCCACCTTTTCTTGATCTCTTCTGCTTCTGTTAGGTCCTTACCATTTTTGTTTTTGATCATACCCATTTTTGCCTGGAATTAATAAAAGTAATGGGTCCTTAATTACAAGGGATGCAATCCTGCTGCCCGATTCCTACAGAACATTCCTGTGTGTGTGAGAGAGAAGGAGTGTAAAGACCAGGGAGGAAAAAAATCCTCTCCTATTGAGCAGCTCTCATACCTTAACATCAGCCTAAGTGAGACCTTTCCTTCCATTTCTTCACTAATTGCTTTCCACCAGGCCCCAGGCACAACCCTAGGTCTTCTTTCTCCTGACGTTTCGGTGAACCAATCTGGTGATCTAGGGCAGAGTTATGCTGGCTGGGGAATTCTGGGAGTTGAAGTCCACACATCTTACAGTTGCCAAGGCTGAGAAACACTGATCTAAAGCATAGCAAGTAGATGGATACTCCATTGGGATGTGTGGAAGGGCCCTAAATAGTATCTATCAAAGTCATGGTGTTGGATGCTAACATTGTGGCAATCAGAACAAAAACATCACAGAAGAGGGCTATTTGGGCTCCTATGGGGCAACCTCTGCAGGCGTGTGGAAAGAATCTAATGAAAACAAGAAAGTGACATGTGAGTGCTGTGAAATGGAGGAAATGTGTGAGACTTAACATAAAAGATGACAACCAATTTATTAAGCCTGGTCCTGGTTCCTTTGCCAAGACAATTCCTTACACTTATACAAACTTCAGAGTTGTGCCTTTTTGAATCTATTCTGTGTTACGTAAGTACAGGGAAATTGTATTTTCAGAGTCTTATTTTCCATTGGTATTTTTGGTCAAATTCATAGTTCTTTGTGAATTTTCTTTGTAGAAAAACTATTAACATAGGGTGTTTTGCTTCTGTATTATATAAAAAGCACCTAGTAATTATGGTGGACTTATTACCCTATGGGTAAGATATTACAAGAAAATCTGGCATCAGGCATTTTAATAATTGTTTTGTAAATAAAATATTTGATAGCACTCAACTGTGGTGATAACTGTGTTTATGGTTAAAATGGAATTGTGTTGTTTGTACAGTTATCCAATATATATAAAGGCTTTTCACACTTAAATAAAAAACAAACATATGGAACCAATAATCTTAACTAAGTTAATTTGAAATATTTTGAGTTCTAGACAGGCAACCAATAATGGTGGTTTATATATGTTACACTTCTAAATCATGTGTCAGAAAGAATAGCTACTGTATACTGTGTAAAATAAAATAGGTTTGGAACCTAAGTTAAAGAAGAACTTTCCTGCTTTCTGTCCTGCAAAGCCTCTCTGGAGAGTTGATGGATTGTACATGGAGAATGATTCCTGAACCATGTGGGGTGGGATAAGAGGAATTTTCTAAAACAAAATAGATTATATAAGGTCATATGTTCATGCCCCCTTTTCGAGACATTTGTTCCCCTCCCGCAAAAAGTTGGGGGAGATGATCCTGAATAACATGAGATGGTTTGCAGAGGATTAATAAGACTCCCCCAAATCTCCAGAGACTTTTCAGGAGTTGTAGGTAGCTGCAGGAGGAAGGAGAGGATGAACAGGTTTCTTGTTTGTAACTATACAGGTAGTCCTCACTTAATGACCACAATTGGGACTGGAATTTCGGTTGCTAAGCAAAGCAGTCATTAAGCGAATCCGACCCAATTTTACAACCTTTTTGCGGCAGTCATTAAGTGAATCACTGCAGGTGTTAAGTGAATCACATGGTTCCCCGTTGATTTTGCTTGCCAGAAGCTGGCCGGGAAGGTCAAAAATAGCAATCACATGACCATGGGATGTTGCAAAGGCCGTAAATGCGAACCGGTTGCCGGGCGCCCAAATCGTGATCATGTGACTGCAGAGACGCTCCAACAGTCATAAGTGTGAGGACCAGTCGTAAGTAGGTTTTTTCAGCACCGTCATAAGTTCGAACCATCACTAAACAAATGGTTGTTAAGTGAGGACTACCTGTAGTTACTTGAGTGGTTCCTGCACCTATGTTGAAGCCCATCAAAAACCTTCTGTAGCTGAACATTTTTTTAAAGGAAGTAGACTCCTACTATGCTTGCTCTTGAATGCTGTTCCTGCTGTCCTTCCAGTGTTTTAATAATCACTTAATGATCAGTTATAGAGCTAGTTTGGTTTAGTGGTTAAGGCACCAGACTAGAAACCAGGAAACTGTAAGTTCTAGTCCCGCCTTAGGCATGAAAGCCAGCTGGGTGACCTTGGGCCAGTGACTCTTTCTTAGCCCTAGGAAACAAGCAGTGGCAAATCACTTCTGAAAATCTTGCCAAGAAAACAGAAGGGACCTGTCCAGGCAGTTGCCTTGAGTCAACACTAACTCGAAGGAACAAAAAAAAAAGAAGAAAGGAAAGGAAAGGAAAGGAAAGGAAAGGAAAGGAAAGGAAAGGAAAGGAAAGGAAAGGAAAGGAAAGGAAAGGAAAGGAAAGGTTAATGATCAACCTAAGGGGAAAAAGTTATCGAAGCATGCTTATGAACAGGGAACAATGGGCATAACTGCTCTGCCAGCATCCATTTTCCTCTCACAGTGGAATCAACACAATGGGCTATCCAACCAGTTCAGGAAGTATCCATAGTCACCGTTCTGGAGGAACAAGTATGGAAAAATGACAGCTACGACAGAGTGGATCCTACCAAGAGAGAAAGCAAGCAACATACAAAAGGGAGAATCAAGACCCATCCTTGGGGATCCAATCTTGAGTGGAGAATGGTGATCAATCAGTTCTGAAGGGACCATATCCAAATCCATACATGTTGCACATTCATTGTAGTGGACATGATAAGATAGAAAAGACAATTCACCGTAAGAAACTACATTTAAGACTGATTGCTCCTGTCAAGAGCCATTGCTGAGAGAATGAGGGCCTGAAGAGATGGTATTAAAGCCATGTTGACTGAGAATCTAGATAGACCCTGATATATGGCTTGGAAAAGGCCAGGCAGGACTTCTTTATGTTCATATGACCCACTGGCTAAGAATCCAGAAGCTATAGTAGCCCCCGTATACTAGCTGACATAATGAGAGGATAATAATTGAAATACTGTAAGCATGAATGCCCAATAGATGAAGGTATGTCACGTCCACCGTCATGCACTTGGTGAAAACCCTGAGGATGGCTGACAGACTGAAAAACAACAGCCTGAATTGCTAAGGAATATGGCTGACTACAGAACAGAAAAAATGTGTTTTGGAGAAACAGCTCTATGGAAGTAGATGTCACTTTGGTCTATTGAGGAAAACTAGTCTGAAATGTCCTCATTCTGAAACTTTATGGTTGGATGTATTTGTTGAAAGCAGAGATCAAGTATTGGGCATGCTCCTCCATTAGTATTTAATATCACAATATGAATAAGAGCAAGTTGTGATAGTAGAACAAACTTAATCACTCCTTTGTGTGGCAGAAGTGAAATTGTGTTCAACAGAAATAAGATCAGATAGGAGACCGAACAACTATCTATGAGCAGTCACCAATGTGTAACTGACAGCCACTGTGGTCATAGCCCAAGAGTTATGATCTTTCAAGAGTCCCAGAACTGAACCAAGGACTTATTTTTTGACAGTGAAGTCTGTTCAGCCCAAAAGCATATGACACAATGGATGGAATGCAAAAGATTTTTAAAAGTGCTGTTCATCAAACGGGAATGCAGCTGGCTAACCTGTCATTTTTTTCCTCAGTACTGATCCTGACACATGAACCAGGTAGGTTGCAGGCCATCACATTTTTCTTTGCCTCTATCTGAAAAGTAGAGAAAGGCTCCTGATATACAAAGGTTTTATAGTTCCATCGGAAGTTGTCCTTCCTCTAGGTGTTGGTACAGGAATCCTTCTAAATATTGCCTTTGACTCAACTGTCTCCCTGACAGCTTGCCTACTTCGCTCACACATTGTACAACATCGCCAAGTATGGGAGAATATTTCTTTGAACTCTTGGGTTATGACCACAGTGGCTGTCAGCCAATCCAGTCAAGGACATCAAGCTACTCCACAACATATTTTTCTGTGCTGATTTATTTCAAAAGTACTGATGCCTCAGTTGTGAAGATTCCTGTGAGCTTTATTTTATCCTCTGACAAAGGGAGAAGGCCATCATCTCTCTCTCTCCAAAAAAAAACCCCTGATAACTGTTGAGACATGTCTGATGATTCACTATTCTGAAAGGATAAAGTAGAATATTCCCTGTGAACTATTATACCCATCTTTCTCCCAGTTTTATCCACATTATCCATGTGTCATTACTCTGATGACTTCAGTTAGCCAGTTTGGTCTAGTAGTTAAGGCATCAGACTAGAAACCAGGAGACTGAGAGTTCTAGTCCCACCTTAGGCATGAAAGCCGGTTGGGTGACCTTGGGCCAGTCACTCTCTCTCAGCCCAACTCACCTCACAGGATTGTTGTTGTGGGGAAAATAGGAGGAGGGAGGAGTATTAGGTATGTTCTGTGCCTTGAGTTATTTATAAAAATAATAAAGGTGGGATAAAAAAATATTTAAAAAACCCTTCTCCTAGATGGCTTCCATAACCAGTGAGTTGAGAGCCAGATGGTGAAACACAAACAGCACCCCTCTTACTGCAGCTGGTACAAAGATTCTGTATAGTTTGTTGTTGGAGGCATAGATGTTGGTTTTTCCCATAGCTTCTTGGCCAACTGAAGGAGGGTGGGAAAAGCTGGAGTATCAGAGTAAACAACCAGGAAGATGATGGATGGATGGATGGATGGATGGATGGATGGATGGATGGATGGATGGATGGATGGATGGATGGTAGAGATGATAGATAGATAGATAGATAGATAGATAGATAGATAGATAGATAGATAGATAGATGATAGATAATCTCCCTTTGAGTCAGCATTGACTCCTGGCGACTGCAATACCAATTTAATTGATGATAGTTATCTTCCTCCACTCATCTCCAGTTGTTGGGTATGTATCCCAGTCATGAGAAGGGGAGGGAGAAGAAAGGAAAGTTTCCTTTTGTGAATTTCTTTAGGTTCATTTAGCTTTGAATCCAAGTCTTATTGTCCTGTGATCCAATCATTTCCACCCTTAGAGGATGTATCCATTGACAGGGTTTGCACACCACTCTAAGCCAAAATGTGATTGGCTTGTTCATAGTTCAGTGTGAACCAAGCAATTAGGTTAATTCAGTTAACCACAATTAAATAAAATCTGGATTAGTAAATACAGCTATTGAGTCTATACGTGATATATATGATCATATAAAGCTTCTTTACACAGAGTTCCTTTGGTCTAAGGTCTCTGCAGTGTCTCTAAGATCTTTCAACTACAGGTGCCTAGCACTGAATCTGGACTCTCTGCATTCAAAACATGTGATTTTGCTCTGACTTTAGTCCGATGAAGTGAGAACACAATTGCAAAGGGTATTTTTTTTAAAAAAAATCCTGTTAACACCTATATAATAAATGCTGTGAAATCATCATTTGGCTTTCTTTATGGTACAGCAATTCCTTGTATGTATGAAGATTTACATGGAAGTTGGCAATGGGTTTGCATTACATTTGCAAAATTAATAAAGTGTGGAATTTCCTGCCATCAAATATGGTAAAGTAACCAATTTAGATAGTTTTAAAAGGGACCTGGACAAATTTATGGAAGATCAGGCTATCAGTAACATCCAGGTTTGATGGCTGTTTATTAACTCTGGTATCTCAGGCAGCATACCTTAAATAACCGTTGCCATGGAGCAACAGTGGAAATGAGCCTTTGCCCTCCCGTCCATGTTGTAAATATGCATATGTGTTTGGCCACTGGGTGACACAACACTAAATGGACCATGCCTTGTGTGTCCTTGGAGGGCTGGAGACTTAGCAGGGGCATAGCGATGAAAACTACATTGACTCAAATAAATCCAACTTTTTTATTCAGATTTCTACTTGCTCTGAAGGTCACTAGCCTTTAACAAAATGGATTCTGACCTTCAGCTAATCAGCGCTGCTGTGACTGACCCCCAAGCCCATGACTTTCTGAAGCTGACTGGCAATACTTACAGAGATTAAATCTAGCTAATATCAGAAAACTTGTAGTATGTACCTTGTGGAACACTCCAATCTTCAAAAAAGAAAATGGAATTTATTCTGCAATTTCTCATTATGATTCTGAACCTTAACTTTTTATTTCCTTACAACTTCATACATGTACTAAAATGCACTGCTGACCAGTCACTCAGCCAATTTAATAGCCTACTGTAAAATCTTGAGAAAGGCTCTTCCAGCCTAAAAACTAATACAGGTAGTCCTCATTTAGTGACCACAATTGGAAGAAGCAACTTGGTCATTAAGCAAAGCAGTCACTAAGTGAAACTGGGACTGTACTTATGATCTTACTTCAGCTTTCCTTTGCTTTACAGACCTGCAAAGGTTGTAAATACGAGGATTGGTTGTAAAGTTACTTTTTCATCACTGTCATAACTGCAAATGGTCGCTAAATAAGGACTACCTGTACTTTGCAGTTCATGTCTGTTGTGCAGCAGGTTTGGAAATGGCTAGAGAATGTAACCACATACTTCCTCTCTAAGTTTTATTTACATTTTAATGATGAGTACACTAAACATTCCACAGTGCTGGAAAAACTTGCTTCTTTGGTAGTTGCCCACAAGATATGTTCAGTCACACATGAGAGAAATGAACAAGTTCTTCAAGCTTGCTATGTAAACTGAGCCTCTATCTGTTGCCTCTGTTGAGGCAGTTGCTGTTGTATGAACAAACTCCTTCCTGTGAACTTCCATCAGGTCTTGAAAATCCTTTGAAGTGTGATCTTCAAAATATTCTGTCTGCCACAATCTGGAAAGCAAATGTTTTGTTACGTATATCCACAAAGCAGAAAGCAATTTCTCGGTTTTGGCTTCTTTCCACAAACGCAAGGAGGAGAATCAGTTGGTAGCTCATAAGTCTTGTGCAGCGTTCAAACCGATTATTGGAACTTTAAAAACTATTTGTGGGGACAAATAGATAAAGAGAAGATCGTGAAGGGCACACATGTTGTAGCTTTTGGTAAGGTGCATGATGAGCACTGCAATGACTTTGCATTTGTTTCCTGGGGTTTATTGAACTGAGTAGGAGATTCCCACAAGATAATATATTTAGGAGCAAGTTGCATTCATCTGGTGTACTTGCTAGAAAATTAGTGCAATTTCTAACAGGACAGTGCTGATCATGAAAGGCCCCCACAAGGGAACAGCACCGTCCAACTTCCGGCCAATAACCTGCCTCCCCACAACATGGAAAGTCCTATCAGGCATCATAGCCACCAAGCTGCAGGACCATATGGGCCAGTACATGAGCACAGCTCAGAAGGGCATTGGGAACAACACCAGAGGCTCCAAATACCAGTTGCTCATAGATAGAGCAGTCGTCCGAGACTCAAGGTCTAGAGACAGACCAATCTGAGCACAGCCTGGACTGACTACAGGAAAGCCTACGACTCAATGCCACACACATGGATCTGTGAATGCCTGGCGCTATACAAAGTCAACAGGACACTAAAGACCTTCCTCAAGAACTCAATGGGACCGTGGAAGACAACACTGGAAGTCAACTCAAGACAGCTCGCACAAGTGGCCATCAAGTGTGGCATATACCAAGGTGATGCACTGTCCCCACTGCTGTTCTGCATGGGCTTGAACCCCCTCAGACAGATTGTCATTAGGACTGGATACAGATAAAAGTTCAAGAGTGGAACTACCATCAGCCACCTCCTCTACATGGATGACATCAAGCTGTATGCTAAGAGTGAACGAGACATCGACTCACTGATCCACTTGACATGGATCTACAGTGAGGACATTGGGATGTCATTTGGTCTAGAGAAGTGTGGCTGGATGGTAGTAAAGAGAGGGAAGGTAGTTAAGACTGATGGGGTGGAACTACCAGCGGGCCACATAGCAGACATACAAACCAGCTACAAGTACCTTGGTATCCAACAGTCACATGGGAACCACAATGAGGAGGCAAGGAAGACAGCAACATCCAAGTACCACCAAAGGATAAGACAGGTTCTGAAGAGCCAGCTCAATAGGAAGAACAAGATTCATGCCATCAACATGTATGCCCTGCCAGTCATCAGATACCCTGCTGGTATAGTGAGCTGGCCAAAGAAGGATATAAAGGCTGCTGATGTGAAGCTCCGGAAGCTCCACACAATGTACAGAGGCTTCCACCCCAAGTCCAACACCCAGAGACTGTTCACCAGCTGGAAAGAGGGTGGGCAGGGTCTGGTGAGTGTCAAAGCCACTGTCCTGGATGAGACCCAGAGCATGCAGGAGTACATCAGTAAGATGGCACCCAAGGATGAGCTGCTGAGAGAATGCCTGAGGCAGCAGCAGACATGGAAGGAAGAACAAGCAGAGGAAGTGCCATGGCAAGACAAGACCCTGCATGGGATGTACCATCGACAGATAGCTGAGGTGGCTGACATTGGGAAATCCTACCAGTGGCTGGAAAGGGCTGGACTAAAAGACAGCACTGAGGCACTGATCATAGCAGCACAAGAACAGGCACTAAGTACCCAATCCATAGAAGCAGGGGTCTATCAAACTAGACAGGACTCAAGGTGCAGACTGTGCAGAGAGGCCTCAGAGACAGTCCAACACATAGTGGCAGGGTGTAAGATGCAGGCAGGAACAGCATACACTGAACGGCACAACCAAGTAGCTGGCATTGTGCACAGGAACATCTGCACAGTGTATGGGCTAGACCTTCCCAAGTCCAGATGAGGGATTCCACAGAAGGTCGTGGAGAATGACAGGGCTAAGATCCTGTGGGACTTCCAGATCCAGCCAGACAGGCAGGCCCTGGCCAATCAATCAGACATTGTGGTAGTAGACAAGGACCAAAAGACAGCAGTGGTGATAGATGTAGCGGTGCCAAGTGACAGCAACATCAGGAAGAAGGAGTTTATGAGAAGCTGGAGAAGTACCAGGGCCTGAAGGAGAAACTAGAGAGGATATGGAAAGTGAAGGCCAAAGTGGTGGTAGGAGCATTCGGGGCTGTGACTCCTAAGATGGGAGAGTGGCTCCAACAGATCCCAGGAGCAACATCAGAGCTCTCTGTCCAGAAGAGTTATTGGCGATTCATTGGCGATCACTCGTAGCCGAGTAAGATTGTCTTCCAAAGGTAAAATTTTAACGGTGGATCCGTAAGTGGCTATAAAGGCCAATTCTGGATCCGCACAACCTCCCACAATGAGGGCATAGGTTTCCGGGTGGGAGACGGACATGATGAGGGTTTGCCTGACGTGCCTTCCTTTTAGCTCTTTTCTCCTTTTCGCCCTGTACTCGTGCTTCTTCAAAGTCCATAGCGCCATTAATAAAGGCTGACCTCCAATTGAAACGCTCATGAGTTAGGGCTTCCCAGTTCTCAGTGCTGATATTACATTTTTTTAAATTAGCTTTGAGAGTATCTTTGAATCTCTTTTGCTGTCCACCAATATTCCGTTTTCCATTCTTAAGTTGGGAGTAAAGTAGCTGCTTTGGAAGACGATGGTCAGGCATTCGAACAACATGACCGGTCCAGCGAAGTTGATGTTGGATGATCATTGTTTCAATGCTGGTGGTTTTCGCTTCTTCTAATACGTTAACATTAGTCCGCCTATCTTCCCAAGTAATTTGCAGAATTTTTCGGAGGCAGCGTTGATGGAATCTTTCAAGAAGTTGGAGGTGGCGTTTGTAGAGGGTCCATGTTTCACAGGCGTACAGAAGGGTTGGTAGTACAATGGCTTTGTAAACAAGCATTTTGGTCTCCCTGCGAATGTCCCGATCCTCAAACACTCTACGCTTCATTCGGGAGAAAGCTACACTCGCAGAGCTCAGGCGATGCTGAATTTCAGCGTCGATGTCGGCTTTTGTAGATAGATGGCTGCCGAGATAAGAAAAGTGATCGACATTTTCTAGTGACACACCTTTAAGCTGGATTGATGGCGCTGCAGAGGGATTGGTTCGAACTTGCTGGTAAAGCACTTTGGTTTTTTTAATGTTAATCGAGAGGCCGAGTTTTTCATATGCTTCTGCAAAGATGTTTAGGATAGTTTGAAGATCTTCCTCGGAGTGTGCACAGACTACGTTATCATCAGCATATTGAAGTTCTATAACAGAAGTTGCAATTACCTTATTTTTTGCTTTCAGCCTACTAAGATTAAAAAGCTTTCCATCTGTTCGATATATAATTTCTACACCAGTAGGAAGTTTCTCTTCAACAAGGTGCATAATCATAGCGATGAAGATAGCGAATAAGGTTGGAGCAATAACACATCCCTGTTTAACGCCGGATTCCACTTTAAATGGATCGCTTTGAGAGCCATTGTTATTCAGGATTGTTGCCATCATGTCGTCATGGAGTAACCGCAAGATGTTCACAAATTTATCAGGGCATCCGATTTTCAGAAGGATGGTCCAGAGAGCAGTAAGAGTGCAGTGCTAGGAACAGCTAAGATACTGCGCAGAACCCTCAAACTCTCAGGCCTCTAGTAGAGGACACAAGATTGAGGAAGACACATACCACCCATAAGGGTGAGAAGGGAATTTTTTTTATATAGTATTCTTGTGAAAAGCTCTGCATATTCATCAGTAGATCTATTTCCAGTTATAGATAATACAGAGACTTTCAAGACTTTCCCCCCCAAGAACTAGGGCTTATAAAGTAAAATTATATTCTCATCTCATAAATAGTTTCCACTTACACTGAGGTGTGTTTAGTGTTGCCATTGATCCTGCTAGTATGGGCAGGTGATGTATACACCGAGGAAAAAAACCGTGCTAGCTGGGAGGCGTCTTCGGACAGCGCTGGCTCTTCGGCTAACAAACGGAGATGAGCACCGGACCCTAGAGTCGGACACAACTGCACAAATGTGCGGGGAGGGGGGAACCTTTACCTTTTTAGCTGGGAGGGGAGGGAGGAGAGAAACTGAAGTCCCGCTCAGTTTCAGATCATTGGACGAGGACCGCGGTGACATAAACCCCGTGTAATTCCATACGACTTATTCCCAAGGAATTTTGCTTTTCACTCGTATACACACAGAGCCTCTCACACTGATTACAAAAGAAACCCTTGGCTTTGATGGAGCCATTAATGAATAGAATCAAACGATTTCAATTCTAATGCGAGGGAGCCCCAGCAGCCTCCCTTTTCCATCCTTTCCCTTATTGCACAACGCTCCGCCACAGAGAAAAAGCCCACAATGCATTACACCCTTTCAAGTGTCTCCAAGTAGAACAGCAAAGGCTGCCGGAAAATGTAGTCTCCGCCAAGAGCTGCCACGCCCATTTCTACCGCATCATCTCACCCCTCTCCGAAGTAAACAGCATTCAACCAATAGCAGGTGATTCACCCGCCTCCTTTGCTTCCTGCCAACCAATCGGAACCCACCCTTGACTTCGGAGGGGGGGCAGTTGCTGGGATTTACCGTGGCGTCATTCGAGGTCAAAGGTAGAAGGGTTAAAAAAAAAAAGGAGGCGGTGGCTGGAGCTGCTGCCGCTGCTGCCTGGCCGTGAGAACGAGCTGGCCGTCCGGCCGCGCCCTACTCAAGAATGGCGGTGGAAGCGGCGCTGGCAGCGGTCGGAGGGCGAGACGGGGCTGAGCAGGTCCTGAGCCGCTTCAATGAGCAGGTACTGACGGGATCCCGCTCGCCCCCGCTCCCCGTTAAAGGCACCGCCCCCCCCTTTGTGAGCCTGTAGCCTTCGGGGCAGCCTTTCCATCTTCCGCCCCCCAGGTGTTGGGGGAGGCAACGCCCATAATCCCACCCGGATTATGTCTAGCTGTCTGGCGCACTGGGGAGATGGGAGTTGTAGTCCACGGACCCTTGGACGATGCTGGGATGGAGAAGCCTCCGGGGTGGTCCCCACCCCTCCTGCCAGTCCTCCGAGCATCCTTCTTGAGCCCTCCACCCGGTGGTCCCTGAGCTGCGCTGGGAAACCTAGAGGCAGAGGGACCCTCCCTTACTGCCCTCGAGATAAGACGGCTCTTGCGCCCCCGGCACCGTAATGAATGAGGTCCCTCAGCCTTCCCCAACCTGGTGCCCTCCAGCTGTGTTGATCCACAGCGTCCATCACCTATCTCCAGCTGTCAGTGCTTCTGGAGGGCACCTGGCTGGGTGAAGCTGACTCTCCTGTGTGGCTTTCTGGAGGACGTACTGGGCAAAACCACCCACTCCCAGCAAAGTGCTCTTTAACCACCATGCCTCCTCCATGCCATGCCACTCCATGCCAAGCTATAAGCTCCATGCAATGGCAAAGTGATCCCCCCCCCCCAAATGTGAGCATTCAACTCTGCCTATCATCCACACCAAGGGTGTTTTTCTTTCTAGGGCTTAATACATTTCTTGCATATTTCCCAATAATAACATTCTTTTCTCTTGCTATTGCATTTTTTTCTTTTTTGAGTCAATGCTCTTTAATTTTTCCTTCTTCTTGTGTTACCACATGGCTGTCATCTTCTGCCCAACATCCAGTACTGCTGTGGCAATCACCATCACTATTGTATCCTGTAATTTCTGTTATTTGAATATTTACATTTTTCCAGAATATAATAAAATCTTCCCCACTTCCTTCAGGGTCATGGAATCCTTTCTCTTCTATGTAGGCATACAAAAATGCAAACTTCTGTAATGAATTCAAGAAAGGCTGTAGCAAAAATGCATGACACTACTAACCACAGTAAAGGTTCTATAACAATTAGAACTATAATTATGTTGTGTAAAAGTGAAGCTTCCGAGGCAAAAAATTGTCAAAAATTAAGTCCCATGAAAACAAATAATTGATTTAGTTTTTTTCTCCAGGGTCATATTTTTAGCACCTTTTCTCTTTGAACTTTCCCCATTTTTAGAGTTTTTTTGATAGTGTGAAGAATGGAAAGCAAAATTCCTCATTTAGACTGATGTTTGTTTTTCTGTGCAATGAGTTGAGCAATTAAGTCCCTGTACTCCTCTGGGTACTCCTCTACACAAGATTGCCTTTAAAGCTTCAGCTGGCCCCCCTAGGTAGTTGCCTAGCTACTAGAGAGCCAGCTCTAGCAACACTGCTCCACTAATCCACATTGCTTGCTAGTGCATTGTGAAGGTAATTAAAGTGTCTAGTTAAAGTAATCTACTAGGACCCTGGTTGAAATATCTATTGCTTGATGGCTTTTCTGAAAGAATTTTGTAACTCAGGTCAAAAGGCATCCTGTAGTTTGTACTAGAACATATTACTACTTGCACAGAGTAGTCCCAGTTGTTTGTATGGGGGTTAAATTGTCATATGCTTCTTGCTTCATATTTGAAGAGTGTTGATGCAATAACTCTTTCACTGCTGAATATTTTAATAGGCATATCCACTTCTAGCTTCCATTTCGTTGCCATGGCTAATAGTCATGGTAACCTGTTGTCCATGGACTCATACTTTGCAAAACCCATCTTGGCACTGTCTTGGTTTCATTCTAAGCAAACTGTCAAGAGTATTAAGGCTGGCATTGCAGAGGGTGGTAGCTTGGATGTCAAGTAACTGCCTGGTGAAAAGTCACTAATGGAGCAGTTCTAAGTGGGTTAGGGCTGCTCTGTCCAACAGTAGAATGATCGATCATAATTCTAAAAAAATATATTAAGGATGCCTCAGATTTCTATTTCTCCATTTAAACATAGGTATGGAAGGGAAATGAATGGCTAGCTAATCTGTATTCATGTTTAATTCAAAAATAAAAGTTCACTCAGTTAAAGTGAAAGGCCTGAATCTTTTCCAAGTGATTTTGGTAAGGGTTCAGATATTGAAACAGCATCGTGTGGCGCAGAGTGGTAGGTGACAGTATCGCAACCAAAACTCTCCCCACGACCTGAGTTCGATCCCAGCGGAAGCTGGTTCTCAGGTAGCCGGCTCAGGTCGAGTCAGCCTTCCATCCTTCTGAGGTTGGTAAAATTAGTACCCAGCTTGCTGGGGGAAAGGTAATTACGGCTGGGGAAGGCAATGGCAAACCACCCTGCTCTATAGTCTGCCAGGAAAATGTCACGAAAGCAGTGTCTCCCCAGGGGTCACATGACTTGGTGCTTGCACAGGGGAACTTTTCCTTTTTTTTCCAGATATTGAATTAAAGTGTGTTTTGGCAAAATGAAATATGTAAGCCTGTATGAAACATGTTTATTCACATTTTTGTAAAAGAAATGAATTTTGTTTATTTCTTCAGAATAGGGCCACTTTCAAATTTGAGTCATCAGATGAAGAAAAAAGAAAGGTAAGCATGTTAACCCTGTTAAGTGTTAAGTGTGTGCATTTTTGCCACATATTATCCATTAGGACTGTGCACATATTATCCATTAGGACTGTGCAGATCCTTCAAAGAGGGGTATCAAAATTTGCAGATGTGGCTGCTTTGGAAAGCTGCTCCCTGCTGTCTCTCTACAGGTGTACAAGCACAGTCATTCCACTTCACCAGGGGCCTGAAAGAAAGAGTTGGTTGCTGTAACAATTTGTGGTTTCTATGTGTCCCTGTATCTTCTGAACCACCTCTTTCAAAGAATTTGCAGAATCCTATTACTGTATGTGTTGTTCTTTATTTTATTTATTTATTTAATTTATATAACCGCCCATCTCCCCCAACGGGGAACTCTGGGCGGTTCTTGATGTAGTAGAAATACATTATAACTAGGACTGTGGCAAAATGGATTATTACTTCTTTTTATTAACAGTTTTAGTTAAAATCAGTATATTACATTTAATATATTTAAAATTATGTCAGATTAATATGAGAAAAGTGGAAAATACACTGTTTTGATGGGCTACAGGTTTAATGGAACTTTATAGTGACAGCACGTGGGATGCGTTGTTGTTGTTGTTTACACAATTGTGGCACAACAGAGAAGACACTGGAAGCTGGATCTTGAAGGAGGAAGACATATGTTCTTCGTCTGGTTGTGACAATTTGCTTTGTGCAAATGTTAAAAGATATTATCATATATGCAGTTTGGTTTGACTGAGTAATACCCATGTGATTGAAGCTGACAGCTTTTACAACAGCAATAAAATTATATCACTGTACTTGAGGGTACAGAATAACACATGAACATTTTTCAGATATGGCAAGTGTATTGATAATATCAACAACCAACACTTCATTCCCACAGAGGAGTCGGGCATCGTAAAAACACATGAGTTCTTTAATTTCCTTGTTCACTTCTGAAGCTTTTTTGTCTAGGTTATGCCTCTGATTTAAAAAAGCATGGATGGTTGATTAGCTTAATGTTTTTCATAACATTATGAAAATTGGAATATTGTTGGTGAGTAAGGATGGTTCTTAAAAAGCAGATAAATTAATGGTGACTGCAGGCTGATTCTGCATTGTGTGAGATAGTTCCAAGCACAAATTTTCTAGTAACTCTAGTTCCATCTTTTTTTACACTGTATGCAAACTTGTCCCTGATTGGAAAACTCTTTTATGCACATTGAGTTTCTCTGTGCGTAGGAGTCATGGTACCTGTATTCTAATCATAGAAAAAAGAAAAGTGATATAGACAAATGGAAATCCTATCCTTCAGAATAGTTTCTGCAGATGACTGGTACTGAGGACAAGGAATTTTACTATATATATTTTCATAGAATATGAAACATTAATACTAAATCATCCTATTCTATTAGATGTAGACAGCAGAAATAAATGTTGTAATGGAAGGTTGGTAGTGTTTTGTATTGCATAGCTTGTAAACATAATTAAACCCTTTGTAATATATTTGGGATGAACATTCCTAAATTGGTGATCTAGCATTTTAGAAATAGCCATACCATCTAGGTCTTTGATGAATCTAGGAAATAAGTATTGAGAGCCCCACCCCCAAAAGACATCAAGCTGTTGGATCAGAAGAACAAAATAAAACAAAATTCAGGGTTCCTTTGAGAGCATCATAGTGCACCTAAATGGATTGAAATTATAGGCAAGTCTCTGAATAATGCTCTATTACAAAACTCTCACACTTGCCAGCAAAATTGTTGCATGCAAAGGAACTGCTTTCAACACTGCTAGCATCTAATTAATGTTTAATAAATCTGAGACCTTTTCCTGTTCCCAGGAGTTAGTATTTTTCACCTGAGTCCTAAGCTTCCTGCAATCTTGGATTTCTCTGGAGAAATGCTGTTGGATTACTTCTAACTGTAATGTGCACTTATATTTAGTAGGACTGATACTTGTGGTTTAAGACTGCAGAAGAGAAAGCTGCTGGAAGAATAAATCCTGAAAACAGGAACCGAGTATAAACATGTGGTATTAGGCTGCCTGCATTCTCTAGAAACCAGAGAACTATGCAGGTACAAAAGGCATATATTTGCAGATAAGCAAATTATAATTGCTTAATTGGCCAATTCCTGATTTGTTTCCTCTTCATTGCTATTTCTTGCCTTGGATCTCAAGTAACTTAAAGGTTTGGTCAAGGCATCAAAACTAAGAAATCACAAATTATGTATTGTAATTTCCATATACCACTGAATCACAGTTGCAGTTAATAAGCTAAAACAAACCATGGTTTCAAAGTGACTTACTTCCCTTAAATATTATTTATTTATCTGTTCACATAATCATTCTAAGCCAAAAACAAGCACAATAATTTGATAATTAGTATGTTATATAATCCCAGCCACTGATCTGCTTAATGAATTTATCAGCAACTTAATAAGGGTGATTTAGATCTGTTTCCACTAAACAATTCATTATTAGTTGTTTCTAATCATTCATTTATTCTGCTGCTAAAACTACATTTTAGGGCTATCCACTTAGCTTAAACTTTAAACTCTTTTATGATAATAGGTTGACCATCAAAATGGTTTAAATTGTAGTTTAAAAACAAATATGGCTAGTTTAACTCTTGTTGCCATTTACTACTGTAAGGTGCAAATTAGCTATTTACCACCCCTAGAGTCGGACACGACTGCACAAATGTGCGGGGGGAACCTTTACCTTTACTTTTATGCCCATGCTACCCTGCCCTTTTGCCTTGTCTCATCTCAATTCCCAGACAGTTCAGAGTTATTTGATTATGGTTGGTAACATTTTGGAAAGTATATTTCTTTATTAGAACCCAAATGACCAGCATGCAGTTTAAAACTCCACCCAAGGAACTTCTGTGATTCAAACCATTATAAATTAAACTGTAATATTTTCAGTAGTACCCAAAGGTAGAACATCTATCCTTCTTGGTTGTTTTAAAATAATTACAAATCCTCTTGATGTATTTTGATTTTATATATAGCTTGTACAAAGCAGCAGTTTTTGGGCAGCAATTACCATCCATGTTCTTTGTCAGCCGTTTCACAAGCAGTCATATTAATCTTTTGGAGCAAAAGTCACAAATCATCCTGGTGTCCCTTAAAAACTAATCAATTTATTGCATCAGAAACTTTCATATGCCAAAGAAAGCCCACTCTTTTAAGATTCATCAGGTCTTGTTTCTGTAGATGTGGCTTGCTGTAGACAATAACAGATTACAGTGATCAAAGATCAGACCCTCTGCTAATGAACTTTCTTGTCTATGGCCTGATCATACCATTCTAAGACAGCCTTTCCGAAGCTGGTGTCCTCCAGATATTTAGATTAAACCTTCTCAGATATTTGCTGAGAATAATGGGAGTTGAAGGGCATCCAGGTTTGGAAACGCTGTGTTAGGCAATACTGTTAGGCTTAATGTGGTGAATGAATTTGGCCATTGTGCTTTGTAAATTATGATTTATGGCTTAGTACAGCAAGTTAGGGCGTGGTGGCTCAGCGGGTAAGACGCCAGGCTTGTTGATCAGAAGATTGCAAGTTTGGAGGTTCGAATCCCTAGCCCTGCGTGCGGAGTGAGCTCCCGCACTAGCTCCAGCTCTTGCCAACCTAGCAATTCGAAAGCATGCAAATGCAAGTAGATGAATAGGTACCACTTCGGTGGGTAGGTAACAGCGTTCCGTGTGTGTCATGCGGCCACATGACCATGGAAGCGTCTTCGGACAATGCTGGCTCTTCGGCTAACAAACGGAGATGAGCACCGGCCCCTAGAGTCGGACACGACTGCACAAATGTGCGGGGGGTACCTTTACCTTTTTACAGCAAATTAACATACAATGGTTTATCAGAATAGGATGCTTTTTTGCTTTTCCCATCCCTTGCCTACCTGAACTCAGTTAAAATTATGGTTGCTAATATCAAGGCTACTAGCAGATAAGAGTTAGCTAGTTTCTTGTTGTAGTCTCACTTTGTTCTGTGCCATATAGAGTCAACAGTGGGCATGTTGTTGACACATCCAGAGTTTGAGTGAAGCTGGAAAGGTGAGAGCAGCTAATTTATTATCTAATTTATTCCTAGAGTTCTCATGTACTTCATTATAACCATACTGCCTAGTGAAAAGCTACAAGCCTATATTGAGTTCAGTAAATTTAAAAACATGTCTATCTGATGAGCCTCCTATGGAGGGTTTAATTAAAATCAATTGAAAACTTAGAATTGAGAAGGCCCTGGGTCAAAAAATCTCAGCATAATAATGAACTACAAAATCTTAAGGCCGGTCCAGCATGACACAAGGCCAATTATCATTTATGTGGGAGACAAGGAACATCATGTACTTGGCAAACACATCCTGGTGAAACCAACACACTGGGGACTGCCTATACAGTGGGTCAGGTGACATCATTTGAGTTGGATAATTTGGGGTTTTGTGTTTTGCTTTCCAACGATTTGACCTTTTGCAATGCATTGCTTGTTTCTAAAGAAGAAACATGCCAATTTGTGGCAGGAGTTTACTGCAGATCAGTTCATTTCATTCTGGTTTCATGTATGTTGTTTTGATAGTCAAGCTGAGCTATATTGTTGCAATTCTGGAATACATTTCTAAATTAAATATTGGACAGTAATATATGTAATAAGCTGTTTCTGTTTGCTTGACAGTGATTATTGCCAGTGTATACTTGCACAAAGTTAGCCAAAACAGCACCAACCGAGCACAATGGTGAAATGGATCGTAGTTTGGATATAACCCTTCTTGATTCAAGCAGGAAATCCATAAGGGTGAAGTGAGAACTGCCTATAGATATTACTGGAGAAATACAAGTTTCAATCGAAGAGAATATTTGTAGCTCAGGGTTGAACTGGGGAGTCTTTGGTGCTCTCTGAGCCTTGTTGTTTTCATGCAGACGTTTCATTGCCAGGCTAGGCAACATCTTCAGTGCGAAAAGGGAGTGGAACTTGCACTTGTAAAATACAAGTTTTTAACTGAGGTGTGAGAGTTTCCATCTCACAAAACACCAAATGGGAGTGAGAAATGGAGAACAGCCTGAAAACTGAATACGAACATTCTGACATGTCCTGGTTCTAGAGCTTATTTGTATTCTTTTTGTCAGTGTCTTGGACAGATACTGGACAGTTGGTTGTTCAGAGTAAACAAGGTCTCAGATCTACTTGTTGTTGGTTAGGGGGTGGGACTTAGATTTTGGGTAATACTTTCAAGGCTTATAAATAAGCCAGCCGAGGTATGCACAATAAGCAAGTAATAGAGAGTAAGGCTGTACAGTCTTTCAGATTTCATTCCATGAAGGTACTTTAGCATGAATGAGAACATGAACAGAGCTTCTGTCTGCAACTCTTTAAAGCAGCCCAGTCTTCCTTTGGAAACACGCAGCAATCGTTTTAAAGGCTTGGAGGCAGTTGCTACTTTTTCATTCCCTCATGCTCCGAAGCACCTTTCTGGAGTTGAGTCCACAATATTCCACATCCCTAATAGATAGGACAGGCAGCAGGACAAGTAATAAAGGGGGAGAAAAAAAACCCTTTCTTTACTATATATTTCCATGGATTTCTTAGCATTTCATGTGGCCACAAATACTTAAAGCAAACACTGATATACTGAAAGCACAGGGACCATATATCAGATGTATAGGTAGTAAATGTGTTCCATAAGGGAGGTTACCACTACTGCACAGTGTTATTTTCTTTTTTCTTTTTACTTCAAATTCTGAGCTCCCGTGACTATATCCTCATATTCAGAAACATGTAATTGTTCAGGAAACGGGCAACTGATATGCCAGTGAAAAGCTGTAATATATAATACTTTCGATGTTACTTGAATTCATTTGTTGATGGACTTAATGTATTCTTTGCTTGTACTGTATGTTTTCTATTGAAATAACTTCCTAGCAATAAACCGGGTAGAGTACACAATAAATAGGCATTATGAAGATCATTAAAACGTTGTGATTTGAGGTAGACTATGGATTTGGTATATTCCAGAGGAAATAATATGTTTTTTCCATCCTCTTTATTTAGCAACTATGTGAAGGAATATTGCAACTATTAAACAAAGATATAAACACATCCTATAGAGTCACTTGTCTAGAAGCTCTTCGCATTCTCTCAAGAGACAAGAAAGTCTTAGTTCCTGTAACCACAAAGACCAACATGCAGACCTTGATGAAGCTAGCAAAGCTGAATACCCTGGAAGATCATTTGGAGGATGTGACTGATTTTCCCGTCATAGTGGAAGCTCTAAAATGCCTTTGCAACATTGTTTTTAATAGCCCAGCTGCCCAGAAACTCAGCTTAGAACTGAACTTGGCAGCCATGCTTTGCAATCTTCTGAGAAAGTGCAAGGACCAGCAATTTGTGGAAGACATTAAGTGCTTTGATCTACGTCTCCTCTTCCTCCTCTCCCTCCTGCACACAGATATCAGATCCCAGTTGCGTAATGACCTCCAGGGATTGCCCCTGTTGACTCAGGCCTTGGAAAGTGCATTTAGCATAACATGGACAGATAAGTACATCACAGCTGAGGACCAAGAAATGTCACCTTTGTCACTTCAAGAAACAGATTGTGCCATTGAAGCGCTGAAAGCTCTCTTTAACGTTACTCTTGACAGCTGGAACGTACACAGCGAGGTAAGGCTTGAATTGAGATCGTTCTGATCATATTTACTTCTGTGTTCGTAGACTCCTGTGCTGCTGTTTGCAGATGCAGCTATGCACAGCCCAGAAATGCAGGCAGGCCAGCAGACAGTGCGCTTGTACTACTGTTCCAGATGAAGTAGCTCAGTTGCTCTTTCATTCTCAAGTGGCAGCAGTTTAGTTCTGCAACAAAACAGGGTCTCAACCGATGTAGGAATACCAAAGGATGTATTTACTCTCCATTGCATTGGCTTGCAAATAGCAGAGCCAAGAAGTATGGTACTACTAGTGGAAAGAGTAGCTCTTTCCTTTCCTTCTTTGTAAACATATCCAATAAGTATTCCCACAGCTCCTAGTTAAATATGTACATTTCTTTCATGGTGTACATATAAACACCAAATTAGTTAGAATATCAGATTGTTGCAAAGTTAATTCATGTAAATTATTTCTATAATAAGGAAACCTTAATTGAACAGATAGATTGAGGTAACTGTCATAGGTAAGAATTTCAGAGAAATACATTGTAGTGCAGCATGGAGAGGAAAAATAATACTTAAACTAATAATTCTGGGTATCACTTTTCCAGAACTCAGTATACTTCCAATAAAGTATTTGAATGCTAAAGTTCGATGGGTGCACTTTGACAACATTGTGCCATCATGTGTGCGCCAAAGGAGAAAAGTCAAGAGCCTAAATAAAGAGAATGCAAGTCAAAACTAGTGACCTGAAGCCATCTAGATATTGATGAACTACAGTTCCCACCATTACTTTCATTTCCCAAATTGACTGGGGTTGCTGGGTGTTGCAATAAAGTATGTCTGAGATCCTTAGTGTTCATGTTATGGGAGAGGAAAAAATAAATTGGAAGGGAGGGAGTGGAAATTCATTACCAGTATCAATCCAATGGCTGTCAATCTAGTTGTGCAACTTTAAAAAATTTTAAAGTCGGTGTTTCTATGTTTTGAATATCAGCTTTGGGAAGTAGGACAAACAGTTTCCCTAGAACAGAGTTATCTTATTCTAACTGTAGTCTAAACATCCCATTATATTTTTTAGAAAACACCTTGCAGTTTCAGTAAACACATACAGTTGTACAGTATGTAAGAGATTAGGCATCTCTGGTTAAATTGTATGTTTCAGTGAATCCCTAAGTAAACAGATACTGATACAACCTCACCTTACTTCAAAATTAAACATAACCCATTTCTGGAAATTTGAATGTGAAGTTGTTTATAGATTCAGAATAAGACAATAGTGAATATGATGGATGCAAGAGTTTGGACATTTTTCCAGCCACTACTTTGTAACACCTCCTTTTGCAGAGACAACAGCTTCCGCAGCTTCAACAGTTTCTGCAGCCAGCTAAGAGTCTTTGTATTCTTATTTTGGAATTGTTCTCCACTCTTCCTTGCAGAACTCTTCTAGCCCAAAAATATTTCTATATTCTTCTAACCAAAAAATATAACTTTCCTTGCATGCACTGCGTATTTGAGATCTCCCCACAGATTTTCAGCAATATTCAAGTCCAAAGCTTTTATATTTTATTCTTGTAAATACTTTATCCTAGAAGCTAAGGTCCCAAAGATGGTGACAGGCAGAGAAGCTGAAGATAGGCTGCATATTTCAGTAAGGCAACAATATGAAACTTACCTCCAGGTAAGGTAAGGTGATAAGTTTATTTTTTTAAATATAATTTTTATTAAGAATGTTAATTACAATAGTAAAAACTAATACAAACTAAACTTAGAGAAAGAGAAGAGAATGGAAAGAAAGAATAAAAAGTGAACAAAAAAGAAAAAGAAAGAAGAAAAATAAAAAAATATAAAGAAAAAGAAAAGAAATATATAAAGAAGTGACTTCCAACCTTCATCACAACAAGTATAAACTAATTTAATAGCCCCTCACCCATTATAAGGTTAAACAGATATCTCTTCATCCCAAATCCCATCCCTTATCTCAGAGCTTTCCAAACTCTGTTGTGACACGTTAGTGCAGTGCTTTCCAAACTCCCGCTGTTGGCGACACACCAACGGCGCCGGTGGCCTCGTGTTTTGTGCTAAAACCCGGAAGCGCTGATGGCGCGCCGCTGCCGCCGCCACACATTGCCGCAGGGGTGGCGGTGACGCGCCATCAGCACTTCCGGGTTTTGTCGTGACACACAGTTTGGAAAGCACTGCGTTAGTGTGTCGGCTGCAGTGTCTGGGTGTGTCGTGGCTGCTGCTGCCTCTGAGCCCTGCCAGGATTCCGTGCAGGTCCTAGTGCTTGCCTTGTGCCTCCAAACCTGCCCTTCCAGGATTCCGCGCAGGTCCTAGTGCCTGCCTTGTGCCCTGCTGTAAGAGTTGTGTCGCGAAATGATGCATGTCTAAAAAGTGTGTCACCAACATGAAAAGTTTGGAAAGCTCTGCCTTATCTATAGGCAAATCCATAAAACAGCAACTTTTCAATCCTGGTGTCAGCAAAAAGTCCATAAAGGGTTGCCAGAACCATGTTAAGGTAACTTTCTGATTGTTGCCTTACTAAGATATCCAACCTCTCTTCAGCTTCAGTGCACATCATCATCTTTGTACAATCCAACTGTGTTAGCCAGGTATTTTTAGTGAAAGCTGGATAATGACTTTTAGAATGTCCTTTAAAAAGTGATATAGCATATGTCATAATTTTATAAGTAACTGAGATATATTGAAAAATTGTAAGCTTCACATTTCAGATCCCATGCTTATTTACTTATTTATATTTTACTAATTTTTAAAAAATGTCAGCAAGGTTGGTGCTGATCTGACTTCAGGTGGAACACTGTTCCAAAGGAAAAGGACAGCCATGGAAAAGGCATAGCCTGGTTGCAACACTGCTTCAAGGATGGCACTCAAAAGGTATCCCTATCATCTCATTGGGTGGGCAGAAACAGCTGGGAGAAAGTGGTCTAACAGATGTCCATGTCCCAAGCTATGTGAGGGGTCAAAGATGACAATCAGCAATTTTAATTGCACTTGGAAGCCAACTGGGAACAAGTTCACAGTTCTAGCAGTAAGTAGTGTTACTCAGGTAAACTGAGAGATGCCCTTAGCTACTTGAATCACTGCATTCTGGACGAGGCGTAGCTTCTGGGTAGTCTTCAAGGGCAGCCCCATATAAACATGTTGCAATAGTCCAATCAAAAGATGACCAAGGCATGAGCGACTGTGAATAGAGGCTTTTCATTCCTTCAGTTACAAAAATGCTTGCAACTGGTGCATGGGTTGGAGTTGTGCAACTCCTGTAAGTCTCACGGTAAGCAAAGATAAGTAAGTAATACATAAATACTAAATTTTCAGAAAGTTGCTGTGTTTAACTGTTTATCCTGCAGTGGTTGTATCAGCTTCTTTTTAGCTTTGTTGTTGTTGTTGTTGAAACATATGACTTGATCAGAGGTGCCTAAACTTTTATTCTACAAGCCAAGGATGTTTTTGAAAAATACAGTATTCTCAATTCGGATTCTCTTACAAATCTTTTTCAGTAATCGTTTAAGCGTGGCTAGTTGGATTTTTTAAAAGAGTAAACTGGAAGAACTTGAACAGAATCCATGGGCAAGATGTAGTTCAAGAAACAAATCCAGGGCCAGTCATAGTTCCCAGTACTGAAAGTCTCTCTCTCTAGGACAGAGGAATAGATAAGGAGCACATGTGGGTGATCTCCCAGAGATTGGCCAGGTACATCAAAAGGCCAGTGTGGACGGAGGGTGGCAGAGAAAGGTGTAGCCTAAATCAACAATTCTACTTCCAAAGCTTGCTGTGTAGTATTAGCTAGTCAGGGAACAGCTAGATTAGAAGTGACAAGTAGAACTAACCAATACTAAACAGAAATGCTAGAAAAAACAGAGCCAGGAGGCTGGATCATGGCACTTATAAAGAATGGTTACTTTATTTAAGTCTTGTTTAATGTCAAAAAGAGTGTTGGATACAAGAGACATAATCCTGCATGAGTAATAATGCTCTGGAATGAGGCAGTTTATAGGAGGAAAGGAAGGAGGAAGGCTGCCGGCTCACTTTTATGAACATGTCGCTTGAAACAAGAGTAGTCCAAAGTATGTGACTCAAGAGCTTTCAGATTGATAAGGATACTATAGTGTGATAGTCTTCCTATTTTAATGTATTGTTTTTGTGATGTGGAACTTCTCCTTTGTGGCCTTCATAATAAAATATGTTCCTCTTCATAATTTGTATTTATACAGAATGATTCTCATGAATTTCGTTATATGACTGCCATTCTGCGTCATTGCTTATTGACTCTGGGCCCTACCGAAGATAAAACTGAAGAATTACACAGGTTAGTGAAATTATAGATCTGGATATTCTTAGAACAGTGTTCTAGTTTGGTCTGGTGCTCATCTGTTATATCTAAATAAAGGAGTAAGTAAACTGGTGCTTTCCATACATAGTGGACCATAGCTCCCATAAGTCTCAACATTATGATTAATATTACAGATTCTGAAATAATTGGTCTTTTCTTGAAGCAGACACTTATATTCCAGTGACTTTACAAAATGAAAAAGTGGCTGACCGTCAGGAACTTTTGTTAAGATTGAATTAATGTAAGGAGATCTTGCTCACTTAATATTCCATAGCAGGGTTTATATTTTTATGCTAATGGTAATATTGTGATGATATAGACTTGTCCAATAACTTCCAAGATATTGTGTTTTTTCTAAATAACATTTTAGAAAAGAATTGTCACAATTATGATTTAAGGAAGTTTTCTGTAAACTTCTAGTTTTAGGCTTGTTGGAGCTAGCCACCTGCAAAAAAACTTCTCAAAAGTTTTTTGAAAGTAAGAAACTGCAGGATGGTTATAGAATTCATGAAGTTTTAAACATTTATTTAGTAGGTTAGCCCAAATACAATATCTTTCCACAGCCTCAAGTCCAGATATACTGTAATTAAACAGTAACATATAGTGGCTGTATACATATACATTATTCATATACATATATACATATACATAACATATACATTATTCATAGTGATACTGAGAAGTGGATAGAGACCCCCTTCTGGATCAAGGCAGTAAATAAGACCATGTTTGTTTGTTTGTTTGTTTGTTTCTATATCAAATTTATATGGCCACCCATCTCACAAAAAGTGACTCTTGATGTACAACAAGGATATAAAACAATAAACATATCAAAAAGCAGTCATTATTGAAAAGTTTTTTTTAAAAATCATAAGGCATACAAGTGTTAGATGTTAACAGCAATAATGGAGCCACCTCAAGATGTCACTGGTCCCCTGGAACCCCCAGGCTTTATGTCATAGCCAGGTCTTGAGGGACTTCCGGAAAGTAAATAGATATGGAGCTAACCTCACTTCGGGGGGAAGAATGTTCCATAACGCAGACGCCACGGCAGAGAAGGCCCGCCTCCTGGGACCCTAACAGGCGGGACCCGCAGCATGCCTCTTCTACCAGATCTGATGGGACAGGCAGATGTAACCAGGGTGAAGCGGCCCCTCAAATAACCTGTCCCTCAACATGTTGTTTTAAGAATGGAGCTTTGTTTAAGCTAGAGATTGTCATTAATATTCATACCTCCTAATACCTCAGGTAGGTGATTTAAAAAACTGTGTTTTTTGAAATGTTTCATTTCAAATGCTCTGGAAAGCATCAATAACTTTCCCAACAGATTATCTCCTTGTGTAGATCTTTTTTTTCCAGAATGGACTGACATGTGGCTTCAGCTGCTGAAGGACTGGCCTGGGAGAATTGGTTTTAAGGATAGACAAGTTTTCCAGAGAAAATAGAAACACAACTCAAGGTTTACTTTGCTAAGTGCTATGGGATTGGATTCAAATGTAGGAGCAGGCAGGTGGGATACAGATGCAGATTTGTTTGCCCATCCACCAGTAGAGCTCTTACAGCCCTCCTTTCCCCCCAAAAGGTACACATAGATTTGCCAGACCTTGCTGAATAAAATAATCTGTAGCACAATTTTCAGATATCTTGTGTGTGTTCCATTCATGGAAAGTGTTTCTGCCTCATTCCAAGGTCCCCCTGCCACTCCACAGCCTACTTTATTCGACAGAGTTTCCCAACCTCCAGTGTAGCATTGGGGAAAGGGGACAGAAGTGCTGATATGTGTTCTCGGTGGGTGGGTGGGTGGAGGGATGACCTCTTTTATTAGCCCAGCTGCATGCTTCTAAATCTGGATTCAACCCCTGGCATTGGAGATCAGCAAGTATGGCAAATATGTGGGTCATCTGTGGATTGCCCACAACTGGAATCCCCTCTGTGCTTTGCTGATCTTGTTCTGAGTCTAGGGTTCCAAATAAAGTATATAGCTGCTATGAACAATGGCCTTTTGCACCAAGTTTGTGAAAGGTGATTGTGGCATAAGTGCATAATTGCTTGTTTTCCTTCTCTGCCAAGATCTCAAAGTTTGGCGAGTTGGCCTTGCCATTAAAGACATAACCTGAAATCAAACATGAGGTTCTTTGGACACTTAGTTCTCTCTGATCTCTTCTGTTAGGCATTCAACAGACCCAATGATGTGACCGTAGCATTTTTTGACTGGAATTGGAAGCAGAGCTAAAGTATATGCATGAGCTTGGCCTTAAAATATAGATGTTTTGCAAAGCTTTTCCTAGCTTATTTACCTCTCTTTCCTTATGTACCCCAATTATTATGTCATCCTTTATAAAATCTTCTGTGCTTCATGATCAAGTTTGTGTGGCCTTCTCCCATTACCTGCTCATGTCTGCCTGCAAATCTTAACACCATATATTCCTTACTATCCATTCCATGTAGTGAGAGTAGGAGCAGTACTGGAAGTTGTGAATATCATCCTTGCAACTCTGTCCAATAGATCCAAAGATGGAAGTCCCATAATTATTTGAAAATGGTTCTGTTTTACTCTGAATATCAGATGCTAAGGTATAATGTGGTTTGCTTGGTTTCAGCTACAGGGTTATGTGAACCCAGCCAGTTGTGTTTTATTCAGTTAAACCACATTTAAATAATTCAAGACATGATGTGTGAACTCAGTATCTTCTACGTGAACTCAGGAGACCAAGGCTGGAGTATAGATGAAGTGTGAGTCCTCTCCTGATCTAATCTTAAAGATTAAGAGTGATATAGTTGGAATTATAGTAAGGTGCAATCATATTTAAACTCTTACATTCTGCTCACGTATCAATTGGACAAGTTAAGTGTTTAAAATGTCAAAACTATACGTGTTTTGTATTGGTGCATTCTTACTTTCTGACATCCTGAAACACTACAACAAGGGGGGAAAAACAGAAGACAGCAGCCGCCGCCAGTATGGTTGCACAGAAATTGTAATGAAAATAAAAGATACAGGAGATGGAAAGAGGGACAGTCACCAAGGAAGAGCACATATGGATAACCCATGTTGGTTGAGAAAGCTAAACCTCAGAATGAGCAGAGATTAGTGAAGGATATTAAAGAAAAGAAAGGTGACTTGTTTGGATAAGTTCAAAATAAAAGGAAAGATTGCAGAAAGGAAACAAACAATAAAGAAATGGCAGACTACCCAATTTTTGCCTGGGCTTAGTCGTCTTTGAGAAAAGGAATATGCATTCTTGCAGGCAATTGTGAAGAGCTTGTTCAAGGAGCAAGATTCTTGGCCAAGCTTGATAGTGTTAGGGAATATCTACTGATCCTGGATGACCTCAGATGTCCAGGGCCAGATTGATTGTATCCTAGAGCATTGAAGAAATTTGCTCGCAATCTGGCTCAATCTGTTGACAATCTTTGAAAAGACCTAAAGAAGGAGAGGAATATCAGATAACCGAAGGAAGGGAAATGTTCCTGTTGTCAAAAATAGGGGAAAAGAGGGCTCAGATAACTACAAACAGGTCCGTTACCATTGATACTTAGGGACATTTTAGAGCAGATCATAAAGAAATTGATCAGTAAGCCTTTGAAACAGTATGGTTGTTACCAAAAGTCAACATAGATTTGTCAAGAACAAATCTTGTCAGACTCACCTTACTTCATTTTTTGATTGGGTAACTTTCTTAGTAAGTTGTAGGGATCCTATAAATTTAATATATGTTGACTTTAACAAGAATTTGATGAAGTACATGTGGCATTCTGATAAGCTAGTTAAAGATGGGCTGGATGGTTTTTCAAACAGGTGGCTCTACTGCTTGCTTGAAAACCATAAAACTACTCACTGCTGGTTCCTCATCATATTGGAATGTTATCAAGTAGAGCACCAGAAAATTCAATCATGTGGCCAGACCTCTTCAACTTTTTCAATAATGACTTAGATCAGGGGTCGGCAAACTTTTTATGCCGGGAGCCATTTTGACATGCTCGTGCACATTTTGAAATGCTAGAGAGCCAGGGGGCGGGGTTTGCGGGCGGGGGCCAATCACGTGGAAGGGGGCGGGGTTTGCGGGCGGGGGCCATTCGCATGGAAGGGGGCGAGGTTTGCGGGCCGCCCGCCCGCGTTGAAGAAAGAAGATGGAGGGTGGGAAACGAGGCCTGCCCGCTTACCTGCCTGCTTGCCTCCCTCCACGAGGCCCCCCGCTGCCTTCCCGGGGTCCAAGCCGGATCGGGGGCCTCGCGGAGAGAAGCAGGCAGGCAGGTAAGCGGGCAGCCCTGGCCTCCGCCGCCGGGCCCGCCCCCCTCGGCCGCTTCCGCCCGCCCGCGTTGAAGAAAGAAGACGATGGAGGGTGGGAAACGAGGCCTGCCCGCTTACCTGCCTGCTTGCCTCCCTCCGCAAGGCCCTCCGCTGCCTTCCCGGGGTCCAAGCCGGATCGGGGGCCTCGCGGAGAAAGGCAGGCAGGCAGGTAAGCGGGCAGCCCTGGCCTCCGCCGCCGGGCCCGCCCCCCTCGGCCGCTGCCGCCCGCCCGCGTTGAAGAAAGGTGATGATGGAGGGTGGGAAACGAGGCCTGCCCGCTTACCTCCCTCCGCGAGGCCCCCCGCTGCCTTCCCGGGGTCCAAGCCGGATCGGGGGCCTCGCGGAGAGAGGCAGGCAGGCAGGTAAGCGGGCAGCCCTGGCCTCCGCCGCTGGGCCCGCCCCCCTCGGCCGCTTCCGCCCGCCCGCGTTGAGCGAAGATGATGATGGGGGGCGGGAAACGAGGCCTGCCCGCTTACCTGCCTGCTTGCCTCTCTCCGCGCAGGGGCTGCTGCGGCTGGAGATGGCGCTGCCTCCCTGCCGCGCCGGGCCTCGCTCAGTGCGAGAGCCAGGGGGCGGGGTTTGCGGGCGGGGGCCTATCACGTGGAAGGGGCGGGGGTGAGTTCAGCTGCGGAAGAGCCACACTCAAGGGGCCAAAGAGCCGCATCTGGCTCGCGAGCCGCCATTTCCGACCCTTGACTTAGATGAAGAGGTGGACAGTAGTACTTATCCAGTTTGCAGATGACCAAAACTGTATAGCAGGGGTTGTGAGCCAATTAGAGGGGGTATCACAAATTATTTTAAAATTTTGCGCAGAAGTCAAGCTCAGACTTTTGAGTACACTAAGTGTATACATTTGTTTTCCATCTGCTTCCTTTTCTTAGTGTTACTACGTTGACCGTGTTTGATCATCTTGATCTTACTGGCACGGCAGTTTTTATAGCATTTAATAATTCATAATCTTTCTGGCTGTACAAATTTTTGTTTCCATATTGATCCTTTATTTCAGTTTTAAGTATGGGTTTGGATCCATCAACAATTTTAAGAATACAAGGATCCCAATGTTAAGTTTCAGTAATTAATATGCAATTCATATGCATGAGACAGTTAATTCCAAATTCTAAAAATAATGAATTGTTTTAAAGTGAAGAAAGTAAGTTTGAGATATTCTATCATAGGGGAGATGTGCAACGAATAGGATTACTTTAGTTGGGGGAGAAAGAATGCCCAACATGATTATATTGTATTCTCCAACTCTGTTTCAGCTTTGTTTTTAAAAAATTGTTCATTTTTTGTTTCTGATACTTGGGGGGGGGAACTATTTATCTAACAATTTTATATGGTTGATCATCTTAACAACTAATTCTAAGTTACTAAAAAAAAGATAAAAACATATAAAAACATGAAACCACACTTGTTTAAATAATAATAATAATAATAATAATAATAATAATAATAATTGTTTGTTTAATTTGGATGCCTCCTGATTCTCAACAACTCTGGGCAGATTGAGGCACCTCACAACTACTTGGCAATATGAAGTAAGACATCCATGCCAGGTTCCACTAACATAAAGCCAGATCTTCACAGCCTTCTGGAAAGGCAACCGGTTTGGGGCCATCTGAATCTCATGGGGGACGTTGTTCCATTGGACACATGCCATGACAGAGGAGGTATGTCTCCTGAGTCCCAGTAGATGACCTTGATTCAAAGAATGGACCTGAAGCATATCTACTCTGCCAGATCTGGCAGGGACAGGCAGAAACCACTGGAGACAGGTAGTCTCGCAAGCCCTGTGGCATGCAGAATTTTAAAGGTAACAACCTGCACATTGAATTGCATCTAGAAGCCTACTGGAAGCCAGTGTAGCTCTCATCAGTGATGTTACATGGGTGTACCACAGCGTGTCCCAAACTGCATATGCTGCCACATTCTGGACCAGTTGTATCTTCCAGATGCTTTTCATATAGAGTGCATTGCAGTAGTCCAACTGGGAAGTAAAGGCATTAATTACTGTGACCAGTGCCTCCCATGGGTACAATTGGTGCACAAGATTAAGTTATGCAAACCCCCTTCTGACCACAGTTGCCATCTGCTTATTGAGCAGGAGCCATGAGGAATCCCAAGTTAGACACCAGCTCTTTCTGGGGTAGTGCTACCCCATCCAGAGTTAATGATGGAAAGTCTCCAAATCTGGAGATCAGGCCCTTAACCCACAGCCATTCTGTCTTAGGGTTGTGTTGAAGCTGATTCTTCCCCATCCAGATCCTCACAGCCTCCAGGCCAGGGGTGGGGAACCTTTTTTCTGCCAAGGGCCATTTGGATATTTATAACTGGGGACTGGGGGTGGGTGGGGGTGGGGTTTCTGGGATTCCTGGGGGCCGGAGTTTGCGGGCGGGAGCCAATCACAAGCACTGGGGGGCGGGGTTTGCGGGTGGGAGGCAATCGTGTGGAAGGGGCAGGGTTTGCGGGCAGGAGCCCCGCGGGCCTTATACAGCCTGCGGGCCTGACGTTGCCCACCCCTGCTCCAGGCACTGAAAAAAAACTCAATGGCATCATTTGGATAAAAATTGTTTCAGAAGGTCTTCTGAGGTGAGAAGCAGCCATAATCATAATCATCCCTGAAACCATGTAAATGAAAAACTTTAAAATGATTGTATGTTGAATCTTATCTTTGTCCATCAGATACTTGATTCATTGTTCTTAAATTACCACAGAAAAGACCGTGTTTAAACAGCATTTCAAAATATGTAGTTTACCTCCAAGCTTATTTATTGCTATTATTATTCAAATGTAAATATCCGGGAGATAACCTAAACATTTCATTGCACAGCTCTTCATTGTTTGGGGGAGCAATTGTGAAAGTTAGGATTTATATCCCGGTCAGAATTTAAGAAAAATCCCTTGATGCTCCACATTTTTTAGAAATAAGTTCAGTGAAATGGTGTACCTGAGTGACATGTAAAATGTTGACTGATTGACAGAGACCTCAATATTCATAAGTTAGGTAAAGGTTCCCCCCGCACGTTTGTGCAGTCGTGTCCGACTCTAGGGGCCGGTGCTCATCTCCGTTTGTTAGCCGAAGAGCCAGCGTTGTCCGAAGACGCTTCCACGGTCATGTGGCCGCATGACGTGCGCAGAACGCTGTTACCTACCCACCAAAGTGGTACCTATTAATCTACCTGCATTTGCATGCTTTTGAATTGCTAGGTTGGCAAGAGCTGGAGCTAGTGCGGGAGCTCACTCCGTCACGCGGGGCTAGGGATTCAAACCTCCGAACTTGCGATCTTCCGATCAACAAGCCTGGCATCTTACCCACTGAGCCACCACGCCCCCTATTCATAAGTTACTCAAACATAAATTCAATTTGTGCTTGTCATACTGTATACATTTCAGATGATGGGGAGAGCTTCTGCTTGAGACCTTGGAGAGCTGTTGAATGTCAGAAAAGCATTAGGCTAGATGGACAAGGATCTGATCTTATCCATTCATTTGTTTTCTAGTTCCCTCTTATAAAGTGATTATTTCACTTCGTTAGAGGGTTGTGAATTCAGTTTTAAAGAACTGAATGGAGACTTTAAAGTATATTCAGATATCACTTTCTAGTTTTAATGATAATTTTTAAGAAAAAATACTATCTTCAGAGGATAAATCTGAAGGGAGGACCTTTTAAAATTTATATATAAAGACAAATTTAAATTAATAAAATGAATTCAGAGATTTTGAATTCATTTTATTAATTTAAATTTGTATTTATTTATACATTTTAAAAGATCCTCCATTAATTAAGAATGAGTATAGTAAACAGATTATTTTGGCTCTGTGCATTCTGTCACATAAAATAGCCAACTACCCACAATTTCAGTGGATGTAAGTTATGGTAAATGCCATGTTTGCCCACTCTGAAGATTTTAATCACGGCTTTCGCTGGTGCTAAAGTGTTGTTTGCTTTCACGTTTGCATATCAGGAGGGGGCTGAGAGCCTGAGTAGGTGGATGTCATGTCTCCGTGATTAATGATCTTTAGGAAGCTGAGAGAGATAATAATATAGGCAGCATTTCTACCCCCTGGAGGAGGAATGCAAACACTATTGTGCCGATCTGTGCCTAGTCAGTGACTTCCTGGTAGGTGGAGAATTTCATACACTCCTCGACCACAAATAAAACTGTCAGGTGGAGTGACAAAGTTCAGAAAGCCAGACTCCAGTTATTGAAAAGAATAACTCGAGCACAGTGATCCAGAAAATTAATTTTGTAGGTGTTTGGGAACACCATAGCTTCATAAGAAACCAGCAAAAAGGAGCTTTCCATGGCAAGGATCCAAGCTTCCTTTCCTTTTCTGAATTAAAATCCTATTGTTCTTTGCCAACTCTGTTTTGCTTCAAGCAGATTATTTTGTGAAAAGCAAAACTCAATCTCCAGCATGTGTTAAGCATTTCAATTTAAATTGGTTCTGGTTTCAGGGAGTCAAAAAGAGCACTGGCTGAAGGGACAAAGTAGTAGGAGACAGATATAACTACATCTTAGTGAAATTCTTGCTTTAAGTGAAATAAGGGATCCAAATACCCTGGTTGCTAATTCTTAACTAACATCTGAACATGAAATGGGGCAAAACAACATCATCAAACTTTGACTGTGGGGCCAAAAAACAAACTATCCAACATATAGTGACAGAGTGTCAAAACCGAGCCTACAATGGAGACTTTGCTGATTTCCTGGCTGTGACAACTGAAGCAAAAAACTATATTTGTAACCTAGACATACGTTTGTAATTTTCCTGTCTATATTTTATATTTCATATTTATTATGCTCTATGTTTTTTTATTGTAATGCAATGTGAATGTGCCATACGATAAATAAATAAATCTGAACATAACAATGCTACTTGAAATCAGGGAGTTATATTTTTAGGTGAATCAATTTAGGCTGACAGGATAAGTTAAGGCCTAAATGACTTGGGGGGAAATGTGATATAAAATGCAAGTGCTTGTTTGCTGAATTGTTAAAACTGCTAATCAGCAGTAACTTTCAAAGTAGACATATCATACAGTAGTGTACAGTATTCCAACAACACAAGAGACGACTCTACACATGGACATCACCAGATGGTCAATACCGAAATCAGATTGATTATATACTTTGCAGCCAAAGATGGAGAAGCTCTATACAATCAGCAAAAACAAGACCTGGAGCTGATTGTGGCTCAGATCATGAGCTTCTTATCGCAAAATTTAGGCTTAAATTGAAGAACGTAGAGAAAACCACTAGACCAATCAGGTATGACCTAAATCATATCCCTTATGAATATACAGTGGAGGTGAGGAATAGATTTAAAGGATTAGATCTGGTAAACAGAGTGCCTGAAGATCTATGGATGGAGGTTCGTAACATTGTACAGGAGGCAGCAACTAAAACCATCCCAAAGAAAAAGAAATGCAAGAAAGCAAAGTGGCTGACTGATGAGGCTTTACAAATAGCTGAGGAAAGAAGGGAAGCAAAAGGCAAGGGAGAAAGGGAAAGATATAAACAACTGAATGCAGAATTCCAGAGAATAGCAAGGAGAGATAAGAAGGCCTTCTTAAATGAACAATGCAAAGAAATCGAGGAAAACAATAGAATGGGGAAGACTAGAGATCTCTTCAAAAAAATCGGAGATATCAAGGGAACGTTTTGTGCAAAGATGGGCATGATAAAGGACAAAAAAGGCAGGGACCTAACAGAAGCAGAAGAGATTAAGAAGAGGTGGCAAGAATACACAGAAGAACTATACAAGAAAGATCTTAATATCCCTGATAAATATGATGGTGTGGTCACTGACTTTGAGCCGGACATCCTAGAGAGTGAAGTCAAGTGGGCCTTAGGAAGCATTACTAACAACAAAGCTAGCGGAGAAGACAGTATCCCAGCTGAGCTATTTAAAATCCTAAAAGATGATGCTGTTAAAGTGCTGCACTCAATATGCCAACAAATTTGGAAAACTCAACAGTGGCCACAGGATTGGAAAAGGTCAGTTTACATTCCAATCCCAAAGAAAGGCAATGCCAAAGAATGTTCAAACTACCGTACAATTGCGCTCATTTCACATGCCAGCAAGGTTATGCTCAAAATCCTACAAGCTAGGCTTCAGCAGCATGTGAACCGAGAACTACCAGAAGTGCAAGCTGGGTTTCGAAGAGGCAGAGGAACTAGAGATCAGATTGCCAACATTCGCTGGATCATGGAAAAAGCAAGAGAGTTCCAGAAAAACATCTACTTCTGCTTCATTGACTACGCTAAAGCCTTTGATTGTGTGGATCACAACAAACTGTGGCAAATTCTTAAAGAGATGGGAGTACCAGACCACCTTACCTGTCTCCTGAGAAACCTGTATGCGGGTCAAGAAGCAACAGTTAGAACCGGACATGGAACAACCGACTGGTTCAAAATTGGGAAAGGAGTACGACAAGGCTGTATATTATCACCGTGCTTATTTAACTTATATGCAGAGTACATCATGAGAAATGCCGGGCTGGATGAATCACAAGCCGGAGTTAAGATTGCCGGGAAAAATATCAACAACCTCAGATATGCAGACGATACCACCCTAATGGCAGAAAGTGAAGAGGAACTAAAGAGCCTCTTGATGAGGGTGAAAGAGGAGAGTGCAAAAGCTGGCTTGAAACTCAACATTAAAAAAACCCAGATCATGGCATCTGGTCCCATCACTTCCTGGCAAATAGAAGGGGAAGAAATGGAAGCAGTGACAGATTTTATTTTCTTGGGCTCCAAGATCACCGCAGACGGTGACTGCAGCCATGAAATTAAAAGACGCTTGCTCCTTGGGAGGAAAGCTATGGCAAACCTAGACAGCATATTAAAAAGCAGAGACATCACCTTGCCGACAAAGGTCCGTATAGTTAAAGCTATGGTTTTTCCAGTAGCAATGTATGGCTGTGAGAGTTGGACCATAAGGAAGGCTGAGCGCCGAAGAATTGATGCTTTCGAACTGTGGTGCTGGAGAAGACTCTTGAGAGTCCCTTGGACTGCAAGGAGGTCAAACCAGTCAATCCTAAAGGAAATCAACCCTGACTGCTCATTGGAAGGACAGATGCTGAAGCTGAAGCTCAAATACTTTGGCCACCTAATGCGAAGAGAGGACTCACTGGAAAAGACCCTGATGCTGGGAAAGACTGAGGGCAAAAGGAGAAGGGGACGGCAGAGGATGAGATGGTTAGATAGCATCACCGATGTAATGAACATGAATTTGAGTAGGCTCCGAGAGACAGTGGAGGACAGGAAGGCCTGGCGTACTATGGTCCATGAGGTCACGAAGAGTCGGACACGACTAAACGACTGAACAACAACAACAAATGTACAGTATACATACCATACATCATAATAAAATACAATGTAAATATAATGTAGAACAATCTTTTAAAAAAACAATATGCTATATATGATAAAACAGCCTAAACAATAAAGTGTTATACAAAGCAATAAGAACCCCTCATAATTATAGTTATGGTAAATAAAATCTCACTTAAATCAGCAGTTCCAAAAATGCCTGTTAAAATAAAATGGTCCTTGCTTGTTGTTGAAAAGACCCTAGTGTAGGTGCCAAATGAACCCCTCTGGAGTGTTCAAGAAATGGGGTGCTGCTGTTGAAAATGCCATTCCCTTTATTCTTTCTTTACCTTATAGAGTTGGGGAACCTGGAGGAGGGTCTCTGATGAAGTTCTCAGTGAGGACAGTTTCTCAATCTTGGCAACTCTAAGATGTGTGGACTTAACTTCCAGAAGTCCTCAGCCAGCTGAGGAATTCTGGGAGTTGAAGTCTACACATCTTAGAGTTGCCAAGGTTGAGTAACACTGGTGTAGGACAATATGAAAGGAACTTCATTTGACCCCCAAACCTTTAGGACTTTGCAGGTTACCTCCAGCACTTCAAATTTGGCCCAGAAGTGTACTAGCAGTTAGTGCACATGACAAAGCACAGGCATAATATTTCATCAGCCAGCTTCTGAACTAGATTCCAAGGCAGCTCCATATATAGTGCATTGCAATAATCTAACTGGAAAGTTACCAGAATATGAGTATTTGTTGCAAGGCTGACTAAGATCATAGCTAGTATATCAGCCTAAGTTGATAAAGACTGTCCAAATCACTGAAACTGCTTAGGTATCCAGTGACAATAACGTGCCTTAGAGTACTCTTAGACTATGACCTGATCTTGAGGGGGAGATTCCCCTCCAGAACAAGGTGAACACCATTTAACAGCAACAACAACAACAAAAATCTATTAGCAGTTGGAGGTTTTTTGCCTTATTTGGACAGAGTCTGAAGTTAAGAGCCCTCATACAATCCATTACCCTCCTCAGGCCCTGGTTTGGAACATCAGCTGCTGTTCCAGTATAAGCTGAAAAGGGGAAATAGAGCTAAGTGTCACCTGCATATTCAACCTCAAACCGATTTTAAAAGATGTTTAAAAGCACAAAGGATCAGATACAGCCCTAAGGAACCCAATTGCATAACTGCTAGGGATAGAACAGTAATCCCACAGCACCACCTTCTGAAAGTGACCATCCAAGTAGAAGCAGAACCACTGTAACGTGGCACCCCCACATCCTAGTTCAGTCAGTCTACAGTATCCAGAAGAACACCATGGCAAATGGTATTGAAAGCCACAGAGAAATCTAGGCTGAACCAACAGGGTTGTATTCCTCTGTCTCTCTCAGCAGATGTTATCCCCCTGGACCACCAAAGCAGTTTCTGTTCCAAAACCTGGGCTGAAACCATATTGTAATGGGTGTTAAAAAAATCAGTTTCATCCAAGAGTGCATTGAGATGATTGCAATGACCTGTTATAGCATATTGTTCAATGTTGCAGAAGATAGTTATTGAGTGATCATTGTTTTCAATTTCTGGGTCAGGATAGGTTTTTTTCCTATTTTTTCTCTCCCTACCTGCCCCCCCAGCCAGCCTTTGCAAGCATTGTCAAAGATCTGACGCTCATATTGCATAGTTTCTTATTCTTTTCTGTATATACCAACTACGTATCCTTTTTAAAAGAAAGGTAGGTTATGGGGACAGTAAACAGGAAAACAAATGATCACAGTTAACTGATACCAACTAACCATCTAACTTTTTCTCAAATCATTGCATGTGCTGGTGTGCATTCACGAAATGTATAATCCAAGTTGCTACTACATTTCTTACTTAAATTTTTGGGAATCTAAAGTATTATTTGTACAACACTGGAACACTTGTTTGGTTTCAGCAACAGGAATCAAACAAACAAAATGCGTTTGAAACAGAAAAACAAAAATGTGCTCTCTTTCTTTTGCTTTCTCTCTCTTTACGTGTGCATAATAACATCTTGACTCCAGACTGACCAGGCAATGTTTTCAAGATCTTGTCCGAGTGCCTGGACGTTGCGGGGGGCTGGGGAGGAACAGGTTCCATCACAACCCTGACAAGACCAAATAACTGGGTCCCCCCCCCCGCCCACAGGCTGGGGATGTTTCATCTGTAGTCCTGAATGGGGTTGCACTTCCCCCTTCAGGTATGCAACATAGAGGTCATCTGGGACTCACAGCTCCTGCTCAAGGAGCAAGTGGCTACTATGGCTAAGAGGCCTTTGCAGAAATCAATCTTTTGTGCCAACAAAAGTCAGTATCTCAATATTGTGGTTTGTAAACCCTTGATTGTGACTTAGGGTGTTAATTGTACCAGCCAGTTGTAGCTTATTCAATAAACCATGGTTATGCATGATATCTTAACCCAGTCATAAAATGAAGTTATGACTCCAAAAAAGCTATTCTTGGGGAGCACCAAAACAGATGTTCAAGAATAGTAATAAAGACAGCCCTACAATTACAGGAATTTATGAATATCATGGTGCCCTACATACTAAAACACAAAACTATGAACTGATATTCTTACATCTTTCCATTGTTTCTTCTACAAGGTTTTACTTTCATTGCTGTTTGTAGTGTGGCCAGTGTTTCACATAAAAACAAAAAACAGAGCAACCTCTTATACTTGGACCAGTCTCCAGAAAGTGGATTAAACAGGGAAACTTCTGTTCATCAACAATATATAGGATTTGAGTTCCTAGCTACTCAAAATACTATTTATGCTTGATGTATTTATTTAGGTCATACTCTGATGCAACAAGAAATGAGCAAATGTTTTTTTGTCTCAGGAATGATGCTTGCCATTATCTCAAATTGCATACATCCTCTTTCCTTCTGCAATGTTTTATGTTGATTTTCCTGAACTTCGTACACTCCAGATGCATTGGACTTCAGCTCCTCTCATTTCTATATTGGGCATGCTAGGAGTTGAATTCTAACATATATGATGAACTGGATTGCTGTTCAACTTGCTTGGTCAGCAGGATTGGCTTTAGCAGAACCATCCAGAGCAGAGCTTTCCAAACTGTGTGTCTGGACACGTTAGTGTGTCGGCTGCAGTGTCTGGGTGTGTCGCGGCTGCTGCTGCCTCTGAGCCCTGCCAGGATTCCGCGCAGGTCCTAGTGCCTGCCTTGTGCCTTGCTGCCTCCAAACCTGCTGTGATTCCGCACAGGTCCTAGTGCCTGCCTTGTGCCTTGCTGTAAGAGTGTGTCGCAAAATGATGCCCTGCTGTAAGAGTGTGTTGCGAAATGATGCATGTCTAAAAAATGTGTCACCAACATGAAAAGTTTGGAAAGCTCTGATCCAGAGGAATAAGACAGTGGAAAGCATGAGTGGGTATTTATTCATCTTCTGCCTGCTCACTCCCTCCTTTTACTACATAGGGCTGCAAAAAGCAAGTAAACAAGGAAGCAAAAGTTGGCTGCACAATCACCTTGCTTGTCTTCTTTGCTGGGTGGTGTGGGGGATTGGGCAAGTTGGGCTCAATGCTTGCTTACATACCACAGAGAGTATAAAAATGATGATGTGATAAGGCAGCTACTCTTTCCATGACCCACCTTTCAATCTGTACCATGGTGACAGAATAAGCAAGCTAGCAAAAGCAGCTATTTGCACACTGCTTCTAGGCAGCATTGTGACTCTGGTTCTGCCTGCCTGGTGCCCAGAGAGGGTGAGCCTTCGCTTGCATGCTTCTTTACTCTTCCCTGAAAGTGGCAGAATTCGTAGCCGAGATGCTCCTGGGTCTTGATTCCATATTGCATCCTGAAAATGCAATACAAGTGTTCAGTGAATTGCTGAAAATACCAATTAGAAAAGTTTAAAACAGTTCAAATGTAACTTGTTGTATTGAGATGCATTAGCTGTTGTATCATTGCAGCATTGCAGCATTCAAAGGGGTCAAGGAATCCATTTATGCCAACTTGGAAAATCCTTCCTTGAATAGAGGTGGGGGCCTCAGGCACAAACTCTCCCCCATCTTCCTCCCCGTTTTGTCTTCTGTGCCTAGGAAGATTAAGACCATTTCAGAAGCTCAACAGCAGCATGGTGATTTTAACGACCCCCCTTTAGATGATAAAAGGACTTAAAAATTACATCTCAATATAACCATGACCTAGCCCCAGGTGTAAGGTCACACAGCTACCTAGGAACATATTTAGGATTCCCTTACCAACTTTGCTCAGACTGAAGAAGCTCCTTGGATAAGGAGCGAAACGTTTCCACTAAGAAAATAGAAATCCAGTTGACATGATTCAAGCTACAGACAATTCCACCTGGATGACTGAGAACCTTCATAGACACATTGCAGCATTATAATCCATGCTCTTATGCCCATGTTTCAGGGGCTTCATCCCCATATTACGTACACAAGTATAAAATTACATACAAAAATGTGTGCCGTCAACACAAATGCTTAGAATTTGTCTTTACTGTAGATTTATTTTCAAGTATAGTATTAAGATAATGACTTTTAAAATTTCTTTCAGCAATGCGATCAACCTGTTAAGCAACGTTCCAGTTTCTTGCTTGGATGTCCTTATCAGTCCATCCACTCAAGAAGATGCAGAGGAAACTGATATGAAATACAATGGCATGAATATGGATGCCATTCAGGTGCTACTGAAGTTCATGGAGAAGAGAATTGACAAGGTTAGAACACTTGAATTTGGGAGCCTGTTCCATTGTTTGCAGCATAATGCTACTTGGACTTTAGTTCTATTGGAGAAGGCTTCTTAACCAAAATAGGCCTTGTTTACCAACCCCCAAATTTTAGATGTTTGAAAACAAATCAAGGTTAGATCATGGCCATGAGAAATGCAAGATCACGGAACAAACTGAATACTCATCTGAATACCCAAACGTGAACAAAAAGTCTGATTTGGTGTTGCATGTGAGAATAAATAACTCAACTGGTTTTTTTCAGATTCTTTGGACAGTGCAAAATAAAAAATAATTTCCTGCTTATCTTCGCTTTGTCTACTTTCAGTAAAAAGTAGCAATTGACACACTACTTAATACCATGCTCAGGAATGTAACATTGACTAATTTATGTGTTGCAGCCAGGGGAATGTTACGGATGTTCCTGTATCTGGAAAGACAATAAACAGATATTGGGGGACATTGGTTAGTCATAGCTGCTGGTTTATATCCTGTGAGCTTCCAGATACAGAGGTTTTAATTTTTAAAAACTTTTTTTATTATTTTACATTTTTAAAATGTTTTAAAATTTGGATGAGCCACCATGGAAATAGGTGACCCCACCTACTAGAATAAGAGTGGTGTGTGAGTTACGTTGTTGGAAAAATGTTGTTGAATTCTTTGTTCTTTAGGGGAGCAGCTATCGGGAAGGCCTCACTCCAGTGCTCAGTTTACTAACAAGATGCTGCCGATCCCATCGAAACATTAGGAAATTTATCAAAGCTCAGGTGAGACATGGGGGTAGCCAAAGACTAAAATGTGATGGAACCTTTTGTACTGAATATGCATAAATGTTAGTTTCTGTTCATTAAAGAGTCTGATCCTTCTCCAGTAATTTTTTTGCTCTGGAAGTGTAGGGCAACACAAAGCTGAAAAAGGGATAGATGAATGAAATTGCTGATATTGTACAACATACATGTTTTCTTGAACATAAATATTAACTTTGTTCAGTGGAGCTTATTCACAATTTAGGCAGCCTAAAATGACTAGAAGAAATGGAAAATGTCCTCATTTAATTACACTAACTGGGATTGGAAACTCCATTGTTAAGCGATGACCGCTTAACTACGTGACCGCACTGCTTAGCGATGGCAGTCTCAGTTGCCATCATTAAGTGAGGACCTCATGTGACTGTGACTTCCAACTTCCTGCCAGCTTCCCCATTGATGTTGCTTGTGGGAAGCCAGTAGGAAGGTTGCAAGTCACAATCGTGTGACCGTGGGATGCTGCGATGGCGTAATTGCAATCCGGGTGCCGAGTGCCTGGATCGCAACCCTGTGACCGCGGGGACACTGTGATGGCTGTAAGTACAATGTCCAGTTGTCACTACCATTCATTCAGCACCATCATTTGAACGGTCACTGAACGAGTGGTCGTTAAACAAGACCCACTTGTACATTCACAAGAATATAAAAGCAACAGTGCTAAAATTTCTGAATCATAAAAATAGCTTATTTTATTAAGTTTACTGGTGTTCAACCCCAGATATTTTTATTTAAGCCTGCAGAATGGTACACTGTTAGACCATTCTGGGGAAGGAGTTGCATTACCCCAAGTCTACAACAAAAACCCCTTTGTTGCTTCTCCTGGACATCTAAGTTCTGATTGCTTCAAAAAACAATAAAATGGGCTTGTGTTTTAGGATGAAATGGGAGGTAAATGTATATTATAGGAAGCAACAAGCATCTCCCAGGGGGGAGATGGGCAGTGATAAATTTGATAAATAAATAAATAAAAATAAACAAGCACACTTAAATAAGATGGTGGCATGTGTTGTATGGTCCAGAAGATGGACAGTCACATTCTCTTTTAGAACTGAATATCGCATTACCTTCTCCCTTGTACCCACCCCATTAAGGATGAGCCTTTCATAGCAAATTTTATAGCATTAGGATTTAGGAGTCTTAAATCTGCAGAAAAGGTTCTAACAATGAAAATTATTTTGTAAAAAAATCCTAACCTAGTCTCTAGTTTCTAATTCAAAGCTTATAGTCCTGAATAGCAGTGAATTTAAAAACTTCTATGACTGCACCAACATTTTCTCTGTTATGAGCATCTTGGTATTTTCTAGGTAGGGTTTGGGGATTTGGGTTTTGAATTTTTTTCTTCTATTGAGATTGACTGGCATGATTCCCTGTTAAAATTTGCAGGATAAAAGTTTTTTTTCACTGCTGGAGCCCCCTCCCCAAAAAAGAGCTGTGTGTGTGTGTGTCTTTTTCCTGAGGTGTATGACTGATGCATGCTGAATTGCTGTAATAAGTGTGAGGTAACTTTCAGATCATCCAAATCAGCATAAGACAATTATGCCTATGGATTAAACCAGAACTGTAAATTCAATTTTAGAACTCTTAACAACCAAAGTAGCTGTGTATTATAAGATGCCAGAATTGTTCCATAATTATTTTTATTTATTTGTTTATCCATTTATTTACCAAATTTATATGGCCCAGATTGTAGTGAGGATTAACTCTTTCCCTTTTTAAACATCATTTAATCCAATAGATCTCTTGCATGCAAATTGTTTAGATAGCCAGAAAAAAAGTGGAATTATTTTGAGGAATTTAAAGAAATAAGTGTGGCAATACCTTGCATTGGGATTAATTCCTCTTCTTACCTTTCTGTGTCTGTAGGTGCTGCCTCCTTTGAGAGATGTATCTAATCGTCCTGAAGTGGGCACAACACTGAGAAACAAATTAGTGCGACTTATGACTCACGTTGATCTAGGAGTGAAGCAAATTGCTGCAGAATTCCTTTTTGTTCTTTGTAAGGAGAGAGGTACAGACTGATTTTTACTGGAGCATAAGGGTGGTTATAGCATATTTGCAAATACAAGTAGTCCTCAGTTAATGACCATAATTGGGACGGGGAACTCTGTTGCTAAGTGACGCAGGCATAAAGTGAAAAATCACATGACCACACCGACTTACGACGGCAGTTCCAATAGTTCCAGTTGCGATTGTTAAGTGAATCACACATGGTCGTTAAGCACAATGTCACATGACCACAACTTGTGACTTCCTGCCGGCTTCCCCGTTGACTTTGCTTGTCAGAAGCTGGCAGTGAAGGTCACAAATGGCAATCACGTGACCGCGGGACACTGTGACCATCGTAATCGTGTGCTAGTTGCCAAGCACCCAAATTGCAATCACGTGACCATGGGGACACTGCAACGGCTGCAACTTTGAGGACTGGCCATAAGTCTCCTTGTTCAGCGCCATTGTAACTTCGAACAGTTGCTGAACAAGTGTTCGCTAAGCGATGACTACCTGTAGTCACTTGCTGAGCTGGCTATCTCTTGCCAATAAAATTGTTTTATAGGTTTTTTTTTAAATCTAGAAGTACTGGAAGATGTACTTTACAGATCTGGCAGTCAACCACAATTTTTAAAACACATATGAGCATTTTACTTTTTATGGCAACTAGTCTACTGTTTCCTTCCCTGAAAATGTCTTAGGCCAGGTTAAACTGAAAACAAATAAGAGTTATTAAACTTAATCTTAGACTTTTTCAGCCATAAAGTCTTAACTAGTATATACAGGGTACAAAGCATGTACAGGCCTTCCCATTAAACTGTCCTTTATGCCCACCCTCTCCTGTTAGAACCCAATCTAAAACGTGAACACCGCTCTCAATGGGCTTCTGCATTCTGCTTTATCAGGGTCCCCCGCTGTCTGGAGAGTCCTCCTCTCACTTAACCAAAGGTGAGTAGAAGAACTCTTCAGATTTGCCACTCAGCTACTTCAGTTGAGGTGACCATGCACAGCCATGTGATCCTTAGAGTATATATATCTCAGTTGGGCTTAATGCCTGAAGAGGGATTTTCTGGAATTCCAATCCAAAAATGAAAAAAATAATAATCCCATTCTCTCTTCAAGCCATAGTTTTGATCCTTCCCAACAAATTGTTTCCTGATGTTTTGCAGTTGACAGCTTGTTGAAGTACACTGGTTATGGCAATGCAGCAGGCCTGCTGGCAGCAAGGGGCCTCTTAGCTGGAGGAAGAGGAGAAAACTGGTACTCCGATGATGAAGATACAGACACGGAGGAATACAAATCTGCAAAGCCGAAGTACGGCATGGCTTGAATTCTGCCCTCCCTCCTTTCACCTGTGCCAGTGCTTTTCAGACTTGGCAACTTTAAGATGTGTGGACTTCAACTCCCAGAATTCCCCAGCCAGCACATCTTAAAGTTGCCAAGTTTGAAAAACACTGACCTATACAGTTTCTATTTTTGTCTCTCTGTTTGTCAGAGATCTGGCCTCTGACTTTTGGAACTGAGTCTCCTTATACAGGTAATCCTCTGTTAACGATGGTAACTGGGACTGGAATTTCTGTCGCTAAGTGATGCAGTCATAAAGTGCAACATCACGTGACCACAACGCTTAGCCACAGCAATCCTGGCAGTCCCCATTGCCATCATTAACTAAATCCCGCTGGTCATTAGGCGAGGACCCACCCCGATCCAAGCCATTCCCAGCTTGGTGCCTGCGAACCTCACATCTCAGTAAGGTAAGGAGCTGCCTCCTCTGCCACCTCTTCAACTCCCCTCCACCTGTCTGCCCCCCATCTCTGCCCATTTGGCTACCCGCTGCCGCCAGCTGCCCCTGCTGCCCAGCCCTGCCCACCAGCCTGCCCACCTCACCACGTGCCATTATTGTACCGGCCGGGGCCTTCTTTTGTGCCGCCACCTTTTGCATGGTGCAACTGGTGCTTCTCTCGCGCCACGCCCAGGGCCTTCTTTCGCAAAAGAAGCCCAGCACGTGAAAGAAGACTGTGGCTGTGCCTAGGCAAAAGAAGGATGCGGTTAGAAGGGTCCTTCTTTCGAGCCAGCGCAGCCGTGGCTGCCTTTCATGCACCAGGCCTCTTTTGCAAAAGAAGGCCCTGGGCGGGGCACGAATGGAGGCCCTGGGTGGGGTGCGATAGAAGCCCCGGCTGCACCAGTGCAGAAGAAGCACATTCATTCACGTGACCACGGGGGCACTGCAACAGCCGGAACTTCGAGGACCGACGGTCGTAAGTCCCTATAAGTCATGGGTTATAACTAACTTTGAGCAGAATCAGTTTGAGATGGTCAGACTGCAAGGGCTGAGAGAAGTCATAACACTTAAGGTGATGTACATTTTTGAGAACTAAGGGTACTTTCCAGTTCTGGAATGCAGCTGGGGGCTGTATTTTGTGATAGAGTGAGATTTCCAATTTTAGTTTAAAAACTTGTGGAGCAGTATTTCTGAAAAATCTTTTTGAAGATTTTTTTTTACTTATTGTTCCTTTCCCTTTTCCCACTTCCCAAAGCATTAACTTAATTACAGGTCATTTAGAAGAGCCAATGCCTAACCCAATGGATGAAATGACTGAGGAACAAAAGGAATACGAAGCAATGAAACTGGTCAATATGTTTGATAAGCTTTCTAGGTAATGTATCTCTTTTCATGTTCATGTCTTTATCCTTCACACAGTTTCACCATCATTAACAATTTTCACTGTGTTTGAGTTATACATTTGCATCAGGGCAGCTCTTAAAGGTATTCAACTACTCCACTGGCCAATTTTACCCATTTTGCTATAATATCCAAACTCTGGTCATTGATCGTAATTAGCTAAATATAAAAAGATATCCAGTAAGTACATTAAGAGTTTTACAAGTTGCAGTCATGTGTACCTAAAAGAGGTACACTCTTTACTGAGCACTCTGCATTTTGCTGAAAATAACTATATGGCTATTTCTGAAAGGATTCCCTTTCTGCCTGAAAGTGGGACCATCATGGAATGACTGGTCATTGCTATTTTAGAAACCAAACCATCAGATTCCTTTTGAATGGAAGTGGTAATAAATACAAGTAAAACTGATTGCCTTCTGTGGCATGCGTATTCCACAGGACCAAATTATATCATGGTATGAACTAAGTCAGGGCTTTCCAAACTTTTGCCGTTGGCGACACACCAACGGCCGGCGCGCAAAAACCCAGAAGCGCCGCCACCACTGCGGAGTGCAAAAACCTGGAAGCGCCAGCGGCGGTGCTTCTGGGTTGTCGCCGCGGCAGCAGCAGCATCCTGGAACCCGGAAGCACTGATGGCCCGCCGCCACCACTGCCACTTCGAAAGGGCAGGCTCCGGGGACCCCCGAAAATGCCCTCAGTTCCGGCAAGGAGGCGAAAAGCTGTGCACCTGCGCACTGCCGGGCCGCTTCCCCGCCTCACAGCTGATCGGCGCAGAGAATTTCCGCCCCCCCCCCCCCGTGCCGATCAGCTGTGCAGCAGGGAAGCAGCCCGGCAGCGTGCGCTCGCAATTTTCACCTCCCTGCCAGAACCGAGGGCATTTTCATCAGCACTTCCGGGTTGTCACGTGACACACTTGGGGCCCCCAGGCGACACAGTATTGTGTTGCGACACACAGTTTGGAAAGCCCTGAAGTAAGTTATCCTAAAGCTGGAGCTTTTTCTAAAACGTGAGGCATATTGACCTGTAAGACTATTGCAAACATTCCCTAATAAAAGACATTATGATTACCTCCAGATTATTTCTTTGGTTAAGATGTTTAGCTGGTACTGATATGTTTCATAGGTCTGGGAATGATTTAGTTCTGGTTTTGCACAGATGGGCAACATTTGCAGTAGTTCCTTACTACTCTGCATAACATAAGATGTAACTTGATCAGAAATGGAATAAATTAGCTGGAACTCATTCTGTTTTTCCTGATCTGAGGGTGGGTTATCCAGATAAGATTAGCCCAGAGGAATATATTATCTATGCATATGCCAACCTAGCAATTCGAAAGCATGCAAATGCAAGTAGATTAATAGGTACCACTTTGGTGGGTAGGTAACAGTGTTCCGCATGCGTCATGCCGGCCACATGACCGTGGAAGCGTCTTCGGACAACGCTGGCTCTTTGGCTAACAAACGGAGATGAGCACCGGCCCCTAGAGTCGATCACGACTGCACAAATGTGTGGGGGGAACCTTTACATTTTATGCGTAGCACGGCTAAGAGTCTCTCACCCTTTCCCAGCTCCCAAATCCAGACACTTCAACCCCTTTCTGCTACCCTCTTTAGAATCGCATTTCTCTCTCATTCTTTTGTGTTTGTGCATGTTTGTTCTGTCTCTCAGGCTGCACTTTCCCTGCAGTGCTGAAGATTTGGAGTTTGTTCCATTCTCTCTGCTTTGTGATGCTACTTGCTTGATCAGGACTTTAACACTACCCAAGGTCATGCATGTGGTTAGTTTATACTGCCACCAGGGAATATAAATGTACAGCATGAACTTTTATCTGGTCCTAGATTGGTTGGTTGGTTGATTTATTTGTGCTATATCTTTCTCATACTTAGATTCACTGTACTGAATCAATAGATAATGTACCCCAGTTTATTATTCATGTGGCTAGTCACCACTTCTAAAATTGTTTTCAAGAGTATAGAGGCTTTTCTAAACAGTAGAAACCAGTTTAAGAAGAAAGAAGAAAAAACAAGCCAGTTTCAATTGGTGAAAGAAGGATAGGACAATGTTGATGGGGGCTAGGAGGCGGGCCTTCTCTGTAGCAGCACCCACACTATGGAACATCTTGCCCCCAGAGTTGAGACAGATCCCCTCCCTCCCGACCTTTAGAAAAGAACTGAAGACCTGGTTCTGCCGCCTGGCATGGGAGGGAGGAAACGATAGTTCCTCATGGGGGTGGTATATCCCGTAATTTTATAATGCCCTTCTTTTATTAATACTATCTCCCACTTGGATTTTTATTTTATTTTATTTATAATATATTAATTGTATAAATTGTTAGTTTACATATTTTATATTTTATGCTTTTATCTAATTTTATTTATTGTAAACCGCCCAGAGTTCCCCGTTGGGGGAGATGGGCGGTTATATAAATTAAATAAATAAATAATAAATAAATAAATAAATAAATAGGACAATGTTAGAATTCAAATTTCAGCTCAGTTAGGAGGTGGATTGGAATACTACTTTTAAGTAATTCCACCTCCCATTTTATTAATGCAAATAATAATAATTGAGCCAAAGGGCAGATTTGGAATTTTCAGAACATATCATTGGCAACTTTACAAACTGATTGTCATAGAGGTCCCAAAACATTTAAGAGAAAGCAAGCTGGATAGGAAGATCCCCATACTCTTCGAACCCTCTGTAATGCTTCAGGTTACTTTGATATTTTTCTTGGGCTGAGAGCCCAGTCCTAACAAGCACTGGACTGCAGCCATCTACAATTTTTAGGATGGTATGAATTTATTTATAGAAGTGCTTCAATTCCAGTAGAAGGCACACATGCAGACTTGGGAAGGTTCTCAAAATGGCTGCATCAAGTACTTCAGTGAGTGTTGCTACAATCAAAGCACTGCTCCAAATGATGTGCACATTATTTCATTTTCTAAGAATATCGCTCCAGCTTATGTAGGGCCCAAAGACATTCCTGGAAATAAAAGATAATGCTAGAGGCTGGCTACGTTTTTTTAGCATAGTAGCAACCCATTTATTTATTTATCTTAAGATTCTAGAAAAATTAAATAAAATCAGGTAGGGCATTGATCCTTGTGGGCATCAAAGAAGTGTCTTTGGGTATACTGAAACATACTGGAGACCTAGGCATTGAGTTGAGTGATTGGTTCTACTGAACTTTTTGGGATAATTGATCATTTTAGATGAGTCATAACTCCTAGAAAGTGTTAAAAAGAAGCACAGCCTCAAATTACAATTGATCTTAAAAACCAAGCATTCCAGAGTATACCTCGGTGAACATGAGTATTTCTAAATATTTGGCACCACAGTTTCTACTCTTCTCTTAGCAGGGTTTCATTCACATGCTATGTGATTTGGAGACTTAAACAGATTTCAGGAGAGAGCTCACAGTACTTCAAGACAGCTTGAGATATTTAAAACATTATGTTGTCTTTGGTACCATTTTCTGATTAGAAGTGTGATAGTGACCAGCTGAATCTTAATTTCAGAAGGCCAGTTGCCATCTAGTATAACATCAGTTTTGTGACATGCATGCAGCTCTTTGTCTACCTTGTGTGCTTGGAAGTTTTCAGTGTTAATTAAAATGCTTTATAAATATTTTCCTGCAATTGTAAACTGGTGGCACAACTATGAATTCATTGAGTAATTATAATGCCACGGTGCTTTTTCCAAGCCAACCCTGTATTAATAGTAGGAATCCTTTTGCTGATGAAACAGTCCCCAATTATCATAGTTTGGGTTTTGTTGTGCATTGACAAGAAATCAGTAAAACAAGGACGTAACCAAACCAGCCTAAGTAGCAGCCTTGCTCATTAAAAATGCAGAATTAATCACAGTGGTGGCTGAAAAAAACAGTGCCTCTGTCGGTTTTTCTCTCCTTTTCTAACTGTGGAACAAAATAGTGTACATAAAAGGGTCGGCACTATTATGTGGCACTCAATTATAGAGAGGTGAATGGGTTCCCCAATACACTATTTTATCAAAGGAACAGGCCGATGTTTGCAATACGGTTGCTTTATTACAGGCAACTATCATTAGTTCCATGTGTTAACAGTGACTGTTGTGCACAGAGCAGGCAAGAAAGAAAGACCCTTGAAAATAAGGCAATAGATTGGGAGTTGACCAACTAAATGGCATGCAGAAGGCAGAAACAAACATTCTATAGATAAATTTGAAGGGTTAATGAAAGATTTGGAAGAAGAATGTGTTTTTATTAAGTCTTTCATTCTGTCATGTTTGCTAACAAATAGTACTGAATATATCCTTTTTTATTTGAAAGAAAAAGCAGTCTTGGAAGTTATCCAGTCCTGTGAGGATTAGACAAGGAGGTCAAAAAAGTATATTCATATACATATGTGTTCACTTGGAATACAATTCTGGAAGGTGTTGCATATTGCTTTGCAAGATCATGCCTTGCAAGTAAGAACAAGAGTGGTCAGTGTTGCCATTTTTTATTATTCCTCCATGGGTGGTTAGAAGAGGCATTTAGACTTTGAAGATAACTTTCATTGCCCTCTACTAAATGTTTAGCCCGCAGCAGCCAGGTATTTGGAAGGTGCAAACCAACATGGTATTATATATGAAGTAGATAACACGTATGAATATATGCAAATCAATGTTTGTATCATAAGTTTTCTCTACCACCTCCTGGCGACATTACCAGAAGTGCTGGAGCAGTTCTACTGAAGCTAGGGCTAATCATTACAGCCTGGAAGCTGCTGCTCTAACAGTTTTTATTTACTGCAATCCTATAACACCTATTCTCTGACTTAAGCTTCACTGTGTTTAATTACCATGCTCCCAGGTAATTGTATGCTAGGGGATACAACTCCCAGTTGTTCCAGCCAACATGCTGCCTGGGAATTCTAACAGCTGTAGTCCCAACACATCTGAATGCGCTAGGTTGGGTTGAACTGCCAGGTCGGAGGGGGGTGGTTTCTGCACAGCACCTGATTTGAAATGTGTTCCTGATAAATTAGTGGAATGTCAAGCCAGAGACTTCTCTGTCAGGTTCTAATGCCGAGGTGAGCCTTTTTAAGAGGAGGACGATCGGGGAGGGCTGGTACACAGATGTCCTTGTTTTGTTGGTTTATAGCATCTGTTGAAGATGTGGAGAAAACATTTTCAGGAGAGGATCAAAATGTAACTGTCCTGACAGCTTTTGCCGTAATCCACAAATATTAAATAAGATTATGAAGATCTTAAATAAATCTGTGCTAATACTGTTTGATTGGCTTAATCAATAATTAATCACCTTGATAGAAGGCTGTAGTTTGTGGAGTAGATATAATTGGATTAACAGTGAGAGGCCTCGGGGGCTTTTGAAGAGATTAAAATGGCTGTCAATTGTATAATTAAACAGCTGCAAACAAAAGCAACAGTGTTTTTTTTAAAGGGTGTGGGAGAGAGAAAAATCTGGCTGCATCTAAATGAATGCTCCACTACTTAAGCTCCACTAGAAGCAGGTTGGGTAGGGCAAATCTCTTTTTCTTGACTGAGTTCTCTCATTCAGTGAAATTAATATGTATACAGTTGTGGTTTTAAACTGAGAGAGTTGACTATTCTCTGACTGGCAGGTGGGACTTCAGCATCCTAGTGGAGATTAGGAATAAGCAGAGGCAGCTTTTTATTTACTCATTTTTTAAAATTTAATCAATAGTAAATCTGTTCTTTGTCCTTGTTCCATTAGTGATTGGTTTCTTTTTTTCAGATAGGTCGTAATTGGCTTAGTGAATGTGTGCCTTCTGAATGAAGTCTTTATTAGTGTTATGCCCTGCTTCCCCCAGTCAGCCAGCAGCCCATTTTTGGGGTTGCCCCATTTATCTTCACATGCTTGAAATCTAAGTTCCCTCAAAATGTTAAACCATGCCTTCTTCTCCAGCCCTGTTAATTGATAGCACCTAGTGGCTTTGAAATTTTGTTGATTTTTTTTGTACACCAGGGACATCTGGGTATCTCATTTTGTTTTAATTTGTAATCCATTGAGTTGCTGAGGTGAGCTAGAAGAAGAAGGTGGCAGTTTCACACTGCACATCTTGCTCAATTTGTATGTATGGATATGTGAATGTACTAATAATGTTCTTTGCCATTTTTTAACTTTAAATTTTAAACTTTAAACTTTAAACTTTAAATTTTTTAACATTTTATAACTATATAACCGCCCAGAGTCCCCTTAGGGGGAGATGGAGCGGTAATAGAAATTGAAAAATAAATAAATAAAAATATGGCAAGACAAAACCTGAATCTTTTTCTTTTCACTCATATAGGGACAAAGTTATTACACCCTTGGGAGTACGACCAGATGGCACCATGACACCCTTGGAAGAAATAGTCTGCCAGTATCAAGCCAACGAGCATGAAACTTCAGATTCTGACTAGAATATCAGCTACTTTCACATTCCCTCACTCATCTTCCCTTACTCATGGCATTGTTCATTATCTGTATGTTAAAGCACTGCTGCAACCGTTTTATAAATCATATGTTTAAATTATAACTTATGTGGTATACTTACTAGCATTTCTAAGATACCAGTTTATATAGCAACAAGAAGTAACATTTATTAACTTCAAGCTAACTGGGTTCAATAAGATGAAAAATGTGGTGTAAAATTGAAAAGATTACGATATTGTTCTTTAGCTTTGAAATCAACCGTATTAGGAGTCATCCATTAAATATGAAACCAGGAGGTGTTTTAAAACCCTTCAAGCACAGCTTCTGGGTTTTTTTTAAAAAAATCAATGTTTTTCACCTAATTATAATGGGTTTGTACTGCTTTTTTACGTTTTAAAGATACTCTATTTCCTTGTTTTGAGGACTGAAATAGACTATCTAGATTTTAAAATTATGAGAAATCTTTAAAATGATAATTAAACTGTCACTTTAAAGAAACAGCTACCTATCAGATACCTTTAATTTATTATTGGTTGTTTACTTATTTCCTCTATTATTTTGCCTCTTTTTTCCCATATCTGAAGGATGCTGAATTTTGATGAATCGATCTCTTTTTACCATTAAATTATATAAATGGGTTAAGTGTTTTTATACAGTTAAAGCTGCAGGTTCACATAAATCATTATTTTGTCCTCAGATCCAGCTCTGAGAATAGTCTCGTCCCCAGAGTTTACGAACAGCTGCTGAAATGGCTAATCCATAAATTCATTATGTAACCACACCAATCCTAGTACAGTGTCAACCCTTTCACCAGTTATGGGCTTGTCAATGATGGTTAGACACTTTTCAGAAAGTTATATAAATTGAAAGACTAGGCAAATACTGTGTTAAAAATTCCTTTTGAAAAAGGATATACAGTAGATAAAATAGATTTTACAGTATGAGGAAACAAAAGCAATTTGTCTCGAACTGTGTTGATGTCAGAACAATTTAGCTCTGTAATACATATGGAAAATATATTGCAGTCTCTCAATAAAACTTTATATACAATGTAAGTGTGTAGTTCTACTGTGTTGTCCCCATCTCCTCAAACAGTATCTCATTAGGGAGTGGTCTTGATTTCACCCTAAATTTAACCAAGTATATCCAAGAGAATATTCTAGTGAATTGTGCCCTCCCCATCTCCTCTGTTAATGTAGGCTAACTATATTGTTGGTAACTGAAGAAGCTCCTTGGATAAGGAGTGAAACGTTTCCACTAAGAAAATAGAAATCCAGTTGACATGATTCAAGCCACAGACTGTTCCACCTGGATGACTGAGAACCTTCATAGACATGTTGTTGGTACCAATCTGTAGTCTTCCATTATGTTGTCTCTCTAATTAGGGAGAATTTGGTAAAGCTCCTCCAGTAATACAATGTTCCTCCAGTAATATGATGTTCCTTCCTATGATGAGAACACTAGTCACAGTTTTTCATGAAAACAACTATGTCTAAACATGATATCTGTTCCAGTAATACAAATCCATCTATAGAATGTCAAGTTGCATGTACCATTTCTAATCTAGCTTCCTGTTCCCAATTTCAAGGTCTCCAATTGTAGAAACTTCCCTCATTCAAGCAAAGAATGTCCCATTCATTACATTTGGCGTAAGTCAGGAACAAAGAGGAAAGGGTTGGGGATGGACCTCTAGGGCATGGTTTTGTCCCACGTAAGCTCTGAATGCCTTCACAGGACTAATTTTAACCTGTGAGCTGTGGATACTGGGCAGTCCAATAATCAGTGGAAGCATGTACCTATACCACTGAGACACACAGTCACTACTATTCAAATGTGTTGGTGCTATGTGAAGTTCTTACAATTGTAGAATCACATCACTGCTGTGGTAGTTCAAATTAATAGTAGAGTTGATATATTTTGTATGTGCAGATTATTGTTTGCCAACTATCGCTATGAGTGAATGGGGCATAGCTAGAGATGCCATCTGGAAGAACTACATAGGTAGGTAGGTAGGTTATTCATTTATTTATGTCATTTATATACCACCATAATCTGCATGGTTGCCTGGTAGTTTCCAACCATGAAACAACATTACTTTAGTACTGATTGTGTGCACTCATTCCCTCAAATCTTCTGGAAAAGTTTTTACCACCTCCAGAAGTCCATTAGGAGAAGTGCTAATCTAATCTGAGGGGGGCAGTTTCATTATATAGAGGCTACAACAGAAAAACATTGTCATCTGTACCTCGGTAATGATGAACCTTAACAGATTTTGTCAAGGAACACACACTGGACAAGTTGATTCCATATGTAGAAGGTGGTGTTGAAGATTCCTAGGAGCCAAATCATAGTTGGCTTAGGAGCCAAACTGTAGGATCATGGTGGCTTAAGACACATGTCCTAATTGTCCATAGCAGCGTGGTGGCTCAGCGGGTAAGATGCCAGGCTTGTTGATCAGAAGATCGCAAGTTCGGAGGTTTGAATCCCTAGTCCCGCGTGACAGAGTGAGCTCCCGCACTAGCCCCAGCTCTTGCCAACCTAGCAATTCGAAAGCATGCAAATGCAAGTAGATGAATAGGTACTACTTCGGTGGGTAGGTAACAGCGTTCCGCGCGCGTCAAGCGGCCACATGACCGTGGAAGCATCTTTGGACAACGCTGGCTCTTCGGATAACAAACGGAGATGAGCACCGGCCCCTAGAGTCGGACACGACTGCACAAACGTGCAGGGGGAACCTTTACCTTTTTACCTAATTGTCCAAAGCATGTTTCTATGAATGGTCCATTCCAACCAGAAGTTCTGAATAAACATTGCATGGAGGTTTCTTATACAAATGATCTTTAAGTCTAGGAGATCATTTGGGAATGTTTCTCTTAGGATGAATCTATGGTTTTTCAGAATAAAGCATAGCTTCCATTAAAACATATTATTGCAAATCAATGTTTTCCTCTCATAAATACAGTTTTTAAAACTACCCAATTTCTGCTAAGCTAGTACCTAAAATAAAAAGTTGTAAACTTTCTATTTTCTAGGGATGCATGTTATCTTCATAACATACTCTGTCCTTTTCTTGGCTCACTTACTTCCTCTTCACATCCCTGGGGCCTGACTGAAAATGATTTAGTCTAGGTGACTAAGGCAATAGCATAATCTTAATGGTTCTATAATGCCAGGCTTCTCAGAATTGGCTGATGTTTCTTAAAATGCTTTTGGATATTTTGAAATAGCTGTGCAAAATGAAGTGAACTCGAAAGGCCCTTTATATTTACAAAAGTGATGGTGCTCTGCGATGTTAACTGTTCATGGTAATGAAGAGCTATTAAGTTCACAAAATAAAATGAAGGCAGCTTAGAAGCAGGGAATGGGGAATAGAGGCTTTTATGACTGATATACTGTAAAGGTAAAGGTTCCCCCACACAGTCGTGTTCAACTCTAGGGGCCGGTGCTCATCTCCATTTCTTAGCCAAAGAGCCAGCATTGTCCGAAGACGCTTCTGCAGTCATGTGGCCGGCATGATGCGCACAGAACGCTGTTACCTTCCCACCAAAGTGGTACCTATTTATCTACTTGCATTTGCATGCTTTCAAATTGCTAGGTTGGCAAGAGCTGGGGCGAGTGCGGGAGCTCACTCCATCACGCGAGGCTAGGGTCTCGAACCTCCGAACTTGCGACCTTCCAATCGACAAGCCTGGCATCTTAACCACTGAGTCATCGCACCCCATCTAAAGGTAAAGGTTTTCCCCTGCACAGTCGTGTCCGACTCTAGGGGGCAGTGTGCTAAAGCATATATGATTTATTTCTGCTGCATTTACAGAAGTACCTACATCTACATAGTGTCAAATACAATGCATCATTCATACAACACAGACTTTAATAGCGCGGCAATCTTCCGTTCTACTGCCTAAAATTAAGGGAGTGATCAAGTGTACTAAAATCTCAAAACAGGAAGACAAGTAAACAAGTAAAGCCAGGGTGGAAAAAAGAGAGCAGTTAAAACTACTGTAAATCCTTTAGTGGAATAAAAGTGTTCTAATAGCCTAGGGCAAGGGTCGGAAATGGCAGCTCTCGAGCCAGATCTGGCTCTTTGGCCCCTTGAGCGTGGCTCAACCGCAGCTGAACTCACCCCCGCCCCTTCCACGCGATTGGATCCCGCCCCCAAACTCTGATGGCCGGCGCCATCAGGGGAGGGAGGAGAAGGGTGGGCGGAGGTGGGACAGGGGTGGTGGGTGGAGGGAGACAAGAAGGAAGGCAGTAAGTAGCGGCATCCAGGCGCTGGGCGAGTTTGGCCGCGCGCCGCCAGAGCCTGACGTCAAGGCGGCTGTGCTTCCGCGCCCGGCGGGTGGGCGAGGCAGGGAGAGAAGGGGAGATGGAGGGGCTCCCTCTCCGGCCTCTGCGCCCCTTTAGGCCCGTCTCTCCGAGCGCACTGAGCGAGGCCCGGCACGGCAGGGAGGCGCTGCTGGCCCGGGACGCGGCGCTGTCGGAGGCGGCGCAGGAGCGGCTGCAGGGGCTGCTGCGGCTGGAGATGGCGCTGCTCCGCGGCATCCAGGCGAGGGCGCGGGCCCGGGACGCGAGCGGCAGGGCGAAGAGCCGCCTGCTCTCCCCTTGGCCGCCTCTGCCACCTGCAGGCTGCCTGCCTGTTTGGGGGGGGGGCGTGCACACTCCAAACGGCGCCCCAAAGACGGCTTTGGAGCACTGGGATAAGCTGCCCGCGTTCAGCTGGGCGTGAAACAGTCCCTTAAAGGGATATCACACTTTTACTTTGCCGGCGCTGCTCCCAAACGCCGGGGCTTCTGTGCTTCGGAGAAGGTGGGGGGGTGAAGAAAGTCACCCCAATGCGTCCCGGGGCTCCCCCCTTGCCGCCTCTGCCACCTGCAGTCTGCCTGCCTGGTTGGGGGGGCCGTGCACACTCCAAACGGCGCCCCAAATATGGCTTTGGAGCACTGCCCGCTCTCAGCTGGGCGTGAAACAGTCCCTTAAAGGGATAGCAGTCTTTTACTTTGCCGGCGCTGCTCCCAAACCCCGCTCCCTTCCACGCGATTGGCTCCTGCCCATAAACCCCGCCCCCTTCCACGCGATTGGCCCCCGCCCGCAAACCCCCGCCCCCTGGCTCTCGAGCATGTCAAAATGTCCTCGAGCATGTCAAAATGGCTCCTGGCATAAAAAAGTTTGCCGACCCCTGGCCTAGGGCAAAGGATATATAAAATCAGCCTGTAGAAAACATTCCAAAGTATAGCTGTCGTTACCAAACATCCTTTGATATCTGCAGGGTATGGCCAAAATGTCAAGATGGCAGCCACAATGGTGCAATCAAAGCTCCCAGGCCACCATCTTGCCTTTTTTGACCACACCCTGCAGATGCTCCTGAAGGTATTGGAAGTCTTAGGTAGCTGGAGCTAAAGGCATGTAAGGCTCAAAAGCGAGGGCCACTATATTAAACGGTGCTCAGAAAAAATGCATTGTGCTCTCCTCTGCCCTAGCAGTCTCTCTCATGTAGCAAGTGATTGAGAAACTTTATGGATTGGTCTGGTGTAATACATCCATGTGTACAAACTAAAGACTAGAGCAAATGTAGAGTTTGAGAAATTCGCCTTAAAAATGACATGTAAGGAACAACATCTCAGGGGTACATATACATTGCTGTTCCCCCGCTGCTGCTGTGTGTCCTCACAGTTTGGACTGTTCCCTTAGTACAACAGGGATGTACAACTGTGCCTTCTGCCCAACCTTTGTGTAAAGTGCTCCAAAAGTTGTTTTTAATTATATTCATAAATTCCTTAAGTCATTCCATTAGTCATACTGGAAATTCATAAATTCCTTAAGTCATTCCATTAGTCATACTGGACTAATGGACAAAGGCAGAATTGGGAGACTGGAATATAGTATTTCTTGGGGTGACTAAGTTCTTTTCTTATGTAAAGTTTTCTTCTTGCTTTTTAATCTTATGAAGCTGCTTGGAGTTTTTCTAGGATTGGGCAACTTAGAAATTTGATAAATAAATCATCCATCCATCCATTCTCCTTAAAGGTTTAAACTCTAGGATTCTCCCTCTTGTCTTTCCAAATTAATGGAAACTTGTTGAGTCACTTGGTGGCCTTGGATGATGGAGATATGTTTACAAAAGGGCCATCTCTAGCCTGAGAATCCCTGGAACCTGCCTTCCCTGCCTCGTTCTTTACACATGGCATAATATTGCAAAAATATCCCCTAGACCAAACGGCTTTTAGCTAAGGCTCTACAAATGCCAATCTGATGAAAGAGGACTAAAATTATGGGATTCATTGATAAGGCAGGTGATGAATAATTCTGATGTATCAGCATCAAAGATCTGGGTTTGGTGTGGCATCATAAATTAAATGAGAACCCTGATTCTAATAGGCAGTTTTAATGGTCCTTGTCCTTGCATTATTTTAAAACTGTAGATTTTCAAGTTATAATCAAAAAAATTTTTTTAAACCCTTTAAAATAGTATTTTACATTTTAATTTGTAATTGGTATTGTTAAAATACTGAAATACAAAAGAGAAAAAGTCTATGTTAAATAATAATACAGTAAAAAGAAAAAACTAAATATATTATAGTGGTTAACATAACCCCAAAATGAGCAAAATTGGATATTCCAATTCTTCCTTCCACAGATCAAATATCTAGCTAATACTAATTTTCATTTTACTTTTTACTACCTTATAAAACTGAATTGTTGATATGTGTTCAAGCATAGCATCTCTTAAAGCAGATAAATTTGCAGGAACCTCAGAAATGTATAGTTAATACATGTTTCAGTTGTATATATTGCCAAGCATATGTTGAAGGCAAGCCAAACTTAAAAGACAATATTTCAAAACCTTTAACACTCATTCAAAATAAACTGATTTAAAGTATTAATCCCTTGTTTAGCCAAAGCATTCCAACAGAACATCTTGGGGAGAAAAAATGGTAATATTTTACATTTGCCACAATCCTTTCTTGGCAGAAATAAGAAAACGTAATTTCTCCAATGATACATTGAAACTAGAATTTTTAAGGCTGATTTTAATTTTGAAATTCTTTCGTTTCTTATCATTTTTATGTAGTATGGGTAGTGTATATCTAAAGATAGTTCATGCAACTTGCCAAGAATTGTTATAATGTGTTCTATTTAGTTACAGATGAATTATCTTTTTTAATTACCAGCATGAGCTACATGATTGAAACAGGTCTTTTTATAAAAGTAGAACAGTATCATATTAATCCATCATTTGCATTGTATTTGAAGAGAGCAAAGTAAACTGAAGTATATATCAAATTCTAAATGAGAATTCCATTGGATTCTCTTAGCACCAAATAGCTAATGAAATCCTGAATTTTAATAAGGTGTGCTGAGAAAAGACAGTTGTACCACTCAAAACAGTGAAAAATAATAAGTTAAATAAATATTCAGGTCAGGTCTTTTTCGTATGTACTTGCATCAGAAATGGTTCTAAAACAAATTTCTCTCCAATTCTTTATCATATAAATTGCTACATTTTATATACCTAAATCTGACTTAAATTTAGATCCAATCTATAGTTGTCAAATAACAGATTACCATGGACAGTAACTGCAGGATATAAATGCCAAACTTTGCATTCCGTGGCGCACTAACATTCATTTGTTTGCATTTATAGCCATGTGCACTGCAGCATAGGTACATGCAGCTAAGTCAGAGATAAGAGCTACAATTTTAAAGGTAAAGATAAAGGTTCCCCCTGCACATTTGTGCAGTCGTGTCCAACTCTAGAGGCCGGTGCTCATCTCCGTTTGTTAGCCAAAGAGCCAGTGCTGTCCAAAGACGCTTCCACGGTCATGTGGCCGGCATGACGCACGCGGAATGCTGTTACCATCCCACCGAAGTGGTACCTATTCATCTACTTGCATTTGCATGCTTTCAAATTGCTAGGTTGGCAAGAGCTGGGGCGAGTGCGGGAGCTCACTCCGTCATGCGGGACTAGGGATTCAAACCTCCGAACTTGCAATCTTCCGATCAACAAGCCTGGCATCTTAACCACTGAGCCACCACGCCCCTATAAGTTGTCAATAACAGATTACCATGGACAGTAACTGCAGGATATAAATGCCAAACTTTGCATTCCGTGCCACTCTAACATTCATTTGTTTGCATTTATAGCCATGTGCACTGCAGCATAGGTACATGCAGCTAAGACAGAGATAAGAGCTACAATTTTATGTACTGTACCTACAAAAAACTCCAATTGAATATAATAGGACTTACTTCTGAACAAACATACACAGGACTGTACTGTTAACTTTATAAATGAATTCAGTCCCCTAGTAAGGAGCTTAGTCATGAACAATGACAATGTAGTAACCTAACAACATTTTAATAACACATCCCTAAAAAGTTTACCAAGGATGTTGACTGGCCCTCATCAATAGAGACAGTTGGGTATATCCTTTAAGACAAGATTTGCAGACATCTTTAAGCAGCCATTGGCACTTTGTTTAATCTTCAGGAGCAGGTTATGGCAAAGAATGAAATAATCATCCATTATCAGAAAAGCGTCATGATAATTCTAGAATAAAAGTCTGGTGTTCTACCCAGTATACTAGAGAAATCTTCACTGGTAGAGGAGTTAGACAGGGCATGGCTTCAGGTTATATAATCTGGGACATCAGCCCCCCAAAGCTGGCAAACAAACATGTTTCAACCGTTCTATATCCAGACAATGTAGACACCGAGAAAGAACCTTGCTGAGTTCTGCACAGAGGAAGTTTTACAGATTAATTATGAACAGATCAAGATTATGGTTTTTGCAAAGTCCCCTAAAATCCACAGAAGGAAACTAAACAGACATGAGCCAGAACAGGTCCAATTATTCAAATATTTGGGAATAGTCTTCATGCTACAGGGAGCCCGAACGCAACCTGGAGTGTGCCTATAGAATGTTCAGAGATAGTACAGTATTTGTCTATTCGAGCCTTGTATAGATCTTGAGGAGCATTATATATCCCAGCAGCAATTCAATTATTTATTGCTGATACCCAAGCACAAATTCTGAATGACGTAGAGATAGGGCTGTATAAAAATAACTCATTGATGTAGTCCCTATCATCTAAATCCCCGAAAAATATCATTCACGTATCATGATCTGTCTCAAATGTTACTCTATGGCTGGAAGCTGGTATAAATAACATTGAAACTATGTTATGTTTTCACTCACTGAATTATTGGCTAAAAGCTGTTTGCACTCCATTGGATTGGCCCCTCTAATTTTCTTTTATAATTTTATTAGCAAACCGAAAAGCTCCATTCTACATAAGCTGAATTACTGGGGTTACTTGCAAGATGCTATACTAGCCTTAGGCCCTTATCAAACCAAGGCAAAGAATAATAGATACAGAAAACCAGGAAGATCAATCTTGTGTGCTAGTAGGGATCGACTGAGGTGCTCAGCCCTTCAGTTTCAGCCCAGCCAGATATCTGAGACAAATCGAAATATCTAAATATAGAACAGCTATGTTGTTGTTTATTCGTTCAGTCACTTCCGACTCTTTATGACTTCATGGACCAGCCCACGCCAGAGCTTCCTGTCAGCCGTCACCACCCCCAGCTCCCCCAAGGTCACCTCCAGAATATCATCCATCCATCTTGCCCTTGGTCGGCCCCTCTTCCTTTTGCCTTCCACTTTCCCCAGCATCAGCATCTTCTCCAGGGTATCCTGTCTTCTCATTATGTGGCCAAAGTACTTCAGTTTCGCCTTTAATATCATTCCCTCAAGTGAGCAGTCTGGCTTTATTTCCTGGAGTATGGACTGGTTTGATCTTCTTGCAGTCCAAGGCACTCTCAGAATTTTCCTCCAACACCACAGTTCAAAAGCATCTATCTTCCTTTGCTCAGCCTTCCTTATGGTCCAGCTCTCGCAGCCATAGGTTACTACAGGGAATACCATTGTTTTAACTATGCGGACCTTTGTTGTCAGTGTGATGTCTCTGCTTTTAACTATTTTATCGAGATTTGTCATTGTTCTGCTATGAACAGCTATGACACTAATACAATTTAATTTTCTGCCTTGCAAGGGAATTGCAAGAAAGTTCCTTATAATAAATTGCTTTGCCCATGTAGAATGTGTAACGTTGAGACCACTGCTTACTTTTTTCCGTACTGTCCCTTTTATATGGATGTTTGTGCATACTCGGGGCGTGGTGGCTCAGCGGGTAAGACGCCAGGCTTGTCGATCGGAAGATCGCAAGTTCGGAGGTTCGAATCCCTAGCCCTGCGTGCGGAGTGAGCTCCCGCACTAGCTCCAGCTCTTGCCAACCTAGCAATTCGAAAGCATGCAAATGCAAGTAGATGAATGGGTACCACTTCAGTGGGAAGGTAACAGCATTCCACGTGCGTCATACCAGCCACATGATCGTGGAAGCGTCTTCGGACAACGCTGGCTCTTCGGCTAACAAACGGAGATGAGCACCGGCCCCTAGAGTCGGACACGACTGCACAAATGTGCGCGGGGGGGGGGGGGGAACCTTTACCTTTTTTTGTGTGCATACTATTTAACACCATTATTAGCAAATTGTTCAGGCAAATTGTCCAGGCACTCTTTCGTACCTACTATCTGATAGACATTGTACAGGTAGTCTTCATTTAGCAACCACAATTGGGACTGACAACTTGGTCATTAAGCAAAGCAGTCGCTAAGTGAAACCGCAACTGCTTATGATCTTACTTTAGCTTCTCTTTGCTTTATAGACCTACGAAGATCATAAACACAAGGGTTGGCCGTCAAGTTAATTTTTCATCTCTGTCATAACTGTGTCATAACTGCAAATGGTTGCTAAATGAGGCAGTTGCTAAACGAGGACTACCTGTACAGTCTTCCTTGCATGTCCCTAAATACTGCTACATTGTAGGTATTGAAAGGAGATACTTGCTTAATTGTCTGTGAGAGTATAGAATCTGTGCCCTAGTATTTTACACCAACTAGATGGTGTATTTTTTAAAATATTATCATTTATGTATTATATTTTATTGCACCTTCGTACAAACATTAGTTTCGTACACCAGGATAATTGATTCTTTGTTTTTATAATTCCATAAGTTAGTAGGTTTTAAAGGCTCAGTTAATGTGGGTTTATCAGTTTTATAGATTTAATGTTCATATTGTTATATTTTATTTACTTTATTCATACTGGTGTAGATGATTTTTGTACTTACTGCATTTTATTTTACTATATGTTGGTCACTGACCAAAATAAAATCTCTCTCTCTCTCTCTCTCTCTCTCTCTCTCTCTCTCTCTCTCTCTCTCTTCTTTCATGCAAGATTTGCAGACGTCTTTAAGGAGCAATCAGCACTTCGTTTTTCAGAACAGAAATGCTCATCTTTTTTTTTTATTAGCACTTAACCATCTTTTTGAGTTGCAGCATGCACATAAGATGGAATCGCCATGAGTCAAATAAACTCACATCATCTTGGGCATGCAGCCCACTATTATATGGTTTATACCAATTAGCATATTAACAAATAAAGTGGTTTTCTTTTTCTTTTCCTTTTTTAAAGGACAAATATCTGAGCTTTTCTCAGGCTTAGAACTCTTCCAGACCCTTTTTTCCCCTCCTTGATAATGGCCAAGTGACCCATATTTAAAAAGCATTTACAATAAAATTATAGCCCTTGCTTTTGTATTTAGCTTTCCCAGTAGAAAGCTGAAATGTTTTAAAATTGTCACTTTTTGATGGAGGTAATGGCTGTAATATATTTAGTCCCTTTCTCTGGTTGTGCTTCAAATGGCTGTGCTAATAAAGGGCACAGCTGTAGATTCTTTATGACCTGCTTTTGGGGAGGGGGGAGGGAGGGGGCAGCCCAGATTGACTGTGTGTGTCAACAAATGCAGCTGGGGAAAAAAGAGAAGCCCCTTGAAGGAAGGCCTCTGCAACTTAAAAGTCCAAGATAAATGATGTTCCCTTTTTTTTTTAAGGAACAGGAAAATGGAGGGTGGAATTCAATAAAAGGCAGGCTGAAAAAAGAATTGTTTAAAACTAAAGCTTTTCTCCCCTTCCAGACAGCTTAGAAGAGAAATGAGCAAAACTGAACATAGAAAAGAGGGGAGCAGTTGAGAATGAAAACAAAGGCCTATCCTGGAAAATATATTGCACTACCAAATTATCTGGAGTGCATTATCACTGGGGGTTGGAGAGAATGTAGTTTAAATTGAGATGCAATGGCCAGCTTTTGCATCCTTTATTTCTTGGCAGGGAAGGAATAGTAGGTGGCTTTGTTTATTTTGGTAGCGAGGTCAAAAAGAATCAATGCTTCGGAGCACCGGAGAAAATATGGTGTCACCACCCTGCTGGGCAAGTTGCTTCAGAGGAGGGATTCAAACCTTAAAATATGAATTCCACAAGAGACAGAGAGCAGGATAAGCAATTAAGAAGACTTTATTCCTGAAAGAATGGAAAACACAGAATGGAAGTCAAATTTGCATTGCTGTATGTCTGTCTGCCTGCCCACCTTCCCTCTTACACATGCCCATCTCTTATTGTGCTCCTAACCTAGGAACTTAAATCTCAGTCTCTTTCCGTCTCAGTTCCCAATTGCCTCACTTTACTAAGAACAAAAATCCCAATTGCCATCTCTCACCTCGGCTTTCTAAGGCAGAGGCACCCTTACTTCTCAGTTCCTCAGATTTCCAAGAAAGAGACCACTACAATAGTCTATCTAGATTTAAATGTGGGCTTTGCCGTCTATTCAACCAGGCCCTTATCATGTGCTTTCTGCTAGGCTCCATTATGATTTTGCCAAGTGCTATATCTACGTAGTTGGGTGAGATTCGAAACTGCATTTTTAAACTATTTGTCTTCTGTTTCCAACCATTTACCTGATGAAGAGCCAGTTATCCATCTGTTTTGCCAGAATCAGACAGCTTAGCACCGTTGACATGTTTCAGAACTGTACCTCCCATGGTATCTTGCCACTGTTGACTGACACTTATAAACTTGTGGCCCAGGTCCTCTAACCCTGGCATAGCAATCTCTACAGCATGTTCTGGGGCAGCTTTCAGGTGGACTAGATCTGTGGAACTACAAATTCCATCAATCCCAGCCAGTGTAGCTCTTAGCCCAGCTGAGTGAAACAGGAGATGGGTTGGCTTCTTTTCCTTGCTTGAACTATCAGTTCAGACATTCCTCTTATTGCATTTGCACTGCAGGGAAAATGGCACTTTTGTCTCTACAAATAGTACAATAAATATGAATTTTCAAGAGGGTAGACAAAAAGGCCTAGAGTGAATATTGGTTTTGTAGTCAAGCCACTGTGTAGGAATGCTTGCCTGCAGTCATTTTCTGCTGGGACTTCTCTGATTGGCTTCCAAGAGAGTCTTTTATTTGCTAGCACACAATCTGAATTGCTCCTTCAGCTCTTGCTCCATTCACATGTGCTAGTACTTCATACATCCCAGACTATGCAGGATCAGTTCTTCAGAACAGAATAATCTACAATTCTAGTCTCAATCCACATGGTTACTTTTCTTTTATCACCCCTACACACCTGTGAGCTGAGAGTATATTTGCTGCCATCTAGTGGCCATCCTGGTTTTTGCAGCCCAGATGTAGTAGCCCTAATAGAATTAAGGAAGTAAACTATGTGTAAAACTTAAATTTTAAGAACTTGCTCTCTTCTTGCTTCTCCTTCCACCAATACCTTGGACATTTTCAACATGCTCAATAATAAAACTGAAATCCAGTCTCAACCCACTGGACATCAGTAAGGGACTTAGCTACAATAAATGTGTTTTCAATAAGGTAACAAGATAGCAATGGATATTCTCCCAAGCCTTAAATGCTAATGGCAACCAATTTCATCTATTGCTGCTGAAACCTCTAGTGCTATTGCCATTTTGCTAACACATGTAGGCTAGACTTACAAAGCAGTTAAGCCAGTGTAGTTGGAATTTACAACTGAAGCCAGAATTTATTGTTGAGCAATAGAGCACTTAAGATAGACATACATACGCTTGTGTCACAATTGTTGCAGTGCTGCTTAAGCCCAGAATCTAATGCAAGTGAACTAAACTCACCCTACTTTCAGAATGGCACACAATTATCTTTAAACTATTTTTCCTCTATGGAATATCAGATGTGAATGCGCTCCAGTAATACTGTATCATTTGTGTGCACTTCCCTGCCAATGGGCAAAATAAGGCAGGCTGCTTTTTTTTTTTTAGTATTAATTTTTATTGAAGAATTTTTTTACAGAGTAAAAACAATACAAATTTAAGGAAGAAAAAGAAAAGTAAAGAAAAGTGATAGGTAAAGAAGTAAGGTAGTAAAGAAGTAAGATAGGAAAAGTGATAGGTAAAGAAGTAAGAAATAAAAAAGAGAAAAGAGAGAAAAAGAAAATCAAGAAAAGATATAAATAAGCATCTTCGATCTTCTTTACAGCAGTTATAAATGCATTTGTATTTTATCCTCTCTCTCTCTCTCTCTCTAGTTATATCGTAGCTCCTCCTAATTTAATTAAATATAATGTTGATTATGCGGGAAGGGATAGAATTTTCTCCCACCCTTCCTTTGATTATTAAAATGTGGGGCCAGACTTGTGAGAAAGGCAGCCAACAACAGATAAAGCTGGAAAACCTAAATTGAAATTGGTAACCCTTTAATAAGCTCACTGGCCACTTTGTGAGTGCTTATTAACAGTCTAATTTTTCTGTCTAAAAGGATCATTGCAAAGATAAATAAGGATGATTAAGTTCAATAAAGCTGCTATCCTATGGTCTCTGCAGAACTGCCAGTGCTCATAGACTTTTTTGAAACTCTCCTTTCACGTAAGGAAGAGGTATATTCTTGGACAGGAAAATCAGAAGCCTTCTTCATAAGGCTGTAGGAAGTTCAACAACTGTAGGCTGTCCAGTATAGGAACTCCAATGTCGGAACAGAAGGAGGAGGCATTCTGTAAGTTCTCCCTAGATGTGGCAGAAGAGGCCTCCAACTTGCAAATCCTTTTATGAATCCCATAGGGCTGGATGCTCAGCAGCAAAACCACCAATGCCTTCCTCCCAACTGTATCTTTCAGAGGCCCCACCCTGCAGGAGATGAGGAGTCAGCGATTTAATGGGCTCCTGTGCCTCAGAAGGAAGTCATCAATGGGCTTAGCTGTAATACAGAGCAGCAGTGTCGAGAAAGAAGACAAAAGGAGAAGGAAGAACAGCAAAATAGTAACAAGAACAACAACAACATGCAAAGGGAAGTTCAATGGCACTTTGTATTCCAATGCATCTGGAAGGATGGGTTGGGTAACCCTATCCAAGCAGAAGCAGATCTGATATCAATATTGTTGTTGTTATTTATGCTTCTTCCTTCTCTGCAAAATCTCCTTGGGCTTGGTTTTGTTGAAATGGACAGGCTGCTTTTTAGAAGCTCCTCAAGCTGACACTCCTCCCCTTTTCATTTTGAAAGGTCAGGCTGAGAGTTGGCAGTTGTATAGGAGCTGTCCTCTGTATAGAAAGTCTTAACTAGCCAGGCAGAGACTTAACCCTGCTGCTGAAAAACTAACATTGTCACTAGGATATGATGAAACCATGGTGAAGAACTAGGAACAGCCCGACCACGGCAGAGTGAGCAGTTGGAATCTGCCTGGTACATGTTTGTTTGCCCGATTCAAAATGTGGAGAACGATTGTTGAGATGATGTAGACAAATTGACTCAAATTAGTTTAGGATGGGCTGAGCAGAGTTTAAACATGTTGAGTCCAGACACATAGCAACAGTCCACAGCGGTTTTGGAAAGGAATATATATGAATAGCTAATTTAATGGGGTTGGAGCGGGGGGATGGGGAAGGAATAATAAAATCAAGGGCTGCACTTACTTTTTTATTTCTAATGACAACTAAGTCTGGGTTTAAAAATATTATCTCTATTAGAACACTCTAATCCAGCAATAAATTAATTTATAGGCATACTTGTGTGCATTAACAGTTTTACATGCCTTTCATCTTTGAAGCATTATTTAATGGTGAAAACAAATCCCCAAGAACTGATGTGCTATGATCCCCTGAAAAAAGATTAAAAGGATTTTGAGACTCTTTTTTCTCCCTGTTTTCAGTCAAATTGTCCTAAATCCTGCAGCACAATAAGTTAGTGTCCTATGCAAACAGCAGGCCACCAGGAGTGAGGATCTGATTGAATGTACAGTAATCTAATTAGACCAGGCCTTCAATTCACAGCCTGATTCAGTATACAGGCTTCTTCCTTCCAGTAAGGATTTTACTTTAAAAAAAATATTTAAAGAGATGAATAGTAGTGAGGAAAAAAATCTGAAAAAAAAAGTATCTCTGTGAATGGGTACTGTCTCATATAAATGAGTTGAGACTAATCTCATTCTATTGTTTCCACAAATAACGTTTATTAAACTGTGCTATAATGTATCAGAATCCATATTACCCTTTCATTCTCTTTAGAAAACACTGTATTTTAGTTAATGCAGTCCTACACTTTCCAGGAAATTGATTAATATTAATGAACAACAGATAAAAAGTAAGCAACCTACCAAAATCAGTGGATTTGGAATGTTCATAAATTTCCTTTGGACTTTAAAATACTTAAAACTCTAAATAGGCAAATTAATAACAACACTGAAATTATTTAACTGTCCACCATAGAAAAAGACTTGTCATAAGTATCCCTCTCTTCCCAAGCAATAAGATAATTTATGATTTAAATGCTTAGAAAGTTTCTAAGCACTCATGCGCCTGGCCAAATCTTCCTTCTTCAGAATGATAGTCTGGGATTCAGAAGGCTGCTTGCACTGGGGAAAGGGCTAGGGATATGTCCCCACTGCTGCTGCGGCCCAGCAAATCCCTGTATTTCTAACATACAATAGGAGGCTTTTGGAGGAGGCCAAGTGGGGCAGTGTTCCTGGCTATTTAGGAAAAACTGCAATATCCCATTCATCCAGTACCTTAAGCAGAAGAGCATGTTTCACAATCTTAGCCAATGCACGTTTATTCAATAGTTCAGGGCTTTCCAGAGTTTTCCCGCGGCGACACACCAACCGCTGTTGGTGTGTCGCTGCGGGAAAACCCGGAAGTGCCGCCGTGGCAGCAGCGCGCAAAAACCCAGAAGCGCTGCTGCCACTTTCGGGTTTTTGCGCGCCACCGTTGGTGTGTTGCCGCGGGAAAACCCGGAAGCGCTGATGATGATCAGCGCTTCCGGGTTGTGTGGCGACACACCAGACTGTGTGTGGCGACACACAGTTTGGAAAGCTCTGCAGTAGTTCAACGGATCTTCATTCCGAGATCTGTGATTACAGAATTAGTAACAGAGGGAGAAACTTGACCCTACGTTAGTGTCTTTAATGGACTTAAGCATATTTATCTTTCAGTAAATACAGTCTGAAGGGACCTTGGACGTCACCTAGTCCAACCCCCTACCCAGGGGAGGAATCCTCAGACCATCCCTGACAAACGGCTGTCCAACCTTTGCTTGAAAATCACCAGTGATAGAGCACTCACGACTCCAGGAGGCAGGCCAGTCCACTGTTTAATAGTGGGGGAGCTGCGGGGGGTTGGTGGAGGCCGGGGGAGGGCTTGGGGGGCCTGGTGCAGGCCGCGTGCGAGTGCAGGAAGACTGGGGGATGGACGGTGTGGCACGAGTGCAGGAAGGCCAGGGGATGGACATCGTGGCAGGGTGCGAGCACAGGAAGGCCGGGGGGAGTTACCAGAGTGACTTACAACCTTCCCTGCTGGGTTCCCATTGACTTTGCTGTGGGAAGCTGGCAGGAAAGGTTGCAAATGCTGATCACGTGACCGCAGGATGCTGAAACCGTCGTGTGAGCCAGTTGCTAAGTGCCCAAATTGCAATTGCGGAGGCACTGTGACAGCTGGAACTTCAAGGACCGATCATAAGTACCACTCATTTGGCGCCGTCGCAACTTCGGTCACTGAATGAGTGGTCGTTAACCAAGGACTACCTGTATAACTTCCCATGATCTCAACATTATACCTTTATTGATGCAGCCTGAGATTGCATTGGCTCTTTTGGCAGCTGCAGCACACTGCTAGCCCATGCTTAATCTGTCCTCTATGAGGATACCTGCATCCTTTTCACAAGTACTGCTGCTGAGCCAGCTACCACCTAGCTTGAACCTACACCTCTGATATTTTCTTCCTAGGTGCAGAACCCTACATTTCTCTCCAGTTAATTGCATTTTGTTGGGAAAGGACCAATGTTCAAGTCTCTCAACATTCTTCTGAACCTTGGACCTGTCATCTGAACTGTTAGCAATCCCTCACAGCTTTGTTTTCTCTGCATATTTAATGAGCATCTCTTCGATCCCCTCATCTAAGACTTTATAAAAGTGTTGAAGAACACTTGGTCCAGGCAGAACCCTAAGGGACCCCACTGCATAAATCTCTCCATAGCGACATCGATCCATTAAAGACCACGTGTTGGATATGGTTGTTCAACCAATTGCCGATCCATCTGGTAGTGGGACCATATATTCCACATTGTTCCATTTTATCAAGAAGGAGGCTATGGTAACTTTATCAATGACTCATTGAAGTTTAGATACACTATATCCACAGTATTCCCTGTAACTACTAATGTTGTCACTTTGTCAAAAAAAAAAAAAAAGCCGTAAGTTTTTGGCATGAATGAGTCCATACTGCCTTCTAATAATGACTTTGTTCCTTTCTAAGTATTTGCAAGCCCACTGATGATGATGATGTTTGATGATGTTTTCTAGGATTGACGTCAAGCTAATTGGATTGTAGTTTCCTGGGTCCACGATAGCTCTTCACCAATCTTTTGGCACTTCCGCAGCATTCAGAAGTTCTCAAAGATTACATCCAGTAGTCCTAAGATCACATCTGCCCATTCCTTTAGCACCCTGGGGCGTAATCCATCCAGCTCTGATGACCTGAATTAATTCAAAGCAGCTACAGGTAGGTGTTCTCTCACCACCTCCTTGCCTATTTTGACTTGCATTTCTTTTCTGCCCTCCCGGGGCAGCTTTTGAAGGTGGACCACTTTTTCCTTTTGCAAAAAAGACAGGTGCAAAGTAGGAATTAAATGGTTCAGACTTCTCCCTCCTGTCTGTCGCCATCTTGCTATCTCCAACAAGTGGACCAACTGTTTTCTTGATTCCTCTTGTTCCACACATACCCAAATAATTTTCAGTGTTTATTGCAAGCCTCAGTTCATGCTGCGTCTTAGCCTTCCTGACCCCCAACCTAACAGATTCAGACTATCTCCTAATATTCTGCTTTTGTTATATGCCCCCCTTTCCATTTTTTAAAACCTTTTGTTTCTCAGTTTATCAGAGGGCTCTTTATGCAACTATGCTGGTCTCATCAGATGTCTCCCATCTTTTTTCTGTCTTTGGTATTTTTTGTTTGGGCACTAATGACCTCATTTTTCTGAATTTCCTGACCCTCCTGAATTGTTTTTTTCCTTTCAGGATTTCCATCCATAAAATCCTTCCTACTTTTCTCCTTAATTTATTGAAAGTCAAATCTATTTATTTGTATATATGTGGATTATACCATTTATTCAAATTTGGGTCTGAAGTATATATTTCCACTGAATGTCAAGTCCTTTACTTTGGATATGCATTTAGAGTTATAGTGGAATACTGATCTATCAAATTCATATTATTTTTTCAGTCTGGAAGTGGCTCCTGAGGTTTCATTGAGGTGTTCCCAGTTCTAATAAGATCCCTATGACTTTCTGCATGTGAAGCATTAATAGGGTAAATTATTATTATTATTATTATTATTATTATTATTGTTGTTGTTGTTGTTGTTTAAATTTATTGGCTGCCCAACTCCAATGATAATAGAAACCTGTGTGTGTGTGTGTGTGTGTGTGTGTGTATCTTTCAGCAGCACAAATAATAATCACATCCTCCTGAAAGACAGCAGAAATTTTTACTTGGCCAAACTGTATGTAAAAGCTATGGAACTTGGCTTTGTCTAAAAAAAATTAACACAGAATATTACAAAAGGCAGAACTATACATCACAAAGACACAATTGTGGAAGTATGATTATCTTTTTTTTCTGTTACAGTCCTTGTGCGCTAGATTTTCCTCCTACCTATTTTGCAAAGACACTATCCTAATATCTTATTTTTTCCAGATTAATGTATTGTCGAAGGCTTTCACGGCCGGAGTTCGATGGTTGTTGTGGGTCTTCCGGGCTGTGTGGCCGTGTTCTGGAAGTTGTGGTTCCTAACGTTTCGCCAGCATCTGTGGCCAGCATCTTCAGAGGGCAGGAGCACAGACAGAAGCGCTCTTGCTGTGCTCAGGTAGAATGGCAATAAAACAGCATGGAGCCAAACTGAAAGAGCAGCCATTCTACCTGGGCACAGAGATTTTGCTTCTGTCTGTGCTCCTGCCCTCTGAAGATGCTGGCCACAGATGCTGGCGAAACGTTAGGAACCACAACTTCCAGAACACGGCCACACAGCCCGGAAGACCCACAACAACCATATTCCAGATTACATTGCCTAGCTTCCTTGTTTACTGCTATTCTCATTTCAATGCTTGTATTATAGATTTTATACAACAGCTTGATTTCAATTTTTATTTTAATAAAACTTTAAAAAGAGGAAAGTGACTCTAACTTGGATCACATATTGTGGGGAGGCTGGGAGGGGCAGATCTTCAAGAAGTTACAAAGCTGACCCATACTTTGAATGTGCTTTTACTGCCATCTAGCCGCAATACTCTGTTATTGTTTTCTCTGGCTTTAAAAGAGTTCATACAGGCTTAAAAGGTAAAGGTGCCCCCCCCCCCCCGCACATTTCTGCAGTCGTGTCTGACTCTAGGGGCCGGTGCTCATCTCCGTTTGTTAGCCAAACAGCCAGCGTTGTCCGAAGACGCTTCCACAGTCATGTGGCCGGCATGATGCACACGGAACGCTGTTACCTACCCACTGAAGTGGTACCTATTCATCTACTTGCATTTGCATGCTTTCGAATTGCTAGGTTGGCAAGAGCTGGAGCTAGTGCGGGAGCTCACTCCGCACGCAGGGCTAGGGATTCGAACCTCCGAACTTGACAAGCCTGGCGTCTTACCCGCTGAGCCACCACACCCCTTCCTACAGGCTTCTGTTAATTAAAATAAGGAAAAACAGAACAGAATAGCAATAAAACAGCATGGAGCCAAACTGAAAGAGCAGCAAAGGCAAATTCCTGAAGCAGAGTACCCATGTGTGATAATAATCATTATCAGTGAAGCTACTAGTAGTTACTATATTTCTTAAAAAACAAAAAAAGTGCAGTTGCACTATGAGCCTCTTTATCACATCGGGTTATTTGTCTCTCTGATCCAGGATTGTCTATCTTGTCTAGTATTGTCTACATTCTGCCAGTATTCAAGGCCAGATCAAGATATAGCACCAAGCACCAAGGCACACTGTCCCCCCAAGGTGAAACTCTTTTGGTACTTGAGACAGAAGTACCTCTTCCCTTGCCCAGTAGGAATGAATGAATGAATGAATCAATGAATGAATCAATGAATTAACAAACTACAGTTAAACCTTCGCAATAAATTGTCATATGTGGTATTCAGCATAATTCTAACATGCACAAAGACCACATTGTATAATTTATTTCTACTGTTCTACAGCAGAAGAGCTGTAGGTTACATTTTACATGCAGAAGGCTCAGATTCAATTTCCAGCATACATACATACATACACACACATACACACACACATATATACACATACATACATACACACACACACATACTGTATGTATGTATGTATGTGTTTATTTATTTTCTATCCCTTTATTATTTTTATAAATAACTCAAGGCAGCAAACATACCTAACACTCCTTCCTCCTCCTATTTTCCCCACAACAACAACCCTGTGAGGTGAGTTGGGCTGAGAGAGAGTGACTGGCCCAAAGTCACCCGGCCAGCTTTCATGCCTAAGGCAGGACTAGAACTCTCAGTCTTCTGGTTTCTAGCCCGTTGCCTTAACCACTAGTCTGAGGAAAAGGTACCAGCCTTAAAACTGGATAAATGCTGCCCATCATAATAGACAATGCTGAGCTAAATTGCCTGATGTTTCAGTTTGGGGTAACAAAGATTCCTATCTTCTTGAGCAAGAAAAATAGTTCTGCTTTCCCCAGTAAAACACACATAATGAAATTAAGCATTGTTTCCAGCACCAATGGCCAGATGCATGTAGTCCTATCTTGGTAGCATGGTATCTTCCAGTGGTTTTAGATGAGAGCTCCCACAGCCAGCATCTTCAATGGTTGTGCTGATTCATGGTATATGATGCCAAAGAAATTATCTAGATCAGTGTTTCTCAACCTTGGCAACTTTAAGATGTGTGGACTTCAACTCCCAGAATTCCTCAGCCAGCCATTCTGGGAGTTTAAGCCCACACATCTTAAAGTTGCCAGGGTTGAGAAACACTGATCTAGAATGTATAAAGGCACTTCAAATGTATGTTGGAAATGTGAACAACACGAAGGGACATTTTATCTTGGTTGGTGGACAAGTAAAAAAGCTTTAAAAAAATTGGATTCAAATACGTACTTTGATACAGAGGATTTTAAAGATTAATATTCAATTGAAGCCAGACATTTTCCTTTTAGGACTAATGGATAAGCTGTTAGGAAAAAAGCCATGGAAGTTTATTTCAATATATGACTACTGCAGCAAGATTATTATATGCACAGAGATGGAAAGATTCAACACTACCCACTATGGCAGAGCTTTCCAAATTTTTCATGTTGGTGACACACTTTTTAGACATGCATCATTTCGCGACACACTCTTACAGCAGGGCACAAGGCAAGCACTAGGACCTGTGTGGAATCCTGGCAGGGCTCGGAAGCAGCAGCAGCTGCGACACACCCAGACACTGCAGCCGACACACTAATGTGTCCCGACACACAGTTTGGAAAGCTCTGCACTATGGAGGAATGATGGGTGAAACTGATAGATCTTGCTGAGATGGATAAATTAACTTCTTTGATTAGAGAAAAGACACTATCTACATTTATTGGTGCCTGGAAATCTCTTATGGACTTTTTGCATAAAAATGAAAAAAAATTAACTTGTGACTTATGGTGTTGATTAGATAGGAAAGATTACAGAAAGAAGAGTATTGTGATGTAACTTTAGAGAGAGAGGTTAAAATATAATTGTACTTATAACTGTTGTGAAGAATATTGGAAGTCACTTCTTTGTATCTTTTTTCTTTCTTTTCTATTGTTCTTCAACTTTTTTTCTTTTCTTGCACTTTTTGCTTACTCTTTGATTTCTTTCTTTTTCTTCGTTACTTTATATTAGTTTGTATTAGTTTGTATCTTCTTTTTTAAAAAGTTTCAATAAGAGTCATATTTTAAAAAACGGTTGTGCTGATTCTGGCTGATAAGGTTGTAGTCCAAAACACATTTATGGATGCCAGAATGGACTGCAAGGAGGTCAGATCAGTCAATCCTAAAGGAAATCAACCCTGACTGCTCATTGGAAGGACAGATACTGAAGCTGAAGCTCAAAAACTTTGGCCACCTAATGCGAAGAGAGGACTCACTGGAAAAGACCCTGATGCTGGGAAAGACTGAAGGCAAAAGGAGAAGGGGACAGCAGAGGATGAGATGGTTAGATAGTATCACCGATGTAATGAACATGAATTTGAGTAAACTCCAGGAAACAGTGGAGGACAGGAAGGCCTGGCGTGCTATGGTCCATGGGGTCACGAAGAGTCGGACACGACTAAACGACTGAACAACAACAAATGTGGAGGGAAACAGATAAGACTTTGATAGTGAATATCCAGTATTCTGTTCATTAAAAATGGACCTCCCACACTCACATGATTATCATCCCACTGATTGAAACACCTGACTCTAATTTCCCCTTCAAATGAACTGATCATCCTAGAGGTTCACATACTTTTGCTACACACAAATATGTAGCTTTGGATAATTTTCCTCAATAAATAAATGAACAAGTATAATGTTTTTGACACATCTGTTTAATTGGGTACTCTTTATCTAGTTGTAGGTCTTGTGTGGAGAACATTTTAGGTCATTTTTATGCAGAAATATACTGAAACTGAAGCTCAAATACTTTGACCACCTAATGCGAAGAGCGGACTCACTGGAAAAGACCCTGATGCTGGGAAAGACTGAAGGCAAAAGGAGAAGGGGACGGCAGAGGATGAGATGGTTAGATAGCATCACCGATGTAATGAACATGAATTTGAGTAAACTCCGGGAGACAGTGGACGACAGGAAGGCCTGGTGTGCTATGGTCCAGGAGGTCACGAAGAGTCGGACACGACTGAACGACTGAACAACAAATTCCCAATCTGATGGTCTTCTTGTGTTGGACCAACTCCCATCAGCCATTCTCATACATCTAAAATGCATCGTATTATGGATGGCTGCCCTTCAAGTTTCTGGCTATTTATTAATTTTTAATTAATTTCACTAAGTTTAAGAAGACTGAGTCAGTGAAGGTTAGTAATATTTTCTTTATCAATGTTATAAAGGCATACCCCATTTCGATAAATCTCCATGCTTAGTACCTCAGCTCTAGAAACCAACCTTGAGCATGAAGTCTGATCAAGTGAGAATTTCATAGCAGCTGACAGCAAGGAACTGCCTTCCTCCTTAAGAGGTAAGGGAGCCTGAATGGTGACGAATAGCAGTTGGAGTGCAGAGATGATAATAAAACCATGCCAAGTCTTCCTACCTAAATTACACTCCCAACTGATGTGGTACAGTGACCCAACTGTGCCAGCACGTTGAACTGGACTGTGACTTACCTTCCTGAAAAGATAAACTAGTAAACCCACCACCACCCCGCAACCTATTTCCTTTATTGTCCATGTTTCAAATTTATTTACAGTCTCCATTTTCTCCCTGGTGAAAGCCATATTGCTGAAAAGTCACATGTACAGACAATTTGTTCTGACAATGGCTAAGAATCCTTGTTACAAATAATAAAAGAGATAATTGTGTTCTAGCCTGGTATAACTGTGCTATGATTTTCCAGTTATTTACTATCCATACCAATGCAGTTATACCAGTCCTGCTTATTTTTTACACACATCTACCCAAAGAATGTTCAGGAGTTCCATTTGTACCACACGGCACATTTGTTCATAACATACTCTCAAATGACACCAATCACAGCCTTGTCAATGACAAATAACTGCCAAGTATTTGGATCATGGCCATTGGTTGTCAGTGTCACACCACCTGCAAAGTAAGGGGACTTGAGCATTTAAGTCTGCCTGCCATCCTTTTGTGATCTTTGAAGACAGTGTTTTCCAACCTTGGCAATTTTAAGATGCTGGCTGGAGAATTCTGGAAGTTCAAGTCCACACATGTATTGATTTATACGTGACAATATCAATTAAGGTTATGAAGAAGACATCTGCCTGAAATCCTTAAGGTACCATGGTAGCCACCAAAAGAATTATTCACCACCATGCGGCACCTCGTTCAACAGATCTTGTGTGGAATCCCAGATCTAATTCTGTATGGAATAATTGAGCAATTCAAAGAACCTGAGAAGGGAACCTCTGCCAATTAGACTAGGGTCAGACAGCATAATTTTTATCAAAAGTACATCATCTGGGGAGGGTGGGCTGAGCACTGCACAGAGACCTTTGATTGCAAAAAGTGGCCAGCACCAGGGCCAGAACAAAGATATGAACAAGGCTAGGTCAAAAACTAAATTTGATTTTGATTTAATGTTAAAATGTATACGTGGAAACTAATTGTATTTAATTAGATTAATTTAACTATAGTTAATAATATTCCCCCAGTATTTAATAATTTTGCTTCTGTCATATTAAAAAACTGTAATTCTGCAGTAAGTTTTGAAGGACCCTGGGGCATCACCATGGCCTTTGGAGGACTAAGTATGACTCTCTGCTACAGGTTCTAAAGCCTACATTAGATAGAAACTGGCTAAACATTCATTTGAGTCATTTTTGTTCCTCTGAAAAACTACTGGCAGAGAGAACACTATTGACTTGATGGAATTTAGTATCAAGCATCTTCATATGTGCATATGGTCATTTATCTGACAGTATAAAGGAGTTCTTTGTATTTTGACTACTTTTAAACATGTACGCTCACTACCACATCTCTATGTTATGCAACTGAACTTATTTGGATAGTAGAAAAGGATAGTAACCCTACTTCTTTGATTTTGCACTGTGAACTCACCACTTGGAGTTCTTTAAATAATGAATATTCACTGACTGTTCTATTTAAAGCCCCAAAACAAAGTACTGTATACCTCTTTTAAACAATAAATAAGGAACAAATGCCTTAGCATGAGAAATACAATGAAGAATGTCAATCTTTCTTTTTAAAATAAATTTGTATTTCATCCTGAATGTGGGACTTTGCCCCAGATAGAGGTATATTTGGAAGGACAAGGAGGAATTATGAGCTGAGAGAATGTGGTCTCTGTAACTATTCCTTAGTGCACAGAATAGGAGGAACCATTTAAAATAAATTCAGTATTCAAATGCTCACTAGAAAGACTAATAAGTCTGAGAAAATTGCTCATATCTTCCTGCAACTAAAGTAAAAGATATTGTGCCTGAAAGTTTCAAGGGGATGCTTTCCACAATTAACTGGATCAATGTCAATTGACTTCTAATTTCAATGCTGTCAGTGTTCTTGGGAAAATAACATGTAGCAACATGCACATGGGATCCCTTCCAGCTTTGATGTAGCAGGCCAAACTAGTCCCATTATAAATATCATTACAGAAGGAGAATTACATGTTATACTGAGGGAGGGAGCACCCAATCCCTTGTTTGAAAAAATCATCTTGTATATCAGGCAACATCAACTTTGCCTCTGGGTGCAAAATAATTGAGTCTCGAGGCCCGGTTTCTAGCAATCCTGTGCAGAGACAGCTTCTTTGATCATTCCAATCGGATTTCCAAACCAGACACAGGACAAGCATTGTTTTAGTAGGCCTCATAGATGTTTGTCGTCTGGAAGCTAATCAAATTTACTTCCCTGGTGACTTCTTATCTTCCTTTTTGGTCCATTTTTACATTCTCCAGGACCACCAGACAATTACCAGAAAGCAGTCTGACTTCTGTCTGAGAAAAAAAAAGTACAAGTGCTTTAGCGAATGTACTAAGATCAATGCAACTTTTAAACAATAGCCACACTTCTTTTCAGGCCACATAGAAACTTGAAAAAAGTCAGGCCACTTTAAGGAATAGTGAGAAGTGTGGTGCTTACACGAAGGCTAAACCGTTGTTGTTGTTTTTCCAAATTATTTTCAGACTGCACAGCCCTAGTAAGAAATGTTCAGGTTGCAACCAATCATTGTTGAACATGCCCCCAGAGAAGACTTGAACTCTGCTGAGCACAAAGCAATGCCATAATTTCCAGTCATTTTTATGCCTAGGACTGGCTGTCAATCCTACTTCTATCTTTACTGCTTTATTTTTAAATGGTTGCACAGTTTTCCTGCTTGGTGGAAAGGCTCTCAGGAGAGTAATAAAATCAAGACAGCCCCTACTTTCAGAAGAGGAAGGAGAACACAACAAAAGGGAGAAAGGGATGAGGAGAGAAAAGAAAAACCAATTCTTCAGAAAGTTGCAATCAAGCAGCTGGGAATCCTGAAGAATTCAGGATTCCCAATTCTTTCTGTTCAGAAAGATTGTTTCTACCCAAAGATGGATGGACATCCCACCCCATAAATCCTACTGGCTACTGCTGCACTCCAATTAATAACTATTAATTGAAGTTATTGGAGGTATTTGCTTTAGTTGCACATCTCAGGCCGACTCACCTCACAGGGTTGTTGTGGGGAAAATAGGAGGAGGAAGGAGTATTAGGGATGTTCCCCCCTTGAGTTATTTATAAAAGTAATAAAGGCAGGATAAAAATTAAATAAATAAATGGTTTACCCTGCACATCAAGAAGCAGCAACAACAGGGTTTGTTGTTGTTGTTGTTCAGTCAAGTCCGACTCTTTGTGACGATATACAGCCCCTCTCTCTCTCTCTCAATCAATCAATCATACTTATATCGCGCCCATCTCCCTCCAAAGGAAGATTCTTCAATACAGAATCTAATCTAATCTAAAATTATTCAGTATTTGTTCCTACTTTGCAGGACCTCTAAATAGCAGTTTCACAGCACCCACCCCAACCTATCCCCATTTAAAACCCGTTAGGGTATGGCTGGCAAAAGCTCCTTGACACGTGAGCACCCTAACATCGTTCATACCTTCCTTCAGTTCTCTTTCTTAGGAGGTGTTTATTGGCAAACCTTTAGCAACTGCAGGCAAAACTGTATCAGCTGCCGCTTTGGGGGCAGCTAACTCATGGCGGAAACAGTTGCCCCTGTTCTGCCTGGCACACAGCTGTCAGGAGTCCTACTTGAGAGAAGGGGAAACAATTTGCAACCCGCTTAGTCCGTTATCCCAAATCCTGCCATAACTTCCAGCCACGCAGGGCGCTGAAGGTAAAACAAGAAGCAGAGGGAAGAGGAATTATTGATCGCGCCTGTCAACTTCATCCCTCCCGCTGGCTCCTTAGCATCGCTCACGGAGGAGGCGGAGAGGCAGCCGAACGCCGAGGCGGCCGCGCCGGGCTGAAGCGCCTGCGCGCCCCTCCAGAGCCGCAGCTGGGGGCGCCGGGGGCCGGCCCGGGGCGGGTGCGTAGGGCGGGGACGGGAGAGGTGCGTAGGGCGCCACGTCGGCAAGCGCTGAAGAGGCAGCCGCCAAAGGGTCGGAGTCGGCTTGTGGAGTCCTCCGCCGGGCTGAGCAGCGCGGGCATCCCAGTAAGGTGAGCGTGGAAGGCGGCCTATTCGTCCCCATCCTCCTCTGCGCGCCGCGGAGAAAAAGCGGGGTGGAGTTGACTCGGGCATCTTCTCCACCCCTTTTCCTCCGGGTGGAAGAAGAGAAGGGTGGGGGCCCGTCGCCTGCCCCCTCCGCGGCTCGTGGAGGTCGGGGGTCTTTTGCCTGCTGGTGCTGCGAAGCTGGGGGCGGGAGCGGGGACGCCGATAGGGATGGGGCGCAGGTAAAGGACCGCTTTGGAAGGAGCGGGCACGAGGGAGCCGAAGCGCTGTTTGTGCAAAATTCGCCCGGTAGCTGTTCTGAAAGTGGAAGGAAGGTGCTCCCCGCTAGTGTGTTTTGCAGCGTGCAATCCCGTAGCAAGGATAGCCTGGGCAAGGGGACCGAGTCTTGGAGCTGTTCGGAAAAGAAAGCGTAGGGAAACCGAGGAGGAGGAGCAGCAGCAGCTGTGGTTCTTCTTCCCTACTCTTCAAAAGGTTCACCGAGCAGCCGTGTGCCCCCGTGGTTTCCGAAGGGAGCCTTGCTGTGTTCAGAGCAAATATTCTCCCGGGTGCAATTTCTTAGGATTGCCGCCTTCCAGCGGAAATCGAAAAGGCTCAGATCCGCGAGAATCGCGGAATGTGGAAGCCTGGGGCGCGCGGGAGCAGCTCCCAATAATGGCGTTGTTGATAGACCTTGACTGTTTAAATATCCACCAGCCTTCCCTGCAGAGCCTGTTTCTGCTGCACGGGCTGCTGCTTTGATTGGAAGGCGAGGAGAGAGAGAGAAGGGGAAATAATGCAGCGTCTAGAGGTTTTCTCCCCTGGGAGAAAGCAAGGTACAGTTGCTCAGCTCTGCCAAGTGCAGATGCAAAGGAAGGTGAAGATAGGCTGCGCAGGAGAAAACGCAGAAGTGGCCAGTATGTTCTGGCAGCGGATATTTAGAATTTTTTATTCAATGTGGAAGAGCCCGCGAGGAGGTGGGGAAACGAGGCCAGGCGGCACGTCAACAGCAGTATGGCTCCAGGGCCTGGGCCTGCCTCCTCTGCCACGTCACTGCTGCGTGCCATCCATCAGGCCTTCTTTGTGTCTGCTGGGTCCCCGTTTGGAGCCCTTTGCAATGGAGAGGCTGCGCCTCGAGCTGCTGTTTACGCTCCTATTCCTGAGTGTGTTTTCAGGCATGGTCCCGGTGGGGAAGATGATTAATACTCTGGGTGGAAAACAGGGACGGGTGGAAAGCATGTCTGCAGATTGTTGGCTAACTCACTGGGTGCTCTGAAAATTAATATTGTGCCTTCATTTGGTATTTTATATCAACGTGTAATATATTCCTGCTTTTCCTATACAACGCCGAAGCTGTTATTGCTGATTGGCTAGACCACCTCATCAAATTTAATATGCATTAAAATTTAATTTAATAAAATTTAATATGCAGGTCATAAAATTTAATATGCAGGTCAGTTTGTGTCAGAAGTGTGTGGCTTCAAAAACTCTTCCAGGAGAATAAAATGTCTCAATTCTAAATTAAGCATTGAAATGGATGTTTGAGAGAATGGGGTGGGAATTCTTCTCTAAAAGCAGTCTGGGGCCCCACACCCATGCCGCTATCCGTTATCACTACTTTTCTCAACCTTTTGACCCTGGAGGAACCCTTGAAATATTGTTCAGGCCTCGGGAACACCTGCACATTCAGGCTCAAATATAAATATAGGCCAGAAGTTACAAAACAATTATATTTGTTTCATGTGTAGGCCTGTATATATGCATTAACACTGTTCTTAAACCATAGCTTTCCAAACTCTGTGTCACGACACTTTAGTGTGTTGCAAAGCGGCGGCGCTGGGGGACGCACCATCAGCACTTCCATGTTTTACTGAGGCTGCTGCCATGCACGCCGCCGCGTGCCCCCCTGCACCGCCGCCACCATTGGTGTGTCGCCAACGGCGGCAGTTTGGAAAGCAGTGTCTTAAACTAAAAACAAAGAATGAGACTTACCTCTTTAATGTGAAGTTAAAATTATTTGAAATAATTTTTTAAAATAAATTGTGATTTCCCAGGGAACCCCTAGAGACCTCTTTCAGAACCCTAGGGTTCCACGGAACCCTGCTTGAGAAACCCTGCTTTATCATTAAGTTCAAATAATTATCAGTTAGGGTGTTACATGTAAAACCCACAAAGAGATGCAGTATTAAAGTAAGGAATTCTCTCAACCTCTTTGGAAACATTACTTCCCCTTGTGAGAACGATGAGGAATTTTAAAATGGTTCTTTGAATTAAGTTTGGTAGATTTCTAATAAGATGGCAAGTTAATTATTTCTGCTAAGTTTTTTATGAAACGGTTAAATTGTCTGGAAAAACAAAATGGCTTTCATTGTAATATTAGTATTGGGCTTATTAGAGGCTGTTTTAATTTTACAAATAAGTTGTCTTGATAAAATAGTGAGGTGAAGAAATACTGTATTGGACTGTTCTTGGTACTGAGAAATTTTACTGAACTTAAAACTGCTTTTCCAGTCAAAGGGTCTTCATTGTATAATCCAGCCTTCTCCAATCTTATGCCCTAGAACAGTGTTTCTCAACCTCAGCAACTTTAAGATGTGTGGACTTCAACTCCCAGAATTCCCCAGCCAGTCATGAAAGCATTCTGGCTGGGGAATTCTGGGAGTTGAAGTCCACACATCTTAAAGTTGCTGAGGTTGAGAAACACTGCCCTAGAAATGTGTTGGATTACAATTTCTGGAAATGCCGGCCAACAAGTCACTGGAGATTATGAGAGGTAATCCAAAACACCATATTTAAAGGCTGGTACAATGATAGCAGTTATGCTTTAGTTGCCCCAAATATCAGCTAATGTGATTGCAAACTCTTTTCTAGATGCAAGAAATGAAATGAGAATCCGTCTCTTTTTACAGTGCTATTTTAGTAAGAATGGACATTATAATCAGGATTGGTTAAATAATAGAGGATAGCACTGCAGACTTCTGTATAATGAAGATACAGTTCTGAATCTGTTTTTCAGATTCTGTGGAAACTGAACATTAAGTGAACTTGTTTCTTGCAAAATCTAAACAAGACTACTTGGAAGATTCTGGACAGCCACATAATTCTAAGCAAATATTTAAAATGTTTGTATGGTGCTTTTAAAAAATTGAATTAATTTAGAACGATTATTCAACAATTAAAGCAATTAAATATCATTATGTAGTATTTTGCTTAGAATATCTGAAAGAAAAAAAATTTTTTTTTAATAAATCCAGAATCTTGATTCTCAAGTTAGTTCAATGGTTACTTGAAAATATTTTTCTGGAACTTATCTTCACCCTTCACATAATTTGATTTCCAGATATTAGTCTGTGTTGTATTTGGATTTCTTGTACAGTAACACTTTGATAACCCTTTTTGTAAAAAAAAAAAAAAAAGTTTAAACATTTCATTCCTTTTGATTTTATATAGAAAATCACATTGGGACGTTTGAGTACAGTAACCTTTGGTAAGTACTGTATATATAGTAGTAAAGTGTGTTTATTGTTTGTGGCTATTGAGAAAGCCTAAATGTTGGTGGTTGAGGACAAGGCAGGAAAGAATATATGTTTCCAGATAGATCTTGGGGAGAATATCAGCTTCTCCTCTACTTCGTCCAGTTTAAAAATCAGCCTATTATGAGCATTCAAATGTATGTTATATCCATACTGGGTATTTCAAGGACATATTTTAGTTGGCATAGTTGGGAGAGACTTATTTATTTATTTATTTATTTATTTATTTCTCCAACTTATATCACCACCCATCTCCCCCCATAGAGGGGACTCTAGGCGGTTTACAACAAGTTAGCAATTAAAAGATATAAAAACATATAAAATACAATAAACAATATATATAACCAACCATAAGTTAAGTTAATTAAAAATATATAGAACCCAAGAGGCTCTGATGTCATATTTAAAAGAACTCTATGGCGCAAGCCATCCCCATGAGGAGCTGTCACTCTTCCCATCCCAAGCAAGGTGGCAGAGCCAAGTTTTCAGGTTCCTCCGGAAGGTCATAAGTGTGGGGGCTTGCCTCACCTCCAGGGGCAGAATATTCCAGAGGGCGGGTGCCACTGCTGAGAAGGCCCGCCTCCTGGACCCCGTCAGATGGAATTCTCTTGTAGACGGGGTCCGTAGCAAGCCCTCTGCATAACCGGGTGGGGCGGGTCGATACTCTGGGGATGAGGCGGTCCCTTAGGTAACCTGGTCCCATGCCATGTAGGGCTTTAAAGGTGACAACCAACACCTTGAATTGGACCCAGAAGCAAACTGGTAACCAATGCAGCTCGCGCAGCAGAGGTGTCACATGTGCCGATCTTGGGGCACCCATAACTGCGTGCGCAGCCGCATTCTGGACCAGTTGAAGCTTCCGGATACTCTTCAAGGGTAGCCCCATGTAGAGTGCATTGCAATAGTCTATATGGGAGATGACCAGGGCATGAGTGACTGTACGGAGGGCATCTCGGTCCAGGAAAGGGCGTAGCTGGCGTACAACTCGAAGTTGCACAAAGGCCCTTCTGGCCACGACTGCCACCTGCTCTTCCAGCAGGAGTCGTGAGTCCAGAAGGACCCCCAGGTTCCGCACTATATCTGAACGGGGTAGTGCCACCCCATCCAGATCTAGAGATGACAACTCTCTGGATCCCGAGGCACCATCAATCCACAGCCACTCCATCTTACCAGGGTTCAGCTGAAGCCTGTTGTTCCCCATCCAGGCCCCCACAGCCTTCAGACACTGAGAAAGGGCAGCCACTGCATCACTTACCTCACCCGGGATGGAGATATATAGTTGAGTATCATCAGCATACTGATGATACCTCATCCCGTGTTGGCGGATGATCTCACCCAGCGGTTTCATGTAGATATTAAATAAGAGGGGAGATAACCGAACCCTGCGGCATCCCACAAAGTAGGGGCCGAGGGTCGGACCTCTCATCTCCTATTACCACCGATTGGGATCGGTCTCTGAGGAAGGAGGTGAACCAGCGCAAGACCACGCCGCCCACCCCCAACTCCCAGAGCCGTCCCAAAAGGATACCATGGTCAATGGTATCGAAAGCCGCTGAGAGGTCAAGAAGAGCAAGGATGGATGCACTGCCTCCATCCCGCGCTCGCCACAGATCATCTGTAAGTGCGACCAATGCAGTTTCCACACCATATCCCGGCCTGAACCCTGACTGAAAGGGGTCTAGATAATCCGTATCATCCAGAATCCTCTGGAGCTGTAATGCCACCACTTTCTCAACCACCTTCCCCAAAAAGGGGAGGTGGGAGACGGGACGAAAATTGTCCAACACTGTAGGGTCCAGCGATGGCTTCTTGAGGAGGGGGTGCACCAGCGTCTCCTTAAAAGCAGCCGGAAACACTCCCTCACCCAAGGATGTAGTCACCATTGCATGGACCCAACCACACGTCACCTCCCTGGCTGCTTTCACCAGCCAGGAGGGGCATGGATCAAGATGACAAGTAGTGGCTCTTACAGTCCGAAGGATCCTGTCCACTTCCTCAGGCCCAACAGGATCAAACCGTTCCCAGATAACCGGGCAAAGACGTTCCCTTGGCATCTCCCCAGACCATGCATCACGCTTGGAGTCCAACTTAGAACGAATCTGAGCGATTTAAGTAACTTACCCTCCCCAGCCCAATTCAGGTTGTCCTTTTGCACTTCTGCATACCTGTTCTCTTTCCTCAAAACATAACCTACCAGTGGAAAAACACAAACCTCATGATGAAGAAATACGGAAGAGGGTCTGTGGAGTCCTTGGTGCTCTCTGAGCCTTGTTGTTTTCTTGCAGACGTTTCATTGCCAGGCTAGGCAACATCTTCAGTGCGAAAAGGGAGTGGGACTTGCTCTCTGTTTATATACCCTGGCTTGTCCTGCCTGTGTTGGTGGGGGTGTTGTACTCCCATTAGGAGTTCCTTGGTTGGGCTGTTGTTTGCTGCTTGGTTGAAGAGGGTCTGTTGTGCCCTACCTAGAATGTTGGTGCAGTAAAGTGCCAGGCACCATGAGAAATAAAATTGTTAGGGCTCCTGGTGTAATTTTGAAGGAGATGATGGAGGCCCCACAGTAAATGTGAGGAGGAAGAGGAAGATAGTGCAAGGAAGGGAACAGGAAAACGTGAAACCTATTCCAAACTCATGTATAGTTTAGGTCTCACGGGTTAGGAGGAAGGAGACTAAATTCATAGATTTAGTTGCAAATAAGCTTGCATTCCAACATTTAATCACTGGCAGAATTTAAGCATAGTCTAAATTAGTTTCAAATTCTTACAGGCTCTGATTCAATTTCTACATGTATAAAAATAATCTATATGGAGAAGTTGATTTATGTTTGAGCTGTGGAGTCAGATTATTTGTATCTTTTTTTTGCCACACAAAAAGAATGCTCAAAGAACACAATTAAAATCAGCTAAAAGATACAAAACGAATCGTCTTTACCCCCCCCCAAAAAAAAAAACAGGTAAAATTCCAGTCAAATATTTTATTGTTGCATAGCGTGATACTCATCCTGCCTATGCATATGAAGAATTCTTTTGCAAAAGTTTTGATAGGGAAATATCTCTTAAAAAATAATCGTTGTGAAACAAATCATATTTTGGCCTTTATATGTTACTTACTTATTTATTTGAATTTATTAGCTGCCCAACTCCAGTGGACTTGAGTAATCTGAAGAGCTCACATTGTCATTTCTAATTTATGTTATAAGATTTTTGTGTTACCTATTTATTGTGGATAAGGGAAGGGATTGAGGCAACTGTGAGTTCATAGCAGAACAATGTTTTGAACCAGAGACACTCTAGTTGATGGCTTAGTGCATAGCTTTCCAAAGTGTGTGTCGCCGGGAATGTCCAGGTGTGTCGCGCAACGACCCGGAAGTGCTGATCGGGGTGATGCACCAAGCGGCAGGGAGGCTTCCTCAGGGACCGCGCTGCCGGCTTTTCGCCTCCCTGCCGCTTGGAGCAACGTTTTCTCACAGAACCGAGGGCATTTTCGGGGTCCCCGGAGCCTGCCCCTTCGAGGGGGCACCCTGGCGGGGCGTGGGGCGGACTCCCCCACATTTTGCTCCCCGTGGTTTTTTCGGCCCCTACCGGGGTAGCTCCAGCGCGCCTCCGCCTCCTTGCCGCACAGCTGATCGGCACGGATATTTTCCACCCTGGGGTGCCCCCCCACCGTCACTTTTTGCAGTGATCCGAGGCTTTTTCGCCTCGCGGCCGCAGCTTTTCTTAACAGATTGGTTTCAATGCAGAAACCAATCGCGTGGGCCGGGGGGTGGGGTTTCCACCCGGGAGCCAATCGCAGGGGGCAGGGAGCCCTGTTATTACTGTGTCGCGAAATGATGCACGTCTAAAAGGGGTGTCACCAACATGAAAAGTTTGGAAAGCTCTGGCTTAGTGTCTTAGCCACTAAGGTGATTGTAGCAAAGCTTAATTAAATGAGGCAGGTTTATAAATAAATAGTACACAGATATCTTGTTAATTATAATTAAATGTGAGTGATAGACTTTCTACACATACATGAAAGAATCTACAGGTATTCCTCAACTTATGACCACAATTGGGACCAGAACTTCCATTGCTAAGCAAGGCGGTCGTTAAATGGTCACACCCAATTTTACAACCTTTTTGTAAAAGTTAAGCGAATCCAGCTCCCCCCATTGACTTTGCTTGTTGGAAGCCAGCTGGGAAGGTCACAAATGGCAATCACGTGACCCTGGGACACTGCAACCGTTGTAAATACATGCCGGTTACCAAGCACCTGAATTTTGATCGTGTGACCGCAGGGATGCTGTGACGATCATAAGTGTGAGGACTGGTAAGTCAGTTTTTTCAGTGCTATCGTAACTTCGAATGGTTGCTAAACAAATGATCGTAAGTTGAGGACTACCTGTACAGGATGTAAAGAGTGCTATTGGTTATGTTTATGCTAAAACGAGTAATGCAAATAAAGGATCATCTTTACATGACTGAAAGATGGCAGACTTTCCTGACAACATTGACATAAATTCATTTGTTACATATCATGACATATAAATGGATTGCGCATAACTTTCTACATGTTATGTAGTCATCATAGCATGTAAAAAACATGTGCAGAAGCAGAGAAAGGCGTATATTTAATTTTCAAGTGCAATCTTCTACCTTGTAGCTATATTCTACTAGAACTCAGCAATGCTTTAGATTTAATTTGGGATAGGTTCTTCAGACCTTGTGAGAGCATGGACACAGCCCCTGTGCATGCATCATGTATCATCATGAGTCATGCATCCTAGAAAAAGACAAGGCCACTTTAATGAGTCACAAATGTTGCTCCATTCGCACTCTTGTATGTTTCAACACCTTTTCTAAATCAGCTTGAAGCATTTTACAGCCCTATATTTTAATTTACCCTTCCCCGCCTCTCTCTATATATAATATATATATATATATATATATATATATATAATATATTCCTATATTCTAATTTGCCCTTCCCCAGTTTGACATTCTCCAGATGAGTTGGGACTGCAACTCTCAATTCCTTGCCAGAATCTGCAGGCTGCTCTAATCTATTCATGTATTATTGCCAAACTATTAAATAGCAACACTAGCTCTTTCAAGATACTATTACAGATAGTCCTTGCTTAACGACCGTTCAAAGTTACAACAGCCTTAGGGTGCTTTACGGCCCATAAAACTTCTGGCCATCATGAAATGTTGTGCCACCTTCCCCCCCCCCTGTGGTCACATGACTGCATTTTGGGCTCTTGGCAACCGGCTTGCATTTAGGACTGGTTGTCAAGTGCCCCGCAATCATGTGATCTCCATTTGCAATCTTTTCTGCCAGCTTCCCCAGAAAGTAAGTGGGGAAGCCAGCAGGGAAGGTTGGAAGCAAGGGGAAAATCCTTCTGCAGACTGCAGGAACGGAACTTGAATCCTGAAGATTTCTGCTTTGTTCCTGCGGACCCATGAAGGATTTCCCTCTATGCATGCAAAACCCTCTTTGGAGCTCGTAGGAGGGGGCGGGGCCTGAGCGGAGAGGCAGCACAGTACGGTAAGGAGTGCAGGGTGCCTCCAGGAGGTGGGTGAAATCCACGGAGATTCCTGCTCCGTGCAAGCAGGCACAAAGGATTTAGCTAAATCCTTCGTGCTTGCTTGTACAGAGCAGGAATCCTTTGGCAGGGAGCTTTTTAAACAGCCCCCAGAGACGTTAGGGAACTGAGATACAAGCAGGATTCTCAGCCCCTGAGCGGAGAGACTCGCATGCGGCCTGCGCCGGGCCTCCCAGAGTCTCCCCCACCCCGAGGCACCCTGCGGTCCTTTCCTGGGATTCCGTCCACTTAACAACCCACAAGATTGCTTAACGACTGCAACCGGGAGTGCTGATATTGCTGTCATTGAACGAAGCAGTCACATGCCATCTTGCTTAATGACAGCTTCACTCAATGACCGAGATTCCAGTCCCAATTGTGGTAGTTAATTGAGGACTACCTGTATTTGGTATAATAAATATGAGTATTTAGCACTTTTTCTTTTTTTATAATTTGGTATTTGTAATTGCAATTGCAATATTAGGCTGCATAGCAAAAATGAGGTACATATAACTACGTCTGCTTAGCTGCCTCTTTTTATAGGTACATCAAAACATCCCAGAGCTGAAGAAGCTTGTTCATTAAGTATGTAAGCTAAAAATAACAGCTGAACAACTGCCTCACTAAGGAACATATTACCCACTACCACATTGTCTAAGCTACCGTTATTGAATGGACTCAGCAGTTTTTCTAGATGGTACATCTCATTAGATGTGTTGTTTTTGTTATCTTAGGTTAATGTTTGTTTCTTTGTGCAACTTAAAATTATTTTACTGTGGTAGATGTCATTTAATTAGAAGAAAAAAAAGTGGGAACTTGTCATTCTGAAGCTATATAACAAGGCATTATTTAGTAAGTCATTATAAGGTATGAAGTGTAATTTAGTTTTATATTGTATAAATCTGTAGGAATGATTTTGAAAATATTCTAGTGACAGTTTGCTATTTATTAGCTTTTTGAGTTCAATATTTAATTGACTATTGGTTTTAAAAAGCCAAAATGGGATTTAAGCCAGACTAAAATGATAAACTTTGCCATTGACTTACAATGTTGATTCTAGACAACTAATAGTACTTAAAAAAACACTCTTTTGTTCAGTTCTTGGTGTCTTCTTACAGAAGGAAGAAGTGGATGTAACTCTATAAAAGGTTTTTACAGTTCTATCGGTTTAGTTCTTGAGAGTATGTTAAGAAAAACCATGTTGAGGCAGCAATGGAAAGCACATTAAACAGATCACCTATTTGCATCTGATAAATCATGTGACCTTTTAAAATAGCTAAAAAAGCAAGGTTATGATATTGTATTCTAATTTAAGGACAGGAAGTGGAAATGAATGTTATGTCCTGTTAAATCTGTAGGCAGTATACAGTTATTCATGTTGAATTCTACTTTCAGTGTTGAGAGTGATGTTAATGCCACATCACTTGGCAAAGTTCCATATGATCTTGAGAATCGTGAATGAGGATCATGAAAGACTTCTACAGGGTAGTACTTCTCCTCGGCATTATTGAATTATCTCTGCAATTGGGTTACTTGGCAGCATTGCTTGTAATGCTTTCATGTGGTAATCTGATTTGGTATAAGGATAGGCCATTTCAGATTGCTGACATCTTTATCTTGAATGAAATAGAAATAAAATGTCCTGATTTGTGTAGTTGAGTCATCAATGGATTCAAATCCATTTATTATTTTAAAATATCACATGGTTATTATAATGATAACTTTAAAAATACATTATTCAATGAATTTATTTTCGCCCTTGATACTGAGCTTATCATGCTGCTTTTAAATTTTACACAAATATCATGTCAAAGTCCTAACTCCAACTCCAACATTACTTCAGCGTTCTTAAGCTACACATTATCATTTATTGTAGTGACAGACCAATAAATAACATAACTGCAATCTTAATTTTTTTCATATTCTAATTACTTGATGCTCAAGATAATATAGGCTCAGTGCTTCTCTAGTTATTAAAATAACACATGGTATTGAGAATGAGGCTTAGCCTATCTGTTTTTCTTGTTTAAAAGAAGAAATCTGTTCTAAATTTAGATTTTGTTAAATTATTATACAAGAGTTTAATGTAAAAGATCTTGATCAGAGCAGTTATATTTTTGGCTTGATTTAGAGCTTTTGGTTATTACAGCACAGCTGAAAATACAAAATTAGTATTTCCTTACCTCTATAAGGCAGGCTGTAAGAAATTCCTCAACTGACAACCTGTTTGAAACAAGAATGCAAATTAAAGCATTATCCAGCTTCTGATTTGGATAACATTTTTTCTTGTCCAGATTAAAGCTCACATTCTAGGACTTTGGCAGGAAACACTGAAAGTTGAATGTTTATGCATAGCATGAGTGGCTCTAGCACAAGGGTCGGCAAACTTTTTGAGCCGAGAGCCATTTTGGTATGCTCGTGCACATTTTGAAGTGCTCGAGAGCCAGGGGGCGGGGTTTGCGGGCGGGGGCCAATCACGTGGAAGGGGGCGGGGTTTGCGGGCGGGAGACGGCGTCCACCCGGCCCAGCTGCCCGGGGTCCAGGGAGATCAGCTCCGGCGGGATCTGTGGCGAAGAGCGGCTGTGGGGGGGGGGGGGGGGGGCGACGACAAGCGACGCGCTCCAGGCTTTCAGCGCTGGAAGGAGGCCCGCCTTCCAGCGCTGAAAGCCTGAAGCGCGCCGCTTGTCGTCGCCGCCCGACCCCCCCCCCCACGGCCGCTCTTCGCCCGCCCGCGTTGAACAAAGAAGATGATGGAGGGTGGGAAACGAGGCCTGCCCGCTTACCTGCCTGCCTCCCTCCCTCCGCGAGGCCCCCGCTGCCTTCCCGGGGTCCAAGCCGGATCGGGGGCCTCGCGGAGAGAAGCAGGCAGGCAGGTAAGCGGGCAGCCCTGGCCTCCGCCGCCGGGCCCGCCCCCCTCGGCCGCTTCCGCCTGCCCGCGTTGAAGGAAGAAGACGATGGAGGGTGGGAAACGAGGCCTGCCCGCTTACCTGCCTGCTTGCCTCGCTCCGCGAGGCCCTCCGCTGCCTTCCCGGGGTCCAAGCCGGATCGGGGGCCTCGCGGAGAGAAGCAGGCAGGCAGGTAAGCGGGCAGCCCTGGCCTCCGCCGCCGGGCCCGCCCCCCTCGGCCGCTTCCGCCCGCCCGGGTTGAAGGAAGAAGACGATGGAGGGTGGGAAACGAGGCCTGCCCGCTTACCTGCCTGCTTGCCTCGCTCCGCGAGGCCCCCCGCTGCCTTCCCGGGGTCCAAGTCGGATCAGGGGCCTCGCGGAGAGAGGCAGGCAGGCAGGTAAGCGGGCAGCCCTGGCCTCCGCCGCCGGGCCCGCCCCCCTCGGCCGCTTCCGCCCGCCCGGGTTGAAGGAAGAAGACGATGGAGGGTGGGAAACGAGGCCTGCCCGCTTACCTGCCTGCCTCCCTCCCTCCGCGAGGCCCCCGCTGCCTTCCCGGGGTCCAAGCCGGATCGGGGGCCTCGCGGAGAGAAGCAGGCAGGCAGGTAAGCGGGCAGCCCTGGCCTCCGCCGCCGGGCCCGCCCCCCTCGGCCGCTTCCGCCCGCCCGGGTTGAAGGAAGAAGACGATGGAGGGTGGGAAACGAGGCCTGCCCGCTTACCTGCCTGCTTGCCTCCCTCCGCGAGGCCCTCCGCTGCCTTCCCGGGGTCCAAGCCGGATCTGGGGCCTCGCGGAGAGAGGCAGGCAGGCAGGTAAGCGGGCAGCCCTGGCCTCCGCCGCCGGGCCCGCCCCCCTCGGCCGCTTCCGCCCGCCCGGGTTGAAGGAAGAAGACGATGGAGGGTGGGAAACGAGGCCTGCCCGCTTACCTGCCTGCTTGCCTCGCTCCGCGAGGCCCCCCGCTGCCTTCCCGGGGTCCAAGTCGGATCAGGGGCCTCGCGGAGAGAGGCAGGCAGGCAGGTAAGCGGGCAGCCCTGGCCTCCGCCGCCGGGCCCGCCCCCCTCGGCCGCTTCCGCCCGCCCGGGTTGAAGGAAGAAGACGATGGAGGGTGGGAAACGAGGCCTGCCCGCTTACCTGCCTGCTTGCCTCGCTCCGCGAGGCCCCCCGCTGCCTTCCCGGGGTCCAAGTCGGATCGGGGGCCTCGCGGAGAGAGGCAGGCAGGCAGGTAAGCGGGCAGCCCTGGCCTCCGCCGCCGGGCCCGCCCCCCTCGGCCGCCTCCGCCCGCCCGGGTTGAAGGAAGAAGACGATGGAGGGTGGGAAACGAGGCCTGCCCGCTTACCTGCCTGCTTGCCTCGCTCCGCGAGGCCCCCCGCTGCCTTCCCGGGGTCCAAGTCGGATCGGGGGCCTCGCGGAGAGAAGCAGGCAGGCAGGTAAGCGGGCAGCCCTGGCCTCCGCCGCCGGGCCCGCCCCCCTCGGCCGCTTCCGCCCGCCCGGGTTGAAGGAAGAAGACGATGGAGGGTGGGAAACGAGGCCTGCCCGCTTACCTGCCTGCTTGCCTCGCTCCGCGAGGCCCCCCGCTGCCTTCCCGGGCTCCAAGTCGGATCGGGGGCCTCGCGGAGAGAGGCAGGCAGGCAGGTAAGCGGGCAGCCCTGGCCTCCGCCGCCGGGCCCGCCCCCCTCGGCCGCTTCCGCCCGCCCGGGTTGAAGGAAGAAGACGATGGAGGGTGGGAAACGAGGCCTGCCCGCTTACCTGCCTGCTTGCCTCGCTCCGCGAGGCCCCCCGCTGCCTTCCCGGGGTCCAAGTCGGATCGGGGGCCTCGCGGAGAGAGGCAGGCAGGCAGGTAAGCGGGCAGCCCTGGCCTCCGCCGCCGGGCCCGCCCCCCTCGGCCGCTTCCGCCCGCCCGGGTTGAAGGAAGAAGACGATGGAGGGTGGGAAACGAGGCCTGCCCGCTTACCTGCCTGCTTGCCTCGCTCCGCGAGGCCCCCCGCTGCCTTCCCGGGGTCCAAGTCGGATCGGGGGCCTCGCGGAGAGAGGCAGGCAGGCAGGTAAGCGGGCAGCCCTGGCCTCCGCCGCCGGGCCCGCCCCCCTCGGCCGCTTCCGCCCGCCCGCCCGCCCGCGTTGAGCGAAGATAATGATGGGCGGGAAACGAGGCCTGCCCGCTTACCTGCCTGCTTGCCTCTCTCCGCGCAGGGGCTGCTGCGGCTGGAGATGGCGCTGCCTCCCTGCTGCGCCGGGCCTCGCTCAGTGCGAGAGCCAGGGGGCGGGGTTTGCGGGCGGGGGCCTATCACGTGGAAGGGGCGGGGGTGAGTTCAGCTGCGGAAGAGCCACACTCAAGGGGCCAAAGAGCCGCATCTGGCTCGCGAGCCGCCATTTCCGACCCTTGCTCTAGCACATCAGTTCTTAACACCCATAGAGTATTGTATCAGTGATTGGACTGCCATGGCAGACCCAGCCCAGCATATGCGGTCATTGACTTGCCTAGTGAGTAAGGAACATTTCAAAGGAACATTGGAGAGGTGGACTAACCTAGAATCTACACATTTCTGTATTCCTTAGGCAATAATGAACCAAACAGAGAAGAATGAGCAAGATGTTCCTCCATATCTTAACAGTGAACCCCCAGAAGGTACATTTTACAGTAACAATTTTATTTGAGTAGAGTAAGTAAAACAATATGTTGCAGTATATGTCTGTTTGCTCAAGTCTACTGCAGTGAATTGTTCTTTTTTTAATTGGTATTAGTTCTATTATTTATGAACAAATTTTAATTTCATGACCAAAGCTGACTTTGTAAATCACAAAAAGAATGGTTTTTTTTCCTTTTAAAGTCATGTTTGTTGTGGGTTTGGCTTGCTAAAGGATAATTTGATGGCCACATCCAAGACCCCCAATAGCTACTTCATTGCAACACACTCAAATTACTTGTCTGCTTTTCTCGTGATTAAATATCCAAGCAAATGCAGTTGAAATAACCCAAGATTATGCAGAATCCGAGTAATGTTAATATGTGGAGTCCATGGTGCTCTCTGAGCCTTGTTGTTTTCTTGCAGACGTTTCATTGCCAGGCTAGGCAACATCTTCAGTGCGAAAAGGGAGTGGGACTTGCTCTCTGTTTATATACCCTGGCTTGTCCTGCCTGTGTTGGTGGGGGTGTTGCACTCTCCTTGGTAGTTCCTTGATTGGGTTGTTGTTTGCTGCTTGGTTGATTGACTGAGTTAATAGTTCCTTGTTAATGTTAATATGTTGCTCTCCTAATATATTGTCTTCTTTTATAGCTTGTTATGACTTACATGTGGTTTTGCTGCTGAGAAGGGGACACTACTTTGAAACCCTGTGCAGCTTGGTTTTGAACAAAATGTTTTGTTAACTTGTAACTGCAAGGAGAAGATTTACTGGCACAAATGAGACCTGTCTCTATTCAGATTTTCAGCCAGTCTTGCTTTTTTCAATCTCCATCCTAACTGCTCTTCTGGCTTTCCATTCACATGGAGGGTAATGGTTTGCCTGCTTTCCATCCTCAGAGAATGGTTTTGCTATTGATACATGATTGTCAAAATATGTTTTATTTCTTTCCTTTTGGATACATAGACTGTACATATATTTGTTTCTGGCTCTGCTGATTGTGGTTAAGGAGAACTGTAGTCCAGCAACATCTGGACTGCCATCAGCTATCTTCACTGTTTTTTAAAAAAGGATGTTTTTCATTGGAAAGCATTCCAATAGATGTGATTTTCTGAAAAAGCTGTCCCCTGCTTTGTTTTTTTTTTCTTAATCGCATGATAATGTATTTCATCAAACATTCAGAAATTCAGATCTCTCAGGTAGATTTACCTCTCTGAACTTTTGAACTAAATTGAAATACAAGTTCAGTTATGAAACAGGAGTGATGAAGGGCTAGTAGCTAACAAAAGTCTCTTCTGCTATTTTTGAAAGGTGCTTTCTTCATACTAGTGCTAGAAAGCATAATATGTTGACCTTTCTAGCTCGGTAAGATGTAGTAAATTGCTATAATGTTGAGTTGCACTTTCCAGGAATGAAATTTAATATGCCATGTCAGGTGTCTAGATGGTCCCTGATTGGGATTCACAGATCATTACAATGTAATTTCCCTGATTTTGGCTCAGGGTGATATATGAATATATCCATTGTGCCTTGTAGATCATGATTTATAATTTAGCATCATATGATTCAACAAACCATAATTAAAACAAGCCATGGTTTAACATATTTGAACCCAGCAAGTGGCTGCCAGTTCCTGTGTTGTTATCCCAAAACAGTTTTGATTCTGCTCCAAAATAATTTCCTGTCTTGTAAATTAGTAGACAAAAATGCTGGATCCCTTAATTAATAATGATGATAATTGAAAAACCAACATCCATTCAGAATTTTCTTTTGCACTGCTAGAAAATTGAAAATGAGAGTGTTGCCATTTGTCTCCCCCCCCCCAAATAATGCTGTTCTGCTTGTTATATGTCATAGGAAAGAGGTGTTAGAGAACAAAAAAGTGGATAGATGAAAAGTAGTTTAAGAAGTTCATATCAATTACAAAAAAAATAAGGTTTTTCCACTGGAACTTTCATTTGCAAAAGTCATGCTTTTCAACCACATTTAAACTAATTCTGAATACTTACACTCCTTCTCTTCCTTAGATTCAGCAAAAGATCATCCGCAACAACAGCCTGGCATGCTTACCCGGGTGACTGGTGGCCTCTTCAGCATAACAAAGGGAGCTGTTGGTGCCACAATCGGTGGTGTAGCATGGATAGGAGGGAAAAGCTTTGAAGTGACAAAAACAGCAGTAACAGCTGTACCTTCCATGGGAGTAGGATTGGTTAAAGGAAGTGTTTCGGTTGTGACAGGAAGTGTTACAGCTGTAGGATCTGCTATCTCAAGCAAAGTGCCTTTAACTGGGAAGAAAAAGGATAAATCTGATTAAAGAGATTCAATACAGTTTGTCAAGGACATTGTGTGGCTATGGAATCTGCATGATTTGGACTACTGTAAAGCCACCATTCTGGAGGAATATCTAAAGAGCTGTAAGAATAACTTTCTCCTGAAAGGGACATATGCAGCCTGGTATCACAGAAACTTTAGATTTCTTCAAGAACTTGTCTGGTGAAATGTTACACTTGATAAAAAAGAAATCAAGTACATGGATCTGAAGGAATGGCTCACATTTGAATATTAATTAACTTTTTGAAATCTTGAATTAAAAATGTGAAAATAAAAATGGAGGGAATGACCTGGCAAAAAGTTAAGCACTTTGAAGTTCTGATGATATATCTCCCTTTAAAATCATTTCAACATGAAAGTGCTTAAGTGTTGGCTAGATTATGCCCTTAATTGGTTGCCTCTACCATACACAAATGCATTGATGTTCTAGCTTCAAGTCTATGGTCTCTCTATTTTTTTTGGAAAACAATCATTGAACTGCCTGAAGAGTCCTTGTGTATCTTTGCTTTTTGAAACTATTTTTATACACACTAAGTTCTTTTGAAATCAACTGTCACAAGGGTGTGTTTGTGTGTGTGCACACGCATGCATATGTATGTATAGCATATCAACTCAAATCATTCATGCCTTATGGTGAAAAACAATCTATTTTTACTTAGAGAATCTTTTAAAGTTTTTGTAATGTCTTGTCATTTCAAAGCAGTCTGCAGAAGGAGTTTTACACTTTTTTAATCTGTTGATAACTGACAAAGAAAGACTGCTAAATCTCAGGTGTAGCTTACTGATTTTCTCACCTGCAAAATGAAAAACCCTTTATGCTGTTAGGTTGTTTAACTGAAAATTAATTCCAAGTTTACATTAATACAATATTAGATCACTTTCAGCTGAAAAATAAAAACACTTCTGTGGCTTCTAGCCTCAAGGTACAAATGTGTAAAATCTTATTTCCTGAATACATAATGCAGATATAGCAACTACTGTTGCTGTGCATGGTCAGTTTACTCAATTTTTACCCACTGTCGCTAGAGATTTTTTAGAAGTTGATGAATTGTGCTTGATACTTTCAAGCTTAACATAAAATACTTTCTACAAATGATACCTCAACAAGTAGGTTTGCTGAATGGCACCCTTGACCAATAATGATAGAAGCAAGTGATTAAAAAAGGCGATTTGCAGAAAAATGTATTTCATGCATACATTTTCAAAGTTTTCTGAGCAAGACATAGGTATGTATCTTCTTGTCTATCTTGTTCCTAATCCCTAATCCATTAATGCCCAAGTAGGTAGTCCTATGTAATCAGTGGGCTATATTGTGGATTTATTGGATTGATACCGTGTGAGTTTCACTTAGAAGCTCTTTAGCATGTTCTTGTTGACTTTGTAGCATTTTGGTAGTCATTAAAAATGACTGAAGTTCACATAACTATTCTGTATGCAATGTTTCTTAAAATATGTGTTAAAAACACGCAAACTTGGTTGGAATAGTTGTGATTATAAACACTAGATTAACAGATGGTGTCTTGTAAAAGTAATGACCAAAAACTGTCACTTGTCTAAAATTACTTATTCGTAAATTAAATAATCTGATATAATTTATTATATTGTTGCAATTTGTATTTCATCCGCCAAAGATCCATAGCTCGGTGACAGCACATACATACTGTGCATAGAAAGGTTCTATATTTAATTCTTGGCATCACTAGTTAAAAAAAATACTGAGTATCAAAACTGAGCTGAAGACTAGTTGGTAACTGACCTGGATAGTTCTGAATTAGATGAACCACCAGCCTGACAATATCAAGCAACTCCGTATGCTCACCAGAACGTATTTTTATGGCCCAAAGGCATCATAAAAGCTGCAATTAAAAAATCTTCGAATCATTGCAAAACAAGTTTTGTCACTGATACTATATGAATTAAGAGCTTTCTTTGTAAACAGTATTTAATCAGGTGACGAGGAATTGCAATAACAATATGTCTATATTAGAGAGCTTATCGGACAATCTTCATATTGGATACCTTGGCTAGCATTTAGATACTCTTAATGTCATTTTACTATTCAACCATTCCCTAATAAATGTGTATCTTAAAGCATATATAAAAAGAAAATGTGTATGCGTTATTATTAGAAGTGCTTTACTAAAGATCTTAGAATTCCTTCCAAACAGAATGGTTTGCATATGGAATTTATATGTATAGAAAGATTAGCTACAGGCATAGAATTTACAAACATTGATGTACATTTAAGAACTGACATTTACTGTATGGTATTTCTTTGAAGCTGACTTTTAATGGTAAATGAGATGTTATGGTTATAGTGTCTGGATACATATGCTTAGATTAAGGAATAGAGAGATCTAATATCAGTAGGCTACATGGTGTCAATGAGCCCCAGCAGGCATTTCTCTTAGTATCCATCAGATTCCCTATCCCACCTGTTCAATTAAAACATTTGGAAAGCTACATATTTCATTGGAGCAAAACTCATTTTGCTTTCTGATAAATAGGTCCTTTGTAGCACTCAAGCCCTCCCATGACAACTACTTTGTGAGATGCTCTCCAGATACACCCATTGATCCCATAAAGTTTCTTTTCACTGATGAACAGAATGACACAATGAAATATTACCCTCATATGTCTGTATTGATCCGTGGTTGCATATCATTCAGCACTGAGCTCAAGAAACTGTTTTGGGACAAACTGGCTGATTGAGTGGAACCTCTGAAATCAACAAGAACACCAAACTCCAGGACCACATCCCATTCTATACATTAATTTCTTTTTAAATGCATGAATTTTCATGCAGTTTTATATATTAAAAGTTGGCATGTTTGATATTCAGGAAAAAAGGAATAGCATAGTTGAATAAACGTGGAATGTGCTACGTGCAGGTTCAAAGCCAGGCTGTCTATGTAGTTACGAGATGTACCATTCTATTCCTTGTGTTTTCATTTATGAAATCATTGAATTCAGACATGCTATATACCAGGTTGATGGTTCCAAAGAATTTAAAATCCCACAAAGTATATTGCTAAAATAGATCGTGCATATAATCAAGATCATTGAGAAAATCTTTATGTGGTCACTAAGACTTGACATAGCAGGGATTACATATTATCAAGTATGCAGAATCTAACCTAATTTATAAAATGAACTGAATATATTCAATACATTAATATGTTTGAACTTTACTTTAAATATTGCATAAAGCGAGCATGCATTACAATTTAAACCAATGCTGGTTGCATCTTGTCTAGCAGGGCAGAAGTTTAAAACTCCCATCTCTTTCCCGGATATACTTATACCTTATCTTCCTGCTGACAATCCTATAAATCTATGATGCAACCATATTTGGAGTAGTATTTCCTGTTCTGGTGGCTACATGTTAATGTATGGTTAGAGAAGGGGCAGAAAAAGACAACCATAATTCTCAAAGGACTGGAGCAATTCCTTTTATTAAAAGTTAAAACATTTAGTTGTCTTTAGATTTGCAAATAGTTGTGATTAGTATCCAAAAAATAATACAAAAAACAAAAAAAAACTTTAGATGATAAAACAGCCTATAATTATACATGGTATGTAGAAAATGGATATGGAAAAATATTTGTCTCATAACAACTCTTTGGTGAAAGAGCTTCAGATACAAATAAAGGTGGTATTTCACACAGCACAGAACTACAGAATTCTCTCTCAAGTCTTAAGATGGTTTTGAAAAATTGAATTCATGGAATATAAGGCTATCTATGGTTTCTAGGCATGATTGATATACAGTATATTACTTTCAGTATCAGAAAAAAATGCCTTTTAATATCAGTGCCTAGAGCACATGAGCAGTGGGTGCTACTGCACTGTCCAGCTTGTAGGTTTCCCATAGAAATGGCCACTTTAGGAACAAGGTGCTGGATCAGACAGGACTTCAGTTTGATCCTATTAATTCCATGACAGAGTTGCATGTTTAGAAACACTGATTTAGAAAGAAAGGCCTGAATACAAACTCAGTTTCTAAGCAGCAGTTACATCCAATTTATTTGAGTTGTGAAAGACAAACTGGTCATGTCTTACTCTTTTTCTCTAGACTTTCCTATAGTGTTTATTAGGCAGGTGCTGGAAACTAATCTTCAGTTTTTAAAGGAGCAACTGGATTATATATGGGTCTCTCACCTTTTGCTTGTATCTTTCCATAGGTAGTTTCAAAATCTTTTTTTGTCCCATTCAGATATTCTATCGTTCCACTTTTCAGACTGTATCCTATGGCATCTAATTTTTTAATCCTATATTGAATTATCTCTGTTGACAATTCTAACACAGCAGGCGACTCTTTAATTTGGTCTACCGAAATTCCCTCCTTCAATAGTTCCTCCAGTCTTTCCTTCAGAACTGGAGCTGAATGATAGAGAAGGGCAGGGCACTGTAATATTAGCTCTTTTAATTCTTGATCACTGCAGTTGAAGATGCTCTTTGAAAACAAGAGGCTACTCTGCATATTGCTAGGGTTAAGTTGAAAAATAAATCCTTTGAACTTGGACAGCAGGCTTAGAACTTCAGAATCAGTGAACTGATTGTTCTGAAGAAACTCCAGGTTTTCTTGGACAGTAGTAGAAGTATTTAATAAAATAAATGGATTTTGACTCAGTAATTTCAATAGCCAGTTTTTCAAATTTCCCTGTGAACCACCTAGTCTTAAATAGTTCCTTTGCAGTGTTTCTATCATGTGCTTATTCTTCTCAACAGGATTGTAAAAAATATTTGATGCACTTGTTAGAAACCTGCAGATAATAGCATTCTTCAGTCCCAATCCTTTGAAGAGTCTAATGTTGGCCTTCTGATTTTCATAATGTTCAACTTTAAAAAAAGCATCTGGAAACCGTTTTATTAACTCCACTAAGTGCTTTTCATTTTGACAGACAGATAACCACAGGTCTCTTTGACAAGTGATATTGGTAGGGCTACAAAGGATGGCTTCAGGACAGCATTCAAAAATATATGCTACTGAAGGTCCATCAGCTCCCATTTTTTGCAAAATGTTAACTATTCCTTTGATATATGTCACCTCTTTTGACAGCACCCATGGCTTCAGCCCACGGATTTTCTTTATATCCACAGATAACTTGGAGAGAGATTCTACAGTGGCTTTATTCTCTGCTAAAGGAGTATCAGTTGCATATCTCAAATGCTGTAAAAGGTGTCCACTTTTTCTTTGATTCCAGAAGGTTGAAAGAGCTGGCAGTATCAGGCAGGGCTGAGATCTAGCCAAAAAATGCATATAGAAATTTGGAACAGCATAAACCATTTCACTCTATGGTCCAGCACCACACCAGGAAAGGCCTATAAGAACCAAAGCATAAGATATTAATGCTATGTCAAATTCAAACTTGAACAAAAGCCAAGAAAAATTAATCTCAATCCCAGATACATGACTTTTAGAGCTACATGTCCAAGACATCATGCAACTATTCCTTTTTCTCAGTTGATCTTTATTCAAGCAAAAAAGATAATGTAATAATACAGCAGGCAGAACTGTAACTGAAAAACTATGTCACCTAAATCCTTTCTCCTGAAATAAAATTCTGGGATTGTGACACAGCTGATTGATGAATTCTGCCCTGCCCCCCCACTGCCTGTTAAAATACTTTTGCCTATTTAATAGATACGTTTATCTCCCCACTCCATTCAAATTAACATATGTGAAATCTAACTTTCTACTGCAATGATATGTGGATGATAACTAAATGTTAAGTAGCAGCAGAACTCAAAACAGACACATTTATTTTGGTGTAATGCGGGTGAGTAGCACACAGTGTAACTCAATAAATTACCTGAACAAAATAACACTGTTGTACTTCCTGCTCTATTTCCTCTTTGATCTCACAGCCCTTCTGGCTCCTGCATGTTTCAACGGCCAGGGAAACTGAGCGAAAGAATGTGAAAACAAATGAAAGAGAGTGGAAGCAACTGTTACCATAGGAATAATGGAAAAGGTTATTTTCTACTTGCAAATCAAGCAGCCTTCCTGCCTTTCCCAGTATTTTTAAAGGCATTTTCAGGCTTCTTAACCTTTTTTCCCCTCATACAGTATTTTTATACAACCTCTAATTGGGAAAACTTACATTTTTAAGGAGTAAAAAGTAAAAACTTCCTCGAATCAAACTCAACTACTGGTACCTAACGTGGACAGGCCAATATGGACTTCTTAATACTGTAATACTAAAGTAGTTTGGATTTTTTTTAAAAAAAGTCTTTTTAGTATCACCTACAGTTCTGGGCGTGGTGGCTCAGCGGGTAAGACGCCAGGCTTGTCGATCGAAGATCACAAGTTCGGAAGTTCGAATCCCTAGCCCTGCGTGCGGAGTGAGCTCCCGCACTAGCTCCAGCTCTTGCCAACCTAGCAATTCGAAAGCATGCAAATGCAAGTAGATGAATGGGTACCACTTCAGTGGGATGGTAACAGCGTTCTGCGTGCGTCATGCCGGCCACATGACCGTGAAAGCGTCTTCGGACAACGCTGGCTCTTTGGCTAACAAACGGAGAGGAGCACCGGCCCCTAGAGTCGGACACGACTGCACAAATGTGCGGGGGGAACCTTTACCTTTACAGTTCTGGAAGTTCCTGATGGTTTCCTATCCAAATACCAACCCACCCACCCATCCAATCTAGTATAACTTTATACTACTTACGTTCCTATATTGGGAGCATTTAATAGCAATCCCTAAGAACCAAGCAATATGTCTGCAATAGGTTCAGATGTCCTCCTTCCTGTGTCAGCAAAGGCTGACAACCGTTTTTATTCATTTAAAACATTTCGATTTTTCCCGTCAAAACGTTTTTTTCAGTTTAAAACGGCAACCCCAGGAAACAAACAAGTGACAACAAAGGCTACTGGTATACGGCACACTTAACCATGGTTAGCTTAACCATGCATTATTCAACTCAGCTGGTGACCCGACGCGTTTGAATCACGTAGCCTGGGATCACAAAACGAGGACTGAAATGGGCCAGGATTGTTTGTGTCTGTAATGCGCCAAAAGTACCGGCAGGAACTCAACTATAATTTTGAGAACGAAACGAAGCGGCTCAGCACCGGCTAAGTCTCGTCTTCCTTGGTAAAGTTTGCGCATGCTTTACGGCTCACACACACAACCCCCTTCGGAGAAGCGAAATCCACCTAATAAAGCGCATCTTCCCCCGACGAAAATGCAATAGGATTGCCCCCTGCTGCCCAGGAGCAGCCGGCCCCTATCTTACCCCAGGCAAACTAGCACGCCTCGTTCCCCTTGCCCTGTTGATCCAGCACCGCCCGCCTCCCCTCTCCAAAGACGGACAACCCCAGAGGTTCCGAGGCCGAGAAGCCACCGCTAGGCCTTACCCGGGGTGCCAGCTGCAGAAACTAGGCAGCTGCAGTCACAGACCAGGCTCCTGAGCCGTACCAGCGCACGAGGGAGAAGGGGAGTTACGGTAGTGGAACAGACCATTTCCGATTCAGCTTCGTGGCGGTGATTAGGTGCTTTTAAATCGTATATTCTACAGAAACAACCCAGACGAGCTTTTGTAGTTTTTGTGCTTTTTAAGCGATTTATTTTAATACTGGTTTTTGTCTCTAAAAAGTAGGGTGTTTTACAGAAATGAATAGACGCATTGAAATCTTTCCCCGCTTTTACAACAGAGCCATGGCAGATCAAGTAAGACAGTGTTTTTCAAACTGGACAACTTTAAGATGTGTGGACTTCAGCTCCCAGAATTCCCCAGCTGAAGTCCACACATCTTAAAGTTGCCCAGCTTGAAAAACACTGAACGAAGCTGAACGAAGATATTTCTTACCCTCTGTTGTATGAATGTGTTTTGTCTCCATCCGGCAACAGGAAGGAAAGAATCAGGACTTTCTCATTAACAAAATTCCTTGCTCCCAATACAAGTTTTTACATCATTCTGTATTACTGTCGGAGCGGAACTAGCAAAGGTGGTGTCACTCCCACAAAGGCTTGCCTATACTTTACAAAATGATCTCAACAAGCCTTAGGATATTTGTAAAGCAGCCAGATTGTATTGTGGGTTGCTTTGTTTATGCTGAAGAATAACTTCACAGACGTACATTTGGATTGCAACATAGATTTTGCTAATTATTTAATCAGACGCATTTCCTGTTGTTAGTTATTTACTGTTTACATAGCAATATCAATCTACATAATAATTTATGGAATATTTTAGGAGGCAAAACTGAAGAGAACTTTGCTACAGTAATGTATGCAATCAGAAAAATAATGTAGGAAAGGAATATGAGGTTATTAGGATTAGAAGTTATTTTGCTTTGTTTTTTGTGGTGAGGAAGCCATTTAAAATCAAGGATGGCTTTCTGTGGTTGAAGAAGTAGCAGCGTGCAGGGATTTCTCAGTAAGAATCAGTTCTAGTTACAATTTCCATAGAGGAATTTATTCCATGCTGGTTTATTTGACATAGGTTGGACAATTGGGAAACATTTATAAGCCAATGCTGCAATTTATAATAATCTTAGAATGCAGATTTTAATCTTTTGGCCATAAAAGACAGAAGAACAGGATGGAATTCACTAAGCCAGGATCTATATTGACCCAGTTCATTTCAGTAGCTCCTGAACTTTAAAGTTCCATTCATTCATGTTTATTTTCATTTAATATGTTTGCACATGTGCATTTTAATTTCAAATAAATTTCCTATAGGAGGATACATATGTTTTCTATGTATGGCTGGTTGTTTTACTCACCTTCATGGCTTTCTGAATGTGCTATACCTGATTTGAATCTTTTGGGAACTGTAGCCTGAAAGTAAGTAAAGGTAAAGGTTTCCCCCGCACATTTGTGCAGTCGTGTCCGACTCTAGGGGCCGGTGCTCATCTCCGTTTGTTAGCCGAAGAGCCAGCGTTGTCCGAAGACACTTCCATGGTCATGTGGCCACATGACGCGTGCGGAACGCTGTTACCTACCCACCGAAGTGGTACCTATTCATCTACTTGCATTTGCATGCTTTCGAATTGCTAGGTTGGCAAGAGCTGGGGCTAGTGCGGGAGCTCACTCCGCACGCAGGGCTAGGGATTCGAACCTCCAAACTTGCGATCTTCCTATCGACAAGCCTGGTGTCTTACCCGCTGAGCCACCACGCCCCTGAGCCTGAAAGTAGCATATGGAATTATCTGGCAAGGGAATGAGAAACATTTGTATCATAATGATCCAACAGAACCACCAATATTCAATTGCAAGCACACTCAGAGAATCCCCAATTTTTGGCCCTGACACCAATGGAACACCACTGGCAGAATAGGTGCACCATAAGAGCTTTCAGTGGACATAGAGGGATTTCTCCATGAACAATATATGATAGGCCTCCTCTATACCAATGGTGCAAGATTTCCACAATAACCTTATCCCATAGGCAATCAACGGTCTGTACTGTAGATTGCAACTTAAAACTGACAGTAGCTCCAGTTGGCTCATTTCATTGATACTGTAACTGCATTCGTTGGACCCTCATGTTTAGTTTGCATCAAAACAAATTGAAAGTTTCTTTTCTGAATCCATCAAACATGCAACTTCATATATAACATCCTAATTTAAAAGTAAGTGATATACTTTTAAGCCAATGTAATAGTCACAATACTAGATGTAGAGATTCTAATTATCGTAAAACTTAATTGTATGGGAGATGCAAGAAAGTCTTTATTATTGAGAAACTTAAGAAGAAACAAGCATATTAAGATGCAAAGCATGTAATTAAAAACACACAGAACTCTAGCACCACCTTGCAGTAACGTCATAACACAACTGTAAGATAAGAAAATTATAGGTTTTATTGTAGCCCCAGCTTTAAGATAATTTCATGCTTTGATTTTTTTCCCCTTCCCTTCATGATACCTCATGTTCTTTAAATAATATGAGCTGTTTGGTACAATTCTGCTTGGTCAGGAGTTCTTGATTTCTGTCACTGGCCAATATATGTAAAATTCAATTAACAAATGAGAGCTACTTACAGAGGCAAATATTGAAATCTCTTATTCCTAGAACTTGATTTGGCTACTTCTGAAAATCTGTGAGTAGAAAGAAATTTTCTAATTATTTTTATTAATATTTTATATATCCTACGTAAAGTTGGAGATCATTACATTGACCAGGGTCATCCAAGACATTTTGCTGCGTGAGACACAGAGCAAGATACAGGAGTGTCCCTCCCATTCCATGTGCAAGAGACAACAGAACTAGTAGTTGAATATTTGTCTACCTTTATGCAGTTTGCACAAAAGTGTCTGAATTTAATTCTCCAAGACATATTTTCTATGAGCTGGGGGAGAAAATCCTACTGTAAAAATTAGAACTTAAATGCTATCCAATGAAATTGGCAGGAGATTTTGAATAAATGCTGTAAGTACCATTTACCCAACTTTTTTTTCTCCAATACAGTGCTAAAAAGAGGTCATAGCACTACCTCACTTGATTTCAAGAAGGGAAGACTTCTTGAAAGTTGGAAGTTTTCAGATGTTGTATGCCTCTGAATAAAGCAGTGTTTCTCAACCTTGGCAACTTTAAGATGGGTGGACTTCAACTCCCAGAATTCCCCAGCCAGCCATGAAAGCATGCTGGCTAGGGAATTCTGGGAGTTGAAGTCCACCCATCTTGTTGCAAAGGTTGAGAAACACTGGAATAAAAAGTTCCACAAAAACTCAAAAGGTTGATTGCTCATGTCCTTCCTGAGGGCTGCCCAGAGGAATCTGCAGTGGATGAATTGATCTGATCTAGGGATGGGGTAATGTCCTTATGTTCCATTGAATTGGAAAGAATAAAAACGGAATAATACCCATATAAGGTATGTACAAGTAGACATACAGTAAGGTTTTCTGGATGTGCATTCCTATGTATCTATCTTTCCTCTCAAGTAAGTGTGCATGATACGGCAGGCTGAATATATAGTTGAGGCAATCAAAGAGAATATTTGTAGTTCAGGGTTGAACTGTGTAGTCCTTGGTGCTCTCTGAGCCTTGTTGTTTTCTTGCAGACGTTTCATTGCCAGACTAGGCAACATCTTCAGTGTGAAAAGGGAGTGGGACTTGCTCTCTGTTTATATACCATGGTTTGTCTTGCTTGTGTTGGTGGAGGTGTTGTTCTCCCCTTAGGAATTCCTTGATTGTGCTGTTGTTTGCTGCTTGGTTGATTGACTGAGTTAATAGTTCTATTTTTAAGTCTTTGATTTTCTGGAGGCACTGTAGTGGGGAGTTGATAGAATATTCGCTCTCCTCTGTAAGATGCCTAAGTTTTTTTGTGAGCTCTTTAGCTATGTTGTAAGTGGGAGTCCCTGGTAATGATACAATTGGCTGAAGCGGTATGCCAGGTTAACACCAGGATTAGCACCAGAGGAACAATCAAACAGCACAATATCATTTCATTCATTCATTGGCGATCACTCGTAGCTGAGTAAGATTGTCTTCCCTAATCAAGGAACTATTAACTCAGTCAATCAACCAAGCAGCAAACAACAGCACAATCAAGGAATTCCTAAGGGAAGAACAACACCTCCACCAACACAAGCAGGACAAGCAATGGTATATAAACAGAGAGCAAGTCCCAAACGTCTGCAAGAAAACAACAAGGCTCAGAGAGCACCAATGACACTCAATTGAAAGTATGGGAAGCTGTTTCACGGTCTCCCTCCCTTAAATTGCTTAAAATAAGGAGTAATCTTGGATCAATTTCCCTTTGAAAGTGGAAAATACTGGGGTTTTATGGTCGCTTTATAATTATCCATTAATTTTCAAATGAACTGGCTGGACAGAAATTCCACAGAGTGCAAAGTCAAGTATGTAGGTCAGTGCTTTCCAAACTGCTGCCGTTGGCGACACACTAACGGCGGCAGCGGTGGCGGGGCGCGCTGCGGCGGCGTGCACGGCGGTGGCAGTGTGCACAGTGGCAGCGGCTGCGGCCTCGTGTTTTCCACTAAAACCGCTGCTGCCGCTGCCACCATGCACATCCACTTCCGGGTTTTGTCACAACACACTAAAGTGTCACGACACACAGTTTGGGAAGCTCTGATGTAGGTAATATCAAATTTGCAGCAGTATTCTTTTGCCTAACACAACTCTTGTTGTTGTTTATTCGTTCAGTCGCTTCCGATTCTTCGTAACTTCATGGACCAGCCCACGCCAGAGCTTCCTGTCGGCCATCACCATCCCCAGCTCCCCCATGGTTGAGTCTGTCACCTCCAGAATATCATCCATCCATCTTGCCCTTGGTCGGCCCCTCTTCCTTTTGCCTTCCACTTTCCCTAGCATCAGCTTCTTCTCCAGGGTATCCTGTCTTCTCATTATGTGGCCAAAGTACTTCAGTTTTGCCTTTAATATCATTCCCTCAAGTGAGCAGTCTGGCTTTATTTCCTGGAGTATGGACTGGTTTGAACTTCTTGCAGTCCAAGGCACTCTCAGAATTTTCCTCCAACACCACAGTTCAAAAGCATCTATCTTCCTTCGCTCAGCCTTCCTTATTGTCCAGCTCTCACAGCCATAGGTTACTACAAGGAATACCATTGCTTTAACTATGCGGACCTTTGTTGTCAGTGTGATGTCTCTGCTCTTAACTATTTTATCAAGATTTGCCATTGCTCTCCTCCCAAGAAGTAGACGTCTTCTGATTTCCTGGCTGCAGTCAGCGTCTGCAGTAATCTTTGCGCCTAGAAATACAAAGTCTGTCACTGCCTCCACTTTTTCTCCCTCTATTTGCCAGTTATCAATCAAGCTGGTTGCCATAATCTTGGTTTTTTTGAGGTTTAACTGCAACCCAGCTTTTACACTTTCTTCTTTCACCTTCGTCATAAGGCTCCTCAACTCCTCCTCGCTTTCAGCCATCAAAGTGGTATCATCTGCATATCTAAGATTGTTAATGTTTCTTCCAGCGATTTTAACTCCAGCCTTGGATTCCTCAAGCCCAGCACGTCGCATAATGTGTTCTGCGTACAGGTTGAATAGGTAGGGTGAGAGTATACAGCCCTGCCGTACTCCTTTCCCAATCCTAAACCAGTCTGTTGTTCCGTGCTCTGTTCTTACCGTTGCTACTTGGTCGTTATAGAGATTCCTCAGGAGGCAGACAAGATGACTTGGTATCCCCATACCACCAAGAACTTGCCACAATTTGTTATGATCCACACAGTCAAAGGCTTTAGAATAGTCAATAAAACAAAAATAGATGTTTTTCTGAAATTCCCTGGTTTTCTCCATTATCCAGCGGATATTGGCAATTTGGTCTCTAGTTCCTCTACCTTTTCTAAACCTAGCTTGTACATCTGGCAATTCTCGCTCCATGAATTGCTGGAGTCTACCTTGCAAGATCTTGAGCATTACCTTACTGGCATGTGAAATAAGTGCCACTGTTCGATAGTTTGAACATTCTTTAGTGCTTCCCTTTTTTGGTATGGGGATATAAGTTGATTTTTTCCAATCTGATGGCCATTCTTGTGTTTTCCAAATTTGCTGGCATATGGCATGCATCACCTTGACAGCATCATCTCGCAAGATTTTAAACAGTTCAGCTGGGATACCGTCGTCTCCTGCTGCCTTGTTATTAGCAATGCTTCTTAAGGCCCATTCAACCTCACTCTTCAGGATGTCTGGCTCTAACTCACCGACCACACCGTCAAAGCTATCTCCAATATTATTATCCTTCCTATGCAGATCTTCTGTATATTCTTGCCACCTTTTCTTGATCTCTTCTGCTTCTGTTAGGTCCTTACCATCTTTGTTTTTGATCATACCCATTTTTGCCTGGAATTTACCTCCGATGTTTCTAATTTTCTGGAAGAGGTCTCTTGTCCTTCCTATTCTATTGTCTTCTTCCACTTCCGCACATTGCTTGTTTAAAAATAATTCCTTATCTCTTCTGGCTAACCTCTGGAATTTTGCATTTAATTGGGCATATCTCCCCCTATCACTGTTGCCTTTTGCTTTCCTTCTTTCTTGGGCTACTTCCAGTGTCTCAGCAGACAGCCATCTTGTCTTCTTGGTTTTCTTTTTCTTTGGGACGTTTTTTGTTGCCGCCTCCTGAACAATGTTGCGAACTTCTGTCCATAGTTCTTCCGGGACCCTATCTACTAAATCTAGTCCCTTAAATCTATTCTTCACCTCCACTGCATATTCCTTAGGAATATTAGTGAGCTCATATCTAACTGATCTGTGGGTCTTCCCTATTCTCTTTAGTCTGATTCTAAATTTTGCAAGAAGAAGTTCGTGATCTGAACTACAGTGAGCTCCAGGTCTTGTTTTTACCGACTGTATAGATGTCCACCACCTTTGGCTGCAAAGGATGTAGTCAATCTGATTTCGGTGTCGACCATCTGGTGAAGTCCATGTATAAAGTCGTCTTTTAGGTTGTTGGAAGAGAGTGTTTGTTATGCACAGGAAAATATATTCTAAAATGATGTGTAGAAATGTTTGTTTTCATTTAACTCCCCAAGCATAAATGACACAATTTTTTTAAAAGAAACCACTACACATTGTTTGCAGTAGTCAGGAATTACTGGGTGTGAGCTTATTTTTGTGGAAAATAAATGAAGGCAGACTGGCCTTGCCTAATCTAATGTTTGCTACATCAAGTACTTCCTGTTATTGTCTACCTTTACTTAAGAGCAGGATCAAGGCCACCACTTGTTCCATCCAGCAAAGATATAGCTCAATGATTTTAAACTTTTAGAGAAAATATGTAACTCTTCCTAACTCTATGATTTTGTTCCACTTAGGTCTATGGGATCAGCTTTGAAAATCAAAGCAGATATACTGTATTTACAACCAACTTTATTCTAATTATTTTTGTTGCAAATATTTATTTATTTTAAACCGATCTGGAGGGATTCCCCCCCCCCAGAAAGATTTAGTTGTTTAGAATATATGAATAAAATGTAATTTAGTTGCCAGATAATCCTTATTCCTGATGGTAGCCATACTATACCCTGCAAATGGATTGTACCACATCATCTATAATCCTAATTTGGTGGAAATAACATACAGAAATTTCCCTTATCTTCAGTGTATGCTTAATTGCCCCAGCATCTGTGCATCAAGCATTGTACAATATTGGCAGTGGTATGCCAATTGGACTATACGTAGCTATATGATTAAACTGATACAGTTACAAATGAAAAATACTTCTGAAAAATACTTTTTAGCATTCATAATATGTGTAAAATGTTTACACCAAGCTTATGGGGAGCAGTGCTGTAAATTTGAAAATATTCTCTGATGGGCTTTGTGGCTGTATGGAAAGGTAGCGATGCTGTATATATGGTGAGGAGTGAAAATGTAAGGAAATTTACCAAAGCTATCTATGATTGCCTGCAAACATAATTCAATAAAGTAAAAATTTCAGCAGGCAGATAATCACTACGTGTACTGCAAAGCATTGGAATAAATCTTTGTCAGCCAATGATCTGCTTCTCTTCTCACCTTTGTCTCTCATTTTTTTGTTTCGGGAGAAACTGGCTTTATAAGCCTGAAGCAATTTTACTATGAAAATACAGATCAAATAATGCTTGGAATGTTACATTCAGTAGCCTATTAGTATACTACAAAGCACCACTTTTGCTACATATGAGTCTACCATGTGTTTCCAATGCAGTCATCCAGCTGGCACTCTGCAGGCAAGGCAGCTCCTGGACCAAGGGTTCAAATATCTGCCAGGCATAGATTTTGTGGCCCTTTTCTTCATAAAAGAGAGAAAAAGAGCACAACACCTTTAAAGAGAATGAAAATTATATCACAAAAGCCCAACAAAAGGGATCTTAGATTGCATGCCACACTGTTATGTTGTATACACTTATGTTGTATGTATGTTGTATAATATACTTACTACTGTTTTGCATATACAGTATAAGGACAATTCTACTTTTACCAATTGTTTTCCAGTCTCGAGCTACCTCATAAGGTTATTGTGAGGCTAAGGTATAAATTGAGATCACAAAAGAAAAATACAGTTAAGGTTGCCAGCTGATGAGAAAAAGATTTGTTTTTTTTATTGCTTATTTAAACAAAGAGTTTAAAAGGACTAGGCCAGAAGTTTCCAAACTGTGTGTTGGGACACGTGAGTGTGTCGGCTGCAGTGTCTGGGTGTGTCGCGGCTGCTGCTGCCTCTGAGCCCTGCCAGGATTCCGCGCAGGTCCTAGTGCCTGCCTTGTGCCTGGCTGCCTCCAAACCTGCTGTGATTCCACGCAGGTCCTAGTGCCTGCATTGTGCCCTGCTGTAAGAGTGTGTTGCGAAATGATGCCCTACTGTAAGAGTGTGTTGCGAAATGATGCATGTCTAAAAAGTGTGTCACCAACATGAAAAGTTTGGAAAGCTCTGGACTAGGCTTTCTCATCAACTGTGAGAAAGGTGAAGCAGCTTTGCTCAGCAAGGCTAACCGATTTGACCTACAGGAGCTTGAAAGAGTTTTTTCTCCATAATTGCTGTGCTTGTTCAAGCCTCAGCCTTCTCTGAGATGGGAATCTCTTATGAAAAAGCAGAGCAAGAGCCAACACTGCCCCACAGAGATGCTATCAACCTTGCTGGGCAGGTTAGATTGAGCAAAATGATAAATATAGGGCTTGAAACCAGACTGGTCCTCAGCAATAAAAGGGACAGGTATCAACCAATCCTTGTGCCAAATAACTAGGGGCTCATAGCCACTTAAGATGGGAGAAAGAGACTTTAGGTTTTATCTATCATCTATCTTGAATCTTAACCATTTGCATTTGCTGGTGTTCTTTTATACTACCTGGAATAAAAGCTATCTTATTAAGAGTTGCATCCCTGAATCCCTGCCAGCCAGCCTTCTAGTTTAAGTACCAGTCTGGGAGAAGCCTGATGCTTTCCTGTTCCTCCCTTTTCCTTGTGAGGGGAAAATGCTGTGTAGATCAGTGTTTCTCAACCTTAGCAACTTTAAGATGTGTGGGCTTCAACTCCCAGAATTCCCCTGCCAGCTGGGGAATTCTGGGAGTTGAAGTACACACATATTAAACTTGCTAAGGTTGAGAAACACTGATGTACATGAAGCAAAACATTGGCTGGAAGCCCTCATGCTTTCCCCAACTCCAGATGCGGCATGGCTCACAATTCTTGCTGGTTTGCCTGGCATGCATCTTGTGTGACAGAAGGAAAGCACCTGCTGCTTTCCCCAGGTTGTCTATGTCCTCACACATAGAAAATGAGTGACAGTGGAGAGAAACAGCAGTCTACCTTTGCCCTCTGCCATCTTTTGGCCTGCAGCTTGGATATGGGGTTGCATGCAGCCTATAGTCTATTGGCCAAATCCAGTTAGCAAACACATGCTACAGCCTGAAAAATGCTGGCAAATCTAGATAAAAATGGAATGCACAAACAATGTTATTCATAGCAGCTGAACTAAACACTTCGTTCTTATGGGGAAAGAAAAGAGAAGAGAAGAATGCAGAGAAGAAGCTATGTTAATCTGTTGTAGGAATGTCCAGGGAATATAACTTAATTTTAATAATCTATAAATATTTATTTGAAAAACAAGTATTTCTGTGAAATGTTCACTGATTAAAATGTATCATTCCAACCCAATGATAAATGTGCACTGTAGAAAACCACATAACTTTATTTTGCACTTACATTTTAAAATACAACTTCTGTGCACAGGATGACATCATATATTGAAAACTATACACCATAAAGGCAAATGTATTGTAAATATTCAACCATAAGCAGAGAAAAAATATCCCTTGCTCAAACATAAACATGAAATTATGGTAGTCAAAAGAATGGTATACGTGGAATCTATCTGAAATCCACTATTCTAAGACTTGTTTGTCTTTTTAAAGCTTATGTAAAGTATCTTCCTAAGGGGCGTGGTGGCTCAGCGGGTAAGACACCAGGCTTGTCAATCAGAAGATCGCAAGTTCGGAGGTTCGAATCCCTAGTCCCGCGTGACGGAGTGAGCTCCCGCACTCGCCCCAGCTCTTGCCAACCTAGTAATTCGAAAGCATGCAAATGCAAGTAGATGAATAGGTACCACTTCGGTGGGTAGGTAACAGCGTTCCACATGTGTCATGCCAGCGGAAGCGTCTTCGGACAACGCTGGCTCTTCGGCTAACAAACGGAGATGAGCACCAGCCCCTAGAGTCGGACATGACTGCACAAATGTGCGGGGGGAACGTTTACCTTTAAAGTATCTTCCTTTTTTGTAAATAAATGCTATTAACTGTTTGGTTTTTCCAAACATTAAACCATTATGTAACTACAACATTCAAAAGGAAAGTTAACAAGGGAGCTATTTATCATTCATTTTAAATGGCATCATTGTGGTCAATTCTAAAATGTCTTTGATTTTAATTTAACATTAAAGAATCCCTGATGCACATTCTCTATTCTTATAGATAAATTTGTAGCAAAATCATACAAATCTTAAGGTGACTTCATTTTACTGTTTTTTTCTTACTCTGAATACCTCCATAGCTAAATTAATCTCTACCATTAAGGAGTATGAGGCAACTGCCTGAGGCAGCTGATGCTGTACTGTAGTCCACAAACATGTTACCTCCTTCCTAGTCATTTCCCCTGAACCTTTTACACATTCTATTGACTGGAAAACAAAGCTGAATATGCTACATTACCTGTTTTACATCCTTTAAACCAGGAGTGGTTCTTGGGCTGCATCTGACTTTAAGAACCTCATGTATGGCTCAAAAAAGCCCTTCCACACAGGGTGGGGAAAAAACATTTTTGTGTTTTGTAACCTCCTAGGTCAAGGGTCGGCAAACCGCGGCTCGCGAGCCACATGCGGCTCTTTGGCCCCTTGAGTGTGGCTCCTCCATAAAATATCACGTGCGGGCGCGCACAGGCAGGCGTGGCGTGGGCAGCCCCACCGCTTATACGCACAAACCCTCCTGCGTCCATCCTATTCTTACCCCAGTGAGAAGCTCCTTGGGGGAAGCGAGTCCCCGTGCACAAAGCTTGATCCCCCGGCTCCTATATCAATCCTACATTCCTGCAGGAAGGTAGCCAGGAATCATCCCCGAGCTCGGGCCGCTTCCCCCAGGTACAGCGCGCGGACAACTTCCCCGCTGCCCTCTCTCCCCCTCTAGCTCTCTTCCCCACGAACCAGCGTGCACACTTCCCAATTCCCTCCCTCCGCTTTCCAAATCCCTACGTCAGCAGCGGGCATGGTGTGCATGGCGACTGGAGCAGTCGAGCCTCTTTCCCTTCTCCTTCTTCCAAACCTCCCCCGCCCCCTTCCACGTGATTGGCTCCCGCCAGCAAACCCCGCCCCCTTCCATGCGATTGGCTCCTGCCTGCAAACCCCGCCCCCTTCCACGCGATTTGCTCCCACCCGCAAACCCCACCCCCTGGCCCTCGAGTGATGTTATGTTATAAATGTCAAAATGGCTCCTGGCATAAAAAAGTTTGCCGACCCCTGTCCTAGGTACAAGAACTAAAAATTCAGGCCTAGTATTGGTATCCATTATTTAGACTGAGATTATGGACTACTTGTGCACATTAAGCAATGATATTTGTTAGCTTTACCCTAAAATCTAAGTCCATTACTGCAGGGGTCCTCAAACCCCGGGGCCATGGACCGGTCCCGGTCCGTGGCCTGTTAGGAACCGGGCCGCACAGCAGGAGGTAAGTGGTGTGCAAGCGAGCAAAGCTTCATTTGTATTTACAGCCACTCCCCATCGCTTGCATTACCGCCTGAGCTCCGCCTCCTGTCAGATCAGCAGCGGCATTAGATTCTCATAGGAGCGTGAACCCTACTGTAAACTGCATGTGCGAGGGATCTAGGTTACGCACGCCTTATGAGAAGCCAGAATCAGACACTTATTTTAGTCTGCGCGGGGCCCACCCATTATTTTATTTACCACTTCTGATGGTTTCATTCCAAAACCATCCCCCCTGCCCGGTCTGTGGAAAAATTGTCTTCCACGAAATCGGTCCCTGGTGCCAAAAAGGTTGGGGACCACTGCATTACTGTATTAATCACAGTTCATAGTTATGAGACGTTTATTGTATTGTCCCTATATATCATAGCTTTCTAAACTGTGTCGCAACAGTTTAGTGTGTCGCGAAGCGGTGGCACGGGGGCGCGCACGTGGCAGCGGCGGCGCGCCATCAGCGCTTCCGTGTTTTAGCGAGGCTGCTGCCATGCACGCCGCTGCGCGCCCCCCCCCCCGCCGTCACCAACAGCGGCACTTTGGAAAGCACTGCTATATATGTTTACACACAAACCCTTCCCTGTTCAATGGAGTTGCCAAGTCTGATTCTTTACAATGTACCAGATGCACTTTTGTCATTGCATTATTTGCTTTTAATCATTTAAAGTCGCCTTTAAGGTAGCATGTGACTCTAACCGCGTCGCAGTTAACTTGGTAGTCTGCAAAGGCACACACAAAAAAGTCTCGTTTGCAACGGACCATTTCATAAAGGTATTATGTAATGATCAACTTTAGCCACGAAGGTGTATATTGACAGGCTCGCGGACCTTTAAAGACTCCGATTCTCGTTCTCTGTTGGCTTCAACTGCCTATTGCAACCTTGCAAGTGGGCACATGCACAGACCACGCGCCCCAATCCTGAAAGAAGCGCGGGAAGTGACAAATTGAAGAAGGAAAGTGGACGTGCACTTTTCTCTCGGCAGGTGGGAGCACTAAGGAGATACGTTCGCTCCTCGTGCGTACTACGCACCTATCCTTGCCGGATTTGTCTGAGCGCCATAAAACCAACACGCGCCAGAGAAACCTCCACGCAAGCCCCGTGCTCATCCGGGTCTTTTGCTCTCGAGGCGGAGGGTGTGATTAGAACAAGCGCTCAGCCCCCACTTTTGGGCCTCGCTTCTTTGCTCGGTGAAGCGAGCGCGCGCGCTTTGCTTCCTTCAAAAGCGCGGTCACCCTTGCTCCGGCGTCTTTCTTTGGACCATGTCTCGCTTAATGCCATGGCAACGTTAGAACGCGGCGAGACCCACCACCGCTCCCCACCAGACGAAACACATTTCAGAAACGTGAGGCGCCGGAGATCACGTGGAGCAGCCGGCCAATGGGGAAAAGAGGGTGAGGCTTGGCGGTCTCGTCACTCGGCACAGCTGCGTAGAGTCACAGGGCGGAAGGCGCGGCGAGCTGTGTTCAGCTTGGAGCGCGACGAGGAAGCGGTTGGGGAGAAAAAAGGAAGAAGCCGCGCGCTTCACGAACGAGCCGCTCTCTCTCTTTCCCGCCACGTCTCCGGAACGTCGTGGGGCTCCTTCCCCAGCCGTGAGTGGGCGTGCGAGGCTGAGGAAAAGGGGTGATGCGTTTCCCGCTGGCGGCCATCTCCATCGCTCCCGCAGCTGCTGCTTCCACCGCCGCAGCCGCTGCCTCCACCGGGTCCTAGAGCCGCCCTCGAGGGGAGTCTTTCGCCCCCCGCTCCTCTCGCCTTGCCCCCTCGTTGACCGGAGAGTGGGCCCTTAGTGGCGCGACATGAGCCGCGAAGCCATCCTCACTCATTCCTGAGCAGCCGGCGACGCTTTTCCGCTTCGCGAGCCGACACCCCCAGCGAGTCGGTGTGGGCGAGTGACGGGCCGTCGGAGATGGGAGTGAACTCGGTGCACTGGTTCCGCAAGGGGCTTCGACTCCACGACAACCCGGCGCTGAGGGAAGTCATCCAGGGGGCCGACACAGTGCGCTGCGTCTACATCCTGGACCCCTGGTTTGCGGGCTCCTCCAACGTGGGGATCAACCGGTGGAGGTGAGTGGGCAGGCGGCGGCTCCTCGGATGAAGCCGGTCGCTGCTCAACCCCATTCGAAGGCTTTGCGCATGCGTGCCGGCGTCTGATTATACAATGCCGGGGTTCCAAGGCCGCCTTAGCACTCGTTTCTGACGTCTTAACGCTCAGAGCAGGAAGGGAGGGGGGACGATGACTCTCGCCCGCCTGCTCTCGGGGAAACAGGCTTGGTGCGCGCTTATTTCCTCCTAAATTCAGCCCTTGTTCCCTTGGAAAGACGTAAAAGGTGTCATAAACTGCAAAAGGCCGTGCTGGCTTCTGTTATGGTGTGGGAAAGGGCTTAGAATGTTCATACCAAACCTTTGGCATTAGGTAGCTTGTGTTGAGACCATAAAACGTTTTGCATAAATCAGATGGCTCTGTAATTCTATTCTTTTTAGCTGATCCAAAAAGGATGTTTATCACATTTCTTGAGATGATAGAGCAGATAACATATACCAAGGCCCCCTAAGGTGAAAGTTGTGTATTATAAGAGATGGTTTTGTGTCCTGATTTCCACATTATTGTGCTTGCTGTGTAAAAGACAGTCATCGCTTGGTTATATATATGGTCACGCTGCTATCCCTACTCTTGCTTGCCATGCCAAGTAGTGTTCTTAATTGGATCTTTTTCAGTCCCTTCCTGATGCTGACAGCAGAGAAACAATGACATATGCAGTTCCTCCTGTTGCTTTACACACTGTGCATCTCAATTGGATGTTTCATAATCAGTACTGAGTTTGTAGAATTTGTGAAAGGTCTGCCAAAAGTTCTTGAGTTAGAATAGAACATTGGAAGTACCTGTTTGAATGTAGTGCTTGGTTTCATTATAGGAGGAGAGTTGAGCAAAAAATGTATAAGCTTTTGTGAGCTGCTTCAAACTTGATTAGATGAAGTGAAAGCTTATGCCTTTTAAAGCTTTAAAGGTTTTTTCAAAAGCTTATGCCTTATCACAAAGTTTATGCCTTTTAATAAAATTTGTTAGTCGGAAAAGGTGCTACCAAGCTCCTGAAGTTTTGTCACCAGACGAACACAGCTATCCTTGGACAGTGTCTACAATGAAAAGCACCAAGTTCAGTTGGAAGGAGTGGAAATCCATGAAATTTACCAAGAAACTGGCACAGAAACAAACAGGGTATCTGATGAAGTGAGCTGCAGTTCATTAAAGCACATGCCTTTCAATAAAATTAGAGAAGGTGCTACCAAACTCCTCCTGATTTTTAGCTGTTTGCTTCTGTTTCTTACTTTTAAAAAAGTTGTAAAATTAGGAAATACATGCTGTGTTAAGCATTTAACTTTACAACAGTGAGTGTAAACTTTATTCAGTATTCCCTTAGTGGTGTGGAAAGCAGATATCCAGTCATAGCAGAAGTGTAGAACGAGGCTATAGCTCAGCAGTGGAGCATCTCCTTTGCATATAGAAGGCCCTTGGTTCAATCCTTGGCAACCTCAGAAAAGTGCTATTTTAGAAAGCCATTCTCAACATAGAGAATTTTGCCAAGTGATACAAGGCATCTTCTGATACAGTATTCCCAGGCGGTGTAACAGATGTGGGTATAACTGGTACAGTTTCAGTAGAGTGTGTTTCACATACTAAAACAAGGATCAGGGAATAAATCATTTTCAGAACTTTATTAAGACCCAGTGTTCTTAGAATAACACATTTTTAAACTCTGAAGACCAGTTTTCTGTTTATGTCTTTGTTTTGAAGTAACAACGATCAGTGGCCCAGTTACAGGTAAATGGAGAATTATAGGACTGTTGTATAATGGCAGCAGCAGGAGTAGCCACTAGGCAAGAAAAGTGAAAAACAAGTTTACTTTCCCTAACATGAATTGTGCAGCTTCTTATGTGGCTAATAGCAATTGCCTGGTTGTGGTATCTTGCAAATTTTTCAGCCTTTTAAAATCCAGTGTTAAGCATTTAAATGTCATTTATTTGAAATCTAGACCTCCAAGGATTCTGACTCTTCTGGGAATAAGCAAGCATGCTAATATATCCTACTGGATCACTATCATTTGATTCTCGGCAGTTGATCCATTGTTGATTTAGCATTATATGCAGATAGTGTTCTTGGTTTGTAAGTCACAATAAGTTGAGGATTGAATTGCTTGGGTTTGTTAGACCTCTCATTGTTAGGGAGACCAAGTGAGAGAGATTGAACAATATGTATCAGTGGGTTGCTTATTTATGGGTTAGCAACAATTGTATCTTTCTTTATTAGTACTCCCTTGTGTAATTGGCTACTTGACTTCCTTACTGAGAGGTCTCAGTCGGTGCGAGTTGGATATAATACTTCTAGCTCTATCTCCCTAAGCATCGGCTCCCCACAGGGCTGTGTCTTGAGCCCATTGTTGTTCACCCTGATGACACATGACTGTTGCACCAAGTATACCACCAATTCCATTGTGAAATATGCCTACGATACAACTGTAGTGGGTCTTATCAGGGGTGAGGATGAGTGGGCTTATAGGGAGGTGGTAAAGGGTTTGGTGGAGTGGTGCAATAAAAACAGCTTGGTTTTAAATGTGGAAAAAACTAAGGAGATTATTATAGATTTCAGGAAGAACCGGTGTAGTCACACTCCACTTTTTATCAATAACATAGCTGTGGAGTCAGTCAGTAGCATTAGATTCCTGGGGGTGCAGTTAACAAATAGTCTGTCCTGGTCCCTTAATACCACATTTTTGGTAAAGCGAGCACAGCAACGTTTGCACTTTTTGCGTCGGATGAAGAAAGTACATCTCCCATCTTCCATTCTCCTTACTTTCTACAGAGGCACTATAGAGAGTGTACTTACAAGCTGTATTTCCATCTGGTTTGGAGGCTGTAGGGCCTCAGATAGAAAGTCTGTGCAGAGAGTGGTAAGGGCAGCAGAAAAGATAATTGGGATATCTCTGCCCCTCATCCAAGATTTAGCTCATGCACGCTGTTTGTCTAGAGCTCGAAAGATCACCAGTGATGCCTCCCATCCTCATCATGGTTTGTTTTCTTTGTTACCCTCTGGGAAGAGGTTCCGCTGTATCCGATGTAGAACAGCTAGATTGGGAAACAGCTTTGTCCCCCAGGCTATTGGATTCTTGAATGCCAAATAGGTTCTTTTAGGTGAAATATGTTGGATATGTAAAAAATGTATATTTTATAGTAATTATGGACTTTTATTAGTATTTTAATGTTTGACTGAAATTGTGAGTTAAAGAATGTATATTTTTTAAGAATGTATATATATTCTTTTTTAAGAATGGGTATTTTATAGTAATTATGGTTTTTTATTATTATCATTAGTATTTTATTGCTTGAGTGAATTTGTGAGCCAACTGCAACAAAATTTCATTCTATTGTGCACTTGTATAGTGTATAGTGGGATGACAATAAAGTTATTCTATTCTATTCTATTCTATTCTATTCTATTCTATTCTATTCTATTCTATTCTATATTCTATCTGCGTACTGCCATAGGGTATTGAAAGTATTCTGGAGAAAGAAGTAAATAAAGAGACGCTTAGAATGTATGCAAAAATTCTGGGCATGATACAGTGAGGTATATTGGAAATATTAGTTTGTGATGTGGTAAGATGTGTGCAAAATTCATGTTAAACTTGTGAATGAATTTCGTTACAGCTAGCCTACTGACATGCTGTGCATAATTGCTAGCCTGCTGTGACATATAGCAATCATTGACCTCTTTTCATTCTTTTCCTGTAGCATATGTTACAGTATTCATATTGTGAAAACTTAGTGTTCAGAAGTTTTACTGTGTAACTTTTTTTTCCTGAATATGCCTTGTTTCTTCATTAACAAATTAAATTAAAAAAATGAATTCACAACAGGTTGAATTCTTGAAGTCTGTTACGTGGTTCTGTTAAGGTTTCTGTGACTCTTGTATACAATGACTAACTTTTATTTGCTAAATATTCTATTTTGATGTCAAGGATGGACAGAGTTCCTCTTCAGGTACAATAAAATAAATACCCATTAAGTATTTTGCTGGTGTAAGACAGGAACCCTCAGTGTGGATATATTTCAGAATTTGAAGAAATGGTTGCCATGTGGGTCTGGTTAGTCACAAGAACAAGTAACTTGCCCAGGAAACGAAATACAAGGCAGAAATCAGATATAAGCAAAACTAGGTATTTTCCATTACCAAAAGTTTTTCATAAGTAAGACTGATCATATTTTAGGAGTTGCACTACAGTTTTTCTCCCGTTTTAAAGTGGTGAGAAGATGTGTTGTCACTTCTAAGCAGTCTTGGGGTAGTTGTGTGAGGCTCTGAAACTGCAAGTTATATGTTTCACCTGGAAAATGTAAGTGGGAAATTGCCATCAGTTTTCACAATTGTGATAGCAGAATGCTCCAAGGGGCATAAAATTACAGTTCAGCACTGGAGGTGGGTTTGTGACCTCAGTTTGCCCAGAAATGATGAATTTTTATCTGCATTTTCATCTCTATATGTCAAGTTGTGCTCTTTTTTCTTAAGGTTTATTGCAAATGCACATCTGGTGTAGAAATAGGAATATCCTCATTGCTAGCAGTTTATCTAGTGAGAGTTATTCCATAAAACGTAAGTATCCAATAAAAGTTTTTTCCTTAATTCCATTTAATGCCCAACACTCAATGGTTTTAGAAGGGTAATATGAAATCAAGGGGGAATACCCTTGGATCAGAAATACCCTCATGGGTATCTTATTTATTTATATTGGATTTCAAGGCCACCCGACTCCAAAAGGGCTCTGGGCAGCTTACAATTTTAAAACAATACATAATGTAAAAGAAAAATATGAACAAACCCATACAAATAACCAAAAGATCACCATGAGCTCCACAAACTCTCTAACACTAGGGGCAAAACCAGATTTTCAGAAACTTACAGAACATTTGCTTCTTCCTGGTGGACCTAGTTCACTTTGCTTATGGTAAGACTGGAATGCAGTTATGGCAAAGAAGTTTGAAATTCTGACTCTTGCAGGGAGCTGCTGTGTCATGTTGTTGGCTTCAAACAAATCAATGGTTGAATGATTGTAAGAGTGCTATGTGTTGTAGTTTAGGAGAGCATTTTAATTGGTTGAGATAGTAATGCTTCCTGCTTAAAGACAGAAACAGTCAAGACAGTATTGTATCAGTGTGCACAGTTCTCTTGGCTCTTAATTCAGCTACAAATCTATGTTATAAGGCACGTATCTATTCAACTACATATCTATGTCACATAGCATCTGTGCATAGCAAGTACATACAGATAAGTGATTTTTTGTTCTGGAAATCTGTACTGAAAGTAAACTAGTGAAGGTACTTCCTTTTGCATAGATTCCAGATGTATGGACTTCAAATCCCAGAATTCCACAGCCAGCATGGCCATTGATTAGAATTTTATGAGTTGAAGTCCACACACCTGGACGTTGCCAAGGTTGGAAAACGCTGTTGAGCTCAAAGTTCCTTATATGACTCAGATTTTGAATCTAAAAGCAATTTTATATTAAGGTGATTAGCAAACAAGTTACTACTATTGAAATAAAAAATGTTTATACTATATATACATATCCACTGTATTATATCAGGGTAAAAATACCCAAATAAATTAAAGGCAGGAGATAAAAGTAAAGAAAAGAAAATCTTACTAAATAATTTAAACCAGCACCATTCATTATACTCCACATATGTTTGTATCAGTGCTAATCATCCTTGTACATTGTCCATATACCAAATCATATATTGACTTATGTACTTTTTTCACCTTGTTCTTTTTGAGGATTTTATCAAATATTACCTGTATTACCAGCTTTATTCATTATTCGTAAAAGAGATTTTTAAAAGTTCTTCCATGACATTGTGTTATATTAATAGGTTTATAAAACACTTCTGCTAGTTAGAATAATAAAATATTTTAAGGTAAGAAAATAGTTTCTGTAAGATAAATGTACAAATGAAAAAAGCTCTCAAGTGTAGTTTTCTGAATGAATATGAGTGGAAGTTGTGTAACTAGTAAAATGAGTGGTATGTAGGAAACATGCTTTGAGAACTAAAGACTATGAAGTAGTGAATAAAGACCTACACCACAGAAAATTAATGTTCTTTCATTATTAAAGTAATGCATGTTCTGTATTCTGATTCAGAAATAAAAACAATATTCCTTGCAACTAACGAATTTGTGCACTCACTATATTCAGGAGATTAGATAATCTAGTTCAGCCTTCCCCAACTTGGTATCCATCAGCTTTCTTGGACTTTGGTTTCATAATTTCCCAACCAGCATACTGTAGTGAAAATATATGGATTGGCAAATTCAGTGATAGAAGCCCAACATATCTGGAGGGGATCAGGATGGCAAAGGCTGACATAATTTCTGCCCTTGTCATTGGTGCCTTTGCAATAAACAACTGGGATGAGAAAGGAGAGTGAAGTATTTCATATACTTCTGGTCAGCTTTGTAAGAAAGTGCATTAGGCTACAGCATTCCTTGTTTTCAGAATGTCAAAAATGAAGATTTTATATTGAGAACATGAACAGGAAGGAGCTTATGGAAAATGTCATTTCCTTCACAATACATTGAACTGCAGGCTTAGCAAAAATCTCCTGAGTGACTTTGACATCAAGGAGCTGCTTTTGGAGAGGGGGTGCAATATTCAGGGGGAGTTGAGAAAGTCACCTGCCATTAACATCTTTTTCTCTCAGTTCTCTAGTTCCTAAAGTTGAGATACAAATGCATACATCTTAATGTTCATAATGAAAACCCAAATATGTAGAATGGTTTACTTAATTGTTGCTGATTCTGCTGCTAGATTAAATGTTTGCATCGATTTAATGCTCTCATTAAATTAGAGAAAGTATGCTGTAAACAATTTTATATGTAAATGTATTATTGGTACATTTTAGGAAACATTTAAGATGTTTTTGTTTAAACATATATTCTTTTAATTAAAACTTTATTTAATTATTTTTTAAAAATTGCCCTAGGTTCACCAATGGGAAATATAGTTTTGCCTGGCACAACTTGCATAATAAATTACAGTGCCCACAAATGTCTATAATACTTGCCCAACTACATCCCGTGTTATAATTAAAAAGTGCTTTCTATGGATGTGTTGAGTTTCCTGAGTATAAAATAGTATTTTGACAAAGGAAAAATGTAGTATTGCTTTGATTAAGCTGCTGACTTAAAAAAATATGAAATATGGCCTTTTAAGAGCAGGATTAGAACCATGCAAGTTTGGGTAGAATGGGTTTCAGTATAGGTTATTTAAATAGAGTAGGTTTGCTCTTGTTATGTTTAGATTGATGCAAACTGGAAGGAAATTAACCTTTTATTATGTAATTATTTGAAAGCCAGTTATAAATGGTATATATATTTCTTGCCAATATTTTCATAATTAAAAGCTATGTTGCAACTTAGTTGATATTAAGAATCAGACTTTAATCACAACCAGCCATAAGAGTTTTGCTTTGGGGCAAAACTTTCCAAGTCCTACAGTTTTCTCCATTAAAAAATGATCTTTGTTTTATTGCAGCTTGACTTACTGTAGCAAGGGTCAGGTCTGTAGCCTACATTCAATCCATGGATGTCCTTTGTGTGATCTTTGAATCTCCTTGTTATTTAGCCAGCAAAGGACAGTAAAAGAAGTAAAAATAGCTGCATTTGTCATTGCTAATTGTGGTGAAAATTTAGCAATTTGGTTCCCATTTCTTCTCTGTGAAAGGAGTCAGATTTTTGTTTCCACCATGTATTGCGGTGAGAATACATGTATTTCTGATGGCCTGTACCAGCACATGATATTATCCAGCTCTGTGTTAGGCTGTGATAGCGGAATTGTGTCAGAGAAGAGTTATTTAGGGATCCATGACCTTTACTAGCCCAGATGCTCTTTCAAAAGTCCAAATGTCCTGAGATCTTATGGAAAGTTTTGTGTTTTGTAAAGGGATGCCTGGGTAGATGCTATGTTGTTAACCAGGTTTAGCCATTGTCAATGTGTATCTTCATAGACAACATTCTGACTTCTGTATTTGAGAAGTAGATATTAGAATTATGTTGATTTTGATTACATGTTAGAATGGAGGAACAATCGATGGAAAAGCTTCATAATACTATTCTAACAGTAGTACAATAATTCATTTTACTCTCTTTGACATTTAAATGTTTTAGGCTTTAAAGATACAGTTGTCTGAAATACTGTAGACTAGTTTTGTGAGTTTTTATTTTCTTTTTAACAAAAGTCTGATTTTGTTTAGAAGTGCAGCCTGAACTCTTCAAAACACTGTGGTGATGAACTTGAAATTCAAGTTACGAAACTGTGTTGTAGCATGATCTCTAAAGTAGGTCATTGTGACGGGGAGTAGTCCAAACAGCCTGCTGGTTGCTAGAGCAACGGCCTATTTAAAAAACTTTCTGTTGATTCATATTGAAGTAAGCCTTTAGAAACCACGTAAAGAAACTGGATAAGAGATATACACCAAGGTGATAATAGTAAAGGTTTATTAAACTGGCTGTCTTTCTCTAGAAAGCTTTATGGACTTTAAAGATGAAATGGTATATTTTTTATCTTATTAGATGTTCTCTTTCTTCATGGACTAGTGAAACATGGTTGTGTGCTACATGAAGAAAAATTATCAATATAACACAAGTATTCCCTTTAAATAAGTAACTGTTCCTGGTTTTGACTATAATCAATATATTCCTTCCTTTACCTAATAATATAAATTGTTGCAAATCTGGTTTAAGATTACATCTGAATTTCTAGACGACAAATTCTCAAGCAGTGGAATTAGATTCAGGGTTGACACTTGCAACCGTTTACCTTTTTAACATCTAGTCAATTACAATATATTAAAGCAGGCTTACAAATGATTCAGCATGTATATTATGAATTAGTAAGAAAGTTCTTTAATCCAAAACCTAAACTGGCAGCCAAAAGGGCAGAGATGGGGGGGGGGGGGGAGATAAGCATATAGGGGGAGTTGAAGTGGAGGCAGTTTGCGCAGGGCAGGAGAACATGACTGTGGGACATTGCAACAGTCGTAAATACGAGGACTGATCGTAAGTCCATTTTTCCAGCACCATTGTATGGAAAATTGAACACTCAGTACCCCATAATGACAAAAAATTGAACCATTGAACAGTTGCTGAACAAATGGATGTAACCCGAGGACTACCTTGGTAGTCCTTGTTTAGCGACCACAATTGGGAACAGCAACTTGGTCGCTAAGCGCTGTGGTTGCTAAGCGAAAAATCACGTGACCATGACAGGCTTATGGCCTTACTTGCCTTCAGTCATTAAGCGAAGCACCGTGGTCGCTAAGCAAAAAATCAAACTGCGACTTACGATTTTACTTCCACCTTCTCTATTAACTCTGCTTGTCACAAGCTGATTGCAAAGCATATGAATGGCAATCACGTTACTGAGGGATGCTGCGACAGTTGTAAATGCAAGGATTGGTTGCAAAGTTATTTTTTTAGCACTTGTAACTTTGGCTGCTGCATGAGGCACTCAGTAAACAAGGATTATCTCTACATTGGTGTAGGTTGGTTTGGACTTCAGACAGAAGCCCAGGATTCTACATTCCACTAGTCCCATAACCCCCCTCCCAACAAATTTGTGAGTGGTAGATGATACGGCAGCTGAAAATAGACTCACTCTTTTTCCTGGGCTGAAATAGGTAATTCATGACCCTCTAGAATTGGTGCTGCTTCCCACAGCATTCCTTTTTGATTTTTATTTTAAATTAACAATCATAGGTGCTTGTTTTCTTTTGGTAATTTAAAAAGACCTTTCTATAGCAAAATGATGCTTTTTTCCAAGTAAGAAACTAGGGGCCAATTTTAAGAAAATAAAAATCAGTATCTAAAATTAAGATCTGCCTGTAGTTCTCTCAGAGCAAGCACGACGTTCCAAAAACTAAGCTGGAAAACCTTAGATCTTTATTGGAACCGAGCACTTTCTAATATAGATTCTCTACCTGATAGACCAGGTTAGAGACAGATCATCATGGAGAAAATCTATATGGTTGTGAAGAGTTGACCACGACTTTATGGCACATTATCCATCATTTTAAAATTACCTCTCTTTGGCTGATGGAAGAGAATTTAAAAGCTACTGGACGTACTTCTTCCCTTGTGAACCAAATAAAAATTTAAAGATATTTGAGCAAAAGAAGCTGAAATTGTATGTATGTATGTATGTATATATGTATGTAAGGGGCGTGGTGGCTCAGCAGGTAAGACGCCAGGCTTGTCGATCGGAAGATCGCAAGTTCGAATCCCTAGCCCTGCGTGTGGAGTGAGCTCCCGCACTAGCTCCAGCTCTTGCCAACCTAGCAATTCGAAAGCATGCAAATGCAAGTAGATGAATAGGTACCACTTCGGTGGGTAGGTAACAGCGTTCCGCGCGCATCATGCCGGCCACATGACCGTGGAAGCGTCTTCGGACAACGCTGGCTGTTTGGCTAACAAACGGAGATGAGCACCGCCCCCTATGGAGATGAGCACCGCCCCCTAGAGTCGGACACGACTGCACAAATGTGCGGGGGGAACCTTTACCTTTACCTGTATGTATGTATGTATGTACAGTATGTATGTATGTATGTATATGAAAGTGAAAGGTCCTCTATGCAAGCACCAAGTCATTACTGACCCTTTGGAGGGACGCTGATTTTGCTGACGTTTTCTAGGCAGACTTACAGCGGGGTGGTTTGCCATTCCCTTCCCCAGTCGTGATTACCTTTACCCCAGCTTAGCTGGGTACTCATTTTACAGACCTTGACCTCGGAAGTCACTGCCCATTTCACTCAAAGACTGACTCTGGGCAGTTTACAGTAAAACAATAAGAACAAGAACTACACTTATGTTACTGTTAAACGTGGCTCAGAACCAAGTTTTAATAGGTAGATAGCAAGCAATTACAAACTGTCTTGGAAAGTCCTGTGTAAGAAGATTTTGCAAAGTTTGTCTAAGCTGCAAGATTTTACTTAATTTTTTAATTAAAAAAAGGAGGCAAGGAGGCAAGTGAGCACCATCTAGTGGTCCCACATGGCAAAGCGCAAAATGGCTGATAGGAATGTGTTGACTATTTAAATGAAAACTATTAAAAACAACCTAAAACGGGGGGGGGGGGGGGGGGGACGACGACCTTGCTTTTCTTTGGAACAGATAAAGTAAGCAATCTGAAAACACATTTTAATGTGCAAATCCATTCCTTTCTCATTTGAGGGAACAATGTTGAAAACTGTCCTTTGCAGTTCAGAACAAACTTCTCTCATTCATTCATTGGCGATCACTCGTAGCCGAGTAAGATTGTCTTCCAAAGGTAAAATTTTAACGGTGGATCCGTAAGTGGCTATAAAGGCCAATTCTGGATCCGCACAACCTCCCACAATGAGGGCATAGGTTTCCGGGTGGGAGACGGTCATGATTAGGGTTTGCCTGACGTGCCTTCCTTTTAGCTCTTTTCTCCTTTTCGCCCTGTACTCGTGCTTCTTCAAAGTCCATAGCGCCATTAATAAAGGATGACCTCCAATTGAAACGTTCATGAGTTAGGGCTTCCCAGTTCTCAATGCTGATATTACTTTTTTTTAAATTAGCTTTGAGAGTATCTTTGAATCTCTTTTGCTGTCCACCAATATTCCGTTTTCCATTCTTAAGTTGGGAGTAAAGTAGCTGCTTTGGAAGACGATGGTCAGGCATTCGAACAACATGACCGGTCCAGCAAAGTTGATGTTGGATGATCATTGTTTCAATGCTGGTGGTTTTCGCTTCTTCTAATGCGCTAACATTAGTCCGCCTATCTTCCCAAGTAATTTGCAGAATTTTTCGGAGGCAGCGTTGATGGAATCTTTCAAGAAGTTGGAGGTGGCGTTTGTAGAGGGTCCATGTTTCACAGGCGTACAGAAGGGTTGGTAGTACAATGGCTTTGTAAACAAGCATTTTGGTCTCCCTGCGAATGTCCCGATCCTCAAACACTCTACGCTTCATTCGGGAGAAAGCTACACTCGCAGAGCTCAGGCGATGCTGAATTTCAGCGTCGATGTCGGCTTTTGTAGATAGATGGCTGCCGAGATAAGAAAAGTGGTCGACATTTTCTAGTGACACACCTTTAAGCTGGATTGATGGCGCTGCAGAGGGATTGGTTCGAACTTGCTGGTAAAGCACTTTGGTTTTTTTAATGTTAATCGAGAGGCCGAGCTTTTCATATGCTTCTGCAAAGATGTTTAGGATAGTTTGAAGATCTTCCTCGGAGTGTGCCAAGCAACAAGTATCTGTACCTTGCTCAAAACAGCAAAAGGAAATATTTTAAATTGCTTCCCTTGCACATAGAGAACAAGGGAGGTTTTGTAGGCTTAGGCATTTGTCCTGTTATCATAATGCTAACTATGGTTTAGTGTTGTATCTGAACTGGATCTATATGTAATATACTGTAATTGAAATGCAGTCATCAAAAATTATTTTTGGTGCTGAAAATGCTTGGTGAAAGAAGTAAAAGAGAGGTCCCATCATAACACTTGAATGAAGATAGTTCTTGGGAAACTGCTCTGCTGTTTTGATTGCCAGCAACTGCTACCATATATTAAAAATAATACTGTTGCTTAAATGTAAACATCTGTCAGAATCCAAGGAATAAGAATGCTAGAGAACTGCAGTATCATTCAATTTGCAGGATATAATAATTAAGCTATATTGGCAAAACTGATTTGTTTATTGGAGCAATAAGTCCATAAAAAGACTTGGAAATTTTCTTTCTCTGAAATAACTTTTTAAAAATAATAAAATCAATTATTTTATTTCAGAGTTTCAGTAGTTCCATTTTATCAACCATATCAATAGAGTACAGTCTGTCTTTTTCTCCCAAGAAGAAATAAAGATTTAACAATGTAATGTTTTGCATTTAGATTAATAAGAGCATCTTATCTATTTATTCATATAAATATTCTTGTTCACAGGCTTTGATATATCTATTAGAAACTACATGCAGTGTAACTATAACCTCCTTCAGGAAATTTGAGATTATAGAGGAAGTACTTGTTGATGGAAAAATGGGGCTGGGAAGAAACAAGGGACAAAATATGTTACAGAAGTCAGTTTTGAGTATTAATGGGAAATTCTTGGGAATAGAGGAAAAAAACTCAGAAGCCTGATTGATCTGTCAAGTGTTTGAATCTCCCTCTTCAAATGGAAGAAAAGAGTACTATTTATATACATTTGATAATTTTATCAAACCTGGATAACTATAATATTTGAACTCTTTCCTTTGTTAGTTAATAATTGAAAAGCTTTACAGGTCATTATATAGACTCGGGTTACTTATTGTCTTCAAGTGGTATACAGACCACCATGAGTAGGATTAGGTTTTTCTTGCACTTGATTTAAAGCATTGGCTCATGGTTTTTTGCCTATAACTAACCCTAACCCTAACCCAAACATGACGGAGTGAGCTCCCGCACTCGCCCCAGCTCTTGCCAACCTAGCAATTTGAAAGCATGCAAATGCAAGTAGACAAATAGGTACCACTTCGGTGGGTAGGTAACAGCGTTCCATGTGCATCATGCAGGCCACATGACCGTGGAAGCGTCTTCGGACAACGCTGGCTCTTTGGCTAACAAACAGAGAGGAGCACCGGCTTCTAGAGTCAGACACGACTGCACAAATGTGCGGAGGGAACCTTTACCTTTACGTTACTGCTGCAATAGTTCTAAAGTTAGTCTAGAATATTTTCTTCATAGCTGTCACTTCTCTTTCAACCATTTTCTGTCGTCAGATTTGTGGAACGGGGAAAATAATTATTTGGTAATCTGCCAGCTATCAAAATTAATCAGTGGCTCCATGTAGTTTTGAAAAATAAAAAGCTTACCAGTCTACTAACAGTCTAAAAATGTTATAGGATTAAGCATGTTCATGTATTTCTGTACTATAGAGTTGCACTAATTCTGATAATTTAATATTTTTTAAGTTTAAGTATTTTTTAAGTGAATCAACAAATTTAAAGTACTGCTAAAATTCCAATTGTAGATACTGTATTTGGCTACAAGATGTTCCTGGCTCTTCAGAGATTCCAATCTTTACAAAGTGACTGTTTTTCCTATTTTGGCCATCATGATATTTTGCAGTGAATGATGTATTTAACATCTTAGTGTTGCTTATTTTACCGAAAGAAAATAAGCCTTGGGTCATTAAACTTTTTTTTATACAGGTAGTCCTCATTTAACGATGGTCCGAAGTTACAGTGGCCTTGGAATGGGTGCTTTATGGCCTGTAAAGCACTTCCAAGCATCGCAAAATGCCCCCCCCCCCCCACGGTCAAATGATCACATTTCAGGCATTTGGCAACCGGCTTGCATTTGCAACTGGTTGCAGTGTCCCGCGGTCATGTCATCATGTTTTGCAACGTTTTTTGCCATTTTATCTGACTACTGGGCCATATTTTTCTGACATGTCAGAAAATTTTTCATCACCCCAGCAAAGTCAGTATCATAGTAAGCAGGCTTTTTTCTCCATGAATTGAACTAACTGTGTGCGCACGTGCACACACAAACGTGGAAACACCCAGGAGCAACTTATAAAGTACTTAATGAGTTGGAAAAAGGAACAGCTGCTTTATTGATTTAAAGAGAGGTGCTTTCTACTTCTGATTCGCATAGCTCTAGTAAACAACCTGTTACTGAAGGGAGGGGGCCTCAAGAAGAGCAGCAGCATAGGACCCAAGGAGTATTTGACATTTTAAGAGACTGCTGTTGCCTTTTTCTTTAAAGAATTTTTTTTACAAGACAGCCAGTGTCCCCTATGTACAGTGCATTCGGAAAGTATTCAGACCCCCTTCACTTTTTTCCATTTTGTTGCAGCCTGATACTACAATCGTTCCAATTCATGTTTTGTCACATGAATCTACACTCAGTACCCCATAATGACAAAGTGAAAACAGAATTTCAGAAATGTTTGTAAATTTATCAGAAAGGAGAAAGGAGAAAGGAGAAACCACATGTACATTAGTATTCAGACCCTTTGCAACAACACTTGAAATTTAGCTCAGGTGCCTCCCATTTCTCTTGATCGTTGCTGAGCTGTTCCTACACCTTGATTGGAGTCCACCTGTGGTAAATTAAATTGATCGGACATGATTTGGAAAGGCACACACATCTCTATAGAAGGCCTCACAGTGGACAATGTATACTGTATCAGAGCAAAAGCCATGAGGTCAAAGGAACTGCCTGCAGAGCTCAGAGACAGGATTATTGCAAGGCACAGATCTGGGGACAGCTACAAAAAAATTTCTGCTGCACTGAAGGTTCCCAATAGCACAGTGGCCTCCATAATTCCTTGACCGAGAGACCCTTCGGTCACTCATGCCCTGGTTGTCTCCCATATAGACTACTGTAACACGCTCTACATGGGGCTACCCTTGAAGAATATCCGGAAGCTACAGCTGGGGCAGAATGCGGCCAGACGGGCAGTCTTAGGTGCACCAAGATCGTCACACATAACACCTCTGCTCCGTGAGCTGCATTGGGTACCAGTTTGCTTCCAGGTCCAATTCAAGGTATTGGTTATCACCTTTAAAGCCCTACATGGCACGGGACCAGGTTACATCATCCCGTCCCACCCGATCTTGCAGAGAGGGCATGCTGCGGACCCCCTCTATGAAAGAATTCCATTTAGCGGGGTCCTGGAGGCGAGCCTTCTCTGCAATAGCACCTGCCCTATGGAACATCCTCCCACCAGGATAAGACAGGCCCCTTCACTCCTGGACTTCAGGAAAAAATTAAAAACTTGGCTCTGTGATCTTGCCTGGGGCAAAAAGGAAAGTGGTCAAGCCTGGGGATGGCCGATTCCCTAGAGCCGCCTCAAATATCTCAAATATTTTAAATATGTTCAATGTCACTGTAAGAACCACCTACCACTTGGATTTTATTGTATTTATATTTTTATTATTGTATTTTATTGATATGTTGTGAACCGCCCAGAGTCCCTCCTTGAGGGGGAGATGGGTGGTTATAGAAATTTGATAAATCTCAAATGGAAGGAGTTTGGCACAACCAGGACCCTTCCAAGAGCTGGTCGCCTGGCCAAACTGAGCAATCGGGGGAGAAGAGCCTTAGTAAGAGAGGTGACCAAGAACCCGATGGTCACTCTAACTGAGCTCCAGAGAGCCTGTGTGGAGATGGGACAAAGTTCCAGAAGGACAGCCATCACTGCAGCCCTCCACCGATCTGGGCTTTATGGCAGAGTGGCTATACGGAAGCCTCTCCTCATTGCAAAACATGAAAGCCCACTTGGAGTTTGCAAAAAAGCACCTGAAGGACTCTCTGACTGTGAGGAACAAGATTCTCTGGTCTGAGAAACCAAGATTGAACTGTTTGGCCTCAATTCTAAACGTTCTGTCTGGAGGAAACCAGGCACCACTCATCACCTGCCCAATACCATCCCAACAGTGAAGCATGGTGGTGGCAGCATCATGCTGTGGGGGTGTTTTTCAGCAGCAGGGATTGGGAGACTGGTCAGGGTTGAGGGAAGGCTGAATGGAGCAAAGTACAGAGATATCCTCAATGAAAACCTGTCAGAGCACGCAATGCTGGGGCGGCCTATTCTTCTCCAAGACAGAGTAATACGTTCTATGCAGTAAATAGACACTCAAACAGAGATTAGATAAAATAGTCTATTTACTCTATATACATACGCATTCCAAAATACAGTCCAGTAACGTCCAACACAGATACAGATGAGATGAAGTAACGAGAAGAAAGTGAACACTAAAGCTTCACTACTTTTATATAAATATTGGCCAATCACATTATAGGTCAAACAAATTATCTGCCACACCCAACTAAACTATAGCACCTGTAATATGAGTCACATCATACCTTCTACACTGGCTGCTAATAGGATGACTTGCAGAATATTTCACTTCTCACCTAAATAACTCTAGCCTCTCCTGTATAATTAATCTATCTGTAAATTCTGGGTATTATACAAACCCCAACAAAACCTGTCCCACAGCACTCAGGACCTCAGACTGGGCCGAAGGTTCACCTTCCAACATGACAACAATCCTAAGCACACAGCCAAGACAACACAGGAATGGCTTAGGGACAACTCTGTGAATGTCCTAGAGTGGCCCAGCCAGAGCCCTGACTTGAACCCTATTGAACATCTCTGGAGAGACCTGAAAATGGCTGTCCACCGACGGTCCCCATCCAACCTGATTGAGCTTGAGAGGATTTGCAAAGAAGAATGGCAGAAAACCCCCAATCCAGTTGTGCAAAGCTTGTCACGTCATACTGAAAAAGACTCGCTGTAATTGCTGCCAAAGGTGCTTCAACAAAGTACTGAGTAAAGGGTCTGAATACTTATGTACATGTGGTATTTCAGTTTCTCCTTTCTGATAAATTTACAGACATTTCTGAAATTCTGTTTTCACTTTGTCATTATGGGGTACTGAGTGTAGATTCATGTGACAAAACATGAATTGGAACGATTGTAGTATCAGGCTGCAACATAACAAAATTGAAAAAAGTGAAGGGGGTCTGAATACTTTCCAAATGCACATTAGAATCAGTATTTTTGTATATAGAACCAAGATCATAGATTATGACTGATTATAACTTTCTGCACAAATCTTGCCTTTGCGGCAAACATTTACATTTTTGTTCTTCATGTCATCCTCCTCATAGGTTTCTTCTTCAGTGTCTTGAGGACTTGGATGCCAACTTGAGAAAACTAAACTCTCGTTTGTTTGTGATTCGAGGACAGCCTGCAGATGTATTTCCTAGGCTTTTCAAGGTAAGTTTGGATTATTTGAAGGGGCCCTGAAGCAAGTACAAAAGTATTCACAAGATTCTGGAATGTATGTTCAGTGATATAATTGCCAAGCTGAGGTTTACGTGAACAGATAAAATTATCCTGGATTTTTGGTTTTCAACTTACTTGAATTGTTTATTCGTTCAGTCGCTTCCGACTCTTCGTGACTTCACGGACCAGCCCACGCCAGAGCTTCCTGTCGGCCGTCACCATCCCCAGCTCCCCCAAGGTCGAGTCCGTCACCTCCAGAATATCATCCATCCATCTTGCCCTTGGTTGGCCCCTCTTCCTTTTGCCTTCCACTTTCCCTAACATCAGCATCTTCTCCAGGGTATCCTGTCTTCTCATTATGTGGCCAAAGAACTTCAGTTTTGCTTTTAATATCATTCCCTCAAGTGAGCAGTCTGGCTTTATTTCCTGGAGTATGGACTGGTTTGATCTTCTTGCAGTCCAAGGCACTCTCAGAATTTTCCTCCAACACCACAGTTCAAAAGCATCTCTATCTTCCTTCGCTCAGCCTTCCTTATGGTCCAGCTCTCACAGCCATAGGTTACTACAGGGAATACCATCTCTTTGACTATGCGGATCTTTGTTGTCAGTGTGATGTCTTTGCTCTTAACTATTTTATCGAGATTTGTCATTGCTCTCCTCCCAAGAAGTAGACGTCTTCTGATTTCCTGGCTGCAGTCAGCGTCTGTACATTTTAATTCAATATTCATTTTATGGGGTCCAGTTCTGTTATTTTTGAAAGAGGAGAACGAAAGACCGTCCTCCAGCTTGCTTAAAACCTCCTGTGGCAGAATTCTTGGCTTTTATATGGAAAATATTTTTTCTGCATTTGCTGTGTAATACAGCCAATCATTTGTTTTTATGCATTCAGAATCTGTTAGTACAGTATATGTTGTTCCTTATTCCTTGACAATTGAAGTTTTAAAAATCATATTATTTGAAATTATAGGAATGGAACATTTCAAAACTTTCTATTGAATATGACTCTGAACCATTTGGAAAGGAGAGAGATGCAGCAATTAAGAAGTTGGCCACTGAAGCAGGATTGGAAGTCATTGTACGGATATCACACACTTTATATGACTTAGACAAGTAAGTTACCAATTTCTTAAGTGTAAAAGAGAAAAATAATAAGTAATTATGCAGTATAGATAGAAACTGATAGTGATAGAGGATAGAAAATAATTCTGAATCAAACATTTTCTATTACAGCATTTTCCTCTAGAAATACAATTTTTTGTTAAAATATATCAATTCTTAAAATTATTTAGTAGCATAATGGATGGTTTCCACATCAATCAAATTTAGCAGTTTAATTTGTTTTAAGCACTATGAAACATATTTATATTTAATGAAACACGATGCTCGATGGCTCAGCGGGTAAGACGCCAGGCTTGTCGATCGGAAGATTGCAAGTTCGGCGGTTCGAATCCCTAGCCCTGCGTGACGGAGTGAGCTCCCGCACTCGCCCCAGCTCTTGCCAACCTAGCAATTTGAAAGCATGCAAATGCAAGTAGATGAATAGGTACCACTTCGGTGGGAAGGTAACAGCGTTCCACGTGCGTCATGCCGGCCACATGACCGTGGAAGCGTCTTCGGACAACGCTGGCTCTTCGGCTAACAAACAGAGATGAGCACCGGCCCCTAGAGTCGGACACGACTGTGTGGGGGAACCTTCACCTTCACATGAAACCTGTATACTGCTGATTTCAACAAATTGACTTATGGCAGTTTACAGTAAAAACATAAAACATCCATGATAAAGAACAATAAAACATCCATGGTAACAGGACTCAAACAAATGCAGAATTAAAATGGCCATGATAGGTTTAAAAACAAAACATTTTTAATAGATAGGTGAAACAATAACAGAAAACGTGGTGATATTTGTACACTAGGGAAAAGCCCTATGGAAGAGCTGTCTTTAGTTGTGTCCTGTTCGGGGCTAACACTCTGACACAGGAAGGTGAATTAATAACGCTTTATTAACTACAACCTTTCAATTCAACCTGAAAACAAGTCTGAACGTGGAATTCAACAAGTGCTGTCACTTCACTCTTGCCCAGCAGGGCTTGAAGAGAAGCCCACGTATAGATAAGACGAAATGCGATGTCTCAAAACGTTAGACAGAACGTGGCTCAGTGGCCGGCAAAGCGTCCTGGCAGGACTGGGTTTCTGAATTCAGCGAGGTAAGTATTAGGCAGGCCTTGATCTGATTTCACTGCTCGCAAGCGATGGGCGGAAACGTGGTGGAGGGGTGCGACTCAGTTACCCTGGGTGACTGTCGTTTTCCGGAGTTCGGGCGCAGCGGATGAGCGGGGCGTGGGTGCGGAGGCCCTGGAGTCAGCGCAGCACAATCCGGTTTCCAAACTCGGCGTGGTGGATGAACGGAGCTGGGGCGCGGTGACCAAATGCGGCTCCGATGCGACGTTCTGCGCGGTGGTGGCATGGCGCTCTGACGGCGGTCAGGCAGAACGGCTCGGCGCAATTGGAGGTGACAGCAGGCTCAGGCACGACTCGAAGGTCTGGTGTGGTATCAAGGCAAGGCTGATTCTCTCTTTGGATCCAATGTGAACGGTTGTCTCCGACAAACCGTTCTAGGTCCCACCGCCTTTTATCTTGTTGATTCTCGCGCCGTTTCTGTGCGGAGGCCAATTGCCATTCTTTTTGCTCTGCTCGCCTTACTAATCGCCTTTCCTGGGCGCTGATAGGCGGCGGTGAGCCCGCCTCCAGGTTGTTGCCAATGGGCAAATAGTTCTCTTTTTTGACTTTCGCGCCCTGTCCTTCTCCCGCTCTTTCCAGCAATGGCTCTTCTTCCTCCTCCCCCTCAGAACCAACCTCCATCCTGACAAGTTGTTTCCTGAATGTTGTCCGAGAGGAGGCAAGCCTGAAGTCAATGGGGAAGCTGTTTCAGAGAGTTGGCACAGCAACATGAAAGCAGCACCTCCTGGTAACAGCCCCCCAAATTTTCAGAAATGGAGTATCACCAGCAACTTCTTTCAATGCGATCTTACTGGTCAGGACAATTCTGGCTTGAAGTTGAAGTTGGGTAGATGCTCCCCTGCCACAGACTCCACCTGCTGGTTTAGCAGGACCCGTGAGTCCAGGAGAACTCCCAAGTCAAATACTAATTATTTTAGAGATAGTGTTTCCCCATCAAGAGACAACATTGGAGACAGGAGAACACCAATATATCAACAGTAACTTCATCTTACGAACTTCAGCCTGTTTTGTCCCATCCAGACCCTTATAGACACTGGGAAAGAACCATGACATCTCCAGTCCATCCTAGGGTGGTAATATAAAGCTGGATATTGCCAGTGGTACTGGTGATAGCACACCCCAGACTGTTGAATGACCTCACCCAGCAGCTTCATGTGAATGTTAAAGAATAGGGGAGAAAGGACCAATCCCTACAGCACTCCACAAGTGAGTGGCCATATGGGTGATCTGTTCTCCCCCATAAACATCAACTGGAACTGCCTGCTGAGGAAGGAGTAAAACTACTCTAAGACAGTGCCTCCAATCCCTAACCTCTGCACCTAGTCCATAAGGATACCATGATCAATGGTACTGAAATACACTGAAAAAGTTGTATTGGACCAGGAGGAGTATTCTCCCCCATCCATGTCTCAACAAAGGTCATTCACTAGAGCCACCAGTGCTATCTCAGTGCCATATCCAGGTCTGAAATGTGACTGGAAAGGATCTAGATCAACCAAGATTCTGCAGAACCCTAGGGTTCTGTGAGAGGTCACTAGGGATTCTCTGGGAAATCACGATTTATTTAAAAAATTATTTCAAATTCAGGCAACTTCACATTAAAGAGATAAGTTTCATCCTTTATTTTTAGTTTAGGAACACTATTAATGCATATATACAGGCCTACACATGAAACAAATATAATAATTTTGTAACTTCTGGCCTATATTTGAGCCTGAATGTGCAGCGGTTCCCCAAGGCCTGAAAACTATTTCAAGGGTTCTTCCAGGGTCAGAAAGTTGAGAAAGGCTGATCTAGATTGTCTGTTTCATCTAGCCTTGCAATAAAATAGAATTAGCTCATCTGGTCATGTTTCCTGTCTGGTTTACCTGGGCGGGCTGACACCAGTCTTGCAAGTTTGAAAATACAAATCTCTTTTCAAAGGGCATTTTTAATCAGATATTGACCCAAATACCCACCATTACCTAGGCTGCCTTTCCCCTGGGAACTGTTCTCTCCTCTGCCTGCTTAAAAACAACAACAACAACACGAAACCCTTTGGACAGCTCATCCCCATCTACCCCTTTATTGCAGATAGGCGCTCTCCACACAGTGCCCCATCTCTTGCCTAGGCCAATTCAAAGCTAGTATCACATCCCCTGCTCTAGTATTACAAAGTATCCTGTTAGTTCCCCCTGGGCACTGGCTAGTTTAGTGGGGTGCAGATTATTACAGTCCCTAACTCCCCTTCAAATTATAACACTATTTCTTAAAATACTTTAAAAAGTCTTTAAAAAATAACTTTTAAGTAAAACTTAAGTTTAATATTTAAGGTATTGTTTTTTAAAATGTTTTTTCCCTATGAAAACATTTCAGTTCTGTCACTTTTGGCTGTTCTGTTACTTTGGTTGTTGAGATGTTGAAAGTGGAAAATTAATGGTTTCCATACCAGTCAAATTTGCAAGCTAGTTTCCAGAGCTGTCAATATCAATATTTTTTGATATTGAATTGAGTTTAGACTACTTATAATATTTAAAAATATATTTAGGAAATACAAGTACTGGAGCAAAAATGACATTATTCTTGATTGGTAGCCTTCTGTGTCCAGTTTCTGGCCAGCATTAAACTTTTTAGCTATGGGTTTATTTTTCGTATATCATGCAGTAGACTGAATTGATAAACTTCTATAGTTTGTGAAACCTGAAAGATTGTCAGGCAATAATATGAGGAATCTAAATGGAACTGAAATATTAACAAGATTGATCTATTAAAATGTATGGAAGTGAGAGATTGACTCTTCCTTTTCTTTGCTTAATTTTTTTCTTTTAAAACTTTTTTTCCAAGTATATTCAGAAAATAGGGTTGTACAGTGGTGCAGAGTCAAAGCAAAAAAGTGATTTGGAGCATGCAGGGATATGCATGTAGCATGTATCTGCAGTACCTTAAACCAAATGTATATTTTCCTGGGATGGTGCTACAGCTGTGGAGGGCAGTTGTATAATACAGGAAAAGATACAGCTATTCTAAGGAGCTGCAGATAGGTACTAAAATGGGACTAGTGTAGTGCGCTCTACATGGGGCTGCCCTTGAAGAGTATCTAGAAGCTTCAGCTGGTGCAGAATGCAGTGGCTCGAGCAATTATGTGTGTTCTAGAACAGCGCATGTTATCCCTCTGCTCCGTGAGTTGCATTGGTTGCCAGTCTGCTTCCGGGTCCAGTTCAGGGTGCTGGTTTTGACCTTTAAACCCCTTCATGGCATGGGGATGGGTTATTTGAGGGACCGCCTCTCCCCAATTACATCTGCTCGTCCCATCAGATCTGGCAAAGAGGGGCATGTTGCGGGTCCCATCTCTCAGGGAACTACACTTGGCGGGCCTGAGGAGGCGGGCCTTCTCTGCCATGGCACCTGCCTTAATGGAAAATTCTCCCCCCTGAAGTGAGGTCAGCTCCATCCCTCCTTTTTTCTGGAAGTCCCTCAAGACCTGGCTTTGTCATCAGGCCTGGGGGTCTCAGGGGACTGGTGAGATCTTGGGGTGGCTCCGCTGCAGATCAAATCTCTTGGGGGGGTTTTAAAACTTTTTTTTAATATGACTGTGTTTGACATGTTTATTGTTTTATACTTTTTTTTTGCTGTATGCCACCCAGAATCACTTCTTGTGAGATGGGCAGCCATATAAATTTGATAAATGAATAAATAAATAAATGTACCCCAGTGCACCTTTTCTACGACTGTTACACAGCCCTAATATAAAACATGATGAATTATATAAAAGACAGAAATCCTTCCTTCCTTCCTTCCTTCCTTCCTTCGCTTTGTAAATACAATAGATTTACTTGCCAACAATCCATTAGAAAGTACATGGGTGGCTTTTTAAAGCCCATTTGTTCTTTTTTTAAAACAATCACTCAAAAACTTGGAATAGAAATAGACTACATCTATTCAATTTGGTGATGTGATGAGACTGGTGCACAAACTGCATGTAATTCACGGGGCATGGATTGACTACAATACTTTGGCACAAAGAGTATAGAAAATTATACTCAACTGCTTTTTTAGCATTTTAATGCTGGCCTGAGACCTTGTTTCTTATAGTAATTTCTTTGTAACCAATTGTTATCTAGCCTTTCCAGTGATCTGTTCATTCATCTGCAGAGTAACCAAATACATTGTCATTTAACTTATTTCATTAATTATTTGTCTGGATTAAGATGATTGGAGTTGCTGTATTAGTTGTGCCCCTTAGCCTTTTCTATGTTTCTAATGAGGAATTCAGTTACTCTATTCACAATATGAAGTAAATGTCACAACATGTTACAGGTGAGAAATGTATAGTTGCACAACAAACATACAGTGATTCTAAAAGTATAAATTGACATTGCATTCTTTGTATGTAGAATTATAGAATTAAATGGAGGGCAGCCACCTCTTACTTATAAGAGATTCCAAACTCTAATAAGTAGAATGGAACCATTGGAGATGCCTGTGGAAACTATTACCGCAGAAGTAATGTCAAAATGTACCACCCCAGTTTCTGATGATCATGATGAGAAATATGGTGTTCCATCACTGGAAGAACTAGGTAATCCAAGATATATATCATCTTCATTCCTTGTATATTACTAAAAAATTGCCTCTTCTAATATGTGGTCATAAGTAGGAGGCTCTAGTTAGTTTGCTTGTAGAAGATAGTAAGGTCTAATTGAAGGATCTGAATAATAATATCCTGCCATTTACAATGATGCTTAAAGTTCTGTATAAGAAAATCATACGGTCTAGTTTATTAATAGATGCTTCTTCATAGGTAGTGTTCTAGAATGTGTATGTAACTTATAATTCAGTAGGGTTGCCAAATAATCACAGAGTTTCTTGAAAATATTTGCTTTATTGTGAAGGGAAAAGAGCAAGCCCCTAGTTGTTAAAGTTTTGAAGACTTGCTCCTAAATTGGATGTTGACAACTCACCGAGGATTTCTAGTAATTGACAGAGGGATTTTAGCATGTCTTCCACTGCACTGAGTAGCAAATCCTGAATAAATTATTCAAAGTACTCAAAACTTGCAAATTAAGCATTGGGTTCAGATTAGTGTTTTGATTATATATGTTTAGTAATTGTTTAACCTACTAAAGTTTTATAATCTATACAAATTGTAGCTTGACTAATAACATTTGACTAATACGTTTCGGTACTGTAGGTTTTGATACAGATGGATTGCCTTCTGCTGTTTGGCCAGGAGGAGAAACAGAAGCACTCACAAGACTGGAAAGACATTTGGAAAGAAAGGTATGTTGTTCAACTTTGCTGTCCTCCAAGCATAGTTCAATACTCTGTTGAGGTATGAAAAAATTGGGCCAGAGTTCTAATAAAACGAACTTGGAGACTGTTGTCCTCTATATGCTTGTTTTCTAGTATACTATACTATAGTTTTTATTGAGAAGTAATTCTGAATGCTTTAATATTTGATTAGCTTTTATTTTGCATATCAACTATAATTGCAGTTAAAACTTTTATACTGCATAGACCATTACAATCCCACCTATCCATCCTTTGTACCCCTTGGGCTTCTTAAGTCAACAGAGAATATTAAACAGAGAATTTGGGATATAGACCCCCAAAGGCACAGAAGCTCTATTTCACACTGTCTGGAAGATGGGCATCATTACAAAAATTTTACTTCAGTAAAATACTTTTCTAGTCTTGTAGTATCCAAATGCTGGAGAAGTGAATTACAAAATAAGATGTTAACTCTTCTACATATATTTTAGCATATTGTCTGTATGCTTAATGCAAGTACTGATTCAGATGTGATGATTTGAGGGGGAAAATCATCAAAAAATTATAACTCTTTTGCTGCAATGAAAATTTACTAAGCATCTTCAATACAGGATAAATAGTGACTCTCTTAGAATTCATGTGGTGTTGTTTATTCGTTCAGTCGCTTCTGACTCTTCATGACTTCATGGACCAGCCCATGCCAGAGCTTCCTGTCGGCCATCGCCACCCCCAGCTCCCCCAAGGTCGAGTCCGTCACCTCCAGAATATAATCCATCCATCTTGCCCTTGGTCGGCCCCTCTTCCTTTTGCCTTCCATTTCCCCTAGCATCAGCATCTTCTCCAGGGTATCTTGTCTTCTCATTATGTGGCCAAAGAACTTCAGTTTTGCCTTTAATATCATTCCCTCAAGTGAGCAGTCTGGCTTTATTTCCTGGAGTATGGACTGGTTTGATCTTCTTGCAGTCCAAGGCACTCTCAGATTTTTCCTCCAACACCACAGTTCAAAAGCATCTCTATCTTCCTTCACTCAGCCTTCCTTATGGTCCAGCTCTCGCAGCCATAGGTTACTACGGGGAATACCATTGCTTTAACTATGTGGACAATGTTGTCAGTGTGATGTCTCTGCTCTTAACTATTTTATCAAGATTTGCCATTGCTCTCCTCCCAAGAAGTAGACGTCTTCTGATTTTCTGGCTGCAGTCAGCGTCTGCAGTAATCTTTGCGCCTAGAAATACAAAGTCTGTCACTGCCTCCACGTTTTCTCCCTCTATTTGCCAGTTATCAATCAAGCTTGTTGCCATAATCTTGGTTTTTTTGAGGTTTAACTTCAACCCAGCTTTTACACTTTCTTCTTTCACCTTCATCATAAGGCTCCCCAGCTCCTCCTCGCTTTCAGCCATCAAAGTGGTATCATCTGCATATCTGAGATTGTTAATGTTTCTTCCAGCAATTTTAACTCCATCCTTGGATTCATCAAGCCCAGCACGTCGCATTATGTGTTCTGCGTACAAGTTGAATAGGTAGGGTGAGAGTATACAATCCTGCATACTCCTTTCCCAATCTTGGATTGTTGGTCTGTTGTTCCGTGGTCGTCTTACCGTTGCTACTTGGTTGTTATAGAGATTCCTCAGGAGGCAGACAAGATGACTTGGTATCCCCATACCACCAAGAATTTGCCACAATTTGTTATGATCCACACAGTAGAAATAGATGTTTTTCTGAAACTCCCTGGCTTTCTCCATTATCCAGCGGATATTGGCAATTTGGTCTCTAGTTCCTTTGCCTTTTCTAAACCCAGCTTGTACTTCTGGCAATTCTCGCTCCATGAATTGCTGGAGTCTACCTTGCAAGATCTTGAGCATTACCTTACTGGCATGTGAAATAAGTGCCACTGTTCGATAGTTTGAACATTCTTTTGTGCTTCCCTTTTTTGGTATGGGGATATAAGTTGATTTTTTCCAATCTGATGGCCATTCTTGTGTTTTCCAAATTTGCTGGCATATGGCATGCGGCATGCATCACCTTGACAGCATCATCTTGCAAGATTTTAAACAGTTCAGCTGGGATACCGTCGTCTCCTGCTGCCTTGTTATTAGCAATGCTTCTTAAGGCCCATTCAACCTCACTCTTCAGGATGTCTGGCTCTAACTCACTGACCACACCGTCAAATCTATCCCCAATATTATTATCCTTCCTATACAGATCTTCCATATATTCTTGCCACCTTTTCTTGATCTCTTCTGCTTCTGTTATGTCCTTGCCGTCTTTGTTTTCGATCATACCCATTTTTGCCTGGAGTTTACCTCCCAATATTTCTAATTTTCTGGAAGAGGTCTCTTGTCCTTCCTATTCTATTGTCTTCTTCCACTTCCGTGCATTGCTTGTTTAAAAATGATTCCTTATCTCTTCTGGCTTACCTCTGGAATTTTGCATTTAATTGGGCATATCTCCCCCTATCCCTGTTGCCTTTTGCTTTCCTTCTTTCTTGGGCTACTTTCAGTGTCTCAGCAGACAGCCATCTATCTATCTATCTATCTATCTATCTATCTATCTATCTATCTATCTATCTATCTATCACCTACCTACCTACCTACCTACCTACCTTCCCACCTTCCCTCCCTCCCTCCCTCCCTCCCTCCCTCCCTCCCTCCCTCCCTCCCTCCCTCCTCTCTCTCTTCTTTCTTTCTTTCTTTCTTTCTTTCTTTCTTTCTTTCTTTCTTTCTTTCTTTCTTTCTTTGAATTCATGTGTAAATTCATTGAAAATGATATGCATGAGTTATTCTCAGATTCTGAGAAGTAGGTGTATATCCTTGCGAGGGAGTTGGGCGGTAATATAAATATGATGAATAAATAAATACCTGTTGCAAGTTTGCTTTTTAAAATTGCTGGTAAGAAACACATAACAACAAATAGTAAATATAAATACCCTTTTTCTTTTTAAGGCTTGGGTAGCAAACTTTGAACGACCTCGAATGAATGCAAATTCCCTTCTCGCAAGTCCAACAGGACTTAGTCCTTATCTACGTTTCGGCTGCTTATCCTGCCGCCTATTTTACTTCAAATTAACAGACTTGTACAAAAAGGTATGAACTGACCACCTGGAATTATCAGTACTTATCTGTGATAAGACGTATTTAAAAACTTTTTATCACATGTCATGATTTACAGGTGAAGAAGAACAGCTGTCCTCCTCTTTCCCTCTATGGCCAATTGTTGTGGCGTGAATTCTTTTACACAGCAGCAACTAACAATCCACGATTTGATAAAATGGAAGGCAATCCCATATGTGTGCAGATCCCATGGGACAAAAATCCTGAGGCTTTGGCCAAGTGGGCAGAGGGTAGGACAGGATTCCCTTGGATTGATGCTATTATGACCCAGCTGCGTCAGGAAGGCTGGATCCATCATCTTGCCAGACATGCTGTGGCATGCTTCTTAACTCGAGGTGATCTATGGATTAGTTGGGAGGAAGGAATGAAGGTACAATTTTCTTTTAATTAATGAATTTTGGTATTGCCCTTAAGATTTCATTTTGATATCTCAAGCTTGTAAATGTTTCTAAATAACCTTAATACAAGTTGTATTACATAGTCAGTTTGTACAAAATAAGCTATGACTATATACAGTTGATTCTTCTACAGAACATGTTGTATGTAACTCCTTTTATTATTAAAAGCCTTGATATATTTGCTTTTTTAACCAAAACAAAAAACCATTCTTTACTTGCAGTTCTGAAGCCACATTGTTGTGAGAAAATATAGTTTGGAGTTTGCTGCAACTGTAATTAATGCAAAACCTGTGGGGTGAACTGCATATAGTTGCTGTCAACAGCAGTAAATGTTACATAACATAAACCAGTTTAGCTAAGTAGCAACACCTAGTGGCAAGTCAACACATTATAATGTGCATTCAGAGTATTTCCTTGTTTTCTCTAATCCCTCCCATATCATTCACACACTCACTCTCCTTTAGCATATTAAAACATGATTGATAAGTGTTCAATAGAACACAAACAGGCTGATCCTGTGGATTGGATTACCCTATAGTACTGCGAGTAGTTGATAATGCTAGTGGTTCTAAATCTCATTCTGTTTTCAGCAATGTATTTGCATCATTCGTTTTTTTAAATATGTAAGCTACCTTGAGTCTTTTCTGCAGTTAAATAAGTTGTCTGCTTGACTTTGCACATTTCAAAAGTTTACTGTATAGAGCAGAGCTTTCCAAACTGTGTGTCGGGACACATTAGTGTGTCGGCTGCAGAGTCTGGGTGTGTTGCGGCTGCTGCTGCCTCCGAGCCCTGCCAGGATTCCGCGCAGGTCCTAGTGCCTGCCTTGTGCCTTGCTGCCTCCAAACCTGCTGTGATTCCGCACAGGTCCTAGTGCCTGCCTTGTGCCCTGTTGTAAGAGTGTGTCGCGAAATGATGCATGTCTAAAAAGTGTGTCACCAACATGAAAAGTTTGGAAAGCTCTGGTATAGAGTATGTATTTCTCCTCAGCTTTCTCCTATATGCTTATACACGGACATTTTAAAAGCCAGCATGAAACAAATTGCTACTTGAAACTGTATTTCCTGAAAAAAAGTTAAATATGGGATTACATTAATTCAGTGTTTTTGGTTTTTTGGTAGGTATTTGAAGAATTGCTTCTCGATGCAGACTGGAGTGTAAATGCAGGCAGTTGGATGTGGCTGTCTTGTAGCTCATTTTTCCAGCAGTTTTTCCATTGTTACTGTCCTGTGGGTTTTGGCAGAAGAACTGATCCTAATGGGGACTATATCAGGTTAAGCACCATTATCAATTTAAAATGAAACATTTTAACTAGGTTATTAAAACAAAACATAAAAATGATGGGAATTATTTTCTTTTTTCTTTTTAATTAAGACGGTATCTACCTATACTCAGAGGTTTTCCTGCAAAGTATATATATGATCCTTGGAATGCCCCAGAGGGAGTCCAGAAAGCTGCAAAATGTATAATAGGAGTAAATTACCCAAAGCCAATGGTGAATCATGCTGAGGCAAGTCGATTGAATATTGAAAGGATGAAACAAATCTACCAGCAACTATCCCGATACAGAGGATTGGGTATGATGAAAAGCTTTGATTTCAGTTTTTACTTTCATGATTTTTAGCCTGAAACTCTTAATTGCTGAAATCCTGGTATAGTATTTGTAACTGGCTGACTGAAGAATGAAAAGTTATTTCTCTTGCACTTTATATCTCTAAGATTAACCTTTTTTAAAGTCGTAAGTTTAACGTTAATAAAGAGCTAATATATTAATATTAATATTAATATCACATTATAAGCTCTATTCCTTTCATGGTCAGAACATTGCAATGACTTCTTGTCAGCCCCACTAGTTAGACCAGACCAGGAAATCAACTCCACATGAAGGCTAAAACTATTTTTATTGAGATTGGCTATGATAACAGAATCTTGTAAATCTGTGGTGTATCTCCTCCTTCTCCAGCAAAGGAGATCGTTACCTTGTCGTGGTGCTGGAGCTTGAGCACCTCAATGAAACCATGAGCTAAACCGTGAAGGGACACCCAAGACGGGAAGGTCGTGGCAGAGAGGTCAGACTAAATACGATCCCTGGGGAAGGTAATGGCAACCCACCCCAGTATTCTTGCCATGAAAACTAAATGGATCAGTACAACCAAAGATATGTCGGTATACCATCGGAAGATGGGACTCCCAGGTCGGAAGATGGTCAAAATGCTACTGGGGAGGAACAGAGGATACGTTCAACTAGCCCCAGACGTGATGACGCAGCTAGCTCAAAGCCGAAAGGACGGCTAGCGGCCGACGGTGCTGGTGGTGAACGACGAATCCGATGTTCTAAAGATCAACACACCATAGGAACCTGGAATGTAAGATCTATGAGCCAGGGCAAATTGGATGTGGTTATTGGTGAGATGTCAAGATTAAATATAGACATTTTAGGTGTCAGTGAACTGAAATGGACTGGAATGGGCCACTTCACATCAGATGACCACCAGATCTACTACTGTGGACAAGAGGACCACAGAAGAAATGGAGTAGCCTTCATAATTAATAATAAAGTGGCTAAAGCAGTGCTTGGATACAATCCAAAAAATGATAGAATGATCTCAATTCGAATTCAGGGTAAGCCATTTAACATCACAGTGATCCAAATATACGCCCCAACCACAGATGCTGAAGAAGCAGAAGTAGATCAGTTCTATGAGGATCTGCAGCACCTACTAGATAATACACCAAAAAGAGATGTTATTTTCATTACAGGAGACTGGAATGCTAAGGTGGGTAGTCAGACGACACCTGGAATTACAGGCAAGCATGGTCTGGGAGAACAAAATGAAGCAGGACATAGGCTGATAGAATTTTGCCAAGACAACTCACTGTGCATAACAAACACTCTCTTCCAACAACCTAAAAGACGACTTTATACATGGACTTCACCAGATGGTCGACACCGAAATCAGATTGACTACATCCTTTGCAGCCAAAGGTGGCAGACATCTATACAGTCGGTAAAAACAAGACCTGAAGCTGACTGTAGTTCAGATCACGAACTTCTTATTGCAAAATTTAGAATCAGACTAAAGAGAATAGGGAAGACCCATAGATCAGTTAGATATGAGCTCACTAATATTCCTAAGGAATATGCAGTGGAGGTGAAGAATAGATTTAAGGGACTAGATTTAGTAGATAGGGTCCCGGAAGAACTATGGACAGAAGTTCGCAACATTGTTCAGGAGGCGGCAACAAAAAACGTCCCAAAGAAAAAGAAAACCAAGAAGGCAAGATGGCTGTCTCCTGAGACACTGGAAGTAGCCCAAGAAAGAAGGAAAGCAAAAGGCAACAGTAATAGGGGGAGATATGCCCAATTAAATGCAAAATTCCAGAGGTTAGCCAGAAGAGATAAGGAATTATTTTTAAACAAGCAATGTGCGGAAGTGGAAGAAGACAATAGAATAGGAAGGACAAGAGACCTCTTCCAGAAAATTAGAAACATCGGAGGTAAATTCCAGGCAAAAATGGGTATGATCAAAAACAAAGATGGTAAGGACCTAACAGAAGCAGAAGAGATCAAGAAAAGGTGGCAAGAATATACGGAAGATCTGTATAGGAAGGATAATAATATTGGAGATAGCTTTGACGGTGTGGTCAGTGAGTTAGAGCCAGACATCCTGAAGAGTGAGGTTGAATGGGCCTTAAGAAGCATTGCTAATAACAAGGCAGCAGGAGACGACGGTATCCCAGCTGAACTGTTTAAAATCTTGCAAGATGATGCTGTCAAGGTGATGCATGCCATATGCCAGCAAATTTGGAAAACACAAGAATGGCCATCAGATTGGAAAAAATCAACTTATATCCCCATACCAAAAAAGGGAAGCACTAAAGAATGTTCAAACTATCGAACAGTGGCACTTATTTCACATGCCAGTAAGGTAATGCTCAAGATCTTGCAAGGTAGACTCCAGCAATTCGTGGAGCGAGAATTGCCAGATGTACAAGCTGGGTTTAGAAAAGGCAAAGGAACTAGAGACCAAATTGCCAATATCCGCTGGATAATGGAGAAAGCCAGGGAGTTTCAGAAAAACATCTATTTCTGTTTTATTGACTATTCTAAAGCCTTTGACTGTGTGGATCATAACAAATTGTGGCAAGTTCTTGGTGGTATGGGGATACCAAGTCATCTTGTCTGCCTCCTGAGGAATCTGTATAACGACCAAGTAGCAACGGTAAGAACAGAGCACGGAACAACGGATTGGTTTAAGATTGGGAAAGGAGTACGGCAGGGCTGTATACTCTCACCCTACCTATTCAACCTGTACGCAGAACACATCATGCGACGTGCTGGGCTTGAGGAATCCAAGGCTGGAGTTAAAATCGCTGGAAGAAACATTAACAATCTCAGATATGCAGATGATACCACTTTGATGGCTGAAAGCGAGGAGGAGTTGAGGAGCCTTATGACGAAGGTGAAAGAAGAAAGTGCAAAAGCTGGGTTGCAGTTAAACCTCAAAAAAACCAAGATTATGGCAACGAGCTTGATTGATGACTGGCAAATAGAGGGAGAAAAAGTGGAGGCAGTGACAGACTTTGTATTTCTAGGCGCAAAGATTACTGCAGACGCTGACTGCAGCCAGGAAATCAGAAGACGTCTACTTCTTGGGAGGAGAGCAATGGCAAATCTTGATAAAATAGTTAAGAGCAGAGACATCACACTGACAACAAAGGTCCGCATAGTTAAAGCAATGGTATTCCCTGTAGTAACCTATGGCTGCGAGAGCTGGACCATAAGGAAGGCTGAGCGAAGGAAGATAGATGCTTTTGAACTGTGGTGTTGGAGGAAAATTCTGAGAGTGCCTTGGACTGCAAGAAGATCAAACCAGTCCATACTCCAGGAAATCAAGCCAGACTGCTCACTTGAGGGAATGATATTAAAGGCAAAACTGAAGTACTTTGGCCACATAATGAGAAGACAGGATACCCTGGAGAAGAAGCTGATGCTAGGGAAAGTGGAAGGCAAAAGGAAGAGGGGCCGACCAAGGGCAAGATGGATGGATGGTATTCTGGAGGTGACGGACTCAACCATTGGGGAGCTGGGGATGGTGACGGCCGACAGAAAGCTCTGGCGTGGACTGGTCCATGAAGTCACGAAGAGTCGGAAACGACTGAACGAATAAACAACAAATCTCCTCCTTCCAATAGTTCAGTGAATTAGGGAGGTGTTACTTGAGCCACTTCTGAATGTTACCTCATTCTGGATTTTAAAAATGTTTCAGCCCCTTTTGCATAGGCAATGTTTTGTCAAGGTCATCTTCCTTACTCTCTGCACTTGTATACAGGTAGTCCTCACGTAACAACCATTTGTTTAGTGATGGTTCAGACTTAAGACGGTGCTGGAAAAAACGACTTACAACCGGTCCTCACACTTACGACTGTCACAGCATTCCCCATGGTCACGTGATCACGATTTGGGCGCTTGGCAACCACTTCACATTTATGACCGTTGCAGCATCCCAGGGTCACATGGTCACCATTTTCGACCTTCCTGGCCGGCTTCTGGCAAGCAAAATCAATGGGGAAATGCGAGATTCGCTTAACCACGTGGTTCGCTTAATGCCCACAGTGATTCGCTTAACAACCACCGCAAAAGTGGTAAAATTGTGTTAGATTCGCTTAATGACCGCTTCTCTTAGCAGCTGAAATTCCTGTCCCAGTTCCGGTCGTTAAGTGAGGACTATCTGTACTTCTTGTGAAGCCACATACCTAGTGTAGAATGAACATGGAATAACCACATATTTCATTTAGAGGTAGGGAATATAGGTTTTCATCTTTACCACCTTTTACAAAGTGTTATATATGACACTGTTTTTTCTTCCACATATAGTGGTGCTTAGAAGTTTGTGAACCCTTTTGAATTTTCAATATCTGCATAAATATGACCTAAAACGTGATCTGTTCTCCATACAAGTCCAGAAAAAGAGGACACAATTAAACAAGTCAAAAACATTGTACTTGTTCATTTATTTATTGAGGAAAATAAATACGAGTTTGATTTTCCTGTTGCTTTGTAATATTTTATTGTATGTTGAGCAGGTAATTGAATTTAATTGTGTAACCTATCCTGGAATTTTTGATAGCCAACACATAAAACTTTGAATAACAGTTTTTATTCACCACACTCAACTTTAAAAAAAACACAAAGCATTGACATTTTTTATTTTAAAAACAGAGTTAACCATTATTTAGGGAGAATTTCCTGTCTTTCCATGTTAAGGATCAGTTTATTATTAACATTCTTAATTACTATTTGTAATATTGTTGTCTTGATCTTTCTGAGTGATGTTCCAGCATTACTGATCTTTAGTTTAAAATACAGTCTCTATTTGAATGGGATTATTTTTTAACATAATGCTTTACTCTAATTGTTATTGGGAAAATCCACTCCTTTTTTGGTTGAAATGCAAAGAGTATGCATTTGCAAAGAGGGCCAGAAACACAGAGAAGCCCCCCAAAAGCCTGTACTTCATTTTGAGGCTACTGCATTTTATTTTGATTAGGTCTCCTTGCTTCAGTGCCTTCTAATGGAAATGGAAATGGAAACGGAAATGGAAATGGAAATGGTGGCCTAATGGGATATTCTCCAGGGGAAAATCTCCCTGGTTGTGTAGGTGCAAGCGGTAAGTTACTCCTATGTTAGACGTTATTTATGCTGCTTAGCTTTTCTATTTAACTGTCTACCAGCATTATAATAATAAGCTTTCTGAAGCCAAAATTTTAATATCATGTGACCCTTGGAGCAATTCAATTATGGAAAGGTTTATAATCAAGCACACTGAATTAGCCAAGTTAGAATACCCACATCCAGGCGTGCTGGACCAAAATGCTAAGGAATAGGTATAGTAGGGAAGTTTCAGTACATTTCCTTAGCTAGGCAAACAAATTATGAGATAATGTGGGAGATTCAGAATAACACTACCTCTTTTTTTCTTCTTGACACAGTGTCCATTGCTGCCAGGCCTTTAATTTTAGGGAAGTGGTACACTGATATTAATCCTTAACTGGTCTGTTCTTTGGGCACACAGTCAGGCAACAGATTGGATTGAACTGGCAGAACATTTAGTTGGTGTGCTTCAGGCACAGTTCCCCAACTCCTCCAATATTTTTGGCTATTCTTCCTACCTCTTTCTTCCTCCGGAATATATAATGTATAAATCTCTAAAGTAGTAAGTAATGCATATATAAGCATGGATCCTTAACAAGGAAGAAAAGTGGAGGTGTATGTTTCATTCTGCTTCATACAAAATACATATTGTCGATGATAACTAATAGTCTTTCTGAGTAGGAAAGAAGTTTTAATTTATTGTATATATCTTTTGAATTAATGATACAGGGTTCCCCTATCATTTTGGCTTGTAGGCACCTTTGGATTTTTACAAAATAGATGCTAAAAAGAATCTTGTCCATCTACATAATGACTGCCATGAACATGTAATATTTGTTAGAATACTAATTGTCATGTTCTCTAGGGTTTTTTTCTCATCTCTCCTCTCCTATGCCCCCTGGATATTCCATACTACAGCCATGTGAAAAAGTAATACACCCCATGTAACGTTTTTTCTTTCTTAACATATGTAGACATATCAATATTTTATCTTCATTCAAACAGTATATAAAGGTGATGTAATTGAACAAAAAAAAAACTATGAGAAGTTGACTTTGCAATCATTTATTCAACAAGAAATTAACATATTTTTTCCACAGAAGGAAATGGCATAAGTACACCCTTGGCTCTAATACCTGATAACGCCCCCTTTGGCAGAAACAACATCAAGCAGGCCTTGATATAATCGTCTACCAGTCTCTGACTTTGGGAGGAATTTTTCCCCATTCTTCCATGCAGAATTTTTTCAGCTGGGCAATGTTTGAAGGGTTTCTTGCATTCACAGCCCATTTCATATCACCCCACAGCATCTTGACAGGATTTAGATCTGGGCTCTGACCTGGCTATTCCAGAACCCTGCCTGCCAGCCAGCCATTCCTTGGTGGATTTACTGGAATGTTTAAGGTCATTGTCATGCTGCAAGGTCCACTTTCGGTTGAGCTTCAGTCTTCTGACGGATTGTCTCACATTATCCTCAAGCACCCTCTGGTACAATGAAGAATTCATAGTGGATTCTGTGATGGTGAGCTGCCCAGGCCCTGATGCAGCAAAGCAGCCCCAAAGTATAACATTTCCATCACCATGCTTTACAGTTGGTATGAGGTTCTTCTGGGGGAATGCTATCTTTGGTTTTTGCCAAACATGTCTGCTGGTGCTGTGGCCAAATAACTGCCTCTTCTGTCCAGAGCACATTGTTCCAGAAGTCCTGGTCTTTGCTTAGGTGTTCATGAGCAAACTTTAGTCAAACTTTAACAACAAAGAGCAAATCAAATTAAATGTCTGAGATTTAAATGAGACAGGTTTGTGCCAGATCCTCTCTAACAATGTTCTAAACATTTGCACCTGATCTGGTGCACCTGTTTCTAACAATAGGTATTTGAGTTCGTGATAAATGTAGGGGTGTACTTAATTTTTCCACATGTGAAATTTGCATTTATGTTTATTTAAATTACACAATGGGCTATAAAATGTAAATGGTGCATGATATTTATGATACCCCTTTATCAATATTATTGAAATGAAGATCAAATATCCGTATGTTGAAATATGTTGAAAAAGTAAAAAATGTCAATGGTGTGCACTTTTTTCCCCACATGACTGTATCTCTGTACTTCTGAGGAGGTGGACACACTTTCAAACAAAGCATGGAGTTGCCTATTATTTTTGTGTTTTAACCAAGCATTTGGGATCCAAAAGTGTTCTTGGAAATAAAATGTATTCTGAAGTTTTGTGATTTATTTTATAGCATGCTATTGTCTCTTTTTTAATTAAAGGTTTTTTTAAAACTACAAGTTGTCTGGTGGGCACCAAGGAAGGTGTCCATGGGCATGCTGGCATCCCAGATATAATAACTGTATTATATTCTAATATTCGAAGAATTTTAGTTTTTCATTGTGATTATGGTGGAAAAATATATTATTTTTCAGAAGCAAAAAATAATAATATAGAGAATTAACATTAGAACATTTAGAAACATACAGGCTTTTCGGTTTATATTTTTAGGTTATCTCAAATCAAGAAAAAATTACAAGTGTATGTAGGTTGCTATCCAGAATAATTTGTTCATGGAAAAGGAGCGGTTCAATTTGGACTTAATTATGGGAATTAATTGGCAATTAACAAAAAAGTGTGCTCACAATTTTATAGGCACATTCAGCAGTAAACAGCTGAAATAATTGAATCTTTATGCTTAAAAAATGTGTTTAATTTGTAGACTCTAACATTTAATATGCAAAAGAGCAGTTTTTGGACCTAGCAATCCTTTTGTTGTTGTTATTCAATAAGATATCAGTTTAATAGCTAAAGAATAAATAATCTTTTTATTCAGAATTTAAAATAAATATTGAATTAGATATTAATTATATTATGCTTGTGCAGGTTTTAATGAGCTGCTAACTGTCCAAGTGTTTACTGGAACCCTTGAAGTTGTGTGCAGGACCAAACTTTGGATATTGGTCATCTTTCCTATGTCCATGTATCCCATTAGCAATTATCCTCTCTGGCTCTTTGTGAAACCTAGGCCATGGATATGCAACATTTTCTGGGCCAAGTGCGACCCTGCAAGAAGCACTGTATAGGTTCAGGACAAAAGCTAATTTGATTTCATTTATGTTCAAAATTAATGAAAATGCAATTGATATTATTACTCTCCAGTTCTGTATATAATATTTTTTTTGTTTTATTAAAAACGTGCATACATATTCATCACACCCTTGCAGGATAAGCATCATTAGGCAGGCAACAGAAAGGAGCAAGAAATGATAAGCCAAAAAAATTAAGACATAAGATAAGAGAAAGGAAACATAGTTAAAACTACTTTACATGAACACTATTCATATATTTCTCCATACCTTTCTATTCTTGCAAACCATCCTTGCTTTCAGCATTGTCTTTTTATTTATTTATTTATTTATTTATTTATTAAATTTATATGACCGCCCATCTCCCCCAAGCGGGGGACTCTGGGTGGCTTACAATAAATTTTTTTGTTCTTTAAATACCGTATTTCTCTCTTTTGAAGGATCTTATTAATTCTATCCATCCATTATTGTCAGAGTGTCCCCTTCTTAAGCAATTCACTCCTCTTCTCTATATTGGTTTCATGATTTAATCCTTATTTATAATTTCTGTATGACTAAACCACCTCTATGTATTACTTCCACACATTCAATTTCAGTTTTATATTCCATAAATATTCACCCATTCATCTTTTCTTGTTTTACCACACATACTTTTTAAGTAACCCAGTCCTCTGCATTCAACTCACTTGTATATTTCTCTTGACATATCCAATTCTCATTCCTTACATTAAAATGGGCATAAGCACACTTACATACAGCCACGTTTGCTTCTTTCAACAAATATTCATTACGCACAGCAGACCTCAGAATACCATTATCTCTTATCAGCATCTGCATGTCTTAAAATTTCATAAATTTTCTCTTTAGTAAACATTTTGCTTGCAAATACATATATTTGCCCTAGTTTTTCTTCATTTTTAATAACTTGCAATTGTTCACTCCATTTTCTCTGTCAGCAACTACCTTGGTCTTTAGTAATTAGTTTTCAGATTCATACTTTTCATTGCATCATCTACTCTTTCTAACATTGACTACAAATCATTTGGGTTCTCAGCCAATAACATACCATCTACATACAAAGCTACACACACATTCATAGTCTTAGTAGACAGTACTTATGACAATAAGTTTCTTTATTCTTTTATCCATACATTCATTAAACATCCAAGGGGGCATAACATGTCGCATTCCATTCTCGTACAGGTTTTAGTTCCATGACATACTGCTCTTTTCACATACAGCAATCCACTTTCAACAGTATATTCATGCATACCATTCCATAATTCAAGCCTATTCACTTTATCACGTTTTCTTAAAATGAAACATGCACTACACTTACATTTATATATTTCTGAGAAATTTAAGGAGCAAAATATCTGATCTGAACAATTCTGCCCAGCATAAACCTGCACTGCACTTCAAAGTTTGCTCTTATTCATGTTTTTTTAGCCTTTCAATTATAATTAAACCATCTTTCCACCCACACCTAAAGAAACTTATGCCTATAGTTTTGCATTCACTCTTGCTACCTTTCCCTTTTTCATAGGGAACAGTAACAGCATTTTTTAAGTCATCAGGCCCAAATGCAGTCTTCACATATGCATTAGTCAAGTTGCATAGGTTTCTGTAAGCAAATCACATTCATATTTTAATGTTTCACCAATTACACCATCTACCCATGCAGCCTTATCATTTTTCAAAATTTTTCTCAGCATTTATGACTTCATTTTCATCATTTTAATGTTCATTTCAATTCCATTGTTTATCTGGTATTACATTTCCTATTGGTACTTAGGAAGAACAAGCCTTTACTGGAGAACTGTAATTCTTATTCCAGAAACGAGAAGAGCAAATAATAGAGATTTGCTTTCTTGCAGGAGCTCAAATAGGAATCAGTGAAGGACATATAGGGAATGTTCAAGCATGTACCCTTGGAGAGACTCATATAGGAACAAGTGGAATTCAACAGCAAGGTAACTCAAAACTGCATTCAGCATTCGTTCAGCCTTATATAATAAATTGTGATACGCAAATCCCCTTGGCAAATCTAGGGATATTGACTTCAGTAATGTAGTTTCTGCATAAGCATGTTTAAGGATAGTAAGTAAAAATAGGAATTGCTCTGGAGAAACCATTATATTGCTAGTAAAGATATAGATTGCAATACAGAGAAGGCTGGTATGCCTAAAGCAGTAAAGTCCTACTGATCTTAAAGAAACTGAGATAGGCTTGACAACTACTCCCTGTTATGAAGACCTCTAATGCACCCTAAATGAAGGAGCAATGGGAGAACTGGTTGGGCAGGCTTGTGGCTTTAATAATAAAAAGAAATAGAAAAAGAGAATTCCACCTAGCGGGGTCCCGGAGGCAAGCCTTCTCGGCAGTAGCACCTGCCCTATGGAACATCCTCCCACCAGGGATAAGACAGGCCCCTTCACTCCTGGACTTCAGGAAAAAGTTAAAAACCTGGCTCTGTGATCTCGCCTGGGGCAAAAAGGAAAGTGGTCAAGCCTGGGGATGGCTGATTCCCTAGATCCGCCTCAAAAATCTCAAATATTTTAAATATGTCCAACGTCACTGTAAGAACCACCTACCACTTGGATTTTATTGTATTTATATTGTATTTATATTTTTATTGTTTTTATTGTATTTTATTGATATTATGTTGTGAACCGCCCAGAGTCCCTCCTTGAGGGGGAGATGGGTGGTTATAGAAATTTGATAAATAAATAAATAGCTCTTCATTATTTTATGATAGCCAAGAGTAATGTTTACCAGGTAACTAAATCATTCAAAGGGTACTTGCTTTCAGGTACAGGATAGGTAATGCTTATGTACACTGTGATTTTTATATCTAGGATTTACTTGTTTCCTGCAGAGGGTATGCTGTAAATCAATTAAAAACCCAAGCTTAAGAATACAAAGTGGGAACCCTTGGTTTCTAAAAATCCTAAATGAAAGATATAGAATAGGGCATTATCAAGCAAGGAAACCAAAACAAGAAATTACAGTGAATATCTTGCTGGTGTGCTCTCAGATGATGATTGCTTTATTTTGTAGTTGTGATTAGGGATAGGGTTAGATTTCACATCCAAAGACACCATAATTTGAGGATGATACTCATACTTTTGAGAGTATTCTTATACTCTGCAAAAAGACCTGTTTCTAAATTTTAAGAAATACTTATTCTGGTTTTACTTAGAAGTATATTTGTGACAGAAAATGTGATATCTAATGAATTCAGAACAATGTTTCAAACTATTTATATATCTGACAGCAAAATCAGTAGTACTTAAATTTTTATTAAAACTATGGGAAAAAATGTTGATTTCTAAATACTTTTGTTCAGAAATTAATAAACATTTTTTAACAGGTTACTCTCAAGGGAATAGTGGAATTTTGCATTATGCTCATGTGGACAGTCAAAAAGCACACTTAACGCAAAAAGGTATGTTCTCTCTCTAAATTCATGATGGCATTCAAGTTGAGTGAGAGTCAATAGAATATTAAAGTACATGTTTGGCTTCAATTTGTAGGAAGAACATCACTTAGTGTTGGAGTGTGTACTGGGAAACGCCCAAATCCAGAAGAAGGAATTCAGAGCATTGGTCCAAAAGTCCAGCGACAGAGCAGTAATTAATGGGGTAAAACTGAGTTGTGAAGGAAATGGTTGATAAACTACATTCTAGTCTCACAAAGAGGAACTAAGCGTGCCTGCTGCATATGTGGGAGCATAACTTCCAGTGAAGAAGTGGACCAAGCACCCTTGCACCTAAAAATCATCTTTGGCAGTGGCCAAGAAGTCCCTGCCATTAATTTCATACTTCTAGCAGTCGTATAAGCTTATCCTGAGTGTGACTTGTATTGTCAGTTTAACTACACCTAGTTTCCATTTTTCCACTGAACTGTGAATTAATGTGGTTTTTTTTCTTCGAATTGAATGCTGAGAGATAAAAATATTCACTTGAAACCCACTAGTCATTTGTGTAATATCTTGGGTAATGGGCAGTTTTTATTTTGTTTTCTTGAAAATACTTGTTAATTTTTATGCGCACCAATTTATTTTTATACTGGGAACTTTTTAAAAAAATATTTCATCTGTTGGGATTTTCTACAGATGTCTTTTTTCTTTCCCCTAAGCTTTTGTAGCCTAAGCAGTTTGGTATTTTCCCATTTTATATTCATTTTTTCTCCTTTCCCTTAAGATAGACCATCTAGATGCATTCAGGCTAATCTATAATTACATTGCACATATGGTTTCCCTATGTAGCTTGGAGTATTTTTCTCTTTGGAATTGTAAGTTCTTGTATTGCTTCATGTGCATCAAAAGCAAACTTACCAATCAGTTTAGAATAATTAGCCATGTACTGTATATTCTCAAACGGGGGCGCGATGGCTCAGTGGTTAAGACGCCAGGCTTGTTGATTGGAAGGTCGCAAGTTCGGAGGTTCGAGACCCGAGGGCCGCGTGACGGAGTGAGCTCCCGCACTCGCCCCAGCTCTTGCCAACCTAGCAATTTGAAAGCATGCAAATGCAAGTAGATAAATAGGTACCACTTTGGTGGGAAGGTAACAGCGTTCCACGTGCGTCATGCTGGCCACATGACCGCGGAAGCGTCTTTGGACAACGCTGGCTCTTTGGCTAACAAACGGAGATGAGCAGCGGCCCCTAGAGTCGGACATGACTGTGCGGGGGAACCTTTACCTTTACTATTCTCAAACATCTTTTGTTCAGAAAAAGCTTAGGCTATCCTTTCCTTCTTGAAGTTTGAGAAGAGGTGTGATTCCTAAAGCATTCTGAGCTAACAGCATTTTAGAAAAGATGAAGAGCTTAGTCCATTGAAGAGCTCCGTCTTTATCTCTTGGATAGACGTCAAGAAAAGTTGTTAAAATATTTATTGCCGATTTTTTACCATGTGGCACACAACAGTGGAATGACCCATTTTCTGGGTCCCCAGCATGGTGTAGGTGCAAGAAGCTGACATGTACCTTGATGCCCACCAAGCATACTACCTAATTTTTTTCTTAAAGGGAAGCCAGCATGCTAGCATGCTGCAGAACATCAGCTTCAGGCATAATTTCTGTCTCTGTGCTTGATATACAGAGGCATTATTCACAAATAGATAATGGCTACAGTGCATTGCTTTGTTACGTTCTAGTATATGGATATCTTCTGATTGACCATACCCATTATTTTAACAAATTTTTGAGAGTGCCTGTAAAATACTCTTACAATTTCAAATGGGCCCACTATCCCAGAAAGATTTGTGACCCCTATTGGTTGTATTTCTGATTTACAGCTAAAATAATACAGTCATAAAGAGTTACTTCAGCGGTTCTATAGCACTGTAATGTAGCATGAACCCAGTATTAAGGATTTAACGTGTTATCAAACTTCACTGATCATTGCCTCTCCTACAAATTCAGTTCCTCCCTCCTTCCCCATTATCCAGTCCAGGGCTTTCCAAAGTTTTCCCGTGGCGACACACCAACTGCGTGTCACCCGGAAGTGCCACCGTTGCGGCAGCGCGCAAAAACCCGGAAGCGCTGCTGCCGCTTTCAGGTTTTTGCATGCCGCCATTGGTGTGTCGCCGTGGGAAAACCTGGAAGCGCTGATGATGATCAGCGCTTCCGGGTTGTGTGGCGACACACCAGACTGTTTGGAAAGCTCTGATCCAGTCAATAGCATCCATTTGTCCAGTGCTATTTCTGTTTTTTTTTCTCACTGTGTATGTGCACAATCCTTGATTTCAGTATTTGAAATATATCAGTATTTGCATTTTTAAGCCAAAGAGGTTAATCTTTTGCTGCAAACATATAGACCTTAAAGTTTATTTATGGAAGTTATTTTTTGATATAGCATTGCATGGAGCCAGTAAATTTTAAGTTGGCAGTTCAAGTACTTCAATTTAATATAAGACACTAGTCTAATGCCTTTTTAAAAACAGTTTTTTTCCTATTTGTAACTAATAAGTTCCCAAATGTTCCCTCTGCTCAGCTTTGATAGCAAATGTTCAGCTGCAGTCTTACTCACACTTACATGCGTGTAAATCCAGTTAAACTCATTAGGGCTTTATTCGTAGATGTACATAGGACTGGTATTTTTTAACACATGTAATCTGGTGCACGGGCTCCTTTTCATTCTTGTCTGTTGCCATTTAACATTCTGTTGACATGTGTGGTTAACTGCTTACTGAAATCCCTGTATCTATTTTCTTTGCCTGTTTTCTGCTTCTTTTTGTCTTCCACCCCCCCCCCCCCTGCTTTGGATTTGTCATTGCTAAAGGCACTACATTTTGGAGTCTTTATAGCACCTTACAATCCAACTTTTACCATCTGCCAGTCAAGTATTACAAGGAGAGAGAGTTTGTATTTTTAGTTAAAAAGCAAATAACTAAAAATAATTAAAAACATACTTTGCTAACTACTAGATAACCTTTCAGACTCAACAAGCATAGGAACTAGTTTCAATATTAATTAGCAAAATATTATAAAATATTATAAAAAGGTTTCTTGAATTATTTCCTAATGGATTGATTTATTTTTGTCTTACAGCATTGCTGAAAGGGAAGGATCCACACCCTAATTTTCAGTTTTTGTGAGAGTGCTTGTATTAAAATATGCATTTTCATACATTTATTTTCACACAGTCTGAATAGTTCTAAACAAGTATGAATTTTTGGACTGTATTGTTTCTAACTGGCCTTTCTATGGTTTTTAAAATTTTAAATGGCTTTCACTAAGGACAAATAGAGATTTGTAAATAACGCGTTTGACAATGAGTTTAGTAGCAATGTAAATATAAGCATTTATGATTAGTGATATTCATCTATTTTTGATATTTCATGTATGGCTTTCATAGGTTTCATAGATGGATATAAAATAGAAAATGTCTGAACTAAAATGTTGGTCCTTTTTACATCTTCTTTTTAAATTTGGAACAGAATTTTTGACCACTTCATGATCCAGGCTCTCACTTTTCAAATGTCGTCTTATTTGCCAGTGTATAAAATACACTAAATATGTTAATTTTGAAAACCAACTGTATATAAATCCTTTATGCCAATATTTTTGTTGAAGTACAAAACTGTCATGAAATGTGTTCCATTCTTGTGTTTCCCCACTGCCTTTGTGCAATCAGTGAGGATGCTTGATTAATAAAACATGTATATATACAGATTATTTCACCTACACCTAATTTTGGGGAGTAGATTCATTGTCTGATTCAGTTGTTTTTATAAAATGAGCCCTTGTACAATGGGCTGGTTTATAGCTTTTGTTATTTTAAAAAAAAGCTGGAAACTTTAAGCAGTGCTTATGATTTGCATTTCCCATCATGTAGTAATCTAGTGGTGGAAAATTCAGAAGTACAGAGCACAACGCTGAGGAGAAGAACCATGTTTATTGCAACAATCGTTGAGTGCCTGCTTTACAAGGAGGACAGACACTGAACAATGGGAAAGCAAAGATTTTTATAGAAGTTGAAGGCTACGAGGTGGGAAATCCCAAGGATCTGATTTGCTGGCCACTTTGGGGAAGTTAGGCAGGTCCTTGTCCCTGTACCTAGGGTTTTTCTGTGGTTAGGCAGAGTGGCCCTTTCAGGAGTAGCAGCAGAGCTGGGGAAGTCTAACTCCTCTGCTGAGGAGGTAGAATGCTGAGGTAATCAGGCTGATTGAGGAGGGAGCCTTGAGATTTCTCACCTTGTTACTTTGCTGCAATTCCCTTATTAGGGCTGCCCCTGGGCTGGGCTGTGAGCTGGTGAGGAGGCTTCTATTCTTTGGTTTTGATGGGATCGCGGGGGACTCTGTATGGGGGCAGGGAAGGTCCATTTGGGTCTGATAGAATTAGACAAAGAGAGGAGCTGAGTTTGACCCTGGCTATGTCCAGAAGACAGGGAGGAGAAAAGATGCCACCTCCATTTTGTTAGATTTATTTTCTCCACTACATTCTTGGACTAGTATTCATATGAAACAGATTTCCATACATTTGTGGCAAAACCCTTTTGGTTTTATTAACAGAGCTAACAATACTTTTATTTTCTTGTGTAAAGAAATATTTCTATGGCATGATATAAGGAGAATATTGGCAGGTTGAATGCCTGGATCCATACTGTTCTCTGAAATAAAAGTCTCACACCATGCTACACTGTCCAGAGTGCTAGTGTGACACACAAGGTGCAAACAGGAATACCGGTTTTCATATTTTTGCCATATTCCTTATATATTATATGTTATGACTTCTAGAGATGAATTCTCAGCAGATGCTCCAAAGTTTATTTGTTCCACCTGTTGCTGAAGTTAAGTTTTCATAACATTTTAGATGTCTGTCTTCTATCTTCATTCTTATCCCCCTATCATAATGGAGCCCCCTAATACTGCCAAAACAGTTGTGCTACTCATGAAAAACACACTACTATGGTGTTATATATACCACAGTTGCATCACAATCCTGTAATATTTCCAAAGGAATGGTTGAAATAGACAGTGTCCCTTCCATAGCAGTCCCATGCAAAAAAAGTTGCAATAGAGCCAGTTTGGCCTAGTGGTTAAGGCAACGGGCTAGAAACCAGGAGCCCGAGAGTTCTAGTCCTGCCTTAGGCATGGAAGCCGGCTGGGTGACCTTGGGCCACTCCCCCTCTCTCAGCCCAACCCACCTCACAGGGTTGTGGGGAAATATAGTTAATAGATAATTGCTATCCATGTAAATCTGCAGGATAGAGGGATAAATATTAAGTGAACACAAAATATTAAGAATTTACTATTTCAAATTTTAAACATATTTCATGAACATGAAACAATTTTTTGGAGTGCAAAACGTCTGAGCACTTTTTAAGTGTTTCAAGTGTAGAGTCTTGCACTCTGAACAGAGCTGTTTCAAGCTTGAAGTATTTTCAAAATGCTCAAAACCACCCAGGTGGGTTATTTTGGAAAGAACATGGAGTATTTCAAATGTAAAACACTTCAGCTTGAAATTAATTTAGGTGTTACAAAAGAAGAAACTTGCTGAGTTATTTGGCCTGTAGATGGTGCTCTTTTTTTCTGTCACTCTCCTTAAATATTTGAAAATAGCATGCATGGAGAAAATGCTGATTAATATATTAATTTATACTTTCACAATTCTACATTCTTCTGACAAAAGAATTACAAATTTACAGTTGTGACATGTTACTAACCAGTTATTTTATTGTGACCAGTAAACGACCATGTGAACTTTACCTGCTTACATCTTAAATTATTATTCTGTCATTAACTGCAGTTTTGGATTATGCCAAAGTGATAATTGGATTTAGTGATTATGAGCAATCATACATCCAAAGGAGGAGTAAAATGCTTTTTAAGATCCTATAAATGATGAGTTTAGCAAATGGTCACATATACTGTGTCAAGTCCCCAACCTGTGGGCCGTGGGGCTCCCGCCTGCAAATCCCACCCCCTGGTGTGCATGATTACCCCGCCCCGGGCGCACGCAATTGGCTCCCGCCTGCAAACCACGCCCCCCAGTGTGTGTGATTGGCTCCCGCCTGCAAACCCCGCCCACCCCCGGTCCGTGGAAAAATTTTCTTCCACGACTCGTCCCTGGTGCCAGAAAGGTTGGGGACCACTGTACTATGTTACCTGGCATTTCTGTAAATTCATAATTCCTCATACACACCCCAGACATTACAAGATTTCTGGAGAGTCAGTGTTGCTCTTGTTTATTAGGAATGTGCAAGCATTTGGAAGAGGTGTTTGACAGTACGAAGGAAGCTGTCTTCAAAGCATTAAAACAGTTGGACTGCCTTTGAAGTAGCATGCAAGCTTTCCAGAGGATATGGCTGCTTTAAAACTTCAAGAGCGGGTGCTGCACTCTCTTTATCCAGGACACTGCAGATAGTGGTGGATATAAATTCAATATATAGTTCAAAAATTGTACATATAATACATTCTACAGTACTTTCAACATGTTATGTAGTTTTTTGGCATCTTGCAAAAACTTACTTAAGGTTAGTTCCCACTATACACATGGCTAGAGCAGGGCTTTCCAAACTTTTCCCGTTGGCGACACACCAACGGTGGCGCACGAAAACCCGGAAGTGCTGCCGCTGCAGCGGCATGCAAAAACCCGGAAGCGCCGCTGCAGCGCTTTCGTGTTTTTGCACACCACCGCCGCGCTTTTGGATTTTTGCGCACCGCAGCGGTGGCGGCAGCAGTGTCCTGGTGTGCCATGCGAAAACCCGAAAGTGCTGATGGCCCGCCCTGCGCGCAGCTGCACACCATCAGCGCTTCTGGGTTTTGACACAACGCACCTGGGGCCCGCAGATGACACAGTATTGTGTCGTGACACACACAAAATCAAGACAGAGTGAGGCCCAAAGCATTGCTTATTTGTCAGTTGTGTTTTGTGAAACATTTTATTTCCTTATATGAATTTATATGCTGGAATTGCAGCATGAGTCAGAAAACCAGAGTTTGTTTGTTTGTTTATTTATTATTTATTACCGCCCATCTCCTCCAACGGAGGACTCTGGGCAGTTCACAATAAAAACCATGATAAAACACAATAGTAGTCAGAACATCAATAAATAAATATAAAATCCAAGTGCAAAGATGTTAATACTAAAAAGGGTTTCATGGGATCAACCAGCCCCAGGAGGAACTGCTAGCATTCCCCTCCCATGCAAGGCGGCAGAACCAGGTCTTTAAATTTTTCCGGAAGGTCGGGAGCAAGGAGACCTGCCTTAGCTCCGGGGACAAGATGTTCCAAAGGGCGGGCGCTGTTGCAGAGAAGGCTCGCCTTCTGGACCCCACTAGGTGGAATTCTTGGATCGATGAGGTCCTATGGAATTTAATGAAATCATATAAATTCATAGTATCATATCCTACTATACTAAGAGCATAATATGCTCTTCCCTGTCAGACTCTCATTTGAGGAATTATTGTGCTTCAATATTGTGCTTGTTCCAAAGGGCGGGCGCTGTTGCAGAGAAGGCTCGCCTCCTGGACCCCGCTAGATGCAACATTTCTTCAGCAGGTCAGCCAGCAGTGCCTAAATGATGCAGAAACGCTAATCTACCAGCCCCATGAAGTAAACTGGACCAGGAAACTAACCCTTCAGGAAGACTAGAACTATACTTTATTGAGATAGGCTCTAGTAACAGAATCTTGCAAATTTCCTCTGCTGCTTATACCCCAGGGAGTCAGGGAGGAGTCAGCCTGAGTCTCTTTTTAATAAGAATTTTATTAAGTTTAAGCAAAGATAAAAGCTACAGAAAAACAAAAAACTACAAAGAAAAAAAGAAAAAACTAAAATGTAGAAACACAAGAAAAAAATTACAAAAAGGGGTGACTTCTGACTTTTAACAGCAAGAATATACAACAATTTTCCATAATCCCTTACTCTATATTAAACCAAAATCACATTATTTCTATAAATCATTCCATTGGCACATTATAAAAATCACTAAATACAGTTGCTCCCTCCCCTTACATTAAAAAAAGAATATATATATATATAAACCTAATCAACTTCCCCCCAAAGATAACATTTATTTAATCATTTCCTTCCTACTACTATTCTATACATTCCTGTCTACTATAATAAAGATCAAACTAAAAAACACATAAATTGTCTGACATTGTACTTGATAATACAACAATTTTAATAACCTTAGTCATATTAAACCCAAAACTAAACATTTATTTTTTATTATACTTTAATAATCTTAAATCCAAATTGTTAAAGATAAATGAAATCAGCCAAACCCTAAAAGCAATCCAGATAAATATTCTTAAACCCTTATCCCACTTCAAAATAAACCAGAGCATTTACATATCTCCCCAATATGCACAGAGCTTTTTTCTTTAAAAAATTGAACAGCCCAACTGCCCCCCTCAAAAACTCCAACTTCTCTTCAAGAGACCTCCCATATATAATAACCCCTTCTTTTCCATGGCGTTCCATCAGAAAATCAATTTCACTTATGGCTTGCAACTTGATCTCTCCCTTTAATTTCTTCAACTCATCTATCTAATCTTCAGCATTTCAACAGAAGTCCCGATCTCACTCTTAGAAGAAACATTTCTGTCGCTGTTAAATTCCTCAGTTTCCTCCACAACATCCCCAACCAGATGACACATTTTAGACCTCATATTTTCCACAATGTCCTGAATGCCTTGCAGAAAAACTTGACAGGAATGAGAAAGAATCTGTTTAAAATCTCGGTGAAAGTCAGGGAAAGTCTGCTTAAACTCCTCCATGTCTCAAAGAGTAGATTATGGTGCCCCCTAGGATCTTAACCAGTGAAAGTCGAAGATATGAAAGAGTTCCAGAATGTGTTTACACAAGTGAAAGTGAGATATGCAGACAGTTCCCCAGGGAAAGTAGAAGCAGAAAACTGAAAGTTCAAAACAGCCGATTCAACATGTAGGAAAATGCTAGTATCTTCAAATTTAGTACAAAAATAATGAGACATTTATTCTCAATCTTCCTTAATATTTGGATGGAAAACAAAGTCCAAAACTTAAAAAGAATTTTTTAACAATCCCAAAAATAATGATAAGTACCAAGAGAACCCACTTCTCCTTGCTGTAGAAAGCCTCTCTTAGGGTACATGTACTTAAAAGAAATATAAATTGAGTGATTTAGAAATGGGGTGGCCAGTCTTAGTGTCCCTTTAAGGCTACAGCGCAGCTTGAAAATGGTGATGTCCCAGCCTCCCAGCTGCTCTTACCAATCGAGCACGAACACTGTTTGCGATCTTCTGGCTGCAAGCAGTCATCCAGAGGAGAGATGGGATGATTCCAGGTGTTTTCCTTATCCAGAAAAACACTCCTGGGCTTCAGGAAAAACCTGCCTGAGCCTGAAAAAGCTGTCAGGGTTTTTCTGTGAAAAGCAAATAGCTTTCTGTACTGTCTGTGTACTTTCTGTTTACTATTCCTCTGTAGTGTTCTCAAAACAAATTCACTGATAAAGCAGGTGCAACTGCATCATGTGATGTTATTGTCTCAGTCCGAAAATAACTATCCCATGGGAACAAAGGCCCAAACAATCCCCGGGGGGGAAGACAATGTGCAACACTGCCATCTCATGGTGGTGTTGTACATTGTACATTGTACTATGTGCAATCCTGAACGCTTTAGGCTTTGAAAAGCCTTGTGACCCATGATTCTAAGGTTCCACCAATCAGAAAGCTGAAACAAGTGTATATCTCAGCTGTGAACTATGGATCTATGCTTCTTGACTTCTGTCTGGTCTTTTAGCCATGTTCATGTGTATGTTCTACCTCTGAAGACTAGGAAAGGCGTAGCTATGCGTGGCTCTGTGTCTAGGCCATGGCACGGGCCTTCATGTCTGTCAATGGAAACAAACACGAAACTCTGCTTGTATGTATGTTTTTTCTTTCTGCAATAATGTAACTATATACATTTATTGCCTTTTATTACAAGTAAACATTTTAGCCATAAACGCTGCACTCTGTCTGATTACTCTGCGCCTTACCCCATAAGCCAGCACTATCCCACAAAAGCTGCCATGTTGTCAGTTCTGCCCGCTGAGCCCACGGGCACAGCTGTTCAGTCCGCCATGTCCCCACCGGAAGTCATCGAGTCAGCCTGAGTCTCAATATTATCTCTCTTCCCAGAGCTTAGGGAATGCTTCTGTTGTTCTTGTTCACATAACAGATTCTGAATATTTGCTTCAAGGCCATCTCCCTTGAAGATGTATCCAATACCAAAGTATATCATCTGTATGCAATACCAAAGTAGCTAAATTTGTGAGATGGACCAGTCTTTCCATTCTTCTTTCTTTCTAAAAGGGTACTGAAAAATGGAGGATAAGACTGGATGATATGAAAGACCTTCCCGTTTCAGTTATTTTATGTTCATAAAAAAGAGGACTGAGTGCCATTTGGGTATAGGGCAGGGCTTTCCAAAGTTTTCCCGCGGCGACACACCAACCGGCGTTGGTGTGTCGCCGCGGGAAAACCCGGAAGTGCCGTCCTTGCGGCAGCGCGCAAAAACCCGGAAGTGCTGCTGCCGCTTTCAGGTTTTGCGCACCACCGTTGGTGTGTCGCCGCGGGAAAACCCGGAAGCGCTGATGATCAGCGCTTCCGGGTTGTGTGGCGACACACCAGACTCTGTGTGGCGACACACTTTTGTGTCACGACACACAGTTTGGAAAGCTCTGGTATAGGGGTTAAAGGCACTGGGCTAGAATGCGAGAGACAGAGCTCTAGTCCTGTCTTGGACACCAAACCTAAGTGACTTTGGGCAGTCCCTCTCAGCCCTAGAAAGAAGGTTGTGACAAATCGCTTGGGAAAAATTACTTAGAAGATCAAGTCTGCTAGGTTTATCTACCTTGTCGGAGAGAACAGTCAATGGGCAAGTCTTTTCCTCATGGGTCTGGCTAGGTGGCAGCAGCTAGCCAACTTTGACTGATTTCAAACTACTAAGCAGGTCTGGATTTGGGTAGTACTTGGATGGGAAATCCCACAGCTGTAGGCTAGACTGGAGGGTTGAAAAAAAAAATCCTGGAAGAAGGTAATGGGAAGCCCCTTCCATGGTGTTGCCGAACTGTCCCATGAAACCAGCAGGAGTCAAGGTTGGAGACCATGGAGATTTTCTTTTAACCTTCCCTTATATTGAAGGGTTCTCTTAATAGCTGTAGCTTTTCACCTGCTCCCCAGGATATCACATAATGTCTTTTGCAAAGAAGAAACAAGTTTAGCTCTTGAGGGAAGCAAAGAGACAGATAAGCTCAGATTTCAGATCAGGCTTGGGATCAGAGCACTTAGCTTTCCCATAGAAACCTAGTAGTAGAACAGTTTAATGTTTTAAATTTTCATTTATTGTTCAATCTCTACGTAAAGCATATCATAAAAATACCATTGATCTCAATTAATCACCTTATGCCATGGAAATTAAAGCCCTGAGAAATCAATTCCCTCTCCCCTGCCCTTGACCATGTGAGGGTGTCTTGTGTGTGTGAGGTGGAGAGAGAGAATAAAAGTTTCATAGCAAGCTCAGCCAGAGAAGTAAGGAAAGTAAAAAGCCTTTGGAAAATTAAACCTATTTGGCACTCAAATGGTATAGTCCCTCAGCTAGAGGAGTGTCCTCTGTAAATTAGACTGCTGTTGTAATGGGTGAGGCTCATTGTAGCATCTCCTGGACACTCGGGCAACTCATCTACCACCAGGAAGATGCAGCAGGCGATTCAGCAGTACTGGCACGCTAAAAAAGGAGCAGCGCCACAAAAATACTGTACTGGCACTCAGCCCACATCCAGCGCTCAGTCGCCTTGAGAACTGTAAAGGTCCTGGCGGTGGGGGACTGCAGAAGAAATAGAGATCTTTTCAGGAGCTCCTTTTCTTGGCTGAAAGGCAAGAGATGTGTGTGTAGATACATAGAGACATGTCTCGGCATCTCTCATGTATTTCTCTGTGTGTATATTTATTAGTAGCAGCTCCTAAGATGAACAGAAACCACCAACCCCTCTTGATATGTCCCCCATGGGTATTACTACCTTGGCCATCAGGTTTTGTGATATCCTTCGCTGCTGCTGTTCAAATAGGAAGACACCAAAGAGAAAGAGAGACTATTAAGAAGATGTCTTATTTATTGGAAGAAGGTCCTTTATTCCTTTTTTTCTGAACAGGATTTATTGATTATTTTGATTGCTGATTAATTGGGGGTTCGACACAATGTTTTGTAATAGCCAGTTTAGGTATGTGAAGTTTGAGATGAAGGTAGTCCACAGTAGAGAATTTACACAATGTCCAGCTGTTTTTCATTATGCTAGCAACATTTTTTAAAAAGGTATTTGCCGGAGAGATTAATTTTGAAGTGTGTGAAAAGCCCACTAATTTTTATACAAAAAAGTTGGAGATGTATGGATAGAGTACAATATCATTATCAAAAGATTTAGGTACAAAAGCATGAAATAATTGAAAGTCAGGCTTGCCCTCCTTTTGACCATCAAGATATTTTTAAGTGCTGTTGTTTAAATAATGATCAAAATAGCCAGCAAATTTATTTTGATTTTAATTTAATGCGAGAGAGAGAGGGGGAGAGAGAGGGAGGAAATATTCCCGCAAAATTAAAGGATAAAAATAATTAAATTTTATTATAAAATGATGTGTTTTGGTAGTTTTAGCTACCAGGACTGAATTGCATAGAGGGAAAGAGATCTTTTCCAGTGGCTGCCTGTCCTGTATCTCTTGCTTCAAAGGATGCTAAGGCAGACCCTGCTGGCTTTTGGACTCTTGCCAAAAGACTGCTATGTGTGGCCCTAGTCTTCTGTCTCAAGGTTTTACTCAGATGGCATAACTGGTGATATTGGCTATATAGCACACCAGGGGCGTGGAGACTCAGCAGGTAAGACGCCAGGCTTGTTGATCGCAAGTTCGGAGGTTCGAATCCCTAGTCCCACGTGACGGAGTGAGCTCCCGCACTAGCCCCAGCTCTTGCCAACCTAGCAATTCAAACACATGCAAATGCAAGTAGATGAATAGGTACCACTTCGGTGGGAAGGTAACAGCGTTCCACGTGCGTCATGCCAGCCACATGACCGTGGAAGCATCTTCGGACAACGCTGGCTCTTTGGCTAACAAACAGAGATGAGCCCCGGCCCCTAAAGTCGGACACGACTGCACAAATGTGCAGGGGGAACCTTTACCTTTTTGTATAGCACACACACACACACACAAGAGCCAGTGAATAAGCACCTTGTGTAGTGAAGTCTGCCCCACCTCCTTGCAGTCTTTATCCTTCCATCATTATCTGTAGTTAGTGCTAAATAATTCTGTAACTAGATGAAGAAGACTGAATAATTCTTATAGGCCCCTCTGGCCAAAACAAAATCTTTAAGATTATACTTAAAATTAATGCAGACTTCATTAATTACAGAATATAAATAGAATCCTCAATAATTATCTCTTTCATGCAAAACCCTTTCTCCAAATATGTAAGAGCAATTGTGCCTATAGAACTTCTGATCTTAGTGCTTATCAGCTTGTCCACAGCAAAGTATTCCTTCCATTTTGCTAAGTAGAAGACTTCCTTGTAGGTGAGGATGCTCTGGTAATTCTCTTGAAACTATAAAAAATAATTGAACAGTGGAATTAATATATGGACTGAAAAACAATGACAGCTGAAAATTGATGTGTGTGTGTTTAAGAGAGAGGGGGAGAGATTGGTATCATTTACCTGGGGCTTTCAGATCAATAAGGAACACATTCTCCCTCTTACATTTTCCCAGGGAAAAAGGTGATCAATTTTTAATCAAAGCAGACTAGATTTCACTAAGGATTTGACTTCCTGCAGCAAGAAATGTCACCTTGATACAGGGAGAACAGAATGGAGTTTTGGTCTTCTCGGGCCTCACTGAAGTCTGCTTGTTTCCTGTCATTTCTCCAATCATTGGCAGGAAACCAGGTGATACCCAGGGAAAGAAGCCGGCTGTGTCTCTTCACAAGGTCTTTGGCACTAGTGGCTTTGTTAAGAGGAGAGGCACCAAGTTCAGTTTATAGGAATCAACAGTGGGGCCAATTCTTCCACCATGTTAGACTATTCTAACATCTGGGTGTCCAGGTAGACCATTGATTAAGCATGACCCAGCAGTGTGCTGTAGCTGCCAAAAGAACCAGTGCAATCCTTGTCTACATCAACAGGTATAATGTTGACACCACAGGAAGCTATAGTTCTGCTCTATGCTGCACTGCTCAGACTGCACCTGGAATACTGTTTCCAGTCCTGGTTGCCACAAGGCAAGAAGGATGCTGAAGATCTGGAAAAAATGCAGAGAAGAGCAGCACAGATGGTGAGGGAACATAATACTATAGAAGAACTTTGATAAAATAATTGAGTAGGCTAATGAAGAGAAGGCTAAGGGAAGACGTGATAGCAGTCTTCCAATGCCTGAAGGGTGTCTCAGGGAAGAGCCACAGTGCCCAAGAGAATAGGACAAAAACCAGTGGGTGGAAGCTTTATAGAGAGATCCAAACTTGAAATAAGGAATCATTTCCTGACCATTAAGCAATGGAACATTCTGCCTCTTGGAATTGTGGGTGCTCCCTCACCAGTACCTAGCAATTTTAATTATTATCCCTGTTTCATGAACGACTGCTGGTGTAATTACATTTCAAAATCCATTAGTAGCAGAAGAAGAGAAGAGAGGCAGGCAACAACTTTCTCTACTGAAAAGTCATGAATTCTAGACTCTTTCCTCCATCTGTTGTCAGCTTTGAAGCATTTTTTTATTCTACCAGGCTGCAGTGAAGGTGAGAAGGGAAACATACTGATGGCCTTTGGAGGACTTTTAATTCCATCTGATTTATATATGAACTTCATAACCAAGAGATAAAGCTCCATTGTTTCTCCTTTCCAACCCTTTTTCCTTTTGTTTTATGACCTTAGATCACAAGCTTCTAAGGAACGGTCATATTATTCACTTATCTAGGCCATATTGCAAAACTTTCTTAGCCAAAAAGCAGGACAAAAATCTTCAAATAAACAATGAGTGAATGAAACCTGGGTTTCTTTAGAAGAAGAGGCTTTATTACTGAAATAGATTGGCAAACTGGGACATTCTGTGTCAGCACTCAGAAAGAGGACAGGACAAAAATGATGATGAAAAAGTCCAAACCGCTGAATAGAAGAAGCATTTTCATATTTCTGGTACATTTCATTTCTTCAGGTTAAATTACTTGGAAACTCTGAAACAGTTTCGGTAAGGCTAGTAAAGTCTTGAATGGAATGTTCATCACTTGTGTAGCTGCTGAATATCGGACTTTAAAACAATATATGCAAAAGTTTCACGTATTGTAGGATGGGATGCAAGGCATGGAGATCAGGTCTATGGTCCTACCCTCAAGGATTTGTCTGGACATGGACTGCCCAAAGTTAAGGTGTTGAGGTGAAGACTCAAATAAAACAAACAAGCCAAGAACATGCTTAGAAGGAAAGAAGATGATAATGACCAGGAAAAGGAAATTTGATCCAAAGATTCACAAGATCTTGACTAACCCCAGAATAAATTGATGGAACACTTACGAAAAACTCTCCCTAAATCCAGTCCTAGTTTCTCTTTGTTGAACTATTGTGGTTCTAAAGTATCTTTAAACCGTGTATATAGTATCCGTGTTTCATATTCTGGCTAAAAGGGATAGGCAATAAAGCCTAAAGCGCTAAAACCAGAGTTAAATGTTACTTAAATGTAACTGTTGAAAAGAGCCAGCTAGGATAATTTCATTTAATATTGGCATTGCCTTTTCCAGGGGGTGTCATTTCTAAGTTAGAAAACCTGGAATGAGACCTGTAGGAAGAGGCTGGCTGCATCAGTCACAGAAGCTGTAGAATGTGTAGTAGCTTGTCCTTGCTGCTTTGGCAGAGCCCTGTGGTTGTAAGGATTGAAGCTGGTGGCGAGGCAAAGGCTTCAAATCTCATGCCAGAGAAAGCTGCTTAGCAAACACGGGACAGGTGGCAGAGAGCTTCAAGGCCGAGGAAAGAGCTGCCCAAAAGCTATTGGTCTGAGAAGGAGGAAGAAAGAAATATGGGACCTTCTTTGTATCTATGGCTATGAAATCACTTGTCTTACCTCCCTATGTTTGCTTGGGACTGCAGAGCTCTGAGAGAGAGCTTTATAGCCATGCCTGGCAGGAAGCCTTGACAATGGTGCAGCGTCCCGCATTTGCTGCTGTAGGGATGTCTGCAGGGTGTGGTCAGAAAAGTCATGATGGCAGGTGCAATGCACATAAAAACAAGGTGGAGCTTCGATGGCACCGTTGGACAGCCCTGTGCTGCTGGCGAGATACGAGAACTAGTGCTGGGTTCATCCATCATACTACAATTAGCTGGATTCATTTCACCAAGAGGAAACAAACATTATTACTTAGCACAATGTGTGAACCAGGTCAGTCAGGGAAATGCTTAAAATATTGGAGTAGGACTGGAGAAACCCATCTTCAAATTCCTGTTACCCATGAAGGTCATTGGATGAGCTTGGGCTAGTCATTGTCTCTTAGCTTAAGGTCATGGAGTCATTCTGAGCAAAAAGTTAGGAAAAGCACTATATATGTGTAGAGAGTAAGGAAGAAGATCTTGACAGAGATGGGCCAGATCCATTACAAAAGCAACAAAGGAAAAACATGGCACAAGTGCAAAATAACTAGAAGGAATGCGAAAGCGGCTTGGGCAGACACCTCCATAATTCACATGAGTATAAGGGGTGGGGGGAAGTTGCAGAAATAAAAATTCCTGTGTTGACTTTTTGTTGCCCAGAATTTCTTTAGGCTATCAAGCTTCCTGTACACCCGTCTTGGTATCTTAGAATAGAAAGGCACATCTCTGGATTATTTGCAATATATCAGCATGAGATTTTGATTTCCAGTTGTGTAACAATGCCAACACCAAAAAATCTCCTCCACAAATTAAATTGTCAAAAGGAAGCCTTGATTTTTGTGTGAAAGGTAGGATCAGTAAAAATGCGTCTAGTGAGCATCACCTAAGCCACACCACCTGCATTCCTAAATGAAGGCAACTTTGAAGCACAGGTGGGTTTTTGTTGTGCACCTCACTCCAGTTGATAGATTATTGGGGAACTATAAATAAAATAAAGTGAAACTATCCAGGAAATAAAGCCAGACTGCTCACTTGAGGGAATGATATTAAAGGCAAAACTGAAATACTTTGGCCACATAATGAGAAGACAGGATACCCTGGAGAAGATGCTGATGCTAGGGAAAGTGGAAGGCAAAAGGAAGAGGGGCCGACCAAGAGCAAGATGGATGGATGATATTCTGGAGGTGACGGACTCGACCTTGGGGGAGCTGGGGGTGGCGATGGCCAACAGGAAGCTCTGGCGTGGGCTGGTCCATGAAGTCACGAAGAGTCGGAAGCGACTGAACGAATAAACAACAGATAAGAACGTAAGAATATGAGATGAACACGGAGTCAACAGAAGCCCAACTGTACACAGCAGCACTAGTCAAGGTTTGGAAAGGCAGAAGGAGAGATTTTGCTGAAAAGAAATCATATAATAGATATTAGGAGGCTAATAATTTTACTTCCACCATTTCTTTCTTAGGGAACCAGTTTGGCACAGTGGTTGCACCAGGCCAGAAACCAGGAGACCATGAGTTCTAATTCTGCCTTAGGCACGAAGCCAGCTGGGTGACCTTGGGCCAGCCACTCTCTCTCAGCCCTAGGAAGGAGGCAAGGGCAAGTCACTTCTGAAAAATGCTTCCAAGAAAACCGCAGGGACTAGTCTAGGCAGCCACCAGGAGTCAAGACTGACTCAAAGGCACCCAAAAAGCCCTAACTTACAAGTTTCAGTTTAAAAAAAATATTTGAAATGAGGCAGAAGGACCCTTCTCAGGGGAAATACTCCATTTATAAAATGTTCCACCAGAAAGACTCACTAAATGCTTATTTTGTTCTTTTAACACCTAGCAAAGAGCAATTCATTTTCCCAGGTGACAGATGATTTAAATGCTGCAGTTTTTTATCCTGTTGTTTGCTTATTTTTGTTACATTATTACTGTTGGGTTTAGTGTCTATTTTAGATAAAGCTGTCCTGAAAAGATAAGTTTACACTGAAAGTTGGGATATAAAATTATAAATTCCTTTTACCTGTATTTCCTTTTGTCCTTCCTTATTATATACTGTATCTATACCACCATAATCAAAATCAATTCAGAATTTGATGGGCTTTTCCCAGATAAGGCAATATAGATGTGTCAGTCATTTACCTAGGAAAAAGCCACAACAAACTTAGCAGGACTTGCTTCTGAGTAAACATATACAACATTAAATAGTAAATAAAGATTCATGAGGTCCACAGCTTACATTTTACACGGAAAGCCATATTCGCAGTAGTTTCCCAGCCCCAGCCCCCTACCACGTTAAGGCAAGTGATTGGCAGGTGTTACTCTAGTGATGTTTGGAGCCTGGTGATATTTGTTGAGAGGGGAAGGAAAAAGGGCTGGGAGAATCCACCAATTCCTCTCCCTAACAACTCTGTAAAAAGGGCAGCATTATGTCACCCCAGCAGCATGTCTGTGGCAGGATAAGGATTATCAGTGGGGCAGCAAATTTTATGTTAGTATAATTCTCAGCTGGTTCAGTCTGGTGGAGCAGTTTAACTCCGCCATGAGGAAGAGGCTTCATACTGTTGTCATGAAGCTTATTCATCAACTGACTGTGTCATTCTGTCAACTGGACTCAACTGCAAGTGAACAGACTCCCTTTCCTAAATGCACACACACAGAGTTGAATCACTGTTTCACAGCCTTTTTATAAGCCAACAAGGAAAAAATCCACCAAAGAAGTTAATGTGTGCACTTTCATAATGACTAAATAACTGTTGTAAATATGCCCTTTTGAGAGAGAAACCACAAAGCATGGTGTGGTGAAAACCCTAGAACAATAACTCTAATTATGAGCAGTCAAATTGGCTAAGACTCTCTAGCTTTTTTTTTTAAATGTTTCCAAGCAAAGCCAAGAGTGCAATGTTCAAGAGCATAATTACAAGAAAATTCTGGCTTATCCTCGTCACCCAGTTTTCATTAGGTGGATAGATTAAAATATCCAACTGATGCAGATGTGAACCAATCATTCATAAACATGTGGCTGGGATCATTACAGGAAGCTGGCCGAAGGAAGCATGCAGGCCTATTGGACATGGGAGAAAACCTAGTGTTTAGGTTGATTCTGAATGCATAGAGTCCTTGCGTTAGCTGCAGGTTTCTGTTGAAAAGATGCTCCTCTATCCTCCACCTAATGAAGAGCTACCATGAGAGTGAAATGAAATTGGGTTTGCAATTACACGTGCCCTAGAAAGGCCAATCTTAGCTCCCTGGTTAATCACCAGTAGTTTATTTTGTTCTTTGTTGTTGCATCCACATTTTTAGGAGCATGCTTAATGTAAAGTGTGGAATAAATCTTGAACATGCTGCCTAGAGGGATGAGGCTCGGTCTATAAAACCTGCTCATTCTCTTTATCATTGCAACCCAGAAAGACCAGTATGTGCCACTATGATTAGAGAGACATTTTTAGCAGTGCTAAAGTAAAAAAGGGTGAGAGTTTATAGTTTCAGCTTCTGTCATTATAATTCTAAGTTGCCTTAGGTGCTGTTGAAAGGTGAGCGAAATTAAAGAACTCCAACACTGAAATACCAGAATGTGACGGTTCTCTGAAAGGCTATTCACTCTCTAGTATAAATTAAAGGATTGTTTATGTTGCACCTGCTTGTGCCTGACTGTCCATAGCTTCTGGGAACATCTTGGGCAGCTGGAAATATAAAAGCAATAGAAATTTTCTGACTTTACCTCCCTTCTCCCCTCACAGCAGTTCTTGCTGTCCTTAGGCACACCTCCAATTTGTAGAAACTTTCATAATGACCTTTCAGAGAAAGTCAGGAGAGGCAATTAAACCAGCTGTCCTTTTACTTTGGTGTTTTCCAGACTGTGTTATGAAGGACTCGGGAGTTTCTCAATCAAAGCACAGGCGTGACAGACACCTTTATCAAAAGAGTAGCTTACACATTTTTGTCTGCTTCCCCAAAGAGGAGTGTGATGTAGGGATGACTTTCTAATGAACACATGGAGGTCTAAGATGCTTGGCCAGATACCTGAGTGATCTGTGTGTGCATCAGGAATAAACCTTCAAACACAAAAGGATTTTCACAGCAGACAAATTGGGGGAAAGGAGTCCCTGAAAACAGAAAATTTGGAAGTTACGTACATATTTTATTGCAAGAGAAACCGAGGAAAGAAGCAGAACGGGAATGAGAATTGGATTTCAATATTCCTTCTTGTTACTATATTTTCTCTCAAAGATTTAATATTACATTCCTTCATACTAACGAGCGGTTTCCCTCTATCAGATTTTGGGAAACTATAGGTCTGATTTAGGATCTGACTGGTTGAAGCTACTATAAGTAACATCTATATGGAAGCTGATTTGGCAGACCATATATCCCACATGAAGTAATGAGAGACCAGCACAGGCCTGGTATGTGTGGCCATTATGGGAAACAGTGCAATAGGCTATAAAGTTGGATTGGCCTTCAGTGCTAAGATTCATCAATATAGTAATCTGCTATACATTACAACTAATGGATAGGTAAGATTAAATTATTCACCCTGACATTTATAGAATCAAACCATTGGGTTTTTAGATCATTGACCCTTCATCAAATCTCTTCATTTTATTATGAAATGAAATTGCCAGACACTATAACTGAGCTAAGATTGACTCTAAGCCTCTTGGATCCTTTGATCAAGAAAGGAGAGATTTGCTCTATCATTGCCTCTGAAGCCTTTCCTGGCACCACTTTCCTCAGCCAGTCAGTATTCCCCACCCCCACCCCACTGCTATTCCTCAGCTCCTTCTCCCAAGCCTCCTTAGAACCTCTTCTCTTTATCTTGCTGAGAGTGCACAAAAGTCATACAGGGCACCTGAAATCCAGCTGGAGTTTCTGACCCTGGCCAGGTGGGAAGACTGTTTTCGGTAATTATGGAAAGACAAGGTAGCAGAACAAGAAATGGATGTGTGGTTTCTAGGCAACAGTCCTAGGAGAGGGACCATAGTATGGAAGTAGAGCACATGCTTTGCATGCAAAATAATCAGTCCCTGAAATCTTCAGCTAAATGGAGCAGATAACAGATAATAGAAAAGATCTTTGCCTATTTGCTATAAGGGTATGTGGATCAGGTCAGGACTGCTTTGAATTATCAATTTCATTTGTATTATTATATGATATGATATTATGTTATATTCCTTCATGGATATGTCCATAGAGTCACCAGAAGTCAAGCTGGACTGTTACACATCCGAAGTTACCTGGTTCAGTACTCAGGAAAAAAGATACTATTCTATTCCTTGCATACCTCAAAGACTAAATATGAATTTATGAAAAACTTTTTCCCACCCCTAACACGTCGTCATGGATATCAAGATGGAAAAATATTCCACCATATCCTCAACACCAAGTGGAAAAAGTGATTGCTAACCTTCAACAAATCTGTTTTTTAAGCTTAGCTATCTTTATGCTGGTCAGAAGAAAGGGTTAGAGTCCTTCCTTACAGCTGAGTTAAAATGCTACCCACTCTTCTTTGAATTGGCATAAAATTGTGCTGATAAGAACTGTGTAGTCCACATTGCCATACAGGTAGTCCTTGCTTAACAACCATTTGTTTAGTGACGGTTCAGATTTAAGACGGTGCTGAAAAAACTGACTTATGACCAGTCCTCACACTTACGACCGTCACAACATCCACGCAGTCACGTGATTGCAATTTGGGCACTTGGCAACCAGTTTGCATTTACGACTGTTGCAGTGATTGCCATTTTCAACCTTCCCGGCCAGCTTCTGGCAAGCAAAATCAATGTGACTCGCTTAACAACCACGTGGTTTGCTTAACACCCATGGTGATTCGCTTAACGACCACTGCAAAAAGGTCATGAAATCGGGTCAGATTCGCTTAATGACCGCTTAGTTTAGCAACCAAAATTCTGGTCCCAATTGTGGTCATTAAGCGAGAACTACCTGTACCCCTATTCTGCCACTGTAACAAGACAAGTGAATCCTGCTGTCCTTACTGCTGAAGACGAAGTTAAGTTAAGGCCAATTTGATTATCAAGCTTCATTTCCCCTCCCATCAAGCATCCCCTACTGGCAGAAAAACAATCACTAATCAGTCTTCCTAACATGGGAATGGGGCAATTTTAGATGGATGTTGTGGGTTTAACCCCTTGTCAAGTTGCCTATTGTTAAGTCTTATGTAGCTGGCAAACCCAAGAGGTGAGAACCACACAAAATTCAGAATGGCATTGTTAATACTTATTTATTTATTTATTTATTTATTTAATTAATTAATTTTTTATCCCGCCTTAATTATTTTTTGTAAATAACTCAAGGCGGCAAACATACCTAATACTCCTTCCTCCTCCTATTTTCCCCACAACAACAACCACGCATCTTAAAGTTGCCAAGGTTGAGAAACACTGCTCTAGAGGCCAGAAGGAGCTGGGCAAATCCCAGCTGCTGATCGTGTAACCAAATGGTCGATGAAGGGTGCCGGCTCATATCCATAGCAAAAACTGTGTCTGGAAAGGAGGTGGTTTCAGTACTTTAAAATTGAAGCTACCAAGGATGACTTTAAACTGCCTTAGGGTATGGACTGGGGATGAGATGCTGGCAATGTCATTAGGACCCAGCAGGGGGGGGGGAAGGTTGCTGTGACATGTTCCTGTCATGGTGAGGGGCAAGTGAGAAAGACACCTCAGGTTAACTAATAGTTGATTACACTTAGGCAATAAAGGTGGCAAAGAGGGAGCTAAAATGGTAACACCTGCAGGACTGATCATGCCTTTAGATAAATGCTCAGTGATAGATATTGAGATGGCCTTTCCACTCATTAAATAGTGTATCATGGACTCAGATCAAGGCAAGACTCCACATCTCCCATCACTGAAAGCTGAAGGTACATGGTATCCCCAGCTGCATTTTTATGCAGCTAGAATCTGCCAACCACAGAAGGACCTTCTCTCTGGTTCACTGCACTGTTCCCTTAGCTGTGTGAGAAGGAAAGTTCAGAAGATCCCCTTTCCTGAAAGGCATAGAGCAGGGCTTTCCAAAGTTTTCCCGCGGCGACACACCAACCGCCGTTGGTGTGTCGCCGCGGGAAAACCTGGAAGTGCCGCCCTTGCAGCAGCGCGCAAAAACCCGGAAGCGCTGCTGCCGCTTTCAGGTTTTTGCGCGCCGCCGTTGGTGTGTCGCTGCGGGAAAACCCAGAAGCGCTGATGATGATCAGCGCTTCCGGGTTGTGTGGCGACACACCAGACTGTGTGTGGCGACACACTTTTGTGTCGCCACACACAGTTTGGAAAGCTCTGGCATAGAGGGTCACTCTGTGCCTCTGCAATGATGGGCAAGTCAAAACTACCAAGCCTATCCTCCTCTTCCCATTTTACAGAGACATCCCAGTACCTGTATTGTCCTACTGTTTACCAGCCTACTAGGCTGTAAAGACCAACTTTACATCTCCATACCACTCTTTCTCCAACCCCCAATAATATATAATGTTGCCAGTTCTGTACAGCAGTATCCAAAATCTGCTGAGTATTGATGGCCAGCTAGGGCCAATCAGGATCAAACACAAATCATACCTATTATTAGTCTCCAGTTATCCAATTTTACAGTTTTTGTTGCCACGGGTTATTCTTTACGCTTTTTAGATAGCACAATACAGATTTGGGTTTCACTTATTTTGCCTCCCATTTTTTTAAATACTCCATCTTACAGTATTTATACATTGTCTGTTTTTCTGTCATGATTGTTAATCTCATTGTCCCCAAAGTTTACCTTGGTTAAAGACTAAAATTAAGATATTCTACTGCATTGATACCGAGACATCTTAGAAATGAGAGTGCACTGAAGATTCACTGTAATTTTGCAACAATCCATGTATTCAATAAATAGATACTGAAGCAAGCACATAAGCAGACTGTGCTATACCTTAAGTAGGAATAATCTAAGATATTGAAACATAAAAACATCTGATTGATCATCAAAACCTAACTTCTCTCCAAAACAATGTCAGTTTTGGAGAAAAACAAGGCTTTACACTCAAAATGGGGTTATCTGGTTAAGTCTATAAAGCAGGCAAAATAATACTTTCACAGAGAGCAATAAATACAACATGAAAACAGATTTGACAAATAAGAAAGCAATTAGCAATATATCTGGGAGACGACATAAATACCTCAATATTTAAAACAGCCTGCTGCATTACTTTAAGTACTTTAAGTTCTGTACTTAAGTCAGTCCTAAATCAAATACCCATCAAGTAATACCCAGGAAAATCAGTATGTACTTGAGGATTTTTAAAATAAAACTTTTCATGCAAAATCCAAATTTCTCGTACTATACATATTTGATATGCACTTTTTTGGTATATCAGTTTCCCTAAAGGTATATCACTTTCATATGGTTTTGTGTGTGTGTGTGTGTGTGTGTGTGTGTGTGCGGGTGTGCATGTGTGTATTCTAATATGTGCATTTTTGAACACTTTTTGGGGGCAAATTTTCTTTTGTAAATGAATCATATTGCAACATTTAGGGAAGTGCTGCATTACAAAACAAGCATTACATTCTGCTTATATGTTCAAAAGTTAAAAATTGGGTAAGTTTATATGAACATATGAAAAACACAGGAGTGACCAAGGGACTGCAAAAGATCCATCTATATTTCAATACTAAAAAAGGGCAGTGCTAAATAACATTCAAACTACTGAATAATTACATTTACCAATCGAAGAGAATATTTGTAGCTCAGGGTTGAACTGGGGAGTCTTTGGTGCTCTCTGAGCCTTGTTGTTTTCATGCAGACGTTTCATTGCCAGGCTAGGCAACATCTTCAGTGCGAAAAGGGAGTGGAACTTGCTGTCTGTTTATATACCCTGGCTTGTCCTGCCTGTGTTGGTGGGGGTGTTGTACTCTCCTTGGTAGTTCCTTGATTGGGCTGTTGTGTGCTGTTTGGGTGATTGACTGAGTTAATAGTTCCTTGATTAAGGTCTATTGTGTTGTTTGATTAGACAGCAAGTTCCACTCCCTTTTCACACTGAAGATGTTGCCTAGCCTGGCAATGAAATGTCTGCATGAAAACAACAAGGCTCAGAGAGCACCAAAGACTCCCCAATTACATTTACCTCACATGCTCAAGATTTTACAGTCCAGACTTCAACGTTACATGGAATTAGAAATGCCAGAAATACAATCTGGATTCAGAAGAGGCAGTTTGATCATGTGCAGTGGCTAAAAGAAAAGGCAAGGGAGTTTTTGCGTTATTGATTATACAACATTTAACTAAGTAGAACACAACAAATTATTGATAGCACTTAAAAACATGGGTGTACCAAGCCCCCACATCTGCCTAGAACAGTGTTTCTCAACTTTGGCAACTTTAAGATACTATTAACTGCTGTAAGCCTTCTTCGAGTGTCATATGGATAGAAAGGAGAGATTCAATTTATACTGTGTACACACACACACACACAACTTAGTGAATTCTCACCCATTCTCTACCAGCCCCTGGTTTATCAAGAACCACTTCGCTCCCATTACCCCCACTCAGTCTTCTCTCTGGAGTGCTGCTGATCAAATTGCCTCTTTCTCTGCCCCCATGGCACCTGATCAATGTCAGCCAAGTGAGTTCTTTTTCTGATGGGGATCTGCTTAATACAAATATAAGGTGGAATCATTTCAGTCCACTGTGTTGAAATATGATTGGTCACCTCCATTTACTCTGAGGCCAATGTTTTGATTTGAATAGAATCAAAGGAGCCAATTTAGTGTCTGATCCTGTTCTTATGGACACCTTTTAGCTTGTGCAGCATATGCGTGTTTCTAAGCAAACTGCTTGCAACACCTGCTCCTGGGATTCTTGCCCATCTTGGCTTTTGAAATTGGCTACAGCTGGGATTACATTGTGAGTGTCAATTGTGCTAAATGTCTCATTGCAGGGAAGATATGCTTTGTGTTGTTTGGAATCATCAGCTTTTTAAACATGGCATTCTTTCATATCATCTCTCTGAGTTGTGGTGTCTTCAGTCATACCTGGAAGACAATATTAGGATAGGAGTAAGCAACTTAGGAGCCATAGATTAAACTGCTTTCTGAGTGTGTATACCAGGAGCTGGATGAGTGTGAGAGGTTGGACATCTGGTTGGAATAAAAAATGTGTCACTGCCTAACAACATCTACCTAAGTTGACAGAGGTAGTCTTGGACTTGGTGTGGAACGTCCCTAGGTTGCTAATATTTAAGGAATGTAGCATCATGCTGAGACCAGTCTCTCAGGGTGTCAACCTTTCCAGGTAGACCAGACATGAAACACAACCAGATGAGCTAATTTTACTTTATTATAAGGCTACTTTAACGGAATCTTGCAAGTCTGAAAATACAATTCTCCCACTGTCAGTTATTACAGCCCAATAACTTAGGGATGGTCCCTTCTGAGCCTCTTGCTCCACCCACTATGTGGCTGTGGGCTATGCTCCCTCTTACCTGACTGTTCCCTAGGCAGCATCTCTTCGCCCGGTCTCCCAAGGTCATTCCCACATACCATTACACAGGGGTAGCTCAGGGGTTCATAATTGTCATGACTTCCATGGGCAATTGATACCTGCTTCCACTCACCAAGTAGGGCACCTACTGGTCCTGATTTTCTGATGAAGGATGGTGTTCTGGGGTTAGGGAGTGGCTGATGGCTCTGTCTCTTTCCTGTAGGGGCATGGAGACATGGGGGCTTCTGGATTTCATGGAATTCCGTAATTCATGACATTAGCCCCACCCTTTTGTATATGCATTGTGATGTTGCACACACACAATTAAAAGGGGAGGAACTTGCAGTGAAACAGTGCATTGCTGTTTTTGTCATTTTGATATGAGATTCTGTGGGTGCCTATAGGCCAGGGTCTTTGCAAATGCAGACTCTATCCTATGAAATTGCTTTCCTTCTTGAGGTACTTTCCACTCTTTTAACTGATTTTAAGAGAAATCTGAAGATTCACTTTTATAGGCAAGCCTTTCTTCTTAATTTATTATTTCTTAATGTTGTTTAAGATGGATGTATTGGATTCATACTGTTAGGTAATTTGAACCTGTTATTGTTTATCTGGTGTACTAAACATATAAATGTATGCTGGCATTTATAATAATAAATAAATGAATAGCCAACGAAAAGCTGCATCACATTGATCCACACTGCAGAACAGTGTCAGTGGCAGCACAGCCAAGCACACTATTTCTAGTTCTGGATTACCCTTTTGCAACTCCGTGCCCTCAGCCTGCTGGATCTCTGCTATTCTACAGCTTCCACCACCCCATGCGTGGCTAATACCCATAGGAGAGAGAAATAAAACCCACAATGATTTTGATAGGTTATAAAAATGGGCTGAAAATAATGACATTTAACAGAGACGGCTACTAGTTTGGTCATGGCTTGTGAAAAAGATTGTGGGATGGTAGTTGATTACAAACTCAATATGAGTCAGCAGTATGGTGTGGTTGAAAGGAAGACAAATGCAATCTACAGAAATACGGTTTCCAAATCACAGGAAGTCATTGTTGCATTTTATTCTGCTTTGGTAAGATCCCACACTGAGCACTGCATCTGCTTTTTGGAGCCTTATTAAGTATTCAGAGAAACTAGAACAAGTTCAGAGAAGGATGTGTCAGAAGACTAGACACTAAGCCAGTCCTTGAGACGGCTAAACAGAATGACAGATCTAAAATTCCATCCTACTGTCTGAAGGACCTTTTCCATATGTCGATGAAGGTTCTCAGTCATCCAGGTGGAACAGTCTGTGGCTTGAATCATGTCAACTGGATTTCTATTTTCTCAGTAGAAACGTTTCACTCCTTATCCAAGGAGCTTCTTCAGTCTAAGTAAAGTTAGTAAGGGAATCCTTAAATATGTTTCTAGGGTGGCTGTGTGACCTTGCACCTGGGGCTAGGTCATGGTTATTTTGAGATGTTTATTTCTAAGTCCCTTTATCATCTAAAGGAGGATCGTTAAGATTACCATGCTGCTGTTGAGCTTGCGAAATGGTCTTAATCTTCCTAGGCACAGAAGACAAAGCAGGAAGGAAGATAGGGGAAAGGTTGTGCCTGAGGCCCCCACCTCTATTCAAGGAAGGATTTTCCAAGTTGGCATAAATGGATTCCTTGACCCCTCTCTCAAAGCACCTAAAGGAAAAGGACACTCATTTGAGGACATTAATGTTCACATTTTAGACAGAGAAGATAGGTGGTTTGAGAGAGGGGTCAAGGAATCCATTTATGCTAACTTGGAAAATCCTTCCTTGAATAGAGGTGGGGGCCTCAGGCACAACCTTTCCCCTACCTTCCTTCCTGCTTTGTCTTCTGTGCCTAGGAAGATTAAGACCATTTCGCAAGCTCAACAGCAGCAGGGTAATCTTAACGATCCTCCTTTAGATGATAAAGGGACTTAGAAATAAACATCTCAAAATAACCATGACCTAGCCCCAGGTGCAAGGTCACACAGCCACCCTACAAACATATTTAAGGATTCCCTTACTAACTTTACTCAGACTGAAGAAGTTCCTTGGATAAGGAGTGAAACGTTTCTACTGAGAAAATAGAAATCCAGTTGACATGATTCAAGCCACAGACCTTTTCCATAGTTCTCACACACTCCCCAATTACCCTATAGAATTCTGCTATACATAGAAGAACATTTACATTAGCAAGGTTTAATTTTTCTAATAGTGTCAGAGTATTATCATTAATCTTCTGTAACCTGTTTTGTCTTCTGTACTATTTTTTGGCCTCTGGCTGTAAATTAATAATGAAAAGTAAGAGAAAACCAACCTTATGAAAGGGGCTGGGAAGAGCTATGTGTATTTAGGCTTGAGAAGAATAGACTAAGGTGGGGATTGGGGAAGAAAGGAAAATAGCACTCTTCAAATACCTGAAAGAATGTTACATCAAAGGAAGTCAAAGACCTGTTCTCTATTGTTCAAGATTTCATTATATGGAATAATGGATTTAAGCCACAGGATGGCATATTGCTAACAGTAAGAGCCATTTCACAATGGAATCAATTACCCAGAGGAGTGGTGGGCTCTTCTTTGCTGGTTGTGTTCAAGCAAAGGTGAGATAGCCACCTGTCTGGAATGCTTTCATTTGGATTCCTGCACTGAGCAGGGAGTCAGATGTGATGGCCATTTCCAGCTCTATAAATTTATTATCCAATGTTTCAGCAATGGTTATGCTTGCTAAGGAAATCTGAAAGTTGGTCCCCAAACCAGGAGATTGCCCACTGTCTTCCTCTTACCTACTGCACGGAACAGGATGAAGTTGCATCAAAAGCATATTTAAATATCCACAGCTATTTTGTACATGACGGGGGTGGAGATGTTGCAGGCAGGGAAAGAATATGGTACAGATTTCTTACCTCTATTCAATTTTGGCTGATTAGTTACCCTTGCACAATCAATCCGCAGAAGACTTTGTAAGTTTAAAAAACACAGACCTAAAACGTCTGTGATATTTACAAAGCTACAGTTCTACTACAAAAATGCAGAATGCTCAGTGAGACATAACACACTTTTTTATTCCATGTCATTTTTTTGTCAGTCTAATTCACTGCTAGTGGTTCTGCAAGGTCCCTGATTTTTTGAGTTTATAAAATATAATATGACCTAATTGGCTAACACATATCCAGGCATTTGGGTGAGAAGGTTAGACAAGCTCTGTTGGTTAATGTTTGGTTTGGATTATGAAATTGTTGTTGCTTTAATCTTGTATGCCACCCAGAGTCACTGCTGAGAGGTGGGAAACCACATAAATCATTAAAAAATATGAATAATGTGAAGACCATAAGAGTTCAGGTCCTTTCTTCAAGGAGTTTATAAACTAATAGCAATCTTTCCCAAACCAGCAGCCTCTAGATGTATTGGACTACAATTGATTTCATTCCCAGCCAACAAAGCTCTGCTGAAAAGGACAATGGAAGTTATAATACAACATATCTGGAAGGTGCCATTTTGGGGAAAGGGTGGCATTGTTGGTTCCTATGGAACTGCAAGCTCTTAGCTGAACAGCCTTCCCCAGCTTGGTGACTGCCTGATATGTAGGATCTTAGCTGCCATTATCCCTAGCCAATAAGGCCAAGGTTGGTTGAGGATTAGGAGAACCGGAAGTCCTGCAAATCACCAGGTTGGGGAAAACTGGTTTGCACAGTAGCCTTCATAACTACAGTATTCCCAAATGGCCAAATCTCTCTCTGTGGCTGAGGGAGACTCTACCACCAGGAATATCAGAAGGGGGTTCAGTACATCCTTGATTTTGAGCTCCTGGACCTTCAGAGAGTTCGGTTGTGGCTTGAATCATGTCAACTGGATTTCTATTTTCTCAGTAGAAACGTTTCACTCCTTATCCAAGGAGCTTCTTGGATAAGGAGTGAAACGTTTCTACTGAGAAAATAGAAATCCAGTTGACATGATTCAAGCCACAGACTGTTCCACCTGGATGACTGAGAACCTTCATCGACATATTCAAAGAGTTCGGTTGTAGTGCAGCCTGAAATAAGGGGGTTGAGGATCATACTGGGTACCCCGAAAGATCAGAGGTGATTCCCTTTGACTCACCACTTAAAAGCAGTGCCTTCCAAAGGGATCGATCCTCCACTTCTTCTGAGCTAGTGACGAACGTCTCACACAAGCCAAATCCTTGGTAAATTTTCAGACAGATGGTGCCACACCACCTGGACTCGCCCTATCGCACCGGAGGACATGTGCTCCGACCTGCCACTGCCGTCCCCTCCCTGCCCTCGCGCGACATACAAGCAATTACATGAGAGGCAAAGAACTCGAGGGAGATCGCAGCTCCGCACCTGCAGAGAAGCCCCCCCCCCCCGCCTCCCGCAAATCCCAGGATCCGACGGTTGGCGACGACGCAACACCTCCAGCCTATAAAGCCAAGTGAAGAAGAACCAGTAATTGACAGCAACTTAACCGCAGTCATTGCTGCTGCCCCTTTCTGCCTCAATTTTGCTGTTGCTTCGAGTGTTTTTTCCCCCCACCACTTGCTGCGTAAAAATATATGCGAAGCCTGGAATGTTTCAAGGCAGGTCTTCCCGGCGAAAATCACCGCCGTTCGTTCCCCGGGGCATCGAATCAACCCTCGATCTATTTTGGATTGCTATACGATCCTGCGGGTTTTCGATTTTCCCCGCCCGCTTGCTCGACCCCAGCGGTAGAGTAATACAAAACAAATCGCCAGGCCGGGATGGCGAGATTAAAACCCTTTTCTCATTCCCGAAAACAGCGAATTTAGGAGAGCAGAGACGGAGCCTGCTGGAGAAATATGGATTTTTTTAAAGAGGGAGAGAGAATGGGAGAAAAAAGTGACACTCCTCCGCCGTCGCAGCTGCCCGGGGAGGGCAAGCCAGAGAGGGTAGCAATGAAAGCGTTCCCATTGGTTCCCTTTTGAGGTGTTTTGCATAGCCACGCCTCCTCTCTGCCCCCCTCGCCTGCCTCCTTCGGCTGGCTTGAGCGTGCGGGGTAGTGCAGTGCCGGAGTCGGCGGAGAGCGGAGGGCGGCTGCCGCTTTTCCGGATTGGGAAGCCGAGGGGCGTTTCGCGGGGCTTCTTCGCCGCATGTTCTTCTGCCAATGTGGATCGCGTCGGGGGTTAGCGCTCGCCGGGCGGACTTGCTTGAAAGGCAGGCCGGACGTGGGAGCTGCGAAGTTCAAGCACGCGAGAGAGGAGCGGAGGCTTTCGGGGCGACGCCGCCGACTTTCTCTTTTTAAAGTTTCCTGCTGGTGCAGCATGAAGTGCAGTGATGGCAAGGAGAGGTAAGACGGTGGTGAGGACGCTGGAAGATCTGACGCTGGACTCGGGGTATGGTGGTGCTGCAGACTCCGTCAGGTCCTCCAACTTGTCCCTGTGCTGCTCCGATTCCCCCCACTCGGCTTACCCCTATGGAGGAAACAGCTGGCAGCAGCGTCTAACTGACTCCATGCACAGTCGGCACAACAGCTTTGACACCGTCAACACTGTCCTGGTGGAAGACTCCGAAGTGCTGGACTGCTCCGGGCAGCACTGCTCCAGGCTGTTGCCTGACCTTGAGGAGGTTCCCTGGAGCCTCGACGAGGTGGAAGCCGTCCTCCTCCTGCCGCGCAAAGAGGCCAGAGGGCTGGGGGTGGCCCCCGCCGCCAGCTCCAGCAGCGCCGCCAGCTCCGCCACCGCCAGCAGCAGCAGCGGCGGCGGCGGCGGCGGCGGCGGCGGCGGCGGCGGCCCCCCCTGCAAAGATGCCTTGGCCAGACTTTCCACCTTGGTCAGCCGGGCGCTCATCCGGCTGGCCAGGGAGGCTCAGCGGCTGAGCCTGCGCTTCGCCAAATGCACCAAGTACGAGGTCCAGAGCGCCATGGAGATCGTCCTGGGCTGGAGCCTGGCCACCAGCTGCACGGCGGCCGCCCTCAGCGCCCTGTCCCTCTACAACATGAGCAGCAGCGGCGGCGACCGCTTCAGCCGTGGCAAGTCGGCCCGCTGCGGCCTCACCTTCTCGGTGGGCAAGTTCTACCGCTGGATGGTGGACAGCCGGGTTGCCGTGCGCATCCACGAGCACGCCGCCATCTACCTGACCGCCTGCACGGAGAACCTCTTCCGAGAGGTTTACGCCAGAGTCCTGCAGCTCGCCGCCTCGGCGCCGCACCAGCAGCCCCACCACCAGGCGCAGCCCCACCAAAGCAACCCCCCGCCGCAGCCGCAACAGGCTCAGCTGCACCACAGGGGTCCGTGCTCGAGCGCCGGCTCTGGCGGGACCTGTGCCGCCGCCGCCGCCGCCAGTCTGCCCCCTGCCGCTGCCGCCACCAACAAGGAGCGAGAGACGAACGGCGGCGGCGGCGGCGGCAGCAGCAGCCTGGCGGCTAACGAAGCGCCAAAGTTTACGCTCGAGTCTCTGGAGCAGACGGTCAACAACGACTCGGAGCTGTGGGGGCTGCTGCAGCCCTACCAGCACCTCATCTGCGGGAAAAACGCCAGCGGTGAGTCAGGCGGGCGCTGCTCAGGGGCCCTGCCCACCTGTTGCGACGGGAGGAGGAAGGGGAAGCCTGCAGGCTTGGCGCGCGGGCCACCCGGCAGAGATGGGGGTGCTCTCTGCACCCCCGAGCGTCGAGGGAGGGGAAAGATGCCTGCGCCCCGCCCCCCCGCCAAGGGGGAGGGTACGCCTGTTTTATTGCTAACGTTTAGGTGGATCCGGATAGAAGAAGGTGAAACTTGTTAGGAAGAGAAGGTCATCAGAATGCTTTGCCCCTCTGGAGTTCAGCTGTCAGCTCTGGGCATGCTTACTCTGGAGTAACTACTATGAATATCCACAGGGATAAGCACTTGGGCCTGTGGCAGTGAAACCAGCAGGGATCTTGATAATTTCTGAGACTAACTGATTAGCCCAAGACCTAATTAGTGTTCTTCAGATCTGTTGGACTGTAAACCCCATCATCCCTAGCCAGCATGGCAAGGGAAGGTGGCAGTTGTAGCTCATTATATGTGTTGGCCACCAGAAAGTTTGTGGGCTAGATGAAACTTTTAATTAAGGATGCTGCTGTAGGGCACTCATGCTAATTCTGCTTGGGTGTTGTCACCAATGAACTTGGAGGTATTGGCTTCCAAATAAGTCTGTCTGCTTTGGTGAAATTCATTGTACAGTTCTAGGGATATTTTGGAGTGTGGAATTGTAATGATATTACTTCTCATTGGTGCTTCTGATGGCCTCATATCCTTATTGATACAACAAACTGACTGTCATTAATTTATTCTTACCTGTAAAGTGAATTGTATTCCAAAGGTTGCCACTTATTTTTCTGTGTACCGTAATAACTGGGCCTCACCTGCTGAATCTCTACTCCTGATTCTGTCGAGTTACAGAATGATGGCCTGTCTCCTGTGTAGTGTTGGCGAAGGCTGCAGCTTTTGTCTGAGGTTCCTAGAAGTGTTGGAGACAGCTGTACTTTGTAGCCATTTTCAGTGGAGAGCTGTATGATGTGGTTAGCTTGGAGAAGTCTGTCCGTTCTAGAGAAATGTCACTATGCTAAGCCACAGGATCCCAGGGGAGGCTGAATTCTACATCCTCCCATGATTTGGGTTTGGGAGGGGCTGAGGGCTATACGTTGTGGCTACAGATCTTTCACTCAATGCTGACAAAAGGTATGAAGGGCGCATCTGTTGCCTTTCAGCATCCCCATGCTGAGTGTGACTGGATTGCTTTGGGGGCGGGAAGATTATATCTTGTAATATTTATTTATTTAACTTTTATCCCGCATGTATTATTTTTATAAATAACTCAAGGCGGCGAACATACCTAATTACTCCTTCCTCCTCCTATTTTCCCCACAGCAACAACCCTGTGAGGGGAGTTGGGCTGAGAGAGAGGGACTGGCCCAAGGTCACCCAGCCGGCTTTCATGCCTCAGGAGGGACTAGAACTCTCAGTCTCCTGGTTTGCCACTGGCTCCTTCCTAGGGCTGAGAGAGTGTGATTGGCTCAGGGTAACCCAGCCAGCTTTCATGCCTAAGATGGGACTAGAACTCTCGGTCTCCTGGTTTCTAGCCCAGCACCTTAACCACTAAACCAAACTGGCTCTATCCTGCATTAAATATCCTGTATGTAAATATCCTGTAGTAGTAAGAACTACACACCTATCAGCCCTGTAAGGTTATTTCCTGATTGTGGCATAGATACTGACTGTATTTACACTCTATGTTAACCCATGGTTAATTGAACCATGGGGGCGCGATGGCTTAGAGGTTAAGATGCCAGGCTTGTCAATCAGTAGGTCACAAGTTCAGAGGTTCGAGACCCTAGCCCCACGTGACGGAGTGAGCTCCCGCACTCGCCCCAGCTCTTGCCAACCTAGCAATTTGAAAGCATGCAAATGCAAGTAGATAAATAGGTACCTCTTCGGTGGGATGGTAACAGCGTTCCGCGCACGTCATGACGGCCACATGACCACGGAAGCATCTTCAGACAACGCTGGCTCTTCGACTAACAAATGGAGATGAGCACCGGCCCCTAGAATCGGACACGACTGTGCGTTGGAACCTTTACCTTTACCTTACTGGACACATTCAGTTGGTTGGGTTGGAACAACACACTCTATTATAAATTAAAAATACAAGTTGGGATGCATGGCATCCAGAACCGCAAACTAATTGACCGCATTTTAGCCCACACTAAGAAACATTGTACCCTTGTAGTACTAAGAACAATTGTACTCAATTGTATTTGATTCCCCTTTGCAGAGATTTTGGGCAGAGATTTTCTGGGGGGGAAGATTCCCCCCATGGAACAGAAGTAGTATTTGTCTTGAAACATATGCAATCTATTACTGGGAGTCTGTGCAACTGGCTGTGCCTCTGCTCGCTTATCCATCTCTGAGGACAGCATGTTTTTCATCTACTTAACTCCTTCTTTCTATATTCCTTGCATCATTTTACTTGCATTGTTAAAATCCATCCATCCTCAAACCTGCGTATCAGAATGAATCAACCTTCTCTCTACTCCACAAAGTTTGGTATGTCACAGAAGCAACAGTTGTGGAGATGAGCATCCCTGTTGCAGAGTATCCCATGAAGTTTGCATGTCTTCCAGATGTGCCAGGACTAAACAGGAGAGCATCAAGTTCTGCACAGTACAAAAAAGTAGGACTCCTTAGCCTCAGCACCATAAGGTCTGAACTTCAGCTTATTGGAGCCTTTGCACAAGTGGTTTCAAAAACAGCATTAACTATCATAGGTGCCTCCTTATTGCCAGCTGATTCACTCTTTTGCAAATATCTTCATGATCTTTCTATTCCAGTGTTTCTCAACCTTGGCAGCTTGAAGATGTGTGGACTTCAACTCCCAGAATTCCCCAGCTAGCTATGTTGGCTGGGGAATTTTGGGAGTTGAAATCCACACACCTTCAAGTTGCCAGGGTTGAGAGACGTTGTTCTATTTTTGGTTTTGAACTGTGGACTGGTTTGCTTCAACTAGAAGGGATGCTTAGATTCTAAACAGTAGGTGGTAAACCAGCAGTCCTGTATTTGAGAACTTTCCTACTTTCAATTAATTGATCCCTGGACTTCTGCCCCAGAGTCCTGTTTTGACATTTTTGGACTATTTTTCTGGTCCTTCTATAATGGTAGCCATGTTTCTACACCAACTTGTTTGAAAGTTAACACTCCTAGACTTGCCTAATCTTGCAAATGTGCAACTCTTCTTACAGTGACAGATGAAAGGCTAATACTCTATTTCATGCAAAGTGCTTCTCTGATACAAAATGCACATGGTGAGTGAAATGCAGATGTAGTCCTCTGTGGATTCTAAAATCTGGATCCCTGGATATTCAGAACTGCATTACAGTCTTTCATATGCATGCATAAATAACAATAGGTATCCATTAGCAAAATCTCTAAAAAATCAATCCCATCTTCTTCTTCTTTGTCTCCCTCCCTCCCTCCTTTTTTTTTTAATGGTTCACTATGCAGGATTCTGACTTGCTTCAGGTTTGTGCTTGAGGTACTTTTTGCCTTTGATAGTTTGGATTTCCAGGTCCTCCTCCTTTTAAGACTGCTAAAGTTAAGTAGGCTTTATTTTGTTGGGTGGAGGGAATCATGCATTTAAAATAATCCTTTGCATGGTTGTCTTCTGAATTCCAAGTCATTGGTTTTCTTGATTTGGTCTTTACCCAATTTCAGAAGAACACAAAAAGGCCGTATGATTGATGTCCATCTTTCTCATGACTTTTTACCTTCTTTCAGTCTATCATCTTCTTTCTTCCCCATTAAGTCCCAGACATTCATGTGCAAAGCATTAAGCCTTAGAATATCCATAAGGTATTAATAATACAAGTCAACTGGATGGGGCTGGGGAGTGAAGAAAAAAGAAAAAAGTAGAGAGCGGAGTTATTCTATGCATATACTTGTGTTTTTGTTTTTTTTGTTTTGCCTTCAAGTCAATGTTGATTCCTGGCGACTGCCTGGACAAGTCCCTACAATATTCCTGGCAAGTTTTTCAGAAATGGCTTGCCATTGTCTTCTTCCTAGTGCTGAGAGAGAGTGACTGGCCCAAGGTCACCCATCTGGCTTCATGTTTAAGGCAGGACTAGAACTCACAATCTCCTGGTTTCTAGCCTGGTGCTTTAACCACTACACCAATCTGGCTCTCATGTATATACTAAAATATGCATATTAAAAGACTGAAGGAACTGATGGGGGAGAGGGTTTTTTTTTTTAAATATTCCTGGCTCTTGCTTTTGGTATGTGTATCTGGGAATAAAGATGCCAAAAACCAACAATGGTAAGGGGGGGACATTAAGGCCCTGAAAATTGATTAAGGGGCATCTCTGGACTTATTCCCCATAACTTCTGCCCTGAACCTCTTAACTGATTCTTTGGCTGAGTTGTTCTGCTTTATCTTTCTCTCTCTTTGTGACCATTTTTGTAACGGCTTTGTGTATGTTTGAGCTGCCTATAATATATACACACATGCTTCAAAAGCTTTCATTTTTCCACAGGAAATGGCAGAAGTGTAACTGAAGCTCTGAGAGAGAGAGAGAGACAGAGAGAAGAAATAAAACTTTGTTATATATGCAGTGGTTTGGCCAGCCAGAGCCTGCCTGATCAGACCTCTGAGATGCAGTTTTTTGCTGGGGAAGCTGTGTTCATGTCTCTGCTTGTTTACCAAAACCTGGAGGCGGAAGGTGCACCCAGGATCACCAGCTTCCCTTGGATACTTTCTTTTCTTTTCTTTTTTTTTAAGCAGTAAGGTATCCAAAAAATGGTGGTATATCCCCCTCCCCACTGTCAAGTCTGGTGATCTTCAAAAGGGAAAATGCCTTACATTGTTCGGATGTATGCACAGCATAGATAAAAATGAAGCAAAGCTGCAGAACCTTGTTAATGTTCAAGGGCATTCAACTCTGTATTATTATGTGTGTCTCCTTCTCTGGGAGATCCATGCTCTCTTACAACCCCATAGGTAAAGCCAGAATCAAAACAAGCTGAACAGCAGAAAACTGGATTTAAAGGAGCCAAAGCCGCTGCCTAGAATATTTCTGTGATAGCCTAAAGCAGCGGTCCCCAACCTTTTTGGCACCAGGGACCGGTTTCGTGGAAGACAATTTTTCCACGGACCGGGGGAGGGGGGATGGTTTCAGGATGAAACCATCGGAAGTGGTAAATAAAATAATGGGCGGGCCACGCATGGACTAAAGGATTCTGACTTCTCATAAGGAGCACGCAACCTAGATCCCTCGCATGCGCAGTTTACAGTAGGGTTCGCGCTCCTATGAGAATCTAATGCCGCTGCTGATCTGACAGGAGGCAGAGCTCAGAAGGTAATGCAGGCGATGGGGAGAGGCTGTAAATACAGATGAAGCTTCGCTCGCTTGCCCACCGCTCACCTCCTGCTGTGCGGCCCGGTTCCTAACAGGCCACGGACCGGGACCGGTCCGTGGCCCTGGGGTTGGGGACCCCTGGCCTAAAGAGGACTTCACATTACCTGTTACCTTAGAATACATGTCAAGAACAGAGCATTATTGTTTGAATGACGTTTATATTTAATACCTGCTTTTGCATTTGGTCCTTTTGGTTCCTTTGTGTTTTGTAATATTGGATATATTTCAGTGAGGAATTATGTTTTGTGCACAGTTTAACAGTCTAATCCTAACCTAACCAGCACACTCTAGATGTGTTGGACTTCATTTCCCATAATCCTCAAGAATATATGAGACTTCAGCATCCTAGATCTCCCAGGAAGTATAATAGGTACCTATGTGATTGGGGATTATTGAAGGTTGAGTCCAGTACAGCCAAAGGGCACCATGTTGGGGAAAGCAGATCTACAAGCTCAGTAGCATAACCTAAGTAAGTACAACCCTACCCATCTTTTTCTTACCCCTCCCATTTCCCCCACTGTTGAAATGCAATTAGAGCTCCTTGACACTATGTTATGTGTACATGTAAATAGCAGTCACCTGTACATCATTCCTAATAGATGTTCCCTATGTTACAGGATAATCGCAACTAGGAACATGGTGGTCATCAGTAAAACACAGAGCAGGCAAACTTTCTGTACCTAGAGGATGCCCTTAATATTTTTTGGAGAGCCAAGGATTGCAGCTGGTGAAGCAATGATACAAAATGGGTGTGTCCTAGTGGAGCAATTTTTTCTCCTAGGTTTTGAGAGGAACTTTGTTTTTCAATGATGTTAAGCATATTTTAGGGCTTATATTATACTATCTCAGAAGGATGAGAAATTGTGCTACAATTTTCAGAGATTGGATTCAGAAGGGATTCTAGGAATTGCAAAAAGGGAATTTGAGGTTACATGTGACCTTTGAACCTCAGATTTCCCATCCATTGTTCTGCTGTCAGGGACTCCCACTCAATTCTCCGAGGCAAGGACCAAACAGTCTGGGAGAAACCGAGGCCTGCTTCTTCTGTAATTAATTATCCATTTATTATTTTTATTTACATTCTATTTTTCTGCGATAGGGCACTAGGATAGAATTAAATATCCAGGAGAAGACTGAACCATGTGGAACACTACATTCAAGCAACAACAGGCATCACTGCTCTTCCCCCATGCATACTGACTGGAACTTCCCTATTAGGAAGGAGTGGAATCACTGCAAGCCTTCAGGCTCTCTGGGAAGATATCGTTGTTGATGGAATGATGGCTCCTAAGAGGCCTGAAAGGAGCAGGAGGGGCACTTTCCTTCTATTCAGGTCCTTACAGAGGTCATCCACAGGGCTACCAAAACAATTTCTATCCTGTACCAAGGCCTGAACCACAATTGCAGTGGGTCCAAAAAATCTCTTTTTACTCTAGTTTCCTCTGTATCTACTCCTTACCGCCTTCTCAAAAACCTTCCCTAACAAAGCAGTGAGGACCACCCACAGAGGAAGCTAGAGGAAACAGATTTTCTGGACCTCCTGCAGTCATGCTTCAGACCTGTGCATAGGTCAGAAACAGCAACCTAGAAAGGGAAGGTTGGTGATCATCTGGTGTCCAAAGTGGCTCAGTCAAGATATGGCTTCTTCAGAAGGCTGCATACCATCACCTCCTTGAAGATTGCTGGCACCACCCCCTCCCTCATTGAAGGATTAATAATCTCCCAAGTCCAGCCACATGTTACTCCGAGCTGCATGAATGAATGAGTCAAGTGGGGCATGGACCAGTAGTAAAGTTCATGCCACAGAGAGCCCTATCCTATAATTGCAATTGTTACAAGCCAAAAAACGAACAATTCACATTATGGCTTAATATAATGTGGGAACCCATCTTGTGAATCTAAAGACTTCCATAGCCTAGTGTCCTCAAGATGGGTTGCACTTTAACTCCCCAAATTCCCAGAATTTGAGGGGCACTAAATTGGAATCTAGGGGGCGTGGAGGCTCAGCGGGTAAGATGCCAGGCTTGTCGATTGGAAGATCGCAAGTTTGGAGGTTCGAATCCCTAACCCCGCGTGACGGAGTGAGCTCCCGCACTCGCCCCAGCTCTTGCCAACCTAGCAATTCGAAAGCATGCAAATGCAAGTAGATGAATAGGTACCACTTCGGTGGGTAGATAACAGCGTTCCACGCCCGTCATGCAGCCACATGACCATGGAAGCGTCTTCGGACAACACTGGCTAACAAACGGAGATGAGCACCGGCCCCTAGAGTCGGACATGACTGCACAAATGTGCGGGGGGAACCTTTACCTTTTTAAACTGGAATCTAAGGAATGTGATGCTGTGGACACAGCAAAAATAAGGAGGCTGGCAAGAAATCAGCTCTAGGCTAAATAAGAACTTTATTTAATTCTTTAACTGGGTCTGCAAAAAGCCTTAACTTCAGAACCTAATTACATTGTGTTGGCATAGTTCCTTAACAGACACTTAATTCTAGGCAAGCTCCACTTTAGAAGCAAGCAGTTAAATCACTGCCCAAGTCATCGTCACTACATAAAATCCCAGGCGAGGCATCACTACTTTGCCATATGTGCTTATATCTGCCTCATTCCAGCCCTGATAACCTCAAGACATTATCAACACTTGTAGGCTTTGGGCATTATATTACTTTTCTTGATGTCTTCTAAGTCATATTGTTTCAGCGGTTATGGGTAGTTAAAAATAACCTCAGAATAAAGACAGTTTTTGCATCCAGATTTGATGTATTGCATAGTGCAGTCTGAAGGGTAACTTTATTCAGATCTAAGTCTTTTTTCTGGAAATTAGAATTATATTGGTCTAAGTGTTTGGGAACCAAGACTATGATATGAGGCTGTGTTAGGCTGTTACTAAGCTAAGCTTGAATGTGAAAAAATTGTAAAAGCAAAAACAAAACAAACAGGGTGAAGCTAATTCTAGGTTTGTCCCCAATAATTAACCTTTAGAATGGGATTTTTGAGTATGCAGTTATTCTGCATATGTTTGCTTAGTCTTCCATTTGTCAGGGGCCTTCTTTTTGTGTAAATACAGTACTGTTCCTGTTCATTATAAGTATGCAACTACAGTAACTCGAAGAACCTTAACGCTGGAGAGTACTTTAATGCAGCAATCCATTACACATTAGCTTACAGTATGACAAAGTCCTGTTAAGATCAGTGGGGCTTACTTCTGGATAAAGAAATGTAAAATTGTTCTAGTTTCACTCTTCTTGGACTACAAAAGAAACTGCTTTCTTATTACTGATAGAAAAGGTTTTCCCCCACACAGTCGTGTCCGACTCTAGGGGCCGGTGCTCATCTCTGTTTGTTAGCTGAAGAGCCAGCGCTGTCCAAAGACGCTTCCGCGGTCATGTGGCCGGCATGACGTGCATGGAACGCTGTTACCTTCCCACCAAAGTGGTACCTATTTATCTACTTGCATTTGCATGCTTTCGAATTGCTAGGTTGGCAAGAGCTGCAGCGAGTACAGGAGCTCACTCCGTCACACGGCGCTCGGGTCTCGAACTGCCAACCTTCTGATTGACCAGCCTGGCGTCTTAACCACTGAACCATCGCGCCCCCTATTACTGATAGAAGTCCCTACCTAAAGGGTGTTCTTACTCGGGTCCAGAATTTAAAATGATACACAACTGTTTGTGCAGCAGCTCTCTTTTAAGTTCTTCAGCTTTCTTCAGCCAGCATGGCAGAGTTTATAGCCAGCCAGACATGAATTTTTATTTTGGCAGAGTTTATAAATCCTTGGAATTTGTTTGATTTTATTTTTAAATAATTGCTGTCAATGTGGTTTCTGCATGGTGAGCAGCATCTGAATTGTGCTAATTATGCCAGTGATTAATTTCTGTTTAGATATTAGATAGATGGCTATCATCCTTCATTTGTGTAGAAGTAGAGACTATTTGACTTTGATGACATTTTAAGTTACTTCCCAGGATCTCTGTCTCAGAAAGCTGAGTGTACTAGATCCCAACAGATTTTGCAGATGTTTTCTGGCTAAGATTTTCTCTTGACCTTTCCTACATAGGGGACCTGAAGTAAGCGTATGCTTAAGTTGAGGTTGTTTTGATGAGTTTACTCTGAGCTAATATGCATAGTATTTTGTAAGTAGTACACTCCTGTTTTGCAACATAGGAGAAGAAAAACTGAATAGTAGTGATTACTGTTCTTACTTAATTCAATAGTGGAAAACCTTGCAATTAGATTTTTTGCTTCTGGGGGATGAGTGACTTTTACCTGCTCTGTTCTTTGTTCTTTGTTCATATTTTCCATTCTTTAATCTTCTGAGATTAGTAGAGTGATCATAATGGTTTCATTCTGCTGCTACTGGAGCCCCAAGGAATGGCTAGCAAAGGAGCAGTTTCCTTGAGATGCAGTTGAACTTCAATGGCCTTATTTGGACTGAACCGATCTGTAGTGAAGTAAGAATGTACTTTCAGCAGTGTGGTAGATCTGGTTCTTGCTTGTATGTCTTGTGCATAGTCTAAATTGGTTATTGCATCTATTCATTTATGAAACTTAATCCAAGAGCAAAGACAGTGGGTAAAATTCATGGGTGAGGTGTCTTGTGCAATTCTTCACTGAAATGTCTTATGTTTCCAGGAGAAGCTGCTGTTGGTTCTCTACTTTTCTGAAGTGAGGAGCTGAGGCTTATAGGCAGTTTTTTGGTAGAAGTGCCCACCTCATGGAGCAGCTCCATCTAGATCAGGGGTGTCCAACCTTTTGGCTTCCCTAGGCCACATTGAGTGAAGAGGAATTGTCTTGGGCCACACATAAAATATGTAATATAGTTAATGTATATAAGTAATAAAACTCAATTAATTTTAATTAATTAATTAATTAATTAAATTATCAATTAATTTTAATTAATTAATTAATTAATTAATTAATTAAAAGCCCATTGTAAATTGTTAGGTAGGCAAATAAAGCAAAGGTTAATAATCAAATAAGAGTGTAAAATGGGTGAACTTAGGGGTGCCCAACACTACATGCATAACTGCATTCTGGACCAGTTGTAACTTGTGGACAGCCCCATGTAGAGCACATTGTAGTAATCCAAATCAGTTGTAGCTAAAACACCATCATCTGAGTAAAAAAGTGTTGGGAGTAAACTTATATTTCACTGCTGCCATGGTAGGTCTCAAAAAACTTCAGCTGCTCTCAGATAAATGTGTATTGTGTAATTGGCCTTCTTCAACATCAGACACATAGTATTGACATCATTGGGTCCCCTTGAAACTTCTTGATTTGGACTGCTAAAGATCCAGCAAAAGCTGTTTTCTAGCACCAAACGAGATGTCAGGGACATAGAGGAGCTAAATTTGTCAAGTGCAATGTGGCTTAGTTCCCCATTTTTCTACTTTTGATATGCACACTTTCACACTTTCTCCCCAAAGGAGACCTCCAGCGCTGGGTCTCACAAACCCCTCCTTTGGGAGGAGAGGGCTGGGCAGGCAGCCCCCCACCCTGGCTTCCCAGTGCAGAGATTTATAGGCTAAGCCTCGCCAGCCCCGCCAGGGAAAGAAAGCAGCCCACCTCGTGCTTCTTGCTCGTTGCTGCAAATGCCTGATGGCACGCTCGCCCCAGCGGCAATCGCTAGGAGGACGAGGAAAGTGCGTGCGGGGTGCGTGTGTGTGTGCATGCATGCATGCGCTCAGGGAGGCCATGGAAAGCAGGCGCGGGGTGCATTTGGTCGCAGGGAGGCTGTGGAAAGAGGGCGCAGGATGCGTGTGTGTGTGCAATCGCTAGGAGGCCGAGGAAAGTGGGTGCGGGGTGCATGTGTGTGTGTTCCCCCCACATGGGGGGCAGTCGGCCGCGGAGGCGTCCCTTCCTGCCTTGCGTCCCTCATTCCCCCCCATGGAGGAGTCCCTTCCTGCCTTGCGTCCCCCTCGTTCCCCCCGTGCGGGGGGCGGTCGGCCACGGAGGCGTCCCTTTCTGCCTTGCGTCCCTCGTTCCCCCCCACGGAGGAGTCCCTTCCTGCCTTGCGTCCCTGCCTCTCACCCTCATTCCCCACTGCGCGCTCCGTCGGAGCACCGGGTGGGCTGCATTACTAGCTGTTCAGGGCCTCATGCGGCCCGTGGGCCGTGGGTTGGACACCCCTGATCTAGATACTATTGTGGCACCCATGTTGCCATCCTTCTGGAAGCTTTTGAAAAAGGAACTCTTCTGGAGAGAATTTGGAATTTGATAGATGCTGTCTATGTAATAGTTATTATGATCTGTAAGTTATATATTTATGTTGGAATTATATTGTTGGGATGTTATTATTTACTTAGTTTTAACTGTTTTACAATGTACATTTTACTGTATAATTGTACTCTGTGGTTGTCATTATCTGCCAAAAATCACTATGATTGTGATGGTTTACAAATGGAATAAATAAATAAATAAATAAATAAATAGGGTTTGAACTGTGATATATTTGAAATAAAGGTACAAACCATCAGTGATTTGGCTATGATCAAGACCACCCCCAAATGCTGTTTGATTTGAGAAAGAAAATCCCACTGATACTGCCTGTATTTGGTTAATTATTCCCTTCCCTCATTAATTACCCCATTGTAAATAAAGCAGTCACCTAAAAGAGCAGAAGTTGGGGAAGACAACCCCAGGGCTGTTCCACCTGAGCTAAAATCTCTGAGGGGCAATGGTTGCTCATTGCCATCACAGATAATGCTGTGAAGGAGGGTCCTGACATGTGCACACGTGTTGCTCTGCCCACATTACATACATTGCCATGATATCACAGCATTTTTCTGAGCTGACAGCAAGCATTTGTAGTTCAGGGTATGCTTCTAAGGTGTGAGGGAAGATGCCATTTTATTGCCTTTACTGAAGTAGGATTCAACTGATCCCCCATGTTCTTCTGTAAAATATGTGGGCTTGTTGTGCATTGTTCAAAACTACTTCCTGATCGTACAGGGAGAGTAGTTTTGGGGGGCCCAGATGCCAGCAGTGGAAGAAAGGAGATGGGGAAATTCCATTTTCTGAGTTTTTCAATGCATGAATGTGCATTGTGCAATGTGCACTGTATTGCTCAACCTGTCATAACCTATGAAATGGTTCTCCCTTACATGAATCCTCAAGATTCCTGATTTATTTGTGAAATATTTAGCTAAAATAGATGGCACAAAATCCTGTCCTCCCACCCTCCCTGTTAGATATACAGGCGGGTTTGCTTTGTGATAGTTTATTTCCTAAAGGAGAGCTTTTCAAACTGTGTGTCGCGACACAAAAGTGTGTCACCACACACAGTCTGGTGTGTTGCCACACAACCCGGAAGCGCTGATCATCATTAGCGCTTCCGGGTTTTCCCGCGGCGACACACCAACGGCGGTACGCAAAAACCCGAAAGCGGCAGCAGCGCTTCCGGGTGTTTGTGCGCTGCCGCAGCGGCAGCACTTCCGGGTTTTCCCGGAAGTGAAAACTTTGGAAAGCCCTGTCCTAAAGATATATTGGAATTTGGCTTAGGATAGTAACATACCTGAAAGCTGTGTAAAGCTCTTGTAGCTGCTCCTGTTACTTTTCAAAGTTATAAACCTATATCCTACCCTTAAAATAAAATTTGAAAACCCTCAAACTTTCTCTTTCATATAAGTTGTAGACCAACGAGAGAGAGCAAGCATGATAGAGCGAGTGATTGAATAGAGAGTGCATGCAAGAGAGAGATGGCATGAGAGAAGGTGAGAGAGGAAGACAGGGAAGGCAGAAAGACCTACCAAGTGAGAAAGTGCAAGAGAGACAAGTGGATGAGAGAGTGAGCAAGTGAGAAGGAGCGTGAGAGGGAAAGACCAGTGAGTGAACGCTGGGAGAGAGAGAGAGAGAGGACGAGAGAGTGAGTGAGACAGAACATGAGAAAGACAACTAGTGAATAAGAGTGACAGAGTAAGCAAAGCAAGCAAGAGAAAGCATGTGTGTGAAAGAGATAATCCATAATCTTTGGGTGGGGTTGGGGCTACTTGATAAAACAAGAGAGGTGGAAAGCCCCCATTTATGGATCTAACCATCTGCCCTAACATGTCTCCTTGCACACATCCCAGCTCCACCACATGTTGCAGATGCAGGTGCTTTTCTTACAGACTCTACTTTAGAGTTGTCAGCATGTCATCTGCTGGATTTGTGATGGAGACAGATTAGAGTTTTGCTGTCAGGACAGAGCAAACTATGCTATACTTTTGTGCTGTCTCATGGACTGGAGGAAAGCATGATAAACTGGCTGTCTGGATGTGCCCTGAAACTTTGCCCTTAACTCCATATTACCTGCTGTGTTCAAGTCAGTCAGTCAGTCAGTCAGTCAATCTTTATTTTGGTCAGTGACCAGCATAAAACAGAGGCAGTCAAACAAACAAACAAACGTATCAAAGAAATCATCTAGATATGAATATATAATATTCTAAAGGAATAATATTAATCCTAAAGCTGTAATCCTAAAGCTAAAATCATAATATCATTTAAAACCAACATTTTAAATGACCCTAACCAAAAGCTAAAAGTTGGAGTCTGGGAAAACATATTATATTAGTGGCACTAAATCCTAAATTTAAAACTTCATATGGTCCAGAGGGAAGTGTAAATCTACTTGTCAGTGTGTATATAGCAATAGAGCCCTTTGTCATCCATCTGTTGATGTCTTTGTTTCAGTCAGCAAGTGACAGCAGTCAAGGGGTGTCAGCTCCTGCCTAATTTTGGAGGCAGTATGACAAAAGTTGGTGACATTCAAAGAAATGAACTCCAGCTGGTCAGATAGAAGAATTTGTATGTAGACAGAATCAGTATGCCATGGATACTTTACAATATGAGGATAGGTAGAGGACGCTCTAGAGTCTCTATAATATCTGCTGCATTATAATTCAATAACTCAAGTTGGCCAGTCTTCTGAAGCTGGCTATCTTAAAATAAAGCTGTAAAAAGTCTTTTTTTTGGGTAATTTTTAGTAGACTATACAGTAACATCACAAATATTATTGTATGTATGGTAGAAAACCTGGAACTCAGAGCCATTCAGCAATATTTACTATTTTGGTGGTTGCAACTTTTTGTAACTTACAGTAGTAACCTTCAGACATTCTGGAATTACAGCTCCCAGAATTCTCATTGACCATGCTGCGTGGGATTTCTGGAAGTTGCAGTCCCAACTCAATGGGAGGGCACCAGATTGAGGAAGATTGGATTGAAACATACAGAAGATGGAAAGAAAGGAATGTCACTGACATTTTTGTATGCATGAGTTTATGTTTCCAAAGTATGCCTAGATACAAGGTGATTTTATAATCTACAAAATGTTCAAAAATAGACCCAGTTTTTCCCCCAAAAGAAAATTGATTGATTGATTATGTGACATCAAGTCATTGTCAACTCTTAGAGACCACATACAGTAGATAGGTTTTCTCCATGACGATCTGTCCCTAACCTGGTCTTTCAGGTCTTCCAATGGTGTACTCGTCACCACTATAATTGAGTCCAGCCACCTTGCTGCTGGTCGTTGCCTTCTTCTCTTTCCTTCCACCATTCCCAACAATAGAGCCTTTTTCCAGAGAGCCAGGGTTATTGCATAATGTGTCAGAAGTAGGATAATTTGAGCCTGGTCATTTGTGCCTTGAGTGAGAACTCTGGGTTAATGTGTTCGATGATCCATTTGTTTGTTTTCTTAGCTGTCCACGGTATTGTCAGGAGTCTTCTCCAACACCAAATTTCAGAAGCATCAATACTCTTCCTATCTTGCTTTTTCAGGGTCCAATAGGGATTATGTTTTGTTTATTTTTTTAATTGTAACCTGCTTTGACTGTTCATTTCAAAGGAAATAAGGTAGATATTGAATCCTAGACAAGTTTACTAAGACAGGATTTACAAGGACCCTCTTGGATAACTCCTCATGTGACTTAAATAAACAGAAAATGTAAAAGCTCTTTCTAAACCCCTTTTTATAATACTAAGCCATGATGATAGCAGATGGAGAAGTAAAATAGTAATAATGGTAACAAAAAAACCAATAAATTTAAATCGCTATTCAACCATATCTGGCTTTGTTTAAAGATACTGTAATGTTACTTCTCTGCTTTTAAAGAACTAAGAAATAAAAAGGTGGATGATTAGCAATTAAAATAAACAAAAACCTGCCGAGCCACTTGCAATGCAACGCAGAGGGGGTTGGAAAGTAAGCTGGGTGGCATTGGGCAACTTTGCTGAGAGCTTGCTAAGCTTTTCAGTGGCATCACAAAGCTAAAAGGTATAAAATGGATGTTTGTGAAACAAAAATGAAAGATAAAAGAACAATGAAAAGAGAGGGGTTTTAACCCCCTAGAACGTTCTGTACCACCCTAGCTTACTTTTGGAAAGGTAGGAACAATTCCAGTCAAATTGTAAATCCTATATGAGGTCACAGGCATTCTTGTAATTTTAGAGGTGGACACTTGTTTTGCAGATAGAATCACAGAATTGTGGAGTCAGAAGAGAACATAACGATCATGTTTTCCAACCCTCTGCAGTGTGCAGGAAATCAGTCCTCAAGAGATGGCTGTCCAAGTCTCCAGAAATGGAGAACCCACAGCTCCCATAGGTAGATTGTTCCATTGTTGTACAAACCTGCAACATGTACCTATTGTTTCTGGTCCTTGTTTCTGTGGCAGTGGAGAATCCTCCCTGATCATCTTCCTTATGGCACCCTTTTATGTACCCAAACACTAATATCATGTCTCCCCCCAGTTTTCTTTTTTCTGGATTCAAGACCTCAAGTTCCTTCAGCTTGTCCTCCTAGGGCATGCCTCTGTATCATCTTTGTTGTCTTCCCCTGAACCTGTTCTAACCTGTCAATACCCTTCTAGAAATATGGTGCCCAGAACTGTACACAGTACTCTAGATATGCCTCCACAGTGTAGAGTAGATGGAAGGACTTAGATAAAATGCCTCATTTAATGCAATCCAGAACTGCATTATATTCCAACCACCACCACTACTAATATTCCTCCTCCTTCTTCTGGTTAGAAGCCTGTTAGATGCTAAGGAAGGTATCTATGGATACTTAATAATGTTAAAGTTGTCTTGCCAAATAACAACCATCACAATTACATTTGTACTTCTGAACACAATAATACTGTGTAGCCTATTTGGGATAAGGATAGCATCTGTGGTTGGTAAGACTGAACATCACTGAGGGCCATACGCCTGCATTGTGCCTATCATGTAATTCATTTTGAATCAATTTCCCATCTCCCAATAGAACAAAAGCCTATTTGCATTAAAAGGTGGAGGAGAGAAAGAATTGCCCTGAGCCTCTTCTCCAGGAAAATCTTCAAGAGAAGATTTTTCCCAAACAACATTGGAAACACCTTTGCAGCAAGCATCTATCTCCCAAGAAGAAGGGCATCAGGAGCTTGTAGAAAAGCAACTTCTTTCTCTTTCACTCTTCTAGCTGTAGGGACAGGAAAAGAAAGACAAAGGAAACAACATGGGGAGAGAAAGAGGGCTAAAGTGTCAGATTCCCATGAAGACTATGATTGACTATTAGAACTTTCAGTCTTGCTTGCAGTTGTAGCATTCCTACCATAGTTGGGATAGGTAGCAGGAACTTGTAGCAGTTTGGGAGGGAGAAGAAGCCGGGGTTGTTAGGCTATGGCATAGCATCAGAGTTTTCTCTCCTTCTTAGATACTGCACAGCTGGAAGCAGAAACCACTGCAGGCTGTAGAAGACGATCAGTGCTTTCTTTCTGACTTGGGGTCTCATGTTCTCATTTGCTAAATAGTTAGGCACAGTTGAGCTCTATAGGCTTCTTAGCTTTGATCAGGAATGAGATCAGCACATGGTTTATATCTCACTAATTCATTCGGTCTGCCTTGCACAGACTTAACTGTGAAATCTCTTAATGTGATATTTATACCTCAGGGTGGCATCAAGAATTAGATTTTTAAATTTAACTGGGCAAAACTCATGCTGATTGCCCTAAGATATCTTTTTCATTCCTAGCTTGAGTAAAGAAATGACTTGGAATACTTTTGTAACACAATAGCTTATAATGATACGTTTCTAAAATGCACTTTGAAAACAGATCAGTCACTTTCAAAGAGAATCCAAGTGTCACAAATCTCTTGGAGGGAAAGTTTTTTTTCTTCCTTTGATGCAGAAATAATAGCTGATTTTTAGTTTTTTAATTTATTTTGAAAGCACGTGTGACACATTTAGCTACATCATGTAGGATAGGTTTTCCCCCCCTCTGTTTGGTAGACAACAACCTCTCAGCACAAACTTAGAGGCTTTCTGAGGATCAGATGCTTATTTCCTGACTTAAGTTTCTTCTTCCAACCATAAAAACAGATAGAATGAATGAAATAAAGTGAGGGAAATGGTCATGAAAATACTATAGGAATGGATAGTAGGATGGTGGAAATCTCTGAAGAGGTGTTTTCCTTTGATGAGGGTTTGTGCATGGCAGCCTTTCAAAGTTACTTTGCAAAACAATACAACCCCTCCTTCCCACTTCTAAAGGTGAAGTGAAACTGCTGCATTGCTTCATTTCATGTTGCTCTGAGCCTCACATCCAGGAATTTCAGTAGCCAGAAGAGACTTCTGTACTGGTATTGTGCATGGATGAAAACATCTTCTGCCTTTTCTAGTCAGCTTCTGAAAGCATTAGAAGAGGCTTCTGGGCAAATGCTGGGCATGTCCAAAAGCCTCTTTTGGCTACTGGAACTGTTGGACAGGAAGCCTAGTATCTTCTGGAGGAGAATCATATTGTCTCCTTATCTCTACAAGTAGAATTATGCTGCTCCTGCGACAGAGAAAGCCTTCCTAAAGCAAAGCATAGCTGCTTTGCACAGCCTAAAAAAGAATGAAACGTACCTCTGTGCATTTGACATGCAAAGCACATATGCAAGAAATTACAGTATGTGTAATAAATCACATCAGGCTATAAGTGGAACTGGATTTTCCATATTGGAATGAAGGAAATGGCCTAATATTAGTCAGACTATTTGTTTATCTGTTGTTACATCTGTGTGACCTCTGCTTTAATTCTGGAGGATGTAGTCCTTTTGAGGTTATGCCAATCCCTACTAGTCTGCTGGTCTGACTCATACCATATTTGGTCTCTGATGTGCCTGTCAGGTATGAAACTCAGCTGCTTACATGCCTTTCTTCCCCTCAATCACTATATAGTTTCCACTGATGTTGATATCTCTTTGGGCTATGCTGTTCAGCAGACAAACAAGTAAGTAAAGAAAGAAACAGTCATGCATGGTGTTCACTCAGTATAATGTTATTCTATTCATGATATTTAGATCAGCACTGAGTTACTTAACAGAAAAGCAGAATACATAGTTTCATTCCCACCTTGTTATCCTCATAAGGTTCTTATGAGATGCATTAGCTGGGATGTAGTGAGTCTTCTGATCAAGTGGGGCTTTGAATGATGCTCCCCCCAGGTCTAGTTTGGCATTTTAACCACTGCCCTGAGCTGTGTTTCTGGGAGATAGTTGGAAAAGATAGATGCTTTTTTTTTTGTGTACTCAGATCTTCATTCTCCGCTGGAATTGATGGGGATATCCTACGTATATATTGGTACCTAAAATAAATTGTTGACTCCGGGACATTCTCTAATCACATAAGCAGCTGTGTCTTAGAATAAGAACAGACATTGTTTTAATTTTGATAATTGAAGTGATCTCACATTATTGCTATCTTTGTTGTTTGCTCCACAAGAGTGATACTTTAAGGCCAAAAACTTTTGCTTGATATTTTGGGTTTCCATTTCCAAAATGAGATGATCTTTTATGACAGTTTTCTTATGGGCCCTCTTCCTAGAACATTTTAACCTTATCAGCCACCGATCCAGCCAGATCTCCTTATCAGCTGATGTGGCAGCTCCTAGTCACATTAACCCGGTCAAATATCACCATTTGGAGAACACAGTTGCCACCCGTTTTCTCCAGGAAGTGCCTACATCCAATGAATCCTTGCTTCAGAAAAATATTGACAAAGCTTCATGACATTACTTTTACCATTCCATTGTCTAGGCCAATATTTCTGAACTTCAGCAAATTTAAGCGTAAGAATTCTACAAGTTGAAGTCCACACATCTTAAAGTTGCTGAGGTTGAGAAACACTGGTCTAGGCAAGTTGCTGAGGTTGAGATACGCTGGTCTAGGCAGGCAGCCTTAGGCGTGGCTTGGCAAATCATGCAACCCGTTAGTATTTTGGAGGTATTTCTGCGCTGCCAAGCCTTGGCAGTGAGTTCTGTAAGGGAGAACCTTGCTTTTTCAGCTGCTGTTTTTCTGCAGTTCTTCTTGGAGGATTAGGGATGCTAATCAGGTAAGTTGATTGGGTAAGGCAGTGTTTCTCAACCTTGGCGACTTTAAGATGTGTGGACTTCAAATCCCAGAATTCCCCAGCCAGCCTTGCTGGCTGGGGAATTCTGAGCGTTGAAGTCCACACATCTTAAAGCTGCCAAGGTTGAGAAACACTGGGGTAAGTTATTGTTTCAACAGAACTGGGTTAGTTTAACTCTGCATGACTTAATATTATGGGTTAAATTTAATCATCTAGAGGTTAATTGACTAGGTCAAATAAGCCATCTTTGGCATTTCCAGAGCTCTCTAACCCTAATTAACAGTTAAATATGTTGTGCAAAGGCAGCCACAGAATTTTACACTTCAGGGGAGTAGTTTTTTTTTTGGGGGGGGGCATTTTGACCAGTTTTCTTCATACAGTAGTATTATTTGGTCAGTCTAGCTGTTTTTTCTGATTCCTTTCCAAGTTTCATGATCATGGTCATATATAGCACAATAATATTTCAGCATTAGTAGGTGTAGTTGTCCATTAATACAGGGGTCCCCAACCTGTGGGCTGCAGCCTGTTAGGAAGTGGGCTGCAGGGCTCCCGCCTGCAATCCCTGCCCCCGGTGCACCCGATTGGTTCCCTCCTGCAAACCCCGCCCCCCGGTGCACGCGATTGGCTCCCGTCTGCAAAAAAAACACACACCCCGGTCCGTGGAAAAATTGTCTTCCATGACCGGTCCCTCGTGCCAAAAAGGTTGGGTACCCCTGCATTAATACAAGGATTCTCAAATGATGGGTTGCAGCCCTTTTGGGGTTAATGAGAAAACATAAAGGGGGATTGCATTCACTTCCACTCTGACTGGATGTGGGTGGCTTTCCCCAAGCTGCTGATGCGGGGTTGGGCCATGTATGGCATCCATTGCCAGGGCTTTTCTTTGATGGTGTTTGTACTCCCAGGCGCGCTCGCGCGCGTGCACACACACACACACACACGCTTTCCAAGAGTATCCCAGGCTTTTCCCTGGGGAGTCCTGGTGCTAAGTTTCTGTTGCCATTCCAAGCAATCCAAGCGCGCTAGCCACCCATAATAAGGTGCTTCCTCCTGCAAGGGTAGATGTAGAGGACACAGGGAATGGCCTTGGAGGACAGGAGGAAGAGCCATTAGGAAAGCAACAATCAGACAAGCAGGGCTTGAGCCCGTTCCAAGAAATTAATTTGAGAAAGCGTCTCAGACAAGCTCTTCCCTTGAAGATGAAGTGGGGAGGGGGAAAGCACATTCAGACTTGTAAGATTCTGTTACTATAGCCGTTCCAATAAAAGTAGTTTTAGACCCATACAGCACTGGTTTCTTAGTCTGGTTTTCCTTATAGGGCTGACAGATGAGGCACAGCACTTGGACGGCCTGGGTTGCTAATGCTGCACTTCTTAGGCACAGTAGGAGCCGTCTGACAGTTTTGAGAACCTTTGCATTGATTTGAGATACAGTGACATTCTCCTACCTCTGTCAATTTTATCAAAGCCTGGAAAGAAGGGGGAAGAGAGGGAGGAAAACGTTGCTCCTGGTGCAAATTCACCAGTCTTTCAGTCAGTTCTACTGGAGGGTGAAGATGTTGAAAAGGGCAGCAAAGAAAGGAAAGGAAAATAATCCAGACTGGTGGGACTCCTTGTTTTGTTTAATTTGTTGAACATACTACAGAATCCTGGTTTACATGTAGCAATAAGCCTGGTTTACAAAAAACAGTGCTGAGATCCCACATTACGCTCTGTCAAAATCCAAGTAATCAACCTATGATTTGTGCAGTGTATGAACTCACTGACTGCCAAGCAGTTACTTACCTTATCATAGCAGAAAAGAATCAGGAGATAGGTTCCTGGAAGGTCGCTGAAGAGCGTGACAATGTATGGGTGAGCTTGGGCTTTATAGATACCTGTCTATGTTTGTTTCTTATGCTAATCCACCAAACATTGGACCCAGGTATTGGTTGAGTCTGTTTGGCTGAGGCAGTTATTGTTGTTGGGTTTTGCTCCATGCATGCACATTTGTTTTTAATTCTTCTTCTTCATTATTAAGAGAGCCAGTTTGGTGTAGTGGTTAAGGCAAAAGGCTAGAAACCAGGGGACTGTAAGTTTTAGGCTGCCTTAGACACAAAGTCAGCTGGGTGACTATGTTTACTGTATTTATTGTTATCTGCCAAGAGTCTGATGTCGATTGGGCGACCATATATCTATCAAATACATTAAAATAAAATAAATAATCAATTTATTTTTAATTGATTATAAAATAATCACATTTCATGCTAGTGTGGCTTTTCTAATCTGATATTATATGCACTCTAGGTGTAGCATTGTGATCCAGGCCCTGTTCCTTTAGTACATGCACAGTGCCTGTGTGCGCTTTCATACTCTGGAATGACCATTCAGATTTGGGCTCCCAGGCTTTGCTAGCCTTGCCTACTTAAAAGCAGTGATTCCCTACTTTCTGTTTTTGCACACATCCATTAAACAGGCTCGGTCTTTGGGCGCTTGGTCTGGTGCAATCTCTGACCTTATCAGTCTTATCAACCACAAGGACCTCTGTCCTTATGGACAGGCCAAATGCTGAAACCTATTCAGCTGGTGGTGTGTAGCCTCTATGCAACGGTGCCTCTGCTAAATAATTACTTAAATGTAAAATTAGGCTATCTGTGCAATAAATGAAAAGCATTGTAATATGCCACTACTCTCTTGATATTGGGAAACCTTGGACCAGTTTACTTTATTGTGGCAATTTATTGTACTGTTTTGCACTAAGAGAAAAACCAGATTCCCGAGTGCTGGAGCAGAGCGGATAATGGAAACCAAATGGAAATTAAATACTACTTGCTTCAGTTGTTTTATGCAAGCAAGAACTGCAGGAGGAAGAATAGCTGCTTCTTGCAGTTATTCTGAAGCTAAATCAAACAAAAATAGAATCTGCATCCTGCAATTCTTTATAAGATGATACCAGAATGTCACCAAGGCTACTGACCAACTCCAAGAATCCCTTGGACTTGGGGGGAACAACAACTTCAGTCAAGATATTGTACAACTAATTTCTGTAAAGATGAAGGATTGATTCAGATGCCACAGTGGAAAATACTTTTCTGGCATTCTAATCCAATTTTTTCTATTTAATTGAAGTTTTGCAAATTTTAAGTAGATAACTTTCCCAGTTTTAACTTTGCAACAGTGCACTGGCCCAGGTTTCTTTTAACCATAATTCATTAATTTCTCAGACTCTTCCAAGATAAACTTGTTTTATAATTTTGTATTTTATATTTCTGTTTTTACTATTTTGTTGTAAACCGCCCAGAGTCCCTCCGGCGGAGGGAGATGGGCGGTGATATAAATTTTATAAATAAATAAATAAACACTTTTCTACTGTAAGTAGAGGATATGTCTATGAAGGTTCTCAGTCATCCAGGTGGAATTGTCTGTAGCTTGAATCATGTCAACTGGATTTCTATTTTCTCAGTGGAAACGTTTCGCTCCTTATCCAAGGAGCTTCTTCAGTCTGAGCAAAGTTGGTAAGGGAATCCTAAATATGTTTCTAGGTAGCTGTGTGACCTTACACCTGGGGCTAGGTCATGGTTATATTGAGATGTTATTTTTAAGTCCTTTTATCATCTAAAGGAGGATCGTTAAGATCACCATGCTGCTGTTGAGCTTGTGAAATGGTCTTAATCTTCCTAGGCACAGAAGACAAAGCGGGGAGGAAGATGGGGGAGAGAGGTAAAGGTATAAGTAGAGGATGTTATTCATTCTTAAATATGATTTCAATGTAATCTGATTTCTTATGACTGTAATTCTGCTTTATTTATATACAGAGGAATTTTGTGTTCTTAACCACTATTGTGATTGGTTTCATCTTCACTGACATTTTCTAAAGACTGATAGAGGACACTGACTAATTTTGGTGCTTGTTTGTGGCATTGTCAAATACATAGGCTATATATCATGCACATTGTATGGATTACCGATAATTCTGGATATGCCAACAAGTAGTGCCATTCTAAGAGCCTAAGAGCCAGTTGGTGTAGTGGTTAAGGCACCAGGCTAGGAACTGGGAGTCTGTGAGTTCTAATCCTGCCTTAGGCATGAACCCAGCTGGGTGACCTCCCTCTCTTTCAGCCCTAGGAAGGAGGCAAGGGCAAACCACTTACAAAAATCTTGCCAATAAGACTGGATGGACTTGTCCAGGCAGTCGCCAGGAATTAAGACTGACTCACAGGCAAAACTCACCCCCCAAAGCCATTCTATACAATCCGTCCTTCAAGTTGTTATTAGTGTCCTTGCTGATTCCAGATTGTGAAAATCTCAATGTAACCTCAGGACAAGCTCCTTAGAGGAAGCATTTGCTTGAAATGTAAGCCTTTCTCTTTAACTACCACCTGACCCTGTTCAGTTTTTTTGTCCTCTTGAACAATATGCAAGCTCGGGTGTGGAAAATTACTAATATCTAACCTAAGTGTGATTCATCAAATTGATCCCAAGGAGGTTCTGGCACTTCTAGACAAAAGCTGAGTCTTATCATAGGAAAGGTTGCTTTTTTTCCTTTTTTAAACCAGCCCTTGTTCCTCTGTATTTCTCATCAGCCTGCAGAGATTAGCAGGCAGTAACATCTGTCACCATACCATAGTTTTAACTTGTTTTCTGCTGTTGAGTGTGCTGTGAACGTACACATTTTTTTTATTATGTCAGTTGGCAACTTTGATCATAGGCCAGAGAGAGGGAAGATGGGATAGATAAAGGTATGAATGAGGATTTGTTTTTCAACATAGTTTAGAAAAGATTTTAAGTATGATGCAAATACAGTATTATTATGGTTTCATTCTCAACTGGGTAAAAGATAGATGATATGCCAAAATCAGTAGTGTTTGAAAGTTTTGTTCGCAGGTTCTGTGATGAGGTTTATCTTGGATAAATTTACCTGTATAGTGAATGTGTTTTTGCATTTTGTGTTTAGAAACTTCCAGGGGAAAACCTGGTTAAGACAAAGGGTGCTGGCCTTGCAGTTAAAGGAGTCCTCCATTTTTGAAAAGAGTGGCCTGGCAGAGGTATTCTTGCAGTATCCCATTTGAGATATGCGGGGGGGAAAAAGAAACCCTTGGAGACAGTTTTGGCAGTGGAAAATAGGAGCAGGCATCTGTGAGGGGGATCAAAAAAGTCAAAATGGCAGCTGTGACTACGTGACGTCCTGCCCCCTTTTTACTTACATCACAATACTGACATGCATATGAAAGTGGCAGGCAGTTGCAGCCACCTTCTTGACTTTTTTTACCGCTACCTGCAGACATCAGTGATTACTAAACCAACAGATCAATAATCGATATCTGAGGCAAAATAATAACAACACAGAATCTCTCATAAAACTTACTGGAGAACACATGTAGTTCAGAAATAATATTAACATTCACTCTCCAAAATCTTTGCATAAGAGCAATGTTTCAACTGCCCAGGGGACATAACATCCCAGAGGGTGAGGGCCGTCAGAGGAAAGGCTTGTTTCCAAGCCCCAGTCCCGCACACACAAACACAGAAAAAGGCTTACGTTCTTTCAAGGAAGGAATGTCATCGGAGTCTGGAAGACAAGATGCACCATCTGAAATATCTCGTTCTCCATTTTCTAGGAGATATAGGGACCTTGCCATGCCTCAATTTTCTGCTTTTTGCTTATTTAATTTGTTGATATTAATTGAAAACATCCATTGGCAAAGAAGGAGCGCCCTCTGATATATATTGAAACCTACACGTTAAATTGTGGGAGCTGGTTTCTTTGCAGCCTAGCAGTGGTCAGTTTGGAAGTAAGTAAGTAGTAATTCATGCAGTTGTTGTTGTTGTTGTTCAGTCGTTTAGTCGTGTCCGACTCTTCGTGACCTCATGGACCATAGCAGGCCAGGCCTTCCTGTCCTCCACTGTCTCCCGGAGTTTACTCAAATTCATGTTCATCACATCGGTGATGCTATCTAACCATCTCATCCTCTGCCGTCCCCTTCTCCTTTTGCCTTCAGTCTTTCCCAGCATCAGGGTCTTTTCCAGTGAGTCCTCTCTTCGCATTAGGTGGCCAAAGTATTTGAGCTTCAGCTTCAGCATCTGTCCTTCCAATGATACAATCCTGAAAAACACTTCTGCTGTAATGGATTCTGTGGCCATGATAGCTAGGAGGAGAAAATGGGGCATTGGAATCTTTCAAGGTTTCTGAATATTCCAGCAAGACAATGATCTGAAACATATTTCCAAATTGTCCATGAAGTACTTACAGATTAAAAAAAAAAGATTTTGGAATGGTTTTCATAGTTCCCAGATTTGAATAAATTTTGGGGGAGATTTCAAACAACCAGTGCATGCAAGGTAAGCTAAGAATATTTCTGAGCCAGAAGAGTTCTGAAAGGAAGAGTGGGAAATAATAATAATAATAATAATAATGGAAAAAAAAAATAGAAAGACTCTTAGTTTGCTACAGAAAATGTTTGTATATCTTTATTTCTGCAAAACAGGGTGCTATAAAATACTGACGGAAATATATACAAACTTTTCACACCATTTTCAGTGAACAACTGCTCATAAATAGTAAGTATGGATTCAAATTTTCAGGAAGGTGTTTATGCAGGTTGTACCACCAGTTGTTTCAGCTTCTGTTCACTTAAGGATTCATTGAAGCATACAGTTTGATGTGGGTGCCTATACTTTTACATATACTATTATTTCTCAGGAGAACCTGTCTACATGCCTGTGGCTTGAATCATGTCAACTGGATTTCTATTTTCTTAGTGGAAACGTTTCACTCCTTATCCAAGGAGCTTCTTCAGTCTGAGTAAAGTTAGTAAGGGAATCCTTAAATATGTTTCTAGGCTGGCTGTGTGACCTTGCACCTGGGGCTAGGTCATGGTTATATTGAGATGTTATTTTTAAGTCCTTTTATCATCTAAAGGAGGATCGTTAAGATCACCATGCTGCTGTTGAGCTTGTGAAATGGTCTTAATCTTCCTAGGCACAGAAGACAAAGCGGGGAGGAAGATAGGGGAAAGGTTATGCCTGAGGCCCCCACCTCTATTCAAGGAAGGATTTTCCAAGTTGGCATGAATGGATTCCTTGACCCCTCTCTCAAACCACCTATCTTCTCTGTCTAAAATGTGAACATTAATGTCCTCAAATGAGTGTCCTTTTTCCTTTAGATGAAGATAAACTGCTGACTCTGGTCCTGTGGTGTTACTTCTCCTGTGTTGGGCCATCCTGGAGGATGGCCCAACACAGGAGAAGTAACACCACAGGACCAGAGTCAGCAGTTTATCTTCATCTAAAGGAAAAAGGACACTCATTTGAGGACATTAATGTTCACATTTTAGACAGAGAAGATAGGTGGTTTGAGAGAGGGGTCAAGGAATCCATTCATGCCAACTTGGAAAATCCTTCCTTGAATAGAGGTGGGGGCCTCAGGCATAACCTTTCCCCTATCTTCCTTCCTGCTTTGTCTTCTGTGCCTAGGAAGATTAAGACCATTTCACAAGCTCAACAGCAGCATGGTGATCTTAACGATCCTCCTTTAGATGATAAAAGGACTTAGAAACAAACATCTCAAAAATAACCATGACCTAGCCCCAGGTGCAAGGTCACACAGCCAGCCTAGAAACATATTTAAGGATTCCCTTACTAACTTTACTCAGACTGAAGAAGCTCCTTGGATAAGGAGTGAAACGTTTCCACTAAGAAAATAGAAATCCAGTTGACATGATTCAAGCCACAGACTGTTCCACCTGGATGACTGAGAACCTTCATAGACATACTGTCTACATGCCTTTTCTCTTTTAAAAGATGCTTCACCTGCATATGTGTCTTTGACAAGCAGCATTGTGATGGCTTCTTCCCCCCCAATCCTTTATTATACAGTATATTTTGAAAGAATGTAAGAAGTAACTCAAAGAAGAAAATCAGCTACAGATATCAAAATATGGGCTAATAAACCAGTCTGAAATATCATAAAACCAATATATTCCAATGCATCATTATATTATTTCATATTAATTTTGACTCAGAATCCACATATCTCTGTTTAGCTTTAAACTGAAAAATACTTGGTTAATATTGTTCAAATCATTAAAAGAAAACTATAAATAGTAAATAATGCATTCTACTAATACTATAAATTATACAACAAATTAAATATCTCTAAAAACCAAATTCCATGTAAGAGATTGTAATCCAAAAATAGTTCCCAATTAGAATTAAATCCTGCAATAGATTTACTTTCTAAAAACAACGTTATTTTAGACATCGAGGTATACTCCCACAATTTAGTTAGCTATTCTTCCAAAGAGGGAATCAAATATCGTTTTCAATGAAAGTCATATAAACCCTTTCAGGCATTAACATACAACTCCAATTCAGTATATTTTGAAGGGATGTATGGTTGGTAAAATTTAATTAGAAATATCTCAGGTTGTCGTGGGATTGCATGTTTCAAAATTTGTTCCATTTCACAGGGAATCATTTCCCAATATTGTTCGCCCTTACAGCATTGCCACCAAATGAAACTTGTTACATTTCCAATATTTTTTTGAGGAAAAGAATTACTTATTTTGGCAGTCAAGACTGGAGTGTTATACCAATGGTAAAAGATCTTATACTATATCAATTCTCTCTGAGTATAATGTTCAAAGTAAATTTAATATCCTTTCATGAAATTCCCACTGTTGCATCTCTATAACTACATTTATATTCTGAAACCATTTCATCATACAATCTAATTCGTTCAAATTCCAAGTCATACTTCGCTAATAATTTATAAATCATGCCTAACAAATTATTGCTACTACATGTTATAAGATTATCAAATTCGGTCAAACTGACTGAATTTCTGTAATTCTTTTCCTGTGTATTTGAACATAATGAAACCAATTAAATGTAGAGGAGCGCTGTTCTCAGCCCCACTAGGTAGACCAAACCAGGAAATCAGCTCCATAGGAAGACTAAAACTACTTTGAAAGACAAGCTCTAATAACAGAATCTTGCAAGTGTGATTGTGCTGCTTCTTCTTCCCTTCTTCTATTCCAGTGAATTAGGGAGGCATCTGCCTGAGCTGCTTCCAATTGTTGCTCTGGTCTTAAAAAATGCTTCAGTCCCTGTGGCCTAGATAGCGATTCTTGTATATTTCCATCAAGGTCACTTCCTTACTATACGCCTATATTGTAAGAGACTGAAAATATTTTATCTTTGCCCTATTATTAATAAAATCTTGTAATTATGTCTCCATTGAGCAAATTTCTTAGAGCCTCATTTTCATAAAAATAAACATTTAATAATGAAGCAAGAGGGGAGAAGTCTGGACTTTTTCCTGTATCCATCCCAAACATTCAGTAAGTTGGTATTATTATTGCATAATCTCTTATGGGTTGTATATTTATCTGTGTTAGTCCAGATATACCCCTCTGGAAGACCTGCCTTTTCCATGGAAGTGATAGAACTATAGGAGAATAAAATCCATTCTGAAATCCACGTTAAACAGCTAGAAATCTTTGTTAAACAGTATAAAATTTGAAGTCGCCAAACCATCTCGTTCTCTTGTGTCCTGCAGATTTTTGAATTTAATCCTTGGCTTTTTGTTGGAACCAATATAATTAATTTCTTTTCTGTGCCAAATATTTAATAACTTATTCTAAATAAATACTGGAATCGTTTAAAAAAGAAAGCTTAGTCTTGGTAGGATATTCATTCTGAGAGCTGCAGTTCTCCCTAGCCTAGACAGATGCAACTTTTTCCATCTAGAAAGGTCTGCTGATGTTTTTTCCAGGTTGGTAAGATTATTCTTAAACAAACCTTTATTATTTTTTGTTAATTTTTTCCCCCTATTTTGCCTTCTCAGCAGACATGTTGAACTTGTTGCTTGATAGGCACATTGTATTTTTTCATCCTCTGTTTGAGTTTTCTCTTTATTCATTTGGTAGCCTGACACTGAACTTTATTGCTGTATGCATTCCATCAACAAGGTTAAACATTCTTTCGGCTGAGAATTTGTGAGTACAATATCATCAGCAAGTAATTTCAATTAATGTTCTTGTGTAGTTTATTTAACTCCTCAAATTCTATTTTCTTGACATATTTGAATTGCCAGTGGTTCTAGTGGTAATAGAAATAAAGAAGGGAAAAAAAGAACAGTGTAGTGCATTGCTGTGAGATAAGGCCATTCACTAGAATTTTGGCTTTTTGTATCCATGTGAAAAAAATTAGAGCCACAACCCATGGTCTTCAGAACTGTGAACATGAACAGCCATCCAAAATTGTCAAAGGCTTTTTCAACATCAAGGAAAATCATGGCCAATTTTTTGTTCTTCTGGTTCGTCTTGTCAAAAGCATTTAAAGATATGTCTGATTTCTCATATCGCTTTGGAATAAAACCCATCTGGGTCAGGATGTATCAAAGAAATAGGTCTATAATAGAATGAGTTGAATTCTTTCTTTCTTTATTTTTTCCATTCAGTAGTGTCTGATTCTCTGAGACTGCCTGGACAAGTCCCTGCAGTTTTCTTGGCAGGGTTTTTCAGAAGTGGCTTGCCATTGCCTGCTTCCTAGGGCTGAGAAAAAGTGTCTGGCCCAAGGTCACCCATCTGGCTTTGTGCCTAAAGTGGGATTAGAACTCACAGTCTCCCAGTTTCTAGCCTGATGCCTTAACCACTACACCAAACTGGTTCTCATTTCTTCTTTAAAAGGTTTCCATGAAGAAGGAAGTTCTTCATGTACATGGATTTCATTCAATACTTGACTTAAAGGTTTGGTCAGAACTCCCAAGGAGTAAACAACACCAGGACAAGCCACGATATATAAACAGAAAGCTAAGAACCCCTTTTTGCTGATCTGTAAATTTTTAAAGCGGCGTTCCATTTAAATATCCTTCCATTTTTTTCTGAACCAGATTCCTATTTATACTTTCAAATAATAATTAACAAAGTGGTGTATCATATCCTTCATTGTAGAAACATTCAGTTCCATCCAAGTAGAAGTAATAATTCTTTTGTTATGGCCTTTCCATAAATGGCAAGCTAACAATTTGTCTGGTTTGGATTTCTGTTTAGTAAAATTCAATTTTCTATAGGCTTCTATAAAGAACCATGGCGATGACCTTGGAGAAGCTAGGCAGAAATGACAGTTACGTAAATAAAATCATACTTTAAGCCTCGGAAACAGCAAAAGCATGAGAAAGAAGCTCACTGATTTTTCCCTAATTTGCTAGAGCATAGCTTTCCAAACTCTGTGTCGCGACACGTTAGTGTGTCGGCTGCAGTGTCTGGGTGTGTCGTGGCTGCTGCTGCCTCCGAGCCCTGCCAGGATTCCGTGCAGGTCCTAGTGCCTGCCTTGTGCTCTGCTGTAAGAGTGTGTCGCAAAATGATGCATGTCTAAAAAGTTTGTCACCAACATGAAAAGTTTGGAAAGCTCTGTGCTAGAGTATAGGAGGGAGGGAGGGGAAAACTCAGGTTTTCAAGATTCTGTTACTTAGCCTCTCTCACTCAAGTATAGTTCCAGTCAGACCTGTGGATTTTGTTTTCTGGCCTGGCCTACTTTGAAGGGCTGACAGTTTCATCAACTTCCAATAAATCAAGCTGGTTCTGTATTGTTTTTATCCTTTTTCCAAGTCCGAATTTGGATTTGATTTATGACTTATTTCTAGTTGTTTCAAATAATTCAGTAATATATCTTTCCATTTTTGCACGGCTTTCTCTCTGTTTGATGCTAGAGAGATAAACAAGCCTCTTATGAATGCTTTGCTAGCCTCTCATACTGTGGCTAGGGAAATTTCAAAAGTTAGATTAGTCTGGAAGAAACCCTTTAATTCCTGATGACACTTCAATTTGATGTCCCCTTGTAGTAGTTACAGTTCATTAAGTCACCACCTGTTGGATCTGGGAATTTCTCTATTTAATTTTACAATTATTGGATTAGCAGTGTGATGGCTTCTTTTCAAATAAAAAGACAGGAAGCTGCATCACATTCATTGGATCCAAATAGCCAATGTTGCTGTAATGGTATATGGGAATTACCTTGGGAGACAGGGCAACGAGAGGCAGCTGAGGGAATGGTCAGATAAAAAGCAGCTTAGCCTGCAGCAGGAATGTGGGCAGGGCAAGAGGCTCAGAAGAGACCCTCCCTAGTTTTTTCAGCTGTAAAAGGGATGGGGGAAGAGAAGTACTTTCAGACTTGCAAGATTTTGTTAATGTAACATTACAATAAAGTAGAATTAGCTCATCTGGTTTTGTTTGCTGTGTGGTCTACCTAGTAAGGCTGACAGTTGCCTCCATTGTTTTCCAGGCTATCAGGGAGGGCTTTTCCTCAGTGCTGAAATGTTAGGATCTGAACCTTTTGCAGGTGAAATATGGATTCCACCACTGAGTTGTGGCCTTGTAAAATAATATTTATAGGAGTTCATCTTATAGTAAAGCTGACCAGAACCAAGGGAGAAGATGAGAATGAGAATTCCCTTAACATCTTACAATTGTGAAGGAAAGAGAATTTTGGCTGGTCAATGCAAGGATAGAAAAAGTAGCATGTGCTCAGGTTTTTCCTAACATCTTAAAGGTGTAGAACCCTGGCTTTAACAACATGATCTACTGTATTTGGTCACTCTAGAATTAAATGTGCAAAGAAAAACGGAGAATCTCTTTTTTGCTTTACTGAGTTGCTTGGCTGATTTCACTTATTCTGTGTTGACAGTGAGTTATGTTTTCTTCTGCAAACTCTTTTGTGAGCAATTGTCAAAAAGCAATGCAAAACGTTGTCAACTAAAATAATGCGGTGAGTTTATTAACTCTACCTGTGGCTCCCAATGACTGCAGGACCAGTCAAGCTTGGCACAGGAGCTTATTGACTGAAGGAAAGCATTTGTTAAGTATGATGATAGCTGATTAACTCAGCTATCTTAGGGATGCCAATCTGATAGGTCTGTTTTTACTTATAAGTTCCATTTCATTTCTTGTTTTAGGATTTCTTAGTTTTTTTCTCACCTCTGCTACAACGTTTATTAAAAGACTACAAGGGTACTCTCTTGCATCTAGTTTTCTGCCACAATATGAGAACTATTAAACACAATGAACAGAGAGTACAAACTATAGTGCAACAATCTAAAATAAAGTTAGCAATTTTTACTATTTCATCCTCTGCAGGAGATTACTAGCGAATGACTAATGATGGAAGAACAAAATTTTTCAAACTTTTATTAAATCTGTATCAACGTTAAATAAGTAGGATAAAAACATTCAACTGAATTCTGAGTAAATTTGCAGACAAGATCAACTACTTATACTAGAATTTCCAAGAACATCTAGAAAGAAGAAAAAGTGCCCTAGTGCCTTTCAAATGTTTTGAACTACAACTTCCATGGTGCCTTTCCTTACTCGCTGAGGCTATATTCACCCGACATGCTTACCCGTGGTTAAAAAACACAATTGCTGTATTCACATAACATTGCTATACCCAAACAAAATATATGGTGTCTTAATTTGATGGCCTAGTTCATCTAATGTACTAAGGCAATGGCTAAGTTTCCCATAACATGTTGATCTATTATTAGCCTAGACTAGTGCAAAACTTGCCATGTGCATCAAGGATGCAGAGCATGTAGGAAGAGAGAACTCTGAAAGAAACCAATTATGTTCCAGATTATACTGAATAGTTCATTGCTAAAAGATCTGCTTTAAGTTGTATGTCCAATATATGGAACATATGGTACATGATCATTAAAACATGTCCATGGTAACTTTCTAGTCATTTTTGCTCTGAGTCACCAAACACTTGAACAGATGCGCAAACTGTGGGCCACAAAGTAAATAGATGGGCGATTTCCACAATGGTTTGATTGTGAAAGTGATAACCTGTACCTTTAATTTGTTCAAAATTGTGGGAAACACTGACAAGAGACAAGGAATTTTCCATGTCTTGATCCTGTAAATTGACATAGCTAGGTGGAAAGAGGGACAGGACAGTAAAGAGTACACAGAAATAGTCCAGAATTGTTTTATGACAGTTAAAGCTTAGAATGAGCTGAGGTTGACAAAGGATGCTAAGAACAACAATAAAAAGCCCTCCTCTCAGAGTGATTCAAAATAAAAAGAAAAGAATCAATGTAATAGTTGCTCAGTGAAGATAGCAATGCTAACAGGTAACAAAGAAAAGGTAGAGATTCTCAAGTTCTATCTTGGCTCTGCTCCAACAAGAAGGCATTTGTGAAGATCAGAATGGAAGCTGGGGATTGACAGAAATATGAATTTAATCTCAAGGGCCATATATCCTGTGATACTGAAGGATCTGCTGATAATCTGGTTGAAACTTTATTAAGATCTTTAAGAATTCCTGGAGAATGAGGGCAATACCCAAAAACTGGAGCAGGGCAAATGTCCCTATAAAAGGGGGTAGAGGGGAGCATCTAAGTTAATACAGACTAGTCAGTTTGACATTGATACCTGGGAAGATTCTAGAGTAGATCATAAAGCAGTATGTAAGTACCTTGAAAACACTAAGCCAACATAGATTTACCAAGAACAATTTTTTTTCATACAAACCTTATCTTTCTTGATCAGCAAATTTTGTTAGTATGTTATGGGAATGATGTAGACCTGTCTTGATTTTGGTAAAAGACTTGGCAAAGTACCTTATTACATTCCAGCTAAATATTAGGAAAAAATTCGTAACAGAGGAGTTTGTCCGTGGAGCCAACTATCCAGTGATATGGTGGGCTTCCTTTCACTGGAGGTGTTCAAATACAGGCTGGACAGTTGGGAATACATGCTTTCCTTTGGATTCATGCAGGGAGTAGGGTTTTGGACATGATGTTGTAAATGGCCTCTTTCATCACCATGATTTTTGAACAAAGGACAAAGAATCTGTACAAAGAAAGAAAATAAATGACCACACAGGTGTAGGTAAACCTGATCTGCTTAAGTATTTTTAAACCCTTTCCCAATAAAAACCAGTGATCCTACATTGTTGTCTTTTGATTTAACAATTATTACAGTATATCAAGACATCTCTGGCTGTTGTATAGAATAATTATATCTCCTAAGTTACAGGAGTTGCAGAAATGAATCCTGGAGTTATAATTTCTAATGTCAAGCTTTGGCAGCACAATCAATATTTCTGTTATCAACTATCCAAGGTAAACAGAAGAATGATATGTGGATACAGACTCCAGCTGCGTAGATTAGCAGTTGGCTGTCACAGGGTAGATAGAGTGCAAGCGTGTTCTAATCATCTCTGTGATTTCTAAATATATGACACATTATTTCTTTTAACATTCTGACTGATCATGGGGTGTTTTTTGAGTATTAAAACATTTTTTAAAAAAATACAAAGTGATGTATTCTGTGACCCACAGTACAATATTTCTTTTTAAAGAACCCACCACAAACTGTTATAAAATAGGAATATTTTAAATATTCTGTTCTGAAATCAACTGTATGTCTGTTCTTTTAAAGACGCCACCTGTGGACTGTACTGTTGGGCAGAATGAAGCAGCCACTTCAAGCAGCAGTTCTTCCGGAGCTGTCTTTTAACGATTCCCATCTTCTAGAGTCAATCCCCCCTTTCCAGTAATGTTTGTTTGCTGCAGGTCTAAGTGGTCTAACCCAGGGGTCGGCAAACTTTTTATGCCAGGAGCCATTTTGACATGCTCGTGCACATTTTGAAATGCTAGAGAGCCAGGGGGCGGGGTTTTCAGGCGGGGGCCAATCACGTGGAAGGGGGCGGGGTTTGCGGGCGGGGGCCAATCACGTGGAAGGGGGCGGGGTTTGCGGGCGGGAGACGGCGTCCACCCGGCCCAGCTGCCCGGGGTCCAGGGAGATCAGCTCCGGCGGGATCTGTGGCGAAGAGCGGCCGTGGGGCGGCGGGCGGCGACGACAAGCGACGCGCTTCAGGCTTTCAGCGCTGGAAGGAGGCCCGGGCCACCTTCCAGCGCTGAAAGCCTGAAGCGCGCCGCTTGTCGTCGCCGCCCGCCCCCCCCACGGCCGCTCTTCGCCCGCCCACGTTGAACGAAGATGATGATGGGGATGGGAAACGAGGCCTGTCCCCTTACCTGCCTGCTTGCCTCCCTCCGCAAGGCCCTCCGCTTCCTTCCCGGGGTCCAAGCCGGATCGGGGGCCTCGCGGAGAGAGGCAGGCAGGCAGGTAAGCGGGCAGCCCTGGCCTCCGCCGCCGGGCCCGCCCCCCTCGGCCGCTTCTGCCTGCCCGCGTTGAAGAAAGAAGATGATGGAGGGTGGGAAACGAGGCCTGCCCGCTTACCTGCCTGCTTGCCTCCCTCCGCGAGGCCCTCCGCTGCCTTCCCGGGGTCCAAGCCGGATCGGGGGCCTCGCGGAGAGAGGCAGGCAGGCAGGTAAGTGGGCAGCCCTGGCCTCCGCCGCCGGGCCCGCCCCCCTCGGCCGCTTCCGCCCGCCCGCGTTGAAGAAAGAAGATGATGGAGGGTGGGAAACGAGGCCTGCCCCCTTACCTGCCTGCTTACCTGCCTGCTTGCCTCCCTCCGCGAGGCCCTACGCTGCCTTCCCGGGGTCCAAGCCGAATCGGGGGCCTCGCGGAGAAAGGCAGGCAGGCAGGTAAGCGGGCAGCCCTGGCCTCCGCCGCCGGGCCCGCCCCCCTGGGCCACTTCCGCCCGCCCGCGTTGAGCGAAGATGATGATGGGGGGCGGGAAACGAGGCCTGCCCGCTTACCTGCCTGCTTGCCTCTCTCCGCGCAGGGGCTGCTGCGGCTGGAGATGGCGCTGCCTCCCTGCCGCGCCGGCCTCGCTCAGTGCGAGAGCCAGGGGGCGGGGTTTGCGGGCGGGGGCCTATCACGTGGAAGGGGCGGGGGTGAGTTCAGCTGCGGAAGAGCCACACTCAAGGGGCCAAAGAGCCGCATCTGGTTCGCGAGCCGCCATTTCCGACCCTTGGTCTAACCCTTTGGTTGAGTAGCTTCTGTTTTATATGCCACAGATAGTACCATTGAAAGAACATCCATACCGAGCAACTTGGCAAAGAGGCAGGCAGCCTCTATTTAATATACCCCAGCAAACATGGCATATGGCATGGGTATGAGTTGCTTTGTTTCATGTGATGCATGCTGGTGCCATCACTACTGCATTGCAGCAGCTGAATGAACAGTGAACAGCGCAAATGAAGCAATGGATGAGCAATAGTGAGTGCTAGAAGACTGTCCTGTTTGTGTCAATGGCTTGTCTGGCTCCCCTTAAACTAGCCAGCTTCTTTCAGGTGGTGGAGGATGCTATCCCATTGCCAGCAGTGAAGTAAGGGGACACCATCTTATCCTGCACTTTAAGCAGCAGAATTGCGCTCGTATGCATGCCTAATGCTCTGTACCGTAACCCGAAGCTGTGCATTTCTTAGCACACTCCTGCAGGCGCCTCATTTTATACATTCCAGACAAGCTTTTGCTTCACTGCTGCAGCAGCACAGCATGTTCCATTCCAGTTTGTTCTTCATTTACTGCCCTCCCCAATTCTCCCTTTCAGTTCAGTTGTCTAAGCAAATGCCTTACATTTTACCCTTGTGTTATGATCTGTTTTCTGTAAGTGTATTATTGTACATTTATCTAATGAAATCTGATGCTATTTGCGTTTGCCCAATTCCCTTAGATTTTCGGGCCAGTTTGACTTTTTAGTTTCTGTGCCACTGCACCAGCAGATCCCTATAGCTTAGCTTTATCTGTAAACCTGATCAAAGAACAGTCTATCCTCTTGACTGTTAATGAAGGCGCTGAGTAAAAGCTCTATCAAGCACTCCCTCTGGTTCTTATGTTCTTATGCTCTGAAGTTATATAGGTAAGATCCTGGAGGAATATTAACCAGACAATATCTAGTATAGCAAGGGATTTATTTTCATGATTCTGAGCTCATGCTCAGCTGGAAGTTAGAGGAAAATACTTGCTGCAATTGCATGGTGTTTGCTGAGCTGAACTTACAACTCTTTGAGAACTACAACTTTCTTCATTTTATGTAAACATCTAATCTTGTTGACTTGCGGACTAGTTTTGCATACTACACAGTGCATCCATAATATTTGCTCAGTTTTGGTTTAGTGTGTTGTGCAAAGGCAGCCTTTGTGTTTGTAAGCCAGTAGTTTTAACATATGTGACTCTAGCTAGTTGTGGTTATTTAATCTAACTATTTAATAGTTAATTAAGCCTAATTTAATATATGTGAATCCAGTCAATATGTTATGGTCACCTGTATGTATCTGCCACCCCCTAACATCCTTTGTAGATGCCCTTCTCTGGATATTTCTACCTAAGTAGGTGAGGCAAATAGGTGTTTAAGGTCTTTTAAAGTCTTAAGAGAAAATTCAGTATGAACAATCCTGCCTTCCACTTTTAGTTGCAAGAGTACAGAGAAACATCTGGAATAATCCTAAATGTGGTCATCATGGGAGGGGTAGAAAATGATGAAATGCATTTACTGACTCAGTCAAAATCCTGCCAGCTAGTTCTGGTCACTCTGCAAGATGAGAGTAGTGTTTTTTTTTCTTTTAACCCAGCAAGTATGGTGTGGATGCGTGGTTAAACTGCTGAGCTGTAGACTGCTGATCGGAAGGTCGGCAGTTCGAACCCCCGCGCAACGAGGTGAGCTCTCGTTGCTAGTCCCAGCTCCTGTCGACCCAACAGTTCGAAAGCTTAGCGAGTAGATAAATTGGGTACCACCTTAAGTGGGAGAATTTGCTGGCATCCTGTCGGGGGTCGGCCACCGAACAGAAGATCTCTTGAATGGCGGCGACTACGACGGATCCCGAAGCAGCAATATCTACAGGACGTCAGCAGCCGGCTCTGACGCAAGGCATCGTGGGACATGTAGTCCAGTAGCCACGGAAGAGTCGGTTCCCTTACCCCTTCCCTTAGCGCGTGGATTAAATGTGTGAAATGTATAAAAATGAAATGTATACGATGTATGTAAGTCGCCTAGAGTCCTCCGTTAGGGAGGGGATAGGCGGGGTATAAATATAAGTATAAATAAATAAATAAATAAATAATGTTTTCACCTGTTGTCTATGGTGGGAGGTAGGAACTGGGCCTGGACTGGATCATTCCTGGAGGAATAGGATGGCATCATCACAGACATATCTACCACCCCCATTTTGTCCCTTTGCGCTGGGTTCATATCGTGCTCTAAACTAAGATTAAATGGGTGCCCTGCACCCCCAGCCCCCGCCTCATCGCCTCCTTGCACCCCCCAGCCCCCCAGCGCAGCGGCCTAACGACATCCCTGCACCCCCCACACCCCCCAGCGCTGCACGCCCCACAATCAGCGCGGCGGCCTAGCGATGTCCCTGCACCCCCCAGCCCCCGGCGCGGTGACCTCATTGCCTCCCTGCACCCCCCAGCCCCCGGCACGGCTACCTTGTTGCCTCCCTGCAGCCCCCAGCCCCCGCCTCGTCGCCTCCCTTCACCCCCCAGCCCCCGGCGCTGCGACCTCATCGCCTCCCTGCACCCCCCAGCCCCCACCTCGTCGCCTCCCTGCACCCCCCAGCCCCCCAGCACAGCGGCCTAACAACGTCCCTGCACCCCCACCCCCCAGCGCTGCATGCCTCACAATCAGTGCGGCGGCCTAGCGACGTCCCTGCACCCCCCACCCCCCCAGTGCAGCGGTCTAACGACATCCCTGCACCCCCCACCCCAGCGGCCTAGCGACGTCCCTGCACCCACCCACCCAGTTGCAGCCCTACCGGGCTGGTAACTTACCTGGCTTCTGCGGGGAGAGCTGCAGAGCTGGGTTGAGCAGGGACCTGTTGGCACGGCAAGGGATGGGCGGGGCTGCATGTGGTGCATGGCCTCCTCTTCCAGGTTCCCCTGCGACACACCTGGGCCCTCGCCGTGACACAGAAATGTGTCGCGACACACAGTTTGGAAAGCTCTGGTCTAAAGCATTATTAGAATCTCAGTAGGATCTTAATATTCTAAATGCCATCCTGACTTGCTTTTTTTTCAAAGTAGGCGAATCAGATAGTTCTTCATATATACATCTGCACTGTCCATTGCTCATTACATTCTTCCTAATTGCTCTGATACTGTACGTTTACTTCTAACATGTAGTTGCGTTATTTTTCTGAATATATACTTAAAAAAAATAATTTCTTGCAATGTATTACATTTAGCCTCTATACCTAAGCTCCTATGGGAATTTCATCTTGTCTCTGGATTTCTGGATTATTTTTAGTTTTAGCCCAGTGTTGTTACTGACTGGCAGCTACATTCCAAGTTTTCCCAGCCCTATCTGGGGATTGTACCTGCTTCAGTAGATCTTTTTATTTTTTATTTACTAAAAAATAAAATGAAAATGAAACCTTCAGTCTTGAAGATTTCAGATGGAGAATGATAAACTAAATAATATTATATTAATATGAATCAAATGGACGCCATAAAGCTAAAAGTAGTGAAAGAATGGCAACTAGCTAATTGTATCTGGGTCAGGTTCATCCATTGTGTCATGTAGGTATGTCATTTATTTTATTTGAGATTCACTGAAGGAGAATTTGGCTCATTACCTTCAGACAGCCATTCTTTCACTTATCTGTTACCAATTATTTTCCTTACTCTTATGAAGATGATGGATCGTAGCTCATCTGTGAGAATTGCATATTTACCCCTTAGTTGTGATTCAAGATACTGGCTCTTCAAGGCTAGGAGAAAGATGAGGAGATCCTATTTATATTTGCAAATGCTGCATTTTCCCACTTCATACTCTTTGGGTGATGCTAGAAGATTTGCAATGCAGTAGCTTTGGATGTGACTGCTTTGTGTGACAACAGTGCCCTGTTCCCTCAAAAGGAAGAACTGATTGGTGCAGCAGTTATATTATAGGTTTTTCCTTACCACAGTATCGGAGGGACACATTCTGCATTGGCCGTCACGTTTAAGAGGAATAACGGAACAAAGCAGACAGCACAGCGGAGTTTTCAAAATTGGGCAACATCTTGTTCCAACAACCAGTTCCAGTGTTTCTTCTTTCCCTTCCATAGTGGAACTGCAACACCTAAGTCAGTACATATGACCCTCCCTAAACAAAGTCAATTTGCTCTCATTCTCTCTCTTCCCTCCATCCCAAAGCACAGAAGATTGGCTACAGTGCTTACTCTGTCTTTCCCTGCCCCATCCCATACTTAATAATCATTAAGTGATTAAATGACTAAAAGCTCTTCTGCAACATAATAAAAGCGCAATTGCTCCAAGATGTACAGCACAAGATGTCCTTTAAGAAGAAGAGCAGATAAATCCCCTCCACTAATTTTAACTTTATCTGCAATTGCTTGTAGTATTCTTGAGCCTAGAACATTGCTAGATATTTGAAAGACTGGAAAATGTATGTATCTACACATTTAGTTGAATTTTCAGTTGGAAAAAATGGCCTTTCCATCAGGACTTCCAAAGCTTCTTTTTCCAAAATTGTCTTCATTACACATATCTCACAGAAAGGATATCATACAAAGTGTTATTTTCCAAGACTGGAAGATTTTACAAGACACTTAAACAGTAAGTCCCACTGAGTTCAGTGGTACTTATTCCCAAATGAGGAAGATATTGGAATACTGTCTGAAAGTGGCACCTGGGAAAATAAAATAGGACTAGGCTCAAGTAACTCAGGAAATGGTGCCCGTTGGCTGGTGTCAGGATTGCTTGTGAAAGCTTGTTGCTTATTATTATATTTATGAAAGGATGAAGGATATTGTTCAGCTCAAGAGCCTAATTCTAGAGTCAGATGGGTGGGACCAGTGAGCAAGAGGTTCCAGCCCTCTGCATGTTTATTCAGAAGTTATCTCTTGCATAGTAAGGTAAAGTTTCCCCCCGCACATTTGTGCAGTCGTGTCCGACTCTAGGGGCCGGTGCTCATCTCCGTTTGTTAGCCGAAGAGCCAGCGTTGTCCGAAGACGCTTCCATGGTCATGTGGCCGCATGACACGCGCGGAACGCTGTTACCTACCCACCAAAGTGGTACCTATTAATCTACTTGCATTTGCATGCTTTCGAATTGCTAGGTTGGCAAGAGCTGGAGCTAGTGCGGGAGCTCACTCCACACACAGGGCTAGGGATTCAAACCTCCGAACTTGCAATCTTCCGATCGACAAGCCTGGCATCTTACCCGCTGAGCCTCCATCCCAGCATAATTGCCCCTTTAGAAAGAATCTGTTAAAAATCAAACTTAGGCAGTAGACAAGGGAGAAGGCATGCTTATCCAAAACTAATACTGTAGAGATGATATTCTGAAGCAAAAGCCTGGCCAAGTAAGGAAGCTTAACTATTCACATGAATTCTGGTGAAAAGTACCAAACTATAAAAAATGACCATTGCTCTAGAAAAATTTAAGAGATGTAAACAGGTGCATGAGGGAAAGCCACACCAATGGTTGCTGATGCGCTCTTTGGTATTCAGTTTGCCACTCCAGAAAAAAAAGAGTAACAGCAAAGCTGCTGGAACTGTCTGAAGCTGTAATGGTGTGTGGGAAAGACCTTGGGAGATGGAGCAAAGAGATGCTGCCTAGGGAATGGTCAGATAAGAGACAGCATAGCTCGCAGCTGGATAGTGGGCGGGGCAAAAGGCTCATAAGGGACCCTCCCTAATTTCTCAGGGGTAAAAGAGACAGGGGGAGAATTGTACCTCCAGACTTGCAGGATTCTGTTAATGTAGCCTTACAATAAAGTAGGATTAGCTCATCTGGTCGTGTTTCCTGTCTGGTCTACCTGGTAAGGCTGACAGAAGCCCATGAAGCAGAAGTGTGAAGCAGATTGACAACAATTTCTAAAGTGCAGTTTGCATTTGACAGGCACCTGGAACAACTGGAGGGCAGGTGTGGCTTCAGGGGAGGGGCAATGAAATAAAATAAAATAAAAATGGAGGCCCCTTTTCTACATGCATGTGGGGCTTCAAGTGCACAGTTACAGCTGTCATCTTGACCTTTTGGCCTCTGACTGTGGTCACCTCTGCCTGGGAGTCATAAGAAGACCAGAGCGTTGTTATCTGCCCCAGTAAAACTATAGGTCCATCATAAACAAACAAAAAGGAAGGATGGTTTCCTCCAAATCCTGAAGGTAGGAGAAGGATGTTTATTCATTTCCTCTATTTTTAGACTGAGTTCTCTATGTAGATCACAAAGCACTTTACTACACTCAAAGAGTAAAACAATAAAACTAGTGCAATGGATTAGTGAACAGGATAAGAGTTAAATATGAATACCTAACAACACAATATGTTATACTTAGTTCTGATTTTATGCTGGGCATCCTTCATATTACTGATTAGGATATTACATTGATGAGAAATTTATTTTCCCTGTATGATAACGTTGCTAAATCCTGCAGCCCTGATCCTTTGTTCATCTTTGAACTAAAGGGGCTTCTCTTGTCACTAATTTTAACTTCCACACTTGCGAAGAGAAGCCACCATGCGTTTCCTGTGGTTGCACAACAGACTGGAGATTTGTATTGTCGAAGGCTTTCACGGCCGGAGTTCGATGGCTGTTGTGGGTCTTCCGGGCTGTAAACATTGCCACTGTACCTGGGCACAGAGAGATCGCTTCTGTCTGTGCTCCTGCCCTCTGAAGATGCCGGCCACAGATGCTGGCGAAACGTTAGGAACCACAACTTCCAGAACACGGCCACACAGCCCGGAAGACCCACAACAGCCATCAGACTGGAGATTCCCACTTTTCACCCTCTGCCTGGCAGCAGCTGCCAACAACAAGCTCTACCGAGAGGCACAAATTCTTGGGTGACCTCTTGGTGATGTCCATGTCTTCGGCTCTCCTTTTGGGCTGAGCAGCACTTTAGATTTGAAGGCAAAAAAGTGCACACTTGCCATAACACTAATTAGGTCTAGTTTTTTCCCCGAACAGCATACACCATGTTATTTCAGTAGTTCGGTATGAATCATACAGTTGTGGAATGCTTCATACCTTTTACCACCTTCTTACTCATTGGATCAGCTGTTTTTGAACATGTATTACAATCAGTGGATTTATTTTTCTTAGGGAATTTGTTTCCTTTCCAGTTCTACACTGAACAAAAGGCAGCTTTACCAGATTAGGGGGGAAGGAGATGAGGCCATGCAAGCCTCTTCCATACCAAACCAGAAAAGCCTTTTCTCTGCATCTACTAGGTTGTGTGTGCATTAACAATGTTGTTACGTGGGCATCACTAGTCTGTGTATAATATGAGAACTGTTCCTGAGAGGATAGTATTAGTATAGGATGGTTTCTCATTTTATCTTGCAATATTTTCTTTAAAATTATATTGAAATCCCAGTGCAGGTTGACTTTGGGTATTATTGGGAAGTTAGCAATCTCTTTATAGTCTGTAGCTTGAATCATGTCAACTGGATTTCTATTTTCTCAGTGGAAACGTTTCGCTCCTTATCCAAGGAGCTTCTTCAGTCTGAGCAAAGTTAGTAAGGGAATCCTTAAATTAAACTCTACATTGGAGAAACCAAACAACCTTTGTACAGGAGGATGGCCCAACACAGGAGAAGTAACACCACAGGACCAGAGTCAGCAGTTTATCTTCATCTAAAGGAAAAAGGACACTCATTTGAGGACATTAAAGTTCACATTTTAGACAGAGAAGATAGGTGGTTTGAGAGAGGGGTCAAGGAATCCATTTATGCCAACTTGGAAAATCCTTCCTTGAATAGAGGTGGGGGCCTCAGGCACAATCTTTCCCCTATTTTCCTTCCTGCTTTGTCTTCTGTGCCTAGGAAGATTAAGACCATTTTGCAAGCTCAACAGCAGCATGGTAATCTTAACGATCCTCCTATAGATGATAAAGGGGCTTAGAAATAACATCTCAAAATAACCATGACCTAGCCCCAGATGCAAGGTCACACAGCCAGCCTAGAAACATATTTAAGGATTCCCTTACTAACTTTGCTCAGACTGAAGAAGCTCCTTGGATAAGGAGCGAAACGTTTCCACTGAGAAAATAGAAATCCAGTTGACATGATTCAAGCTACAGATTCCACCTGGATGACTGAGAACCTTCATAGACAATCTTTTTATAACTCTGCTGCCTGAAGATGAACAAGTAGAAAGAGACTGTTGGTACCTTAGACGTGGATTTATGTCTTTGGAGATTTAACAGAATTATACTATTTCATCAATGTATACATCATGTTTATTAAAGCAACCACAGTTATCTCCTGTTTTTGAAGTATTGTTAGACTCTACCACTAAGTTCAAAAGAAGGACAACCATAGTTTAAAACAATTCCCCTCTCCCCAAGGGAATGTTAGATAATAATCTGCATTTGTGTGTGACTTAATGTTTCTTAGGCCAGTCTAAACTGCCCAAATATATTTTTGAACCTTATCTATCAAGTTGCCTGTGGAAAAGAAGAAGGAGGGTAACTACCTCAACTGATGTTATTAATGTTAGGTGTGCTGGATTTCTTTTCTTAAGGTAGCAATATGAAGGCATTTATTAACTTGCCTGTGGTTGAGAAACTTGATGTAGTAGGATTCCCAGTTGCAGACAGATCTGTAAACACGTTCAGCTGGTCCTACTGGCAAATTGTCTATATTAAAAGGTAAAGGTAAAGGTTACCCCCGCACATTTGTGCAGTCGTGTCCGACTCTAGGGGCCGGTGCTCATCTCCGTTTGTTAGCTGAAGAGCCAGCGTTGTCCGAAGACGCTTCCATGGTCATGTGGCCGGCATGACACACGTGGAACGCTGTTACCTACCCACCGAAGTGGTACCTATTAATCTACTTGCATTTGCATGCTTTCGAATTGCTAGGTTGGCAAGAGCTGGAGCTAGTGCGGGAGCTCACTCCGCATGCAGGGCTAGGGATTTGAACCTCCGAACTTGCGATCTTCTGATCGACAAGCCTGGCGTCTTACCCACTGAGCCACCACGCCCCCAATGTCTATAGATTTAGCACTAAATATGTTTATTTATTTAGCAAATTTATATAGCCACCCATCTCACAAAAAGTGACTCTGGGCGACTTACAAGCAGAATAACAATTAAAACCATATCACAACATAAAAAAACATCAGACATAAATAACAACAAAAATAAAACATAAAAACATAAAAGAACCCCAAGATAGCAGGAGGACAACTACCATCTAGCCTCATTCAACGACTTTGCAGGCTTGCCATGGGATCTGCAGGGTTGATGAAAGAACCATGTTTTCAAGGCTTTCTGGAAGGCTAACAGAGATGGGGCTAACCTTACTTCAGGGGGAAATATGTTCCAGAGGGCGGGGGCTACAGCAGAAAAGGTGTGTGTACTGAGTCCTGCCAGATGGAGCTCCTTAGCAGATGGGATCCGGAGCATACCTTTTCTGCTGGACCTGATGGGATGGGTTGATGTAACCGGGAAGAGACAGTCCCTCAAGCAACCTGGTCCCATGCCTTTAAGGGCTTTAAAGTTCAGAACCAGCACCTTGCATTGTACCCAGAAGCAAACTGACAACCAATGCTGCTTTGCAGAGCGGAGGTGTAACATGTGCCATCCTAGAGGCACACATAACTGTATGCGCAGCTGCATTCTTCACCAGCTGAAGCTTCCAGATGCTTTTCAAGGGCAGCTCCATGTAGAACACATTACAGAAATCCATTCTGGAGGTGAACAGGGCATGAGTGACAGTGAGTAGAGCTTCATGGTCCAGGAAGGGGCGCACCTGGCACACAACACAAAGCTTTGCAAACTATGCAATGCTTTGTAAGGGGGGTTGTCCTGATATTTGTACCCTCCACTATCCATTACATTTTAGCCATTATAAGTCGAGACTGACGTCTAGACTGAAATTTGTATAAAAGAGCTAGTTATTAATTATATTATATCACTTTCCATTCAATAGACCTCTCCAAAAGGACATGGAAGAAAAATAAACGTTATATTTAAACCAGGAAAGTTGGGATAGATTTTGAACATACCTTCTCCCTGATATAAAGTAATTTAAGGCCACTTTATATAATCTCAGAAGTTTTTGTTTGCAGTTGAAAAACGTTTTTAAGGCTTGCAAGAGGAAATCCAGAGTGCTTTCCAGTGCAAACAGAGAGAGTTGGACCTGTGGCCTCTAAGGTGGGGCCCAAGATATCTTCAGAACAGTCTCTGCTACAAGGAACCAGCGAAGTCTTTTTGGTCATACCAGTAGCAAGTGGAGCTGTAAAAGACAAATGGTGACTGGGAGGGGGTAGAATTAAGAAGTGATAAGGGGACTTCTCTTCCACTGATGTATCTCAATGTTTAGCAATAGAAGATGCCAGGTTAGTCCTATTATTATGCAAAGTGAGACTGTTATCTCAGGCAGCAGATGTTGGGGGACAAGAAATGGTCAGAATTGTGTCTGATATAAAATTTACCCTGTGCTGCTAAGCTTGACTCCTGTCCTTAGGTGTTGTGAAGAGTGTTCTCAAAATAAAATTTAACTGCAGGTCTGTTCGCCTTTTGTATAGAAAAGAGTGAGTCCTTTGCCAAGCAGCAGAATGTCTCCTGCCAACTCTTAGAATGGACAGTTCTCCGTTTAATTTCTTCAAGGCAGTGCTTTCACAACTACATGGGTAGGGCAACTGGGGGCTGCTTCCCTTGAAGCTGATCTTAAGGCTGGCCCAAGCCACAATGAGGTTCTCAAAAGTAAGAAGAGATTATGGTAAGGACTATCTCTGGGATTTCATTTGCTTTGTGCAGGAATAGGTAATTTCTGGAATTTATCCAAGGTTTTCTTTTTATGATTTTCTTATTTATACCAATTTAGGAATACTCTGCAAATACTCTCCAAATATAAAATGTTAAATGTGACCCACTAAATACCAGAATAGGGGGCACGATGGCTCAGTGGTTAAGGCGCCAGGCTTGTCGATCGGAAGGTCGGCGGTTCGAGACCCGAGTGCCACATGACGGAGTGAGCTCCCGCACTCGCCCCAGCTCTTGTCAACCTAGCAATTTGAAAGCATGCAAATGCAAGTAGATAAATAGGTACCACTTTGGTGGGATGGTAACAGCGTTCCGCGCGTGTCATGTCGGCCACATGACCATGGAAGCGTCTTCGGACAACACTGGCTCTATGGCTAAGAAACGGAGATGAGCACCACCCCCTAGAGTCGTAGAAGACTGTGCAGGGGAAAACCTGTTGTTGTTGTTGTTATACTGGATACTGGAGTGGGTTGCGATTTCCTCCTCCAGTGGACCACGTTTTGTCAGAACTCTCCGTCATGATCTGTCTGTCTTGACCTGACTTCATTGAGGTTTACGCAAGCCCCTTCGCCACGACAAGGCAGTGATCCATGAAGGGGGGAAAACTTTTACCTTTACTATATACCAGAATACTCACTAGAGAAATTTTATTGGTGGTTTCATTCATTTATTATGGGGCAAACTACAAATACATACATTTTATATGAGAATATTTATATATCATATTTTTCTCCCTACTTGTTCTAAATTGTGGTTGGATGTTGAATGTCAAACAAATAGAACAAAAAGAATGAAGGTCTCTCCCCCTCCCTCTTTCTGTATTTTACACACTCTTATACATACTCACATATTGCTTGCCCAGAAGTCTGCTTTTTACTGTAATAATAAACACCCCAAATACTGAGGGTTTGTTTGGGTTACATTTATTAATAAATAAATTGTGGCTTCCTCCTGAACATATTGTTTCCAACTCATATATGTTATTTTAAAACTGTCACATGAAAACAAAGTTTTGCAGATCCTTTTAGGGGCTTGTAATCTCAGTGCTCAGCGGGTAAGACGCCAGGCTTGTTGATCGGAAGATCGCAAGTTCGGAGGTTCGAATCCCTAGCCCTGTGTGTGGAGTGAGCTCCCGCACTAGCTCCAGCTCTTGCCAACCTAGCAATTCGAAAGCATGCAAATGCAAGTAGATGAATAGGTACCACTTCGGTGGGTAGGTAACAGTGTTCCGCGCACGTCATGCTGGCCACATGACTGTGGAAGTGTCTTCAGACAACGCTGGCTCTTCGGCTAACAAACGGAGATGAGCACCGGCCCCTAGAGTCAGACACGACTGCACAAATGTGCGGGGGGAACCTTTACATTTTATAATAGTACAGTTAGGTTACTTGCCAAACTTATGTAATTTAATAATTAATGGGTAAGAAGGTAGCTGTGGTCTTTGCAATAGTAAGAATATACAGAAAGAGAAGACGTATTTGCTTCACATTCAAATTCTTGTTTAGATGTGTGAAATACATGTCTTCTTCATGTCTTTATCAGAATAATTTGTTATACAACCCAAAAGAGTTGTGTACTTCTGTTGCAGCTTCATTTACTCTAATCCTTTCCTCAAAATGTTATCTAGTGGTTTTATGGGTGTGTGTGTGTGTGTGTGTGTGTGTGTGTGTGTTTTCTTTGTTTAGTAATCCTCCACATTTGTTCATAAAGGTTTGCAACCTTCAGTTTCATTTGAGGTCCTTCAAACAAATTACACATATTTACAGAATTGAAACCTGCTTAATCTTTATGTCATTTTGTTTTTAGAATTTATGGTGATTTTGGAATTGTTAGTGGTGGCAAAGGAAAAAATGGAAATTCTGGAACATTGCTGAGTTTAAGTAATTTTTTAGATTGGTGATACAGAAAAGAGAATGTTGAAAGCAGAATCTCAACCTATTAGACATGGTCTGAAGCCTTCTGAAAGGTCCTTTCCGAGGTTAAATAGGTCTGGGTTTGATCAGTGATCCTTACTTAGGAATGCTGTGCATGGCATCATAGGTACAGTGAAGGTTTTATTCCTTGGTTCTGTATGAATTTTCAATATTGTATGAACAGTATACAAAATATTGACCATTCTAAGCTCAATCAAATGCCCATTTTGGAGAGTGGGTTTTGTAGTCTCTCAATTTTCATTGTTGCTTAAAGCAAAGTTGCCAGGAGCACCAATAAAAAACCTCAATTGTCAGGGGCAACAGGTTATTCCTGTGACATGACCTATTTCCAGCTGCTGTATCTGCCATGCGGTGCTCTGTTGAAAAGATTTGTTAATGTGCTTCATTTGGTAATGTGTGAGTACAAAATGCTTGTTTCCATTAAGAAGAAGATAGTTATTTGTGCATTTTTCTAGAGCCTTTTCCTTCCCTTCCTTTATGGGTGGTCCTATTCAACACATTATCCTGTCATCGTGATTTTTAAAAATTCTAAGGGGGGAATCCATTTCCAAACATTTGGCTTAAAACTCTACAATATTACCTTGTTTTTTCATTGTAAAAATAATTAATGATCCTTCTGATATAAGTTTCTCTTGCATGTTCACCCTTGCAATAAATTATTGTTCTTAATTGTTCTTTTCTAAAGAATGCCTACAGTTTTTCATGAGACTTAGTTTGCTGTTTTCATCTTCTGTCACAATCACCAGCAGCGCCCTCTTAAATTCACAAGACATGCCCACACATTACTGAAAATTAGTCACACCTTTTTTGGGAGGCAGGGTAAATTATGTAAAATACTTGGAGTATGGCAAATAGAGGGAGAAAAAGTGGAGGCAGTGACAGACTTTGTATTTCTAGGCGCAAAGATTACTGCAGATGCTGACTGCAGCCAGGAAATCAGAAGACGTCTACTTCTTGGGAGGAGAGCAATGGCAAATCTTGATAAAATAGTTAAGAGCAGAGACATCACACTGACAACAAAGGTCCGCATAGTTAAAGCAATGGTATTTCCTGTAGTAACCTATGGCTGCGAGAGCTGGACCATAAGGAAGGCTGAGCGAAGGAAGATAGATGCTTTTGAACTGTGGTGTTGGAGGAAAATTCTGAGAGTGCCTTGGACTGCAAGAAGATCAAACCAGTCCATACTCCAGGAAATCAAGCCAGACTGCTCACTTGAGGGAATGATATTAAAGGCAAAACTGAAGTACTTTGGCCACATAATGAGAAGACAGGATACCCTGGAGAAGAAGCTGATGCTAGGAAAAGTGGAAGGCAAAAGGAAGAGGGGCCGACCAAGGGCAAGATGGATGGATGGTATTCTGGAGGCGACGGACTCAACCATTGGGGAGCTGGGGATGGTGACGGCCGACAGAAAGCTCTGGTGTGGGCTGGTCCATGAAGTCACGAAGAGTCGGAAACGACTGAACGAATAAACAACAACAAATTTTATTTATTTATTTATTTGTTTGTTTGTTTGTTTATTTATTAATTATTTGGATTTATCACTGCCCATCTCCACCATGGTAGACTCTGTTTCATATTGTTTTCCAAAATATTTTCCCCCTAAACGTAACATTTGATAATGAACATTTTTAATATTGTAGGGAAACTTGTGAAGTAGACTTGTGTCACATTTTTGGAATGAGGAGAAAGTGAGGGAAATATGATTGGATGAATAATGTTTGAAATTGCATCAAAGTAATTTCTTTGAACTGAAGACTCTGGTTCGTTTATAACTATGGTTGAACATGATTCCTGTGAGCTAGCTTCATCTGTATGGGTTTTCAAAAATATCCTTAAGCATGTTAACAACCTTATTTTCCGACAATACTTTGATTTGTAAATCAGATTTCAACAAGGCTTTATAAGGCAAACATTTCAAATGCTTGACATTACTAGATATTCTGGTTCAGTAGGGTGAGACTGTAAGTTATCCTATCAATTGAAAAACAAAACAAAAGTATGAAATATGTTTTAATGCATCTCTTCAAGGTGTTCTATTATAGAACAAGAATAAAAAAAGAACAAAGCTATTTGAGAAGGTTCTTGGATTTTTAAAGCTGATCCGGCTATAATACATTAACCTCAAACCTAAATTCAATATTTGCAGATTCCGCTGATGGAAGACAGGTATATAATCCTATTTCAAAAGCAGTGTAGTCATTGTTATCAGCTGAAGCTCATGGAGATTAAGCAGGCAAATAGACATGGGGAAAACTTGGATTCCACTTAGAAGTCAAATTTTTACAGAACTCTGGAAGGCACTGATGGCCATTTTAATTAGGAAAACAAATCTACACCCCCCACCCCCACTCCAAAATACACTAAGGGAAGAATCCCTGTGTCTCTGAGCAGTATGTGTCAATGCCCTCAAAGTAGCTGTTGGTAGGATTGGGAGACGTTTCTAGGCTGCCACTATTAATTTTCAGCATTCTTTTTGAAGAAAAAAAAAACAGAAATAGAAAATAAATAATTAAGCTGTTTAATTCTGCCGTGCCTGTAAGTTACTGCAATATGTCCACAGTAGAAAGTAAAAAGCCGATGAATTTTGAAGTGCTGATTCTCCAAATGTTTATGGCTTTCTCTAATAATTTTCTGAAATATTTTTATTATAGCAAGAGCCCTTCATTCATTCTTTTATTACCTGGATAGCAAGGATCTGAAGTTCCCTCTTACTCAGAGCAAACCGCTTGATTGGGTAATGACCCTTGTAATCTGAACAAAAAAGTACCCCACAGTTTAATGGCAGTTCCTGTGAAGCAGGGAAAGTGAAAGAGGTATAAAAAGTAATATATTTTCTTTAGAAATGTAAATTAGCAGAAATCTTTTCATTTCCTGACATGTCTATTTTTTCCTGTTGAGCAGTACTTTATTTTCTGTCTGCAATACCACATTCTTATAGATCCTGTCTGTAACTTTAGTGTTTGTGGCTAATTTACCAGCTGCTTTCAAGAGTTCACTATAAACTAGTGTTGATACTGTATTATTCATATTGTGCTGAATATGGATGGGGTGGCAAATTTATTTTGGTTTGCAGTTTTCAGCAAGGAAATCTAATTGGTGTTTTCCGCACTAATAGGCTGGCTGGAATGCAGGTACCTTTTGGGTTTTGCTTTTCCACATTTTGCAGTACGTTTCTCACTCAAAAATATAAACAAAATGTTTACACTGCCTGAAAATACATTATTTTAGGTGGAATTACATACAAAGTGGTTATTGTAAGAAAGAAAATAAACTTCTGTCTTAAATGTGCAGACTGAGATGGAAATGAGATGGAACAGTTTTATGAATTAATACATGTAATCTATTCATGGATTGGAGGTAGATATATTTTATTCAGGTAGCCATGAAGGTATAATTTAAATTCTAGTCTCAGTTTTGAGAAACTTTCCCAGAAGAGAAAAAAAACACCTGTGATATATCTGTTTTCCATTAATAACATTTATGTATCATTGAAGGTCTATGATAAGATTTATAATCTGGGGCCTCTAGACCAGATGTATTCCCTCAACATTTTGGCTGTGACCCCAGAGTCCACCAAAAAGGCCAAAAAAAGTAGCTAACCTTAAGCTGGAAGGTGCCAATATCAAAGAATGGAAGGCAAGAAGTATCTGTATACACAAGATTCGTGAAAAAGTGAATCCAAACACGTTTTTCATGGGCTGTCCTGAACAACTAATTTCAACCAGATTTCTGCATTATTACATAATTGTAGGAAGTGGAGGTGTGAACATTCCTAGGTTATCTGGAAGGGGGCAACAGGAGATGGCTCTGTTTAAATCAAAGGGAGTAAGAGGTGAGAAGACTCTCAGGCTATTTGAGAATAAGGGGGTGTTTAAGCAGGAAGAAGATAGAAGATAAGGAAGCAGCCAACTGAACTTCTGAACTCATGTATTCACTACGCTTGCTCAATAAGGTCATGAATATTATTTGACACACCTTGCATAGCTAATGAGCTCATTATAATGCACATGCGATGTATGAAGGAGTGACCGACAGGTATGTAAGAGGCGGACGGGAAGAATGTGACTCCACGGTACCTCAGCCAGTGGGGAACTGGAGAGGGATGGCGAACGGGAAAAGGGTTGTATAAAGATGTATTGTTTTGTTGTGTAGCTTTTGAGGGGGACTAGGTGTAATCACTCAGGAGAGAGATACCTGGTGTGATCGTCTTACCTCCTGCTTATTGCAATAAATGTAATCCAAAGCCACTCACTGGGTTTCCACTTTGCCTTATTGGTTTTGGGGACTGTTGTCTCTCTGACGAAGGAAAGTCAGAGCCGAGCCATGCACAACAATAATTTAATTGCAAGACTTCACTTTAATGACAGGCTGATATTAGTTGTTGAAAGGTGATTGGAACTCTGCTTAACGGGAGTTGGGCTCAATAATTTTGTTTGTGTGTGTGTGCCCGCGTGCATTTGGAAGTCTCCTTTTCCTCTCCTGGTATGGATGGTACAATCCATCTGAAGGTCTACAGCATCTAATCTGAATGAATACTGCTGCAGGAATAGTTTGAATTAGGCCCAGTTATCCCATCAGTTCTTTGCTTTCCTGTACTATAATATTACATTTACATAGTTTGATAGATAGACAGATAGATACTGTAGATACTTTATTATAATCATAAGGTAAAAGGTAAAGGTACCCCCCGCACATTTGTGCAGTCGTGTCCGACTCTAGGGGCCGGTGCTCATCTCCGTTTGTTAGCTAAAGAGCCAGCGTTGTCCGAAGACGCTTCCACGGTCATGTGGCCGCATGACATGTGCGGAACGCTGTTACCTACCCACCGAAGTGGTACCTATTAATCTACTTGCATTTGCATGCTTTCGAATTGCTAGGTTGGCAAGAGCTGGAGCTAGTGCGGGAGCTCACTCCGCATGCAGGGCTAGGGATTCAAACCTCCGAACTTGCAATCTTCCGATCAACAAGCCTGGCGTCTTACCCGCTGAGCCACCACGCCCCTATTATAATCATAGACCAGTTCAAAAACAAAAAGAAAACAAAATGTGAGACAATAATTATAAAACTGGTGTGGTCAAGGTGTGACATATTTTACAAATAGTAAAACAAATCTTAGCCGCATTAAGAGAAATAAAATCACATTGATTGGATAGTAACAGCTGTAAATAAAATGGATCTGGTGGCCTGGAAATCTGAATAGATGTGTTATTAGCTGCAACTGGGCATCTTAATTGTAATGGGAGCAATATAGTAGAATGTGGGTTAATGTTTCAGGAACTCCTTCACTACAGGGGCAAAGTCTTTGTTCAAATGGGACACCCCATAATTTCTCCTCAAGAACAGCTGTGGGGAGGGCATTAAATCTTGCCAGGGTTAGGGCTTTTCTGAATTCCAGAACATTATTTGGCGTAGTATCTAGCTGGCTTGAAAAAAGGTGAATGACCACCCAAGAACACATATTTGGGTATGACAGTCAGGTCTGATTGGGCTTCAAAGTCTTTGGTGTGCTGTTTAAAGGCTGCCACTGCATGTTCACTTAGTGTCATGCCACATTTATCCAATGTCTTATATTTCAAGGTGAAGTTCAGTGCCATCTCAGTTTATGTTTATCTAATGAAAGGAGCAAATTTTGATCTTTGAATTACAAATGAAGGAGCCTGTACATTTATGCATTGGCATTATGGACAAAAGGTTGCCCTTGGTGACTTATGCCCCTTCATTCACCAAAGCAGAATACAGCCTGCATTGATTTATAATATAACATAAATGGTAGGGGATACTCTAGAAAAGTTGAAACCTGTTCCTTTTTTGTTTTCTGTTTTGCTGACAGATGTATTGGAAACCTCATGATTCTGAATCTTTTAAGGACTTGAATTTTGTAATATCTTTTTAAAAAGTTATGGATTGTTAAAAGAATAATATATGGTAATCTCATAAATTATGTGAAGAGCCAAAGTCGCTTTTCTGTGAATTCTTAAGTTCTGGGATATTCTTTGATTACCTGAACAGCTCAGCTAGGTGAATTTTCTGTTTCATACATGTTCAAAATTTCAATACTTTTCTCTTTGAAATCTTGCTTAGCAAACAAAATCTCTGCAGTCATTCCTTCTGTCGTAATGATCCCAAGGTTTTTTGGTAACTCTATCAGTTTTTTAAAATACTGAGCTGAATTTATAAAAGGATTTCCCTGTCAACTAATTCAATTAAGGAATCTGGTTTCTTTAAGCATCAAACTTACTCTTGCATTCTTGAAAAGTTTTTTTAAAAAATAATTCTGTTGATTTGCAAACATTGGCTATGCCGCCCAGGGTCGCTTTGTGTGAGATGGGTGGCCATATAAATATGATAAATAAATAAATAAATAAATAAATAAATAAATAAATAAATAAATAAATAATCAAAGGAAGTGATGTTGTGGCATTTATAATGGAACATAGTATAAAATAGTTCCATATGCAAAATTATTAATCTGAACCACTCATCTAAAATTTTAATATTTACCCATTTCCAAGTACTTAATTCAGATTAACCATCAGCAGTTCACAGACAACAAGGTAATAAATGGCACTGTATGTTTTGAACATAAATTCAGTAAAGGGTTTACAATTCTTGAATTTCAAACCAGGATCAGTCAAACACATTGTTGTTTGTTGAAAATTATATTTTTTTCTTATCGTGCATTTTGCCAAAAATATATTTTGCTATTTTTTTTAATCACGTTCCAGAAATTAAAATGTGTTTTGGCTCTAATAATATGCTAAGTTGTTTGCACTTTGACCATAAAGCATCTCATAGTAAGTAAACATTCTATACATACAGTATTGTGTCTTGACATCAGAACATTGTAGTCACAGAAAATTTGCCTGAGCATATTGCTCAAGATTATTGGGGCCAAACTTAGACATGATGTTGAGCAGATGACTCATGGGTGATTTTAAAAAATCTTTTTGAACTACTGAGCTCAATGGCTTCCCCCCTCCCCACTTGTCTGGGAGAGTAGATTTGGAGCCTTGCCAGGGTAGAGAGAGGGTTTAACATGCTGTGGTCCTGGTGCAAATTTCCCTCTTGTAACTGCTATATGACCCAGGTGCAAAATTGCCACTTGAACAAAAAACAAATTTTCCCTTGGAAAAATAGCAGGTGGGAAACAGTCCATAGCTAAGGTAGTTTGTTTCCCACTTGCCGTTTTAAAATATTGGGATGAAGTCTCCCAGTATCATAGGCAGGGTGGGTCTCTGTTTGTCTCTTCCTTGCCTCCACATTCATGGAATTTCCTGATTCTTGTCTATGCCTTATACTGCTCTAGCCCTCACTGGCAGAATTGAAATGTTTTGATCTTCACACTAGCCTATGAATAATCTGCTTTTTTCCCTTACAAAGCTAAAATATAAAGTGTGTTATCCCCTAAGGGCAAATATTCAAACCAGCTGTTCTACTTACTTCTTAGTTCCATGTTTATATACAATAATAAGTTATTAAAGTTTTTAAAAATAGTGAAAGATTACTTCCTTAGATTCCTGTATATGTATGATTTTACAATGATTTCTGGGCCTTTATTGACACAGTAAATGAGATTAAAGTTTTACCTCAAATGAAGCTACCAATATCAGATTTAATTAGTTAGAAAGTTTTTCTGTGCATGCCATCAAAAGTTCCTCATTAAGTGACTTAGTAATCTTTTATCATCATCGTATGACTAACATTCCTCACACACCCTTCTAGCAAGAGAATTTTTCGTTCTTTCACCAAGACAGTGAACTCTTGGCAGTACATTCCTAAGAAAAGCAACAACCACCTAACAGGCGGAGAAAATATTTTAGAAATAGTCCACCATAGAGCACATATGGCTTTCCAAAAACGTTCATCAAATTATAGCCAGAGGAATTGGATGGGTAGCTTCTCAGAATTTTCTCAGGAAAGGAGAAATTTATCAGCAATTCCTCAAGAGCAGCTCTTCCACTTAGTAGGGACAGTAGCACTGTTGTAGGAAAAGCCCAAATAAATGGTCTATTGATATCTTCTCTTGGGATTTAATGGAAGCATGAGAAGCCAGAGAGGCTGCAGATGAATGGAAAGATGATGGTTCAATTAATGAGGGATGTTCACATTCACCCCTTGGCTGCTTAGTAATTAAATAGATGCAAGAATGCCACACTCTGCCAGTGAGAATGTCTTAAAAATTGTCTTCTTTGAAATGAGTTCTGCTAGAAAAAACATAGTGTTTTTTTTGCCTGGTACTACTACTTTTGATTTATCATTTCTTTTTGCTTCCTTGCAAAGGCAGTCTGGTTCCAGAGGTAGAAACCAGATGTATTTCAAATTTGACACCCCGCAAGTGCTTCCCCTGTGAAGTTACCAGATAGGTTGGACATTATGCTGAATGGAAAAATGCCAAATCTGGGGACTGAAGTACTTCTCTCTCCAACATTAAGTTACTTTCTAATCAGATTTCAGGGAATTGGAAGAAAATGTGGCGGCCACCCAAGTTCTTCATAGAAGTAGGACTTGATGTATCAGTCTAGTTCATCCAGAAAATGTACCTGCCATTAGAGATGGGGACAAAGGAGAGGGTTAATTAATGGTGATAATGTATCCAATTCCCTTTTTCCTTTTAAAAAGTTGTATAGCTTCTGTATGTCAGTGCAATAATGTGTGTGTGCCCGTGTGTATGTATGTGTACCTATCTATATATATATGGAAGGCAATTCCACACTGCTAACAGCATACATACAGTACACACACACATATACATTGTTAGCCTTCTCCAATTTGGCACCCTCAATATGCATTGGATGTTGTGGTCTGAACATATCTGGAAGACGCCAAGCTGGAGGAGGCTGTTTTAGAACCTAATGTAGAAATTAATTACATTCATGTACAAATCTCAATCGATGGCTTTAGAGAGTTCAAAACATTTGAAGAAAGAAATATTCTAAATGTCAATGCAATGAAGGCCTGCTCATTATTCTCTGAAAGCAAAAACATCTTCCCAAAGCTCAGTAAATAGTTTTGAAAGTAATGAAAACTTTGTTTAAAGAAAACACTCAACATCGGAGGCAGATCATCAGTTACTAAAATATTTCTTCATGTACCATAGATAATTTAAAGCAAGAATATTTGAATGGCTTACAAAGACTCACTGTACATTCAGAGATGTGCACCATCCTAGGGAAAGATGATTGGTCCAGAATTTTTAAATGCCACACAAAATGAGCTGGTGATAAAATAGTGAAGTGGATTTGTCTGCCATGTGTTCTTTTGAAGAGCTGAATGGTTAATTTTACTGCAGATTTGGCCTTCCTTTCATAAAAACATAAAACGTGCTTTTAGTGAGTCAATTTGTTGGCCTGTGCAGTCCAGTACCATCTACTCGAATTGGTTATTTTAGCATAAAATAGTGGCACATAAGCAGGAAAATTCTCTTCTCATTTTGTGTGTGTGTGTATTACAAAATGCCAGTGAACCTGTAAAGAATGCTTATAGATTTCAAGAAATACTGTAAGACACTGAAGAGTAAGAGGATTAAATATATTTTTTTCTCAAATGAGATACTACCAAATGTATCTGGGCTGTGACCATAGTGAAACCATGAGAAGTTGGGCTAAAGCTGGCAGCATTTTCTGAAAGTGTTTTTTTATTTACTCATTTATCACATTTGCATCCCACCAGAAACATGAATAGGCTCTCTGTGGCTCACAGCATATAACAGAACAATACATAATAATGAAAAAGAAGAATACAGAAACCTGGAACCCAAACAGCATCTGGGATTGACCCGCAAATGCCCACCAGAAAAGCACCATTTCAGCTGCTTCCAGAGGGCGGCTAAAGTTGGGGTCAATTGGACTTCCAGTGGGAGGCCATTCCAGAAGCCTGGCCTGATTATAGAAAAACAGTGCTTCTTGGCTTCAGCCCCTGATCTCCCAAAAATGGGGGATAACCAGCTGCTTCTCTTGGCATGATCAAAATATTGGGCTAACTCCAGCAGGGAGATGTAGTCCTGCAGGTTTTCTGGGTAGATTTGCTGCCCCAAACACTTTAATTTTGCTTTTACATTAATAGGAAAGCAGAAGCTAAACTGAAAGAGAAGAAGGGAGAGACCTAATTCCTCTCTCCTTCATCTCAGAAGAAAGTGATCATGTAAACAGCAGGGCTGTTATCTTTTGGTAAGAAGAGGTTATTGGAGGTCTCCATCAGACACACAATGAGTGGAGCAACAAAACAAACTTGAATTTTTGGTGTTGTGTCATGCCAGAATCAAAGGGTTTGATGTATCTTAGTAGAGCTTGTCCTAATTTTTGAAAAGGGTTTATTTGTACAGTGATATTACATAATCATATGTTTGGATGAGGAGGGATTTCGCTTTGAGAGAGTAAATCAGAAGCCATTCAGAGTCATGATGGAGTCGGGCAGCCTATACGTCAAATAAATAGTAAATAAACAAATAAAAAGCAAAAGAGGGTGCAGTCAAAACAAGAGATGTCAAAAAGTTGCATCTTCAGATGGTTAATATGGCGCTATGGTCCTGAGATCTGATGTTGGAGCTTATTAGAAGTAATTTGAAAGAATGTGGAAATTGTTGGGTTTTTTCAGTGAAAAGTGGGTTATAAACATTGCAAATAAATAAAATGTATCTTCCAGATATGCTGGCTGGTGGTTCTTAGAACTACTGTCTGGTGGGATTATTGGTCATGTTGGCTAAGAATGGACTTAAAGCCCAATATATTTGAAGGACGTGAAACTGGGGGAAGCTGAATTAGCATATTGCTTTTTTCCCCCTGGTATTTTGTGCATGCCATATTTTGAGTGTGAGAGTTAGTTTGGGCATTAGCAGACAGACTATGGTATCTCTGCTATGTATGTACAGAATACATTTTAGCATTCAGAATATTTTATAATGTTTAGTTTACAAGAAGCTGTAAAACAGGTTAGGTTAGGCCAAGAGAGAACAATTTGCTCCAGGCTTCCAGCAATTACTGAGAAAGTATTTAAATTCAGACCTTCACTGCTGATATTTACATATATTTGATATTGTTCTGTTCTGTGGTCCTCCAATAGGCAGGCATCTGACTCTTGTTGGTGTCTTCCCTTCTAGGAGGACTATAACAGAATGATGGATATGGTTATTCAAAAATCACACTAAATACAATGGAATTTGCTCCAGGTAGGAATGTAAAATATGCACCATTAGAAAGCTGGCTGAAAGTTTTTTCGCCCACCTGGATGAATAAATATTTTAATTTACTTGTTATCTACTACATTTTATTATTGCCTGAGGTTTTAATTGCATTCCGTCACTTTTGAAAACCTTTCTGAGGTGCATCTTGTTTGAACAATGGCAAAGAAATTTTAAAAAGATGAAATGTGTTTCATTTGTTGCTGGCAGCAGTATGGAACAACTTCTCTGGGCCTTCTTCTTCAACATCCAGGAACCAGTTTCATTACCAGTGTTTTCCACTCTAAAGAAAGGAGAAATGAAATATTTCATAATTGGCCTTGCCTTATCATTCTTAGTTATGGAAATTAATGGGAGTAATGTGGGAAGAAATTGACCATAGTGCATCCACACTAGTGTTGACCATCTTATGGATCATTCCCTGATCAAGGTTAATGAGAAGACCAAATTGTGGAATGGATCCAAGTAAAACAGAATCTTTGAGGAGACTTTGCCCTCAACTCAGGGCATATCTGGATTTCATTTTACAGATCATATCTGGATTTCATTTTGTCCAGGTGTTTTACACAGCAACCTACCAGTAGTGAAAAGTTGGTAATAGCAAGCTGCTGTGAAAACATAGGGGTTGTCTACATCCAGATTGGCTTGTGTCCATGTGATCACATGCGGTTATTGCCATTGGGCAGGTGAGCCAGTTAATTTTGGCTTAGCAGCAACACAGCAAAAATTGCAGGAAATGTAAGGCTCCATACCTTCCAGGGGAGGTATGGTGAACTGAAGACGGCTGTGCAAAAGCGGAGCCGATGACTGCGGCAAAGACCAAGGAACTGGTGAGTAGACCAGTTCCTTGGAGCCTCTCCAGATAAGGAGAGGATGGAAGATTGCCCACATGTGCTCTGGACAGCTGCTCCTCGCGAGGAGATCGCAGGACAGCAGTTTTCCGCAGGTTTGAGTGCCAGGAGACAATGGGATGAGCCAGACTTTTAAAGGACACTTAGTTTGCAAACCTCACTTTCTAATCACTTTCGGAAATTGCCTACAGCAGTGTTTCTCAACCTTGGCAGCTTTAAGATGTGTCGACTTCAACTCCCAGAAGTTGAAGCATGCTGGCCAGGGAATTCTGGGAGTTGAAGTCGACACATCTTAATGTTGCCAAGGTTGAAAAACACTGACCTACAGTATTAACTATTCTAAAGCTATTGGAGACCTTCGGAATGACAGGTTTTAAAAGTCTTCATCGGGTGAGTTAATCTTCAACTCTGAACAAAAGAAAAATTAATTGCAAGCTTAAGAACTTAAAAGGATTTGAAATAAACAGCAAAAAGCTAAATAAGATTTTGATGTAAGGAAATTATAAGTGGATTAAGGGTCCAGATAAATTTGTGCCTTTCATATCCAAGGTTGAGAAATGAGTGGCAAGAAGTCCATTATTTCATAAGAGTGGGAGAAAGAGACAAGGTTTAAACCCTGGGACTGCTATAAATAAAGGGTTTGATGGCTTGATTCTGCAGTAGCATATTGCATATTGTTATGAGGGCTTTTGGTATCTGCAATAAAAGCAATATGTCTGTCTTCTGCTGTTGGCTCTTGAGCGTGGAAAACATTTTTAGAGTGTAAATGCTGTGTCCTGGATGAAGTTCTGACAGCTAATGCAGTTCTGCAACTGAATCACGAAAGCTTACAGGAAGGTAGTTTTCTACTGGTGCATACTTCTACACCTTCTGATTGCTCAGCTTTTTCTCCTTCCTGCTGGGGATAAGGAGCTATGGTACTCTGGTACCCTTTCATCATTTTTTTTAAGGAGGCCATGGTCATTTTTTAAAATCACTATGAAAAAAATGCAGTGCAGAGTTGGAGTGTTGAGTGTCTGCTGATTTTTGCATTCCTCTGTTGATCAGCTGGAGAGAACACTATTGAGCTCCTGAGCTGGTTTTGGCACTGCAAGAATTGCAGCAGAGATTCTGATTGTGAAGGTTTAGGAGCGCCAAGGACAGCTACAGGGTACTTACCCTTTGAGAACAATTAATAAATATCCTACCTGTTGTTGCTTGTTAGTGACCTGGGCAGTAAGAAGCGAATGATTCCTCTGTACAGCAGAGCATATGGGTTAAGAGTCAAAACCTTTGTAGCTACAGTTTTTAAAATAGGAAGCAGGGATAGTTGAATAGCCATTAGAAATTGTGTATCTGAGCCATGTTACTAATATGGACTTTTAGAAGAAAAGCCATTTAGTACCTTAAGAGATTTGTTCTGTACCTGGCAAAACAACAACAACCCATAATTAGGCATGAAATTAAGCATGTCATTGGAGAAACCATTCTGATCCTGGGAGCAGCATTGGATGCAGTTTGGTCTAAAGCTCTTGTAGGGTGATGTAAAGCAACCAAATCCTTCCTTGAGGCTCCATCTCAAACAGAGCAATGATCTTCTCTTGGTAGTACAACACTGAAGGAAACTCAGGCAGAATATTGACGATAGCCAAATGCACAGAACCTGACTTCAGTGGGAGAGAGGGAGGCCCCCCAAACAAATCAAGAACTTCAGCCCCGTGAATATATTCCACAGAAGATTTGTTTGATGAAGGTAATAATTTGCTGTTGCAGCTGATGATTGTCACACAAAATAGCGCACATAGGGAAGGCTCCTGATACTATTAAATATGCATGGAGCTGCTGGATGAAGTTTCAGAGTAATTAGTGTGAGGGAAGGACTGTCAAAATGTAGATTTGTGCACCATAACTTGTGGTTCTCCCATTAGAGGGTTTTATTTTTCAGGAAACATCCAAATATAACTACATTGTTTAAAGAGCAAATTTGCAATCAAGGGCCCTTTTTATTGGGATAGGAGAGGCAAACAATAGAAATGCCACCACCTCAGAGATCGGGGCTTAAACATTAAACAAATACAGTGTAAAACTAAACTTGCCTATCCCCAGTTTCGTGGAAAAATATGGGTCTATTATAGATAATGCTGACTGCCAAACAAAGTTCTTTTAATCTGATGCAACAGGGAGCAGTCTTAGAAAAGATGCTATCTGTACACCCCAGTGCAAGAATTGTTGGAATAAATCAGCACTAAATACAGCAGTGCAATGGCATTTGACCAGTTACCTTTGATTCTTTGGTCCCAAATAGTATCAAAGAGTCAGTATGTCTATGAAGGTTCTCAGTCATCCAGGTGGAACAGTCTGTGGCTTGAATCATGTCAACTGGATTTCTATTTTCTTAGTGGAAACGTTTCACTCCTTATCCAAGGAGCTTCTTCAGTCTGAGTAAAGTTAGTAAGGGAATCCTTAAATGTGTTTCTAGGCTGGCTGTGTGACCTTGCACCTGGGGCTAGGTCATGGTTATTTTTGAGATGTTTGTTTCTAAGTCCCTTTATCATCTAAAGGATTTTGAGGACATTAATGTTCACATTTTAGACAGAGAAGATAGGTGGTTTGAGAGAGGGGTCAAGGAATCCATTCATGCCAACTTGGAAAATCCTTCCTTGAATAGAGGTGGGGGCCTCAGGCATAACCTTTCCCCTATCTTCCTTCCTGCTTTGTCTTCTGTGCCTAGGAAGATTAAGACCATTTCACAAGCTCAACAGCAGCAGGGTAATCTTAACGATCCTCCTTTAGATGATAAAGGGACTTAGAAACAAACATCTCAAAAATAACCATGACCTAGCCCCAGGTGCAAGGTCACACAGCCAGCCTAGAAACACATTTAAGGATTCCCTTACTAACTTTACTCAGACTGAAGAAGCTCCTTGGATAAGGAGTGAAACGTTTCCACTAAGAAAATAGAAATCCAGTTGACATGATTCAAGCCACAGAATATCAAAGAGTCACTTGGCTGAAACTAAGTGAGGCTGGGACTGATTAGATTCCTGGGTAGGAGATTGCTGGGGAATCTCTAATTGACACTACCGTGGGTTCTATGATAGAAAACAAAGCAGGATGGAAGTTATGTGAAATTATTCTTGGCTAAGTGCTTCCTGTTACATACATGTGTTCCTACATGTGTTGGTGACTCTATTCCTATCAAAAGAAGGCAGCATGTATGCCCCAGTTATTTCTATTTTCTAGCTCCTATCCTACAAATGCCCTATTTTGAGAATATCTTTGATGTCAGTCACTGGAGAGAATAGCTGGTGGGGGTCGGGGGTGGGGGAAGGTTCTTGATTCTGGAGAAATATAGCAGGGGTCCCCTGAGCTGCTCATGTTTTATACCAGTCCTCCCCAACTTGATGCCCTTCAGATGTATCGGGACCACAGTTCTCAGCATATTGGCTGGGATTTCCAGAAGCTGTAGTTCCAATATATTTGGAAGGTTTATGACCGTTGTCATAAAAAATTACTCTTTTTTTTCTCAGGGATTCTTCAGTCTCTTCAGTTTCAATTACTGCCGTTTGTGGTTTAGTAGTTTCTTTTTCAAGTTAAGGTGACCTGAAGATGCTATTTTCAGGCATGGATTTTTTTATTCCATAAATGAGTCAATCATGCAGTTACATGGGGGACATGATAAAAGCGGCAAATGCAATTTAAGCAGTACATCTTGAACGTAAAACAACCACAATAAAACCACTTGTACTTGTTATATAATAGCATTTTTGCCTGCCATGTTGGCTGGGCTGTTCATGCTTTGCCATAGTTCTCATCCATTTATTTGTATCTTGGCTTCTCTATTTCTGGATTTGTTATTCCAGTACTAATGTGCTGTTGTTGACCTGTTGTTCCAAAGTCATCAACTTCATGGAAATGAATCTCTCATCAAATTCCATCATGACTTCAACAACTTCCACTTCAGCAGCTCCCACTTCATCATCATCCTCAGCCTAGACCTATCTACAGAACAAGTCCACTTCCTTGATGTCATCATAAAGCTACACAATGGACACATAAACATCATGTCATACAGGAAATGTATGGATTGTCATGCATACCTACATGCTTCTAGCTTCCACCCAGAATGCACCACCAAATCTATAATCTATAGTCAGTCTCTATGTTACAACTGCATTTTATTTGTAAGCCACCCAGAGTTACTTTTATAGTGAGATGGGCGGTGTATAAATTTAATAATAGATAAAATAAATAAAATTTGTTCTGACCCACTTGACAGAGATGCTAAACTGATGGAATTAAACCAGGCATTCTGAACTACCCACCCCAAAAGATCAATATACAAAGCAGTAGATCCAGATCAGTTCCCAACAAGGATATTAAAAGACAGACCACAGAAACAGAACAATGGACCATTACTGATTGTCACCTACAGCTCACAGCTCCAGCCACTCAAATGCATTATTAATAAGCTACAGCCCATACTGGCTAATGACATCACACTTTCTCAGGCACTAGGTAGGAGGTCCATATTTGTGTAAAGACAGATGAATAGGTATCACTTAAGTGGGAAGGTAGCAGCGTTCCGCATGCGTCATGCCGGCCACATGACCATGGAAGCATCTTCGGACAACGCTGGCTCTTTGGCTAACAAACGGAGATGAGCACCGGCCCCTAGAGTCGGACACGACTGCACAAATGTGTGGGGGGAACCTTTATCTTTTTAACCACTCAACCCGAAGTAGATTCTCACAAGCAACAAGAAATAATAGGACGATGATGCCAACATGAGAACCAGACCTTGTAAGAATCCCAGATGTCTACTTTGCCCCTACATTTATACCAACAATACCATCACAGGCTCCCACAGGTACACACATACAAGATTGGAGTGTCTTCACATGCTCTTCCTCCAATGGTGTCATCATCTGCCACCAATGCCCCTCTAGATTCTACATAGGACAAACAGATAAACTTTGTGTAAAAGTTTTAATGGACACAAGATTGATATCAGGACTCAAAACAAAGGCAAAATATCTGAGCATTTCAACCTCCCAGGATACTCCATAACAAGCCTCAGAGTGACTGTTTTAGAAAAACAGGACATTAAAGCACCATTGAGTGAGAAGTTGTTGAAGTCACATACTGTATATCAAAAGGTTTCAGGCAATCTTAGAAGGTCTCAACAAACACAGTGGGTTTTTAACACATTACAATTGTTAATTGATAAGGTACTTGCAATCTAGGGGTGTGGTGGCTCAGCGGGTAAGACGCCAGGCTTGTCGATCGGAAGATCATAAGTTCGGAGGTTTGAATCCCTAGCCCTGCGTGACGGAGTGAACTCCGACACTCGCCCCAGCTCTTGCCAACCTAGCAATTTGAAAGCATGCAAATGGCAAGTAGATTAATAGGTACCACTTCGGTGGGATGGTAACAGCGTTCTGTGTGCGTCATGGCGGCCACATGACCGTGGAAGCGTCTTCGGACAACGCTGGCTCTTCGGCTAACAAACGGAGATGAGCACCGGCCCCTAGAGTTGGACATGACTGCACAAATGTGTGGGGGGAACCTTTACCTTTACCTTTACTTGCAATCTATTGTTACCTGCATCTGCATAATCAACCTGTCTTCCCCTCTCTTTCTCCCTCTTTTCCTCTACCCCAGTTTAAATTCTACATCAGACTAGCATGTGATGAAGTGAGCTGCGGCTCACAAAAGCTTATGTCTTTTAATAACATTTGTTAGTCAGATAAGGTGATACCAGACTCCTGATTTTTTGCCACAGTAGACTTAACATGGCTCTCCTCCTACATAAGCAAGAAGTATTTGCTGTTGTTGTTGTTCAGTCATTTAGTCGTGTCCGACTCTTCCTTCCAATGAGCAGTCAGGGTTGATTTCCTTTAGGATTGACTGATTTGACCTCCTTGCAGTCCAAGGGACTCTCAAGAGTCTTCTCCAGCACCACAGCTCGGAAGCATCAATTCTTCGGCGCTCAGCCTTCCTTATGGTCCAACTCTCACAGCCATACATTACTACTGGGAAAACCATAGCTTTAATTATACGGACCTTTGTCGGCAAGGTGATGTCTCTGCTTTTTAATATGCTGTCTAGGTTTGCCATAGTTTTCCTCCCAAGGAGCAAGCGTCTTTTAATTTCATGGCTGCAGTCACCGTCTGCAGTGATCTTGGAGCCCAAGAAAATAAAATCTGTCACTGCTTCCATTTCTTCCCCTTTTATTTGCCAGGAAGTGATGGGACCAGATGCCATGATCTGAGTTTTTTTAATGTTGAGTTTCAAGCCAGCTTTTGCACTCTCCTCTTTCACCCTCATCAAGAGGCTCTTTAGTTCCTCTTCACTTTCTGCCATTAGGGTGGTGTCCTCTGTATATCTGAGGTTGTTGATATTTCTCCTGGCAATCTTAACTCCGGCTTGTGATTCATCCAGCCCGGCATTTCTCATGATGTACTCTGCATATAAGTTAAATAAGCAGGGTGATAATATACAGCCTTGTCGTACTCTTTTCCCAATTTTGAACCAGTCGGTTCCATGTCCGGTTCTAACTGTTGCTTCTTGACCCATGAAGGGGAGCAAGAAGTATACTTATCTCCTTTATAGTCTGAATCAGGGGTAAAATTGTACATTCATCTGCTTTATCCATATTTTAAAATTATTTCCTTTCTTGGAATTATCTGAAGTCTTAACTGGATCAGTTATCCTATAAACCATTTCACCATTTTTAAAAGTAGGTGATTAAAACGTAATCAGTGTTTAGTTTCCTACTCTTTTACTATGTGTTTATAGGGAACAGAATTCTTAATATTTCTGCATCTACATATATTCTGCAGATTACAATAAATATTCCAGATGAGTTCATTCAGAGTAAAAGAAATTAATCCTGTATATGCTGCCATGCTACTGTCTGGTCTTTATAGGAAAACAGAAAACCCAGATTTCTGCATTTTACACTAGTCTCTGTTAAGGGAAACTTGCCTGTTGCCTTGTCAGCCCTTCAATGTAGATCAGGTCAAGAAACTGGAATGACAGAAATTCCAGGAATGCTCTATATTGCAATAAATTAGAACAACAGAATCTTGGAAGCCTGTCCAAGTGTCTTTCGGTCCGAACTTATACCAAACAAAATCAAGGTTGGTTATTTTGAATTTCTTTCTCACACTTCCCTCTATCTTAGGACTGTGTACTTTTCAACAAGTCCCCCCTTAACGGCTTGCTTCTTCCTTCCTCTCATAATGGCTCTGTCTTACCTTCCCCAAGGTCAGTTCTAAATTCCTTTTCACACCTACTTTGATGACACCAGACTTTCAACATGCTTTTAATTATGGCTGGAATTATTCTGATGATGTTATTTTGATTATTCTGTGAATTTAATTTTATTGTTGATTTATAATTCATCCTGAAAATCTTTTACACCGAAGACCAAGATATAATTTTATTAAATCAGTTCACACATCCATCAATAATTGAATTCAACTTCCTTCTAAAATCAATACGAAACAAAGCCAAGTACAGTAACTGATGTTCACTTTCAGACTCAGAGCACAGAATCAGTAGAGGGGACGTTGGTTTGCCTCAAGGGAGATTTGTAGGATTAATAAATGTATTTTTAATTATCTCAAGGTAACTTTCCTCTCCCTGCTTTTAAATGTTTTTGTTATCTGCACATTTTTTTAGCAAAAAGGAATGTATTCATTTATTTAAAATAATTTGACATTGCCCTTCCAGTCAATGAATACTCAAAGCAAAGTACAAATAATGAAAATACATAAAGTATAATAAGATGAATAATTTTTGCATAATAAATAGGAATGTATTGTAAACATTAGAAAGTGTTATTAATTCTGCAAAGCTGTGCAAAATGATGCATAGCATGCTAGCCAAATCTCCTTGGAGCTAAATGCAAAAGGCCCTCTCTTGAGTACCCAACAACCAACTCTGGTTTAAGATTGTGATGTACAACTTGGTTGTGCTGAGAGCTGCACTTGAACTTTGAGCAATGTTTTGAGGGTAAGGAAGAACAAAATCTAATTCTGCTTTAATTTAATTGAAATGGAATATAAATGAAATTAATTAAATACCACTAATAGATTAACACTAGAGAATTCCTGGAAGCTTGGCACTCAGACAAAGCAGCCATCAACAGACACATAGAGGTAAACAACATTTACATACCATTCAGAAGACACAATAGAAAAGCCAGAAGACAAGAACACCACCTTGCCAGCAATCAACACCCAGATATGCAAAGTTGAACACCAGGATTAGCACCAGAGGAACAACCAAACAGCACAATATATCCTAATCAAGGAACTATTAACTCAGTCAGTCAACCAAGCAGCAAACAACAGCCCAGTCAAGTCTGTAGCTTGAATCATGTCAACTGGATTTCTATTTTCTCAGTGGAAATGTTTCGCTCCTTATCCAAGAAGCTTCTTCAGTCTGAGCAAAGTTAGTAAGGGAATCCTTAAATATGTTTCTAGGGTGGCTGTGTGACCTTGCACCTGGGGCTAGGTCATGGTTATTTGAGATGTTTATTTCTAAGTCCCTTTATCATCCAAAGGAGGATTGTTAAGATTACCATGCTGCTGTTGAGCTTGTGAAATGGTCTTAATCTTCCTAGGCACAGAAGACAAAGCAGGAAGGAAAATAGGGGAAAGATTGTGCCTGAGGCCCCCACCTCTATTCAAGGAAGGACCTTCATCGACATATAGCCCAGTCAAGGAACTCCTAAGGGGAGAACCTCCACCAACACAAGTAGGACAAGCCATGGTATATAAACAGAGAGCAAGTCCCACTCCCTTTTCGCACTGAAGATGTTGCCTAGTCTGGCAATGAAACGTCTGCAAGAAAACAACAAAGCTCAGAGAGCACCAAGGACTCCACTAATAGATTTACTTTCTGTGTATTTACTAATTTCTATCATACTAAAGATTACAATTTGGAAAGAACTTTGGTGAGGTTGGAGGGCTGGACAGGCTTCGGGGAACTGGAGTTTGCGTGTATCCACTTGTATTTGCGTTTTATGCACGAAGAGTTGTAAGCGAGTGGTAGAGGTTTACCACAGCCATCTTAAGTATGGAATAATTTAGTTGGAATTTGAAAGCAAGGTCCTCAGGTTGAAGCCAGACATGTTTCTTGGAGTCTTCAGTGGGTGTTCTTTCATTATCCCTAGCCAATATTGGTAGTTTGGAAGCCTGTTCTGTGTAGATCACACTGGAAATTTAGGTAGGGATTGTGAAAGTAAAGCAAATATCAGGAATTATTGTCTATGAAAAATTTATTTTTGAATAAAAGATGCATATGAACCAATAATTCTTGTCATATTTCTTTTCCTTTCATTCACTGCATTGGTTCTAACTTTTGTACCCAAACAGATCCCCTTCAACGATTACAATTTTCACACACACACACACACACACCCCACAGATACAAAATTGATCCAGTTATTTTCATCCATAACCTCATCAATTTAAAGTATTTTTTAAAAATAAAAGCAAGAATGACTCCTGAGTGTGAGTTTATGAAATAACTGACATCTGGAATTGGATGATGAATAATGCCTGATGGAAATTCTTTCCTTCTTGTCTCCTTGAATTAGCAGTTATATTAGGAAGCTGAATAGAATTATTTCTTTACTATTTTATTTTGTATATTTCTCACCTGCTGCATCTAGCAACATACAACATTAAAGTACTCTTTATACAATAACACACACACAAATAGAATAATAAGAAAACATTGAATAAGTCTAAATCAGTGGCCAAGAATGGTGGAATAGAACCATCGTGAGATGTCATAAATCAATATGAATAAAAATGAATTCAGTATGAGTCCAGGAGAATAGAATAGATCCTAATGGGAAAATTTCAACCAGTATTTCACCCTTAATACTGGTTCTGTTGTTGATTGTTTAGGAGCTTGTGTTACAATTTTTTTAGATTTCCAAAGTTGAGGATCATTCCCAGTGTTAAGGGTCCCTTCTCTTCTTAGGCTTTCCAAGGTTTCTTTTCTGTGTGGTTCAGAGGTTCCTGTATTTTGTTTTGATATCTTTACATTGAGCTCAGAATGATGTGGTTTTACAGAATGGTTCCATGTCTTTTTTGAATGCTTTTTTCTTTACTTGCTATGCTAATGTTTGCATATACCCTCTGTTAATGGAAAATTTCTCTGCACATTGCAACACCCTGTTGGTGTAGGAATTCTGATATGGTAGTACCAGAACTCCATGCAGCTTCATATTAGTATATAGCAGAGTAGAAGCGTTCCCATAAACTTGCACAAGGCTTAATTAGTTCAAAACACAAAATAAACACACTTCACATGTTAAATGTAAAGTTACATAAAAAAGAGTTTACAATTTTATTGTAACTCACAGTTCCTTAGTAGAAACGGTCCATGCGTGCGAGCAAGTGGTTCTGACCAAACCCACATGCCTCTAATGTGGGCCTGCTGTTTGGAAGTACGAGAAACACATGGCAGCAGCCATGGCTGCCACCCTCCTTGGTCGGAGATTCAAGGAGAGAGAGAGAAAAAGAAGGAAACAGGAAACCGGGATTCAGCCCCTCCCACACACAGCAAGTGAGATCAGATTACAGCAGAGGCTATCTGTGTGTGAGACGTGCTTGGTTGAAATCCGATCTCTAACAGTTGGCTGAAGTCATATGGATTCGCAGTAGGTTTCATACATGCTCCTAAGACACATTGTAGTAAAACAGGATTTATTATAGCCCAGCTCTGTAAACTTTAAACATATGTCTATGAATAATTAAATGACATAGTGAATTGCTTTCCGCCAAGTCTGCTGTGTAATGTAATTATCTCCAGAAGTATTTGTGTGAAAACCTTGCCCCAAGCTTTGCTGAAATGAATGGTGATTGAGTGGCAGCTCCAGCTTTTTCAGGGAGAAGAAACACTTTTGCAGGTGAGCTGATCCATTTAAGCCACATGGTAGGAAGGTTTTGGTCAGGTTACCAAAGTAAGGTGCTCCACCTCAAGACTGATATTGATATGGACCATGCCATAACATTTCTGCTTTTCTTTCAGTTTAGTGCTCAAATACTGAATCAGAACAAGTTCTTGTCAGGTACCTTTCCTGCAATTATGCTCTAGTGAAATATAGGGAACAATATTAACCAGGATCTTATGGGGATTGCAATGTTATAATGATTATGGAATGCTTTGAACACTTGAAAAGCAGTGCACAAATATTAAGTACTTATACTACTACCCTGGCCATTGCTTTCTTTTCTTTTCTTTTCTTTTCTTTTCTTTTCTTTTCTTTTCTTTTCTTTTCTTTTCTTTTCTTTTCTTTTCTTTTCTTTTCTTCTTTTCTTTTCTTTTCTTCAGATAAAGTTGTGACACCATATTTTTCCAGTGTAGTTCTGATATGATTACAGAAAAGAGAAAAAATTTCAGTGAGACTATCAAATTTAGCTAGGTGAAAGAGATCTAAAGGACTATGTGCATGATATCCTGGCACTTTAACCTCAGTACAAAAACCAATATTAAGAATTCAAAAATTAAATAGTGTTAAATAGTGATTTATGAACAGACTCATGTGGCATGAGTGCAGTGAGGCTTGGGGAGTGTGCGGAGGGTGGCGGGGAAGCACGGTACAAGCTCAGGGAGGATGCGCAAGAGTGTGCAAGTGGCCAGGGAGGGTGCACAAATGGCTGGGCAGGCGCAGCGTGAGTGCAGCAAGGCTTGAGAGGCTGTGCGAGGGTGTGTGGGTGACCAGCGAAGCATGGTGCAAGTGCATAGGGGTTGGGGGAGGGTGCATGGGTGGAGGAGACTTACCAGAGCAACTTGCGATCTTCTCTGCTGGCTTCCCCATTGACTTTGCTTGTGGGAAGCTGGCAGGGAAGGTTGCAAATCATGATCACATGTCTGCGGGACGCTACAACTGTCATAAGTGCAAGTCGGTTGCCAAGCGCCCAGATCACGATCACATGACCGCAGGGGTGCTGGGACAGCTGGAACTTTGAGGACCAGTCGTAACCATCACTCGTTCAGCGCCATCGTAACTTCAAACAGTTGCTGAACAAGTTGTCATTAACTGAGGACTACCCGTAGCTGATTCTATACAACACACAAAACCTAAACCAACCAATCTTCTTATGGCTCTGCAAAGTGGAAACTTGTATTTACTGCCTGCCACTTCCAAAGTAAATTGTAGTAAACATTATCTAGGATTCTACTTTTTAAAAAAAAAAAAAAAAGTGGTGGTGGAGAAAAAGTAAATGGTGGGAAAGTTTGCAGCCTTTCCTTTGTAGCTGAGAGATTGAGAAGAAAGATTTTCTTCCATGGAGGCATGAGAATCAAGCTGACCAGGGTTGTGTGAGCATGGGTGAGATTGGGGTGGGTGAATACTTGATTGGAGTGACCTACCTTACATGATTTTCCTTGTGGAACTCATATAGGGGCTTTCAGCTCTGTAAACACCTTACATCAGGGGTGGGGAACCCTTTTTCTGCCAAGGGCCATTTGGATATTTATAACCGGGGACCAGGGGGGTGGGGGGCGGGGTTTCTGGGATTTCCGCAGACCGGGGGCTGGAGTTTGCGGGTGGGAGCCAATCACAAGCACTGGGGGACGGGGTTTGCGGGCGGGAGCCAATTGTGTGGAAGGGGCGGGGTTTGTGGGCGGGAGCCCCACGGGCCATAGGCGGGAGCCCTGCGGGACTTATACGGCCCGCGGGCCTGACGTTGCCCACCCTTGCCTTACATGATGTTATTTGTTAGTCTTTAAGATGCCTCAATACTAATTGCTATATTTATTAGTGGAGTATGTGCCACCAGTTTCTCCTACAAACTGATCTACTAATCAATCTTCTGTAATCTAGGAGGAAATGAACAGTAAAAGTATTTCCCTACTAAGTGTAAGGATTTGGAAGTATAAATCCCATCACCTTTAGAAATGCAACACAAACTATAATTACTGTTGTGGCTAGGCGAAGAACAATGCTGAGCCTCAGAATTAAGCTCTAGATCAGAGCTTTCCAAACTTTTCATGTTGGTGACACACTTTTTAGACATGCATCATTTCGCGACACACTCTTACAGCAGGGCATCATTTCGCGACACACTCTTACAGCAGGGCACAAGGCAGGCACTAGGACCTGCGTGGAATCACAGCAGGTTTGGAGACAGCAGGGCACAAGGCAGGCACTAGGACCTGCGTGGAATCCTGGCAGGGCAGGTTGGGAGGCAGCCAGGCACAAGGCAGGCATTAGGACCTGCGCGGAATCACAGCAGGTTTGGAGGCAGCCAGGCACAAGGCAGGCACTAGGACCTGCATGGAATCACAGCAGGTTTGGAGGCAGCAGGGCACAAGGCAGGCACTAGGACCTGCACGGAATCACAGCAGGTTTGGAGACAGGGCACAAGGCAGGCACTAGGACCTGCGTGGAATCCTGGCAGGGCAGGTTTGGAGGCAGCAAGGCACAAGGCAGGCACTAGGACCTGCATGGAATCACAGCAGGTTTGGAGACAGCAGGGCACAAGGCAGGCACTAGGACCTGCGCGGAATCAAAGCAGGTTTGGAGGCAGCCAGGCACAAGGCAGGCACTAGGACCTGCGCGGAATCAAAGCAGGTTTGGAGGCAGCCAGGCACAAGGCAGGCACTAGGACCTGCACGGAATCACAGCAGGTTTGGAGGCAGCCAGGCACAAGGCAGGCACTAGGACCTGCGCGGAATCAAAGCAGGTTTGGAGGCAGCCAGGCACAAGGCAGGCACTAGGACCTGCACGGAATCACAGCAGGTTTGGAGGCAGCCAGGCACAAGGCAGGCACTAGGACCTGCACGGAATCACAGCAGGTTTGGAGGCAGCCAGGCACAAGGCAGGCACTAGGACCTGGGCGGAATCCTGGCAGGGCAGGTTTGGAGGCAGCAAGGCACAAGGCAGGCACTAGGACCTGCGCGGAATCACGGCAGGTTTGGAGACAGCAGGGCACAAGGCAGGCACTAGGACCTGCGCGGAATCCTGGCAGGGCAGGTTTGGAGGCAGCCAGGCACAAGGCAGGCACTAGGACCTGCGCGGAATCAAAGCAGGTTTGGAGGCAGCCAGGCACAAGGCAGGCACTAGGACCTGCGCGGAATCAAAGCAGGTTTGGAGGTAGCCAGGCACAAGGCAGGCACTAGGATCTGCGTGGAATCAAAGCAGGTTTGGAGGCAGCCAGGCACAAGGCAGGCACTTGGACCTGCGCGGAATCACAGCAGGTTTGGAGGCAGCCAGGCACAAGGCAGGCACTAGGACCTGTGCGGAATCCTGGCAGGGCAGGTTTGGAGGCAGCAGCAGCCGCGACACACCCAGACACTGCAGCCGACACACTAACGTGTCCCGACACACAGTTTGGAAAGCTCTGCTCTAGATCTTTATTGTTCTACCTTACACAGAATCTTGCCAAACTAAGCCACACTAAGCAGTTCTCTGGGAAAAAACCCCAGGCATCCTAAGGCGGGTCCAGCCTGACTTTCTTGGACGGGTGCTCAAGGTCTTCGACGCTGTGAACGCGTTTCTCACCCTGGAAAGCGCCCCCTCCTCCTTCGCCTGCAATCTCCATAACAATTACTCTAACAAGGCACTATTGAAGGCACTTTGGTTCTTTATTAATGAAAACAAAACTCTTGACATTGACTGCAGTGCATTTTCTTATTTTACTAGACTGTTTGATCATCATGGACTGATCAAGTGAGTATAAGGCAACATCTGAAAATATCAAAAGTTTGTAATTAAGGCAATGGGCTAGAAACCAGGAGTCTGTGAGTTCTAGTCCCGCCTTAGGCATGAAAGCCGGCTGGGTGACCTTGGACCAATCACTCTCTCTCAGCCCTAGGAAGGAGCCAATGACAAACCAGGAGACTGAGAGTTCTAGTCCCGCCTTAGGCATGAAAGCCGGCTGGGTGACCTTGGGCCAGTCACTCACTCTCAGCCCAACTCACCTCACAGGGTTGTTGTTGTGAGGAAAATAGGAGGAGGAAGGAGTGTTAGGTATGTTCGCTGCCTTGAGTTATTTATAAAAATAATAAAGGCGGGATAGAAAATAAATAAATAAATATAAAGTAGAAAGTAATTAAGGAGTAGCAAACTAAAAAGGAACATGTAACATTATTAACAGCATCCTATGACCCACACATTTGAATAAGCAGCAAAAAGATGTCTGATGTATCTATATACCGATTCAGGTCACTCATGTCACCTCTCTGATTCAAAGATCCATCTTTTTTCATGGCATAAATTGTACATTGCTAATTAGTTACAGTTTCAAGACAATTTAAATGCATCTTGAAACACATAGATTTGGCTTTGCAGAACTGGGAGGAGCACAAATATATGTTAATGTGTTTAGATTGCACAGTTTCTTAAACGTACTGAGGATGCTTATTTTTTTTATAATTAATAGGGTAGATATGCCAACATTAAATAAGCACCCAGTAAATGAGAATTTTTTTGCCATGTCTTCCAAGTCATTTATCACCGAAAACAATAATATATTTAATTCTAAATATATGCCAAGAACAATGATGTTCAAACATTTTGTTCTGAGATTCAAGATTGTCCTTGTTAAACTGCCAGACCCTAAAATTCTTCCTTGCTGGGATTCAAACAGAAAACTGAGATGACTAAATGACCACCAGCAATTTCTCTGTGTGAAAGCAGTGAAAGAAGAGGTCATACTTTAGCAACCTTTTACAATCTAGTGCTCCCCAGATGTGTTGGACTTCGGTTTCCATAATTCCTGGCCAGAATGGACTTCAGAATTCAGTAGGACCATCACATTTTGAAAATCCTTCCTCCCCACCACCAAAAACAGAAGCCTGTAGAAAACTAGTATATGTAAGAGAGAAAGGTTAGCCTCATCTTCTGCATTACGTGGCAATTATATGGACATAGGGCATTTTTATAATATATAAAGAACGGCATGAAAAACACAAACCCATCACTGGCAATTGTTATGCATCACTGTAATGATCTTGAGGTGCCTGTTTGATTAATCAACTCCCTTGCCTTATTGGAAATCCATACATGCTGTAATTTTTTCCCCCAGCAGTTTCACACTGATTGAGTATCATCAATGCTGACAGGACACAAATGACTTTTGTGCAGAATTTATACCTATGAGCAAAAGACTTGTGTTCATTGGGTGGGAGTAAAATACTGCAGTACTTATAACAAGTTACTATTGACCTTAAGTTGTCAGTATTCAGTGCTTGGAAACTAAGCTTCTGTTCTCATTGGTGATATGTCATCATATCTAATCTTTTCATTACAAATCAGTTAGATTAAAGCAGCCTTTCTCAACCTTTTGACCCTGGAGGAACCCTTGAAATATTTTTCAGGCCTTGAGGAACCCCTGCACATTTAGGCTGAAATATAGGCCAGAAGTTACAAAATTATCATATTTATTTCATGTGTAGGCCTTTATATATGCATTAACAATGTCCTTAAACTAAAAATAAAGAATGAAACTTACCTCTTTAATGTGAACTTGCCCGAATTTGAAATAATTTTTTAAATAAATGATGATCTCCCAGGGAACCCCTAGTGACCTCTTGTGGAACCCTAGATTAGAGAAACCCTGGATTAAAGTATCCCCTTATCAACTAACTATCAGCAACCAGCATTTGATTCCAACACTGAAACACATTAAAACTATGATTTTTAGACCTCTGCAATTTTTAGACTGTGTTCTTTGCAATTTTGAAAAATAAGACTCACTTTGAAGAACCTTGAATTTAGCTGGCAAGGATGGACATTTTAAAACAATACTTCCTTGTCAATAACTATAATTTCAGCTATGGTACTTCCTTGTGCCACACTAAATTGTCAGAATACTATAAATCTTTTGAGACATTTGCATTTCAATGCATAGGCATTTTGAGTGGCAATTAATGATATAAACTGCAAAAAATAATGCTTTGGAAGCAGAAGGTATGCAAAAAGTTAAGAATGGGATTTTTAAAATACGTAGAAAGAAGATACTCAGGGGGCATAAGTACTTGTAAGAAATGAGAACAGAAATGTGCTGTCTGTGTAAATGAATAGCAAAGAATTTAAGATATTATAGGAGAGAACCTAGCAGGAATTAAGCAAATGACCATATCTGAAAAGGAACAGAACCTGACATCACATTTCGTTAGCATGCATGTCTTGGACTTGACTCAACTCTTATGTCCTGGTAAAACTATACTTCATTAGCATCAGATCTTTTTCTTTAAACGTTTGTCTTCCCAGTCACATATGGTTGTGCTGGTACTGCTACTCCTACTTTTTTTGGGGTGGGGGTGGGGGGAAGGATTTCTGAGATTAAATGTGCATAACTTGGAATTAAATGAAAAGAAGTACCAAATAATAGAATACAGAATTGTGGAGTCCTTGGTGCTCTCTGAGCCTTGTTTTCTTGCAGACATTTCATTGCCAGAATAGGCAACATGGTCAGTGCGAAAAGGGAGTGGGACTTGCTCTCTGTTTATATACCATGGCTTGTCCTGCTTGTGTTGGTGGAGGTGTTGTTCTCCCCTTAGGAGTTCCTTGACTGGGCTGTTGTTTGCTGCTTGGTTGATTGACTGAGTTAATAGTTCCTTGATTAGGGAATATTGTGCTGTTTGATTGTTCCTTTGGTGCTAATCCTGGTGTTCATCTTTGCATATCTGGGTGTTGATTGCTGGCAAGGAGGTGTTCTGGTCTTCTGGCTTTTCTATTGTCTCTTCTGAATGGTATGTAAATGTTGTTTACCTCTATGTGTCTGTTGATGGCTGCTTTGTCTGAGTGCCAAGCTTCCAGGAATTCTCTAGCGTTTTTGGATTTGGCTTGGTTTAAGATGCTCACAGTTTCCCAGTTGAAAGTATGGTTGAGTCTGTCCATGTGTTGTGAGATTAAGGAGTTTTCATTGTGTCTTATGACTGCTAGTTGGTGTTTGTGGATGCGCTCTGCTAGTCTTTTGCCCGTCTGTCCTACATAGTGGCTGCTACAGTCCTTACACTGTATGTTGTAGATAACTCCTGTTTTTATTCTTGGGCTATTGGGTCTTTTGGGTTACTTAAGATGTTCTGAAGGGTTTTGGTTCATTTATGTGCTACGGTGATGCCATGTGGTTGTAACAGTGTTGGTAGTTTCTGAGATGTTTCTGATGTATGGCAGTGTTATCCTTTTCATAGCTTCTGTTGGTTGTGTTGTAGTGGGTTGGGTGGTCAGGCACTTTTTGATAAAGTTTCGTGGGTATCCATTTTGCTGGAAGATGCTGTATAGATGATCTGTTTCCTTTTTTTGGTGTTCTGGGTTGCTGCAGTGCGTTAGTGCTCATCTGAATAATATTCTTACACAGCTTCTCTTGTGGGAGGTTGGGTTGTTGCTTTGGTAATGGAGCACTTGGTTAGTGTGGGTAGATTTCTGGTAGACTTGTGTTTCTAGAATGCCCTCATTTCCTCTACTGATGAGGATGTCCAAGAAGGGTAGTGTGTTGTTGTTTTCTTCTTCCCTTGTGAATTTCATTCCATTGAAGATATTGTTGATGGTTTCATGTGTTTCCTCCAGTTGTTCCTTTTTTATTATGATGAAGGTGTCATCTACATACCGGATCCATACTTTGGGTTGTATACGTAGAAGTGCTATCATTTCTAGATGCTGCATTACAATCTCTGCTATGAGTCCTGAAAGTGGTGATCCCATGGGTGTTCCTTTGATTTGTTGGTATATTTGTCCATCAAACTGAAAGTAGGTAGTGAGGCAGAGGTCAATGAGGTCCATGATTCTGGGTATTTCTATCTTAGTGTATTTGACTAGGTCGGGTGTGTTTCATAGAACTGCTGCCATGGATTCTTTCACTAGTGCTGGGTCTATGGATGTAAAGAGTGCAATGACATCAAATGACACCATAATTTAATCTTCTTCAGAATACAGAATGTTTGTTTTCTCCAGTAGCCTGTAGAAAGGCAGTTTTTGAAAAATTAACAGCTGAAGACCCTGGTGCACGTTCGTATCAAAAGAACCTCCCCTTTCTTACATGCTTTCAGGTATTCACCACATTTTGTTCTCCCTCCTCCCATGTAAATAGTAGTAACACAAGCTCTGTTGAAAATACTCCTTTGATGCGGTTCAGCTGTTCACTCCTGCATGTGAACTAAGACACTTGCAAATAGTATTGAGCAGCTGAGGTGCCTAAGGGGGAACTCTTGATTGATCTTTACTGATGTTAACCCTGGGAAGAGGGAGGGAATTAAGGAGATCTTTGCTTGTGTTTCTAGAATGCTGAAGATGGGTGTGAGCATTGCCAAAATCTTTCTCCTTTTGCTCAAATTGAGAGGAATGGGATAGAAAGCCTATGGTTTTTGTGTCAGCCACACAGAGACTATGTGTATAACTATGCTATTGCCTTGTAAGCCCTTTAGTTCAAATATGGTTCACGTGAACAAAAATTAATTGTAGGACAAGTCTGTGTCTGAATTCCTAATGCAGGGCTTTCCAAACTTTTGCCGTTGGCGACACACCAACGTCTGACGCGCAAAAACCTGGAAGTGCCGCTGCTGCCGCGGCGCACTTTTGGGTTTTTGCGTGCTGTGGCGGCGGCGGCAGCGTCGTCATCCTGGCATGTCATGCGACAACCTGGAAGCACTGATGGCCCGCCGCCACCGTGCGCACTGCCGCATGCAGCGGCAACAGTGTGCCATCAGCACTTCCAGGTTGTTGCGCAACACACTTGGGGCCCCCAGGCGACACAGTACTGTGTCGCGACACACAGTTTGGAAAGCCCTGTCCTAATGACATGTCCTTCATGCTTGCCTATTTCAAATGGCAATCACAAGTGTGATTGTCTCTTTTATACACAGAAGCTTATGTGCCCAAGCATTAAAGCTTTCCTGAAGCAGAGGGTTGGTTTCAGGCATAGATGAAGTGCTACAGATACTGCTTGAATGATATGATTGCAGCCTATTAATTCCATTCTGAAATAGTATTGATTTGAAGGATAGCTACTGCCCTAATCTCAGAATATATTTAAGAAATAAACTATTTGTGTGATTAAGGATTTGAAACTGTCAGCTGTGGTCTTATTATCCTCATCAGTGTTTCCTTGCCCATGTGGTCCTTTTGAAGAAGGTAGCATTTAGAAAGTTTCTATGTCAGGATTAAAGGAAGCATGAGTCAGTATGAGTCAGAACCAACCTTATATAGGCTGAAGTGAAGTGGTTTCCCAAGGTAGCAAATATTAGGTAGCACTGAGGAACAGGAAGATGTCGGAGGACAGAACTGCATGGGATTTAGCCTGTCCTACCTCTCTTAAGCTGACCCGTTTCCCCAGGTGCGTTAACAGACAGTGGCTCAATGTAAGTCTGAAAACAAGATTCAGTTGCTAGTCCGAGCATGTTGTGACTTGGGGTTCCATCTTGTCTGCCATCTTGGGTAGCAACTAGCTTGGGCTAGACCTGGTTATGAACTTATTTCTAATATATTACTGACGACTGTCACATGTCAGAAACTGAAAATGGGGAAAGGATGTTATTGTGTCCTGTTTGTTATCTGTTTTGGTTGAAGAGAAACCACAGAAATGGCTGAACAGATTTAGATCAACTGTTACATGTGGACATTCTTATGCTCTTTAAGGAAGTAACTGGACATCTTAAATACTTAAACATTGAATCAGTGATAATTAAGGAAGTAAGTGGACATCTTAAATATTCAAACATTGAATGTGCAATAATTAAAGCATTTAATATGGAGTGATGGCACTGATTTTAGTGAGGCCACTTTCAGAATAATCATCTATATAGTAGAAGATTATATATATTTATAGCTTAAAAGAGAATTTCTTTGTATAAAAGACATCTAATAATGGAAGTGTTTGGAGCTGAGAACTGGTGATTTATCCATAGACAATTGGTTTAATCATCTTTCATTTATGAGAAAAAGATTAGAAAAAGAAATTGAAAGATTAAATAACAATACTGTAAAATTTATTCTCCAAAACAAAAATTGTATCCTATTCTGAGTGGAACTCTGCAATACAGATTTAGCTATGATTAAATCTTACATTTTGCAGAATGCATAAAAATCACCCATTTAAATTATCAAAGAGAACTACTTTGTATATATAATTTTGCTCCAAAAAGACAAGGGACAAATGAAAAATTGTAAAATCTGCAAAAGCAGATGTACTGTAACCCAGTTCTTTTCCTTTCCAGTGAATAATTTTTTGGCATGGAAAATAGTAGTGTGAAAATCATAGAAACAATAACAAGAATCGCAAAAATAATTACCAAGCAAGAATAGTAGCTGAACCTAAAAATATATATAAAATAGAGGATCCAGGAGAAAATAGTTTGGTTGTGACACTTCAAGATGGTTTGGAAGTGTTGTACGCATTGCACAACCACAGTACCTCTTGGTGGTTTATTAAAGCAATCAACTATTTCAGTCTTCCTTATGGGCCTTAAAAAGGTGCCAATTTTTAAAGAATTACATTAACTCTAATTAGTGGATTCCTTCAATAAGTTTTGGTTTTACACAGAATCTTGAAAAAAGTTGGGCTACTTTAATGAATAGGAAAAAAGTGCCGCTCTCGTGTTCTCCAGAGGCTGAATCATTTTTAAAATATGCAGTCTTAGAAAAATAAATTTCTGAAAGATCTAGAAATCCCTTGTTTGGATGGCCTGTGGAATCTCTTCATTTCTAATATAAATGTGTGTGATCTGTAACAACTTTTCTTCTATTCTGGCTCTTGTACCTGATATTAAATGTTGTGAGGTTAAACAAAAAGCTCTCATAAAAAGTATACTTTCCTATGATTACAATTTAAATATTTCCAAGTATCAAATAAACGAAAAGCTTCAATAATTGTGTGCAGCTTTTGGGAGGGAGTAACAGTGATTCTTATCTTTCGTATTTTGCTTTAGAATGTTGTATCTTCTTTTCCAAAGAATTCCATGCTGGCTGGGGAATACCGGGAGTTGAAGCCCACCCATCTTAAATTTGCCGAGGTTGAGAAACCCTGCTGTATTGCTTTGAATATTATTATTTATTTTTTATTTTATTATTTCAATTTATTCCCCGCCCATCTCCCTTGCAAGGGACTCTGGGCGGGTTACAACAATTGAAAGTTAAAAACTATAAAAATATCATCTAAAAATACAATAATAATAAAATAATAATATACAATAATAAATTATCTTAAAACAATACCAGTTTATAGTATCTGAGATACTAGAGATATTTACAACTATTACTCTCTGTCCTATGTTTCTTATATTTACTGTAACCATGCTATCATAGTCTTTAATAGCTCTGTTAGTAAGGCAAAACACCTTTTATCATCTTTTCTATATGCCTTATTGAGGAAAAGAGACCTGTAACGTTCCAGATGATGGATTACAACTCCTAGCATACCTAGGAAAAGCCGGGAATGAAAAGTGATGGAAGTTCAGCGATACAGATAGTCCTCATTTAACAACCACAATTGGGACCGGAATTTCAGTTGCTAAGCGAAGCAGTCATTAAGTGAATCTGACATGATTTTATTACTTTTTTGCAGCAGTCGTTAAGTGAATCACTGCGGGCATTAAGCAAACCATGTGGTCGTTAAGTGAATCACACGGTTCTTCATTGATTTTGCTTGCCAGAAGCCAGCTGGGAAGGTCGAAAATGGCGATCATGTGACCACGGGATGCTGTGACAGTCATAAATTCAAACCGGTTGCCAAGTGCCCAAATCATGATCATGTGACCGTGGGGACACTGCAACGATTGTAAGTGTGAGGACTGGTCTTGAGTCAGTTTTTTCAGCACCATTGTAAGTCCGAACCATCACTAAACGAATGGTTGTTAAGCGAGGACTACCTGTATGTGAAATGTCATAGATTTTCTACACTGAACATGAACACTTTTACTTTATGCAGAGAATAGAAAATATCATAATGGGAGAATTTCCAAACATTTCACATTTTCTTTAACATGAGTTTTCTACCCCCCCAAAAAATTACTGCCTTTCCCATTTTTATCAACCATACCATCTTTTCCTTCTTTTTATGGTATTGTTTGTTTAGTTTCCAATTTATTACATTATTTGCAGTTACTTCCATCTTTGTTACATAATATAAAAATTACAAAAAACAATCAGTATACTAACTACTTGCAAATGAAATTTTATAATGCACAGGTATTTCTTATGTTTCCTAAGACAGTGTTCCTCAACCTTGGCCACTTTCAGATGGGTGGACTTCAACTTGAAGTCCACCCATCTGAAAGTGGCCAAGGTTGAGGAACACTGTCCTAAGATACATATCCTCAGAATTATGGACATTCTAAGCACAGGCTCTTTTAGTGCATTTTTTGTAAGATATAGGTTATGCAAATGCATTGTATCAAACAAGTCGTCTACATAGTATGGCACAAATAATAAATATGTGGAGCTCAGGAACTGACCTCGTCCACCCATGAAGCTTAGCCAGAATGAGCTTTGTTTTTGGCTTAAAATTGGCTTAAGGCAATATATAAATTATTCCATTATGGCATAGGGTAATATGAGTACCAGGCCACCGTGGCTGGTTTAACAAACCATGAACTTGAACAGTGTTTATTAAAATCCTGCATTAAATATTATGTATAAAGGCATCCATGGATTAATGCCAGTAGAATATCCGCACAGAGCTACGATCTCTCCGGAATAAATTGGAAAGGCTCTTGGAAATGAGCTGCTGGACCATTTCCTTTTGTTGATGAAAATGGAGCAGTTCTCCATTTTCCTTGCACTGGGAAGCCAGAAATCTGCATTTCTAACTTTCTAGCTGGATGGCTGAGTGATATAAGCTGGCTCAGGCACATTAGCGGGAGGCAATTTTGACAGAATCGCCTAGAAGGATATCTGCTGGGAGATACATGCCCAATTTCCTCTCTCGGGACACGCTGACATAATCTTAATTTGTTCCTTAAAATTATGGGGAAAGTCTTGGCTGCTTTGTCTTCAAGATACAGTCTAAGGAAATGTCTTACGCTGCACTATCGTGCAGAAAGCCTGTGGCTGAGAGACCTCAGGGAATGATCAGCTTTTAGAAGCTAAGAATGCTTCTAAAAGATTTTTTTTATTTATTTGGTTGCTTATTATAGCTTATCTGCCGCTCCAATCAAAAAATGACTTTAAGCAGCTTACATACCTTATCATAGTAATAAGATTAAAAATACATTATCAGGAAACAAAACCAGAAAAAAGCAATACTGTGTCATAATCACCTTATTGACACAGTTCACATTCCTCCACATCCATCAGGCTTCACATCTTTGGATGCCATTTATTTCTCCAATCCATTCTCAGAGGCCCTCTGGAAGTCTTAATTGCCTCCTGGAACAATTATCAGGGATAGGGTTTCCCCTATCTCTGGGGATACACTGTTCAAAAGTGAGGGGACATTACAGAGAAAGCTCACCCTTGGTGTCCCTAGTAATGACATTTCCTAGGGACTGAGATCCACAGCAAGCTTCTCCTGCTAGATCTAACTTGATGGGGCAGATTCCACTTGGAGAAGGCAGTCTTGAAAGGTCCTGAGTCATAAAGTCATAAGCCAACATCCGTAATTTCACCTGTAAACCAACTGGTAATCAGTACAGTTCCTGAAGTAATTGTGTAACTTGGGTATACTGAGTCAAGCCCGTTACTGTGTGGGCCACTGCACTGTGGACCAGCTGTATCTTTCTATGTCTTCAAGGGTAGTCCCATGTAGGGTACAATAATCCCAAGTGTAAAATGCTGGGATTGAGCCTGAACCTCTTTTTCCCACCCAGATCCTAACAGCTTCCAAGCACTGAGACAGAACATTTCAAGCTGCGGGTGGAGATGTATAATTGTGTATTATCAGCATAGTGATGATAGCTTCCCCTGTGCCAGTGGATGAACTCTTCTGATGGCCTTATATAAATATTAAATAGATTGATGGATGAAAGATACTGATAGATGCTTTAGAGATCTCATATTCCAAGCAAAGAAATCTGGCATTGTGGAGTCATTGGTGCTCTGGCACTCCTGGCTGAGACGGGTAGAAAATGTAAGTAATCAAAGATGGTTTAATAAAATATTTATTCTTCATTGTGATTTATACACAGAGCCATGTTTGGGAACTTATGGAGCTTGCAAATGGTACACAATTAGGTTCCCATTGTCAATAATATTCTACACCCATAGACAAGGAGGGCAGGAAATGGAATATTCTCAGGTGTAACTTGTGTTCTCTGGAATGCTCTTCCTTCATATTGCCTGTTATCAGGCATGTATAGCACAACATCAATTTTTGTGGGGAAAAAGTATCCCTATTCTTATTTCATTTCTAAGAGGACAAGAAGAAATAGTCCAAGCTCTTCAGACAGAAGCAGCATATTTTGCCAAACAGGAATTAAATACAGTTCGTCATGCAAATGACTTGGCAGCTAAGGTTACAGCATTTTCCATTGCCCTGTATCCTCTGTGTTGGACTGAAATTGAAAGCTAAATCTAGAATTGAAGACCTTTCCTTCAATTGGGGTGAATAAGGGCAACCTTGAACAGGGTTCATAAGCTTCATATCACAACATGCAACTGGGGGCTGCCCATTTTATGCTATGCTCATCATGGGCTCTCAGTACTACCTAGACATCCACTGCAACAAAGCCATAGGAACCAGCTTCAGGGTTTTATATAGGATCTTTGACCTTGATATTCTGCTACATGATTTTGTTCAGAGGCTTCCTGACTTGCTTTCAAGGTATGAGATCTTCCATAACTAATGAGCTTCAGATTTTATTGATAATTTCACAGGAAAGGGTTACCACACTGAGTTTTAGGCTAACCTGGCACCAGATTGCTCTGTTACTTCTCTGGCATCTCCAGAGGGTTTACTCCCTTCCACAAAAAAAGGTGATTAGTTACTTTTGGAACTATGCGTAATGGTATGTGGGAACGACCTTGGGAGACAGGGAAGAGAGATGCTGCCAAAAGAACAATCAGATAAGTGGCAGCTGCGTAATGGGAAGAGAAAGAAACTCAGAAAGAAACCTCCCTAGTTTATCAGGCTGTAAAAAGAGACGGCGGGAGATTTGTACTTTCAGACTTGCAAGATTCTGTTTATGTAGTTTTACAATAAAGTAGAATTAGCTCATCTGGTCATGTTTCCTGTCTGGTCTACCTGGGAAGGCTGACACTATGCTCCTACTTCCTTTCCAGGCAGTTTATTGTACTTAAGAAGCATGGCAAGCTCAGAGCTATACTGAACCTTCACCATATCAATTATTCTTGACGTGCCCTGACTTCAGGTTGATCCTGAAGGATTCCATTCTTCCCCTCTGGCAGAAGATGATAAGGCTCATTCATACAGATTTACAAGATGCATACTTTTACATATCCATAATATCCTACAATCACTTTTTCCTTCATATTATAGTAAGTGGATGCATTTACCAATTTTACCTTTTGGCCAGTTTATTTGTAAATGAATGGGACCTGTTGCTGCATTCTTCCACCTCCTAGTTATCATTTTGTTCCCTTATTTAGATTTTTTGTTGTTGTTGTTCAGTCATTTAGTTGTGTCCGACTCTTCGTGACCTCATGGACCATAGCACGCCAGGCCTTCCTGTTGTCCACTGTCTCCCGGAGTTTACTCAAATTCATGTTAATTACATCGGTGATGCTATCTAACCATCTCATCCTCTGCTGTCCCCTTCTCCTTTTGCCTTCAGTCTTTCCCAGCATCAGGGTCTTTTCCAGTGAGTCCTCTCTTCGCATTAGGTGGCCAAAGTATTTGAGCTTCAGTATCTGTCCTTCCAATGAGCAGTCAGGGTTGATTTCCTTTAGGATCGACTAATTTGATTACTAGTTACTAATTGCCTACTGCTGTGCTCAGCTTTCTCTCCACATAGCTCAAGTCCATCTGATCAAGTCCTTGAAGAAGTCTGCCTCTTGGTCAATTATGTTAAGTTCTTCCTTTCTTCCCTTACAGGTTATCCAGTTCATAGGGGTAACGATATATACTATCAGAGGAGCTGCTTTCCTGTCATTGCTGTTACTCCATACTGGTACAAAAGAGCTCCTTGGTAAGAAGGGTCAGAGTCCATGTAACTATTGAGCCATATCATGGCTGCAAGTTCAGCTGTTCACCCATCTTGGGATGTCCCCTCTATAGGCAGCCAATCCTGTAGGGGTAGTGATTCTGTTTCCAGGTGCAGATATAAGACTCAAGGAATCAAGGAATCTCTGTACTGGTGGCTGATTTCAGATAATCTCACCAGAGATGTTCCCTTCACATCTTCTTCCCTCATAACTCTGCATCTATATGCAATTTAAGCCCTTGCAATATCAGGCCCATCACACTGTAGCCTTTCTCTTGCATTTGAAATAGTGAGACTTGGGTCTTCCTTCCTTCCTTGCTTCGTTGATTCCTTGCTTCCTTCCTCATTCGCTTATGGAATGTTTAATGGATAGCCTAGCTCATCTTCATTCCCTGATGTCCCTGTAGCTGCTAGCTTGGAGACTTTTCCTTGTTCTCCTTATATTAATCTCAAAGCCCTTTGAGACCAAGGCTAATGCCTTGATTCACCACTTCCTAGAGCAGGTAGCCTTTTTGGTAGATCAATAAGTCAGCTTGTCAAGCTGAAATATTGTGTACCTTACAAATGATTCTCCTTTCCTTATTTTTCATATGGACAGAGTAATCCTTCACCTAGATATTTACTTCCTCACAAAGTCAGTCTAAATCAAGAGATTATATTGCTCTTTCCCCAATCCTTCAACAGTACTGGAAATAGAGTTTCATTCCTTGGATGTCCACTGTGCTGTTTTTACCTAGCACCATTTCACCATGACTAGCATTTATTCCAGGCCTTCCAAGACCCCAGATTTTTCCAAATGTGTGGCAACATTATGCTTTGCTGCAAGCTGGTCAAATAACTGTACCCCACTGATTCTCAATCAGTCCATAAGCACAATGGCAGCATCAGCAGCTTTCCTCCATGGTAATTCTTTACTGAGTTGCTGGGCTCCCATGTGGTTTCACCCTCCACTTTCATTCAGTATTATAGACTGGATCTCCACTCCATGCAGCCTTTGGAAGTAGATCCTCCTCCAGGAAAGCAGCTTGCTATTCACCCATATATGAATAACATATATGAATAAAAGAGGTGTTTACTTACCTATAACTGCAGTTTTTCAAGAGGTCATGTGTGGATTCACACAATCTGCTCTCCTATTCTGCTTGGTTTCAGGTGATCTAACAATTCCTTCAGATCTACTGTATCTTAGGAACTGAAGGGGCTCTGTAGAAACACACTTAGTCATGTGATACAGGTAGGGGGCAGATTCCCCACCAAACAATTCTGTGAGCTCTAGAAAATTCTGAATTGAGCTTTGTATTTCCAAGGTACATAACCCTTACATGGGAACATGAAGAGATGACCATTCAACAAATTTATAATTACAGATGAGAAACCAGTTCTTCAAGTTTTCCTGCAATTTATTACTTCTCAAATAACATTTTAAAATGTGGGTGTGCTCTTGTTTGATACAAGAACATTACTGTACAATTCTATGTGCATTTACTCAGGAATGAGCCACTCTTGACTTCAATGGCATGACTTCCCAGTAGATTTTGTTGATGTGTGCAAAAATATGGTTATATGAATATTATTCATGTCTCCCCATTGGACTCAGAAGCCAAGGATAGCAGCCACATCTTTTGTTAGGGAAATTTACAGAATGGCTAGGGAGTATTTGGAGACATCCTTGGAAAGAGAGAACTATTACTGTATATACAAAATTAATTCTTTTCTCCTCCTAAAGCAAAGCTTGGGCTTTCAGATGTTTGCAACTGTCAATAGAGCAATAAAATTGTTGAGAATGATATGGGGATAGCAGAAAAATATAGTTTAAGACTGAGGTAGAACATGAGTTGAATAGGAAAAGGGCTTCCTTGAGAATGATGTCCTCCATTTACAAGCAAGAATTACAAAAACTCTTATAAAATTTTAATGATCTCTCCTTCTAATCCAGGTAATTATTGTTTCTTTGAAACTTTTCACTGCTGGCATCACTGGTAATGGGGAATGTGAATGAAAATGCATAATGTGCCCCTTTGAAGACTAGTTGTACAAGATTGAAACCTATGAAAAATGCTTGAGTGCTTTTATCTGATATCTTTTAAATCATCTTGTCAGGTAGTCCTGACCTCTTATTAAGGCTACCTGAGTGTCCAAAGCAAGTTTGACCTAGCAGACTATTCAAAAATAAATGTTCACTTAACCTAAAAATAAATAAACAGGGAGCTTGCAAGCTGCAAAATAAAGCACCGCTTCTTTCTTTGGTCCTATATGTTTGTGAATGCTGTTTGGTCCAGTAAAGACCCTACTCAAATGACAACATCCTGGGGAGTTGTTTGTTTTATATTAAATTGGATTGGCTATGCTCACTGTGACAGCCATTTTGTGAATGTGCTTACCATTTGTTTCATAATTCCAAATGGGCGCATCATCACAAAAAATAAATGCAGAGAAAAGAAGAAAAAAGTATTTTAAAGTGCCAGTGTGAGGGAGGTGGATCAGGGTTAAAACCAAGGCTTTGGTTTAAGATTTTAAGTTGGAAACCTCATAAAACATGTAGACCATTGCTCATATTAAGCCAATGTAGACCCTTGTTCATATTAAGACATATAATATTCTACAATATTAGAATGTAGGGCCCAGTAGTGGGAAGGGTCACATTTTAAAGAGATCAATAATTCTGTGTGAGTATCAGGCAATTGAAAAACTAGATAAAACCCCAAATTATTTTCCCACCAATCTTTATTTCCAAAATAAGGCTGGAAAATAACCTAGCTGCATTACCCAGGGCTCTATGATTAAGAATATACTTGAAAAAAAAACACTCTGCATGGTAGCAATGCTACAGAAATTAGTATTATTCTCTATTCCTGAGTAAATAACATACTGCTTTCTTCATTTGATATTTATAACTTCCTGTTTTCCAGGGAATTATGTTACAAACAAATTCACTTTTCTTTAAAGTTCTTTTTCCTGGGAGAATGTTCAGCTTGTCACACTTAGCAAAAATTTAATTGGTATTGAGCTTCATCATGAATAATGCTCCTGGGTCATTTTGTGGAAACAAATTATCTTGTGTAAAATTTGATGCCTCTTTCTGGCCTGTTTAATACTAGGTAAGTGGTATGGAAGAAAATGGGGATTATGTGATTGTAAACAGATGGTGATATATTAAGTCGACACCTTTAGCAAAATTGTCTGCTGTGCCATTATTAGCAGTGTTTGAAGAAAAATACTCTGCATCTCTCATCCTTCAAACACAATTTATCTATCAGCAGAGGATATCTGCCTGGTGCTTGAAATAAGCTTTTCCTGGGCAGTTAACGTACTCTATTGAAAGAAAGGGCTGGTGCAGATCAGTTGATTAGGTCCTTCCATGACGTTGGTTGTGCAATCAACCTGTCCCACAAAGAAAATTATGGGGAGTCCATATTATGATTCTCTTGAATATTCCCATTACCTTTGTTTTTATAACAAAAAGAAGAGGAAAAATTGCAACATGTCTTTTGACAGGTCTCATTAAAAGCCCTTCTGTGGAGGTCTCCATTTCAAGTACTCCCAACAAGATGTACCATAGTTGAGGCAGATCTTTGTCATTTCTTCTGCAGATATTTTGACTCTTCATATAGTGGGTGAAAGGGGCGTGGTGGCTCAGCGGGTAAGACACCAGGCTTGTCGATCGGAAGATCGGAGGTTCGAATCTCTAGTCCTGCATGCGGAGTGAGCTCCCGCACTAGCTCCAGCTCTTGCCAACCTAGCAATTCGAAAGCATGCAAATGCAAGTAGATGAATAGGTACCACTTCGGTGGGTAGGTAACAGCGTTCCATATTGTTTCTTTAACTCCTTCTCCATCAAATCCAAGAGAAACAGTTCTGTTTTTTTTTTTTTTTGTATATTCACTTTAAGAATCTTTTGAATAGTGGCACATATTTGATCCCAAAACTTTTTAGCCTTCTCACAGGCCCACCAAAAATGATAGAAAGTTCCTTCACCATGTAGACATTTCCAACAAATATTCGTTACATTATACATTTTTGACAACTTATCAAGAGTTAAATACCAACGATACATCATTTTGTACAAATTCTCTAAGTTGTAATAAAGACCCTACTCAAATGACAACAAGGTGAATTTAAAACCTTTATTCCACATATTTTCCCATTGCTCCAACTTAATATCATATCTGAAGTTTTTAGCCCATTTGATCATACATTCTTTAACCTGTTCATCTTCCAAATTTATCTGTAACAACATTTTATACATTTTAGTAATAACATGTTCATCATTTGTGCAGAGTTCCATTTCAAACTGAGTTATTTCATTAACAAATTTAAAGTTCTTTTTATCCACTTTGAAGCGTTCTGACAGTTGCATATCGGTAAACCAATGACATGTGAAACCCTCCAACTGTAACATTTCCCTTGTTTTAAGTTTTGGTTCACCCTCTTCAAAGTTTAACAAATCTTTATACTTTAACCAACTTATTCCTCCCACATTTTCTCTTCTAACAAATACTTCTTGAGGTGACAGCCATAATGGTACATTAGGAAACAATCTTACCTTATATTTGTTCCAGATCCTTAGTATGGCACTCCTGAAAAAGTGATTTTTAAAATCCTTATTAACTTTAACTTCATCATACCACAAGTAGGCGTGCCATCCAAATCTTATTTCATCTCCTTCAAGCTGTAATAATTTCTTGTTCTCCAAAGTAATCCATTCCTTCATCCAAAGCAAACAACAAGCATCAAAGTACAATTTTAAATTAGGCAAACCCAGACCTCCTTGTTCTTTGGCATCTTGTAACAATTTGTATTTAATTCTTGGTTTCTTGCCTTGCCAAATAAATTTCGAAGTATCTCTCTGCCATTCTTTAAATGGTAAATCTGTCGACAAAATCGGTAAGGTCTGAAAAAGAAACAACATCCTAGGCAAAAGATTCATCTTAATCACAGATATTCTTCCCATGAGAGACAATTGTAGTTTCCCCCATCTTATCAAATCTTTTTTTACATCATTCCAAATTTTAACATAATTATTCTGAAACAACATACTAAGTTGACAGGATCACCGCCAAATATCTAACCTTTTTCTCAGTCTTGAAACCTGTCTTACCGAACAGCTATTCTTGATTGGACAGGGTCATATTTTTAATTAACATTTTTGTTTTTTGCTTATTTACTTTAAGACCCGCCAATGACCCGAATTCTTTCAGTTTCTTCATCAAATGTTCCACAGTATCCAAGGGATCCTATAATATCAAAACTAAATCATCAGCAAAAGCCCTCAATTTGATCTTTAAGCCCTTTATTTGTTATCTCTTCTAATGTCTCTATTAAAAACTTCCAACATCAAGATAAAGAGCAAAGGTGACAAAGGGCATCCTTGTCTTGTTCCTTTTTGTATATGACATGATTCAGTCAACTCATCATTCACAATTATATTTGCCTTTTGAGGTGTATAAATTGTCTTAATTCCCTGGATAAGATGTTCTCCAAAATCCATAATTTCCAAGACTTTAAACATGAAACTCCAGTTCAAATTATCGAAGGCCTTTTCTGCATCTAAGAAGATAAGAGCCGCCTGGCATTCATTATGATGTTGTAGATATTCTATAATATCCAAAACCATTCTTACATTGTCTTTTAACTGACTTTTTGGCAAAAATCCACATTGTTCATAAAGGATAAGCCCTTGTTAAAAAAAATTCATTCTTTCAGCCAGCACTGAAGCAAATATTTTGTAATCATTATTCAACAATTATATTGGTCTGTAATTCTTAACTAAGGAAGGAAGGAATCTGGCATTGAAGAGCCTAGCAAAATAGAATTCATCAGTCTTTTAAAAGGTAGAAGAATCTGATCCTTGAAACATCTATAATATAATGCAGATAAACCATCAGGTCCTGGTGCTTTTCCCAATTTTCTTCTTTTTATAGCTTCTACTATTTTAAAGGTGGTTATGGGACTATTCAGTATTAATTTCTGTGACTGTGTAAGTTTTGGTAAATCTTGTTTATTCAAATATTCATTTATCTTTTCCAAAGAGACTTCTCGTTTTTTATATAAATTAGAAAAAAAAACTATGAAATGCTTTTTTAATCTTTTTGTTGTCCAATAATTCCACATTTCCTTCTTGAATTTTTAATATTGTCGCGGTCTCTCAGTTTCTAGCCTGACGTCTTAACCACTACACCAAACTGGCTCTTTTTAATATTGATACTACAGTTTCTCTATTGATGGAATGATGAAAATCTTAATTTTGATTTGTCCTTGCATAGGTAAAGAATCGCTAGCAAATATGCTTTTTATATAATTATGAGAGACAATACTGAAAACCTTGTAAAAGCATTTTCTGTTCAGGGAACCAAAAGAATCAGTCATTTAATAAGTTACATATTTTTCAAATAAGTTTTCTTTCTTTATTCAAGTCTTAGGAGGTTGTGAGGAATCAATGGGACAACTGAATTTAATACTTTATCCCTGAAGAAGGAAAATGGTTAAGAGTTCAAAGAAGAAAATGTCATGAATTCTTGGAAGTTAAAATTGACTTACAGAATAATTCAGTGTGAAAATATAAATACTTTAGGTCAGCATTCCCTAAACTGCTGCACTCTATGTAAGACTATAATTTCCATTGTCTTCAACAAGCGTGGCTCTTCAAGAAAGTGGTTTTAGGTTTTGCATTCATACTTTTCAGCTTTTTCTCCTCATTATTCATAAAACCAGGGTGTCTGGGGAGGAGGGCAAAAAAGGGAAGATGGCATCGACACACATAAAAAAGGAGTAGGGCTTCAATCCCATGGTTGTGGCTGCCAGTTTGACACACACACCCCTTCCCTGCAGATGTCCCTGCTTACCAGTTCTTCTGCTGGGTTGATCATGGCTCTTTGACTTGGGGCAGACAGTTTTATATGCAACCAAGACCCCTTCCATATGGCAAAAGAAGAACACATGGCACTGCCTGCCAAGTTTTTACCTAAAAAGTTGAGGTTTGGCCTTTCAGAGCTCTGAGATGCTGAAATATGTAACAGCAAAATAATGTTCTGATCTGGTTGAATTAAAAAGAAGCTGTAATACCAATATTTTCAGCCACACATAAATGTCCTCATTAATGGTCAATATTAAATGATAATTCAGTTTAGGGAAAGAAATGGATATTCAGACATACACTGAAAGGAGACATATATAATGTAAAAAGCTAGTTTTCTTGAAGACATAATAAGGATGCATTTGACTTCCTGCTTTTATTTCTTTTAACCAACAACTGCTTCACAGATTGCTTTTCAAGCACAGTGCTCAAGTAACTATAGAGAAAGAATGCTGAGAAACCTATCTTTTTGGGAAGAGTATATTGAGGGAGTATTTTAGTGAGTCATCCATTGCTGAAAAAAATGATGACACATTATTGCAGTATTAGATTTGAGGGAGCAAGTTGGATCTTGGTAACATAGCTCAGTAGAGACCATCTTTCTCTCTCTACTAAAGCTATGCTTGCAGAGTGTTATAATGTCATTTGTCAGGCACACCTTTTATAGTACAACCTCTGCTCCAACCTCAGAAGACCTTGCTTCTGTCTGTACCATCTCTGCTGTATGCTAAGCAGTGCTGTCATTTGCACTGAGATATCATCACAGGAGTCAGCAACATTTTCTCACCATGGGTACCATGACACAGTCTCACATGAGAACCCATGCACCACTTCTGAAATTAAATCTTATAAGACCACACAATCCTTTGAAAGTTTGGTACTCTGAGATTTTAGAATTATTTTATTTAATTTTCAACCCCTGGAGGCACTAATCGTGATCCAATGGGTGTTTTGAGGCCATGAATGCATATATACATAGATACATGTCCAACCATCATATAATTCTTTTTTGGGATAAGAAAGAGTGTAAAAAAAAGAGTGTAAGAAATAGTATGCCAAAGAAATTAAAGGTATGAGATGAGAAAAAGAAAATGAAGCATAGCCAAAGTAGCTTACACCAAAACATCTCCATGTGTTTCTATCCTATACATACTTCATCCATTACCTTTGCTCATTCAACTTCTCACCTCTCTTTCAGGATCTCAGCAACTCAATTCAACCACAAATTTCTTGGTCTTCCCGTTCCTCACAACCCCTTCACTCATTCTTCATACATGTGTTTTGCAATTCAGTCCTCCTCCATTCTCTCTGAGTGACTAAATCACTTCAGGGCAGTTCTTCCATACTGGATATTTATTTATTTACTTATTTAATATAGCTGCCCATCTTATGCAACATTACCCTGGGAGGCTCACAAACAATAGTAACAACAATATCCCCACACATGCACAAAGAACTTTTCTGGGATCCAGCTTCACGCTACCCTAATGCTTGTGGGAAAATCAAGGTCTTGAAGGCTAGGAGGATAAGGGCCTGTCGGATATCAGGAGGAAGGGTGTTTCATATTTCATCTACACCACTTTGATGGCTTCCCATATAGGAAGATTATCCAGGTCACTCTCTTGGTTTGTCATTTGTATTTTCCTTTTAAATTTTAAAACCTCAGCCAGTTTGTTTTGTAGATCCAGTGAAACATCCTTTTCTAAATCATTCTCTTGACTTGTCAGTTGTAAATCCGATTTTGATACCATCTCTATCTTGTTAGGTAAAATTTGTTCTATTATCTGACATTTCATCAATAACATCTTTTGGACACAGTCTATCCATAGAAGCAGACATCATTACTGACATCGTTGATATTGTGGCTACTATTTTCTGATTACATTCTTCAAAAGTCTCCTTCAATATTTTTATTGTGATACTGTTTTGCATCATCTTACAGGCCTGTATATCTTTCCTCTACCTAAAATCTTTAGTCCCCTCTAGTGCCCAGTTTTTGAAATAATGAAATTGCTTATCTATATTATATCTTGTAAAAACCAAAACAGGATCTATTTCCCACGAGATGTGATTAGAAAGTGAGGTTTGCGAACTTAGTGTCCTTTAAAAGGCTCTGCCACAGTTGCGAGCAAGATGGCTGATCCCGTCATCTCCCAGTGTTCAAGCCTGTGGAAAACCACTGTCCTGCAGCCACCTCACAAGGACCAGCCATCCAGAACACACATGGGTGATCTCCCATCCTCTCCTTATCCAGAGAGGTTCCAGGGGACCGGCCTACTCACCGGTTCCTTTGTCTTTGCTGCAGTCGTCGGCTTTGCTTCCGCAGAGCCATCTTCAGTTCACCATACCTCCCCCGGAGGTCCATCTTCCTGCAGTTTTTCAACTTTAACTTCTTTCCTTTTTTGTCCCTGTCTATCTTGCCCAAGGTCCACTCTTGAGACAACAAAAAAGTGATCTCTCCAATATTAAAAAATTCTAAGCAATCTATCCTTCACTTGATTCTCTTGATTTTTCATTGTAAATAATCAAATTAATTATGCTTTTAGATTTATATTAATTTCTTTGTCATGCATACATATTAATAGATCAGTCTCAATCTCATATTCAAAGCAGACCTTCTTCTAAGCAGATACTCATCAAAGAGTCCCCATTTTCATTCCTTCTAGGGTATTTAAATAGCCCGAGCACTTTGCTGTACCCTCTTGTCTCGTTCTGACAGATACATTCATGTCACTTAGAATAATCTTTTGCCTTGGATTGCTTTTATTCAAAACGTTACAAACTTTTCCCCAACACTCCTATCTGGTTCTTCCATTATCACTGTTCCCTGGAGACTAACATGGAACTGTCATCAATTTATGGATTTCTACTTTCATATGCATCCATAACAACCTAGACAATACCAATTCACAGTTTCTGACATATATTTTATCTTTCATGCATCATTAAACCCACACATTCACTTCCCTACATGTGTTCATGAACTCCACTCCACAAGATCATTTCATTCACATCTATTACCTCCTTACCTTTTCCCTTAGTTTCACAGACACTGTCCTTACCTATGTTTCTTTCACGTCCTTCATTAATACTTGTTCTTTGCTATTTACTGCCCTTACTTTTTAAGACTTGATAATGCTTTTTTAGTAAAATAGATAAGGTGTAGATTAGATTAACAGCTTTAACCACACCTGCACCATATAAAGCCTTCCCTGCTATATAATAAAAAGGTAAAGGTTCCCCCACATAGTCGTGTCTGACTCTATGGGCCGGTGCTCATCTCTGTTTGTTAGCCAAAGAGCCAGCGTTGTCCGAAGATGGTTCCGCGGTCATGTGGCCGGCATGACGTGCGCGGAATGCTGTTACCTTCCCACCGAAGTGGTACCTATTTATCTACTTGCATTTGCATGCTTTCGAATTGCTAGGTTGGCAAGAGCTGGGGCGAGTGCGGGAGCTCACTCCGTCACGTGGCACTAGGGATTCACACCTCTGAACTTGTGACCTTCTGATCGACAAGCCTGGCATCTTACCCGCTGAACCATTGTGCCCCCTACTATATAATAGTTAATAATAATAATAATAATAATAATAATAATAATAATAATAATAATTTATTAAATGTGTATGCCACCCAACTCTCAGACTGTAGGTGGCTCACAACAATCAAACAGAAATTACAGTAAAATCAGTGAAACATATGTTGCTCTTCTAAACAACAGTAGAGTAGGGGCCATCTGGATCTCAGGGGGAATCTTGTTCCAGAGGGTCGGCACTGCTACAGAGAAGGCCCGCTTTTCTGCAGGATCAAATTGGCCAGGCAGATGTTATAGGAGATAGGCGGTCCCTCAAGTAACCAGGCTCTATCCCATGTAGGACTTTATAGGTAACAACCAGCACCTTGAATCACACCTAAAAGCAAACGCAACCAGTGAATTTCGCAAAGCAGAGGTATTACACATACTGAGGCATGCCCATTAACTGCTCGTGCCACCGCATTCTGGACCCGTTGAAGCTTTTAAGTTTATATCTGTGACCAAAGATATGACAAATCCTTGCAGGGGTTGGCATTGCACAATGATAAATTGATCCCATGTAGAGAAACCTAAATAAATAGAATTTGGCTTTTAATTACCCCCAAAACATCATCCATGTAATTCCGTTTGTACAGTGGCACAATTTGTGAAAACTGGACCGTGCCATTATCATTCACCACAGGACTTTAGGAAGGTGAGCTTAGCTACTAAGTACTTTTGATCTTCTGATTCAGAGATGGGGCATTTTCCTTGACTTGGCAAAGCAACAGTCAGCCCCATCCCACCCCCCAAGAAATGCTTACTTATTCTCCATTACATTCTGTAAGACTGATGAGAATAAAAAAGGAAGAAGAGGGCTTGCCCATCAACTTCCAAGTAAAAAGCCCAAATGATCTATTTCTAGCCATGTATGTTGAAGACATGCTATTCATCTCCTGGTTGGTAAGAACAGTCTGTGTTGAATAATAAATGTTGAATAGGTAGGCTCATTCTGATGAATATATCCTAAACAACATCTTGAAAAGTCTACCTTGGGAGATACTATATCTGAGTTGTAAAACTGTGGCCAGCCACTACCTGGCAGTAACACAGAAAATTTAAACTCTTTGCTGCCATCTTGTGGCTATCCAGATTTTTACAACCCTGATATGATTGCCCTAGTTTATTGTTAAAAGCTTACACATAAAATTTTGACAACACCACACTTATAAGGTATGTTTGGGACTGCAATTTTACAAATTATGTCCTAGCCAAGGCAAGAGAAGAAAGAAATTATTCATTGATTAATTTCTGAGAATATGTACCTCATTCCTTCATTGTAACTACAATGCTCAATCCATTACAAAATAAGTTAAATAAATAACAATAAAACAAGAAATACGTAGATAAGATAAATATATTGAAAACAAGGGGACATTCATTACAAATTCTGAACCCTACATGTTAAATACTTGCAGGAAACATGTTGACTTGGCACTGGAACACCAGAAGAAGAGATTTCAATAAGGCTGCCTTCTCCAACTTGGAATGAAAACATCCCAGATTCCCAGAGCTAGTCAACTCAGTACATCTGAAAGCAACCAAGTTGGGGAAGACTGCCATAAATGAAGGGCACATAGCTCATGGGTGGAATGCAGAGAAGCCTGACATTTTCTGATAAAAGGGTCAGGTAGAAAGTACTGAATCAGAAAACATTTCATCTGCTATTCTGCAGAACTGCGATTAATTAGAATAGATTAACTATTATCCATGAAAGCATGGGAATTAGGAGGGGCTGAGGTCTAAAACAGGGGTCCCCAACCTGTGGGCTGCGGCCCACTAGTGGGCCGTTTCCTGTTAGGAAGTGGGCCGCGGGGCTCCTACCTGCAAACCCCGCCCCCCCGGTGCGCGCAATTAGCCCACCCCCGGTGTGCGCGACTGGCTCCCGCCTGCAAACCCTGCCCCCCCAGTCCGTGGAAAAATGTTCTTCCACGACTGGTCCCTGGTGCCAAAAAGGTTGGGGACCGCTGGTCTAAAAGATTTGGAAAACAATGGGCTAGGAAAAACTATAGTAAATAATAGTTGGCAAGATAGATAAATAGTCTGAGTGGTACACTGCAGACTAACACATGGTTTTTGTTGTTCAGTCGTTTAGTCATGTCCGACTCTTCGTGACCTCATGGACCATAGCACGCCAGGCCTTCCTGTCCTCCACTGTCTCTCGGAGTTTACTCAAATTCATGTTCATTACATGGGTGATGCTATCTAACCATCTCATCCTCTGCCGTCCCCTTCTCCTTTTGCCTTCAGTCTTTCCGAGCATCAGGGTCTTTTCCAGTGAGTCCTCTCTTCGCATTAGGTGGCCAAAGTATTTGAGCTTCAGCTTCAGCATCTGTCCTTCCAATGAGCAGTCAGGGTTGATTTCCTTTAGGATTGACTGGTTTGACCTCCTTGCAGTCCAAGGGACTCTCAAGAGTCTTCTCCAGCACCACAGTTCGAAAGCATCAATTCTTCGGCGCTCAGCCTTCCTTATGGTCCAACTCTCACAGCCACACATTACTACTGGAAAAACCATAGCTTTAACTATACGGACCTTTGTCGGCAAGGTGATGTCTCTGCTTTTTAATATGCTGTCTAGGTTTGCCATAGCTTTCCTCCCAAGGAGCAAGCGTCTTTTAATTTCATGGCTGCAGTCACCGTCTGCGGTGATCTTGGAGCCCAAGAAAATAAAATCTGTCACTGCTTCCATTTCTTCCCCTTCTATTTGCCAGGAAGTGATGGGACCAGATGCCATGATCTGGGTTTTTTTAAGCCAGCTTTTGCACTCTCCTCTTTCACCCTCATCAAGAGGCTCTTTAGTTCCTCTTCACTTTCTGCCATTAGGGTTGTATCGTCTGCATATCTGAGGTTGTTGATATTTCTCCCGGCAATCTTAACTCCGGCATGTGATTCATCCAGCCCGGCATTTCTCATGATGTACTCTCCACACATGGTAGAGTAGCCATAAAGGATTTGGAAAAAATATGCAGATGCCAGGATGTGCAAAGGTCAGAATTGTGCAGGCAGTGGTTTTCCCTATGACACCCTATGGAAGTGAAAGTTGGACTCTGAAGTAGATGGATAGGAAGACTATTGACGTTTTTGAACTTTGATTTTTGAGAAGAACCCTGAGAATACCTTGGACGGCCAAGAGAACAAACAAATGGATCATCAAACAAACCAATTCTGAGTTCTCACTCGAGGCACAAATGATCAGATCTGGAAGATCTGAAGGACTAGGTTGGGGACAGATCCTCCCAGAGAAAATCTTTCTAAGTGATCAGTAAGAGTCAACACCAACTAGATTGCACATAATCATTGATTAGTTTAAGAGATATTTAACAAGTAATCAAAATAATAGCAAGTCAATGACTAAGCATATGGATTGATTTTATTTTTTAAAATAGACTGAGTGGAATTGTTTGCCTACGAAAGCATCTCTTGCAATTGTGAGATGGTGGCTATATAAATTGATATGGTAAATAAATATGAATGAAATGGAGCTGTATACAGTTTGTTGTATTGTCGAAGGCTTTCACGGCTGGAGTTCGATGGCTGTTGTGGGTCTTCCGGGCTGTGTGGCTGTGTTCTGGAAGTTGTGGTTCCTAACGTTTCGCCAGCATCTGTGGCCGGCATCTTCAGAGGGCAGGAGCACAGATAGAAGCGATCTCTCTGTGCCCAGGTAGAGTGGCAATGTATACAGTTTCTTTTTATTTTGCTTATATAAATATCTTTTTTTTTCTAAGTCTGAAAGTTTAAAGTTTAAAAAATGTCTGCCTAGAAACCCTTTCTATATTGCTGCCAAGAAAACTACGTGGGTAGTGTGAAGGCAAGAGCATGGTCAGAAGCAAATGGCTGGAGACCAGATTGGTCTGTTACAATAACAATGTAGAGGTACCAATTACTTCTCCCGCTGAGAAACAAGTGGCTTTCAGTGCATTATGACGTATGAGGGGGGAAATAGATACAGGATTTGTATCTGGGGATACAACCTAGAGTTTTGCAATCGCTGTTTTACTTTGTTATTTAGGGTTTTTATAATATCTTTAATAAAAGTGGGTTATCACTGGTTGCAAGCCGTTTAGCCAGATGCATCCATAAAGTCACTAGGACTTTTGGTGGACTTGTGAGAAGGCTAAAAAATTCTGGGAACAAATATGTGTTAATATTCAAAAGATTCTTAAAGTGGACTTACAAAAGAAACCAGAATTGTTTCTCTTGGGATTGATGGAGAAACAGCTCGAGAAACAACATGGGACTTTGCTTTTATATATGATTACAGCAGCAAGACTTTTGTATGCACAAAGATGGAAAGACTCACAAATCCCTACAGTGGAGGAATGGATGATTAAATTAATGGAACTGGCCCAAATGGCTAAGCTAACAGTGTTGATAAGAGAAAATACCATGTCTGGATTTGTTTCTACTTGGCAACCACTTTTAGCTTATTTGCTTGTGTCTGAAAAAAAATGAAGCTTTGATTTTGGGTTTTGATGATTAAATGGTTTGATTTTATAGAAGTAATGTTACTAAGGTTTAACTAATGGTAAGAGATTATATCTGCATAAAATGCATTTATATCTGTATTGGAGAAGGTCGGAAGTCACTTTCTTTATCCGCTTTCTATCTAGTTCTGCACTTTTATAGTTTTTCTTTTTTCTTTAGTCCTGTACTCTGTTCTATCTATACTCTATTTTTTGTATTTTAGGTATACTTTGAAAATCATTAAAGTTATTTAAAAAAAACCAAAGTCACTAGGAGTTGAACTTGAAGGAGACTTTACTTTTAAATAAAGTTTATGCTAAAACTGTTCTGATTATGTAAATATATTGGAGTGTTTGTGTCATCTATATACTTTTCTGGCTTAGAACAATGCCTTCTGCTTTGGTTTTGTTTTGTGAATGTCAGTGCCAATAACTCATTTCTGAAAAAGACAGTTTTAAAGGCTGCCATAAATTCTTTGCCTGTTGGCATTTCAAACTTGAAAAACGATTTAACATGAAGTTTTATTAACTGTAGCTATAGCAATTTCAGAGACACTGGTTATGTTGGAATCTTTCTTGACACAGTGTACTCATAATGTTCTGAGTGTGTCAAAGGCAGTATGATCTATAGCTTTTAATCAGCTAATGGTTTGATTCCCTCTATAAACGTTGGTGCATTCAGTATTGTTTGAACTGTAAAGATTTTCTTAACTTGCAATAGAATTAGATTGGTTTTAAGCTAAAGCTACAAAGAAATGTTGAGGCTTTGGAGTGACACAGCAACTAATTATTTAAAAAGTGGTTGATTTGCATATTGCAGTAAAACCACAGAATCGTTTAATCATGGTTTCTGGTCTAGGTCCACAGTGCTTCAAAGAAACCCCACAAGTCATCATTTATACATTTGCTTGACATCTTGTCAGATCTTCAAATCTTGCAAGATCTTGACATGATTTCAGTGTTCTCATGTGAAAAGATGATATGGAGATCTCAGTGGTGAGACTGTGGAAATCTTGTAAGGTATTGCCCATTTCTGTAAAAATGATACAGGTAGACCTTGCTTAGCAACTGCCTTGGTTAGCGACCATTCGCAGTTACGACAGTGATGAAAAAGTAACATTATGACCAATCCTTGCATTTACGACCTTCGCAGGCGTGTAAAGCAAAGGAAAGCTGGAGTAAAATCATAATCACAGTCACTTTTTCACTTAGCGACTTATTTGTTTAACAACTGAGTTGCCTGTTCCAATTGTGGTTGCTAAATGAGGACTACTTGTATTTGTAAATATGTGCACCATTGGATGGTAGTGCCCAGACCCTGAAAAGGTTATTGACTTGTTGACTTCTGGTTTATTGAATAAACAATAATTAACTGGATTTGTACAACATACTAAACCATAACCCAAGATTTATAAATCATAGTTACGTAACACGCTAGGAGAAAACTCACCTCCAATGTGTAAAGACATGGGTCATCTTAGAATATTTTAAGCCTGGGAGCTATTGTGTTCTGCCCTCAAGAAGAAAGCTTTTCCTCTGATGCTAAAAGAGCAGAGTTCCATTAATCAAGCAGAAAATTCAGCTTTCATCTCTGGAATCAGAGATGGGGCAGGAGTGACATGCATTTGCTAGCTTCTTGCTGCTCCTCATTGTTTAACTGCACAAAGTCAATTCATCTCACTGTTTACAATGCAATGTGCTTAATAGCCTCTCTCTCAGGGAAAGGGTGGAGTGAGGCACTAGAACAGAAGGGGAAGAGGACAGGAATCTCCTGTGAGGCAAAGCCTACAGGGAGAAATGTTCAGGCCAACCGCCTGGCTAGCTAATTTCAATGCTATCTGACCTAGCATTTAATCTCATTTTTTAAAAACATAAAGATGGAATAGAGGCGATATTTAAATTAAAGTTAATTAGTCTACACAAGGGGCGTGGTGGCTCAGTGGGTAAGACGCCAGGCTTGTCGATCGGAAGATTGCAAGTTCAGAGGTTCGAATCCCTAGCCCTGTGTGCAGAGTGAGCTCCTGCACTAGCCCCAGCTCTTGCCAACCTAGCAATTCGAAAGCATGCAAATGCAAGTAGCTGAATAGGTACCACTTCGATGGGAAGGTAACAGCGTTCCACGCGCCTCATGCGACCACATGACCATGGAAGCGTCTTTGGACAATGCTGGCTCTTTGGCTAACAAACGGAGATGAGCACCGGCCCCTAGAGTCAGACACGACTGCACAAATGTGCGGGGGGAACCTTTACCTTTTTAATTAGTCTATATTTGAATTTTAGCTTGGCTGGTGGCAGAGTGGACAAGCTTGTTTCTCATCCTATCCTATTCACTAGTGCATTTTGGCAGAATAATGCTTGAGCTTTATTGAAAATATGGAAGACATTGCAGAAATCCTTGCCATGAGCATTTTTGCATTCACTCAGCACCCTCCTAAGAATCTTAGGAGTATCTCTGATTCATGTTAAATAGCAGTCCATTTAGAAGTTGTTTATTTGTGTCAATATTGCTTGTGTTAATATTAGTCTCATTTATTTAAGATGCATTAAATATTCAAAAGCACTTTTTCTGGATTCAAGTGCCCGTGCATCTTCTTGGCCAAAATAAATATGGCAACTGAGCTCCAAACATTCTTAGATGACTGAGATTATCTAGTGCAGAGCTTTCCAAACCGTGTGTCGCGACACAAAAGTGTGTCGCCACACACAGTCTGGTGTGTCGCCACACAACCCGGAAGCGCTGATCATCATCAGCGCTTCCGGGTTTTCCTGCGGCGACACACCCACGGCGGCGCACAAAAATCTGAAAGCAGCAGCAGCGCTTCCGGGTTTTTGCACGCTGCTGCAACGGCGGCACTTCCGGGTTTTCCAGCGGCGACACACCAACGCCGGTTGGTGTGTTGCCGCGGGAAAACTTTGGAAAGCCCTGATCTAGTGGTATCCAAATTTGAGTTCTCAGCTGCTGGAGTACAGTTCCCAGTATCCACAGTTGTCATATCCACCTGTGATTGAATATAGTGAGATATAGAGTCCAAGGCAATTGGGAAAACAAGATTAGGAACTACTGATTCTAGATCCAACATAGTCTCATTTTTGGAGTGCTGATATTTATTACATTTCCTTCTCCCCGCCTTCCCTCAAATGTTCAGGATGGCATATGCCCACATCACATTATCTTCACAGCACATCTTTGAGGTAGAGTTGACTGGGGAAAAGTGACTGGCCCAAGGATTGTATTTGAGCTTCATGCTTCAGTGGGGATTTCATTCACCAGAAGACACTTAGTGAATATATGGCAGAAGCATTGTTGTTGTAAGGGGCGTGGTGGCTCAGCGGGTAAGATACCAGGCTTGTCGATCGGAAGATCGCAAGTTCGGAGGTTCGAATGCCTAGCCCTGCGTGCGGAGTGAGCTCCCACACTAGCCCCAGCTCTTGCCAACCTAGCAATTTGAAAGCATGCAAATGCAAGTAGATAAATAGGTACCACTTCGGTGGGTAGGTAACAGCGTTCCACGCGCGTCATGCGGCCACATGACCGTGGAAGCGTCTTCGGACAACGCTGGCTCTTCGGCTAACAAACGGAGATGAGCACTGGCCCCTAGAGTCGGACACGACTGCACAAATGTGCGGGGGGAACCTTTACCTTTTTGTTGTTGTTGTTGTTGTTTACTTATTTATTTAAATGTATTGGCCTCCCAACTCCAGTGGACTCTGGGCAGTGTACAAAACTAAAAACCAACAGCTAGAAACATTAAATCAACAGGCAGCCCAGACTAAAGTGCTCAGCTAAAAAAACCTACAAAACAAAACCGGGGCCATTAAACAATGACAAACATCAACCCCAGGCCTGGGACCAAAGCCAGGTTTTCAAGGCTTTCTGGAACCCCAGGCGAGAAGGCACCATCCTTACCTCTGGGGGATGCTGTTCCAGAGGGTGGGGGCCACAATAGAGAAGGCATGCTTCCTAGGTCCCACAAGATGGCAATATTTAATGGAGGGGACCTGGAGATGCCCACTCTGCTGGACTGAATTGGGCAGGCAGAAACGATTGGAGATAAGCGGTCTCTCAGGTATCCAGGCCCGATGCCATACAGGACTTTATAGGTAATAATCAGCATCTGGAATTGCACTCGAAAGCCAACTGGCAACCAATGCAGCTCGCACAGCAGTGGTGACACATGGGCACATTTTGAACCAGCTGTAGCTTCTGAGTGGTCTTCAAGGGTAGCCCCATGTAGAGTGCATTGCAATAATCCAAGCGTGAGGGGACTAGGACATGAATGACTTCTGAAGTAGGAATTCCTCTCATATTCTCTCTCCCCCTCCCTCCCTCTCACAGAGACATATATATTCGTTTTGAAATAAAAAATGTAGCCTTAACATGATAGTACTTCATTTTTCTTCCACTGATCCATTGCTCTCCTCTCCTAGCCCTGCTCCCTTGCATTCCTGTGTACCTTTAAATAAATTCTGCCATGCCAGTATTTTTCTCTCCTGCAGTGCCTTCCCAGACCTCCTCTTGGTTCTAATAAGTCTGCTACATTCTTTGTCTGCACCTTCCGGCTGCCAACAAGACCCTTCGTCTGTTGCTTGGAGCTTCCCTGTCTTCCTGCAGTATCAGGTTTTCCGTTTTTCTTTCATTCCACAAAGTCTCAAAATGACAGGAGTATGTGGACCAGGGTGATGCTGGGTAAAAGAAAATCTCTTTCATCCGTCGCTGCTTTTGAAGCTTAAGTGCCCACTCTTACAAAGTGTTGCTTCAGGCATCTGATGCTCTTGTAAGCCTCCTCATGTTGGGGGAATAGCAGGATGGAAACACAAAGCAAAAGAAAATAGATCCAAATGGAAGCTGTAATAAAATATTTCAGTACAGAATACTTGATTTCATATTTCCAACTAGCTATGTTATTAATCTATAAATGAACTTATTTCCACCCCTTCTAATTAATTGTCATTATCAAGGGTGGATGAAGGGGGGCTAAAAAAGGTGAAGGTGATGGTTGCGGTTGCATATGGGGAGGCTTAGATTGCATGGTCATGGCCTCCTTGACACACATGAGAACCCTTCACAGACACTTTTGATCACTGTTCCATGGGAATTGCTATGTCCAGCGCTCATTGGGCTGGATTTTGGAATCTCCACCCTATTACATTTCCTTCCTCCAATCTTGGCTGCGGGTGATGCTGTAGCTATTTTGTCTGCTTTTGTAAAGTAAAGATGGGATATGTCTATGAAGGTTCTCAGTCATCCAGGTGGAATTGTCTGTAGCTTGAATCATGTCAACTGGATTTCTATTTTCTCAGTGGAAACGTTTCGCTCCTTATCCAAGGAGCTTCTTCAGTCTGAGCAAAGTTGGTAAGGGAATCCTAAATATGTTTCTAGGTAGCTGTGTGACCCAGCCCCATGTATGTATGTATGTATGTATGTAGCCCCAGGTGTAAGGTCGCACAGCTACCTAGAAACATATTTAGGATTCCCTTACCAACTTTGCTCAGACTGAAGAAGCTCCTTGGATAAGGAGCGAAACGTTTCCACTGAGAAAATAGAAATCCAGTTGACATGATTCAAGCTACAGATAAAGATGGGATATGCAGACCTTACCTAACAATTTAAGGAATCTAAACAGTACAGTTTTAATTTGTACGTTTTCTCCTTTTCTTATTGTTTTGTATTTTTTCTTTATCCTTGCTGTGGTGTCTGTTTCAGTAAAAAAAGAAGAAAGAAGTTAGAAAAATAGACTGTAAGAATGATAATAGCTCAGAATCAGTTGGTGACTGAAGCAGAGCAATGGTCCAGACAGTTGAGAGGTGGTGGCGTCATATTGACCTGAATGTAAATATTTAGGTGAGATAGAAAGAAAACAACTAATAACAAAGAATCATGAGTTGGAAGAGAGCAAAATGCTATTTGCCAGTGATGGACTTTCTGCTTCACCTCCTGTGGGGCGGATGGGGTGAAGGCAAGTGAAAACTTCACTTTCATTTTCAGATGGGGAGAGATGGTTCTGAAGTCTTCAGGCTAAACTGATCTTCTCCCATGCTGGCTGGGGAATTCTGGGAGTTGAAGTCCACACATCATAAAGTTGCCAAGGTTGAGAAACGCTGCTGTACTCTGTCCACACTGTGGGGTGGTGGTGCTGGAATTGCTATATATTTTGAGAGTGGAAGACACATTGTCAACCTGCAGAGAAAAAAAAATCTGCTTCCTTAAGGTATCCTCTTTACCGTCCTTCCTATTCTGGTTTTCCCCAGAAGCACTGAATGAGTTTGAAGGGTTGCCACCTGGGCTTGTGCCCATATTTGTTCCATGAATCATAAAAAGATTCATATTTAATGTGCCTGCCAAATCTATAAAGTTTCAATATATAAGCAGAAATTGTGTTAAGACATGAGGTGGTTTTGGCTGTACTATCAATGCTTTCTTCATTGACTTCAGATTTTTTACGCCCTTTTCTTTAATGGTGATATCTCAGTCAAGCATTTTTCCAGATGTCAGAGTGGAGTTTGCCCAGTCTATTTAAAAAAAAAAACCTGCCTTATATGTTCTATATTTAAGTGTAGAAGTGAGTGTCTCAGGAAGAACACACTTCAGTTGATACAAACCAATCTTTTGAATATTGTGATTGCAAGCAGCATTTCTTTGTACTCACTGTGAACTGTGTCACTTTATTCTCATTTGTTCTTGTGGAAGTTGCAATACTGCAAAATGGGATTCTGAGTAATTTGGTAGCAAAAAGCAAGAAAGGAGAAGTGCATATCTAGTTGAAAATATTATTCTCATCCTGATTCATGGTGCCTTTTCTCGGTATCGATATTTGTTCTTACCGTTGCAATTATATTTGCTAACCCTGTAAGTACATTTTGCTTCACAATTAATTGTACTTAATTTTGGGAGAGAGAATTCCTATTGGTTGGACCAATCCAACCTTTCTCATGTTAGTGCCTTCCAGATGTGTTGGACTACAGGTCCCAGAATTCCCAGATGGCATGGTTAATGGCCATGCTGTTTGGGGATTCTGTAGACCAGCACATATGTAGGCCATCAGTTTGTAGAAGGCTGAGCTAGACACATTCACTTTCATAGCATAAGGATCTGTTTTATACAGAGTGAGACCACTGCTTCATCTAGCCCAGTATTGTTTATATAAAGGGAAAGCAATCTTTCTGGTGAGGGCCACATGTTCTTAGGGATAATCTATTTAGCACCAATCAAGGAGAATATATGTAATTCAGGGTTGAACTGTGGAGTCTTGGTGCTCTCTGAGCTTGGTTGTTTGATTGCAGACGTTTCATTTCCTGACTAGGTAACATCATCAGTGCTAGTGAGTGGGGTTTGCTCCCTGTTTATATATACAGTAGCTTGCCCTGCCAGTGTTGGTGGGGGTGTGATAGGGTATTGTTTTCTGCTTTATTGCTTTCATTATAGCTTAGTCAACAACCAATAGTTAGCATATTGTGTGAACCCATCCAGAGATGTCAGAGAACCTTGCGGCATTCCAAGATTCAGTGCTGGTTTATCCTGGTTCATTTACAAACATCTTCCTTAATCTTTTCTGTACATTTTGGCTCCAATGCATCATGAGTTAAATTTTGTGAAGTGCTGAAATATTAGGCTGAATGTCAAGAAAGATAAATACTCATGGATGTTTGTAGTTTCATGCCTCTTGGTGCTCCTAGAAGCCCTGAGCATACCACAAGAATGCTCCCTTCCCTAAGAGAAAGCCTTCCTAAAGGCTGTATACAGAGCTGAAAACTAGCCTTTAATTTGAAGTGCTAGTCAAGCTGCTTTTTGCATTTTGTATGAATAAGCCTATTATAATAACCCATTTACTATGCACCCGTCTCTCCAGCTGCTCTATTTACATTGATGCATGTTGTTATTTGGACCACCTGGTCAAAGAGAGCATCTGTTTTAAATTAATTAGGCTCCCCGTTCTTGTTTTTGGTTTTTAACTAAGAAGCTTCTTAGTCTTTTTCTTTGCTTTCCTCCAAACCCTTCCTAGCTTTTTTGATCTGCTGACCAAAAAGAGGTAAATCATCTGTCAAATAAAAAGCAATGTCATATTGGAGTTGAACTACAGTAAATCCTGACAGAAAAGATGCATAGAACGCTTTCTAAATCCAGCAACTTTGCCCTCTATTTTTTGGCAGTGATATAGCAAAATAAATAGGACAAATCCAACCAATGCTACATTAATTGAGCAAAGCAATGTGGTACATATTATCTAGCAGCGAGTGACAAAAAGGCAGAAAAGATGAAAGAAATAAGTATTCATTTCAAAATCTAAGTAAATTGAAAACTTTTGTCCTGGCCAAGAATTGATGTAGCATATTCTGCAAAAAGATCACTGAGTCTAAGTTGAAAAGTATCCATTGTTAAAATGTGGTTAAATTAGTCTTCATCCTTATGCATAATGATGAAAGACGTATCACAAGACAAGCCTACAGCTAATAAGGAAAGAAAAGAATATACAGTCAAATCAACATAATAAACATCTGAGCAGCTGAAACAGTGGGAAAGATTAATAACATATCAACAAGAAGTTTCAATTTGGCAGCAAGAGAAAGACTGCATTTGTGGTAGTTGCTGCTGTGGCCATCCAGCTGATAATATCGGATTCACTTATCAGTTTCAGTATGATCAGGTAACCAGGGATAATCAGAGTAGTACTCCAATAACATGCAGAGAGACACAAGTTCTCCACTTCAGCCACATGGGAAGGGTGTGCAATAATTGGGGCAGCACTATAGAAAAGAAAGAGCCAGTTTGGTGTAGTGGTTAAAGCATCAGACTAGAAACTGGGAGACCGTGAGTACTGGTCCTGCCTTAGGCATGAAGCCAGCTGGGTGACCTTGGGCCAGTCGCTCTCAGTCCTAAGAAGGAAGGCAATGGCAAACCACTTCTGAAAAATGTTGCCAAGAAAACTGCAGGGACTAGTCCAGGCAGTCGCCAGGAGTAAAAAACTGGCTCGAAGGCACACACACACTATAGAAAAGACAACGTCTTTGTTATGTCTCAGAAATCCTTAAGGTATTAACAGATAGATATAGAGAGAGATTTTTTACTGTGGGGTTCTGTTTAGAACACTAGCTGGTGCAGGGTTTTTCCCCCAAAAATGTTTCTGGTAAATGTTGAGAAATTGGCATCTACACCTTCATTGTGTCCAATTCTTGCTCTCATATTGGAAAACTCTTCATGCAAAGATTACGGGACAATGCAGTACAGTAATTAAAATATTATCTTCTTCAGCAAATATGCAGCGCCTCTGATGAAAATAGCTTAGCTGGTCTGCAATATATATTAACAAAGGAATTGAAGATGAAGAATGAAGTTTAGATAGAGGTTAATAAAGAGGACTTTTCCTCTGGTACATTACAGATGATGATGATGATGATGATGATGATGATGATGATGATGATGATGATTGTCAGCATTCCCAAACTTTGGGTTTAAAGTTTGGTCAGTAGTATTTGTTTTGTAATATGACAGTGTTAAAGCACAGAAGAGGCATCCCAGTTAATATTTTTCAATACTGATAAGAACTTTAGAAGATTCCCTTGATGCATGTTCTCCCAATATTATTGACCAAGCCCAGGGGAATGTAGCAGAAGGAGGAGCAATTATTTAAAGTACTTTTAATGTTTCTTTAATTAAAAGGAATGCTTAATTAAATGGTGCAAGAGTGATATAACAGTTGTTCGCTTACTGCAAGATATTAATTGGTAAAAGAAGCTAAAGTTGTACTAGATGTTGCTGAGAAGTATATCTACATTGTTTTATTTATCAATTTACTTTATTTATATACACCCCCCCCACACACACACACAGACAAGGGCTTGGACAAGTGTACATAATACTGTAATTATAAAAATAATACAGAATTCATAATCCTTAGTCAAACCCTTTCATAAATTACTATAAACAATAGTAAGCCTAATAATGGGTGTACTGATGACAGATCTTAGCTATCTACCTCCTGAACAGTTCAGTTTTTAAATTTTTTAAAAAATAACGGAAATAATTTATATATACATATATACATATATACATATATACATATATACATATATACACTGCTCAAAAAAATAAAGGGAACACTGAAATAAGACATCCTAGATCTGAATGAATGAAATATTCGTATTAATTACTTTGTTCATTACATAGTTGAATGTGGTGACAACAAAATCACACAAAAAGCAATGGAAATCAAATGTAAGCAACCCCTGGAGGTCTGAGGTGTGGAGTTACACTCAAAAATTAAAGTGGAAAAGAACACTACAGGCTGATCCAACGTTGATGTAATGTCCTTAAAACAAGTCAAAATGAGGCTCAGTAGTGTGTGTGGCCTCCACGTGCCTGTATGACCTCCCTACAATGCCTGGGCATGCTCCTGATGAGGTGGCGGATGGTCTCCTGAGGGATCTCCTCCCACACCTGGACTAAAGCATCCCCCAACTCCTGGACAGTCTGTGGTGCAACGTGGCGTTGGTGGATGGAGCGAGACATGATGTCCCAGATGTGCTCAATTGGATTCAGGTCTGGGGAACGGGCGGGCCAATCCATAGCATCAATGCCTTCGTCTTGCAGGAACTGCTGGCACACTCCAGCCACATGAGGTCTAGCATTGTCTTGCATTAGGAGGAACCCAGGGCCAACCGCACCAGCATATGGTCTCACAAGGGGTCTGAGGATCTCATCTCGGTACCTAATGGCAGTCAGGCTACCTCTGGCGAGCACATGGAGGGCTGTGCGGCCCCCTAAAGAAATGCCACCCCACACCATTACTGACCCACTGCCAAACCGGTCATGCTGGAGGATGTTGCAGGCAGCAGAACGTTCTCCACGGCGTCTCCAGACCCTGTCACGTGTGTCACATGTGCTCAGTGTGAACCTGCTTTCATCTGTGAAGAGCACAGGGCGCCAGTAGCGAAGTTGCCAATCTTGTGTTCTCTGGCAAATGCCAAACGTCCTGCACGGTGTTGGGCTGTAAGCACAACCCCCACCTGTGGACGTCGGGCCCTCATACCACCCTCATGGAGTCTGTTTCTGACCGTTTGAGCAGCCACACGCACATTTGTGGCCCACTGGAGGTCATTTTGCAGGGCTCTGGCAGTGCTCCTCCTGTCCCTCCTTGCACAAAGGCAGAGGTAGCGGTCCTGCTGCTGGGTTGTTGCCCTCCTACGGCCTCCTCCACGTCTCCTGATGTATTGACCTGTCTCCTGGTAGCGCCTCCATGCTCTGGACACTACGCTGACAGACACAGCAAACCTTCTTGCCACAGCTCGCATTGATGTGCCATCCTGGATGAGCTGCACTACCTGAGCCACTTGTGTGGGTTGTAGACTCCGTCTCATGCTACCACTAGAGTGGAAGCACCGCCAGCATTCAAAAGTGACCAAACCATCAGCCAGAAAGCATAGGAACTGAGAAGTAGTCTGTGGTCACCACCTGCAGATCCACTCCTTTATTGGGGATGTCTTTCTAACTGCCTATGCTTTCCGCCTGTTGTCTATTCCATGTGCACAACAGCATGTGAAATTGATTGTCAATCAGTGTTGCTACCTAAGTGGACAGTTTGATTTCACAGAAGTGTGATTGACTTGGACTTACATTGTGTTGTTTCAGTGTTCCCTTTATTTTTTGAGCAGTGTATACACACACACACACACACACACACACACACACACACACACACAGTATATATATATATAATCTCCATTATTTTTTTAAACACACACACACACACACACACACACACACCCTCCAAAGTCCAGATGGGAGATTCCACAGAAGGTCGTGGAGAATGACAGGGCTAAGATCCTGTGGGACTTCCAGATCCAGACAGACAGGCAGGTACTGGCCAATCAACCAGACATTGTGGTAGTAGAAAAGGACCAGAAGATGGCGGTGGTGATAGATGTAGTGGTGCCAAGTGACAGCAACATCAGGAAGAAGGAGTATGAGAAGCTGGAGAAGTACCAGCACCTGAAGGAGGAACTAGAGAGGATGTGGAAAGTGAAGGCCAAAGTGGTCCCAGTGGTGGTAGGAGCACTCGGGGCTGTGACTCCTAAGATGGGAGAGTGGCTTCAACAGATCCCAGGAGCAACATCAGAGCTCTCTGTCCAGAAGAGTGCAATGCTAGGAACAGCTAAGATACTGCGCAGAACCCTCAAACTCCCAGGCCTCTGGTAGAGGACCCAAGGTTGAGGACGACACACACCACCCATAAAGGTAAGAATGGAATGTAAATTTATATATAATGGAATAATGGAGCCATCTGGATGTCTGATGGAAGGCTGTTCCATGGGGTAGGTGCCAGTATTGAGAAGCAAGATTATCTTAATTTAAATTAATTTTTAGCATTTACTCTCCCAGCTAAACTAACTATTTGACTCTAGTACACAGCTTTCCAAACTGTGTGTCGCGACCCTGTAGTGTGTCGCAACACACAGTTTGGTGTGTCGCCACACAACCCGGAAGCGGTGGTGGGGGTGTGCATGGCGGCGGCGCGCCATCAGCGCTTCCGCATTTTAGTGGAGGCCACTGCCGCTGCCACCGCCACCGTGCACGCTGCCGCCGCGCGCCTCCCTGCGCCACCACCGTGCACACCCCCGCCCCTGCGCCGCTGCTGCCGCCGTTGGTGTGTCGCCAATGGTGGCAGATTGGAAAGCACTGCTCTAGTAATTTAACTACTCCAGGTTATACTTTTTACTAGCTCTTGCTACCTGTAGTTGAAGTTGCTGTTATTTAAACCAATCATTGTGGGAAATTTATTTGGTTTATTGTTGTGCTTGTATATAGCGTATTGATATTTCAGCCAACCTGACCTACATATAGTTCATACAGTGCATTGTTCATATCCCTTCAGGGTAAATATGGGACACATCTTCTTTAGAAACTACAAAAGAAACTTGCATTTCCTAATCTCTTCCCTCTCTCCTCTGCCCTTCCCTCACCAAAGGCCGGATCCTTCTCAATCATTCCAAAAACAGCTTCCTATTGTTGCAGCATTGTTGGAGTAGATAATTGGGATGCATACCAACTGAATACAGTCACAGCCAGATGCTTGCAGAAAAGATGTTCCCTTTGCTTTGAAAACTGAACCCTGATTGTATGTAGTTAGTCTCTGTGCAACAAGTAAAGGAAGAAATAAAACCCTACTGTGTCATTTCTCTCCTGCTATCAGCAAGAATCTGAGGGTTAACATTTCAAAAACAGAGACAGGATAGGCTGACTGAATGTATTTTCCCTGGCATCCTTAAATTTGACCAAGTCAGCTCAGGAGAACAGCATCTGATTTTAGGTAGACAGTTACTTGCTCTTGTGTTGTCCAATACGACTATAACATAAAGGACAACAACATTTGCTTCACTGGAAAATGATCTTTCTCAAACAGATGGAGGAATACACAATTTATTTATGATTGCAGATGACTCCAGTATGTTCCATGCCACTTTTTTCCTTCCTAAACAAGCCCAGGACCAATATTGCAAATTTTCTATCACTAGAACATTGCCTCTTGATCAGGGATTCTAGGATTATTATTTTTTAAACTAACAGGTTCTGCAACCTGAAAGAGTTTGAAAGCTCCTGCATTAGATAAACAACTGCAGATGTGAATAAGAAAAATTGTTGTATATGGACCAAGCTCAGCTATGTAGCCAAGTGAGATGAATGTTAAGAAGTAGGAAGTGATGGCATAATTTGGACAACAGCACTGTAGGTGCCGTTGCATCTACTTCCCATTAAGGTGCCATGGAAGACTCTGACCCAGGGCTGAGGCTATCCTTCTTTATTTTCTGTTGTACATAAAACAGATGCAACAGAGAAGCCCGTGCAACATTGTGTTTTTTTTTCCTGGAACATTCCATTTTCCCCCAGAATGGGCTAGCACCAATGTTCTGGAGGTGGCTTGTGCATTTTCTGGAACAGAAAGTGGTTTCTTGTTTTGCAGATTTTTTCCCCTGAAAGAGAGACTTCTGGAAATGCACGAAGTGCCCCCCAAATGTTCAGAATGGCCTGTTCCAGAAGATAAACAAAAGATTCCATGAAAAAATGACCCCCTTTCTTCAGCATATCCCTCTTTTTGTTTATTTATTTGGATAGTCAGGGGCCATAGTGGGCAACAATGATGTTACTAAAGAGAGTAAAGCCAGGATTTATCTCAGAGTATATGAGTTTGCTTTGCAGAGGGTTTTTGTTTAATGTGTGCATTTGTATATGTAGGTGTGTGACATGTAAAAGAAGGCTTACACATTTTTAATATCTTTTTCTGCACAAGACTGCAGAAGACTGTCTTACCTCCATTTTGTGGTTGTTTGCTGCCAGTTACCATTTCTTTGGGTTCTGTCAATCCCCAAAAAGGGGCTTAGTGGCCATATGTGAGTCATTGCAAGAGAAAGGCTAGGTTCACATATTATGGTAAACCATAAGATGTTCTTGTTGGGTTGTGTGTTACCAAGTTGTGAACTCAGCCAGTTGTGGCTTATCTAATAAAACATGTTTAAACTATTTCTCTACATGCAACCTTCTCCTTCTTTCCAGAAAGCAAAATGTCTAGAGCCAAAACATTCTAATTTCAATATTCAAATGCCTGTTTTGATCATTCTGGATCCAGCACTGTTCTACTTCCATTCATAGTGATTGGATGAAGTTCCCCTGCTTCATCAAAAAAATTAAAAATCTCAAACTTTTCAGAAAACATTTCAAAAATTAAACCACTAAATCATCAAGGGCTATCAAAGAAGTTTAAAAACAAATTGGGAAAAGGGATAATTCTTTCTCTAATCTTCTCAGACCTTCACTTTGAGAATACTGAAGAACATCAGGAAAAAGGAGTTTCTAGAAGAGAAGGAGGAGATCTCAGACAACACTTTCCTTATTTGGAAATTACACTAGTCCATGGGGCAAAATTTCATCCTCAAGTGCATAGGATTGGCAGGAAATCCCACCATTGATTTTTGGCAGGACAGGACAATATTTACAACAGAAACAAAGAGGAGGGATTTTTTGGGGCCACAAGTGGCTCATTGCTGAGCCAGTGGGAATGAGTCAAATCTCTGTGTTCCTTCTCTTTAAAATTATCCTTCCAAACCAGGGTCCAGTGAGTAGTCTGAATGTGTTTCTTTAACACATCAGTTTTTATGCTTCTTCTCATATTGGGAATTATGTCTACCCACTCACATCCCACCCCGTTCCCCAGCAAGTAGGACATACCTTGTCTATAGAAAGTGCACTAAAATAACGTATTCATGAATTTCCTTCTAACAATGAATTTATAGTTCCAGCAAAGCACTACAATGAGGCACTCAGGACATGGACATATGATTGTATAATATCTATATTGCTTATTTGTGATCTGTATATTAGGACTGGGCATAAAAAGTGAAATACTGTACATGATATTGTACTGTAATGTTATTGAATAGAATGCTTAGAGAACACACACACAAACTGATAGGATGTACGCTGGTTTAAAGGGAAAAAATCAAGGCTTGAGAATAAACAGAGAAGAGTGCAGCTTTTAGGGCTAAAAGTGTTTACTTGTAGCATAAGGCAATAAATGCATATGTTACATTATTGCAAAAAGGAAAAACAAAAACAAACTTATAAGCAGAGATCCGTGTATTGATCCCAGGGCCAGAGCTCATGCCACGGCCTATACCCAAAGCCAGGCATAGCTCACGCTGCCCAGTCCGCAGAAGTAGAATACACGTGAAGAACTACATGGCTAAAGACACAAAAGTCAAGAAGCATAGAACACCATTTTGCATGGTTAGATACTCAGTTCTTCCAGCTTTCCGATTGGCTGGAAGTTAGGTGTGACACACACCAGGCCTAATGCATAGGCCATAGTACAGGGTGGCAGTGCTGCATCTAAGCAAGCACGTGATCTCCCCCCCCCTCCCTTGCTCTAAACAGAGCAAGGCGTCCCACAGAGGGAATCAGGAGGACTTGTTCTCATGGGAAGGTTTAGAAACTAGACATAAACAATTCATATCTAAAGGAGATGTAAGCAAAGCCATTCAAAGTTATGGGAAGGCTTTTTGTTATCTAGCCACCTGGCGTCACGTTTAAACATGTTTAAAATGGGAAGAAAGGAGAAAGCGATGATGCTTAAGATAACAAGTTATAAGATATTGGAAATAGCTATACCTTCATTGGAGGGACTGGTTACTACTGTGTCTGGAGTTATTATTTATTTAACATATTTATAGCTTTCCACTGTCCAGAGAAGGAAGATAGGATCACCATTGTGGTTCAAGATAGAAAGCAGAAAAGAGTATTTTTATTTATTTATTTATTTATTTATTTATTTATTTATTTATTTAATTTATTCCCCGCCCATCTCCCATACAAGGGACTCTGGGCGTATACATTATGATGGGCGTAACACAGGAAACTTCTCTGAGCCTTTCAAGTGGTATTAGTAGTCCCTTCCATTTTTGCCACTGGAGTTCCATGGTGATAGATTTCTTCAGGACTAGTCCTTCTACCAAAAAACAACAAGCCAAACTGTCTGTTTTGGAGGTCTTTAAAAGGAAGGACTCGTTATAGACTTCTTTGAAGAAGTTAAAGGTTGTTTGTCAGATTCTGAGGTTAATATGTAAATATGTATGTATATATACATTTATATCTACAATTTATATATCACCTGTCTGCCCAGAGGGAGCTCAAGGCAGTGAAATGGATAATCCACACCTTTCATGAAGATCTTAATTCAGCAACAACCTAAGGCCACTTCCATCCTTGGCTATGCTACTGACTCTCCAAAGTAGGGTGGTGTTCCTTTCAAGTTCCAACACCTTTCCCTGAAGGATGTGACAGTTTTCAAGCAAATATATTTATACACATGCACAAGCACATCTCATGTGCTACTCCAGGAAAAGAACTGTTTACTAATAATAATTATTTGTTGCTGCTGCCTGCTAGTCTTCTATCTTAGATTAGTTCCCTTCACTGTGTGATGAGGGCTATGCTTCCAAATGGCTGTGTTTTTGCAGCCCAAGAAATAAGTATTCCAGTGAGAAAGGAAAAGCTCGAGATGAGGCACATGGCCATGTTCAATGAGAATTGTCAGCTGGTTAGCTGATTTAGAACATAACATTCTTTTCTCTGATTCATTTATTTATTTGGAGTTTTGCATGCTGCTGAATGGCATAGAAATAAGGGTTAGGGTGCAATTTAAAACAAACCTGAAAACATTTTAAAATTGTAAAACAATGCATTATAAAACAATAAATATTCAAACAGTTAAAAACAATTAAACCAAAAAGATCTAGGTAAGTGAATCCGTTTTGAGGATTCTCTGTAATGCTGATGAGGACAGGATATATGGCAATGTGTCATCTCATGACACATCTCACGAGCCTCAGATCTCTGGGGCTTAGTAAAGTGTTCACCAGTCCCTATGCTGAGTTCTTATTGAGTACTGTAAGTTGCAGTATAGGGAGCTAATACATTGATGTGTTTGCCTTTGGAGTAGGTGGACATGCTAATAGCCCCTGATATCAACTCTTGCCATGTCCTCATACGGTGTCCTTTTTATGATGGCCCAAGACGTGCTCTGATTTCCCCAATTATTTCTAAGTTTGTGGGTCATACTGATAGATTTTACGTTTATTTCTTTTTAAGTGATGCTGATTCTACACTCACAAACCTGGTGGCCAAATATTTTTATCAAGCTATACAATTACGCAACATTTTTAATTAGATATATTGTTTTATTATTTTATTGTTTTTCTTTTTCCTGACAATGGATTGTTGAATTAAACTATTTTCTTTTCTGTCAAGGCTGGTCAAAGACCGTAATAAAGTTATTCTATTCTATTCTATTCGATTCTATTCTATTCGATTCGATTCGATTCGATTCAATTGCCTGCTTCCATCTGTCAAGCAGTAATCACACACCTTGCTGGCCAGCTTTGTTTTGTATATGATATCTGCTGAAATCATTCAGAACATTACCTGCTTTTTTTAATAATATTTTTTATTAAAAGTTTTAGTTACAACACTAAAAGCTAATACAAACTAAAAAAGAAAATAAAGAAAAGGGTGCAAAAAAGAAAAAAAAAGTACAGAGAAAGGAAAAAGACCCCCCCCCCCCAAGAATATCCTTAGGGATATTACCATCGGTGTATAATCCCATTTTATCAAATATCCATCTCTGCTTATCTTCACACTCAAATTGGCACACTTGTACCCTTTGAATTCACATTGTGAAAATGGAGTCTGGAATATGCACTGTTTATAATGTAGTGGAAATTATTTTTGTGAACAGTTTCAAAACTTGGGCTTGGCTAATGGCAATGCTAGTGCCAGCATGCTGGGATTTGAGTAATTTGCTTCCAATTTAATACAGTGAAGTTCATGAAAATATCAGCAACAGCTTGCTATGCCAATAAACGAGGCACTGAGGATCAGGATGGTTTCCATATTTCCCATTTAGATATAAAAGTTCAGATATATTAAATAGGCAGTAGCTCACTCCTAAGGGAGACAGTCTACTTAAAGAAATGATGAGATGAAGAACACTGTGGAGTCCTTGGTGCTCTCTGAGCTTGGTTGTTTGATTGCAGACGTTTCATTTCCTGACTAGGTAACATCATCAGTGCTACTGAGTTTGAGGTTTGCTCCCTGTTTATATAACTAAAACTACTGTATATAAATAAGCTACTGTATATAGAGGCAAGCTACTGTGTATAAACAGGGAGCAAACCCCACACTCACTAGCACTGATGATGTTACCTAGTCGGGTAATGAAACATCTGCAAACAAACAACCAAGCTCAGAGAGCACCAAGACTCCACAGTTCAGCCCTGAGCTACATATATTCTCTTCTATTAGATGAAGAACACCTTCCTGAGTGCTTGATGACTGGGTGACCAGTGGCTCATTCTTCTTTTCCCTAAAATGCCTTGCCTGTTAAAACAGTTTTAGGACCAGATCTGCATATATCACTGTGTATAGAGAATACAGATTTTTTTTTAGTGTCTGGAATATGCAGCCTTATTTATTTCAAATAGAAAGAACTATTTCAATATAGAAAATACCTTCTCTATTTATATTAAATTGATTTACACTGTATTCATGTGATTTCAAAGTTTATCTATAGACTTGTCATAGGCATCACTTTCTAGGTCAGCACAAATTTTACATTACTTTGATAATCAGTTCAGCCTTCTCCAGTTCAGTGTTCCTAGATAGGTTGGCTTATGCATTGGCCTGTGACATTGAGTGTGATAGTCCAATATTTTTAGCAGGTACTGGTTAGGGAAAATACCTCTAGCTTTGAGAACAAGAGAAAGAGTAGCCTGAGTTAATTCAACATGCTAACCCAAAACCAAACAAACCACATCATGGTTTAGTATATTGAGTGTTCCTAGCCACTATGCCTTCTAAGACATCACTTATGTTTTCATGTTTATGGATTTGCTTCTTATAGCTGAGTCAGAGAACGGTGATTAAGCAAACTGTAGCTTAATATGCTGTGTGAATCCAGCTAATAGATTTTCTATTTTCTCCCTAATCTACCTACCTCTCATATATTATTTCACACAACCCACTCCCCCATCAGAACTATGTCCTTAGGCCCCAACCCTTCCAAATGCATGATTAACACAAATCTGCACGTACCTTTTGAAACCACTTGAAAGCAGAACGATGGAATCTACATAAATTTTGAATGTGGGTTAATGAACCAGAAACAGTTAGCTATAATGAGTAACTGCTGCAACTGAACACAATTTTTGCCACTGCTAAGTCAAAGCTTATCATTCTGTGATACTATTTTTTCCTCATTATGGTTGAAAAATACTTCTGTTTTCAGTTGGGTTTTCAAAATCCCCTATGATGTTTCTGGTATTTTTCACCCAAGTTCAGGATCCACACTACTGATCAAAAGGAGCTTGTTCATGAAGCTTTAAGATATGTAGTGCCCTTTTAAAATAACACTTAAAAATGTCCAGAATATAAATTATAACAAAAGAGCAAGTTTGTGGAAACACTCTTCCCTTAGTCCATAGGGCTGTGGGTAAAAACAAGTCTAATATCACTACTGTATGTGCTCTATCTATCAAACCAGTGGGATTTGGCCAGTAGAAAGTCCTGGTAGATTTTGCTTCTTGTTTTAAATTCAGTCTCTGTTCAGCTGCAGTATCTCTGTGAGGTATTTCTTATCTCCAGTGTCATTAGTGTCACTGACACAGAGGGAGAATGGACAGGCTGCACAGAAATGAAATTCCTGCTAAAGGAATCTGCAGTTGTGTTTTACTCCATCTTGACAGAATATTACATCATTTCTCTCTCTCTTTCTCTCTTTCTCTCTCTCTCGAAGGAATGCACAGAATCAGAAATATAGACTTAGAAGGATTATGATATTACACCTCCCACAAAGGGTGTGAAATGCTTCCTAAGTTCTGGGTGTATATTTTATGGACTGGAGGGGGTAGAAGGTGAGGATGCTATTTAAAGTATAGAAACACATATCTTATATATAGATAAGGGCTATGTTGCTTCTGCCTCAGTTTTAGCTACTTTCACATGTCCAGTATTTTAATTATACTACTACTACACAGTACATGCAGTAAGATATAGGAAGTCTGTGTGCAGGATGGCAGGATTTGACACAGAAAAATAACCATATCACTCCTGGAAACGGAAGAATTTGGTGTCATAATAATAACCAATACTAATAACCATAATAATAACCACTTCGGTGGGTAGGTAACAGTGTTCCGCGCGCGTCATGCCGGCCACATGACCATGGAAGCGTCTTCGGACAATGCTGGCTCTTCAGCTAACAAACGGAGATGAGCACCGGCCCCTAGAGTCGACTGTGCAGGGGAATTTTTTTATTTTTTATTAAATTATTTACCTTTAATAATAACCAAACACACTTTGAGACTGTAAAAATGGAGTGCAATTTACCTTTTGTTGTCATCTCTTTCTCTCTGTCACAAATAGACACATAGCTAGTGACATCATAAGGCAGATGTCAGCAATGCTATAAACTTCAGCACTGGCTTTACAATCAAATAACAACCCCCCCACAAAAGAAACCCAGCATAGTAAAGTGGTTTAGGTGTTGCCCTAGAACAGGGAAAGCTAGGTTTAAATTTCTACATACCCAGAAAGCTCACTGGATGACACCGAGTCAGTCACTCTCTCTTGTCCTAGCCAATGTCACTGAATGAAGATAATAGGCTTGATCTTAATCCAAAGGCCAAGAGGTGAGAGGAAGTTAAATATAATGCCCTACTTTTGCTTGGAGGAGAGAATGGGAATTGTGTGTTAAATCAAGGCTTCTCTCTCTCAAAAAAAAAATTAAAAAAATAAAAAATAAAATAAAATAAAATAAAATAAAATAAAATAATAAAATAAAATAAAATAAAATAAAATAAAATAAAATAAAATAAATAAAATAAAATAAAATAAAATAAAATAAAATAAAATAAAATAAAATAAAATAAAATCCAGAAGTGCTAGCATTCAGTTTTTAGTTAACTCACTCTCCCACGGAACTAAAATGTGCTCCATTTTTTTTTAATTGCTTACTCTTCTAAAAATGCATTACATATGGAATTTCGGCTTAAGCAAACACAAAGAAGCCATGTTACTACTTTAAAAGCATAATTTATAATTGTGACATCTCTTTTAGAAACAAGGAATTGTTTCTATTATTCACTTATGGATATTTTTATTTTTTCAAAAATAATGTGTGTTTAAGCTGACAATTGAAACATTAAAAAAAAACCTTGTGTTTCTGTGAATTCTGTTCTTATCTACCTGGTCAAAAAGCCAGGATATAACCAAATAAATAAATGGATTTGTGAATCCTCAAGTATATTCTGTGCAATGGCATTTTGTATTCTGAAATAAAGGCAGAACACTGGTAATAGGAAAGAACATATATAACAATTTACCAAGGTTACCAGAGAAATTAAGAACACAGATTTAAACCACCCCAAAGATAAGAATATAGAAAGAGTCACAGAGGGCTGGACTAAAATCTTTTCTTCCCTCAGTGATCAACTAGATATCTGGAAATCTCAGAAACAGGACAGGAGCACATTACCGTTATTCAGTTTGTTTCCCAGCAACTGGGGAAACAGTTGTGGTATATAGCCATTTTAACTAGTAGCATTCAATAGCTGTATGTTTCAAGGTGATCTCTGCATTCCACTTGTAACGGCCTGTGAGAATAACCTTGACAAACAGGAGCAAGAGCCACAGCCTAGACAACAGTTTGATAAGAGAAATCTGAGTCCAAAGCTGGAACGGCGGTGGAGAAAGCATCTCAGAATTGACCCTTCCTAGTTCTCTGCAACGTAAAGGCAGGGGAGGGGGGAAGCGCTTTCAGACTTGCAAGTTTCTGTTACTGTAACCTTACAATAAAGGTAATATTAATATTCTTAGTTTTGGTTTCCTGGTCTGGACTACCTTGAAGGGCTGATACCACTATAGGTAATTTCTAGGTGGGTGAAACAACAGTGCTCCAGGAGAGCGGCATTAAGTTTTCTCTGGCTTCCTCCCCCATTCACTGTTTCTGGTCCTTTCATGCTATAAAAAGGGAAAGTACCAGTTCTAAACATGGTTGAAGTGGATTTTCAAATATACAATTAATTTTCCAACTGGAGAAAAAATCAAGTTGATGAGGTAATTCTGGCAACTGACTATAATGCAGTGGTACAACTGCACAGGTTTTTTTGGCTAGAAAAGTTCATGAGTATGGAAGAAATATTACATCAGCAGATTATAGTACAGGCTAATTTAATTGAAGTTTGGCATAAAAATTCACAGCAGAGGTTTATAAGTTTTATTCAACCGCCCATATTTCTATTCAAGATTATATTTTGCAGTTGTATCACTAAATTGCACAGACACAATTAATGTCACTATTGCAAATTTTTGTTCAGGTCATGTCAGGCTTAATACAGGTTGTTTATTTATATGTTTAAAAGATGTATATTCAAGGCCTTTGTGCTGAGTGCATTACATATGGTAAAAAGAAAGAAAATATAAGTTTTTAGGAGACAGATTTAGAAATTAATATAGCAGAAATGTGTAACTGTTCCTTTAAGTGATTCCTTAGTGTTAATTTTGAGACTGTGCAGACTGTATATAACATCTATGTGGCTTCAACACATACGGAAAAACATAATAGGCTTTTTGGAAAGGATATAGAAATAACACCTTTCTTATTTGACTTCCTTATGAATTTGACAGAAAACAAAATCCTAGATGTTACAGGATGTAATCTTGTTGAGTGCCTTTTTGAAACACACAGACTTTTATACTTGCAAAGTTAACTGTAATTCATTTGCTAATAGCAGTAATATTATTTGCTCTTTGATATTAGAAGGTTCCTTAGGTTCCTCTAATTTCACATGCTGAGTCTAGAGCAGTGTTTCTCAACCTTGGCAACTTGAAGATGTGTGGACTTCAACTCCCAGAATTCCCCAGCCAGCCAGCCAGCCAGCCATGAGGAAGATAACCAAGACTTTACCTGTGCAATGGGACTTTCCTGGTTCCTTCCTCTATTATATTCATTTATGTCTCTCTCAAAGCTTATCCCATGGATAAGGAAAAAAAGTAAGGGATTTCCAAAAGCATGTCTGTTTTTTGCTTTGTTGATTATACAAAGGCCTTTTTTTCTGTATAGACCACAAAAATCATGGATAGCCCTTAAAAGCCTGTGTGTACCACCTCTTCTGCCTATTTGAACAATTTGCACAAGGATCAGGAAGCCATTATTTAGGCAGAATATGCAGCAACTAAGTGGTTCAGAATTGATACTGTATATGAAGTTATTTGATGCAGTGGTAAATGTGTTTTTATGATTTTCTTGGCTACTTAGAAACTTCCTTTTAGAGAAAAAAGTAATGCAATGGTTAATTATTTTTTTGTATGTTATTTATAGTTAACACGCCACCTATCATCTCAATTATTTCCAGCAAATGTACAATATTAAATAACTATCCAAATATATAAAAAATAAAAAAGTTTAATAAGACTGATTGATGAAGATAACATCAATATCTTATAGAACTGAAGGAGATCACCAGTGACATGTGAAATTTATCTGGTAATGAATAATAGCCCTGCAAACCATAAGGAACCCAGATGTTCTTAAGACTTCTTAAAGGTATTAACCCTAGAATTAATGAAGAAAGTATTTTAGACTAAACAAATGGGAAACATAATTGGATTTTAACAAGAAAGCATGAAATATATTTTCCCTTGTAGACAAGTTTAAAAGCTGTACTGTACCTTTACTTTAAGAAGATGTACATCTTGGTACATCTTCTTATAATAAATTGATAACCAAAAGAAAACTGAGAAAAGCATTATGGAAAACAAAACAAAATATCATCCTTCTTCCCATTACTTGAAACAGTATGTTTGTGGAGTGCTTTTCATTCTGTGTGTCCGCCAATCTGTCTTCTTTTTCTGTAGGGTTTGCTAAACAAATCTTGAAGATTCACTGATATGAAAATAATCAATCCTGGTGGCGTCAGTGGCTGGTGTGGCTTCAATTGTTGATGATACGTACTGTAAAACACAAAAGGGACTCAGCACATGTTCCAGATTTGTAAACCCAAGACAAAAATGTAACCTGTATCATAGGCCACAATATAAGTATGATGAATCCTGTAGAATTCAACTGGTGGGATTCTGTCTACAGCTCCATTGCAAATCAGATATCATATATATCTGATAGGGCCATTCGGAGGAGTTTTCTGAGCATCTGCAGGATAAAATCGCTCAGATTCATTCCAAGTTGGACTCTAAGCATGAGGCGCAGTCTGAGGAGATGCCGAGGGATGGTACTTGCCTTGTTATCTGTTTGACCCTGCTGGACCTGAGGAAGTGGACAGGATCCTCCAGATTGTAAATGCAACCACATGTCATTTAGACCCTTGCCTTTCCTGGCTGGTAAAATCAGCCCGGGAGGTGACTTGTGGTTGGGTCCAGGCGATGGTTAATACATCCTTGAGGGAGGGGGTGTTTCCGGCTGCCTTTAAGGAGGCACTGGTATACATCCCTGGACCCTACGGTGTTGTACAATTTTCGTCCTGTCTCCCAACTTCCCTTTTTGGGAAAGGTAGTTGAGAAAGTGGTGGCACTGTAACTCCAGAGGATTCTGGATGAAACGGATTATCTAGAGCCCTTTCAGTCAGGTTTCAGGCCAGGATATGGGATGAAGACTGCATTGGTCGCACTTATGGATGATCTCTGGCAAGAGCGGGATAGAGGGAGTGCATCCATCCTGGCTGTCTTGGACCTCTCAGCGACTTTTGATACCATCGACCATGGTATCCTTTTGGGATGGCTCAGGGAGTTGGGGGTGGGCGGCGTGGTCCTGCGCTGGTTCACCTCCTTCCTCCAGGGCCGATCCCAATCGGTGGTGATAGGGGAGGAGAGATCCGACCCATGACCCCTCTTGTGTGGGGTGCCTCAGGGCTCAGTTCTCTCTCCTCTCCTATTTAACATCTACATGAAACCACTGGGTGAGATCATCCGTCACCATTGGATGCAGTATCATCAATGCGCTGATGATACTCAGGTATATATCTCCATCCCAGGTGAAGTAAATGATGCAGTCGCTGCCCTATCTCAGTGCCTGGGGGCTGTGGGGGTCTGGATGGGGAACAACAGGCTTCAACTGAACCCTGGTAAGACCAAGTGGCTGTGGATTGATGGCCCCTCTGTATCCAGGAAGTTGTCATCTTTGGTTCTGGATGGGGTGGCACTGCCCCATTCACAGCCAGTGCGGAACCTGGGGGTCCTCCTGGACTCACGACTCCTGTTTGAAGAGCAGGTGGCAGTTGTGGCCAGGAGGGCCTTCGCGCAGCTTCAGGTTGTGCGCCAGCTACAGCCATTCCTGGATCGAGAGGCCCTCCGAACAGTCACTCATGCCCTTGTCATCTCCCATATAGACTATTGCAATGCGCTCTACATGGGGCTACCTTTGAAGAGTATCTGGAAGCTTCAGCTGGTCCAGAATGTGGCCGTGCGGGCAGTTACTGGTGCCTTAAGATTGGCACACGTGACACAACTGCTGCGCGAGCTGCATTGGGTACCAGTTTGCTTCCAGGTCCAATTCAAGGTGTTGGTTATGAGGGACCGTCTCATCCCCATAACATCGACCCGTCCCACCCGGTCATGCAGAGAAGGCATGCTACGGACCCCATCGGCAAAGGAGTTTCATCTAGCGGGTTCCAGGAGGTGAGCCTTCTCTGCAGTGGTTCCCGCCCTTTGGAATATTCTGCCCTCAGAGGTGAGGTTGGTTGCCTCACTCCCAGTCTTCCGGAAAAATCTGAAGACCTGGTTCTGCCGCCTTGCTTGGGATGGGAAAGGTAACAGCTCCTCCTGGGGGTGGCTAGCAACGTAGTATCCTCCCTACTATATGATATCATATTGCCACTTGGATTTTATATCTCTATCTCTATCTCTATCTATTTGTACTTATAATAGCTGATTTTATATTTATATGTTTTTTAATTGTTGATTTTATTGTAAACCGCCCAGAGTCCCCCATCTAGGGAGATGGGCGGTGATAGAAATATGAACAATAAATAAATAAATAAATATCATATCATAATATTATTCAAATTTATGTTCCTCTGACAACAACTGAGGATTTCCTTCCAGTGCTTCAAGGAAAGACATTTTCTTCCATATTGGTGGAGGGAAATAAAACAGTTGAATTCCTATTCCACACATTCTCCAATCCTGTTAATTATCTTTCTCCAACAAAGTATTTTTAAGAGTACACTCAATGCAGCTATTTATTTAATATCAAGTCTAGGCAGACCCTAGGTAGAACCACATTGCCTATATCCTATGGATAAGTCTTTCCCCCCACTAAATCCTTACAGAATATAATTCCAAGATGCATTGCTTGGCTTTAAAAAGAGATTAAAATATCATTTCAAGAATACCAGTAGCTGATAAAAATGTTGAAAAATGATTTAGAGAAATTCTCTCTAGAAGAGAGATTGAGGAGAGAGAGGAAAATGATAATGAACGGCAAAGCTCTCCTGTTTATAAATGTCACACAGTCAGCATCCTCATAAATTTCAGACAAACCTCTGTGCACAATTCTGGACATTAATATGTAGGGTTCATAGAAGCTTGCTGCTGCTTATTATGGTAATGAACCTTAAATTGACCTTTAAGCATGTGATATAATGAGGTGGCTTTGTCATTACAATAATTCATTTTTAAGCACCTTTACAAGAATTCATTTTTAAATCCCTAGAGTGGAGGGAGAGATTGCCATTTCAGAATAACTTTGTTTTTAACAGCTAGTCAATTGTCCTACTTAAGGCAGAGAAATATGTTGTCTTGGTTTAGTCAGTAGCTCACAGAAACCCCTATTCTGTGTTAATATTTTATATTCCTACACCTTGCAATACAGAATTTGTTTCCTGAGATAGACCATCCCACACAGTCTATCACAAATCTATCTGGTCAGTGCCAGAAGGAAAGCTGAGAAGTGATCAAAAGTGGGGGAGAAATAGAATAGTTTAGTCAGTAGCTCACAGAATAGGGGTTTCTGTGAGCTACTGACTAAACTAAGTATGTTTAAGTGGATATAGAAAATAATCCCATAAGGTGTCTGGTAAAATTCATAAGACCATACACAAGCTTTCACTAAAATCTGAAGTTATAAGGCTAAGTTACAAATTAAAATATTTAGAAGACTGTCACTGAGTGTCACTGAGAAAGTAAGATGTCCAATTGTGGATTTCCAGAAAAGGAGATTACCAAAAGGAGGAAAAAAGAAGACATTAGCATGTGCTGATTTATATTATAGGTAAGATCAAATGTAGAAAGGATTCCTATAATTTAAATAGAAATAGGATATATTTTGCTGTAGTGGGAAAGGCTATGACCGAATTATTTTTTGCCCTCTAAGTCTGCTGTCCAGGTGCTAATCATTGGTGGTCTTTCAGATAAAGAATATTTTCAATAGAGGTTGCCCTTAACAACTTCAATTTTGGACTGTTCTCTGAAAAGTACAGCTGTGAGAATTGAGAGCCAGAGTTTCTCAAAGTAAAGATTTTAGTTATGTCAACAACCAATGGTTGCCCAATTTCAAGTCCAAAAAGCACAGAGCAAAAAGTCAATTAAACAATGGGAGGAGTGGGAGGAAAAAGCATCAGAGAGGATATAAGAAGGGAATTGTAGAGGGCAACCATGTGTTTCAAAGGATTTTTCCTAGTATACAATAAAGATTCTTATCTATCTATAACATGTTTTGGGTCTGAGGACCTTAAGCCAAGTGTGAGCTTAGAGCCTAGTTGTTGGGGTTTGTATATATCCAGGAATTTACGGATAGATAAATTATACTGGGGAGGCTTGATATCTAGGTGAGAGGGGAATTATTCTGCAAGTCACCCAATTAGCAGCCATTGTTGTAGGGATGATGTGGCAGTGTATGACTCATACTACAGGTGCTAATAGTTTAGTTGGGTGTGGCAGATGATGAGAGTGACCTATAATGTGATTGGTCAGTTTATGTATATAAGCAGAGGAGTCTGGTGTTCTTTCTTCTCGTTGCTGTTGAAACTTCTCATCGCTGTATTGCTGTATCATTTGTTACTGCTGTTGGATGTATTTGGACTACGTATGTATATAAAGTAAATAGGCTATTTTATCTAATCTCTGCTTGAGTGTCTATTTACTACATAGAATGTGGATCACTGGAGTCTTGGAAATAGGCAGCAGGCCGCCCCACGGTGCGCACTCTGACAGGTTTTGGGCCCATCAGTGGAACGTGTGCAGCTGGTATGCTGGCATGGCTGTGAGGACTTTGGAAGCCTATCCAGGAATCGTTTGGATATCTGGGGCGATTTGGAGCTTTTGCAGGTTCCGTGCCTGGCTGTGTGTTTTTCCTAGGACTGTTTGCAGCTGAAGGACGTTCTGATAAAGTCTGTGCTATTTATTCATCCGTGTCTGCCCAGGAGGGGCTGAGGAGGATGAGCACAGTGAAAATGCAGCCTACAGTTGGAGGTGGTTTCCCTCTGGAAAGGCTGAATGGGCGTACAAGATGGAGATGTTTCTTCGCCGGGAAGGTATTTGGAAAGTCGTCTATGAGCCACCAGACGAGTTGGACGATGAGGAAGTTATTTTGCAGAACGAGAAAGCATTGGCAAGCATAATTTTATGTTTGGAGGACAGCCAATTATGTTATGTTAGAAATTTTCAGTCAGCCAGTGGGTGTTGGGAAGCTTTAAGAAATGTTTATCTTAGAAGCACACCGTTATTCAAGGTTATGTTGACAAGGGAACTTTATCATGCTAAATTACACGACAATGGGAGTATTCTTGAACATTTGCATTATATGACTGGTTTGTTCCTCGAATTAGCACAGAGAGATATGCAGTTCTCAGAAGTGCATAAAGTTTATGTAATTCTCAGTTCTCTAAATGAAACATGGGATAATTTAGCTACCAGTTTCGGGTCTTTATCTGAGAGAGATTTGACCGTAAATTGTTTGACTGGTCGGCTTCTGGAGGAGGAACAAAGGAGGAAAGATAACATAATTAAGCCAAAACAGAGCAGTACGTTTGTTAAGGAATGTTATTCTTGCACTGATAATGTATTATCTGTGAAACGCTGTTTTCGCTGTCGGACTGATAAGCATTTGCAAAAAGACTGTGATGTTGCTAGAAGGAAAACAAAAGTCAAGCCGAGGATTTCCAAGCAACGAAGTGCTGTCCAGCTGTCGGTGATTAATTCTATTGGAAGGAATTTAAAGGAGACGTGGCTCCTTGACAGCGGAGCAAGCGAAAATATCGCCAATGATAGACAGATGTTTAAAAGGTTTATGCAGGCTGAACGGGACCATGTTAGCCTGGCAAATGGAAGTTTTTCATTTGTTACTGGCAGAGGGTTTGTGTTTGTACCTAGTTTGAACATTGAATTATCTATGCTATGTGTACCAGACCTAGAGTACAATATCCTGAGTGTTTCTCAGTTAGATAAACAGGGATATGATGTAAGGTTTGTGAAGGGTGAATGCATTATTATGAAGGATAATCATGTCTGTGGTGAGGGTGTATTACAGAACAGTTTGTATGTGATGATGAAACCCAAGACAGAAGTACCCCATGATGTAGCTATGATCAACAAACCAAACCATGATTCACGTGAACATCTGTGGCATAGACGGTTGGGGCATCCAAGTTTCAAGGTGGTTGAAAAGATGTCTGAAGCAAGTTCTGGAATGGATTTGAAACCGTGCCAAGCTTATCTGGATTGCACAGCTTGTAAGGTTGCTAAGTCAAAGGTGTATCCTGTAAGCAAATTTAGTGATAGAAAGTCACATAAATGTTTTGAATTGGTTCATGCTGACCTAATTGGCCCATTACCAGCCACAATAGGTGGTGCTAAATACGTTTTAGTCATTGTGGACGATTTCACCAGATTCGGGTTCTGTTACCTATTGAAAGCTAAAAGCCAAACATTTGATAAGTTCAGGAATTGGGTGCAGTTTGTGGAACGTAGATATAGCACAAAGGTGTGTAGTTTGCAGACTGACCAGGGAACTGAGTTTATGAGTGGCAGTTTTCAGCAATGGCTCAGTAGGAGGGGCATTGCGCACAGGAGAACCAATCCGCATAGTTCAGCTGAGAATGGCGTGGCGGAACGAAGAAATTTAGCATTACAGACAGTAAAAGACTCACTGTTAGCTGACTCAGGGTTATCTAGAGGATACTGGGGAGAGGCTATACTGACTGCTAATTATTTAATTAACAGGTTGTGGAGTATGTGTGTAAATCAAATACCATATTATATTTTGTATGGCAAGAAGCCATGTGTTGAGTTGAACATCTGGGAAATATGTCTGAGATCTTGCCAGCTCAGTGCCAGACAAGAGCATATGGCTATATGAAGGATTAGCTTTACATATATGTTGGGAGTTTTTGCTTTACCAACCTTTCAGAATCATTTGAGTGTAGAAATATGATAGGTAAGAATATATTTTCAAAACAGTTTTTGATAAGGTCTCTAAAAGTTGCTAAGTATTATATGTACATACCAGTATTGAGGACCATTGAATGCAATAAAATTTTGACATGAATAAAATTGTACTGTAAGCAAACTTGTTGGTCATGAAAGAATATGCATGGGCATATTTTTTATAGCAGCCTTTGAAACTTTCATTGTACATTGTGCTGAATTTTGGTAGAATTATTATCAAAAATTACCTTTGTGGGTTGGTAGCTAGTTAAGCTGGAAGACTAGACAAAAATAACTGCATGGTTATGTAAAGTAAGTACTGTATTGTTTTTGAATAAATAGGACTGATTTATTTAAATTATTCATAATAAACTTGCAATCAGGGATGTCAACTAATATAATGAATTTATGGATTATGTCCAGTTGTCTAGAAGGATGAAATTCAAAGCAAACTGTCAAGTGCTCCAGAAGGTTCTCTTCCTACAACAGAATTATGAAGGATATGGAAATGATAGTAAAAATGTACAATAATACAAAAATAGTCCTATCTTCATATATACAGTTACAGATATGGGAGAGAGAGAGAGAGAGAGAGTCCTGGGAATATAGGAGGAGTGACGGGATTTTCCAAATGATTGGCAATAAAACCAAAATACACTTTTTCATTAAGAACATATTTAATTTATGAAATATAGTGCCATCAGCACAGATAGCTTCATAGCTAGTTCATGGAGTCAAGTTGACTATTCCAAGCAGTGCCAGATATGATGGTGCTTCCTTTGCATGTTGCCCTTGAATGAGACACATGCTTTTAAAAACACACAAACTTTCAGCAAGATTGCACTGTGGGGTCCCTCAGGGGGAGAGACTGTAAGGATGGATGAAGGTTCAGAAGATAATCCCCCTCGTACCAGCCCCTCCTAAACACTGAATTCCTTCTAACTGCTTCTAACAGTTTCTCACTCCCAGCTGCAACTCTTTCTGCTAACGAGCACTGATAACACCAGGCAAGGCTGACCTTGGAGCCATTCAGGCCATCTCAACAATCTACTTCTAACATTCCAAACTGCCACTAAAAAGGTAAAGGTCCCCCCCCCCCGCACAGTTGTGCAGTCGTGTCCGGCTCTAGGGGCCGGTGCTCATCTCCGTTTGCTAGCCGGAGAGCCAGCGTTGTCCGAAGACGCTTCCACGGTCATGTGGCCGCATGACGCGCTCGGAACGCTGTTACCTACCCACCGAAGTGGTACCTATTCATCTACTTGCATTTGCATGCTTTCGAATTGCTAGGTTGGCAAGAGCTGGAGCTAGTGCGGGAGCTCACTCCGCACGCAGGGCTAGGGATTTGAACCTCCAAACTTGCGATCTTCCGATCGACAAGCCTGGTGTCTTACCCGCTGAGCCACCATGCCCAAACTGCCACTACAAGCATGCTAATACAATTACTACAATCTACTACAATCCCCATCAATATACTGGAAGGATGCTAAATCCTGACACTGCATCCCTTTCATTATTTTTGTAATACTTCAAGGAACATTCAGATTATCATTATTTCCCTATGCTTTGTGTACTGAATTATATCTATCTTTTTGTTCTGTATATTTTATTTTAACCTGCCATTAGAAAGACTAAATGAGCTTTCATTTAATCGCAAAAAGTGCAAAAAGTGTGCCAGAACTGAAATAAACACTGATGACTATGATAGATTTTCTGGCAGCAGGTAAAAATAAGTGCTACTGTGTTGTTGTTTTTAAGGGCTAGGAGCCACTAAAGTGTAGTACAATAATTACACCAGTGTGACTGAAGCAACTTTTTAAAATGAATAATCCACTTCAAGTTAATTGCTTGCTTAGAAAGGCCTCCCTTTCCTTCCATTTGTTGTTGTCATCATATTGCTCAGCCACTAACAATATTGTTTTCTTGGGCCAACTGCATTGCTGTTGAATCTTCCAATGTAATATTGCTCCAGCAAACACTGTTGTTGTTAGGAAATCAGTTTCATTGCATTACTAATCTTGGGGAAATTGTAATGTAATGTACGGTACTGTATGTTCCATTAATGAGGTGAACCCTGCACATGCTCTTGACATCTTAGCAGTTCTGTCTTACCATGTCTCACAAAAAGCTTATCCATTATTTACAGATATTTTTTGTGTTCATCTCTACAGTAAATAAATAAAAAAAAACTATTCACCCAACCGAGGCTTTCTTTCTTAACCTCTCTAATACACAAATGAGCTTTTCACTTCATGTGGTTAGTATTACTGAAGATAGAAGTATCATCATCCTTGGAAAATAGCAATAGCTGGAAATGCAACCCGGCTTAGTTGTGTTTTATATCTGTAGATCATCAATTTATATCTTGACATAAGTGGTGTCTTAAATAAAGTTATTTTAAATATATGTTTCAGTTTCATGCTACATAGTTATTTTGCGCTGCAGGTCTCATTGCTAAATTGCTGAACATGGATTATGGATAAATTCAGATGGGAAGACATGCTGAAATTCACTAAGCTAAAATTAGATATGTTCCTTCCTTCCTCTAGGTATACTTAGATATTAGAGATATTAGAAAGAAAAGAACCAAGTCATAAGAAAGCATATTTCTTCACTTGCCTACCTGTGATGATATCGGCCAGAAATAAATATATTTTTTCTTGACATCTGCCTTTGCAGATCTAGAGATCATTTATTATAGCTAAGCCTAGCAGCCAAATATTAGATATAAAATATACATTTTCTCTTCTGCCTAGTCAAATTTCTTTTTCCACCTTTCATTTTTGTTTGAAGTTTGCATAGATTTGGTTGCATTTAGGTTTGCATTTTCCCCCCTGATATTTCCCCATCCGCAAACAGCTGCAAGAGATGATTGTCACACAGATTTGCAAAAACAAACATAGAAATATCCTATTCTTCAGAGTCATTCTAGAGATTTGCATTCAAGGAAGGAAGGAAACAAATAAAAACCATTGCAAATGGTGCAAGCCTGATTGCTGCCTTACTCTGATCTAACCTTTTTTTCTCCAGTGTTTACATTTTCCATATCAAGAAATCACCATTACTGAAATCCTTCTATTAGAATATAGGGAAAATGCATGATTAAACTGAATGTGGCTGCTTTCCACCATCACTAAATAATAGTTGCAGTGGAAAAGTAGGCTTAACTGTTCTCCCAACACAGAGACACAGAGGCTGCAGTTGGTATCAGTAGCAGCTTCTCTAATATGTGGCAAAGAACAGGGGAGTATTCCTTTCTACTCTGGTGCTGATGGTAGAAAACAGAACTGTCTTCCCTGCTGTGTTCTTCTTCCTGAATGCCCTTCCAGGATTTAACTAAACTCAGGGCATATTCATACATGATGCTTCATTTTCACATGTTAAAGAGTTGGCTAGAATGCTTCCTTGACTTATGCTAGGAATTGTAATCAATTGCTGTTAATCCTCTTTATATTTTCATTTCCTCCCTCCTGCTCTCTAACATTCATAAGCAGCATATGTACCATAAAAAACTCAAAATAAATGTATATACTGTAGTCATAAGTGCAAAACTGCCTTGAGGTTGTTTTTTTTTTAATTTATTTATTTATTTATTTATTTATTTATTTATTTAATGCCTTGAGGTATTTATTTATTTATTTATTTATTTATTTATTTATTTATTTATTTATTTATTTATTTAATGCTTTTGTTTTGAAAATTCTTAAAAAGAGAAATGGGGAGAGGTGGAATTCCAAGTGATATGATTTACTTATTTCCTTTTGTATCGTTAATTGCTTTGAAGACATATGGTGCTTAATGTATGTTTACCATTGTTAATGTTGCTACCTTTGTTGTAGTCATGTATCTCTTTTTATGGATGCTACTTTCAAGCAAGATATTTAATCCTCTAGCAATAAACTGAAGATAAAGGTAAAGGTAAAGGTACCCCCTGCACATTTGTGCAGTCGTGTCCGACTCTAGGGGCCGGTGCTCATCTCCGTTTGTTAGCCGAAGAGCCAGCGTTGTCCGAAGACACTTCCACGGTCATGTGGCCGCATGACGCCGCAGAACGCTGTTACCTTCCCACCGAAGTGGTACCTATTAATCTACTTGCATTTACATGCTTTCGAATTGCTAGGTTGGCAAGAGCTGGAGCTAGTGCAGGAGCTCACTCTGCACGCAGGGCTAGGGATTCGAACCTCCGAACTTGCGATCTTCCAATCGACAAGCCTGGCGTCTTACCCGCTGAGCCACCACGCCCTGAAAAACTGAAAAACTGAAGATACCAGAGAATTTATCAAATGTAAGTGCAAATGTGACCAGTAGAAGTCCTGGGAAGTTAGTTACAATAAATATGAATTGTATCAGATTGAAAGGGCTGCATTTACAGGTAATCCTCGCTCAACAACCACAATTGGGACTGGAATTTATGTCTCTAAGCGACACGGCTGTTAAGTGAATCTGGACCCGATTTTATGACCATTTTTGTGGCGGCGGTTAAGTGAATCACCATGGTCGTTAAGAAAATCACATGGTCATTAAGCGAACCATGTGGTCGTTAAGCGAATCACGCAGTTCCCTATTGATTTTGCTTATCGGAAGCTGGCTAGGAAGGTTGAAAATGGTGATCACGTGACTGCGGGATGCTTCAACCGTTGTAAATGCGCGATGGTTGCCAAGCACCCAAATCGCGATCACGTGGGGAATGCCGCAACAGTCGTAAGTGCGAGGAATGGTCGCAAGTCAGTTTTTTCAGTGCTGTCGTAACTCTAGATGGTCACTAAATGAACAGTCATTAAGTGAGGACTACCTGTATTAATACTACATGTCACTTGTCCAAAAGGGAGGCACTATAGCACATGACCACATCATATGAATCAGTGCTGCATTTTGAGCATCACATTTCCAGCCATTAGCTGAACCCACCAATTTCTTCCTAAAAAGTTGCATATGTGTCCTATAGGTATAAAATATTTTTGTTGAATTATGGGCCGACCAAGGGCAAGATGGATGGATGATATTCTGGAGGTGACAGACTTAACCATGGGGGAGCTGGGGATGGTGACGGCCAACAGGAAGCTCTGGCGTGGGCTGGTCCATGAAGTCACGAAGAGTCGGAAGCGACTGAACGAATAAACAACAAATTCTTAATTTTAAATATTAAAAATTTGAGGATATAGATACCATAGTGGTCTTCCATTAATGTTAATTTATTGGACATTCCAATGCTTTCTTCCATGTTTCCTAGACTCTTGAGCATCTAATGTAGTGTATACCAACATTTTATAAATACTATCATAGGCTTATTATTTTGTAAATAATTATTTTGTAACTTAGTCTTCTGTGGCTATTCCATGTTTCCTTAACACTCTATAATTTACGAGGCATGTCTGATTGCTAATTTCAAGATGGCCTACAGGGCAAGCTTCTACTTGTAAAAATTGCCATTTAAGTAGTCCCTGGCTTAAGAACGCCCGGTTTACAGACAACCCATAGTTAAGGATGGAATGGTTCGAGTTAATTGCACAATACTACTTATACAGTATTATACAATAATACTGTTCCGGCTTACATAAAAATTCAACTTAAGGACAGACCTCATGAATGGAACTTGTTCTTAAACTGGGGACTACCTCTGTATTAACCTCAGAAAAAAGATACACCTTGTGGTATAAACTTAACTCTGGAAAATTTAAACCACCTTATTTGACAATTGAAGTTTCCTGAGTAATTCTAAAACTGGATTAAGTGTTTGGACTATTTTGTATTCTGTTATTACCTATATTAATAACATCTTTTGTCTCATACTTCCTAGAGAAAAGGCAGGATGATGGATGGTGGTGGTGGTGGAGGAGGAGGAGGAAGAGGAAGAGGAGGAGGAGGGGGAGAGGGAGAGGTGGGAGTCAGGCAGTGTGAAAATGGAAACAGATTTTGTTAGCAATGGGAAGACTAGACCCAAGTTTTCTACTGGCAGGACATTCCCAAAACCTATCTCCATTTATAGCAGACAAGATTACAAAAGATGCCTTCTCAAAATTTCTAGTTGAAAAGTGAAGGCCTGTTGTCCCCAGAATAGCAGACAGCTCTAAGGAACATGTGGTCATTGCCCTGGGTCAACATCAAAGGTAGAGGCTTTCTGGTGGAGGATTAGTGGGGTATCTTTGATCAATTAAGAAGGCAGTTGAAGTTCAGGATCTCTCCATTACATGTCTCTGAAATTCTGCAAAAGATGACGGCAACATGGTACAATAACATAGATAAAAATTGTATGTTGAAATGTGTCAAGAGGCCTCCGTGTGTTTTGGATAGTTCTAAAAATAACTTATTATATAGATGGCCTTTCTACACAAGGATGGAAATAACTAGAGGGGAAATATTAGGCAGAAAGAGTTAAAATAGAATGATTGCTATGATAGTCCCCATATAAATCCTCAAGTCTAATAATAGCTATAAAACCCAGAATTAGGTTGGCCTTTGAGAAGACTACAAACTATTCTTCCTCTTTGGCATTCAGCGTGATAGTTACTTTAAATGGGCCAGTATGACCTAAGCATTTATACTGTTTTGTTACTCAGATTGTGATGACATTTCCTAACACCCCTTCATACAAAATGGGTCTGGATAGGCAAAATGATATCTAAATTTGACATGGAAAATTGTGTCCTGAATATGCAAACCAACATTTGTTCCACTGATATATTGCATTACAGTATTTTTTTTGCACTCAGTCATTCATGAAAAACAGGTGTGTGTGTGTGTGTGTGTGAGGGGGGGGGTTAGTATTTCAACTGAGAGTTTTCTCCTTTCTAATGCAATGCTGCATGGCATTAGGCCTGACCCAAATACTAAACATAGTTCTGAGAATGTCATTGTGTTATTTATTGCATTGACATAAGAATGGATTTATATTGCTTTCATGCTAACGAGGAGCAATCTATCTCTTTCCTCTAATTGCTGCTTAGTTAGAATAAACAGGATTTGAAATAAGGGGCGCCTGATTTGCTGGATTATTAATCTTAGAAATGTTTACTGTTACAGACTTCCTTATCCTATGTGAGATTTCAAAGAGCTGTCAGTCAGACATTTCCCTGTAGCTCAGTGGTTTATATAGATTTAATGTAAAGGAGTGTCTGAATAGCATATGTCTGTAAGTAGAAACTTGTGCTTGCAATGAATTAATGTACCCTTTTTGAGAGGATGTTAAAGCATACAGGAACATGCATCATAATGCAAACTGAGTTCCTTCTTCATTTGCTCCAATGAACAAGTGCTGTATTTGGATTGTTATACCATAATCCCAAAATAAATATAGATTAAATGAGTTTTTGTTGATGTCTGTTGTTGTCTTGTTCTAGGCATCTATCTGTTCAAAAATCAGTAGCAAAGGTATTGGAACTCCAGAATGCCCAGAAGTCGTCTTCAAATGACTGCATAACCGTAATCTGAATAAATTACTGTAAGACATTAGGACTGTGATATCTTCCATAGAGTCAGAGAACATGGCCATCCCGGATAGTACAGCGGTATCATCTTGTTGCCTATCTTATTTTTATTAATTTGTTATATTTATATCCTGGTTTTCCTCCAGCAGCTCAAGGAGGCATACATAGCACTCTGTCCTTCATTTTTTCTCCAAAATAGCCACCCTATAAGGTAGATTGAACTGAGAGTGACTGGCCCAGGGTCACTGCATGAGTTTCTGTGACTGAAGATGGATTTGAACCTGGGACATCCCACTCCTAGACCAATTTTTTAACCTTTAAACCACACTATAATCCCTAGTTCCTTGACTACCTGCTTGAGCTGCAACTGAATTAAAAGGTATGATTAGCCTGTAGAACATGCTGAGATTGCGTATGCTTTTATAGTCTTTCTACAAGAGGGATATTCTGTCAGGCAAAAGAACTCCTATTTTCATCTCCCTCACAGTACAGCAGCAGCATCTCTGGGGTTGGGGGGGGGTCCAAAAAGGCAAGATGGCAGTTGAAGTAAAACAGCTGAAGCCCTGTCCTTTTGTATGTGTGCCATTTTGACACATAAACAAATGGGCGGGGCTTCAGTTGCAATGTCACAACTGATATCTTACCTCTTTCGACGACATCTCTCCCCTGGGCAGGTACTTCTGCAATAGAATTAACTTTTATGCAGAATACTGAGTTACTTCTTTGTTATTGATCTATCATACAGTTTTTACTGGATAATAAAAAACCCGTTACATTTTATTGACAAATTAAACAAAAAAAATTCCTCTTTTATAGTTTGAGAAGAACACATTTACTTTAGATCAGCTATTACAGTGGTCTTTATGGAGAATTATTTCTACTGAAAAGTATCTACTGCAGTAGCATTGTGTTCTTAGAATTCATTTGCTGTCATGGTCTGGTAACAGTGAGTTTTTGCTTTAATCTACTACCCTCTGGTGTGAGGAATTTTTATCTCCTCCTACCTCAAGTTACTTGAAGAAATGTGACTTCTAAAAAGAAACACACATGACACAAAACAACAATATAGCACTGGAAGAAAAGGAAAAAGGAAATACAGAATAAAAAAGAGTAGGGGTACATATTTCTTAATACGTGCATAGAGCATCATTTCTGAATATGAACATTTGGAGCAATTTGAGGCAATTTCAACTACTTTTTGTAGCATTTGCATACTGTAAACCAGGGTTCCTCAACCTGGGTTCCGTGTAACCCTAGGGTTCCGTGAGAGGGCACTTGGAGTTCCCTGGGAGATCATGATTTATTTTAAAAATTATTTCAGATTTGGGCAACTTCACATTAAAGAGGTACGTTTCATTCTTTATTTTTAGTTTAAAAACACTGTTAGTGCATATATACAGGCGATACCACCCTAATGGCAGAAAGTGGAGAGGAACTAAAGAGCCTCTTGATGAGGGTGAAAGAGGAGAGTGCAAAAGCTGGCTTGAAACTCAACATTAAAAAAACCCAGATCATGGCATCTGGTCCTATCACTTCCTGGCAAATAGAAGGGGAAGAAATGGAAGCAGTGACAGATTTTATTTTCTTGGGCTCCAAGACCCTAACCCTAACCCACTTCTTTTGGTAAAGAGTTGTTAATCCTGAGAACTATCAAATATTGTATATTGTAAAGTAAGATAAAAGTGGCCTCCTTGAGTCAAGCTTGACTTCTGATGATTTCATGGAAATTATTTCCCAAATATAGAGGTCAGTAGTTCATAAGTATCATCCAGTTAATATTTCTAAACCTCAGTCATGCTTAGTCACTTCCTTATTGGAAAGACCTGTCTTTACTATTTGGTTTGCTATCAACACTGTGCTTCATTGTCATAACTGACAGTTGTTAAAGAGGAAACAGTCTACTACAGTTTCTGTGTCGGCAAGGTAGGAAGCTTTATCACAAAGCAAAGAACAAATACATCAAAGCTGTATCGTGTCAAACATGAAAACATAAGATTATATTGTATCAAGTCAAGGTCCATCTTAGTTCAAAATTATGTTTCTCACAGCAACAGTAGTCAACCAATTAATTCTACTGATAATTATCATGTGCTGTGTGAAGGAATATTTCTCTAATTCACCTTCCAGTCAGCATCAGGGACCTTTTCCCTGTCCACTTTCTTCGTGCCCTGCATAATTTTATAAAACTTTATCATGTCCTCTGTTAGTCACCTTTTCCCCAAGCTAATGGTTTCCACATTTTTTGGTGTTGGAGTGCCCTGATCATCCTGCTTAATCTCCTCTGCATTTTATTTAGTCTGTTATATCTTTTTCCAAATGTGGTGATGAGAACTATATACAGTATTCCTGGTGTGGATGTAGCATATATTTCTATGGAGGCATTACAATGTTGGCAGTTCTATTTTCAGTCCCTTTCTTAATGATCCCTAATGTGCAACTTGCCTTTTTCACAGTTGCCATGTACAGAGCTGACATCTTCATTGACCTATTCACTATGACCCCAAGGTCTTTTTCCTGGATAGTTATAAAAAACTCATACTTTATCTGTGTATATGCCAAGTTAGTGGGGATCTCAGTCTTTCAGGGACAGAACAGCTCAGGTAACAGAAACCACAGAGAAAAAAAACATTTGATTGATATAGGCTGTAATAACAGAACCTTGAAAGCCTGACAGGTTCTCTTTCCCTCCCTCTTGTACCAAAGAGAAGCAAGGCAAGACAATCTTGAGTTTCTTTTTCACTCTGGGAGTCTTCCTGTACTCATAGCTCCTGCTCAAAAAGCAGGTGGAGGCTGTGGCCAAGACAGCCTTTGCACAACATCTTGTATGCCAATTGTGACATACTGCCAGATTCTTCTGGCCATCACTCATACCCTTGCCACTTCGGGTTTGCACTACTGCAACTTGCTGTACAAGTGCTGTGTGTCTTTATGCTTGATATGGGATTTTTGCTCATTGAGAAATGTATGAATGTAAGAAAGTTGATTTAGAAAAAATGTATGATAAAAAGAATAGGTTTGAATTATGTAATATTTTGCATGAATATGGAGTAGAAGTTGGTTTCTGAATTGATAAGAGTACTGTAGTATATAATGCAAATAAACCATGTATGGGCATAAATAGAATACTTAGAAAATGGTTTAACATTGACTAGGCAGTAAGACAAGGATTTGTGATATCCCCTTTTGCTTATTGCATTTATAGATAAATATATAAGAAATGCTTGCAGTGACATGAGAGATATGTTGGTTGGGGACTTTAATATCTATGTATTTGTGCATGCTGGCTATGTTTGCTGTTGGTTGAGAACCTGAATGATTTGCAACAAGTGTTAGATAGATTGTATGATACAACAATAAGTATTGATCTGAAAATTAATGTATCAAAGACTAATAACTGTGTTTGTCAGGGAAATTAGAGTGAATAATTACAAGTTATATGTGAATGATAAAAAAATAAGAGCGGAAAGATAAATTTGTGTAACTTGGTGGAATGCAGAGTAATTTTAAGATATGCAAATTCTGGTAAAAAGGTAATGGGTAGAATATGGTCTGTTGTGAGAAACTAATGTTTGTCAAAAGAAATGGAAATGTCTGTGTATAAGAGCATACTTCTGCCTAATTTGTTATATAGAAGTGAGAGTTGGATATGTCAGAAGAAACCTGAAGGTAGATATAGTGGGAATTGGGTTCTGAGAAATATCTGTGGTAAAACAAGGGTAAGGTCAAGAATTAATGGATGATGAATAATGTGGATTGAATACAAAAGTGAGTGACTATTATGAAAGAAGATCCAGTTTGGTACAGTGGTTGAGGCACCGGGCTAGAAACCGGGAGACCATGAGTTCTAGTCCCACCTTAGGCACAAAGCCAGCTGGGTGACCTTGGGCCAGTCCCTCTCTCTTAGCCCTAGGAAAAAACAGGCAAGGGCAAACCACTTCTGAAAAACCTTGCCAAGAAACCTGCAGAGACTTGTCCAGGCAGTCTCTGAGAATCAGATACGATTGAATGGATTTAAAAAAAAAACTATGAAAGAAGTACATTGAGGTAGTTTGGTCATAGAGAGAGAATAAATGAAGGCAGAATCACAAAACAAATATATGAAGGAGGAGTCAGTGGGTCAAGAGGAAAGAAATACTGAGAAAGACATGGTTGAATGGGATTGAAGAGATCCTTAAAAAGAGAGAGGTGAGAATTTTAACAAACAATAAACAATGTATGAGGTGGAGTATGGATGTGGTGGGAGCAAGAATTATTTGCAAGAATAGAAAGGGTTAGAGAGATATATGATGTTAATGTAAATTACATTTAGTTTTTTAAATTTTATTTTCTGCCTTTATTTCGCCCAGAGCTTCTCACTCTTTTTCTGTGCTTTGTTTGTATAATGTTGCTCACTCCAAAGCGAAATTGTATGATAGGTATATATGTATTTTTCCATTTTATTAATCTGGCCATTGCCTCTTTGGGGAATGTAGCTTCTGGCAGGTGTATCACTACATAGCTATAGTCACATACCTATAGAACTGTGTCATATGAATGTATATGATATATGATGTATAATTGAAATATATTGATGTTGTAAGCCGCCTAGAGCCCTCCAGTAGGGAGGGGATAGGCGGGGTATAAATAGGATAAAATAAAATAAATAAATAAATAAAATATGAACACATTTACTGGGTGTGGTGGAATTTCCAGGTTTGATTTCATTTGGAGTTGGCAACCATAAGCTAACAGGGTGAAGAAGCTGGGAATTATGCATGTTTTTTTGTCTATTTTTTCCTACTTTACCTTTTATAGTAGTCAGCTTAAATTAAGGGTCTTCATCATTCTGAATGATCATTTATCTTTAACCCAGGGATTGGCAAAACCATGTCCACAAGAACTCTTCCAATACAATTTTTTTGAATGGTCAAAGTCTTGTGAAATTTCCAGATCTCATGAACACCACCATCTCTCAAGTTTCAGATAAGAATGCAGAAATCTCTTCAGAATATTTCTAATATTTCTCTTTAGAATCCAGTGCAAGAACATTGAAAGCATGCAAGATTTGGTGATCTTGTGAGATGTCTGTAATATTTATTCATTTATTTATAGGGCTGCACCCTCATGCAAAATGTTTTTAAAATAGAGATCTATATATTATAATTATACATTACAAAACATATGTTCTACTATTGAACCATGTCCATATTCCTAGTCAAAACTATAGTTCTATTAATTATTAAAGCTTATCACTAACCAACACGTGGCCAGTGAGTACGCTAATCTTGCAAGTAAAGTTCATAGAATTTGTTAGTACACAAGAATACCCAGGCACACTTCTAATACTTTGTGGCACCCCAATCACATATGGAGGCAAGGGACGAACCAGGTTATATCCCAATTCATAAAAATGTTCTTCTCTCTCCATCTGAACATGGAGTGGTTCTCCTAAACAGGCATACTTAAACATTCAAACATGCAAACTTTGGTCCTCAAATCAAAGTAGTAGCAACAGTAACGTTTTAGACAGAGTTTTCTTTGTATTTTCATTGCTGGCACACGCATTTGCTCCACTTACTGTACTGTAATGGAGAGAGGGGACAAGTGTGCAGGCCCTGGCCCTTGTATCACCCTCCAGAAGGGGAAGCAAGTAAGTGCATTCATCTGCTCATTAAGGGGAGAATACAAGTACTCATTTTCAGCAATATCTAAGAGGCCAATGTGGAGGCGTTACTGAACAGAGCTGTTGGAGGTATTTTTGACCCTCAGCACTGCCCTGATAGTTGGCTCTTTTCAAGTGTGATTTCTGAGCAGTTAACCACATCCTTTGTGACATAAGAAACCTCTTTTGATTGAGTGCATAGGTCCTGGCCCAAGTAATTGCAGAGAAGTAATCTGCAAAGACTTTTCTGGATCTTAAAACCGTCTAGTTTATATATCACTGGAATAGTGCAGAACTTTTGGAGAGAGTCATGAGCCAAAGTATGATGCTCAAGCATGTAATGTAATCTGGAATGACACTGATCAGCAAATGCAGTGCTAAGTAATAAAGCTATAATTTAATTGCATAATTTTCCAGTGACAAACGACACCAGATTCTGCTATTAAAGTTTCTAGAGATGTTGTGTTGGAATCTTTGATTTAGAAAGACAGGTAAAAACAAACCAATAATAGCTAGTGAAACAAAATAAGCTCCTTGTTCCACAAGCTGCATTGATTGCCACTTTGCTTCCAGGTTCAATTCAAGTTGCTGGTTGTAAGATACAAAAGCCTTCGTGGCATGGGGCTAGGTTATTTGAAGCATCGCTTTTCCACAATTGTGTCCACCCATCCCATTAGGTCCGGCAGACGAGGCATGTTTGGGTTCTGTCTGCTAAGGAATGCCACCTAGCAGGGCCCAGGAAGAGGACCTTTTCATCGTGGCACCCCCCCCCCCCCTTTGGAATATGATTCTCCCAGATATCAAATTGGCCCTGACCCTGTCAGCCTTTTGTAAGGCCTTAAAGATTGGTTTTGTCACCAGGCCTGGGGATCAGGAAGTGGGGCTGAGCCTGTACATTGGTTATGTTGATTTATGACCAATAAGTTTGTTTTTACCCGGGCTGCTGATTCTTGTATTGTTTTTCTGTTTTCTTTTAACACTGTTAGCCACCCAGAGTCATGAATTTGAGATGGGTGGCCATATAAATGGAATAAATAAATAATCTAAGTTTGGGAGCCTGAATATCTGCATCTTTGTCAGATTAAGCTGTGTTGTTGAAGCAGAAAAAATATACAGCTCATTAAGATTGTGCTGAAATAACAAAGACTTGGAATAGAAAGTAGGCATATTCAGTAATCACTTCCCCCAGGGTTGCTAAGCTTTCAGTTTGAACAGGTCATCTTTAGTCAACATTTTCTGGAAAGAGCTTGTGTGGATTCTCATGCAGTTTCCATGTGAATGTATGCGTTTACAGTATCTCACATATATTCTTATCTATTTAAAAAATGGAACTAAATGTGTCTCCCCATTGCTTGCACAACCTTTCTGACCTTCTTTCAGTCTAAGCAACTATTTCTTTTTCCCAAATGGACTGAGTTTTAGTGAGTCACCTAAGTTTGTACAGCCTACTAGACTGTTGTCATATGTGGTCATTGCCAACACCCTGTTTTTTCCTGTTGCATTTTAGTGTGCATATGTATTTTGGGTTTTCTATTTGTTTGACAGATTGGAAATCAGTTTCTTTGTGTTAAAGGTGTTGTGTTGACCAATTTCTTACATATGCCTAATTGTAAAGAGGACAAACTAACCATTTGGAACAGCCTCCAGAAGCATAAACCACTAACCTACGTGCCATATAATTCATAACATGTGAGTCATATAGTAATGTATGCATTCATAACAGCTAGTGCATATGATTAGTTCATGAAGTGCATGGCTCATAATGAATTTGGTCAGTGGCAGCTAGTTAGAACAGAATAACAGAGAGCTGTCATACACAATCAGTGCTTTGCTGTATTTTTTTGTTGTTGGATTGTGTGATGTCATTAGTGACCAAGGGACTAAAACAGTTGTTGGGTTGATCTACCATAGGAACTAGGCTGGAAATAAGTGTTTTTAGGAACTCTCTATGGATTGGATGACAGGAATTGAGGACAGGAAGGCCTGGCGTGCTATGGTCCATGAGGTCACGAAGAGTTGGACATGACTAAACAACTGAACAACAACAACAAGATGGATTGGATGAGCTGTATTGAATATATAATTTTAGGTTGCACAGTGGGCTAAGGACCCAAGGATTCTATATTTATATTCTTTTAAAATGTATTAATTAAGCATTCCTGTGATTGAATCTATTTAATTGTAACTTTTTTGTAGTGTTTCTTGCACTCATAATAATTGCTAACTCAGTTTGTTAGTAATACAAATATGCCCATTATCACTCTTCCTATGATTTTCTTGCTTGTTAGCTGAACTTTTAAAAAACAATTATCAGAGAAGAAGTTGGGTGGCCCATTGTAGCAAAAGCAATGAGAAGTCTCATCTCACCTTAAAAGCTTTTCTATTAATTGTCCAGAGACATCCATAAAAGCTTATACTATAACCATTATGTTCATCTTTGAATATTTCTCAGAATGTTTTTGTTAGTATGCCTCTCTGCACCAAGTTTACTCGTTTCCTGCAGAATGTATGAATGATGGATAGGGATTCATTCTCAGTATAAAGATTTCCTGAAGGCAGGATTTATTCCTATCTACTATATGGAATGACTGGACATAACAATTAGAATCAGCTTTCTGAGGTGTAATTCTGCTTGCCCCAACCTGTCAGCAATAGGGGTGGAAGTGATGGTGGTGGTGTAAATAGATTTAGCTGCAGAACTGCTCCAAGGCTGGCATAGTCTCCGAATGGTTATCTTTTGGTAACTGGGTGCTAGTTACTATGCAAGAGAACTGGCAGTTACTTTATTTTCAGAGATTAACATAGATAATTGCCATAAGTGCAGCCTATTTTTCACAGGCAATGGTGTTTGCATTTTCATCAAGGAAAGGCTAACTGCTCATGAGTTAGAAGAAAATGTGTTGTTCTTCTGTTGATCCAGGACAAGAATATTTTAAGAGAAAAAGAGGTGAGGGAACTTATCTTGTGTAGAATTTGCTTTGCAAGCGTCTCTATTATATTTAGGTTTTGTTTTGCAGTTATGAAAAATAGGGTCACTTACACATTTCCCAGCCATGTTTGTATATCAACATTTAACAGCTATTTCAGGATGCAATAGTCAGTTTTGTTTGTGATTTGAAAGATAGACGATCTTATGAACTGTTCTTTAGTCAAGCACACCCAATGAGAAACCATGAGATACACTGGGAGCCTATGGGGACCACGGGAGGATCAAGGGGGACAAGTGACAAAATGTGTGTCACAATATAAACTTCACCGCTTATATACAGTACTTGCATGGAGCTTGTGTTGTCATGCCATGACACACATTTCATCATTTGGGCATTATCCTGTTTAGGAACAGCTGGCTATGACTGGGAGGGAGTCATGGTTTAATGACAGTGCACATTCTTTGCCCACAGAAGGTGCCAGATTTGGTCTCTGGCATCTCTAGCTTGAAACAACGTCTGGACAGCAGGGCTGAGGTTGAGCTGAAGATCTTAAAGAATAAGAATAAACTTTATTATTACAACAATAGGCTGGAAAACCCTAGAGTCACTGACAATCAAAATACATAGTATGGGCTTAACTGATCAAAACACTGTCTCTTTGTGTAAGACAGCATTATATATTTGAGTATTTTAAACTGAAAATCTGCAGTGGTCTGGATTTTAAAATTGCACTGAACATTTTCCTCCTCTCTTCTTTCTGCTTTAACACCAGGTGTTCCTTGCCTGCCAGAGAGTCTGAATCTTCACAAAGAACAGCAAAGGTCAAATAAGCCAGGAGATGTCCAGATGTTTAGCCAATCAGAATTGCGGACCATCGAGCAGTCATTGCTTGCTACACGTGTGGGAAGCATTGCAGAACTTAGTAAGTGCACATAAGACTCTAACCTTTTTCTCCTTTGGATTTTTGAGCAGCCACACCCCAGTTTATAAACACATACACCCAGAGAACAGGTTTGTGAGGGTACCTACTTGTTAGGAAAAAAGTAATTTGAGTTTGTATTCCCTTGGTGAAGTTGTTCAGAAGACAGGTTTTGAGCCATGATGAACCTTTTTGCTACATAAGAAAATAAAACCTAGGGATGAACCAAAACAGTGCAAATTGTTTTTGGTTTGCTAGAATACTAAGAGCAAATCAAACATTAGTAAAGACCCCCCCTTTTGAACCTTCTGGTTCAAGGTCATGGAGCTGGATATAGTATGTTTGGGGACAGGAAGATGGCAGATAGGGAAAGAGTTATGTACTACTCACAGGGAGTAGGGCATTTTCACTGAGCCTTAAAAAGCACACATCAAGTTGTATATGTATATGTATGTGTGTATATGTATGTGTGTGCATTTGTGTGTGTGTGTACATAATTTCCAAACATCTTTTATAAACAGAAGCAAAATGGGGTATTTGTATTTGGGTAGCCTTTCACCCAGTGGTGTGCTGTTCTTTCTAACTTTCAGTGAAGGACTTCTAAGGGCTCCCTCCAATACCATTCACTTAGCAACCACGTGGTTTGCTTAACGCCCACAGTGATTTGCTTAATGACCGCCACAAAAAAGGTCATAAAATCGGGTCAGATTTGCTTAATCACCGCTTTGCTTAGCAACTGAAATTCCAGTCCTAATTGTGGTCATAAAGTGAGGAATATCTGTATATTCATACTGGGATCTTTTGGGAAATCAAAATGGTAGCTTCCTAACTCAAATGCTGATTGGAAAGCTGTTGCAATGAAATTCAATGTCTATGTAACTCTGTTGGCTCTACCGGCAGGAAAGGCCCAGGGCCTCCTCAAACTAGAAATATCCTCCAATGTAGTTTTTATATCTATTTAAATTTGCTTTCAAATGACTATTTCCATGGAGATACACTTGAGAAAACATCATGTTGGAGTACACATTCTATGAAGGAATGCAATTTCCACCTTTGACAAAATATTAAAAACTGATGTACAGTACCTGTTTGGAAAATAACTCATATATTTGCTCTGTGTAGCCTTTGGATCTTCCTAGTGTCCTGGAGTATTTTTATTTAGATTATGTTTGTGAACCCTTCTGAATGTTCAATTTTGTTGTTGTTGTTCAGTCGTTTAGTTGTGTCCGACTCTTCGTGACCTCATGGACCATAGCACGCCAGGCCTTTCTGTCCTCCACTGTCTCCCGGAGTTTACTCAAATTCATCTTCATTACATCGGTGATGCTATCTAACCATCTCATCCTCTGCCATCCCCTTCTCCTTTTGCCTTCAGTCTTTCCCAGCATCAGGGTCTTTTCCAGTGAGTCCTCTCTTCGCATTAGGTGGTCAAAGTATTTGAGCTTCAGTTTCAGTATATTTCTGCATAAAAATGACCTAAAATGTTCTCCACACAAGACCTACAACTAGATAAAGAGTACCCAATTAAACAGATGTGTCAAAAACATTATACTTGTTCATTTATTTATTGAGGAAAATGATCCAAAGCTACATATTTGTGTGTCGCAAAAGTATGTGAACCTCTAGGATGATCAGTTCATTTGAAGGGGAAATTAGAGTCAGGTGTTTCAATCAGTGGGATGATAATCATGTGAGTGTGGGAGGTCCTTTGTTAATAAAAGAACAGAATACTGGATATTCACTATCAAAGTCTTATCTTCACAGCACAGGTATGAGGAAGTGTGTCATGGCTCAAACAGAAAAGATTTCTGAGGACCTCCGAAAAACAGTGGTTGATGCTCACCTGGCTGGAAAAGGTTACAAAACTATTTCTGTCCCATTACAGGAGCTGGTTCCTGATTAAAAATGATTCAAACCATAACTGTTGTCTTGGACCCATGGTATCTGACTTGCCACCAGTACTTCCCTAAAAAGAGAAATCAGACAGAAGTTATCAAACATGGTCAGGGAGGACTTCAAGGCAGGGAGCATTATGTCCTCCCTCAGAAAACATTGGTTATCTCTCAAATTCAAACACTCACTTCTCACCTAGCTACCTGAAGGAGCCAGGAAAGGCATGATGCAAACCCACAAGATTATCTCACCACAGTGGATTCCTTCCAACTAGTGTCCAAACAAGAGTGGATACAAGCAAGTTTATCTTCTGAGAAATCTGCAAATTCATCCCTGGTACTTATAGGAGCCTTATCCCATCTTTCCATTAAACGGTTCAGGTTGCTCTGAACAGTGTTGCTGGATGATAATCTCTTGATGCAATAAGCAAGGAGAAGGATTGACACTTGGATGCTCTTATCACCACTCTGTAGGCTCAAACATGAACTCTTACCTGTAGCCAGTTGCATCCGCTTCTGATTTTTGCACTGTAGAAAAGTTGCCGTAGATTTCTTTTCAGTCACTTCCTTTCCCTCAGTTCCTCAGTAAACCTAGGAGTCACTTGGGGTTGGCAAGTGGGCAGAGGCTTCACTAGAGCAATATCATCCTGTGCTGCCTGCCCTCATATTCCACCAACCAGGACCAGGATGGAATTGCCCACCCAATATATGGGGGAGGTTTTAGAAGCACCCTCTGGAAAGCCTCCAGACTCATTAGATGCTGGGGTGGATCATTTTAATAGGTCCACCACCCTGTGGAGTTTAGGACCTTTGTGATCTGCAGTTTGATGAGGAAGGGGTCATGAAAAGACTCATCGTGGAAACGACAGATGTTAATATCCTCAATTTTCAGATCACAATTTCTCTGCAACAAAGTAAAGACCAGGTTCAGTGGGTGCCTTCCAATATATGTTGGGGCTGCAATTGTAACAAGCCCAAGGTCATTGTGGAAACCATGAACTGCACTAGGTCTCTGTCAGGATTTAGCATCCTTCCAGTATAGTTGAGTGGCATTGTAGTGGTGGGTATTCTAGTATTTGTATTAGCATGCTTGTAGTGGCAGTTTGGTATGTTGATTAGAATTGCTGAGATGGCCTGAGTAAGCTCTAAGGTCAGCTTGGCTAGCACTATCAATGTTGGTTAGCAGAATGAATTGCAGCTGGGAGTTAGAAGCTGTTAGAAAGAATTCAGAATTTAGGGAGGGGCTGGCACAAGGGGGGATTTTATTATAGCAATTGCATGGGCTTTTCTTCAGTCTGATCTTTGCCTTGGATTGATCACCTGTATTAATAAAGATTTCTTCCACATCCTAAGATGGCTTGTGATTGAGAAACTCTGAATTAATAACTAAGGATCAGATTAATCACAGTCCCTTCCCCACAATATTCATTGAAGTAATGAAGACTAGCAGTCTTGTGAACTTCAACACCAGCTCATAGATGAGTTCCAAAGGTTCAAGAAAGGCAACTGCTGGTCAGGCAAGTAGTTGATACATCAGCAGCAGACCTAGCTTGTCAATGCAGCCCAATTCCATGCACGGACACTTGCATCCATTCATGTCTGGTGCAGAGCTCCCCATTACTACCAGGTCTCACAAAACTCTCCTATCTGGCCTTGACTTTGTGGTTGCTGCAGGACTTGAAACCTAGTTGGGCATATTTCCAATAGCGCAACATCCCTGCCTTAGTAACACATGTCAGATCTGCACACTTGCCTGTCACCATATCATATTTACTGTAGATGCAAGCCTATTGTGCACAGACCTGGTGTTTACCAGCAGCAGGAGACCAATGTACCTGAGAATTCACTCACCTGGGCCCAGGTCCTGATGGAAGAACCATTAACCCCTAGGTTGTCCTTATTTTTTTTCCTAAATTGTTAATGAAAGTCTGATACTACTTTGCTAAAATACTGTAGGCTTTCAGGGAATTGTTATGCAGTGAGGAACACACATTTGGAGTTAATTTTGCAGGTTGGCTGCATACAAGATCCACTCCCTGATCTTCAACCTATTGGGAATTAACAAACTTCTAAGGGATGTAGGATTCATTCTGAGCATAGTCATTTCCTACCAGTAGGAACAGAAAAATGAACTTTTTAAAATGAAAGGTTTGAGTCATAAGATATTGTAAAGTAATTACAGTACACTGGAATCCCAGCCTCTGTTTGCTTTTTCCCTCCAGATCAGTGGTCAGCTCCTGGTTTTGGTTTTAAGACTGTATTTTGTGCATAACTGTTCCCTGCCTTTTCATATCCTTGCCACTTATTTCACCAGGAGGTAGCAGAAGCAATCTCTGTATACATTATCTGTCTGTTCTACAGCTACATATAGATTAGATTAGCAGCCATCAACAGACACATAGAGGTAAACAACATTTACATACCATTCATAAGAGAGAATAGAAAAGCCAGAAGACCAGAACACCTCCTTGCCAGCAATCAACACCCAGATACTGTAGACAAAGATTAACACCAAGATTAGCACCAGAGGAGCAATCAAACAACACAATAGACCCTAATCAAGGAACTATTAACTCAGTCAATCAACCAAGCAGCAAACAACAGCCCAACCAAGGAACTACCAAGGAGAGTACAACACCCCCACCAACACAGGCAGGACAAGCCATGGTATACTGTATAAACAGAGAGCAAGTCCCTCTCCCTTTTCGCACTGAAGATGTTGCCTAGCCTGGCAATGAAACGTCTGCAAGAAAACAACAAGGCTCAGAGAGCACCAAAGACTCCATAGATTAGATTGTTGATTAGATTCACCTTCCCTATCCTGGCTACCAGGTTCAGGCTAGAATTTGGCATTCTTGTGCAGATTTCTGGGAGCTGCAGTTCCAACCAATCTAGAAGGCATAAGGATGGGAAGATTTCTGTAGATCTGCTTTAAAAAATCCCAGAGACATTCAGAAAATAAAACTGGTCAGTGGCTGTAGTCCATGTTTTGTTCTGAAGTGTGCTGTGTGTCACAGAAAAAAAGAAAGGGAAAAAAACATGGAGTGAGATGTAGATACTGAACACTTTTTACCATTCAGTAGGCTGATTAGAGGATACAGGACCAAGATTCAAACCCAATATAGGACTGAGGTTTAAACCCGTGATATTGAACAATTGCCAATGGTGCTTAACTTGTGGTCCCTCACAGCTCTTTCATTTGCAGCTATTTGTATTAGCATTTCTATTATTCTAAAGCCCATGCCAAGTTACATGGAATACAGTTCTTGTTAAACATTTCAGGAATCTCAAGAAGTCTCAGTTATGCAATCCTAGTTTTCTACAATTAACAGACACAGAAAAAATAAAGGTGGAACTTGGCCACATGCTTTCTGTCACAAGCAAAACAAATATTGTGTGCTGGAATGAATTTCTTGCCAGAAGCAGCATGTTGGAATGTGTCTGGCTCATTTTGTTAAAGAAAATTATCTGCCTCAGAAAATGTGCTTTATGAATAATACCATTATTTTCTAGTAAGAAAACTGTAGGGTTTTTTTTTCCAGTTGGCAAGAGTATTTAGAACATATTTTGTAAAGGAGTATGTTGATTTGGTAGATTTGTCAGCATGTTTCCTTAATGCCATATATGTATTCTTCATTCTTCATTTTATTGTTTTCCTATTTTATCCCACTCTTTCTCTTAAAAACAAACCAATCCTCCAAGGTAATCAGCTAACATTAGAAGTAAAAAATGATCAAGAACTATGAGCATAGGGGGGAAAAACTCAGTCGGCAATAAATAACAAATTTGATCAGTACATCAACTACAAGACCCCCAATAATGCATAACCCCATTTTTGTTGTTTATTCGTCCAGTCACTTCTGACTCTTCGTGACTTCATGGACCAGCCCACGCCAGAGCTTCCTGTCGGCCGTCGCCACCCCCAGCTCCCCCACGGTCGAGTCCGTCACCTCCAGAATATCATCCATCCATCTTGCCCTTGGTCGGCCCCTCTTCCTTTTGCCTTCCACTTTCCCTAGCAGCATAACCCCATAAACAGCAGCATAAAGGTTCTTCTGCCTCAGCCTCTCCAAAGAACAGTGACTTGGCCAGGAGTGAAAAACAACAACAACATTAAGAATGACTAGGTATCGTTTCTTGTTGAAGGCATTGTCCATGGTATTTATCACAACTGAAAATATCTCATTTCTTTTACTTCATGCGGGAGAGGAACACAGATCAAGGCATTCAGATATTTATAACATAGAGGAGATGACACACAGGTTAACCTAAATTAACTATGTATCTAGGTCTCAAGACATTTGGATTTCAAGGCAAAAACAACATTTTCAGTTGGGTTCAATAACTAACTGATCACAGATTGATTAAGAATAATGCCATTTAAGCAACCTCAGAATAATATCTTTTTAACTAGTCCTTGGCAATAGATAGGTGATGGCATTTGGGGCCAACAGAAGTTCTGTCTAGGGGTAACTATGTCTCTTAACTTGAAAATATAATTGAATTCGACTTCCGGTGGGGATATGGTGGACTGAAAAGCTGTGCCTGCGGGCTTAGCGGGCAGAACTGACAACACAGCAGTTTTTTCGGGCTCAGGCAGGTTTTTCCAGAGTGTTTTTCCAGAAAAAGGAAAATGCTCGGAATCACCCCATCTGTTCTCTGGATGGCTGCGTACAGCCAGATCGCAAACAGCATTCGCGCTCAACTAGTAAGAGCAGCCGGGAGACGGGGGCGTCACCATTTTCCAAGCTGCGCTGTAGCCTTAAATGGTCACTAAGACTGACCACCCCATTTCTAAATCACCCATATATATACATAGGCTGCTGATGTGAAGACCCAGAAGCTCCTCACAATGTACGGAGGCCTTCACCCCAAGTCCAACACCCAGAGACTGTACACCAGCCGGAAAGAGGGCGGGCAGGGTCTGGTGAGTGTCAAAGCCACTGTCCTGGATGAGACCCAGAGCATCCAGGAGTACATCAGTAAGACGGCACCTAAAGATGAGCTGCTGAGAGAATGCCTGAGGCAGCAGCAGACATGGAAGGAAGAACAAGCAGAGGAAATGCCATGGCAAGACAAGACCCTGCATGGGATGTACCATCGACAGATAGCTGAGGTGGCTGACCTTAGGAAATCCTACCAGTGGCTGGAAAGGAAAGGGCTGGACTAAAAGACAGCACTGAGGCACTGATCATAGCAGCACAAGAATAGGCACTAAGCACCCGATCCATGGTGGTGCTGGAGAAGACTCTTAAGAGTCCCTTGGACTGCAAGGAGGTCAAATCAGTCAATCCTAAAGAAAATCAACCCTGAATGATCATTGGAAGGACAGATACTGAAGCTGAAGCTCAAATACTTTGGCCACCTAATGCGAAGAGAGGACTCACTGGAAAAGACCCTGATGCTGGGAAAGACTGAAGGCAAAAGGAGATGAGATGGTTAGATAGCATCACCGATGTAATGAACATGAATTTGAGTAAACTCCGGGAGACAGTGGAGGACAGGAAGGCCTGGTGTGCTATGGTCCATGAGGTCACGAAGAGTCAAACACGACTTAACGACTGAACAACAACAACACTCGATCCATAGAAGCAGGGGTCTACCACACTAGACAAGACTCAAGGTGCAGACTGTGCAGAGAGGCCTCAGAGACAGTCCAACACATAGTGGCAGGGTGTAAGATGCAGGCAGGAACAGCATACACTGAACGGCACAACCAAGTAGCTGGCATTGTGTACAGGAACATCTGCACAGTGCATGGGCTAGACCTTCCCAAATCCAGATGGGAGATTCCACAGAAGGTTGTGGAGAATGACGGGGCTAAGATCCTGTGGGACTTCCAGATCCAGCCAGACAGGCAGGCCCTGGCCAATCAATCAGACATTGTGGTAGTAGACAAGGACCAGAATACAGCAGTGGTGATAGATGTAGCGGTGCCAAGTGACAGCAACATCAGGAAGAAGGAGTATGAGAAGCTGGAGAAGTACCAGGGCCTGAAGGAGGAACTAGAGAGGATATGGAAAGTGAAGGCCAAAGTGGTCCCAGTGGTGGTAGGAGCACTTGGGGCTGTGACTTCTAAGATGGGAGAGTGGCTTCAACAGATCCCAGGAGCAACATCAGAGCTCTCTGTCCAGAAGAGTGCAGTGCTAGGAACGGCTAAGATACTGTGCAGAACCCTCAAACTCCCAGGCCTCTGGTAGAGGACCGGAGGTTGAGGAAGACACATACCACCCATAGAGGTGAGAAGGGAGCAATTGTATTTAGTGATTTTTATCCTGTGCCAATGGAATGATTTATAGAAATAATGTGATTTTGGTTTAATATAGAGTAAGGGATTGATTATGGAAAATTGTTGTATATCCTTGCTGTTAAAAGTCGGAAGTCACCTCTTTTTTGTAATCTTAAAAAAATTTTCTCTTGTGTTTCCACACCTTTTTAGTTTTTTCTTTTTTTTGTTTTTTTCTTTGTAGTTTTTTGTTTTTCTGTAGCTTTTATCTCTGAAACTTAATAAAATTCTTATAAAAAAAAGAAAATATTGAATTATATTATATTTAACACGACAGATAAATAATCAAATCATCATTACTTTCTTTATATACAATGTATGTATATTAAAGCAATTCCTCATCTTTCTATGTCAGCTAGGGAATACTAGGAATTAAAATCCAACTATTTGAAGAGCCCCAATTGAGGAGGGTTGTTGTAAAGCATAATTTTGTAGCAATAAATGACATATTATCTAGGTAGAGTCTATTCCACAGTTTCCCAGAATATCTTAGTCCAAACTTCCCCAGGTTTACATAGCCAGAATTCCCAAAGTATCTGGAGGGCATCAAGTTGGGAAAAGTTCGTGTTAATTCATTGTAGAGAAAAGGATTATTTTCTAGCTGGAAAGCAAAATAAACATGAAATCTAAAGCCTTCCTTGAGCTGTACTCTTAGACTACATGAACACAATTGTACAGGTTTTTCAGCAACAGTGTGGAGGTGGTTTGCCATTACCATTGCTTTCTTCCAATTTGTTGTTATTATTTAGATTTATTTATTTATTTATCAAATTTCGCCACTGCCCATCTCCCCCAAAAGAGGGACTCTGGGCGGTTTATATATTTATAAAATTTATATATTTATAAAAGACTCTGGGTGGCTTACAACATACTGAATGTACAATTAAAACAACTAAAAACATAACAACAAAACATAACGGTCCGGACAAGAAAACAACAAAAACAGTCAAAAACACAACACTGACACCCTAACCTCAGGCCTGGGAACAGAGTCAGGTCTTAAAGGTTATAAATTTTACAAATAAATAAATTTTACAAATAATAAAGGACTTCCAAAACCCCAGCAGACTGGCCACCATATGTATCTCTCAGAGGTACAAGGCAGTTCGCAAGCCCAAACAAATTCAGCCAATGCTGTCACCTGCTGAGATGCTGCATCAGTACCATTGCATATTCTGAATTATGCAATCAGGTACGGGGGGGGGGGGGGGAGAACAACTAATGTCTTTTTTATGTTTGTGGTGGGTGAGGGATGCCCCCCACCCTGCTGATGTTTCAAAGGGGCTTGAAGACCTGGCTCTTTGCCCAGGACTTTGGTGAGGGTAAGGGATGCCCCCTTGGATTGTGTGTGTGTGTTTCTTTATCGCTCCTGTTCAGTTCTTGTCACCTTTGCCATCTTTGATTCTCTTATTTTTGTCTCTCAGTGTATTTTTTTCTTATTTAATGTTTTTACTTGTGAGCCACCCAGAGTTGTTGGGAGTTGGGTGGCATACAAATATTACTTTACTTTAATAATAGATTAATATTTCCCCTCCTTAATAAATCTCATGCGATAACTTTTCTTTCAATAGCTCCTGTACTCTCAGCTTGTATATTTCACGACCAGTGCTTATCAATGTACCTGAAGCAGGATGAGAAAAGCCACCGTAGTGACCCTTTTGCTCCTTTTCAGGTGACCTGGTGTCTCGGGCAATGCATCACTTGCAGCCACTCAGTGCAAAGCAACATAGCAACACCACGCCCATGCATCACCGGCAGGGGTCGCTCTACTGGGAACCGGAGGCCTTGTACACCCTCTGTTATTTTATGCACTGCCCACAGATGGAATGGGAGAACCCCAATGTGGAGCCTTCCAAAGTCACGCTGCAGACAGAAAGGTAATGTTTCTGAGGAATGGACCCACAGTTTCCTAATTACCGTATTTACCCCAGAGATGGGCAAACCTGCCTTTAAGGTTATTTTTAAAATTGATTAATTAAACAAATCATACTCTTAGTAATTCTAAGACAATCCTCTCATTTTAAGGGTACATCATTTAGAAAGAAAATCTAGTCTTTCAAGTCAATCTAGTAGTTACCAAATGCTGGCTAAGCAGTGTAGGTTTCTTGACTCCGTCTATTTTGGTTGCAGTTGCTTCTTGCTGGAATACTTTTTGTTTGCCATGAAGCCCTCTGTGGCTGATGCAGAATATATCAAAAATGACACTCACTGGCTACATGCTGCAGATTGGTCCCAGATGTTCCTTTTGGAGTGATCTTCCTTTCCCCAACCATATATATATATTTATTTTGTTGCTTGGCTATGCCTCTGTATTGGAAAGGAAAATTAGAGGTTCTGTTTGTAGTTTAACAAGTTTGGTCTTAAATGTATTTTTTTAACAAATTTAATGGACTTCTGCAACTGTAATTTGGGAAATAGGGCCTGAAAAGGAACCACCATCAAACGAATAAGCTTCAGAGAGTAGCAGATAGCTAATAAAGCCTGTTGGTATTCAGAAGTGACATTGAACAAGTTCATCACTCATTATTTTTTGGCTGACTGTATCTCAAGATCCACATCTATGATGCTTGTAGCCAAATTGGTTCATCCAGCAGAGCTGTTTCCAAGTATAAGTTTTCTGCAAGTTTTCTCACTTAAAAGTACCTATTATTGTGCCTTTTAAAGGTCTATTGAAAACCATCCAGTGAAACTTTCTTCATTATTTAGTAGTCCCCCCCTGCCTTTCCCCATTTTATCCGGGTATGGCTTCTATTTTAGCATGTGAGAATATCAAAATGGTGGCCTCCTTCTTGAGGTTCTCCAGAATGCCCTGATATAACGTCACCCTGGGTCACTTGTGGGACTGTCAATTTGGTGGATTCCCCCTTGCTTGATGCTTCTGCTTAGTAAATTTAAACCAGCTAGAATCGTCTTCTTGCTCACCCATGTAACTCTGGTGAATCCATGACTACTGCTTAATCACACCGGACATTCTTTCTGGTCCTTCTTTTCATCCATGTATAGTTGCATTCCAGAAATAAAATTACTTCCCCTCTTCTTTGCTGGCTCCTGGAACTCCAAAAACAGAAAATAGTAAAGAAGTGGTTAGACCTCAGTAAACATACTGCAGTAGTACAGAGTACACAGACTAGGCTTGCATTGAGAAAGCCTGGATTACACTGATTTCACATGCTTTATACGAATTGGTCATCCCAGCAATTTCAGAGTAATACTCAAGATAAGAAAAATTAATATTAACCCAGTATATTGAATTTAAGTATATTGCTACTACTTTCTACTATATATTTAGTGATAGTAAAGTATAGTAAGAATGTATAGGACACAGGAGTGGTGTGAGAAGTCCAAGGTGGATCTGTAGGGACATTTAATCTGCACATATTTTATTCTCAAATTGCTATCTCTATTTTTACACCAATTTAAAAAAAACCAAATTCTGGCCAGGTAAGTTAAAAAAAAAACAAAGGCAGGAGCAACCTTATTCCATAATCTAGTTATATTTCTATGCACATTGCTACTACTTTAGCAGTTATGAAGTAATTGGAACTATATTAAAACCAGAAGAAGGTCTGTTCTTTTTTAAACCCTATTTGACAAATTCCCTTTCCCTGGAAAAACACTTTAGGAACGGTGGTAATGCGGTCAAAGCCAGAATAAGCTTTCTGTATAGTTGCCAGGAACTTGTGGTTGACTTAGAAAGAGCAAAGATTCCTTCTGCTGCCTGATCAGATGTGCCTTGATCTTCAGCACCAAAAATCTCAAGTGCAAAGGATTGGAGAGGCCCAGATCTTTCCACTCTACTGAGTTAATGCTTTCCTTTTGAGTTTCAGTTCTCATGCAGCCTCACAAACGTGATTGGCTAAAGTGGCTTCTATTAGTGCTTTCAAAAGTTCCTTTTGTGTTTTTGGTTTCTCCAAAGAAATATCATTCTTTCTAGCATATGATTTATTGCTAGTACTTTCCTTTTTGAACAGCGCATTTCTTTCTTTTCTTTTCTTTTTGGGAGGGGGGGAATGTTTGCAAGAAGGAATTATTTTTAGTTTTATATTCTTTGCTTTTATATTAGAAAGGAAAGAAGGAGGGGGAAGAAGACAGGACAACGTCTCATCACCAGTGTCAAAGTTCAATACAGCTGTTAGTCTGTTGCTTTCCATATGTGGATTGTTTTTCTCTTTTACCCCAGAGAGGAATATATTCAGCTACCCCTGTATTTAAATTCTGAAGCTTGAATGGGAAAGATCCACATCTGCATCTTTTGGTTGGTAATGACAATAACCTCTGAAGGATATAGCAAGTTCAATTTCATGTAAAATGTTCCTTGTCTGAGTTTCCTTTTCCCTGAATCTGTTGATGATTCTGTTTCTCTTTTGCCTTGGTAGTAGATTGGTTTATATTGCACCCTTTTCTATCTCCAGTGCTTGAGTCTCCTGAACTTTCCAAGAATCATAGGGGACTGCTTGCATTTGGTTTGCATACCTAAAACTTTCCATTTGTGTTCAGTCTGTAGCCCAACTACTCTTCTCCTATTTATAACCCTTGAGAATTAATGCTGAATCCCTCATAAAAGAACCTAGAATCTTGTGTGATATTTTCCTACAATCAGCTACTCTCGATTTTGTTCTTCTTAATTCTGCAATTTGTTATCAGTCTATTATTGGCCTCATAGAAAAGTTAGAAGTAGAACAGTGCAATCTTAATGAACCACCGGTGCTTGTACATATTCTTTTTGAAAGGTGCTGTGGCAAAATGCTGGTGTGGAAATTTCCTGTTCTCCTTTGGGCTGTGATTTCACTTACAGTTTACCTTAAATGGATTCACTGGTCTCAGGATATTTAATCTCTTACTTTTTTCTAGCCCTTGCATGTTTCTCATTCCCATTCACTTAATAGTGGAAAGAAAAAAAAACTACATTCAAGCAGAGAGGATTTACAGAGCCTTAATAAAAATTAATAAAAATCATGCAATTTAAAAATCATTTTTCCTAATATGAAAGCAAAAACAGTGATAGTTAGAAACGCAGTCTGAAGCGTTTTTATTATTCAACGAATCCATTATTTTCACTTTTCCCACTTCTGATCCTCATAGAAACGTTGAAACCACTGCCGCAAAATTAAACTTTTATTCCATTAGATCTTATTATAACCTTTCAGCCAAGTAGCCTAACTATTTCCATTGGGCAACCAGGCACCCTGGATCACTGAATAGATTCTTTTGAAAGGCAAATGAATGCAATCATAATGCATTTACTGAAAACCTGTTTTATGAAATATATTCAGCAGGAACACAATTTTTTAAGGTCAGATATTAACAGTTTAAGTGCTCCTTCCCTGGGACCAATTGCACTCATTTTTAACTGAAATTACTTTATTTTTGTTTCATACCTGAAACCACTTCCTTCTGTATATTATTGCATCAGGTCAATATGACTAAAATTAAATGATGGGTTCTGGTTTTGAATCCAACATATTAATATAGTGAAGATCCCCCAAAAGATTTTAGAGGTTCTTTAAAGAGCTGTGAAGCCTAGTGGATCTCTGTTTGCTTATTAGTCGTCTTCTGAGATCCCTGAAGATCTCCTTTTATGAAGTAACTGTACCGACAAGATCTTTTATCACTTAACATTCTATAGAATTCTTTTCCTATTAATGTCTCAATGAAAATGTACTTTAGTAGTTCCTGCATCAATGTTAATTTTACAAGGCAGTATACAGTGCTTTCTCTCTAGAGAGTTTTTTTAACCCCCGAGTCCTTGTGCAAAAAAATATTCTATTGTTCTGCAGGCTTTGACTTTGCTATTCAAGGCATAACTGACTTCCCCTTCAATTTGCCCCCTGACCTTTAATTTTCAGCCTAAGGGTTAATGTGTAGGGAATTTATGGGGGGGGGGGGTGCAGCGTGCTAAATGTTGATCAACTCCATGTGAAGCCTTAAGATACTGTATATTGCAAATGTGTTTATTGCATTGATGTTCCTCAGTCTTTAGTATGCACTGTAAAATATGGGAACAATATGTTGAGCAGTTAATAAGTAAAAGGGCAATAATGTTGGGAGAAACTTTAATTAACAACAAATCATGAGAGGGTTCTGAAGATAAAGACAGTGATAGACAGACAGAGAGATAAACAGACAGCCACACGCATACCATCTTTCTCTCCAGATGTGCTGGGGCTTCATGGCCAAAATCCAAGACATCTGGCAGGCACCTGGTTGGGGAAAGCTGATCTATACATGATGTACACAAATGCAACACTTTTATGCTGTGAATATATTGGCAGTGGCTAACTTCTCTTTGGAAAATTTAAGGAATACGCACAAATGTGCCTATACAATAGATGGATAGGTAAAGAGAAAGAGAGAGGCTGCTGTTTGATTTGTTGCTGTCCCCTTCAAACACACACACCAAGACTTAACCACCACAACCATCTCTTTCCTGATATCTTCCTGGGGAGAGAAAAAGAGTGAAAAAGAGCATGAAGAAAAGCAAAAAGAGGTTTAGAGAGGTGAAAGAGAAAAGGGGATCGCAGGAACAGAAAAGAAGGTGGTGCCTAGAAAGCAAACGAAAAGATGGCAAAATGAACTTAGGAAAATGCTTTATACCGAGTCACACCATTGATCCATCTATTTTAGTGTTGTCTACTTTGATTAGCAGCAAATCCTCCCTCAGTCAGACAGAAGTCCTTCTCAACTATACCTAAGATGCTGGAGACTGAATGGGGATACATTTCTTCCTGGTGTGTTCTGAAATAGGCAGATGATATCTTGATTTTTTAATTTTCTGTGCCAGGATGCTTATGATTTGATTCTTACAAAAGGGTTCTTGACCCAGCCAGAAGGCAGCACCTAGATGACCTTACTTAATCTCAAAGAGACCTAAGCAAGGTAGTTCTTAGATAGGAGACTACCAGGAAATCCCAGGGTTTTAGACTAGAAAACAGGATTCTGGAGAAAGGGAGTAACAAACTTATTTTGTATTATTTCCAAGAAATTGAGGAGTTGAACTTGACTGAAAGGAGACTTTACTTTTATCTCTTTCAACATATTCTCTTCCTGCTTTACTTTAGTAGACAAGCAAAATTACTTTGCAACCTTGTGTGAAAATATATGTGTTTCTGAATAATCTTAAAAGGTTTTCAGTTGGCCAATCTCATTTGATGGCTTTTCAGCCATGCCTTTCAGTGAGCCTCACCACACAATGTTTTCATTGTTCTTACCAGCAGTCACAAACTTCAAAAATCCTTCCAAACTAGCTCTGAACCATCCTTTGAAACTCATGTTTCCCCTTCCCCAGAGATAGACGAAAGGAAAGTCATCCTGTTCTTGTGGCTGAGGGCATTTTCATTGGACAGACTGCCTACCAGACCAAGCTAATGTCCATCATGTTCACACTGAATTAAAAGGGAAAAAGGCAGATTTATTCCCTTGAAAAGTTTGTTGGGCTAATACATTTTACAAACCTTCCTGAAATGAAAGTTTTTTTGCTTTTCTTCTTCTGTCTTTGTGAAGGACGAGGAGAGGGTCAATTGTCAATTGTTGGTTCACAGAGTACTAGAGTTTTGTTGGTGGGTGGGGGTGAACTCAACAACTAGCAGCACCGATTGAATGGCTGCACAAGTACAGGCTTAGTTAGGAATCAGAGGTATCGACAGGATATGGCATAAAACGTTAAGATGGTGGCCAGGTGCAATGCACATAAAAAATGGATGCAGATTCAGTTGCATTGTTGAGGTTGCCAACTTGGCTTCTTTGATCATACTTTGCAAACACTCCTCTTAGTTAGAGGAAGGATGGATGGACTGAAGATACTTTCTGCAAGTTTAACTCCATGCTACATGCACCTAGGATCTCCAGAGGCTGAGAACAAGGTGGGGAAAATGCATGTTGGCTTTAAAGGTAGCTTGAGATTTGCAAATAGATTACATGGTGGAAGGCCAAGCCTTTTGAAGAAAGATACCACACATGTTATAAACCTTGCAGTTTAAAACTATAAATAAAAATAAAAAACTTGATTTAATCTTGTTGCTTCAGTCTTGCTAAATAAATTACAGATGTAGCCCTAAGTTCAAGTAACCCCCAACATATTAGACATATGGGTTACATTTTTCACTCTTCAGCATTCTTATCTTTCTTTTCTTTTTTCTTTTCTTCCCTGTAAATTTATGGGATCGTTATTAGTCCAAAAAAGTTTTAAAATAAAAATGATTTCAAATCTCTTAATGATGGCAGGAAATAGTGAATGGATACACTGTGTATCACACTGACTTGCTCTTCAATGTATGCCCAAATAGACAATTTCTATTTCTGAATCTTGGAAGAAGATAATGAAAGTTTGGGGTTCATTGTATGGTTTTTGACTCATGTGCTGGTGCTGCCTGAATCCTTTCTTTTTCGTCTTGAGTAGCTACCTCTGAATGGTATGGGAATGACACCCCATTTCTGGAAGTGAAATCTTCTGGGATAGGAAGTGATTTGCAGGGCTCTAGATGCAGTCTAGCTAATTTAAAGGCTGTGGGAGCTGGTAGAAGACAGGAATAACAATAGGAAGTTGAATATGACAGTCCATAGTGGGAAAGTCTAGAAGAGTATTAACTAATATTAACTATGATAGAACATAGCAATCAGTATTAGCTCTTACTTTACTGATTTTTGTCAGGGTGCATGCCAGACCATGATTTATAAGCATGGTTCATAGAACACTAAAACAAATCCAAAGAAACCACAGTATCTTGTAATGCAGTATGTGAACCATTATGTCCAGGAGGGGAGGAAGCAGTGAAAGGAATTGGAATGGGGAAGAGGGAGTGGTTGGGTCATATACTGAGGCAAGCTATGATTTATTTTAAATGCATGGACCCATAGTGGCTGGGCTCACACATAGCACTCAGCTATGCCACTGTAAGTCTTAGAGGTGCAGTATGAATAGTCTGGAAAATTTGGGATCTCTTTAATTGGGCTTTAGGCAAGACCAGGTAAAAACAGGGAGAAAAGGTGCAATATGGTCATTGAGGATAATGACAGAAAAGGGAACCTATTCACATGGACTGGTGAGAATGAGACAGGTGTTGCACAGGAGCAGAGTGAGTCTAGCCCAGGGGTCTACAAACTCTTCAGCTCATTGACCCGTTCATGAAGTTGCAGATTGTTCATTGACCCGCAAACATTTATTATATGAAAATAATTTATAAATACTACTTTAACTAAAATAGCACTATGAACAACAACAACAAAATAATAATACCTGGAGACAGCAGAATAGAAGAGAAAAACTGGAGAAAATCACAAAATGTAGAGACCTGCAAATAGAAGTAGAATGACTGTGGCAAAAGAAAGCAAAGATAGTACCAATAGTAATAGGCGCCCTGGGTGCAATCCCAAAACATCTGGAGCACCACTTGAACACCATCGGCATTGACAAAATCACCATCAGTCAATTGCAAAAGACAGTGTTACTTGGAACACCTTACATCTGTCTATCCCAGGTTCTTGGGAAGGACTTGGTAGGTGGATAAAAAGGCCAAATCCAGTCTAAATATCTGGCTGACTGTGTGATCAACCACCACCACCACCACCACCACCACCATCATCATCATCATCATCATCCCCTTGGATAGTTCCATAGCCCCTTGGGGGTCAATATTGACCACTTTGGGAAACCCTTTGGGAAGCTCATGCAGCATGTAGCCTAGACCCCTTCCTTTGTGCCCACTAGGTTCCGTGTCCCACTTAACTTTTTCTAAGATTATTTTAATTAATGAAATTACATAGGGAGCTGGCTTGCCTCCTCATCCTCTAGCATCTCATTGATTTGCAGGAATGTCTTGGGGACTCTTAATTTTTCTCTGGAATCATAGATAGCATCTTTGGGGCCTGTTCTCCTTCTGGCGAAGGAGAGTTTGGTGCCTTTCCTACTACAGCAGTCTTTTTGTGGATAAGCAAATCTTCCATGGTAGCCCTTTTGTAAATGCAGTTTTCACCAACCTAGTACCCTCCAGATGCAGCTCTCAAAAATCTCCATTGTGTAAAAGTGCACATGCAATCTCAATTTAATTGCAACAAGCACAAATTAAGAACAACAGTTTGGACACATGGTTCTTTTAAAAAAAATTGAAAACAGAACCCAATAACTTTGTTATCTATATTTTCACTATGTTTGTTTATTTTAGTTTCCCAGTTCCTTGTTGTAATTTTATTTTTAAATGGCTGAAAATATTTAAGGAGGCTATTTGAAAAAAGTATTTAATTACCATAAAGCAAATTCAATTAATTTTTGCTTTTATTATAAGATGCACTATTTATTTATCAACTTCCACTTTATCTTCACAATAACCTTAGGAAGTAAATAAAAACTGGGAGATGATGACTAACTAAACTGGAAAAGTAGCACTGGCTAACTTTTCCCCATCGTGTTTCTTTCTTTCTTTGATTTATTTCCTGCCTTTCTTCCAAAACCTCCAGGTGATATAGATACATATTTGCCTGTATCAGTGCTGGCTGGGGAATTCTGGGAGTTGAAGTCCACACATCTTAAAGTTGCTGAGGTTGAGAAACAATGGCCTATATGGAGTTTGCCATGTCTATCATTCTTGGTTCCCCAATATCTTGGAAACAGTTTTTGTATAAAAGAACTTAAAATATTCTTCACTATTTATCTCACAGAGGCCTTTGTCCCAGAAATGCACTGTTACTAAGGTCGAAGGAAAATATGTACTGTAGATAGATACACACACAGACACAAACACACAGACACAGACACAGACACACAGAGGCTAAATCTAACCAGGCAGACCCATACTGTTTATTAGAGTAATATATTAATTACTTCTGAGTGATGAGAAACATTCTGTAATTCACTCTAAGTGATGGTACTTTGATCAACTTTTGGAAGTCCAGAAAAGCAAAAAATTTCCAAGGGTTCTGCAGGCTGTGATGCTGCTGAGAATGCACAACGAAGCATCAAGATTTCTGGAAAGGGGGTCCTTTCGAAGTTACCCATACTGTAATATCTACAATACTTAACAGCCACAATGACGCTCTTACCAATGAATCCTGTTGCTTTTGGCATTGCCTTTGCCTTCACTAGCTAAGTTTCAGCAGGAAACTTCAGCATAATTAATTAGAGATTTTGCTCATAAGAGGTATTGACTCAGCTCATAATTAGTCTGGACATTTCTAACTGCAGATTATGCTGCAAACTATTTGGCTAGTTTTGTCATCGCATAGTAAAGTATTTATTGTGATTCCCAGAGTGTATCATATATTACTCTCATGTCATATCACCAGATGTTTTGACACAGGCTGGATAGGCAGAGTTTAATAAGCTGCCTCTTTGGAGATTGCAAGATATGTGTGTCCCTCCCTTTTAAGAAGCTGGATCAAGCCCTAAGCCTTTCTTTTGAATTCTGTTTGTATTTTCTGTTCTGCTCTCAAATCCTATGTTTGTAATGAGGGAATGAAAGGGCAGGATAGGTTGCAGTTTTGGAATTAAAATACAAGAGCCTGCTGAATCCCGGTGAAGGAAACTGGTGGCTGTCATTCTGAAATGTATTTTATTCCAATGTACATTCTCTTGATTGCAACTTAAAAAAGAAAGGTATCAGTTATTCATGAAAAACTATAATGGAATCCCCTGCCTTGCTCTCTCAAGGTCACTACATTTTTAATATCAGGCAGACATGTATTCAGTACACTGGTCAACATTTAACATTACACACGTTTCAGAGTTAACATTTCATCATATAGGATTTAAGCATCCTTTCCATCAGACTGGTTGAGAAGAAGGAATTGGCTATCCTATTACTCTGGTTCTTTGTTTATATCTGAAAAAGAAGCTTTGATAAAAAACTACCTCTCTGACTTTAAAGAAAATGAGTAGCTGTTTTGACTGTGACTTTCTTAATATGGAGTAAAAGTGTGCAAATCCCAAAGGAAATACAGATGGATTGGAAAAAAGCATAGACTCATGTGCAAACGTGAATTGTTAAAAGCTATCTGAGAGTCACGCACAGATCACATTTTGCCACAGGGAAACCAGCTTATCTGTTTTGCTTTCTAGGCCATTTATCGTGCTGCCTCCTCTGATGGAATGGATAAGAGTCGCTCTGGCTCATGCAGGGCACCGTCGCAGTTTCTCAGTGGATAGTGATGATGTACGACAAGCAGCCCGGCTGTTGCTTCCAGGAGTTGACTGTGAACCTCGACAGTTAAAGTAAGTCTGTGCAAAGCAGTGGCGTTATTTGATGAAGAAATTGCTGTGCTGCAATAGCACAGAACAAGAGGTCAATTGCATACACAAATCTGAATCTCTCTAAATTTTTAACCATTTCACAAAATGGATAACTGTATTTTTTCCCATATAGCTACTGAAACTGGTTCTGGAATCTGTGAGGTTGATATGCTTGCATGTTTAGCTGGATCAAGCCTTAAGCCCTTTCTTTTGAATTCCTGTTTGCTTTTTCCTTTTTGTTATCAGATGCTGTTTTTCTTCTAAGGGACTGAAGTGTTCATCTAATTTAGCTCGATCTTGCTGTGCCTGTTTGTAAAACTAGGAGCTGCTGTTTCAAAGGCTGTAAAACTGCCTTTTCCCTCTTCCTTGCTGTAGATGGCCCATTTTGCACTTCAAGCTCCTGCTGTAAGATTCTGCTTTTCATGCTGAGGTCTCTCTCTGAAAAGATGTAGTGCTGCTATTAATTTTGCTTATTTTTTAATAGAATAAATAAAAGGTAGCATTGCATCTAGTAATTTCATGATGCCACTGTACATTCTATATGTTGCATTTTATAAAGAAGCCTGTTGCCATGGCTCTCACATATGTGGAAGTTTAAAAAAAAATAAAAGTTGATATATTTTGCATTGTGAGAGATTTTCTCCCCTCTTTTACACAAGATGACCTAGTGTTTGGCATTAAGAATCTGTCAAGGCAGGAATTATCATTTGGTTGCTGAACAGCTTCAGAGCAGAGTAGAAATGACAGTCCTGGGGTCTTCTTTGGAGACCAGTGATTTCAAACCCAAATAAACATGGTTATTTATGTCAGCAGTGTCACAGTCAATTGCAAGATCTCCCTTCATTGTATGAGAAAAGGGTTGTCTACTGTGTATGTGTCAGCAGATTTCAACATTTCTTGTATCAATGCAAAAAAAAGAAAAGACTTCTAATGATGTTTTAAAGCCTAAGGCATGTGGATTGTGGGTGTGTGAGGGAGTGAAGTTGGGAAGAGTAGCTGAAGCCAGGCAGAAACGCTTTTCGCTCCATTTCCCTCAGGCATTCATACATTCACTCACAACTTTACTCACAAGCATCCAAGCCTGCATTTCAGCTACCTGTGATAATTGAGCCACACCCTGGCATTTTCAAGTCCAGAGGCAGCCTCACCCCACTCAGGCTCTTAGTTTACAAAAGCAAATTCTAAGACAGAGTGGGGAGGTGTTAATTTCTACAGAGGTTTGGAGCTTGCATTGAGACTGCAGGCCATAGGTTACCATTCCTGTTGTGTGTGTATGTATATACAAATATAAGCCATCATATATCTTATTGCATATGTTACTATAAAACCTCTGAAAAGTCCAGCATAGCTACCCTGAAAAAACAACCATAGTCAGCTATCTAATATTCCTATCTTATAAGTGATGAACTCTGAAGCTAAGTGAATAGCCAACATCAGATTTTATTTATATTTCAATTAAAAAGTTGAAAACTCCTTACTGATACTTTATTGGGCTTTCCCAGTTACTATGAAATTCACAGAAATTTGCCAGAATAAGTTACCTTTTGCTCATCCCTAGTATATGCAATTACTTATGAGAGCTTGGTGTCACTGATTCATGTTCCAGAAACCCCTTATCCATATTTAGGTCTGTTACTAGAGTGAGATGAACGCCTCTCCCACTGATCCGAGGATGTTGTAGCCAGAGGCTGGCCGGTGCAATGAATCCCAAGTTTCTTTGTTCTTATTGACAAATGAAAGGAAACTGTTTCAAGGGAGATTTGCCACTCCTCAATCAGGAATGTAACACTGCCTTGCTTTCAAGAGACAGTCTGTGTTTCTTGCTCTTCCTTCCCAGCTGTTATCCTATTGTAGGCATGCTGGTTTGATAAAGAAGTCCAAATGTTGCAATCCTTGCCTGCCAGCAATTTTAAAATAATACACAATTGCCACCATGCCAGCAGAAGAACTTGAAGAAGAGAAGTGCATGTTTAGGCACAAGGGGTTGGGTCAAAACAGTTGTCGGCTGGTGGCCAAGTACTGATTGGCTGGCGGTTGTCTATGCTTGGGTATTGACCAAGAAGACCAAGTGTTGATTGGTTTAATAATCTATAGGGGAGGTACCATGATGCTGTCATAAGCCCCAGATAGCACAGTGATTTAGTAGTAAAAACATCTGGAGGTCATGGTAAGGGTTCTAGATTCTAAGGATGGCATGTAGTTTGGCGACTCAAGAATGGAAAGAGAATAGAGTGTAACTGCTATATATTTATGGTAAAACACATATGTGCATGATTGTTTTGTGTCTTCCACAAGTTACATCCTGGGAGCATAGTTTGGGTAGATACCTAATGAGCAAGCTGGGATTTTAAAAAGAAAGGGGCTTGGAGAAAGCATTTATAACCTTACTTTGTTTAAATAAATTAGAAAGAGCAAAGAAGTAAAATAGAGCCAAATAATACAGTAATACAATCTAGTTTTCCACCAAATTAGTTACAATATCCCCCTCATATGCTTCTCTCCTTGAGTGTCCTTGTCCGCATCCCCAATTTTGACTAATTCTGTAATTTCAGCCAAGAGATCTGCAATAATTAAGGACAAAAATACCAGCACAGCATGTGGCTGCAAACAAACTCCTTGACAACCCAGCAGCCTTCTGATGCTGATGATTCCAGAGGATAAAGAGGATTTGAAAACTTACTTGATAGGAAATTTGTCTAGATATCCTTATGTTTCATCGCCCAGCCCAAAATGCAGTTTTAAGAATTCCTGAATTGAATCAGTATATCAGAAGAGTGGTGAACTGAGGCCCTTCCACAGACACCATTTTCCAAATATAATTTGCTCCACCAAACAATTTTGCCCTACTAGGAGAAACAAGAAGATACCAATATATTTGCTTAATGGGAGAATTTTTGTGCAGTGGTCTGTATTGGCTGGGCTTCTAAGAAATTGTGTTCAATGCACCAAGCTGGGAAATTATAATTATAATATGGAAGCAATCCAGTGCATGGAATGTGCATAATCTTGTAGGTCATTTTGTCTCTTAACAATACATAAGGATTTGCTTTCATTCCGTTGCAAATTTCCTGTTTAGATCACTTATAGTCATAGTAAGAATTAACCTATACGTTATCTTAACTGCAGGTTTCTTGCCTAGGTTGTCTTGTCCTGCAGACACATACCCAAATCATTAGTTCTGGCCCTCCAATATCATCTCCCTTACTGCATTCCTGATCTAGTTCAGTCCTTCTCTATCTGCTATTATACTGGCTATGCTGCCACAGCTAATCATTAATAAAATTGTGGGTATGTTTCTAAATTAACTCTTTTCAGTATCAGGTTAATGATGTATGCAGCAATGATTTTTGTGTATGATAGGAATTCTCAGAATTATCAGGCAAAGCTTCAAGTTGGGTTTTGGAGGCAGTGTATACTTCTATAACAAAGGTTTGGGCTTCTTTATTATCAGCTCTGGACCTGTTTTCACAGTTGGCTCTGCTATGGCAAAGCCAGTACTGAAATTTGGTTACCTTTTGCATTGCATTGCTGGGGTTCTTTGCAAGTGGTCCATTTTCCCATTAGTTTGAAGTCTTGTCTCATCTCATCTCCCAGCATCTGGATTCAAACCAGCCTCCTCCACTGCATGATCCCTCCACCCCAGTAGAAGTTCAGCATCCTATTGCTGGAGTGCCCAATGTATATGGACTTTTTAGAAATTATATTTCTTCTCCCTACATATACTAACATGTAATTATGGTTTTAATGATTGAAAAAATAACCTATATGCTCTTATTTCACCTTCATAAGTCACAGAGGCTTTTTAATAGTAGAGAGCAACCAGGAAGCCATTCTCAGACTTCAGCACTTTTATTTACATTTTTTGCAATCAACCTTCCCAAAAATAGCTATCCTTCATATATACAGTAGGTATGTTCTGCATTTCAAGGGTGGCAGAGATTTACAGTGACAGTGATTGCAATTTGGTTTCAAAGGGCTTTGTGAGGATTCACAAGATGAAAATTGCTGGTAGTATGGAAAATGCCCAGTGACTCTGAAATGGCAAGGTAGTACAGAACTATTTTTTATCATGTAGCTGTTTAGCAAAAAACAGAATATAAAATCACAAAACGTATACTCTAGGACAGAGCTTTCCAAACTTTTCATGTTGGTGACACACTTTTTAGACATGCATCATTTCATGACACACTCTTACAGCAAGGCACAAGGCAGGCACTAGGACCTGCGCGGAATCACAGCAGGTTTGGAGGCAGCAAGGCACAAGGCAGGCACTAGGACCTGCGTGGAATCCTGGCAGGGCTCGGAGGCAGCAGCAGCCACGACACACCCAGACACTGCAGCCAACACACTAACATGTCCCGACACACAGTTTGGAAAGCTCTGCTCTAGGAATTCAAATTAAGGTGGAAAGCAATCCTAAGTCCTGACATTATAAATTGTCTGGTTTTGAAAATGATCAGGGATAAAATGCAAAAATAGCTATTTTAGAAAACGAAACAAATATCTCTTTAAAGACAATGATTTTATTAGGCCAATTACAGTAAACACTTATGAAATGATTTGCAGAGTTATAGTTTTACATGAACAGTTCATCAGTCAAGATGATTTTTACAACATCTAAAAAGAGGGAAAGAAAAAAATGGTGTTAAAGCCATGCCTTCCCTAAGTTACAGTCCCTGATAAACTATAGGAAGTCTGCAGAACTGCAAGAGGGCCCTATCAAGTGCAAAAGCAATGTTAAGTTGCATCAAGGGCTTTCCAAAGTCATGCTGTAAAGAAGAGGGAACAATAAAATAATAGTTGAATCCCATGTTTGGTATAATAAAATCTAGCTGTGTATAGGTATAATAAACAGTGCTTCCCAAACCTGGATAAATTACCCAAAATTGGGTAAAAGTGGTTTTTCTTTGGGTAACAACACATGAACCCATTACCCAATCACAACAGGGACATTTAAATTGACTTAAAGTGTTTTACCTACATTGGGTAAAAAGGACTTTCTGATAAGTGATTTAGGGTAATGAAGGAAAAAGTTTGATAAGAACATTTACCTGTTTCCATCCTGTTCTCATCTTTCCATAAGAGATGGAAAACAAAAGCGACAGCAACCAGGCAGACTTTATATTAACAAGGCTTGATGTAATTTAATACGTTTACTAGGTAAGAAATTCACATTACCATAGAGGCCAGATCTAGAAGAACTGTAGTTAGGAATTAGAGGAATACAGCTGCATATCTCTGGAGAGCCACAGGTTGGAGATGCTGCCTGGCTGAATGCAGGATGGAGTTTGGGTTCCCTTGATGACTGTCCATCCCTTAAGTGCCACCCAAAAGCCCACCTTCTGCTGTATCAGATGGTTCTACTTTTTTCTCATCAGAAAAAAAAAAAGGCGGGGTGACTTCCCAGCTCTGGGAGCCAGTATTTTATGGCTGAGAGCCCATGAGCCATCACAGGCTCACCCAGGTCCTCGTCTTTAGCCCAAATCTATTGGACCATAGAAACCAAATCTATTGGACAATAGGGGGCGTGATGGCTCAGCGGGTAAGATGCCAGGCTTGTTGATCGGAAGATCACAAGTTCAGAGGTTCGAATCCCTGGTCCCGCGTGACCGAGTGAGCTCCCGCACTCGCCCCAGCTCTTGCCAACCTAGCAATTCGAAAGCATGCAAATGCAAGTAGATTAATAGGTACCACTTCGGTGGGTAGGTAACAGCGTTCCGTGCGTGTCATGCGGCCACATGACCGTGGAAGCGTCTTCAGACAACGCTGGCTCTTCGGCTAACAAACGGAGATGAGCACCGGCCCCTAGAGTCAGACACGACTGCACAAATGTGCGGGGGGAACCTTTACCTTTTTATTGGACCATAGTCTCTGTCTATTAGCTCCAATCTATCTGAGTTGCTGCTTTTTCCTGACAATTACTGTGCTCCTTTAAAATCTGAGTAACAATCAAATGTCACAACTGCAACTCTATATTAAGGGAAAGAAACTCGGGGACAAAAATGTGGCAAACCCATCTAGTAGAACCTGATAGGAATAGTTATGGTATTGAGGTGAGATTTCCTATATCTAAATCCTCCCTGACAGTTTGTTATTCAGGTTGTTTGTTGCAATGGCAGTGGATGTCATTCATAGGCAAAATGTGGCAGTGGAAAAATGAGTGGCAGAAGTCTCTCTTGAGAGTGTTTTCTAACTATTTTCTTCAATTCACAGAATTGATGACTGCTTCTGTGCTTCTCGGAAATTGGATGCAGTAGCCACAGAAGCAAAATTCAAGCAAGACCTAGGGTTCCGCATGTTGACCTGTGGCCGAACGGATCTGGTCAAGCAGGCCATATCTTTGCTGGGGCCAGATGGAATTAACAGCATGAGTGAACAGGTACAAAGAATGATAACCTATGTAGAAAAAAAGACTTTTCTTTTTTAAAAGCTTTGAAATTAAATATTAATTTTCAGAACAGCTTGAAACAAATTGCTTAAGGAGAATGAGCTCCTTTTACTTGGATGGGTTGCTTATGGGGGGAGTTTGCTATAGTAATCAGTAATTGGTAATGCAGATGGAATGTTTACTTAAAATAGTTCTTGGGAGCAACTGCACATCTCTCCTGAATCCCTTCTTTGTGGCCACTGGAACTCCAGGAATCTCCCTGCCAAATAACGGGGGCAAGTTTTCCTGTCCTTTTTGTATACATCCTTCATATTTGCTTTTAAAATTTCTAGAAAACAGAACAAAAACTGTAAGAACCCTGAAACACTTGGGAAAACTCAGCCCTACCAAAAAAAGAGGCCCTTTTGCAGAAAGTGGGCAAATTGCCCCATCCATTTATTCTCTCTTTGATGTGTGCACCTCTCTTTAATTAAAACAAACAGAAATTTCTTTTTTCCCCATTCACACTTTTGTGTCGTGATTAACTATTCCTTCCTGATTACATTTGTGCCTAATATTGTCAAGGAAACACTAATCACAAGGGATCAGCTGCACACAGTATTTCAGATTAATACAAATTTGCAGTTAGTAGTCTCTGTAGCAAAGAGTCAGCTAATCTAGTTTTCCTCCAAACAAGGCAGCATTTCCCTAGAGCTAGGAACTCTCAACAGAGCTGCCTGGCATTTCATTTCAAATTAAATCAGTATATATTAGGGGTGAGCATACCAAAGCTTCTACTCTTCCAATTTTAGTCAGTAGTTTTGGCAGTGAGTATAAAGTTCCAGTCTAACCTGTCAAAATAAGCTCATGACATTGCTGGAGGACTACTTTACAAATTAAATACCCAACATTGTAATTGTTCGTAGATAACAGTAGAGTCCAGGCTCCATAAAGCTTGTGAGGTTAAAACCTTCATCTTGGCAGGAAAAAAAAATGATGAAGTAAGTGGGCAAACACAGACACACAAACCAACTTCACACTGATAAGGTTATTACGTGACATGGACACTCCTTGTATATATTTTTTTCTGCCCATCATGCTAGTCCAGGGTTTTCCAAAGTTTTCCCATTGGCGATACACCAACGGCGGCACGCAAAAACCCGGAAGCGCCACCACTGCGGTGGCGCTTTCGGATTTTCACACACTGCAGCAGTGGTGGCAGCGGTGTCCTGGTGTGCCGTGCGAAAACCCGGAAGTGCTGATGGCCCGCCGCCGCCGTGTGCACCGCCGCACGCCATCAGCGCTTCCGGGTTTTGACACAACACGCCTGGGCCCCGCAGGTGACACACTATTGTGTCGCGACACACAGTTTGGAAAGCTATGTGCTAGTCATTCAAGTTATCTGCATTGTTATCCCCTTTCTATTTTTCATCACAATAAGCCTGTGAGATAGGTTAATTAAGAACTGATGACTTCGTGACTGAATAAAGATTTGAACCCAAATCTTTCTTCCTCATGGTCTGATACTATACTTTTAAATGAGTGCTTTTTGTGTGACATTGTATAACCCCATCCTTTTTTTTTTTTAATGAAATGCATTATTGGGACCTCTCAAAGAAATGTACACATTAACATTTTACACATGATGGAGTGGGATTTGCCTGTCCACTCTTCCACTGTGGGTATAAGTTCTTTGGCTCAGGTAAACATTTTCATATCCAGCTGAGGTAGCAGCACTGAGTTAACCTTGGTTGAGCTTGAAAAAGTAATATCAGACCTGGTTAATGCTTGGATGGGAGATCACTAGGCAATTCCAGGACTTTAGACAGGAGTGGAAAGTTGGAAAAAAACTTCTGGAAGAAGGCAATGGGAAACCAATTTCATAATAATTGTAATTTTCAAATAATACTAAGTCCAATACAAATCTAGTTTTATTTGCAGTAAGAGTGCAAAAGAGAATGCTGATTAGCTCCCAGTCCTGTGGCCCAGTCTTTCAAGAAGCCGCATAAATGAACTTCTGTGGTGGCTGATTGAGTGGTGAATGGCTCCTGAGACAGTGACTGGGCTCACATGGTAGTTTTCCAGTATGAACTGTTGAAGATCACTAAGCTATAAAGTATGAAGTACAAACCACAGTGTCTAAATCCACCTAGCCTGTTATGCCATATTATGTCTTAGTGACAAGTGGAAAACAGTCAAAACAGCATTTTTTAGCCAAACCAGCACCAATTATTGGTGTGTCTTATGTGTAAGACAAGTGGGGTATAAATATCATGAGGAAAATCCACCCATGTTCATACACTCACCTACATGAATATTTGAAAATAAGAATGTAGCCATCAAACAAGTAGATAAGGTGCACACAGCCAAAGCTTCACTGCAGCATCAGCACATGCTGAGAACTCAGCATAACACTGCAGTGAGGGAGACGTATGTTGATACTGCAGTAAAGATGTCTGGATGGCAGCAGTTATACCTAAACAGGTGTTCTAAATGTTTTAAATATGCTGCATTTAAAAATATAGGAAACAGTGTATAGGAGTATAGGAAACAGCTTAGTCAACCAGCTCAGTTCTCCAAATTTTAGAGAAGCTTCCCTGAACCTGTATTATTTTATTTTATTTTTTATTTTATTTTTTATTTTATTTTATTTTATTTTATTTTATTTTATTTTATTATTTTATTTATTTTATTTTATTTTATATTTTATTTTTTTATTTTATTTTATTTTATTTTATTATTATTTTATTATTATTTTATTTTATTATTTTATTATTTTATTATTTTATTTTATTAACTTACACTCTGCTGCAATCTGATGCTTGGTGGCTTGCAAAGTACACAATATAACAAGATCCACTGTACACTTAAAAATGAACTGCAACATCATAAAAACCCCAGCAAAGAGAGAAAAAAATAACAAGAACAAAAACAATTAAAAGTAAGGGGTAGCACAAAAATTAAGAGAATGCCCTCTGGAATAATTCTGTTTTCAGTATTTTCTTGAAAGCCTGCAAAGAGAGGGTGAATCTGACCTCCATAGGAAGATCATTCCAGAATATCAACACCGCCTCGGAAAAGCAGTGCCTTCTAGCCTTGGCCGCCTCATCTCCTAGAGGTGTGAAGCTCTAAGCAGATTCTCCGTACAAGGTCTAGTGGGAAAGTCCTGTCGTTAAGGCGCACATAAAATTGAGCTGTCCCTTCCTTTTATACCTAGTATTCATATTTCACTATGCTATTCAAATCAGCAGGCTTTGTTTTACATAAATATGGGTTTAGGTGCCATTGGACTTTTAGCAGGGATTGGGTTAGTGGTATAAATTATATTTGGTTAAAAGGATCCAATGAACACTGTTCTTTAAATTAAAAAAAAGCAAACTCATCTGAATCAAATAATATCAAATAAAACTTGTCTGAATCAAATAATATACAGTATTTGTGGACTGATAGCTGCTTGCACATGGTCTGGTGTCATGCTTCATTTATATAAGCTTGTATTTAAGCCCCGGTCTGGTCACTACAACTTCACCTTGAGCTCCTGAATGAAAGGTGGGTTATAAATCAATGATTATGAATACTGTTGTCCACACAGGGTATGACTCCATTGATGTATGCTTGTGTGCGGGGTGATGAGGCCATGGTCCAGATGTTGCTGGATGCTGGAGCAGATCTAAATGCTGAGGTGAGACTATTCTTATGATTGCATCTGCTCTGGGAAGGCAGGTTAAAGACACAGGGAACCAAAGGCAATGACACATACAAATGCTGTATGTCTTTGTTAGAAAATGTCAAATCCAGGTTAAATCTTGTTCTGAACCATCCTCGGGAACATTTACCTTCTGGTGCATGTAGAACATCCTTTATTTTGCCGTGGTTCTTACACAGAGGGATGAAAAGTATAATCCTTGAAAGCCAAGAGTTATTGAGCAAAGCAGCCGTGGTTATCCATCAAAGGCCTAGTTCCTACTGGTGTTAAACCCAGGCCTCTACGGTATCACTTCCAGTTGTGGTATCACTTCACATTATTATTTAATAATTGTAATATTTTAGGTCCTGATTTGTTAAATTACATGGCCAGATTCATCCAAGCTTTTTATTTTATTTTATTTTTTAAAATTTATTGCACCAAGATCTTTTGATGGTTTATAGTGAGCCAAAACCCAAAGAAGCCACCTTACATCTTAGCATGATATGGAAATCAATCCAGCCTAAACTGGGTTCTCTTTGATTGGACGCTTTGATCCTTCTCTTTGATTGCACGCTTTACTGAAATTTTAAGTCCAGACACAGCTGGATCAGTTCACTGAGAAGTAAGCCAACAAAAACCTTGCTGGTGGAACTATGGGAAAAGAGGGAAGAAGCAGGTGTTGCCTTGCAACAAGTTACAGAAGTTGTCTGAATCAAACAATATTTTTTTGGACGGATGGCTGTTTGTACATGGTCTGGTGTCATGCGTCCTTTATATAAGCTTGTATTTAAGCCATGGTCTGGTCATTAGGACTTTACCTTGAGCTCCTGAACAAAAGGTGGGTTATAAATCAATGAATCAATCAAAGGAACTATGACATTTTGTGCAGGCAGGGAGTGGACCTGTGGAAAAGGAGCCGCGTGCTCAGCCTGTCTTCCACATCCAGCTGAAATGGGCTGCTAGAGAAGAGATGCTCTGTTCTTTGCATCTATCATTCTCCATCTCTCTCCTACTGCATCCTGGAGACCAGTAACATTTTTTACACTCTAATAATTTTTGCATGCTTCTTTACAAGGCTCTTTGGCAATATAAATAAAAGAGGTCCATATGAGGGTGAACTGGTGCATAATTTCTGCTCCTTTGCCAACAGTTGCCCACCTTTCTACTCATATAGCTCCTGATTACACTTGCCAGTGTATGATTTGGGACAGATCTTGAAGAATCAGTTATTTGTAAGATTTATAAGGCAGGCTCCTCAAGTCTAAAAGGTCCAAAATTATTGGGCTGGGATGAAAAAGATGATGCAGCATTTTTTTTTTTTACTTTTTAGCTTGCCCAAGGCTACCCACAATGTAATGAGTAGTAACTTGTTTCAGGGAAGACTTATGCTGATAGTGCAGTGAAAACAGCAAGACTTAATAATGGGAGGTTTATTAATATTTGATGGCTTTCCAAACCTTTATCTAATAGGCTGTGACCACCGAAGACAAATGGCAAACTCCATATTAAAGTAATATATATTGAAGGCTAATTGAAGATAATTAAATAGGGTGCGAGCATAATTTTCATCATGCAAGAGGATACTAAAAGCAAATAAGGGGAAAGGAGGAAAGAGTGGTTGAAGTTGATTTAATCATGCTTTGTTGTTAATCATGCTTTGCTGCTTTCAGAAATTTTGGAGAAGTAAGGTAGATTAAGATAAGGTAAATGCAGTTGCAAAATTCTAAAAATAGGACACAGTGCTGGACTTTTCTGTTGCTCTGCTGAATTTCTTTGGTTTGTTAGCAATTGAAAACTGATGCAATTTGGTTTGCTATTTGTTGAAATATTTGAAATTGGTTTTTCAGGATGTTTGCACCACAGAGGCTCCGGTGGAATGCTTCATTGGGAAATGCAGTCAGATTGGGATGGGAAGAAGAGTGCCTTTTAAAAATAGAACGTATTTTCTCTGGTGTGAGAAATTGCTATAACAATCTGAAAAACCATCACCTTTGAAACTTTATGTAGTATTGCATTTCAATCTATGCTGAAGCACCATGTTCATATCAAAGAACCTTGCCACTAACTGCAATAGGATACCTGAAATGGGGCAACATTCATTTATCACCTTCAAGCCACCAAAAGCCTCTTGGCAAACTATGCTCTATGGAGGGGATTGATTGGGAGTTTGTGTTTCCTTAAAGTTAGTTATAAAAGAAGGGATAGAAATAGCTGGGTGAGACTAAGTTCTAGTTACAAAGTGGTCACTTATTTGTACCAAAAAAGGGGCAATGGATTCTGAAAGAGAAAAGGACTTGCATAAAATGTCCATGTGTAATATGTCTAAATATGAATGTAGAATTGTTGCTAAAACTTATTTAAGGGATGGACAACCTTTGCCCTACAAATATATGTGGTTCCTGAATCCCTTTCTTTGTAGGTCCAAAATCTAAAGCAGTCTAGTTTCCCACTGTGTTCAGGTAAAAGAGCACAAAAATTGTAATAATGAGCTTTAAAAAACTATTGTAAAGAACTAAGAAAGTTAAAGCTGCTGTGAGTCTCCCTTTCTTTCATTTGTAAACTGGATGCAGATTGCATGATACCTTCAAACAAGAGTGGGGACATTCAGAGGATGCTGCGCTTTTGTCAAATTAACAAAAACAACCTGATACCATTGCAGTGCAAGCTCTGTCTCTTTCATATATATATATACATATACATATACATATACATATACATATACATATACATATACATATACATATACATATACATATACATATACATATACACACATACACACATACACACACACACACACACACACACACACACACACAGTATATACATGTGATGTCATGACACATGGGCAAAAGGAGCAGAGCTTGTGTCATGATGGCATGATGCTGCTTTCATCATTTGATCCCCCCTTGACCTCCCCTCTGGACCACTTGAACAAGACCATCCTCAATAATATAACCTACGACCTACTTATTTGTGTACATCTTGTGCTGTCCCTAGAATACCTGTCTTTTTAGAATGAAACTATTCAGTTTAATTCATCCCACAACCCTCTTAGGGCCAAGCTGTATTTTACATAAAGCATAGTATTCAGAAATCAGTTAAAATCTGGTAATTTCCTTTCTTCACAAAGAACAGCCATGTGTGTCGGTATTATCTTCAACAGGAAAATAGCAGGCAAAGGTGATCTCCTTTGTCATGTACCCATGGTCAGAAAAGTTATTATATGCTGATTATAATTATGTCTCTTTGATAATTATGAACGTTCTGTATTAAAAGTTATTGATATAGTAAATTATCAGGTTACTCAATTGGAATGTCACATGCTTCCTGTAACCTCTAATGTCTCTGGAAATTGGTAAAATTTGGGGTTTTACTTGGTGCTTGAATTCTTCTAGGTATTTTGGAATAATTATACCATCCTTCACTGCAGATGTAAATATATCCAACCATTTATCTCAGATTAATATTGATCTAAATAAATGGTTAAAAATCCCAATGATCTTACGCAGAAAGAGAAATTTTGAATATTGCTTTAAGACTGATATATCTACTTGGAGGGATTAATATTTTTAAAGTATTCCGAGCAGATTGATAAATTCTTAAAGAAGTTTTTATGGAGAAAATAAAGCCTAGAATATCTTAATTCAAATTATGACTATAAAGAGTTGATGGAGGAGTGGTTAACTACTCTGCCTTTCAGCATAATTTTGGCATACATTTTGACTTCTATTTCTTTGTTCAATCCAAGTGATCAAGCCCCCAAAGCACTATAAATACAATTGGAAAGTTATTATATGATATCTTGTTTCCATTTTATCAAATTAGTTGTATTTCTAGCATTAAACAAAGTCTTATTTGGAAGGTGATGGGATAGATGTATAATTTTAACCTTTGTTCACATGGTCTAGTGGTTAAGGCAATGGGCCAGAAACCAGGAGCCTGAGAGTTCTAGTCCTGCCTTAGGCATGAAAGCTGGCTGGGTGACCTTGGGCCAATTGCTGTCTCTCAGCCCTAGGAAGGAGCCAATGGCAAACCAGAAGTCTGAGAGTTCTAGTCCCGCCTTAGGTATGAAAGCCGGCTGGGTGACCTTGGGCCAGTCACTCCCTCTCAGCCCAACTCACCTCACAGGGTTGTTGTGGGGAAAATAGGAGGAGGAAGGAGTATTAGGTATGTTCGCTGCCTTGAGTTATTTATAAAAATAATAAAGGCGGGATAAAAAATAAAAAAAAATCAGAATTTGAAAAAATAAATCTGGGGTGTAGCCAAAAATATTATTTTTTTATGATGGTAGGACAGTGCTACCCCAGTTTATTATATTAGACTGGCTCTTTATTGATACATAGGAAAATCTAATCAATATTATCTCATGCGGTCAAGGTTTCATACTATATTTAAAAACTGAGCTGTGCTTTATGATAATTTGTTTTATATGTTTTGTTTATTTGGTTTTAGATTGGCTTTTCTCTTAAAATCTTTTTTGTGAGATGTGAGATGCAGAAACTTATATCTTTTTTGTGAGTTTGTGAGATGTAGCAATTTGTCCATTCAGAATTTCAGATACCTCTGCATTATAAAGATGCTTTGATGTTACTTGTTGGCTTGGAATAGGCTGAAGTGCAGATAAAAGAAATTATTTCTGCTACTGTTATCCAATTATTTTCATACCGAACAAGTGTAAGAACTAAATTTGAATATACATACTAAATATTATGGTGTCTTTTTAATTTCCTGGCCTAACGTTAAAACATTCCCAAGTGGCCTAACATAAGAATGTGCCTGTGTGAAGCTGACATTTGTAGACACCTTTTTTTACATGTTCTAGCAAATAATCAATTACAGCTAGTACAGTGTTTGGCCAGTTTGCAACTGATGATTGACTGGATAGTAAAAGATGTGGCTACAGGAGTGTTTTCCTTCCAGCAATGGAACAGTGAAAACTACAGAGAAAAATTGAGAGGGTTAGTTCAAGTGTGAGTTTAATCTAAATCTGCTTAAGTCAATTTTAAAAATCCTGTGCTGTGTTAAGGATGTCCAGCAGAAAAAGAGACATTTACACATTGTCTGGAGCAGGGGTGGGGAACCTTTTTTCTGCCAAGGGCCATTTTGATATTTATAACATCATTCGCGGACTGGGGGCGGGGCTTGCAGGCGGGAGCCAATTGCACGGAAGGGGGTGGGGTCTGTGGGTGGGAGCCAATCACGTGCACTGGGGGGCGGGTTTGCGGGCGGGAGCCAATCACAAGCACCGGGGGCGGGGTTTGCGGGTGGGAGCCAATCACACGGAAGGGGGCGGGGTTTGCAGGCAGGAGCTCCTAGGGCCAAACCAAATGGTTTTGCGGGCCTTATACGGCCCGCGGGCCAGACGTTCCCCACCCCTGGTCTAGAGGATGGCTCTTTTCCCCCCAAACAGTATCTTTTCAGGGAATATTTTCCATTTTGGATTGTTCAGGCATCATATTAAACCATCTTTAATGTTAATATAATTCATAATCCTGACTTTATTATTATTTATTTATTATTTATTTATTTAATTTATTCCCCGCCCATCTCCCATACAAGGGACTCTGGGCGGGTTACAATAATTAAAAACTTAAAAATTTAAAATATTTAAAACCGTACAAGATAGAAAATGTGTAAAAATAAATCCAAATATAAAATAAAATAAAATAAAATCCAAGATGGATTGGGGTCACATTGCTACGGGGCCAGCCAACCCCAGGAGGCACTACCACCTCCGTTGTCCCAGGCCAGGCGGCAGAGCCAGGTCTTAATGGCCTTCCGAAAGGCCAGTAGTGAAGGGGCCAGTCTCACCTCCGGGGGCAAGATGTTCCATAAGGCGGGCGCTGTCGCAGAGAAAGCACGCCTCCTGGACCCCGCTTTATAGATATATGTTAACTTCAAGTTGAAGTTAGCTTGCTCCAAAGTTAAAATTAATTATAGTTTAGGGTTCAGACTGGAGATGGAGCGTGGCAAAATTGCTGGGAAGAATGAGAGAAGAGCCATGGGGCTTTCAGCTCTCTATCTGCTACCACAGCAGAGTAGAACAGGCAGCAGAGAATGGAGCATTTCACTGTCTCTGCTCTGCCTAACCCTGGGGCCGGTGCCAGTAACCATGATAGTTTAGACAACACACTGAACCACACTTCTTCTAAAGTTGAAGCGGGACTCTCCTGTCCCTTTGTGGCTATTTTATAGGAGGAAAGGGGTGTGTATGAGACCAAGACTATCAAAAACCTATTAAAATGCTTAACTGTGTCTAAGCTAGGCCATTAACTGATTTTTGAGGAACACATAGCCTTCAGGTTCACTTGGTTTGGTCGAAAGAGGGACTTAAGTTTGCCCAACATTGTATGAGTGTGATACTTTGGGAATCAGGTGCAGAATAACATCACTCCCTATGTTTATGTTTGCAGAATATAATTTGAAGCTACTGCTGTACACAAGTGATCATTAGATGAATACTAATTGGTTGTAATAATCATACCTAGCTAGGCCTTTTGATTAAAAAGAAGCAAGGGAAATGGTTAAGGAAGTGTATTTTCTTGCCAAGTAAAATTTTGATTAGATAAAAAGAAAAAAATATACAGAAATAATTTTCTAGAATTTCTTTTGCGTGCTTTCTTTCTTTTCTCTGTACCTTAATGTGTCAAGCATTCTGGCAAGTTTATTTTTATTACATATACAGTAGCTTTTGCTGAAGAGTCATATATAAAAGAAACCTACTTTATCTGTTTATAGGTTGTCAGTACTCCTCATAAATATCCATCCGTCCACCCTGAGACCCGTCATTGGACTGCCCTGACATTTGCTGTGTTGCATGGACATATTCCTGTAGTCCAGGTATTACTGTATTTCCCTTTTGCTCCATCTCATGGTTTATTTCTCATTTTTAGGTTTTAATTGGCAATCATCCCATACTTGGCAGCCATTTTCATATTGGTTCCTTTCGTTTCTTCTTTCTTTGCTCTGCAGATATATAATAGTTCTATTATATACAATTACAAGTATAAGGCTGCAAACCTAAGCATATTAACTAGGAAGTAATCCTCATTGGATTGGATTGGAAGTAATCCTCATTGGATAGCTAGAATTAACTCTAAGAAACCTGCATACAATTAAGGGCTAAATCACTGTGATGTTTAAATTGGGCAATTAAAAAATGAAGTTATGTACCAATAATATCCTATTGGCACTTTTTGCTCATTTTTGACCAATTTACAATTTATTGTAATGTCATAGAAAATGTTAGCTTCCTTTCTTTTCCTCCTTTTGCCCATCCTTGCTTTAAAAATCCACAGCCAAAAAGAATGGACATAAAAAATAAAAAATAGAAAGAATAATGCTGTAAGAATTTAGGGAATGCATAGAGTTGTTTTTGGGCTCTAAAAGCCCTCATCCAATGAGTTCCATTGACTAAAACTTTAGAATTTCTTCATGCAGTATATAATAGAATAACGGGATTCATGGCTATGAGCTATGATTATAGCTCTAAGTTCAGATGACATTTAATGTGATAAGACAGTTTCATAGAGGATAGGTTTATCAGTGGTCATTAGAAAAACTGGAAAGTAAGGTTGCTATATCTCTGATTACCAATTGCTGGGGAGAAGCAGAGAATGATTTCTCTATGATATCCTGTTTCTGAATTTGAAAATGGTATGTTATTGGTCACTCTCTGTTAGCTGAGATCCAGGAAGGCAGTTCTTAGATTAATTGTAGGTTAAATGTCAGCATGGTATTTTGTTGTGGCAAACAGCTATGCTTGTTGAGTACATTCGGTGTCTGCATTCTAGATGTTTTTCAGCCTTTCTTGTTCTCCTTTATCTCTTTGTAACTTAAGACTAACCACAAACATTTTGGTGCCTGAAGCAGGGGACAGCTATGCTTTTCACCCACCCGCCTCCTTTGCACAACTAGAAGTGAACTGAACCAACACCTGACATTACTTCACTGTTGGTGACAGAACAGTATCTTCCGCCACACTGGAGGACAGCAGTCTAGCATCCTCAGCTGCATCTGAATACAGAATAATTCTAGCCTATAATGGGAAAGAATAGGTTTCAAGTTCAAGCAGAATGTCTGGAAGGCTGATTGTTACTTCTCAGCATCTGCCACTTGTCTCACATTGCCTAATGGCAGTGCTGTTTTTGATGGAACTGATAAGGAAATGGTACTTATACTGCAAGACCATCATAAGATGCTTATGACTGATACAACCTTCAGTGCTGTTTATTGCTGCTCTCTCTTTCAATAACAGGATTCCTTTAGCAATGTAGTGATAAGCACATCGTGCTTCCAGCTCCTAGGCAAGTGTGGCATCTTCTGATCCAGCACAAGACTTCTAAAATGAAGAAAGAAATGGACATTATCCATTTTAAAATGGCTACATTTACTAGATTGAGCTCTCTACTAGTGATAGATAATGCACCTCACTGGACCACATAGTAGCAGCTTAGCTAGGCATAGCTTAGTCTATAACAAACTAAACGTTTGTTAAAATGTTACACTCGTTGAATCCTTGTTAAAATGTTATAGATTGTAAAGCTTGCATTGACGGGATGATGGGAAAAACTCCAGAATAAATTAGAGTTGTTGTTGGGGGGGGACGGGGACAGTTCCTTTGGCAGCAACAACAAAACAACAACATGGAATGGGGGAACAGTTCCTTTGGCATCCACCCTAATAAGAACAAGCATATAAGTGGAAGATTGGTCTTAGGATGGATAGTTATATTTCTGAATCTTCGAATTTTTTAAATGGATTAAAGGTTGCAATGGTAGAGGATAGCCTGTGCCCTACATCTGTGATACCACTTCAGGTTCTTGAAGAGTGCCTTCACATTCTTCAGCTGTTTTTGTCCTCAAACTTAAACATACTCAGTTCCCTCAATCTTTCCAGTGCCATAATAATCTGAGCTGATGTTTATCTGGTGGTGAAAAAATTGTTCAGTTGCTACCATTTGGTATGTTGCCCTTTCAAGCTACTTTAGGGCAATTTGTGGTAGTACCATGAATTGCTGTTTATTCTCATGATAGAATCCTCATGTATCTGTTCCTCCCAAAATATAGGGACATTGAAGGATGTTCTATTTCTGAAACACTTTAACCTCTCCCTTTTGCTAAGTGTTATAATTTTGTATTTATTTTTACTGCTTTTTAATTAATAACAAAAGAAAAAGAGCAAAACACAAAGATAATGATGGGGATACATACATTGTCAAAGAGAAAAAAAACACAATGTGGCAGCAAATAACTGGACTTTCTACATCACTTTGCTGGTATCTATTGGTCATCTGGATTTTTGCAGCCTGTATGCGATAGCTAGTATTTACGTATGTATTTTGCAGAATTCAGCCTGGGCACTTCCAGATGTTTTGAGACTGCAGCTTCTGGCTAAGAATTCTGGGGCTCATGGTATAATGGATCTCAGCACTGGGTTGGAGAAGATTGCCTTTCTCCACTGGATGAGCATTGTAGTTCTTGTTTAGAAATTTAAATCAACAACATGGATTTATTTTATAGCTACTACTGGATGCAGGAACCAAAGTAGAAGGTTCTTTGGAACATGGTGAGGAAAACTATTCAGAAACTCCCTTGCAGCTGGCAGCAGCTGCTGGTAAGGATTATCTTATCGTATTTTAATATTGTATGATTGAAGAGAATAAGAAGCAGACTTTTTAAAAAGGCTTTCACTGTTACTGATTTATAGGAAATTTTGAACTGGTTAGTCTGCTTTTGGAGCGAGGTGCTGATCCTATGGTTGGAACAATGTACAGGAATGGAATTTCCATGACGCCACAAGGTGATATGAACTCCTTTAGCCAGGCTGCTGCACATGGACACAGGTATAATTGGCGTGCTTTCAGTTAAGTGGTAAAAACAGTTGTTTGTATGGGATGTTTAAAGCATATGAACTGCATTTTTATCATGTACATTAAGATTCACCTATATAAATTTGCACTGCCAAATATTTCATTAAAATTTTATTTTTAATTAAATAGATAAAGGATAAATTCCGTGAATGGCTATCGTCAATGAAAACTAAATGGAAGTAAAGAGGTAGTATGTCTGACAGTTGCATCGTTGAGATGCAGTTGAGTGACAGTGAGATACAAGCTGGAAGTTGGCATTAAAACAGGCCAAAAATCAGAACAGCCAAGAATCAGAAATAGTGTTATTGTCCAGGCAAATTCTTACCCTAAATGCTTAAAGTATCTATTTTACCCTTTAGACGTCCTGCCAAATCAAGTTGAGTTTCCCATTTGGGGGAGGTTTGAGGGGCAAGATTCGTTTTTTAAAGTGTAAGGCACTCATTTTGCTCCTTAAACTATCCCCAAAACAAAACAAAACATACCCAACAAATTTGGCGGCACCCTCTTCTGTTTTATAATATCAGTTCTGAGGCCTCCAGACTGGGGACAAAGACAGAATTGGCCTGCAAGCCAAGAAGTTTTTTTTTTTAATTATCCCGCCTTTATTATTTTTATAAATAACTCAAGGCAGCGAACATACCTAATACTCCTTCCTCCTCCTATTTTCCCCACAACAACAACCCTGTGAGGTGAGTTGGGCTGAGAGTGTGTGACTGGCCCAAGGTCACCCAGCCGGCTTTCATGCCTAAGGCGGGACTAGAACTCTCAGTCTCCTGCTTTGCCATTGGCTCCTTCCTAGGGCTGAGAGAGAATGATTGGCCCAAGGTCACCCAGCCGGCTTTCATGCCTCAGGCGGGACTAGAATTCACAGACTCCTGGTTTCTAGCCCATTGCCTTAACCACTAGACCAAACTGGCTTCCAAAAAGTTGTCCACCTCAATCCAGGATCTATCTGGGACAGGATAGAACTGTCCAGACGTTAACAGACTGCAACTTGTGTCATCCCAAGCCATGGGTTGTGGTGTCTGGAACTGATGGGTTAGGAGCCAAAAACATCTTGAGGACCATAACTTTCCCCCAGTTGATAATTGTTTCAGCTTTGTAACTCTGCTGCTCTATTGCCTGAAACAGCCTTGCAGGAGCTCCTTTCAATGAGGTTTCAGTGAAAGTCAAAGACAGAAGTATTTCTGGAGTCAGGACCATTGCAATAGAGAGAAGTCTCAAACACACTCCCAGTTCATACATGTACAACTTATATAAAGCATTAGAAGAGGAATATGAGGTACAAAGTTTGCTCAGGAAATAGTCCAGAAGTCCTTCAGTATAAAGATCTGGTGGAATCTCAAGGAAAAACAGAGTAACAGATCTGCCAGTTTCATTGAAAGCAGCCATGGCAGTATAAGTAACTAATAAACCATTAGGCTAGTAACACACTTTCTGATGTGAATTACAAAGTGTGGGGAAAGAACAAGGGACAACTTGTGAGAAAATAATACAAGTTTCAGACAGGGAGTAAGCATGTGTATATATAAATCAGAAAGACATGAACCAGTTCACATGATTGTAAATCACTTTGTTACTAAGCACTTAATGAATGAAGTGTCTAAAGATGCCATTAAGTCATATATGTCTATGAAGGTTCTCAGTCATCCAGGTGGAACAGTCTGTGGCTTGAATCATGTCAACTGGATTTCTATATAGAAATCCAGTTGACATGATTCAAGCCACAGATTAAGTCATATAGAATTTCTGTCTCTGCTGCTAAACCCGGATACTTACTTGTACATACAAGTCATCCCTTGATGATGCAATCATTGAGTGATAAATAATCATGTATAGAATTATCTCTTAGAGAGCAAAGGTTAGTATTTCTGTATCAGGGACAAGGGAAAACATGAGCTGAGGGTGCAAAAAAGCCCATTGAAAGGCAGCTGTCTATGATTTGTGGTAACAAAGGACTGAACAGTTCTCTTTGCCACCATTTCCAATGTTTGTCAGTTACCAAGATCTTTTCCCATTATGCCATGATATTCTTTAGGTTTAAAAATCCAGGAACTGAACTGACTCTAAGATAAAGAAGCCATTAGCTATTGTAATATATATTACAGATTTGAATGGGACGCACCTAGGCACCTATCTCTCTGGGATATAATTAGATAGCTTAGCACGACCTTCCACTGATTGATGCCATCCAGATAAGTTGAATTACAACACTCATAATTTCAACAACCCCAGAACTGTTTTGCAAGTGGCTTTATGATTCCATTATAAAAATAAGGTGGATGGATGATGAAAAGAAAGATTCTGTTCAAATTGGGAAATAACATCTCACCTGAAGTTTGGATGGGAGAGAGGTTAGATCAGGGGCAGAGTCAGCCTTCAACTTGATGCATCTGTCACAAATAAAGTCACCCAGATGCTGAGTGAAAACTCATTGTAGCAACCCTTTAAAAGCTATGCCAGTCTACACCTGGAGAATCCTGGATTGCAATTATCATCAGAGGTATTAAATGCTTCTCCTCTTACTGCATAGCATAATAGACACATTATTTCAGATGGCAAAATAAAGACCTTCCTCCCCCTCTAAACTGACCAAAGCACACAGATACACACACTCATTGGCCCATTTGCTTTGGATACATTGCTTATTCTATCCCCCACAGGACTGAACATGCGCAGCTAGCAAGATGTAAGCATATCAGGTAGGTGGGAGGTAAGGGAAGAGATACACGCTGGGTTTGATTGCTTGTTTCTAATGATTTGTTCATTGGGAGCGACTCCATTGAACATTAATGGCATCGTATGGATGTAAGCCTGTCGATGGACAGGATATGGAGTTTTTGAATTTTGGACTTGCTGCTGTAGACTCACGTGTACTGTACTGAAAAGAAAAGAGAAGAAAACATAGCTGTGTTTACTAGAAGATCTAGTTGGATGAATTAAGCAGAATTAGCATTAGCTAGATGGCTAGTTAGCTTCTGGTTTACCGTTAACAATTCCAATATGGTGGCCTCTCCCCTTCCCTTTTCTCTCTTTTGGTTTGTGATTGACAGGAATGTGTTTCGTAAGCTACTTGCTCAGCCAGAGAAGGAGAAGAGTGATATCTTGTCCCTGGAGGAGATACTGGCTGAAGGAACTGACTTGGCAGACAGCACCCCTGCTCCTTTATGTGCAAGCCGCAACAGCAAGGCCAGACTCAAAGCTCTGAAAGAGGCCATGTATCACAGTGCTGAGCATGGATATGTAGATGTAACCATTGACATCAGGAGTATAGGTCAGTTTGGGTTTCCTCTCTCATGGGAAACGACTGGTCAGAAAGGTGGTTTGATGTAAACGACCCTTGTCTGTTGAACTCACAATTTTTGATCTGTTCCTGAGTTCTTGTCAAAGCAGGAATCAGGCAGCTGATAAATATGTCTAGGAATACTGGGAATTTAAATGTTAAAAACAGCAAGTACATATTTTTAATTATTCTGCATTTGTTATATGAGAGGAACTACTGCTCCCCCTCCCCCATAAATGTGTAAATACTTACATCGCTGTGGGCTTGCAGGCCCAAAGCAAAGTACATTTTGCTCTTGGCCAAGGAACCAAGACCAGCAGGGAGCACTTTTACAATCATGACCATGACAAGGGGGGAAGCAGTTAGGTCCCACCCAGTAGATGAAGAAGGAGTTGCTGTAGACTGTTAATCTCTTCCCTCTGCCCCCAAAGAACTCTCGGCTGGCTCCAACTAGGGCTGCTGGTTCTCTGATTTGAAAGTGTACCTATGGAAATTATCACAATACATTTTAGCTTGCCTTGACATTCATTTGCTCAAAAGACGGAAATCTAATGAATCTAATAAATCGGGTAAAGACTTGAGGCCCTCAATACAGTATGTGGCTGAGCTACAGGTCCCAGCTGTCCTCACCATGTTGGTTGTGGCTCCTGTAGATAGGAGTTCAGCAGCATATGAAGGGCTGTTGGCCACTCATCCCTTTCCTAATTAAAAGTATTTAAAATAAATAGGTGTGTATATTTTGAAAAATACTCCCTTTTCGCACTGAAGATGTTGCCTAGTCGGGCAATGAAACGTCTGCAAGAAAACAACAAGGCTCAGAGAGCACCAAGGACTCCATATATTTTGAAAAATACCATACTGATTTCAGTAGTATAGCACCCTGCTTTTAAGCAAACGCCCCAGCCTATCCTAACAGATGACAAACAAGGTGTTTATATGTATTGTCGAAGGCTTTCACAGCCGGAGTTCGATGGCTGTTGTGGGTCTTCCAGGCTGTGTGGCTGGGCACAGAGATTTCGCTTCTGTCTGTGCTCCTGCCCTCTGAAGATGCTGGCCACAGATGCTGGCGAAACGTTAGGAACCACAACTTCCAGAACACGGCCACACAGCCCGGAAGACCCACAACAGCCAAGGTGTTTATAGGTAGTAAATCTCTGGGAGGAGGGTACTTTGACTTTGCAGTCTAGAATCCTTCCACAAGTAGCAAATCTGGTTCAATCCAGTTCCTCTTTGCAGAGCAGAGGAGCTGATTTTAACCCTGGGAATGAAATTGACTAGGAACTGCTTATGAAAAAAAAAAATGCTTGAATGACAGGCTGGATGCGTGGACAAAAACAGAGGCTGAATATGTCTCAAGAAAAACAAAGAAGACAGCTGGAAGGAAGAAAAATAGTATATGCCCATTTTCAGAGCAATGCTTTTTCAAAGGATACGATTCAACATATCTGCAATTCAGAAATATCCATATATAGCATTTGTTAAAAGCATACATTATCCAACAACATCAATAAGTACCCTAAATTACATGCCTGTCAGAAATTATAGTTATTTTTGCAATGAATTTGAGATATCAAAATAGGCCAAAAGAAGATCAACATAAGACATCTTCTCTTATTAATATCAAAGAATATATTGCTGCTCTAAAATCAGCCTTCTCAACATCAGCATCTGAGAATTTCTATTAGATAGTCCAATTCATGAGTTATTTGTGTGAACAGGGAACTGGTGATAGGAAAACGGAGCTGCACATTTAGTCCTACCCTAAATGTTGTTGTTCCAGTTCCACTGTCGCTGTTCCTGGGGCTCCTCCTACTTGTCAGAGGAAAGCTTCATAGGAAATGATGGGGAGGATCATGATGCCGTTTGGAACCCTGGTCATTCAGGATTCCAAACGCTGACATTCCACCAATATAGGAGTGACCCTGCTCTTTTTTGCAACAATATAGAGCAGTGTTTCTCAACCTCAGCAGCTTTAAGATGTGTGCGCTTCAACTCCCAGAATTCCCCAGCCAGCATGCTGGCTGGGGAATTCTGGGAGTTGAAGCCCACACATCTTAAAGCTGCTGAGGTTGAGAAACTGATATAGAGGATCTGGCAGAAGCAACAATAGAGGTGAGAAGTGTGGCCCCAAGCAGTGCAAACCACTTTGTGTGAAAAATCATCCTGGCAGACAGTAGGCGGTTCTTACCACCACAAAGGGGTTATATAAAGCCTCAACACTAGGTGTTCCATATGGAATTTGTCCTGTCTTGTTTATTGGGAGGAAGAAAAGGGCCCATATACAGTATCCATTTCTAATTCTCCCACATTTACCCAGTGCTGCTTCCTGCACTCGTTTTTTTTTAACTGCAGAAAGTCTCACTTTTTTTTTAATGGGTGGAAGAGTTGCTCAGTTTCGGCAACTGTAGATGCCCTTACAGTTACTCTCCCATTTCTTTTTGAGAGGTGCATTCTGATGTGGGGCAATTATATATGTCAGGCAGGTAAACATATTAGAGGGTGCCATTTCACAGCCCTGTCATTTCTTTTAGTTGTCCCTTTAATTAGGGCTAAAACATATTTCCTCGACAACAAAACTCTCTGGGTACATGTGTTCAGAACATTGACATGGTGCTGTTTTGTCACTGTCATTGCAATGTGTTTTTTCTAATTAAACCAGCTATTTTGTACTCAGCTCTAAAATGCAAGTAAAGTGTTTGACATTCCATGGACAATTATATTATAATTAATTGTCATTAATAAGCATTTAACAAATTAATAAGCATTTAACAACTGAGATTATTTTTGAAATGGCTGCTCGGGTAAATAGAACTTTACCACTTACAGCAGTATGGAAGAACGTAGCAAAATAAACTTGGAAATTTGCAATGACTTGATTGTGTAGAACAGACTCCCCCCCCCCCAGGTGCCCTCCAGATATGAGGACTTCAGTTCCATGAATGCCCCAGCCAATATGACCATTGTTGAGAATTCTGGGAGTTAAAGTCTACATATCTGGAGGATGAGATTGGAGAAGACTGGAATTGTGAGTTAATTATAGTTCTGCTGGTGGGTCTCAGAGGATGAACAGTATGTCATTATTGCTAGGAGTTACATGTCTGAAAGTTGTTGAGACATAAATATTCAAGGACTGAGAGAAGATTAGTCATGATGGTTCCAAGTTTTAGGAGTCCTTAAGGCAAGGTGCTTTCAGCTGGCACTCTCTTGCTCTCTCTGAACCATCTTCCTCCTTGCCACTGTTGCTCTGCCTATTCATTTTCCTCTCTTTTGGGATTTATTTATTTATTTATTTATTTATTTATTATTTATTTAATTTATATAACCGCTCAAGAGAGTAAGTACACACCATGAGGACATTGTTACTCCTCCTCCTTGTTCTTTTCACAGGTTGCTTGCTTAACAAAGGCAGATGACCTGGTGGTTGTAGCAAGAAGGAAAAACACACAAAGCCATAGAAATTGGCAATGGGTTCTCTACTTGTGATATTGTCCTATAACAGATGTACAGTAATGTTAGACCTGATGATGACTCTCAGAAAAGGAAACAGTATATGTAGAGTTACACTCATAAGCCAAAGGCCTTCATGTTATAACGCTGATTCTGAATTTTTAGTCAATACAAATTTTTAGAATACTTTTTATTTTAAATAGGTGTTCCATGGACTCTCCATACATGGTTAGAGTCTTTGCGAACTGCTTTTCAACAACATAGAAGGCCTCTCATCCAGTGCTTGTTGAAAGAATTTAAATCTATCCAGGAGGAAGAATACACTGAAGAACTCGTCACTCAAGGGTTGCCTTTGATGATTGAAATATTGAAAGCAAGTAAGGTAGGTGACACTGCAGACTTGTCATTCTGCAGCCCAAATAATAATAATTATTGTTTCTAATGGGCTTTTCTGCTTACAAAGCAAATAGCTTGTACAGCAAAACACAAGCATTACAGATGCAACGAAAAAATTATGAATTAAGACTTTGACTAAAATATTGCAATTTGAGGTAAAGCTATCTTTCCAGCAGCAAACCATCACATACTGTACTACAAGCAAGTGAAAATAGTGTGTTTTGTGTTTTGGATTACACTGCCTCATCTTGCTATCATCTCCCTTCCTATCCTTTATTAGGTAACATTTATTTTGTTAGTTGCTTTGTGTAATTCACCTTCAAACTGGAGTTGCAAATTGGCTTCAAACTGTGATCTGCAATATTGGTTTAGAGGGCAAGCAAGCACCATTGGTTGCCAGTTTGAATGTAATGGGAAACAGTGATTCACCACAGCACCAAAAATGAATAATCGAATGCATCATACAAAAGGAAGAGTTAGTGAGAATCATGGAAGCACTGCTCTGTGAATGGCTTCAGATATGGTGCTAAGCCATGCTTGTGTAATCATGGTTTGTTGAGTAAGCTGCTATTGGCTGGGTTCACACTACATCAGAAGTCAAAACCTAGGAAATTACTCATGGCTTAGTGCAATGTGCCAAGCAAACCCTTGAAAATTATTCCAGCATACATGACATTTAGTGGGTGTTACCAGACAAGGTTTTTATCATGTAATAACTGGTCAAAATTTCAACATTTATGTGGGATGCAACTGACATCTCTGTTAGGGAAGCTTCTTTATTTTTTCTTTATTCCCACAATTTGTGCCTGCTACCTCCACATTAAAAATGATAAGAAAGGAAAGACAGAACAGCTGCTGGATGTTTTTTGAGTTGTAGCACTAGGGCCCTTCTTCTAGAAGCATCCTCCCAAATGCACTGTAGGAAGAGGGAGTGTTATGTATGCCACCTTGAGTTGTACAAAATAAAGATGGGATATAAGTCAAATAAATAAATAAGTGGATGTATGGATAGAATTGGTAGTTTAAAAGAAAACTGAACTGATGATCTCCATCTCTTGCAAGAGTGGATTAATGCTGAAGTAGTTAATGGCTGGAGAAATGACAAGCCAAAGCCTAGTGATAAAGCTGAAGAGTCACTCAAGTCAAGAGAGGCTGATAAACAAATGAGCTGAAAGTGGCGCTTTATCTGGCTGGCCAGAGGGAATAGTACAAAGAGGGTGTTGTACACATTTCTTTCAACTGTGTGTAGCAGTGCTCAGATCTCACCCCAGCAGATCTCTCCAAGGCTGGGATGGAAGTGAGTCCTGGAAATGTAAATGTAGTTGGTGGGATGCTGTGGGACTATGATGTGATGTGTGATGTTGTTGTGGGTTTTGTGGGTTATATTTATCCTGATTTTACTGTATGGAATGTTGTGAACTGCCTAGGATGTATAAGATAGGCAGCCATATAAGTTTTCCAAATAAACGAATGAATAAAAATAAATAAATCTCATGTTAGAGTTCCCTAGAAGGAGAAAAGGGTGTATTGAAAGAGAAAACATTGTGAATGGATTAATCTGATAGGTCAGAAGTTTTCAATTCCTGGAGTAGATCCATTCACTGAAGTGCAGCAAGGAATGCATTGTTGTATTCAATATCGCATATTCTTAAACAGATTTCTTAAAACATTTATTTACTTACTTACTCATAAGATTTCCATTTCTTTTTTCATGATAAAAAACAGTCCCCAAACAATGTTCTGTTGATTAAAAATGAGCTTTGTACAATAAAAAAATCAATAATTTGATTAAAAGAACACTTAAAAATGTGTAAAAATCTTAAATACCTTTAAAAACTTTAACTCCTAGACTATTAGATCAGACTTGGAGGATATAGCAGTCTAAATCACTGTGGTTTAATTCCTTAAAAGGAAAATGATAATAATTGAAGTGCATATTTTCTTTCATAGCACTATTTTGATAGAATTATAATATGTCCTTTGAAATATAAAACAGTATGATACTGAAACATGCATTATCCAGAAAAAAATAGATTTTGCTTGTTAATATAGAAAAGCTGTTTCAAAGAAATAAAATGCCATCAATTTTGGGAAGTAGCCTGGTGAAGATTTGTTATTATTTGAAATTAGATCAACTTTTATCTAGATTGTTCATGTCTCCTTTCTCCCTCACCCAGATAGATTTTTCTGTGGTCTAGTGACAATTGCAGCCTATAGTATTACTTGTCATCAATGTCAGTACTTCTGTATCTAAACAGTTCAGAATAACCAGGACCCGAAATCTCCATAAATGTGCATCTTGCATTCTCCATATGAGAGGCAAACATCAGGTACACCAGTGTGGCATGCCAATATAACTCATAATTAACCAGTGTCACATAAAATGATTGAGCAGCATGGCATTATCTAGAAACTAACCTTGGATTTTATGGATTTGCATTTAAATCCTTACAAATGATTTCTCTTATGACATATTTCAACAATGGGTTCACAAAGACCCCTTCTGTTTTTTACAGAAAGGAATTATTTGCTGAAACTTCCTGAATTGGAACCAAGAAGTATTGATTCTATAACTTTTGTACCCTCTTCTGATCTGTTACCCATAAACATTTTCCTGGACCTGAGTTTTTGATACACCAATTTAAAAAAACCCTTTCAAAATCAAGTCTTGGCATAACTCCCAGTAACCACTGAAGGACATTTTATGCATCATGTTTGATTAATGGTATTCTCTTTAGAAGGGCTATAGCTTAGTTTTGTCAAAATAAAAACCTATTTTCTCAAAGCAGACATTGCCTCTGGCTGTTATCACCAACATCTTAGGTTCCCTACTCACAAATGTTGACTAGTATTAATGATGTATTGGATTTAAAATCTTCTGATAGCAGTCTTCCAAAGCAATATTTAATCAATTTTCATGCAACACTGATACTGGAGATTCTCCCCAAAGGCAGTTTGAGAAGTTTGGGGCAGTCCTCCTTTTTGTGTCAACAATATCATACGGGTTCAGTCCTTTGAGGTAGACCAGTCTCAATAAGGACTACTGGAAGTCTACTTTATTAATGTAGGGTATAGTAACAGAATGTTGAAAGCCTGGCAGAGATTCTCTCTCCCCCTCTTATACTAATGAGAATCAAGGTGGGGCAAACTTGAATTTCTTACTCAATCCCTCCCCACTTCCAGGACTAATTTGTGTTTATCTAAAAGCTGTTGAAATCCTTCTTCAAGGCTATCTTCATACTCCTCTATGCGTAGCTGGAAGAAGATGATATCACATCATGTGTAGCTTATGACAAATTGAAACTCCTGGAATCACAGTGATCTTTTGATTAGTAATCTCCATTTCCCACTTTGTTTTTATGCACATATGGATGGGTTTCTCAGAAACAGGAAGAAAAAAATAGGCATTTCTCATTGCTGCAGTTGTCTCATAAAAACTCAGCAATTGCGCAAAGGTTGAAAGCACATTCACCTGAACAATATTTAGAAAGATTCTACTGATATCATCATCATTATCATTATCTTCCTCCTCCTCCTCCTCCTCCTCATCATCATCATCTATTTATTAATTCAGTTTAATATTAGATGGTTCGTACTTATTTGGTTCATAACCTGCCTTTCTGTCCATTTTTGAAAGAACTAGTTTAATCTTGGCAGAAATAGAACAACTTTTTTCAAACCTGTGCCCCACCCCAGCTTAATTAATTCACAGTCAGCAAGACTAAAAGAACTGAAAAACAATTTGTTTTGAAGATACTGGGTTGGGGAAGGTAACCACAAGGCAAGAAGAACATAGGTGCAATTGAAAAATAATTTCAGGTTGACCCAAATGTGTAAATGCCATTTTGCTCTGGAATGACCATGGCAGTCTACATTGGCTAGTTAGGACAACAGTGTGGTGAAAAGCTAGCCCAGATACATATTTTCTTTAATACTGCAATTTAAATGGACTATTTGGGTTGGTTACTGCATTTGGATTCTAGTTCTTGCGGTAAGAATGCCTCATTTATAGACCAGAAAGGATCTAGCTTCCAAGTTCATAATTTCAGTGGACTTTTAGGAGCAAATGACTTTTAGCAGCAATAGAGAGTTATTTTCATATGTCTCTCTGCAGCCTTTCCTACTTCCTCTACTAGCCTGGTTGATCATTTGAAACCACTGGCTATAATAACATATACCTAAAATGCAATTAATAGCTTAGTAGATCAGGGAACATCTACCTGGACACTTGACAGAGTATACCTGGACTTTTGACAGAGTCAATCATTATATTCTCTTTAATAAAATGGTAAAGTGTTAGATGAACTCACAATTGACCGAATGACCTCACCCAAAAACTGCTCATTAATGGCTCAGTTTCAGCTTGGACAGTAGTATTGTATGGAATGCCACAGGACTCTGTTCTGGGCTTGTGCTGTTCAATAGTTCTTTAATGACTTGATTGAGGAAGTTTGAGAGAATGCTTTTCAAGTTTGCAGATGATGCAAAGCTGGCAGGGATGGACAGAGAAGAGTGAGAAAAAATGAAAAACGATCTAGACAGGCTTGAGTAATGAGCTGATAGAATTTATCACAGAGAAATGTAAAGTTCTGTGGGTAGAAAAAATTAAAGGCACAAGTATAGGATGGGAGAGACTTAGCTTGGCAATAGTACATGTAAAAAAGACTTGGGTGTCTTTGTCAACCACAAGTTAACCATGAGCTAGCGGTATGATGCAGCTGCTAGAAAAAAAGTCAAATGCTATCTTGGTGTGCAAGGAGCATACAGTCCAGATCAGGGAAATAATTGTTCTACTCTACTCTGTCCTGATTAGACCCACTTTGAATACAGTGACAAGTTCTGGGCACCTGCATTCAAAAAACATAACAGTGACAAATTGGATCAAGTTCAGAGGAGGGCTACCATGATAGGGAGGAGTCTGGACACCCAATCTTATGAGGAATGGTTAAGGAAGTGGGTATATTTAGCCTACAGAAGAGATGATAAGGGGAGATATGAAAACAGTCTTCAAGTATCTGAAGGACTGTCCAATAGAAGTGGGACTAGACTTATTCTGTATTGCCTCAGAGGATAAGATCAGTACCAGTGGGTTAAAACTTACAGAGAAATAGGTTCAGGCTACCTGTCAGGGGAAATCTCTTGACTGTAGGACCTGTCAACCAGTGAAATAGGCCACCAGATGAAGTGGCCACCTTCTTCACTGCTAATGTCCTCATCTGCTCCATAGCACTGTTTTCCCTACCAATTTGAAGTATGGCATAGCCCTTTTGTGTCTCTCATTGGCAGCCAGCCCCAATGCCTGATGCATGGATGTGTGTTGTTAATCCCCTTTTTACTAGAATTGCCAGAAAATGAACAAGTATGCAAGACATTTACTGTTTTATTGAGCTGTGAATTCTCCAAAGTTAGTTTAATTTTCCCCTGAATTCTCAGCTGAAAGACATAAAGATTTAGTTTTGCATTATTTGGTTTTACAAGAGTATCATTCTGCTTGATGACAGAAGTAATTACCTATAGGATATCTCCACAATATTGACTTACTCAGCTTCTAATACTATAGTAAAGAAATTGCTCGAGGAAAGTTTATTAAAGCAATATCTTACTACAGTTAAAATATCAGGAAAAGGGTATCTGCTCACATTTTTAGGTCCCCAGAAGTGTATGATATATTCTATCAGTTCCTGTGAGTGAGTCATAAAACATTTGGGTGAAAGAACTTTGTTTTGTGTTTATTTTATTGCATTTTGTTTTGTTTCAGAATGAAGTGATTAGTCAACAACTAGCTGTCATTTTCACTCATTGCTACGGACCTTATCCTATTCCCAAGCTTATTGAAATCAAACGCAAGCAGACATCTCGTTTAGGTAAGTGTGCTGTTTGGGGTCTTTGGTTCCAAATGTCAAAAGATATGCCTCAATCTTGGTAGACATTTTGTGTAATCTAAAATCAGAAGAGATCACAGGATATCCTAATCAGGGTCAAATTTATTTATTTATTTGTTTGTTTGTATAGCCACCCATCTCACATAATGTGACTCTGGGCAACTCACAAGAATTAAAAACAACAACAGGAAAAATAAAAAATATAAATAAATACAACAAACGTATAACCATACTAAAACCACTATTAAAAACTCAATTAAACACAAAACATAATTACAGTCAGCAGATGAATACAAGCAATACATCCCATTCAGTATAACCTTTGCAAAGGTTCACCACCACTATACTTCCTTTTGCCTTCCAAACCAAATGCTAATCATTTACTTCACCAATTGTTCTGCTTTGGAATATGGGTATGTACAGTAGACGTCTCCCAGATATCAAGCTAAGATAGATAGATACTTTAGATAGATACTTTATTGATTTAGTTTTTTGACCATATCAAGTATGAAAGAAGATAAAATAAAAAGCCATTATAAACATATAAGTAAATATGAGTAAATACAGATAAAACTATAATACAAATTCATATCAAACCATCACCCCAAGCTAAGAGAAAATACAGAATTTACTCTGTTTAGCAGAACTTGCATTCACAACAGTGATATGCTAACAGTTGGATCTACATTTAGCAGCCAGCTTCCTCCTTAGAGTAGTTTAATGTCAAAACAAGTCATCCCTTATTGATTGATGTAGAATGTATAACCGTACCCCACCCCTTTCCCAGGACTTTGGCAGTTCATAATCCTCCAAAATATGCAGGAAAAATAAAACAAACTCATAAAACAACATATAGTCTTGAATATAAAAATAACATACCACAATATTTACCTCTCTGCTCAGAAATTTTGCAAAATACAAGGGTTAGTTTAGGCCTCTAGGCAGAATGAGGAAACTGCTTTCTTAATACTGACCTTGGGTGTCATGTAGGGACAGCAAACAGTTAATTATTTTTATATTATTTTTATTTCCTGGGAGAGATGTTTGTGGGATTTTCTGCCCAAGATAACACAATAACTTCACTAACTGGGGTGCTATGGATGGACTTTGAAAGGGGACATAATTTCCCCTTCTGTCTTAGGCAGCAATGTATCTTTGACTGCCCTGAAGCATGTCTGTTACCTTTAAAAATAGTTTTAGAATCTATTTCAGTGGCTTGGAATGCACTTTGTACGACAATACTAGAGTATATGCCCTATCAAGAACTTCTTCAAAATAACTTCAAAGGGGTATTCATCTTAAATTATTGTCTTTACAACCAGGATCAAATATATTGGTATTTTAATTTACTCCCAATTAAAATGTCTTCCTCTTGTTGTTTGTTTGTTTGTTTTGGGGTGATTTTTTTTTGGTCTGTTGTTTTTTGTGATTCCAGATCCTCATTTTCTCAACAATAAAGAGATGTCAGATGTTACATTCCTTGTGGAAGGAAGACCATTTTATGCGCACAGAGTATTATTATTTACTGCATCTCCTAGGTATTTATACATATTTATAGATGAATGTGGCATAAATTTAATTTCAGTATTTGAGATTACATAAGGCAGGCAGATTTATAGGTTACCCAAAAGGAATTTGCAATGAAGATTATATTTCTTCATTGGCTGAAGAAATTGCCTGTGATTACTGTATGTTTATTTATTTATTTATTTATTTCCCTGCCTTTATTATTTTTATAAATAACTCAAGGCGGCGAACATACCTAATACTCCTTCCTCCTCCTTTCCCCACAACAATCCTGTGAGGCAAGTTGGGCTGAGAGAGAGGGACTAGCCCAAGGTCACCGAGCCGGCTTTCATGCCTAAGGCGGGACTAGAACTCTCAGTCTCCTGGTTTCTAGCCCAGCACCTTAACAACTAGACCAAACTGGCTCTCAGTTTATCTCAGTATATCTCAGTGCAATAGACATGACTAGTAGAAACGTATGGTAGAATCCAGAAAGGGACATCAAAGCACAAGGAGAAAGGATAGAAATTGGTCAGAAGAGTGGTAGTCTACTCGGGGAAGCTATGTTCAACAGCCAAACTATGTTTCTGCTCTAATGCTAAAGTCTTATGTTAAAAGTCAATGTTATAATACATCCCCAGATGAAAGTTGGAGAAATTTGCTTGCCATTGTGAGTGTAGAGCCATTGTGGTATGTACTGTATGATTAGACACCAGCTTTGGAGCTGAATGAGTGTAGATCTTCCTGGACAGTGCCACAGGAATCCCTGCCACTTCCATTGCTGGAAGGATACTGCCAGTTGTTTGACAACTATGAATGTAAGGTATTGGGGAGCCAAACATAATTTTTCCCCTTTGTCGTGGGCTTTTCTTCTCTGGAGCAGGAAAGGTGGGTGGCAGGAGATGGGGTTGACTATTGCTGAAGGCACTTGAGATGCCTTCAAGAAGCTATTGCTAATTATCATTTTCTTAGCCGTCTCCTCTGAAACGCTTCCCTTCTTGACTGCCTTCTCCTTGCAAAAGGATGGTGGAAGTGGAGGTGAGGAGGGAGGAGATAGAGAATTGATTGCTCTGACTTAGGTGTTGGTCAGCAGTACTAGCTAAAAAGCCCGGAAGTACTAGAAAAGTGGCCATTGGAAAGAACATTGTATCCTGTCCCCCTTTCTTTAATATCTAATTTGGCCCTCCTAAGCCTACTACCTTCAAGATGAACTGGAAATACAGCTGCCAGAATTACCACTCAGCACAAAGGCTGAACAAGGCTGGCTAGTACAACTTGTGATCTGATGCCTTGATGATCTGATGTTCATAGCTTTGGCTGCTGCTGACAGACCCTGGAACATACTTTTTCTGCATTAAAAAAGAGTGTGTGAGTCTGCAATGGATAAGTATCACCCTTGTATGTGAACGTTATACCATGCTGATGCAGAGGCCAGTTCTTACCCAAGACCTTTTTTTGGTGGTGTATTTTTTTCACAAATTGTCTTGAAATAGCAAATATATTTGGATGTTTTTGTATAGGTTTAAAGCCCTGTTGTCCAGCAAACCCGCATCTGATAGCACTTTCATTGAGATCAGCTATGTGAAGTATCCCATTTTCCAGGTAACATTGAGTGTCTCAAGAAACCTCTGTATAAATGACAATTAGTACAAGAGAAATTTCCTGAAATATGGACTCTGATGACTCCAATAGCAGCATTTCAATAATGTTATTAATTGGAATCAAACTATTTGTGAATGACATTGACCTGTTTTATAGACTGGGCATAGAATTAAATATTGTAACTTTTGTGTAGGAATGGTAGAAAGGCTGAAGAATGGTTGCTCAGACTGAAGAAGCTTCTTGGATAAGGAGCGAAACGTTTCCACTAAGAAAATAGAAATCTAGTTGACATGATTCAAGCTACAGAATGGTAGAAAGGGTTAAAAAGTGGAATTATTAGCAAAGTTTGAATTCTCAGGTCAATTAGAAGAGTAGTTATCTCAGGATCCTGAAGGATTCCTCCTCTGGCCACCATAAATGCTTCTAAGAAACTTCTTAAGGATCCGGGGGACCATCTCTCCCATCAGGAACCTATCTGAATGTTAAGAACTGCAAGAGAGGCCCTTTTGAAGATACCTTCTGCCTTTTCCTGTGTTGCTTCCATGTTGTAGAATGCCTTCTCTCAAGGGCCGCACTTGCTTCCCACTCAGCTAGCATTTCAAGACCATGTAAAGATGCCTCTCTTTCACCAGAGTTGTAATTGTTTAATTGGTTTTATGCCAGTCCTGGTGTTAATTTAAATTTAAGTCTTTAGCTTTTATATGTTGCTTTTTAAATTTGTTTCGCTGCCTTGAGTAGTAATAAATCAATCAAATGAGCATTCTTTTTCAGAAGGGAGCTCCTACAATTACTGGTATTACACATTTCTTTTTTAATTTCTCGTATTGAGGTTTTCAGAAGTAGGAATAATTAAGTGCTCCTTAATTATTCTGGAAGAGGTATGTTAAAGAGTTGCCAGATTTATCTTGCCTTTAATAGTAGCATGACTGGCAGAGAGTTAGCAGGTGAAGGCTTTCCTTGTGTTGTATTTGCATATTATAGTGAAACTTTTCCTTGCCCTGCATTTGCATGCTGAATTTCTTCCCACAAAACTGCTGCTGAGTAGAGCATATGACCCTCTTAGGAGGAAAACTATTTGTTAATTCTATAGCTTTTCAACCAGTAGGCTTCCTTTACCAAGAAACCTTGGCTAAAAATAACTGAAACAACAAGAACTATTCCAAGGCATAAAGTTAAGTATGGGGTGTCTCTTCAATATATATTAAAATATATTAATAACTATTTCATTCTTTTCTGTTTTCCATTTTGGAATAACATTGATTTATTACTTTTCCCTTAGTGTTTAACAACTTCAGAAACAAATGTATTTTTGTAATTTATGGATTTCTTTGGTTTCAGCTTATTATGCAGTATCTCTACTATGGAGGTTCAGAGTCACTTCTCATTAAAAACAATGAAATTATGGAGGTAAGAGACATCTTATACTAAAAACTGTTATTACAAGCATGCTAAATTATTAGATTTGGCTGAATAAAAATGTTTGTTTGGAGGTGATATAATCTTATGGGGTTTTTTTGGACCCATAGATTTTGTCTCATGTAAAGCACTGTAAAAACGTGTAACAACATTCCCCAGTAACTTTGTGTAACAGGAAAAAAGTGAACAATAGAGCACCCAAATTCTTCAGTTTCATTAGATACTATTTGAAATACTACTAAATGTACAGTATAAAGACAGACCAAGAAGTTGAAAAAGAAACATTCCTTTTGGTGCCCACAAAAATTGTTACTTTCCAAAACTGCAATAATCTTTTTTCTCCTTTTTCAGCTCCTATCTGCTGCTAAATTTTTCCAGCTTGAAGCATTGCAACGTCACTGTGAGATCATCTGTGCAAAAAGTATCAACACAGAAAATTGTGTGGATATTTATAGTCATGCCAAGGTAACCCAGTATTATTGCTCGTACTTATTCATTGATGCAAGTATCCAACCTCAGCATCAGCAGAAAATATGCTTGGACAGGTGTCAAGGTCTAATTGCTGCAATCCTGGCCTAATTTTTGCCTGTGCTTTGTTACATCTTCCCATGCCATTACATTGAGACACTACATTGGCAGGTCCAGTTGTATAAATTCTTCCCATCCTTCCCAGATGTGTTCTGCTGGGCAGTTGATGACTAGTACCTGGGCTTAGGCAGATGGGAAGGGAAGGGTAGTAAGTTTCTAATGAATAGCAGTAGGATTTGGCTCACTGTAGCTATATATGACATGGCTATATATTGTGTATAACATAATGCATATGGGCATTCGGCCCGTTTAATCCTGAAGAAATGCAGTCAAGGGCTAGGATTAGAGTTAGGGTTAGGATTCTATGCAGATAGGCTTGCTGCTGACTTTAAGCAGCTGTGATTGCTTTTTTAAAAAAAAACTAAAATGAGAAATGAGCCATATATACATGTATGTGTGCATGCATGCATGCATGCATACATACATATCCATTGCACCATTCCCTTTTGGATATAGCAGTGAGTGGCAGAGTTGAACCTATAGAGTGAAAGGTTGGAGATCTCAAAGCCCATCTCCCAGAAGACCTTGGATTTATACACTCTAGCCTCCCTTCCTGCCTTGGAATAGTGCTTGGTAGTTTACCACTGCCACCACCTGTCTTCCATGGGGAATGCCTTTACCTGGTGTCCTTTTCCTAATCCTAGACAGATAGGGGTCCCAGGGTGTCTTGCCTTCCAGCAAATAGCAGGAAGAAAAGATGATAAAGAAAAGGAATTCTATAGGGGCACTTCCTGGCTGTTTTTTAGCTTTCAGGTATATGACTAGGGAAAACAGTCCCGACTCCTTTGAAGAATTAGATCAATCTCACAAGTTATACTTTTAAAAAAATCATATATTAAAAATAAGAAAAAGGGAAACATAAAACTTATTTTATAACTTTAGGTATTTACATGCAAAGACAAGCAGCGGTGGGAAAAATAAAAACACAATGGTGCTAAAACCACAAACAGCATTTTATAGGAATTTCCCACAAAAAATAGAGTAAAAGGGATAAGATTCTGGGCAGATAACAAGATAGTGTTGATCCACTAATATTATAGCAGTAACTCTGATGGAAAGAGTTGCCCATTTGGATCAATGATACAAGGACCGAACCTGTGTAGAGACACTAATTATCAGAGGATTCCCCCCCCCCACAATAACCCTTAAACACACACGAAACAAAAGAAATTAAAACTTGCTTTGTATTTTCTCTTAACCATTCTTTGCTCTCTTTGAGTTAGGGTGCCTTTTTTTCTCTGTGTACATGGTACAATATCTTCCAGCTTCATTTTTTGCAGCAATCATTCTCTTGTATATTTTTATTATTCATTGTTTCTTTTACATCATTATTCCAGAAAGCATCCTTTTTCATATTTCCCATTAGCGTAATTCCACACATTTCTGAGTCCGTCCATAACATAATTCTTATCATTCTATCCCAAGCCGTTTCCAGATTCTCTTTCATTAAGTCTGGTTTTTATTCATTCCAGTTCAATTTTAGGAAGAAAACTCAACCCTTTAACATTCCATGTAACAGGAGACAACCATTAGATATTATTAATACAGTTAAACCCTTAGTTTAGCAGATTTTGGATTTAACAGGCAAAATCTGTTGGACACAAACTTGGTCCAAATTTTCATTACTCTATTGGGATTTCCTATTTCAATGATAATTGCTCAGAATAATTGCTCCCTTGCCAGAAGTACTTAATGAAATGCCCAAGTAGGCAAACAGTCTTACTCAAGGCATCTCTGCCATACTCCTGAGTCTTCTTCCATTTCCTCAGAGTTGGGAGTCATTTTCTAGTTCTTTGTGGTTTACATCTAATAGCATAGCTATGCTGTTACTTCCTCCGCTTCCAAGAATGGAAAACAGTGACAGAACTGTTTTGCTTTTGGTGTGGATCCCAGAATCAATATGAGAGGAATATTGCTGTTAAGGGCTGGATGGACTGATGGGAAGGACCATGTTTGTATTGAAATGTAACCCATCTTCATGGCCGCAACTGGGGGGGGGCAAGCGGGGCATGTGCCCCAGGTGCCGCGCTGGGGGGGGTGCCAATATTATGCCCCGGGGTGCGCCAAAATGACAAAATAACCCATGGGGGGGCGCAGTATCCATGTTTGCCCCAGGTGACACAGACTCTAGTTCCATCCCTGCCCATCTTCAAAATAAAAACAGGATGCGTAACTTCATGTATAGGACAGTGAGGTTTGTATAATAAGAGTGTAAGCATTGCAAGGCTGCGGGGTGCCATGGAGATGAACTTGGAGAAACTATTCAGAGACAGTTCCAACTACATGTGCAAACACATGCCTTGAGCCTGGGAAACAGGGAAAGATTAGGAAAAGACTCAGATTGGCTTCTTCCTGGCTCCCTGGGATATAAGAAGGAGGAAAAGTAAAACAGTCAGGCTTGCAAGATTCTGTAACAATAAGTATAGTTCTAGTTCACTTCTGGAATCTGTTTCCTGATCTTGTCAGCCTTGAAAGGCTGACAAAGACTCCCACGTTGTCCTCAAATATTTTAGGTTATTAGGCTATTCAAAAATCCCATTCATCATTTAATGGATATTCAGCTTTAGCAGAAACCCCTTGCCCCACTAGTCTAATACATCAAGAATAGTACAGTATTAAAAACAGCGAGCAAGAAAAAAATCACATCTATTCATGCCGTATCTGGACCATACCAAAACACCAAGCTCAAAAAAAGTGAGAAAAATAAAATGATAAAATATTAATAATACAGTGATAAAATTAAAAATAAGATCTATAAATCTTATGGTAGTCAAACATCCCTGCCATCCCCTATATACATTAATAAATGAATCCAGTGATTGGTATTGTTAATCTTAGGCTAGCCAATAGGGAGAGGAAAGGGAAGGAAGTTCTACTCATTAGCTTATTAAACATTCATACATTTCTAATGAAAACAGATTTACTGTAGAGAAAAGGAAAGACCGGAGAGGGGAAAGAAACAGGAGGAGGGGGAAAAGGAAGTTAGGCTACAGCTGTATAAGAAACTGCCATTCATAATCTTTCACTGTAGCAAAGGAGATACATATATAACAAGCAAATGTGTAATTAAGATAACAGTCTGGATAGAAGAAGCATAATAGCAAAATTAGAGATTTTTTTTAAAAAAAAATCCTTCAAAAGCAGCTTAAAGAAGTAATATATTGTCAGATTCCACATAATTACAAAATAATTTCTTGGTGCCATCTGTTAATTTCCAAACAAAGACAGTTGTAAATCTGATGAAATATTGGAGAATCTTTTCTCAAGTGGTATTTCACATTGGGTTAAGCTTCTTTCCATACTGAGTGTCTACACCAGAGCTTTCCAAACTTTTCATGTTAGTGACACACTTTTTAGACATGCATCATTTCACGACACACTCTTACAGCAGGGCATCATTTCGCGACACACTCTTACAGCAGGGCACAAGGCAGCCACTAGGACCTGCACAGAATCACAGCAGGTTTGGAGGCAGCCAGGCACAAGGCAGGCACTAGGACCTGCGTGGAATCCTGGCAGGGCTCGGAGGCAGCAGCAGCCATGACACACCGAGACACTGCAGCCGACACACTAACGTGTCCCGACACAGTTTGGAAAGCTCTGGTCTACACTATTGACCTTCCTTAGTTTAATGTGAGAAAACCATAATATGAGACCTGTAATTTCCTTAGTCATAGCTCAAGCAGATCAGACCTTCTGTAAAGTTTTCCTCTGCAAGGCAAATTTTTCTTCTGCAAGGCAAATCTAAGGAACTTGACAATGATTGGCCAAGGCTTAAGATGGAACACAGTGTAACATTTTAGTATCTACCTGATAATTTTCAGGCAAAGCCAGTCCTATATTAGAACTTCCATAAAAAGAACTGGGTGGCCTTTCTCAGCTTCTTCTAATATTCCAGTCATATTTAAACTGGCCCAGAGAATGAGATTTGAGGGACATTGTCCTGAACAAACTTAATATCATTTTCCTAATCAATTATAGATATAATATAACCACTGACTTTATATATTTTCCAACTGAGTTATTCTTTTCTAAGTTGCATCCAGGATGGTACTTCCAGTGTTAACAATATCTTTAATAGCTTTTATGTTCTCTCTTATCTTCCACGTTTTTCTCAATAGTTGTTGAAATAGTCACCAAAGTAGAGAATATCTTGGGTACCATCCAGAGAAATAACAAATAAGCCCTCTCAATAGTCAAAACACAAGATCATCACTTGTTTCTGGTTCTGATAGTAACACTTACAATAGCAAATTAATGATTATCAGGATGAAAATATTGTGGGGCGTGCTGGAGAATGCCAGTACTCTCTTGACTATAGTGCCAACTTGACCAGATTGATTTATTGATTATGTGCCATCAAGTAGTTTTTGACCCCTAGCGACCACATAGATTTTCTCTATGATCATGGAGAAAATCTTAATCAGAAGGGAGGATAAAAATGGATTTTTCCAGGAAATTAGTATCAGGAGGACAGATTAAAGTGCATGTTGTGTGTTCTAAGTGAGACATTTGTCACATTGATTGATTGTAATATCCATGTAGGTTTACCTTAAATTGCCAAGAGATATTGGATACTGTTGAATAAGCCTAAAGCACTGTGGGCTGAAGAATTAGCTTCAGTGAACAATTTCAGTTTGTATATTTATTTGTGTTTCTTTTCTTTTCCCACCCTTCATTTTCCATCTTCAGTTTCTTGGAGTCACAGAACTAGCTTCTTTTTGTGAGGGGTACTTTCTAAAAAATATGATGGTTTTAATTGAAAACGAAGCTTTCAAACAGTTGCTGTATGACAAAAATGGAGATTCATCTGGCCAAAATGTTCTACAAGATTTACAGAGGACGTTGGCAACACGGATCCAGTCAATTCATTTATCATCCTCAAAAGGCTCCATTGTATAAAGTTCTGGAAGGGTTTGAAGTTCCATCAGAGACACTGCACGTGATATGTTGCCGTTGTATTATCTTGAGCAAATATATAATTCTTTTCCTACTGGAATACTACATTGCGGTTATGGGCCAAAGGTGCTGCCACTTACTTGAATCTTCTTTTGGGCAAGATGTTGTGGTACAAGTGACTCCTGGGCATTTTTGGAAATACAAAGATGTATTGGTGTCCTGTGAATTGTTATTCACATTCTGGATACAGAAGTACTATTGTGTAGCTAATGCCAACAGAAGATGGGCTAAGCGCTGGTAAAGAGCAGAAGCCCTGAAAGAACAAGAATGCCATGGAACAGTTCTTTGACAAAACCAACACATCAGGTTTTTATTACACAGTGTTCTGTTCTGTTCTGTTCTGTTCTGTTCTGTTCTGTTCTGTTCTGTTCTGTTCTGTTCTTTTCTTTTCTTTTCTTTTCTGTTTTCTGTTCTGTTCTGTTCTGTTCTGTTCTGTTCTGTTCTGTTCTTGTTTGGGGGGATAGGGTGACTCTTGGAATACTTCCTTGTCCATTGTATTACACGTTTAAGAAATATAAGACTGGAATACTTGCTCATTAGCAAAAAAATTTAAAAATTATAAGACTGTTAAAAATGTGAAAACATATTTTCACAATTTGTTAGTGGTGGGAACTTTTTTAAATGGTTCCTAAAAAAATGGGATGGCTCTAAAAAATTTTCCCCAACAACAGAAATATTTAAAATTGAATGTAATGTGCTAAGTTTGGCTATTCTTTTGTTTTTAATAGTGAAATATACACTGTGTAAACATATATCTGAAAATGGTTCTGCTCATCTGCTTTCCTTAAAACTGGTATAATCTTGCCCAAATGTTCTGATTACACCAAAGAGGTGCAATTACCAAGGATTTAGTATTTGGGGTAGAGGGGAAACCTGCATGCTAGTTGTGATTTGGGATTTAAAACAGCAATGAAATTCAACATGCATTTGCATGGTAATGGTACTTGTGAAATGTTATGTTTGTGCTTAATTTTTTTGAGAAAAATGATGATGCAATGTTAGTTCACTGTCAACTCCATTTGTGAAGTTATATTTCAGGGTTTATTTTCTGGATGCATAAAGTTCCCACAGAATAGAGTTTTAAAGATGAAGATTTCTAGTTATATACAAAAGGACAAACCTGGGCCTTTATTCAAGGGTAAAGATGGTATTTTGTTACTAGGCAGAGGTTATGATCAAGATGATTTATTTTAATTATATATTAAATATATACGTACTATAGAGTGATTTCTTGCCATAAATTCAGAATGAGTCAACTATATGCTTATGGAGGCCTGTACCAGGTCTTGGATTATTCAGTGACAAATATTTTTAAGACAACTTAATAAGTGCCACACAAACTCAACAATGTTGATTGGATCAGCTGTTTTTTTTTGTGGACTGCAGTTACACTAGATTCCACCAGAATCTTTTATCATGCTAACTTTCCTTTGGTAGAACTGAATTATGGCTGGTTCATAAGCTTTGAAAATGTTTGTGATGATGGCGCAAAAGAACAATTATATTCTTTTATAAAGGTGCTACTTCTCATTTAAAGATTTTTTTAAAAATATACAGGAATATACAGGAATCCAATTTTTGTAATAGAAGGTAAGAGAAGAAATGTTAGTTCTATGGCTCTGGACAATCCTCCTTAGTTGTTACTTAAACCATTGTAAGCAACAGCACTTGCAAAGGTGCCTAAACTACCTTAATATTTTAGAGGCACAGCTTGGTGACTGAATAGTGAAGTATCAGTCTTGCCCGCCCCTACTGTGTGATCTGTAATTAGCCCCTTCCTTTCTGTGATGTTGTGATGTTAAAGGGGCAAGAAGCTGACCACTGTAGGACTGTCTCCTTGCAGTCATTCCCTTATGGCTGTGCTTCCTAATCAGTAAAAACATCAGGTGGGCTGTTGTAACATGACATCTGAAAGCCTTGTATGCATTAATTGCCAAGTTGCCAAACAGCGGCTGGGGGTGAAGGACCCTGCAGCAGGAAAGACTTACAATAAGGATTTGGGACAAGTGACACTAAGGCCAGCTTCCCACCACATGCTAGAACCAGGCCATCCCAATGAGCCATAATATGGTTTGTTTGGGCATAGCATGTCATAGGAACCCAGCCATTTATTTTGTGAAGCCAGGTTTAGAGCTAAGCTTGTTATGAGCATCTAATTTAATCTAATCTAAACAGTTATTGCGATGTAGCATTTGTGAATATGAGATACAAAACAAGTGGTTTTTAAACTGTGTGCGTGTCCGGTTCAACCTTGGCGGCTTGTTCTGTTTTGAAAGGAAAAAGGAATGTTAAGTGGCATTTGTGAAAACAGTTAAGACATATGTCCATGTTAGTGGTACTGATCTATAAATACCAAAGGAAGTGGGGCAGGGAAGAAAAAAAGCCTGTAGCTGGACTCTCTTGATAAGAAGTTTAAAAATCCAGAACTATAGAGACTGTTGCACAAATGGGTCCTCATATAATGGGAAGAAAGTTGCCCACTCTGCCTCTTCAGTGTGGCTGCCAGTGGCCTGTCCCCTCTTGTTGACACAGGCCTTAGAGCAGAGCTTTCCAAACTGTGTGTCGCGACACTTCAGTGTGTCGCGACACACAGTTCAGTGTGTCGCGAAGTGGTGACGGGGTGCGCGCGGCAGCGGCAGTGTGCATGGTGGCAGCGGCGACAGCGGCGCACCATCAGCACTTCCGCGTTTTAGCGAGGCCGCTGCCGCCGCCGCTGTGCACACGCGCCCCCCTGCCGCCGCCGCTGTTGGTGTGTCACCAACGACGGTACTTTGGAAAGCACTGCCTTAGAGGCATTTCGAAAGCATGCCATGTTTAAGGATGGCCAAGTGAGATCCTTTCTGGGGTACTCAGACATGGACAGCAGCAGCTGCATTTTCCTTTCCTCCTTCCCTGACTGGAAGAGCATGCTGCAAGGCAAAGCAAATTAAAATTGCATGGCTGCAATTGGCTGAGGGTTTGTCTGCCTATAGGGTTGTGGCTTTCTTGTGCTGGGCCACTGTCTTACGTCACTACTAGGAAGTTCCTGGGTTCTGGGATTCCTGGTTGTCTGCAGGAGAGAGAAAGGACAGTGAACTTCTCTACGCCTTCCTTTTTCAATGCAAATCAATAGCAACAACTATTTCAATTATTCTTCCAGAATTGCTGTCACGTTCCAGTGTCAGATTTCTGTTTAACTTAGATATTTACACTTCATTGAAATTAAAAGTAGACTTACAATTTTATTGAAGTTGTAAACTGATTGAGGGATTTAAAATCAGGATAGTGTTGGTTTAGTAGTAAGATACCATTGTGCCAAATGATAGGTACATCATAGTCTATGGCAGTGTTTCTCAACCTTGGCAACTTTAAGATGAGTGGACTTCAACTCCCAGAATTCCCCAGCCAGTATAAGTCGTTAGACAGGATTAATAGTTACATTTCAGTATAGTAATAGATCTAATACTTAATATTACTTAACAGCAATACAGGTAGTCCTCACTTAACAACCACAATAGGGACCAGAAAATTGGTTGTTAAGTGGTGCTCTCGTTAAGTGAGTCATCATGTGAATGGACCTGATTTACAATGGCCGTTAAGTAAATCACTGTGGACATTAAGCAAATCACGGGTCATTAAGTGAATCACCACGGTTGTTAAGCAAATCCAGCTTCCCCAATGGACGTTTTTGCTGGAAATTGGCAAAAAAGGTCGCAAATCACGATCACGTGACCACTGCAACTGGTCATAAATGCAAGCCGGGTGCCAAGTGCCTGAATTGTGATCACGTGACTGTGGGGTGGTGTGACAGTTTGCGACGGTCGTAAGTGCGAGTACAGGTCATAAAGCACTTTTCCCTAGGCCGTCGTAACTTCAGACCATCGTTAAACGAACAGTCGTTAAACAAGGACTATCTGTAGATTTTTTTGAAATTAAATGTAGAGCTTAATTGGGCAGGAACTTAAATCCACACACAAAGAACTCTTGCTGGTTTTTGCTTCTCTCTAATCACATAAATATGTTTTTTATTCTCCCACGCAGACTCCAATATCAAATGAAAATTCAGCTTAGTTTATCAACTCGGTTCCACTGGAAAGGTGCACTTGTCTGAATGTCTAGTGATGAGCTTCATCTATTCAGTTTCTTTCCTTTGTGTTCTGTAATCATCAGTTTGGCTGGCTTTGCTGCTTTTCTAAGATGGGATTTCTAGATCCATTACGAAATAAGGCACATATTTCTTAAACATGAAAACAGAAGTCACAGTCAAGTAGGGAAAAGCCTGAGCAATGAAACCCTGCAGAATACTTGGTGATGACCAGCTTTGGTAATTTGAACTCCAGTTCACAAGGTCAAGGTCAGTATAGGAACACGCTAAATCTAACTGACATAAAAATATGAAGTGTGATGTGGATACACCTATAAAGTCAAGACAACTGCAACTGTGTGATCAAATTATTTGTACCACATGACACATGTAAAAAAGGGTGAAGCTTTGCTTCTATAATCATAGCCACCATTTTGACTTTTTTGACCCCGATGCCCCTGCATGTGACATTTAATACACATGTCAGGATAAGCTGACGTTTGCAGCTGAATCTACATTGAGTAGCAAAACTTTTGAACACTCTTCCTAAGTCTTCAAGCTCCTAAAATCTATCAACTGCCATTTTTTGGTCATAACAATATTTGTTCATCCTGCCACTTTCCTTCAAAATTTAATATCCAGATGGGGAATTTAATCCTCATGTAATTAAATGAATTGTATTTATTTTTCATTGAGCTACCTTTTCATACACATCGAAGTGGATGTCTCAGATTTTATGCAACTCCTGTTTTGTCTGGCTACAGGTCTCAAAAGACTTACAATTCTGCCACTTCAAAATAAACAGACCTTAAAGTTCAGCATTCAGTTCTTTCAATGGCACCATTAAATGCTACAGTTTAAGAGACCCATGACATTTCTTCACAATAAAAGTACTGTGTAAAGGTAAAAAAAACCCCATAATCTGGTTTGTTTTCTTACCAAACTGAGGTTAGCCAGGCATGACAAAATGTATATATTTTTAAAGTCTAGCATGGGGATACCCACACACACACACACACACACTGTATGTATGTATGTATGTATGTATGTATGTATGTATGTATGCATGCATGCATGCATGCATGCATGCATGCACACACACACACACACATTTCATACTCCTGGGTACCTTTTTTTGCTGGGTTAGCATAGAGATGGCTTTAGATGGCACACATTTGAAAGGTTTGTTGCCATTAAAGAACTGACTACCATAGATTAAAGTAATCAAACTAAGACCAGATTCCAGCCATAGTTGTCATGCTGCACTTAAGAACTTATCTATTTCCTGCCTTACACTTCAGTGTGATGCTACTGAATGTTTAAATCCTCATTGTGGCTGTATTAAAAATATAATTTTGGCTGCATTCAAAATACAATTTTCAAGGTGAAGTAATTTGGTAAAGGTGCATGTTATCCAAAGCTCTCCCTCTTCCTGGCAGTAAAAATAGAATAAACAGTTTGAAGTCTCTTTATGATAGTCCAAATCTGCTGACTGAGCTGACCTTGCTACTTGTTTCTTCTGTCCCACAGAGAACATGTCTGTGTTCTCTGAAGTTACATAGAGTCTAATCTTAAGGGTCTATAAAATACACTGGGAAGTGATGGCTTAGGAGTGATCTTAAGGATCTCCCAGGAACTTGGATACTCTTTGAAAAAATTGAGATATTCTCCAATAGACTACAGTCTGAAATATCAGACAACTATCGTATTAGACTATTACAATTCTGTGTATGTACAGTACATAGAACACCTTCCCCAATGGCCATGCTGGCTGGTGCATTTTGGAAGCTTCATCGTATCTGGAATGGCACTATATTGCAACAGGATGATACCAATAAAGATGTAATTCTGCTCAGACGTCAATTCAGTTTCATTTACTGAATGAAGTCAGATATTCTCAAATCCTGGTAGGAAACTACTTGTTATACTAGGACTTTAAATGCCATGCTTCATCCCATTTCTGTCTTGTCTTCCAACTGAGCTGTGGAAAGAGAGGTAAACAGAATGTACTTCTTTCTGGCAAGAATCAGCTCAGGAACTATGCATGAGTGAAAGCTTGTCTGACAGTCTGATACTTCATTCATCGCTAAATGAATGGAAAAAGATGAACAAATGCATAGTTTTAATCCACCAAATTTTACAGGAGAAATATAGAGCTCTGTCCAGACTGAAAACTATACTCGGCCTTCAGAAACATGCCAGAAACAACACTTGAAAAAGTAAGTGGTTGGTAAGACCAGGACAAATGCTATTTCATTCAAATTTATATTTAGAATGAATTAAATCGGTATAGTTAACATGATCCCTCTAAACTTTAGAGTCTAAAGTGATATATGATGTGAACCGCCCAGAGTCCCTCCTTGAGGGGGAGATGGGCGGTCATAGAAATTTAATAATAATAAATAAATATATTTAATGTTTTTTCCTATTTTTCCCTATTGAAAATTAGTTTGATAAACAGTATTAGAGGTCAGCAGGTCTGCCAAGTCTGAAGTTACGCAGCTTTATTTCAGAAGTTGTCATAGGATCATACCAAATCCACGTAGACTGTTTTGTACCACGTAGACTGGATTTTTCTCTGCTTAGCTCAATACGTAATGAGGCCAATCACAAATACATACACACTTGATTACAAACCGGTATGGCAAAATGAGGCAGGGAAAGAGATTGGGCATTACATATCCTGCCATTAGTGCCGTTGCTTGACTATCAGCATTGCACTTCACCTGGCCAACCTTCTCCTCACCTTAGAAGTGTGATAGGCCTAATGCATTTGGGGCCAATCCTTCTGATAAGTGTGCCACAAGTCAACCGTATTAAACAATATAGTGCAACAATAAACACACGATAATTGTAACCTGATCACCCCAAAACTACTTATGTGTTGATGTAGTTTAGCCTCTGGCCAATGAGATGAAGAGAAGACTCGTGCTTTGGGTCCCTTCAATTAAACAATGTCATTTATCCAGAACCAGGAAGTGTGCTTTTTCTGTGTGGCACCTGCCCGCTGGAATGAAATTCCAGAATATGAACTGTGAACGCATGCCAAAAATGTTATTTTCCCCCCTTGAAAGTGCATGGAAATTATGTTCATGACTGGAGCAGAAACACAATGCAATTGTCTTCTCTCATTCATTGAATCGTGTGGAGGATTCTGATGATGTGATCCTTTATTTGGGTCCCTCAAAGTTTTTCCACCAAGGCATCCATCCTCTGTTATCAGACAAAGTCTATTATGGAGGAAAATACGAAAACAGTTATGCAATGCTCCATGTTTTGTAGTGGAAGCACTCTGTGATTGCCTTTAGAAAGCCACATTTACTTTTGGATGAGAGAGCAATGCAGACAAAACTATTTTCGTCTTCTGCTTATTTTCACATTAATAGAAAAAGCAAACTTGTCAGCAGTGCAGAAACAGCACCAGGTTGATAGCATTGTGTTTTGGTTGTGTTCCAAAATAACAGCAGAACTCCTCTCTAGAATGTCGATGAAGGTTCTCAGTCATCCAGGTGGAACAGTCTGTGGCTTGAATCATGTCAACTGGATTTCTATTTTCTCAGTAGAAACGTTTCACTCCTTATCCAAGGAGCTTCTTTGGATAAGGAGTGAAACGTTTCTACTGAGAAAATAGAAATCCAGTTGACATGATTCAAGCCACAGACTCCTCTCTAGAATGTCATTAACATCACTGACCTCCATCAAACTGAAGGGGTTACTTTCAGATGTGTTTCTGTCCTGTTCTAGACTGAGCAATCACACAGTAGCAAGTTTTGTAAGTTGTTTTCCTTAATTCTTTGAACTATAATCCCATCAGTAAACCAGTTGTAATTGAAACAATCAAGAAGGCAGCTAGAATGGTCGAGTGACCAGGAGAAGTACAGGGAAGGTGAGATCTTGCCTGGTAGCCAGGGGGCAGCACCAGTGGTGCTGTTACAGGCTGAAGCCAATAGTTCAGGGATCTTGAGCCCGAGGTCCACAGAGTCCAGAGCCACAGCCGTAAGAGACAAGAAGCAGGGCTAGAAGATCTGGAGATCTGGGAAAATAGGGCAGAGAAATGAAAGTGGTCTGTATCAGTCTGGGATTCAAACATCAAGAGTTCTACAAGTCAGTCCAAACCATAAAACATAGCTTTCCAAACTGTGTGTCGTGACACTTTAGTGTGTCGCAACACACAGTTTAGTGTGTCGCAACACAACCCAGAAGCGGCGGCAGGGGCGTGCACAGTGGCGGCGCGGGGGCGCACACGGCGGTGGTGTGTATGGCGGCGACGGCAGCAGCGAGCCATCAGCGCTTCCACGTTTTAGCAGAAAGCACAAGGCCGCTGCTGCTGCCGCTGTGCACACCGCCGCTGCCGCTGCCACTGTTGGTGTGTCACCAACGGCAGCAGTTTGGAAAGCACTGCCATAAAATCTAGAGTTTGAGAGTAGAGCAAAATAAAGGAACAAGGTCTGACATTGAAGAATGGTTTCCCACAGAGCAAGGATCTGGAGGTCACTGTTAAATAGATGTGGTTCAGTTAAGGGCACTAATACTCATCCTTGCATTCTGAGTAGTCGAGCAGATCACCCTGGCTCTGTCCTTTGAAGTTGCCACTGTGTCCTGGGGCTAGGTGCTCCCTAGTTAAAAACACTCAGCAGGAAATGCTGCACTGAGAAAAAGATCTGCCTAAGACCTTGGAGAACCACTAGGATTCTCTTGGAGAACTAGGTTTATATTCCTCTGAGATCTAGCAGGTGTTTATCCAAACTCCTCATTAATAAGCATATGTAACATGACTTAGGATCTACTGTATTACACTGATCTTAAGGATGCTTCGGGTGATTGGGGAGACTCCTAAAATTGCTACAGCATATTTCCAAGTTAAATCTGCTTACAGTACCAACAGACAAATGATCAAACAAACTGAACAGGAGGCTAGAAAGTATATTTGAGTTATATGCAAGATTATGCTTTCAGTGAAGACCTTTCTCAGATATTGAATCGAATTATCCATTAAGTCGAATCCAACCCTTGGCGATTCCATAAGCCAGCTCTCTCCATGATTTCCAATCTTATACAGCTTCTTTCAGTTGCTTTAAACGTTGGCCTGTGTCTGCTTTGATTACATTCAACCAGCACGTTCTTTGGCGTCCTCGTCGTCTTTTGCCACTGACCGTTCCAAGCATAACGTCTTTCTCCAACGATGTTGATCTCATGACATGACCAAAGTAACTAAGTTACTTTCTCAGATATACTTTGCTCTTTTCTGGAAAAGAATAAACCATACTTTAAATTCTTCATGCAAACCTTCATTTCATCTGGCTTATTGCCCTTGTTCTAAGCTTGGCAGTTAGCCATTAATATGGTGCCCAACCAATAAAATCATATTCTGGCAGGCATGAAAATTTGAAGTGACATTTGGTGGTATTTTCTGTATTTGTTTTTCACCAGAAAGAACAACATAGGCATGTTAAACCTCAATTTAATGCATTTTAGTTAAATTCCCCCAACTCTAAATGTGTATCGGATTTCCCCCCACTTCCTATGCTGAAGTCTTGTATCACTACCACACCCTCTGCACTCCTAAAGGCATAACAGCAACAACAATAACCACCTGAAAATAATTTATTCACTCCTGCCCTAAATTTATATGATCAGAAGGTGGCTTAGGAATACTGCGTAAATTTATAGATTAAAGCTATATGTTGCCAGAGACTTTTTCTTCACTAGCAATAGACAACAAACTATACTGTTTGCTTTGATAGAATAGCCCAGCAGAATTATTCATTATCCTGATTCTCCTCATTCTCTTTATGCATTTTGGTTCTGTTAGGTACCATGGTATGGAAATAGCAGGATAAGATTGTGTTAATCTTGGAGAAAAGACATGTGAGCAGAGGCTAAAATTGGAGTTGCTGAGCCAGTCCAGCAAATTGTAAATCATGGTGACAAAAGGCTCTGAGTTTTTATTCCTTTTCCCTCTGTATATAGACTTATCCCAAACATTGCATGGCATTAGTGATGGGGTTTGAAGCTGCACAAATGTTACGGATTGAATGGGGCTCCACTTCTCAGTTCTGGAACTGTGTTTCCAGCTCTTAGATCTGTTAAGGGAACCTGCAGTTTTAGTGCATTGAACCTATTCATTGCTTGATGGGGATAGTTAAAGATGCAGACATAGGCATTTTTTAACAACTTAGAGCAGTGTCTCTCAACCTCAGCAACTTTAAGATATGTGGACTTCAACTCCCAGAATTCCCCAGCCAGCATTGAGAAGTTAAAGTTCACACACTTTAAAGTTGTTGAGGTTGAGAAACACTGACTTAGAGAAATCAGCATTCTGGTCATGGGAAACTATGGGCAATGGAAAATGTGGAAGATGGGAGAGATGTTGAAGCAGGGCAATGAAATTGCCTTGAAGGGGAGATGGGCGGTCATAGAAATTTAACAAACAAATAAATAAATAAATGTAAAACAATGGATTTTAAAAGGAATAAATCATAGTTCTTGATTCAGAGTATTTTGGTATTTTTCCTGTAACATTTTTTCATGAACTCAGACTAGCTAACAACATAAAGTGCATGCAACTTTTGAGTGAAAATGAAAGAAAAAATTAACACTAAATTGTGGCACTCATAATAAGGCGTATTCATACAATAGAATCTGATCCATCTCTTGACTGAAATTTAAATTGATGTGTAAGTATTACAGAGACCTGTTTCTTTAAAACCTTATTTGTAGCAAGAGAGCATGAAAATCCATTTCTTTCTACAACAAATAGTTGTGTATCCATTCATGCTAGTTAATGTACATCTGCAAATCAAATGAGTGGTTTTAGTGACACCTGTTGTTCTGTCAATGCAATCTCACATGTAAAAAAAAAGTATTAGTTGTAACTACGGGGTTTGTTGCCAAGAATAGCACTGATAAATAGGTTAGTAGATGGCTATGTTTGTTTTATATCAATGGTCTTGTGGCACAAAGGAGTTAAGCTTTTATAGCTGAACTCAAACTATGTTAATTTCTGTCTGCTTCAAGTTCCAGCATTCTGGCTTAATTGCTGTATAGATCTTGCATATAATAATTTTGCAATAAAAGATAGCAGAGAACAAAACATTCTTTGGAACAAACCAGGGTAATAAAAGACGTAAAATATGTTGCATCTTGATTTTTTTTAAAAAAAAAAATACTTGTTTGTATTAATATGCATATTTAACAGGCAGGTAATATGTACAAGTCATCCTCTGTCCTGCTGGATTGGTTGTTGATGATGCTGCGCACTACTGAAGGGGATCCAGATCCTTGAGGTTATGTTTCTCAATTGGTGGTTTTCAACTTTTGTACCGATGGGAGCCTTTTCTTATCAACTTCTTTACTGTACAGGACCTGATAGTTTACTCTGAATCCTTATCCTCTGCAAAGGATTCTAGGAGAGCTCAAAAGCTAGAGAGCATCCTGGTGCTTATAGAGGTGACAAACTGCACACGAACTGAGTGTGCCCCCCTAGAATGTATCTGATACTCCCCTGCAATGTTGGCATTCCCTGTAATACAGTTTGAAAACCCATAATTGTTATGGTTATTTTAAAACATGCGTAGGATCAGGCAAAGGGAAGATTTTATATGGTGAAGACAACCTCTGACTTCAAATGATCCAGAATTATGGATCAGAATTAATATTGGTTTGAAGATGAAGACTTGTGTTGGCTCTTCCTGTCCCAACTCTCAGCCAATGGTTAAGTGCCTCAAATATAGGGATCTAAGGTAGATATCTCAAGCATTTATACTGGTGGTCAGTATTGGTAGAAAATACTTCAGATCCTATTTTTGGATTTGTCTTTAATAAGGACCTGGTAGGGTGGGAGCAATGCTTCAATATATTTCAGAAGGGACCACAAAAAGAACAACAAAAATACAGTGTATGTATATATTTATCAATTGACTAATGTTTCCGTATTTGAATGATTTTGGTAGTGTCAACAAGTGATTGCTCCTATTGTGTTTACTGCTCTAAAATTATTTGCATGACTTTTGGTATATTAAATTCTTTAAGAAAGATATCTATCTCTAACCATATATCTGTCTATACACACACACATACACATATAGTCAGCCTGCAAAACACTCTTGTCAGATCAGCCATGTTTTGTGCAAACTGTATATTACTGTTGTGAGCAACAATGGTATATGACCTTTAATTAATTGTTGGAATTAAAATATGTTTTTATGGATAAACTTGTCTTGTGTGTTCAGAAGGGCAAAACTATATTCATTAGCTTTTGACCTTACAGTTTCACAGAAAACAGAAAACCCATTCATTTTCTAGCAACGGGCTAGAAACTAGGAGACAGAGAGTTCTAGTCCTGCCTTAGGCATGAAAGCCGGCTGGGTGACTTTGGGCCAGTCACTCACTCTCCATCCAACTCACCTCACAGGGTTGTTGTTGTGGGGAAAATAGGAGGAGGAAGGAGTATTAGGTATGTTTGCCACCTTGAGTTATTTATAAAAATAATAAAGGGATAGAAAATAAATAAAATAAATAAATTTTCATTGGGCCTATAAACACATTTTATATTGGCCTGTAACTGGAATGCTTCAGTTTAGTGTGTCATGTCAGTTCAGCTATTATGATTGATTAAACTAGAGTTAAACAAAACATAGGCTAACACAATGAGTGAAGACAATTTGAACCTATTCTGATGAGTCAGAACTCTTTTTTTTATGGAAGGGGAAAAAGGAGACATAAGAGAAATAGGAAAGCACAAGGAAGAAGGAAGAAGTGAGGAAGAGAAGAAGGAAAGCAGACATAACCATTTTTTAAAGCCTTGATTTGTTGTGTCATAATTGGCTGAGTTTGCAAAACACACTAAGCCAGTGTTTCTCAACCTTGGCCATTTTAAGGTGTGTGGACTTCAATTCCCAGAATTCCCTAGCCAGCCATGCTGGCTGGGGAGTTCTGGGAGTTGAAGTCCACACATCTTAAAGTGGCCAAGGTTGATTAACACTGCACTAAGCTAAACACGAGTTTAAGTTAGAGCCCACTTTATACATCTGTTCACAACACAATATTCATTGGCGATCACTCATAGCCGAGTAAGATTGTCTTCCAAGGGTAAAATTTTAACAGTGGATCCGTAAGTGGCTGTAAAGGCCAATTCTGGATCTGCACAACCTCCCACAATGAGGGCATAGGTTTCCGGGTGGGAGATGGTCCAACATCAACTTTGCTGGACCGGCCATGTTGTTCGAATGCCTGACCATCGTCTTCCAAAGCAGCTACTATACTCCCAACTTAAGAATGGAAAACGGAATATTGGTGGACAGCAAAAGAGATTCAAAGACACTCTCAAAGCTAATTTAAAAAAATGTAATATCAGCACTGAGAACTAGGAAGCCCTAACAACACAATATATGAGCTGTGCTGTGGTAAGTTGGAATCTTGTTCATCGCAATTTCTAAGGAGCTAGTAAGCCTCTATCACGGAGCTTTCCAAACTTTTCATGTTGGTGACACACTTTTTAGACATGCATCATTTCGCGACACACTCTTACAGCAGGGCACAAAGCAGGCACTAGGACCTGTGTGGAATCCTGGCAGGGCAGGTTTGGAGGCAGCGAGGCGTGGAATCCTGGCAGGGCTGGAGGCAGCAGCAGCCGCGACACACCCAGACACTGCAGCTGACACACTAACGTGTCCCGACACACAGTTTGGAAAGCTCTGCTCTATCATCTTTGCTGCAATAGACTTAGGTGGCTACCATTCTGCATAATTAGACTCTTTGCTGCTGTTGCAGTAACAATGTTCCGTTTCTAAACTATATTGCACCTGTTCGGTTTCTGAAGATTACATAGTTGCGTGACATTCACAAAGTCTCCAGGGAAGACAGATCAGATTTCAGCATTCAGGATTGGGCAATGCCTTTATCAGAAACAAAAGGCTCAGCAAAACGACGGGGAAAAAAGATTCTTATGGAACATGCCAAGAAAACTACCCGTGTAAATAACCAAGAATCGATTCAAGAGCAACTTCACAGGCTTAAATTAGAAATACCCAAAGATCGCCAAGTATGTGAGTCCCTGATCACCGATTAATTCTTGCAACTGTTTTTAGTTGGCATTATGTTATGGTATTTTCTGTTATTTTTTTATACGTCTCCCAGGGTCATATTGTTCGAGTTGGGCGGCCATAAAAATGCTTTAAATGAGTAAATAAATAAACAAGCAAGCGTGGAAATACTCTTCCTAGTTCTACGTGGGTCATAAAGCATAAAGGAAAACCGTCCCAAGTACAGTAGTATATTAGGCAAGAGATTTCCCATGGGTTTTATTTAATTCCTTCATGAGTCCTTTTTTTTGTGTAACATTTTATCTGGTAAGAAGTCGAAAGCTTGCAAAATACACAGAGGAGCATCTGAGTCGCTCTGTAGAAGGTGGCCGTTCCAGGTTGGACTTGGGAGGACTCCCCTGTCCCCTCCCGCCGCTCAGATCTCTGCCAGTGACGTTACGCAGTGGGAGGGGCATTGTCGCGATCACTTTCCTGATAGTGAAGGGGCGGAGACCCGCGTGTCGCTCGTTGATGACCGCAGGCCTATAGCGCTTTGCGACGCTCTTGACCGGCGACCGGGCGGGTGTTTGGGCATCATGGAGACGTCAGCAAGGGAACTCGGTGGGCCGAACAGGAAGTCGGCAGCGCACGTGTCGGCGCGTGGGGAAGGAGCTTTCAGCTGCCCCGTTCCTGCTTCGTGTCCCATTTGGAGCTATGAGTCGTCCTGTGACTTGTGTTGCCTGGGTGTACCAAGGTGTTGCTAAGGAGACGCCCGACAAGGTGAGGACAGAAGTCAATGAGACGTGTCCCCTTCTTTTCCAGCCGCGAGGAGGGAGCCCCACCTCCCCTCATTTCAGAGCTCCTGCAGTCTTTTAGGGCAGCAAAGTAGCGGATTAGTCGCTATGCAAAAGCAAAGGAAGGACGGGCGATGTGGAAAGCGACAGAAGGGGAGGTGATTGTATAAATTTCCCCCCGTCTCATCTCTGAAATAAGGCCAACTAAGTTCAAGGGGGCTTATGTCTGTTTTAATTAAGTAAGGTTGCTAGGTGCCCAAACGACAATGGGTTGCATTTTTGCTTTTCCCTTTGAAAATCAGGAACAAGAAAAAAATAGCCTGGCATCAGTTTTTGGTACTACTGAACTTTGTAAGGCAGAGCAGACATTACTATTCTGTATTGTTGCACAGGAACAATATTTTGTCCCCCTTTATGAAGCAAGCTCATAGTATCTTACCATTCTGTGTAGCAAAACAGAGTGACCTTCCGAAGCAATTTTGAATTCAGTTATGTAACAGTATAGAACAGTAATAAAAACTTTGGGTTTGGATTTTCATGGAGCACAACTATTTTTTTCCACTGTTCTTGTTTGTATTATATAGTAGCCATCATTCTCCAGGTTTTAATATAATACTTACATGTAATTCTCTGCATTTTACTTGCCGCTCATATAGAATTTTTTAGTGTGCCATCTTTGAAAGGCCTTCCCTCGATTTATAATGTACCAGGGAATGACATGCTTCAAGTATGTTTCCATAGTCCCTCTTGCAGCTAGGTGTCTTAATCTGCATTTCCTGGGCACATTTTTTGTTGTATTTAATAGCTGACTTCTAGAGAGTTTTACAGATTATTTTCTCAAACTGGATTTTTTAAATTAAGTTGTCAAGGATGGACTGCTGGTTAGAATACAGCTGCCATACCTGAGGACCAAGAGCGTGGGCAACCAGGAGACGGTAGCAAAGCGATATAAAAAGCTCTGCTGCCATCTCATTTTGCAACTCAGATATAATAGCTGTAATTAAAATATGTTGGATGAAACTTGTTTCAGAAATGACTCTTTGTTTTTCAAGTTATCAGGCATGATTTAACTATAGGAGGTTTTACTGTCCATGTTTATATTGCAGGTACAGCTTGACAAGGAAGAACTGAAGCGTTTGATTACTGAAGCTAAAGAGAGATTGCAGTATGTTTTGATTACATTCGAACAAGTGTTTGAGAAAGCTGATGTTCAGTGAAAACCCTAAATATTCTAAAAATATTTAGTCAAGTTAAAATCTAGTTTGTGTCTAATTACAACTTTTGTCCATTGGAAATACAGTATATAAATAAACTGGATTGAGTGATCTAGGTGCATAAGTCTAGTAGCATGGAATTGTGTTAGTGAAATGTTGTTGTTTCTCTCTGCCTTCCCCATAAACTTATTTTGTTCCTTACATGTAGAAACATATATAACTTACATTCTAAAATATCATTAGAATATGTATAGAATTCTTTTTTTGCATATGATTTCTACAAAGTATTTTTTTAAGTATAGAACTAGGATAGGAAAAATCTTTGTGATTGAATAGACTTTACTATAAATCTCTGAGTGAAAAACTGCCAAAAGTGGACAGATCAATTCAGGTTTGGGAAACGGGAGAATAAAAACTGTGTTACTGTATAGTAGAATTTTGGAATGGAGAAAATAAAATTACATATGACTAGATGTGCTTATATCTAATAAAGTGTTATCATTGTACTAACATAGAGTCACATCAAAACTATGTTTTTTGTGAGGAAGAGACTTCCTCAGACTCAGAGGAGTGTGATTTTTTAATATCACTTTTCAGAAAAATAAGGCTTTTTCCTGTTAAAGGAGGTAAGTGTAGCCTGGCTGCTGATTGTTAAGTCTCTCTTTATGGGATTGCAACTGCGTCAGTGCTCTGAGTTTATCTCCAAGTAGCAATGTCAGATTTACAACTCAGTCCTGTGCATCTTCATGCTTACCTGGAAGTACTATATGGTGAGATAGGCACAACCATTGGTACAGAAGGGATTTGGAATTGTACAAGTGACTAAAGGTTAGATAGTGACATTTTAATGTTAAGCTATGCAAAATTAGTGGAAAATATTGTTAACTTCTTTTTTTTACATGAAGGGCAGAGGATGATGATGATGATGCTGGAGGTGGACAAGAAGAAACCTCAGGTACCATGGATGTTGCTGAGGCTGAGGCAGCTAGCTCTGCTCCCAAGGATAAGGAAGCTGATAAGCTAGATGATGATGAATTGGCAGAATATGACTTGGATAACTATGATGAAGAAAATGCAGGTATTTACCTATCTCTGCTTCCTGCTATACACCAACTGGTTCTCTATACAAGGATGTGCAATTGTGTCAGTGTTTGCTTTACAAAGGATACTTCTTGTTTCACAATTATATGACAGTCTGATCAAGAGCAATTTGTTTGTCATGTGATAGGTACTGAGGACATTGGAGAGATCTTTTCAGGGCTTACAGTATACGGAGCTAATGAAAATGATCCATATATCACTATTAAAGATACTGTGAGTATTAAAGCTTTGATACTGGCTAAAAGTAACATTCTGTATTTGTTTGGGGTGGTTGGTAGCTGTTATTTGAAGAAATATTTCAGGTTAAATTTGAAAATAATTGATTTGACCTCTGTCTTTTTATATTGAAGCATTTCTGGGTTTATCCATTTCAAGACCATACTTTATTTATTTATTTATTTATTTATTTATCATACTTATATCACCGCCCATCTCCCCCCACAGAGGGGACTCTGTGATATAAATTACTTTTCTAATATATGGTAATTTGGGCTATATTAATGTTGAAGATCCTCTTTTAAGCACCTTACAAGAATGCCTCAAATCGTAATTTTGTACTCTCCCCAGTTGTACCTCCATTTTAATTATTTTAAGCGGGGCTCTTTACAAACAAAACAGTTGTTTGAGATGGCTGTGAATTCTTACCTTACTTTGTATTTGCATTCATGAGGTTCTATGTATGGTTATTTAGAATCGAGTGCAGCGAATTCAGTGGGATGAGATAACTAGGAGAATGCAAATGTTTTGTTTCAAACCCCAAACAAACATTTCAGGTTTTGGAAGTTCTGCCAAACAGTTTCCAATGGACTATGGTTTGGCAGAAATAAAACTGGAACAGTTTGATTGTTCCAGGATTTGGTCGGAACAGAATCCAGAACTATGTTGCTGGGTGAGTAAGACAGGGGTATACCTTTCTCCTTCTCCTTCATATAGCCTGAGCACCAGCCCACCTGTTGATTTTCCCAGTGTCTTCCTTTCCCTACTTCCTATTAAATGCTGTCCTTTGCTTTTTCCCAGTCTACCCTCCTGTTCCTTTCCCCCCTGAAAAGCCCCACTTCTTCCTAGAATATGCAAGTTTTGGTCCAGACACAGACTACTCTCAACCAGCTCTTTATATCTACATATAATATTTTGTTTGTTTGTCTGTTTGTGGATGGATGCATGGATGGAAAGAAAAAGAAAGGGGAGGGGAGGAGGGAGGGAGGGAGGGAGGAAGGAAGGAAGGAAGAAGAAAGAAAAAGAAAGAAAGAAAGAAAGAAAGAGAAAGGAAGGAAGGAAGGAAGGAAGGAAGGAAGGAAGGAAGGAAGGAAGGAAGGAAGGAAGGAAGGAAGGAAGGAAGGAAAACAAACAAACAAACTATATAGCTGTGATTCACTCCAAAGCTGGACTCTGGCCTTGATGCAGGTCCCATGGAATTGACTGAAGCTCAGTCTTGCATGGTTATCTGGGCTGAGTTTGATCCTGTTAGTGGACAGGATTCTCAGAGCTGTGAAGTCAGCCACCCGTATCCTAGGTCCATATCCCTCTTGGTCAGCTAAGGCTTCCTGGGAGGTGACCTGTGGTTGGATTCTGGTGGTGGTGAATACATCCGTGAGAGAGTGGGTGGCCTGCCCCCTCCTCAAGAAATCATTTTTAGACTCCACCATTTTGGGCCATTTTCATCCTGTCTCCAATTTTTCTTTTTAGGGAAGGTTTTTGAGAAGGTGATTGTGCTGCAGCTGTAAAGAGCCCTGGAGGAAGTGTATTATCTGGATCCCTTTCAGTTGGGTTTCAGGCCTGGGCATAGGACTAAAACAGCATTGATCACACTTGTGAATGACTTCTGGAGGGAGTGGGATGGGGGTATTGCATTCATCCTTGCTCTCCTTGAACTCTCAGCAGCTTTCAGTATCATCAATCATAGTATCTTGGAACGGCTACAGGGGTTGAGGTTTGTGCTGGTTCTCTTCCTCTGGGGTCGATTTCACTTGGTGTTAATGAGGAGGAGAGATCCAGTCCACATTGCTTTCTCTGTGGGGTTCCTCAGGACTTGATGCTCTCTCCATTCCTATTTAACATCTACATGAAGCTGCTGGGTGGAGTCATCCAGTGGCACAGGGTGAGGTATCATCAGTATGCTGTTGTACCTCTCTGCCTTGGGCCGACAGGCAATGCTCTGGAGGTTCTGTCTCAGTATCTGGAGGCTCTAGTGGCCTGGATGGGGGAAAAACAGGCTTCTGTTCAATCCTGGCAAGACTGAATGGCTCTGGGTTTTGGGGCCTGTTTTATCTGATGATTTTCCATCTTTAGCTCTGGATGGGATTGCATTATTCCATCCAGAACCAGTACTCAGTTTGGAGGTCCTCCTGGACTTGCAGCTCCTGTTCAAGGAGCAGGTGGCAGCTGTAGCCAGGAAGGCTTTTACACAACTTTGTGTTGTATGACAATTGGGTCCCTTCCTGGATGGGAAGACACTGCACATAGTCATTCACTATTTGGTCATTGTCCAAGTTGACTACTGAAATGCGCTCTACATGGGGCTGTCATTGAAAGCATCTGGAAGCTGTAATTGGTCCAGAATGCAGCAGTGCAGGCAATTTTAGGTGCATCTCTATGTGTCCATGTTACACCTTTGCTTTACAAGGTGCACTAGGCTCCCAATATGCTTCTGGGTGCAATTCAAGGTACTGGCTGTCACCTATAAAGCCCTTCATGGCATAGGGCTGGGATATATGAGGGACCACTTCTCTCCAATTATTTATGCCTATCCCATCAGGTCTGGCAGGAGGGGCATGCTTTGGGTCCCATCAATTAAATAATGTCATCTAGTGGGACCCAGAAAGACCTTTTTCTGTTGCAGTACCTGCCTTTTGGAACACTGTTCCACCTGAGATTAGATTGGCCCCAACCCTGCTGGTCTTTCAGAAAGTCCTTGAGACCTGGCTGTTCTCTTGGGCATGGGGTCAGGATATCTGTTGAGGCCATGAGGTTTTGCTAATAACTATGGATTGCTTTATTTTTAGTTGCCATTTTTCTTTATTTTTTATTATATGCTTTTTGTTACTTCTGTTATTTGTTACTTATATTGTTGTTTTAAACTGTGTTAACTGCCCAGATTAGCTTTTGTGAAATGGGTGGCCAAATCAATCAAATCAATCAATATTCCTATTGTTACATCTTTAGTAGCAACAGTTTGAAACATACTAAATAAAGGAATGTTGGGAAAGAAATAGTTGCAATTTATTTTATCTTACCTCATTGGGCTTTCTAATGGCAGAATTGTGAAGTGTAAGGGTAATCATAGTAAGAAAAATGCACATAGAAGTTTCAGCTTTAAATATCACACACACACATTTATCCTCCTAGTCTTGTACTGTTTTCAAATACCTTTTATCTTCAAATTTGTGAAAGCTTAGTCTGGGCTTAGAAGAAGTGCACAAATGGTTTTATAAGTCCAAAGGGACTAGGTTTTCCTTTTTTAAACAGCATTTTATCAGGTGACGTGACAAGCCGTCTTTGAAGCAGGACAGTTAGTTCAGTTAGTTTCTCAAAGACTAATAAGCATTCCCAAGTATTTGGATGCACCTAAAATTGTTTTAGGACATCGGTTAAGTACAATGATATTATAAAAATAAGGATTTGGCCTAAAAATAAATCGTATTGAAACTTGTACTCTTTTAGGACCAATATGAGAGAGACGACTTTGTGATTAAGCCAAATGACAATCTTGTTGTATGTGGCAGAGTTGATAAGGACCACTGCAGTCTAGAAATTCATGGTAAGTATTAAAACCCTTGTGGCTTTTAATTAATAACTATGGAAGGGCTTGGTTTATCCATTAAGTTAAGTTGGTTCCCTGTATTATCTTTATTCATCACAGCCAACTCTGCACTTGAATTCTTCCTCTCTTTCCAAAAAGGGCTTTTATATACAGGATATAAATTTCTTTAAGAGGACAATTTCGAGTATTTTATATTTGTTTTGAAGTTCTACATTTTGAGTTTGATGTATTATGTATAACCGTCAGATTTTTTTTTCAAATCAGGTGGATCATATACTTTCCCAAAAATGAGAGAACATGAATGCTTTGTAGAATATTATCTTTATCATTACAGCTTTATCAGCCAGTACTGTGTAAAACCATACACTTTTTGTCATTTGTATATAATCTGTTTCATAGAATTACGTTGTTTCTTGTAAACTGCAATTGTATTTGTACTTTCAGCTGTGCCCTATTTAATTCACTGGGACATTCTGAATATATAGGCATAGGATAATATTGTTAGTACAGCATAATTAAGGAAGGAATAGGAAATGCACACTAAAAATTTAAGGAGTGAATAATAGTAACTATGTTCCAAATGTGGAATTTTTGTCCCTTAATAGAGATAGCATTTTGACAGTATTTTGTTATGCCATATCAGGTCAGTATTTACAGCAATAACTATTAATGTCTTCAAGAATAATTTACATTGATTTGGCCAGTTATGACCACTTAATCTAGTATCAGTGGGCATTAAATTACTAATTATAACCCAGAACCCTGGGATTTTATTAATTAGTATCAGCAAATATGTAGATATCAAATAAATTATGTGAAAATGTGAATTATTGAAGTGCCAATCTATATATTCAGCGCATAGTTCATATATGTAAAAAGAAGAATGGATTTCTATCTGCCAGCTATGCCTCACTGGCTAGGAATCATGAGAACAGGCCCCCTCCATTAACATAAACTAGCATCCGCTCCCAACAGCTCCTCCAGAGGAGTGGAAATCCTTGGACAATTAGGTTTTTTTCTTGTGTGGATGATTACTATGCACATAAATTGGACAACATGTAAGCCACTTTCCCATATTCTCTTAATCCATCTGGTGGGAAAATAAGACTCACTTTTATAGCCTTGTCCTGCCAACCTAGCAGTTCGAAAGCACGTAAAAATGCAAGTAGATAAGATAAATAGGTACCACTCTGGTGGGAAGGTAACAGCGTTCTGTGTGCCCTGGCATTTAGTCATGCTGGCCACATGACCACGGAAGCATCTATGGACAACACTGGCTCCCTCGGCCGAGAATCGGAGATGAGCGCCACCCCCTAGAGCCGGATATGACTGGAAGGGGAAACGTTACTTACTTACCTCCTCACAGTTTCTCTTCAATATTTTGGGATAATTTATATATCATCTTCCATAATATTGAAACAGATGCTTATATTATTTATTTTTATTTATTTATTTATGTTTCAATTTATATACCGCTCCATCTCCCGGCAAGGGAACTCTGGGCGGTTTACAAAACACAAAAATTAAAATCCGACAATTAAAACACCCAATAAAACACTCTAATATATTAAAATTAAATATAAAAATTAAATATAAAAATCCAAGATGCGGTGGTATGATGTTTGGATGTTTAAAAGGGCCCTATGGCACCAGCCATCCCCAAGAGGAACTGTTCCCCCCCTCCCCCCACGCAAGGCGGCAGAACCAGGTCTTTAAGTTCTTTCTGAAGGCTGGGAGCGATGAGGCCTGCCTCACCTCCGGGGGTAGCATATTCCAAAGGGTGGGCGCCGTTATCGAGAAGGCACGCCTCCTAGACCCCGTCAGGTGACATTCCTTTACGGACGGGATCCGTAGCATGCCCTCTCTGAATGACCGAGTGGGACGGTTCGACGTTATGGGGATGAGACGGTCCCTCAGGTAACCTGGCCCCATGCCATGTAGGGCTTTAAAGGTGATAACCAACACCTTGAATTGGACCCGGAAGCACACAGGCACCCAGTGCAGCTGTCGCAACAGAGGTGTCACATGCGCTGATCTAGGCGCACCAATAACTGCGCGAGCAGCCGCATTCTGTACCATTTGAAGCTTCCGGATACTCCTCAAGGGTAGCCCCGTGTAGAGCGCGTTGCAATAGTCTATATGGGAGATGACCAGGGCATGAGTGACTGTACGGAGGGCTTCCTGATCCAGGAAAGGGCGTAACTGACGCACAACACGAAGTTGTGCAAAAGCCCTCCTGGCCACGGCTACCACCTGCTCTTCAAGCAGGAGCCGTGAGTCCAGAAGAACCCCCAAATTACGCACTTGGTCTGAATGGGGTAGTGCAACCCCATCCAGAACTAGAGATGACAACTTCCTGGATCCACGGGAGCCATCAATCCACAGCCACTCCGTCTTACCAGGGTTCAGTCGAAGCCTGTTGTTCCCCATCCAGACCCCCACAGCCTCCAGGCACTGAGAAAGGGTAGCCACTGCATCACTTATCTCACCAGGGATGGAAATATATAATTGAGTATCGTCTGCATATTGATGGTATCTCATCCCATGGTGACGGATGATCTCACCCAGCGGTTTCATGTAGATGTTAAATAGGAGAGGAGAAAGAACCGAACCCTGCGGTGCCCCACAGACGAGGGGGCGAGGGTCGGACCTTTCCTCTCCTATTACCACCGATTGGGAACGGCCCTGGAGGAAGGAGGTGAACCAACGCAGAACTACGCCTCCCACCCCCAACTCCCTGAGCCGTCCCAAAAGGATACCATGGTTAATGGTATCGAATGCCGCTGAGAGGTCAAGAAGAGCTAGGATGGATGCACTCCCTCCATCCCGCTCCCGCCAGAGATCATCTGTAAGCGCGACCAATGCAGTTTCCACCCCATATCCCGGCCTGAAACCCGACTGGAAGGGGTCCAGATAATCCGTATCATCCAGGATCCTCTGGAGTTGCAACGCCACCGCTTTCTCAACCACCTTCCCTAAAAAGGGGAGGTGGGAGACAGGACGAAAATTGTCCAATATAGTAGGGTCCAGTGATGGTTTCTTGAGGAGGGGGTGCACCAAAGCCCCTTTAAAAGCAGCTGGGAACACCCCCTCCCCCAGAGATGCATTAACCATCACCTGGACCCAACCACATGTCACCTCCCGGGCTGCCTGTACCAGCCAGGAAGGGCATGGGTCCAGATGACATGTGGTGGCCCTTACAACCCGAAGGATCCTGTCCACTTCCTTAGGTCCAACAGGATCGAACTGTTCCCAGATAACCGGGCAAAGACGTTCCCTCGGCATCTCCCCAGACTGTGCTACACGCTTAGAGTCCAACTTAGACCGAATCTGAGCGACTTTATCCTGCAGATGCTCAGAAAATTCTTCCGCACGGCCCTGTAGGTGGGTCACAGACTCCACCTTACCCAACAGAGATCTTGTTATCTTAAACAGGGTCGTCGGGCGGCATTCTGCGGACGCAATAAGAGCGGAGAAATATTGACGTTTCGCCGCTCTTACCGCCACAAGGTAGGTCTTAACAGCGACTCTAGCTTGTGTTCGGTCAGATTCAGTCTTTGTCTTTCTCCAGCGGCGCTCTAGGCGTCTCTTAACCCTCTTCAAGACCCTCAACTCCTCTGTATACCAAGGGGAGTATCGGGTCAAGTGTGGCAAGAGAGGCCGCATAGGCGCGATCCTGTCCAAGGCCCCGGCCGCCTCCCTATTCCAGGTTGCGGCCAGGACCTCCGCTGGAGCGTGCAGTAGATCCTGAGGTACAGCCCCCAGCTCCCTCTGAAACCCTATTGGGTCCATTAGTCGCCGGGGGCGGACCAATCGATTGGGTCCTGCCTCCCTGCGGAGTGGGGCGGCATAAGAGAATCTCAAGGTCACCAGGGCATGATCTGACCATGACAAAGGGGAAAGATGTAACTCTCCCCTCAGAGCATACTGCCACTGCTCCGACAAGAAAACTAAGTCCGGGGTGAGTCCACTGTCTCGAGTTGGGTCTCGAATAATCTGGAACAGGCCCATGGCTGCCATGGTAGTCATGAACTCCCGAGCTGCCTCCGAGGCACGTCCCAGGGACGGCAGATTGAAATCCCCCAGAACCATAAGCCTAGGGAATTCCACCGCCAGCCCCGAGACGGCCTCCAGCAGCTCAGGCAGGGATGTTGCTACGCAGCAGGGAGGCTGGTACAGCAGCAACACTCCCAACTGTTCTCGAGAACCCAACTTGAAAAACAGGGTCTCACAACCGGCTACTTGCGGAGCAGTGCCCCTGAAGGCCACTAGAGACTCTCGAATTACAACCGCCACCCCTCCTCCCCTGCCCCTGAGTCTCGGCTGGTGCCACACTTGAAACCCGGCTGGGCATATTTCAGAGAGGGCTACCCCCCCCTCCGAGCTCAGCCAGGTCTCGGTGATACATGCCAGGTCTGCCCCCTCTTCCGTGATCAAATCACATATGAGGGGGCCCTTGTTGTTAACAGACCTGGCATTAAGCAGCAGCAGCCGGAAACCGGGGCCCTGAAGGATCTGCTGACCAGGACCTGGGTATGAACGTGGAGGGCCGGAACACGCCACCGGTAATAAACACCGGGGGCGTCTTCCCCAACGATGGCCCGCCCTCCAGTTCCCGTCATAACATCCCCGGCCCGTCACCACTTCGATAGGGCAGCCCACTCCATAACCCCCAGAGCTTCCAGGTCCAGATGCCTCCACTCCCAGACCTTCAAAGACCCTAGGTTGAAACACGGGTCCCCTCCCACACGCACACATCTCTCAAACTCAGTCAACTTCTAGTGATGGTAGGCCCCCCCAGCGCACCAGCCTAAGCTCTCGGCACTGAAAGGGCCTAACCACCACAACCACACCTACAATGTCCCCCCACAACCACTCTCACTGGTCGCAGAGAGATATCATCCACTCCTGCCCACCACCTGTCTCTCACTCAGGTGTGGGCACTCATACATACTATCACACAATCTTGGACTCCCCCCTGACTCTCTCACATCCAGGGGGGGCCACATTCACACTACAGGGACCCTAAAAAATCTCTGCCGCCTATAAATAAATGTGGGTACAGATGGGGGCTTCCTCTTAGTTGTTAAACTAAAGTTAAAAGTCCAATAAAAACCTTCCACCGTTGTTGATTTCCGGGGGATATTATGGCTGGTCCCCCATTCCTGAACCCGTCGTCCCCCCTTAGACCCCCGCCCCCACAGTTAAAGACCACCAGGCCCACCAAAAGATCGTCCAAATCGGTGTGCCCGAAGACCTAGCACGCTCCGCTACTCTGCTCTCCCGTCTTCTTGTAGTGCCAAGGTCTCGCAAGCCTCCAGTGTATATTAAATCTCTGGGGCTCGCCAGGTCCATTAATAGTTGCGGGGGTTTGTCAAAGTCCGTTTTGGCCCCAAGTTCCCAAAAATATAGTGGAGTACTTGTCCACAAGGCCCACAGGCTTCTGATTACACTCCGCCACTCCGCCGTTTCCTCCGCTACACCAGAGGGCCGCCAAGGGGCCGCGCGTCCTTGACCGAATAGTAAGAAGTCACCAGGGATCACTGGGAGTCCGCCCAGTCCGCAATGGGCTCGCCCGAGCCCCCAAAGCCCGCAGGGAAAAGCACCGCGTTTCGCCGTTTTCGCCGTTTTCCAACTCTCCTCCTCCAAACGGCCATCGCGTTTTGCTGCCCCGCTTCGCCGCCTCGTCGCCTGCTGCTCCACCCGGGGGGGTCCAGCCATCTCCCCACCTCGGTCTAGAAATGAAAGCCGAGGGAACCTCACAAAATCCCCTACCCACACCTCCAGGTAACAAAAAGGCAGGTAGGGTGGGATTCAGGAGACCAGGAACCCCTCTCCCGGAGCAACGCTCAGCGGCGGCCGCTCCCGATCGCCATCTTGGATTTTCCCTTTAGCCTTTTCCTAAAGGGAAAGGCTATTCCTATTAGGAATTATTATTTCCTATTAGGTCAGACTACTTATCCATTTGGTCCCATTGTGTCTACTTTGACCAGCAGCATTTCCTTGGGGTCTTAGCATGTTCTAACGAAGCCATTGAGCTGTGCTCCTTCTGTATTGCTTATTGATTCATCTCTTGTACCGCATAAGACTAATAAATGCAGATGTGTAAATAAGTAAATCAAATATGATTGATATTGATGCTGACAACCTGTTGGGAGTTGTTCATCTTGCATTCCTCCTTTTGAGTTCTGCTTGTCTAGAACTCAGTAAACTGTAGGAGAGAGGGAAGATTACAACATATGCATGACAATCTTTTTGTGATTAAATGTATAGCCTCTATAAAGGATCTCAGAAGTGTCTTCCCATATTTCACATTTGATTGATGCTATGTTGTGGTACTGTTAATCTTACTCTTCCTACGAGTAAGCATATATACTGTTCCATATGTTTTTCTGACAGGGGTATGATTTTTTAATTAACATTCACTTTATTTACTTAAAGGAACTTAATTCTTTCAGTTTATAATCATGAAGAAGATTCCTTTTTTATCCATCATGATCTTATTTTATCTGCATACCCCTTAAGTGTGGAATGGATGAACTTTGATCCTAATCCCAATGATTCTGCAGGTAAATTAGTGCACAATTTGATTTTTAACAATACCTAGACTGATGTGTATAGATAGCAGGGGACATCTGAATGAAGGTCCAGGAAGAGAGAGACGGGAACAAATGTTAGGGACAAATTTTTTTTCTGTTTTTCCCCTTGTTCTCTACCACCCATTTTCCTTTTCCTTTTTTCCCTGAGCATTCATCTCTCTGCCTCAATGACCATTCTCTTTTCTTTCCTGTATTGCCTCTGGGTTGTTTCTGTTTTAAAAGTGTGTAATTTAAAGTATGTTTTCCCAAGAATTTCCCTGTAGGATTTTGGGAAAGAGATTAAATATTACAGTAGACTATTTAGGGAGTCTTGTTCCAGCATCATCTTAACTAACTTACTGTTTTTCCAATGGCTATGATAGCCTATTGGAACAACTGGCTAAATAAGATTTAAGGGCACTGTTTTCTGATGGCTTTGTATTTCCTGAGCAGGTAAAGTCCGTCAGGCTACCATTGTGTCCCATGCTATGTAACATAATAAGACTGGTGGGAGAAATTGTCTGTAGTTTCAGTGTTTGGGCTTAAGCATGTAACATCTCCTTTCCATCTAAATCCAAGGAAAACTGTTCAAGTTCCAAAACTCTGTCAGATTTTGATGATTAAATTAATGAATGAGGATGAACAAACGGAAGCTTAATCAAATAGGTATTCATCCAGTATTGAATGGAGCTGGATGGGCTCCCCTTCAAGATTCATGTGCTTTTATGTGCTCAGCCTCATTCCTTGTAATAAACAGAGACACCTTTTCTTTTAACTCAAGAAAGCTTAAAGTAACAAAAATGTAATTTATTCTTTACAGGTCCATCAGATTATATAATGTAAATTTACTAGTAGAAATTCACATTAGTAGAAGTATGCAGTATTTGGGTCTGAAGCAGGCAAGGGTGCTTTGGATCTGACATAAGCAACCTCTTCTTGGGTCCACATGCTAACACCATGGGCCTGAGAAAATACATGTTTGAGCTGCCTCTTTAATTCAATACAGGTAGTCCTCATTTAGCGACTGCCTCATTTTGCGACCATTTGTGGTTATGACAGTGTGAAAAAGTAACTTCTACTTCTAAGAGTAGCCAATAGGTACAGTAAGGATGCCCATGCCAGATCCAAAGCACTCTTACCTACGGTGGAGCCAAATACTATAGACCTCTACATGTTAGGTAATGGCAAATAGCAGGTTTTAACCATATATAGGATTTATGAGGCTATACAAGATTAACTTGGATATTTCTTTAGGAAATTATATTGCTGTTGGCACAATGAATCCTGTTATTGAAATATGGGATCTTGACATAGTGGATTCTTTAGAGCCAGTCTTTTCACTAGGAAATAAGAAGGCAAAAACAAAGAAAAAGAAACAAAAGAAGGTAAGTTTGAGCAAACCTTATATTAATAAGGTTTAAAACTTTTGAATAAGGGCCAAAGAGAGTTGCTTGCCTTTTCAATCTCTGTCATATATACACAACCTACACATGTTACTCTTGGAGAGTTTCTGTGTTGCCTGCTGCTGGTGATCAATTTGCCAGACTTGCTGGGGGTTGTAGTTCGTGAGAAGATTCATCCCAGCCGGCTGTCTTTCCTAGTACAGTCATTCTCCAATAAAATCATCTCCAGACAACTATAAGTGTGTAGGGGAAGGCTTGTCTGTACATGTGCATGCATGGTCCAAGCCTGGTAGATCATTGCAATGTGGCTCCTGGGATAGAAAGATTGCCTATCCTTTTTTACATAGTGCACTTTCAAATTCTTGTTCTGTTTAATATTTACAAATACTTTAATTGCTTAACAAACTAGTTAGAGATGAACATTAGGGGAAAGATGGACTGAACAAACTTGGAATATATTTTTGGGAAACTGGCCCATTTCATTGGGTTTGCCGCTGTGTGCATGTCTTTCAAATGAAAGATGGCTCAGTAGAGCTCTTTGAGAAGGAGTTCATATGATTCTAGGTTTATTTGCTAGGATGGAAGGGCAAACATTTTTTTTAATTTTAGCAGGAAGAAAATGGGATTTGTGATGTTCAAGTTAGTCTTAATGAATCACATAAAAAAATTACTTCCTCACTTTCAAAATCCTTTTTGTAAAAGGATTTACAAGCAGAAGCTGTGATCCTTTTTACAAAATGGATAGATGACCTCGGAGAACTCCTTACAAATCCAGCCCACGGGGAAGGCTGGCTGTACATCTGAGATGGAGTATTTGGTTTATGACTGTATATTTTAATAAACATTTAAGATGGATTATAGTTCAGTGATAGAACACTTTCTTTGTATTTGTATGTTCCATTCTGCATGCAAAGACTTAGGTCCTGGCATCTCCAAATTCAGTTGGTAAAGATTCTTGTCTGGCTCCCAGGACAGTTGCTGCCAGCTGTTGTGGAAAATATTGGACTAGAATGACCCTGTATGTTTGAGTCTATTTAAGGTAGTTTTATTCATCAGCAGGCTAAAAGAGCAAAGGCTAGGACTACCTCTCAAGTTTGGAAACCTGTGCAAGAGTTATAGAATTAACATCCTTTATTATTATATTTAGAAACACTAAAAAGTTATTAATCTTTTTTACATAAAGAATTTATCCAGAGAAGACCATCAGGGGCATACTGATGCAGTGCTTGATCTTTCATGGAATAAACATCTCAGGTAAAAAAAATATTTAAAGATAAATTAGTGTAAATTGTATTTTGTAGAATGTCGATGAAGGTTCTCAGTCATCCAGGTGGAACAGTCTGTAGCTTGAATCATGTCAACTGGATTTCTATTTTCTCAGTGGAAACGTTTCGCTCCTTATCCAAGGAGCTTCTTCAGTCTGAGCAAAGTTAGTAAGGGAATCCTTAAATATGTTTCTAGGGTGGCTGTGTGACCTTGCACCTGGGGCTAGGTCATGGTTATTTGAGACGTTTATTTCTAAGTCCCTTTATCATCCAAAGGAGGATCGTTAAGATTACCATGCTGCTGTTGAGCAAAAAAAATATTTTGTAGAAATATTTCCATAGTTCATATGCACAGTGAAGTAATCTATGTGCATGTTTACTATTATTATCATCATCATCACCCATCTTTTTTATATATAACTGAAGGTGGCAAACATACTGTACCTAGTATTCCTCCTATTTTCCCCACAACAACAACCCTGTGAGGTGAGTTGGGCTGTAAGAGAGTGACTGGCCCAAGGTCACCCAGCTGGCTTTCATGCCTAAGGCGGGACTAGAACTCTCAGGCTCCTGGTTTGCCATTGGTTCCTTCCTAGGGCTGAGAGAGAGTGATTGGCCCAAGGTCACCCAGCTGGCTTTCATGCCTAAGGCGGGACTAGAACTCTGTCTCCTAGTTTCTAGCTCGGCACCTTAACCGCTACACCAACATGGTTCATAGTTGGAGTTCTACTACATCAAAGTGGAGTCAGTTAATGATATCTTTAGGACAATTGCAGTAGATGGTTCAATTGTGTCATCATTATTTCATCTTACTCATCTTCATGAAAACATTTTTGAAATATGCTTTTGACTTATGCAGGTTCATTAATTTGTTTGGTGGACAAACTACTTTGGCTTAATTTGAAGTCACAAAGTTGGGTTTGGTTAGCAGAATACATCATATCTTTATCAATCTTGGCTTAAAGGCAGTCACTGCAGATTTCAAGTATACAGTTGTATTAAGAAGTATTTGCTCCTATTTGTATTTTTAAAATATTTACATATCTTTGCTACTGAATGTTACCAAGACTTCATGTGGAAAGACACACAGACACAGAGACAGACACAGAGAGAACTGTATCCGAGTATACAGATTTGAAATAAGTGTGGTACTTATGTCTATGAAGGTTCTCAGTCATCCAGGTGGAATTGTCTGTAGCTTGAATCATGTCAACTGGATTTCTATTTTTTTATTATTTTATTTTATTTATTATCCAATTTTATTATTGGAAACGTTTCGCTCCTTATCCAAGGAGCTTCTTCAGTCTGAGCAAAGTTGGTAAGGGATTCCCTTACCAACTTTGCTCAGACTGAAGAAGCTCCTTGGATAAGGAGCGAAACGTTTCCACTAAGAAAATAGAAATCCAGTTGACATGATTCAAGCTACAAGTGTGGTACTTGTTTTGTTTATTTCATGAATAATCTAGCATGAGATGTGCCAATGTGTAAAATAATCCCCAGGCCAGTTATGTAAGCGGTTAAACAATCAGGGCTGATTTGGGACAGCCCAGCTCATGTTATGCCCCACTCAAAAGAAATTTATGAAGACCTCTGTAGAAAAGTAATTGACACCTGCCAGGCCAAAAAAGACTGTAAACCTCAGGGGCCAGTCAGAGACATAGTCTGGAAGTGAAGATTTTGGACAACAGTGAATTTTCCCTAGAGGGCCACTGTCAAAATTAATCCAATTGCACAGCATAAAATCACTCATGAAGTTAAAAAAACTGCAGAACACTGTCCAGGGATCTGCAGGCTTCACTTGCCTTGGCTGAAGTCTGTTCATGATTTCAGGAAAGTACTGGGGGAAAGCCAGATTCATAGGAGAGGAGTGTAGCCAAATGGGAGTTAAGGTTCACTAAGAACAGCATTGATGCTTGTCTCAAGTTTGCCAAAAAGCACCTGAATGATTTTCTAGGCTTCTCAAGCAATATTTTATTTTATTTTATTTTATTTTATTTTATTTTATTTTATTTTATTTTATTTTATTTTATTTTATTTTATTTTATTTTATTTTATTTTATTTTATTTTATTTTATTATTTTATTTTATTCATTCATTCATTCATTCATTCATTCATTCATTCAATTTATTCCCCGCCCATCTCCCATACAAGGGACTCTGGGCGGGTTACAATAATCAAGGTTAAAAATGATACAATAAAAAGTCTAAAAAATGCAATATAGATAGATAAAATACAAGATGGGGGACGTAGGGAACGTAGCATAGATAGTGTTGCTACCTTTATAGGGAGATGAGTCAGAAGTGAAACTTTTCAAGCTACATGCAAGTTGTTATGTCATTGAAGCAAGTGTGAATTCTGCTTTGTAAGAGAAACTTCTGCAGGAGAATATCATGCCATCAGTGTGTCAGCTGAAATGCAAGCAGGTCATATTGCAAGACAAAGAATCCAAATTTACAATCAAGATAATGGATAAAGAATAACGTATTCAGAAAAATAAATGTTTCGGATTGGCGAAGTCCAGACCTAAATCCCACAGAAATGTGGCAGGGCCTGAAACCAGCAGTGTTACTGAGCTGAAGGAATGGGCGAGAATTCCTGTGCAGCAATCTGAGACACTGATGAACAGGAAGTGTTTGGCTGAAGTTATTGCTGCTAAAGATGATGCCACCAGTTACTGAATCTAAAGGGGCAGTGGGATCACACTGGCACACCACATAGGAGGACTTTATCTATGAAATAAATGAAGGAGGCACCAAACTTAGTGATAGCTTTTCATTCAATAGGACCCCCTTGAAGGTTCAATAACATTCAGTAGCAAGGATATGCAAAAATTCAGAAAACCCAAAAGCAAATACTTTTTCAGAAACTGTTAGTTTATTCACATTATATTTATTCATTCAGTTATTTGTTGTGCCAATTCCAAAAAGCTTCTGAGCAGTTAGAAAGTGTCTAGATTTTATTTAAAAGCAATACACATTAGTTTGTGTGAGTGTGTGTGTTTCAGCAGCACTGTCTGTAATACCTGTGTAGTTTCAGCTTTGGGCAGAATAGAGATGAGACAGGAAGGGTAAAACATGAGTTGATCTAAGACCTGTCATTGACGCAGTTTGCAAATCGGTACTCTTGTTTCTTTTAGATCTGTTTTGGCAAGTGGCTCAGCTGACCATTCTGTAATGCTTTGGGACATGTCCAGGGGCACAACAGCAGCAAATCTTTCTCTTCACACAGACAGGGTATGTTGATGATTCTAAAAGCACTTCCAATTCATCTATTGCAGCAAAGCAACAAAGAAATCTGGGGCACAATAGGATATGATATAGATGTATTGCAATGAATGCAGGTTTGTTTTTCTCTCTGATAGTCTTATTTTTGGGAAAAACATGAAAGAGAAACCAATTTCATTCAGAGAGTTTGTATCTATTCTACTTGCCACTAGAAAATCAGCTACTCATTTTCCCTACCCCTTTCCTGGAAGGGCTTTAGTACTCTTAATAGCTGTGTTAATTTCAGGAACAGCATCTTCCTATTCCATGTGTAAGCAATATAAGCAAAGATATTTTAAGTTTTATTCTGTATGCATGATTTGTTGAAGAAACATTTATATTCCCCTCAGATGGTCGTCGTCCTTTAATAAGCTAGGAAAAAGAGGGAAGGAGTGGGGTATCTGAGAACCTTGCTAAACAAGGATTTGTGAACTAAGGAATTGATTGGGTTCACATGCCATACCAAGACATTATGAGATTTATTAAAATTTGGCTTTGTGTATTGTATACTTAAATAAACTTTACCTTAACTCGTGTTTAAGCCTAACTGCTGCATCTGTTAAAAAGAAGAACTAAAATAGAATTGGGAAATTTGATTTTGGATTTGAATATTAAAAAGAAAACACAAAAAAAGTAAAAACAAAGCAAGATTCAAAACCTCAGTATAAAATTTTATTTGAATTCTAAGGGATCAAATGATCAAGCACTAAGATGGATGGGACTTTTTATCCATTCTTCTATAAAAGGAGTTCTGATAGTCAGCTGTGGGGATGAAAAACTGCATTTGTTATTTTTTTCCCTATGTACCTGTGACATGTATAGCAACTTTCTCATTCATTGGCCCTAATAAGTACAGGTTTAGCAGCATTCAAACGTACTTCTCAGTTTGTTGACCAAAGTAAAAATCTAGAGAGAATCTCTCTTAAATTTTAGATTTAACTCTAGCTAGTTTTGTGAGGAGTTATGTAGTCACAGCCCAGTGGTAGAAATTAATGTCAACTCCTAGTTAACATAATTATTCAAACAAGATTTTATCTTCCTTTTGCATGGCTATTGCTTTGGATATTTGTATTCTAATGAAATGAGCTCTGTAGGAACAATATTTAATTATAAATATTCAAACCAATTAAAAATTGCAGACTTTTTGTTCCACATAATAAAGTTTTAGCCAACGTACACACTGATGGTTGTATGCTACTCTGCCTAAAATGAGCAATTAAACAGATAATTGAAAACTCCTTTCTGTTTGTAAAAAGATTATAGTTGGAATTACTTAAAGTTGTCTACGCTGTAAAAGTGCATTTTGATGTAAATATATTTGAAATCTAATTTGCTATTTTTAGGTGCAAACACTGCAGTTTCATCCATTTGAAACACAGACTCTCATTTCTGGCTCTTATGACAAGTAAGGACAAGCATGTTATTTTGCATCTATCACACATGTAAGAGTACAGGAAATATATAAATCATGCAATGGCAGAGAGAAATAATAAAATGTAATATTTCCTTCATAAGCTATCTGATGACACAGATAATATTTTGTTAACAGTATCTTCTTTAAAACATATACTATAAATGTTGGTATGATTTATGGAAGTGATTTTCTGTGTATTCTTAACTGGAATGGTCAACCTGATGTTAGCTATAATTCTATGCATACTTATCTAGGAATAGGGCCACTTGAAGCCAATAACTTTACTTAACAGGCATGCACTCACTGTTTGTTGTCTCTGTAACCAGTGGGATTGCTGTGACTTTTTCTAATGACTCAGCTGGAATAGGAGAAGTATTTTATTAGGGACTTCTGGGGAAGAAATGGTGAACTGAAGACAGCTCCACTAAAAGTGGAGCTGACAACTGCGGCAGAATGAAGAACGGGCAAGTAGACCGGCTCTTTGTAATTCCCCTTCAGACAAGGAGAGGACTTGAGATTGCCCACAAGTGTTCCAGACAGTTGCTCCTCGTGAGGAGACCACAAGACAGCGGTCTCCAGTGGGTTTAGAGCTCTGGGAGATATGGAATAGCCATCTTTCTCAAACCGCAGTCGACACATTTGAAAGGACACTGGGTTTGCATACTTCCTTTTTAAATCACTTTTAGAAATTGCTTGTTAACTGCTTTTCAGCCATTAGGAACCTTTGGATCGACAAGTTTTACAGCACTGGGTGAGTTTCCTTCAGTCCTTAGCAAAATAATTTTTAAATGCAAGTTTAAGGACCTTTAAGAATGTTTTGTTTTGGAATAAACAGCAAAAGGGAGATTAGAACTTTGATTTTGGAAAGTTACAAACAGGCTAAAGGTCCAGATGGATTTGAAGTAAGATTTTGGAATTAATTATAAGAATCCTTCCCATGGGAAAATGTTTTTGTTTTGAATTATCTTTTAAAAAAATAGGATGAGACTTTGAAGGTTGGACACTAGAACCAGAAGGAACTAAAGATTACAATTAAAGGAGACAAACACTTAAATTTGACTTACTAATACAGAATGAAGCAAAATATTTTAACATTGGACATATTGAAGGATATTTTTGAACAATGGACCCAGAAGTTAATTTTAAGAGTGTCTGCCTCTATAGAAAGACTGTGATGCAAAGATGTTATGAAAGAGGAGCAAGTTTTACCTGACAAGATTGAGACTGATCTTAAAGTGGGTTTAAAAATGACAGGCTACAAGAATGATATGGAAAAAGATACTACACTGGACATACAAAGGAAACCGGCTGGTGTCTTAATAATTAAAAGAAATATACAGATAAACCAAGAGAGTGACCTGGATAATTTTCCTATATTATATTTACAAAAGAGACTTGTTAAAGCTTTGAAGAATTTTGTGAGAAGGGACAAAGAAAAAATGAAAATAAATCAAGTTCTAGGACATTATTTGAAGGGACTAAATATCAAGATTGTTAAAAGTAAAAGGAAGGAAGATAAAGTTGGTTTAATTGATCAAGGTTAAAATAGATATGTTATCTCTGGCAACACTTAATGGACATCTGCTGATCAGGACTGAAATGACAAGGCTTTTAGGATTTATAGATAAGATGGGAAGAAGAGATCATTTGTTGTATTTTTAGAGAAGGTGATAAGTTACTAAAATTGTTTATACTTATGATGAAGGGGGAAATCGTTTCTTTATATATTTCTTTACTATATTCTTATTTTTTCTTTTCTATTTTTTTCTTTTCTGCACTTTCTACTTTTTTATTTTATTTTTTTAGTTTGTATTTTTATCTTTTTAATTGTAACTTTTAATAAAATTACTATAAAAAAAGAGAAGTATTTTATTAGATTAAAAAAAATGGCCCCTCTGTCTGATGAGTATATGAATTTTAGTTTATGATGTTTAAAAAATCAGGTGCCAAATTTGAGTGAATATCTATTGGTACTTTTCAGATCAGCCATTTTATATGACTGCAGAAGTCCACAGGACAACCATAGAACCTGGAGATTTAGTGGACAAGTTGAAAGAGTGACTTGGAATCATTTTTCACCTCATCACTTCTTAGTAAGTACAAAACCTGATACTTCTTCGTGTTTTGTGTCATCCATTCTATTGTATGCATTTGTGCAGGCTATGCAACATTTTAATTCAATTTGTTGTATGCCACCCAAAGTCACAATGTTTGCAGCCCTGTAAATCCATTAAATAAGTAAGTAAGTTGGAAAGAAAGTGCTTTGGAGGTCCAGGGATGGGGTGGATTCATGTAGCATCTGATGGCAACTCTTTAAAGCAGTTGCATATTTTCCTAACTGCATCATATGACTGCAGGGCAATCCTTGGAAAAAGTTGATTAAAGGATTTTCCAGTAAGTGTACATAGCAACAGGTGTCCCTGTGTACCCTTGGAACCATCTTTTTTTCTTTGAATCCAAAGTGCTGCATAGCCCTAATATATCTATCATTCAAAGTTTTCAAGGCAACCAGCATATTTTAAGATATAATAAAATAATAAATGCATATGATAGTAAAACACTTATCAATAAGTGGCAGGCTTGCTGTCTGATATTTGGTGATGCTATGTTACCTTTATTTGCCTAAGACATGCTTTGGGAATGTAGAGGTTCCTGAGAGTGAAGTCTGAAATCTCCCCAAATATGGCAAGTTCATGCTGCCATAGATAACACTCACTCTGATCTGTTGCTTGTTATCAAACCAGGAGTAACAGTACCTGCATGGTTAGAGTTGGCCCCCAAACCTCCAGCTTTTTATTCTCTGTGCAGTCTTTTCCAACTTGGACTCCTTCCTTTCAGCTTTCAGAGTTCTCTACAATGGCCATTCAGGCTGGAGAGTTCTGGGATTTCAAGTCCATACTTCTGGAAGATCATTCAGATTGGGAAAGGTGGCCTATTGATTTATTTTATTTTTAAGACCTCTTGAAATGCTTTTTTGTAGGCTAGCACAGAAGATGGATTTGTGTACTGTCTTGATGCTCGTTCACATAAACCAGTCTTCACAATGAAAGCTCATAATGAAGAAGTATCTGGTAAGCCTTTCTCTTCCCAGTCAGGATCGTAAGCAAATCCCATTCTAGTCATATATAGTTATCCTACATCTTATTTTTGAGGCAAATTTATACTTGCCATTCTACAATGCATAAAGAACGTGCATTACTTGTTTGGATCCTAGCGGTAGTTAACTCTTCTTTGAGAGGGTGGGTTGTTCCGCCACCCCTTAAGGAGGCATTGTTTCACCCCCTCCTCAAGAAGCCATCGCTGGAGCCCACCATGCTGGACAATTTTCATCCAGTGTCTAACCTCCCTTTTCTAGGGAAGATTGTGGAGGTGGTTGTGCAGCAGCTTCAGTGGGCCTTGGATGAAGCAGATTATCTGGACCCTTTTCAGTCAGGATTCAGGCCTGGGCCTGGGACAGAAACGACATTGGCATTGGTTGCGCTTTTGGATGATCTCTTGCAGGAGTGGGACGGGGTGTAATGAACCCTGACACGGGGTAGTGCATTTGTCCTTGCTCCTCTTGACCTTTTGGCGGCCTTCTATACCATCAACCATGGTATCCTTCTGGATCAGCTCCATGGGTTGGGAATGGGTGGCACAGTATTTTGTTGGTTCACTTCCTTTCTGTGGGGCCGGTACCACTCTGTTGATTGGGAGTGAGAGGTTCCCACCCTCAATCCCTGTTATGTGGGGTTCCACTGGGTTTGGAACTCTTTCCACTTCTATTTAGTATCTACATGAAGCCGCTGGGCGAGATCATTTGTCGTCATGGGGTGAGGTATCATCAGTACGCTGATGATGGTCCGTTATATATCTCCGCCTCTGGCAAACTAAGCAATGCTATTGATGTCTTGTCCTGGTACCTGGAGGCTGTGGGGGCCTGGATGGGGAACAATAGGCTTCAGCTGAACCTTGGCAAGACCGAGTGGTCTTTGGGCCTTCTGGATCTGGAACTTTACCATCTGGTTCTGGATGGGGTTGTAATACCCGACAGACAGACCCTGTGCGCAATCTGGGGGTCCTTCTAGACTCCCGACTCCTGCTCGAGGAGCAGGGGCAGTTATGGCTAGGAGGGCCTTTGCACAGCTTCGTGTTGTGCACCAGTTGTACCCTTTCCTGGACCACAAGGCTCTGCTGAGTCACTCATGCTCTGGTCACTTCCAGACTAGATTACTGTAATGTGCTCTACATGGGGCTGCCCTTGATGAGCATCCAGAAACTTCAACTGGTGCAGAGTGCTGCTGCGTGGACAGTTATGTGCGCCCCCAGGATGGCGCATATTACACTTCTGTTCTGCGAACTGCACTGGCTGTCAGTTTGTTTCGGGTGCAATTCAAAGTGCTGGTTTTGACGTTTAAAGACCTACATGATATGGTGCCAGGTTGTTTGAGGCCTCTTCCCGATTACATCCACCCGTCCCATCAGGTCAAGCAGGAGGTATATGCTGCTGGTCCCGTCTGCCAAGGAGTTCCATCTGGTGGGACCCAGACGGCGTGCCTTTTGTTCTGTGGCTTCTGCCCTCTGGAACATCATTCCCCCTGAGGTGAGGTTGGCCCCATCCCTGTCTGCCTTCCAGAAGGCCCTTATAACCTGGTTTTTCCATCAACCTTGGGATCCCATGGTGAGCCTGCAAGACGGTTATATGTCAAATGATTGTTGTTCTCCCACTCTCTTGGTTTTTTAAATACTTTTTTATATATGTTTGCTTATTGGATGGTTTTAATTGTATGTTTGTATGCTGCCCAGAGTCACATTCTGTGAGATGGGAGGCTATATAAATCTAATAAATAAAATAAAATGCTTCTTGATTTGGATTATATTTGACAAATGAAATGTTTTTAAGTATCTTTGTTTTTACTAATGGCAAAGGAAGAAGTTAAATTTCAATTGCTGCCCCATGGATGTAGGGTGCCTTTAAATCAGAGGTCCCTTAACCTGAAAGAATGAGGCATATAAGGCAAGAATGTTCTTGTATTCTTTTTCTGACTTAATAGTAAAAGCACCTGCTTGTGTTTTCCAGGACTACAGTTAAGTAGCCAGATCAAAGGATGTCTTGTAACAACATCTTCAGACAAATGTGTGAAAATTTGGGACATTCTGGGGGACAAGCCTACTTTAGTCTATTCCAGAGATATGAAAATGGTAATTTCAGGTTTTTTTTCCTGCTCCCATACCTATAGAGTCTTATCATTTTTTGGAGTGAGTGTGGAATGAAACTATGGTGAGAGTCCAGGTCTGTTTGGTATTGTAATGTACTAAACTAATATTGTGTATATTTGTGTGAACGAAATGAGAATACTAATCAACTAGTATAGCCTCAGTAATAATTATATGGAGCAGATAGCCTGAATTTTATGAACTATTGCTTTTAATCAGATTTACATAAACTTTGAAGACTTTGGATATGTACAACCTTTACCTATATTAAGCTCGATTTTAATTCACTGACTTGAATTAAAAATGTGTTTGGTTAAGACAGTGTTTCTCAACCTTGGCAACTTTAATACATGTGGGCTTCAACTCCCAGAATTTCTTAGCCAGCCATGCTGGCTCGGGGATTCTGGGAGTTGAAGTCCACACATCTTAAAGTTGCCACGGTTAAGAAACACTGGGGTAAGAGGTAGATAATTTATTGAGTCAGCAGAGAATCAGCAGGGGATCTGCTTTCTGCCCACAGGGTGGCCTCTTCTGTGCAGCTTGTTGCCCAGATCTGCCATTTGTCTATGCCTTTGGAGGAGAGAGGCAGGGACTACAGCTCTGGGACATAAGCACGATTTCTGCAGGTGATTGTTCTTTCATTTTCTACCTATTTAATCCTAAGAAATGGAGCAATTTCTGCTTTAAAGTTAGGGATTTTAACCTCTCTTTTTTTGGTATTACAGTGAATGATGTTTTTGGAACTCGACAGAGGCTAGCAGTTGCCACATCAAGTTCTGAAGGGAAGAATTCTGCTAATAGCAGTAGCAGCTATGGAGAAGCTGCAATGGAACCATGAAATAGGTTTCTATTGTTTTTTTATGAAAGTACTTCATCTTGAAACATACTAGGTAAACCAAATGTTGTTATATTTTTTGACCTGCTTTTAAGACCATGTTACCATGGAGCTCAGGCTCAAGCTTTTCTGAGGTGTTTAACCAGCTAGAAATTGGAATATGCCGGTACTAAAACACTAGCAATAATATAACAAATTAATCTTCCAACACATTCATTTGTGTTAAGATACACTTAAGCATTCTGATGTGTATAACAGCTAATTTCAATCCTTTGGCATTGGCCATCCGTGGTTTAAAAGCTGCTGTCTAATTGTGTTAGCCATTTTTCTGAGAACTCGAAGGAAGCTGTCTACAGTATGTGGAAAGTTTTAAGTGCACTGTTCTTAATCAAAGGATACCATGTCAGAACATGTATCTCTAAGCCTATATACATATATTATCAATCAAGGCACATACTAATTAATAAAATCCAATTTGGCATAAATAAAATGACTAAGGTAAACAATCTTGGGTTTATCTCTTTGATACAGACCATTAATTTAAATATATTTCTAGGAGAACCATCAATGTCAGCTTGCTTAACATTGACTGAAAAGCATAATGTACAGATAAATTAATGTTTTAATTTAATAAAGCAAAAATGCTATGATGAAAAAACAATTCCTACACACTGGGAAAAAACTCAGGGGGGGGGAAACTAATGAGTACACACATTAAAAAGCAGTATTTTAATTATCTGTAAGGAAACAAATCTGAATGATAGCTTCATTCCATAAATATATTAGCAGCAGAATTTCCCTTTCAAAATAAGTGGTTACCAGTTACAGTATAGGCAATACTATATGAATAACCATTGTATGTCAAACTCACGCTAAAAGTAAGCCTGCATTTCAAACACAAGCATTAGCATGCCTTACTGTATGGATCCCATACTATATTTTTGCTTTCTAATCCTCTGAAATGCTCAGTTGTCAACAGATGAGAAAATAATTCATTGGTATACAACAAATATCAACTTTATGAACTTTCTAAGTGCCAAAAGTAATTTATCCAATAAAAAAGCACTATACTGCAATGAAAAAATTTGGTTTGTGTATACTTTCACATTAAAAGTACCTTTAACAGAGACAGCTGATGCTGTTTCAACTGTATCTGTCATGCATCAAAAGTCACCAATGATACCATTTTAATAGATGAACATGGGTAATTATGTTGTTTTAATGTTCCTGGCAATCACTCTGAAAACAGAGAAGCCATTTCCCTTATGGATGAGAATTTGGCCACTGAGTGGAAGTTTACACATGTTAATTCAATAATTTTAGGAATTGTCTTATTTGTGACAAGAAAGTGTGTCACCTGTCACATACATGGTGGTTCTGAGTCGACAGTTTTCATTTGTTGTAGAATTTATCAATTCTTCCTCCTCTGAAGAATCTTCCTCCTCCTCTTCTTGGGCTGAGAGACTAGAGGTTGGTCCTTTACAAATTTTTAGATGGCGAGTAAGGTGGTATTTTGTTAAATAAGCCTTGGAACACTTTTCGCAGACATAATCCCTCTTTCCTTCATGAGAGTTTAAATGTTTCTTTAGATGATTTGTCCTTAAGAATAGCTTCTCACATTGTGGACATTTGATCTGACGCTCTCTAAAAAGGAGTGGGCATGGAGAAGAGAAATAGCACTTTAGTCATGAGAACATGAAAACAATTTTTTTATATTTGATAGTTCTTTTGAACTTGAAAGCTTATGGGTCGTAGATATCACACAGCTGTTCTAATCTTAAATTACCCATTTAACACACAGAAAACCAGACTTTTGCAGGCAAGGCTTTGCCATGCCCAACATTCAGGGGGGGGGGGAAATCAGGTGCTGTTTCCTTTGTTCAGCACCACCTACTTGGAATTTCAGTATTCCTGTTTGACCCTGGAAGAATTCCAGTCTATAAAGTATTGGAGGAAACAGACAACACTGGTTGATCTTGAAAAGCAAAGCAGATTGGACCTAGTAACTACTTGGATGGGAGAAAACCACGTCATCCCAAGGCTATACATTATACTAGAAAGTCAAAACATCATAGAAAGTGGCAATAGCAAACTACTACCATGTTATTGTCAAGAAAACTACAAGGATATGCATATGGAGACACCAGGTGTCAAGCTTCTTAAAATATTTCTTTTACACCTACCTACTACATCTGGATTTTGCATATAATATTTTTGAAGAATGACATAATTCTAGTCTTACTGCATAGTGTAAATGGTTATTGGGAGAATTCCAGATACATAAAAGTTACATTTGTACAGTAGGTGAATCCAGGCTAAAATTGGATTGGGTAGTTTATAGTTCAGTGTCTCATCAGACATCCAGCCACTTTCTTAGTACCTTGTGTAAATCAGGCAATCACGTTAAGTCATAACATTGGCGGGAGGCACAGTGTTTTGGTAACACAGTATTAGAATTAAGCATATTGCATCAATCTGGTCTTTGTCCAGGGGCATTACGGTTTCTATTTTCACAGCACTGATATAAATCCTCTTACCGTACGTACATACATCACATTTCTCCCCCCTTTTATTATTACATTTTTATCCTGCCTTTTTTAAAATATATACAGTATTTTGATCAACTCAAGGTGGTGAACATACCTAATACTCCTTCCTCCACCTATTTTCCCCACAACAACAACCCTGTGAGGTGGGTTGGGCTGAGAGTGATTGGCCCAAGGTCACCCAGCCGGCTTTCATGCCTAAGGCGGGACTAGAACTCTCATTCTCCTGGTTTCTAGGCCAGCACCTTAACCATTAGACCAAACTGGCTGCAGTCATTCTCATTTCCTTTACACTGGGGGAACAATAAGGCCATTCTTCCAGCTTTTGTCCTCTTCCATTTCCTCACAAATAATTTAATCACTTTTAATTCCATTCACTGTGCTAGAGGCTCAGCCTTCATCTTGAAATATTTTCCGTAATTCATTTTTCTTCGGATAAACCTGGGTTTCTCTTGAGAACTGTCACTCCTATCACTATCATAAACCTTTTCAATAAGAACCTCTTTAGTTCATAGGCAATAAATGAAATACACACACACACAAACACACATAGAGAAATAATTTGTCTGTCTCCTGAATGACTCACTGTGTATGGGTGAGCACATGCTGCTTGAGATCCTGACGCCGCATAAATAGTTTATCACAATAATCACACTTCAGATTTTTTTCTCCGGTGTGGATAACCATGTGTGTCTCTAGGTGTGCCTTCTGAGTAAAAGACTTTTCGCAGAGTGCACAGCGATAGTTCTTTTGACCTGAAAAAACCATTTACATAAGATCATTTCATCCCATCCCATCGACAGAGCAAGTAAATATAGGTTGAAATTCCATGTTATCAACATGTTTGATATTACAATAGAGCTATGCAACGCATTTTAATGCTGCAAGTAACTAATTGCATGGAATATGTATGAAAACTACGCATAACTCTCCAATTCTCCAAAGATTTCCCAAGTTGCTTCTCTAAAGGAGCTGGGGGGCCTGGTCTTTGTTAGGTTCTTTTAATTTAATGCTTCTTCAACTGTCTATCCCTAGCAAAAGGACAAATGAAAAATAGTTTCCTATAGCTAAACATTCATTCAAAAATTTGGGAGCTCACATTTAAAATCAAAATCGAACTGGTCTCTAAAACCATCATATGTCACACATGATGCAAACCCTAAATAACAAGGCAACACAATCCTCCATTCTAAGAAGGGACAAACAAGACCAGTCTTCACTGTGACAAAATTGTTCAATAGGTCCTAAATATTTGTTTGGAAAAAGGACTTTAGATTTTGTTCTTCCTCACTTACCTGTATGAATTTTAAGATGTGTACGCAGATTGCTGGGGTCACTAAAAGCCTTGCTACAGAAATCACACTTGTGTGGCTTCATACCTATATGCCCCATGAAGTGAACATGAAGCTTAGAAGGTGAGATAAATGCTTGAGGGCACATAGAGCATTTCCACTTCCTTTCCTTACTGTGTCCTGGTCCATGGGTACTGCTGTGCCCCTGACTGGGGAAGTGGCTGTGGAGATGACTACTCAGGTGGACCTTAAACTCTGCATAGGAAGCACATTCTTTTCCACAGTGACAAGTGTGCATATCAGGATGCTCAGGAACACCTTTAAGACAGGTAGTTGTTTATGATGCAGCAGAAAGTAGGAACCAAACAAATAACAGAAATGCAACAAAAGGCATCCTAAATTTAAAATGCATAAAAAAGCATCAATCTTACATTTTGTTGAAGTCGGCTCATGTTACAAAATAAAGAACAAGAAACAAGAATGAGACCTTATAGGTGACTTACTGATTAACTTTGAATGACATGTTTTGTTCAAAACATGAAGTGAAAATCCAATCAGATCAGATAGAGGAAAATATAAATCAGAAGCTAAGTCAGATTTAAACTCGCCACTTGGATCATACTTCCAGAAGTAATTCTCAGCATGGTCAGTGTTCCAGGCCTGGGAGCTCCAGTCCAAAACATTTGGAAAATGCCATATTTGGAAAGCCTAGCTTAACTGCTTACCAATCTGCCGGGCATAGTCACGACTATAGTAAAAAAGGAGCTCATGGTCTGGAGGGATATCACGTGAAGTGCAGAAGTAAATCTTTCCATCATGAGGGTAGGCTACCAGATTTTGTTCTTCCCGGTTCCTATTTCACAGAGGGGAAAATCTTCTAAGTATTCATATTTATATGATGTCTATCACAAATATCCCTAGATCATTTAATATTCTTCATGCAAGCCAATTTTAAAACAATCTGCAGCAACATTCACCAAACAACAGTAAACTGATGCCTTTGAACTGTGGTGCTGGAGAAAATTTGGACCATAAGAAGAACAAAACATTCAGCACTAGATGAAGTAAAACCCGACTGCTGACTGAAAGCAACAGTGAAACAAAAATATTCTGGACACATAATGTGACAGTAAGAGTCATTGGAGAAGACTCTGAAAAAGAAGAGAAAAGAAGACAAAGTGGCTAGATCAGAGCTTTCCAAACTTTTCATGTTGGTGACACACTTTTTAGACATGCATCATTTCGCGACACACTCTTACAGCAGGGCACAAGGCAGGCACTAGGACCTGCGCGGAATCACAGCAGGTTTGGAGGAAGCAAGGCACAAGGCAGGCACTAGGACCTGCGTGGAATCCTGGCAGGGCAGGTTTGGAGGCAGCAGCAGCCGCGACACACCCAGACACTGCAGCTGACACAGTAATGTGTCCCGACAGTTTGGAAAGCATTATTATAAAATATCTAGTGAGGTGTATAGGATTATCATGTAGTTACTTAGATCAGGGGTACCCAACCTTTTTGGCACCAGGGACCGGTTGTGGAAGACAATTTTTCCACGGACTGGGGTGTGTGTGTTTGCAGGTGGGAGCCAATTGCGTGCACCGGGGGGCGGGGTTTGCAGGCGAGAGCCAATCGCGTGCACCGGGGGGCGGGGTTTGCAGGTGGGAGCCCCGCGGCCCACTTCCTGACAGGCCGCGGCCCACTAGTGGGCCGTGGCCCACAGGTTGGGGACCCAACTTAGATGTTCTGCTTTTTTTTGTTCTTTCCTTTTCTCACCTGGCCTTCCGCACAAACATCATCCAGTTACATTCATTTTCATCTGTTGTGATGATGTAGAATTCCAGGACATTATTGTGATACATCTGAAAGAAGATAATTAGAGCCACCTCAAATGGCTAAAAAACCTCCCTACAAAGTGAAGAGAGCACCTTAAGAGCTGCATGAAGTTTTCTGATTATAGTCATCACTTCCTTTAGGTAAGTCACATAAGCACAGAACATATGGCAACAGTCTCCAGTCACTATGGCTTAAAGAATCAGAGCAATAAATATAGACATTTAGATGACCTTCTGTGCCAGGGAATTACTTCTTTTGTAACAAGGTACATTCCCCTCTGCCCCCAATTTCCAAAATGCATCATCTGAACCCTGGTGCTTGGTAATGAGTTAGTGAAAGGAGGGCACCAACAGCAAAGACCACAGTGGTAAATCCGATTTTGGTCTGCAAAGCTTAAGATAACATTCCTAAGCACCATATATTGGGGGAAAAAGAGGTAAGTCTCTTTGGAAAACATTTTTCTATATAAAAACTGGACAGTAAATCAATATATGGTTATCCATCATTTTATTCATTACCAATATACTTTTTTTCACTGTAATAAATGCAATGTTCCCATTTTGCATGGGCAAAAGAGCCTAATCCAAACAATTATTTTTGCTTGATAATGCTGGCTGGGGAATTCTGGGAGTTGAAGTCCAGACATCTTAAAGTTGCTACGGTTGAGAAACACTGATCTAAAGAGAGCATTATACAAACTGACCTTCCAAATGTGATTGGCTGCTTTGTCTGTCCAGTCAGCTACTTCCACTGAGTGACTCTGTTGACCAATGAGTGGTCCAAAGCAAGTACGGACAGGAATGGTTTCTCGAGCCCATACACCTATCAGCAGTTGGGGAGAAAAAATCGTAATCCACTGATTGCACCAAATGAAAACTAGTACCAACAAACAATATAATGTTTTGAGTTTCACTGATAAGCAAAAATCTATGAAAGATTCTACAAAATTGAAAATCACAGAAACGATCATATTTTTGTGAGTAAACTCATATATAATATTGCATTGGTCCACTTTATTCTAATATCAATTCATTTGAGATTACTGGTGAAACTTTCAAATGACTTGCAAAACTGAGATTGGGATCTCTTGCACTCATTAAAGATTTCATGCTACTTTCTTATTTCAGAAAATGCAGAAGTAGCCAGGAATACAGCAAGAGTGTACAAATATGTGTGCATGGAATGGTGTGAGTGTAATTCTACTAGTTATTTTAAATAAAAATTCTGTAAAATTTTGTTAGTAACATTCCCATCTTCAGAAAATGGTGCTCCAAGAAACCCAGTGTCTCCTAGTGATGATAAACATCTTTCCCCCAAAGAATAGTTTCTACAGCCCCACCAATCTTTCTCTCCAATATATACAGTAACTCTAGGCAGCATAAGTCACAGTTCAGTCAAACCATCTATGAAACTCATAGCCACACACAGACTGTAGGCTCTGCTCTTAAAAGATGATACAGAATAATCTTCAATGTATTAGTGTTCCATGATAAATATCAAAAGATGCTCCGGTGAGTTACCGCAGAAAGTATTCTGCCAAGATGTTTTTAAAAATGGAAAACAAACCACAAAGGTTTCAAGTGTCTTATGAACATTGCCTCAGCAGGAATGTTTGATTAAGCATGAATGAAATCACGTTATACTTAAGTTTCATCTCAAAACAGAGATAAAGCCAAACAATAATGGAATAAGAACAGTTAAAGGGAAAAGGCATTTCTGAAAACCAGACTAGCAAAATACAATGCAACAGAATATAAATAATTAAGCACATACAAAAACCAAAGTAAAACTATATTTTTTCTATGAATACCTAGGCCTTCTTCCATTCACTGCTAAACCTGAGATTCATTGCCAAAGTGTAGGTAGTGGTCATACCTAAGGAAGGAGATCCAAGACAGGTTGATAATTGACAATACTGCCCACCTAAAAGGAAGCAATAATTCTCCATTACCATAAACTTGCACATATGAAAATTTGCTATTAGACTGGGAGATAAAATAAAATGCTGTTAAGATTTTCAACTTTCTTCTTCAAAGCATAAATTATATGTCTTAGAAACTGTCAGGCTCTTTAATTTTACAAGGATTTTTAATATAATTGCTATACCTCTAATAACTGTTTTCATAAGAATATACAGTTGCCTGCAAAAGTTAGACATCCCTATTCAAACTTTGTTTCAATGAATTCCCAAGTGAACAAAAGTCAACACAACTTGTACATGGTACAGAGTTAAACACAACATATTTCTGCAAATCTGAATGCATACTTACAATTTATGTGCAGTTGCTTACAGTTTCAAATAACAAAACAGTGGATTTTTTATTTTTATCCCGCCTTTATTATTTATATAAATAACTCAAGGCAAAACAAGATCTGGAAGACCAAGATAAATCTTAGCTAGAACTGCCTAAAAACTGTTCAGATCTGCAAAATAGAACTCGGAGATCACTGTAAACAATCTGCTCAAAAAGTTAGCGGAGTGTGCCGGTTCACAGTACAACAATCATCTGCATGGGAGAATTGTCTGAAAGTCCCTTTTACTCCAAAATCATCACAAAAAAATTATTGTTTAAAGCAGAGCTTTCCAAACTATTCATGTTGGTGACACACTTTTTAGACATGCGTAATTTTGTGACACTCTCTTACAGCAGGGCATCATTTCGCGACACACTCTTACAGCAGGGCACAAGGCAGGAACTAGGACCTGCGTGGAATCACAGCAGGTTTGGAGGCAGCAAGGCACAAGGCAGGCACTAGGACCTGCGTGGAATCCTGGCAGGGCAGGTTTGGAGGCAGCAAGGCACAAGGCAGGCACTAGAACCTGTGTTGAAATCAGGAGGCAGCAGCAGCCACGACACACCCAGACACTGCAGCCGACACACTAACGTGTCCCGACACAGAGTTTGGAAAGCTCTGGTTTAAAGTATGAAAAAGAAAACCTTGATAAGACTGAAATGTTATAGAATGCAGTACTTTGGACTGATGAAGCAAACATTGTGCTGTCTGGCCACAGCCATTCAAGAAACATTTGGAGAAACAAGGGTGCAGCTTTTGAAGAAAAGAACACCTGCCAACTGTTAAGCAGGAGGTGGCTCTATTATACTTTGGTGTTCTGTGGCAGTAAGTGGCACAGGAAATATTGCGTGGTGGAAGGAAGAAGGCAGCCAAGTTAGTATCAACACATTCTAGAAGCTAAATAAAGTCACTGAAGAAGTTAGAACTGAAAAGAGGTTGAATATTTCAGCAAGAAAGTGATTCAAACATATCTCCAAACTGATAATGAAGTACCTAACAGAAAAGATACCAGTTCTGGAATGGCCACAACCCTCAAGCTTGAATACTACTGAAAATCTGTGTGGGTATCTGAAGCATGAAGTGCATGCAAGGAGGCCTAAGGATATTTCTGAGCTAGGAAACTTCTACAAAGAAGAGTATGGAAACATTCCAAAAGCAAGAATAGATGGACAATCAGTTGGCTACAGAAAATGTTTGGAAGCTGTTATTTCTACCAAAGGAGGTATTACAAAGTACTGATTGAAAAGGTGTCCAAACATCTGCATCTGCCATATTCACTGTTTCGTTTTGAATCTGCACAAAAATAGTAAACAATTGCACAAAAATAGTAATTGCATTCAAATTTGCAAAAATACAGTATGTGTTTAACTTTTACTACATAGAGGTTGCATTGCACTGTATACCGAATAATAAAGCTCTGCCCAGATTCATATTCTTCCCCAAGTAGTAGCTTTTATTTTCCAGCTACTGTATCAAATTGTGTTTCAAGATGAGAATGTGCAATAAAAAAATCCTTACCAACTTCGGGTCCCATGACAGCATGACGAATATTAAGCTGTTTTGGGAGAGAAAGTCTGGCCCTGCTCTCTATTGGAGTGTCAGAAACAAAAGTCACTGGCCCATGATCTGGGCAGTCTGAGGGGTAAGCCTTGTCGCAGAGTGTGCACCCTGTGGGTAAGAAAAAAGGGCACAGCATGAGAGAATTGGTCCTGTCAGTTCCTGTAACAGGACGGGCAAGATGAGAGTACGAAAACCTCAAAGTAATAGTTATTAGACTTACGCTTATAAAATGTTTCTTTCCTTGAGGCCTGTGGCAAATAAAAATTGCCTTGAAGTGATAGGTAAAGAAACTTTACAAAAGTTTGCTTTTGATGGGGGGGTAGGGTTGGAGACATATTATAATATGGATTATGTGTGGACAAGTAAACCTGGTTAAATATTTTTAGTGGACAAGCAAGCCTGGTTAAATATTTCTAGTGGGCAACTAAAGCTGGTTAAATATTTTTATGGACTATATTGGGGAGGGGAAGCAAATTTATTTGCAAAATTGAGATATGGATGTTAGGAAAACAAGTAATGTAAATGCAGGTGAATTTTTTCTACAAACATATTCTTTTGCACACACAACTTAGATGCAAATAAATATGCAGTAGCTTTATAGGAAAATCTGCTATGACAGTCCAGCTATTACAACCAGAGAACATAGGAAACTGAGTTTTCTCTCATTTACTTGCAGTGCTGACTAATGTAAAGATATGGACAACTGAAGAGAAAATCATCTTTCTTCTGTGGAAGATTTCAAGTAAATAAATGAAAATCGGTGTATATATTATGAATGATAATTAACATTGAATGCAAAAGCATTCAAGACATATGAAAAACAGACACTTATATGCATGCCAATTTCTCTGAACTGAGAGGACAGCTAGAGGGAAGAGTTGATCTGTTCAGCGAGTGAAACCCAGCAAAACAGTCCATACCCACTTTAGTTTTTTGATATATCTGTATTCACCCTTAACCCTAAATGGAAAAAAATACCCCTTTTGCAGTCAGGAAGGAGAAAACCTAACAAAGACAAACTGCAAACCAAATATACTTAAATATTTATTATATGTAGCAGGAACAGACAATTGGTGCCTTTCAGATGTTTTGAACTTTAATTGTTACCATCTCTGGCTATTCCCTATACTGACTGATGTTTATGTCTCTGTCAAAAACATACAGAAAAAACAAGATTGCCTTCCCCTCACATCCAGAGTGGCTTTGCATTATGGTTAGTTTGTTTTTGCCTTAATGTGTTATACTAATGGGAGTGTTAACCATGGTTAAATAAATAATGGCTTCTAGTCCTGTGTAAATTCAACCATTGGTTAAAAGTTTAGTCCCAGTTTTCTGCAACTTCTGTAAGCTTCTTCTATAGCTCCACTGGACTTTGTCGTTAAACTTTTTGAAGTAGTTGGAAACACATATTGACACATACTCACATATTGTAAACAATGTAGCCATATTCTCCTTATTGGAATTGGAATCTTCCATCTGCAATGATGATGGCACAAAAGCAAGATTGTCTGAGGAGACAGCCACATGATTTTGTCCCATGGCTACTTCCTGGTTTATGGAGGATACTGTCACAGGTTCCAAACTGAGACCCACTTCATGTAATGAGACAGATTCCAGGGAAGTGAGATTATGTGAGGTAGAAAGTGCAACACTCACAGAATTGCTGCTCATGGCCACTGTATGAATAGAGTCCCCAAGTGTTCGGTCAGGCATCCCATTGACACGGCCTGCAATGTGGTCAGTCTCCATAACAGGAAGTTCCAAACTGCTACCATGGATAGGGATGACGCCATTATGCCCTACAGTTTCTGTGGCTAAACTGCTATCCACCACTAGAGGCTCATGATTACGACTGCCATTTGCAATCTGTGAATGATCCCCACCTACATCACTCATCCGAAGTTCTTCGGCCATTCTGTCGCTAGAGATTGGACTGGTAACCCTTGAAACACTTTCTATGGTAATTGTTGTATCCAGAGCTACATCATGGCCATCACTGGGATGCAAACTTTGAGTGTTGTGTGCATTCACTGAACGGGAATCCATGGAGACAATGCCTGCTTCAAGACCCACGGTTCCATTGGGCTGGTAGGGATCTAAGTCTGAAGGATTATTGGAGACAGATAAAGCTGAGTTACTATCAACATTGATATTGTTGGGGTGAATACACTGAGGTGGAGGTCTATCAGCTAAGTAAGATATGAGACCTGAAGAAGGGGAGAAACGAAAGAAAGAAAAAAATAAATAAGCACACTGTTTTGTAGTAACAAGTCAAGTTTTAAATTGCTGAACACAAGGACGATCAATTTTTTACTAGTGCATGCAATAAACTTAAGGCTTTGTATTTGCACCTCTTATGACTTGCAAATAAAGAGTCCATGAGATTTAAAGAATTATTAAGCCACAAGAAAAGAAATGCATAGCCTCACTTGTACAATTCCAGATGATGTCTATTCTTGTAAGGTAAAAGGTAAAGGTTCCCCCCGCACATTTGTGCAGTCGTGTCCGACTCTAGGGGCCGGTGCTCATCTCCGTTTGTTAGCCAAAGAGCCAGCGTTGTCCGAAGACGCTTCCACAGTCATGTGGCCGCTTGAGGCGCGCGGAACGCTGTTACCTACCCACCGAAGTGGTACCTATTAATCTACTTGCATTTGCATGCTTTCGAATTGCTAGGTTGGCAAGAGCTGGAGCTAGTGCGGGAGCTCACTCTGCACGCAGGGCTAGGGATTCGAACCTCCGAACTTGCGATCTTCCGATCAACAAGCCTGGCGTCTTACCCACTGAGCCACCACGCCCCCATTCTTGTAAGGATTAATTGTCAAATAAATAAAATGGAATTATAAAACTGGAAGAGAGTATTTGACATGTCCCTATTTACCTGTAAAATATATATCCTGTTGCCTATCCAGCTGAGGCTTTCTTTGCAACTTACAATAAAGTGGTAACATTAGTCCCCTGTTAAACGCGGTCCTTTCTGAACATATTACTGAACTTAAGATTTTATACGACGTCTGTCGTGTCACACTACGTACCAGGTAGAATGTGTCTAAAGTAGCTGCTTTCTAGATGAGGGTAAGGTGGTGGAGGTAGGGTATAATTTCTCTCTGGTATACCGCACATCACTCCTCGATCTCCAATGCCCATTGGAAGCATCAGAGACAAAGCAGAAGGTAATGAGGGCCCCAAGTTTGGAATTGCAACTGGTAATCCTAATAAAAACAAAATAATTAGTCTACAACCGATAAAGGATAAAGACATTTGGGGAGAGTGGAGCACAGAGACAAAGAGTAAAAATTGGAAAGATCATTAGAGGTTTTGATTTCCACCCAAATGGGGCAAACTCTACTTAAAATATGCATTCACTTCTGTTCACAATATTCTTAATGTGTGTCACATTTCTATTGCAAGTTGACCCTGGCTTTTTTGTAATAATGGAAAGATGCTCAATTCTTGAAAATTACACCTAGGAATCAAGGTTTGGGCATTAGCAAAACACTGAGGGAAAAGGATCAAAGCAAAACTGAGTTTCCTAAAGCTGTGCTTAGACACGTCACATCATCTCCCAATCTGAAAAGCACAGAAATAAAGACATCAAGAAAATGTCTCTTCATCATGACTTGATACGTTACCTGGTGCTGGTATAGCATTATGGGTGGGTGAAGAGGCCAAAGCTATGTGATTTCCTGCAACAGCCAGGGCATTGCTCACAGAAGAGGCTGTCAGCTGTTCCATCCCCACAGGGCTCAGACTCATTTCATTCATCCTAGACAAAAGAGGAACATTTAAAATGTAAGTAATAGTTCAGGCAAGTATGAGTTTGGCATTTAACAAACATACAGAACTTGGTATAAAACGGGGTTCTACGGTCAGTTTTAGGTTGAGAGCTACACTTATCTTCTGAATGGTGTGACAAGGGGCTGCACTCTAACATGGAGGGGCAAGGCAAGAACTAAATTTCATTTTATTTAAACGAGTGATTCAAATATATTAATATAATCAATTTCCGTGATTTTAATAATTTATTTCTATCATATTAAAAATTAAAATTTGGTGGCAATTTCTGGAGAGATTTTAGGGAATGTACCACTGGTATAGAAAAATAGCACATGCTATTTTGCTTCTCTCCCCTGACTCTCATTATTTTTTCTATTCCTCCAGCAGATTTGATAAAAGACTCCAAAGAAGCCGAGGTGAAACTGGGACAGAGCCAAAGAACTGAGAAGCAGGGTGTTTCAAGAATGTTTGCCAATGGGAAAGCAGACTGCCCACAAACGCTGTAGCATTACAACATTGCAAAGGGAAAAATAGCTTTATTCCAATTTCAAACAACATGCAAAGGAGCAAGAAAAAACTGACTCAGATTTTAAAATGTTCTGACACTGTATGAAAGTAGATCTGGAATTGGTTCCAAATCAGGCTAAGTATGCAAGTGCCCATAGGTTAAAGTCTTTAAGAGTATGCTAACATTTTAATTTCTCATGTTTGTGTAACCATTGTCTGTACTTCCTTAAAGCTTACCAAAATCAAACTGTGTACCAGTAATATATTCAGTATTAAATACTAAACCTCGATTTAAAGGAAACCCATTTAATGGGCACTGGATGTAATGGACATTTCTATCTGGACATCCCCCAAAATAATAGACAAGTCCATTAGTCCAAGTAGTCTAGATCAGATACTTAAATCTACATTATTATGTACATTATGGCACAGTTTACATCATTTGTGTCATTATGTTATCATACAAATGCTGTACATCACTGTAAATGACATCATTCAAGTTTAATGGACATTTGGGAATTAACAACCGCCCCACATTGATCTGTTAAATCTTGTGATTTTTCAAATACTATATATTGAGCAAAACACAGCAGTTCCAAAAGTAGTTCCATGCTTATAATTCATACATGTAGCTGCCATCTTTAAAATATTACTTGATTATTTAAAAAGCTACTAAGCACAAATGAAAAGCATAATCTTTTTAGACTGATTGGAACTATAATTATTTTAAAAGGAAAAGACATTCATGCATTTTATCCTTATTACTGCCACACATTAGAACCCACTGCAAATTAGTTGTAAATCTGTAAAAACTTTAAAATTTGTAGCCCTAAAAATTATCTAATCAGAGTTATACATACAGAATATGTTCCTTCTTCCTCTCTCTTTGCTCATTTAATGAATGTTTAATTCATTTAGGCTTTGTAATTGACACTTACTCTGATCAACATTGGCTGGATTCACACAACAGAAACACAAGAACTAGGTTCTGTATCAGTCCCTTTTCTGAGCATACCTCCTAATTGAAAGAAAGCAAATTAAAAGCAGTGATTCCCAGAGGCAAAATGGACAATGCCCTCCAAAGGCAGATAATTCTGCTGCAACAAGTGTGAATCAATAAAAGAATTATACCCAAATCAAAGATGAAATAGATTCATCCAGCCAAAGCTCACAAACAGTAAACCAGTTAGAGATGTACCAGAAAACTTTCTCAGAGGCAGGATCCCACTCCCAATGTCCCGTCCCTCCTGAGGGATTAACCACATCTCTCAGGGACAGACTACTCTGTGCTTCTCTGTTTACAGAAAAAGGGCCTGCCTTTCACTGAATACAGAGAAGCACAGAGTGATCTGACCCCAAGAGGTACGGTTTAGAGAAAGGGCCTCTGTCCAGGCCTAAGCTGCCCACTGGACGAATGTTGCCATCATTCATGCACTGGATATGAATAAGAGCCCCTTGTTGTGTACCATAATGGCAGGGAACCCCAACTGTCCCAGGTTCTTTCCTACCAGGGAGGAACTTGATGGGCGTACATCATGTCAAAATGCAGTCATCTGGAGGATGTGGCAACTATATATCAGTCACAGAGACACATGACAACTAGGCACTATCCTGCTCCACCCACACACATGGAGGATGTTCTTCTTTGCTGTAAGAAATGTAATTGAGGAAAAGATGCCAATTTATAAACTCACTGTCTTAGACCTGAGTTTGTGACTAAACCTTCTTTCAACTATAGCTTTAAGTGCAAATTTGCAAAAGGAATAGTGCTTGCAGGTAGAATATGAAGATTTTATACCTCCCAATCTCAACAATTCCTTCTCACAGCATTGTTAGTATAGAAAATAAGCTAGATAGATCACTTCACTTACAGTGAAATGTAAGAGTTAATAGGCTGAATAGGATCACTGCTCTGCCAACATTGCATCAAAATACAAATGAATGTCTTTGTCAGTGTCCTCATGAGAAATATTTACACACCAATATCAACAATAGAAAAGGATTAGCAGATCACATTTTGTATGACATTTCAATAAAGCCTGAACACATTTCTACTTGCTTCAGATCTATTCAATTTACATATGCCTTGGCTTATATATGCTTTGATTTGTAATTAAATACAACATGCCAATTAACCAATAGTGTTAAGCCCCACAACCTGAAATAACATGCCCTTTGGGAATCTTCTTTTACCTTACTAATACTTAGCAGAAATGTCTCTGATTTACTCACAAAATAATAGCAGCTGCTTAATCTTTGAAGAAAACTGTGGTCCATCAAAGCTTATACCACAATGACATTATTAATCTTCATTACCCAATGTTGCCTTTCACTGGTTTAGATACAGAACTGTTTTGGTAATCTCCATAAATCCCTTTTCCCCCTCAGACTGTAGTCATTCATGATGGCACTCTAGACATGTTTAGAGAGACTCACCAACACTCAGGCATCAGAAACAGATTCCCGGGCTAAGTCCCAGAATAAATAAACGTCACTTATTCGAAGCCATAGACGCATGCAATGCTTCCACCTGGGATGCATCTGCTGGCGAGGCCGGGCCTATGAGGGCCCCGGCGGCGGCAGCCTTCTCCTCCTCCACATCTGGTCCCCCTTTCCAGCTTTTGTCCACCAGCACCTTCCTCCTCCTCCGCCGCCGCCGCCGCCGCGCTCCAGGCAAGTCAGCATCGGTCTAAGACGGACTCAGCCACCTCCCGCAGCACCTGAGCCCAGGCCCCGGAGACGCCACCGCCCACCGCCGCAACCAGAACCGCCTCATGAGCCACCCGACGGACCGCGGAAACAGGAGAGGGGGCAGAAAGAATTGGTGCACCAACCACGCAGAGCGCCCCCCTCCGGCAGGGGCGGTGATGCAGCTGTGGAAGAACACCTCAGAGAGAGAGGGGGGAAGGGGCGGGGTCAAAAGCAGACGGAGATTACTTCCGGTTTGTTTCACATCCAGGAAACGCCCCCTCCCGCTCTTGTCGCCACTATTCTATTCTCCCTTTGCTGTAATAGCAGGCTCTTGCCTGCCGCGCATGCAAACTCTTTGGGTAAACATCAGACGGGCTGCTTTCCGGCTGGGTTTTCTCCTCCGATCGTAGCTCCTGACGTAATCGGCGCAGTCTAGTATACCGAATACGTTTTCGGACGCAGTTTGCGCAATGTAGCACTACGGTTTAAGTTCAACTGAAGTTACTGGGATTGAATCCGGTAGTCCCGTGCACGTTTTAGGGTAAAAACCAAAGTTATATGCTCTTTTAAAACCATGAAAGGCTTATCTATTTGATATATGTATAACCTGGTTTTCTATCACATAAGAGCCCAAGTCACCTTAGCTACATTTCGTTTAGTTGTTTTGTATACCATTTTTAATTATAATAACAAAGGATGGCTGCAATTAAAAAGAATTAATCTTTTAAATTATGCTGTTTTATTTTTCTACCATTTTAATTATAATAACAAAGGATGGCTGCAATTTAAAATAATTAGATTTTTTTTAAAAAAACCGCTGCTTTCACACTTTACAAGACATTTAGAGAGACAAATACATTCCTACACATTTCAGAAGAGTATTTCAGTTGGATAGCATGGCACTGACACAGAACTGGGAAAATTGGGTGCTGAATTTGCTCTTTAGATCCAGAATGCAGCCAAACTAAAAGGCCAGATCAGAAAGCCATGACCAAATGGTTTCTCGCAGAAATATTTTCCAAAGATTACAAAAAATGAAGTTACGACTTACGGTTTTGATAATTAGAAAAAAATAGATAATAGAAAAAAGTATATATATACACACACACAAATACATACATACAGTATATATTCAAAGATTACAATCATATAACCAGCTACCTTGACCACTAGGTGTAACTGAAATCACCACAGAGAATAGTAAAATAGAGAAATCCCCTCCTTCCTCCAAGAGGGGTGTGTGGAAGTCAAGGAAAAACCCCTACATGGGGGCATGACATAATACAACATCCGTATCTCTCTGCTCTGACAGCTTAAGGCAGTGCTTTCTAAAGTGCCGCTGTTGGCGACACACCAACGGCAGTGGCGGCGGCGCGGGGACGGGGGCGTGCACGGTGGTGGCGGCAGCGGCGGCAGCCTCCACTAAAACGCAGAAGCGCTGATGGCGCACCGCCGCCGCCACTGCCGCTTCCGGGTTGTGTGGCGACACACGAGACTGTGTGTTGCGACACACTAAAGTGTCGCAAAACACCGTTTGGAAAGCTGTGGCTTAAGGGAAGGTGGACTTCTGATAGCAATGTATAATTAGGCAATCAGACTTTCTGCAGCTGAGTCTGTATGTGTATTACAATCATTTATCTCACATGCATACAAATTGCATGCTCTGCACATTTCATTCAGTTGAAAAGCAATTCCCCCCCCCCATGTGGTTTTCTCCTGTTAGTGGTTAAGACGCCAGGCTTGTTGATCAGAAGATCGCAAGTTCGGAAGTTCGAATCCCTAGCCCCGCGTGACGGAGTGAGCTCCCGCACTAGCCCCAGCTCTTGCCAACCTAGCAATTCGAAAGCATGCAAATGCAAGTAGATGAATAGGTACCGCTTCGGTGGGTAGGTAACAGCGTCCCGCGTGCGTCATGCCGGCCACATGACCTTGGAAGCGTCTTCGGACAACGCTGGCTCTTCAGCTAACAAATGGAGATGAACACCGGCCCCTAGAGTCGGACACGACTGCACAAATGTGCGGGGGGAACCTTTACCTTTTTTTAATCTGGTTCTGCTTGTCCTTGAATTTTCAAAGGCAAGTGCCAGAGAAGAATGTGTTTTCTGGAAGAGACTAGCAAGCACAGACTCCTGGTATCTATTCCTTCAAAGAGATCAATCAATCTTCAAAATTCAAATTTATTCATTCATAAACGACCAGCTTCTTTTGAGGTTATCAGTTTCTTTTACTGTACTGCTGAGCAGCAGGTGGTTCAGGAAATCAACACTTTCGTTCACAAGTTCCAAACATGGTCAGCTCTGCTGCTTTCTTCTTCATATACTGTAAAGGATAATGTTTAAACGCTATGAAAAATGGGTAAAATAATATAAAGGTATCCATGTGGATAAAATGGAGAAACATAATAATACTACCTTTGAAATAAATGTTTTCTTGGGGCAAAGAAGGCTGTACCCCAAACATTCCAAAGGACAAATCATAGTCTTCTACATAAAAAAGAAGAAGGCACAAAGCGCATTAAATATACTTAGTAATATTAACTTTGTGGTCAGCAGCATCTGCAGGAAATGATGATGACACCAGGATGGTGGCATACACAGTGATGTTTCATGCAAATCCTGTTTTCATGATAATTTTGCCATTCCCCTGCCCTGCCCCTTTGGTGGACACCATGCCTCTTCTGTAGATCTAGGTAGCAGAAATTTCAGTTCAGTTCATAAAAAGCCGCTCTTTTTTTGTTAAGCACAGCAAGGGCTTCATCAAAACAGAAGAAAATAGAAAAACTGTGAATGAAAAGCCAAGGGATTGATTCAATGCTGGCAGCACACCAAAAACAAAACAGGAAACCACAAGGAAAATTTTTCTTCTTGCAGTTCTATACTCATTTCCATGTAGAGGGTGAGAAAAGGAAAATAAGAGTGGCTTGGAGGAAGCCTAAGGAGCTAAGGATATCTTTTTAAAAAGGAAAAAAATATCTACCTAAAAACTGAGTCAATTTGCTTAGATTAGTATCTGACACAATTACATTTATTATATTTATATTACAGCTTGAAGAACAATTCCTATCTCTTTTTCATAAGCAAGATAGGGCATGCCCAATAGGAAATTTTATTCTGTGAAATATATTGGTCTTGAAGTAGAAAATGTTTTGCATTTTGCCTTTGTTTCATGAACAATGGCAAATTACCTTTTTTTAACTCTCCCAAGTTAACCGCATTTCCAAACAGCATTCTTTTCCTGAAAAGATTGAAATCACTTTTTTAAAAAAAAAGTAGGAAAAGGTTGCTTTTAAATGTGGGCCAGAACTCTGCCACAAGTGATGCATGCAAAACAAGGAATAATTATAATGGAACCAAAATGATCAACTTAGTAGTGACATTGGTGCGCATAATTTATATAGTACAATTCAAAGTACAGATCATTGCTCCAAGGGTCATTGCATCTAAAATTCACCAAAGAGAAACAAGAGTAAAAGGACTGGTAAATGGTTAAATGGAAGAAGAATAAGATACCCTTATTGCGGTTGCATATATTACATTTAGGAAATATCTTTTGCTGCTGCACGCATCTAAAAGTGTGCTAGATAATTCCTATGTTTGCAAATAGGCCTTATCTGTCACACTCTCAACCACAAGGGAGCACTCTTTCCCTTAATAGTCTCTACCGCACTTTTCTGCACAGACATTTACACACACACATGCACACACACTTCACATCACAACTTGTCAGATGCAGTTTAAGTCTGCAAACTTCTATGAACTGACTAATGCAATTACTTTAGAACAGCGGAAGCCGCAAAGTCTGCCCTTGCCCTTTGGATTTCAATAAAGAAAGCCCTTGGCTAATTTTTTTAGCTGACAGGAGATCCTCGATTTTTGAGGAGGAAGAGGTGGAGCTTTGGCAACTCTTGGCAAATGCCTGCAAACTTTTCAAGTTACCCATCCTTTTGGAGGCAGGTAATATCAAAGGGCACTATGGATTACAATATGTGACGAGTGTTTACAGCCTAGAAGATTATTTATGTTTGGTTTTACCTGTATAGTCACACATCCAAGCTTGGAGAAAAGGAACACAGGAACCCTCTCATTATCTTTTGAAATATGAAGATCAGAGGAAAACCTGGGTTTAAAGGGTGGAGTGATGGTCCTAGAAGCCTGCTTATAAGTTAGAAGGCATCCTGCTTCACTAATAACAGATCGAGGAACAGAACTGATATTCGGATAGAAGACTGGAATTTCAGGGTCATTGTTACTGCCATGGACCGTAAGCCAATGCCTACTGCTCTGATCACCACAAAGTCAAACTGTATTGTGGAGCAGAACATCTGGCTCATTTGATTTCTCCCTCAATGGATAAATTCCAAAAAGCTTATTCTGGAATTTGACACTGAATTGCTTCAAGATGGGAAGTAAGAAAGATGATGGGCTCTTGAACAGGATCTCATGTTCAGGACCAGCATCCCTTGGAAGCAGTCATGTTACCGGTTCTCATGGTTTACCACTCCAGGAACCATTTGGCATCCCTTTTCCTTTTGGACAAACATACTGGGACCACCAACCTTACAATGGATATTCAGGAAGATTCTCTTATCTACCCTTTTCTGGGTATGTAGGAGTCTATGACTACTCGTTTGAGCCTGCTTTCATTCGGAAGAGGAATGAGAGGGAAAGGCAGAGGGTTCGTTGTGTAAATGAGGGCTATGCACGCCTCCGAGACCATCTTCCCAAAGAGCTTGCTGAGAAGCGTCTCAGCAAAGTGGAGACTTTGAGAGCTGCCATAACTTACATCAAACACCTTCAGAATTTACTGGAATATCATCCTTTAGGAGCAAAGACAGCCATTCCAGCTGCAGAGGCACCAGCAGTTTCTGGTCCTAGTTTAAAAAGGGAATGCAACAGTGATGGAGAATCTAAAACTTCATTAGCTTCATCTCCTTCCAGTGAGTTTGAGGAAGTTTGTAGTTAAGAAAACATGATCTTTGGAAACAAACAACCTCAAGACCATCTCTCCTGTTTTTTGTTTTTGTTTTTAAAAAAGGCCAAACGATTTCTAAATTTGTGTGGATCACCTGGAGGACAAAAATTCATCTCTAGCAAAAAGGTGAAAAAAGATATCTGAGAAGACTGTTTCCAGTATAATTCATTCTTGGCAATCTTTGGGGGTTTATGTAAGAAAAATATAACATTCTTAATATTTCCTTATTTATGTTATTGAGCACGTTATGACAGAAATAGCTTTTCTAAAAATGGGAACATTATTGACTTGTGATATTTGTTTTGGTTTGGTTTAAAGGCAACAATAAAACCAGATGTGTTTTTCCACCTCTCTTGTAATAATGCTCCGCTTCTTATTAAGATACCCTGTATATGGTTTAGGGGACACTAGACAAATACTGCTGTAATTATGAATAATAATTAGCAGAGCATTATCTCTAAATAAAGTGACCCTCGAATACCAAAAAATAAAGTATGCTTACACCCCAGAGAAATTTTTGAAAATTGGGATTTAAGTCACAATTATCTTGATTTTAATGGGGTTTAAATTAACTTGTGCTGAAATCATTTAACTGCTTACAATGGGATTACTCTCTTCACATTTGAAGGTTTGCATTTAGGATGTGCTAGGTTTGAAAAATGTGAACAGAACTTCATTTTTTCTCAATATGTGGTTTCAGTGTGTCAGATAATGACTAAAACTAATGAAATGTGTTTAGCCATAATTTCATTTTTAGGTAGCTCTAATATAAGAATGAAGCACATTTTCTTCTGATGTTGTTGTCTTGCTTATTAATAACCAACTTATATGTGCATATAAACTCAATTACTATAGCATTTGCGTGATGACCTGTGTGTGTGTGTAAGTTTCATGTGTATACACACTAATGTGTCAAAGTGGAAGAAGCAAAATAAATACAGGCACGTTCTAAATAATGGGTAATCTTCAAAATGCAAAGATGATGAAAAATATGGAAAAAGAAGCTACTGATACATAATTTCATTGTGATGAGGAAGGGAAACAAAGCAGATAAATCTAGAAAAAAGATTTGGATGATGAAGTTTGCACTTATCCCCAGATTTGAACACAGTATAGTTGATTTGATTTGAAGGACAGGCACAAACCATAGGTTGCACCGACTGAGTGAGAGGAATCTGAGTCTGCATTAAAAAAGAGAGAGGAGGCATTGCTACATGCATTGCCATTCCTGTGAATTAATTACTTTGCAAACCTAAACAAATGGCACAGTAACAAAGGAACTTCATTTAAAATAAGCCAGATCAAATCTACGTATTTATCATGATAATCCCCCCACCCCCATTTGTGTGTTACTTTGCCTATAGAGCATTCATGCATTGAAGTGCCACTGAAGAAAGAGTGACCCTAGTATCACACCTTTGGGCTGATCACCTCCCACCCAGCTGTTGGTAGAGGAAACTCAAACATGAGAACTGTCTCCTGCACACAGATGTAACTTTTGAGATGTTTGCACTTACATACATGCTGAAAACAGGGCTAATCAAGGGGTGTGCTCTAAGGGATGGAGAAGAGCATAAGGCTATAGCTCCTTCGATACAAGAATGTCCTACCCATGACTCAAAAGGATGGATTTGCTTACAGGGAAAAAATTCTGATCCAACAAATTTTAACTCCAATGATGTGGAATTAAAACTCTGAGAAAGGAGTGTCAAATCAAACTCTGGGTGGAAAGAGGTTGCGTTTACCTTCTACATTTTGTGAAGTAGTTAAGAACTCTGTTCTTTGTGCCCAGGGTGTACATTCTATGGTATGTGTGGGTTTTCAAGTTTTTTAGAAGCTCAACTCATATCAATCTTGGGATTTTGGAAGAGAAGAAAATACTGTACATTCCGGACACATCTTGGGCTGGTTGTGTGATCATTGATATTATCCAGTGACTTGTCCAGTCCTGGAATAGCCAGGGAAGCCTGTATCTTTGAAAGAGATCCATGCTGCTGCAAAAATGCTTTTTTTGTTGTTAAAAAAATTAGAAGAGACTTCAGTCACATTATAATATTTCGAAAATAAGTCCACCCCCAGCCACCTCCACCACAGATTCTTTGCAGGAGAGGATGAATAATGACTGAATTTTATTTTGGCTAACGTTTGTCCTGTCCTGCCATGAAACCATTGCAACAAAATACCTAAATTCATTCCCAGCAGGATTCATGTTGGAATTATTTTTAATCCTTATAATGAATAGCATGTGAATAGGATTCCTACTAGTCTTACAATAAGAGTAATTAAATAGCAGCCCAAGGATAAATTTTGACCACTATTCTCATACGTTATATCTAAAATGTGGATTCTAATTTATATTCATGATTAAATAGTTGCTATTAGAGGTAATATGATCTACATGGCAGCAAGCTTGTGTGTGTAATATGAGTTGCTTTTTCATTTAAAAGCAGAGTTCCAAAAGTATTATCTATGACTAATGTACATTTAAATACAGAAACACAACAGGAATGCTGTGAAATGAAATTGGTAGTAAAGTACCATGAAGATGAAAAGCTTTAAACAAGTGTAATTATAATATATATTACTATTAGCAGTAAAAGAGACTGGAGCAAACTGCTAAATATAGTGGGATGGATCCAAATTTAGGCATGTGGCTAGAGCAGATTAGTTTGATCTTTTCCCCTAACATTATATTCAGTGTTTCAGAGATTCTGCTAAGAACGCGCTATCGTTTTGGAGGAAGCTGGATTCTTCTAAAACAAATGGAGTCATATGTTCTGTCCAGAGCTTTGCTAAATGAATAATGCACCCACCTGATTATTGGGATCTCCCTTTGCTTCCATTCAACAATCTAGCCCATTTGCAGAGCCTTTGACTCTTCTGCATAGTATTTGGGGAGGTGGAGGCAGGCAAGAAACAGTGGGGCAAGGAAACCTGCTTTAGCTTGCTATAACTTCTTTATTTTGGATCCATTTTAATGGCTGTCAAAATTCTTGAAAATGGGTTTAAGTGGAGATATCACACACCTAGAGCTCGGTCCACGTTACTTGTACTTATTGAACATATGAAGATAAGTCTTTGACCCTTCTATAAACTTAAAACCCAGTAATTAAAGTTTGGTGTGACCAGCATTTTAGCCTTAAGGCCACATGTGGCACCTGACCTAATTTCAACCCCCCCCCAACTCCCCCCCCCCCAAGACATGAGAGAACAGGAATTGCCATCCACTTTTGGCTGTGGCCTCTCCCACCGCTTGCTCCATGACCGTGCAGCCCCCAACAGATTACCTGAGGAAATGCTTCCCCACCCAAAACAATATTGCTCCTCTTTGGGATGAATAAACACAATTTCAATTTCAGGTTTCTTGCATTCTTAAGAAATTAATGCGGAATATTTTCACCCTGACTGATGAAATACAGTTTTCACTTAGGTACTTACATCTAGCAAGAAGAGGACAATAAAACTGAGGATAGATATCAGGGAAATGTGTAAGTTTTCCAAATTTATCTTCTGTTGATCAATTGATGGAAAACTAGTAATATGTAAATCAGGCAAGAAGAATGAAATGTTTAAGTGGATAAGGTGGGATAAGATGTGACAAGTTTTGTTCTGGACTCTGAGGTTTTTAATATTTTCTGGGACTAAAATATATAGTGTATGTGTGTGTGTGTACACACATACACACATACACTAAAAGTTTGGGACTGTAATCCCAAACTTTGTTACCCTCCTTATATCTGGACTGCAATTCCCAGAATTCTCTGCTGTGTCCAAGCTGGCTGGGGAATTCTGGGAATTCCACACATGTGGAGGGCATCTAGCTTGGGAAGCTGCTGTAACATTGGGAGTCATCACTTGGTCCTACTGAACACAGCTACAACAACTTAATTATGACAAAATCCTAACCTATTATTTTCAAACAGATGTTCCATTGACTAGAAGTTAGTGCTAATTTGTGTCATGTAGGTTTGATCTATTTTTTTTGTATTTCAAGTGCCAACAGTGGATGAAAACTTAAGATCTCAGTAGCAGAAGATAACAAGATCATGTAACTCTGCTGACAAAGTTAGCAAGTTTCAAATAAAGCAATATATACTTTTTCTACATTTTCTTTTGTCTAGATAAATGTTTATTTCAACTCAGTGTGGAGTGTATCAATATTAAACTTTGAAAACAGATAATGATCCAACTTTACACTCTTTTAATGTTTTAATTAATGTTTTAAGAAAAACAAAGACCAGGAGATGTCTCCCCATACAACATGATTACTGATTATCATAAAAAGACTTCACAGATATTCTTAGATACACAGTCAACAATTTTATCAGCCTTCTGCATGCTTTAATCTTCTTATCAAACATGGGCAAAGAAAAATTCCCATTAAGTTACAAATCTACAAGCACTTTGTTACTATCACTACTTTTAAGATGGATAATCCAAGCCACATGATTGTTTGGAAACCCTTAATAGCTTATTTTGTTGATTCCCCCAGCCTCCAGTAATATAATTCCTTTCAAGTTAAATTACTCTGTGTCAATAAATGGCCAAAAAAAAAAAAAAAACAGAAGGAGCTATAATAAAATATACAGAAGTAACCAGTCACTTGATATCTCCTTAGAATTAAGGAACAAGGGCTTTCAAAAGGAAACTGATTCACATTTGGAAGGAACATCTGTCTCTGAATAACTATAAGACCTGAAATATCATAATTCCTATAATATGATATCACAATATCATACCTAATACATACTTCTGTAGAGATGGGCGGTGATAAATCTGAATAATAAATAAATATCTGAAGTATCATAATTCCTGCTATCCAGGAAGTTCATGAGAGCAGATTGCTCCGAAAAACAATTTTCCATCAAAAAGATAACAGGTTATAGCTAAGAACATACAATTAAAAATATATGCCTAATTATAGAAAAAAAACTACTTCAACTTCCCAGATGTAATAAGAAAATGTATATTTTTGCATTTAAGGATTAATAATTAAATCAGAACTGTGGGCAGGAGTACAAGGGAAAGAGTAAGTGAATTATCCTAACCAGAACAGATTAATAATATATACTGTACATTAATACTTCCCTGGGAGAAAGATTATGGTGTCATCTTACTTATATAGAGAGCAGTCAGTTTTCCAAATATGGTTCCTGTGCAGCCAAAACAACACTGCCCATGGGCAATGGGGAGGTATTACGTAGACTGTCAAATGCCAAGATTTGCAGAAAATTTTGTACTACAGAATATTTAGAACCACCACCACCCCCTTTAAAAATTTCTTGTATGAAACAAAAATATCCCAACGCTCAGTGAGTATGCTTGATGGCCATAAAAACTAAGATAGTATTGCAAAACAGAAATAATTTAATTCATTCAGTTTAAATACCACTCCAAACTGACTCTAGGTGATGTGCAATAAAACCAAACAAAATAGAAGATAAAACATAAGAAACAAAGGAATAAGAAAAGGAAAAAAGAACAAGATCATATGGCAAATCTGGCTAACAATACACCCCACCCCAAACATATCTGGCAGAGGCCCCAACCACCTTAACCCAAGGCCTGGGAGAACATCCAGATTTTCTAGGCTATCCAAAATGCCATCAAGGTAGGGTTTTTTTTTTTAATCCGTTCAATTGTGTCCGACTCTCAGAGGCTGCCTGGACAAGTTCCTGCAGTTTTCTTGGCAAGGTTTTTCAGAAGTGGTTTGCCATTGCCTCCTTCCTAGGGCTGAGAGAAAGTGACTGGCTCAAGGTCACCCAGATGACTAAGGCAGAACTTGCGGTCTCCAACAAACTGGCTCTCATCAAGGTAGTAGCCACATGATATCAGAGGGTACCTCATTCCAGAGGGGAGGTGCTGCAACAGAGAAAGCATGCCTCCTGGGTCCCAATAGATGCCAGTGTTTAATTGAAGAGACTCAGAATTAGGCTGACCATATTTCCTTGAGACAAAAATGGGACATTGGGGATGGCAAAACGGGATGGGGTCTTATGTAATATTCCGTATTCATGAAAAAGACAGGGGTCCCCACCCCCCGGTCCGCACAATTGGCTCCCGCCTGCAAACCCCACCCCTGGTCCCTCCTTTGCTGCGCACTGATAGGCGGGAGGGCTTCCTCTTCCGTGCTGCCTCCAATCGGCAGTTCCGGCTCAGATCCTCCTCCTGCGCCATTCCTGCCGGGTTTAAAAAATGGGACAAAATTTAGATTTTTATCAAAACGACGGGACGGTTGAAAAATGCTAAAAAAACGGGACCGTCCCATTCAAAACGGGACATATGGTCAGCCTACTCAGAACACACCAACCCTGTCAGCTTGTACTAGCCAGGCAGATATCCATGGGAGATAGGCGGTCCATCAGATAATCATACCCTATGCTGTGTAAGTCATAACCAGCACCTTGAATTCCACGGAAGCATACTGGTAACCAGCACAACTCATGAAGCAGAGGTGTCACATGGGCATACCAAGGCATGCCCATCATGACCTGCACCTCTGTATTCTGAACCAGTTGAAGCTTCTGAGTAGTCTTCAAGGGTAGCCCCATGTAGAGCACATTGCAATAGTTGAGCCACGAGGTGACTAGGGCATGAGTGACTGTTTGAATGGCCTCCCGATCTAGGAAAGGGCACAACTGACATACCAGATGAAGCTGTGTAAATGCCTTCCTAGCCACAGCTGCCATCTGCTCATCAAGCAGGAGCTGTAAGTCCAGGAAGACCCCCAGATTGCACACCACTCTTGAATGGAGAAGTGCAACTCTATACAAAGTTACAGATGGAATATTCCCAGAACCAGGTGTCCCTAATATTCATAGCTATTTGGTCTCAGTAGGATTGAGTCAGAGTCAGTTCCTTCCCATCCAGGCCCACATAACCTCTGAGCACTGGGACAGAACCTCAATAGCCTCACTTAGCTAGCAAGGGATCAACAGATATAATTGGGTATCATCTGCATACTGATGATACTGAACCCCAAACCTGCAAATGACCTCACCCAGAAGTTTCATGTAGATATTGAACCAGAGGGAAGAGAGCATCAAGCTCTGTGGCACCCCACGAAGGAGGGGCCTAGGGAGCAACCTCTCCTGCCCAGCCAACACTGACTGGAAGAAGCCCCAAGAGAAGGAGCACCACCAAGTCCCAACCCCCAGACCCAATTGAGAAGGATACCATGGTTGATGACACTGAAACCGTGTGAGATCAAGGAGTAAAGAATGGATGCACCTCCTCTATCCCAACTCTGCCAAAAAGCTAGCTAGCTAGCTAGTTGCTCTATGCATGCTAAACAATGCAAGATGAGATGTGTTACTCAGTGAGAATTTTGAGGCAACACCCACAAGAGAAAATCAAACCCATCTTCTATGGTTTCTCCATGGGAGGGATTCATTCCCTCATGAAAGAGTTGGCAGTTCCTTTTAAGACCTGAACCTCATCCAAGTCATAATTACATCCGTTTGAAATTCCATGAACTGGGAACCAGCCTTCAGCTATTCAACAAAGGTTCCTGTATACCACGTGCTTTAGCAACATGCCTTTGGCAATCATAGAGTTTGGACTGCCCCAAGCAGCCAGCCGTTCTTCACTGGACACAACATGAGGTCTTTGACCTGAATTCTTCAACATGGGCTGAGGACTCAGCGAAAATATCTGCCTTGCATTGGATGCTGGAGCCATTCAAAAGCAGTGAAAGTTCTCCTACTGCTTTTATTGAAAGCGAGGCTTCTCTGAGTTTCCTGAAAAGGACCATCTCATGGGGCAAATGCTGGAAACCACTGAATTTAGAGTACCATCACAGACAATTGTGCCATTTTTATTTATTTATTTTTTAAAAAACCATTTTGGGAATTCCCTCATGTACATAACTGGTAATAGTTGTGCAAGAACCCTTTTGCAACTGACCACCCACAGGAGTTCAATCAGTGCATTTTTTTTTGCTTCAGCAAATTAGCATTTTTCAATATATCTACTAAACCTTCTAAAGTTCATTTCTATCTCATGACCAACAAACATAAAAGCTAAAACATAACAACCATTTCCCTCCATTTTAGGATCTCCCCCCCCCCCACTCTCAAACAAATTAACTATCTTTCATATTTACACATAAAAGCTTAGCCACTTTTCAGCTTTGTGGTGGTCAAACTGTGGCAATATGTCTATGAAGGTTCTCAGTCATCCAGGTGGAATTGTCTGTAGCTTGAATCATGTCAACTGGATTTCTATTTTCTTAGTGGAAACGTTTCACTCCTTATCCAAGGAGCTTCTTCAGTCTGAGTAAAGTTAGTAAGGGAATCCTTAAATATGTTTCTAGGCTGGCTGTGTGACCTTGCACCTGGGGCTAGGTCATGGTTATTTTGAGATGTTTGTTTCTAAGTCCCTTTATCATCTAAAGGAGGATCGTTAAGATTACCCTGCTGCTGTTGAGCTTGTGAAATGGTCTTAATCTTCCTAGGCACAGAAGACAAAGCAGGAAGGAAGATAGGGGAAAGGTTATGCCTGAGGCCCCCACCTCTATTCAAGGAAGGATTTTCCAAGTTGGCATGAATGGATTCCTTGACCCCTCTCTCAAACCACCTATCTTCTCTGTCTAAAATGTGAACATTAATGTCCTCAAATGAGTGTCCTTTTTCCTTTAGATGAAGATAAACTGCTGACTCTGGTCCTGTGGTGTTACTTCTCCTGTGTTGGGCCATCCTCCTGTACAAAGGTTGTTTGGTTTCTCCAATGTAGAGTTCAGAGCACTCCTCACTGCACTGGATTGCATACACTACATTGCTTTCCTTGTGTTTTGGAGTTTGATCTTTGGGGTGTACAAGCCTCTGTCTCAGTGTGTTGGTGGGTTTGAAATATACAGGTATGTGGTGTTTGCCAAATATCCGTTTTATCTTTTCAGACACGCCAGCCATGTAAGGAATGACCAGGTTCTTCCGTTTACTCTGAGTCTCAGCCCTATCTGTCGCTGTTTTAGGTCTGGTAGACTTAGATTTAGTGAAGGCCCAATTTGGATATCCACAGGCCTGCAGAGCTGTTCTCAGATGCTGCTTTTCATTCTTTTTGGAATCCATGGAGGTGGGGATGGTTTCTGCTCTGTGTGACAATGTCCTGATGACTCCTAGTTTGTGCTGCAGTGGATGGTGGGAGTCAAACATCAGGTATTGATCTGTGTGTGTGGGTTTCCTGTAGATCCCTATTTCTAGCTTGAAATGGGTGCCCACCCACTGGTTTAGGTATGTGGATGACACCTGGGTCAAAATCAAGGCCCAGGAAGTACAGGCCTTCACGGACCATATAAACACTATAGATGCCAACATTAGCTTCACCAGAGAAGACACCAAGGACAACAGACTGGCATTCCTAGACTGTGAAGTCCTCATTGGGACCGGTGGCAAGCTAGAAATAGGGATCTACAGGAAACCCACACACACAGATCAATACCTGATGTTTGACTCCCACCATCCACTGCAGCACAAACTAGGAGTCATCAGGACATTGTCACACAGAGCAGAAACCATCCCCACCTCCATGGATTCCAAAAAGAATGAAAAGCAGCATCTGAGAACAGCTCTGCAGGCCTGTGGATATCCAAATTGGGCCTTCACTAAATCTAAGTCTACCAGACCTAAAACAGCGACAGATAGGGCTGAGACTCAGAGTAAACGGAAGAACCTGGTCATTCCTTACATGGCTGGCGTGTCTGAAAAGATAAAACGGATATTTGGCAAACACCACATACCTGTATATTTCAAACCCACCAACACACTGAGACAGAGGCTTGTACACCCCAAAGATCAAACTCCAAAACACAAGGAAAGCAATGTAGTGTATGCAATCCAGTGCAGTGAGGAGTGCTCTGAACTCTACATTGGAGAAACCAAACAACCTTTGTACAGGAGGATGGCCCAACACAGGAGAAGTAACACCACAGGACCAGAGTCAGCAGTTTATCTTCATCTAAAGGAAAAAGGACACTCATTTGAGGACATTAATGTTCACATTTTAGACAGAGAAGATAGGTGGTTTGAGAGAGGGGTCAAGGAATCCATTCATGCCAACTTGGAAAATCCTTCCTTGAATAGAGGTGGGGGCCTCAGGCATAACCTTTCCCCTATCTTCCTTCCTGCTTTGTCTTCTGTGCCTAGGAAGATTAAGACCATTTCACAAGCTCAACAGCAGCAGGGTAATCTTAACGATCCTCCTTTAGATGATAAAGGGACTTAGAAACAAACATCTCAAAATAACCATGACCTAGCCCCAGGTGCAAGGTCACACAGCCAGCCTAGAAACATATTTAAGGATTCCCTTACTAACTTTACTCAGACTGAAGAAGCTCCTTGGATAAGGAGTGAAACGTTTCCACTAAGAAAATAGAAATCCAGTTGACATGATTCAAGCTACAGTCAAACTGTGGCAGTATTAAACTGGAAAGGGAGAGAGAAAAGAGGAGCAAAGAAAAATGAAATAGAGAATAGGGAGGGGGAAAAGTTTTGATTGCTACTATTAATATCAAACTATTTATGTCTAGCACCACAGAGGAATTATTCCTTGCTCTGGTAGAAGTCCCACTATTGGTTTCACATGCTTTAGGCAAAACAATATAAAAATATTATTTAAACTTCCAGCAATACATGGTCATATAAATATTTTCAATTACTAGTGATCCTTCAATATGGTCTTCTCTGATCCAAAATTGGTTCTCTAGAGCAGAGCTTTCCAAACTGTGTGTCGGGACACGTTAGTGTGTCGGCTGCAGTGTCTGGGTGTGTCGCTGCTGCTGCTGCCTCCAAGCCCTGCCAGGATTCCACACAGGTCCTAGTGCCTGCCTTGTGCCTTGCTGTCTCCAAACCTGCTGTGATTCCGCGCAGGTCCTGGTGCCTGCTTTGTGCCCTGCTGTAAGAGTGTGTCGCGAAATGATGCCTTGCTGTAAGAGTGTGTCGCGAAATGATGCATGTCTAAAAAGTGTGTCACCAACATGAAAAGTTTGGAAAGCTCTGTTTTAGAGTGTCAGGGAGCATGGTGACGGACTATTCCAGCCTTATTTCTTTTAACTGGAGATATTATAGCAGCCATCTCTAATGAAGCTCCCTCTAAATCTCTTGGCTTTGCAACTCCCAGAATTCCCAGCTATTGTGGCTATGGGGTTTCTGGAGTTGAGTTACAGTACGAGCACAAGATCAGGGGAGGCAGTCTGGACCATGGATGCCAGTTTGCTTGCAGAAACCTCCCTTAAGGTCCTTCAGCCTCCCAACCTCATTTTTAGACACATTTGGAATACAGCCATTTCCTGTTCTGGAAAATTTACCTCTGGAAAACTATGGGACCATTATGGAACAGCCAGATTGGTGCACATCCCCCCCCTCCAAAAGATTATTCCAGAATTTCCCAGACCAAAAATACTATCCTTGAAGTGGTGTGTGTTTTGCACTTCTCTATCTGATACCTGGTCCAAACTCTTGAACAAATGGGAATAAAAAAATGTAATATCAGCATTGAGAACTGGGAAGCCCTAACTCATGAGCGTTTCAATTGGAGGTCAGCCTTTATTAATGGCGCTATGGACTTTGAAGAAGCACGAGTACAGGGCGAAAGGGAGAAACGAGCTAAAAGGAAGGCACATCAGGCAAACCCTCATCATGACCGTCTCCCACCCGGAAACCTATGCCCTCATTGTGGGAGGTTGTGCGGATCCAGAATTGGCCTTTACAGCCACTTACGGATCCACCGTTAAGATTTTACCCTTGGAAGACAATCTTACTTACGAGTGATCGCCAAGAAGAAAAAGAAGAAAATAAATGCATAGTAGTTTGCCCTTTAAGCCACAGTTCATTAAAACCAACCTGAAGACTGATGCCAGCAGACATGACTGTATACATTGACAGAATTTAAATACTAATCATGAGGAGAGAGCAAAGGAAAGAGCAAAGTCCAACACCAGACAAATAGCATTTAAGCTGGATTAGATGTGAAACTATCATGAGAACTTTGTATATGTTTGGAACACAGTGGCAGCCTACCAGAAATGTCCCATGTGAAGAAGAAATGGAGAGCCATCTCTGTCAACTCCAGACAGTAAACAGTAACAGATCATTTACACACAAATGAAAGTGAACTCGCTACTTAGTTCTTGGGCTTTCCCCCCTTCTTTCAGAAGGGAAAGATGAAAAGAAAACTCACTTCAAAAAAGAAAATTTCCATTTGATCTATTGAGAACTCAAAGCAAAGGCGAAGTACCTTCTCAGCCAGCAGGTCTTTCTCCAAAGCACATCAAGTCATTTTTTTTCCCTTGAAACAACATTTTTCTGGCTTTCTGATAATAAATGCCACTGCATTGGTAGTATGATCTATGTTATCTACAATCATCAGCGATGAAGGAAGATGGTTAAGAAAAAAGAAGTCTGCCCTTGAGTTAGTGTTGACTCCTGGCAAATGCCTGGACTAGTCCCTGCAGTTTTCTTGACAAGATTTTCAGAAGTGGCTTGTCCTTGCCTTCTTCCTAGGGCTGAGAGAGAGTGATTGACCCAAGGTCACCTGGCTGCCTTTGTATCTAAAGTGGGACTAGAACTCAGAGTTTCCTGCTTTCTAGCCTGGGGCTTTATCCACTACACCAAGCTAGCCCTCAGATGGTTAAGAACAATATTTGAAATTAGAAACTAAACCAGGATATCCTTTAGTAGGCCAAGAGCCACACTTAGCATGGGGGATGGGGAGCAATAGACACTGAGGATAGAGTGATAATCCCAAGTGATGGGCCCATGTTAGAAACATGGCTGGGCTGGGATTTTTAGTGCCCATCCCTTATATTTCCATAGGTAGTTTTCAGTGTATTCCTGTATTTAAACAATGGTAAGTTTGCGCTATTATTTTATTATATTTTTTATTTATATTCTTCCACAGTTCAGTTGGGTCTTGGACTCTTTAGCACTTTTACCACAGTATTTATGAGTTTCCTGCCTTGAAATACTAAGAAACCACACCACTGATTTTGGCAACCATGGCTGGAGTAGGTTTCTGGAGTTGAGTTTGCAGGTTGCTCCCCATTGTGTTATTGAATAGGAAGGAGGTGACCAAACACATGAATTTTATAAAGTATTTGACTGCTTTTGGATTTCTTGAATTTTTGCTTATCATTGACACTGATTATTGTCTGAGCATCAAGTAGGTCCTGCTGAGTGAACAAATAAACCAAGTTTGATGTTTATCTCATTTATTACATAAAGTCATCCCACATGTAATGTGCCAAAGTGTAAATGTAATTGCCCCTTTAGATGCAGCTAAAGACTTCCTGTAATTATTTCTCAGTCTCTCATATTGCTGTGTAGGAATTCTGGCCCATTCGTCTATGGTGAACTGCTTCAACTCAATAATGCTGGAGCAGTTTCTTGCATAAACTGCTCATTTCAGGTCCTGCCACATTTCTATACATCTGGACTTTGACTTGATTAATTCAAAACATTGAATTTCTTCATCATTCATTCTCTTGTAGACTTGTTTCTATGTTTGAAATCATTGCCTTGATACATGATGCCTTGTTACATGATTGCCTTGTTACATGATGCACATGCACTTCAGCTTCAGGTGACAGACAGGTAGCCTGATACTGTCCTGCAGAATTCTTTGGTACAGAGCAGAAATCACGCTTCCTTTGATGGCAAGTCTCTAGGTCCTGAGACACCAAAGCATCCCCCAACTGCATTTCAACCTGTGTGCTTGACAGTTGTTAAGAGGTTTTCTTGTGGAATGCAGTGTTTGGTTTCAGCCAGACATAACTACTTGCAGGTAGCTTGAAAAAAAATCACTTTTGATTCATTTGTCATAGAATACAGCGTGAGAAGCCTGGAGAGTCATCCAGGTGCTTTTGGGCAACCTTGAGATAAACATTGACACTCTTCTTAGTAAGCCATGGCCTCTGCCTTGCTATTCTCCCATGAAACCCATTTTCCCCAGTGCTTTTCTGATGGTGGAATCATGAACATTGACTTCAGCCAAGGCAACAGAAGACTGCAGATCTGTGGACGGTGTTCTAAGTTTCTTTGTAACTTCATGAACGATTTTATGCTGTGCTGGTGGATTGATTTTGACAGTAGCCCTCTAGGGAAGATTCACTGTTGTCCAAAATCTTCACTTCCAGACTATGTCTCTGAATCTATGAGGCCCAAAAGGTTTGCAGGCTTTTTGAACCTGATCGATATCAATTATTTTTCTACAGAGGTCTTTAGACATCTCTCTTGAATGGGGCATCTTCTAGAATCTGTGTGGTGAAAACTCCACTGTGAAGAGTGAACCCAAAGTTCATGAGACTCATACAGAGCTGGGCTGTCCTAAATCAGCCCTGATTGTTTAATGAAGTGCTTACATAACTGGCCTTAGTTATCCTTTCAATTGAACTGAATACTTTTTTCACACGGGCACAATGAGCAGGATTGTTTGTTTATGAAATGAGCAAAACCAGCCTCAAACTTTTTCAGATTGATACAATCAGACTTCCTTTACATATCAGTGCAAATTGTTTCATGGCAAATTCATGTGGCACAGATACTGTATGCCAGTATTTCTCAACCTTGGCAACCTTAAGATGTGTGGACTTCAACTCCCAGAATTCCCCAGCCAGCCATGCTGGCTGGGGAATTCTGGGAGTTGAAGTCCACACATCTTAAAGTTGCCATGGTTGAGAAACATTGCTGTATGCAAACATTTAGAAAATCTGCAAGTGGGCAAATAATTTTCACAGAATTGTAAATTCAGAAGTAGACAGGTGCTCTTGCTGCTTGCTGGCTAACTGGAATACAGTCTGCTGGAACCGAGAGCCCTCCAGAAGGGAAAGTGCTGCTGCAGATTGGAGATAAACTCTTGCTTGGGGCAGGGTTGGGAACTTTCCAACAGTTTCATTTTTGATCACCCCAGATCTTGTGTGCAGCTAGCAAGGCTCAACTCAGATCTCCATGTTCTTACATGAAACACAAATTGAGAAATTAATTTTATTCAGGAGGACAGGAGTGACTCTTTGGAAACCAGGAAGCACTTTTTGGTAATCCCAAGATATACCTAAGTATAAACTTATTTTTAAACTCTGGCTAGCTGATGATCCAGAATTCTGACTAGAAGGACAGGACTCCTGCTAAGGGGGAAAGGATGCATTGTAGCTTTTTGTTGTTGGTCCTATTTTGTCCTGTTTTGTACTATTTTACAGTTACAGTATATGCAGCCAGAGATAAAATATTGGGATCCATTATTTCTGTTAAGGAAGGAAAGGTTTTATTTATTTATTGTGTTTTATTTATTGTGATATTTATACCCCGCCTATCCCCTCCCTAATGGAGGACTCTAGGTGGCTTACAAGCATATATACATTAGTTATACAATTCACCATTTTTAACCGTGCGTGAGGGGAGGGGGTAAGGGAACCGACTCTTTCAGGCTCTGGACTACAATTCCCAGGATGCCTTGAGCCAGCTGCTGACGTCCTGTAGCTGTTGCATCCGGGTCCGTCGTCACCGCCGCCATTCGATCTTCCTCCGGTCCTTTCCTCCGGTGGTGCCGACTTCCCGACAGGACGCCAGCAAATTAGCCCACTTAAGGTGGTACCCATTTATCTACTTGCAAAGCTTTTGAACTGTTGGGTTGACAGGAGCTGGGACTAGCAACGAGAGCTCACCTCATTGCGCGGGGTTCGAACTGCAGACCTTCTGATCTGCAGCCTACAGCTCAGCAGTTTAACCTGGTGAGCCACCGCGTCCCTGTGCAAGCACCGAATCATGTGACCCCTGGGGAGATGCCGCTTTCGCGACGTTTTCCTGGCAGACTATAGAGCGGGGTGGTTTGCCATTGCCTTCCCCAGCCGTAATTACCTTTCCTCCAGCAAGCTGGGAACTCATTTTACCGACCTCGGAAGGATGGAAGGCTGAGTCGACCTGAGCCGGCTACCTGAGAACCAGCTTCCGCTGGGTTTGCTTCATGCAACATACCAAACCATAAACCATAGTTTGCAAATTGCAAAAGCTGGGTTAGCACGAAACATTAAATTTTATATAAATTTAATTAAATAAATTAAATAAATAAATAAAATAAAACCAAACCAATCACATTATGGTTAATGAAAAACAAGAAAAGTAGTCAAAAACATCAAGATGGCAGCCACAATCCTGCAATCAAAGCCCCGCCTCTTTTTAATAGGCCCACCCTGTATCTACTGCTAGGCAGTCAGTTCATATTAGGTGGAATTTGTGATATTCTTTTTCTGTCTTTCTCCTTCTGGCAGGTCAAATAATAGTATTTTTATTTATTAGTCAGATTAGTAGATCTGTTCTCCGTACAATATCAGTACAGGACTCGTGATTTCCCAAATGCCTAAGAGAGTAATTTTTATCAACTGTATTAACAGAATAGATTAATCTACAGTTCCCCACTTCCAAATTAATTTTTTTTAAAAAGTTAAATGGGATCTATGTCTGTGCCTCATATGCTTTTTTCTCTATATACCATATCTGTAACTGGCAAAGATCAGTTTTACTCTAACTAAAATTGGAGAGCTGGCTTATTCCCCAACACGTACTGTACACAAAGAACAGATGTCTTTCAATTTCAAATGGAAAGTTCCTCTGGGAAAAGCAAAGTAAAAAACTGGGGGACAAGACTAAATTAGTAATAAGGGGAGACCTGTTTCCATGGGTATGTTATCCGAGGCTGCAGTCAATAAATTACTGTCTCATTCTTCTCAAATGATTTCTCCTTGTTAGGCTACTCTGTAAAATTTCAGCCATTGTGGTTACGATGATAGACTCCTTATCTAATTTGAAAATCAATGCCAGTTTAGGTCTCAGTTGGACATAAATGAGCTTTAAGCATTCATGCTAGGATGAACTGGCCATGTCCTTTTCTTCACTGAAATCAGCTTCCAATTCAGTCCTTCTGCACTGGTTAAAGGTTTTCAGAATCCATTTTCCCCATAAACTTATTTAAGCTCTAAACAAAAACTTACAAGGCTTTCATCTTCTGTCTCCAATTAAATCAATGCAGCTTTTCTACAGAAAAATCTGTTGCCTTCTAGAGAGAGGTTCCTTGCAATAATTTTTATTGCTGCTGAGAGTGATCAGATAGTCCTTGGCCTGCCTTAGATGATGGTGCATGTGTTGTTGTTATGTTTTTTTTCCAGAGAAGGCAGGCGGCGTGCTTCTTGATAAGGATCTGACTTTTTTTCTTGTCTGGTAACCATTAGTGGAAGAGCTTTGGCTCCAGCCCGAGGATTCCACAAAATGATGTTATGTTTTCAAAACATGAACACTCTGGCTTCTGCCTTAACTTCATTTGATGTTTTCTGAAACCAGAAAACAATTGAAAATAATTCTAATCCAATTCAGGCTGAAATGGGATCGGAGTCACTTTTGCTCTGATCTCTGATCAAGGGCTTTTCAGCTCTTCAATCTTCTAACTTCCTTGACATACACTTACTTATCTGACTCTCAGGTTGCAGTGAACATTGTGGCCCTGGTCTACCTTTATTTATCATCACTAATTGTATTCCCCCTCCCTTTCAACTGCTTTACTGCTGTAAGAATAAAAATTAGTCAGCTACTTTTAACATGAACTGAATTTTATAAATACCCTCCTGTGATAGTCATAGAGCAGGACTAAGAGTGATACATGCAATGGATTATATTGAGGGTAGCATATATCTTATAGCATCTTCCCAACCCATTTCCCGGTGTATTACGATTACAGCTCCTAGAATTCCAAGTCTAAATCCGGTTTAAAGATCAGGGACCTAAGAAGATATAGCACCTGGGCAACAAACTTGGTCAAAGCTTTGAGAAGACAGAATTGCATTTCAATATAAATTATAGTTATTATTTTAAATATACATCCTGACAAGTCCTTCTGAAACTGATTCCCTCCAGGTGTGAACTGAGTGTCCCAGAATTCCTGGCATTTGGAGCTGAAAATTCTAGTCCCATATATGGGAGGTCACCAGCTTGGGAGATGCTGCTATTTAAACTTGGAAATTAACACAATTTAATATATATGTCTATAGGGCTCTAGCAATGGAACAGGTCCATGTCTGGACTTGGAAGAATCATAAGCGGCAATGGGGTGTAATGTGCTGGATGGGCCTTTGGATCAACTGATTACAAGGTAGCTGAGCTCCTTCTGTTCCTGTTTCTGAAAAGGGATCTCTTTAGGATGAAAAGACTTCTCTGTGAATGTTATTATAGCTTCTCAGTTTTAAGGAAAGCACAAACCATTTTTTTCTGCACAATAAAAACCAAAAGCAACTATTTGGGTACTTTAACTAATCCTTCATAATGATCAGTGGCAGGTACCATGCTGCTTTCAAAATGACAATTATAACATTCAAAATTATCACTTTTATGTTCCTCTCAAGGAAGAGGCGAAATGTACTGTTTGTGGGTGGCAGAACCCTGTAATAAAAATATAGGCAACTTATATTTGACAGGGGAACAGAGGGAGAAAAATAATGACTCTCTTTTATTTCTGTGCATGTAGACCAAGATGCTTCTTGGAAATGTGTGATTGAAAATATGGGACCCTTCTGATACTCTTAGATGTAAGAGAAAACTATGTGGCCAGTTGGCCTTGATTCATTGGAAAAAGCAGAGATGAAACCCAGCTGAGATAGAGTGAGTGAGAGTTTGCATTGCAGTGAGAAAACAGACAGATGCTTGATGTGTGGATTTGTGCAAATCTGATCTATTTTACTACAGATTTTTCAGTCCATCACTTTTCTCCAACGAAGTGGGAAATCGTTTGGAGACTAGATAACATTGTACTAAAAAAAAAAGACACGGTGTCCCATTTTAGCTCTGCAATATAATTTTGAGATTCTGATTTTCCTAAACCATTGGCATTTTTAAAACATTCCATTAAACACACAATTTTAAGAGGATATAAAATCACAAATCTCTTGAAGAGGAGTGTGAAGAGCCTAAATTCAAGCTCAAACCATGAGATAGACAGATTAAAAAAGACATGTAGACCACTCATCCCAATCATAATTTTTTTCTAATCCCTCTGGATTATATTACAGAATATAGTTTGTAGAACAGTTTTATGGATTCAGGAGGAAGAGGTGAACAGCTCTTAGTTCACAGGATTGTTTCAAATGTTACTCTTGCAAGTTTCTTCACAAGGTTTGCTAATTATTTACAATGATTACTATTTTTACTGTCATTTAACACATAATGTTTTTGTATACTTTTTTCAAGTTCTAGAGATAACATTATATTGCACCCAATTTATATATTTTATGTGTGTGTGTATTAACTCCTTTAAACTTTTCACGAGTTTCTTCTATAAATTAATTGCTTCTCTAAATCAATTTCTTAGCACCTTTTAATGTTTGACTTCAATGTGTCTTCCTATTGTCTAATATTGCACTGAAGCTGAAGCTGAATTTTAATCAGCAGAGTTTTATAAACTTTTTGATCTATTCAAATAACATCAGCAACTTTGGGCTCGTGCCATGTAATAATCCTCTACCGGAAAGAGACAAAGCAAAGTACCAGTTACAGACTGGCCTCTTTTTCTTTCTCTGCAACAGAAGGCTTCCATCTGAAGTCTAACGTGCATGCTGGTACATGCTTGAGGAAGGGTATTCATTGCTTTGAAGAAAACACAGAGCTACTTATGCATGTTTATGTGAGAAAGAACAAAGGTATGGCTCAGCTGTCTTTGACAAGATGGAGTAGGAGGCTGTATACTGCCGCTCAAGTGAACAACCGAACCACTAGCTGTGGGATAGGTCATATAGGATATAGAACAATGTTTCTCAACCTTGGCATGGCTGGCTGAGGAACTCTGGGAGTTGAAGTCCACCCATCTTAAAGTTGCCAAGGTTGAGAACACTGATATAGAAAGTAGAACTATAGGATTCTGAAGTTCTCACGTGTTATGGACTAGGGCTCCCAACACTCTTAGCCCGATGCCCTTTGGCTATAGTGGCTGGAAATTATGAGAAATACTTTGGCCACCTAATGCGAAGAGAGGACTCACTGGAAAAGACCCCGATGCTGGGAAAGACTGAAGGCAAAAGGAGAAGAGAATGAGATGGTTAGATAGCATCACCAATGTAATGAACATGAATTTGAGTAAACTCCGGGAGACAGTGGAGGACAGAAAGGCCTGGCGTGCTATGGTCCATGAGGTCACGAAGAGTCGGACACGACTAAATGACTGAACAACAACAAATAGTTAAGAAACACTTTGTTGTTGTTGTTCATTTGTTTAGTCGTGTCCGACTCTTCGTGACCTCATGGACCATAGCACGCCAGGCCTTCCTGTCCTCCACTGTCACCCGGAGTTTACTCAAATTCGTGTTCATTACATCGGTGATGCTATCTAACCATCTCATTCTCTGCTGTCCCTTCTCCTTTTGCCTTCAGTCTTTCCCAGCATCAGGGTCTTTTCCAGTGAGTCCTCTCTTCACATTAGGTGGCCAAAGTATTCAGCTTCAGTATCTGTCCTTCCAATGAGCAGTCAGGGTTGATTTCCTTTAGGATTGACTGATTTGACCTCCTTGCAGTCCAAGGGACTCTCAAGAGTCTTCTCCAGCACCACAGTTTGAAAGCATCAATTCTTCGGCGCTCAGCCTTCCTTATGGTCCAACTCTCACAGCCATACGTTACTACTGGGAAAACCATAGCTTTAACTATACGGACCTTTGTCAGCAAGGTGATGTCTCTGCTTTTTAATATGCTGTCTAGGTTTGCCATAGCTTTCCTCCCAAGGAGCAAGTGTCTTTTAATTTCACGGCTGCAGTCACCATCTGCGGTGATCTTAGAGCCCAAGAAAATAAAATCTGTCACTGCTTCCATTTCTTCCCCTTCTATTTGCCAGGAAGTGATGGGACCAGATGCCATGATCTGGGTTTTTTTAATGTTGAGTTTCAAGCCAGCTTTTGCACTCTCCTCTTTCACCCTCATCAAGAGGCTCTTTAGTTCCTCTTCACTTTCTGCCATTAGGGTGGTATCGTCTGCATATCTGAGGTTGTTGATATTTCTCCCGGCAATCTTGTGATTCATCTAGCCCGGCATTTCTCATGATGTATTCTGCATATAAGTTAAATAAGCAGGGTGATAATATACAGCCTTGTCGTACTCCTTTCCCAATTTTGAACCAGTCGGTTGTTCCATGTCCGGTTCTAACTATTGCTTCTTGACCCGCATACAGGTTTCTCAGGATACAGGTAAGGTGGTCTGGTACTCCCATCTCTTTAAGACTTTGCCACAGTTTGTTGTGATCCACACAATCAAAGACTTTAGTGTAGTCAATGAAGCAGAAGTATATGTTTTTCTGGAACTCTCTTGCTTTTTCCATGATCCAGCGAATGTTGGCAATCTGATCTCTAGTTCCTCTGCCTCTTCGAAACCCAGCTTGCACTTCTGGTAGTTCTCGGTTCACATACTGCTGAAGCCTAGCTTGTAGGATTTTGAGCATAACCTTGCTAGCATGTGAAATGAGCGCAATTGTACGGTAGTTTGAACATTCTTTGGCATTGCCTTTCTTTGGAATTGGAACGTAAGAAACACTTGGAAGATACACATTAATAATTTTAGAATTACAGTATTAGGTTCAGTACTTCTGCAAGACTTTATCACTTATTTCTCAGTTGCTCCATTTCTTCCATTACTCATGATCTGAGTTCATTGCAAAAGGGAAATTAGCAAACTTACTCCAGGATCCTCAACACCGTACCCATGGACCTCTTCCTTGTCAATTTTCATGCCCCACATGACGTTACTGCTTTTGTGGACAGGCAGCACTCCCCCCCAAAGGTAACCATAACATTTTCAACAAGCTCTCAAAATTCCAAAATGAGCCCACTGGCCAAAAACAAAAAAGGTGGGGATAGGAAGACTAGCTAAGACTAAGTATTTTAACCATTATTGTGAACTGTACTGACTAGCTAGGGGGCATGGTGGCTCAGCGGGTAAGATGCCAGGCTTGTCGATTGGAAAATCGCAAGTTCGGAGGTTCGAATCCCTAGCGCTGTGTGCGGAGTGAGCTCCCGCACTAGCTCCAGCTCTTGCCAACCTAGCAATTCGTTGTCTTCAGACAACGCTGGCTCTTCGGCTAACAAACGGAGATGAGCACCGGCCCCAATATATGATGGAAGGATATGTAGTCTTTTTCAGTACAAAACACATGTACAACCAAGTGGATTCACTAACAAAAACCACTTTATTCATACTCAGTTGTGGTGGATTTTGGTGGTGCTGCTGGTTCTCAGAAAGGAGGGAGCACATTCCAAGGAGGTGGAGGAGGTAAGCGGAGGCACAGTCCAGGAGGCAATGGTGGGAAAACAAAGAGGTTCAGCAGGGCCGCAACTGGGGGGGGGGGGGGGGCAAGCGGGGCATGTGCCCTGGGTGCTGTGCTGGGGGGGTGCCAAAATGCCTCTTTCGATGGCCAGCCCTGAGGGAGGCCCGCGCTTCTGTCACCGCTTGCAAAGAGGCCCACCAGGACGTTGCGCAGCTGGGCTCGTCCGCTTCCCAGGGCTGGCTGCGGGCTCCAGGGTGGCCACAGGGCCGTGCCGCCCCAGACCGTCCCACTTGGGAGCGCGGTGGCGGGCAGCTCGCTCCACCCAGCCCAGATGGGCAGACAGGAGCGCAGCAGGTCCTTCACCTGGAGCCAGGGGCGCATGAGAGATTGCAGCCAGGAGCGGGGCGCTTGTCCTGGGGGAGCCCCGTGCTGCTTCATGGAGGGGGGTCTGCATTGGGGGTATGGGAGGGACTCGACCCTGCGGGGGGGGGGGGGCGCAGAATCCATGTTTGCCCCGGGTGACACAGACCCTAGTTGCGGGCCTGAGGTTCAGGAAAGCCCCGCCCTAGTCTCTCCCAGGTTATTTCCCCTTATAGGTAAAGTAGCTTTAGTCTGGCAAGATTCTGTCTATACAGTGTGAACAAATAAAGAACTGGAGTTTGAATGGACTGACTCTTTGTTGTTCTTGGGCTGGGCCTGACACAGTTCTCCTTCAGTGGCACAATTGCCCCTAAGATACAAAGCCCATGTACTGTAATTCACCCTTCCCAATGCCGTATTCGGTAAGCAGGCTGGATGACTAAATCAATATTCTGTCTTTAGATATAGTGAGTAGCACACATAAACAAAATGTTATGAAGAAGTTCACACAAATGTAGGAGCGCACACTTTTTTTGTCCGTAATTAGAATATCAAGTTCTACATGTTTCTGTCTTCATACCGATGAGAATGTGATCCAATGCTATTCTTTGCAGTAGTGCCAAAACAACATAAGGAGGTGCAGAGTCAACACACATGAGTCATGCTATTAGCCTGAAGGGTAGATTTTATATAGCTTTTACAAAGCATTTTGTTGCTGTTTTAACCTATGTTTGAGCTTTATTTCATTTTATTAGGCTTTTTAAGTTAATTCCAAGTGACTACTGACATCGACGAGTATCAGTTTATCAATCTTTTTCAAAAGGAAAGGCCAGGCTGCATTCTTTATCCAGGGTTTCTTTCAAACTTTTCTCTAGCATTGGCATTTCTTTCAGTCTACCTTTATTAAGCTGCCCTCTACTGATGGTACTTTGATATACAATATACACATTTGATATTGAAACAGAAGAACTCATGATGAGTTCTATGAAGTCAACACAGCTTAGTCCCAACAAACTGAACATAGGATTAAATTATTTATACTGTAGAGTAGCAGCAATAACATATTACCACAGTATTTCAGAACACCCGTTTTACTCCTAAATGACATATAAATGCAGACTGTTGCCTTTAAATGAAAGGTAAATTATGAAATTTTGCAGTTAATTCCTTGCAGCTTTAAATATTTAGAAAATTTCAAGACCTGTTTCCAGAAAAACACTCTTAGAATTTCAATGAAATGTAAATAAGTAAGTGGCTTTGCCGGTGTCAGATTATACTTGCTGCCTTTTACAGAAACAACAATTTTCACTACATGGGAACATGGTACTCTCTTCTCAGAATTGTCAGTTTTCCCATATGAAAATTGTTTGGCAAATTGCATCCTTTACCAGCGAAGCTTTCTCATGGTGACATGAAGTGCAGGTGGCCAGATAACAACTGTCATGTGTGTATTGTTATGGCTACTTCGCATGGGAACAATGTCTCCTGATTCCTTCTGTGGGAATCCTTGCTCTGTCTAGAACAGGGAGGGGGAGATCACGTGCTTGCTTAGATGCAGCACTGCCACCTTGTGCTATGGCCTACACAAAGGCCTGGTGTGTGTCACACCCAACTTTCAGCCAATCAGAAAGCTGGAAGAACTGAATATCTAACCATGCAAAATGGTGTTCTATGCTTCTTGACTTTTTGTGTCTTTAGCCATGTAGTTCTTCACGTGTATTCTACTTCTGAGGACTGGGCAGTGTGAGCTATGCCTGGCTTTGGGTATAGGCCGTGGCATGAGCTCTGGCCCTGGGATCAATACACCGATCTCTGCTTATAAGTTTGTTTGTGTTTTTCCTTATTGCAATAATGTAACATTTGCATTTATTGCCTTAACTATATATGCATTTATTGCCTTATGCTACAAGTAAACAACTTTTAGCCCTAAACGCTGTACTCTTGTCTGGTTTATTCTCAAGCCTTGATTTTTTTTCCCTATAAGCCAGCGTACATCCTATCAAGAATCCCAAAACTTACAGGTACTGACAATCAATGAAAAGAACAGAAATTAGTAGCATTTGGGCAAAACGTATGCTGACCCAACTGATGTAACACTGATCTATTTCAATAAACCCGTGCTACTCATACAAAATGCCTGCTATAGACTCCCTTTGCATCACATCTGCAAATAAGAGTAGCTTATTTGCAGCCATTTAATTTTATAATTATAAACGTATAATTTCTAATAAGCTTACCTGATAGAAGTAAGGTAAAAAACAGCAAGATCAATAATATGTTTTCCAGTTTGCCACTTTAAGAGGCAAACTCAGAAACTGCTCTCTCTACATTGTCTATCTAGACAGGGCAAGTAAGAAGATGCAATAGAAGACTGAGTTCTTGTATTTTTAACAATTGTTTGGAGGATGTTATCAATATAGCTATGATATCTGTACTAGACATGAACTGTTTAAAGCATAACTGAAAGCTATAATAGCTATGTCTTCAATGGAAAGCTGGTTTCTTTTCAAGAAAGTACTACTGTTCCTCTACTAAAACACACAAGTGAAGCTTCAGATCAGGGACACTGTGTACAGCATCTTCTGCTCCTCGTATATCCCCAGTCATTTAATGGGGATGCAAACTTATCCTTGCTTACTCAAAAGCATCCCATAATATAAGAAGGCTGGAATGCTGGAAGAAATTAAAGGATCATGGACTTCTGCAGCAGGTATACTTGTAAATTTTGCTACATTCTACATGAAGAGCTTAGTCAGTCTTTATTATAACTAACTGGTCAAAACAAAAATCTGTTTGCCATGCTAACAACTGAATTCATGACATGGTATATATTACACAGAAGTCTAGGTCTTTATTACAGAGAAACAACACAAAAGAGCTGACTTGGTTACATCACAAAGAGCCTTCTTGAGAAAGGTGGCTGTCAAATTAGCACTGGCCAGAATCTCATTATAGACGGAACAGATAATTTATTAGGATCAACTAATCTTCTGAAAGACTGTTTCACATTTTTTTCTCAAAGAAACTCAGTCAGCTTCAGACAACTTGCCATCAGATCAAAAGAGCAAAATATCTTGGTTTATCCTTTCTTGTACCATATTTTTTATGTCCAAGAATTCTAACAAGCAGTCTGTCAATCAGAGTTTCCATCTGGATGGAAACATAATTATCAAGTAGTCTGAGTAAGAAGAGGTTCTGTCAGATTCTGTGAATGGCTTCTTTACCCTTTGATTACTGCAATGGGCCTCAGTTTAATCGCTTTCTTGCTGATGCCAGCTGCATGGCAGGTATTAACCACATCTGTCACATTCTTGTAAGATTCGGGCGCCTGGAAGAAAGGAGATGTAAAAAAAGTAGATGACATGCTTTGAGGTGTTAAGAGAAACAATTTATCCCCAAATCAGAAAGGAAAAAGGGAGCTCTTTCCAGGCAGAAATTAGGGCTTTTAATTTGGCAGATTTTGAGAAACTGTATTTTTTCTTCTGTTGATAATGGATGTTAATACTTCACCGGGAAAAGAAATCCACCCCAGAAATAAAATAATGCAAAAGATAGATTAAGGAACTCACTTCTTCCATGACTAGTTTAGGAGAAGCAACACGGATTGCAATCCCCATATCTGCCAACTTGTCCAACACATCCTGGAAATCCAAGTTACGCCGAGATTTGGCACGGGACAATGCACGACCCTGTAGGATAACTTATTTCTGTAAGTATGAGTCTTCAACTGAAGCAAACTTTGACAACATGCATGAAAAAAGCAGTTACACATGGCCTTGGCCATATATTAGAAAAAACAGAATAGACTCTTAAGATTCCTAAATTTCTTAAACTTTCCTATCTCACATACACATATACACACACACACACACACACACACACACACACACACACACACACTTGCTCAGATCTGCTCCACCTTGGACTCTTGACTGGGCAGGTCCAACCAAGGTGCCTAGGGCTCAGTCTTGTGGTGTGTTATGAGTTTGAGTGAGCAACTCTTGAAGAAGTGGACAGGGTTCCCAATGCAGTTAGTTCGGCTACATGTCTGATGGATCCAGGTCCCTTGTGGTTAGTTAAAATGGCCAGGAAGTTGACTTGTAATTGAGTCAATGCTGTGGTGGTGGCTTCTTTGAGGGATGGAATGGCACCTTTGGTTTGAAGGACGTAGTGGTTCATCCCTTTCTAAGAGGCCACTCCTGCACCCACTTAACCTTAAATAACTATTGTCTTATTTCCAACCTTCCATTTTAAGGGAAGGTTGTTGAGAAGATGGTTGGTCTGCAGTTGATGAGAACCCTAAAGGAAGTGGATTATCTAGACCTGTTTCAGTCAGGTTTAGGCTGGGATTTAGCATGGAGGCAGCTTTGGTCATGCTTGTAGGTGACTTGTGACAGAGCCCAGATGGAGGTGATGCATCCATCTTTCTGCTCCTTGATCGCTCTGTGGCTTTTGATACTGTTGATCATGGTATCCTTCTGGGCTGGCTCGAGGTTGGGACAGCGGGCACTGTTCTATAGTGGTTCTCTTTCTTCCCCTGGAGCCAGTTTCAACTGGTGTTGGTTGGGGAGAGAGATCATTCCCTTGGCCCCGCCTTTGTGTGGTCCCTCAGGGCTCCTTTCCTATTTCCCCTTTTATTTCACATCTACATGTAACTGCTGGGTGAGGTCATCTGCTGGTATGGAGTTTGGTATCATCAGTATGCTGATGATACCTAATTATATCTTTCTTTTTTTATATAAGAATTTTATTAAGTTTAAGAAACAGATAAAAACTACAAAAGGAAAAAAAGAAAACTAAAAAAGTGTGAAACACAAGAAAAAAGAATTTTAAAGATTACATACAGAGGTGACTTCCGACTTTGAACAGCAAGAATATACAGCAATTTCTCTAATCAATCCCTTACTCTATATCAAACCAAGATCACATCATTTCTATAAATCCTTCGATTAGCACATATACAAATCATTAATGCAATTGCTCCTTCCCCTTATATATAAATATATACAGCATATACAGTATATACATATATGTCTATGAAGGTTCTCAGTCATCCAGGTGGAATTGTCTGTAGCTTGAATCATGTCAACTGGATTTCTATTTTCTCAGTGGAAACGTTTCGCTCCTTATCCAAGGAGCTTCTTCAGTCTGAGCAAAGTTAGTAAGGGAATCCTTAAATATGTTGCTGTGTGACCTTACACCTGGGGCTAGGTCATGGTTATTATTATTTTTTTTGAGATGTTATTTCTAAGTCCCTTTATCATCTAAAGAAGGATCGTTAAGATCACCATGCTGCTGTTGAGCTTGCGAAATGGTCTTAATCTTCCTAGGCACAGAAGACAAAGCAGGGAGGAAGATAGGGGAAAGATTGTGCCTGAGGCCCCCACTTCTATTCAAGGAAGGATTTTCCAAGTTGGCATAAATGGATTTCTTGACCCCTCTCTCAAACCACCTATCTTCTCTGTCTAAAATGTGAACATTAATGTCCTCAAATGAGTGTCCTTTTTCCTTTAGATGAAGATAAACTGCTGACTCTGGTCCTGTGGTGTTACTTCTCCTGTGTTGGGCCATCCTCCTGTACATAGGTTGTTTGGTTTTCTCTACATTGTAGAGTGGGATGACAATAAAGTTATTATTCTATTCTACTTGAGGGACCACCTATTTCCCATGGTATCAGCCTGGCCATCTTGATCTGACAGGATTAGCATGCTCCAGGTCCTTTCAATTAAACAATGTTATCTGTCGAGATCCAGGGAGCATGCCTTCTCTGTTGTTGCACCTGCCCGCTGGAATGAGGTCTCTCCTGCTATTTATGTGGCTCCCACCCTGATAGTATTCTGGAAAACCTGAAAACCTGGCTGTTCTTCCAGGCCTTGGGTTAGGCCCCTGCCAGATTGTGTGTGGATGTGGTTAGACGGATCTGCCATCAGTTGTTTTTTCTTTCTTTCTTTCTTAATATTGTATTTTTATTCTGTTTGGTTTTATTGTCCATCATACAGAGTCAGTTTGGAGTTGAGATTGAATAAATTAAATACATACACACCATCTAAAACTTCCTGGACACTCTATACTACTTTGTCTACATTTCTAAGTTACTATCCCTCTCCACATCCTCATCTGATCCCACAGCAATCATGGGTTTGTGACCCCATTCCTCTTGTCAGAATAACTGAAACATAAGTATTCTGGCTAGCATATTACCCAGATGCACAGAAGTATGAAGCAACGATCCCTTGATTAGAATAAAGCAAGTGGCTTTCCTACTCACTGCTCCATGGCAGGTGGTTCCAAAGGTTTCAGTCATGCCTTGTTCGGTACCAGTAAGGACGTAACTGCAAGTTCCCATTGTTCCACCAATCAACACTGGCTGGCCGGTCAGCTGGATACACACATATACAATCAACATTAGAGTTATGCTGGAATTGGCGTGAAGTCTTTATTATCAACCATTAAAAATAAACCTCAGTAAAATAAAAACCATAATATGGTTTTTATTAAAATCAGCTAATTTACACTGTCTAAACCAGGGTTTCTCAACCGTGGCAACTTTAAGATGTGTGGACTTCAACTCCAAGAATTCTGGGAGTTGAAGTCCACACATCTTAAAGTTGCCACAGTTGGGAAACCCTGGTCTAAACCAATAAGCAAAAGAGGATGCAATAGCTCTGTGAAGAAACTAGAATGGGCTACGCAGCCAATTAAGTGAAAAAGTCCACCACGGATGCAAAGGGAAATGAATGCTCATGAATGCTAACAAGAGAGAAATGTAAGAAGCTCATACTTGGTAATCAACAGCTATAAGAGGGTGGTGAGGAGGGAATGCTCTGGTCGATCCTTTCCTATGCACCAACAGGGACCGTTCTTTCCCATCTATCACGTGCTGCTCTACTTTTGCAATGTTGTGAGACACATCGTAGATTACATGCAAGTCCAGATCATCAGGGGTGGTGTTGAAGACTTTAGCAAATGCCTAGAAAACAATACGTAGTCCTATGAATATGTTTTTGGGGATTGGTATATATGGGAAGGGGGACTAGAACAGAAATTGTTTATGGAAACTGGCATTTTAGTTATATAGTTATCTGCAATTCTTTCTCCAACAGTTAATCTCAGGCTTCTTCTTGCATTCCACGAAGAGGTTTCAATGCCGAATCTTGCTTAATTGTACTTGAGAGACATTCTCTAAATTGGCTGGTAGTGATGGCGGAAAGACAATCATAGTTATATTGGTAAATTGTACACTCAGACTATGGCTGCAATGGCGCATCTAGTTCAGAGTAACTATTTTAACAAAAACTTTTCTGAATGCTGCCTTGCTGCTCTAGATTGCAAAATCCTTCAGTTTGAGAAGCAGGCCAAGCTTGCTTTTTTATTTATTTTCTATCCCACCTTTATTATTTTTATAAATAACTCAAGGCGGCGAACATACCTAATACTCCTTCCTCCTCCTATTTACCCCACAACAACAACCCTGTGAGGTGAGTTGGGCTGAGTGTGTGTGACTGGCCCAAGGTCACCCAGCCGGCTTTCATGCCTAAGGCGGGACTAGAACTCTCAGTCTCCTGGTTTCTAGCCTGTTGCCTTAACCACTAGACCAAGGCAGAAAATGGCCATTGTTTATGGCAAAGCTATTCATATGCACTGTGAGCAAACATTTGGAGCACTGCTCCACCCATGCACACAATAGGCATGATCTAAACCTATACTCTTAACGAAATAAAGAGAAATGGTTTGCAACCCTAAAGATCGAGACAGAATGTCCACCCTGTCCCAGTGCCTGGGGGCTGTGAGGGCCTGGATGGGGAACAACAGGCTTCAGTTGAACCCTGGTAAGACCGAGTGGCTGTGGATTGATGGCTTAGCATCTTCTGGGAAATTATCATCTTTGGTTCTCGATGGGGTAGCACTACCCCGTTCAGAACCGGTGCGTAATCTGGGGGTTCTTCTACACTCATGACTCCTGCTCGAAGAGCAGGTGGCAGTCGTGGCTAGGAGGGCTTTTGCGCAACTTCGGTTGGTGCGCCAGTTACGCCCATTCCTGGAACGCGATGCCCTCCGTACAGTCACTCACGCTCTCATCTCCCACGTAGATTATTGCAATGCGCTCTACATGGCTACCCTTGAAGACTATCCGGAAGCTTCAGCTGGTGCAGAATGCGGCTGTGCGGGCAGTATTGGGTGCCCCAAGATCTGCACATGTAACACCGTTGCTCCGCGAGCTGCATTGGGTGCCGGTTTGCTTCCGGGTACAATTCAAGGTGTTGGTTATCACCTTTAAAGCCCTACATGGCATGGGGCCAGAATACCCGAGGGACCGTCTTATCCCCATGTTATCGACCCGCCCCACCCGGTCATCCAGAGAGGCCCTGCTACGTAGCCCATCAATTAGAGAATGCCATCTGATGGGGTCTAGGAGGCGGGCCTTCTCTGTAACAGCACCCACTTTATGGAACAGCTTGCCCCCAGAGTTGAGACAGATCTCCTCCCTCCCGACCTTTAGGAAAGAGCTGAAGACCTGGTTCTGCCGCCTGGCATGGGAAGGGATAGCTCCTCATGGAGATGGCTAATCCCGTAATTTTAATGTCCTTCTTTTAACTAATATCCATCTGGATTTATAATTATTTTATACTGCTGTAATTTTATGTATACATTTTAACTGTTGTCCTGTAAACCGCCCAGAGTCCCCTGATTCGGGAGATGGGCGGGGATAAATTTAAATAATATAATATAAATATATAATATATAGAATGACCCAAATTTAGGGCAAGTCAGTTTTGGAGGAAAGGGCTATAATTAAGTAAATGCTCAGCTGACACATAATGTTTAGAAACAGGAAGCCAAATGTATTCATATCATGAGTAGATCCAACCCAGAAGCCCACGTATACAGGTAGCAACCACAATTGGGACCGGCAACTTGGTTACTAAGCACTGCGGTCGCCAAGCCAAGAATCACGTGCCCATGACTTACAATTTTACTTCCGCCTTCTCTATTAACTCTGCTTGTCTGGTTGAGAAGCAGAGTTGGCTGAGAAGCATGTGAATGGCGATTACATGACTGCAGGATGCTGCGACGGTCGTAAATGTGCGCCAGTTGCAAAGCACCTGAATGGCGATCACGCGACTGTAGGATGCTGTGACGGTCATAAATGTGAGGATTGGTCGCAAAGCTATTTTTTTACACCATCGTAATTTTGAATGGTCGCTAAATGAGGCAGTCAGTAAGTGAGGACTACCTGTATTTCTTTCAAGACAGATATACCATCAGACCAACTTCACCAATCCATGCCTTCCAGTTATTCTGGGACTGAAGTCCATGCCATTCACCATCCCAACACATCCAGAGATTACTAGGTTGGGAAGAATATCTTAGCCAGGGCACAATATCCCCATCCTAGCCACATTTGTATCTGACTAGGTCTCCTCTTAAAGAGACAGAATTCATGAGCCACTGTTGTCCCCTCTTACCTGTCTAGTAAGAAAAGTCATGGAGGAACGATTGACCCATGCATAGTTTCCAGCTGCTGCCATCCCTTTCAAATAATCTTGGCCCTCCTGGGAATCTATCCTGGCACATGCCAATTGGCGGTCATTCACTATGATCTTGTCCCGTTTCATTGCTTTTTCCATAGCTACCAAGGCATCTGTGAAAATATGGCCAAATAAGTTCAGAAAAAGTGATCTGGACCAGCAGGCCTAGAACTTAATATATATTTTTAGATTCCATACATGTAAATTAATTGCATAAAGATGCTACATTTTTTCCACATACCAGCTTCGTGCAATAGAAACTACCTCTAGTGTTACACTGGATTGTCATGTTTAATTTCCAGAACAAAAAAAGACATTAGCTACATACCTGTAGCTACTTGGTGGCCAAGGCCTCTGCTCCCACTGTGGATCATCACACACACTTGTCCCTTATGGTCTATACCCATCTTTCGGGCGGCATATTCATTATAAATGTCATCCACAACCTGTATCTCAGCATAGTGGTTTCCTGCTCCCAAAGTCCCCAGCTGTTAAACAGAATAGAAGAACTTAGCTTAGCTTTTCTAAGAAGAAAAATGGAAGATTTGTGGTTCTCATTAGAGAAGCCGAGACAAAGTTTGATAGACTTTTCTACCATATTGCATACTGCTGGAGAAAAAGGATTCAGCAAGAACCCTAAATTTATCTGAGCACTGGCTATACTGAACTGTACAAGTACCTCATTGCACTTCAACTGTAATTAACCAGAAAACTGTGCAAAACTCAAACACTGGGCATTAAGGAGATTACTTCCACATTCCAGATGTTTAGGGGAAAGATTTTCTTTATTTCCTGAACTGTCAAGCTCCTTTGAAAAACATACATTTTAAAAGGAGCTTAACAGTTCAGGAATACAGTAAAATCAAAACATTAGATCAGATATAAATTCAAAACGCAATAATATTGTATCACCAGTCCAAACATACAAAAGACAGTATTTAAGGCTAGTCAATCAAAAGGTGAAATTTCAGTACAACAGGATGAAGCCCTCACCCTGAATCAATGAAAGAGCCAGAGTGGTGCTGTATTACAGGGTGCTGGACTAGGGCCGGAGAGAGCCAAGTCCAAGTCCACCCTCAGCCATGGAAACTTACTGAGTGACTTCAAGCCACTCACCCAGAATATGATACCTGAAAACCAGAGGTGGGTGGATAATTCTGAGACAAATTAACCTTTTGAACCAGGACGTCAGGTAATCAAATCTCTGGTCATTTTTCTGGTATGCTTCCATGCTATTAAAATCAACTTGAGAAGTCAGCATTAAATGATCACCCAAAATTATATCCACAGTCCAATTACCTGAGGTAAACCCCTTTTCTTAGCTCTTGCCGACACCTTATTTGGATCAGCTTGCAGCATCCTCCCATATTCTTCACAATGCTCTTTATCCTCAGCCCAGGCATAGCCCTCTCGTAGGGACCAGTCTACCCCCATCTCTAAAGCTTCCTCCAAGTCCCTGGGTATGAAAGATGCTCCAGTTAGGGGACCACAGACAAGTACAGAATGAAAGTTAGCATAGACTCATTCCTGCCTCTTAGTTCACAATCATCACATCACTCCGAGTGTAAATAGATAGAGTGGGCACGCCCCAGGTCCCATTGATTAAGTATTGTCATCTAGTGGGACCTAGGAAGCGTGCCTTTTCCATAGCAGCCCCTGCCCTGTGGAACAACCTTCTCTTTGGGATCTGGCAGGCCCCCAACCTTTTAGCCTTCCAGAAAGCTGTAAAGGGCTAGCTTTTCCCCCAGGCACTTGGATAGGGTAAAGTTGGAGCCTGAGGATTGTATAGTTTGATGCATTGATATGATGGATTGGGTGCCATGTAAATCAATCAATCAACCATATAAGGCAATAATTAGCAAACCCTCAGAGTTAGAACACAGACAACTATGTAAAATACTCTTCCAAATAAATGAGGTTCATTTTCCCTTTCCTCTGTAAAGAAAAATGTAGGTGAGAAAAGAGGCAAGGTTGGAAACTTTCCTCTCTCCTGGCCTTCCAGTTCTTGCAAAAGAACTGCAACATAGCAAGTGTTTAAAGATTTGGCAAGCACAGTGCTGGCTCTAGAGAAGATAATCACATTTCAGGAAGAACAACAGAGATATCTCAATTTAAACATGATGGCATGTTTTGGTGGCTTCAGACTGGGCTATTCTAATTGGTCCCAGTCTCCACCTATACCTTTAAAAAAAATTCCCCCGATGTCTTCCTATGAGAGTTAGCTCAGTGATGTCTGGGGTGTAGTGCCCAGACATCACTGTCTTGCTGATTTTAACCCTTCCTCTTGCAGGTGCCCCTGAACCAGCTGAGCATTGCATATGTGAGCCACTAAGGAGTCACTCTTGACAATTAAGAAGATAGAATAATATATTGTGGCCATCATTTATAATCCCCAATCTTTTCTTGATACACCAAAATATTCGAGGAATAAGACATCTGGTTCTTAAATAAGTACAATCATCAGCATCCTAACAAGGAAGAGTGGTTGGTTGAAACATGGAGCCTATTTGCAGCTATTATCAATGAAATCAAAAAGTAAGTTTACACTAAGATAGCTTTCACCTATCTGGGTGCCCTCCTGATGCACAGATATAAACTCCTACAATTCCCAGTCAAAATGACTATTCCTTGGAATTTTGGAAATCAAAGTCCTCTAGATATATGATGTCCAACCTGAGCAAAGCTTTCAAACAGCTATGGATCAATAACTGGAAAACATTCTGACATTTCTACTTGTTTGCTGCTCAACGGACAAAAAATAGGATTTGCAATGCACCTGATAGTTAGATTTCATTTTCCTTCTGCCAGAACCCCCTTCAAAAATTAAGCAATAATGTAGATATTTAAGAAAACAAAGAGCTTGCTCTTACTTGGCATTCATGGGGATGACACCCTTGGATCCCACCCCTACAGGAATGTGGTCAAACATGGACTGTGCAAGCTGCTCCTTCACTGGTTGGACATCACACTCGTCAAGGTTGGTCCGCAGTAATCGAACACCGCAGTTAATGTCAAACCCTACACCTCCTGTGTGAGTAACCAGAAGGTACCTTTTAAAACTTAGCTCAACAAGTCATTTTGTGCAATTGCTGATGTCATAAACTCAGAATACTCAACTATTAATCATCAAAATAGGAACTCAGAAAACTCAGAACTCATTGCAATCAACTGCATTTTGGTAGCAGCTATATTAAATTATATACAGTAAACTTTATATAGTTCCCTGATTCTGGCAAAGAAAAATATAATCTTTGTATTAGACGGAAAGAACAGAACTATTCTGCACTAGTTTGAGGATAAAACTTACTGAAATGTTGCACTTGATCACAGATCTTCCACTTATTTATCCTCCATAATCACATTTCATGAAAGTTATTTCAGCTTAACATTGAATTTTGAATAATAAGCACTTGTTATTTTAAGACAAGCCTATTAAATCAAAAATATTTTAGACTTTTTTTTCCCTTCAGGAACATGTGATTTTTACCTACTGGCTTTACTACAATACTGTCCAAAATATTTTAGATGTTGGCTTCAAAAAGGCAATGCAAACATTTTGCTCTAGCCATCATATGTATGCTGGAAAGATTTCCTCCTGTTTCTTCAAATCAGCCCAGAATAAAAATATGGCATCTGTACTGTAAATTGTTTGGATAATTAAGTATTTTTGGCCTTAAGACTGAAAACTGTCCAACAGATGAAAATGTAACATAGTACAAAATATCGCTTCTCGGCCTTTTGGCTAAGATCAAGTGTAGTGTAGTACAAAATATATCACCAGTCAATTGTTATTTACACAGAATGGTTAATAATATATCTGTACAGTTGGCACATCAAACACATATTTGGAGATACCTAAGAGTTCTCTTTCCCCACAGATAACACATTATAACACACTTCCATACCTGGTGAAACTACTGCTTCTGGGTCATTCATATCAAAGGCTGCCATATTGCCAATAGCAAAGCCATACCCTGAATGAACATCAGGAAGTCCAATAGATCGCTGAAATACAATTTTAGTAAAAAAGAAAGGCAATCAATATCAGAATAAGTATGAATGATATTCCTATGCTATGAAGTTGCCCTTGCCCAGTCATAATCCCATTGCAAAGATCCAAAAGCAAAGATTTCAACATATACTGTATATCAAGGGGTGTTTCATACTCAAAAAGACAAACTGCTAATAAATAACTCATTTCATTTCAGAAAGTAATGGTAAATGTAAGCCCTCTACTGCCATCACACCCTTGAATATTTGAAGTTACGTATCAAGCAAGTGTCAGGATATTTATAGAGAAGGAAGGAAGGAAGGAAGGAAGGAAGGAAGATAGATGATAGATAGATAGATAGATAGATAGATAGATAGATAGATAGATAGATAGATAGATAAGGCAATCTGACAGCATTCTTATTGTGGAGTCCTTGTTGCTCTCTGAGCTTGGTTGTTTCCTTGCAGACTTTTCATTACACAACTAGGTAACATCATCAGCTCGAGTACTGATGTTATCTAGTTGGGTAATAAAACATCTGCAAGCAACCAACCAAGCTCAGAGAGCACCAAGGACTTCACAGTTCAAACCTGAGCTACATATATTCTCTTCTATTGGAAGTATTCTTATTTCTATTTGAAGAAATAATCCTACTATTCTTCTAACACTTTATTACATAGAAGAATCCAAATGCACAAAGTCTTCCTATGATGGTTTTATTCTGGGTTTAAATTAGGAAGGACTCACTTACATGAACAATACCAGGCAGTGCAGCTACATTTCCAATTTGTTTCATGGCTGGTAGAAAGCCACCAGCACCTAAAAAAGAGGTAGGAACTAACTTATTTCCTGTTTCCTATAAAACTGTGTTTCACAATTAACATTTTAAGGACAAATAACAGTGCTATTCTCTTAACATTTCCTCAGAAGTAAGAATGATGGATTTAAATAGGGCTTATTCCTAGATAAGCATGTAGAGGACTACAGCTATAACCACATTCACATTCCTTTAAGGTTTACATGCTAGGCTTATAGAAAATGAAAACATTGTGAAGCATGAAGTAGTTTGGACATAAAACATATCAATTCAAAGTCAGAGGGTATGTGACCTAACACTTAAGCAAGCAGAACTGAACAGCAAATGGTTTTCTCCTGCCCAACCAACCATTCTTCATAAACCAAGGGCTTTTTAAAATATGTTTATCCAAGCAGCCTATTGAGGATAAAAATAAGACTTATTACCAGTCTTCTAAATGCTTTTAATTAACTACAATGTATTCATGATGACTAAATGCAGAAGAAGCTGTATTTGATTTCTAGCTTCATTTGTTGAATACTTGACAAATGTAGATTTAAAGGAGACGAATACTGGAGGCATAAGTGAAACAATGACATTCAAACCAGACAACTGAAAGCTCACACATACCTCCACCTCTGCATGCATTTCTTAGTTCTTCAAACATCAACTTCTCCAATGGATCATTCACATAGAATACACCCTCCACCTAGAGACAAAAAGAAGAAAATGAGAAAAAGTACATGTTCAAAAGTAGGATTTACCATTCAAACAAACATTGGTAAGTAACTGTATCTTACAAACTAGAATACTTACATAATTATGCCTATTTTAAAAATACCTCCCAATAAAGATTTAGGTAGCCTGAAATTGCAATCCTATTAGATTTGTTGAAAATACTTTACAGAGGTAGCTTCCTAAATAGCCAGAAATTTCAATACTTTTAATCAGGTAAAATACCCACTTCTAAGCCAAACCCTCAGTGTCACTGATTACCAATTGTAACTCTGATTAGCTAATTACACTTAGAGCTCAAACTCTTCCCCACCAGAAAACTGGATAATTCTAGCTGCATTCTTTATAAATCACTTTTTACCATTTCATCCAAGATCATGTTACAATTACACAGAGTAATAAAATGCAATAGCATGCACTACAGTAGGTTGAAATCATACATAAGCTCTATGTATATTTTAACTCAGTTAAAAACTGAACAGAACCGAGCAAGTGAACCCCCGTCATTCTCTCTTCATCGCACTGACGGAATGACCAACGTTGCTCAGCCCAAAGGAATGAACGACACTCAGTACATGCTCAGGGGAGCTTTTAGATATTATTTAACATGCTCCAGAATTAAGTTTAGTAATGAAAACAAAGAATTAAACGTTCGACCCATCGCCTCCAACCAACTCACGTTCATGTTAGGCACAAATCCTTTCTTGATGCGCCAGCAGTTCTTATCCAGTTTATCCAAATATTGCAATTCATCGTTGTAGCTTCGGCTCATGGTGAAAGTACAGTAAAAAGTCCCAAGTAATGCAGGAACGTTTCCTCAGGCACCTCCGCGCGAAGCCCAACCACCTCCACCACGCCAGTACGGAAGCCGGGATGGCTCCACCCCCATTCCCAGACCGACCAAGAGGAGACCGTACGGCGGCCGGAGAGGCTCAATTTACGGTTATCAGAGCAGAGCTGCAAAAATTCAGACGACCGCTAGATGGTTGCAAAGGGATACCTGAAACTCTGCCTCTTTGCTTCCGTCTTGTGGTCATCTGGACTTTTGAAGCAGGAGTCAAATAGAGTTAAGATTCGCCTGCAAGAAAACAACAAGGCTCAGAGAGCACCAAGGACTCCAGAGTTAAGATTCCTCTTTTCTCTCTGTCTCTGTCACTATCTCTCCCGTTAGAAACAGTTAAAAGTTGGTGTTTTATCATCATGTATCAAAATGAAACAAAAGCGGACACGTTTGGAAAGCCTGGAGTGAAATCGGGAAAATGGGAGAACACTGTACGCTTTTGAATAAGGAAAAAGAACCAAACCACGGGGTCTGGACGTACTTTCACAAGAGGTGGCCATCTATCGATATATTTGCTAGGGGTCGATTCCGACTCCATGGCATTTAACTATATGTTAATAATAGCATAAGATTTCGCGGAGTAAGTAAATCTGATAAAAGGGACTACTGTAATCCCGGAATTCATATAATATATTCGTTAGTCTGTAAGGTGCCAGAATGCTCTTTGTTTTTGCTGCAATAGAGATAGTACAAAATGAATGAACATTTTTAGTAGGGGTTGAATCTCAACCGTCAAAATATTTGCTGAATTTATGGTAATTAAATCTGTATCAAACTAAAGCAGCCCCTCAGAAATCAAGGTTTTTATGGTTGATACTCATCCATCTAGCAGTGGAAACCATTTTAGAAGGTGCAGCCTGCCCCTGTTCTGATACCTCCCAGACTACAATTCCTATCATCGCCCAACATTGGTGTGGATGCAAAGGAGAAAATGTGATACCCATATCGGCTCTCTCTTTTGATATTTGAAAATTTAATTGCTGCTCATGTCTGCAACACGAATCACTCAGTTTCATGATGGTTATAAAGTTGGCTTGTTTTTATGAGATTTTTTTTAAAGGAACATTCCTGTTTTTCCCTAATGTAAAGCTTCCATTTTCATCCCATAATTTAAGAAAAACCAGGGAAAACATAGCAGTACTATTAAATCATATAATTAGTTTGTGTGTCAATTCCAAGGCATATTTTGAAAGTATGCAATAGCATATTTGCTGACATTATTATGATCTTCTGGCTCTGGTCCATATCTGGTCCATGGCCGTCCGTCTGAACCTTCTGTATATTGTCTTGAATCCAAATGAAGGAAGGCAGGATAGTGGTGCTGAGCTGAAACTGCAGCTCCCAAATTTAAAGCCAGAATTCCCAGCTCATTTGGAGGATATCATATTGCAAAAGGCTACATAGAAGACATAGAGAAATCTTGGTGAAGAACTCTGCTTTATTATATCCTGCACATGGTCATTCTGAAGGAAGTTCTCCTGAATACAATAGGATGTACTCTCAGGAATAATTGACATTGGATTGTAGCATTAAGCTATAACATGCAGGACCTTTGTGGCAGTTTAGTGGCTCTTCAAAGAATGAGAAGTCTCACCCACAAGGTGTTGCCTATTTTTATGTAATAGATTAATTTTTAGCTGTGCAAGATCTGTAATATTACAGTAATTATATGACTATGAAAACAGTAATTACAGAAATATTTCTTCCTATATAAATTGGACACACACATTGGGCTAAGCCATTATTTGTTTAACCCTGGCTTATTCAATAAACTGCAATTAGGTGGATTCACACAACACATTCAACAATAATTGGATGCAGCATGCTAAGCCAGAACCAAACAAACTAAGCTGCATGAATCCAGTCATAGTGTAAGTGAAAAAAGTACCAAATTTTATTCTGCAATTATATATTGTTTTACCCCAAATAGACAGTGCAGACAATTGAAGCCACTTACTTAGGTTTGAAGTTGTCCACTAAACTCCCATAATCCACAGCCAGCTAGGTTACATTTACTTGGAATTATGGGAATCATATCCAGTGGATCTAGAGGATGTGTAGGCTCTACTGTAGAGTCTACATTTTTGGGACGAGGTCTAATGCTGTACGTAATGGTTGTCAAATCTCCAAACAGGTTTTTAATGACTTTAGTATCCCTTTGATATTTTCTAGGAAAAACCCAACATTTGAGGTTTGCCATGGCTATCAGATCTAGGCTAAAAAACAAAACAAACAAAAAGTTGTGTATCTCTTTACTGCCATCCAAATTTTTGCAGGGCAGATCTGTTGTTACAGCAGATTTGCTGTTACCATTATCCAAATATTTCTCTTGCACAGAAATTAGATTGACCCATCATGCTAAATCATAATGTGGTTTCTTTTTAATTTAGTGTGTTGTAACATGTTAAACAAACTGGCTTAAAGCAGTTTGAACCCAGATAGAAAATGCAATGAAAAACTGCATAAGCCTCCATGATCTTCTCCACTTCTGGAAGGAAGGAAGATAAATAAAGAATGGTATTTCTAATACAAACAAAGTTTCTAATCCAAACCAAAAAAAAACCCCTTAATGTTTAGAAGGGCCTCTCTGTACTTTAACAAAGTAGCTTTCATTAATTCCAAACACTCTGTATTCCCTAAATTGTGCCCTTATGTTGTATGCAAAATAATTTCCAGGCCAAACCATGTTAATGGATTACTAACAAGCAACAGAGCCATCCATCCATCCATCCATCCATCCATCCGGAAATGGATAACAGAGTAGATATTCTCTTCAATTCCCATTTCCCATTCCATCAGAAGATATGCCCAAACTTAATGGATGGAAGACAACCCAGGGTCCATTAAGAGAACTTGATTACCTGATGCCATTTCTATAATTATTGTTTGCTGTACTCTGTTTCAGATATTCACATCAATTGTCTCATTGCTGTCTTCTGATGGTTGTATGGATTTTTGTAGCTCAGACATGGTAGTCCTACTCAAGTATAGGCACAGTGAGTAGCAAATGCAGAACTCATGGCAAATATTTTCCATGCTGTGGTTCGTTGTAAGCCTTCTATTCATGCTGCTGCTGGACAGCCAGCATACACTTATGGAAACTGAGCAGCGTTTGAGACTTCTCCTCCAAATCTAAGACTGTCTCAGCAAAGCCAGGATGTCTGGTCACCCTATGTTATAATGTCCTGCTCTTTTGTACATATTTGGTACATAAGCTCTATGTACTTAACAGCACTGCAAAACTCCCAAGTTCTTCAACATTCTTAATTAAATTCTCATTCCTTATTATATACTAGGGTTAGAAATCAGTTGGCCGTATATAACAGGGATAGGCAATACAGAAGAGGATTAGGGTTGGGGACTACAACTCAACTTCTTGACCTTCCAGGTGATCTGGTGATACTGTGACGTCCCTGAAAGGGCAGGAGCCTTATTTTGCCCTGGGGAGGAGAATTTGGGGGAGGTTAGGGTGAACTTAGAAGCAGGAGACTTCTATCCATGCACTTAATACCAGCCCCACACCCCCAGCTAAAATCCCACTGGTGAAATCCACCCATTTTGCCTCCAAAATTGAGCAGCACCATTTGGGGGTATTGGAGAACCACACTGCCTACTCCTGATAAATAGTGATGACAGTGCTGGGCCAATATTTTCAGCTTCAGTTTGCTGCTATCTTGAACCAATATGGAATGCATTTCTGAATTGCTGGTTCAGCTATTAAAACGTAATTCACCTATTCACTTACACACAAATGCATACTGGCTTTGCAATTTTATGCATCTATGGTAAAAGAAAAATTGTCAGTGTTTGCTTGGAGATCTAGATCTTCCTGGTTGTCATAGGCTTTGTATATCACATCAGTGGAAATCATCAAGAAACCCTAAGAAGATATGCAAAAATATATTTTAAAAACTACCAGATATTGCAGGTTTATAACAGCTTGATTATTACAAAGATCACTTCAGCTGTTTTATGAGTTGAATTCTAGAAATAAGTAGTAGCTGGCTGACAAAAAGGAATAAAAACTGTCATGTCGTTGGTATTATTTTAGCTACAGAACTACAAATATTTGTGGATATGTGTTACATGTATGTTCTGTCATAAAAGGGGTCTGAATAGGACCTATTGAGAACTCATATTGTAAGCACATGACAACTTTCTGACAAATGTCACCTGATCCAAACACATCACCCTAATCATCTTTCTTTTTCATTCTGGGGATGTAAGATAAGAACAGACACTGCCAAATCTCACCTGGTAAATTCTAACATTGGGCTTCGTAAGAATCATTGTGTCCAAAAAAGGCAGAGGAACTCCATCCTTTAGTTTGGCTTAATAAAACAGAGAAAAAGAGAAAGATTCCAGAGTAGCTATGACTAATAACAATACTAGGCTTTGCAATCGCATACATTATTTAACCTAAAAGTTGAATATGCTGTATATTATTGCTCAAATATGAACATTTTAACATTTGTTTTATTTTTGGTTCAGCAGGAAGTAGTTTATAAGTTCTTAAAGCAGCTTAATATTATATCCCACTTTAAAGACAGAAAAGTGAGGCACTGAGATACACTTATTTTTTTGCAGTTGTTATACAGTATTCTGATTCTACTAAATTTGGTTGTGAATGCAGCATGAACAATAGTGGCAATAGGTAGTACAGTACTGATCACATGAATGGATATAAATCTAAGTATCTGTGATGCAGGTATAAAAACATAAGATATACAACTGCTACAATTTTATCCACTGGTCTCTTGAAGATTTAGAAGTTCTAGGCCAGCCTCTCCATTCTGGTGTTGGATTTTAACTTCATTTATGGCCATGTTGGCTGGAACTTGCAGAACTGTTTAGAAGTCTTTGGCCCATTTGAAGCTGGTTTAGAAACTAAAGTCATTAAAGAAAGAGAGAGAGAGATTGAGAGAGAGAAAGGTGAAGCTACACTTACCGTTGGCTGCTGGAATTATTCCAGTTTGTAAAACGTAAGACAGGAAATTATCCAGAAGTGAAGCCTGCAATGCAAAACAAAGTTTGACTGTGTGACATGGTGAGTACACTGAAGAAAATGTTCCTCTTGCTTCAGTGTTTAAGCAGCACAGATTTATTTTTATATAATGGGTCTTTTAGGATTTCTGTGAGCCCAACTTCTCAAGAAGTTTGTAAACAGAAGAGCAATAAACAAATTAATGGTGGAAGATGTCCCAAACAGTTCAGTGAAGACTGAGTATGCTCAATAATAATAATAAAACAGCACCAAATATCTGTAGAAAGATGGAAAACTGTGAAGAGGAACTAAATGGAGAATCTAAGAATATGGAGCATTGGGGCTGACTGGTAGAATTCCCACCGGTCCTTTGTCTTATGGATCTCTTTTTCATTTTTTTAGATGTAAATCACTATATAGTGAAATAGTTCATAAGATAACAATAGAGGAAGAGGGCAACAGTACTGAAATATTACTGGAAAGAAAATTAAAACTAAAGCAAAATTAAAGAGTAATGGGATCAGTCATCAGGACAGCATCTTTTGTAGAATTATAGCAGTTCTATGAAGAAAAGTCAAAAGGTAAAGGAATACATTTTGTAAGCAGTTCAGTTCTATCTACCACAAATTGCACCTGCTTATTTTTCCTACAGGCTGAAATTTACCTCAAAGAAGCCAACATTGGAATGAACCAAGGAGATGTGGAAACTGAAAGAAAGAAAACATAATACAGAGATTACTGTATATGACCACAGATAGTAATATCAGTGTGTATTGCCAAGAGTCCATGCCTTGATCAGGGGCTAGGGCAATTGGTTCTTTTTTGATCCAATGGTAATAAGCACGCCAGTGGATAAAGAAACTTAAAGCTTTATTATAAACAAACCAAATTAGACAAAAGCACAGTTTAACTAAATTACAAAGAGCATAACAAGCATAGCATATAAAAAGAAATGCATACATACCAAACAAAGTGATACCTTTATTCTCTTGTTGCTACCAGGAACTTGGCTAAGATAGCAGAGAATAACCCCAAACGGAATGGCTGTTGAGTCTCACAGCACCCAGCGTCCTGAGCCTGCCTCAAAGTTCTCACAATTCCACAGGCAATACTCAGGCTTTTTATCAAACCCTGGCTTCCAAACCCCGTGACCAAGCCCAGACTGACCTTGACTGGGATTCCTTCTGAGGCCCCGGCACCTGTCTATGACATCAGTCCAATAACATGGGAACCCATCAGATAAGCCAGTGTCCAAGCAAAACAATCTCTTATCATTCCCTCCCATTCCAAGCCGCTAAAGGAGTGGCTGGAGGAGTGAACCTATGCTTAAACTTTAACAAGCTGGAGACTTTCTCTCCCCCCTCTTCCCACAGAGATATGTTCTGAAGGGCTGTTTGAGCATATGCTTCTTCTCTCCCCCTCTCATGCCAAACAACAATAAAAACAAACCAATTAAACATCAGTATAACTCAAAATAAACTCTAATCTCCTAGGTGTGGGGGAAGGAAAATCAAAACATGCCACCTAACTCCTCGAAATACAAAGGTCTTCCGCAGGTTGCCATTACACAGTGTGGTATTGCTGATGGGTTGTTGGGGTTGAATCAGGAAGATCTGGGTTGAAGTTTTCTCTCAATGACCTTTACCAGTCACACTGGGCCAATCCACACTTTGCCCAAGTGCGAGGACAACCTACCCGTTGTTTCAGGAGGGCAGGTACAGGTGATGTCATCCTTAACCCACCCTTAGGCTGCTGGGAAGGAAAGCTCACCCCAGTTTTGTGGCTCTGCATCAAAAGTAGAACATTCTGGTCCACCTGCTGCAGTTCATTCCATCCTAAACAAATGCCACCAGTTGACTGGTGTGTGTTATGGTAAGGCTGGACCTACCTTCCTTCCTTCCTTCCTTCCTTCCTTCCTTCCTTCCTTCCTTCCTTCCTTCCTTCCTTCCTTCCTTCCTTCCTCAGGTTCACTAGTTAACTGGTGAAATCCTGGACCTTTCTTTTCTTTCTTTTTTAATAGATTCAGCAGAGGAAGGATGAAATGTTGTCCCTTTTTTTGTGTTTTTTCAAACAGGTTCAGCAGAGGCCCTTACTCCCTTGTTTTTAGCTGGCTAAAATTGACCACAGTTTTGCCAAGTTTCCACTCTGAGCCCAAGTGAAAAGAACTGGAGAAGTGTTTTTTTTTTAAGGGTTTGGCAGTGGAATGGTGAAATGCTCGTGATTTCTTTCTATCTGTCTGTCTTTCTGTCTGTCTTTCTCAAACTGGGTGGAATTGACAAAAGTTCAACCTTGTACAGGCTGTAAAGCATACAGGTAGTCATCGACTTACAACCATTTGTTTAGTGACTGTTCAAAGTTACTACGGTGCTGAAAAAGGTGACTTACGACCAGTCCTCATACTTACAACCATCGCAGCATCTCTGTGGTCACGTGATCAAAATTCAAGCGCTTGACAACCGGCATGTATTTACGATGGTTGCAGCGTCCTGGGGTTACATGATCGCCAATTGTGACTTTCACAGCTGGCTTCCGACAAGCAAAGTCAATGGGGGAAGCCGGATTCGCTTAATGACCACATGATTCACTTTACAACCATGTTGATTCACTTAATGACTGCAGCAAAGAAGGTAATAAAATTAAGCGTGACTCAGTTAACGATCACCTCGCTTAGCAACAGAAGTTCTAGTCCCAATTGTGGTCGTAAGTTGAGGGCTACCTGTATGTTTATTTTTCACATCTAGCTCTTCCTATAACATTTTAACTGCATCTTATTCTTAGGTTCACAACTGTGCTATGTACTATCACAAATACTCCAGTGGTTTAATGATGATTCTTTCTACAGTATGTAATATTTCCCAGCAATAGAGCCATACAGTCATATCTAGTCCCTGAATTCTGAGTCTCTTTCTAAGCTAAGACTAATCTTGTGCGCATTTTCCTTCATGAGAGTAAAAGTAATTCTTCATGGTTCAGTTTGAAAGAGGAGGTAAAATGTACATTGGCCATAATAGTCCATGCATACCGCAAAAGCTTCTCTTCTACATTTACATTTTAGATCAGTCTTCCTCTACCATGTAATAGATTTCTTACCATGTAATAGATTTCAGGTTACCTAAGGGATCGTCTTATCCCCATTACATCATCCCGTCCCGTCCCATCTGGTCATGCAGGGAGGGCATGCTATGGACCCCATCGGTCAAAGAATTCCATTTAACGGGGTCACGGAAGCGTGCCTTCTCTGCAGTAGCACCTGCTCTGTGGAATATTCTCCCCCCAGAGTTAAGACAGTCCCCCTCGCTCCTGGACTTCCGGAAAAAACTCAAGACTTGGCTCTGCCAACAGGCCTGGGGCGAGAAGAAGAGTTTACACTCTTGGGGATGGCTAATACCTTAGGATGGCCCTAGAATTGCCCTTTCCAGTGTTTTAAAGAAGATACTACCATCTTGATTTTATTATATTTATTATATTTTTAAATTGCTTATTTTAATGTTTATTTAATTTTATTCATATTTGTATTAGAATTGGTGTTGGATTGTAAACCGCCCAGAGTCCCTTTGAGGGAGTTGGGCGGTGATAAATCGAATAAATAAATAAATAAATTTCAGTTCCATAACACCATTGCAGCATGACGTTTTTATATTTTATATTTATTTTAAGATGTAACACTTTTAAACACTAGATTAATCAATTCAAGCAGCTTTTGGGATACAGCGAATTAAAAATCTAAAAAAGGTTTTACCTGTCCAGGCACAATGTAGTTATCAACTTCTGGTCAAATATAGTCAAATTTGCATGAGTTCCAGCTGTCTGTGCAAAAGAAAGGTTACTATGTAGTAAGTAACTCTTTTATTAGGGTTAGGCAGGTGCAAACTCCTTTTGTAATGGGAAAGTCCAGCTTCTTGGTCCACCCCTTTCCCTTCCTTCCCATTCCCATCTTGTTTCTCTTGATTTTTCAGACAGAGATTTTGAAAAGCCTGCCTTAAAGATTACAATCTGTTTTCCGCCATACAATGCTTTACCATAAACCATAAATACTTGATAGTAGAATTGGCTTTCTGTATCCTCTTAAGTTAATTAAACAAAAGAAACATTAAATAAATTTAATCAACATTTAAAAGGAGGAGGTGGGGGGAGAAAACAGAAAAGGTAATCAGAGGATATTATCTACTTCAGTCTTTCCCAACCTCCCAGAATGTTGGAATGCAAACCTGTAATTCGTAGCCAATATAGCTAGAAATATTGTATATTTTGTTTGTGTGTTTATATGTGTACACACACACACACATGCACACACACAGATAGCCACTATAAATATATACAATAGAGAGAGTAGAGAGCAGATTGAGGAAGACTGATGTACTCTGACTGACTGATCTTTTACATTAAAATGGTAAAGGCTCCTCCCGCACATTTGTGCAGATGTGTCCAACTCTAGGGGCCGGTGCTCATCTCCGTTTGTTAGCTGAAGAGCCAGCATTGTCTGAAGACGCTTCCACAGTCATGTGGCCGGCATGACGCATGCAGAACGCTGTTACCTACCCACCGAAGTGGTACCTATTAATCTACTTGCATTTGCATGCTTTCGAATTGCTAGGTTGGCAAGAGCTGGGGCGAGTGCAGGAGCTCACTGCGTCACACGGGGCTAGGGATTCGAACCTCCGAACTTGCGATCTTCCGATCGACAAGCCTGGCGTCTTACCTGCTGAGCCACCATGCCCCTAAGGCTCTTTTACATTACCCACTACTCATTTTATTTCGAGATGCTAGGAATGAAAACAGGTCTCTATGAATCACATGTACTTTTTCAGTGAGTTATAGTTCCTTTCTAATAATATAGGCGGGAGTAAGCAGCCTGGTGCTTGCCAGTTGTTTTGGACTTTAACTTCATCAGGACCAGTGAGGGACCAACAGCAAAAGACGGTAGGTGTTCTAATCTAAAACATCTGGAGTACCTGTCCTTGGAATAGGGTTAGATATGAGATGGATCAGAGAAACCGCTGCATAGCCAGCATCTAGGCAATGGGGCTCTTAACACTCTGAATAAGATGAAAAGTTTGCAAGATAGTTCATAACTTCACAGATTCCTTCAAACAGGTCTACCGAGTGAATCTGATATGTAATACTTACTATGTTCAAGGTGAACATGGATTGGGTGGTTGAGTTTGGCAGCATTGCCAATACTTCCATAGAACCAGCAAAATCCAGGGTGGATTTATCACTGTGCAGACTAATCACAGGTACAGTGGTAATTCTTATGTTCATAATTAGTGGAAGTGGCTCTGCATAAAAATGAGCAATCTGTAGAGTTTAAAAGCAATAAAAAGTATGAGACCAAGTTTCAAGAACGTTAAAACAGGGTTTTAAGAAATGTAAACAGCAAGTTTCAAAGAAATAAAAAACACTTACATTGGGAATGATTTTGTTCAATGTATCTGTGGTTAACTTGAAGTAAGAAGAAAGCTGTAAAATGAAATGACATGTTCAATTATTTTATGAAAGTTGTGTGCTTTTATGTGGACCTCATTATGTATCTAGTGAGACTATGGTCTTCCTTTCACCTGATTTGTTCCAACATAAGCTGGACCAGGGTGCTTTAATTTGGCTGCCTAAATGCCATGTGGAGTCCTTGGTGCTCTCTGAGCCTTGTTGTTTTCTTGCAGACGTTTCATTGCCAGACTAGGCAACATCTTCAGTGCGAAAAGGGAGTGGGACTTGCTCTCTGTTTATATACCAAGGTTTGTCCTGCTTGTTTTGGTGGGGGTGTTGTTCTCTCCTTAGGAGTTCCTTGATTGGGCTGTTGTTTGCTGCTTGGTTGATTGACTGAGTTAATAGTTCCTTGATTAGGGTATATTGTGCTGTTTGATTGTTCCTCTGGTGCTAATCCTGGTCTTAACAACCTCACCAAGGTCAACAGCACAATGTGCCCTAATCAAGGAACTATTAACTCAGTCAATCAACCAAGCAGCAAACAACAGCCCAATCAAGGAACTCCTAAGGAGAGAACAACACCTCCACCAACACAAGTAGGACAAGCCTTGGTATATAAACAGAGAGCAAGTCCCACTCCCTTTTTGCGCTGAAGATGTTGCCTAGTCTGGCAATGAAACGTCTGCAAGAAAACAACAAGGCTCAGAGAGCACCAAGGACTCCACAGTTCAACCCTGAGCTACAAATATTCTCTTCGATTGGTAAATGCCATGTTTCCATTTTTAAAAAAGAGTGTACTGATCCAGTTTTCTTACTAGCAAAAGAGGTTCTGCTAATGTTTTGTTCAGGAATACTTCTGTTTAATAGAACCCTTTAGTACATATGGTAGCCAAAGACAAATTAAGCCTGCAAAATACTGTTCCCACTTCTCTTTGGAGGCTGAAAATGTAATTAGCAAGGAAGGGGCAGAGTTGCTATATTATTCCTTTGCGATATATATATTTTGGTGAACAAGGAGAATTCTGGAGAGAGCCTTGGGTATAACTCCCAAAGTTTTAGCAATTCTGTTTTTATTTATTAAACCCTGGAATACTAAGGTATAGGAGTTATTAAGTAGTTCTGTACTAGTGCCCCCACCCTAATCCCAACACATCACTAAAGATTAGAGCTTGATGCCATTTGGAATTCCTTTGAAATAAAACATGAGCCAAGAGGTGCTGTATGAGCTGTCATCTGATAGAGCACACCCATAAATAAATAGATGTATGGAACCGCAACTTCTAGAATCCCTATGCTTGAGAATGTACTTGTCATGGAAAAATTCCAGAGGGCTAGCTAACCATACAAAGCCAAGAGGCCAGGCAGATGTGAAGGGAAAAATGGCAGATATTATTTTTATTTTATTTATTTTATATCCCACCTTTATTATTTTTATAAATAACTCAAGGCAGCGAACATACCTAATACTCCTTCCTCCTCCTATTTTCCCCACAACAGCAACCCTGTGAGCTGATTTGGGCTGAGAGAGAGTGACTGGCCCAAGGTCACCCAGCCGGCTTTCATGCTTAAGGCGGGACTAGAACTCTCAATCTCCTGGTTTCTAGCCCGGTGCCTTACAGGTCTTTCTAGGGATGCTTCTGCATCCAGCCTTCCATAACAGATCCCATCTTTGGCCATTCCTCTTTGGCAAGATGGAATCCTCCTCTGCATTAAGCCTCATGAACTGTTGACCTGAAGTCTGTCTACCCAATCTTGAGTAGACAGAAACTATATCCACAGTATATGAAATTTGCTGTCCCTACTGCCAATCCCTAACATGCTTCTCTTGCCTTTGTTCCCAGTCACTTTCAGGTTCTGCTTTGAAGGTGTCAGAATAAGGGGAAACATTCTGCTTTAGCACCAGTACAGCTAAGGACAACTGAAGCCTGACTCACTCATGAGCTGGGGATGTAATGAAGGCAGAAAACATGGTTTCACCTGGGCATGTTTGTATCATGGTTAGGTGCAAGTGGTGAAAGGCCCATAGTAAACTATGTCAAGGAGAAGGCTAGGCCTGGGTAAGATTTTAAATAGCAGACTGATATATAAAATCCTGTTCTTTGAAACATAGCATTTTGCACTTACTCTTTCCTCCTGTTCAGCAGAGCTATCAAAAGCTCCAGAAGTGTAATAAACCAGTGAAGCAGACCGAAAGAAATATTCTGAGACTCCTATATAGAACATAAAGTTGTTCTCATCCAGAAGAACGAAAGGGGTTGGCTTGAAGGGGGGCTCTGTGATTTTTTCCACTGGATAGACTGTTCCCTAAAAAGAATTGAACAAATGATAAGATATCATAGCTTGCAAACTATGGGCTTGAAAGCAGGGTCAAAAGTTTTCAGGGAACCAGATAATCAAGAAAAGCATCCTTGAGATTACAAGCACAATGCAATCAGCCTTATGGCCAGAACACTAAGTACAGTTCTAGGGCCCTCAGCTTGGAAGACTCAAAAAGTCACGCAAACCTTTTTTTAAAAAATTAAAAATGACTGTGTCCAGCCCTCCAGCCTGTGTTCTTTTACTCCCTATTCTTGCAAGGGTGGCTTTCTCCCTCTCCCTTCCCCTTTTTGTTTTGTTTGGTTCTCTGCCTGATTTACTAAGCAGTGGCACCAACACTTGTATGGTATTTTACAAGAATTTAGTTGCATTGAGGAGCTTAGTTGCAAGTCTTTTTTGCCATCCTGATAGCCCATGTAGAGCCACCTTGAGGCCCTCTAGAAAAACATTGGATTATACACACACACAAATGTATCAGTGTTGCTGTCAAGTAAAAGGGGTGACAACAAAAAGTATGGAAGGACAGGGAAAAAAGAACGTACATTGGAAAAGGGAGCATCCAGGAACATAATACTGGGAAATTTTGTTTCTCCAGGACATCTTTCCTTCCCCATAGGCAGCTTTTAGCATCCTATTTTTGATGCTTCTCTGAAGGCACTGCTTAGAATGTATCTCCCCATTACAGCTACTGAAAAGTGCCTAGTTGTAAAATTGTTGCCATCAATCCTTTATCATGATAGCTAGCCACGGACTTTAGAATGCAGCAGAGGAATTGTGGCTTGGTGGCTTTTCAGCTACCTTTTATAGCAGCCTCTCAAACAGCTATACAAATGCCTATACAACCTTTTCTGAAAATCTGTATGGGAATGGGGTTGGTAATTTTTTGCATGAAGTTGTTCCAGGATTTACAGTAGCTGCAGATGGGCCACTGATTGAATGACATTGTCAGGGATTGACTCACAGAGTTCCCTAATAGTTCTGAGTGTTCTGAGTTCTGTAGGGGTGAAGATGATCACTCAGCTGACCAAAATGGTTTGGGGGGGGACTGGGGATTCGAAGCAGTGCATACAGATGTCCTATAATAGCACTAATTAGTATGCTTAAATACTTCTTTGATATGGTAGTCATCAAAATTAATTAATGTTGAGAAAAAAGAATGATGCTTATTCCTTCAAATGAAGAACAGATGTTTCTTAATGCAATTTCAGCAAATGTACATTATAAATATATTAGACTTTACCTTTAAATCCAAGTCAATTGATGATTCAAAGATAGCTGAAGAGTTTACCAGGGAATAGTCTACTATTGCAAAAGGATCGATCTGAGCTTGGACTGTTGGGATATGGGATAAAATAGTCAGGATTAGATAAAATTTGCTCAATGACAATAAGCAGGATGCAAACTAGTTCTGATAATGGTTTTTTAAAAAGCAATGGTACTAGTACATGAGAATATTCGTATGGTTACATAAATATCGTGAAGCTGTATTTTCAAGAAGAAGGGATGTATTGCATAATCCTAAGCATGTTTACCCAGGCATAAGTCCCCAAATTTATCACCGCCCAGAGTCTACTGCTGTAGAGATGGGCGGTGATAAATTTGACTAATAAATAAATTTATGTATTTCTGCCATAAAGGTAAAGGTTCCCCCCCTGCACATTTGTGCAGTCGTGTCCGACTCTAGGGGTCGGTGCTCATCTCCGTTTGTTAGCCGAAGAGCCAGCGTTGTCTGAAGATGCTTCCACGGTCATGTGGCCAGCATGACACACGCGGAACGCTGTTACCTTCCCACCTAAGTGGTACCTATTTATCTACTTGCATTTGCATGCTTTCGAACTGCTAGGTTGGCAAGAGCTGGGGCTAGTGTGGGAGCTCACTCCATCACGCGGGGCTAGGGATTCGAACCTCCGAACTTGCAATCTTCCGATCAACAAGCCTGGTGTCTTACCCGCTGAGCCACCATGCCCTAATTCTAATTTCTAATTCTAATTTCTGTCATATCCTACTGTATATGTTCATTTAGTGTCAACCAGAATTTTGGTCTTTTTGCTGTGGCTGCATCCTCCAGAATGTTCTCCTACAGAACAAGCCACCTCCCATTGACAGTCTAATTGATTTTCCTGTGCATTGCAGAAGATTGGACTAGAACTGGGTGTCTCTTCTGACTCTACAATTTTATGATTCTATAAAACAAGCACCGAGTTTGTTAATCTTTTTTTTTTAGTTATGCAAAAGTATCATTCTATCCATCCTTTTTATTTTAAGGAACTGAATAATAGCATGGTAACACTAGTTCATCAGTAGTTTTCTAGAACTGGAAGATTACATAAAAGCTAAAACCATTAACTTATTTTGCCAAAACAACCCAGAAAATATACCTGGATACTGGCTGAATTCTTCATTAATCTGTTGGATCTCAAAATCCAATTCTGGACACAACTATAGAAATGCAAGCAAAAATTATTATTCTGGTCAATGTTTACTTTATATGTTGGTAATAAGATCTTCCTGAGACTTCATGATTCTGTATATCTATACTTATAGCTTGCTTTATCCTGGATTCGGAGAATTGTGATTTTAATAATTCATCCATAATGGAACACATTTGTTACAAATCTCACTCTGAATGCTTTGTCCCTGAAGTCTGCAGAAGCAAAGCAAAGCAAAGCAGAATATTTCTGAAGAATATCCAAGCATGGCCACGGATATATTTCAAAAGGAAGGAAGCTCCATAATCCTGGAGCACATACCAACAGGTCTTTTCTAAACGCTGCTTTAGAAAACTGAATACACTCAGCCAGTTCTCTGAATGAGGGCATCCCTATAGTCAGAGAGACTATATTTAAGCAGAGCATGTAATGTAAAACAGCAATCCATAAATAAAAAACGATTTTCATGATGATGGAGCTGAACAATAAATATCCCAGATGGGATGCTTAGAACATGTTGGGTGATGACATTTTGAATGTTTGAACTCATCCTGTTGTGTATTATATATGTGAAGAAAATAAAGAGAAGAAAATATTTGCCATAACATATAATTTATCTGACCTAATATTTAAACTTGAAATGCATTGACCCTAATTTCTAAGCCACTGAAGGCTCACATTCATATGCAACATTAGAGCACTTTTTATGGATTTGAATGGGTTAGTTTTGAAAATGTCTCTATCTATATGTCTATGAAGGTTCTCAGTCATCCAGGTGGAATTGTCTGTAGCTTGAATCATGTCAACTGGATTTCTATTTTCTCAGTGGAAATGTTTCACTCCTTATCCAAGGAGCTTCTTCAGTCTCTCTATCTATAGTAATTTGTGCGTGTAGGTGGTACACAAGTTGCAAACTGCAAATTACTTACAACATCTTTGCATATATTGAAGCTTGTTATTTTATTTATTTATTTATTTATTTATTTATTTTTAATAAACACAAGATTTTTTGGGAAGAAATTGGAGGTAGGAGGGAGACATTATGGAATAAATCATTGTGGCTTACATTTGAGCGCAGACTGATACACATAGGCTGTACCAGAGAAGTAGTAAAGTATTTATGCAACCATCTGAAAAAAAGAAAAGCAAGAATATGATTAACTTGGGGTAATTAAATTTTGTATGTGTGCAACTATTATATGGGGAATCAATCTGGATAAAAACTAGATTTTAAAATGATTCTGGATTCTTTTTAATTGATCACCTTTGTTTTGAAGAAAAAGGAGTTGTGACGTTCTTGAATGTGGTTTGAATCATAACTGAAGTCCTGTACCTGTTTTCTACTAAATGTTTCCCAATTAATTTTTACTTAAAATACTGTTTGTTGCAAAAAAATCTGAGGAAGAACAGTTCTTTAGGGAGAAACTGCTGGTATATATCCAGATTGTGGCCCTGTTGCTGATGTTTCCTGATATTTCTTATTAAGACTATTAGACATTATTAGACATATTAAGACTATTAAGCCAGTTTGGTCTAGTGGTTAAGGTGCTGGTCTAGAAACCAGGAGTCTGTGAGTTCTAGTCCCGCCTTAGGCATGAAAGCCGGCTGGGTGACCTTGGGCCAGTCACTCTCTCTCAGCCCAACTCACCTCACAGGGTTGTTGTTGTGGGGAAAATAGGAGGAGGAAGGAGTATTAGGTATGTTCGCCACCTTGAGTTATTTATAAAAATAATAAAGGTGGGATAAAAATTAATTAATTAATTAATTAAATAAATAAATACAAACTTCCTTCTTAGTCAAATGAATTACCTGCACCTGTTGAGTCAACTATGCTGAACCATCAGGAGAAGTGAGTCTCAGAAATGTACAGTAACTACTAGGCTTGCGTTCTGTAGTATTATGGAATATAGTATTTGTAGGCAATCATCAATTTGGTAATGTTCCTCAGTTCATGTAACTTCCAAAATCGCTCCTAAGTTTCCTTTAGTGTTATTTATTTTAATGTTAACTCTTGATATTTGAATTTTCAACATGTCTTCTTTTGGTCAGATTGAGGACTTTTTGGGATTTAGTTTAGTGGTCTGGGAGCTGCTGAAATATTTATTTATTTATTTATTTATTTATTTATTTATTTATTTATTTATATGTTAACTGGTATTACCGCTCCATCTCCCCCGAGGGGGACTCTGGGCGGTTTACAGTACAACAATTTAAAATCTTTAAAAGTAACTACAATTTAAAATACATTACAAAACTAATACATTAATATAAAAATCCAATAGGCGATAGATGGTTCTCTTTAAAAGGGCTCTATGGCACTAGCCATCCCCAATAGGAACTATTCCCATTCCCATACCATGCGAGGCGGCACAGCCAGGTCTTTAAATTCTTCCGGAAGGATAGGAGCGATGGGGCCTGTCTCACCTCCGGGGGCAGAATGTTCCAAAGAGTGGGTGCCACCACGGAAAAGGCTCGCCTTCTGGACCCCGCCAAGCGACACTCCCTTGATGACGGGGTCCGAAGCATGCCCTCTCTACATGATCGAGTGGGACGGTTTGAAGTCATGGGGGTGAGACGGTCCCTCAGGTAGCCTGGTCCCATGCCATGTAGGGCTTTAAAGGTCATAACCAACACCTTGAATTGCACCCGGAAGCACACTGGCACCCAGTGCAGCTGGCGTAACAGAGGTGTCACATGGGCCGATCTAGGGGCACCCATAACTGCACGCGCAGCCGCATTTTGGACCAGTTGAAGCTTCCGGATACTCTTCAAGGGTAGCCCCATGTAGAGCGCATTGCAGTAATCTATGTGAGAGATGACCAGGGTATGAGTGACTGTACGGAGGGACTCCTGATCTAGGAAAGGGCGTAACTGGCGCACAACACGAAGTTGTGCAAAGGCCCTTCTGGCCACAACTGCCACCTGCTCTTCAAGCAGGAGTTGTGAGTCCAGGAGGACCCCCAGATTCCGCACTGATTCCGAACGGGGTAGTGCAACCCCATCCAGAACCAAAGATGGTAATTTCCCAGATCTAGAAGAACCATCAATCCACAGCCACTCTGTCTTACCAGGGTTCAGCTGAAGCCTGTTGTTCCCCATCCAGACCCCCACAGCCTCCAGGCACTGAGAGAGGGCGGCCACTGCATCACTTACTTCACCAGGGATGGAGATGTACAATTGAGTATCATCAGCATACTGATGATATCTCATCCCATGGTGACGGATGATCTCACCCAGCGGTTTCATGTAGATATTAAATAGGAGAGGTGAAAGAACCGAACCCTGTGGCACCCCACAAACGAGGGGGCGAGAGTTGGATCTTTCATCTCCTATTACCACTGATTGGGACCGGCCCCAGAGGAAGGAGGCGAACCAGCGCAAAACTACGCCGGCCACCCCCAACTCCTCGAGCCGTTCCAAAAGGATACCATGGTCAATGGTATCGAAGGCCGCTGAGAGGTCAAGGAGAGCCAGGATGGATGCACTTCCTCCATCCCGCTCCCGCCAGAGATCATCTGTAAGCGCGACCAATGCAGTTTCCACCCCATATCCCGGCCTGAAACCTGACTGGAAGGGGTCCAGATAATCCGTTTCATCCAGAATCCTCTGGAGTTGCAAGGCCACCACTTTCTCAACCACCTTCCCCAAAAAGGGGAGGTGGGAGACAGGACGAAAATTGCCCAATACAGTAGGGTCCAGCGATGGCTTCTTGAGCAGGGGGTATACTAGCGCCTCTTTAAAAGCATCTGGAAACACCCCCTGCTCCAGAGATATATTAACCATCGCCTGGACCCAACCACAGGTCACCTCCCTGGCTGCTTGAACCAGCCAGGAAGGGCAAGTGTCTAGATGGCATGTGGTGGCCTTCACACTCCGGAGGATCCTGTCCACTTCCTTAGGTCCAACAGGATCAAACCGTTCCCAGATAACCGGGTAATGACGTTCCCTGGGCATCTCTCCAGACTCTGCCTCACGCTTGGAGTCTAACTTAGACCATATCTGAGCGATTTTATCCTGCAGATGCTTAGAAAATTCTTCCGCACGGCCCTGTAGGTGGGTCACAGACTCCACCTTCCCTAAAAGTGATTGTGTTATCTTAAACAGGGCCGTCGGACGGCAATCTGCGGATGCAATAAGAGCGGAGAAATATTGACGTTTCGTCGCTCTTACTGCCACAAGCTAGGTCTTAACTGCGACTCTAGCTTGTGTTCGGTCAGATTCAGTCTTTGTCTTTCTCCAGCGGCGCTCTAGGCATCTCTTAGCCCTTTTCAAGACCCTCAACTCCTCCGTGAACCATGGGGAGTATCGGGTCAGATGTGGCAAGAGAGGCCGCACAGGCACGATCCTGTCCAAGGCCCCGGCCGCCTCCCTATTCCAGGCTGCGGACCACATAAATATACCACTTATGTGAGGTTCTGATGATCCTGGAAGCTCTATACCAGAGGAATGACTTTTGATGCTAATCCTTCCCATACTTGAATCTAGTCATGTGACAATTCCCAGTCATCCAACCACTGTTATGCCAAAGTATCAATAAGGGCTGCTTTTATCTCATTTAATTTTTGGTGTGTCGCCAACGGCGGCAGTTTGGAAAGCACTGGTCTATATCTATCCTTTCTCAATCTGGGACCCTTCAAGTGTGATGGTCTAGCGCAGTGTTTCTTAACCTCAGCAACTTTAAGATGTGTGGACTTCAATTCCCAGAATTCCCCAGCCAGCCCCGACTCCACACATCTTAAAGTTGCTGAGGTTGAGAAACACTGCTCTAGAGCCTCAGTCTGTCCCAATCATCTGGAAGTTGCTAAGTTGGGGGAGGTTTGTCTGTATTGTCTGATATAGGTATATTTCTGGGGAAAGCTCATCTGATATTGCTCATTTGTTATTTCCCAGCCCTGAGTGGAGATGCCAGAGTCTGGAAAAGAACAGAGAGATAAAATTTGAAGCATGGACCTTAACATTTGCTGTATTTAGGAACATGTTCCTTTCATTTCAGAGCAACATCCTCCCAAGGGAATATACTGTATGCTGTATCCTGTACTTATTTTAGGAGGAAATGCAGATATATATTTAGGGTAATGGTATAAACTACACATACCAGTGTTTAAACATTGTTCATCAAAATGTTTTAGGAATCTTAAAATCAATATATACAACTATACTCTGAAAAGGGCCCTTCTGACACTGACTTATTTTGTAATTAGAATAATTTTTCACTGTACCTATAAGCTTGATTCAGTTTGATGTCAATACCATCTACTTCTCCTTCACAGCTTTCAAGCGACAATTTTAGATGACCTGAGACACTCTGAGACACTTTTACAACCACTGTGACAGACACTCCTGAAATGAAGACAGTCCCTGTTCCAGAATGATTGCTGTTGACAATAAAACATGAAATGCTCACTTTAACAGTTTGCTCTCAAGAAAATGCCAGGACTGCTTAAGTTTAAGTACAGATGGAGATGGGTTCTTTTTAGGAGAGGTAATATAACAGTGCTAAAAATGTCAATGCCTGCCTTCCACATGTGTCACATTACAACTCCAATCATTTCCTGCTGGCATGCCTCTATAGCACCAAATTAGGGAAACTTGATACAAAATCTTCTGGTGTGCCTAAATACACCAGAAGTACCTGCCAGAAAGGCAACCCCCCCAAAAAACCCCGATATAACCTCCTGAGGTTTATTCAGTGGGCACACACTTGCATTCTTACAAAGTTGGTTCTGTCTTTATGTAGAATGAGACCATTGTCTCTGGCAGCAGATGCCGGGGGCAGCAGGAACTGGATGCTGCTTGCTCCCCTTAACTTCCTGAATATCCCCATTTTCTATGTGTGCTACCTTGTTAATGTGTGCTACCTTGTTAATTGAAAGAAGCTGATCCAGGTTTTCCCTTTGCCTGCAAAAATCCAGAATTTGGGGTTTCTTAGGCTTAAATATGTCTAAATATGTATTTCTTCAAGGGTCAGACTGTCTTATCTTGCAAGAAGGCAGAAGTTTTTATCCCTTTGCAGCACCCTCCAACAGAAGGGCAACTAGGGTCTGTGTCACCCATGGCAAACATGGATTATGCGCCCCCCCCAGGAAACATTCAGTATACAAATACTATTTTGTCATTTTGGCGCCCCGCACATGCCCCGCTTGCCCCCCCCCCCCGATGCGGCCCTGCCCTCCAAGGAACTCTGGATGAAGCACATAAGCCTACTTCAACTTTTTTGGGGGGGGGCTAATTTTTAAATGATTAGTTGGCCTTTGTGATTGTCTAGTACAGAGCTTTCCAAACTGTGTGTCGCGACACAAAAGTGTGTTGCCACACACAGTCTGGTGTGTCGCCACACAACCAGAAGCGCTGATCATCATCAGCGCTTCTGGGTTTTCCCGCGGCGACACACCAACGGCGGCGTGCAAAAACCTGAAAGCGGCAGCAGCGCTTCCGGGTTTTTGTGCGCTGCCGCAACGGCGGCACTTCCGGGTTTTCCCGCAGCGACACACCGCGGGAAAACTTTGGAAAGCCCTGGTCTAGTATGTTCACCAGTTCCAGGTTCATTCACCATTCTGCCTTGACAGTGTCCCTCCTGATTCAAATAGCAACTTTGGGGAAGAATTTTTGCCAGGACCACTATGGAATAAAAGGCTTGCATCTCCACCTCCTCTTCCTGGGACTATTATTTATGCTTTATAAAATGTGTGCAAGCATCTTAATTTGTAAAGTTAACATGATGTCAACATCAGCCTTCATTATTTCACTTACAATAGCCAAGTCTTCACATTCCAGTCTGCACTAGCTGTTGCTGAAGCATTTTTAACTAATAGTTTAATCCCAGTTCCAGAGATGAGAGACAAGGATGTATTGGGGAATTCCACATTATCAATTCTTATCCTGTCAAACACCAAGACAAGTTAGCTCGATTTGCATCAAAATCTATGAATAGAAAACCATCTATTATAGGTAAGGCTAGCTTCAAGCATAAATAGAACACAACCCACCATCCAATTTCTGGTGTTTTTTCTAGCATTGTGGAACTCAGTGGGCTCTATATGAGATTTTCAGGTGCCACTGGCCAAACTACATTCATTTATTTAATTTATTATATTTGTGTACTGCCAAACTCAGAAAATGACTCTTGGTGGCTTGCCGTATAACAATATAAAATATAGTGAAAACCAAAAATCAAGATAAAACACATTTTTTTTCATAATATCACAGGCAGAATGATGACTATTCACTTCCCAAAGACCCTCCAGAAGAGCTTGGTTTCCAGTTTCCAGAAGGCCAGTTATAATTCAACTGGGATATTTAGAAAGGATGCTGCCCTAAGGGAGCCATCTTTTGATCTAATATTTTTTTTGTATATTCTTAAGCAATTGGGCCTGGTGGCTCAGTGGGTAAGATGCCAGGCTTGTCAATCGGAAGATCGCAAGTTCGGAGGTTTGAATCCCTAGCCCTGCGTGCGGAGTGAGCTCCCGCACTAGCCCCAGCTCTTGCCAACCTAGCAATTTGAAAGCATGCAAATGCAGGTAGATGAATAGGTACCACTTCGGTGGGTAGGTAACAGTGTTCCGCATGTGTCATGCCAGCCACATGACCGTGGAAGCGTCTTCGGACAGTGCTGGCTCTTCGGCTAACAAACGGAGATGAGCACCGGCCCCTAGAGTTGGACACAAATGCACAAATGTGCGGGGGGAACCTTTACCTTTACTTAAGCAATTGGGCATACTTGTATAAGAGAATAACTAGGCCTTCTATGGCCAATGCCTGAATATACATTGCTCTGTGTTGTTCAAAACAAGACTGTGTTTGCCAACCTCAATTAGTGACTCACACATGGTGCCAGTTTATCTTCTACCATGTGTAACTCTTTGAATGAGATTGCTGGCTTAATATCATACAGACCAGAAATGGCTGCTGTGTCCTTTTCCACAATAGCAAAGATAAGAGAGGCATATTACTAAATTGGGCTACATGAAACACGAATCAGGAACTGGGAGATGGCTAGAAGGTAGGCATAGCAGGTAATCTTTCCAACTGGAAAACAGATTCCAACAAGCACAGAATGAACTCCTATATCCATTCATCCATTTCAAAACTGAACCCCACCCCCACAAAAAAAAAATCAAATGGGTTTTCTGGGTGTGGCAGAGAACCAGAACTTTTAGAAATCTGTGTTGCAACAGTGTTTGTTCACCGATAGTGTTGTGTGATTGATGATATGCACACCTCCCAAGAGGGATAGAAAAACCATTGGAAGTGTGTAACACTGAGCTGTACTAAAGGGCCCTGGTATGGAAACAACAGTACTTACTTTGAAACTGTGTAGTTGAGTCCAATAAATCCATATGTACCTTGTCCATTCCAGTCTTCATAGGTCTCTTTCTTTAATCTCTGCTTCAGAAGCTCTATTCCAAATTGCTTACCTACAAGCACACATCATGTGTTTCACTGAAATAATGAATAATTTATAGAAATTTATGTTACCTTTCCTTCTGCTTCTTCTATACTTTTATCAGTCCGGAGTGATTTCTAGGAATGACTTCTTATATTTGAAGTTAATAAAGGGGTTCTTCTCCCTTCTGGATATATAGTAGCATGCTTTTGTAACTTCTGAACACGATTACTAAAACATTTTCAGTGGTAGAGCAGTGATTTTGCCCTTGAAAATGGCTCAGTCCATCCTCTGCAGAATGCCATTGAAGATCTCCTAACAGTTATTGAGGGCCATGTATTTCTTCCTGAATAATAATAATAACAATAACAACAACAACAACCCACATTTCTTGTAGAAACTCAAGAAATGAGGAAGTTTTGTCTTAAGGGGAAGACACATTATTTGGTAACCTTCCTTAACTGGTACATTCAGAGCTGGCATTTGGTTCAACATCTTGACTGAACATCCTCTGGTGCACTCCTCCTTCTGAAGGTTGCAACATAGTCATAATTCCAAATATTTCTATTTCATACTCACCATAGTCCAAAGCTTTCTGTGTGATTTTCACCTTGATTCCTGGGTTAGCCTCAAGAAGCAGGCTGAATAGGCTCACAATGAGGAAGATGACAGAAACTTTCATTCTCTTTCTCCCTCTCTTTCTCCCTTTCTTCACAGAAATGTATAAATATTATAAATTAACTCAAACAAGTTGGTGACTAAATACATACTTTTTAACTAGCTGGCCAGAGTCTCTTTCTTTCATTTGTCTATTTTTTTTCCAGAGGGGAAAAACCTCCCATCCTTAAAACTTAGCATCTTGATCATGAAAAGGCAGTTATAAAGATGTGTCGAAGACATTCTGCCCATTCTCAGAGTCATAATTTTCTTTATATATCAGAGAACTGAACTTTGGAATAAAATATTGGTAATATTAAACCCTCCTTCATTTCTAGGTGCTTTTATTGTTGATTACTGTGAATGTCCGGAATTTCATTTTTCTTATGACACTGCATACAGTGAACTGGGATCAGTGAATACATTTTAATTTAGACTAGGATGAGGTTAAACTTCACATAAAAATTAGCAATAAAATTATGCACAATAGTGAATAGATAAATTGGCTTCCTATCTAATGAAAATAATTCAGTCTGCTTTGATTGTTGAGAGATGGTTGTAATTTAACTGAAAGAAGCCTTTATCAAATACTAAATGCTTTGCTCAATATTATGCAGACAAAAGTCTTTTGTGTTCAATGAAACATACTCTCAGGTTAACATGCATCAAAACACCAGTTTTTGATTACCATAGCTACACATTTTGTAATCTTCATACCACAATATCATCTTCTGCTGGTCAAACAACTACAGTGAAAAGAAGTGAATGTCCCTGTGCCATAACTTCAGTCTGAAGTGTGACCCTTCAGGGCTATGCTACCAGGTCTGGGTCATGGAAATCTAGTTGTCCACTAGATAGCAGCAAGGAGATACAGAAAAATCTAACTCTTTCATGCTGCCATTTAGGGATCGTCTGGAGTTTTGCAGACCAGATCTGGAAACCCTTCTCCATGGCTGCTTTTACAAGAAGACAATTATGTTCTCTGGCGGGAGTGGGATGGAGGCAGTGCATCCATCCTGGCTCTCTTGGACCTCTCAGCAGCTTTTGATACCATCGACCATGGTATCCTTTGGGGGCAGCTTAGGGAATTGGGGGTGGGGAGCGTAGTTTTGCTCTGGTTCACCTCCTTTCTCGGAGGCCGTTCCCAGTCGGTGGTGATAGGAGAGATCTGACCTGCGACCCCTCTTATGTGGGGTACTGCAGGGTTTGGTTCTCTCTCCTCTCCTATTTAACATCTACATGAAACCGCTGGGTGAGATCATCCATCACCATGGGATGAGGTATCATCAATATGCTGATGATACTCAATTGTATATCTCCATCCCAGGTGAAGTAAGTGATGCGGTCACTGCCCTATCTCAGTGCCTGGGGGCTGTGGGGGTCTGGATGGGGAACAACAGGCTTCAGCTGAACCCTGGCAAGATCGAGTGGCTGTGGATTGATGGCCCCTTGGTATCCGGGAAGTTGTCATCTTTGGTTCTGGATGGGGTGGCACTGCCCCATTCGGAACCGGTGCGGACCTTGGGGGTCCTCCTGGACTCACGACTCCTGCTCAAAGAGCAGGTGGCAGTCTTGGCTAGGAGGGCCTTTGCACAGCTTCAGCTTATGCGCCAGTTATGCCCATTCCTGGACCGCAATGCCCTCCGAACGGTCACTCATGCCCTTGTCATCTCTCATATAGGCTATTGCAATGTGCGCTACATGGGGCTACCCTTGAAGAATATCCGGAAGCTATAGCTGGTACAGAATGGAGCCGTGTGGGCAATTTTGGGTGCACCAAGATCCGCACACATAACACCTTTGCTTCACGAGCTGCAGTGGCTGCTGGTTTTCTTCCGGGTCCAATTCAAGGTGTTGGTTATTACCTTTAAAGCCCTACATGGCATGGGACCAGGATACCTGATGGACCGTCTTATCCCCATAACATCGACCCGCCCCACCTGATCATGCAGAGAGGGCTTGCTACGGACCCCATCAATAAAAGAATTCCATCTAACGGGGTCCAGGAGGCGGGCCTTCTCTGCAACGGCACCCGCCCTTTGGAATATCTTGCCGCCAGAGTTGAGGTGGATTTCCTCCCTCCCAGCCTTCTGGAAAAATCTGAAAACCTGGTTCTGCCGCCTAGCGTGGGAAGGAAAAGGTACTAGCTCCTCCTGGGGGTGGTTAGTATCATAATACCCTCCCTATTGTTTGAGATTAATTCGCCAGATTGGATTTTATATTTATATTTATTAAGTCATATTCTATTTATATTGTATTTTAATCTTCTTTTTATTGTAAACCACCCAGAGTCCCTACTTGAGGGGGAGATGGGCGGTCATATAAATTTAAATAATAAATAAATAAATGTTAGGAGGTGTAGTGCCAGAACTCTAACCCATGATCTTTATAAGACTCTGAGAGGCCTGGAGGCAGAATGTTCATTTGAGCATGCCCTATCCACACACACTTTTTTCTCACCACATCTTATATCAATGTAATTTCTTTCCTACATTGTTTTTTCTCCATTACAGGTAGCAACTCAATAATTGGGAGAGTGTATGGAAAGAAATACTGGAATAACCTTTGTCATATTTTAACTGAGTAATTTTGCCTTGAATGAAAAATATTGATCTGGTTATGTACTTTGGATGCAGCACTGTCCCCCGAAGAAAGAAAATTATACTGGCTCAGACTTACAGGGTTTTAATCTTAAACATGCCTTCTGGGAAATAGTCTGAGGCTGCATTTATGCATATTTCTGAGAGAGAAAGCCCCACTGAAATCATATTTCTGAGTTATCATGCTTATGACCATATTGTATCTGTAAAAATGTGTTGTCATATGAACAAATTGTAATAGGATAAATATTTATCTTCATGCCTTATTCATGTGAATTCCAAAAAGCAATTTACGAAGGCAAATAATTATTATTTGTTAGATTTAGAGCCTGCATTTTCTGTAGAGGCTCATGGCAGCTTACATAGTGGACTTTTATCACAACAACATCCTTGTGAGTCGGTGTGCTGAAAAAGATTGGCCAAAAGTCACCCAGGAAGCTTCCATGGCTGAGCCTGGATGTGAATCTGAATCTTCCTGCTCTTAGTCCAATATGCAACCATTATACACTAGTTTTCAATGTGATATAATGGCTAATTTTCATTACAACTAGTTTCTCCTGCTTCTAACTAAAAAAAAACATCTTTCTCTATACAAACACTGTCTTTAAAAAGATGCTTACCATCCAGAATTCAAGGCAAAAGGGCTAGGCAGCTGTAATTAGCCATATAACACCCATATGTTCCACAAATTGTAATGAAGGATAGAAACATAAATAATGTTTCTTTCAAATGACCTGGCTGCTTCATTGTCTAGTACTTTCAGAGTTTCACAATGATTTTCAATCATTTGTTGTTGCCATGTTTACCTCCTAGGTTAAGTTTGTTTTTCACAGAGTACTTTTTCATTCAATAGTTTATGAGAAACTGGCTCTGTATTTATTTATTTATTTATTTATTTATTTATTTAATTTATTTATTTATTATTTCAATTTATTCCCCGATTTAGAATCAATGAGCAGATGTTGTAATCTAGCTCATTGAAACCAACCAGACCTTGCTACACAATGGCACTTATTTTGGCCAACAGCTGCTGAAAGCTAGTTTTGCCTTGTTCATTTTAGACCAGTTAAGATTTTGTTTCTTTCTGTTCTTGAAAGACACCCACCTAAGTACTTCCCCTTAGAATCAAAGCTTCTTCTCTCCCAACCAACCAACCGACTAATTAATCACCAAATCTGTGGGCTTCCATTACCTTATTTTTGTTGGGATGAATCTCAGTGAGCACAGGATGAATCTTGTCTGTCTCACAAACAAGCACCTTTATTTATAACCCAGCTGAGATGGAAACTCATGCAATGAACATAATCTGTAAGAAATCTTTAATTATATGTTAAGTTCAAGCAAACATTAACTATACCTTATGATGCACACACAATTGTTCTGATAGTCAAGATATTCCTTAAATAGATACAAGATGATTCCTTTATTTCCATCTTTGTAGATTTCTGGGCTGTTGCCATTGCTGAATGTCTTCGTCATACTGCTTCCTATCTTTTTGATGGCTTATGACTCCTTGGATAAATAAAACTGCCGATAACTGCCTCCCTTTTAAAGCAAACAGTTTAATTGCTGTGGAATGAAACTCTAACACATAATTTTATTTATTTATTTATTTGTCAAATTTATCACCGCCCATCTCTACAAAGTAGACTCTGGTAATAATTTTTATGCGTAATTATTTTCCTTATCAAAGCAAAACAAGCTAAATCCAGCTGAAGAGATCTCTCTCTAAAGAAAAAGGAAACCTGATAACTGTGTTGTAGACCAGAATATAAATTATAAAATATAAAATATAAAAGGCTCCAGAGTTAAAAATAATTTTCAGTTCCACCATTACTATTTCCTGTTTATAAGCTTTCAACAGATTTGCTCTGTAAAACAGCAGATATTGCAAATACATTGCTTGTGATATTAGAATAAGGGCAAAACCTTAATATGCTTTATATTTGCAGAATTTAGCCTTATGGGATTGAAGCTGTTGTTTTGCTAAAACCCTACTGTCTAGTGATTGAAGCCAGGCTTAAAAAGTAGCCAAAATGCACAGAATTAAGGAAGAGAATGCTTCTGGGGATATGCTCAGCTGTGTTTCAAATAGTACTTTTTAGTTCTTTTTCTATAAACATTTATTCCTGGTCCCTCTCATCATCCATTCTTCATTTCAACATCCTTGCTTATGATAGAAAGAGACTATATACTCAGGATCTTTCAGGTATTTGATAAAAGCCAATGAATCAGACTCCCTAGATCTGGTGGTGGATTATGGAGACTTAGTCTAATAGAGCTGGAGGGTCTCACATTGGGGAAGGGTGGATTATATGAAAGGATAGCCTGATGCAGATGTAGTGATGTAGATGAAGATGAAGATCCAGTGCTGAGATCTTGTAGACTATTGATAACTGAGGTCATGTATCAAATGCTGGATGTTTTTGCAAAGTTGTATGTTTAGTATATAATTCTAAAACTAAAACAAACAAAAAAAGAAAAAAATCTATTTCCAAAATATTGCAGTTTTGTAGGGTGTTATTTAGAATACTGCGCACATTTGTCTCCTGTGGTAAATATTCCAGGACCATCAGGCATGTTCTAGCCTCCCTGGTCTATATAGTTGGGTTGCCCCATGAGGGCTTTACCCATATAGAGTATTTTGAAAGTTTTGCAAATCTTTGGTTCCCTAAACCTGCTGATACCTCCTTCTTCTGTCTGAATGGTATCTACTGAGATTGAAAGAAGAAACTTGTGGAATTCATTAACCCGAATGTAATTATGGCCACTATGCTGGATAGCTTTTAAAGAGAAATGAATAAATTCATGTTATATAAGGGATTAAGTGAAGAACAACAGTAGAAGCAGGGTACGTTTCCATCTTCTGCTTGCAAGCATCCCAACAGTATTCCAGTGTGCTTCTGGGTGCAGTTCAAGGTGATGGTTATTATCTATGAAGCCCTTCATGATGTAGAGCTGGGTTATTTGCAGGGCCCACCTATCTCCAATTATTTCTGCTTGTCCTGATATAAAGGAACATGGAGATGGCCTTGAAGAAAATATGTGGTAACCATTTGAAAAACATGAGCTTAGCCCAGGAAAACACAAAGGCATGAGAAAGAAACTCTAGACTGTGCTGTCTTGATTCTCTTGGTATAAGAGGGAGAGGTGGAAAAACATAGTCAGGCTTTATTGATATATTATATCAATAAAGTATTAATAGAGTTCCGCACATTGCTTGTTTAAAAATAATTCCTCATCTCTTCTGGCTAACCTCTGGAATTTTGCATTTAATTGGGCATATCTCCCCCTATCACTGTTGCCTTTTGCTTTCCTTCTTTCTTGGGCTACTTCCAGTGTCTCAGCAGACAGCCATCTTGCCTTCTTGGTTTTCTTTTTCTTTGGGACGTTTTTTGTTGCCGCCTCCTGAACAATGTTGCGAACTTCTGTCCATAGTTCTTCCGGGACCCTATCTACTAAATCTAGTCCCTTAAATCTATTCTTCACCTCCACTGCATATTCCTTAGGAATATTAGTGAGCTCATATCTAACTGATCTGTGGGTCTTCCCTACTCTCTTTAGTCTGATTCTAAATTTTGCAATAAGAAGTTCGTGATCTGAACTACAGTCAGCTCCAGGTCTTGTTTTCACCGACTGTATAGATGTCCGCCACCTTTGGCTGCAAAGGATGTAGTCAATCTGATTTCGGTGTCGACTATCTGGTGAAGTCCATGTATAAAGTCGTCTTTTAGGTTGCTGGAAGAGAGTGTTTGTTATGCACAGTGAGTTGTCTTGGCAAAATTCTATCAGCCTATGTCCCGCTTCATTTTGTTGTCCCAGACCATGCTTGCCTGTAATTCCAGGTGTCGTTTGACTACCCACCTTAGCATTCCAGTCTTCTGTAATGAAAATAACATCTCTTTTTGGTGTATTATCTAGTAGGTGCTGCAGATCCTCATAGAACTGATCTACTTCTGCTTCTTCAGCATCTGTGTTTGGGGCATATATCTGGATCACTGTGATGTTAAATGGCTTACCCTGAATTCGAATTGAGATCATTCTATCGTTTTTTGGATTGTATCCAAGCACCGCTTTAGCCACTTTATTATTAATTATGAAGGCTACTCCATTTCTTCTGTGGTCCTCTTGTCCACAGTAGTAGATCTGGTGGTCATCTGATGTGAAGTGGCCCATTCCAGTCCATTTCAGTTCACTGACACCCAAAATGTCTATATTTAATCTTGCCATCTCACCAATAACCACATCCAATTTGCCCTGGCTCATAGATCTTACATTCCAGGTTCCTATGGTGTGTTGATCTTTAGAACTTCGGATTCGTCGTTCACCACCAGCACCATCGGCTGCTAGCCGTCCTTTCAGCTTTGAGCTAGCTGTGTCATCACATCTGGGGCTAGTTGAACTTATCCTCTGTTCCTCCCCAGTAGCATTCTGACCATCTTCTGACCTGGGAGTCCCATCTTCCAATGTTATACTGACATATCTCTGATTGTACTGATCCATTTAGTTTTCACGGCAAGAATACTGGGGTGGGTTGCCATTACCTTCCCCAGGGATCGTATTTAGTCTGACCTCTCTTTCATGACCTTCCTGTCTTGGGTGTCCCTTCACGGTTTAGCTCATGGTGCTCATTGAGGTGCTCAAGCTCCAGCACCACGACAAGGTAATGATCTCCTTTGCTGGAGCATTATAAATTATATGGTAGATATTAATATCTAGTTCATATCATAAATCATAAGAACTCATGATTTTACTTCCTATATGAATTCCAAACATGTTCCAAGTTGCTATCTTGTGGCATAGTAATTGATACTGCTAGTTATGTTCCTCTTCCTAATCAGAACAAGGATTAACATAGAAAGGGGTAGGTGGAATCTTTCTGAGATAGATAGAAAAGGGTAGTGGAGTCTGTCTGAGCAATTCAGGCACACTGATTGTTCGTATTTATCACAGGCAAAATCCTTTGTCTGTAAGGATTTCAACAGGGAGAGAGGGTCCTTGATATTGGGTGAGGCTTTTAACTCTTCATACAATGAACAATGGTAAGGCAATCACAGAATCTGGGTGTCTACTACTGAAGGGGAACTGCCAATTGTGCGTCATAGCCTAACCCTTTGCTTATTTTTTAGAGATGGAATCAATGGCCAGGTCATATCTAAGGGCCATGTCAAATAGCAGGAGGTCTGTTCTTGGGCACAGATGTTCTTTCATCTTGGTCATAGATGAAAAAGAAAAGGCTGAAGTTGACGGGGCCAAAAGATTGGCATCCAAGGAGTCAACAGCAGGACTGTAATTTAAAAAGACAAGGTCAGTTTCCAGAGAGGACAAAGTGCCAGAGTATGATGGAGCAGGCAGTTTGATGCTGCTATTTGTATAAATGAGTTGCTTAGAGTTTTATGTGAGTCCCAGGCTTTATTTTACATCTACATCTACATCTACATCTACATCTACATCTACATCTACAACTACATCTACATCTACATCTACATCTACATCTACATCTACATCTACATCTACATCTACATCCATCCACCAAATGATAGTGAGGAGGCTCAAAATATCTATTAAAAAAGTCAATCCATTTAAGCAATACAGAATATGTTCTTCAACATTTTTTTTATTTTATCACATATTTGGTAATCCTAGATGGAGATGATGCATGCTGCATGCTGTTAGGTCCTAAGCAAGCACTAAAAAATTATCAGCTCCATAATGTCTTTTCACAAGCGCCTTTTTCCTGGCCCAAAGAAATACTTGCACACTTGCTCTCTTTCTTAAAACAAATACTTTAACTCCAAAACATAGGGGTTGCATGTGCAATGCCTGAGAGAGAATTGGAAGATACAATCACTTTCACAAACAGTAATGGTGATATTAAACAAACTTTTGAGATTTTGAAATGTGATGTTGTCATGCCAACAAATTATTTGTCCATAGCATTTGTAAGTTTATAGATGCTCAACATTTTGTTTTTTCCACTCTTATTCCAAAAGATGCAGCCATGGTCTTCTTTAAAAACATCTAGATAAAACTGCTTACAGAGTGCTAAGTATTCCACAGTAATTCCTCCATCTGATGAAATATCTGTTTCCTTAATATTTGTAATTTACGTCACTGGAAATCAGTATATATCCCTGGGAAGTTAAAAACAGCAACAGAAAGAAATAATTTATCATCTCCTCCAAATACATTTAGATATTTCCATTGTTTGGTTTTCATGTTGGTTTTCACTATGCACTATTTATACTCCTCATTGCTGACTTTATTTTGCAACATTTTATTATCATCGTTTTCTTGTGGATTTGTGTCTTAAGATCTTAACTTAACACTATCCTGCTGAGAGAAATTTAGTTATTAGGCAGTCTAAAATATTGTTTAAAATGCTAAACCTTATAGAACTAGGACTTCATATGTATAATTCAAAACTCTGAGACATTTAAAACAGAATGTGTTTACAAGAGCACAGATTAGTATTCTAAAATTAATTTCAATTTTTTAGGATACCTCACTGCTGACTTGAAAGTTGCTATTTTTCAACAAGAAAACTTCAGGCAGAAAGCTTAGCATGGAAGAGCTAAATGAGATGTCTAACTCTGTCCATTTAAACTAAACTGGGGATTGTGGTTTCCTTTACAGGTGTTAATTAACGCAGAGCTGGAGTGGTTGTGTTAGAACTAACTGGGAATGGTTACTGAAGTTATTTTGTTTATATTTAATAGGGTTGTGCTTCACAAAGTGATCTAACCACACTCCAAGTTCCCTGCTAAAAATGCCAACTCACAGCATCCACTCAAAAGCTTGGTATGACCATTTCAAGGGCCTCCTCATATTGAATGGCCATGCACCAGACACGTCAGCTGGGATTGCCACCACAGTGTCAGAGAATTAGGTACAATTCACACAATCACATCAACATGCAGAAAATGAAGGCTCTGCACAAATTTTATGTGATGGAGAAGCACACCAGTCTGATAAGCCCTTTGGCTTGTAATTATACCAATGTTTATCTACTGTATGTTTATCCAATGCTAGATTTTGAACCAATATCTGATTATTCCATTAAAAATATAGGGGTTTGTGGCTTGTTGTTGTTATTTTGGTTGGGGCTGAAGTTCTGAATGTCCACAAAAAGTCTTCTCCATTTTGCATTTAAAAATAGAGGAAAACAAAGAGGGCGACCTACAAAGAAATCTGAATTCTACCTGGTTAACTTCAGTGACAGCTTCAGGGAAAGCAAGTCTGGCCATTGAAGGTAACTGTAATCCTCTCTTCAGTGCAGCTTAAGGTAACAAACAAAAAGACATTGCATTAAAAGTATCAGGAAAATCCACAATCAACAGATGTAATATACAGTAGGTACCTCTTGATAACACAAGCCCTTGAGAATTTGAAGTGGTGCTATAGATTTTATAAGCTCTTTATATAGTTTCTTTGTGTGCGCTGTAATCCACATTTATAAATCAGGTAAACAGGAGTCAGAAACTGGAAAACCCCACACAGGATAGTACTAAATTATGGACAATTGCTAAGGAAATGTATTTGGTTAGAATCATAAAATATTATTATGCATTCATGCACATAAAATCAGAAACAAGTTAAAACAAAACCAGGCTAAAACCACAATGAGATCAGCAACTGAGTAGATCTATCTTTTCTGAAAATCTATCTTTGTTTTAAATAAATAAATAATTTAAAAAGAGCCAAAGATACGTCCAGACCCTATGTAGTGCCAGATCTCTTGTAAAACTGAAACCAATATTGTTGTGGTCTATATTTCCCCATCAACTCAATCATGCTATCAGGTTTCTCCTATACCTATTTCCTCACTTCTTTTTGAACCATACTGATGCTGCCAATAAAAGCAAATAGCTTTTACTCACTGCCTAAAGTCAGGCCATGATGGGGGCAGAATAGCTTTATCACGCTTATTCTAACACTTTGTTTAATTTCGTGCTTCACTGTTGTTTCTGAACATGAATTCGAGGATACTTAAAAAAAGATTTCATAACATTATACCTTTCTACAAGATCTCAGATCTTGATAATCCTTGGGAAATATTTGTTCACTTAAATTATGACCAAAACACCATAATCTGTGAAGAAAGTTTTCATGATTCTTACCACTGATTGGTGGAATTACTGTATTTTGCAAGGAATAAGACAGGAAGTTCTTCAAACGTTGGACCTATATTATAGAAAGCTATATTTAACACTACTCCCAGAAATATAGACATATATTTGGGCAAAACCTGACCTTGACTAGTTTGCTTGGTTTAAAATCTCCTCTGAGTTGGCTCTATTTTTAAATTTTAAAATCTATTCATGTCTCAACCAGCATTATTTTGCAAATACTCAAGACTCCCAATTCTGACTACCCCCACAGATGATTTTACTTCTGCCTGAGTATATATTGCCCATTGACCAGAAGAGGGTCAACTGTCAATCAAAGTCACCCCACTTGATTAACATAAAACCTAACCAAAGCCCTCTCTTCTTGTTCCTAGCCTATTCTTGTTCCTGGTCATTCCTCTTGCTCCTAATGTTTCTGGTTGCTCCTGGCTATCTACTTATGAATTGCTGTGGAGTCAAGAGCAAATCTATTGAGTTAGATCTTAATATAAAAGGTATACAGCTAGATAAAAAAAGAAACTGAGTATGAGCATTTATTTTTATAATTGTGCTCCTCTCTACTCTTATCCTTTATTCTCTTTTGATTTTCCTTTCAATAAACCTATATTTAAATAATATATTTAGAGTAGTTAAGTGGTGTGAATTTCTTGCATCTTTACAGGATCATTATGCTTACTGTATATGTCTTGATTGCTTGGAAATGCTGTATAGCTGTGTCTGTATAGCTACGCCTAAGAGGAGATAAGTGGAAATAGGCCAGATTGCCCCTTCATTCACACATTCTAGGAGAAAACTCTAACTTCTGCTTCTAACTGCTGAATCAAGCTCAGAATTAAAGCTCATTGCTTTGTATTTTCACAGAGAGAAGTACCCTAATACCCCTTTCTATTATTGTTGTCATTTTTCATTTACCTGGAAAGAGCCAATGTTTGAGTAAGTCAGAGACAGATGTAATCTGAAATAAAACATAGGAACACTAAAGTATAATTTGGTATTGGAACTCTAAACATTTTAGAGTAGAATTAGTACATCTGAAAGGGGCACCTATTCTAATGCAGGAATCCAAACTGAAGTATGAGATCACCGGCAAACATCTACCCAGGTTCTGCTTGAACATATCTGGTGAAGTGAAGCCTAATACCTCCCTAGATAAATCACAGCAAAGAGTTGAAGAGTAATCAACTTTATCACAAGATGTAGCAACACTACTAACTTGGATTAGTGTGTGCATGTAAGTTAGATACTATTCATGATGCAATTTATTATCTTCAGCACTAGGACTGAAGATAATAAATTAGCATATCAGTAAATAAGGTATTACAGAAAATGAGTGGGAGGGTCTTCTTAGATTCATGTCCTGCTTGTGGACTTATCAAGACCCACCTGATTGGCCACCCTGGAAACAGAATGATTTAGAATGGTTGTTCTTGGGTTCCTAATGCACTCAGAGCAGCCAATGGGGAAGTTCAGGGCACTCCTTTATGTGGACAATTTCCTTATGGCACAGAATACTTAAGGGGCATTTCTCTAATCTATGATTATTTACAAATGCACAACTAGAGCACAGGGAACAGAGAGGAAAATATAAACAAGAAAGAACATTATTGGAAGAAAAGGCAGAGATCTAGTAATTCAACAATGCATTGTAGAAGGTTGTTTCTAGCCATTTATAGACAGGTTGGAAATAGTTATTAAAAAAGTCCCTGAAAAAAGAATTTATTTGGTATAATAAACTTCGATGTACCTAGAGGTCTCTGGGCTATTTTCTTCTTTTTTATTGTGATTAATATCTTGCTTTTCAACCTGTTCACTCATTTTTCCCATGGGTAAACAAATAACACACACTCCAATGATCAATGCTAGACTTACCTCTTTCAGCCTCTAGCTCATTATTATATTCTACGAAGCCTGTCTGTTGAGAAAAATCAAATCTACCAGGTTTCTCTTTACATTGGGTAAATGACAGCAATGGCAATCCCAAGTGAGAAATTTAGAAAATAAACTATTATTTTCAATTGTAATCATGGACTGAGTCTCTGAATTACCTCTGGAGCTGCAATGAGACAGTTAGCTTTTGTTTAACTATTGCTGCACTGGCATTCAGACCTACAGACTACAAAGAGAAAAAAAAGTATTAATAGATGGACAAAATAACATTTTCTTTTATTCTGGCTAAAACGAATGTATTCTGTTCATGTATTCAAAATAGAATCTCTCTTTTTCTTGCTCCTGTTCTTCTATTCAAAAGGAGAGAAGTTTTCATGGTCTATTTCATCAGCTGTTCCTCTCTCTCAATTGTTTCCAGCAAGTCATTTAAGATCTTTGTAACTTGAGATGGTGCCTGAATATCTTTGTTTTCCTATTCATTTCTCACCATTTTCTCTTTTGTGTTCCATCCTTTAGATTGTAAAGCTATGGAACAGGGCTGACCTATTTGTTGTTAATCTTATGTAAAAGCTCTGGGTGTCTTTTTAGGTAAAAAGCAATTTTTTTATTTATTTTATTTATAATTCGACTTGTATTTACCGCTCCATCTTCCCGCAAGGGAACTCTGGGCGGTTTACAAAAAAATCGACAGTTAAAATTCAACAATTAAAACAGCATATATATAAAGTTAAATTATTAAAATTAAAAAATGACATTTTTTACCCCTCATTTGGCTTAAGAGAATACTAGGTGGACACAACATTTAAACTGTTCAGTTGTGAGCAACTCCATTAATTTCACTTCTTAAATAGACCACAATCTTCTTAGCCCCAATTAAAAACATGAATGCCAGCGATTTATGAATAATGAACATGGACATAATGGTCTGTTTATTAAAAACTCTGCTAAGGGGGGAGCCATTCAACTTACCTATGTAATAATCTCTCTATATGGTTCAGTGGCTGATGTAGCCCCTCTCCCCAAGCCAAGAACAAGACTGTCTTAACAACCAACAAATCAGGGGCTGACTAATAACAAGAGACAACAGTCCATGGCTGCATATCCATGACAACTATATCAAAGAGACAAGCCTCAAACTCCTGCACTTTGCTTCAAAAGCAACTATTCCTTCCTTTGTAAAAGAGAGTACTGAAGGAGGAATTCAAATACCCAATCTTAAAATAGCACTAACAGATTAGGATTATTAGGTTTGGCCTTTTATAGTAAGAAGTTAGAAAACACCCTGGGTGGGACTTCCGGGGGAGGTACAGTATGGCGAATTGAAGACGGCTCTGTACAAGCGGAGCTGACAACCATGGCAAAGACCAAGGAACCGGTTAGTCAGTGGAAATGATGCTAATAAATGGATAATATGTGTTCTGTTGCAAGGCATAAATATTTGTTGGAAGAAGTTAAAGTGGCTGTAAGAGCTTCTGCCCATTTTTGATACATGGAAATGAGAGTTGGGAATGTTAGGAGAAACATAAAAGTTAAACTGAATGCAGTGGCAATGGGGTGCTTAAACAATGTGTATAATAAAACGAAAGGTTCAGGAACAAATGGGTACTGAATGAATGTGGGTTGTATACAAAAGTGAATGACCTGCATGAAAGAAGCTGCCTGATCATGTAGAGAGAATGAATGAGGGTCAAATTACAAAACAGAACTATGAAGCAATAGGTTTAGAAGAAGACAACCAAATAAGTCACGGTTGGATAGGATTTATAAGATCTTCAAAGAGAGGTGAGAAGTTTAAAGAACAAACAACAATGTACTTATGAAGCAGTGTATAGATGTGATAGAAACAAGGATGTCTGCATGGATAAAAAAGGATGGAGATTTATAATGAATGCTGTTGATGTAAATTAGTGTTAGCTTTATTTCCTATTCTTTTCTTCTCATCCTATGTTTTTCTTTGGCCCATTATTTATTATTCCTTTCCTGTGCTCTGTATAACATTGCTTAGGAATAGTATAATGGTTATATATGTATATATTGAAATATATACATATCATATACAATATATATGTATACATTGAAAATTAAAATAATATCTCTCTGCCCTCCTTTAAGATAGGAATGGCAATTTACTTGCATTCTTCCATAATAATGATGATAATACTGATAATTTATTACATTATTTTATTTAATGATGATAATACTGATAATTTATTACATTATTAAATTAAATGCCGCCTGACTCCCAGCATCTCTGGGTGGTTTATAAATTGTTAAAAACATTTAAAAACAAGAAAACAACAACAACGAAAAAACAAGAATAAAGATGGCAGAAATTACAAACATGGATGGGAACAAAGAAAAAAAAAAGACTTTAATCACCTTTACCAATGGCTGAGCACATTACATCAAATAATTGGTTGGCCTTTGAGCCAATATAAAAGGCGGCAGGGAAGAAGTGAGTTTTATTCAACCAATTACTGTTATATACTGTAGTAGTCCATAATTACTTACTATATTCACAACAAAGATGGGCTGCATAATTAAGTTTGACAGAAGAGCAGATACTACTACAAAACAAGGAAACTCCATTGTGAAACTGTTATTTTGCAACCTTACAATTGGAGCTGCAGTAACCATTAATTTCATTCTCACTGGATGTGATTCAGTATAATACTGCATAACCTACATAAAGAAAAAAAGATGGTCATGTTTGATTTATAGAGATGATTTCAACCAGGAATACCTAGCATATTCTCCATAGTTCCACATGTACTATTTAGTACATTGTATGTATATATATTTATATAGCACTGTGTTATATAGTAATGTCTTAGTAATTTGACCCCAATTCCACAAATAATCTCAGTTTCAAAATCATTATGTATCTTCACTCCAAAATAACATGTATAGGTGATTAATCCCATGCATGTTTACTTGGACATATGTCCCACTGTAATGTGAGGTTTACACCCTAATAAATTTGTTTAGAACTGTAAGCTTAGCTATTTCAAAGCTGGAATTATCAGTATGAGTAGTGATAAAAGCCATATTTTACATAATATTTACATATCATTTGCATATTATGTGCCCATTTTCATTCAGAATTTACAAAATTGACAGAATATGCCTCACATCTGCTCCTGCCATACTTTGGAGAGACAACTAATTGCCAAACTAACTTGACAACTAATTGCCAAGATTGGAAAAACAAAGAATTAGGTTTCATATTTGTTTGCATGGACTGAGAATCTGATCCTAGGGCAGCAGGATTAATCTTTTGCCTCCACTATTCAGCCAAGTGATTAATTTCCCTGCAGGAGGAAATGGACAAATATCAACATGGATCTCCTGCCTTCATTTGGGCCTTTCTTGAACACACTCTTTCCTAAAATCATAGACATAAACAGTATACTTTCTCAAAGATACAGTAAATGCTGCAGATACCATTTGCTCTTTCAAACTGTTGGAAATCAATCAATACTCATCCAACTTTCATGCATATGAAGCCACAATTGTTTTATTTTTTTTAAAATAGCTCATGCTTACTTGAGGAATGATTCTGCTTAAGGTGTCTGTAGTTAAATTAAAATATGAAGAACGCTGCAAAATGAAAGAAATATATGAGTTTCCTGCTTAACTTTTAAATGAAGGCTTACTTTCATCCCTTCTCTTGATGGAGCCTTGTTTACATGGGAACAGAAATTTTTATGTACCTCTTCACATAATTACTTTTCAGATTTATATCCTACCTTTCCTTCAGAAACTTAAGGTGGACTACATAGTGCTTCCTACTCCCATTTTTCCCCCAACCATCCTGTGAGGTAGGCTAGGTCAAGAAAGAGTGATTGGCTTAAGTCACCCAGTGAGCAGTGAGGATAATGCTTCTCAGTTGAAATGGAATTAGTGAATGGATGGATGAGGAAGGTGCAAAGTTGAATTTGTATTCTGCTCTGTAGCCCCGTTTATAAAAAGTATCTTGAACCTAGGGAGACCAGATAATATACAAAAACTAGGACCCATTAATCTATAACTTAATTTCTCATTGTCCTGGGCAAAAATACAGGAGAAAGGGAAAGAGAAAGGGAAAAAGGACAAGGCAAGACAAGACAAACTTTCCAGAAGTTAATGTTTGGGGTACCTCCTGGGAGAATAAGGATAGAAGAGAAGATCTCAATTCCCAAGCTTCATAACTGATAGAGGAATCTGTTGCTTCTTAATTATCCATTAACTTGGTTTGGCATGAAAGTTCTTCTGCACACAGTGTAACAACACAACAGGGAGTTGGAATATATACTGTATACAAGCTCATGACTATTGCTTTCCTCATTGCTGTTGTTCACAGTCCTTCAAGTACTCAAGGGACTGCAAAAATCCAGATGACTGCTGTATAGCAAAATAAAGATCTGCTACCATCAAATGGTCACCTGGATTTTTGCAGCCTGGTAGTCCTGACTAAACAAACTTAATGGTTTGGGCTGGGCAGAGATCTGGATTCAAAGGCTGATTTGGAGCTCACATGGGTGTGCAAATAGCATGTCAGGAATACCCTCAATCAAATACATCTTTTTTCAGAATGCTGCATGAGTCCAGGAAAAGACACACCTGCTTTAAGGTGTTCCCAACAGGTCAGAATTGCCCACCCAGATATATTCTAAGGCACATTTTGTTGTTCAAATCTGAAACTCTACATAGTCCTATTGTTTAGTTGAAAACATTTTGGATCATCAGTTAAACTTAAAAAAATTAAACATTTGGGTAAATTAAACATTTGGGTATTCAATTTTATTTATTTGTTTGTTTGTTTATTCAATTATATGACCTCCTACCACCCAAAAGTAACTCTGGGCGGCATACAAAGGTTAAAGAAGACAACAATTTAGAAGTAGTTCCAAAGGGAAAAAAATCAAAATGACATCTCTATTACTTGCACATTCCTCTCTACAGCTATTAACCTCACTGCATCATAGAACAAATGGATCATAGAACAAATAAATTCAGAGTTCTCATTCAAAGCACAAACGACCAGGCTCAAATGATTATATTTTCATCACATTATGCAAAGACCCAGTTCCTTTGAGAAGGCCATAAAACCGGGAAAGGTGAAAGGAAAGAGAAAAAGAAGACAATCAGCAGCAAGATGGATGGACTCAATTAGAATGGTGATAAGTACACTGTTGGAAGACCTGAAGGACCAGGTTGGAGACAGATCATCCTGGAGAAAATCTGTCTATGTAGTTGATAAGAATTGATGCTGACTTGATGACACGTAATCAATCACCCAACAATGAAGAAGTTGTCCAAGTTTTAAAAACCCTCTCTTTCTACAAATAAAAACATGAATATGAACAATATGAACACAAGTTTAAATTACAGAATATTTGCAGCCTTTTAGATAGCCAAATCAGCTGCTTTGCTTGACTTAATGGCTACACTGGCCTGAGCAGATTTATGAACACATGCACTTTTTCAAGGTCACTTAAGACTTTTCTTAACTTCAGGTTCATTCACAAAATATATAATACTACCAGTAATTACCTCTTCAGAAAAAGTTATCTTTGACACTCTAGTAGTGTAATAAGTTAATGAAACAGAGTTCAGCAAAGATTCAGAAATTCCAGTGAACAGCATATAGTCATTCTTCTCTGGAAGAGGGAAGGGGGCTGCCACAAAGGAAGACTCTGTATGATTTCTTGATAGATACACAGAAACCTGAAAAAATATATTTATAGAATAAAAGTCTATTTATAGAACAAACAGGTATTCCATGATCACTTAATGGAGTATCAATCTCATTGATTTCAATGGGCTTCATTTAGAAGTATGCCTCCTTCATTGAAAAAAAGACGTCTGGGATTGCTCATGCCCTTTATAGCAGCTATTTTGACTAGAGGCCACCCTATAACCTGGCAGCTATTTGGTGACAACATCCGTAACATGCTCACAGATTTTTAAGTGTTTCCTCTGATCAAAAACTTTACCTACCCTGAGCTACAATTGTTTATTAGAGGTGAAAATGAATTCAAGGGAGCATTTCTTCAACATTCCAGCTAAAACTCTCCCATTATTAAGTGGAGAGATTTCCACTGAAAAATCCAACTCCGAAGATCTAACCCCATTTATGCAACTACGTATTTTTATAATGAACTCAACAGATACAGGGGGGGATGGCTTTTTGAAAAACCCATTGCCCCTTATTGCAAATTGGCCTCCATTTCTGTTATTTGACAGAGATGCTTCCATTCAATTCATTGAATGTTTTCCCGTGCAAATAGCAGTAGACTTCCTCTCCTGCAGGTCTGGATCAGAAGTGCAGCGCAGAGTTCAAACTCCCCCACAGTGATATGCCAACCTTTAGGACAGAGTCAGAACTTACACCAGTAATTTAATTTAGAACGAAACATTATTTATTTATTTAGTACGCATCAACTATTACATTTATTAGTGACTGGAAACCCCTTGTGGGCTTTTTTCTGGGAAAAAAACACGAACTTGTGATTTATGGGTTTGACAATTACAAATTGCAGCTTACGGAAAAAGGAAATTATGATGTAACCTTAGGGTAAAATATAAATGCATTTATAACTGCTGTCAAAAAGATTGGAAACCACTTCTTTATAATCTTTTTTTTCTCTTTCTCTTTCTCTTTTCTTTTTCTTTTTCTTTTTCTCTTTCTTTTCTTTTTCTCTTTCTATTTTCTTTCATACTTATTCACTACCCTTCTTTATCTTCTTTGTTTCTTTTCTAATATTTGTATTGCTTTTATCTTGTTAATTTTTTTCAATTAAAATTATATTTAAAAAAAAGACAATCTACGCAAGCGCTGAGTGCAAAAATGGTTGCAATATCTTGGGTAGCTCTGAGTTTTTATTTCTTTCACTTTTGACTTTCAGATTTTTCCAATTTTCTTTCTATTCTTATTCTGTACTTTCCCTAAAATCTCCATCATCCCTCATGCATGGCTGGGTGTTATGGAGTTTGTAATTGCACATACTTAAATGGACTAGGTTGAGGAAGGCAGATTAATTACAGACAATTTTGTAATTGTCTGTATTTACAATTTTGTAATTACAATTACAAAAAAAAATGTAATTACAATTTTGTAATTGTAATAATTAATTACAGACAATTGTTGTAATTGTAATCAAAAAATTGATTACAGACAATTCTACCTGGATGACTGAGAACCTTCATAGACATATTGCCAAGGCAGATTAAGCCCAATTTTCTTTCAGGTTTTTGTTGTTAATTTTGCTTGTGGTTGAGTCATATCCTGGTGGGGGATGTGACAGATTGTTCGTTTGTATGTAGGAAAATTTCTAAGAATTAAACAATTAAACTAAAATAAAAATAAATAAATGAAATACAGGAATCAAAATAGTTATCTCTTTAGAGATGGCCACACTTTTTGAAGCAGAGGCTGCATCTGACAGTTTTATCAATTTAATAATCTAATGATAATGTACAATTATATTTATAAGTTTAATAAATTTATAAAATAAAGAAACATTTTTTTTAGATTCTTGGAGATCTCTGGATGATTGTTAAAGCAAAACTAGCGTATTAAACTACAATTTCAGGCAGTGTAAAAACCAACAGGTTTACCTTAAAATCCAGATCAACATAGGATTTAAAGACTTCAGGAGGTTTAATAAGGGAATACTTTACTTGGATAAAGGGATTAATCCAGAATACACCTGCAATGTTATTTAAAAAAGGAAAATGAGATCTCTCAAACTCTCCCTTCCTCAAGATCTCAGATACTCCTTCCCCCCCCCCCCGTCTTACCATCTTCTTAGGTAGGCTAGGCTGTACAGCAGTGACCATCTCAAGGTCAACCAGTAAACCTTACAGACACCAGGAATTTCAAGAATCTTCCTTTCTAAATCCAACAACCTTGCCATTAATCTTACACTGAGGTAACATGAGCATATGAAAACAAAATTACATCAGATGACTAGCTAATCATGTGAAGAGTTTTGAAACAACTAGTACACAACACTTGGAGTAGATTAAAATGTTAGGAATTAGCAGATCAAATGGGAAATGACATATCTTCTTTGCTCCTGAGGAATGGTATCCTATTAGGCACAGATAATATTGAAATGACAGATCTCCTGATAACATTTGTGGTTTAGCTACAGGGGAAAAATGGTTTATTCTTTGTTTATCCTTCCTAGTCCATGTCCCAAAGATGAATAGATTGGCCACAGTAGTAAGAAATGAAAACTGCCCTTAATAAGTAAGATACACGAAAGAGATTACAAGTCTTTTCTCTGGACTGGATCTGCTACTATTCCTGGTTAGTTTGCTATGCTATAGTAGAAAGCAGTATGTCATTTATCCATCTTTCTCTCCACCTCTCTATATTTTATGATACCCTAATCATAATGCAACTCCCCACAGAAGGGAGAGCAATAAATATATAAATAAAATCATCAACAGCATAAATGAAATAAATCAAACATTCTCAAGAGACAAGGAACATGGGGTAGGCCTGCTGGATCAGGCCAAGGGTCATTTTAGTCCATTATTTTGCTTCCCATAATGGTCAACCAGATGCCCTTAGGATGCTTACAAACAGATGTGAAGATATATCCCTCTCCCATCATTGCTCCCCTACTGGTCTTTGGAAGCATCCTTTTCCTAACCCAGAGGTAATATTGAATTTCAAGACTAAAAACCCTTAATAGTTCTGTCTTCCATGAAGTTATCTAATTCCCTTTCAGGCCATCTAATTAGTAGCCCCACAATGGCATCTGCCCCAAACTGTGATGACACCCAAATGACAAAAAGCATCTGATGTCATCACACAAATGCTGTAATTATGTGCTTGAGTTCTGATGTCTGATGCAGTTATGTTTGTCACAACACTTGTTTGATGAGATTATCATACACATTTTGTCATGTGCCCACTTATGGGCCCCCCATGAGTAGCCGTCACCATCACAATGAATTTCATAGGTTAGTTCTGTTGGGTGAAGAAGTACTTTCTGTTTTAAATCATCTTCCAATCAGTTTCACTGGAAGCTCCTTCCTCTTAGTATTTTAAGAGAGGGAGAAATTCTCCATGCTACATGTGAGCTTAGCACAAGTTTAATACTGTACTTTCATTGCAACAAACTGAATCGAAATGTGCTGCATTTGGGCTATCTTTACTCTAAAGTGGAGGTGGTGATAAAATTTGCCTATAGTGGCACTATAACAGCAGTTTGAAAACTATAGAAATGTAACAGGAAAGAGGATGAGCAAAGGAACCCTCCTCACACAATAGGAAGAAATAGGCCCTCTGTGTGTGAATATTGTAATATATTTCCAGTAATGTCACACAGAGGCTTTTAGAGTCAACAGATACCTTCCCAACAGTTGTTTTGGTGAGGTATTTCATGGACAAATCTAGGAAGGGTAAGATAGAAATGCTGAAATTGTTTTTGGAAAAGAAGCCTTCAACTGACAGAAATGCATAACAAAAATGGATGACAAATATAATTCCACACTTTTGAAAATCTATCACATGATACTGTAAACAGAAAGCTGTGCTGTTTTAAGTCCCCTTTCCTTAGCTCAGATGCGTTAAAATTAGTCTTAGAATGGCTTCCATTTTCAACTTCACTACTCAGAGATTTTAAAGACTTTGCACATGGCTCAAATGTTGTTATTTTACTATGCCATGCATAGCAACTTCACAATAAGCCTATCAGCAAAATATACTGTCGATGGCTTGTCATAGACTCACCCTTTAGTCTCTTAAGTACTTCAGCTTCTTTTTGGATTCTTAATACAACATTTAGGCAGAGCTGTGGAAAGAAAAGATACAGAAATTTTTGTTTTTTGTCAAGAATGGGAAAGAGTTGACTAAGAAAATGAACTTATCATTCTTCAGAGGCAAATTTATAATCCATTCAAGTTTCCCTCAGAAAGCCATACAACTTACTTGGTTTTCCAGCCTTCTGCGTATAGCATTTTCCAAATGTTGAACAAAAGCATTATAATACCACCTGGAGATAAAGGGATACAATGCATGTTAATTCCTCCTATAATTTAATTTGTTAGGTGATAGAAATATGCAGCCATGTGTAACAGTTGAATGCTCATTGAAAGCCAACTGGTATGAAGCTTAATAATTAATTAAAATACTGCCTCATGGTATACTACTTTTGGGGGGAAATTTAAAATGATTGCATTCTGCAATTGGAAGGAAGACTGTTTCCAGATGTGAAACACAAGATGGAGAAATGTGCTATTTATAGGAAGAAGACTGGAATATATACTGTACATTCTTATAGATAAATCCCATTGAACTTGAAGGGGCATAGCTCAGAACAGACAAACATAGGTCTATTCTGTAAATGACTGGAAGTTCCTAATACATGGAAGCCTGTGACAGATGCATGATTTAACTTTTTTGGGTTCTGACACAAAAGACTGAAGTGGACTTATCCTATCATTAAGCAGAATGAAGTAACCACTCAAAGAGCAGATGCTATTGGTAGCAGTATGAAATTCCAATCTTTTGCACTTTTAAACTAGTCTGCTACTCTGAATTGCACTGCAGAATTCCCAGTCTACTTAGCTTTGGAACATAGACTAGGAAGAGTAAACAAATAACAAATCTTATTAATATCTGTGCCTAATGGGATACCATTCCTCAAGAGCTGGGGGGCTATAACAAATTTAAATACTACAAACAAGCAAACAAACAAATAAATGTGCAAAGAACATTTGTCACTTCCCATGCCACACTCCTAACAAGTGTTGTATACAAGTTCAAAACTCTTAATGTGATTAGCTAGTCACCAGATGTAATTTCGTTTTCATATGAAAAAAACAAATGTTAACATGATACTGCAGAAATCTAAATAGGTAATTTTAATCCATGCTTTTTTTTACATTGTTATGGGTGAACAGCAAATCAGATTAAAGTAAAACCTGGTGTTGGACTGTATGTATTTTAAATCGGGTTAGGAATCTTGCAGTCTTTTAAAGATAGCTGAATGTCCAATACTTTCAATTCCAGCTTGTACCATAATGGTGAGGGATGATAGGAGTTGCAGCCATCAATATCTGGAGGCCAAAGTTTCCCTACTCTTCTTTAAGCCTATTTAATGTATCTTGGATAATCAACAAGAGGCCCATTTTGCTCTTACACTAGAGTCTAGACAGAGCTTTCATGCTAGGTCTATGAATGCCTAACCTTCATTAAAGGTACAGTAATGCACACAGTAGAGCCAGTTTGGTGTAGTGGTTAAGGCATCAGGATAGAAACCAGGAGACCGTGAGTTCTAGTCCCGCCTTAGGCATGAAGCCAGCTGGGTGACCTTGGGCTAGTCACTTTCTCTCAGCCCTAGGAAACAGGCAATGGCAAACCACTTCTGAAAAACTTTGCCAAGAAAACTGCAGGGACTTGTCCAGGCAGTCTCTGAGAATTGGACACAACTGAACAGATTTTTAAAAAATGTACACAATAATATGTACATTAAAGGTACATATCTACAGTATATATATTTATTAGGACTACAGTGAAACCTGAGTTGATCAGACTTTGAAGCAACAGGCTTTGAATACAACAGACCAAATTCTGCTATGATTTATATTATCTACATAATTTTGTAGCATTTATATGATCATACAAATGACAAAATTGCTGCAATGATGTACTTTTCAATATATAAAAAAAATCATTAAAAACAGACCCCCATTAGTTCCTTATAATTAGGTATCATTGAATAATATATTTCTTGGATTTACCTTCCTCCACCATTAAGCTGGACTTCAATATCACCAGTGCTCAAATGGCAGTTTTGAACAGACACCAGCAGATGTCCTCTGTCATTTTGTGCCACAATCAGCTTTGTTGTAATAGACAGTCCTGAAATTGATATTTCAACTTCTCCCTGATAGTCACTACACAGGGAAAAATAAGAAGACATATCTTGTCAATAGATATGGTCTAGTGGTTAAGATGCTGGGCTAGAAACCAGGAGACTGTGAGTTTTAGTCCTGCCTTAGGCATGAAAGCCGGCTGGGTGACCTTGGGCCAGTCACTCTCTCTCAGCCCAACTCACCTCACAGGGTGGTTGTTGTGGGGAAAATAGGAGGAGGAAGGAGTATTAGGTATGTTCGCCGTCTAGAGTTATTTATAAAAATAATAAAGGTGGGATTAAAAAAATAAAATTAAATAAATAAATAAATAAATAGTTAAACTCAGTACCCAACTCCATTAGTTTAAAAAGTATTTTTGTGTCTTAAATTCTTTGTTTAAATTCTAACTCAAATACCTTCTGGACTAAAGCAGCTAATCTAATCCTTAGCTTTAATTATTTTAATTAACAGGTAACAGAATAAATAGCCTTAGATGTACAATATTGCACTTACAACAGCCAGTTGTTCAAGGTCCAGTATGTAGTAACTGTTGCAGAAACATTTTTGATTAATAGTTTAATATCATTCCCAGGTATCAGGACCACAGAAGAATTACATATTGAAATGGACGTGATTTGAATCCTATGAAGAGAGAAACTTGACACATCATATTGTAAGATGAAATGAAGCTTAATCCATTTCATGTAATGCAGGACATGTCAACCCAGAATAAAGTTCTTTGAAGTTGCTTGTAAAATTAAAAGAATAATTAAAATATAAAATATGCAATAATAATAGAAAAAAAGTAATTGTAAACAGCAGCAGTTAACTCAAATAAAGAAATACCTTTTATATCAAGAAACTGAAGCATATTGCCACAAAATTCAGAAACTAAAGATAGGGTAAGAGAAACATAGCATAGATAGGCATATACCTTGAAACTGTATAGTCAGCTATGCCAAAGAAGTAATTCTGAGTGCCATTCTCGTCTGGAAATATTCTTGTCTTTAGTTCTTGTTCAAGGAGCTTCATTCCAACTTCTTTAGCTGAAAGCAGCACATGATTGTTCAGATCCATTGTCTGTTTGCATATTTATTATTTATTTGTTTGAATTTATAAGCCACCCAACTCCATATTCTTGGGAGCATGTTGGGAGGTGAAAACTTAGGGGCAAATTTCTCAGTAATTATTCTAATTCCTCATCTCCTGCTCCTCACTTACCTTGGCATAAAGTCAAGAAAGAAGGCTACTCTGTCAACTGGGCAGAAAGGGAAGAGAATTTAATGAGGACTTAAAATCTGGAAATGAAGTAGGCTGATTCTTTATTGTCCAGTTCATAGTACAAGGCAAGATAAGGGAGGATCCTATTTATATCAGTGAGTGTGTTCCTGGGAATGCTTATTGTATTTCACTTTCAGAAAGTTAGGATACTTAGGATGGGTTTGTGTAGATACGCCATCTAATTTCTACTTTACAGATATGAGATTCCTTAAGCCTCCAATTGTAGGTACAGAGTTTAGTTTTCTCTGCTCATGACTTTTCTGATCCCTGTGAACCTCAAGAAATATATAGCAATAGCTGCACAAATTTGAAATTTCCTATGCAGCGGAATAAAGCAAGACATTGGGTACTTCTGTACCACTGTTTTGTACAACTTCACATCAGCTCTGCAGCTTTTGAGATTAATTTATTCTGAGTCAAGTTTTAATTGAAACACCACAAGGCTGAATTTTCTTTTCAACACTGGATTCTGCAGACCTTGTGGATAGTCTGTTTTCCCACTGGTGAGAATTCTTGTCTCATCCCATCTTCCAGTCTCAAGCCAGCCAACCATCTTCCCCATCCCCCCAGCAGGAAGGATGAAACAAGAGTAACTTCCTATTGTACATGTATAAAACTTACCTCCTCCTTTCCCAATCCAGCCTGCTTAGCAACATTAAACCATGGTGAAAGTGCTTATCTGCAAAATTGCCAGGGTTTTATGATTTTACCTTTACAACCCACCAAGTATTTTTTAAAAATGCAACAGAAGATCTGCAGCAAGGAGATTGGTTATTTCAAAATCCACTGCTTTTATTTACATGTATACAATCCACCTTCCCTTACATAGCATCCCATCACGACACTTTCAGGTTAGACATCCAAAAAGATATGGTGGGGGATACATTAGCAATTTATTTCCTTTTTTTTGTGGAATGGGTATGAGGGGGATTTTTGTCACTCAACCACCTCAGGAATGGGGGACATTGAGAGTTTTTTCCCCACTTGCACCTAATCATAGTACACACTTTCCTTGGAAACACCGCTTTTCTGCCATGCCCCTGTGACACTGCTTTCATCTCTTCCCCAGTCCACGAATGAGACAAGCTTGAGTCTTCCTTTGCTGTACCAGAGGTAAAGTAGTATTTCTCCTATGAGTACTGTTTCCGCCTTATTCCAACATCATCCAAGGCAGGGTTTCTCAACCAGGGTTTGTGGAACTCTAGGGTTCCGTGAGAGGTCACTAGGGGTTCCCCGGGAGATCACAATTTATTTTAAAAAAATATTTCAAATTCGGGCAAACTTAAAGAGGTAAGTTTCAGCCTTTATTTTTAGTTTAAGAACACCGTTAATGCCTATATACAGGCCTACACATGAAGTGAATATAATAATTTTGTAACTTTGGGCATATACTGTATTTGAGCCTGAATATGCAGGGGTTCCCCAAGGCCTGAAAAATATTTCAAGGGTTCCTCCAGGGTCAAAAGGTTGAGAAAGGCTGATCCAAGGGCAGTCATGAGGAGCACAAAATCTGTTAGCATTGTCCCTCATTGGCTTGCAGCAAAGGCAGGGGCCTGCAGGGACTTGAAACTGGCAGGCGAGGGATTGGCAATGGGGACAGCGAATTGCATGCCAATACGCTTTCCTGCTGGAGCAAGGTAGGTGGCAAGAACTTCAACTAAGCAGTGGGAAAAAGCCCTGGATGACATTGTTTGCACTGTCAGTCAGCTGGATGAAGCAGGGTGCAGACCAATTGGGTCGTCGAGGTCTGCTGATCACAGCTCAATTTCCAACTGCTTCATGAGGGACTGGGAGTTGGAAACACTGATGCTGTGGAAATGTTTCTTGTTACAAGAAAGTCAGCCTAACTCTCTCCCCCCCCCCCAAATCATTGATAACTAATTTTAATTCTTTTCAGATCGGTCAAAAAAGTGATTAATACAGGATTCATATTGCAGAGAGCAGTTATTCCTAGAGGTGGTACTTGGATGGTAGGCTGGAACAGCCAGGTGAATCTGTGGAGAGTGACCAGAAATGGACTGATCCTATAAGAAAGCCAGTTCAGGCTGCCGATGGCCAAGGAGCTGGTCATTTCTGTCCCCCTATAGTATGGGCACAAAGTCCTTTTCCAGGAAAGTAGGGGAGCATGCACTTTTCTTCACTGACAACTCTTAAAACCCCATTGAGATCATTTAATCTACAAGTAAAATTAGATAAATGTTAGCAGTTGTTTGCAAGGACATCAAAAGAAACATAATACAACATTAGAACCACATATAGCTTACATTGCCTTGAAATGGCATATTTGAAGTGGGAAGGGAATCCTATTTAACTCAGTGATCACATCTTGATCATTTGTGCGGCCCCATCATATTTCAGTTCACTCAGAATAAGTCACCTATAATTATTGTTTAAGTGCCCACAATCATATACTCCCATGTAAATAGGTATAGGAACATATGTGTACATTCCTATAGATACATTCAGTAGGATTGTTCATATGGCTTGTTTACAAACAGCATTTTAGGCACATCTGTCCTGCAGACTCAAATTACTGCAGTTCTAAGAACTACAATTGCCACGATGCTTTGAGGGAACCCATAGGACAGAGCTTTCCAAACTGTGTGTCGGGACACGTTAGTGTGTCGGCTGCAGTGTCTGGGTGTGTCGCGGCTGCTGCTGCCTCTGAGCCCTGCCAGGATTCCACGCAGGTCCTACTGCCTGCCTTGTGCCCTGCTGCCTCCAAACCTGCTGTGATTCCGCGCAGGTCCTGGTGCCTGCCTTGTTCCTTGCTGCCTCCGAGCCCTGCCAGGATTCCGTGCAGGTCCTAGTGCCTGCCTTGTGCTGTGCTCCTCCAAACCTGCTGGGATTCCATGCAGGTCCTAGTGCCTGCCTTGTCCTCTGCTGTAAGAGTGTGTCGCAAAATGATGCATGTCTAAAAAGTGTGTCACCAACATGAAAAGTTTGGAAAGCTCTGCCATAGGATTATGTAAAAGTTTTCCAATACTACACCAAAATCTACATTACAGACCTGCACTGCTAATACTGCTCATAGCAATAGGCTATGCAAGTCTGTATTACAGATATTAATGTAGGCATGGTCTTTTACACAACATTTTAAGGATAGCATATATTGCAGTATATTTGCAAAATAAAAATAAATCCAATTTACCATAATCTAGTCCTCTTTGTGTAATTCTGACTCTGACTTCAGGGTTAGCCTCAAGTTGAAAAACAAATAAACATAAAAGAATGGAAACCCACCAGAACCTCATCTTCCTTGCTCTCCTTTCGTTGAGTATTACCTGTTAAATATATTGTAAGTTACATTTGACATTAGCAAGAGTTCTAAACAAAGCCTGATTTGCAAAAATAGAAATTGGACTATTGCTTAAATGGTAATCCTATGGCCTCAAATCTATTTGCTCTTATAAGGAAATAACTCATACTTCTGAATAGAAATGAATAGGATTGCACTATATGATTTTTAAAACATTTTCTCTGAGTTTTCTGGCACTTATAGTAATATTCTATATAAATGCAATGATATCTCTCTGCCAAATGGTATCTGATATATTACTGTTACCAGGAAAATAAGTAGGGATATGGAACAGAAAGGACAAGGAAACCAAAAGAAGTACTGGTGAATTTCACATTGACTTAGCTGTGTTCACACAACATGCCTACCTGGGATTACTTAAATATGGTTTACTCAACCCAATTTTATGGGTTTGCAAGACACATTGAACTATAAACTAACCTTGGCTGGCTTCACACAACATCATAAGTTAAAGTATGGAGGATTAGTTGGTGGTTCAGTATATAGACCCCAAACAGCCACAGATTGCTGTCCTATGCACACATATGGTGGAGTAAGTTTCACTGAGTTAAGTGGAGTCTAACCTCTGCCAGTTCAAGAGCTACAGAAATTTCCCTGAGTGCACCATGTCCAAAGGTTAGCTGAACTATGTATAAACTATTAACTACTTATAGAAGATCTATACAACTTTGGATGGGAAGTTAAAAGACAATCACTCCCATCCTTATGTTTCATGAAGTATTAACCTCATGATCCTAATTCCAACTTCAGGTTTGTTAAAAGTGAAGTTTCAGGCACAATTCATTAGCCAATAGCAATTAAATGTTTGGATCTAAAACTATTAGGAACATTTTCACATGAGATTTCAAAAAGTCCATGACAAGTCTCTCTTACACAACTTGTACTATATACAACAGCTGTAATATTTTCATCTGTATATTTTTAAAAATACCTTCTTTGTAATTTTTTTTGTAGAAAAACGGTTTAGAGTCCTATAGATAGTATATTAATTTCAATAGTTGGATGCAGGCTGAGTCAGGAAATCAAAGGGACACTTTATTATGATTATCCCTGATTTCAACAGGTCTCCTTCAAGGAAAATAAAGTCTGGTTTCAACTCACTGATGCAAAGCAAGTTAAGGACAGAAAAGAAAAACCAGGGATTGAATGCAGGATTAGAATCAAGGCACAGGATAATTGTAATAATCTTCCAAGAGAAAGATTTTCTAACCCTTACCTCATAAGACTCCCAGCGTTCTAAATTTCAAATGCAGGAATATGAGAACTTCTGGAGCAAATATTCTTTTCTGAGCATGATACTGCAAGATATGAGAACTGTACCTCCTCTAAGCAGGCACAAACACTTCATTAGATTTTTTTCTTTATGGTGGCCTGCCTGTTTTTTTGTCTGTGTGTGGTTTAATTGTTTGTGGTACAGGATGCATGACAGAGAATCCTGGAACAGTCAGTCAGAGATCAGGACACGCCAGCTAACTAAACTCCATAAAAAGTAGCTGCTCAGAAATGCTGAAGGCTTTTTCTTTTTTCTATTTTAATTATACTTTGAAAAATAATAAAATTCTATAAAAAAAAAAAGAAATGTTGAAGGCTAAAAACGTCAAGAATTCTTGCCTAACCTCCAATGTTTTCAATCCTTTAAAGCCCTTCATGGCTTGGGATAGAGTTACTTATGGGACCACGATGGAGTTACTTATGGGACTGTCTCTCCTCCGTTATTTCTACTCTGATCTGGGCATGCTCCAGGTGCTGTTGGCTAAGGAGTATTGACTGGTGGGACCCAGGAGAGCTTTTTCTGCCATGGCACCCGCCCTTTGGAACATCCTTCCCCCTGAGATCAGATATGTTGATGTGTTATGACGCTCAGCTGCTATGTATTTTATTGTTTGTATTGTTTGTATTTTTACTGTAAGCTGCATAGAGTAACATATATGAGATGGGCAGCTATATAAATTGATTAAAATAAATAGATAGATAAATCTTTGCTTTTTTATGGAAAACATTACACTAGAACTTCATCAAAGCAAACTGCAATCCTGAGTCATTTGATTCCATGGCTGTATTCACACAACATGCTAAATCGTAATTTAGAGTTAGCAAACCACAATCATTGTTATCACAAAATGGTAAGCCAAACAAGCGACTCAATTAGATGCAGAGATACTGCCAGATATGAGTGCACTAGGTAGAGACAAGTGTTAATTCTTTTACCCTGTTCTACTTTAACCTGATACTTTTTTTCCTAGTGGCAAAGAAGAAAAATATATAGTAACTGAGACCGCAACAGACTTGGATGAGCAGCATATAAGACATATACAAAAGTGACTCCTCTCCCATGTTAAGCCGTCATGTGGTTTCTTTGATCTTTACTTAGCACTTTATCTTCGCACTGAAGATGTTGCCTAGCCTGGCAATGAAACCTCTGCAAGAAAACAACAAGGCTCAGAGAGCACCAAGGAATCCACAGTTTAACCCTGAGCTACAAATATTCTCTTTGATTGATCTTTACTTAGTATATGATATGAACTCAGGTAATTGTGGTCCATGCAACATCCACAGCTCAGCCTGAAGTGTGAATGATGTGTCAATATTCTTTGTCCCATCACCCAAAGGCCAGGCTCCCATCTCTGTGTGTATTATATGAGTAGCATCTAATTGTATATGGCTCTCCAGTTTCAGGCTAGAGGAGAATCAAGGTAAATGAACATGTGTCTACTCCAGTGTAAATATCACTGGGACCACTGGGACTTACTCCCACATAAATGTGCATCAGATTGCCACTTAAACCAGCTGGGCTTCTCTTTGGTTTTTTTTTTTTGCTAAAGCCAGAATAAAATAGAAGCGTGCCAACTCACATAGATAACATTTTAATGGTCAGCAGAGAACTGCTACATGTTCTAATCAATCACACTCATACCTTTGTTTAGTGTATTTCTAATTGACTTGCCAGTTACTGTTTGAACTTCACACTGTGGTCAGTGCCAAGTTTGTCTGATGGGAAAGACAAATAAACCCATGGTTTCACATGCACTCAGTATGTCCATCTTTTTTAGTATGACAAAGGAGCATTATCACACTGTGTTACTTTCAGCAATCCCCTGAGCCAGGAGAATATTCCACCCCCTACCCCCCCCCCCCCGATGTTCATTTAATCATTTTCACTGGGAAAGAAAAGCTGCATTATGCTGTAAAATGATTGTCCAATATATTGAATTGCGTGGTAATGAATTGGAAATGCAATAAAATCTAGGATGCTGCATAGGTACTGATACAATTGTTTAATTTAGACTGTTTGATCAGCAAACAATTGGGTTTACAGGCACAGTAGTACTTTTGGCAAGATTGTAGTGTTAAGTAATAAAATTAATCCAGGACCAGGGCTATGGTGTTAAGGATATGTTAACGATGATACATTCTTATATAGTGTTTTCAAACATTCAGAGGTTCACTAATATTATGCAACTTAACAATCTTAACAATAACCCCATAAACATGTCAGTGATCTGGTTCACACATTACAGTCACAACTAGACTTAAACATGGTTTATTGAATAAGCTGTAATTGTCTGAGTTCAAACAATATACAAAACATAAACCATGGTTTACAAACTATAGCTATAATGCTTCAAATAATTGAATCAGAACTATATAACTTTTCTGGACCAAGGGCCACACTTGGCCTTTGAGTGGTATGTTGAGGGCTCACTTCAAAAAAGTCACAGACAGGTCCAGAAGCAAAACTACTGTAAATGTGATTTGATTTACAGTTAAACTTAACATCATTAATATGATTGCTACAAAAACTAGACTATAAGATGAGGTAACATGATAGATGATTCCAGTCAGTATTATTGTAAATGGGGACTCCTGGTTGAAGAACTAGCACCAAACCATTTTTGTTGTTGTTTTGGTTTCTAGTATTAATCCAGCCAATGGAATTTATAAATCATCTTTTAAAGGCTTAACTTAATTTATAAGCCATTACGGCTTCTTTAACAAACCATGCTTAAAAGAAATTATGCTTCACACAATATATAGACCCATCCCTATTTAATATAAAACAAATGTATATATTTCTGTATATGTGTGTGTGTATGTAAAGTGCTGGAGGGTAAGAACATATGCCAACCTTATCTGGGCCTGGAAGCCTACCATAGTCAGACCTAGTTAGTTTGTGGATGGGAGACCACCAGGACATCCCAGGGCTGTAGGCTAAGCTGGGAAGTGGAAAAAGTATCCTGAGATAAGGCAATGGAAACTACTTCCGTGCTGCTGCCTTAAAAATCATCTGGAAGCATCCACAAAGGAATCAACAACTAAGCTTATCTGAAGGAGATTTTGCCTTTTTAACAACATATGCACTGGACCAGACTAAAGCTGCCATGTTGTAATCATGTTGTAAAGCGAGATCCTGCAGTCAGAAATCAGTCCTTGTAAAAAAAAAATAATCCAGTCCTCCACATTCTGCTTAGTGCAGAGTGAAGATGCCCCATAACCACATATCAAGGACAGGGATGTGTAGGGGTGGCTCCTAAAGGCTTGGCACCGGGATAAGGAGTCTTATTCAGATTACAGCCATTTGCCACAAGAGAAGGGCCAGATGAGAAGAACGCGGAAGTTATTAATCGAAGACAAACTTCGGTAGAAAGCATCGAATCATCGGTCAGCATCATCAGTTTCTGGCTTCCTTCGACGAGCACCGAATCATCGCTCAGCACCGTCGACCGCTGGGTAGAAGGCGGCTGCGTGGAGCGACGCGGCCGGTAAGAGGGGAGGGGCAAGCCGAGGGGCGGGCCCTACGTCATCTCAAGGTCGCGAGGGTCAAGGAGGCGGTTCCTCGGTAGCCCAAACCCACCATAACAACGACGGCGATTCCCCGGAGCCGGGTCCTCGCTGCTGCCTCCTGTGCCGCCACCTTCGCGGAGGGGCCTCCGGGGGAGGGAGCGCGGGGGAACGGCCGCGGTTCGACGCCATGAAGCTCCGCGTACGGCTGCAGAGGCAGACGGCTCCGCTGGAGTTGCCAGAGGCGGAGCCACGGCTGGGGGATTTGCGTGCGCACCTTGGCCAAACCCTCTTACCCGCTTGGGGTTACAGGTAGCGCGAGCGGAGCCGTCACGGATGGAAATGAATGTGCGGGCGGTCGAGGAGAGCGATAGGAAGCGTGCCCCTGGCCGGGTTTCAGGGACGTTTCCCACCTCTGGGAGAGCCAGAGGGATTGCCCAGAGTCGGAAAAGACTCGTGGAAGGCAGTGGTCTCGTTTCAGAAACCATCTATTTTATGCTTTTATGGGGAGAACACTTTCGAAGCAAACAAAATGCTTCAATTCGGGAGTGACAGTGAACAGAGGCTGCAGATGAATTCACTGAAAATAAATAATTTGGGGATCCAAAGGATAATGTCATAGTTATTGCCTGGCACAAAATAGGAATGAGGGAAATATTAAAAGGAAGATTTCTTTGCCCTTCTTTCCCCTCTTGGCTAAAACTATGCATTCACTGTATGTCTTAAAAAGATTTGTTCCCAAGATGGATTGCTTAAGTTAAAATTTATTGTGGGATTGGGCTGGTTTAGTACCAGGATGGGAGACTTCTGCAGAATACCTGAGGCCCTAGGCTAGACTGGGAAATTAAAAAAAAAAGCAACTGGAAGAAGGCGGTGGCTAGCTATTTCCTATATTGCTGCCAAGAAAACTACATGGATGTGTCCATGAAGTTAAGCAGAAGTTAGGCTTGGCTTGAAGGAGGCTTTACTGTTACAATGTACAGCATTAAAGTGAACCAGATTTTAGGCTTAATGATGGCACTTGCAGTATTCTTGACATTTATAGGATTATAAATTATGTGGAATGTATGTGGAGTGGTTCCCATCCTTCACACACAATTTGTATGCAGAGGAATGCCTATGACAGTGAGTTTTCTGAAAAAGCTTATCATGCATTTCAGGCTAAAAATGCTTTTGCTTGGTCAGTGCACTGAAGCTCAATAACAGAAGAATAAATGTTTACATATCGGGGAATGCTCATAGTCCTGATTTGTTAAGGACATGGTAATATATCCCCTGAATGGTTTCTTCAGTGATTATATTTTTCAGTCGTTTACACACTTCTTTATGTTGAAGTCTTTTGAGTTTTTTGGTAAAACAATTTTACAGGACATATTGTTTAAGCAATGTATTGTAGTGACTGGAGTGTTAGACTAGAACTGAGGATACTTGGATTCATTTTGTCCCTCCCTGCACCTAATGCCAAGTCATTATCTTTCAGCATGGCCTAAGTTGTAAAGTTGTAAATATAAATTACATAGCTTATTGGAAAGAAAAAAAAATGCTTTTTGTAAAATACTGTGGGGAATCTGTACAGGTTTTGATCTGGATACTGGATATCTATTCCTTTATATAGGGTGAATTTAATTTCAAATCTTATATAGTTCTCTGGCAAACCACTTCATTTCATGTGGCTTGATGGATATTTTAGAAGTGTTCTCGTTGAATGGTGTGCATCTCCTGGACTCCTAACTTTCCAAATGAACTAATGCACCATTGGAGAATTAAGCAGCTGATTCAGTACAGTATGTTAAGAAATGGATCTTATTTTAAAATAAGATTGTATGGGATTGTATTTTTAGTGAACTAGTTGATCTATCATCCTGAACCAATCTCCCACCAAATGAGATGGAGTCCTGCTCTTCATAGACACTCTCACTGAAGGGGTTGAGATTATGTTGTCATTGCTAGAATCAGACTTGTTCTGTCCCGTTGAGAAGGGATATACTGTAGGTGAAAGTTGATAGCTTGGGCCTTATGAAACTGAAAGTCAAGTGTAAGATTATATGTTCAGTTTCAGTTCTGGACTACAGTTATGATAGAAACCAAGGTGATAGTTATTATACCATGGAAATTATGTGATTTATTAAAGTATTATTCGTATACATACATCTAATTACCTGTCAAAGTGGATTAATTTAATTTATTCAATGTAATATGGCTGCCCACTCCAGAAGACTCTGGGTGGCTTACAAATCCATTAACAAGAAAAAAGAAAACAAAACCCACAAAAACAGGCAGCTTGAACTAAAACAACAAACAGTACAAAAAACAATATGACAGGGGCTTGGCCAATAAATCACACCCACATTAATCCCAGGCCTGGAAATAGAGCCAGGTCTTAAGGGTTTTCTGGAATCCCAGGAGAGTGGGTGCTGTGGTTTCATTGCTTTTGAGTGGTCTCAGATGGCAAGGCATGCTAGAGGTGTGGGACTGATTTGCCTTGAGTATACAGTGAAAAAAGTAACAGCTGTGATTATTTTAAAAATTAAATATGGCTGTTTTCCTCAGAGATGCTCTGTAATTTAATAGTCACTGGAAAATTTATGTGTGTAAACTTTGATTTTGTGATTATATCCCTTGTTTTGCTCAGATTAGTTGTAAATATTGTAAGATGAAGTGATCCATTTAGGTTTTGTGGAGATGGAGAATGGAAAGTGTCTGGTTGTGAAAGGTTTCCTTTGGTTCCTATTAATTTCCTTTATTAAAAACTACACGCATAACTTAAAATAATATTTTTGAAAGGCAAGTCATAGGTTGTTGTTGTTCAGTCGTTCAGTCGTGTCCGACTCTTCGTGACCTCATGGACCATAGCACGCCAGGCCTTCCTGTCCTCCACTGTCTCTCGGAGTTTACTCAAATTCATGTTCATTACATCGGTGATGCTATCTAACCATCTCATCCTCTGCCGTCCCCTTCTCCTTTTGCCCTCAGTCTTTCCCAGCATCAGGGTCTTTTCCAGTGAGTCCTCTCTTCTCATTAGGTGGCCAAAGTATTTGAGCTTCAGCTTCAGCATCTGTCCTTCCAATGAGCAGTCAGGGTTGATTTCCTTTAGGATTGACTGGTTTGACCTCCTTGCAGTCCAAGGGACTCTCAAGAGTCTTCTCCAGCACCACAGCTCGAAAGCATCAATTCTTCGGCGCTCAGCCTTCCTTATGGTCCAACTCTCACAGCCATACATTGCTACTGGGAAAACCATAGCTTTAACTATACGGACCTTTGTCGGCAAGGTGATGTCTCTGCTTTTTAATATGCTGTCTAGGTTTGCCATAGCTTTCCTTCCAAGGAGCAAGCGTCTTTTAATTTCATGGCTGCAGTCACCGTCTGCGGTGATCTTTCATATTCATAGTCATAGTCATAGGTTAGATACTATTCATAATGCTTTCCAGGCTAATTCAACAGCCTTGATAATCTTTTCTTAATTTAATAAGACCGAAAGCATCCTTATAAAAACATGGACTCCGTCTTCAGCATTTTGTCACTAATAATTTAGGTGCTCTTAATACTGCAAAGATCACTTTTAAAAATGTATTAGACTTACAGTTCTAAGAAAAAAGAGTCGCTTGTGAGATGGGCGGTGTAGAAATGTAAGAAAGAAAGAGAAAGGAAGGGAGGGAAGGAAGACAGACAGACAGACAGACAGACACAGACAGACAGACAGACAGACAGACAGACAGACATTGTTTTTACTCCTGGCCATGTGTATATTTGCAGTGGGCTAACATAAGCATAATAGATGCAGGTGAAAATGGATCAATTTGTAACTGGTCTTGGTTTTAGTGACTATACTTATTGCTTATGTTATAGTATATCATGGAATTAGGTAATTAAGGACATCATTTACTCTGCAATTGGTGTGTGTTCCTCAATACAACTTGTGTGCCTAATGTTGCTTTCCCTGCAGTTCTGACATCAAGTATGCAATAACATTGAACAACAAAGACTCCCTTACTGGAGATGAGGAAACCCTAGCATCATTTGGGATTGTTTCCGGAGACTTGATATGTTTGATATTGGAAGATGCTGAGGCAGAATTAACAGTATTTCCAACTCACACCTCATCCCTGCGTCCACAACAGAATAATCATGAACCATCCACTTCAGCCACATGTCACAATCAATCCAATATCCTAGAAAGTGAAAGATACCATGGACATCCATCAGACCATAAAGTTCAAGATAATGTTCAGATGAGTGACATTACGGTAAGTCCATAAGATATGAAGACACTCTTGTTGTGCCTAGTAGGGAAAATTCTGAGAAGCCTGGTACTGCTTCATCATTTGTAGAGAGACCACAATTTTTCACAGAAACCCTTTTCTCTTGGTCATTTTACAAAAGTAAATGTAACTTTTTAATGCTCTCTTGTTTCTGCTGCTATCCTTTCAAGGCAGAATCCAGCCAAGCATTTGCTTCAGAGGCTGAATCTGATGACTTTGATCTCCAAGAAGCTGCAGGTTCTTATCCTTCAGAGCCAATGCTTTGCTCTGAAGCTACAGATGGGCAAGTACCACACTCCCTTCAGACCCTGTACCATTCTGCAGAATGTACCAGTGCCAATGATGCCTTGATAGTTTTGATCCATCTTATAATGATGGAGACAGGATATATACCTCAAGTAAGTGAATTTCAACAAAGTCTTTTTGTATGTGTGGATACCACGTGCCCACCAGATTTGGTTGAATTCCATTTCTCGTCAGCGCGCTCATAATTTTCATCATTGACATAGATCTTAGGCCAGTAAAGAGATAATGTTGGCTTCCAGTAAGCCATGATTTGCTGATAAAGGTTCTACTCTTATGAATAGATTGGTCATCCCAATACAGAATGTTGCTGCCACATACTGCTCTGCATTAGTCATCATTTGTATTGCATATCCATTGATGCAGAACCCAGTAATGCATAACACATTATCTCGTGAAAGAGATGTGGAAACCAGAACTGTGTATCGTATTCTAGGTGTTGCTGTAGCATAAATTTGTGAAGGGGTATTATAATACTATCTGATTGCCTATCCCTTTTTAATTAATCTCAGCATGGAGGCTCTTTTTTGAAAGGCAAGTCATAGGTTAGATACTATTTATAATGCTTTCCAGGCTAATTCAACAGCCTTGATAATCTTTTCTTAATTTAATAAGACCGAAAGCATCCTTATAAAAACAATAGACAAGTTCTCTTGCAGACATTTGCCTATAGCCCATGGAAGGTGAATGAAATGGTATGTTTATTCTCCTTTCTCATATGTAGAGTCTGGTCACATTAAAAATATTTAATTAGGCTAATTAGAACTGGGATAGTGAATGTGAGTTATCAAGCTCTCTAAAATATCCAGCACAGCTATATAGGTAGAATTAAGTTCTGAATTTAATGTTTTAAGTACTTTTTTTGGCAAATATTTGTTGCTTTGAGTTTGATTCAGGAAATAATTTCTATTTAGCCTCCTCATTAGCAGGTGTAAATGTATCTAATTTGAGATGATGATCTTAGTGAAAAATAGCTATCAAATTGTATAAATATATAACGAATAATAAGGTGTCAGGCTATGCCTGTCATTGGGAGTGCGTTCTGCTGGGCTGGGCTGCAAAAGATGCACAGATGACCTGTGAAAGCTCTCAAAGTAGGTGGACACTGTCTCTTCTGCCCAAGAGAGAGTGGCTTCTAGCCTGTTAATATCACACAGGCAGGACGAAGAGGCGCACAAATGAGAACCTTGATTTCAGGATAAATAGGGCTTCATTTGATACTCAACGGCCACAGGAATTGTTTTGTAATGGCTTCATTAATTTTGTAACAGTAAATCTCCTAATTAGAGCTGTGGTTCCCTGTAACTCGGTCTTGTAATTTCTTGCCCGACTGGCTGAGAGAGGTCTGACGGTGACCACCTACACACTTTAGTTGCCATTCTCAAAATTCCCCTCCCTGTGATTTGAGTAGCCCTAATGCAAACACCTAACAAATCTGGTCAGTTTTAGTTCTGTGAGAGCACTACTCTTAAGGATTGCCTTGATTATTCCTCTTTTATTATTCATAGGGAACAGAGTCAAAGGCAACAAGAATGCCTGACCAATGGCGGAACAGAGGTGTTTATAAGCTACAGTATGCCCACCCCCTCTGTGAAAATGGCTTTGCTGCCCTTACTTGTGTGCCTTTGGGGGACCTTATTGTTATCAATGGTAAGTATATTCTGGTATTTGTTTGATTGAAGGCTGGCGTTTGATTGCCATTCTTTGTCTTCCATGCTGTGTAACCACTAGCAACCCTGAAAGACATAAGAGTTAGTTGACTCTTACGTGATGTTGACTCTTACGTGATGTCAGCATTTAGGAGTTATCAAGTATGACCGAAGTGCTTTGAGAAGTGCCACGAAGCAAGCTAAATTATCCTTCTGAACTGTATTAAAAGAGAAATTGTAGTCCTTAATATTTTACACCTTGGCTTTCATCTCTGTCTCTGAAGGGTCCGCAATAAAAATGTACACTTGGACATATACACAAAGGTTTTCTTAGTTGGTTTTGCAAAAGTCTCAATACAACTAGTGCTAAGATTGGTGTTTTCTTTCTTTAAATGTTTTAACTATCTACCATGTCCTTTGACTTGGAGGAAATGTGATACTTATTCTCTCACCAGCTGAGTGTTTAGCCAGATTTGCATGATCCATTTAAACATTGGGGTATGGATTGAATAAGTACAGATATTCTCCTCATCAGTCTATATAAGGAAATGGTTATATGATTCTTATTCAGGGAGCTAGTGCGAAGCATTGAGTAGAGAGGCCAGCTATGAATGAGACAAGGACAACGGGTGGCTGGTTGCACAGTGGAATATTGTTGAAACTTGATTTATGAAAAAATATTAGTCCAATTTTTTTTTTTTCAAATTATGAGTACTTTTCATTTGCCATTTACCTTTTGGTAATCTAATCCTGCCACTTCTTTCAGTCATTTTTAAAAATCTCACCAAATGCTACAAGCATTTGCAACAATACCCTAATCAAGGAACTACCAACTCAGACAAACAATTAAGCAGTACACAAGGAACTACCAAGGAGAGAACAACTCCCCCACCAACACTGTTAGGCAAGCTACTGTATATAAACAGAGAGCAAGCCCCACTCCCTTCTAGCACTGAAGATGTTGCCTAGTCGGGCAGCGAAACGTCTGCAAGCAAACAACTAAGCTCAGAGAGCACCAAGGACTTCACATTACGATGAGTTCTTGATTTGGACAGCTGAGGCTCCAAAGAGTCTGTTCTCATTTTCAAACCCTGTTCCTGAACACTCAAGTGATTGGGGAGAATAAATTTCAACAGGTTCTCTATGCCTTTGGAGAATTCAGTGTTTGCTTTCTGTTACTCGCTAGTCAGCTTCCCACCTCTCTGTCTACGTGGAGCTCCTGCAAAGAGTTCTGAATCCCTTTCCACCCCGCTTTGTGGAGCAAGTATTCACTGCGGGTGTTCCTTTGGCAAGCACATTGTATCTGGATTATGTTGTCTCAGAGATAACCAGTCCCAAGCCATGCAGGACTTGATAACTAGAACCTGGAATTGAACCTGAAAGCATACCAGCAACCTGAAAGCATAACCACTATAAAACAGCATTCCGTGTTCTTAGTCCTCATAGATGATCCAGAAGAGTACCATGGTCAGTGGTACTGAAAGCTGCCGAAAGATTCCATAGGAACACTCTCCCCCATCTAGATCCCTCCAGAAGTCATCAATTAGAGCAAATGCACTTCCTGTCCTATGATGAGGCCTGAAACCCCAATGAAAAGAGTCCAGATCTACTTCATCCAGAGCCCTTTGTAATTGCTGCACGCCCACCTAAAAATAATGGTTGGAGACTAGGTGTAATTGTCTAGTATAGCTGGCTTAAAGAAACCCATTCCACATCAAGGACGCGAGCACTTCACCATCCACAATGAGACATTTACCACAGTCCACACTCAGCTTTCCATCCCCTCCTTGGCAGCCCGTACAAGCCAGGAGGCAGTCAAGTCTATGGATAACAGAACTGATCTCACCAGGGACTCTGTACATTTCCTCCAAGAGAATAGAGCTTCAGGCAACCATCACGGTCCCCTGATTCACAAGCACCATTCCTCCCTATTCCTTGGGCATATCTCATGTATATATGCCAGTCTACTTTGTCATTCTCAAATCAAGGAACACAACAGTTTTATAGATAGATTTCTTGTTCAGTAGCATTAGTCAGGGACCAAGTCTCCAGCAATTCAGTTACCTGGCTCCCAAGGTGAAAGCAAAGGGCTGGGGAATGGATTGGCTGCAAATTTCCAATCCCCTTTCTCATTTAATGGCCTCCCTTCCATTTCTCACTAAACCTCCCTCTGCTTCTCCTCTCCTCCATTCATCTTTCCTACTCTTACTTGCCCCTCTTCCACCCCAAGCAATCAGGAACTCCATGCTGGCATCAGTATTCTCCAAGGGTCTTCAGTAAACCTCCCCATGCACTCCCTTTGTCTCACCCCCAACAATTCTTCAACCCCATTATTAGTTCTCTTTCCTCTGGTTCTCTCTCTTCTCACCCAGTTAAACTGGTTAGACACTTTTTCTGCTCTTCTCACATTTTCTCACTCTAGGGGTTCCTCTGAACTCCACACACTTTATATAACTCCAGCAGTTCCTTCATCCTTACCAATCTCTCTCCTTCTTCTACTGATCCCTGCCCCCTGCCACTTAACTGGCAAGCTAGTTAAGCTACCTCTTCCCCCCATTCGGTCACCCTGAGGGCCCTGCACACTCTTAATTTCCACCTTCCCACTCTAATCCAGGGGCCCCCGGGCCGCGGACCGGTCCCGGTCTGTGGCCTGTTAGGAACCGGGCCACACACTTCCATCTGCGCCATCTTGTCCGTTTACCACTTCCGTCCGCGCCGTCCCAAAACCATCCCCCCCCCCCGGTCCATGGAAAAATTGTCTTCCACGAAACCAGTCCCTGGTGCCAAAAAGGTTGGGGACCACTGCTAATCCACAATTCTCCACCTCTTTCCTCTCTCCTATCTATCCCTATTCCATTCCCATTCATCTGCTTCTCACTCAGGGAAGCTGGCTAAACAATGTCTTCCATCTGCACTCCCTCCAGGGGGCTAGTCTAACTCTGCTTCCTGCCTGTTGTTCAAAATGTGAATAATCTCTTCTGAATTTTTATTCCTCTTTCCAGTCCTTCTCAGCACCCCTATCCTCCTTCCTCCAACCCTTTTATTCAGTTCCCAACACAGTTGTTTGCCTCTGTCTTCCTCTGCCTTTCAACACAGTCTTCATTTGATTGTTATTCTGCTGCCACATACAATCATTCTCTTCAGTCTTTCTCCACTTCCTGGCACAGCCCTCTTCTGTGTTCTCGACTCTTCTCATTTCTCCAAATCCTACCACCAGCAACGCTCTTCCTGCAACTCTTCTCCAACTATGGCTGATTGATTCGAGTCCATTCCCACTATCTTCCAAATCTCCCTTCCTGGCCAGCTGCATCGAACTTGCTCCAACTCTTCCTGATGGTGGCCAGTCTAGGTTTCCACTTCATTTCCAGCCAGCTCCTCAATCCTTCATGGATCCCAACTCTCATTAATTATCCAAACTGGCCCACTCTCACTGCTTATTTAAAACACTTTTAAAATACTCAGGTGTTCATTTAAAACAGACAATAGTAAAATAATAATAATAATAATACCAAAAAACCTTGGACAGCACTTAGAAAATCTGTGCATTGACAGAATTTCCATCTGTCAATTACAAAAGGCCACACTGCTTGGATCCGCACATATACTATGCCGACACATTACGACATCCTAGGCTCTTGGGAAGAACTCGATACGAATGAAGTCCAACACCAGCTAGAGTACTGGCAGCTGTGATTTCACATTGTTGTGTATATATTAATAACAACAATATACTTAAAAGAGAAGCATTAGGCTGTAAAATAGATATTGAGAAAAATACGGGGCCTCAAAAGAGATAGAACAATGGGCAGGCCCATCTAAGATGCTATTTAGGTCTCAGAAAAATCACCTTTGGAGGAAGTGGGGGAGTTTTGCCTTGAGCACAGACAATATAAAAGCAAACCATAATATCACTCTGTCTTGTTATTTGCTACACCTAGAAATCCAAGCTGGTTAGATTCCTTCCTATATCCCGGAATATTATGCTGCATAGCTTCCAAGGGGAGGAGGGGAGGCTTATATTTTTTCTTTCCTTTCTCACAACCCACTGCTATTGGGCAACTTTATTCTGTTGAATTTCCTCAGGAACTTCAGAAACATCAAGAATGATTTTTTTGTTAAGCTGTCTTAGTGTCTTTCTCTGTTTTTAGCAATGTTGAAGATTGGCATTGACATCAAAAGTGTGAAGAGACTGCAGCTTCTGCCAGCTGCTTTTATCTGTTTTGAAGACTCAGGTATCTGATATAATCTGAATTTTGGGGAACAGTAAGAGGCTAATGACTGTGGAAGCGTCTTCGGACAACGCTGGCTCTTTGGCTAACAAACGGAGATGAGCACCGGCCCCTAGACTTGGACACGACTGCACAAATGTGCGGGGGGAACCTTTACCTTTACCTAAGAGGCTAATAGATGAGTAATGCAGCAGTAATGCTGATCGTTAACTGAGCTAAGGTGAAGTAGAGTGTAGTGGCTGAGAAGCATTTTTAAGTTGCACCGCTGAACATTTTAAGCTTATTCAAACTCTCACAAAGATGCTCCTGTCCTGTTTGAGGTTCTTCAATAACATGTTCTATGAAAACAAAACATTCCAAGCTAAAAAAAAATCTATTGCAAGGGACATGTTTTATCTTAAAGGCAGGAGAATCCAGAATTTATAAATAATAGACAATTACTATGGGTCTAGAGAAACTGCTACAGGTGAGAAAGAGGTTTGTGGCTGACAAAAGTATTCTGAAAAGTACTAATTTACTATGATATATTCCTCTTTTTTCCCCCACAACCACAAAAGCATGAGATTTGTTCCAATTTTTAAAAACAAAATGGTAAATCTTAAGAATTTACATAATATCAATGTAAGATAAAACAGCCCTTTAAAAAGATGATTTAAAATACCTGTGGGAAATGATTAAGCATATGCAGGATGACAGGTTAGTTTCCCCCACTCTCTTCCCTCCATTTACCAAGAAGAGTTTAGAAGAAGACTTCTATATAAGAAGACTATATAAAAATAATAAGATAACTTATTTGGCTGTTAGGAGAGAATTGTGCTTGAAATAAAGCCTAGTTTATTAAATAATTCAGGTTTTAATATTGGGTTGTTGAGCAGTTGCCTGGAGTTTCTTTTGAACCACCTTTCAATCTAGTACCACCACCCCAATTCTGGTTTACTCTCCCTCTTGGCCACAGCAAGAGGAGGTACTAATGCTTGAGTTGGGAGATTTACACTGGTACCTTCTGCTTGTGCAGGTAATCTAGGTTAGAGTTGGATCCATACTTGCCCACATTTATAATCTGTATTCTTTCATTTCTCCATGGTACGGATTGTACCTGTAGGAAATCATATTCTTATAGGCTGTATTCAAGGGGAGGTTGAATGCAGAGTCAGCTTCTGTATTCTCTTGAATACAGCCTGTAAGAATATGATTTCCTACAGGTACAATCCATACCATGGAGAAGGTTCTAGAACAGGCTTCATTAGAGGCAACCTTCTACTTTCAGCCTTTCCCCATTCACATTTGTAAGGCTGAATGTTAAAGGATTTTACTCTTAATCTTTCCTTTATACTTGCTTATACAGTATTAAGCTAGTGGTGTAATGGCATATAATTCCTCACTAGGGGGACCCATTGTGTGGAAAATTTAGAGACTCACTCTAATAGCATTTTGACACAGTGCTGCTTAAAATAGCTGCTACAGTTGATGTAATGTGCTTTCTTCTCTTCCTCCTCATTAGAAACTAAAAACAACTCTTTCCATAGATTCTAGATGCTGTGCTGTTTAGCCATGCTCAATTCATCAGTCCATGCAGGCTTTGCTGTCTGCTGTAAATCAACCTATTACAGCATGTTGCCAGTCTGAATGAGAGAAGCAGCTCTTTTCCATCTTACTGCTTGGCAATTTTTTTTCAGAGGCAAATAGTTAGAATAGGATATACTATGACACCAACCTCTTTATTTTTCCTACAGGAAATGCTGCAGGCATGTATAAGGACCTTCAGAAGCTCTCTTGTCTCTTTAAAGATCGACTGGTATACCCTCTTCTGGCTGCTGCTCGGCAAGGTAAGCAGATCACAGCAGGAGGCTTATTATAAATCTTTTTGTAGAGAGAGTTTATTATGTAATAGGTAAAGCCTCTGAGCTCATCTAGCAGGAAAGTTTGAGAGTAGAGCAGCAATATTTTCTCTGCATGATTCTGGGTTCCCTTCACTTACTAAATGTACAAATCCACCGGATTTGACATAGAGCTGGATCATTTTTGGTTCTGCCTGCATTGAAGGCCCAGATGCCTCTCTGTACATAACACTGAGCCCTCTGCAGCTGACTAGACCAGTGTTTCTCAACCTCAGCAGCTAAGATGTGTGGACTTTCAACTCCCAGAAGTTGAAGCATGCAGGCTGGGGAATTCTGGGAGTTGAAGTCCACACATCTTAAAGTTGCCGAGTTTGAAAAACACTGGTCTAACATCAAGCACAGAGCCTGAAGCTCATTTGTGTAACCTTTTAACAAACCTGCCTCACTCTGTTCAGGCTCTGACGCCAAATAACCAGAATGGGTCCCGACTCAGAAAGGTGCTGTCCCCACAACTGAATGGGTAGTCAGCCTCTGAGCCATATCTCTTTGGCTATATATAAATTGGACACTTCCTTCTGCTTCACATCCCATTGTGGTTGCAGCTATGACTTACAGAGTTGAACAAGCACCAAATTCTAATTTGAGAAATGTTAGTAAAATAGATAAAATCTGTAAGTGCCTTTTGAAGCAATTCTTGTTTCACTTAACAGGCAAAACTCTATTGTAGTTGAGCCAGCCGGAGAGGCTGTTTCCTATGTGGCTTGACAGTATAGTAAAGCAATAACATACTAACTTTGATCTGAGTAGGAGTGTTTTTTGTTTCTTTTCTTTTCTTTTTACTAGGCTGAAATAAAACTAAATGATATTCCATACTAATCTCATTGTGTAGCTGCCAGAGGATTTTGGCTCCCAATCAGGAGAGCAGAACCTTTGTGGAAACTCTAGTGTAACTTCCCCCCAACCTACTATACCGTCAAGCCACATAGGAAATAGCCTCTCCGGCTGGCTGGTCATATGGTTCAATAGCAATACAGGGGTGCCTAAACTTTATGAACCCATTTGAATTTTCAATATTTCTGCATAAATATGACCTAAAACATGATCTGTTTCCCATACAAGTCCTAAAACTAGATAAAGAGAACCCAATTAAACAAATGAGTCAAAAACATTATACTTGTTTGTTTGTTTGTTTGTTTATTTAATTTCTATTACCGCCCATCTTACCCCAAAGGGGGAAACTCTGGGTGGTTTACAATGAAACCGGAGTTAAAATACAAAACAGATCCCAATGGAAATACAATAAATATACAATATCATTATAATTATTAAAAGATATAAATAGAATAGACTAAAATAAAATCTAGATGGCTACAGTTCTTCCTCAAATCCTGAGCGCAAGGGCCGTTCTCAATCCATTCTAGGGCACTAGCCATCCCCAAGAATAACTATTTCCCCATCCGTCCCAGGCTTGGTGGCAAAACCAGGTTTTCAGTTTTTTCCTGAAGTCCAGGAGTGAGGGGGCCTGTCTTACCTCTGGGGGAAGGATGTTCCAGAGGGCGGGCGCTACTGCAGAGAAGGCACGCTTCTGAGACCCCGCTAGATGGAATTCTCAGGGTGACCGAATGGGGAGAAGATAGATTCTAATTCTTGTTCATAATACTATGTATTTTTTCATGCATTTGATAAATGCATGAGTAATCCAAAGCTCTTTGTGTAGAAATTGGCTTTTTCTTTAGCCAAATCTTATTAACATGCTTTGTTTCAAGCAGTATTTGATTGTAATTATGAAATATATAATAAGTTAAACTGCTGGAATGCTGTGATGATGTTGTTCTCCCCTTTCCCTTTCCCCTCTTAGCATTGAATCTACCAGATGTGTTTGGCCTGGTGGTTCTTCCATTGGAGCTGAAACTCCGGATCTTCCGGCTCTTGGACTTTCGCTCATTAATTTCTTTGTCTGCTGTTTGCCATGATCTTTATGCTGCTTCAAATGATCAGTTATTGTGGAGATTCATATACTTGCGAGATTTTAGAGGTAATTGTTCATACAACTTCTTTTCTAATGATATGGAGCGGAATTGTTGTCAGCTCTGCAGGTTGTCAGGGCTTTTTGTCAGGGATTATACCTCTGCGAAGCTGTTTGGGCATTGTGTCCAATAGATGGTTATTGACTTGGAGAAATCATGTGATCAGTATAAGTTTTCTAATATGTTCTCTACATGCATTATAGAATTGCTGCAGCAAGCTGATTTATATCTTACATGTTTATGCAGATCCTGTTGCCAGATCTCGAGACACAGATTGGAAAGAAGTAAGTGGGTATCTTTGGTATATGTTTTCCAGTAGGCTCTGTCTCTTGGTTTTGTTTTGTTTTTTAAGAATATATGCAATCTGAATAGCCAGGAGATGAACAAGCTACATTCTCAGCTAACTGAAACCTCCAGTTGATATAGGAGGCAAATTCTTCTTTAAAGGCTGTGCTGAAAGAGCAGGTGAACATCATCATCATTCTAATGGATGCCAGCCTGCACAGCTTCTTTCAAGCCAAGTCCAGCTGAATTCTGGTCTGAAATCCTATATCAAATGAAGATCTGCATGAAATAAAAGAATTTGAAAGGCATTTGTTCAAATTATGAAGCCGCAGAAGGCATTTGGCTGCATGGAGACAGTTGGGCTAATAAATTTGGTTCATGTATCAGTTCTTCATATTCAGGGATATACTAGCAAACTTTTATAACAATGAAGGCTTTGAAATGTTAAACTTTAAACTAAACTGTATTTCCCCTTTTCTACAGCTGTACAAGAAAAAATTGAAGCAGAAGAAAGATGCACTAAAGTGGAGGCACATGATGTTCCTGCCCCCTCCTCCCCTCCCCATGCCATTTCATCCCAGCCCACTGTATCCCAATCCCTTTTCTCCTAATCCCCTTTATCCCCCTGTTATCATTGGTGGTGAATTTGATGAAAGGCCAGCACTCCCCTCCATTGGTGATCCAATAAGCTCCCTCTTTCCTGGCCCTGCTGAGCTTCCAAGTCAGTATCTTCCTCTCGCCCCACACTTAGATCCATTCCCCACTTTGCCGTATTTTGATCCGTTTGTGTCATTTCAAGAACCCAATCCAACCCTCCCAGGAAGAGCCAGTCGGAGCCGCCCTATTGATAGTCGCCGTGCATTCATATGAGGACTCTCTCAGTCTTGTCTATAAAGTTTCAAACCTCTCTTTGTGGGCTTACTTTAAAACTGTAGTATGCTTCAGAGCTATGATGTCTACTGTTTTAAAATTATGGCAATGCATACCTACTATAGCATCTTGATTCCACAGACCTGGGCCCAACAATTCAGCGCAATTTGTCCTGTCTCCTTTGGAAATGGAGACCCTTTTTGAAAGAATATTGTGGGACACTTTATTCTTTTCATTTTCGGTGGCAGGCTGCTTTTTAGAAAGTAAAAGGAGGTTCGCTTTTGTTACATCAGATAAAAAGCACTTTAAAATATAAACAATTATGTTGGTCTGGGTTGTTTTAATTTTTAAATCTGCCATTTAAATATCTGTGCTATGTTCGTTTCTCCCAGTAACTAGCCTGACTAAATGCTTTTTCCTTGAAAAGACACTCTGTTCTATGCAATATCTGACATGTAGAAGGCATAGGCTGCAAAGATACCTGATTTGATTCTTCTTCAGACACTCACTTCAGTGATTGAGAGTTTTTTTCCCCTCTTTCTCTTTATTACTTGAAAAGCAATATTGGTATTGGGGATTTCGAAGCACAAAGAATACTGAGTTAAAATGATTTTTTTTACATATGAGAGAATAAGACATTGAACTGTTCACCTTACAAACAGTTGAATAATAACATGCTACAGTACAACCCAGAAGATGAGAAATGGTGACCAAGAATGTCAAAAGCTGTGACAAAAGGTTGCTGCTTTTCTATCCCAATTGCTCTCTGGTAAATATCAGCAGAAAGTACCCTAAGTACTTTATGAAATAAAATGACAGGTCCATTTGTACATTTAAAGAAGCATTGTGTGTTTGATGGGACTAATGAGCATAATAATTGTTTTTACCAATTTTTGTTTTCAGCCAACTAAGCTGGGTAAACATTCCTAGTTAGTTTTAAATGTATAATTACAAGATGTGCAATTCTTAGGGATAAATATACATAATTGTATGTTCATCTAGTCGGTCAACTCAGAAGTCATATGTCTTACTAGAAGACTTCTCCTTTCTTAAAGGTTGAGCACAAATAATATAACAATGGATGACTGTCCATTGATGGTTTCTTAAGGGAAAATGCATTATTTTTGCCATTCTTCAGAATTTTTCTCAGTATAGTATTTTCAGCCTCATTAAACAAAAAAATTAGTTATTTAGGTGCACTGATTTTGATACATCAGTTTTGCCTCATCCAAAATTTGGATTTGATAAGGGATTGCACATAATGCTACATTGTGAGAATAAAATAGGTGGTGGTTATGCCTTACATAAAATTCCTTGGTTTTACATTAATGAGCTCACGTGTTAAGTACATAAATTAAGTATGTGATTTGTATTTAGAATACATAGTATTTTATATGTGCAGCATTACAAAGACGTGTATCTGCTATCAGAAGGAGTACTCAATATTAGTGACCAACAGTTAATACTTAAGTGCTAGTTTATAATACACTAAAGTGCTATAATCAACCTTGTTAGAACTCAAACACACATAAATCAGTTCTAAAATGGTTTGAGTCTAACAATGCGATTTTGCTTTACTACCAAACTATTGGTCCTTTACGGTTGTATTTCTAATACTTGTTCTGTGGTGGCATATTTCTACTTAGGATGCATACTGCTCAGAATATTGCAGAGGATAAAAACCTTGTTCCAACAACTGTACAATGTTGGTGCAGTTAGCCCTTCGGCTTGCCAAACAGGCTATCTAGTTATGAGAGGAATTACTTAACATTCCTGTAATATTTCAGTGCAAAAAGGACTAGCATGTAATTGTTCTGTCCTTACTGAGGTAGGTTAAACTTCCTTGAGAAGATAGTTGAAGGTGAAATTTAGTAGATCTAGGAATTATGTTAATCTATGATGTGCTGGCGCATGGGAAACTCTGCACTAGCAAGTTCTATAGGAGTAGTCCAGTCTGTTTCCTTTCAAGCTGTGAAGTCATTAAACAGTTGGAGGGATATTGCCATCCGACATGACACATTCAGAGCTCGAAGTCATACCAATAACGTTGAAGAAATTAGGCCACATTACTATGAAAATTTAGCACAGCATGCGCTGGGTTTGACAGACAATGCAAATCGGCTTACTTTAAGTGGAAAGATTCCTGTATCTGTCCGAAATGCTGAATTGTTCTTCAGATAATCAGCTTGTTCCAGACAGCTGCTAAACATTCAAAGCAATAAAAGCAGCGGTGGCACTTGTTTTGCTCAGTCTACCAAATGCTTTTACAGGATTTAGGAAAAAGGCAGGGCAGTAGGTAAGGTTCCGTTCTAGAACTTGAGGTGAAAAAAAAGTATCTCTTGCTCATGTAACCAGAGCTTTGCCTGTACAAACAATATTAGGGAGCAAAGCAGGCGGCGTGGCTTTTGAGCTTGGCTCTTCTAAGTTGAAAAACAAATGATGTGTTTGCAGTAGCCTTACTCTAGAACCTAATTATGTACAGCATTTATGTCAAGTGCAATGCCCTGTTTACATCAGTTTTCCATCAATAGTGCAAGTGAAAAAAGGGAAGTCAGTCGTATTAATGTTTAAAGTGAGAAAGGTCCTGCTAAAGTTTTGCAGCAGGACTCTTACTTTCCTCCTCATCTCCATTTTTAACACTTCACTTGTATCCTGACTTTGTTGGGCTGCCAAGATGTTATGGTATAATGCATCATTTGGACACTGATACTGAGGGAAAAAGTTCTGAGGCTGGAAAGAAACACATTCTTTTCCCATGTTTTTCATCCTGGATGTGTTGTTACTTCCTGTTCTGCTGGCACTGAAATACTACATTGCTCTACTTCATGGTGGCTGGCTTCCTTCTAAACAGCTTTATCACTTTGTATGCATATATGTAACTGACTTGTTACTTCCCTTTGCAAAATAAGAATTTTATGACTCTTTAATTTCTCTAGAGAGATAGTTCATTGTGAAATCCTCGTCCCAATATGGTTCAAAGATCTTTGCTTCAGTCATTTTTTTTCTGAAATACATCTTACACTGCTATAAAGATGAATTCTGACATGCTGATAGGTGTAGTTCAAGCTCTGTATATTCTTTTCCAAACACATGATACTTCAATATAAAGGCTCACATCAATGTGGTTTAATTTATTACTTGGGAATAGCACAGTTGATACTGAGTCTTAGGCAAGTTGCACTATTGTAACAGAGCAAGCAAAGCATTTTAACTTTAAATGATCCCTTTATACACTGCTGCACCTGGGAATCAGAATGGATTTAATCCTGGATGTATACTGACCAAAGTAAAATGATTCAACTTCTGTGTGTCTTAACTGTGTGCTAGCTAAGGATTGTTATAATAATTAAGTTCAGGAAATTTGAATTTAGAAGGGATGATTCGGGATTCAAAGGGATGTCATGGAAAACATATTCAGAGATGTGGTTTTATAAGTGTGAGCCTTTAAACAGTAAACCAGAAACTGATTTTTACTGTGATGCCTATAGGACTTATAAAAGATATATGAAGAATCATGCTAGTAAATAAAAATAGTTAAGGTAAATGAGTGTTGAGGGGATTGATTGTGTGTCTCCTCTCACTTGCCTCTTTTCTGCACATCTGCTGTAAATGGCACAGCAAGGGTTCAAAGCAGTTTATATGAACTGCAACATTCTATAGACCTCCGTGCATGTAAGTGCCTGTGGACATGTGTTTGCATTCTGTAGAAGTTATGGATAGTATTTGGATGCCAGTGGGATCCAGAGCACAGGGAGGCAGATTCAACTGCTTTGTGATGTCCCCCCCCCCCCCTTGCTGTATATATGAGTAGACCATACAAGAAACTGTAATGATTGATACATTTAAGGACAAATTTGTATAGGGAAATATAAAATGAATGAGGAATCTGCAAGGAAAGAAGACCCAAATATCCAAAATTGCTCTAAGGTTGGATTGCGATACTAATCAGAAAACAGACTAGCAAATGACTTCCTCAGGTTGCGGATGGTTTCAGCTTTTGCCTCATCTTCATTGGTAACACCTCGCTGTGAAGATTCTGAGATGCTAAAGGTGTTTGTCAAGGATTGCGATTTGCTGAAAAGGAGAAGAAAAAGAAATAAAAATGTGGCTATTTCCTTCATAAAATCGAAGCTTTAGGAACCGTTGTTAGGCACCTACATTGATGCTTAAAAGTTTATGAACCCTTTTGAATTTTCAATATTTATGCATAAATATGACCTAAAATGTACACCACTGTATCATTGGGAGTTACCTTTAACCTTTGGGATTGCCAGCAAAAAGGAAAAGCTTCCTTTTGTATAGTTCTGAGATTGTTGTTCGGTTTGAAGATTATTTTCAGGGCCTGCCATGGTTAAGCTGAAAAATACGTCTCCCCATGTAAGACTGACAGTGTACCAGAAGTTAGATTTAAGGGAGTCTTCCCTTTACGTGCTGTAGTTCAGTTGCCGAGTCTCTTGTGTATGCACTTTCTTTGGTGGTCTGTTCTTGAGACACTGATAATGGCTTGACCTATGGCAACCTTACTTTAAATTGCATGAACGTAAAAAGTCCCACGTACTTCAGCTGAGGGTGCTGCTTGGAAGGTTGGCTGAATCCTTGGCCAGGAGCCCATCCTTGTGCTGGAGGTCGAGGCTGCTGGGAGGGAAACGCGCCTAATTTGGAAGGCTGGCTTGGTGAGCTTCCCGCTGACGATCTAGTTTGCTGGGGAGATCCAGGGGACCTCTGCTGCTGTGATGAGGTGGACTGAGGGCTCAGAGGCTGCTGGCCCTGTGGGGACAGCCTTTGCTGGGGGGGGGCTCCTGGCTGTGATCCGTGAGGCTGCCATGGGCCACCTGGAGCAAAGGAACACAAACACTGTGTCTGTGAAACGAGATTAGTTTTTAGAGAAGATGTGCTCTTCATCATTAGCATTATGACTGTGAACTGATACAAGCTTGCTGGAAGATTGGCCACTCCTTTTCCTTGGATTATTAACCACCTTGGCTGATGAAGAATTCTAAGAAATGTGAAAGCTTTCAAATATTTTAAAACGTCTATTGTTCTTATGAATATATTATCTCTATGCATTTCTTTTTTCTCACGGTCAACTTTGGAACCTTTTCACAAAGGGGGCTGAATATAAGGCTCCCTCCGTGTAGCTATTTTCTTAATAAGTAGCTATGGAAGGAGAAACCTCAAATCCACTGAGTTAGAAAGGATGGAAGAGAAGTGGGTCACCAATTTTCTTCTGGCAAACTAGTATTTTCTGTCTAGTGGTGCCAACTCTTAACAGCCATTTTGGAAATGGCCAGCCTCCCAGGGTAGACATTTCCTTTGAGCACTCCCACTACAGTCTCATGTCACAGATACCCACTGGCACAGATGTTTGTGGATCCTTGCCATAACTTAGCTAAATATTAAAAAAAAAATCTTTTATTGTTTCAGTTCTCTAACCTTCCCCTAATAAATCTCCATTTTAAATTCTGCTCTTCAACTTTTTAAACCTGTAACTTCAATCTGTGTGTAAGCTGTGTATCTGAAACAAAAATATGTTTCAACATTTCACAAGTTTTTGTTGGCACTGCTTCTGTTTCCTTATTAAACTTGGATGTTAAATCTAATATTATTTTTCAGGATGGGCTGTCTGAGAAGAAATATATACTCTTAATCTTTTCCCCTTCTCTATAAATACTGCTGTAATTTATTAAGCTTAACCCTGCCTTGTCACCATATTCCCCTAAAAAAATCAGCAGAAATCATGTTTTCTTGAAAGCCACATTTCACTACTCTCACATTTACAGATGATGCTAATACTTCACTCTTAAAACTTTGCTTCAGAATTATATGGTAGAGGTAGTACCTTGAGGTGGTGGTCGGGGTTGGGAAAGCTGTCCAAGATGTGGTCCTGACTGTGGCTGCATCTGTGATTTCAGTGATGGAGGCTTGAAATAAAGATAGTAAAGTACAGTCAGAACATCACAAAGAGGACCAACAGAGGTCTGTTATATATTGCCCATAGCAACTTCAAATTTATATATCATAAGCCTCTACAGTATCTATAGTTGATCCTTGACTGTAGCAAGGTTAAATGGGGAGGATGATTTTGTAGATGAACAGTGCAAATTATATAACTTTATGGTAATATCAGTTGCTTAGCAAAATGTGTAAGACATCTAGAACTTTTATTCCTTATCAGAGTAGAAGGAAGAACTTGGGTAGGTGCAGATTCATGCAGCACAACAGGGAAAGTTGACTTCTTTTTTGCACAGCTTTTAATCAACAAAAATCCTCTTCTAATGCTTCTTTAGTTTACAAAGTCAGGTTCACATAATGAAACATAACTAATTGCAATATACACTACCTTAAAAGTTGCCTAGGACAAACCTTGCAATCTCGAGACCAGTCGTATCTTTTATAAGGATCTGAACAACCTGCAGAACATAGATCTACTGCAGAGTGGTAAATGATGTGCCATAATGAACTTTCTGGGAAATCCTATGGTACTTCTCTAAAGGGAGAAGTCTCCTTTACGGTAATGCTCAGTTCTGTAATACGTTGGATTTTTTTTAGTTTAGAAACTTGCATATAGGCTGTGATCTGAGCCAAACCAAACACATTTAAAAGTCCTTCACTTCAGTAGAAAAAAATAGTGCATGCTTAGTTCTTTTACAATGAATAAATGGGGATTTAGTTCAAGTTTAGTTGGTTTTTATCCATAGCTTTGATCTTAGGATAAGAAGAGACCCACTACATCAGAGTCCTGGTCTAGCGATCAGCTTCCCACAGCAACAAGTTAGAAGACCAAGAAAAGAACATGAGGATGATATTTCTCTTTTGCTATTGTTCTGAGCAAGTCGTATTCAAAGGCATGCCATCTGTGGGCCTGGAAGTAGTGTATATAATTGGAGAACCATTGATGCTCTAAATAACTATGTTTCTAAAATAGGGCATTTATGTCCGATTTGAGACTGAACACAGTGCAACAATTAAAAAATCTTTAACTGATTGTGTGTTTTCATGTCAAGAACGTTCACTACGACATTCAGTGCCTTTTAAATACATTTTCCTAGCCTTGATTCAGAAGCTGATTGGCTCAGTGGACTTTGACAGCTTATTTGGAAAGGATGGCAATGTGACAGCTGTCTTCAGAATTAACCACACTGAGGGATGGACATCATGCAGGTACCTGTGCACATTTCCCATTTGATTTTGGCTACCTGTCCAAGGACCTTGTAAGGAGTATGCTTTGCATTAACTATGAATTCAGATAAGAGATTAAATTACTATTTCCAGCCATTTTCATGGCTGTTTTTTGCACAGTATTTCCATCTGGGTTTTTTTTACTAGATTTTTTTTTTTTTGGATAAATCTTGGAAGAGACACTGGAAAGTTACATATGAAAATATACGGTGTTCTGCACTTGTTAAACAGAACTTCATGTAGCTACACAGTTGTCTATGCTCCTGTAAAAACAACTAAGGAATTTCAAGTCCTTTTTCCCTCTGTCCAGTTTTCTACTTTAAATTGGAGCCTCAGCTACTGTGTTACATAAAAACTACAGAATTACATATCTTGTCTGCAGTGGCTCTAGTTTAGGATCTCAAGAAAAAAATTATTCAGAGTAACATTTTTATTGAGGAGGTATTGAAAAGGTCTGTGTATTTAGATGTCATTTGATAATCCAGGCACTTGGTTAGATTGATTTATCTGAAAGATGCCTCCTGTTCTTACCCAAGGCCTCAGAGGTGAAGGAGAAGACCCCACAATCATTAAAGTCTCTGTCATCCGGGAGACCACCAAATCAGCTATAAGCTGCCTATCTTCTTCCACGTGCTCTCCTATCAGAGGCATTGAGCTGTCCATCACCTGTGCGAAACAATGAGAAGAGTCTCTTAAATCTGGTTGTCAGCTAATATACTGTAGCAGAAAAACTCAGGCATTGCAAAAACACATGTTCAAAAATATTGTGGCTTTGCTTCTTGATCACTGGTGTGTCAGTTTCCATACAATTCAGAAACTTTTTTTTTAATGTGACAACTGTTTCAATGACATCACTCAAAGTTAAAGAGCATAATAAACTCTTCCAGATACAGGAAATAAGTAAAAGCTCTCCAGATTTCATAAAGATGCTATTACAACTGTAGTCTAGCTAATGCATAAATTGCTAAAAGAAAATTATTTTAAGTTTTCTTTGAGCAACTTAACACAGTTTCAATCTTGGCTGAAAAACTTAGCCATTCATTGCTCTGTTTATACAGTGTTCTAAGCCGTGGTTTACTTCATGATAGTTTACTCAATAAACTAATTGGATGGGTTTGTGCAGTTTTTTAAAAAGTACCACATTATGGTGTAATGTAATGTGTGAATAAATACATTAATTTATTTAATAAATTTACATGGCCGCCCATCTCATATAAATGACTCTGGGCAGCTAACAGAACACAATAAAAACAGTAAAAACACAACCAATGATTAAAAACATAACACAACACTGCATAAAATAGCATAAATAGCCGAGAACAACCACAGCACCACACAATCAATATAACCAAGAAGCTGGCTCACCCATGCTATCAGGACCCCAGGTTTGATGGGAAAGCCAAGTTTTTAACACCTTGCAGGATGGAAAAGCTAGGTCACAATATGCGGTGAGAAAGAGTGCCATGGAACTCTTCACAAACCAAGCTGCATTAACCAAGTGCATGTTACCCCTCCCTTCAGATACATTCTTATCTAGCAGCTTTAGATTTCATGTGAGAAATATTTCCTCTGAAATTCTATGTTGCATGCTCATTCTGACCACAAGATGGTGCCCTCATATCTCCAAAGTCTTTGTAGTTCAACTCAATAAAATACCAATTCTGATATTCTCCACCAGAGTGGTAATAGTGAACTTTCTCTCTCTCTGGCTCCATATGTAGTCAGAACATCTTCCATGAAAAAGAAGAAGGCATCAGTAAGCTTAGAAGTTGCGAAGTTTGCAAAACTACAAAAATTGCTGTGTTCGCCTCCCCCTGAACAATGTTTTAACATTGTGAGCAAGGATGTACCAGAACGGTGAAAGCAAGGGACACCAGTGCATGACTTGGAAAGCAACCCTGCCAATCTTGGGGGTCCATGACAAACTGCAATAATGTGAAAATGATGAAATGTGACATCACAGAACAAATTCTGGCCTTTACTACTTGTATCCCAATGTTGCACATAAATATGTATATTATGTGGTTTGTGTCCCAATGTTGTAACACACATTTTGTCATCTGCCACCTTCTCCACCCTTGCAGGTATCACATTTCCAATTTAAGTTATCAGTCGGAGAGAATATTTGTAGCAGGGTTGAACTGTGGAGTCCTTGGTGCTCTCTGAGCCTTGTTGTTTTCTTGCAGACGTTTCATTGCCAGACTAGGCAACAACTTCAGTGAGAAACGGGAGTGGGACTTGCTCTCTGTTTATATACCATGGCTTGTCCATGGAACTCCTAATGGGAGAACAACACCTCCACCAACACAAGCAGGACAAGTCATGGTACATAAACAGAGATCAGGTCCCACTCCCTTTTCGCACTGAAGATGTTGCCTAGCCTGGCAACGAAACGTCTGCAAAAAAACAAAAAAAACAAACCCAAGGCTCAGAGAGCACCAAGGACTCCTCAATTTAAGTTATTTTATTTAACTTGGAATACCACTAGAGTCTCTTGGCAGTTTACAATAAAGTTCTAATGGTAGTAAGTAACAGAAGCTGCAGGAGACTGGTAAAAATGATGTTTCTATGTGTCAGTCATGTCAGTACAAAAGATGGGGTGGATCTTATGAAATCAGGATTGGGGAAATTAGCTCACAATTTCTAGAATACTGTCTTCTAGCAGACCCAGGGTGAGGAATGTTGTGAGCTGTGATGAGATGTTCAGCAAGATCTGCAAGATCAGTTTTCCTATCTATCTGAAATAGTTGTACATTTTTATTTATTTATACGTTTGAGTCAGTGTTGACTCCTGGCAACTGCCTGGGCTAGTCCCTGCAGTTTTCTTGGCAAGAGTTTTCAGAAGTTGTCTGCCCTTGCCTTCTTCCTAGGGCTGAGAGAGAGTGACTGGCCCAAGGTCACCCAGCTGGCTTTGTGCCTAAGGCGGGATTAGAACCCACAGTCTCCTGATGCCTTAACCACTACACCAAACTGGCTCGTAGCTGTATATTGCTTTCCATTAAAAAACCTCAAAAACAATTTACAGTTGTTCAAATTCAACAGTTAAAATAAAATACAACATAAAAATAGGGAGTAAAATAAACATTGAAACAAATAGAAGCAGCAATAGAAGGTTAACAATCACAGCTGTATTATCACATCATTAAAATACTTTGGAGAATAAAGCTTTCTGCATTAAACCGGAAGGAATTATTTTACATTAATTTATCATCAGGCTGTATTTAATACAATGCAACCTTCTAGCACTGAGATAAACACACAAAACTCCGTGCAAAGTGGATTTTCCTTGTTTCTGGGAACAAGACTTCCATGTAACAGCTGAGAGAAAACAGTCTGACCCAGCCACGCAGTTCTGGCCTTCACCGCTGTGCAAGGTTTGTGGCTGTCTCCACTACTTGTTTTCTCCCGATAAAAGTATCTCATCAGAGAAAGGAGGGAGATGGTCAAAGGAAAGAATCTACATGGAAAGCCCCTTTTCTTCTGCTGCTTCCCAGTTTCCACGAACTCTGCAGGCTGAACATTCCTGTTTTCATGAGTTAAGTCGGGAAATTTGGACAATTAGAAGAGCTGATTAAAAACATGGAAGGGATGGTGTGATCATTTCCAGGAGCACAAGGTTAGCTAGGCTTTTATGCCAGGCAGTAGGGCTAAATGCAAAGAACAATGAAATGATTCTATTTTGAAGTAGAGGGACTGTCAACTGATTAAAAAAAAAGTCTCTTCATCTGCTACGTTAGCTGCTTCATCAGCAGCTAACCTAAAAGTGGAAGATGGACTTTTTCACTACCTGGTGATTTGTCTGCTAATATTCAGGAGATGGGGCTGTGAAAGTAGTACATCCCCATGGCTGTCCTGACCCTCCCCACCCCCACCGCGAGGAGATCTGGTTGGACTTAAGTCATCTTCACAAAGATGTTAAAACATGGCTGTTCCAACAAGCCTTTGGAGATTAACATCTGCCCTTTGCCTGCCAACTGTTTGGCAGCATACTATCTTAAAGGTAAAGGTTCCCCCCGCACATTTGTGCAGTCGTGTCCGACTCTAGGGGCCGGTGCTCATCTCCGTTTGTTAGCTGAAGAGCCAGCGTTGTCCAAAGACGCTTCCACAGTCATGTGGCCGGCATGATGCCTACCCACCGAAGTGGTACCTATTCATCTACCTGCATTTGCATGCTTTCGAATTGCTAGGTTGGCAAGAGCTGGGGCTACTGCGGGAGCTCACTCCGTCACGCGGGACTAGGGATTCGAACCTCCGAACTTGCGATCTTCCGATCGACAAGCCTGGCGTCTTACCCGCTGAGTCACCACGCCCCTTACTATCCCTTAATAAGTTAATGCTAATGTTATTTTAAATTAGCATTCTGATAGGCCTTTATGGTTTTTAGGCTTGTGAGCCACCTAGAGGTGCACAACTGTTGCAGTATATAAGTAATGGGAAATAAATAAATATCCATACATCAATGCTTTAAAAATAACAAAAACGATGTCAACTCAAACTTTATACACAATTTGAGAAGAAGATGAACGTATATTTCAAAGATTTTATTTTATTGATTTTATTGATCTGATTTATATCTTATTGTGCCTGTGACAAAAGATTATGAAAAAAAACAGCTGCTTTTGGAAGCATGTCAAAGAAGCATTCATTCTATAGGGTTTGCTGCAATTCATTCTATAGGGTTTCATTCTATAGGGTTTGCTGCAATTCTCCTTTTATTAAAGATACTTCACTCTGATGTGATTCTTTCTCATCTTCCTAGCTAATTCCAGTCTCACTGCAGTGCTTAAAAAGGGTGGGCTAAGCAAGTGGTTGTGGCTGGTGGATAATGGAATAGCTGCGGTGCTTAGCACACCTCCATCCCACATTCATATCCATGACCCACATTACCGCCATTCCCTGTATACGTATATATTCATCCACCTCACATATTGGAATTCTAGGTAGTGGGCAGTGATAAACCAATTATTTCCCTGCAATCCCAATCAATCAAAACCCCTTGATTTTGCCCCATCCAGTGATCATGATCCAGATCTGTGTTGCCTTCCATACATAAATGTCCTTACTATCTGCTTGTTGTCTGGTTGGCTAGGTAGTGGTCTGCTTCCAACAGTTGGGGCCCTCTTAGGAGTAGATAGTTATGGTATTTGGCTATTCCTGAGCCCTTGGCAAGCCCACAAGGTAGGATCCTGAGACATACCTATATACACACAGTTCAGAAGCAGGAGCAGTCTAGATGGAAAATTATGCATGGGAGTAGATCTGCATGCTTATTTTGTCTAGATGGAGAAGTAAAAGTGGGGCTTTGTATAAAAGGTTGGGATTATACAACTGGGAAAAGAGTGAGTGATTTAACTTTTCTTCAGTCTTCTGTTTGAACTGGGAATATTTCATTATATCACACAAATGAAATGACCACTAATGGAAATACCGATTAACTCTTTCATTTTAGTTAAGGAACAGCCCTTCTTACTTTGTTTTACTTGCTTTCCCTTCATTTTTAATGCATGTTCTCTCCTAGAGATGGGGGGGAGGAACAACCACAGTTAATGATTAAATGAGGGAGGGATCTCCAGTGGCTGCAATGATGATGGTAAGTAGGCAAGCTGTATCATACGTGAAGGTAGGACCAGAAATGAGATGTTCTTCCAGACAGAGGATTCCTATCTCCAGCAATAAAAAGAAATCACACCCCTATTCTATCTTTCTCTTCTTAATGCTTTTTCTGGTGAGAAAAATAGCTGAAACAGCCATGGAAAAAGATGGGAGAATTAGAAATGCAGAACAATATTGTTTCGATCTCTTGTAAAATTCCGAGAATGAGGCAGAGCACTTGTGCAATAAAAGCCTAATCTGCTAATATCGTGTACTGCTTTTAACTTTCCAGGATTGTGTTTCTAAATGCTTTGCTATCAACAGCACTCCTAGGATTTCTTATGTATAACTTGGGATAATGAGAAGAAAAATCATTATTAGACTTTGGCCTGGAGCCACCCATATACAGTATATTACATCTCCATATGAAGCTGCTGATGAGTACAATTTTGTGTTAGCTATTAAAAGTGACCAACACAACAGTTGCTGTTGCATGATTTACAGGAAGAGAAGGAATAGCAAAAGCAGGCATTTTTCCCTTCCTGGCAGCACACTTGTGTCACACAACCTTTGACCTGTCACTGATTCCTGCAGGACATTTATGCAGCAGAAGAATGTGCTGGTCCTGGAGGGCTCATGTGGTTCTCATCAGCTTCCCAAAGCTCAGTGGGTGGGAATGCTCTCCCACATGCAGCTATTTGGATATGTCAGTGGCCCTGAATGTTGCAGTAGGCCGGCTTTACTCACCTCCCTGCGTTGGTGGAGTTTACAGCAGGGCAGACACTGAGTCTCCATTCCAGCATCCTCATATGGTAACCAAGGACACTTGCTCGTTTTTCTCTCCAGTTGCCTTGATTATCTTCTCCCCCCACCTTGAGGAGGTCTTGCATTTCAGCTTTGATGATTTTCAAATATCCATCCCTCTCCATGCCCTGACTCTCCCCATTCCCACCAATAAGTTTCTCTCAGCATGGCAAGCCTGACTTCAAAAACTTCAGTTTTTTTAAACCTAGAGTGTCCCTGATGAGGAGGACAGAAGGATTTATTATTCGTGCCACCCACAAGCTCCTCAGGGAATTTCCTTATTTTGTTTTAGCTGGAATCTCAAATAAGCTACAGCTCTGATCCAAGGCTTCGTTTGGGGTTTGGCGACAGAGGAGAAGAACTAATACATCTTAGAACTTCCTGAAGAAATATTAAAATCAGCAACCAAAGGCGGCTAACACAATGGGATAAGCTGGTGCCCTCCAGATGTTTAGACTTCAACGATCAGTTTCAATTATCATGACCAATGGCAAGGAATTGTGGGAATTATAGCCAAACATCTGGAAAGTACCATGCACTGAATAGTTTCACCTGTTGATTTTTGGTTGATTGTTAAAAGACACAGGAGCAGGATACTCCACTTTTTCTGGTCTGATGGCCACCAACAAGGTCATCTGTTTTGCTTATCTTTAGACTCAGCCAGCCTTTCATTAGCATTGTTCCATTTCTCTCTGCCTTAAACTTTTTTTCTTTTCTTTTCTTATATCACTGCTTTGATGTGTATAATCTACTCTTTCCTTCCTTTGAGTTGGCCAGCTTCCCAACTCTTAATGAAAACAGCACAAAGTTCAGTCTGCACATCCCATTGTAGTGCAGACTGGAAAAGCTGGTTGGTGAAAAGAGATGGGAACCCTCTCTATTACAGGGCATTCAACACTGCTGTACCTCCTTTTCTCTCTCTCCTATAGATCATGTACTTACCACCTATACCAATGAAGCCAGTGAAAAAGGAAGTTGAGTGGAATTAGCATCCTGAACATTGTTACTGAGCTGCTAATGTTGAATGTTTTTTTCAAGTTAATATGGGGCTTTCTTCCCCTGCCCTTTGTTATTTCCATTCATAGCATCCCCCTCCTCCTCAGGTGCATCCTAGGAAAAAAAAACACCTGTCCATTGTAATTTAAAGGTACAGAAGGTGCTTGAAAGGTGCTGGCAGGCTGGCATGGAAAGGTGCTTCCTTAAATTTTTGATTGAGATGTGTAAACTTGAGAACAGTTAATACCAAAATATTCTGAAGCCGAATACTCTGCTTTCTATTAATCCAATTAAAGAAATCAGTTCTAGGATGGAATAGAGGAAGGGGATATGTGGGCTAAGTGCTGAAATATCTGCATGTGTGTCTGGATGGTTTGCCATGCTGAATCTCTTTATTTAAATGGTACTTACATTCCACTCATTCAGGTCCTCACCTCAATGATATAATCTTTCCCATCCTTGCTGTGAACAGCTTTGACTGCACAGATGTCAAGGCCGCCAAACATCTCTGCAACAGAATCTGCCCAGAGCCGGTATCTGCCGAAACCAGATGGGATTATTATTTATTTAAACTGTGATTTAAAAAAAATCAAACAAGCTTCCTATTCAGAGATAGCAGTATTCTTAACTTTCCACAAAATGGATAGCTTTGTTTTACAGCAGTTGATCAGAATGCATGACTGTATGCTAATAATACAGATGGTTTCTTGAATTAAAATATCCCTGACTATACCCATGTTGACAATGAAGATATTAAAATATTGTATAGCTTCTGCATTTTACATTCAACTATCAACAGTAAAGGAACAATCAGTCGAGAAATACACCACAGATTAGCACTGGTAGAGTAACAATGAAGGTGTTAGAAAAGATATTTAGATGCCGTGATTTATTTATTTATTTTCTATACCTTTATTATTTTTATAAATAACTCAAGGCGGCGAACATACCTAATATTCCTTCCTCCTCCTATTTTCCCCACAACAACAACCCTGTGAGGTGAGTTGGGCTGAGAGAGAGTGACTGGCCCGAGGTCACCCAGCCGGCTTTCATGCCTAAGGCGGGACTAGAACTCACAGACTCCTGGTTTCTAGCCCGTTGCCTTAACCACTAGACCAAACTGGCTCTCACTAGACCAAACACTATACCGTGATGGGTCTATACCTACAAAGATCAAAATCTTTGTAATGGCTTTCCCTATGAGATTCCATGGAAGTGAAAATTGGACTTTTAAAAAGCAGGATAGAAAGAGTATTGACATTTTTTAATTTTGGTGTTGGGGAAAATTCAACATCAAAAATGGGGAGAATACCATGGATAGCCAAGGAAACAAAAAATGGATCTTAACAAATTAATCACAAATTCTCACACAAATGTCCAGGCTCAAATCATCACATTTTGGACACATTGTGCAAAGACCTAGCTCTCCTGAGAAGTCTATAATGCTGGGAAAGGTGGAAGGAAAGAAAAAAAGAGGATGACCAGCTGTAAGGTGAATAGACTCAATTACAGGGGTGATACTGTAGGTGCACTGTTGGAAGACTTGAAGGACCAGGTTGGGGATAGATCATCCTGGAGATAATCTATGTATATAGTGACTAAGAGTTGACACCAACTTGATAGCACATAATCAATCAATTAAAATACCCATGTCCTCAGCAACCTGGTGGGAAAATAAAGAGGACTATTTTGCACAGAATCACAGAAGGTTTTTGGGAAAGCTGGACAACCGTAAAGAATGGTCTCGGTCCTTAGTTCAATACTGTGTATTTTGACTAAGTACTGTAGTATTTGTATCTTATTAGATATGTCCATTCTTACTACTATATCAAGCAATACCAAATGCTCCCATTTGATGAACTGTTTTGTCCAATAAATAAAAAGTCTCCAGTGCTGGAATGCCCATTCTTCCTGATATGTTTTTACCAAGAAGCAACAGTATGGCTATCCCATGCAGCTCTTTCCCTACACAACCCTTTTAAAACAGAAGCTCAAAGGAATAGAGGCATGGTAGGCAGAGAAAGAGCTCCTAGCAAGTAGCATTTCTGCTTTAGAAGATAAGGAAGAAGAAAATTATCTAGAAGAACACTGATGGTCTCACAACAGTTGTCTTAACGAAGCAGGCAAAAGGAATTTTTTAATTGCACGTTTCCATCTTCCAGCTGAACTATTCTCTTGAACATTCAACAAATTCCAAACATTCCAAAAATTTGTGGAGAAGATTACAAAGCCAGGCTGGACAAAGAACTTGGATTGTAATTCCCCATGTATCCAGACAATATGACAAAGGGGTCTTTCTATTTCCTTTGTAGATAATTGTAGCAATGATCAGGGCTGCAGATACTTGAAAGATGATCCATTGCCATAGGAATCTTCCTGACTATTACATTCTTTTATGGACATAAAGGTTTAAAGTAGTCCCATGTTTTGACATGCCTTCAGTGAGAATACCCCCCATCCCCACCCCTACTCCCACCCCTGGTTGCTTATTCTCCTTATTCTAATCACTGCCCAAAGTGAAAAGGATCAGAGAGGCAAGCAAACAGCTTTAATTCCTTCTTGCCCACATTGGGCAAGTAGGCGACAGTGATAAAAAGAACAGCGGTAGTGCTTTTGGTTGTGGTATCTTATCCCTGGAACTCTCTCTTCTTAGCCCCTAAAATCTTCTTTGTTGAGTGTAACGATAGGTAAAATGCTTTTGCTCTGCTGGGTAACAGCACCTAGGCAACCTTGGCTTAATTAATTCTAATTAATTTTAATTCAACTTAATTAGAATTGGGTGAGAGACCACAATTTCTGGATTGTAAGCATGATATTGAATTTTTTTAAAAAAATCCAGAAGAATACAATAGAAAACTACTTCGGTATCATTTCCAAGAAAAGCGCACAGGTATGTCCATCAAAGCAGGATCAAAGATTATCTTCGTTTCACTTGATTTAAGTGCAATTTAATTACTATGCTATTGCCAAGGAGCTGTTTTTATCCCTTTGATTTCTTTATTTTACATTTTACCGCAGATTATTATATTGCTGCTTTTAGCTTTTATACCTACTGTAAGTTGTCAGTCACCTATAGAATTGACAAGAACAATGTTCTGCCTTTGAAAGTTGCATGTGATCTTTTTGTAACAATGTCAAAATATCTAGTACACTGAAGACCTATAAAACAAAAAGTTGTTCTGTATTTCATTCTTCCCAGTTCCCCTTCTTTCTGTATTTACGGATATCTCCTTATTTTTGGGGCGTGGTGGCTCAGCGGGTAAGATGCCAGGCTTGTCGATCGGAAAATCGCAAGTTTGGAGGTTTGAATCCCTAGCCCCGCGTGACGGAGTGAGCTCCCGCACTAGCCCCAGCTCTTGCCAACCTAGCAATTCGAAAGCATGCAAATGCAAGTAGATTAATAGGTACCACTTCGGTGGGAAGGTAACAGCGTTCCGCATGCGTCACACCAGCCACATGACCGTGGAAGTGTCTTCGGACAGCGCTGGCTCTTCGGCTAACAAACGGAGATGAGCACTGGCCCCTAGAGTCAGACACAACTGCACAACTGTGCAGGGCGAACCTTTACCTTTTACCTTATTTTTATCTTTTGAAGTTTAAAAGGGTCTGTATAGTCTGCTGCTCTTCTGAATCTTGAGCTGAGATACTGCAGACCACGTATCTGTTCTGGAATACCTTGGGAATGTCCTCATATGGTGGAAGTCTGTGTCTAATGGAGAAATGGCCTGTATTGATTTCCGACTGACATCATCCTAACAATGGGGCCAAAGGTGATAATTTGAATACTTTTCTTGTAGGGAGACTGTAAAATTAGAATAATCATTGGTGAGCTAATTCTTTCCCACACTGGGTTTGTATGAGGAGAATGTGCTGTTGACATTGCGGATTAGCCCCATGAATCAAACAGGTTGCCCATGCTAATTCACAAGGAATGTCATGAAAATTTAGGGAGGAGGAAGGGAACAAAGGAGTGGCTGCTCATGAAAGGATGGAAAAAGAAGATGCTGGAAAGAAAGCATAAAACTTTCTAGGGTAAGTGCAAATGGAAAATAATTCAGTAGTCTCAAACAAGATTCAAATACAATAGTAGTTAGGCATAATAAGCCCATCCTGAATACTTTAATGCAACCTAAAAGAAACTTGCATGGTCATGTGGCCATCCAAGAAGTGCCAGAATAGAAGCCTGCTGTTCAAATAGTTTAAAAAAAATAGAAGAGATGTCTTGACCAATTCATAAAATTGTTCCACTATCTACTCCACCACAAAATTTGGGGGAGGTGGGGAATGAGAGACTGCTAGATGAATTCATTCTGGCTTGCATCAGTCATGCCTAGGATTTGCAGGAAGCAAAACATTCAAATTCATTCACACCAGGATTCTTGGTAGGATTTGTTTAAAACTCAGCTAAAGAGCTGTTATAAATATAAATTTATAAATATATAAATAAACTGTAGATAAATAGGTACCACTTCGGTGGGTAGGTAACAGCGTTCTGTGTGCGTCATGCCGGGCACATGACCGTGGAAGCGTCTTCGGACAATGCTGGCTCTTCGGCTAACAAACGGAGATGAGCACCGGCCCCTAGAGTCGGACACGACTGCACAAATGTGCGGGAGGAACCTTTACCTTTACCTTAAAGAGCTGTTACTAACATTGCATCATAAGAGGTCAATAGAAGGCTGATGAATCACTTGGGCCTCTGCTTTGCATTCATATGTAATGTATGGGTTACCAAGATTTATCTGATCCCAGCAAAATTCATGTGCATCACATATTTAATTAAGGAGTACTTTAAATATAACAACATTAACACAGCACATTATTAAAAGAAACTATGACAGTCTTCATGTTAATTATAATTACATACCATATTTTACAGATTTGCATTTGAATGTGTACAGAAGAAGTTGCCTTATATTGGCCTATTGAGTTCAGTATTACCTACTCTGTTTGGCAGGTAGGCAGACAGGCATCTTCTAAGCCTATTTCAAGACAGCCAGGTTTAGCCTAGGACCTTCTGTGTGCAAATAGGTGCTCTATTACTTAACTATATACCTTGCCATAGTATGTAATAAAATACACAACTACAATGTAGTGAACACATATAGCAACCTGCTTGTAGGTTGAATATTATTTCTGTGCAGAAAATGTTGGTATAGGAAAGTTGCCATGACTGGAAATGACACTTCGAAAAAGCTCAGGCATATTCTCCACTCACCCTGCCTGCCTGCCTGCCTGCCTTTTTGGCATGACAATCTAGATTAATAGGAGATATCACCCCACTGTGCTCACTCACTCCAGAGAAAGAATGCTACAGTAGAGTGGAGGAGTGAAATGAGAAGGAGCGGAGGTGGAAAGCAGCAGGTGCCATGTTTTAATTTTCAAGAATGCAAATTGAGTTTCTGCACTACTGCTGGTTGTTTGGGATAATACATAATGCAGTCTTAAGCCTATCAGATTGCCCCAAAGATTGTATGTTAGCAATAGTAGCTCTTTCTATTCATTACCTCTCAGTCATGGCGATCTGTTCCAACATGGCAGAACCTGTGTTTGCTTTCCAGTTTCCAGAGATTGATGTCCTCCTGGGAAAAACAAACAAGCCACATGAGAACAATCAATGCTCCCAAACATTGTAATTTCCTCTCCAAATTGAACAAAGGAGGGTAGAAATGAGGGAAGCAGGGCAGATTGTGTTGGCACAAAATCCTTTCAGAGCCCTGCTGTCCTCGAAGCTCTTAACTGTTGCTGATGACTCAGTCAATGTGTAACTCCATCCATAAGCTGGAAATGGCCCTCTGAATGCTGGCAACCTCCCACATAGTTACATCTTTATCCAAATCCTTGTTGGGTATTCTTATATCAGTCTTATGAACTCTTTGCAGGGTATGTCAGGCATTGTACAGTAGAAATGTCTGTGAAAAGCCTGTGGAATAATTAACCTTGCAGCCTGCAGTGTAGAATTTAAACTGCGCAGGAGGCCCCATGCCAGAAAAGCCAAGCAAAAGCTTCCCACAGACATCAGTGAGCTTTAGAGTTGGTTAAAAAAAGGGAGATGATATGACTAAAAAACTAAACCACTGGCTTTCATTGAGTCTGCTTCCTATTGGGGTGGAAATACAGCTATCTCTGCTGCTGGAGACTGACTGGCACTAAAAACCGCCCACCGGCTTTCTCCCAGTGACTCCTCAAGTGTTATTAAAGGACTCAAGTCTTCTTTCTTGTAACTAGTTATGAATGCCTGTGCCTGCTGGTAGTGCCAGTGGCAGACTTGGTCTTCTGAAGTTACATTTGCAGCGTAGAATCCACAAAGCTGCCCAGCAGTATGATCAGATACTATAAATGTCAGATCTCACAGGCTCCTGATGTGCATCATCAGAATGGTATGAGAAAATAGTTGTCTTCTGAAAAGGAGAACATTTTGGAGCTAATATTCAGAATCTTAATTTCAGTATCAGTCATGATACAACCTTTGAACACATCATTTGTTACAGTGATATAAATATTTTTCCACATGCTGGAAAAGAACTAGCTATAAAATACATTTAATTGCATTTTGAATGATGGTTGGGTAAGACCAACACAATTTGGTTTAATTCCTGCAGCACATACATTATATTAGCTAAAGCAAGAGATATACTGAAGTTTATTTCATTTTATTTTATTTGTCAATTTTTTGCCACCGCCCATCTCCCCCCAAGGGGGGACTCTGGGCGGTTTACAATAAAAATAACACATTAAAATATAATAATACATAAGTAAATAAATATCAAATACAAATATAAATATAGAGTAAAAAGATAAAGTTCCTTCAAATACATGACTGTTCAGTTCAGGAAACTCTATATTGACAGGCTAAGGAAGTGATAATCTTTCAGGACTTTTATAAAATCATTTCAGATCAAGCGTTGAATCCACATTTAAATTTTAGCTGATGCCTCCTACTTTTGTCGCTTTAGCACCTTCTCATCTGCCCTCAGAAAACATGGCATCACTTAAACTGAAATTTAGATTCTTACATGTTGCCTATATACATTTTATACCACAAAAAATATATATATCACAATTTACTAAGATGAATGTTGATGGCTGCAAGGATAAGCTTAGCACAACATTGGCAAAGAGATATGTTACTGATGATATCAGATTGGGAACCTGGAGAAATTAGCAGTATATATTCACAATAGAAGTTTCAGTAAATTCAAGCAAAATGGTTTCCATGTATATTATATATTACGGAGCAAGGCAAATGTAAACATTAGAGTACATTTTTAAGGAGAAAAATAATTGATTAAAGAATAGAAGTTAGAAATATATGAAAAGTTGAAATTTTATAAATATTGTATATCAGGGTACAACAAAGGGGAAGTTAGAAACTAAATATTTATTCAATAATGTTTTAGCAGATGATTCCCCCCCCCCTTTTTTTTTCTCTTTCCTTTTTGTTCCTGTTAGGTGATTAATCTTTAAATAATAAATAGTGGAGATATTGGCATTCAACTCAGAGATTTAAAAAGACATTTATAATCCTTTCCCTTTTGTTAAAAATAACTCAACCTATTTTGCTTTTTATGGTTAATCCTTCAACAACAACATACTGAACACCAGCTGCACAACTTTTGCAATCTCTCTGTCCACTTACTGATATTATATATTTGCTTTATGTTTTTCTTTTTTGTCTATTTTTTTAAAAAAATGATTAATAATAAAAAAAGAAAAATACATTTTCTCCAGGAAATCAAAATGTATGCTTTCTACTTCATTTCTGTCACTTAACCAGGTAAGTTGATGTTGGTAAATCGTGTAAGAATAGATTTATTTATTTATTTATTTATTTATTATTCAAATTTATTCCCCGCCCATCTCCCATGCAAGGGACTCTGGGCGGGTTAATGTATTACCTTTTTTTAATATACTTAGCTAGTTTCTACTTGTCAAATGAAAGTACAAAAATTGCCTGATGTGCTAGCTGAAGATAAAGTGTCTTTCATTCTGCTTGACTAAATGTTCTTTGTAACACAATACATTCTGGACAATATTATATTGAGAACAATTGGACAAACAATGGCTTATAAAGTATCTGGGAGTGTGTTCTAAGGATGGTACAGTTATAACATGGATTAGTTATTGTGAAATCCCAGGGGTTGTGCACCCATATGGTTGGACTTGGTTGTCCCTGTTATTTTTGAGTTCCGTGTCTTAACTATTAGTCCCTACCCATTACAAAAAGCATTGTTATCCATATGCTAACAGGCTGCTGCTATTCGTTCTCCTAGAACACTTATCTAGCCCAGCACTGACAGTAGTTTTCAGTTGCCCTTTTCTCTAGCCTTCTGCAACCTTCTGCAAGCTGTTGCCCTCCAGGTATATTGGGGCTGCAACTCTGGCATCTGGAGAGCACCAAATCCACTCTTGGTTGCCTAGTCCTCTTTCCTGCACTAGGCTCTCCATCATGCCTTCTCTATTTTAGGTGCTGCTGAACAGCAAAGCAACCGCAACATGTGTGAATTTCTTTAACTTGTGATCCAGAATCCTGTTAAGACAATGTGTTTGGCAGCTGCCTAAAGCCTCACCAGAAGAGAATATATTATATAAAAGTCATTATTGTTTATATAACCTTTTCATTCAGCATACATTACTCTTCTTGGCCAGCCTTTAAGACAAGAGAAGAATGCAATATTTACAAAGCAATACGTATTTAGAATTCTAACATTGCTTTGGTTATTACTTTTGTTTTTAAGTTAAAAGTACCTTAGATCCCTTCAACACAGTCACAATATCTGTAAAAAAAAACTCACATGTAAGCTTTGTAATTGTTGCCAATTTTCTGGATCCGGATATCGTATTTGGAGTCAACGAAAGTTTCTGTTGTGACATAGGTTTTGGCCATGGCTACCACACTTACAATGTCTTGGAAATCATGCTGGTTCTCAATTTTCACCTAAGATTGATAAAGATCCAAACAGATGAAATGAAAAACAATGCAGTCAGTCAGGGATGACTAGAAATTACCCAAATGCTGTCATTTTGCTGGATGGAATGCCCTGGGGAGGGGATATGTTGAAAGAACTCTGAGGTGTTGGGGGAGTAGGAATCCCTCCAAAGCAATTTGAAATGAACCTGCTAATCATATTCATTCCTGCCAACCTTAGAACACTAAAAGCACAGTGTTCTCCCTCCAGTATACCTTCAGTGCCCCACCAGAAGCATCCGTAGAATGGGTGGCTGGGGGGGGGGGGAGTAGGAAGACAATGACAAATCGGTCATCACAATACGTATTGGCTATTTTTTCATGATTGTGGTTTATACTAGATATCTATTTACCATACCAAATGCAGGTCTTGGAACAATGCCCTCCCCCCCTGCCAATTCTTGTCATCATTTCACAGAAAAAGGAAATGAAATAAATTATTGCTCCCTCTTTCATGTTTTAAATATGTATTCTGTGCATTTGCCTATTTGCAAAATATATAAATCAATCTGATCTTTGTAATGGTGTGAAGCTGCCTCACTATCAAGCCACCATTCCTCTATTAGAAATCACTTTAAAATTGGAGGGTAGCACAGTATGTCATTAGTACATTCTAAAGTAATTGCAGAATTTTTATGCTGCAGAAACAGGAACTCATTATAACAGCTCTTCTACACTGCTACCACCTTGACAGCACTGGGGTAACCAAAATTAATTCTCCCTCCCCCCCTTCAGCATATATAAAAGGGAAAAAAAATAAAAATATAAGCAGCCTGGTGCTTTGCACCCCCTGTTCTGCTGAAAAGGCTGAGAAACAAAAAGATCTCTTGTCAATTTCACCCTTCCAAGTCAAAACAGCATTTCCCTTCAAGGACTTGCTAAGAGGGTTGAAGCTCAGAAGCTAGGAGGAAAGACAAGGCAAGAGGTCCTTCCAGCAGAGAAATACCCCTAACCTCTGCAAATCTTCACTGTTGAAAAAGGAAGTTATGGTTTACATCATCATCAGAGTTTTCATTAAAGTATAGCTAGACCGGAAATAGATTGGCTTAGACCAAACTCAGCTTACATGAGATCACAGAAGTCCAGAGCTGCTTTTGAATTGGCATAGAGACCTCCGTGGAAATCTTGGGTTGCAGGAATTGATGTAGTGTAAGTGGATGGGGGATGCTAATTTGGGTCTCTATCGTGAAACCCTCCAACTTGGGCACTTGATGGGTTGATTCTCACTTGAATACAGTTCAGTTTTGGGGCACGAATTTCTCAAGTAGAGGTCAGGCATTGAGTGGCAACCTATTCTGATCCCATCAGCACCAGAAGTACAATACAAGCGATGGAATGTAGAACAGATATTGTCATAGGATTCCACGCATACTGCACAGGGTGTGATAAAGGTCTCAAGGATGTATGCTATATCTACCTCTGTCATTTGAGGCCCAAGTGATCTTGGTGGCCCAGAGTGCATTTGGCCAGCTGTGTCTGGCTGTCAGCTGCAACCTTCCCTGGGTGGACCACAATAGCCCACAGCCTGGTAAGACTCTGCTCACAGTCACCCATGCCCTTGTAACCTCGTTTGGATTACTGCAACACGCTCTACATGGGGCTGCCCTTGAAGAGCATTTGGAAGCTTCAACTGGTACAGAATGCAGTTGCACGGATAGTAAATGGTGTCGGATATGCGACACATGTAACACCACAACTGCGTGAGCTGCATTGGTTGCCGGTGTGCTTCTGGGTGCAATTCAAGGTGCTGGTTGTCACCTTTAAAGCCCTGCATGGATTAGCACAGGGTTACCTAAGGGACTGTCTTCTCCCAATAGTTTCTACCCATCCAATTCGATCTGGCAGGTTGGGCATGCTGCGGGTCCCATGAGCCAAGGAATGTCAGTTGGCAGGGACCAGGAGACAGGCCTTCCCTGCTGTAGCCCCTGCCCTTTGGAACATTCTCCCTTCAGAGATTAGGATGACCCTGACCCTGTTGGTCTTTCATAAGGCTTTAAAGACCTGGCTATGTGCCTGGGCCTCCGAATGTTTTAAGGTTCCTGTTTCTTGGCTATACTGCTAATTATTACGATAATTTTCTCAGCGGCTGTATATATTTTTGTATTGTTTTATAATTGTTTTAATGGTTTTAGAATTGTTCACCACCCAGAGTCACTTGGCTGAGATGGGCGACTATAGAAGATAGATAGATAGATAGATAGATAGATAGATAGATAGATAGATAGATGATAGATAGATAGATAGTTTCCAATTATAACTATTGCAATGTGCCTTGAAGTTGGCTGGAAGCAGCAGCTGGTACAGAAGGCAGCTGCTTCAAACATCCTAAAGGAACTGCACTATACACCACAGGTCAGATTTCAGAGTTTTTGTAATAACCTTTAGGGTTTTAAACAGTTTAGGACCCTGATGTCCAAGAAGCACTTGTTCCAGTTTATGTATCTGGAGGGGGAAGAAAGCTCTCCCCAGCACCCTGTGCCCAGGAGATGTGCACTATGTAAGAATGTGGGAGAGGGCTTTCTCTGTTTTGTCCCCCACCCCACCTTTCTTTGTTCAAGCTTTCAAATGCCCTTCCCCGGTAGCCAGGCTTGCACCAATATTGCTTGCTTTTTGGTATAAGTTGAATATCTTCCTTTTTACTCTTGCAGTAAGGTCTTAACATGGCCTGGCAATGCTCTACTATTCCTTTTGAAAATCTGTACCTTATATTATGATCCTTTTTGTTTCAGTCTTTTTAAAGTATTATTTATATGTATTGCATGTTACTGTGTTAACTTAGGTATTTCATGGATTCTAATCTTTTTTGAGCTTCTTAAAAATATAGAAATAAAAAATAAAGTATCTCAACCTTTGCCAGCCGGGTGCCTTTAAGATGTCATACACTACAACTCATATCATCCTCAGGCTGGAGATAATCGCTGTGTTAATTCATATTCTCCGGAAAGTGCCAGACTGCAGAAGGAGGCTCTGTCTGACCATTGGATTTTGTGTGTGGTTAAAAAGATACAGTATATGTATGTAGCAGGAGTTTGGAGATTCAGGTACTGTAGGTATGAGATCTGGGCTGCAAAAATCAGGACAGCTGCTAGATAGCATCAAAGAGTAAACTTTGAGCAGGGGGAGGGAGTAGAGGAAATGACACTGCTTTGGCACCATTTCGTGGTTGTCTGCCATTTTGCAGTCCAGATCTGGTAGCTCTAGGTTTAGGACCAGAAAGGCTTATCGGATCTGCATCCTGGCTGCTTTTTTACTGAACATTGTTTGCTTGTCCCTATCTTTACAGAGAAGAACACTCTTTGCGAGTTGCATGACAAAGAGAAATGAACAAACATTTTTCTGGCATGGAGTGGACCCATGTTGCTTCTGCCTGTTTATGCAGCTGCTGGAGATATAGAATGTCTATGTGGAAAACAAGGCAACTCTGCCTGTGTGATCTCTGCTGCCATTTTTAACTCAGTAGCACTGTAAATTTATTATGGAATTGTACAAATATACTCTTTAGATGCTGCTATCCCAGAAGAAACAGTGACAAACTGCTTGTAATTTTAACATGCTGCATGAAATTTGCAATCATTGTGCTGTTGGCTGCATGACTATCAACTCTAGATATTGTAAAACTGGATGCTCTACTGTCATCAAGCTTAAACATGTGTAAATGAAATAATCACATTTCTTTTCCTCCTTAATCAAATGTGCTCCCCTTCTTTAGTTTCCCCAGTGTTTTTAGACTGTGACCTTGTTGGAACAAACTTATCAACTTGTATTGTGCAAGTTAAGGGTACTGAATTTTTAAAAAATACAGTATTGTAATTCATAGCACACAAGGTACTGTTTGTATGATAAGCTGCATTCGGGTAGACAACATAGACATCTTGGTGCCACCAAGCTTGATGCTATCAAGCTTCTTGCTGCATCTATCTTTACTTTTTAAATATTTACATTATATTTGAAAGCAAAGTGCTGGTGTCTCAATCATTTTTATTTCCAAGAATGCCCACATAGCCCCAGATGCATTCTTAGAAAATAAAACAGGACTTCATTTGGAAATGGACTAACCTGCCCAAAAGAAAGACAAAGCAGAAATGGCAGAGTATCCTGGGAGGCATAGGGACCAACTCCACCAGTTTGTCTTCTAGTAAATGGGTATCTTATGACCACCTGGATTCAAGTTGGCAACTTCTTGGGCTTGGAAGCTGAGCAGGGTTGGTCAAATACATGGATGAGGGACCACAAGGGAACCAAGAAAACGGTGTGGTTTGTCTATGGAGTTGTGCTTAACTGGAGGGCATCTTTATTTTCTTATCCCAGAGCTACACAATTCGAATTCTAAAGTTATTGTTGGAGAACTGCAGCCCATTTAATAAGTTGATACATGACTTTAAAGAGGCAGGTTGCTGTTGACATCATCTCAGGGCAGAGATGAGTCATACTGGCACTTTCAGAGGCTCTAGGAAACATCTAGTCTGATATCAACCTTGTTTGTGCCAAAACCTTGATCCAGTTTTCTTTCTTCTGAGATGTTGATCTCCTTGTTCCCCCTTTAAGGTTACATACTGTATTATTTGTACTCCAAATAAATACAAAATGGAAAAGAGGGGTATACTTGACAGCTGTTAGATTCCACTAGCTCATCTCAGTGAGAACTATGTGTGCAGATACAAATGTGTGTTAATCTGGTCTAAATCTATTAACATGAAATTATCTGACATTCTCAGTGGTTTTTTCTGTTATTGTTAAAGCAGGATGGCAATATATAAGCTGCATAATGGATATAAGGAAGATCCAGTTGAGCAAAAGCATTTCTAACCCCTGTCTCTAAAGCAGAAGAACAGGAATATACTAAACATATTTCCAGATATTATATAATTGTAGGGAAACAGACAGTACTAACAGTATTTTGTTATCAGTCAAGGATATAAACTGTCATTCCTCAATCTGGTGGCCTCCAAATGTGTTGGGATTTTAACTTCCAGAATTGCAAATGCTGCCATGTATCATGGAAGTTGTAGTCTCAATTCATCTGGAAACCATCAAGTTGAGGAAGGCAGATCTAATCTGACGCCCATTTATCTAACTATTATACAATTCAAAAAACTTGCTACATTCAAACATAGCTTGTTTGGCAAGCCAAAAACAAGTGGAAACAGGGTGATCACATAACAAGAATTCTTTAATTTGGATTCGTGCACTCAGTAGCACATTGAGTTGGATTCAGTGGCCTAAATGACCCCTCCCAATGTTATGATTCTATAAAGAGAAGGGGGAGGAAAAGTTATTCCACAGTCTAGAAGCTCCCCGATTACACTTTCCAGAACAAGTTTGCTATTTGGGGGGATGGGCAAGGTATTCTATGCTCAAGAGAAAGTAGCACTAGCACCACCAGCCGGGTCCTACTTTCTTTTTCTTGCTCAAGCTTCCCGAGTACCAAAGAAGAGAAGGTTAAGTCCACACTGTTGTCTAGTATGAAAACTGCTGTGACTTCCCTCTTTTTTTCTCTCTCTTGACAATGCAACATAGAAAGTAGTCAGAGAAGGAGCAACCTCTTCTTACTTATCTGTATTCTTCTCAGAATTATATGACAATGATTGGAACTGAATCTGGAATTGAATCTGGAACCAATTCAAGGTGTTGGTGATTACCTTTAAAGCCCTATATGGCATAGGGCCAGGGTACCTGAGGGACCGTCTCGTCCCGATAACGTCGGCCCGCCCCACCCGTGCATGCAGAGAGGGCATGCTTCGGACCCCCTCAACAAGAGAATTCCATCTAGCGGGGTCCAGGAGACGTGCCTTCTCTGCGATAGCGCCCGCCTTATGGAACATCTTGCCCCCGGAGGTGAGACTGGCCCCTTCACTCCTGGCCTTTCGGAAGGCCCTTAAGACCTGGCTCTGCCGCCGGGCCTGTGACGACAGAGGCGGCAGTGCCTCCTGGGGTTGGCTGGCCCCGTAGTAATACGATCCATCCTACGGTCCCCAATCCTTCTTGGATTTTATGTAAATTATTATTATTATTGGATGTATTTTAAATATTGTTTTTGTATAGTTTTTAAACTTTCAATTGTTGTAACCCGCCCAGAGTCCCTTGCAAGGGAGATGGGCGGGGAATAAATTGAATAAATAAATAAATAAATAAATAAATAAATAAATAAATAAATAAACTCAGCCAATCTAATCCTCTGAAACATCCACTAAGGGAAGATTCTGGTGGTTGCCCTTTCTTTGACCAGATCTCAATGTTATAATCAAAGGGTAATCACTTTGCTTCTAAATACTATGTGAGCCCAATCCTGTCTTACACAATGGCCAAATAAGAAAAGCAAGTGAAAGGGTAGAACCCCTATCTTCTCTTGGTTACAGGCTTCTTAGCTTTGAAATGTGGGGTTTTTCTTTTGCTCTTTTCAAGTCTCTGCTTCAGAATAGGCAAAGGTAAAGGTTCCCCCTGCACATTTGTGCAGTCGTGTCCGACTCTAGGGGCCGGTGCTCATCTCCGTTTGTTAGCCGAAGAGCCAGTGTTGTCCGAAGATGCTTCCACGGTCATGTGGCTGGCCTGACGCATGCGGAACACTGTTACCTACCCACCGAAGTGGTATCTATTAATCTACTTGCATTTGCATGCTTTCGAATTGCTAGGTTGGCAAGCTGGGGCTAGTGCGAGAGCTCACTCCGTCATGCAGGAGTAGGGATTCGAACCTCCGAACTTGCGATCTTCCGATCTACAAGCCTGGCGTCTTACCCGCTGAGCCACTGCGCCCCTTGCTTCAGAATAGGAGGGATTGCTTATTGTTAAAATTTGATTCTCCATCTTTATCAGTGGGCAGCATTTTCTGCCACATAAAAGTGACAATGTTAAGCACTGTTAGTGCTGCTGTCTAACAATCCAAGATGTTGAGGATAAGAGGATTACATATATCATGGCACTACTTAATCAAGTCCAGCAAGTGTTAAAATATTATGGGGTATCTATTTGGTTATTTCTTTGAACTCTTTCCTATATTTTGATCCAAATGACCCAAAAGGCAACTAATGTTAAAAAACAAACAAAGAAAGAAAGAAATAAAGGGAATGGATGGTCTCACTGTGCCTTTTGTATCTATTGTTAGTGGACATCAGCATCCGAACAAAAGTGTTATTTTGCTGCTCGGCTGGGGTCCAAACTAGATGAAGCATAATTGCATCTTATGTTACTCTGCTGAGGGCCAGTTATGTTTGCCTAACTGCCTAAACTGCATGAAAGCAATTTGTGTATGGTTTTTCTTCACACAAGCACACACAAAAGCAGCAACTACAGAGAAATTTGAGCACTAGGGTTTGAGGAAAATATACATATTGTACGTCTTGCATCTCTCATCTTCTCTGATAGGTTGAGGTCGTCAGAAATGGCACTGGGTTCCTTTACACTGCAACTTTGGATTTACCCAGAAGCCCTTGGCATTTTGTCATTATACATAGCCATTTAAATCCCAGCTTATTTCACTGAGTCCATACACTGCTTACCTTCCAGTTAAAAGGCAAGGCTGAATCCACACAGCTGGGTAGATCTGCTGTTGCCCCTTGCTGGAGCTAGGAGGAGCCAAACCTGCCCTAAGTTTGGCTGGCCCACACAGTACACCCTCTGCCACACACAGTAAGTGTGCTCTGCACTGCTGACTGTACTTCCATAGTGTGCATCAGAGCAAGGGATGTGATTGGCAGTTGGTTTCTGAGTCCCAGCTGATGTCAGTTGCCTCATGCAAAGCCTTTGACAATTCAGAGACACTCTGCTTTTGAAATTTTTTTTAATTAAATATTATTTTGGATGGGCAATCAACATGACCCAAAGGGTCCGCTGGATGACCCATCAACATGCCAATTGAAACAAGTGCAGGCACTCGTGCAATGTGTAGGCAACTGCTGATGTAATGAGAAAAAAGGAACAGTGCACAGTGGGACATCTTTGTGCTGAAGTGTGGAGCCTGGGTAGATGTGCCCATATTTCAGGGCTGGTGAAGGAAAATTCAGCTGAGACCAAAAGCTCACTTTAAAACTGAGTATTACAAAAAAAAAAAAATTAAAAATCAAGGCAGAAGAAAATGAAAGATCAGACCTATCTCTGGCTCAGGAAATTAAGTTCATATGTTGCTCATGGCTTTAATTCCTAGGTCATTGTCCTACTCAACATTTTCCCCTTCAATTCCATTAATGTTTTTGGTGGTGGGGGGACTTAATAAGGTTATAAATGAAAAGTGAAAGTATCTGGACTACAGATGTATACTTTGGCTCCTTTCAAATAGGAGGAAATGGAAATTTAAAGAGTGGGTTTGTTTCCATGGAACACACACTGCAGTTTTTTTTTTTCTTATTTTAATCTCATAAATCTTAGGTTACATATTCAATCTGGGTGCTCCTAATTTGGTGTTCAGTAAACACATTTCTGAACTTTGTGTTACATATTTTGGGATGGAGCCACTACAGCTGAAATTATGAAACTGGTTTCAGACTAGATAAATCTTTTTCCTTTTCCTAAAGATCTATTAAGGTAGATCTTTAGCTTCAGATAGCTTAGTAACTTTTGTAGATAACAGCTAGCAAACTGTTTGGTACTGTCAATAAAAGGCAGGGCACACCATGAGAAAAAGGAGGCAGCTCTTGGCCAGTGGTCAGACTAAAATCGTCTGATAGTAAGGATGTATGGAATTTTTACTTTTTTAAATTCCAGAATACAGGGATATCTGTAGAACTCAGGCACTATATAGTTTATATATATTTATATATAGACTTTGCTGAACTGACACTGTCTTTTCTATGATTTCTCTATGATTTTTAACCCATCTGCTGCAGATGAACTTTAATTCAAAACGTGTAATGCTCCATTGGGATACACAAATATGAGATGATGGCACTATAGGGTTGGGATCTGATGCTACCATTCATTATAGATCCTTCTTTTTAGGTATTGATTCTACTGCACACATGGTTTAAAATCTCAGCTTAATTACTAAGGAAGGCAAGAGGCAGAATTCTTTTATTAATCTATCTATCTATCTATCTATCTATCTATCTATCTATCTATCCATCCATCCATCCATCCATCCATCCATCCATCCATCCATCCATCCATTTATATTTATTTATTACAATTATTTATAACTAGCATTTCAGGTTATCAATCCTTCCAGAGTGAATTACATGTTGTAAATAAAAACAGAATAAATATTAGGTGCCTTTCTACAAGACTATTTGTGATAGGGGTCCCTTTGGAAATGGAGAGGAAAAGTCCAGCTGAGCAGGCTTCTGGGATGGTTGTTATATGTCTTCCTCTCCTTCTCATCAGGAATATTATTTACATATATTATACAGTAATTTAGAATCTGGAGCCTATTTTTATTTGCAATACTATTAAATTCCTTTCAAGAATATATATTTCACATCCACAGACATCCACATACTGTATGTACATAGCTAAAAAGTGTGGAAAGCTCAGGTATCTCTTAAAATATTTCTTGAAAGAACACAACCATTAGCTCAGTCTGATATGTGTCCTATTAATTTTTCATTTCAACTTCCCAAGAGCTTCCATTTAGAAACCAAAGAATTAATTATTTTGCAAAGAAGTCTTGCCAAGAAGCAAACTATAAATCTTACAGCAACAATGTTAAAACTCAATTACTATGCTTCAGTTATTTCCATCTACAAGACGTTTATTCTGAATAATCTATAGTACTAGTAACTTCCAGATACTGACATTGCGACAAAAAGTCTTTATGTTCAGAAAAAGATATAATAATTGAGTTCATTATTTGAGAAGTCTGTGATTTCCAGCAATGGGTGGTAACTGTTAAAATGAGTCAGACATGTGTGAATGTATGCTTACCCTGTGTTACATCTGAAGTTATTTGCCCTCCTTTTAAGAAAATATTTGTCTGTTGTCGGCTGAGGACTTTTACTCTTGAAAACAGTTTTTCATACTTTTTGCTTTAGAGTCATTTATTTTTATTTTTAGCCTTGGAAAAATCATGATGATGAAAAAGCTTTCTCCTGTAAAAGACTCTTAGTGTTTAGACAAGACACTAATGGATCTCTTTATTTTTGGCTTCAAGTAAACAAACAAAAAAACACCCCAAATCCCCAAAGCACAAAAATACCCCACCCTAAATAATGCAAATAGTGACTGCAAACAACAAAGTGTTGATCCATGAATTGCATTAAATAGGTACTTTAAAAATATAACTGTGGCTGATATGATATGATATATGATATGATATGAATCTGAAGGAATCTCTTTAATTGATCTAATTTTAGAGGCCTAAAAACAAAGTTAAAGTTACAAAAATACACATAACCCATAAATAGGAAATGTTCTTTCCCTTCAATATAAAACTGGCACAACTCCGTTCCATGATATGGCCAAGGAGAGGTGAAGGCTCTATTTGAAGGAATGTGGTACAGTTGGGAGCCAAGTTACCATATAACTGGCATATATTTTCACAGTGGGTATTTTAAGTTTCATACAGAAATGGAGAAATTTAGGGACATATGGTGTCCCCTCATTTGGTCAGCAATAAGTCTAGAGAAGAAATGTGCTGGTTTTCCACAAGTTCCTAAAATGGAGCTTTTTCAGAGTGCCTTCCTGATTTGAGTTCTTGTTGCCATCTTTTATCTTTTATTTTCTTGCTATTGCAGTGTTGTCTTTTTATTTTTGTATGGGGTTTGGTTTATACAGTATTGTATTATTTTCTATGTGAGTTGCTGAGAGTAATTTTTTATTGTGGCAGTATACAAATGTGTTAAATACATAAATACATTTACTCCAAAGACTCTGTTTTACTGTGTAATCAATCATTCCATCCTGGATTTTTTGGAAGAAAGGTGCTCCAGTTACCTTTATATAATATTTTAAAAGAGATTGCTGGTCTTCTACCCAAGTTCTGTTGCACTCTTGCCATCCTATGGGCCATAGGATTGGGGGTCAGACATGTACTCCAATAATGCCCAAAGAAGAAACAGTCAGCTGAACACTATACCACCTAATGAAGCAAGGGTGAAAGTTCATTGTCCTGGTGACCTAGTTAGTGATTGGATAGATCAGAGTTCACTGGAGTTCGGTGGCCAATAAATTTAAATAAATAAATAAATCCCCCTTTTCTTTCTTGAAAGAGGAATTTCACTCCTCATGTTACAATATGGCAGTATAGAGATATATTGGACTCTTGAAGAACCACTTGAGAATTATTTTACTAGGGGTAGGGTTAATTATAGGATTCAGGCTGGGAGATTTTAATGGCAGGGTTCAGCCTGGCTAGCATTACATAAATATGGAGTGGGATGAATTAAAAATTCAACAGATTCATTCTTAAGGACATGTAGCTTTTGTTATTAATCTGTTTATGCCTTTTAAGATTTCTTGAGTTACTCATAATTAGTGTAGTTCACTTCATTAATTTAGTTCAGTACTTTGGCCACATAATGAAAAGACAGGATACCCTGGATAAGATGCTGATTATAGGGAAAGTGGAAGGCAAAAGGAAGAGGGGCCGACCAAGGGCAAGATGGATGGATGATATGCTGGAGGTGACGGACTCGACCGTGGGGGAGCTGGGGGTGGTGACGGCCGACAGGAAGCTCTGGCGTGGGCTGGTCCATGAAGTCACAAAGAGTCAGAAGCGACTGAATGAATAAACAACAAAAGCAAACGTGGCTGCTTGATGCTGGTTTGAAATAAAAATGCTCCATTTATATGACACCATTCGTGTTGTTATGAACTGGAGGGTTGGTCAACTTATGTCACCAACAATTCTTTTGTTGTTGTATTTTGTATTTTATTTCATGGAAAATGCACACAGAGTGAGAATAGGAACAAAGATAACTGTGACAAATAACAGTACATATGTAATGGAAAAATATGTATTGAGGAGGTAGAAGGCAACCCTCCAAGCTACATCATCAGAAATATTTAGTCCCATGCTCTGTATCTCTTCTCAAAATGCATTTCTTTGAAAAAATATTTGCCAGCTCAGTAATTCTTGACCAAAGTTCTATGAAATGAACCATCAGTGTGGGTGTTCTCTGACAGTAGGCCTTAAGAGCTGATAAATGGCCAACGATAAATACGGAGTAGGTGTTTGAATAGCTGAAGAAGACTACTCATTCTTTTATCCTACTATGTTGCAGGAGGGTACAAGCTTTGTCTGCCAGGGGAAAAAAAATAAGGCAGAGAACTGAATTTTCTTTCTGCAGGAAATCCAGTAGTAATATGATTCTCCTAAAAATCTGATGGGGAAAAGTGCTAATGCTGTGAACCTTCATCTTATGTTCAGTCTCTCTCTCTCTCTCTCTCTCTCCCTCTCTCTCCCTCTCCCTCTCCCTCTCTCTCTCTCTCTCTCTCTCTCTCTCTCTCTGTAAATAAACCTTATACCACAGAAATGTCCAAAGCCTCAATAAGTCCTTTCAGAAAACAACCCTGGGTGAGCATGGATATACTTCTCACCATTAAGGAGTGAGGTATATAAACATAACCATTTGAACTGAACATTTACTTCTGACAGTTTTGATTACACAACCAAAATAGTGAGGCAAAACTTTCACTAATGTCACTGAAGTTGAGAGAATTGTGTGGACATGGATGGCTTCATGCACTTGATATGGGTCTGCCTCCCGGACGACTACACAATGGCCACATTACTTTATATGAAATGGAAGTCAAAACCAGTAAGATATTTTCAGTGCATATTTTTGGGTTGAGTATAGATAAGGTGCAAGACTAGATCCAGGAAAGGATATTTCCTTAAATTACTTCATGTGGAATTACTGTAAAGGCTTTTGCATGGGTGAAGACAATCGAATGGACTTGCCAAGGATTGAACTGACCTCTTAAGACGTGTCATCCAGTTAAAAGGGAGCACCTTAATTACTGGCTTCCTTTCAATATAAATGAAACAGGATACACTAGAGCAGCAATACACCACAGCAAGCTAGGTGTATTGCTTTAGCTTTCAGAATTCCACGCTACCCAAAGGTTTGTACAGCAGGAAACCTTGGCTGTAACAGCAAAGCAGAGTGAACCTATCTGATTTCTAATTTGCTCTGATGTGCTGATCTGTTGCCAGTTAGATTTAAAGTTCCTGTCTGCTGGTTCAGCCCTCAGTTGGCATTAGATCAAGTAAATATACTTTATTAAAAAGAAGAAAATATAGAAATATTTTGGAATGGTAGAACCAGTTCATATTTTAGGTTTTGGCTTCTTTACTGTCAATTTCAGTTCTACCAGCATTTGCATGTCATACATTTGGTGGGTTCACACATTGTACTAAGCTATATTTTGCTTTGACTGTATAGGGTGAGATACGGCTTAGCATGTGTTGTGTGATCCAAAGCTATTATGATTTCCTCAATAAACCATGATCAAGCAAAACCCATATAAATCAGGTCATTAACTCTCGGTCAGATTAGAGAAGCAGAGAAAGTGTTTGCTAGATTGAAGAGGCCTCGACTTTCTGCTCATAAAGGAACTGCTCATAAATTCTTACTTGCTGTGGATATGAAACAAACAAGATAATGATATAGAAATAGAAATCAAGGGAGAATGGCTTATTGGGCAGAAAAACTATGTTACAGAAATGCTGAGCTAACAACTTTCCATCAGCTGACCCAGGTGTGAAAAATAATTTGTAGTGGTATCTGAGAATCATTCTCAGTACTAGTCCGATACTGGAGTTTCAATGCCAGTGGATATTCTACAATTGTTGTTATTTTTGCCTTTAATTAAACAGAATGCACATGGAAATATATTAGAAAAAGAAAAAAAGGGGAAAAAGAAAGCAGAGCTATTCTACCATGTTGCTGTTAAAGTTCCATTGACTAGTCCTAGGGCTTTGCAATTAAAAAAAAATCTGCTTACACTGAAAGACAGAATCTAGCTTTCCTGTGAAACAATTACTCCTGATATGTCTTCCAGGGTTTGCGAATTTACCCTGGAATCAAATACACTTACCCTCATCACATTATATTTCCTGTAACTGTTTTTTATTCCAATATCCTGCACACGACACAGCACCCATCTGTTCCCATATTTAAGGATTCCCTTACTAACTTTACTCAGACTGAAGAAGCTCCTTGGATAAGGAGTGAAACGTTTCTACTGAGAAAATAGAAATCCAGTTGACATGATTCAAGCCACAGACTGTTCCACCTGGATGACTGAGAACCTTCATCGACATACACCCATCTGTTCCTTTCATATAGTCTGGCCAACATGACCAACATATGGACTTACCTCTTTTAAGGAAGGGCTGACACAAAGAGTTTAGAAACTTGATTTATTTGACTGAAGAGATTCTGCACTATCATACCCACAGTGAGAACATCCATGCAAATATTCTGTTGCCTTGCCACTTCCTTACCTTCCCCATTCCTGCATGAGCATGTCCTAGTTTGATGACTACTGGGAAAACTGGTGTTGTGAGCTGAAAAAGAAAAGAAATCATTACCAAACTAGTACATGAAAGCCTGTTTCAGTGTTGTGATTTCAGTCTGGATATATTCAGTGGAAACTGGAAGCATTTGGGCATCATATGATAGAAAGAAAATATGAATGACTGTCCTATGGTGAATGAAGCTTTTAGCAAGCACTTCCCAACAGCTTTTATCAATGTGTGCTGGAGGACAAAACCTATATGTGTGGCAGGTGTACATGAATGGCTTCTAGTTCAGTGGGGTCTCAGATGTGCAGACCTTTTAAGCAGCTGCCACACACTCTGTTCAGATATTGGTGTAAGTTATTTGGGGGTTTAAAAATATGTTACATTTGCAATCACCAACTGTCATGTACAAGTCTTCCAACTTCTATTTGAGCCACTATATTTATTTGTTGTTAAAATTGGTATGTCACCATTCCAAAACAGATTGTTCAGGAGACCTTATAACAAATTAAAATTGCAAAATAAAAACGTCAGAACAGAATATGCATTAAAAATACACACCAAAAAGCAATAAAAACAGCCACCATATTCATTTAAATAGTTTTAGCAGCATTTGTGTTTGAAATTAACATATTATTTTATTCAGAGCATACAAGTTAAAAATGTTTTTTAACTTGCTAAAATGCAATAAAATTGGTGTCAGGCATCCTTGCTGGGAAAGACAAAACAGAGTTAGAGAACTATCACTGAAAAAGCTTGCTTTGGGTAGCCACTTATGTCATCAGCAAGGGAAGGCACCAATATCAAGGCTCTGAAGATCTTAGTCTACAGGTAGGAACTTGTAGAAACCAGTGTATTTATATATATGTATTTATCCAACCAATTTATTTGGTTGCCCATCTATTCAAAAACTCTAGTGATGAACAAAATAAAAACGTGGCGCAAGAAAAACCAAAGAAAACCTCATCAAGGCTTAGTTAAAATCACTAATCACATACACCTGTGCCAGAACCCCCCAAACGAGCATCCTGGCCTAAATGCCTGGGGGAAGAGCCAGGTCTATGGCCTTGTGAAAGACCAATAGAATTTGGACTATCTGTATTTGGGGGAGGAAGCTATTCCATAGGGCAGGTACCATGACAGAGAAGGCACATTTCCTGAGACCCACCAGGTGACACTGTTTCATTGAGGCGTATGCCCACTCTGCCAGATCTGGTGGGATGGGTGGATACCACTGGGGAAAGGTGGTCCCTCAAGTAATCTAGTCCCATGCCATGCAGGGCTTTAAAGGTGACAAGCAGCACTTTGAATGGCACCTGGTTGCCCACTGGGAGCCAGTGCAGCTCTCATAGCAGCGGTGTTACACAGGAGTACCGCAGTGTGCCCAACCTGCATATGCTGCTGCACCCTGGACCAGCCGAAGCTTCCAAATGCTCTTCAAGATCAGCCCCACATAGAGCATGTTGCAATAGTCCAATTGGGGGGTGACTAAAGCATGGGAGACTGATCAGTGCCTCCTGATCTGGAATGGGCACAACTGGTGTACAAGCTCTCCTGGCAATGGCTGCCACCTGCTCCTTGAGCAGAAGCTGTGAGTCCAAGAGAACCCCCAGATTTCAGATACTGTAGTTTGTAGCTGTGAAGGGCTCTATAGATTAATACCATCTCCTTGAACTATGATCAGAGATGAACTGGGAAGTTCTTATAAAACTGGCTTAATATGTTCATAATGCCTAGCTCTCGTGTGCCTCAAATGAGCACGAAAGCTCTAGATGCACCCCCAAGCTATGAACTTGATTCTCTAGAGCAGAGCTTTCCAAACTGTGTGTCGGGACACGTTAGTGTGTCGGCTGCAGTGTCTGGGTGTGTCACGGCTGCTGCTGCCTCGAAGCCCTGCCAGGATTCCACGCAGGTCCTAGTGCCTGCCTTGTGCCCTGATGCCGCCAAACCTGCTGTGATTCTGCACAGGTCCTAGTGCCTGCCTTGTGCCTTGCTGCCTCCAAACCTGCCCTGCCAGGATTCCGCGCAGGTCCTAGTGCCTGCCTTGTGCCTTGCTGCCTCCAAACCTGCTGTGATTCCACACAGGTCCTAGTGCCTGCCTTGTGCCTTGCTGCCTCCAAACCTGCCCTGCCAGGGTTCCGCGCAGGTCCTAGTGCCTGCCTTGTGCCTTGCTGCCTCCAAACCTGCCCTGCCAGGATTCCGCGCAGGTCCTAGTGCCTGCCTTGTGCCTTGCTGCCTCCAAACCTGCTGTGATTCCACACAGGTCCTAGTGCCTGCCTTGTGCCTTGCTGCCTCCAAACCTGCCCTGCCAGGATTCCGCGCAGGTCCTAGTGCCTGCCTTGTGCCTTGCTGCCTCCAAACCTGCTGTGATTCCACACAGGTCCTACTGCCTGCCTTGTGCCTTGCTGCCTCCAAACCTGCCCTGCCAGGGTTCCGCGCAGGTCCTAGTGCCTGCCTTGTGCCTTGCTGCCTCCAAACCTGCTGTGATTCCACACAGGTCCTAGTGCCTGCCTTGTGCCTTGCTGCCTCCAAACCTGCCCTGCCAGGATTCCACGCAGGTCCTAGTGCCTGCCTTGTGCCCTGATGCCTCCAAACCTACTGTGATTCCGCACAGGTCCTAGTGCCTGCCTTGTGCCTTGCTGCCTCCAAACCTGCCCTGCCAGGATTCCGCGCAGGTCCTAGTGCCTGCCTTGTGCCTTGCTGCCTCCAAACCTGCTGTGATTCCACACAGGTCCTAGTGCCTGCCTTGTGCCTTGCTGCCTCCAAACCTGCCCTGCCAGGATTCCGCGCAGGTCCTAGTGCCTGCCTTGTGCCTTGCTGCCTCCAAACCTGCTGTGATTCCACACAGGTCCTAGTGCCTGCCTTGTGCCTTGCTGCCTCCAAACCTGCCCTGCCAGGGTTCCGCGCAGGTCCTAGTGCCTGCCTTGTGCCTTGCTGCCTCCAAACCTGCTGTGATTCCACACAGGTCCTAGTGCCTGCCTTGTGCCTTGCTGCCTCCAAACCTGCCCTGCCAGGATTCCACGCAGGTCCTAATGCCTGCCTTGTGCCCTGCTGTAAGAGTGTGTCATGAAATGATGCCCTGCTGTAAGAGTGTGTCACGAAATGACACATGTCTAAAAAGTGTGTCACCAACATGAAAAGTTTGGAAAGCTCTGTTTTAGAGGCCTGCAGCCCTTTCCAGAACATGCTGAATGCCACTCTGCCAGACAGATAAGCCCTTCACTGATAGCACTCCTGGCTCATTTGGACTGAGCTGCAGCTAGTTGGCCCTCATCCAGTCCATAACGTTGATTCAACACTTTCACTGCCAGTACTAGACCTGATGAAAAGAAGAGGCAGAGCTGCATGTCACCAGCATATTGATGATATTCTATTCTAATGAGCGGTCATAGAAATGTGAATAACAAATAAATAAATAAATAAATAAATAAATAAATAAATAATAAATAAATAAATAAATAAATGTGATCTCATGCAAAGGCTTCATATACATGGTAAACAATCTCAGGAATAAAACAGAACTTTTGGAACCTCTCGGCGTAAATGTCATGGGGTTGAACGGAAACCTCCAAGCAGACGTTAGATAGTATGGAGGGGAGTATCAAGGCCTGAAGCACCCCACACTGGCGTTTCCAAGGGCTTGAGTGCTGCCCCTCTTGACGCCCCATCCAGTAAAACAAGCCACAAAACTCTTGCAAAAATTACAAATAATTCCCCCCAAAGTAGCTCAGACCCCAGTAAACAAATAGTAACACTAAAACAACCAACACAAAGTTAAAACAATGCCCTGGGATAGGACTCAATACTTTTGTTGTTGTTCAGTCACAGGTGATAACCCGCAACTGTCAGCTAAGTAAGAGTAGAGTGGAATGATCAGTTTCTACAATAATGACCCCCCTCCCAATAAACACCGTCTTTAAACCCCTTTCAAAAGCCATTAGATTTCCATAGAGGCAAAGAAAGAAAGGGAACTGATTCCAGAGTTGGGAAGTACCTAAAGGCCAGGAAGTTGGAGACAAAGCCCTAGTGCAAGAAACCAAAAGTTGTCTCTGCTCAGAGGAATTAAAGAATGAACAGGATTGTAAGAAGACATAAGAGAGCTCCTGGGGAGTTTGTGACCCAAGGGCTCTATGTACAAACACCAGTAGTCTAAACTGGATTGTGGCTTGAATAGGGAGCTAGTGAAATATGGAATAGGGAGCCTGCAAAACCATTGTACAATGGTACCTCCAAATCCCAACCTGTGCAGGGAGTCCAGAAAGATACCACACTTGATAGTGTTGAACATTGCTGAGAGGTCTAATAGAACTAAATGGGGCATACTCCCACATCTGAGTCCCTGCACAGGTTTATCAACCAGAGCAAACAGTGCCATTTCTCTCTCATAACCAGGCTTGAATCCTGATTGAAAAGGATTCAGAAAATCTGCTTCATTTAGGATCCTTTGTAACTAATTCATCTTCACCTCCTTATCAGTCTTTGAACAATGGAAGGCTGGAGATTGGGTGAAAGTTATCAAAGACAGCTGGGTCCAGGATAGGCTTTTCAGGAGATAGCACACTACTGTCTCTTTCAAAGCAAGTGGCACTATGCCTTCCCTCAGAGAGGAGTTGATTGCTCCTACCCCAACCTAGCCATCCAAGGAAGCCAGAAGGGATATGGATCAAGCCTGTAGGTGGCGAAATTCAAACTACAGAGGATCCTGGCTGCTTCCTTGGGCTCCATAAGAGAAAAGGAATCCCAATTACCAACAAAATATATTGTCTTGCTCACTACAGTGGACTCCAGCCCACAGCAGATATGTGACTTTGTGTCATTGCCCTTAGTTGGAGTGTATACAAGGAACTTGATATGATCTGTACAGTGAAGGAGGATGCTGAGGAGGCCCTTCAGACAATCACTCACTCCCTGGTTACCTTATGACTGGGACTATTGCAATGTGCTCTACATGTAGTTGTCCTTGAATACCATTTGGAAGCTACAGCTGGTACAAAATGCAGTAGCATGAGCAGTAATGGGCACCTCATGGTATGCCTGTGTGTCACCATTGCTATGCGAGCTGCTTTGGCTGCCAGCAGGCTTCCAGGTACAATTCAAGGTGCTGGTTGTCAACTTTTAAGCCTTCAGGCCATAGGGCATCAGGCTAGAAATCAGGGGACCTTGAGTTCTAGTCTCGCCTTATGCACAAAGCCAACTGGGTGACCTTGGGCCAGTCACTTTCTCTCAGCTCTAGGAAGGAGGCAATGGCAAACCACTTCTGAAAAACCTTGCCAAGAAAACTGCAGGGATTTGTCCAGGCAGTCTCCGAGAATCGGACACGATTGAACAGAATAATAATAATAATAAACATGTTACCTAAAGGCCATCAGAAATAGGGATAAGCAAACAAGACTTTTATTGTGCAATCCATAAATGTGGTAACTGACCAATAAAACCTTGCCTGGAAGCATCCTTAGGTCTAAATGACCCTGTTTGAATGAAGCTTACTCTAAATATCGAATATTGCAGTTTTCAAGTGAATGAGAGTGGCTCTTCAAATAATTGTATTTTGGCAACTCCTAATGTGGTGCATTTCTTGCATATACAGTAGTCATGCAGTCCTATAAAGACTGGTTATTGCGCCTAATTGAGACCATTGGTTGTTAGCTTTAAAACCCTTTATAATGAAGCATTGGATTATATCAGGGAACACCTTGCCAAAATAGGTTTGATCAGCTAGGGAGGGCCTGTTGAGGATCTCCCCCTCCCTTGTGAGATTTATGAAGTATGCACCTCGTGGTAGCCCTCACTTTATGGAACATCTTAGCCCCAGAAATATGAGCAACCCCAAATGAACTTGCTTTTAGGAAGCAAGTTAAATCAGTACTGTTCTAGCAAGCTTTTGGTCTACAAACTGTTTGGGGAATCATCATAGTTACCTGAGTGCCATTATTATTTTGTTTCATTTTGTTTTTATTGCATTGTATGTTGTATTCTGCCCAGAGTCTATATGGATTGGAACAGCTTATAAATATTGTTACAAAAATAAGTAAGATTAGAGCTGCTAAAATGTCCCCTTCTGTCCTACTGAATACTTGTTTTCTTTGTAGTTGACCACCTTAGATTCATCAAATATGGTGATGATTAATTAATTATGTTTAGTTTTAAAAACAAATAAAATACATTATTCCTGTTCAATTATCAGTTTGCTCTTTGGAGAGAAACCTGGTATGATCTAAATATAGAATGGAGAATGTTATCTCCATCTGTGGCAATTCTATATATAAGGACATTTCAGTACGTTGTTTTTCACTAAAGCTCTCTATTGCATCATATTTGATTCTGAGTAAGAAAGATTGCAAGGTGGCAAGCTTCCAACATCTTACACTATTCTTGAAATTAGGAATAGCTCACAGAGCAGAGTTCCAAACGCAAATCATCATGAGGACCACATGAGGACTAGTTCATTAGTCCAAGGGCCATAAGACTGAAACCTTTTCATTCACTGATACAAAAGTATGCAATGAGTCAAAAATAAAGCAAGGAGATCATGGCATCTGGTCCCATCACTTCCTGGCAAATAGAAGGGGAAGAAATGGAAGCAGTGACAGATTTTATTTTCTTGGGCTCCAAGATCACTGCAGACGGTGACTGCAGCCATGAAATTAAAAGATGCTTGCTCCTTGGGAGGAAAGCTATGGCAAACTTAGACAGCATATTAAAAAGCAGAGACATCACCTTGCTGACAAAGGTCCGTATAGTTAAAGCTATGGTTTTTCCAGTAGTAATGTATGGCTGTGAGAGTTGGACCATAAGGAAGGCTGAGCGCCGAAGAATTGATGCTTTCGAGCTGTGGTGCTGGAGAAGACTCTTGAGAGTCCCTTGGACTGCAAGGAGGTCAAACCAGTCAATCCTAAAGGAAATCAACCCTGACTGCTCATTGGAAGGACAGATGCTGAAGCTGAAGCTCAAATACTTTGGCCACCTAATGAGAAGAGAGGACTCACTGGAAAAGACCCTGATGCTGGGAAAGACTGAAGGCAAAAGGAGAAGGGGATGGCAGAGGATGAGATGGTTAGATAGCATCACCGATGTAATGAACATGAATTTGAGTAAACTGCGAGAGACAGTGGAGGACAGGAAGGCCTGGCGTGCTATGGTCCATGAGGTCACGAAGAGTCGGACATGACTAAACGACTGAACAACAACAAATCATAGTATGCCATTAAGCCTAAAGTGTTATAAAAACTCCTGTGAAGCAGAGCTACATTTCTGCCATTTAGGTGAAAGCAACACAGAGTTTAGAGTGCTGTTGACATTGAATTTGGGAGTGCAGTAGATAGGTCTTGCATGGGAGGCAGCTAGGATCAGCAAACCTGTTGGCTCTGGAGATAAGATCCCAGGAATCTTGTTGTAATGTAGAAATTCAACCTGCACTGGACTCTTGGATCCCATTCCACCCCAACCCCATGTGGGGACTCTTCTCCTCCTGAGGTGCTTTGGGAAGGTGAGAGAGCAAGGCCAGCATAGCCAGAGCCAGAGCCAGGACGTGCTCTTCCCACCATTGTTGCCACTACCACTCTTGCTTGATACAGCTTTAGAGTGGGAAACATGGCTTTGCACCCAGGCAGAGTAGACTGAGGGGTGGCCACACTTCTAACCCCACATTAAGGAACTGTCAGAGGTAGGGCCACAGTTGGGGTCTGCTTCTCCATCACTAACATCATTGCTGACACCACTCTTCCTTGCTATGGCTTTAGTGTGAGAAGTATGGCTCACATGCTTGGATTGTCCTGCCTGAGTAAGGAGCTGAATTTTTCACCCTAACGCTGGGGCAAGGAAGAACTGCAGCAGTGGCTATATTGATGACAGCGCAAACCACCTCTGGCCTTAACTGGGAAGACAAGATCTGCACAAAATGACCCGGATGTTTGCATGCAGCCTATGGGTTGCGAAGCCAAGACCCCTATTTTAGACGGGTACACACAGAGTAAGACCTATATACAAACACACAGAGTAAGACCTATATACAAACACACAGAGTAAGACCTATATACAAACACACAGAGTAAGACCTATATACAAACTCTGGGTTGTTACATCTTTAGCCATAATAGTCTGAAGAGAATTGCATTACAAAAGAACATGCCCACAAAAGAATAGCAGTAAGTGGTTTAAGCACACTACTTCTGTTGTTCCATATCCATTTAAAAAGAATTTCAGGTTGCAGTGCTGGAAAAGATTTCTACCCAACATCTTAGGAGTTCTGCTAGAAGTCTGGTATTTCTGTCTGGATCAGCTATTTTCTGTCTGGTGCCCTTTATGTGTTTTGGACTACAAATCTCAGAACTTCTACTTGCCACATTAACTAGGAATTATTAGATGCACTAAGTTGCTGGGGACTGGACTAGTTGAACAAATTATCTGATTCAGTACAAGATACTTCATACAATATACAGCAGTGACTGGAATAGGAATATTTCACATGGCAGTTTGGTTAGCTCTCCCATTCCAAAAGCCCAGGTTGCTAAAATTTTGTGCAAGAGCTCATAAAAGAATGTCAAAACCTTGTGAGATTTCAGAAAACTTTATTTATTTACAGGATGTCAGAGGAGAATTTGGGGGGTCTGGTGGGTTTTCTGGTACCTGCCAGCTCTGTACTGCTAATCCCTGCTACTCAAGTTTGTTGTAAGAGTATAATATGTCATGTAAAATATTTTGAACATTTTAATATACTTTATGTATCTACCATGAAATATTATTGTCATCATTTCATTTTCATTTGCCTTCTCATTACACACAGATCACTGAAGCAGAAATAAATGTAGCTTATATATGTTAGAAGGACATTAAATGTCTGTTCAAGCACCAAACCTCATTCTAAGGAAAACATTTGTCAAATGCCATGCCATTAAAAAGAAAGCATTCAAAAGCACGGATGAATAATATGGTTTTCACCAATAAATGGATGAATCAGGTGCTGGTTGAGACCCTTAAGAAGCATTCCATAAGCAGGTGTCATCACTAAAGCAATCTTTTTTTTAGTAGCCATCTGCCTCACTTGAACAGTGGACTTCCAATCATACAAAGGTACTTTTGCTTCCACTGTTTATCCATTCAAACACTTCCCCCCCCCCGACTTTCCCTTTCCCTCTTTCCATTTCTAGCACTATGCACTTCTGCAGCAGATTTCAGGGAAGCAGGAATCTTTCCTACGAGCAATGCTATTGCACTGCTGGGTGGAACGATTCATGCTTCAAAGCTTCCAGGAAGAAGCTTATGATTCACATAAACATAAGTGGGAGAAGGTTTCTATAGCCCAGTTCCCATGTACATTTATTTGTAGGTAATTCTTCTTGCATTTGGTGATTCTACTGCCACATAAATGTGATAGGATTCCACCTTAATGATTTGCTATGTGCATGAAGGGCATGACAGCCTCAAGAGTGAAGCAGTCTATTTATATAACCTCAGTCACAGTCCTCATGGGAGGGTGTTGAATATAATTAAGAGAGGATATGGCAAGAGTTTAACCAGAACAAACATGTTTGTACTGAAACCTTGGATAAAATAAACCACGGAACTCCAGAGTATTTGTTTAGTTAAGATTTGCTTTCTTATGAGAAACAGGAAAACAAACAGGATGAAATTACCCGAATTTACAAAACTGTCTGCACTGATCATACAAGCAGAGAGTAGTGGGCTTATGGAGTAGGAAATGACACTGTCACACTAGAGACCAATGAACTACTCTCTATAAGCAACACAGTCAAATCTCCAAACCTCAGTTGCACAAAAAACAGTTATAGAAATTAAATAAATAAATAAATAAATAAAAACATTGGTCCTTTGACGATGAAGGTTCTCAGTCATCCAGGTGGAACAGTCTGTGGCTTGAATCATGTCAACTGGATTTCTATTTTCTCAGTAGAAACGTTTCACTCCTTATCCAAGGAGCTTCTTCAGTCTGAGTAAAGTTAGTAAGGGAATCCTTAAATATGTTTAACCATGACCTAGACCCAGGTGCAAGGTCACACAGCCACCCTAGAAACATATTTAAGGATTCCCTTACTAACTTTGCTCAGACTGAAGAAGCTCCTTGGATAAGGAGTGAAACGTTTCTACTGAGAAAATAGAAATCCAGTTGACATGATTCAAGCCACAGATTGGTCCTTTGAATGTGTGACCTTTTTTTAGCTATTCCTGTTCTCCCAATATATCTAGGGGCTGAAAACATTTTGCCACCTGAAACAAAATCCGAATGAAGCGCTGGCCAAAGCCTGCCATACAGAAGACAATTGGATTGGCAATAGAACTTACATTGGCAGTGAGTTAGAGAGCTCCATCACTGGAGAGGCTGTAGCACACACAGCTCTGTCCCCAAGAGTGGGGACCTGCCATTGTAACCTCCAGTTTGTGCTGGCGAAGCCTGGGCCTCATGAAGGTAGGACCTCAGGTTTTACCAAAGTGGTGTCCAACCCCCTCCGTGGCTTTTCAGATATCTGCACCTCATAAATGCCACTTGAAGCAGGCTGTTTGCTCCTGCCCCGGACTAAGATCAGCCTTAAGGGTCAGGAGCAATAAAGTGGCAGCTGTTCTCATTGAGGCTAGCAATTTCTGGATCTCTATCTTTCTCTCCCACATACAAGAGATCAAAGATTTGTGTAAAGTTGATATGTGCTCATTTTTATGTAGAGATGTATATTTAGAAATGTTTACTATAGTCAAAGTAGAAAAACAAGGCAGCTCTGCATAGCTGTCCAGGTGTTATTCTCTGTGCTAGTTCAAGCTGCTGTCCATACGTTCAGGGTTGGTAGATGGGCCGTTTTAAGGTCCCGGCTCTTTGCTTTCATGGTTCTTAATTTTTGAAGTTGATCTCAACTGGATAGCACTTCAAACAGAAGATGGCCTCAAACAGAAGATTGTTCTTTGTAAAATAAGACACATGACTATTTTCATTTCATTGCAAAAACCAAAAGTGTTTTTACAAGCAGCATTTCTATTTGCTGGATTTATTCCCAAACTGAGTCTTTTATGAGAAGAATAAAAAAAGAATCCATATCCTCCAATCTTTCAAAGATAAAAACGGCTCAGCTGAGTGCTCTGTTTCCTGTGTGTTATATTCATTTATTTGGAAATTATCCGTCTTTCATTGATTCAAAAGCCAAGAGTGGGTGTATTCTTTTAGTTAAAGATGTGTTAAAAACACAATTGTCCCAAAATATATTATAAAGAGAATTACACTGTTATAATTGAACCACTGGATTAGGATCAGGTGGCCTTATAATCAGACATTCCCCAAACCACAGTCCCTGCATTTCAGTCAGTCAGTCAGTCATTGAATTTATATGTCACCAGCTCCATGCAGATACATGGCAGCTTACAACAAAATGAAAAACATCTCTAGTGTAACATGAATCTAAAAATGGTAAAATATGCATAATAAATCTAGCAGCACCAACACCACAAAATTAAAACATCTGCAGTAAAAACAAAAAAAATTGTCAACTCCATAACATAAAATTAAATTATAATTAACATTGCTACACCCATAACACATAGTAAAATAAAGAAAACCACACAATTAATCATCAACCAAAGCAAGCAAAATGAATCAGCCACCAAAGGCCCTTTAAAACAATTCAGTTTTTAACGCTTCTTACCCAGAATGCCACTGCACTAGGAGCAAAGAGAAATGTCCTTCATTTATCCAACCTCTGCTTTGAGACAATACAAAGTCCAATATATGGCTACTGCATGTGTTGTGCCTGAGATTATGTGAGTCAAGCCCTTGGCTGCCATGGATGTAATGGCACACTTTCCCAAACTTATCTCCCAGGGCATGGAGGCTGAAGTCACAAAACACCAAAAGAACAGGAGACTCCAACACCAGCCCCCAGATCCAGAAGACTGGACAGGCAATAGGACAGCTGGCACAGGTGTTGGTTCCCTATGGCCCATTTTAACGTACACTCATATCCCAGTACCTCAGGAGCAGAAGCTCTGGTTAGATGCAATGTGCATTTTATACGTAGATCACTGCCCTCCCCAACCTATTGTAGTTGCTGAAGGACCCCAAACCTGGGAGAGGAGATCTCTGGGAGGCAGCATTACCATCACTGGTCCCCCCACTCATCCTCTACTAAGTCATGGACAAGTAAGGTCTTATTATGGACAAACCTGGCATTTACCATCAGCAGATTGAGATCAAGATCCCCAGTGATCCAGACACTAGGATGCAGGATTGGAGCTAAACAACCATAAGTGAGGATTGGCACTAAGTGATGGTCCTTCTTTCCTGAATTAGCCCACCTTAGGTTCCCTGCTATATTCTCCCCAGTCCATCACTATTGGCATTTAGTTACCATCCTCTTTTTTCGCACTCCACCCCCCTACCAATTTCAATTTCCTCTCATCACCTTACATTTGCTTTCCACCATCACACTTCATTTGAGAGGTCAGCAATCTGAGCCACCCATGCTGGCCTCACATACCTTCAGCATCCATCACTGCAACCATTGCAATCCCATATGTAAGCCTGTAGTCTCCCCCACCACCACCCCAAGCCTGTACTCTCATTTCAAGCTGGGGCTCTTCTCAGTTTCACCGATTCTTAGGGAGATGCCCCATCCCAGGTGCAAGATGGGCTGTCTGAGAGTGTGACAAAATATTTCAAGGAGAACAGCAGCATCACTCAATGTTATGCAAACAGAGGCCTTTGCATAATGGGATGTAGCTGGCTGTCCTTTCCCAGGAATGACTCACCTGACTTCCTGGCTTTGCAAGTCTCACTTGTCACAGCCTGTGGCTAGCTGGCAGTTGAGAGGAGGAAAATGAGCCTTCCTTATCAGGAAATATAGGGAAGATGAGGTAGGACAGAGAGTTCCTAGACAGTATCTTCCCCAGGGCCCTTCTCCCTTGCAGAAACAGCTCAAAACATATCTCGGCTGCTATTGTCTAAAGTGGCAAGTCACACATACTACATGAAGCCTTAGAATTCATGTAATACCAGACACATCCTCCTGTAAAAGGAAGTGACAACATTAGGTAACTCACACCAATAATTTTTAAATAAAGCAAAAACACAGAAAATCATTTACAAGAATCAAGAATGCGGAAGTTCAGTCTGATCTTAGGAAATAAGAACAGTGGAATATATAAAGATGCTGGGATGCAAATTTTGCATTCGCTGATGCAGTTCTCCCAGTCGGCAACATGAGTTGGCAGGCTTCCTGTTAGTTTAGCAGCATAGCTACTTTGAAGACTTATTGTACATCGCCCAGAGTCACTTCTTGTGAGATGGGCGGCTATATACTGTAAATCTGTTAAATAAACAAACAAATAAATAAAATAAGACCTGGGCTCTGGTATGTCTTTTCATAGGAATTAACAATCGACAAGAAGTTAATATGGACCTGAGATGTAATTTCCTAAGAATCAAGTCCATTGCTAAAATTTCTCCTAGACGGTGGTCTCTTTGCTCCATGGTAAACCACAATGGAGAACAAGCTCTCAAAAAACACCTACTCAGCACTTTGACTATTGTTTCCTTAATTGCCCTTGAAAAGCTGGAGGATAATATGTGGTGTCTCTTTCCTTCTGGAACAAAGAAACCGCAGACCACAGGCCTCTGTTCATAGTACTTGCTTTAGTTAGAGCATACTATTGTAGCAGCTGGTAGGTCCCGGCTAGACATGGAGCCTTTACCACTGTCTTTCCAAGATTGTGTCATTTAAACCAGCTTTCATATGACTCAAGCACCTTTTACCAATGGTCACATGAGCTACAGCTCAGATTCAGTATAAACTGAATCTTTTTAAAGAGTCTTTTTAAAAGAAGTCATCCCTCTTTTTAAAATTTTGTCAGCATTTCAGCCAGAAGAATTGTGAAAACCAGTAGAGGAATGGCAAACGGATCATATATTCAAAGAGCAGCCCGTGCAATCACAAGTTTGGGCCAATAAATCCCTAGCTGCCACCTATCCAAATAAAGAAATGTTTCATTTTTTTTTCTTTTCTCTTTAAAAGCAGCACTGAGGGTAAGTAAAATGTATCATTTCTTTATGTGCATAATTGACACTGTGGAACATGGAGGAAACCTGTTGATTACAAAACAAGCAGGGAGCGCTGCTTTATTTAAGTGAGTGAAGTAACAGTGGGAAGAGAAATTTATTTTCACTTTCATGTACTGGAACTTGTTGTTTTGCTCCTTTCTGCCCATTATGTTTATTTTTAACAAGACTGATGGACTTCCTGAAATGAAAAGCATGAAGAGAAAGAGGACATCAAGCTTCATGCTTAGCATTTTCTAAATTCCTTTACTGTAAATGTCCAAATATATGAAGATATTGGAAACAGGAGTAATATTCACTGTGCTGCTAAGATGTAAAGTGCATGTATAATGCTGCCTCTAGCTGGCAAATGATTACTGGCTTTGTCAGAAAAATCCTACTACTGGAGATTGAGAGATATGTGAATGGAGAAACCACCTCCTGGGCTCATATTGGCAGGGTAATGACAAAAAACTGTGGTTCTTTTTTCCTTTCTTTTGCTTCCCTCTCCCACCTGCTTAAGCGACTTCTTTCTCATTGATGCTAATGAGAATAAAATAAAATATACCACCTCTAGAGCCAGTATAGTTCTCTCCGAGAGTATCAATGCATTGGAGCATGCTCAGTTTCCCCAGATACTGCAGGTATGTTTTCTTTTTGTACTCTTCATTGTTTGTCTGTAGCTTGAATCATGTCAACTGGATTTCTATTTTCTCAGTGGAAACTCAGAAATCCAGTTGACATGATTCAAGCTACAGACAATTCCACCTGGATGACTGAGAACCTTCATAGACATACTATCTTCATTGTTTGATTTTTGATAGTTGAGACACTCTAGCTATTGACACCTACACAGCCTCATCCAGGAGGCTGAAAGAGTTGGATCACTCCCTCTGAGAGCTGGGCAATCCTTTGGAAAAATCCCATAGCCCTTATCATCAAATCATCTTCGATTGTCCAAAGTTACCCAGTAAATGGTACTTGTTACCTGCCCTCAGTGATTTGTTCTACCATAGATATTTGCATATTGTTGTGACTACAGGGAATGTGAATATGGCTGAACTGAATAAATTGCTCTGAATGGTGCATAGTATTGGAAGGGCAGGATATAAATGTTTATATGAATTAATTAAATAAATTGTGGCACTATAAAAAGTGCTTCAGGAAGTCAAGAACTGGAATAACAAAACACATGCAAGTTAGAATAAAGCTTTTTCCTCCTCAAATTACTATTCATAATCTGTATCACATGTGATTTTTTTCATAGGCCCCCTTCATCCTGGGATGAAGACTTTTATGAAATTATAAAGGTTGATAAGCAAATACTACAGAAATAGTACAGATGCAGTTGTGTCCACATTTTTCCACTGCATATTTCTAGGGAATGGAGAATATAAACACTTAACTGTGGAGCTGATCTTAGGCACTCACTGTGGCATGTTCTCTACTTCTTTAAGATGATGTAACCACAACTACACATAGTATTTCAAGATCAGTATACTTACAGTATGATATTTGACTCTGATAATAGTTGCTTATCAGCAACCAACCACCTAGTATCCTCCAGATTTGTTGGACTAACTTCCATAATTCCCAGCCAGGAAGGCATCAGGGTGTATGAAGCTTTTCTAGTCTATAATTTGTGTGAGGATGATTATAATGGAAATCAGCATGGGGTCCACATAAGCCGACTAAAGCTGCCTTGTATCTTGGCAGCACAGCTGACAATCACAGTAGCCTCCATTTAAGCAATATTGTAAAACAGATACTGCACCTATGAAATAGGTGCAATTCAGGATAATGAACATCTGAAAACTCCCTATCTCCCCTCCCCTTTTTCCACTCTTCAAGAAAATAACTTTCTCAAAGCACTGGCCAAACACTATCCCCCCCCCCCCTCACCCTCTACTGCAACCATCACCTTAACCAGAGTCATTATTTCCTTTCTTAAATAAATATGTTTGCACATTGAGGAGGACCGGGTTTGGGAATTGTGAGTAGCAGGAAATCGAGAAATTCTTTTGGGAACAGCACAGAAGTCTCCTTCTTTCTTTGGACATGTCTGGGTTGTATAGAGGCTGTGGTCTGCTTAAACCCACTCAATCAGTCATTCTTGACGCAGAAAGGAAAATTTCACCCCTCCTTTGACAGGAAAGTAAAAGGCTGGGGGAGGCAGAGTTGATTCATTCTTTGAGGTGATACTATACCTCACAAGACTAAATTAAACAAATGTGAATGAACTGCTCTACTCATACAACAGCAACAGATCTGTTTCTCCTACCATTATGTTCCTTTGCTTTTTCTGAGACGAAAGAAAAGAATTATACTACTAGAGAATGTAAGAAAATGATTAAGGTCACAGTCTTACCTTGGAATAAGGCCCACTGTGTTCAAAATGCTTACTTCTGAGTAGAAGTGCATAGGATTGTGCCGTTAGATACTGTACCATTATTTCTAGCCAAATTTCCACCTAATTATGTTAATGCATGTCAAAGTGAACTTTGTGTGTGATTACTATTTCTGGAGTATGCACAGGTACAATATGTTGTTCCAAGGGAAACGACAGGTGGCATACTAGCTAAAGCTGTGCAAAAGCCCTCCAGGCCTCAGAGTTATAAGTACAGGAAGACCCCTAGATGGTAACCATGCTCTTTTGGGGGAAACACAACCCCGTAAAGAAGAAAAAAAGATGGCGCGATCCTGAAATCAGATGGCTTCTGAATCAACAGCCACTTGTTTGAGTTGAGTTTGAGCCTGTTTTTCCCTGTCCAGACCCCATCAGCCTCCAGACACCAGTTCATAACTTCCACCACTTCGGTAATCTGCCCAGAGTAGAGATGTATAACTATCATCTGCATATTGATGATACCTCACTCCGAACAGATGGATAATCTCTCCCATCATTTTGGTGTCGATGTTGAACAGGATATGGGAAAGGACTGAACCCTGAGGCATTCCAGAATGAAGTCTGACCTCTGCCCCCATCCCAGTAATCATTATCTGGACCTGAGCCGAACCACCATAGCACCACGCCCCAAACTCCTAACCCTCACAGGCAGTCAAGAAAGATACTGTGGTTGACAGCATCAAAAGCTCTGAAAAATCTAGGAGGGCAAGGATGGTCACACCACCTCCATCCAGGTCCTCCCACAGGTAATCCATGAGAATAACCAGTGCAGTTTCTGGCCCATGCCCAGGTCTGTACCCAGACTGCCAAGGCTTTTAGATAATCGATATATTGAGCCCTCTGCAACTGCAGCCCCACCATTTTCTCATTAACCTTCCCCCCAAAGGGAAGATCAGAGATGTGTCAGTAGTTGTTAGTTTTTGTTGGATTTAAACCTGGCTTCTTGAAGTGTGGATGAACCAGCCTCTTTAAGTTGCCCATGCATCTCACCTTACCTAAAACTGACACTGACTGCAGCCTGGATCCAACTTCTAGTCTCCCTACTAGCTGTTATATTACCCAGATGAGCCAGGGGCCAATCCACAAGTGGTGGAGATAAGATTCCAGGGGACTCTGTTCACTTCCTTGGGATCTACAGGTCCCAAAGCCTCCAAGTAACACTACAAGACATCTGTGTCTTCACCTCAATCCCTTCATTGTTTGTTTCTTTCATCTTTGGTGAAAGAAACTCCTACCATTCTGTAATATAGCCAATGTTAGTCTGCAAAACTATTTTGCAGCTCCTTCTGAGGAGAGGCTTTCTTTGCGCAAGGTGTTTCTCTGTTTATTTTTGCATTTTCCAGTTGGCTTTCCTGAATAAATGTTCTAAAACTGGATAAGTGAAATATGTTCCTTGAGGAAATGATCACATTTTTTTTGTCCTTTCAGGTCTCTTACTATATTTCTTGCTTTGATTAATTCAGCTACCTGCCAAATACCTAATCTCCAACCATACATTCTTGGCATTTCCATGTCATGGTTATTTCCATCCTCTCAATAGTAAATAAATCCATATTAGACCTCCTCCACCCAATATTTCAAATAATCAAGTAAAAATATTACATGAAAACTGTCTTGCTTGGACAACCCAAGTGAGCATTATTGTAACTCTCAACAGCTGTCAGTAAAATGTCCCTGAAGGTGAGAAAATAAAGGCGGTGGGTCTTCCCTCTTACTTGTCATAAAACTCTAGGATTCAGAAGAAAATGTCCTTCATAATAGAAATCTGTCAGCCCTACAAAGTAGAGCAGACCAAGAAACAGATGCCACATAGGCCTAAAACTACTTTTAATAGAATGGCTACAGTAACAGAATCTTGCAAGTCTGAATGTGCTTCCCCTCCTCCCTTTTTTTATCTTCTTGAGAATTAGGGGGGTGCCTGTCTGAGGCGTTTTTGTAAACTTCCCTCTTCCTATAGGCTTAAGCTATGTTTATCAGTTCATTGCCTTGCTTCTCATCTTCCCCCCTCCAATTTTTCTTTTGTTTGTGACTATACACAACACTTCAGTGATGGGAATGTTCTCAGTGGATCGTTCATCAGCTGATTGCTATCTCTCTGTCGGTATGTTTTTCTCTTTTTCTTGTTCTTAAGGAAAAATATCTCACAGAAAAAGAGGCCCAGCTATCAAAATCACCTCAGTGTCAGTAAGCAGTAGTAGGCTGAATTATTGGATTATAGTGTTTGTGTAGTTGGACATCACTTGACATACATTTTAGACATGACATGTTTGGTCTTACTGCAGTTTCATAATTGCTTTATACCACCTTTCCAGTAAAAGAGGCTATTAGCGTAAAACAAACATTTATTTCTTTGTCCGGGACACAGCTATGAGTAGCATAGTTGCTTCAGTCAGAGGTAAAGGAAGATGAAAATCACATCCTTTGCTTTGAAGATCTTTCCCTACATCCCGGACATGTGAATCAAACTGTGGGATTATTTTGAAGCAGAAGAAAGTCACTGCTTCTAGTTGTGGGCACTGTGTTCTTCATTTTGCATCACATCTTCTAGGGTCAAGCTCGGGTGCAGCTGGATCCTGGCAATGAAAATTAATATACTTATGGGTTTTATTGCAGGATGTCAGTGAGGATTTCTTAGAACAGAAGTAGCCCAGGTTTGCTATACACACTTAGCAGTTGGGTTTTCTGAGCTTTGGGAGATCAATGCCAAGTGTTCAAACATTTTGCTCCACACCCCAGCAAAGCTTCCTCAATCCAACAGTTCAGAAGTGGAGACTGCTTTTCTCTTTTTGTAGTCTGTGTAAGATTTGGACTCAGAAGGTGGTTGGTGACTGGGAGGTGTTGATTAATTGGTTGCTGGGAATCATGTTGTCTCTATTTTGATTGGTATCCCTCCCTTGATCCTTGATGTGTATGGTCTGGATGACCTGGGTATGTGGCCTGACTGGGTGTTAGATTGTATCCAGCTCCATTGATCTGTTGATGGCCCATGCGAGTCCCAGGGTTCTAGGAATTCTCTGGCTCTCCTGCTGTTGGTCTTATTATTTATTATTATTTCTGTGTTTTCCCAGTCAGATGTATAACTTGCATTGAGGGTGTGGGTGGCTGTTAAGTATTTGCAATCCTTATTCATTGCAGTTATGGGTTCTTTAATTCTTTGATGCAGCTGGCACCCTGCTTGTCCTATGTGTAGTGCAGATTGCAATCCCAGCAGTTTATTTTGTATATGAAGTTGGTTCTCTCTTACTGAGGCTTGCAGTCTTTTGTTTTGCCCAGAATTCCTTGTAGTGTTTTTTTAGGGTTGTGGACCGCTGTGATGCCTACTGATTGGAGCAGTCTGCTAGTTCTGATGTATTTTTTATGTATTATTATAGTGGTTCTCGGGACGTCTTTGTGTTCTTGTTTTGTTGCCTGATGCACTTTTTAATGAAATTGGGGAATAGCTGTTCTTCTTGGACAGAATTCATATCAAGGTTGCCCCCATTGGGCTTATCTCCCTAACTGTGGCACAAACATGCCAAGGTTACCATGTTTTTATACCATGTCTTCATGACACTGCCCTTGTCTCCCTACCAGCCCACAGCCGAGGCAGCTTAAAGTTATCTCTAGTTGTTCCAGTTTTAAAGTAGTGTTTTCTCTCTTCTGACACAATTTTGGCCATGGATACGATCTTGCACGCTTCATTGGTAGTGTGGTTTCTGACAGAGTTAGGGTTGGAATTTGCCCAGCTTTTACTGACCATTTTACACTGCTGGGGACATGGCCTTTTCCTCCATTCAATGGGAACTATCATCCATACCGTTTTGGCTTGCGCTGCAGAAGAAATGGGGCAGCTGGATTTCCCAGAGGCATCTGCCCATGTCATTTCTGACAGGCACTTTCCATAGTACTTGTCAGGTTATACATGGTTCTTTATAAACATGCATTTAATGCTCTTCTGAAAGAGTGCTAAACATAGTTTGTAAACCTGGTCTACGGCTCTTTTGAAAGTGCTGTTCCAGTGCAGCACACAAGTTTGATTTAAACTGAAAAAGAGAGTGAGGTCCTGCCAACCATGAGTTACTCTTTCTGTAGCTATTGGGTACATTGCATATTTTCTTCTGCTTTTGGCATCTATTAGTTTCATATGGCCATACTACTTACTTACTTATTTATTTATTTTCTATCCCGCCTTTATTATTTTTATAAATAACTCAAGGCAGCGAACATACCTAATACTCCTTCCTCCACCTATTTTCCCCACAACAACAACCCTGTGAGGTGAGTTGGGCTGAGAGAGAGGGACTGGCCCAAGGTCACCCAGCCGGCTTTCATGCCTAAGGCGGGACTAGAACTCTCAGTCTCCTGGTTTCCTATTGGCTCCTTCCCAGGGCTGAGAGAGAGTGACTGGCCCAAGGTCACCCAGCCGGCTTTCATGCCTAAGGCGGGACTAGAACTCTCAGGCTCCTGGTTTCTAGCCCGTTGCCTTAACCACTAGACCAAACTGGCTTTATTCTTTGGGTGGAGGGGTTACATCATTTTGCCCACTCCATGCTGGGTTGATGGCCATGTCTAGGTTACTTCCAGGTGCTACCAGCCACAAAGAAAATTGGACTTGTGGTTCACACTGCCATTCCCTTGTAGCAGCACTACTGAGGATAGGGCTTGTTCGTTAACTCCTGCTTTGCTCCATCTCCATGCCCCTTCTGCATGCCTAGGATCTGTCAGCTGGGCTATGTTTGGGACATCAGTTTAGCACCCAGAAGAGTGCTGGATCCATCTTCAGATCATAGACACAGAGCACCTCTGCACCTATGACCTGTGTTTGTGTTTGTGTGTGTGTGTGTGTGTGTGTGTGTGTGTGTGTGTGTCACATTTTGACTCCTGGTGACTACATGAATGTGGACATCCAGTTTTATTGGTACTGTTTTCGGAAATGGTTTGCCTTTGCTTTTTTCCTAGGGCCAAGAGGGAGTGACTGGCCCCAAGTTACCGTGCTGGCTTTGTGCCTAAGGCAGGGCTGAAACTCAGTCCACGGTTTCTAATCTGGTGCCTTTAAACACTACACCAAACTGACTTTTTAATCAGATGAAAAATATTGCAAGCACCCAATTACACTTCCCCATGCCTCCCCACCCCTCCCCACATTAGGGAAAAAGTAGTTGTTCTTCTACTGGCAGGTGATACTTGGTAGGAGGTGTCCCACATTAAAACAATCAGGTTCTGGCTTCATTACTATGGAGGAATAGATCTTGCTATTCGGGACAACAAACTTTATGCTATCATACTTTTATTTCAGCTCAGGAACTGGTAGATAGTACTGTAACACGGCTGTCTGGCTATGCCCATTGTTTATCAAGGTGTTTAGGCAGACGTGGTGAAAGGGTTCGCTGTGATTTCATGGTTAGGCAACCAAGAGTGGATTAGTTTGCCACTGCTTTCTTTAGAATTTTCAGTCTAGCTTACATCTGCTAGTGCACTCCTAACCAAGAAATAATTAAGTAAAATCCTGTTTAGTTTTGGGGAAGCAAGAAGGTGCTGCCATTTTCTGCTTTAGATCACAACCTGATAAGTATATGAAGAAATAGCGAGCTGGCATGGCAAACTCCAAGAGGGACCTTCTGATGAAGCACCTCAGACTTAGGCAGGCCCTGGATCTTTATATACAAGCCTAAATATCTAAATAATCAGGAACGAGCAAAAGCTGTGGAAAAACTGGTTCTGTTTCTACTCTCACCCAATGAATGTTGTCTGAAAAGAAATAACCTCCTCCCCCGTTTCCATGACTGTCTTTCTTATTTTGTCCTGATCTTAGGACAATCATTTCTGGGCTGGAAAAATCTGCACAACCAATGGAGGGAGGCAAAGTGCTAGAGTTTGCTGTGTGTCTTTGCTGCCATCTACAGGCTATTCAGAGTTTGCAGCCCAGATATGGTAGCCCTACTGATGTGCTCTCCACTTTCTGTTCCTTACAGATGAGAACCAGAGATGAATTTAAATATCCAGGTGCAAACTGAGTAAGAGCTGAATTGCAATAACTTTTATTTCATGCTATTTATTCTCATCTAATTAGGGAATTTCAATAGTGGCCAGAGTCACATGCTTGGATGAGGGGTGGTAAGCTTGGTATGTACACATTGACTGATGATATTACCAGGCACCAGTATGTTTGCAGTGGGGATACAGACAGCTGGGAAAATCTCAGCATGAGCAAAATGTTCTACCAGTCAGATTAAATCAGTGCATGGAATGTTTAAATTTAAACTGTTAGTAGACTGTGTAATATTATTCTATTTATCTTACACTGCCACAGGTGTAGGGAAGAGCAGTTTCCTGTTGTGCAATTTTTCCTTTTCCAACTTTCCTTTTACTACTTAAATGCAAAAGTAAACAGATGGTGAGGATGCAAAAGGGAAGAGGGAGGGCTGTGTCCCACCATACAGCACACTAACCTTATGACACTTAGCAGATTGCTGAGTGAGACTGAGTAGAATTCCACTCTAGCCTACGCAAAGGAAATGTAATGGGTTGTTTGACAAGATTCTCCAACAGAGTAGGTTCAGATATATAATGGAGAGCCCATCATCCAAATCATAGCTTTTTCCAATAGGGTTTTTTGTTGTTGTTATTATAATGAATGCATAAGTAGCATTTCACCAACAGAAGCATGGAGACTGCTGACTGGTTATATTTATATAATCAATTAATGTCATGTATTGTCTATGTTGTCTGTCTATCTATCTTTATTAATCAAATTTGTAATCTATCCAGCAAAATTCTGGATGGCGAATATAACATATAAAAACATCAACGCAAACAACCAGGTCAATGGATAGAAAAATTAAAATTGATATAGACATTGACTATATTCTCTCTAAATTTGATAGAAACCCTCACTGAGAAATCTTTGGTAGGAATTTCAACTAGTACTCCAGCAAAGAATTATTACTGCGCAAATCTTCATCTACTACCTTGGAAACTTTTACTCAATACACAAGAATGAAGTTGGCATAGGAAAACCTTTTACGTTATGTAAGGTGATATGTACACTGAGCAAACTCCCTAAAATTCACTTCATTTAGCCAAAAACACAGTATTCAAAGCATCATCTTCCCCAATTATTCAGCAGAACAATAATCTAACTACTGATTTCCACTTGAACTTTCATACCACCACCATTTCATTTTCCCAGAAGCAGTTGTTTGATGATCTGCAATTGTCTTTACTTCTATTCACCTCAAAATGCTGAGGGCAAAGAACAAGAACATCATTTAATCACTGCCCTGCCCCAGCTGCTGCAGGTCCTGGAGTTAAAAAACAAAACAAAAAGGAAATCAGGTAAATTGCTTTCATACTCTGGTCTTATTGGGGGGAAAAATCTGAGCAGGTCCTATGTTGAGGAGCTGCAGAGCAATCAAATCATCTTTCCCCTTAAAAAAACTGGGTTGACTGAAGCCCAGGAGCTGGAAGGGATGATAAAGCATGCTCCACTGAACCACAGTGTTTAAAAAAAAAGATCAGTTTTACTGCAGAAAAAAGTGGAGACAGGAAAGAAGACTAATACATGAATTATATCTCTGTATATGTATTCATGTGTTTTTTTTTAAAAGAAGTGCTCTGAATCTGCATAGGTATCCACAGTGAGTGGGGACAAAGGTAGGGAAATAACACAATGTGCTCCACAACATAAACTCTGAACCTTTTGTATATGTGTCACAATGTTGCATACACATATATAACAGAAAGAGCTTGCATTGTGCTGTCATAATGCACATTTTATTGTTCTTATGAAACTTTCAGATTCAACAGATGCCCCTGGTTGTATGCCCTGGGTTATGTACAAAGTCAGATTATTCAAACCCTTCCCTTTCTTCTAGAGAGAAAAGGCCTTTTATCAGTTGGGAACCAAGGCTGAGAAAAAAAAGTTGTTTCTTCTCTACAATATCTTCAGAATCAACTGACTGGATTGTAGCCTCAGGGATCTGATGGGATCCAAGAAGAATTGAGACAGAGGGAAATCTCTTTCAGCAAAAATGTCTATCTTTGAATAAAACATTTACCCAGAAATATTATAATATTATTTTCAATTTTACTTTGGGTATTTATGTCTAATTTATCGTCTCAGGTGATTCACTCAATACAAGCTCTGTCATTACATATTTTGGGGGACATTAGAATATTTTTATGTCAGCGTTGCCTCTAAGGGAAGACCAGGGTTATCTTTGTTCTGCCAGAACTGCTTTTTTTTCTATTTATTTTTTTAACTTATATGACCGCCCATCTCCCCCAAAGGGGAACAATAAAACTGATTAAAATAGAATAAAGAATATAAAAACACAATCAAATAATACAATAAATAAATTATAAAATCCAAATGGCCAGATAGCTTAATAAAAAGAAGGACATTATGAAATTAACCACCCCCATGAGGAACTATTATTTTCTCCTTCCCATGCCAGGCGGCAGAACCAGGTCTTCAGTTCTTTCCTAAAGGTCGGGAGGGAGGGGATCTGCCTCAACTCTGGGGGCAAGGTGTTCCAGAGTGCTGGTGCCACCACAGAGAAGGCCCGCCTTCTAGACCCCACCAGATGACACTCTCTTATTGATGGGGTTCGTAGCAGGCCCTCTCTGAATGATCAATTATTGAACTAATTATTGAACTATTGCAAGTTCTTTTAAGATGTTGCTCTGACTTTACTAGTTCTATATCTTGACTTACAGGGAAGAAATGGTGAACTGAAGACGGCTCTATAAAAAGCAGAGCCAACGACTGCAGCAGAATGAAGGGCCGGCAAGTAGACCGGCTCTTCAATAATCCCTCTGGACAAGGAGAGAACTTGAGATCACCCACAAGTGCTCCAGACAGTTGCTCCTCACAAGGAGACCGCAAGACAGCAGGGAGACAAGGGAATAGCCATCTTGCTCAAACCGTGGTCAGCGCCTTTGAAAGGACACTGGGTTCTCATATTTCCTTTTCTAATCATGTTCAGAAATTGCTTGTTAACTGCTTTTCAGCTATTAGGAACCTTTGGATCAACATGTTTTACAGCACTGGGTGAGTTTCCTTCAATCCTTAGCGAAAGGATTCTTCTCTTCTTTGGAAGAGAAGGTTTGAGATGACCTTAGCCCTGCTGTGACAACAATATATATATATATATATATATATATATATATATATATATATATATATATGTGTGTGTGTGTGTGTACACACACACACACACACTACAGTATATATATACTGTATATATATATAGTGTGTATATATATATACACACACATAGAGTGTATGTGTGTAAATATAAATATAAATATAAATATTCATTCATTCCTAGATGTTAGTGTTCAGCCCTTTTAAAATGTTTTGTAAAAGTCACTCTTCTATGCCAGAGAAGTTAACAGAGTAAAATAAGGGCTATACTTTTTAATAGTCTCATCATAATATTGTTTGCCTAATCAACATGAGAAATTTCTCTAGCTCTTCATCTATAATTATAAGTACAATTATAATTTTAACTATTAGTTGTAGTAGTAGTTGTAGTAGTGATAGTGGTACTATTTTTATTTATATGCTGTACTTCTTTCCAAAGAGAGCCTAAAAGTTTTCCAAAAAAGAATATCCAATAAAGGCTTCAAATAAAACAGAACTGAGAAATTATCAAAAGTTCTATATTTTTAAGTTACATAAATAAATCTAATCATATATCCTTTATCAGGCAGATAAGGATCAGCCATAGAAAAACAATTTTAAAGTAAGTGTAAGAGGCATTTTTCAAGACCCTGATGCTGGGAAAGACTGAAGGCAAAAGGAGAAGGGGATGGCAGAGGATGAGTTGGTTAGATAGCATCACCGATGTAATGAACATGAATTTGAGTAAACTCCGGGAGACAGTGGAGGACAGGAAGGCCTGGCATGCTATGGTCCATGAGGTCACGAAGAGTCGGACACGACTAAACGACTGAACAACAACAAAAGAGACATTTAGCAAAATCATATCCAAAATGTCATCAGCCACAAATTAGGCATGAAAGCCGGCTGGGTGACCTTGGGCCAGTCACTCTCTCTCAGCCCAACTCACCTCACAGGGTTGTTGTTGTGGGGAAAATAGGAGGAGGAAGGAGTATTAGGTATGTTCACCGCCTTGAGTTATTTATAAAAATAATAAAGGCGGGATAGAAAATAAATAAATAAAAATAAATAAATTTCCAGATTTAACAAGAGATATTTTTACATTTGGAAGAATATCTGAGTTCAGTAAGCTTGAGGGTATAAGTAGATATGACATGCCTGGATATCTCTAGACATTTATCTTTGATCAGGGAAGAGGCAATTTGGATTAGGAGCACAGGACTGAAAGAGAGATTCATCCTCCTGTGTGTTAGCAATTCAAAGGAGCCATAAGCCAGGAAATCTATCAGCTGCCAGGATGGGGAGGAGGGGTGGGGGACAAAGTGTACATACAAAAGGTGCCTGTCTTGTCCCCTGCTATAGCTAGCAGCTCTGTGGGCAGAGCGAGACTGCCTTCAAAGTTAAAAATTGCCACAGATGCCCTATATCACATCTGGACCTCTGTAGCACTACAGTATTAGTTACTTATTTACCTTAAGAATTATCTTGAGATACAACAGTCTTAACTAAATATTAACCACATTATGCAGAAGTCTCTAGACCGCGCGCGTGTGTGTGTGTGTGTGTGTGTGTGTGTGTGTAGTGGGGCAGTAAATTGCTATAAAGAAGAATAGAGATACAGTATGTAAGGAAGTGAAATGGTAACCAAATCCTCACAGGGAAAGGTGTGACCTGTGGCAAAACTGGTTGTCAGTTTCATCATGCCCACAAGTACAAAAATGTCATAGGTCTATATTCTTCAGCATTCATGAAAAAATCAAAATACCTTTTATGCTTTGCACATTGCACATTTGCTGTGGCAAATATAGCCACTACAAATCTAAAAATAAATGGACACACATATGTTTCCCTTTTCAAAATAATAAGAAGCATGCTATGTAGTTTGAACATTTGGATTCTTTCTTGCCAATGGAAGCTGGTAAGATAAATTGTATTATATTATATGCATTTTTCCCTTCCCCAGCCATCACCCCAAACTATCTCTCTCAAAAAAAGAACATGGGAATCATTTTGGCTTGGATGATAATTTAAATCTGTCTAACTACAAAATTTCTATACCATCCCAATCAAATGATTTTGGGTCATGTACATAAGAACCTTGACATAAAATAAATCTCCTAGTACATAAACAATCATACCAATATACTGTATAAAATAAGGGGGTAACCAATAGGAGAGAATATCTGTAGCTCAGGATTGAACTGTGGAGTTCTTGGTGCTCTCTGAGCTTGGTTGTTTGCTTGTAGATGTTTCATTAGATAACATCATCAGTGCCATGATGGTAAGAGAGCACCAAGGTGGTAACCTCCACCTCAACTAGGAATCAAAATCAACCCCATTTAAAAAGGAAAGTTCTGAGGGATTTCCTAAAAAGCAAGAGCAAGGGGGGCCAAATGTATCTCCAGGGGCAGCATATTAAAAGAGTTGGGGCTATCACAAAGTTGTTCTGCCATCTGGCTCATCCCCTTCTTACTTGACATGAGGGTAACCAGAAAGTGCCCTCACAGGGACAATCTTATCAAGAGGTCATTTCCTTAAATCAGAGCTCAGACTTGAGACTTAGCTGCCCACCAAATTTTTGGGAAATTCCCCAAGCATAGGGGCCATCAGGAGCCTGGGGTGAACCATTGTAATAGGTCTATTGTCCTCAGAGAGGTCCAGGGTACTCAGGATCTGCAATTTGACTAGAAAGTGAACTTATCTCAGAAAGACATATCAGTAACATCCACCAGATCCAGATCACATCTTATCTGCTCCAAGGTGCCCGTTTTCAGGAATTGTGGTCAAAATAACCTGAGACAAGCCCATAGTTGTCATTTGTTGTTTATTCGTTCAGTCGTTTCCGACTCTTCGTGACTTCATGGACCAGCCCACGCCAGAGCTTCCTGTCAGCCGTCACCACCCTCAGCTCCCCCATGGTCTCCCCAACAGTCTAAGTAAAGGAGAAGAAATCTGAACAATATGGGAAGGGATAGTGAGGTTGCTGAACAACATGGGATAGGGTGGTGAAGAATGGAGAAATTTGGCCAATATTGGGATTACACCCCCAATTAGATTAAGGAAGAGAAAATAGCTTAAGAAGCTTACACAATGAAAGTTTCCTGTCCTCTCCTGCTTTCTGTAACCCCCCACTCCAGGTCACATTATGTTCTAGAATGTTTTCTGGCTAGATGTTTTAGCACTGCAAGAGAAAATAGCAAACATTCCTTCCAAGAACTTTTTAAGGTAATTTATCCTAGGATCTAAATTATGATGTTTTTTTCCCTAGTTTTTTGCAGGAATTTTACCTTCTGATTAAATGACCAAAAATCTGTTTGAGATAAATGTTAATGCTCTTGGACCTTGACAACTTGAGAGAAAGAGATGGGGCTCTGAAAAATTTTGATTTCATTAATTCAAAGGTAATCAATGACTCACCCTCAAGTATTGTAGAACTTCAGCTCTCATCAGTCCTAGTCAATATGAGTAATAATGGAAGTTTATTTTATTTATTTATTTATTTATTTATTATTCGAATTTATCACCGCCCATCTCCACGACAGTAGACTCTGGGCGGCTGTCTAATGTCTCCAGAATAGCATGTTGTGCCTTAAATATTACCCATAAAATAAAAATCAGTGGTGATTCAGTACTGAATATATAAGAGCTATTAGTGATCCTGGTATATTAGGAATAAAAAGAATGTCATATATAAAGCTCCAACTAAACTAAATCCAGCAATATAATAGATTTATTTATACATCAAATTTCTATCATCACCCATCTCCCTCCAAAGAGGGACCCTTGCAGATTTACTGCATGACTGAAGTCTCCAAGCACCAGAAATCTTCTTGGATCCATTCTTTATCACACTTTATAACATCTACTGGGAAGTGCAAATGTGCCCCCTACCCTCCGGTCACTAACTAGGCTCTACTACTGTTACTACTCCCAGTGTTTGTCCTTTCCTTTAGATTTCCAGTCATATTTTCATCAACTTTTCTCCAGGGTTCCAACAAAATAAAGGAGATGAAAGCAGAAGGGATATATAACACTTGTAACAGTATACTGGTATAGGCTTTCATGGCTGGCATCAGTCACGGCTGGCTTCAAAACGGACCAATTGGAAATCTACCTAGATGAGGAACCAATCAGGAACCAGCTTTCTTGGACTCCCATGACATGGACCAATCAGAGATCAGATTTCCAGGTTTAAATACAAGAGCCCAATCAGCCCAGTTCAGTCGCCTATGAGCTGCTGAGAGGTACACCACAAAGCAGCTCACTCTGCCTCTGAAGATGCCAGCCACAGCGGCTGGTGAAATGTCAGAGCAAAAGAACACTAGACCATGGCCATTCACTTGAAACAGTGTTCTGAAAAGTATCCTTACCTTAAGTTGCAGTAGCCCCTCTTGTCTTCATCGCAGTGTCCACAAAATAACAGAGAAAGTTGAGATGGGCTTTTGTTGCTTATTTTTCAGTTTCCTCCTATTAGTCAATTTCAGTAACTACCCTTCCATGTGAAGTAAGAAAATAGTTGCCCAGCAGTTTCAGTTCTCTGGTTCTAGGGGCCTAGCAAGTTGTTAAATTATGGAAGGGCCTGTTGCTCTCATGAGGGCTATTTCTGCCCTGGTAACTTCCATTATGTTTTTTTAATTCACATTATTTTAAACAGTGAGATGTCCAAATATGTGGTGGGGGGAGGCCTCCCAACCAGCCCAGGGAAACCCAGTCAGAACCTTGCCATTCCTGTAGCACTGTATTTCATTGCTGGTTGGTGGGGGATGCTTTCATTGCTGGTTGGTGAGGTGTTGAAAAGCCAGAGAAGAAAACCAATCATTATAATAAGAGCACACTCACCAATCAGGACAAAACCATTTGACAGTGACGTGAAAGAAACACAATAGATAGTGAATGACAAAAGAGACAGCAAATTTTATCCTGAGTCAGTAGAAGGGAAAGGCTCTGAGGTCACAACTGAATGGAAGCAGTCCCATAAAAGGTAGGAATGATTTCTGAATACACATGCATAAGACTGCATTGTAAGCTTCTACTTAAGGATAGTAAGAGTTGCAGATGATCTAAGGGCCTACTGAAAAAAATGTGGACAGGCCTTGGTCTTCAGATTTATCCAGCATTTTCACCTAAATAGGAATAACATCTAAACAATAATAATTCTAGTTTTAACACAATGTCCTGAAAGCATTTGATTATATAAAGCTCAAAATTAGGAAATATTCTTGTGAACATAGGGAGGAAGAAATTGCATTGGTTAATTTTAAGAATTATTGAACAGATATAAAATAATATCCCTTATTCCTCTCCTTCCTCTGTTGCAGAAGGAGCTTATTTGTTAATGAAAGGTACACTTTTCTTAACATAAAATACATACAATTTTCCACCTTCGTATTCCCAACAGGTCCTCCTCCAGTTCTAGAAGTCTGGGTATGAGAAGGATGATACAGTCCATAGTAACTCTGAGTCACTCAGTCAACAGGCTGCATGAGAAAAAAAACTTAAAAGCCAAGAGAAAAGTGCTTGGAGCAATTCCATAGGGTTTTATCTCATGGCATGACTGCTTGAATAAAGTCTCTGGAATTAGCTGAGGAAACATCATACAGGACATGATTCAAAAACTGACAATGGGGCTTCTTGTAATGACTCACATGAACTCTTGTTTTCTCTCTTATTTTAGGGACAGTACAACAGTAACATGTCCCAAAACATGTGTTTCCCATCATTAAAGGAAACCTCAGAACTGACTGCTGCGGACAGTGGAGTGCATGCATGTGTGTGTCCACGTGCCAAACAGAAAATAACATCAGTCAAGCATGGTGGAATGCCCTATGTTTGGAATGTGGGATCTGGAAGTTTTGGCTGGAGGCAGTTTTTGACTGGCTCACATTGTCAAAGTGACAACTACAGCAATACATGGAGTTGTTGTCTCTATTACAGATGCATGTTTGTCATGTTGATATTCTTAGAAATGAAATCAGATGAAATGTCCATATGCAATTAAAAATTTATAGGGCTGAATGTAAACAAGATTCAAAATAAGGCAAAGATGCAATGTCCACATTAGTTGAGTGGAAAGGAACATTTTAGGAGATGCAGCTGCTTCTGTCACTTGAGTATTGTGACATCAAATGTAGTCCCTATGTAATACCCTTCTCTGCAACTATTAAAAGTCACAAGACACTCATCTCACATTGAATCCCAAAGATTTAGCTAAAAACATATCAGCATTAGTAAGGACAATTCAGCACAGGCAAATTAATTTTATATAACTAATACACAACTAATTTTATATAACTTATGATGTGGGCAATAGGTAGGTTAAAAGACTTCCATGTACACAAGCTTTTATGAATTTTGTGTCCCCCATATATTGCAATATGACACCATAATTCCCAGCCACTGTGGCTAGTGGGAATTAGGACCATTGTAGTCCAACACATTTGGAAGGCTTCAGATTGACAAACAGAAGTATGGTATTAGAAACACCACCCATAAAATGTCCCAGATATTGCAACCTATGAGCTGCAATTTATTTCCAGAAGAAAATATGAATGTTTGAGCCCAGTCCAGGTACAGTTGAGTATAGATGTTGAGCCTTTAAGGGAAATGTAACCAGAGAAAGACAACTGTCAAAAATTATGCCAGTGTATACTTGAAAGGACTGATGCCTACCTATAAAACACTTGTGAGAAACAATGTAGTGTAGCAGTTAGTGTGCCAGAGTAAGAATAGGGATATGAGAATTAAGTCTACAGTGCTCACTGTCTCTTAGCCCAGCCTACCTCAAAGGATTGTTTGGGGGATAAAATTTGAAGACTATGGATGTTGACTTGACCTACAGATGGAAAGGCATTGTATTAATCTAAAGAATAAATAAACTGCAGGTGCCCAAGGAATGGCTCTGGAATGGCTGATCTACACAAATCTCTTCAAATTGCATGCAGTCTGATGCTTGTGGCTTGGAATATCTGGCTTATGCTGAGGTTTCTATCACATCATCTCTGTCAGAAGATGGAAACATCCTAACGGCAATTCTTTCTGAACACTCTTTCCCTGACAATGTACACTGGCTTGGTCTGTCAATTTATTTATAAAATTCATAATGCATATATGTAGGGCAGCACTGGCAAAGCATTTCTTTTCAAGTGGGAGTGAGCGAGGCTTGCATGCAATCTTCTTTGCTCTGTGACTGGCCACTTGCAAGGATTTTCCTTTTCAAATGTTTCTGACAGGGCACTCATAACGTAGCATCCTGATGGGCTACTTGCAAAAATGTTTAAATAGCCAGTCAACAGCATATGAAGATAGCCTTCATGTCTCCTCAACTAGCTGATTGCAAGGACTTTCCTTTTCAAATAGTGGGGTGTGAAGGGTTTGGGGGAAAATTGGTGTTAGTGGAGGTTTTTAAATGCTTCCATGCTTATGCGGATTCATGGGGTATGTTTGTATGTAAATATTTTTTGTTAAAAAAAGGGGTAAGTGCAAGTATTAGGCTTCTCTCACAAAATGGCAAGACTGATGTAAGTCAGAAACATGAAGGTATGAATAGTGCAAAATACATTTAGGTTTATCATTGACTTTTACAGCATAGGATAGAAAGCCTAGGATAGAAAGGTGTCTGGGATTGCTCTATGAGCAGTAATCAGGCATTATTTTAGACCTGATGGTGTTCTCAACATTATACACCACTTAGAACCCTGTTAGATTGAACCAGTATATAAATCATACAAACAAACAAACAAACAAACAAACAAACAGATATGGTTTCCAATTTTAATCTTTTAGTGTTACCAGATTGCAAAAATACAGATGACCATTAGATGGCAGCAAAGAGAGACCAAAAACTATAATTATTTGCCCCCATCTAGTAGCCACTGGATTTATGCAGCCCAGATCTGGAAGGCCAACCTCTTTCTCTTGTTAGAAGTCTCCCTGAAGGTTTACTTAGCAGTAAAAAGGTAAAGGTTCCCCCCGCACATTTGTGCAGTCGTGTCCAACTCTAGGGGCCGGTGCTCATCTCCGTTTGTTAGCCGAAGAGCCAGCGTTGTCCGAAGACGCTTCCACGGTCATGTGGCCGCATGACGCGCGCAGAACGCTGTTACCTACCCACCGAAGTGGTACCTATTCATCTACTTGCATTTGCATGCTTTCGAATTGCTAGGTTGGCAAGAGCTGGAGCTAGTGCGGGAGCTCACTCCGTCACACGCGGCTAGGGATTCGAACCTCCGAACTTGCAATCTTCCAATCGACAAGCCTGGCATCTTACCCACTGAGCCACCACGCCCCTTTACTTAGTAGTACCAACAGTCTAATTGGAGCTAAATTACCATCCCTTCAGCCAGTGCTAGGAGGATTGTAGGAAATTAAAATGGTGCATCATGGCATGCAAAATTTTTAAATGTCAGGTTCTATCTGCTGGAGTGGATTTGAGGTAGGCAGAACTGTTGCTTTGCTTGCTGGTGTGCAGCAATGTTCTGGTCTGAACTTGCCTTAGTCATTATAAGCAAATGGCATGAATTCTACTTTCCTTAAATTATAAGGGACAAGAAAAATCACTCTGACAGGCAAATAATAACAACAGATAATAAAGGCTATTCTATGCAGATTGTTATTTTGTATGGAATAGCCTTCTTTCTAGACCACAATAAACACAAAGCAATCTACTTCCTGCAGTGAAACCCAGGGGTGATTTGTTTTGGAATGTGTCAAGTGCTGCAAAACAAGTGTGGATATACCCAGTTGAATTCACAAAGCCAACTGTGGTTAGACAAGGGGAAGAAGTTGTCTTCAAGCCGCAATGAGCTAAACTAATTTTGCCCAACTAAAACAAAGGTTTGGTGAGCAGTGGCTTGACAGTATGTTCCTACAGATTTAAGCAGAAGGAATGACATCAACTTAGAAGTCCAGCCAGCAGCATTAGTAATCACAGTGCCCATGCTGTGCCAAAAGTACTCAATGTCTTGTGTATGTTTCCCAAAGCATAAAACAAAAAATATTGTTTGTCTGAATTCCAAACATGCCAAGGACAGGTTTTCCAATCAATCAGCAACAGCTTGAGTTGCTTTGATCTCAATACTTGCAGGAAATGCTGGGCATTGTAATCACAACACATTAACAAGAAATATACCAGGTTGGGATAGCTGTGATGCAACCATTGACTGTATAAGAGAACTAGTAGCATCTAATTGTGCCAGATGTGACTAATTTTGCCCTCAGTGTGCTTAAGAAACAAATCACGTTGGGCCCAGGTTTGTGAAGCTAAAACACTCCTCTGAGTTTTTCAGAAGAAGAGTAGAATGTATGAAAGATAACAATTATGCAAGCAAGCAAATCATACATATGAGAGGGCATGGGGGGAGTGACTAAAAGGACAGACTCACAGTTGTATTCATTACACATGAAAACAATGCAATGTCTGAGCTGAAGGCATATTATTCAGTGAAAAAAAATCTGTTGCTTGCATACATTAGCCTATTGCCACAGTTTTCCAGCAATTTGTATGTTTTGGTTTGTTTTTGTATGGCAAACTTGAAAAAGCATGGAAGCAGATAGTCTACACCATCCCGTGCAACACCTGGCAATTTTAGCTCCACCTCCCTACAAATGTTTGCCACCTTTTGGTTAGAGTTTGGGCACATACTGTATATTTTTTTTCCATTCAGTCATTATAATCTTCAGCAGACAGGGAAAGGCTTAGTAAATGATTGGCTCTTTGTACTACATCCAAGAGTTTTAAAAGCGAGCTCAGTTTTCCCAGAACACATGACATTTCCCATTAATTCCAACCCACACTTTTTTTTGGGCTTTTTTCAAAAAAGAAATCTTTTTCCACAGCTTGTACACAGCGAGGATGAGAATGTTTGTACAAAGATGTTGGCACTTAGGATTTTATGGGTCTGACAGATGTGTACCTCCTTATGCAATAGCTCTCCTGTAAGAACTACAGTTCCAGAATGTCTAAGCTTCTCCTGGCAATCCCTCTTGATTGGTAAGAGGACACACTAACAGCAGGCAAAAGGGACAAGCATCACCATAAAAAAGAGACCCTAACATCTCAGCAGGGATGATGGAAGAAAATGCTGCTGCATGGGATGTAAAACTTGCAGAACATGGAGGTACACTGTTCTGTACACTGCCTCTGCCTTCCAACGTACATAGCAAAATCAATTCCAGCAGCAAGGAATAGTATTTAAAAGCATTTTCTGAGCACTCCATATATTGATGCTATGCAGCTATGTCTGGCTATAACTACAAATTAGACAGCCAAAGATGGAAAGAACACAAACAAAACAGTCTAAAAGCACACTATACAAACCTCCAGTTTTTGAAAACAGGCCAAAGCTTGTATAATGGGGAAGAGAAAGGGTCCAGAGAAATTATACTATAAACTGAAGCTCTCTGAGAGCTTCTCATCTGGTGTTAAACAAAACCTCCCAATGGTAAAAAAACGCTTGACAGTGGACCCAATTATCAAGGAGATGGTGAGCTCCCATTCATTGGACAGCCACATGCTAGTGTTAACTTTAATCTGGAATTCTACATATGAGAGTTAGGCATGAAAACTGCATTTGAGAAGTGAAGACAAATCATTGACCACATGCTGTTTAACCTACCACATACTCATCTCCATTGCATATTGTATGTAGAGCCCTTAATCAGCAACTGGAATTCAAACTTGGTTACAATTAAATGCAGAACAACTAAGGATTGCCCTTCCATTCTTGGCTGTCAAAGAATTTGAGGGAAATGTGACATGGAAGTAGGAAAGAAAGCAGCTTTTAGTATCATTTATCAACTCATCCTCCTTTGTGGACTTCAATGTTGGTCTCTGAGATAAGTGTACAAAAAAGGTCTGGCCACTGAATTTCTCCCTCAGTGTAACAGCACTTCCTGCAGCCTTGGGAGTGAAGGAAGAGAAGTTTCCCTTCAGCTTATTAAATGGTCTTGGGTCTAGCTTTGGCTTATTCTCCAGGGTTTGGGGAGAGCCAGGCCATCTGTTTTCCATTTGTTGTACTTTTGCTGGAGCCTGTAATTGCTCTTTGAACCTACTGGAGCAGGAAACCCCTTAAAATGCTGACAAGACAGGGACTCCATTTTGAAGCCAGCACATTCCACAGCTCCTTTCATCTTGCAAGGCAAATAACTGGGTGAGTTCTCAGAGTCTGAGATGGTATAGGGTTTCATGTTGATTAGAAAAATGCATTTTGTCACTGGAATTATTAATATGAGCTACTGCTATTTTATGGAACTGTCATCTAGGACAGGGATACTCAATTACCTTGTCTGGCAAAACAGCCCTACTTCCTGGCCTGTCATCCCATTTTGTCTAAATTTACTCCCCCAGTAGCTTCAGATATACCCCTTTTAAAAAATGGCTGCTACATATAAGTTAACAGAGCTTTTATGCTGACAAAAAGTCAGAATTTGACCAGAATTTTATAGTCCAGTGTCAGAACTGAGCATATGCATCCAACTAGCCAGAAGTCACCAAGATGAGATGAGATAGTCAAGCTAGTGATCATGTCAATAGTCAGATAAGCCAGAACCTGAAAAGTTTTTTTAAAAAAACCCAGAAAGACTCCATATCCCATTGAAAATAGTGGCCTGACTGAATGGAGACATACCAGTACTTGGTAATTCTTCACTGCATTATAGCTGAAGACAAAGAGAAAAAATATTTTTGTTGCTTCACTATATTTTGTTTCCTCACCTATGCAAGAGATGTCTTACAATAGATTTCTATTATTGTAATATGCCTTAGGACAAGCTGCAACTTACCCATAAAATACCAAATTATATCTGAAATTGTAATTTGTCCTGTAGGACTCAACCTGGAGCATGATTCACACCATAGATTTGCTTATATTAGGAGCTTCCAACATTATGGGACTGGTGAATATATTTTGAATTGTCATGGGTGCTGTGAGAAAATGGCCTCTGTTGCTGGAACAGCCAGTCACAAAATACCAATTGGATACGAGGGGGACACTATTGAAATGAGCTCTGCAAAAATTTAAGGTGCTGCTTTTCACCTTTAAAGCTCTTCATGGCTCCAGAATTGGATATCTATGGGACCACCTTCTTCAAATTGTCTCTGCCTGCTCCCCAAAATCATGAAGGGTGGTCTCCTTCCATTTTCCCTCTTTATAAGAATATCAGATCTCAGAACCAGGTGTTCTCTATAGCTGTCCCACTACTCTGGAACAGCACTCCCTCCCCCTCCAAGGTTTGATTAGTCCCAACTCTATTGGGATTTAGAAAAGTGATAAAAATATAGTGATTGTTACAGGCCTTCAAGATGGAGATAAATAGATCTCACCATCCTATTGTATAGGTGTTATTGACTAAGGCATCAGGCTAGAAACCGGGAGACCGTGAGTTCTAGTCCTGCCTTAGGCACAAAGCCAGCTGGGTGACCTTAGGCCAGTCATTCTCTCTCAGCCCTAGGAAGGAGGCGATGGCAAATCACCTCTGAAAAACCTTGCCAAGAATACTGCAGGGACTTGTCCAGGCAGTCTCCGAGAATCGGACACAATTGAATGGATAAAAAAAAATGATTAACCTTGGTACTGTTCCTTGATTTTGATTAGGTTATTACTTTTTGTTACTGTTTTGCTTTAAGGGGTTGTTATTTCTTTTGTCTTAATTCTCTTTATATATTGCAAACTCTTTATACAGTATATTGCAAACTGCTAAGAGCTGGTATTTGGTTGAAGCTGCAGAAAAACTTAGTAAAATAGATAAACAGATAAGTGCCTGAAATCCTAGAGAAGATTACAGGACCCTAGCAAAGAATTAAAACCTCGCTACAGCAAAATCAAGCCTGTGGGAATGGAAATGCAGCAGTTTACAAGTGGTGGGAAATGAAATGGAAATAGGTGAATGGGTGGGTGAATGGATAAATAGATAGTTTATTTATGAGCATTGATCATCACAAGACTGATGTGTTAAAAGTCAAAAGTGTTAGGTTGGCAAAGGGTTAAATCCAGGTGAAGAGTCCCGTGGAATGGAATTGAGATAAGTACATAAGGAGGAAGTTAAAAGCATTTTGATTATCACCAAGAGAAACTGCTCTCTCAGAAGAATGACTTGGAGTGTGAGGGAGAGACTGTTTTTTCTTATTTAGCTAGCTGCCATAACTGCAACTCTGTCTCTCAACCAATTCTTAATGGTATAAAGAAAAATAATCTCAGTTCTGGGTGCTTTGTTTTGACACCTCATAGTTAACCCACATTCATAAAAACAATCACAAATGGCAAAACTAACATTTTGTCATGTTTATTGGCTAACTACCTATTCCTGTAAACTGATATTGGGCTATTGCTGCTTAGCAATATGAACAGTAACCTAATAATTTCAAATAGAAAAGAAAGCAGCTTTACATTGTGTTGAATTAGGAACAGGAGATTGTAGTACTATGGACTATGACCCACTCTAGCTGACTTCCAATATTTGTGGCAATTAAAAAAAGGTTCCTAAGACTTTATTTATTTATTATTTTTATTTATTAATCAAATTTATCACCGCCCATCTCTACCACGGTAGACTTTATTTATTTATTTATTTATTTATTTATTTATTTATTCGATTTATCACCGCCTAACTCCCTCAAAGGGACTCTGGGCAGTTTACAATCCAACACAATTAATTATTATAGAAATATGAATAAAATTAAATAAACATTAAAATAAGCAATTCAAAAATACAATAAATGTAATAAAATCAAGATGGTAGTATCTTCTTTAAAACACTGGAAAGGGCAATTCTAGGGCCATCCTAAGGTATTAGCCATCCCCAAGAGTGTATACTCTTCTTCCCGCCCCAGGCCTGTTGGCAGAGCCAAGTCTTGAGTCTTTTCCGGAAGTCCAGGAGCGAGGGGGACTGTCTTAACTCCGGGGGGAGAATATTCCACAGAGCAGGCGCTACTGCAGAGAAGGCACGCTTCCGTGACCCCGTTAGATGGAATTCTTTGACCGATGGGGTCCGTAGCATGCCCGTCCTGCATGTCCGGATGGGACGGGACAATGTAATGGGGATAAGACGGTCCCTTAGGTAACCTGGTCCCATGCCATAAAGGGCTTTAAAGGTCATAACCAACACCTTGAATTGGACCCGGAAGCAAACGTTGCTTAAACAATGCTGTCCTGGATTAGATGCACGGGCAGTCTCTGGTCAAATATACAATAGCATATTATGGCTGTTCTATATCATACATTTAACATAATTTTTTACCCAGCACTACTCTTGGGTAATTGAATAAAGAAAATGTACAGCTGTGTGTGAAAATCTAGCCAGTCTTCCTTCTATCTGTGACTTGCTTCTTAAGACATTCAATCTACACTGATGTCACCTAATGCAATGTCGAAATCATAACTAATGTTTACCCTTTACACTGTTCCACCCTCCAGTAACATGCAAGAAGCATTTCATCTCCACCCTTTAGACAAATAAGCACTTGAAGGTTTACAGGACGTGTGTGAGCCCTCATTAATGGTAATCCATTTATGGCCTTGTGATGGGCTCTGTTTCTGGAAGCTGCAGCAGGCAAGGTAGTGGCCCTCACTTCCCAATGGCCACATATGTATCTCATGACAATAAGATAACATTGCTATGAGAAACAGTCTGGACTAGAAAAGATAGGGCATGGGGATACAGGCACGGAGTTCTATACAGGGATCTCATATCTGTTTCTGCATTAGCCATGACAAAAAGATTCCACTTAGGGATGCCAGCCTCAAGTCTTGTTTTGTGTGGATGTCTTTCATTCCAGCAAACTAAAACTGCATAGAAAAAATTCCTTTCTTTCCAAATAACCATTTACACAGAACTCCAAAGATTAGATAAAAATGCTTTAAAATTTAACTTCGTTTTCAAGCCTTCATTTTTGCATTCTTAATAGCCATGAAGGAAATCAGGGTAGTTTCTCATGTAAAAATGTATTCTTAGGGAAGTACAACCTCCACAACTGAGAAACATATGTATTAAGCTCTAAATTTCTCCCCATTGTAGTTAAAATCTTCACGTATTTAAGGATAGCGTTTCATGCAACTGGGATGACTTTGTTTCATCATAGGGTAGGAAGTGCCATGGTTTCTCACTCAGTGCAGTCCTGCTGATGGGGTATAAGCATCCAGAGGCAGCCCTTAAACAGTGTGCTGAGAATTTAGACCTGACTGCCATACCCAGATATTTGTTCTTGGGCAGCCATTCACCTTTTTTCAAGCCGGCTATATATCTATGTCAAATAATTCCAAAATTCAGAAGAGCCCTAACCCTGGAAAGATTTAATGCAACAGCCGTTCTTGAGAGAAAATTATGGGGGATACCCATTTAAACAAAGATTTTGCCCCTGTGGTGAATGAATTCCTGAAACATTGACCCACATTCTACTATATTGCTCCCATTACAAAGATGCCCAGTTACAGCTAAGGACACCACATCTGTTCAGATTACCAGTACCACCCAGATTGATCTTATTTACAGTTGTTACTATGTGATCCATGTGATTTTATTTCTCTTAAGGTGATTAAGTTTTGTTTTATTATTTGTAAAATACATCCCACTTGACCACCCCAGTTTTATAATTATTGGGTTTTATTGTGGTTTTTACTTGCTGCCTCAAAATAATTTGTTTTGTTTTGTTTTTTGGGCTGGTCAATGACTGTAATAAAGTGCTACAACTGTGTGGAACTAATATATACAGTAGCTATGATACAGTTTTCTAGCAAAACTCAACCAGGTCTTAAGGAGTCTCCCTCTGTGTGTGTTTTTTTTAACTGTGCAATTGCCCTGCTCATTTACATAAGCTTCTGTGGGTTTAGACATCATAATCTTCCTCAAACAGTATAACACTCTTGTAATTTTCCACTGCTATTTTTGTTTTTTGTTTTTTTACACACATAGGGGAAAAATCCATTAAGAAAAAATTGCTGTACAATACTTTTACATGGATAACATTAGGAAGATCTACTTAGGCCTGAAAAAAATTGCCTCTCTGGCCCCAAGCAAAATACTTTATAGCAAAGGTCTGAGCCGTTACAAAAAATACCTGACTAACCATCCAAATCATGGCTAGCAAAGGCTTTTTAACAGAAACAATAAGAATGCTATATCAGGGTGACTTTTGTATGAACAACTGCTCATTAATTAATTAATTTATTTATGCAAATAACCAGACAAATGCACACAGCATGTATTGAAAATGTGTGTGTCTCTGTGTGTATTCCTAGTAATTGTTTTCCTTCTAGGTAGACTGAAGGTTAGAAAATTTTTGTTACCCCAGCAGCTCCAGTTCAGCAGATTGGAAATGGGTTGAGTCGTGTTGTTTCAGCTCTCCTATCTAGAAGGAAAACTAATTTGCTCAGTGTTTTCAAGGTCATCAGAAGCAAAATAGATTGAAGGTTGGCTTCACACTGATAATGAAGGATAGGAGGGAGACAGAAATGGGGTAAAAACTATGCCATGTGGAAATCTTCCAAGTTACAAGAAACTAAGGGAAAAGTCTGTGTGATTTATTCTAAAACATAACTAAGACTAGAAGTAATGGTGAACGTGAAAGACAACTTTTCTTTAAAGTTAATGCCTTCTTGATAAATCTATAGATTAGATAAGGAAGGAAAAACCATAATGATAATTTCCTCTGTAAGACTGTTTTACTAATGTAGGACTTCCACCCTTGGGACCAATGAATAATAATTGGCCAGCATAACGACAGAGTCCCAGATGGACTCAACCCTAAGGCTTTCTAGCATTCCCTCCAGCTTAGTCAGCTAATTTTCTGTAAACTTACACAACTAGTCTAGCTATAGTTATAAGTCCCCATAAAGGGAAGACTTTTTGACACTGTGTAAAAGTTAAAATATGTCATGAGAAATATACTGCTTCTCTGTCCAAGATGGAGTTATAATGGTTGCAGAGCCAGCCATACCATTAGGCAGAGTAGATGCGAAAGGAATAGCAATAAAAGGCCTGTAGGAAAAGACAAAACTAGGGTGGAGGACTTTGACATACTTATCAAGTATTTGATAAGTTTACTCAAAGCTGAGCAAATAACAGCAGACAAGGGAAGAAATCTAAATCAATGTTTCTTGGAAAGAAAGCTTGCCTGAGTGGTTTTGCTTTCAACAGGAGCACACAGAAGAGTAGTCAAAATCCAGTTCAAAGGGCCAAGTCAGGTTTGTCAGCCAGTCCAAGGTCAGAGTTTCACAAGCAGGATTCACAGGAATCCTCACTAGAGCAGGAGTTCAGACAGTTGTTTCCAACAAGGAACCACAGCTCAGGGCTGCCTCTTAAATAAGGCTGCAGCCAGCTGTCACTAATCAGAAGATTTACTTCCTTTCTTGGTGAGGAGCCTAATAGACCTTCGCTGCTCTGCACTCTTCTCTACTCATCAGGTGTGGGGGCTGGGAGGCCTTACATCATCCTCATCTGACTTCTCCAGCTGTTCAGGTGGTGCCTGTGTTTAATCAGCCTCATTTGATTCCTGGCTTTGTCTCTCCTGAGGCTGACATTCCACAGGCTCAGCTGGAGCAGCTTCTTCAGGGTCAGATTCAGATTCTGAGTCCTAAGCCTGGGCTATGACAGGCACTATCTTGTCCTTTGCTTTAGGAAAAAAAATGCATTCAGCCAGCTCTGAAAGGTCATTCACCATTAGTGAAGTGTGGTATAAAAGTAGTGAAGAAGTTGAATCAAACCACTGGCTTTAAGAAAGCATATACAGGTAGTCCTCAGTTAATGACCATTCGTTCAGTGACTGTTCGAAGTTACGACTGGTCCTTGAAGTTGCGGACGTCACAGCATCCTCGCGGTCATGTGATTGCAATGCAGGTGCTTGGCAACTGGCTCACAATTACGATGGTCGCAGAGTCCCATGGCCACGTGATTGCCATTTGTGACCTTCACTGCCAGCTTCTGACAAGCAAAGTCAATGGGGAAGCCAGGAGTAGGTTGCAAATGTTGATCACGTGATGTCTCGCCTAACGACCAGGCAGGATTCGCCTAATGACCGCAACTGGAACCGCCATCGTAAGTTTGCACGGTCACGTGACATTGCACTTTATGACTGCGTTGCTTAGTGATGGAGTTGCTGATCCCAATTACCATTGTTAACTGAGGCTACCTGTACAACCCTTTATATAAATATTACCTTTTGATATTTTTGACAAAGGAATAGCACCTGCTTCTGCAGAGTTCTGTTATGCATCATAGCCCATGTCAGTCCACCAAAAGAACTGGACTCCAAGTCTTCTATTCAAACTTTCCATCATCATCTGTTCAATGATCAGGTACTTTTCATAATCTTTTCATGACAGGTAGATGTGGAACCCTGCTTTGCTGCTCCCACCTATGTGAAAATTTGGGAAAATGGGAAGAAAAAAAAATCTTTTTTTTTCCTGCCCAGTACCACAGCCTACATTTTTATTGGAAAACAAAATGCAGTGCACAGACATAAAGAGTTCTTTCTTTTAGAGGCTTAATCTCTACAATTATAGTGGAATGCAGAGAAAATCTTGACAAAAGTATGCAGGAATTATTAAGAGATAATAAAAGCAACTCAGTCCCAGGAAAGGAAAAGATTCAAGAAAGAAACTCAAAATATGTTAGTCAGGAAAGGTGCTATCAGACTCCTCATTTGTTGCTACCATAGACTAACATGGTTCCCCTCCTACAACATCCACAATGTTGAACCAAACATGTTTTTCAAGATAACATGCCAGCAGCCACATAAGCCCAGGAAAACATCCAGCTGCTTTAAGGTGATTCTGGCAGGTGCTGGGCCACGCCCGCATGCAGTTCAAATCGCATGTTGCCCCTTGAATCCAGATCTCTGTGCAGTTCTGATAAACAGCATTCCCTTTTTCTAATTATCCCCCACAGCAACCCATTGTGGTAAGTGGAGTGAAAGAGAATGACGAGCTCTCCCATGGTTGAGGGTGGACTTGAATCTAGGTTTCCCTGGTTGTAGTCCAATACTGTAAGTATCAAACCACACTGGCTCCTAGTGCCCCATCATATGTTGGGAGTGGGTATCATTATCTTACTCAGTATCATTCACATTGGCTGGCAGTGGTGCTCAAGTCCCATTTGAAGAAGTTTGAATCTGTGGGATCTTCTGCTTGAAAAGAATGTGCTCTACAGACTCTGCCCCTCCCAACCTAAAAATAATTTCTTAACTATACTGTTATTTTTCATTTGGATGTAATTTCAATTCAAACATCGCATTCCTGTTGCATACTCCTTGATTACTCTATAACTAGCCAGTCATGCCTCGTGGCTCCTGAATTTGCTTCAGGTTCACATTTAGATGCACTGGCTATGAAGCAGGCTTGTCTTGGATCATCTCTGACCAACACCCACACAGATGTTATCATTCACATAGTTTGGTGAGCATGAGAGACAAAAAAATTGGTATGAAACAGAAGAGGCCAATCACATGTGACTAAATTAGCAAAGAGAAAAGGAATGCTGAAGTTTCTGAAGAGCACTTGATTAAAAAAAGGAACTAAACACCCACTTATTGTATTCTTCTGTCTGAAGTCCTCCTTCCCACCCACAATAACTTGAGCTACACATGGATCTAGTCAGAAAAATAAAATCCCTTGTCATTCCCCCCCCTTTTTAACTGCAGTCAATGTGGCCAGGAAGTCCTAATATAGCTGTAGACTTCCAAATGGATACAGCTCACAACCTTAGACTTTTTTTTTTGATGTGATGCAAATGCACCTACAGAGAAGAATGCTTCCTTCATATGGTAATAATTTTGCATACTCTCTTTAATAGGATATGGCAAATTGTACTGAATCATTAGGTGAAATTCAATACAATTTCTTTTCTTTCCTTGTGCTAGTCTCTGCAGGGTCTTGAGTATTTAGGCAATATTTTCTTACATATAGCTTCTGAGTGACAAATAAATATTAGGGCTATGCATGTATTACAAATTGTTTGGAAGAACCACTTTGGACCTCCAGCACTTCTCATTATAGTACATTTTTTCAGCTGTGAGCTTTCTCAGGCTTTAAGAGTTGCTTTAAATATATAAAAAGGTAAGGTAAGGTTTCTAGTCGTATCCGGCTCTAGGGGGCGGTGCTCATCTCCGATTCTTGGCCAAGGGAGCCAGCGTTGTCCATAGACGCTTCCGTGGTCATGTGGCCAGCATGACTGAACACCGAGGCGCATGGAACACTGTTACCTTTCCCACCAGAGTGGTACCTATTTATCTACTTGCATTTTTTACGTGCTTTCGAACTGCTAGGTTGGCAGGATCTGGGAAAGAACGGGAGCTCACCCTGTTACGCAGTGCTTCCGGGTCTCAACCTGCCGACCTGCTGTCCTTTCGTTCAACAGTCAGCAGTCTTAACCATTATGCCACCGCGCTGCCACTTCTCATTATAGTACATTTTTTCAGCTGTGAGCTTTTTCAGGCTTTAAGAGTTGCTTTAAATATATACTGTACTGCTTTAACAATTTGATTTCTTAAATGAGTAACATATTTTTTCACATTCATGCAGAAGTCCCCCAAAAAGATAAGCACGCTTTAAGGAATAACAGAGAGGTACTACACTTACATTCAAAGTCCAAAGCACTTCTTCCAAATAATTTTCAATGCATCCATAGCCTAGTAGATATGTCTAGGACAAATGCAGATCAAATTATCAATAGGAAACGTATCAATTCTGGAATTGGATTAAAAGTCTTCTGAGAACTAACCATGGCAAGATCTCCAAAATCACTCATTGCTTCCCAGAAAGGCCCAATGGAAATATAATAAACTTACTGCACTTGTTTTTCTCTCAAATAAAAAAAATATATCATAGATACTTCTTTATCTTGAAGACATGGCAGAAGTTTGTAGTTGAAAGAGAGAGTAGAGTGCTGATATGGTGGAATAAACTTGGGTGAGTTGTTTGCTACACTGCTTGTCCTATATTCTATAGTTCTCAGACTAGGGTGTGGAAAATATTGCATATCCAGATGATGATAAATTTATTTGTACAGCATTAATAGCTAAACTGCTCCTAAAAATGCAAATCTAGCCTGGAAGGAAAAATAATTTAGTACACTGTATCTCATAAATAATTATTGATAGGATATGGAGGGGACTTGATGCTCAAACGTCTTCTCATGAACATGATCTCCTTCCTATGCTGTGCAGTGAACTTGTCTTGTGAACCTGACTTCACATAGTCTAGTGAAGATTGGACAGAAGAACTGGTCAAGATTTGTTTTTGCTTAAGGTGAAAGAAAAGATAATGTCCTTCCACCCTGCCCAGTTCCGCATACTGAAGCCATCCAGGCTGACAAATGAATCTTTCCTGAAAATGGATGGCAAGCAGCAGGCAATTTTTTTGTGTTCAGGAAAGATCACATGGTGCAAAAAGCTGTGTCCACAATACCTCAGTGCTGCTGGCTTCTTGCTAGAGCATATGACTACTGCTCTGTCTCATTCTTCTAGCCCTACCTACAGGTAATGCATCACATACTGTATTTAATTCAATCTTCTCTGACCTGTGACCTGCAGATGTTTGGAATGTCAATTCCATCATTCCCAGCCATCATAGCCTTGAGGATTATGGAGCTGAAGTCCAACATATTTGGAGGATATAAGTTTAGCTTAATAGTGGTTTGTGGCAGTGAAGAAGAAGGAAGTAGGAAATCTCACTATAAGTTCTGTGAGCACTGCAATTTCAGTGCTTCTCTTCACAGCACTGTTTTTTCACTGAAGAGTATACCATTGGTGATGCCTTATAAAACATTCAGGGATATGACTAGCCAACACTGAAGATGAGAAGTATTAAACAAGGGCTGTTTCACTAAATAGAAGCATGATAAATCAGTTCTAATGATGTTCTGTGGCAGCTCACTTATAAAAAGTACATTTACAGTAGGTGCTGCAAATGTGACAATAAATTATTTTTTCCCTCCATGGTCTCATACGGAAAAAACTTTTACTTATAGCACTGCCTTAGAAATATTTGCTGAGATGATATTAATAAAAGCATTTTTGACAAATTCCAGGACTTTCCTGCTTTTAATTTATAAGCATAAAGCTAATATATTTATTTATTTGATGCATATTTTGCCTTTCTGTTCTAGCAAGCATTCAAGATTACACTGGATATAAACTACCTGTCCCACCTCAGAGATATATATGATTTTAGAATCTATTAATGTTTCATGCTAAAATTCCTGAAGGATTTCACCTGTAACAGTAGATTATCTTCTAAAATTTGGCATTAACACAGAATATTTGGCAAGGTAAAGACCTTGGAAAGGTGTTTCAGTTTTCTCTTCATCAGTGTATACTCTTAATGCAAGAGAAGCTGGAAAATTTTTGAGTGAAGTGATATTTGCTTCGGGCTGTGTATCTGCTATCCTCTTGTCATTGCATTATACAGTATTTGAAAAATGTAAAGGGGGTGGGGAAGGGGAAATTCCACAATGATGAGGAAACAGATGCTCAGCTTTTTGACTAGAAATCTGTGTCTCAAAAATATTAGAAATAAAGTATTATCCTCAGAGTTATACTGACTAGAGATCTAAACTGAGCGTACTTTGTACATTTTTTAAATCAAAAAAAGCAAAACCAAAAAGATATAGCAATTTAACACTAGCTCACTCATAAATGTTCATAGAAGAACATTAAATATCTATACTACAGTACAAAAAAAGGAAAAGGAAAAGGAAGGAAGTTACTCAAAAGTTATTAGCTGTTTTGAAACTTGAAAATGCAATGTTTGAAAGTGGAAAAAGTATTCCATCTGGCTCAATGAAACTGAATGTGAATCCCCTTTCTGGATAAATGAGGTCTGCAACATATTACTGAACTGTGGCATATTCTTGTTCATTGTTTCATTGTTTCACTCCATTACCCTCCTGTTCTTTTTTGTGGGTAATCCATTTCATTCTCTCTGGATACTTCCACACTACTAGGGGTTATACCCTTCAGTTCCTCAGTGAAAGCAACCTCTCATCATCTACATTTCCACCAGCCCTGAAACAAAAAGAATACCACAAGCAACCAGTGTTCAGCCTTTATATCCAACTTAATAGAAGAATACAATAACGTACAGCCATCATATTCCAGATTTTCTGCCAAATCATTTGGAACAGCCATGGTTTGCCAGAACCAAAACACAGCATACTTTAGTTGCTCTGGATGAAACATAATCTGGACAGGGAGAGTAGGCCAAGGCTGTTGCACCCAGTTCTCTTTCTTCATTTTTCCCAAGCAGCTCCTAGCATGGCATTTCCCATTGGCTCACTTGGTCTTCCCAATGCCTTCCCTCCCTCCCATCAGCTGCCACTGGTCTATACTGTCACCAGTGTAGTCTATACTGGTCTATACTGTCATCTATACTGTGCCTCCCATCAATGGCATATCCCACTGGTTCATACTGTCTTCCCAATGCCTTCATTTTCTCCCTTCAACTACTGCTGCCAATATATTAATGTGTCTACCTGAAACCATTGCAATAGTTCAGCAGTAAGGAACAGACTCCATACAGGTAGTCCTTATTTAGCAACTGCAATTCATTCCAGTGAAACGGTCACTAAGTGACATGGTCGCTAAGTGAATCACATGACAGAGAGAGAGAGAGAGAGATGCTGCGAAAATTGCTGGTTGCTGCTGTCTCATTTAGATAAAGTCCTCTCGTGCAGCAACGTCAGCATTATTTTCACTCCGGCGTGCGTTGTTGTCAGGCACAGAAATTTGGGTGTAAATGTGCACATTGGTCAGAAAATGATTTTTTTTACTATGATTTACTACCGTTTATTACTGTTGTATTTGTGAATGGTCACTATCCAAGGCAGTTGTTAAACGAGGACTACCTGTATTCTACTAACTCACCAATCCTCTGATCTTCCTAGGGCAGGACTTTCCAAAGTGGTGTGGTGACACACCACGCTGTGTGTGGCGACACACTTTTGTGTCGCGACACACAGTTTGGAAAGCTCTGTCCTAGGGCCTTCCTTCCCCTCTGTTTCCTCAGCTGCTAATATACTTGGCTTTTTTCCTAGTTCCCCCCAACTACATTACCTGAAACTAAACAGCCCTGTTACATTCCATAGCTAAAGGTTCCCCTCGCACATTTGTGCAGTCGTGTCCGACTCTAGGGGCCGGTGCTCATCTCCTTTTGTTAGCCGAAGAGCCAGCATTGTCCAAAGACGCTTCCACGGTCATGTGGCCGGCATGACGCATGTGGAAAGCTGTTACCTACCCACCGAAGTGGTACCTATTAATCTACTTGCATTTGCATGCTTTCGAATTGCTAGGTTGGCAAGAGCTGGGGCGAGTGTGGGAGCTCACTCCGTCACGCGGGGCTAGGGATTCGAACCTCCGAACTTGCGATCTTCCGTTCGACAAGCCTGGCATCTTACCTGCTGAGCCACCACGCCCCCTTCATTACATTCCATGCACAGACCAAAACACCTGTAATATGCATATTTTGCTTCAGACATGAGCCATTCCAAACAAGGTGTTTTGTGCATGGGATGGTTCATGCACAAAATATTTTGCACATCCCTATTTCCAATAAACTGGTACAGCAGAGCTTTCCAAACTGTGTGTCGGGACACGTTAGTGTGTCGGCTGCAGTGTTTGGGTGTGTCGCGGCTGCTGCCGCCTCCAAGCCCTGCCAGGATTCCGCGCAGGTCCTAGTGCCTGCCTTGTGTCCTGCTGTAAGAGTGTGTCGCGAAATGATGCATGTCTAAAAAGTGTGTCACCAACATGAAAAGTTTGGAAAGCTCTGTGGTACAGAATGAAAAGCAAATTTACTCAGCTCCCCAGATCAGATGACACTATCATATTGATCAGGTTTGGAGCTGATTCTGAAGTAGATCAACAGTTTGGTATGAAAGAACCCTGAGCCTTCTATTCCCCAACCTTTCCAATAATCAGCAGTATTTTTTTCTGACTACTGAGCACACTCAGTTCTAATTGGATTGTATTTGGTTCCATTTCTCCTTACACTATTTTGCTCTAAGGATTGTGTGCTGTGTATATTTGTTTGTGCATGTACAGTATGTATGCACTTCCATAAACCTTGCGCTTTTCCTAAGTTTTGTGGTACCTTTTGTAGTATGAATGGCAACTATTTTGCTACATTTTGGATACATTTTGGCTGGATACATTTTGGCATATTATTATTGTTGGATAATAAGTTTCTAAGAATATATATAAGTCACACACACATTATGGAAGATACCTGTGCTCCTTCAAAAGTTATTTATGTCTTTTTCTTCTTAGCATAGGAGACAGCATCTCGTTCAAGATGTATTTGTAAGATACTTCAACTATGCCTGCTCCTAAACTTCATTAGCAAATCCAATGCCAATGAGCTGTTTAAAAATACTCTTTAAAATACGATGCATTTCAGACATTTTAATTGCAACACATCTGTAAGGAAGAGGTTGTTCACATAAAGGAATAGAAAGGAAAACATCAACTTTTAACCACTCTACCTCTTGTTTGTTCCAGACTTAAAGCCTCCAGGAATTCCACTTCTCATAGCCTTTCTGAAATACAGTATCTGGTTTATCTGAAATCTGTTTGTTCCACAATAAAGAAATTACTGAAGCCCTTAAGAAATACATTTTGAATGCTTTAATATTAAACCAGCTCTTCCAATATTAAAATGAATGCCAAAGAAATAAAAGGGAGAGTGATTTGACCAACTCCCTCACTAGTGCAGGACTTATCACCACCTGTGGGGGGGATGAAATATCCAGTATTAACAACAGAAGGAGGAACTGCTGGATTAGATATTGGCCCAAGCAAACTACCATCCTAATTACCACAGGACCAAGTCCACAAGGAAGGAAGGGAGCATGATAATTAGATAGCCATCTCTGTTTTTGCTTATGTACTTGGAAATCTTGAGTTGTGAAAACTCAGGATTCTCAGATGTATTCCATCCTTACTGTATAGGATAGCTTGTTATTTTTCAAGTAAACCTTATATGGAACTACAGTAGTATGCTTTTAATCCAAATACAGAATAATCCTGAGATTTATAATATGTATTGTGAAGTTTGATTTCCCCCCATATATTATAAATTGTTCAAATCAAGGTTCAGCTAAACTGAAATACACTCTTTTTAATGGACTTGGCATTAGTCAAGTTAGTTACAAAATATTCCTTCCAATCCTGCAATTCTTGAGTCTAAGATTTTTGTGACTACAGCTATCAGTTTTGATGCTTTGGCTATGCCTGTACAGGAAAGGCAAACAAGCAGTTGATGGCTGTTTCAATAGTTCAGCAAAACACCTCCTTTTAACCATCAGCCAATAACAGATTAACTATATAACAGTTTGGTGGGTATCTGTGGATATAATATCTCTAATATCTGTGGATGAGGCGACTGCTTCCTTCTGTCTAGAAGTAGGAGTTTTGAATCTGAGTGCTGTATCGCTTTGTATATCGTCTGTTTGTGGATACTTATATATGTATCTAGCATAGTGGAAAGAGTATTTAAATGATATGGCACATAGCATTCTAATCCCAATGTTTGCTTCCAGGATACCAAGCTGTTAGAAACCCAAACATGCCAGTTCCCTCTCTGGCATTTCCTTCCCCTCCCTTTCCCCTGTTTGCCCAGTCGTCACTTTTAATATTCAGTAGCTCAACAGTTTTCTGTAACTCATTTAATAGCTGGATGCACATGCTTTCCACCTAGTATCTTTAGACCATTTTCCCCCTCTCACATAATGATAGTGATATATTTCACTGAAACCAGAAAAATACAGCTAAATTAGATCTTACATCAAATGTATTTTTTTCTTTAAGGCTAACTATAGTGTGGATTTATGTCAGAATCATAGTTGAAAAAGAAAAGAAAAAGTCAGACTTCTCTCTGTCCATAAACATTGTCCCCCTCTGCTTAATAATAATAGTAATAATAATGATACATTTAATTTTGCATGTCATGTTAAACTATGTCTCTATTATTAATCTTGATATCTTAGCAGGTATAAAGGAGACAACTGAAGTTTGTGATGGAGTTTTGAAGGTTAATAAAAGAACTCCAAGCAGCTAACAACAATCTTGCAGAGTAAAAGCGTGAACCAGCAGGGAACTTGCACTTTAAGCTTAATTACGTTCAGAAATAAATTCAGTCTTCACACATTAGTTAGATGAAGAAAAATAGAGATAGCTTACATTTATTCAGTAGATCTGGATACAAGTAGATTCATTGTAGATCTGCGTGCAAGCGAGATGTAATGGACAAGAGCTGCATTGTGCAGCACCTCCTGCTTGCAGGTGTGCCCAAAGAGTAATGGAGGTTGTTAATCCCCCAAACTCCAGAAGAAGGAGGTAGTGGAAATCAGGTGACCCATGTGACATCCCACAAGCACAATAGAGATGCGTTTTACTAGAAAGGACCCCCCTTATGCTTATGAGACAATGCTGAGTTGACCTCTGATGATTCCAACAGTTTGCTATTAGAGGGAATTATGATGTTTGGCAATAGAAATTTTCTTCCAGAGCATAACTTATGAAGAATGTCAACACAAAGAAGGCTTTTATGGAGGCTTTATCCTCAGCCTTAATAAGGGCAAATAAATTGTTGCTCACATGCACAAGTGACTTTTTAAAGTCTCAGAAAAGCTATCTTGTAATAATTCAGAGAATTAGATCTTTGTGTAAGAGAAACAGCTAATGGTATTGCTTCTTTTTAATGCAGCCTGAAAATGTCACAGAGGGATTCAGATGCCAAGGCACAGTGTGAGGCCACAGGAGATCCAGAGTTTTATCAGGGAAAAAAAGAGTTTAGCTAACAAGAAGGCGTTTCCTCCCTGCCATTGGAAAATGGAAGTTACTAAATAGCATGTAAGACAGTCTCAAGGTTTTGCTGGATGTGAATTTGGTAATACACTGTAAAATATAATACAGTATGCAGCCATTTATTTATTTTGTATTGTTATCCCACTTTTCCCAACATAGAAAACAAAAACATCAAAAATAAATGTGTTGAATAATAAAACAAAACTAAATGCAAGATTAAAAACATACCATAGCATTAAACTTATTGTAAAAACGTGCTTTTCTTAAATCAGCAGAAATCAATTAGTAAATGCATGCTAGAATCAAAAGATTTTCAAAGGCAAGAAGGATGTAAACTTGTTGGATTCTTTTAAGTTTTATAACTACAGTATGGTGACACTTCTGAGAAAGTTTGGTTTTTGGTATCTGCCAATCAATATCTAATGGAAACTGCTAGATAGCAGACAGTCCTGGAGCTCAAGCAGATTTATATACTGTAAATGAAAGATTAGCATAGCCTTTAAAGCTTAATGCAAAGACTTCAAGCCAGGGTGGCAATATGTTGTTGTTCAGTCGTTAGTCGTGTCCGACTCTTCGTGACCTCATGGACCATAGCACGCCAGGCCTTCCTGTCCTCCACTGTCTCTCGGAGTTTACTCAAATTCATGTTCATTACATCGGTGATGCTATCTAACCATCTCATCCTCTGCCATCCCCTTCTCCTTTTGCCCTCAGTCTTTCCCAGCATCAGGGTCTTTTCCAGTGAGTCCTCTCTTCGCATTAGGTGGCCAAAGTATTTGAGCTTCAGCTTCAGCATCTGTCCTTCCAATGAGCAGTCAGGGTTGATTTCCTTTAGGATTGACTGGTTTGACCTCCTTGCAGTCCAAGGGACTCTTCAAGAGTCTTCTCCAGTACCACAGTTCGAAAGCATCAATTATTCGGCGCTCAGCCTTCCTTATGGTCCAACTCTCACAGCCATACATTACTACTGGAAAAACCATAGCTTTAACTATACGGACCTTTGTCAGCAAGGTGATGTCTCTGCTTTTTAATATGCTGTCTAGGTTTGCCATAGCTTTCCTCCCAAGGAGCAAGCGTCTTTTAATTTCATGGCTGCAGTCACCGTCTGCGGTGATCTTGGAGCCCAAGAAAATAAAATCTGTCACTGCTTCCATTTCTTCCCCTTCTATTTGCCAGGAAGTGATGGGACCAGATGCCATGATCTGGGTTTTTTTAATGTTGAGTTTCAAGCCAGCTTTTGCACTCTCCTCTTTCACCCTCATCAAGAGGCTCTTTAGTTCCTCTTCACTTTCTGCCATTAGGGTGGTATCGTCTGCATATCTGAGGTTGTTGATATTTCTCCCGGCAATCTTAACTCCGGCTTGTGATTCATCCAGCCCGGCATTTCTCATGATGTACTCTGCATATAAGTTAAATAAGCAGGGTGATAGTATACAGCCTTGTCGTACTCCTTTCCCAATTTTGAACCAGTCGGTTGTTCCATGTCCGGTTCTAACTGTTGCTTCTTGACCCACGTACAGGTTTCTCAGGAGACAGGTAAGGTGGTCTGGTACTCCCATCTCTTTAAGACTTTGCCACATTTTGTTGTGATCCACACAATCAAAGGCTTTAGCGTAGTCAATGAAGCAGAAGTAGATGTTTTTCTGGAACTCTCTTGCTTTTTTCATGATCCAGCGAATGTTGGCAATCTGATCTCTAGTTCCTCTGCCTCTTTGAAACCCAGCTTGCACTTCTGGTAGTTCTCGGTTCACATACTGAAGCCTAGCTTGTAGGATTTTGAGCATAACCTTGCTGGCATGTGAAATGAGCGCAATTGTACGGTAGTTTGAACATTCTTTGGCATTGCCTTTCTTTGGAATTGGAACGTAAACTGACCTTTTCCAATCCTGTGGCCACTGTTGAGTTTTCCAAATTTGTTGGCATATTGAGTGCAGCACTTTAACAGCATCATCTTTTAGGATTTTATATTATTAATTAGAATAATTAATAATAATAATTATTTTATATTATAATAGAATAATTAGAAGTTCAATATATGAACTTCTAATTCCCACCAGGTAAAGCTAATATGGCTAATGGTGAGGAATGTTAACAGTTGCAGTCCAACAAGATATAGAAGGCAATGGATTGCCCATTTCTGTTTTAAAAATAGACATATTACTGGTGTGGTTGATATGTTGATATGTGATATCTTCCATTTACTCCTTTCACTGTTATTATTATTATTTATCCATTCAATCATGTCTGATTCTCAGAGACTGCCTGGACAGTATTCTTGGCAAGGTTTTTCAGAGGTGATTTGCCATCGCCTCCTTCCTAGGGCTGAGAGAGAATGACTGGCCTAAGGTCACCCAGCTGACTTTGTGCCTAAGGTGAGATTAGAACTCATGGTCTCCCGGTTTCTAGCCTGTTGTTGCTGTTGTTCAGTCGTTTAGTCGTGTCCGACTCTTCATGACCTCATGGACTATAGCACATGCCTTGGCTACTGCACCAAACTGGCTCTATAGTGAAGGCATTTTGCACCGTTTGTATTTTCTTGATTGCTCCACATTTTGAGCATCTCAGTAGTACATCCTAGTAAGTCAGATAAAAAAGAAATCTTGCTGGGACCATAGCTAGATCCCATGTTTATGACTTATGCCAGATTTTTGTGGAATACTTAAAAAATGTGTGCAAGAACATTTAAATGTTAGATGATTATGCTAATGTACTATAAATAACATTACCATTTGTCTGAACTTTTGATTATCCAACTGTTTTTATTTTTATTTTTATTTTTTATTTATTTATTATATTATTTATTTTATTATTTTATTTTATTTTATTTTATTATTTTATTTTATTTTATTTTATTTTATTATTTTATTTTATTTTATTATTATTATTTTATTTTATATTTTATTTTATTTTATTTTATTATTTTTTTATTTTATTTTATTATTTTATTTATTTGTTTATTTTTATTATTTATAGATGATTATGCTAATGTACCCCTTCATGGATCACTGCCTTGTCGTGGCGAAGGGGCTTGCGTAACTCAATGAAGTCAGGTCAAGACGGACAGGTCATGACGGAGAGTTCTGACAAAACGTGGTCCACTGGAGGAGGGAATGGCAAACCACTCCAGTATCCTTGCCAAGAAAACCCATGGACAGTATCAAAAGGCTAAAATATATGACGCCGGAAGATGAGCCCCTCAGGTCGGAAGGTGTCCAATATGCTACTGGGGAAGAGCGGAAGGCAATTCTGAGTAGCTCCAGAAAGAGTGAAGCGGCTGGGCCAAAGCCGAAAGGACGCTCAGTTGTGGATGTGTCTGGAAGTGGAAGGAAAGTCCGATGCTGTAAAGAACAATATTGCATAGGAACCTGGAATGTAAGATCAATGAATCAAGGTAAGCTGGATGTGGTCAAACATGAGATGACAAGATTGAACATCGACATATTGCGAATCTGCGAACTAAAATGGACAGGAATGGGCAAATTTAATTCAGGAGACCATTATATATACTACTGTGGGCAAGAATCCCTTAGAAGAAATGGAGTAGCTCTCATAGTCAATAAAAGAGTGGGAAAGGCAGTACTGGGGTACAACCGCAAAAACGACAGAATGCTTTCAGTTCGAATCCAAGGCAAACCATTCAACATCACAGTAACCCAAGTCTATGCCCCAACCACTGATGCCGAAGAAGCTGAAGTTGACCGGTTCTATGAAGACCTACAACACCTTCTAGAACTAACACCAAAAAAAGATGTCCTTTTCATCATAGGGGACTGGAATGCTAAAGTAGGAAGTCAAAAAATAACCGGAATAACAGGCAAGTTCAGCCTCGGAGTACAAAATGAAGCAGGGCAAAGGCTAATAGAGTTTTGTCAAGAGAACACGCTGGTCATAGCAAACACTCTTTTCCAACAACACAAGAGATGACTCTACACATGGACATCACCAGATGGTCAATACCGAAATCAGATTGATTATATACTTTGCAGCCAAAGATGGAGAAGCTCTATACAATCAGCAAAAACAAGACCTGGAGCTGACTGTGGCTCAGATCATGAGCTTCTTATCGCAAAATTTAGGCTTAAATTGAAGAACGTAGAGAAAACCACTAGACCACTCAGGTATGACCTAAATCATATCCCTTATGAATATACAGTGGAGGTGAGGAATAGATTTAAAGGATTAGATCTGGTAGACAGAGTGCCTGAAGAACTATGGATGGAGGTTCGTAACATTGTACAGTAGGCAGCAACTAAAACCATCCCAAAGAAAAAGAAATGCAAGAAAGCAAAGTGGCTGACTGATGAAGCTTTACAAATAGCTGAGGAAAGAAGGAAAGCAAAAGGCAAGGGAGAAAGGCAAAGATATAACCAACTGAATGCAGATTTCCAGAGAATAGCAAGGAGAGAAAGAAGGCCTTCTTAAATGAACAATGCAAAGAAATCGAGGAAAACAATAGAATGGGGAAGACTAGAGATCTCTTCAAGAAAATCGGAGATATCAAGGGAAAGCTTTGTGCAAATATGGGCATGATAAAGGACAAAAAAGGCAGGGACCTAACAGAAGCAGAAGAGATTAAGAAGAGGTGGCAAGAATACACAGAAGAACTATACAAGAAAGATCTTAATATCCCTGATAAATACGATGGTGTGGTCACTGACCTTGAGCCAGACATCCTAGAGAGTGAAGTCAAGTGGGCCTTAGGAAGCATTACTAACAACAAAGCTAGTGGAGAAGACAGTATCTCAGCTGAGCTATTTAAAATCCTGAAAGATGATGCTGTTAAAGTGCTGCACTCAATATGCCAACAAATTTGGAAAACTCAACAGTGGCCACAGGATTGGAAAAGGTCAGTTTACGTTCCAATTCCAAAGAAAGGCAATGCCAAAGAATGTTCAAACTACCGTACAATTGCGCTCATTTCACATGCTAGCAAGGTTATGCTCAAAATCCTACAAGCTAGGCTTCAGCAGTATGTGAACCGAGAACTACCAGAAGTGCAAGCTGGGTTTCGAAGAGGCAGAGGAACTGGAGATCAGATTGCCAACATTCGCTGGATCATGGAAAAAGTAAGAGAGTTCCAGAAAAACATCTACTTCTGCTTCATTGACTACGCTAAAGCCTTTGATTGTGTGGATCACAACAAAATGTGGCAAAGTCTTAAAGAGATGGGAGTACCAGACCACCTTACCTGTCTCCTGAGAAACCTGTACGTGGGTCAAGAAGCAACAGTTAGAACCGGACATGGAACAACCGACTGGTTCAAAATTGGGAAAGGAGTACGACAAGGCTGTATACTATCACCCTGCTTATTTAACTTATATGCAGAGTACATCATGAGAAATGCCGGGCTAGATGAATCACAAGCCGGAGTTAAGATTGCCGGAAGAAATATCAACAACCTCAGATATGCAGACGATACCACCCTAATGGCAGAAAGTGAAGAGGAACTAAAGAGCCTCTTGATGAGGGTGAAAGAGGAGAGTGCAAAAGCTGGCTTGAAACTCAACATTAAAAAAACCCAGATCATGGCATCTGGTCCCATCACTTCCTGGCAAATAGAAGGGGAAGAAATGGAAGCAGTGACAGATTTTATTTTCTTGGGCTCCAAGATCACCGCAGACGGTGACTGCAGCCATGAAATTAAAAGACGCTTGCTCCTTGGGAGGAAAGCTATGGCAAACCTAGACAGCATATTAAAAAGCAGAGACATCACCTTGCTGACAAAGGTCCGTATAGTTAAAGCTGTGGTTTTTCCAGTAGTAATGTATGGCTGTGAGAGTTGGACCATAAGGAAGGCTGAGCGCCGAATAATTGATGCTTTCGAGCTGTGGTGCTGGAGAAGACTCTTGAGAGTCCCTTGGACTGCAAGGAGGTCAAACCAGTCAATCCTAAAGGGAATCAACCCTGACTGCTCATTGGAAGGACAAATGCTGAAGCTGAAACTCAAATACTTTGGCCACCTAATGCGAAGAGAGGACTCACTGGAAAAGACCCTGATGCTGGGAAAGACTGAAGGCAAAAGGAGAAGGGGACGGCAGAGGATGAGATGGTTAGATAGCATCACCGATGTAACAAACATGAATTTGAGTAAACTCCGGGAGACAGTGGAGGACAGGAAGGCCTGGCGTGCTATGGTCCATGAGGTCACGAAGAGTCAGACATGACTAAACGACTGAACAACAAAAATGCTAATGTAAGGCTTCATTGTGGATGTACAATGAATTGAGAGAAGTAGGTAACATGTAAAACAAAGACTTCTATAATAGGGGTATTTCTATTTTACAGGGAGTAAGACAAGTCAAATGTATATTTCTGATTTTAATATTACTCTGCTGATATGAAATAAAGCTTATGGAGTTGATAGGCATGTATGCAGGCAGACAGACAGATATTTAAATATGAATGAATTGGGTTTCTTCCCTTTTCAGGATTCCCCATCATTTTTCCCTAATAAGCAGTAGCTTATTTCTATCTAATCCTTGCTAAAGGATACAGTATGAATATGTGCACATCCCATAAGCATGTAGATTTAAAATAGATCTAATGATGTCTGATCCCTCCAGGAAATCCCTGTCATTATGAACATTCTATGCCACATCAGCAACTTGATGGAAATAAAATGATGCAGGTGTGCACAGGTGTAGAAAAATGGAAAGAGAGCAGCTGTGGTAAGAAAACATACACACACAAATTTGACAGGAAGATTGTCCCCAAAGATACCAAACATGGTAAGACATCTGTACCCTGGCAAAGAGGTGGGCTCTGTTACCAAAAAAAAATATCACTAAACACTAGACCATAGCTTTCCAAACTGTATGTTGCGACACTTTAGTGCAGGGCTTTCCAAAGTTTTGCCCGCGGCGACACACCAACTGCCGTTGGTGTGTCGCCGCAGGAAAACCCAGAAGTGCGGCAGCGCGCAAAACCCCGGAAGCGCTGCTGCTGCTTTTGGGTTTTGCGCGCTGCAGTTGGTGTGTCGCTGCGGGAAAACCCGGAAGCGCTGATGATGATCAGCGCTTCCGGGTTGTGTGGCGACACACCAGACTGTGTGTGGCGACACACTTTTGTGTCGCGACACACAGTTTGGAAAGCTCTGCTTTAGTGTGTCGCGACAAAACTCGGAAGTGGTGATGGCACGTTGCTGCTGCCCCTGAGGCAGAGGCGCGCCATCAGCGCTTCCGGGTTTTAGTGGAAAACATGAGGCTGCCGCCGCTGCCACCACTGTGCATGCCGCCGCCGTGCGCGCCCCTGCGCCGCCACCATGCACACCGCTGCTGTGCGCGCCCCCGCCGTGCGTGCCTCCACACCACCACCGCTGCCACTGTTGGTCTGTTGCCAACGGCGGGAGTTTGGAAAGTACTGCACTAGACTGTTTTTTTAGATCCCAGACCTCCTTTGATATTTTTAAAATCCCATTTTACAATTATATAATAATATCCTGTATGTTAGGAGAGTCAGTTCATCATATTTAGGAATCTTTTGAAAATTGATTTCAGATCTTTCACACTTTGAACTGGAATCAGAAAAAAAAATCGAAATAGAGCTGAATGAGGTTATGACAGGTGGCTCAGGGACAATCTGAGCTGAAATTTAGCAAAAGCAGACATCATGAATAACTGAGAACTCCACCCATACAAACTGAATCTTTAATTGTTCCAAGTGGTGAGCATTTCTTCTCTTCAGAACCCCCCCCCCCCCCCGCCCAAGGCCTGTCTCTTGCAACACAGTGCCCTCTAGCATAATACTCAGACACATTCCAAACTGACTTAGGAAGTGAAATCTTTTCAACAGGAAACTTTGACTCCAGGTGCTGATTATGGTATGTCCTCCCAAAATAGTATAGAGACAAGAATAGGTAGATTTGTCTGATTTGGTAAAATAGTGCAAAACCACAGCAGAGAGAGGAATCACACAGTCGTGGTGTAGATTTTTCGCTGAACTGTCCCATATTATGACATCAGTGTTTCAGAATTGATGCAGGTACAATGCTGTCTTTTTTGTGACCGTAGTTAACATTATTTTTTATTTCTAGAAAAATATCCAGGATAGATAACAATAATATAGACTACTAACCATAAAATATTAATTGCAGCTTCAATAAAAATATAAGTGAACATGAATCAAATCAATTAACAGAGAAATAAATAATTAGGATGGGCTTCCTTGCATTCTCACTGCAGATCTTCTCATCTTTGAAGCAATTTTTCCTCTCATACCTTAGCCTCAGTTCAGTGTTTTGTCACTACCACTATTTAATTGTAGTTACAGCTAACCATGGTATTTCAATTTACATAAGATCTGAAACCAATAATAAACTAGATGAATACATGTGAATCTAGACAAAGTTTAACAAAAATCCTTGTAAAAGAGGCATTTGCTACAGGATAGAAAGAGAGATGCTAAAGTGAAAGAACCATATGATTCCATGGCTAGTGCCAATCAGTGTAGATAATTAAAATAAAGTCAGTTTTATGTGTGTATCAACTGACACACTTGACAGCTGCAAGTCAAAGCACATCAATTTTGAGATGTAGGATGTCTGAAATTAACATGAGAAGATCAACATCAGCAATTGAACACAGTGTACATGAAGGTTTTGGCAAACTACCATAAAGTAGTTTTTTTTAAAAAATAAAACAAAACAAAAACATTTACTTATGGTGTTGTACAAAAATTGATCCATGTTGAGTACATCATATGGTTTAAGTTAGCATGAACAGAATGAAAATCTCTGCTTGCTACTGCCACTTACATACAGTATAACTGAAGTGCTGAAGTGAAGAAGTTTAACGATTCCCTGGGTGCACCTTGGTGCTGGCAATTATGTAAATTTTAGGTATATACTTGATGACGTTAAGGGTATTTTTAAAGGACTGATCTCACTTGTTTGAGGTTTTGGTCATCATCACACAAGATTTCAACTGCTGCATGCGAAACAACCCCAGACAAACTAATATATAGTTAACAAATGCCATTGGACACTCTACACCATTAACGTTTCCACTTTTCCATCATGTTTTTCAATGCTTTTTCGTTTTGTGGAGCTGGGGTGTTGCACATTTATTTGGTGGTTTGCAAAAAACTCTGAGAGGTTGCTATGAGAGAAGCTATGTGAGGGAAGGACAATTGTAAAAAATGTAAACAAATGTATTGAAATCCCCCAAAGCTTCCCAGTCACCCTACCATCTGCTGCAATAAAAGGCCCCTGTGACTTGTGAAGGTGGAATGATAGCCTGTTGGCAATTTTACAGCTGGGTGTTTTTCCCAATAGCTGTAATCATGATCATATGATTATATGTTGTTAACAGCAGCAGGATTGGGGGAAAGTGTGTGAAGGATGATAAGCTATAAACAATGCATACACAAAGAGACTTTGGATGTTTGGGAAGAGGATACTGAATCTCTGTGGTAGTTGGCAGAATAATTGTTGGCTTAAGCTCAAGAGTTGGGAGATGGAAAAAGACAAAAATTCCATCAATGGGAAAATTTACTACTCCACAGAAATTTTCTTACAAAATCTGGGAACTTAATCAAAGTGGGTTCAGTCCTAGGCTTGATGGGGTTTCTGATAACCCAGAAGACAGTAAAAAAAACCCAACCCTGATTCAGCTCTCCAAAACATCTTGAGAAAAAATGAGTCTGGAACCAATCTCAAAGTGGAAGAGAACAATGTTCTGGAAATACCTTAGTCTTCTAAAGCTCTGAGATGGAGCTTTGAAATCATAGGTAATGATCTAATGAGATTAGTAGTCCCCATTGTTTTTTTCAGATCAGTAATGCTGTCTTGTTAGAGCTTGCATGTTACATTTCCTTTTGTTGTGATTCTATCCCTATTTTATAGCTCCAGAGAAAAACAAAGCAAAAGAACACAAAGAAAACCTCTGTATAAATTGCACTGAGCATTGCAATTGCTAGAAACCAAGTATACAGGTTGGAAGTGCCTGCGAAGATATGATAGGACTTTTCCAAGCTCAGTTTTAAACAGTTTACTTTATACACTCAGAGTGACCAAGAAACTTGAGACAGGATATTTAGTGTATGAATGATTACCTAACTTAAAATCATGTAACAAGTATTTTCAGTGCCAGGGGAACATGCCACCCATTTTTCCACTAACAGATTGCTTATTGATAAAATAAATATTAATATTTTCTATTTTTTTTCTTAAAGAACAAAAATAAACACTTGAAATGGAAATTCCTTTTCACCAACTCAGACTAAGAATTTGTTTATAACTATTATAAGTGAATAAAGGTAAAGGTTCCCCCCGCACATTTGTGCAGTCGTGTCCGACTCTAGGGGCCGGTGCTCATCTCCGTTTGTTAGCCGAAGAGCCAGTGTTGTCCGAAGACACTTCCATGGTCATGTGGCCGCATGACGCGCGTGGAACACTGTTACCTACCCACCGAAGTGGTACCTATTCATCTACTTGCATTTGCATGCTTTCGAATTGCTAGGTTGGCAAGATCTGGGGCGAGTGCGGGAGCTCACTCCATCACGCAGGGCTAGGGATTCGAACCTCCGAACTTGCAATCTTCCGATCGACAAGCCTGGCGTCTTACCCACTGAGCCACCATGCCCCTAAGTGAATAAATGAGCACAAATGTATTTTGGTTCTATTGTTGAACTTAATTCTCAAGGAACTCTTTGAGTTGCAGTATTATAATGGGATTGTAGAAATAATATCAAATAAAATTATCTCCATCTCCAGTATATTACAATTTTTAAAATTATTTAGGGAAACATATAATTAAATGGCTATAACACCATCAGAATATGTTTATCAAGTCTTTATGACATTTCCCACTAAAAACAGAGCATAATAATAGCTGCATTGTTATATCCAGCATCAATTCAATTGACTTTCAATTATTCAAATAAACATTTTATTCAAAACTATATTTCCAAACACAACATACATAGGCTGACCATATTTCCTTGAGACAAAAATGGGACCCTAACCTACCCACGGCTCGCCGCACGCACTCCGTCTAACAAAGCCTCGCGGGTGGGCGCTCTCTTATTGAGAATGGGATAAAATGGACATTTTTATTAAAATGATGGGATGGTCGGGAACTGTTTAAAAGACGGGACTGTCCCGTTCAAAATGGGACGTATGGTCAGCCTAAACATACAGTATAGTATGAGGCTGGAGAAGGAATGTGGATGTACAATTAAATCCCCAAATCTTCACCAGCCCATCAGCTCTTACAGACTTGAAATAAACATTTTCTTCAGAAACCCTGCCTTAAGTGATTGAAGATGTCATGAAATAGGAGATCCTGATCAGTTACCGGTCATAAGTTGCTGTTATAATGCATCACCTACATTGCAAAAAGATACATGGGGGAATTTTTGCCTGATTGCATAAAATTTGAGTTATGAGGTTCCACAAGGTTCCATCTTACCTCTTTCCATAAAGGTTGAAGCATAAATAAAATACCGTCAGTATGCTTCTGACACTCAGTTGCTATTTTAATTTGTAATCTGAACCATATTTACTCATGAAGCCAATCCTCAGTTCTAGCATGTACCTCTAAATACATACCTGAAGCATCTTTTTTTCTACCAGATCATGTATTAAGATAATCAGATCATACCCTTTGTCAGCAACAGTGGAAAGAGCCTTTTACGGCAATGACTTCTCACCTTTGAGATGTCCTCCCAAAGGCATATTTCTTCTAGTGCTATATTGAAATAGTTCTAGTTGTCTAATTATTTGAAGTGATTCTCTTATCCTCTGTTGGTTGTACATTTACGATTTATTGTCTTTCTCTTCTTTCCCCCCCCTTTTTGGTAGTTTTAAACTGCAGTGTTGCACTCCTTGAAAACCATTTTGGATGGTGGTCAATCTAGAACAGGGCTAACTAACCTAGGGCCTGTAGGCCTACAGACTCTTTTCCTGGCACCTCTCACTTCCTATCCCAACTGACTTTTTTTTCTTTTAGTCTTTCAATTCAGAAAATAAATGGGAAAGGTAGCATGCTGCAGAGCAAACCAAGGATCTCCAGCGTCGACTTTATTCCCAATAATATATTTGGGCCCCATATAGGCATCCTTAGAAAACAAAAATATTTGGTGGCTGCTATTCTGTGTTTTGTCTAGATGCATGGACATCCACAGGCTTCTGCCGTTTTCATCAAAATGATTGTGCAGTTGAGCTATGAGCTCTATCCCTTTTGGATGTGTGTGCAAAGACATGATACATGTACAAAAGAGGTGAGACTTGTGTGGGATGCTGCTTTCATCAGACTCAGTCAATTAATATAACCTCCCCACCTCAGACACTGCTGTGTGAATATATGCCTATTTGCACATAGATAGCAACAGAAGAAAGTTTGGGCAGTAGAGAAGAACTTGGGGAACTAGATGGAGAGGTGGGAAGCAACTTCATCAGTTTGCCCACCAATAAATGGACATGTTGAGTCTAGGCCTGATCACTATGGCAGCTGCTTTATCAATAGTCAAGCCTCCCCAGGCAGCTGTTTTGTAATGGCATAATAAATACAGTAAATAGAAAATCTTCTGGTTATTATCACACCATGTCATTGGGCTGAAATAGCTACTATGTTTGACCACCTTTAAGCAATCAAACCTCTCAGACTTGTATAATGAGGTGAGTATACAATAAACAAAATTAGCTTCTACTCAGACCTGTTAAATTCAGTTTTGATGTTATTCACATAATAATTGCAGATGGTGTTTGTTATTATTACGTGAAAGCCGTGTGGTCTGAAGCACCAATATTGCATGAAAACTTTCTTTTTGAATATTTTGAACAGAACACAGAACAGAACACCCCTGAATTAATAAAATAGTTTTACATCAAGGCAAGAACAAAAGAGATGCATTAAAATAAATGGCAAGACTGTCCACTATCTGAAGAGCCTTATGAAACAATGGGAATTATAAATACAGATTCTGAAAGGAAATGGATCTCAGATATGAAGGAAATGAGTTGGTTTATATTGGTTTTCCTGCTTTATTATTTTATTTTTTAAAACATATATTTATTATTTCAAAATACACCTCACCTTTTCATCCTCAGGGTACTCAAGGCAGCTGACATAAACAACACACACACACACACACACACACACACACAGAGTCACACATGCAAATCTACAAAAGTTAAATATCCAATTAAAATACATAACCAATAGCTAAACTTTCATCAAATGTCCTGGCAATAGAGAATAATATCATTACACCCTATTCTTTATGCTACCTTGGTAAAGGAGCATATTTTATATTTTAAAAAGTAGTTTACTTCTCTCTTAAGTAATTAAACCATGTTAGGCATAGTATTAGGGATAAACGATGGGAATGATAATGGCAGACCTTAGGAAACTGGAATGATGGTCCCCCGAGTCTTGAATAACAGTCCTTGAGACTGCAGTGATGGTCTCAGGATTGGGAATAATAGTACCTGGGATTGGATCAGTGGATCAGGAACTGGAATGTCAACTCTTGAGGCTAGAATAATGCTTGCTGAGGGCCTCAGTATTGAAATCATGAATACTGGGACTGGAATGAAAGCTCTGTGAACGACAGTCCTTGTTGGAGTGAAATGAAATCCCTGGGACTAAAATGATAGATCGAAAGTGACTCCTCCTGCCCCTACACCAAACTGGAAAGTCATTCTATGGGAGAAAGTAAAATAGTCAGGAACTGGAGTGGAATAATGGCTCTTAGGACTAAAATGATAGATTAGGATTTGGAATAAGTGGTCTGAGACTGGAATGAGTCTTCAAGCTTTTTGGATTGGACTGGCAGCTCCTGCTACTAAATGGGGGGGGGGGAACCAAGCCTAGGATAAAAGCCTGAGACTGAAATATGGCTATTGAAAGTAGAACAATGGCCCCTGGGAGTAAAATTATGGGTTTGGATCTGTAATGACTACAATTTTATTCCTAATAATTCCAGTTACATCTCTCTATTTGCACTGAATTGTTTTTTTTTTGGGTTCCTGAAATTGTCATTCCAGTCCTACATTTAACATTTCAATTCTTGAGGAAGTCATTCCACTTTCAGAAACCACCTTTGCACTCCCAGGCCACTCATTTCGATGATAAGAGCAGAAGAGCCAGACAGTTGGATCAGATGAGGGCAACAGCAAATGGTACTGGAGGCAAATTGTTTCCAATAGTGGAAATAACAGAGAACCCAGCCTTCTTATATAGCACATACTATATAAGCATTCTACAACTATATGTATGTGGGTGTACACACACACACGTATAGATATACATAAGAGCTGAATGAAAAGTAATGCCTCCAATTTTATAAGTCACCAATTCGTGGCAGTACTTAGAAGCTAGAGACTTTGATGGGTTCTCACCGGCCCCTAGAGTCGGACACGACTGCACAAATGTGCAGGGGGAACCTTTACCTTTTTTTACCTTTCGCATCTGTGCTTTCACTTCAGTTAGCAGGAAGTTGCTGTGAGAAAAGTTTCTGTTGCTGTTGTTTGTGAAATGGAAGCCTGCAGTGAGTACTCATCAGTGAGCTTTAAGCAACTACCATGATTGATTTTTGGTTGCTGAAAGAATATCTCCAATTGAAATTGAATACTGATTACAGGTTGTTTATGACTGTTAATGTGAGTACTGTGTGTTGCTGGGCCAAAAAGTGTAAAAATGGTGAACCAGGAAGAGCTGATTTGTGTGACCAACCTGTGACAACCTGACAGCATCCAATGAGTTTTACATGGGAAAAACTGATGAACAGATTAGTCAAAGGGAAACTGCTATCAAGCTTGGGAACATGTGGGTCACATTACTGATATTTTTCAATGTCAGAAGTGTTGTGCAATTGGTTCCTTGCATGGTGATGGAAGAGATGAAAGCTTCAAGAATTGAAATTTGCTGGCAAATTGTGTCATGCAATGAGAATGAAGGCGAGGAATTTTTTCACACCAACATGACAGGCAATGAAACATGGGCTCATCATTATGTCCCAGAAATGAAGTGTCAGTCCATGAAATATCATCACAAAGCTTTTCCAGCTGGAAAAAAAAAATCAAAACCTAGGCTTTGGCAAGACAACTTATGATTACTGTTTTTTGGGATGCAGGTAGTTTTACTGGCATGGATTTCCTGGAACATGATATCACTGTCAACTCAGAGTGCTACATTGCAACCCTCACAACTTTGAAACAGTGATTAAATAGGGTTCAGAAGCACAAAAAGATTTTTTTTCTTCCACACGACAATGCTAGGCTGCATACCTCACAAACCGTCCAAGAGAGAATTGCAAAGTTGAATCTCACCATTTTACCCCCCTCTGCCATACAGTTCAGATTTGGCACTATGTGACTTCCAGTGTTACCTGGAATTTTAGACATCATTATTAGCATTTTAAAAAGGTGATATTAGCATTTTTAACATGGCAGTCTAAGCTTCTTTTCTAACTTTAGGAAAGCATATTTTTCTTCTGGGCCAAGGCCATTTCTTTTGGTATGTGAGAACTTGCCTTTTCAGCAACTATACAATAGGGAGCCTATTCTAGTCCTTGAATACACTTGCAAGTACAAACTTGGCTGGGAAAGGGGGTGATGCAACCCATAAATTTGCCACTTGTGGAATGTTATCTGTAATCAATATTTTCTACTGTTCAATTCTCACATGAAATCAGTGTCTCTTGTTTGATTCGTTGCTTCCTGACACATCACATATACCACATGTATGTATCATCTGTTTCTGTACCCTATAAAAAGACTTGATTTCCTTAATAAATGCTTTTTGCTTTGCCTGACTTACTTGGTCATTTGTAATTTCAGGTGGGTGAAAAAGTCACTTTGCAAAGTTAGTGTCTCTCTCTCTCAAATTCAGGGACCAAGTTCTTATCAGCTCCATGCAAAACTCGGTGCCTGAGTTTCAAGGCAACACCAGCTTTTCCCGAAATTGAAGAATACCTTTGTGGGCATCTATTTGACTGAAATGAAGACATGAAAAGGACTGTCAGGACCTGGTTGAAGAGACATAATATGGAGTTCTTTCATAATGTCTTAAGAAGCTTGTCCATCATTGGCATAGCAGTGATTATGTGAAGAAGGAAATACAGCTGACAAAAGAGCTTATTTCAAGGATTATTTCGCTAGTTGTTGTGGGTCTTCTGGGCTGTGTGGCCGTGTTCTGGAAGTTGTGGTTCCTAACGTTTCGCCAGCATCTGTGGCCAGCATCTCCATTATTTCATTATTTCCCTGTTTCATTTATTAAAATACCCTTATTTAAACTAAAGATATGGAGGGGGAAGCATTACTTTTCATTCAACCCATTCGCCCAGAGTCCACTGTCCTGGAGATGGGCGGACATAAATTCGAATAATAAATAAATAAAACCTGATAATAAAGAGCCATCCATTAGCTCAGCTGAGAAACCAACTATTTTCCAGTCTGGTTCTCTCTGAGTTCTTTCCATTCAGGATAGACAATAAAACAGAATCAACAACTGCTAAAATGCCTTTCAGCCATTTACAGCTGAGTGGCACTTGACTGTTCTAAAATCTCTGATGTGAGTATTCTTGCTTTTCCTTTCCCCACCCCCTTCTTTTTTCATTTTGTGTTGTAGCTTTTAGACCAAAATCCGCATGGCAGTATTTTAAACTGTAAACTGCTGTGAAGTCGAGGAATATTAATGTTTGAATAAATAGATAAAATATAGCCATTAGGACCAGCAATTACTGGTTTCCCTCTCCTGCCTGTATTTGTCAAAGCTCCCTCTAACATTCCTCATCATCCCTGCTGCAGCCCCATGCCTCTAGTCTCTACTTGTCCTTCCTGTTCCTCTTTTGTAACTGTCAACAGAAATCCTGCTTGTAGCCCCAACTGCCACATACAGAGAAAACAGAGAATACAGATTATTCCCTATATGGAACTGAATCCCTTGGTAGGACCCCGCCTCCAACCAGGGTTTTTTTTTTTTTTTTGGTAGCCTCTCCCCTTTTCCTGAGGCATGAGGTAATGCGGGGCTCCAATTGGTCCGGGGGGCGGCACCCCAATAGCCGTGTGGGGCGCGCTCAAGGCTATAACTCTCTGCAACCGCCAAGAACGCAGAGGCGCGCACGAGAGTTGCTGGGGAGCGTCAAACTCGCAGAGAGAGATTCCAGCCTGCACTTTAATAGAAACGAACTGCGCAAAAAGTCCTGCCACATTTAGCGCGCGCTCGCCTCGCCGAAAAGTGGAAGGAGCGCCAGGACGAAGCAGAACTGCAACTGCAACTTTTTTTTCTTCTTTCTAAAAGCATCCTTCTCTACTTGTGAAAAATTCTCCACGTGGGTGAAGACCAGCGAGTAGGGGAGTAATACAGCAGTCGCGAGACAGTATGTCGGGGCGGGTGCTGAGCCTTTTCTTGCTGCTCTGCAGCTGGAGCCTGACTGAGTTGCTGGTCGAAGCTTGTACCTGCGTCCCAGTTCACCCCCAGGATGCGTTCTGTAACTCTGACATTGGTGAGTGTGGCGTTCGCTAACTGTACTCGGCAGCTGGTTGGTGCCAAAGTATTCCTGATTGTCAGATTTTCGAGAGCCGTGTGTTCTCGTTTGAAGCACAGGCATGAGTTTGTCGGCGGGCTAGCATTACACTCCGAAACGGGTTAGTTTTAAGTATTGAGTTGAAACGGCGAAAACACTGGCAAAATAAGCTCTTCCCTCGCTGTACTTTGGGGTTGCTTTGCTAAATAGTTAACAACCAGCCTTACAACTTTGAGTTATTCGCACTCATTTCTGTTCTCCTGCACGAATATGAATGGCACTCCTATGTCCCAGTGGCATTGTGGTTAAAGATAGCTGGAAAGTTCTGTTAACACAGCATGTTAACTTTGTGAGGCCAAGGGAGATTTTCTGGAAAAAATTACAAAAAGTGAGTTTTAACTCCGCTGCAGTCCTATAATGTCTATACTTGGAAGCTTCCCTGATTGTTTTTAGTGGATATTGCTTCTAAATAGTGTTGTATAGTTTGCAGGCTTTAAAGATGTAATTTACAAGATAAAGTTATGTGCTAATCCTACTGCTCCACCCAACGTGCAGGTCAAAAATTAAATATGGGAAAGAATCTGAAATTTAGTTAAGTATGATTCCTCTGTATCTGTATCTGTCTAACCGATCTGTATGTATAAATACATCTAATGGGATGATAAAAAAATTTCTGCACAGTTACTACCTATGTAGCTAGTGTAGTGTAGTTGTTAACTGTTAGACTAAGACTGCGGAGATCCAGCTTCAGGTAGAAGCTCACTAGGTAACTTTGGTTCAGTTGCTCTTTTTCAGGCCAATCTACCTCACAGGATTTTTCTGTGGAAAAACATGGGGCGGGAATGCTACGTACACCACCTTGAAGCTCAAAGGCAGGATATAAATCTAACAGATACATTTTGAAGTCCGTTATGGTCACTTTCAAGACCATTCTGAGCATCAGACCCATCTGTTGATCTCCCTTCTCACCGGCAAAGGATTCCATGTTATTAACTCCATCCCTTGTTATTGTTAATGTTATTGTTACTGAGGGATCTCAGCTGAAAGTTTTTGTCAACCCATTAGTTTAACCTTTAGTTTGATGGTTGCCTGTCAGGCATATCATACAGCAAATAATTTTTATTTATTTATTTATCAATCATATTTCTTCACCGCCTATCTCGTATAGCAATGACTCTGGGTGGTTAATTTGTTAGCTTCTTCTAAGAGCATTTGCAAACTACAAAGCTTCCATTCCCTAGTTTCTCAAAAAGCACTTTGAAGCTGACCTGATGACTTCTGTAGCCCTAAAAATGCTGAGACTGTAGAGAACACAATGAGTCAATCAGTGCATTCTCTAGCTGACCAATAGAACAATACAAAAATGTCAATAATTTTCCTGAGCAATTGGCAGACCTGGAAGAATCCCCTCCCACCCTACAGGAAGTAAAGACATTGTCAACAGGTTTTTTCCACTCAGTACATGTATACATTTGCCTTATTGTTTTCCAAAAATAAAATCTAAGCAGTTGCTACCAAGATTCCTGACTGTAAAGTTGCCATTCCTCCTGTGAGAGGGAGATGATAACATGTCAGAATGTTTGCAACTAGGACTTTTCCCAATAGTTGGGGTATCATAGTTGTTTGTTGCCATGGTAGCTAGCATGGGGGAGAGAGGAAGATATATTCTAAACAATGCCTATGGAAAAGAAACAAACAGAATGGTAATGCTTGGGGGCCAGGAATAGAGCCAGTTTGGTCTAGTGGTTAAGGTGCTGGGCTAGAAACCAGGAGTCTGTGAGTTCTAGTCCTGCCTTAGGCGTGAAAGCCAGCTGGGTGACCTTGGGCCAGTCACTCTCAGCCCAACTCACCTCACAGGGTTGCTGTTGTGGGGAAAATAGGAGGAGGAAGGAGTGTTAGGTATGTTCGCTACCTTGAGTCATTTATAAAAATAATAAAGGCAGGATAAAATTAATTAAATAAATAAATAAATAAAGGTAAGGCCAGTAGGACTGTCCACAAGCTCTACAGAATCACAGTATTGCAAAGAACATAGCAGTTTTGCTTCAGTTTCTAATAAACAGCAGCACAGGTGTGGAAAAATGTTTTGCTTTCAAAACTTAATTATAAAATCAGACATTTCTGCAGCTGGTTCCAAACTAGAACAAAATCCTTGTTTAAATGTTCTTCAAATGTCAGTCATTATAAAGAGGTCGAAAGAATATTGTTTCCTAATCTCAAAGTTGTGTTAGTTTCATATTGATGTAAAATCCTCCCAGAATATTTGGGATCCAGCCAACTCTGTTTGTTCCCATGCTAGTGAAATCTTTGTAAGCTTAATGGGAAGTAAATTGCATGCATGGCATGCTGAACACATTACAGGAGAAAGCATATGGGTGGAAGCATTTACATGGACTATGAATAAAGCAAGCATGATAGTAGTTGTTTTTAGGTAAATGAAGTTTCTACCCCTGTTATAAAATCAAAACTATGCTATAGACTGGAAGTCTCTGACACACTCCTAGATTAGATGTAGCCCTTCTTTTCAATAGGCTGCTTGTGTGGAAGTACTTTATGGATATTTTCATTACTAACCTGAGTACTTTGTGTGTGTGGCATTAGTTAACTTTTGGTTTCCAAAATAGTCACTCAGTAACTACCATGGAAAGGTTTGTTTGTTTCTAAATTGAGACTTACAGACTCTAGACAAGGACTCTTATTCACGTCTAGTGTAGGTACTCTGTCAGCTGCTGAAAACCAATAAAATCTTATATATTGAAATAGTTCCGAGAGTTGCAGTTTTACTTTAGTAATATTAGACTAGAACAGAGCTTTCCAAACTGTGTGTTGGGACACATTAGTGTGTCGCCTGCAGTGTCTGGGTGTGTCGTGGCTGCTGCTGTCTCCGAGGCCTGCCAGGATTCCACGCAGGTCCTAGTGCCTGCCTTGTGCCCTGCTGTAAGAGTGTGTCGCGAAATGATGCCCTGCTGTAAGAGTGTGTCGCGAAATGATGCATGTCTAAAAAGTGTGTCACCAACATGAAAAGTTTGGAAACCTCTGGACTAGAACATTCTATCAATGGTGTTATATCAGAGGATGCACAAGAGTAACTGGGGCAGTTCAAAGTCCTCTAAAAGTCTTTTATTACTGATGTTTTATTTGCTCTGTAGGAGTAGGCATGTCAATTCAGGGTCCACTGCCAAAAGGCAGCTGGCCTTTTCTTGAAAACATGAATGCCAATTTGTCTGTCTCTGTACCAGAAAACTTCCCACGTGCCCCTAATTTGCTGTGATATGTGACAATGTATGATCTTTTTAGCTCTAAATGCTATGGCTATGAATTTCCCACTCTACTAGTTTCCATAGCCAGTGAATGTGGGAGCTAAAAAGGAACAAGATAGAGCTATTCTACTGGGAAGTGTGGAAGAGAAAAATAAAAGTATAAAAAAGGAAATAATATAAGCAGAAGGGACCACAGGGAAGTCAAATGATAAAAGCAATATCGCATCAATGTAATGCAAGCTTTGTCACTTTTGTACATGTGTTCTGACATTGCATACATATATGAAAGGGGCAGAGCTAATGTCATGTTGGCATGACACTGCTTTTGTCATTTTGACAACACTTCCTAATCCTGTGGATGTCTCTGAATATAAGTGCAAATGGCTTGAAAGTAACTGTTGGCATAACTCTGCTTCTGGACTTGCAGTGTTTGTCTTAAAGAGAGTCTTGAAGATACAACAATTTCCATCTACATTGATATGGAATCACACCCTTTAATGTTTGTGGCAAAGCATGTATCTTCTTGGAATAAACTCTTTTCAAGTGCTCCAACTATCTCTGTGATGTATGGAGAGTCTCCTAATTTATGGTTGGCAGCCCATGAAAAACTAGTATTCTCATCCTGTTTTTTTTTTTCTTCATACTGTACTAAAATGTTAATCTGATTTTTCTGTGGTCAATGTTTGCTACACATACTGTGGTAAGTTTAACTATGGCTTGTTGAATAAGCCACCATATCCTTAGTCATGCATTTTTATTAATACAAAACTAACCAAATCACATTATGACATATATGTGAATCCAGTTTATAAAGTTTTCTAAACTGAAATTAAAGGCACCTTGTATCTAGCGTGAATGCACAGGAACACTAAGGCATGTAGTCATCTCTTTCACATGCTAAATTGGTGTAATATAGTTTAATTCTATCTAGGATTATTTTATAGATCTTTAACCAATCTTTAATTTTACTGCCTTTTAAACCAACAAAAGGGAGATGATTAGGGGAGATGGGCGGTAATATAAATTTAATAAAATAATATAATAATAATAATAATAATACAGCATGTAAAATGTTCATAGTGACCTATACGTGATCTTAAATTTACTGCATTAAGCAAAGCAAGAAAATAATTGTATCCAGATACAGTAACAAATCATCCTAATCACCTGGTGTTATCATCACTTCTATAATGTTAATGATGTAAGCCAGGGCTACACAATCTTTTTTTTACTTAGATGCAGGGCCTTTGAGCCCTTGAGATATCCTGGTTTTGAGGGACAATTTGAAGCATAGTGCTGTCTGTGACCCAGGCCACCTATTTTAGCAAAAAAAAAAAAAAAGCTAAAAATTGCACTGCTGAAAATTGACTATTTTGCTGTTGAATTTTGCTGTTGTGAACTGGAGGCACTGGGAAGGCTGCAAAATGGTGTCTAAAGAGTTATATTCATCCTGTAGATTACCTCTTTGGTGTCAGTAAATCATCAACAGGTGGATTTCTGTTAACTCAGTGCCATGTTTTTCACTATTCTACATTTTATTTTGAAATACCAGTTTCAGAATCCTATTTACAGATGGAATTAGAGGTGAATTGGAGCTTAATGTATCCTTTAGAGAACAGTGTATGAAGCAGCAGCACAATTTCTAATAAGTGGTTATTTTTGATCCTAATTTTGTGGAACACAAAGTTGTGAAAGCAAGGTCTTCCTTAAGCCACCAGCCCTGCCAGTACCTCTTTAGTAAACACTGCCATTCTTTCCTAGAATCAAAAGGGGAAGAAGCTGATCCAAATTTCTAGCTGATGAAGAGTTAAATGTTTCCATGGAGACTTGTTGCCGTTTGGTACTTTATTTAAAGCAGACTAAACTGCATGCTGGTTTATAAAACAAGTAACTTTTTATAGCTCTTCAACTCTGACAAAATACATGTCTTAAAGGGAGGAGTCAGTGCCCCAAGGGGTTGATGCTTGAAACAAGGTTGCCAGGACAGATCTATTCATAGTTCTCTTTGCAAGTAAATACAATGGCAAAATAGAATCTTTGAAAAGGATTTGCTGCATTTTATTTTAAAGGAAATGCCAATATGGTTTCAGAAGGAAAGGAAAGAAATGCCTGAACTTGAAAGAAACTGTTTGCTCAAATTCAGCTACTAGTGTGCAGTCACTCATTTATGTTTTATTGTGCAATCCTATCCTTGAATTAACAGTGTCTAGGTAAATATAGGATTACTGCCAAATCTTTTATACTGGAAGAGCTCAAAGATGAAAGTATTTTGTACAAATGCATGATGAAAATTAGTCCAATCCTATTTACACAGCATCAGGGTGGGGGCATGGGTGTCTATACCAACCATCCCAAATCTGGCACAAATCTGGAGGACACTAGGTTAGTTACTGACAAGAAGGAGCATCAGAATAAGGAAGAGTGTGCTTATCCTGCTGGCCCTCATAATCAGAGAGCGGTGATAGCAACAGGATTATTGTAAGGAAATACCTGCCCACTTCCTCAACTGAGAACCAATGACAGCTGATGCCCAGTCGCTTCCTATTTCTCCCATACAGTGACACAGAGTGATTTAAAACTGCCATCTAATATTGCTCTATTTGTTACAGTGGCTCAATTCACACATTGTGCTAAGACATAGCATGGTTTGTTTGGTTTTGGCTTAGAATGTTATATGAATCCAGCCATGTTTTCTGGCATAGCAGGTTAACCAAACTCAACAAATGGTGATTTATTCAAACTAGGTTTAGTAAACCATAGCTTAGCTTGAAGTATGTCTCCTGTTCAAAGTATTGGTAAAATTGCTGTAAAGAAAGTTGTCCCTAGCTCCTTCCAGTTTTTCCTTTCTTGATATACCTTCGTTGGGCTATATAGATTGCTAAGGGATTTACTGCCTAGTTGCAAACTGCTAATTTGATGTTCCAAATTCTACTTCCTCCTTTCTCTGGTGGACTTTTTGATTTGGCATATGTAGTTTATTTTAGGGTGCATATTGGTTATTTCTGTTTCCCTATGGAATTATAAACTCCCTAAGCTACAAAATCCATGACTAGAAGTAAGGAGATTTTGCTGAGGGCTAATTCTTCTGTGCTTATATTGTATTCATTTACTCTGCAGTCACCTGAGTGAGCAGCTGCATAATATGAATTGGCTGAATGCAAGCCCCTTGAGGTCTTAGTAACAATGCAGCTGCATTGACTGAAGAAATGGGGCTTCCACTAGGCTAGCCAAGTTTTAGAGACTCTAGGAAGGGAAAGTTGAAGTGTGTAAGATAACTGCAGTTGTATAAGATATTTATTCAGAAGTTCCACTGGGTACAGAAGGGATTGTTCCTAAGTATGTGTCGAATTGCTACCTCCATATATCCCTCAAGAAGGTAGGAACCGCCGACTTTCATGGGGGAGAGTGTTCCAAAATACCAGCATCACAACAGAGAAACAATGCCTGTTGGCCTCCATCTCCCTTACATCAGGAAAGTAGAGAACTACTAACAATTATTTGGGAACTTTGCAACTGGTGGGGCAAAACTGGGTGGATGAGAAGACCTGGAGATACTTCAGTGCCTCTAAAGGTAAAAAAAAAAAAAAAAAAAGCACTTTAGTAGGCAGCCAGTGTGGAACCCAGAGCACTGATGTCACATGCTCATGTTGGCATATCACTCACCAACAACTGGGCTGCTATATTCTACAGTAACTGAAGTTACTGGATGGTCTTCAAAGGCACAGTGCATTGTAGTTGTCCAGATGTCCTAGTCATAACCCTAACTAGTTGCAGTTAAGGTTGTAACCGGTAGCTCAGCTGAAGCTGGAAAATGGCTCCTCTGGCCATGGCCCTCACCTGCCCATCCAGAAGTAGCTCTGGCTTAGGACACTCAAGTCATAAACTTGTCCTTCAGAGGCAGTGCCACCCCGTAAAAGGAACAACTGGAAATGTCAGGAACTCACAATAGATACTCATTAACTCCATTTTGTTAGAGTTCAGTTTAAACCTTTTTCATTTCATCTAGACCTTCAAGCCACCAGATAGTGGGTTAAAAGTTTGGCAGCATCTCTGGTGTAGCACACAGTAGTGATGTACATTTAGGTATTATCAACATACTGTATTACTGATACTTAAGTGCAAACTGTTGGATGACCTCTCCCAGCAGTTTCATGTAGATATTAAAAAGCAGAGGAGAGAGGACCAAGGCCTGTTGTACCCCACAAAGGAAGAACTGCCTAGCTTACCTCTCCTCCCCCACTGTCACCAACTGGAATCAATCCCTGAAGAAAGAGAAGAACCACTACAAAAAAGTGCCTCCAGTCTCCAACCCCTGCAGAAAGATACCAAGGTCAGTGATATAGAAAGGCATTGAGAGGACCAGGAAGGGCTCTCCTCCCCCATCCAGGTCACAACAAAGGTCATGAATCGAAGTGCTCTCTTGGTGCCATGCCCAGGCCTGAATCTGATTGAAAAGGGTCCAGAGAATCCATTTCAGCTCTGTCGCTGAACACCAATCACACTCTCAATAGCCTTTCCCCAAAAGAAATGTTAGAAACAAGGTGATAGTTATCAAAGAGAGACGGGGCTATGGAGAACTTCTTGAGAAGGGGGTGCACTACAGCCTCCTTCAAGGCTCCTGTCAGTACCCTCTCCCATAATGTGTCATTGACCACCTGCCAGATCCAATCGATCATCACTTCTCCTGACCCCCTCAGGAGTCAGGAGGAGCAGGGATCAAGCCTGTAGGTGAGCAGGGACAAGCAGAGATTCCCAACTTTTTTTGACCAGCTTGTCATGAACACTCATAAAATAACTGCCATGGATGGGCATGGCCAGTCAAAATATTCTTGCATCAAAATGCTATCCTTCTGAATCCCACTGACACCTACTGCCAACTCCCAGGTTAACTTGGTCTATTTTCTGGGTAGGTGGACTTATTTTCAAACAAAGCACTGAGTTATAACTATACCCCATTTTCATTTTCTAAGTATGCTCATGTGGGGCCCAGAGAATCTTTTGAAAGAAAGATGATGCTAAAATCTAGTGCTATGCCTTGAAGTACTGTATGTCAACTTCCCATTTAATTTTGTTAAAATTAGAATACTCATCAATGAAGGTGAATTGTGTCACATTTGTGATTAAAGTGACAAGTATTATGGAAGAAGGGTATAAACCTTGTATTCCTGCATCTTTCTGAAAAAGCCCAACTTTTTTTCAGTGTAAGGCTGATAAAAATGTGCTGCTGCTTTAAGAATTGCACTAACTTTAAAGTGTGGATTCCTTAAAGCTGTACCTTCAAGCCTGAAAAAAGTCAGGGTACCTTAATGTATAGTGAGACAAGGTCTGAAGCACCTTAGAATAATTGTTGAAGTTTGTGCAACCCTACAAGTTAAACTAGTTGGAATCCTAATATATAGATTTACTAAATGCACAGCTTAGGACACCATAATATCTCTTTATTTAGTAGTGCTGTGCTACAATACTATGTATGCTAACATGGAAATAAGTCTCAGACTGACTTCTGGTGAAGCATGAGTAGGAACAGACTGCAGGTTGCAAGTTGGAAGAATGGGACAAGATCTCTGAACAAAAAAGGAGGACTTGGCCAAGGAAACTTCTATGAAGATGACTGATTCCCTCTTACAAACAAAATATTTTTGTCATTCTTTTACAAAGCTGTGATCTTCATTGTTTTTGTGATCTTTTTACTATATGGGAAGCTAGGATTCTTCAGAAAGCAGAATATACATCTGGAAAGTCCCTTCCTTGTTCTCTTTCTGGTTAAATATAATAAATACTAACCATTTTGCCTGTGACTAAAAACTCAATTATGTATAAGGGGAAAAAAGTCCTGGAGTGATGCCTTTTTCCCATTAGTGACAATCCTCTCCCAAGCCTTTTTTGACTAAAATATTTTAATTAATTCATGAACATATGTCTCACGTTATGCAAGGAATTTGCTGATGTAATGGGTGGATGCTATTGTCCTCTGATAAAGTGTTTTGTCTATAAAATTTTTATTTCTTTGACACAATCTCAACACATCTGCATATCTAGACTAATGTTTCCAATCTTGAGCACATCTTGAGACAAATTGAAGTTCTTTGCCTCCAGAATTGATTTTTTAAAATTACAGATGAACTATTATTGAAATCTTCATGAGCTTAATTAATGAACTAATCTCCTAGATTGCATTTGGGATCACATCGATAGGTAATATCTTCAGACATGTTATGAGAGATGCTTTAGCCAGGCTTTATTTTAAAGCAGAATATGCTGGGAAAAGGTAGGGAATAGTGTAGCAGCTATGAAAAGTAACTGAGTGACAGGGGCAAAGGCTAGCTTGAGGATTTTGATGCCTTGTGAAATTTGCCCATTTCTCATAAGTTTTTTCTTCCAGGCCCCTTATCATTGATATCTTTGTCAGTGTTTTTCCTAAAATGTTGTGCCTAGAGCATGATACAACATTCTAGGTGCGGTATAATCAATGCAGGATAGTAAGGACTTACGATGCTCTCAATCTGATATTGTACTTCTGTGGATGGAACCTAGGACTACATTTAGTTTTTTTCAGTTGCATCACACTGTTGGCATGTACATGCCTGTTATCAAGACCCTTTTCTCATGTGCTGCTGCCCAGTATGTTGCTCCCCATCATATACTCATGGTTTGATTTTTCATGCTCAAATGTAGAGTTTTGCTTCATTCTCACCTTGCTAATTTCCAGCTTCTCAAGATCCTCCTGAATCTTGATATGGTCATCTAAGGTGTTTGTTACCTCTCCTGTCTTTGTGTTATCTGCAAATTTGATACAGGTAGTCCTTGTTTAGCAACCACAATTGGGACCTGCAACTGGGTCATTAAGCTAAGTGGTCACTAAGTGAAACTGCCACTGTGCTTATGATCTTACTTCAGCTTTCCTTTGCTTTACAGACCTGTAAAGATCATAAATGTGAGGATTGTTTGTAAAGTTACTTTTTCATCACCGTAGTAACTGTGAATGGTTGCTAAAGGAGGACTACCTGTAATCACATTTTCTAACCCCACAAGCCAAGTCATTTATAAATACGTTGAACAGCAGAGAGCCTAGAATGGAGCTTTGCACTCTTTCCAGCTCACACTTCTTTATAGTTTCGTGCAGAGCCATTGACATACGCTTGTTGGGTACATGTGTTCAACCAGCTGTGTATCCTTCCAATGGTGGTAGTTCAGTTTTCTTTTTGTCATCTTCTCTATTAGGATCTCATAGAAGGTCTTGGTGAATGCATTGCTAAAGTCAGGGTATACTGTGTCTATCACATTCCTATGGTTGCTGTATCAAAAGAAAATCAGGTTGATTTGGCATGATGTTTTCTTGATAACCCCATCCTGGCTCATGACAAGCTCTGTGTTCTTTTCTAAATGTTTACAAACAAGGTATTTAATAACCTATTTGAGATTTGCCCAGTATCTATACTAAGTTGAGTAGTCTATAGTTACCTGGCTTCTCTCTCCTTACCCCCCTTTGAAGGTAGAAACAACATTTGTCATTCTCCAGTCCTTTTACACTACTCCCATCTTTCATGATTTCTCAAAGATCACAGAAAGGAACACTCGGATTACATCCACAAGCTCCTTTAAAACTCTCAGATGCAGTTGGTTTGGTTCATGGTAGCTAAGTAAAGGTAAAGGTTCCCCCCGCACATTTGTGCAGTCGTGTCCGACTCTAGGGGCCGGTGCTCATCTCCGTTTGTTAGCCGAAGAGCCAGCGTCGTCCGAAGACACTTCCACGGTCATGTGGCCGCATGACACACGCGGAACGCTGTTACCTACCCACCAAAGTGGTACCTATTCATCTACTTGCATTTGCATGCTTTCGAATTGCTAGGTTGGCAAGAGCTGGGGCTAGTGCGGGAGCTCACTCCGCACGCAGGGCTAGGGATTCGAACCTCCGAACTTGCGATCTTCCAATCGACAAGCCTGGCGTCTTACCCGCTGAGCCACCACGCCCCTTTCATGCTAGCTAGGTGCTCCCTAATATTCTCTTTATTTACCTTGAGTTGCCACTCTTTCTTTGTGTCACTTTACTTTTTATGTCCATTTGAACACAGTTGTCCTTTGGGGAGAATATTTTGGATACCTATGTTCCAACATCAAATTTCCAGTGGTGCTTCCAGACAGAAGTGATTGATTTTATGAAGTGGTTCTATCCTATGTTTATCTGACTTCTCTCTTACATTGCCATTTGTTAGTGACCTTATTCAGCCATGAAATTGGACTTTATGCTTTTACATAGCGCTCATAAAGAGTTTCCTACCTTACTGTAATAAAGTAAGTCAGTATTTGTGTTGAGAGATAATTGTTTATAAAGGCTACCCAATGAGCTGACAGTGGACCTAAGGTTTGTACTCAAGTTTTCCAGATCACAGTTAAACTGATTGTAGCACATAGACATTATCCAGGCTGACTAGAGATTAGAAAAGAGTTAGCAAAAGAACAGCTGCATGACTGACCTGGGGCCAATATGTCAAAGCCAAAGACTATGAAAAGGCCACACTCCACGCTGAGTCCCCAACATACTTTCCTACCAAGTCTCCCCTCCTGCTACTGAAAATGTTGCTGTCTTTTCATTCTGGGAACAAGAGAATTCTCCTCCTGAGCCAACATGGAAAATAAGGAGAAAGGAACTGTATATATCAAGGAAACAGTGATTATGAATAGGTGAGTGTAAGAAGACTGTGGGAATAGGTAGCTGAGACTGCACAAAATCCCTGATGTGAGCAAGAAATTCTGAAGGAAGGCAAGGACTGTATGCCACTTTAACCTGTAAGAACTTAAAGCAGCGGTCCCCAACCTTTCTGGCACCAGGGACCGGTCATGGAAGAAAATTTTTCCACGGACTGGGGGCGGGGTTTGCAGGCAGGAGCCAATCGCGCGCACCAGGGGAGGGGTAATCGTGCGCACCGGGTTGGGTTTGCAGGAGGGAGCCCCGCGGCCCACTTCCTAACAGGCCGTGGCCCACAGGTTGGGGACCCCTGCTTAAAGAGATGGAAAAGGCCAGGGCAAAGGTCTTTTATTGTGGAAGTGTGAAACATCATACACTGTTTTATAAAGCTTTTATCCAACCTGTTGTGCATCCAATAATAGCCAAAAGAACCCCCACAATGTGAAAAAAATTTTTTGGGGGGGAACCCTATCTTTCTAGAGTAACGAAAGAAGAGGATACATGTACATTAGTGCATGGGAAACAATGATTGGATGATGCACAAAGAATAGGGAGGAATGGTGTCCTTGCCACTTTAGACTGTGATCACATTCACTTGATTTGGTCCTAACTAACATTGATATTCAACTCTTAGCCACTTTTCTCCAAAGAAATGCGACCCTTGGCTGCAAAACCGCTCATTTTATCTTAGGCCTGGACAGTCATTCTGGAGAGATGTGAAAAACTAACAGGACAAGTGGAATTAAATTAAATGCAGAAACAACAGAAACGCCCCATAAATAGTTTGGGAGTAGGAACATAGATACTGCTTCATTTATTTATTTATTTATTTATTTATATTTCAATTTATATACCGCTCCATCTCCCCACAAGGGAACTCATATACTCAATATATACTCATATACTCAATACTAAGATTATTGGCCTATCTAGAACTATACTGCATAATCTGTCTGGCCATTTGAGGAGATATGAGAGGTTGGACATGAGATCATCTGCAAATACAGCAGATGTCTGCTAGTAAGTTATATCCTTTTCTCATGAAATTCAACTTTTTCTTAAAGCAAAATTTAGAAAAGCAAAATGCCTGCTGCAGCAATTCCTGATCATCTGTCTCATTAAGGCCATTATTAAAATCTTACATTGTATTTTTAATGAGTTCATAATTGTCTAAATTAAAAAAGAACAATTTGAAAAAAGATAGTATGCAGAGTTTTGCCCAGTTATCTTACCTAAAGCTAAGTATGTGAGATTTTCCTGTCTGCACAAGATTTCAAAAGATTCGAGGACACTGAAACCAGAAACTTGATTTTTATATCCTGATTCCACAGAGCAATTAATCAATCAACTATGTGAAACATCTGCCCTTTCCAGCTATTATTGAACTACAGTTTCTAGTAGTCTAAACCAACATCTGAAAAGCATAGCTTCTCCAACTCTGATATGAATTTCTAATGGAGTAATTTAGTTGTGTAAAATAACAACAACAACAACAACAACATTTATATGTGTAGCTACTAGTATTGCAATAGAGGAATAATTCTAGGTTTTCCAATATCGATCAGTATCGGGGGGGGTCACAAGCCTAGATAAATAAGTGGGTATGTGGAAGTGATGGGATTTGCTGGCAATTTATTATGGGAAAAACTTTGGCCTATCCCCCTCTATTTGTGGTGAACTATTTACTTGCTAATGTTAAACAGCTTATTTCTATTAGAGACTTTTGGCTGAAAAAACTTCCTGATGATGTGTACATAGCATCCCACATTATTCTACTAGGTCTTGGCTCTCACCATCCCCTTAATTGCCAGATTATAATGTTGGGATAGTTAATAAATCCACAGATAGGTTTCTTCTACGTAATTCTTACAGACAGAAGAGTTCTCACATAATTTAGACTTGGCAGTCTTAGTTCTCCAGCCCATATATCCCAAGCTTTTTATTCAAACCATTATCTCATTCTCCTGCCTTTCCTCAGATTGCTGTATCACCTTCAATTAAATATCTGGGCATTTTTTTTCTTAGTATAATAACAGGGCCATATGGGCTTCCTGGAGAGAACATTACACAACATTAATGCCACAACAAAAATGCAGTGCTATGTTCCTTAAATTCACCTCCCAAATCATTGTGAAGCACCCCTAGCACAGTCTCAGATAACTGAATGAAGCATATGGGATGAAACATGGGCTTAAGTACCTGAAATATCATTATAACACTTAGGTCAGTTTCTGAGAACTAGAAGTATGCTTTCTGTCTGGTTATAGGACAAATGTAACTCATACCCAGTAGGGGCGTGGTGGCTCAGCGGGTAAGACGCCAGGCTTGTTGATCGGAAGATCGCAAGTTCGGAGGTTCGAATCCCTAGCCCCGCATGACGGAGTGAGCTCCCGCACTAGCTCCAGCTCTTGCCAACCTAGCAATTCGAAAGCATGCAAATGCAAGTAGATGAATAGGTACCACTTCGGTGGATAGGTAACAGCATTCCGCGTGCGTCATGCCGGCCACATGACTGTGGAAGCATCTTCGGACAACGCTGGCTCTTTGGCTAACAAACGGAGATGAGCACCGGCCCCTAGAGTCGGACACGACTGCACAAATGTGCGGGGGGAAGCTTTACCTTTACCTTAACTCATACCCTTGTCATCTCTCATATAGATTATTGCAACACGCTCTACATGGGGCTACCCTTGAAGAGTATCCGGAAGCTTCAGCTGGTCCAAAATGCAGCCACTCGAGCAGTTATGGGTGCGATAAGATCAACACATGTAACACCACTGCTCCGCGAGCTGCATTGGGTACCAGTTTGCTTCTGGGTCCAATTCAAGGTGTTGGTCATCACCTTTAAAGCCCTACATGGCATGGGACCAGGGTATCTGAGGGACCGTCTCATCCCGATTACATCTACCCGCCCCACCCGGTCATGCAGGGAGGGCATGCTACGGACTCCGTCAATAAAAGAATTCCATCTAGCGGGGTCCAGGAGGCATGCCTTCTCTGCGATAGCGCCCGCCCTGTGGAATATCTTGCCCCCGGAGGTGAGGCAGGCGCCCTCCCTCCTGGCTTTCCGGAAGTCCTTAAAAACCTGGTTCTGTCGCCTGGCTTGGGACAAAGGAAGTGATAGTTCCTCCTGGGGGTGGTTAGCTTAGTAATAACCTCCTTTTAAGATCTTACCATCCTCTGGATTTTTTATATTTCTATTTATTATGATATTGTATTTTAATGATTTATAGGTTTTTTTAATTTTAATATTTATTGTAAACCGCCCAGAGTCTACTGCGGTAGAGATGGGCGGTGATAAATTTAATTAATAAATAAGCTATAAAATCTCAGATAAGATTTCTGAATGTAACTAGTATGGCTGGTATTGGGAATTCTACTAATGTCATGTCTAGTGATTATATTATAAGAAAAGTTCTGGAAATAAGATTTAAAAGCAATTAAATTGAGTTAAAAGCCTATTTTATACTGTGTCATTTCTCCTTGGAGATTCCAAGGTTCACATTACTGTAGAGGACACTAATTCTCAAAACAACACAATATTTTTCAGTCCTGACTATTTTCTGCACTTGGCATTTCTGCTGCTGGCTGAATGAAGTCCTAAGGCATGTTCAGAAATAAGACAGAGCTCATGTGTTTTGAATTCTGTTGAAGCAAAATGAATGTTGAACATGAATTGTCTAAATTCCTGATTTTATTTATACAAATCCTTTCTAGAAGGAAACAGGACCGGATAAATAAAACGAATTGAATAGCACAGAGGCAATTATATTATTATCTTTATTTGTATTACTAAAAGGCTATGTTCTCTGAGCATAGCCATTTCCAATTTGCAGATGTATTGGATTACAATTCCCATAATCCAGACCAAGCAGATTTGGAACACTGGTTCTTACAACACTGGGAAAGGTGGTTGCAGCAATATATGAAACTGAAAATACTAATGCTATCAAAAATCCCTGTGGTGTTCAATGGAAGCAACATAATACAGTGTAGTCATTATATTCAGATAGATGCTATCCTATAAAATAGATGAACATGATGTTAACACTTCATCAGTTATGTAGCCCTTGGCAGAGCATGCTTTAAATTAGGCAAATAGAATTCAGCCCCACTGATTTAAAAAATCCACTACTTTATTTGCTGGATATGTGGTTAGCTTTAATTCTGCTGACCTGTCTCATTGGGTGGTACGTCTTTCAGCAGCTTATTTGCTTCATAAAATTTTAATATGCTTATGTTCCAAAGGATATGCAGTAAATCTAAATCTGGAACACGGATTAGCACTTTGGTCTTATGGCTGGTAGTATTGTGTGAGCTTTTGTAACACTGGACCTGAGCTCTAGTTGTGACTTTCGTTTTTACAAACACTAATCTTACTCAAGTAATCCTTTTAAGAAATGAAGTAGAAAGGAGAATTCCTTATTGCCTCTTCCCCAGGAAAATCCAACAGGGAAAAAAAACACATTTTGGCTGAAGGTAGTGCAAACTTAATTGTGGGAAAACTAGGCTGAAAAGAATTAGCATGCAGTATTCATGACAGGAAAGTGGCCAAGATGTATTGGGTTGACTGCAAAAGGCAAAAACAACACCCACAACAATTATCTGGATATTGGGGCAAATAAAAAATACAGGCTCCAGATCTTTCTTAACTAAATTATAAGGAGTGCTCTGGAAATAAGTTGGGGATTTACATCTTTTGTTGAGGCTTGAATTTTGATGATTTAGAGCATAATCTTGTGTGTGTGTACTCAAAATTGGGTCTTACTGAGATTTAAATTTGCACCGGATTGCCACTTCAGAATGGATAGTAAAATTTTTTTCATTGGCTGCCATTTCTAGTTCACCAACATTTTGTTTGTTACTCATATGAATAGTTGGAGTATGGTGTAATCCCTAAAAGTTAACAACAAGGCACTGGCCCAGTTGTAACTATATGAGTTGTGTTTGTGGCCCACAGCTTAGTCTGTCGTGTTGTGTTGTGTTGTATGTGTATGTGTATGTGTATGTGTATGTGTATGTGTATGTATGTATATGTATATGTATATGTATATGTATATGTATATGTATATGTATATGTATATATATTGGATTTATCCCCGCCCATCTCTACCATGGCAGACTCTGGGTGAGTCTGCCCATATTACCATTTTCTTTTGTATTTGATGTTTTTAACCCCTTTTTAGCCACCCACATATAATGGTAGCATTATAAATAGCAACAAAGCAGTAGATTTGCTCTTCGCTGGACATAGGAAAGCCACAAGATGTAGGAAAGTACTTCTACCTGTCTCTGCAAAAAGGAAGAACATCAGTATAAAATGCTAACAGATATTTTAGCTGGAGACCCAAACTGATACCTGGGTTAAACCAAATGTTCTCTGACATAGCTACTTTCCATCTCAGAGGAAAAAATAAATATTCAGACCTGGCCTTGTGGTTTTGCCCCTTATAAAATTTCCAATCCTTTGTCCCACTTCCTTCCTGCCTTCTTCAAATAGTGCGATAAATACCTTCTTTTACTTTCCTTAACGATTTGAAATACATACTTTGTAGATTAACACATGACCTACATGCTGTCAGAAGTAAGCTTCCCTGAACACAGTGCAATTTATACCAGATATGTAAAAAGTTGGTTTTTTAAATAAGTTTTATTTTGGAATCCCATTAAACATGATGAAACATCCTCCAAAACTGCATAACACTGAGCTAGGGTCAAATTAGATATGATAGTATTTGTATTTATTCTTTAAAAATGTTATACTTCTCTTCAGCCAACCTTGCCAGATCACATACTGTACATAACAAAACAAGCAATGCAAAAGAACATAGAAAAGAATCAGGAACAGGTGTAAAAAGATACAGTAATCCATTACACTTGGATAATGAAAAAAGTTTTACTAATATTCAAAACAGAATGAAGTCAAAAGCTGGGTAGATTACTTGTGGAAGCAATTCCATGAATGTACTACTACTAAAAAGACTGTCCTCTGGTGCCCATCTCTACTGTGAGACACCTGGAGGACAGCCACACTTGAAGATCTCAAATTAAACCTAGGGTGATGTGAAATTATGCAATTCCTCCCATATCCAGGTTGTATAGGATTTGAAATCTTGAATTGGAATTGAGTTTAAAAAGTATTATAGGATCTTATTTTAACAATAGTCAAAGGATTATCTAGAGAAAAATTCTGTATCTTCTTTAGGAAAGAAATCTGGACAGCAAAACTCAGTGACTGCTAGAAGAAAGCTAAGAGATATAGAACACTTGAACTCTTTGCTGCCATCTAGTCGTCATTTGGATTTTTGCAGTCAGGATCTCATAGCCCTAAACTTATATAAATATATTAAACAGCATGGAAATACAAACAGTCCAGTGATCAAAATGTTTGTATTTAATATATAATGGTAGATATAACTGGGAAGACAAGCTGCTTTTGCTATTCTCCATAGTGAATAAAACAGGGGGCGTGATGGCTCAGTGGTTAAGACGCCAGGCTTGTCGATCGGAAGGTCGGCAGTTCGAGACCCGAGTGCCGTGTGACGGAGTGAGCTCCCACACTTGCCCAAGCTCTTGCCAACCTAGCAATTCGAAAGCATGCAAGTAGATAAATACTGTAGGTACCACTTCCGTGGGATGGTAACAGCGTTCCACATGCGTCATGCCAGCCACATGACCGCGGAAGCGTCTTCGGACAGCGCTGTCTCTTCGGCTAAGGAATGGAGATGAGCACCGCCCCCTAGAGTTGGACACAACTCTGCAGGGGAAAACCTTTACCTTTACCTTATAGTGAATAAATATATGCAAAGTAAAATACAGCTTCCTTGGAACCACATTTTTTTTGTTGATTAGATCTTTGATTATTTTCAAAAGAATTTTCTGAAGTTTAGCAGAATGAGCAGCAAGGAAAGCATATCCATGTGCTTGGGATCCTGGCATGCCATGCAGAACAGACGATCTATATCTATAAATACGTTTTAAGTGCATAAGGGTTCCTTAAATCATGATGTACACTTGGCGGCCTTATAAATTTGTTTAATAAAATAATTTTAAAAAACATAAAGATCTTTCTATAGACTATTTGAAGCACAATATTTATAGTGGTAACAGGTTGCACCTGTGAATATGTCTGGATTTGGATGATACACTAGTCGGAAGCACAATCACATGGATAGTTTCCTTCCTCTGGTGTATTCTTGAAGTACCTGTCTCTAAATGAGAAATGAATCATCTCCATTATCCTTAAGGTTAGAAGAAGAAGAAGAAGAGCCTTAAGGTGCACTGATTTCTTGTTTGCTCTCCATAATTAGCTTCAATTGTATTTTTCCCTCTTTCTCCTAGGATAAAAATACTAACTGATCAGAACTCCTAGTCCCCAGATTGCATCCTTACCAATTTTATTTTCAAAAGAAAATCTCTGGAACTTCCGTGGCAACACAGAACATTATCAATAGATGCATTATCAGCTGCCATTGTTGCAGGTCAAGCTGTCCTGAAGGAACATTTTTTAAAAAGCTCTTTGAAGATCTTATGTATGGTTTCCAAGTCATTATGTACCTAAAAATATCTATTCTTCCTGAATGCATATATTAATTGAGGCACTTTGATTAAGTGTGCCTTTTTCCTTTCCTTTCCCTTTTCTTTTGTGTATCTGCTTACTCAGATAGTAAGACTGGAGAATGGAAGGCTTGTCCTGGGTTGAATCTTGCCTTTATTGGTGGTTTTTTTTTTTTTTTTTTTTTTTTTGGGGATGCTTAAGATATCTCATCCAGGTGGGTTACAGTGCCAGATCTGTTTTGCTTCAGGAATACACCAGCTCCAAGGACTATTTTCAGTTCTAGATCTCAGACACATTCTGCCATAATAAAGTAGCGTGTGATTCTAAGATGCGGAAAAATCTTTCCCTCTTCATTGAATTACTTCCAGCTCACATCCATTCAAAGTAAGTGAGAAGAACTTTCAGATCATGTTAAAAATGCCCAGACAGATTTAAGCCCTGTACCTCTTACCTGAGAATTAAGCACTGGCAGTGATCCAGCACATTGTTTTGCAAGGCTGTCTTTGTTGAGGAATGTTGGATCATGAAATGAAGGATTTATGACATTCTTTATATCAGCTGGATACTGTCAGAAAATTTAGCACCGTGCATTTGATGCAGGTTATAGCAAAGAATGACTGCTTTGGAAGGTACCTTAGAAGTCATCTAGTCCAACCCTCAGTGCAGGATCTAGATGACCATTCAGCCTCTTTTGAAGACCTCCAGTGAAGGAGAACTAACCAGTTTGTGGCACCTTTTCCAATGACTGACAGTTTGCCTGAATCTACAACCTTATAACTTTAACATGGTGGTTCTGGTCTTGCCCTCTAGGATGGTAGAGAATACGTCCAATCCCTTTTCTATGTGACAACCCTTAGCCTCTTCAGTAAGCTAAATGCACCCATTTAACCATTCCATCCTTTAACCATTCCTCATAGGCTTGGTTTCAAGACTCTTTACCCTCTTGAGAGCTCTCCTCTGAACTTGCTCCAATTTGTCACTGTCTTTTTTTCAACTGTGATGCCAAAAACTGGGCACAATATTCCAAGTGAGATCTGATAAGGGCAGAGTAGAGTAGAACGATTATTTCCCATTATCTGTACTTTGTTAATACACTCCAAAATAGCACTTGCCTCTTTAGCAGTTGCATCATACTGTTGGCTCATGTTTGTTTGACAAGAACATCCATAACCTTTTTACATGTGCTACTGCCAAGTCTTCTCCATCTTATGTGCCTTTTATCAGTCGCAGTATCCAGGTAGATGCATTCTGTCCAACTCCAGGAACAGTCCCATATAGTGCAAATTACAGTAGTCCAGTTGTGGGGTAACAAGGGTATGAGTAACTTGCTAGTGCCTCTTGCTCCAAGAAATATCATTAACCAGTGCACAGCCATAGCTAGGCAAAGGCCCTTCTGCCCACAGTCTCCATCTGCTGATCCAGCAGTTGTGAATCCAGAAAGGCCTCCAAATTTTGAATCAGCTTCTTTTAGGAGAACACAGCCCCATCCAGAGATAAAGTTGGAACAATCCCAGAATAATCAACAGCCACTCCATCTTGTTTGGGCTGAGCTACAATCTGTTCTTCCTATCCAGACACTAAGTTATGACTTCCACTGTATCATTCAATCGGGTAAGTGATGTATCACAGGGTTGCATCAGCATATCAATGATACTGTACCCCAAACTGTTGGATAAACTCTCCAAAAGCTTCCTATATATGTTAAATAAGATAGGTGAAAGGATCGAGGTATAACATAGTTTAGTGCAAATTGATCTATTTGTGATTTATTCAGTAAACTCTGGTTAAACTATGATTTAGCACAATATCTGAACCAATATGTTTCAAACATGAAATTCTAGTTTCATACACAATTGGTAAATGCATAGGACCCCTGTCTGGAAAAAATATCAAACTCTTCATATCATGAGGTTATTATTGGCACAGGAACCTTACTGGATGATTTGTTTTGTCTTTGGTTATATATATAGTGGGTGCAGGCTCTGTATTTGTTGGCTGAGGGAGACTCTGAAATGCATGTGAAGATCCTTATGCTTGTAGCCTAGTAAGAATGTGGGATAGCATAGTCAGAAAAATTCCTGCAGGTGTATAAATAAGCAAAATTTGCTGCTGCTTCACAGTCATCCAAATTGTTCTGTATAAATTTGAGTTGGGTTTTAATAACTATGCAGGTGTTACTCATTCTTGCAGAGGTTAAAAATGACTTATTCTCTTCCTGCCAATGAATCCTTAACTACTGAGGTATCTGGGCATCCTTGCCATCTCCTGAGCAATTCAAATTGAGCAGTCCCTCCCTTTTTTTTACTAAATAAAAATGCAGTCCCTCAGTAATTTCCCCCTTTTATGATCTTTAATTTAAAAATTTGCAATAGTTTGATTGTTTTGTTTGATTTTTAAGAGATTAGATAGGCTGAGTATCTCATTGCTAAACTACAGATGTTCTCCTTTACACCTCTGATAAGATTACAAACACTGTAAAACTCTCTTCCAAACTTTTCTAGCTATTTTGTGAAAAGTTATGCATTCTCTTCCTACAGGATTGAAGTTCACATGCTATTCTGAAATTTACTTTTAAGAGAAAAGTCTGGGGAGATGGGAAAGATAATAATCTCAATCTACAATAAGCATGTTTAAATGCTGGCTTAATCTGTGTAAAAAGAATATGAAAAGAGTGGCATCAGTAACAATATATACCCACTCTGTGTTTATGCACACACTTTCTTTTTGGCTTGGACAGCTGCTTAATCAATCAACTTGGTCAGGTTTTTTCTAATATGCAGGAAAGAATTTGTGAGGCCCACCCAGTTCCCACGAAGTCAACATAAGTTTCCAAACACCTCTAGAGCTCCTACGTGCAAAAATGTGTGCAAACCATGTGATCAATAAAGTCTTAGTCTCTGCAAAAATGCTGGCACCCATCCCAGTGGGATGAAGTTTTTGAGAAAGGAGAGATGGATCTCTGACATGCCAATGAAGAACTGCCCTTACCCAAAGCATTGGGCTCTATCTCTGTCTTGCAAAAGGTCATACTCAAAAGTTTAAGAAGATGGCCTAGTTTCTTAAATTTTTACTAGAAATTCATGGATGTTTTTAGTGTACTGTTGTAGTGATGGTTGTTTAATTAGTTCTATCCATTTGGTAGGAATTTAGCTGGTACTTCAAAATGGCACTTAATATTTTAAATGCTATCTGGTAAAAATAAAACTTTTCTCTTAGATTTATTGCATTTCAATAAAAGTGTATTTCTGAAATGAAAAAGTGACAACTCTACTTAGCTAATTTCTGCAAGATGATTACACTGTCAATTCTTTAGCTGGCTTGCCAGTTGCTTGAAGTTTAGGTCATATGTGATATTTAATTAATGGACATAGACAATTTTGTATTTTCTGCCAAATGATGAAACATTGAAAAAAATATCTACTCTTACCTATTAGCCCCGATTTATGGTAAACAACCAATGCAAGTTAGCAAGGCAATAAAAGACTCTCAACAGCACAACTCCTATTTTCATGAAAATGACACATGGGTTCCATTGGCACTCTTGTCTCTCTCATGTTGTGCCATTGGGATTGCAAGGAAGTGGATTGTAGGCAGCTTGCTCTGATTGCTGGCATTTTTTACATCAGCATCAGAGTAAGCTGGGGCTGAGAGGACAGCAACTTTAAATCTGTGGTTTAAGAGGATTGCAGTTAATGTTCTTTTGGGGTTGGAGACAGCTGAGTTGGAGAAGGTCTGTTTTTAGGGCTGGTGGTGTGTGTGTGTCATGGTATGAATGGGATGTGTGTATGTTATATGTATGGGCAGGTGTAGCTGGCTTGGTTGGACATTGAATGGATGAGCAGAAGTGGACCAAAGTTCTGATGAGGTAGCTGGTTAGATAGTGATTGGTTTGGATGGCCTGTAGTAAGTGTTCCTCATGTAGGATCTTACTATCGATGAGAGGGCCAACCTGATGTGTATCACTTGAGACTTGGATAGGCATGGGGGAGTGGGGGAGGTTCCATTCTTTGAAATGTGCCCACCTATGTTTTGAGTATGATACCAGCAAGGCAGGGAGAGGGGCTATTATCATCCAGGAGATTCTTGTGGCTTTCAGAGATGCTGCTCCATAGATAACTGGATGTGGGACCCTATTTGTGAAGTTGGGCTCTAGGGAATAGAATTTCTGCTACTGTACTGGCCTCCCTGTTCCATAGCTGCTTCCCTGGGTTTCTATGGCCAGATTGGCGGTAGAGTTTCCCAGGCTTATGGTATATATAACCTTGGAGTTCATGGCTACCATTGCAACCATAGACTTGATTGAAATCATTGAGAGTCACAATGATTTGTGGAAGTCACAAGTTGGATCTGGTTTTGTCTCATGGCAGTGGCAATGTGATCTGGAGATTGGGGAATTTTCCCATTTGCCCGTCCTCATGGACAGATTGCTGATTACTTTGGAGGTCTCTATACCTGCTCCCCTCTGCATGGAGGTAGGACCCATTTGATTGGTCCACCCCAGCTACCTGATGAATCCTATTTGATTTCAGAGAACACTTGGGGAAGACCCTGAGGATCTAGTACACAGTTCAACTGAGGCCTTAATCACGGAACGAAAAAGTGGCAGTGGGTTTGGATCGGATTGTTCCTGTGCTATCTCTCTCTGCATGGAGATTCCTGTGGGTCCCTTGATTTTTAGAGATATTCAGGAAGATGAAGTAGCATAAGAACATCTAGAGCACCATCTGAGGAACATAAATAGTGGATCTGACCAAACATGGGTAAAAGCCTTTAATAAGTATTACACTGTGGTGTTAAGAGCAACAAAACATAGCTATTCTCTACTCTTATTACATCTGTGGATGCCATCTGGTTGCCCTGCTTAAGGTGATCTGGTCCCTCTTAGGAGGGATGGTTCAGAAGATCATTTGAAGGGTTGCTGTGATGCATCTGTTTAAAGCATCTGTTGGATAAAACTGCTTGGATTCATTCTGAGCTGGACCCCAGCTGTACAGGTCCTGTTGAGTTGGTTTAGACATGGTCTGGTATGGTTATATGATAAGAGTTTGACCTTGTTGATCCTGCAGATGTCGACAGGGGTTCTGAGTTGTGAGCACAGCTACCTGTTCATTAGGTCCATGTCCCTTCTGGTTGGTCATAGTTTTTCAGGAGATTATATGTGATTGTGTCCAAATGGTGGTGAATTCATCCTTGAATGAGGGGGTGGTTCCATCTGCGCTAAAGGAGTGGGCTGTCTCCTTCCTTCTCAAGAATCTATTGCTGGATCCAATAGATAATTTCCAATATGACTCCAATCTTCCCATCTTGGAGAAAGTTGTTGAGAAGATGGTCAAGCTGCAGCTTCAGAGGGCTCTGGTAGAAATGGGTTATTTGGATCTCTTCATGTTCTCCTGTTTTCTTGAGAATGGAATTGCCATTTGCAGTTTCCACATAATCCAACTATGGCCAAATTGTATCTTAAAAACTTCAAAAGTAATATTAAAAGTCAGAAGATGCGAAAAGATTGTGATACAGAAGCAATAATAATGGTAACTTTATGCTGTTTATCAAACAACTGTGCCTTAATTTTACCTCTGTCCTCCATTCAAAGCTTATCTCAAATCAGGTTTTGGTATTTATGTGGGAGTAAGTTTGGGTAGCTTCCTTGAGAACCCCCAGGGCAAAAGAGCAGAATATAATTTGAATAATCTGTGATGATGAATCATTTTAAGATTTATCTCTTCAAAGCACCACACAGCTGTATTTTTTCCTATTCTATAATCTTTGCCATAGCTTCAGGGGATTACTAAACCAATCAGAGAATTTATATTTTTCATTAGCTTTAATAGTAGTCTACATCCAGCACAGATCTCCTATGAAATTCAGTAGGTATTGTCCTGGCATACCCAGGAAGAGTTCTGAAAGAGGAACAAGAAAATACAGAATATTACAGGCAGTTACTGAGCAGGTAGATCTTTTCTTATGAATGCAGCTTTTTTAAAGACAGATTGTTGAATTTATGCTTATACAAAGTTTAAAACATATACCTTCTGGTAATTTACTGTTGTGGTGGCTTCTTCTGTGGTTGCAGCTGGAACTGATTCCTCCTGCATTCTTGTCCTTAAGTAGTAGCATGCAAGTGGCTCCCAAGATGGCGGCAATGGATAACATTTACACACAGCGGTCGGAGATTTTTCTTTATTTTTTTTCTTGGACCAAAGGTTCTTAATGCTTATTCAAATCTGAATTTTAAAATTCCAGGCAGGCATAGATTCTTTAGAAAGGAGAACTGGTGACATGTTGGTTGCTCATGCAAAAGCATGGTGAAATCTCAGATGCAACTATCATATGGATTTTTTTGGATTTCTATGTTCACTAAAATTGCAAGCTGGGTTACAAAGATATACTAGCTTTAATCCTTTTAGCACCCATGTTTTATAGCTCTCAAGACAGCTGGTTCAAACAGTACACCAAGGTTTTCAAATAATTTCCAACAAAAAGGCTTTTTTTATATAGCATATGCACAAGCATATGGAAAATGTTATTTTTTAAATGAAAATAGCTGCATCTATATACTTGCATGACAATTCAATTGGTCTGTTGGGTTGGTTTAGTACTATAAGTTAGCTGGCTTGCTTATATTACTAGAGATTTATATGCTTATCCAAATTAATATTACATAAACAATTACAAATCATCTGTGAGACCTTACCACCTGCTATCATCCCACAAAATAATTTGACCCTAAACCCCAAAGTATTCAGAAACATTCTTCACAGACTGTTTTGATGGGCACCACTTCAAAGTGACTGTGGTTTAAAAATATGCTGCTATTTTAGTGTCCACTTGTGTGGGATAAAATTTCCCATCAGTAATAGTAAGACTGTAATAGGACACCAGAAAAAAAATAGGAGAGATAAAGAGAATGTTCAAGGAACATTTTTGTTGGTTTGCGTATTTTGTGATGATGAAATAACTTTTAGAAGTTATTTTATCTTTAGAAGTTATTTTACCTTCTATCCCTTTTTTATTTAAAATAATTCCTGCTAATGAAATACAGAAATCAGAGCAGTAAATAGAACAAGTCCCAAGCAGTATATTTTATAGAGCAAATTAGATATCATTTTAAAATGAATGTTGAGCCTCTTTTGGACCACCATACACAGCTGGTTAGCTATATTGGTCTGGTGGATCACATTAAGTGCATGAGCTGCAATATTAGTACATATATGTCAAATAATTGATTTTTTGTAGCCTTTACTTCAGCTATTCCATCACCCATTTTATGATCTTGCTTTGTACCTGCTGAACATGCACTGCAGTCACCAATAACTTGTGTGGTATTTACATATAGTAGACATAGACCATCATTAAGAGAAATCTGGACAATCAGGGTTCCTGCTCATGTATGTATGTCTCTATGTCCATATATATATGTCTAGGTCCTCTTCAAGTTATCACTGAATGCATGGCTACTTCTTGGTTTTGTCTAATAGAGAGCTTTCCAAACTGTGTGTCGCGACACAAAAGTGTGTCGCCACACAGTCTGGTGTGTTGCCACACAACCCGGAAGCGCTGATCATCATCAGTGCTTCCGGGTTTTCCCGCAGCGACACACCAACTGCAGCACGCAAAACCCAAAAGCAGCAGCAGCGCTTCCGGGTTTTTGCGCGCTGCCGCACTTACGGGTTTTCCCGGGGCGACACACCAACGCCGGTTGGTGTGTCGCCGCAGGAAAAACTTTGGAAAGCCCTGGTCTAATATTTGTGATCCCATTACTTGCATAATATGTTGATTATGGGAATAGAGAGTTACATACACTTCATCTACCAGATTCTGGTTAATATAGAATATTGATTCCAAGTAGATGATTATAGTTTAGTAAAGCAGATTGTGCTAATGTATCCACTGTTTAAAAACAAATGAAAAATTTCAAATGATTTTTAAAAATGTCTAAATACCATATAAATGCAAGGTAATCATTTCCTAATACCATATACATGAGAATAGTCCTAATGACATCAACAGAATTGTTTTGGATTAAGTAGTTTCTACTATAGATACTGTTACCATGTATTGGCACATGCCAATATACACTATGTAGTTTTATTATATGAATTTGTGTGAAGATATGGATTTATGTCAAGATATTAATGGACATGTGTGAAAGATGGAATACATGAGACCCATTCAAAGAAGGCCATAAAGGCAGAAGGATTTATTCTGGTAAATGTAAGCTTATGCACTAGGTGGAAAAATACCAGAATGAAACTTTTAAGACCACGCAACAAAAGATGGTTCTCAGAATAAGAGATGGTTCCCATATGAACTGGAGGTGTGAAACTGGATGGAACTACAGTACTTCAGAGCCATCACAAACAATGAGGTATTGTACACAGTGCCTTCCCTCTCCAGTTCTTTTAGAACTCATACCTCACCTGGCCAGCTAGATTTTCATTTGGATATGTATATGTTTGTATATGAGTGACTGAGTGAAGATTTAAGATTTTTTTAAAAAAGAACAATGTTAGAAGCATCAGTATGTTTCTACATGTCTGGAGACTTGTTCTATAAAAAATGGAGGATTATAAAGACCCTCTTTATAATCTTCTGTGTGACACTGCAGGCTTTTGATTAAGATCTCTCTGCCCTCCTGTGACTCTGAGAGAGAAATTGGTATGCAAAACATTGCACATCAAACTGCTTCAAATACAAAATAAGTATGAAATGCTTCAAATATGATGCATCCATCTCAAGTATGAAATGCTGTTCCATGTGTTTTGAGCTCTAAATAGCTCTCTTCTGGACATGAAACACACTATTTCAAGCCCTAAACACTTCCAAAGTGCTTGAAACAACATGTTTTGCACTAGAAACAACTGTTTTGCATTTAAAAAAGGACAAGATAGTTTGTAATTTTTGCACAACCTTAGAAAATTAGGTAGGCACAACTTGTTCTCCTGCATCTGCAAATCAAAGTGGGTAGGCAGGTGGTTGGGAGGGAGGGAGGGAGATACAGAGAAAGATAGGCAACTTCTAGTAACTCTAGAATTCTACTCCATATTGTATTTGGCATTTGAAACTGAATAAAAACTATAAATACCCTTGTTCTTCTAGAAGAAAACTGATCTCTGTGTTTGTATTGTGTTTGACATGAAAATTCTTAAACCACAAAGTTCAATATGTGTGTAAATACTAGAATATGCCTTTGAAAATCAAGCTTTTTTTTCAAGCATGTATCATCTTAAGGATAAAGTCCTGCAAAGGCTAAGTTGCATTCTGCACTGAGATCAATTTTCAAATTTCATTAAAATTAATAGCATCTCTTATCTTTCAATCTGGAGGTTTCATTGTACAGAACTGTTTAAGAAGGAGAATTATTCAACTCTAGCAATAATTCTAGCAGTGAGTGATAAAATCCATGGTACACTATAAGTGTACTTGTAATAGCCTGTATTTGATTCATTTGGTACAGTTGCTAACAAATACTTAGGTTAGAAACCGTAAATAAGCTTAGAAGTGAGACAAATGTTTTTTTAAAAATATTTTGAAAAGCATAAAGCAGAAAAGCTTTCAAAGTTAAGATCTATCACTACATTAACTTTGGATGTATCCCTGTTCTTTCAGGCGGTATATATTTCTTTCAGCCATTTCAGCAGTGAAAAATGTGTTGACATAGTTATGTGAGCCCTAGGTAGTGAGCTGGACGTATCCTTTAGTAAATGAGTTTCACCATTATTCTTTTTGTTGTTAAAGGAAAAGCCTATTTTCTTAGTCAAAGCAAAATTTAACGAGATAATGTGTTTTTCATGGATAAATATTTTTGTACAATTAAAATCTAGATCATTACCGTTTACTCAGTGTTTGATGAAATAATAAGACAATCTTGGCAGGAAAAGAGAAGTGATGATAGCAATTCGTTTATCCTTTCTAAAAGTTACAGCAAACCCCTCTAAATTCTCCAAGTTCTGTTTGTTTTATCTGTTATTTATTGAAAGAATGTAAGAATGTATACAAGCCTCTCTGAGAGACTCCACTATTCTTACAGAAATTAATTATAACTTCTCAAATGTTCTGACTCCATATGTACCTCACAATTTCCCTTTAAATGAAATTAAGTAGCCTCACTCTAGAAAAACCTGTTCAATGTCCTGTGGTCCATAGACTACTTCTTGTTTGTTGTTGTTATTATTATTATTAGATTTATATCCTGCATTTATTTTGTACTACTCCAAGTGATACATAATGCTACCGCCTCCTGTTTTCCCCACAACAGCAATCCTGTGAGCTGGGTTGGGCTGAGAGAAAGTAACTAGCTCAAAGACACTCAGATGGCTTTCATGCCTGTAACTCAGTTCTCCTGGTTTCTAGTTCAGAACCTTACATCAAATTGCTCCCTACTTCTTAGGCACTGTTAGCCTCTAGGCTTTGCATAAAGATTCTCTCCTGTCTCCAGCAATATAGAATTTTCTATTCCATTAGCAGAGCTAAGTCTGCCACTCACTGCACTAGCTGGGCTGAGAATGGAATGCAAAACCTGCTTGGCAGATATGACCTGCTGAAGGAAAGGATCAAGGAAATATGCTGATACAATACATTTATGGCATCTGGATGACCCCATCTTGGTATATTAATTTACTGGAAGAAGAGTCCACTAGCTCTTCCAAGACTATAGCCGCAACATGAAGTGGACAATTCCAGAGACGTTGTTGTTGTTGTTGGTATTTCGAGGATAATTCAAGCAGTCTGTGCATACCCAGCACTCTGAAAACTGAAACTTTGAAAGTCTAACCCACTATCCTCTAACTTCTGTCATTTACAGTATGCTGTTTTAAAACGACTTATTTGTAAGGATAAATTAGAGAATGAAGATACTATTCACTTGACCTGTCTTCTTTTATTACAGTTATCCGGGCCAAGGTAGTGGGCAAGAAGCTTATGAAAGATGGACCATTTGGGACAATGCGATACACTGTCAAACAAATGAAGGTGAGTGAATAAATGCCAGTCATATTGAGTTAACATAAAAAAATATTTTCAGAGTTCATCAGATATGTCATTTAATCCCCTGAGCTCAATCTTATCCCAAATAACAAATGGCTTGTATAATTTTGTGAATAAGCAAAGGTAATTTCACATATGTAAGCTATTTTATGTATGCATCCTAATCCATCTTGGATTTTATTTTATTTATTTTATGCTTGTGAGATATTTTGTATAGTTTTTAAATTTTATTTATTGTAACCCGCCCAGAGTCCCTTGCATGGGAGATGGGCGGGGAATAAATTTGAAAAATAAAAATAATTTTTTTTACTTTCTCCATGCAATGGTGTGATAATTTACACATGCATGGAAATATCTAGCTATTCATTTGTGTTAAGTGGTTCTTTTCAGCTTTACAAACATTTAAATTTGCAGGTGTATAGAAACAATTATTTATAATTTGTACTCATTAACAGTTTAGTGAAATAAGTCATTGCTACCATGGCCTTAGAAGTAGGAGGAATCTGCCTCTCCCTAAAAATAAAAATCAGATAGTAATTTTGTGATTAAAAATTACTGATTTCAGCACAGAATCTTATGAGTGATCACCTAATTTCATCTGACAGAAACTAGATGAAAATAGACAAGCAAATATTTTTGAAGTAAACAGTTGAGTATGGGAAGGAGTATTAGGAGAATATGGGAGTTTTATCTTTTGTCCCTGCTCCTTCTGTTTCCATTATATTCCAGTGGGGAAAAAGAGATGGCTTAGGAGAGAAGTAAAATCATGACTTCTGTGAAAAGGGGTTAGGTTAAAGTTTCTTGTTACTTACCATTGTTAACTTGTCTTGCCCTGCTCTGCCAGATGAACCATGTGTGTGTATGCAGATGATACATTTAGTATTACTAACTACCACCACCACCACTTCCTTCTATAAAATAAAGTTAATTTAAATGAAGAAGCTTAACTTTTTGTTTTTATCCATTTGAAGGGGGAAATATTCTTAACAAAGTCTACCCTTGCTATGGGCAGCCACAGTCTAGTCTGTCTTCTCAACTTCTAAGTCTATAGAATGAACTAATGGCTAAACGTACCCTGCAATCATTCTAGAAACCATATTAAAGGCTTTTTAGGTTTCCTACAAGGAGGTAGGAGAAAAAATAACTAATAAAACAAAACAAAGTGTTCTAAATACTCCTGTCCTCAACAGATTGGGTAAGTATAATAGTGATATTAATAGAAAGTGGGGAAAAAATGGTAGGTTGAGAAAATTTCACTAATCAGCTGTGAGTAACATCCTCAAAGCAGGGAATTAGGAAGATGTTACACAGAAGCAAAGATACATTAGTCTAGTAGAAGGGATCTTTTCTTGATTTCTTGCTTGACTTTGTGCATTTGATGTGACTAGCCAGTTCTTGGTAGAGCAAGTACAATGTTTATTGAGGCAGGATAGAGACTTTAAAATTTATTTATTTTATTTATTTATTTTATCAAATTTATACACTGCCCATCTCACTATGCAAGTGACTCTGGGCGGTTAAATTTAAAATGACAGCTACTTCGTGCACAGTGTTCCTTCATGCAACCTGCCTCCTATTACCAGATTCTATACAGATGATATTCCTTGCCTAGGTTGCCCTGTAATGTCTCAATTAAAAAAAACACACTATTCTGCATAATAGAACAGAACTTCATTATCTTACATCTTTCTCTGAGGGTCAGAGCAGATGCTCTGCAACATATATTTGCTTTTTAAAAAATTACAGTGCAGATGGTATTCTTATCCAAAAACTGTACAGGGGAAGGAGAGGACCTTATCTTTAACAAAAGAAAGTAATCCATGTAGTTAGGATGTAGAAGGGAAAAAAAATCCTGGCAGAAGCTTCCCTTCCCTGCAGCATAAGGATTTTGATTAAGATTGCTTTTCCACATCTCTCTGTGCTCACAGTTTATACAGGAAAATCAGATACATATTTGTATGGTACATATTTTTAGATCTGTTTTGGACCTCAGTTATGAAGTACATCTGGTAGCTACTCTTTATATCTCCATTTTGCATGCTCTGCCCAAATTGGGGATCAATTTTATGTATATTTCAGTATAGTCTAGATCATAATTCATGGAGATGTATTTAAACAAATGCCTGATTTGTTCATTGCATGTTATTTTGTTAGGAAATATTTCTTACTTTGTGAGAGTTAGTGTGATGTAGTGGTTAGGGAGTTAGAAAAGGATAGGGAGTTTAATTCTGCATTCAGCCATGGGAACACAATGGTAATTTCTAGCTAGTCGCTATCTCCTAGAACACTCTACCTCATAGGACTGTTGTGAGAATAAATTTTGAGGAGATAATACTATCTATCCTGCCTTAGGTTTTTGTGGTATAAGTGGGCATAACAAACAAATAAATGAATCTAAAATTATTTGGAAAATGAGCTCTGGATCTCTTAATTTTTCAGCAGAAAGAGTTAAGTGCCCCAATTATTTTTTTCAACAAGTTTGACAGTGACAAACCTACATGAAGCTCATTGTGTAGAGCTTAGAAATAATTGGACACTTGGAGCCTGGTTAGATTTGATTTGCTTGCTTTGAATTAAAAAATGTTCCCTCTTCCCTCATTATGGCTGTTCTCTGTACTTCCAGTATAATAAGCAGACTTCACTTGAACCTGTTGCTCTGGACATTCTTTTGTTAACTGACCTCTTATTATGTAATGTTAAAAATCTGCTTTGCTTTATTTTTCTTGGCTGTTACATCTCAGTCATAAGACTAGTTTAATGTCTTAGAAGAATGAGGATAAAAAAAACAAGATACTTTGGCAGTGACTGTAGAAATCTGAAACATATTACACAAAGTAATTTAGTGATTGAGCAAAATAGCACTTGCCTGCCTCTTAATAACAGCAATTCTCTTTATATGGCATCATCTATCCAACTTAGTATAAAAGCTGTGAGCAAGCAAAGGTGGTTTTGTAAGCATTACAAACCAGTGTTGCTGCCAAAAGCAGTGTTGATATGCCTCCTTACCCCTGAGTAGAATTTAGGTTGTAATAACAGATCAGTTCTATGAGTAGCAATGCCACCTTTTGGTTGCTCTAACAGAAATACAAACCTGTGAGAAACCTCTGTTTAAATACATCTGAGAATGGAACAGGTTCCACTGGATTCTGCTCAAGGCTAATAAAAGTTGCCTGCTATTCTATGTCTTCTGAAGCATCAAGGGATATTGGTGTATTTTTTTGGAAGACTCTGCAAGTTTTCCCAGAACAAGGGAAAGCTAGATGTGACTGCAAGTTTTTGAATGGAGTCAAGATACTGTATGTGTGCTCTACAAACCTAAACCAATACCAATATTTATCATAGCTGCTCTCCTTGGGGTGTTGGGAACTGTTGGCCAGGACTCTGGATTCATGAGAGATGCACATTCTACTTAATATAGAGGGAGATGAGGAAGTAGCTGGATAATGGGAAAAATGATGGGGGTTGGGTTTTTTGGTTGCACTGCATTTCATTAAAAATCTTGTGGGTACTCTCTCTTTCTCTAGATGTACAGGGGTTTTGACAAGATGCCACATGTTCAATATATCTACACGGAGGCCTCTGAAAGTCTTTGTGGGGTCAAGCTGGAGGTCAACAAGTACCAGTATATGATTACAGGTAAAAACGTAACAAATTTTCTGTATAGCTTGCTTACAGGCTGTATTAGTTTCAGCTATATTTTTAGAGGCTGAAGTTCAGCATTAGTGGGCGCAGCTTATAAGTATTTATTCAATTCATTTTATCGAGGTCTATTGTCATGGATGGATAAGTTTGTTTTGCACTAAGACGTCAATTTTTAAACTAGAAATACTAAAAATAATGAACGTACATAATTAAGAACCTGTTTTAAAGGATTTGTGTTTAAGGCTTTTTAAAATCCCAGTAAAATATTAGGCCTCTCAACTCAGCTGGGAGTGCATTCCAAATAAATGAGGCAGCAGTAGAATACTCCTCATCACATGATCACAATGAGTTGAGGGAGGAATTTTAGAGAAAGAGTTGTTCTCTCAAGTAGTTGGAACCCAAGCCATGTAGGGTTTAAAAAACAACCAACCAGAACTTTGTATTTCACACAGAAATATTTTTCTATTTTTACATCCCAAACTACTTTGGTCAGCTAGAGACTGGAAAGATCTGCGCTCAAGGAATGCCTCTTCCCATATCCTCCAGCTGGGCCCTAAAATCACCAGCAGAGACTGTTCTTCTAGTGCCACTCAGGGTTGACCCGTATGACCAGCTTGCCCTACTGCAAGTATCAACCACTGACCATTTCTTGAGGGCAGGAATGCACATTACCTGCCCCAGCTCCCTGAGAAGCAGCCTCTGCATGTGTTTTTCTGCTATGTGTCAAAAGTAGTGTTTTTTACTATTTTTGTTGGCTCAAGCTGCACTGTCCAGTTTGCCTGCTGTACCTCCATTCCAATTGGTTACTGTGAACTGTGACAGGAACATCCTCCGATCACTGGTTGCTACCCTTTGGAGACTTTTTCTTTTACAGGTTTACTGATGGAACAATAAAGCAATGGGTTTCACAAGCTCACTGCTGAAACAATGAATTGATGGTCTTTTTTAATGTTCACTGATGAACCAATGAAAAGGTGGACCTGTCTATTTTTTTTAAGTTCATTGATGAAATAATGGAACAATAAGACCATGGACCTTAATCAGATGAAATTGACTAAGTTCTTCCATTTTCCCCTACTAGTCCAAGTGACAGGAAAAATTATACTATCGTGGTAGGTTTTTTTAAAAAGAGTCCAGTAGAGGTAAAGAAGAAGGGGAATCCCCCAATCAGCCATGGTAAATGCAGTTTGGATAGAACAGCAAGTTGTCATTCTATCCAAAGAGAAAAAAGGTTGAAATTTGGAAAGGGATTTCTTAAGCAGATTCATTTCCAACTGGTTTACACAACGGAGTCCAGCAGGTTAAGGGTGCAGCGAGAAAGAGCCTTCAGACTGAAGTCCAGAGGTTGGCCATTAGGGAAAAAGCTCTGTTGACGGTAACCCTTGTTTGTGGAAAAAAATTGCACTAGAAAAGGATAACTTTTGAGTTGTCTTTCTCCCAATAAATTAGGAAATTACCTTGAGCTATCAAATGAATGACACTGCAGTGGATAATTTGTGCTTATGTTTTCTAGGTCGAGTTTATGATGGAAAGGTTTATACTGGGCTGTGTAATCTGAATGAAAAGTGGGATCGATTGACCCTGTCTCAGCGCAAAGGACTAAACCATCGTTACCATCTAGGCTGTGGCTGCAAGGTATGGGATGCCTCTGCCAACCCTATACATTTGAAATGTTTATTATTTATTTAATCAATTTATACAGCTGCCTACTTGACACATGGTTCAGAGTGGCATTCATTATTAATAAACAACATGAAGCATGAATTCAGTAAAAACAACACAATAAAAGAAATAGTAAAAAAACATAATCCCAAACAGAAACACATAAAATGCTGTGAAAAATTCATCCAATGGGTCATACTTGCATAATTGTGAACCGCCCAGAGTCCCCAGGTATGGAGGAGATGGGCGGTGATACAACTTTAAATAATAAATAAATACTATTCCCAGACACAATGCCTGGGAGAAAAGGACAGCTCTTTGATGCCTTTCAAAAGGAAGACAGCATCAGGGCCAAATGAATCTTGGGTGGGGGATACTCTTCCTAAGGGCAAGGGAAGCAACAGAAAAGGCCCATCTCCTGGGTCCGACCAGATGACATTGCCTAATGATGAGACCTAGAGATTGCCTCCCCTGTCAGATGTTACTAGGTGTGCAGAAATGATCAGGAATAGACGACCGTGAATGTAACCTGGCCCTATGCCATGAAGTGCTTTATAAGTAAGAACCAACACCTTGAATTCCATCTAGAAACACACTGGTAAACAGTGCAGTTTGTGAAGTAGAGATGTTACCTGGGCAAAATGAGGTATACCGTAACTACTGTGCTGCTGCATTCTGGGCCAGCTGAAGCTTTTGAGTGGTCATCCAAGGATGGCCTCATGTAGAACACATTGAGGTAATCTAATTGTGAGATGACCAATGCATGAGTGAGGATAAACAGGTTCTCCTGATCCAGAATTTATTTTATTTTATTTTATTTTATTTTATTTTATTTTATTTTATTTTATTTTAATTTATTTTATTTTATTTTATTTTATTTTTTTATTTTATTTTATTTTATTTTATTTTATTTTATTTTATTTTATTTATTTTATTTTATTTTATTTTATTTTATTTTATTTTATTTTGCCACCGCCCATCTCCCCCCAGAGGGGGACTCTGGGTGGTTTACAATAAATATAAAAACATTAAAAAACCATAAACATAGTTAAATATTGAATACAATATAAATATAAATATAAATTTGGTATATAATCCAGATGACGATGATAGTTGTGGTACCGCTCATGTATAACTAATAAATTATTGCTGCACAATTGCTGCTGTGCAATGTCCCTGTGATGGAATGTGCCCCTGAAGAGGGGGGTGATGTGATGGAGCTGGGAGCTGAGGGAGTAGAGAGTGCATTCGAGGCAGATAAGCGTTCTCACAGCTTGCATAGCTTGGAGAGTGTGGGGGGGGGGCGAGGAAGAAAGTTAGGCTAGCACCGCTCTAGATTCCCAAGGGCATTTTTCCCCTTAGCTCAGTTTAGGAACCTTTAGTCTGGCAAGATTCTGTGTATGGTAGAAATAATAAAGAACTAGAGTTGAAATTCCGACTCAGCGTTGTTTCTCCGTCAATTACCTTGACAGTCCCTTTGAACCAGAGCTGCCATCTGCTCTTCAAGCAGGAGCTGTGAGTCTAGGAGGACCTCCAAATTTCTCACTGAGTCTATCTAGGGTAGTGCAACCCTATCCAGAACCAAAGATAGGAAAGTATCATCAGCATGCTGATGATATCTAGCCCCATGTCAGCAGATGACCTCACCCAGTTATTTCATGTAGATATTAAGCAGGAATAAGGAGAGAACTGAAGCCTGAGGCATCCCACAAAGTAACAGCCTTGGGCTAGATCTCTGCCCCCTATCAATATTGAATGGAACCAGCCCCAGAGAAAAGAGGAGAATGCTGCAACACCCTGCTTCCCACTCCCAACCCTCTGAACCAATCCAGAAGGATACCATACTTAATGTTCTGGGATGGATGGTTCCAAAAGGCAACAAAAGGGAATTGTACTCCTTGTGAAAATCTGGAGAAGAAAATGAGCCCTGCAAGGTCCAGGAACTTATTCTAATGTTGTTGCTTCCCCCACTAGGATTAGGATTTCCAGACTCAATAAATCACCAGATGGTTTAAAATATTGGAAATGTGCTTTTGAGATTAAAAATAGGTTGAAATAATTCTTTACCCCATGGCTAGACTAGTGGTATCTGTCTAAATCTGCTACTTTTTGTAACTAAGAGAAGGTGGATATTAGCATAAAATTTCAGGATTATATAGTCTTAAAGTGTCTGATTATTTTTAGATCATTCAACACCTTTCATCTGTTTTATTTTGTAATTATAGATTAAGCCCTGCTACTACCTTCCTTGCTTTGTGACCTCCAAGAACGAGTGCCTCTGGACAGACATGCTTTCCAGCTTTGGCCAACCAGGGTACCAGTCAAAACATTATGCTTGCATCAAACACAAAGATGGCTACTGCAGCTGGTATAGAGGATGGGCACCTCCTGATAAAACCATCATCAATGCAACTGACCCCTGAAGATCCAATTATCTTTCTTTCCTGTTCTTTCCCTCCATGTGGCTGAGCATTCTTTGGACACTAACGCATATTTGATCATGATGGCAACCATGATATTAGTGCCTGTTTCTTGCAATTTTTAGCACTTCCAATTTTTGTGATTTTTAAATCTATGCTGTCTTAACTCTTTTTTTTTAAAAAATCATTTAAAAAAATACTCTCATCCCATGTTGATCAAATATTTATCTGGTGTGTGAACAGAAGTTTCCGGATAATCAAGGGAGCTTTTGCTCAAAGTTCTATAGCACTATACATATAGCAATATATATTTTTGTAGGAAAACACAAATCTCAAAAATTTCCTGATTAAAATTCTATTCCCTCCTCTTTATTTCCTGTGCTGCTGTTTTTTTCTCATACTCAGTTCTCAGAGCAGGTAGCTATAAACGCAGCCAGTTGGGATTAATCACCATTGTGAGCCACATAATGAAGGGATGCAAAGAAAATCATGCTTATACAGGATGGAATATAGAGTATTTCGGAAATTCAGTTGCATGAATTTAAAAGGTTGCATACTTCAAAATGCCTGTCCATTCCAATATGAATGTAGAAATTTCATGGCAGTTCTAGGTTTGCACAGAAAATAAGTTTCTTTTTTTAAAAAAAAAATCAAAACCAACTAAAATGAAGCTAATATATCTTCTAAGTACAAATGCAGAATAAACCTGTTGAGAACCAAATCAAGACCAGATACTTTTGTGGCTTTGATCTGGATGTAAAACTGCCTTTTAAACATTTATTTTATGTACAACTTTCCCAGAGTTATTTGGACAGGGGACAAAGTGGGAGCACAGGAGGAAAGAGATCCCCCCCTCCTCAGGACATATTGATGTAAGAAACCAGCTGCCCAAACACTGTTTTAGCTGAACAAAAATGTATATAGATATAATGACATAAGCTATTTTTGACAGGGCATGATTCTGTTTCATGCTATAAGTAATAAAAAGTTTGATGCTTTTGTTCCAAAGGAGCAATCATTCACATTCCAAGTCTTTTTTTTTTTTTTTTGCTATTCAGTCATGTCCGATTCTCGGCGACTGCCTGGACTAGTCCCTGCAGTTTTCTTGGCAAGATTTCAGAAGTGGTTTGCCATTGCCTCCTTCCTAGGGCTGAGAGAGAATGACTGGCCCAAAGTCACCCAGCAGGCTTTCATGCCTAAGGCGGGACTAGAACTCACATTCTCCTGGTTTCTAGCCCACTGCCTTAACCACTAGACCAAACTGGCTTTCTCCAAGTTATTAGTTACTATTTTATTTTTTAGTTCTAAAGCTACTGGAGCGCCGGTGATTTCTAAAGTAGTGATGATAATCTATTATTATTCCCTTCCCTGTATGCTTGTTTTCCTTATTGCCAATTCAAATAACTGTTCTACAAATGAAAGATTTCCATGGTCCCCTGTCCCATTCCTTTAAAAATATACAATAGAATGGTGTTGTGAAAGTGCCTTACTATTGTATGATTACTGGTTCATCCTATACTCTGAAAAACATTTTAACTTTTTAAAATAGTTTTTCATGATGTGCTATTTTGTAAATTTTATTATATAGGATTTTTTCCCCCAGTATTTTATTCTCCTGTGAATACTGGGATGGGATCAAAGAGGTGGAAGTGAAGGATCACCACTTCATAATATTTTCCTTCTCATTAAGAGACTGTTTATCAGTATGCACAGTGAAAATAAATAGAAAAAATGGGCAGGGAATATATGAAAACCCACTTTTCCTGCCATTAAAGATCTAGATCTATTAACTAAAATAACGTTTTAACGGAGGCTATTATGTATTCTACTGCTGGCTACCGTTAAACAGCCCTATGGTTGTGGGCTCACTATGCTTTCTAGCAGTAAGGAACTGGTTGTTCCACTTTCACTACAGTCTTTGTTTCTATTATGAAAAGTATAATATAAAAATCTTGTAAAAGTAATTTAAGAGCAGGGATACTAATGAGTTTGGCAACTACATAATTTACTGAGGCTGTAGAGTGGGGTGAAGATTAATACTTAACACAAGCACATGTTCTGTCCTTTTGTGCTGTTATCATTTGTCTTACATTACTTTCTATCTTCAATTCATTCCTCGTAAGAGACAGAGCTGCCATAAGTTCGAAACTGTTCTATAATAAACTGAAAAAAATGCACCTAGCTGTCTCCTCCATTTAACTGAATAAGTCTTTATAACAGAGCTTAATATTATCACCAGAGCTTCCACAACCCAAAAGAGGTGGCTGAGCAGGAGTGAGGACACTCATACACCAAAATCTATCACAACCTCACTGCAGATACATATACTACATGGTTTCAGGAAAGTATCTAATTGTTACATTTTCCACAACTGTATTTATATGTTTATAAACCACAATATAAAAGTTGCTAACACTAAGTAGATTCAGAGTTGTTTCTGTAAAAAAAAACTAGTATATATTGCAACTGGCCAAAATCATAAAAGCCAGTAATATGAATTGTCCCATTTCTAGAGATAAACTTGATTTAAGCTCAGATCTTAAAGGCAAGACGAAAGCAGCTGTCTCAGATTTTGGTGTCTCCTTTCACTGAATGGCAGCTCTAGATTTTTATTATTTTCACTTAAGATCATGCCTGAGACGCCACAATACTGCAATCAAGAAAATTGTGAAAATCTTTTTTATTGCTAAGAAAATACATGTTCTTATACAGGTTGTAATGTATCTCTGTGTTTGTAAGAAATAAAATAGACTACCCATCCAATAAAATATATTTCTCTATGTGGGTGTCTATTGTACACCACAGAAGATAGAGTGATTTGAGGGGGAGTCAAAGTTCAATCAACTATCCTCTCCTAAAGGGTGGTTTGGTTCTTGCTTTTGTTTTAATAAGGAGGCAAAAAAAGGGGGGAAAAAACGCAGCAAAAAATACATTTCTTTTGGGATGCCTTCAATGTTTTCAGTGCTAATAATTACTTTTACAGTATTTTCTTTTTAAAGAAAAGTGAGCCCCCCAGAGTTTGGTACAAGATGGGTGGCTATATAAATGTTTTAAATAAATAAAGTACAGGGCTTTTCATCATTCCCATTGTACAGACTGTAATGTGGAATTTGAAATGGTAGTCTGACTCAAGTGTGATCCTCCGTCCAGCATACTGGCTGCCAGCAAGATACGTACCTACAGGGCTTAGTTTTGTATTTGATGTATGGGCCTGAGCCATTCCTGTTAAAGTCAACTGGTGTCTTTCCATTGATTCCAGAAGTTGTAAGACCTGGTATGCCCAATTATGAACTCATCTGCAAGGGATTCAATTTAGCCTATCTTTTTTCAGAAGGGAGTTGCATTAAATTTGATGGAGGTTATTCTCAGGAAAGTGTGCATATGACCGCAGAATTAGGATTTAATTCTATTTACACCTTAGTAATATGCCCTACTGAACTCCATTCAACTCTCTTTTGTAGAAACAGGCCTGGGACTGGGATGTAAAGAATTGTTTTTCTTTTGCATCACCATTGCTAGCAATTATGAACATTAGAGTGGAAATAAATGCAATCTAGGAGAAAGCTCCTCCCCAAAAGGAATGTACTTTTTGCTTAGTTTAGTAGCACTGTTTACAGTTTTCCTCCTTGTTTTGTTATTTATAAATTTTATATTCATTGAATGTATATTGTCTTTTAAGGTAATAATGTTCACTTTTTATAGTGTACTTTTATTCTAAACAATAAAGTGTTTTATTTCTTACCACAGATATTCTATCATCGCTATTGTAACTCATTTTGCTCTATATTGTTGGCAACAAGCAGAAAGCTGGTGCACATCTGATGATCTTTCTTATAGGCAAATTCTATGTTTGTCATATTTAGGTTGTATGCATATACACAAACACCAAATCTCAAATCAACCAACCTAAATTGTTCCTAGCTTTCACATTTACACATCATTAGCAACACTTGTGTGAAATAGAATAGTATATACACAGTCCTTCACATTACCTGCCTACGAAATGAAATACTGTAGCACAACTTTAAAAAACAGTAGTGATATCTGGTAGTCTTCTAGCTGGCAATGTGGATAAATATAGCTATCCTCTCAACATTCACTTCCATATCAACCCAACTATTAATTATTAATGAATTAATTATTAAACTTCTATCACCGCACCATCTCCCCCAAAGGGGACTCTGGGCGGTTTACAAACATAAAGATTAAAATTCTATTATAAAATATAAAAATACAATATACAACTACTTATTATTATAAATTAAATAGAAAATCCAAGAGGGATTAGTAGCAAGGACATGATTCATCCCTGTTGCTCTATAGGTTAAGGTAGACTACACAAAACAGCCCAATCATTGTGTTCAGAACATTTGAACTGATGTCACTCAAAACCAGGTATTTTGTTCCAATCACAAAAAAAAAACTAGTACATGCATGTATTCAGCTCAGAGCATTCAAAATAATGTTTCAAGGATAGAACATTTGAGGCTGAAACATTTTACATATCCCTGGCCAAAACAATATATGATGGATCATTCATGAAATTCTATTTCATTACTCTTGTAAAGGTAAAGGTTCCCCCTGCACATTTGTGCAGTCGTGTCTGACTCTAGGAGCCGGTGCTCATCTCCGTTTGTTAGCCGAAGAGCCAGCGTTGTCCAAAGACGCTTCCACGGTCATGTGGCCAACATGATGCATGTGGAACGCTGTTACTTACCCACCGAAGTGGTACCTATTAATCTACTTGCATTTGCATGCTTTCGAATTGCTAGGTTGGCAAGACCTGGAGCTAGTGTTCTTTTATTTTATTTTATTTTATTTATTTATTTATTTATTACTCTTGTAGATGCTAACAAAAAGACTTCGTAAAGGAAAAAATATTTAACTTACTTGGTAATATATGGCCCTCCCAGTACCCAAAATCACTATTAGCCATGATAGGAGTTCACCAACATTTGGAATGTTAAAAGTTTCCTATCCCCTAATTAAGTTATAGAATTTTTTTACCATTAGATCACTAATCCATCTGTGCAGTATTATGCCTACAGTGTGACGGACAAGAGTCTTTTCTAGCCTAAAAACACTAGGAATCAAACCTGGGAGATTTTGTATGAAAAGCACACTGCTATGGTATTTGCTTTAAAGTTCCTGAAACACTAGAGATATTTAGAACAAGCAAAGTTCTTTTAAAATAAAAGTTATTTTAGTGCAATATATCATAGGGTGAAATTCCACTCTGACAATAATCTGCATAGATTTATGGATCCTAAATTAAACAAACCATTTCCCTAAAGTAGCACTGACGGAATCAGTGTGTGTAATTCTTCTGGATTTGTATTCCTGGAATTTACAAGAATAAATTATGAATGGACTCAAGCAAGAAAGGAAGGAAGTCCTGGAACAACGTAGAAAGCACAAATAAATAATTCAAAGGAAGGAACAACACTTTTATACGTAAATGTTTTTTTAAAATGCATTTTTGTTTTGTTTTTTTTTGTTCTCTTCCTTATGGAGATGTAAATTTAATAGAAAACAACATGCTTTGCTTCTTGAATAAAGGCAAAGATGCCCTACTCCAGGCTACTCAGTTTAGTAAATATATGTAGATGGGCATTGAAAACGCTTTGGTGTCTTGCAAAGTTTGAATTTGTTTTTTTGTTTTTTAAGTATAGCCAATAGATTTTTGTTGAAGCTTTAAACTAAAACTTTGTTTAATATTTTGATATAATGTTTTAATCTTAAATGCAGTGATGTGGGAACATAGTCTTTCATATCTAGGGAACATAACAGATAAGTTCAGAGAACTAAGAGACAGCCAAGGTGGGCCAAGGTGCCCACAGGGAGGATGAATTCCAAAACAAGCACTGCACTGTTGCTGTGCAAGCTCCACATGTATGTGCATCGTGACATCTCTGCACTGTTCCATTACAATCCTCCTTTTTGATGAAATTGGATTCTGTGGACACCTCTGGGGAGGATAACAAAAATTACATAAAGTCTGAGAATTTCCAACATTTACTCCTTCCATTCCTGCACTATGTAGCATTACTAATATTATCTACCCATGCCTATTGCTTATTTCCAACAACACGGTCATATAAACTGGTGATAATAGCAATCAGAATCACAGAAATAGATGAGGTGAAATGCTGCTTCTCATAATGTTACTGATTATTATGCCTACATCTGTATAGAATGAGGCAAAAAATCTTGCTTAGAAAATTTTTACAATACATTATCAATCTCTTAATATCATATAGAAAGTACAGTAATGAAACCTTTCTTTGTAATATGAGAAAAGAAATCTGGACTTTGCAAATAATTCTATAAAGGGAGGTAGTGAGTGACAATTTTCAAATTTGCTCAATGAGTAATACAGATATTGCAGTAGTGTTACAACCTTAAATATATCATAAAGTTATCCTATACCTTAGATCCTTACCTCCTTGCTTCCTGTATATACAACATATTTCTCAGACTGAATGCTGAATTTGCTCAGATAAGAAGTACATATTCCTACGTACCAAGCAACATTTGTATTTAATGTGTTCCATACAGTGTGCTGATATCATTCAGGAGATATGGCTATGCATTGGACATCCATAAGCGCAGCCTCTCTAGTCAAGCTTCTGAGAAACCCAACAATCCTCTGTCCTTGCATTACACCTGCATTTTTCTCTGTGGCCAGCAAGGACTGCCAGACCACTAGTTCTGAATGTAGTATTTCCTTATAATACTAACAAATGTGTTGCATTATGATGAGATTGTTGATCAGGAATGTGCACTGGCAACCATAATGAAACTAAATATTGGGGAAGATTATGGCTTTCATAAATCAGGCCTGAAAGTATAAAACTTATTCATGGGAAGGTACTGGAATGAACATGCCTGTGAAGGGGCATGACTGTATTTAATACAGTCCCAAGGAACTAGGCAAACAATAAGTATCACTGTATTCTTCCTGTGATTGTTATTCCTGTGCCTCTGTAAGATACTGATTTCTGCAATCTCAGTTCCTTCCTCAAAACACTGTACCACCAAAACAAACAAACCAAGATACTTACCATCTGCTTATGGCTTGGGAAGAATGTTTGTTCTACAAGAGGGAACTTCTCAGGACCCAATGAGCTGACAATCTTAATTAGCTGAGAGAACTAGGAAGGAAGGAAGGAAGGAAGGAAGGAAGGAAGGAAGGAAGGAAGGAAGGAAGGAAGGAAGGAAGGAAGGAGAAGAAGAATCACTTGGGAACAATATTGCAAAGTAGACAAACGTCAAATACAGGAAGGGCTATTTCTCTGCTGCCTCATGTTTCATCCTACACTGATCATCAAGAATACTTGTTAATACTTGTTAATGTATGATTGTTGTCAATCATACTTTCTATAACTACATATAAATAATCATGCATGCTGAAAATCCTTTTGATTACGTGCATGCACATACATAACACAGGCTTAAAATTATGGCAATTTTTGAGTTTAAACAAATGAACATCCAAGAGCTTCTGATTACACCTTGCAAATGATATGATTGCTGCCTCCCCAATCCCCAGTCTGAAATCTCTAGTAACCCCTTGCCACTATAGTTGCCTTTGAGTTGTCTACCTTCTGCATCAGAAACTCTGAGGGTGCTGGGATACCTACAGTATATAGGCCCTTACTTTAAATCAACCTCTGGCTCCAAGTACATAATGAGAAGAGGTTGATACTGGATTATGTTTTGCATGGAGCTTTATCCTTGCTGGAAAACTGAAGTGCTCATCCTCTATGTACCTAAAGAGATGCAGAAATGATAGAGCAAGATTGTCCCTTAAGAAAATCCAGTGATCTTTAATGAACGGCATGTGGCACTTTAGAAAGTGTGTGGGTTTTTTGTGCCTTCAAGTCAGTGTTGACTCCTTGCGACTGCCTGAACAAGTCACTGCAGTTTTCTTGACAAGATTTCAGAAGTGGTTGAGAGAGTAACTGGCCCAAGGTCACCCTACTCACAACTACCTCCAAATATCTGATTACAAAACAAAACAAAAAACCCTGTTTTATCTAGTTTAATGAGACAATATATAAGAAGTCAAAGCAAGCCAAAAAAAAATAAAAAGCCCGCATCCACATAGATTAGGAAATATGCAGTTATGAAGCTCATTTCTGCTTAATAAAAGGGAAAGACTAAATCAATGGAGTTTCTACATGACTTATCATTCATAGCAAGGCATCACTATAAATGATACTCTATATGTTCTGTCCATGTCAATCCTAACTACATTAACAATATGCCACAATATGATGATAACTCGATATGAAATATATTTCATTGTGATGATCTATATTAGTTTTCATGTTTATTGTTTTATTGGAGGTGCAATAAAGAATTCAGTATTTAATATATAACATTTTACCCTTTCATCTAGAGGACTAGTTTGCCATCTATCCTGGTTGCTAATCCTTGACATCTCACATGATAGTCTTTTTCATTTACTTCTGGTGAGAATGTTTAGAATTTACTTGTGCTAATTAGAATAAGATAAAGGCAAATAAACAGGATTTATTACATACAGTGGAAACTGCAACCTACTATACAAGGTTTATTAAGGGGTTTTGTTTTGTTTTTTGCATGTCTACATCAAGTCTGTGTGATTGTGAGAAGTGATACAATATCTGGAAGTTTGGGGATTAATGTATAGATACAGGCCTTGAATAAACATTCAATTACAATTGCCTCTTCAGTTTTCAAGGACATTGAAATGGTTCTTAGATTGCATGTGAATTAAAAATTAACACAGGAAGGTTTTAGTGATTATTGCTATATTTCTGACATAGAAATACTGGCACTAGTTTGTACAAACTGTGTTCTAACACAGACTTTTAAAAGACTTCCAAAATGTAATATCTTTGTCATATTGCACTAGTTTTCTCCAACCTCCATGGCCCTAAGTCCCATGTTAAGAATCATGTTTTCATACCTACTTAGATAGAATTAACATATGTAGTCTTTAATTTTGTAATCTGCAAATTCCAGTTTTGTAATACATACGTAATGTAATTAGCATTACACGCCAACAGAAAGATGTCCTGTGTGATTATATCCTGCCTCAATTTGTTTAAAATATTAATATTTATATAAAACAAGGGTGTTCAATTTGGGTGGGTGGCAACAAGCCATTGTATCTGGTTTCAGATGTGCCGAGGTCACCCTGCATAAAGTGGGCCAGATAAGGACATAAATGAGCAGGGCCAGCACAAAAACTGAAGTTGGTTAAGTTAAATTAAGTTTAGCTTTAATTGAAATACAGGTTGGCCTCAGCATATCTGTCTCAGCATAAAACTGTGAATAATGAAAGTAAAAATAATGAGACCCTAAACCCAAGGAACTAGATGAAGTGTGTTAGGTTTCAGAGCCTCTGATTGTCCTGTTCCTCACACAAGCACTCATTCCTGCTTTCTCCTATTGTCTGGGCAGTGTATTTGCTCCTTCTTCTCCTCATTGGTTGTACTGGATGTCACTGGGTCACCCTGACTGCAGGTAGTCCTCACTTACCAACTGCCTTGTTTAGCAACTGTTCAAGTTATGATGGTGTAAAAAAAAAGATGGCTTTGCGACCAATCCTTGGATTTATGACCGTCGCAAGGTCCTGCGGTCACGTGATTGCCATTCAGGCGCTTCTCAATGGTGCGTATTTACGACTGTTGCAGCGTCCCACGGTCACAATTGCCATTTGTGTGCTTTGCAACTGACTTATGACTAGCAGAGTTAATAGAGAAGACAGAAGTAAAATCGTAAGTTGCGGTCATGTGATGCTTTGCTTAATGACCACCGTGATTCGCTTAACGACCAAAGGGGAGGTGAAGTCATAAGCCCATATCGGTCATGTGTGATTTTCTGCTTAGCCACTGTAGCGCTTAGCGACGGAGCTGCTGGTCCCAATTGTGGTCGCTAAGCAAGGACTACCTGTATAGCATCCTTGTAGCAAATGCCTTCTTTGGAATGCCTTGCTTGGCTGATGACAGTTGCCTTACTTGTGCAGCTGTCTTCTCTATTCTGTGTGTCTCTTTCACAATCTTGGTGGGGGGGCATCAATTGTGCCACTGTCCACCAGCATGATCAAAAGGCCCCATCCACCAAGACTGTGAAAGAATTGCACAATGAGGAAAAGTCAGCATGAGCCACATGATGCAAGTAGAGTGAGTCCCTCTATAACAGTGATCAAGTGAAGAAGTAGTCCAGCTGCCATGAAACATAGAGCCTCTCTGGGATGACTTAGAGAGACCTGCCATAACTGAGCAGGAGGAATAAATACAGGTATATTGCACAGATGTCCTAACCCTACCTCTTAAAAAATGTACTCTTCACACATGCAAAAGCCTGTCTGCCATTCTGTGCAACAAACTACTTTTATTTTTATTTTTATTTATTTTTATTATTATTTTTATCTTTATTCTTTTACAAAATAATAATACATAGAAAAAACAATAACTAACATAACAAAAACAATACATTACATAAAAGACAACCTTTAAATTATATTATAAAATTAAGTACAACTTCAACCTTCTTTCACAACCGCCTTTCGTTTCACCTCTCAAATTTTAATTTAATTAAATTTTCTTACTCTCTTTAACCTTCTCAAACTCTTACTTTAAACATACTTCCTCTTATACACACAAACCCTGCCTAAATCTCCTCTCCTTTAACCTTCTTATACCCTCTACTCTCTTCTCCCACTCCTCTACCTACTCTTACCTTCTCTACTTCCTAATCCCCATGATCCCCCTTTACTCTCCCCTAATTTTCACCTATTCTTCATTCTACCCCCCCCAAGGAAAAACAACAACAACAAAAAACAAAAAAATGACTAACAAACAGGACTTCCTACTTTCCAACCATCTTTTTCTACAACTATTTAGAAATAATCTCTAACATAATTAATTATTTATAAAAACAATTGTTATTTACATTAATTTCCCAATTGTATTTTTTGAGTTTTTTCTATGAATTTATAGAAAGGGCTCCAACATAAATTAAATTCATCCATATTCTTATCATTTAACAAATCCGTTAATTTAGCCATCTGTGCTAAATCCATCGTTTTTATCAACCATTCATCGATTGTATGTATGAAGTCCTCTTTCCAATGTTTTGAGAAGATGGTTCTCGCCGCAATTATTAAGTAGAATAATAATTTCCCATATTTCTTATGTATGTCTGGTTTTGTAAATCCCAACAGGTACAGTTCTGGCTCTTTAGTAATGTCTAACAAACTACTTTTATTGAGAGTGGCTATAATAGCAGAATCTTGCAAGTCTGATTATGTTGTATTTACTCACCCTTCTTATATGTGAATTAGGGAAACGTCTGTCTGAACCTCTTCCACATATTTTCTGTCGGCTGTGGACTTAAGATATGTTTTGCCCTTCAATGCTTTGTTAACAGAGCATGCATATCTCCATCAAGGTCATCTTCCTTACTCTCTACAGGTTTTATGCAGTGGCACTCTGCAAATTTATATTGTATAGTTACCTACTGCCCTTTCTTTGACAAGGTATTTAACTGCATGTTTCAAATAAAATGAATTGGTGCAGAAATAATTTTACTATTGTGTAAAAGTGTGATTTTATACAGTTATTAAACTATTATAAAGACAATTCCTCAGTGAGTGGCAAAATATATATATATATATATATATATATATATATATATATATTATATGTATATTTTATGTCTCTTGTTTTATTATCTTGTAAACCACCCAGAGTCCCTCTGGTGGAGGGAGATGGGCGGTGATATAAGTTTGATTAATAAATAAATAAATAAATAAAGCAACCTGAGGAAGGGGTGGAGGTGGTAGCAGTTTTGAATTTTCCAGAATTAAAAAAGCACCTCAAAATAGAGCTTTCCAAGGAAAAAAGAAGAAAACAAAACAAAACATGTACCCTAAAACTATTTTTGTCTTATTTCCCAACCATACATTATTCCCTTTTAGGGTAAGCAATGTTATGCAAGGTGCAGAAAAGGATTTTCCAGAACAGCTATTGCTGAAACAAGACATTTGATGTGCTGAGATGGATTAAACAGCTGAGAAATGGTTCTGTTTGGGAAAGTGGAATACAGTTCTACTATTTAATGAGATACTCAGTAGTGGTAAAGATAAAGTATTTGATTTAAGTTTTTTTTAGTTTTGCACTAAAAGTTGACTTTCGAATTCCTTCATATATGTGTATACCTAAAGAACTCCTTTTTTATTTCATGTGAGGAAGCTTTAAAAATATCACCTACCACCCAGGGTTTGCTGCAGAAATTGTAGATAGAGAAAAGTGAATTAACACTGTGGACTCCACCATATTGAAGGCCAATGATAAGGCTGCGAAAGTCTTCTCCTAGGGCCATGCTGTAAGCATGTTGCCGGATGAGAACAAAATCAGGTTTGAAGGATCTAGGAGAAATAATCAAATAACATGTTTAATAGTCAATTGAATCTTCCAATTCAAATCTGTTTTTTTTTTCTTTTCTGGATCTTTCTCTTCTGCTTTCCTTAACTTGGTGATAATTTCTCAAATTTCCAGCTAAGTACTAATTATGGCTTTACATTAAAGACAACTTCTAAAATCTTTCATTTCCTACAGCAATAGAGTTTTAAAACTTCCAATACATTTCTTATATATTTCATTAGCACTCAGCCCACACTAGATTCATCTGGGATAAGATCTAAATATATTATTTTAGTATAGAAAAGTCAGTTAGAAGTTCTTTTCTAAGAATTTTGGATAGATCCGGTGATACTTTTTGCAACATTCTATATAAATGTCAAAACAAAGACAGTTTCTGAATCATTGGAAGTAGAAACTATCAATATATAAAAAATTATAATAACATTTCTTTTTTATAAGAATTTTATTAAGTTTAAAGCAAAGATAAAAACTACAAAAAAGAAAAAAGTGGAAAAAAAGTGGAAAAACAGAAAATCAAAAAAGATTTTTTACGAAATTACAAGATTACTTCCGACTTTCAACAAGAATATACAGCAATTTCCATAATTAATCCCTTACTCTAAATCTAACCAAGATCATATTATTTCTATAAATCGTTCCATAGACACATTATAAAAATCACCAAAGACAATTGCTCCCTCCCCTTATATATAAAGAAAAATAAAATATATAAACCTTTAAATCAAGTCCCCCCCCAAAGGAACCCATTTATTTAAGTAATTCCTTCCTACCACTATTCTAAATATTTATGGCCACTATAATAAAAATCAAATTATAAAAACATTAAATTATCTACTTTTATACTTAGTAGTATAAAACTACTATAACAAGTATAAAAGTACTATAACAATCTTAACCCTATTAAACCTAAAACCAAACACTTATTCTTATATCTTATAAATCTTAAAAGATTAAACAAACTTTAAATCATTAAAGAAAAATGTAACCATACAAGCCTTAATATCAATCCAGATACATATTCTTAATTTCTTATCCTACATCGAAATATACAAGGAGATTTAATTGTCTCCATATTACGCATAAGGCATTTTTCATTAAAAAATTAAACAATCCAACTGCCCCCCTTAAAAAAGCAAGCTGCTCAGTAGAAAACCTCCCACACAACATAGCTTCATTCTCAAAACAATTCTTCAGAAAAACAGCCTTATCAGTATCTTGCAAGTCAAACTTTAACTCCTTCTTCACCAAAGTATGTTCGTGGTCAGGAAATTTCTTCAAAGAAACCATTCTCCTTGTCAGGAAAAAAGTCCCTCTCTTGATAATCTTCTTCCTCCCCCCACAGAGCGTTTTCAGCCAGTTGACACATTTTAGCACTGATATTTTCTGCAATGTCCCAAATATCTTGCATAATGGCTTGGCGAATGTCATAGAAAATCTCTTTAAAATCAGAACGAAGCCCAGAACAAAGCTCTGCGAAGATTTCCTTAAGGTCATCCATAATTCAGGCAGTAGATTATGGCTCCCTCTGGATACTTGACTAACGCAGATAGGAGCGTTAATGAAAGGCTTGCAAAGTTATTAAGTGAAATTGACAAAGAAAAACTACTAACCAACAGCTACAAAGAGTGAAAAGAAAAATGAAAAGTCAAAACAGCAAATTCAGTGTGTAGGAAAAAGTTAAGTCCTTCAAATTAAATACAAAAATAGTAATAGGAAGATGATTAATTATTTTCAGTCCACCTTAAAATTAGACGGGAAGTAAGCCAAAGTCTAAAAAAAAGTTTTTTAAAGTTAATCCAGAAATAAGGATAGGCACCAAGAGAATCCGCTTTTTCTTGTTGTAGAAAGCCTCTCTTAGGGTAAGAAAACTTAAAAATATAATTAAGTGATTTAGAAATGGGCACGACCTAATGTCTCTTAAGGCTACAAACGCAGGCTGGAAATGATGGCTTCCCTAGCCTCCCGTTGTGTCTTACCAGGTCTTTGCTATTTGCTATTCTCAGGCTGCAAGATGACGTTTTGGAGGACAAAATGGGATAATTCCGAGCTTTTTCTTAACTCATGAAAAAGCTCTGGGCTTCAGGTAAAATCCTGAGCCCGAAAAAAACCACGTTGTCAGTTCTGTCCACACGGAACAAGGCTGTTCAGTCGGCCACATTCCCCACTGGAAGTCAAATTATAATAACATTTCTGAATGCAGTGCACATGTTTATTTCAGAAGATTTTTTTTTGCAGAATATAGCATTAAATAATTAAACAAATAATGTTTGTTATACAGCCTGGAAAACCCACAACAACCATCAATGTTTGTTATACTCTTCAGGACCTGAAAAGAGAATTCCCTTTTGAGTCTGCCACCTTTACATCCAAGTAGGTGAGACATCTATAGAAGTGTCTTTGGTAAATGGTTCTCATTTCCTGAATTTCCTTTCCTTGCAAATTTGTACATTTTGAATCTAGTTTTCTGAACACTTCTACAATTGCAGCTACTCCTTATTCAGAAATTACTTTCAGCAAGGCAGGGATAGCATTTTAATGTTTACTAGGTTGGGTTTACATCAAAAGTCTTTTAATTTAAGTTTTAGGCACATTTTTTTCATTGCAAGAAACCTATGGAATCATAATTAGCGCAGCTTGTCTTCTTGTTAGTCAACTCAATATAACAGGGAAAAATGAAATTGTACACAGTAGTCTATTTTCACATTGTCTTCTGTGCAAGTATCTAAAATTAGTGCCACCTTGTGTGCCACTTTGATATCCTAGAGGAAAGTAAGCAGTTAGTACTTACTTAGTAACTAAGTAACTAACAAGCAACTATAACCTTAGTAATTTTATAAAAGCAAGACTTGCCACGTATCCTCATCTGGCCTATGTGGTGGTTTTACAAGTCTGGTTCATCTCCCCTGTCTAGACAGAGCACAGAAATAGCATAGAGGAATTTCATTTGGCTTATTTTTTGTTGAGAATTGGCCCAAATTTGCTAATTTCTTCATAATGAGAGAAAGAAAATGAGATTAAAATAAATAAAGGGGAAAGGCTGTTTTATACATATAAAACAGGTTCCTGCTCCCAAGGAACCCTCGTTAGCCTATTATAGTTCAAGGCTGGTGTGTAAATTTTAAATTTACCAATTCAGCTGAGATATTTTAGTGACAAGGAGTATTGTACTGTATTGGAATTAGATTATTTTCTTAAATAGGGAATACTGGATTATTCTTCCAAGAAGAATAAACAATTAGGCACAAAATTGCAACAAAGTACAAATTGCTGTGGCATTCTTGGCCTTCTCAAACAAGCTTCTGAGGGGGAAAAAAACTGGTGACCTCAGCTACATGAGATCATACAGCTTTCCTGTTATTCTTCATAACATGAATTTTATAATACTATCTGAGAAAAGACTTAAGGGTTTAAGGGAAGAAATGAAAACACAGAACAAACTTTTTAAGCAAAATATTTATTAAGGTAAATTGAAAGATGGGGTTTATTAAGAATTAAGACTCCTTGCCCCAAACTGGACTCCCTAAATGTGTGAAGTATAGCTTCCAAACACCCGAAAGTTTTCGAGCCTTGTCTTAACCAATGCACTATTTTAATTTATTTCCAAGGTCAATTCAAGAGTTTGTTTGTTGTCTTTAAAATTATAAACAGGTTGGGATAGGAAAAATAAAAAAATAATTATCCCTGCTTTATGTCCCTATTATATATCCAGCCATCCTATGAAGTGCACCACACAAGGACTCAAAGTCAAGTATTTTAAGTAGCAGTGCCCAGGTTATGGACTTCTACCCAGCGGTTTAGCTCATTCTGCATCTTAAGGCAATAAGTGAATATGCTGCTGCTACTGCTGTATTTATGTATATTCTCTACTGAATTGTTTTATTGCTTTCTCTTTTACTCCCCCCCCCAAGATTAACTAAACACAATAATGCCTAACTGAATGATAAAGAAAATCAAGCATAAAAGATTTCTATAATTAAGAAATTAGAATTACAATAGTATGGTGGTAGGAAAAGAATGTACAAGTCACAGACATCTGGGTGTGAGGGGTATGGATAAATGACAAAACATGCATTGCAGTGCAAACTCTCCCCTTTATGTACTTTTGGGAGATGTTGTGATGCAAGTAAGTTGGAGCTTGCCCTATTATGTCATTTTAGTCATTTTGGTGGTTAGGAATGGACAACTATAGTACAAGTCCTGTATGAAAAAATATTAGAAGATAGATTAATTTCTAGGCTGACCATACGTCCCATTTCAAATGGGACAGTCCTGTTTTTAAAGCATTTTTCAACTGTCCCATCGTTTTCATAAAAATCTCAATTTTGTCCCGTTTTTCAAACCTGGTGGGAATGGCGCGGAAGGAGGATCCAAGCTGGAGCGTGGACTGGGGGATGGGATTTGCAGGCGGGAGCCAATCGTGCAGACTTGGGGGTGGGGTTTGCAGGCAGGAGCCAATTGCGTGGACCGGGGGGGCAGGGTTTTCAAGCAGGAGCCAATCACGCGGACCAGGGGTGGGGTTTGCAGGCGGGACCCAATTGCACGGACTGGGGGGTGGGGTTTGCAGGTGGGAGCCAATCACGCGGACTGGGGGGCGGGGACCCCGTCTTTTTCATGAATACAGAATATTACATAAGACACATTGGTGGAAAAGAAAAAAATATGAGGAGAGAAGGATGTTGTATAATGTGTACAGAGAGAAAAACATAGTTGCAAAGAATGTAATAAAAAAAAGCAAGGAATTTAAATGTAATCCTGAGGATTACAAGAGGCATAAAAATGTGGATTGATTTTGAAGATGGCAATTAAAAAAATTGGAAGTGGTTGAAGAGGGCTAAACAAGGAACTTCCACTGAATGAACAGAACTAAAAATAAAAGTGATGACATCATTTTGAAAGAAACTAAAGTGAGGGAATACTGGAATGAGAATTTCAGAGATTTGTATTTAAATAATAATGATATGTTGAAGACTAAAATTGAAATAAATGGTACAGTTGTTAGCATCCAAAAAAATGGATGAAAGGGAAGTCATAAATGCTGTGAGAATGTTGAAAAAATGGTAGGGCTGTACATGTGGCTGGAGAAATCTTAAAATATAGAGTGACTGTGAGACTTATTTGACAAGACTGGGAAGATGGTATCTGTGCCTGGCAACTGGAAGAACGCTGCTTTTTTTTCTTTCTTGTACAAAGGGAAAGGTAGCAACAGGGAATACAAAAACTACAGTGAGATAAGTTGTTAAGCATGCCTTGAGTGTTTGGCAGAGTTCTGATGGAAAAGGTACAAGAACAAGAAGGAACCAGTATAATTTGGGAAGTCCAGGTGGAGAATGTGTAAACCAGATTTTTTAGTCAAATGTATTCAGCAATGTATGAATAGGAAAAAGAAATTTTAATGTATGTTTTGTTGGTTGACTTACAGGAAGAATAAGATCTTGAATAGGCTTGAATTAGGGAATGTTTTGCACAAATATGGAGTTAAAGTTTGGTTCCAGCTACTTTACTGCAAGTTTTTTTAATAACAATTTTATTAAGTTTGAGATAAAAACTACAAAAAAGGAAAAAACTACAAAAGGAAAAAAAGAAAACTAAAAAAGTGTGAAACACAAGAAAAAAAAATTAATCTTTAAATTTTAAAGATTACATACAGAGGTGACTTCCGACTTTGAACAGCAAGAATATACAGCAATTTCTCTAATCAATCCCTTACTCTATATCAAACCAAGATCACATCATTTCTATAAATCCTTCGATTAGCACATATACAAATCACTAATGCAATTGCTCCTTCCCCTTATATATAAATATATACAGCATATACAGTATATACATATACACACACACACACACACACATATATATATAAATTTCTAAATCAATTTCCCTCCCCCATAAAACAACTTCCATTTAATTATTTCCTTCCTATTACTATTCTATATATTTCTGTCCACTATAATGAAAATCAAGTTATAAAAACATATAAATTGTCTGCTTTTATAATTAGTAATACTACAATATTCTTAACCCTATTAAACCTAAAAATCAAATAATAATAATTATTTGTTTATTTTATTTTATTTATATTACCGCCCATCTTCCCCCGAATCTATATCTTATAGATCTCTAATAAATCTTGCAAATCAAACAAACCTTTAAAAAATTCCAATAAATCTTAATCCAAGTCATTAAAAAGAAATGAAATCATAATAACTTCATTATCAATCCAATTATATATTCTTAAATTTTTACCCCACTTCAAAATAAACTAAAACAGTTACATATCTCCCAATTATTGTAGAAATCAAAAGGCCCAGCTGCCCCCCTTAAAAATTCAAACCTCTCAGTAAAAAACTCCCACAATACATATTCTCTTCTCTCTCATAACAATCCTTCAGAAATATATAACATTTCCCCAGAAAAACAAAACTCTTTATAATCTGCAGTTCAGACTGTCGCTTTAACCCCTTCAACACCAAGATGTAGTCTTGTAGTTTGCCAAGATCTTCTTCCTCCATAACTTTCATTCATTGGCGATCACTTGTAGCCGAGTAAGATTGTCTTCCAAAGGTAAAATTTTAACGGTGGATCCGTAAGTGGCTATAAAGGCCAATTCTGGATCCGCACAACCTCCCACAATGAGGGCATAGGTTTCCGGGTGGGAGACGGTCATGATGAGGGTCTGCCTGACGTGCCTTCCTTTTAGCTCTTTTCTCCTTTTCGCCCTGTACTCGTGCTTCTTCAAAGTCCATAGCGCCATTAATAAAGGATGACCTCCAATTGAAACGCTCATGAGTTAGGGCTTCCCAGTTCTCAATGCTGATATTACATTTTTTAAAATTAGCTTTGAGAGTATCTTTGAATCTCTTTTGCTGTCCACCAATATTCCGTTTTCATTTCTTAAGTTGGGAGTAAAGTAGCTGCTTTGGAAGACGATGGTCAGGCATTCGAACAACATGACCGGTCCAGCGAAGTTGATGTTGGATGATCATTGTTTCAATGCTGGTGGTTTTCGCTTCTTCTAATATGCTAACATTAGTCCGCCTATCTTCCCAAGTAATTTGCAGAATTTTTTGGAGGCAGCGTTGATGGAATCTTTCAAGAAGTTGGAGGTGGCGTTTGTAGAGGGTCCATGTTTCACAGGCGTACAGAAGGGTTGGTAGTACAATGGCTTTGTAAACAAGCATTTTGGTCTCCCTGCGAATGTCCCGATCCTCAAACACTCTACGCTTCATTCGGGAGAAAGCTACACTCGCAGAGCTCAGCCGATGCTGAATTTCAGCGTCAATGTCAGCTTTTGTAGATAGATGGCTGCCGAGATAAGAAAAGTGGTCGACATTTTCTAGTGACACACCTTTAAGCTGGATTGATGGCGCTGTGGAGGGATTGGTTCGAACTTGCTGGTAAAGCACTTTGGTTTTTTTAATGTTAATCGAGAGGCCGAGTTTTTCATATGCTTCTGCAAAGATGTTTAGGATAGTTTGAAGATCTTCCTCGGAGTGTGCACAGACTACGTTATCATCAGCATATTGAAGTTCTATAACAGAAGTTGCAATTACCTTATTTTTTGCTTTCAGCCTACTAAGATTAAAAAGCTTTCCATCTGTTCGATATATAATTTCTACACCAGTAGGAAGTTTCTCTTCAACAAGGTGTATAATCATAGCGATGAAGATAGCGAATAAGGTTGGAGCAATAACACATCCCTGTTTAACGCCGGATTCCACTTTAAATGGATCGCTTTGAGAGCCATTGTTATTCAGGATTGTTGCCATCATGTCCTCATGGAGTAATCGCAAGATGTTCACAAATTTATCAGGGCATCCGATTTTCAGAAGGATGGTCCAGAGAGCAGTACGATTTACAGTATCAAAAGCTTTAGTCAGATCAATAAACGCCATGTACAGAGGGCAGTTTTGCTCCTTGCATTTTTCTTGAAGCTGTCGTGCAGTGAAGATCATATCCACTGTTCCCCTGGAAGGGCAGAAGCCATTTTGCGTTTCAGGGAGGATGTCTTCTGATACAGATAGGAGACAGTTTGCAATGATCTTTGCCAGGATTTTGCCTGCTGTGGCTAGAAGGGAGATGCCTCGATAGTTTCCACAGTCTGTTCTATCACCCTTTTTAAAGAGAGTGATAATTATGGCATCCCTAAAGTCTGCTGGAATCTCCTTCCTCATCCAGATTTTTTCGATGAGCTTATGAAGTTGCTGTGTAAGTTCAGGCCCGCCTTCTTTAAAGACTTCAGCAGGAATCCCATCAGGTCCACTAGCTTTGTTATTTTTCATTTGTTTAGTGGCTTTACTGACTTCCTCCAAACTAGGGGCTACTGCAAGCTCATTTCTTATTTGTTTTTGCGGGATTTGCAAGAAGACTTCATCAGCCACAGTAGAGTGACGATTAAGGAGATTGTAGTAATGCTCTTTCCAGTGCAGTGCAATAGACTCTTTGTCCTTTAGAAGTTTAGCACCATCTACTGAGCGTAAGGGATTTGTACCATGGTTTGTTGGTCCATAGATGGCCTTTATGGCATTAAAAAAGCCCCGTGCATCATGAGCATCTGCAAAATGTTGGGTTTCTTGGGCTTTTTTTATCCACCATATGTTCTTAAGTTCTCTAGTTCTTCTTTGGACTTCTGCCTTTGCACTGGCGTAGATTTTTTTCTTAACGGCACAGTTAATATTTTTTTGCCATATCTGGAAGGCTTTCCTTTTCTTGTCAATAATATGTTCAATCTCACTATCGTTCTCATCAAACCAGTCCTGATGTCTCTTAGTCTGGTATCCGATAGTTTGTTCACAGACTGAAATAATAGAAGTCTTCAATTTAATCCAGTGTTCCTCAACATTTTCAGGAAGTTCCATAGGCAGATGTTCCTTGAGAGTTGATTGAAAGCAAGCTCGTTTAATAGGATCTTGAAGGGCCAGTGTATTCATTTTACGCCTTGGTTTTCTTCCTTGGAGCCTACGATGAGGGACAATCTTTATGGCCATCGTGGATCGAATTAATCGATGGTCTGTCCAGCAGTCATCGGCGCTCGTCATGGCTCTGGTGAGAAGTACATCACGGCGATCTCTAGCATGGACAATTACATAATCTAAAAGATGCCAGTGCTTCGACCGTGGGTGCTTCCATGATGTTTGAAATTTATTTTTCTGGCGAAAGAGTGTGTTAGTAATGACAAGTTTATGCTCTGTACATTTAGTCAGAAGTAAGATTCCATTCGTGTTGCTGTTGTCAACTCCTTCTTTCCCAATGATCCCTGGCCACAAATCAAAATCACGCCCAACTCTTGCATTGAAATCGCCCAGGAGGATAATTTTATCCTCCTTTGGTATCTCTGATAAGATGGTGTCCAGCTGGGTATAAAATTTTTCCTTGATATCCTCATCTGCATCTAGTGTTGGTGCGTAAGCACTTAGGATAGTTGCCTGTTGGTTTTTGGCGAGTTTTATTCGCAGAGTTGAGAGTCGTTCGTTAATCCCAGTGGGAATTTCTGACAAGAGCTTCACAAGGTCGTTTTTGATAGCAAAGCCTACCCCATGTATTCATCGTTCTTGTTCAGGCAGTCCTTTCCAAAAGAAGGTATAACCTCCTTTTTCTTCCTTCAACTGTCCTTCTCCTGCTCTTCGAGTTTCTTGGAGTGCTGCTATATCAATATTAAAACGTCTCAGCTCCCTTCCAGTAATGGCAGTCCTACGTTCAGGTCGTTCACTATCCATATTGTCTTGCAGTGTCCGTATATTCCATGTTCCAAAATTCATGTGTTTTTTACGACCGCTAGATGGTGACCCCACTGGTCGCGGTAATCCAGTCAGGGAGAAAATGAGGCAGACTATGTTTAGGGCACCTTTTCTAGCCCCCTCCCCATATGGGGTGAGCAGAGTGGATCCTAAATAGGGCTGCTCAGTCGTGGATACAGCTGCCGAACTACTCAACTGCCTCGATCCTTGAGTCAGGGCGACTGAATCCGTATCCACCGCCCATGTGCTGGTCCATGACTAGGAGCTTCCGTATTTCACAGTCCTGTCCCCGTTGCCATTCGTCAATCGCCATGGGACTTTTGGTTGTTTTGGGTTTGGTGTGGTTGGAAGATGGCTGTGTGTGAATTTGTTTTATGTGTGGAGATCGGTGCACAACGATCAGCACACAACCTTCACAGAAAAAGGCTCTAATCCAATGGCATGGATACCATGACGATTGGTGACCTTTTGTCTGCTGCAGCCTTCATCCGCCTTCGCAGCCGTTGTAACAATACACCTTGTTATCTTCCGCCTGTTCTGCCGTTGAGGACTTTCTTGGATCGTTCTTTGTCTGGTTCCTCCCCCTGGACCTTACCGCCATGGGTGACCCTACCAGGAGTACATGACTCCCGACGGCTTCGCTCACAGGGTTCATTGGGAACACACAAGCCCACTCACCACAACAAGGTGACGATCCAGAGAGTGAGTCCTCCATAACATCTTCAGCCAGATGGTACACTTTAGAAATAATCTCTTCCCCAATATCCCATATGTTCTGCAGAATAGCTTGACAACACTCTGAAAAAATCTCTTTAAAGGACTGCTTACACTCACGATGAAACTCTGAAAAAACCTCCCTAAAATCTTCCATATTTCAGGCAGTAGATTATAATGCCCCCCAGATATTTGATTCATGTAGATTCACGTAGATAGGAGTTAATGAGTTAATAAGTTGATACAAAGTTTCCAAATGAAATTGAAACTGAAAAAGGTGCACTAACAAGCAGATCTCGAGGAAAGTGAACAGAAAAACTAAGAATTCTAAGAATTAAAAACAAGAAATCCAACGTGTAGGAAAATGTTCAATCCTTCAAATTCAGTACAAAAATAACAACAGAAGGCAAGTATTTACTCTCAGTCTTCCTTAATCATTGAACAGGAAAGCAAGCCAAAACTTTAAAAGATTTTTAAAAGTAATCCAGAAATAACGATAAGCACCAAGAGAGTCCATTTCTTCTTACTGTAGAAAGCCTCTCTTAGGGTTCAAAACTTTAAAAAATATATAAATTAGGTGCTTTAGAAATGAGAAGGCAGGATTTACTGTCCCTTTAAGGGCTGCAGCGCGGCTCGGAAATGATGAAATCCCAGCCTCCCGGCGAAGTCTTTACTGTCGATCGCACACGCTGTCCACGATCTCCTGGCTACAACTCGCCGTTCGGGGGACAAATGGGCCAATTCCAAGCTTTTTCCTTAATCCAGAAAAAAAGCTCTGGGCTACAGAAGAAACCCGCCTGAGCCCGAAAAAACTGCCATGATGCCAGTTCTGCCCGCGGATCTTGCGGGCACAGCTGCTCAGTCCATCATAATCTCACCGGAAGTCCCACTTTACTGCAAGTTTTGAACTGAGAATCTTGCACAATGTCATTTGTGAATTAAATTTATTATATTAATTTTAATTCTTATGAACAGCTAACAAAGTAATAGAACAATAATAAAATGATATAAAGTATAAATTTAAAATATGCCAATCCACATCTCATGGAAACTATTAATAATCTGTAATGTTTGTATGTGTATGTCCTCATGATGTAGTATCTGTCCAGCAGATACTCAGAAAACATATGTAAAATTTGTTGAGCCATAAAGTTTTAGTCTTTGAAGTAATAATTCATCAGTGTTATTGAACTGAATTCCTCCCCCCCCCCTGCTTTTCGTAAACAAAGAACAGTTACCCAGAATAGAGGAAAGGAAAATAGTGCCTGGTATAATTCCTCTAGGTCAGTGTTTCTCAACCTTGGCAACTTGAAAATGTGTGGACTTCAACTCCCAGAATTCCCCAGCCAGCATGGCTGGCTGGGGAATTCTGGGAGTTGAAGTCCACACGTCTTCAAGTTGCCAAGGTTGAGAAACACTGTTCTAGGTTCTCATAAAGAAGCAATGTGGAGCTCAATTACTTTGGGTGGGCTCATGGTGTGATTATGTAGAACTATTTTGCTGGTATAAAGTTGCTTCTTCATCCAAACTATTGCCAACTTTATCTAATATGGAATCTGTATTATATGATGTAACTCCAAGGTAGGTCATTATTCCTTAGTGACCCCTGCTAGAAATAAATAATTGCAAGCAACACCTGTCCTGAATTATTCCTCAGCTGCTGGAGGATCCCTGTTTGAATTATGTATCCATCCCTTGCTCTTCCTTCCTGCTTGCTTGCCTCTAGATTTTATGCCTGTGTTATACTCTTCCATGTTCTTCTTACTACATAGGTTCTTCTCCTAATAATAGTTTATCTTTAAAGAAATTAATAAATTTTGGGCCAAACCTGGTCATTTGAAATCAACTGAATTTTAATCTTCCTTACCATTTCAGCTTGTAGTCATTCCTCTCTGCAATTCATTTTCTTTCCCTTGTTAGGCTTCCTGTCAGATTTTTGTTTCACATTCCTCTTTATTCATTCCTCTTTCAACACTTTCTGAAGGTACCTTTGCCCACTGCCTTTTCCTAGTCTTGTAACTTATTTTTCTTTATGACTTCTCCTCATTCCATTTCCCAGTCTAGGATAAATGACAGCCAAACTCTTCAGATCAGTCCATCTCTTTATAATTTAGTGCCAGGGGTTAATTACTGTTATCAAAAATATCCTTTGATGAATTTCAGTACAGAATAACATAACCTACCTATCTGTCACCCCATTCTATCATCCTTCAAAAACATAAAATATACATCCTCCGGGTTTTCTATATCACAAATGGAACTACCTTTTGCCAGGCAATGAAAATGTTATTATTCCAGGATGCCTTTTATGAATTTGACTTCTATTATATATACTTAACTGTTGCTACTTATATTGATTCCATTATTATTTTAATATTCCTACCAACTGTCTTGAAGAACAAGAAGGTGATGTAGAAATCACTGTAATAAATGCACAAAAATGTAGAATTTAAATTGTTACAGATAATCTGGAATTCTAGTGCAACAGGTCACAACTCTGCCAAGATTACAAATTAGGACTGATGACCAGAATCAATGGGAGAGTCAGTTTTAACTAAAGAATGAATAAGAATATATCAAGGAAACAGAACAACCCCTGACCTCTCCATTGTATTGACACACAAGTGATTGTTACTCAGTCATCAGGATAAAGAGTAAATGCTGTTAGGCAAAAGGGTTGAAATTCAGACAAAGACTACAGCGTTGAACCACTCCTGGTACTAGCACTCTCATAACTGCACTTTGCTCCTTACCAGCTGGAATTGCTTTATCAGGCTGACTCGCTGCTCTTTCATTTTCTGTTCTGCCCCTATTTAATCAGCCATACCTCCAGAAGAATACTCTTATATCTAATCTATTTTCTCTTGATAGATAAAGATCCACAGAATCCCACAAAAGTTTCTCCAGATTAATTATCATGCTAAGTACATGATTCTGCTGAATACATTATAATAAATGGTCCCAGTTTATCACAATTTAGCTAAAATGACCTAGAAACCTTTCAAACTAACTAAATAAAGAAAGCCAGTCTGTGACTAAGTAAGAATTATTTGATCAAAATGTCACCTTCAAAACTCCTTTACATATCTGGATTATACTTCTGGCCTGATTTTAAAATACTATTGAAATTTTAGTTTGCACAGCTGAGTTATGTTTAGCCCATTCTTTCAAATGTTACGTACAAATACATTTTACAGGAAAGCTTGAAAAAGACAGCGCAAAGTTTTCTGATATACATACAAGCCACCTGTATACCATCATAGGTACTTTTTTTAGCTTACTCTCCAGGAAATTGGCCTTTGGGTTCCATATTTGTCTTCTGAAATGACTAGTGTCAACTGGAGAAATGTCTTTTAAGTTGTGACACTCTGCTAATAGAATGCCCTCACCAGGGAGATTCACCTGAAAGCAATATGACTATCGTTCCAGTGACAGTTAAAGACTATTGACCTTTTACCAGTGTATTTGCTTGTTTTTGTTTTAAATCTTGTGTTTTATTGCTCCTTGTTGGATATATTTTATTGCTCTTCTGTGCTGTATGGCTGATTTTGTTTATGGATAGGTGTATGTGTGTGTGTATGAATAAATGCTGTTCTGAGATCTCACCAGCTGAAGCATAGCATAGGAATACTTTGATAATAAGAAAAAAATAAATGTTTAAATTATTACAGCATTTTTTTTGCTAATAATTGCAAAGACAGTGCACAAAAAATCTAAAATACAGTAAAACATTGAATTATCAAATATTTAAACCAAACTCAAAGTAATTCAGTAATTTATTAATACAGTATTACATTGCAGAGATCTCTCTAAAAATTAAGAGACTCTTGACATCTATTAGAGCTAAGTATTCACATAATTGGGTATTAAGTTTCAAATCCTGGGAATTCTGTTTATAGTGCAAGACCAATGCATATCTACCCTGCAATACGTTTACTTCTATGTAATGTGGCATTCACACATATAGGAATCAATCGTGTGTGTGTGTGTGTGTGTGTGTGTGTGTGTATGTATGTGTATATATATATATACACACACACACACACACACACTTATTCTTACCAAACCATTTTACAGGACAATAATATTGCAAGAAGCACAATCTTAGACTGGCCAACTTGATTTTATTTATTACTCTTATTGTATTACCACAGTCTGTTCAGATTTAGAAACCACCTCTATATGCATGGTACTGTACTTTCTACTGATTTTGGACAACTCTTCATTTGGTTGGAATTATAGACTAGAAGATGTTTGTATGAAAAGCAAGAGGTCAGGGATTAAAGCACCAGACAGAACTCTTTGCTGTCTCCTTGGAGATTAATTTGAACGCTATGAGAAAGGCATGGGAAATTAGAGAAGAGAGGAGGAGAAATAGGAAGTCTTTCCAAAAGATTTGTTAGAGGTATGCTTTCATACTGACACTGCCAAGCACATCTATCTCCCCTATCTACCTCCACCCATGTCTAGTGTCTACCACATTATTTCAAGGGTAGTAACACAAGACAGCTGTGCTGAGCTTCCCAAGGGCCATATCATCACCTGTTTTGAGCAAATGCTGAGTGGTTGCAGTAATCTGCCAAAGCAGACTTCTTTCACAGAGACAAAGGAAAGGAGGGAGCTGATTCCAGAGTTGTAGGACTAGGTCCCTGAACCCCAGAACCTGGAGACTGTGTCCCTGAAGTCAAAACAGAAAGAAGGACTTTCTCAAAGGAACATAAGTTAGTGAACAGGATTTTAGGGAGAAATACAGACAAAATAACTGTTTCAAACTCACTCACTCTAAGGAAAAGGTGAAGATGTCCTCAAATTTAGCTTAACTCCTGGTGACTACATGGACAAAACCATGCTGTTTTCTTGGCAACAGTAGTGGTTTGCTATTCCAGGATGTTTTTTTAACTTCCTGGTGTGTCTACATCTCCAGTGTTTCCTGATCATTTTCTATCTAAGCATTAACCAAATCCAACCCTGCTTAGCTTCCAAACCAGGTAATGTAAGCTATAAAATGTAATGTAAATGTAACGTAAGCTGTAAAATTAACATCAACAACCAAGGCTTGGACACTGGTCAGTGTGGGAAAAAAAAGACTTGCCTTAGTTCTCTCTTCTCCCAACCTCCTTTTGATTGATTAAATGCCATCAAGTCAGTCTGTAGCTTGAATCATGTCAACTGGATTTCTATTTTCTTAGTGGAAACGTTTCACTCCTTATCCAAGGAGCTTCTTCAGTCTGAGTAAAGTTAGTAAGGGAATCCTTAAATATGTTTCTAGGCTGGCTGTGTGACCTTGCACCTGGGGCTAGGTCATGGTTATTTTGAGATGTTTGTTTCTAAGTCCCTTTATCATCTAAAGGAGGATCGTTAAGATTACCCTGCTGCTGTTGAGCTTGTGAAATGGTCTTAATCTTCCTAGGCACAGAAGACAAAGCAGGAAGGAAGATAGGGGAAAGGTTATGCCTGTGCCTAGGAAGATTAAGACTAAGACATTTCACAAGCTCAACAGCAGCAGGGTAATCTTAACGATCCTCCTTTAGATGATAAAGGGACTTAGAAACAAACATCTCAAAATAACCATGACCTAGCCCCAGGTGCAAGGTCACACAGCCAGCCTAGAAACATATTTAAGGATTCCCTTACTAACTTTACTCAGACTGAAGAAGCTCCTTGGATAAGGAGTGAAACGTTTCCACTAAGAAAATAGAAATCCAGTTGACATGATTCAAGCTACAGACAATTCCACCTGGATGACTGAGAACCTTCATAGACATATTGCCATCAAGTCAGGTTCAACTCTTAGCTATCATATAGACAGATTTTCTCCAAGATGATATGTCCTGACATTTTACTTATATTAGTTACCCACAAATGAAATAAATATGCAACCTAATTATATTCCAACAATTCTTTCTGGTATGGAAGAGATATAACCTTACAATTCTTTTAATGGCTTGTGAAAGTAAGCCACCAGCCTACTTTCCTAATTACAAAATACATTTACTTATATATTTTTAATCCAAAGATATGCAGATGTCCTAATCAGCATTTGGGATATTTGTGGATAAATGATTTCTTAGCAGCATAGTTGCAACACTTGTTCCACAACAATTTTACTCATTTTCCAAGAGCTCAACAGATAAAACTGTTTCTAAAAGGTTCCCTTTCAACAATCAACACATCTGCAAGTCAGACTGACCTTTCTTCTACTGCCTGGGGCCATAGCAAGCTGTTTGCAACTATCTATTTCTTATTGACAGAACTTGAGAAACAGATTTTTTAAAAGAAATAAAAAGCAAGGACAAAGATATTAATTGGAAGGAAAAAAAACCCTAATATTTGTCACCTGACCACTTTTGTGCCATTCCTTATGACCTGCATGTCTACCATACAGCCAGCAGTTGAATAGGCAGCCAAGTTGAGTTCTGAAAACTCTGCCTGAAGTGGAAGAATAAAAGAACACAGGGTTACTTGATAACAAAACACACAGAATAGAGTGACCTATTTGCAAATTTCTCTTTCAAATGGAATGTTTGTCTCAAGATTTCCACACAGCAGCAGCATGTCTAATTAGCGCTGTTTTGCCCAGGAAACACTCAAGAAGTGTTTATGGTCTAATAATAATACAACATGAACTCTGAATTAGGTGTACTGCAGTCGTCATCATCATCATCATCATCATCATCATCATCCCAGACCAAATCCCAAAGGAACATTCTTTAAATAGGACTTAAATGCGTATTTCAAATACCACATCTGGGACTATTTTTGAAATCTGGCATCATTGGCGAGTTATAAACTTAACAGAGTTTTATACTTCTGCTGTTAGCCAAAAGCTTCATTGTATTTTGAGAGAATTCCATTTGAAAACACTGAACAATTTTAGAGCATTGTGAATCTGGGCAGTACATTGTATTATGTAATTATTTAAAAATAATCTTTTTCATTCCTGGCTACAAGAAACAACATTGCAAAATGACTACAGATTAGGCTAATTCCAAATAGGCTCTTCTAATTCTGTTGTACTTCAAGGACCTTAATCCGCAGCCAACATGGCCACCAGGTTAGGAAAGGCCCTTTTAGAAAAACCCTGTGGGTTAGCTTACCATACTACTAGTTCAACATATTCATGTGAACCTGGAACTGTGGAATAGACAGTGCAAAAGGCAGGTTCTTTTCTCCCCAGGCTTACAGAATGCACAATCATTATACATTATTTAATGCATTTATATAGCCTGAAGTATCTTGCAGAATGGTCAAGAACAGTTACCCAATCTGGGCTACAAAAAAGCAGATGGCTCCTATGTCAGTGTTTCTCAACCTTGTCAACTTTAAGATGTGTGGATTTCAACTCCCAGAATCTCCCAGCCAGCATGCAGCTCAATCGGTTAGCCTTAGGTTCTGCATTATTGCTTGTGGGGGGGAAAGTTAGAAGTTTAAAAAAACAGGGCCATGAGGGGGAAAATATATTTTTTTCATAGCAAAAAATCAGAAATAAAGCCTGACCTATTTTATGTCAAAAGTCTGAAGTTTGGCATGTCAGAGATGAAGCCAAAACAACAAATCAAAGGTTAGCCATACTGGGAGGATAGAGCTTAGATAGTAGCTGATAATGTGGGGGGAGAACCTTACAAATTTCTCTAAGTCAATAATTGATTGGGGAGGGGGGAACTATTCTTCTTTGTATTGCTCCAAAAGCAGGCTATAGGTTATACACAGAAAATTAAAATGCAGGGGAGGTGAGATGCTACAAAAATGCACAAAGCAAATCCATTTTGATTTTTAAAAGTTGTTCTAGAGTTTTCTCCGTAAGTATATCCTCACTCATAACTGTATTTTGGTTAGAAAATCAATGTGAAGCAATATTGATCAAATTATTTTCCACAAGGTTTAATTGTTTGGACATTTCACTTATAAAACATTCTATTTTTTTCCCTTCAAAACAGAGTTGTTTTTCTGTTAGGAACTGCAACTTGTTTTTCTCAGAAAGATAGCACTTCAGCAGCAAACCAAGTATAACATTCTCCAGCATGGTTAAGTAGGCACATGGCGGTACACTCTGTACTCTACCATAACAGAAAATTCAATCAAATCTGAGCTAAGCAAGCCTCAAAATGCTCTCTTACAGTACATAAAAATCTCTCCCTAGCTGACACCTGCAAAGTCAGGAGTGAACTACATGCCTGAACTGCTTTTTGACAATGGTTTTCTTTCCTCACTGACCTGTTCCACTCGGATCTCAAATTCCCCATTCACCTTCTTTCCTTGAAAATATTTTGCCCTACAGAGGAAAAAAAAGGGGGGGGGCGGGGAAAGAAAGAAGGAGAACATATGTTAAATATATGTTTATTTTGTCCCTGTTCATCTGATTTTTTTTTGAAGAAATATGTGGTTCACAAGAATCATCTTGCTCATTATTGTCTCTCTGCTTTGGATGATTCAGGCAAGACACATTTTAAAAACCAGATTCTCTGAAATGCTGATTTAACCCATATAAACTACCTGGTTTAGCTTTGTACAGTGGAGGGAAAAATGTTATGTTACTGTTGTGAGACTGATTGTTATAGAACTATATAGTAACTATGGGCTGTCTTAGCACCTCAAATAAGGTAATTTGACTTGATAGATGAGCATGGCTAAAGTGTATGGAGATGGGAATCAATGGACTCATCCTTATTTATTTATTTAGTTTTTATCCCGCCTTTATTATTTTTATAAATAACTCAAGGCAGCGAACATACCTAATACTCCTTCCTCCTCCTATTTTCCCCACAACAACAACCCTGTGAGGGGAGTTGGGCTGAGAGAGAGAGTGACTGGCCCAAGGTCACCCAGCTGGCTTTCATGCCTAAGGCAGGACTAGAACTCTGTGTCTTGGTTTCTAGCCTGGTACCTTAACCACTAGACCAGGTGTGTCCAACCCGTAGCCCACGGGCCACATGCGCCCCTGAGCAGCTAGTAATGCACCCCCCACTAGTTTTATGTTGCCCTCTTTTTTAAAATGTTATAATAAAAAATATAAAAAATAAATGAAGTTTTATTACTTACATACATTAACTATATTATATATTTTATGTGTGGCCCAAGACAATTCCTCTTCACTCAGTGTGGCCCAGGGAAGCCAAAAGGTTGGACACCCATGCACTAGAACAAACTGGTTCAAACTCACTTGGGAGAACAGGGGAAGAAGAATCTACCACACTGCTTTATACATGTCTGAGAACAGTAACAGACTGACCCTTACTTTTCTTCCCCCATCATGAATACACAAGAATTAGCAGTTAACTCTTAGTTCCAGTTCAGTATTGATCTAACTGCTGTTGCCACTCCAACTTCCTTTCTCAGTGGTATGTGGCTCATCGTCCAAGGTTCATTCTTCTCATAAGGTTGTCATGCTGATCTGTGGTCAAGGCTTTATCAGGATGCCTGCCTTCATGTTTTCTGTTGGGCAGTACTGGAGCTCATTTGGACCTTCACCTAGCAGCTTCCTTAGTAGGGGGTGCTTCATATCAATGTTTTGATGCTGGAGTGCCAAAGACTTCCTGTTCAATTCCTTCCACAGTTAGGTTCTTCCCATCTACTAGGTAAAATTTATTTTTTACATATTCAGTTTTATGCTTTCTTTCTTTATTTTGCCACTGGCCATAGAATCTATGCACCCTTCTGATCCACTGCCTACCTTGATTCCTTTGAAGCATTCATTTTGTGATTTGTAGACATCCATTCTCTTCACTTTACTAGTTGTGGCTTTTGCTGCCTCTTTCCTTGCAACAGTTCCCCTCTTGTGATCCTCAGTCTTCCAGAGTGAGCAGTCTTTCTCTAGATGCCCTGCTCTGTTGCAGTGAAAACAGTGCAGGGCATCTTTCAATCTGTTTCTCCCTAGGGCTTAAGAGCTATCTCATTTTGCCTGCTTGCCTGCATTCTCCCTCCTGGGGTGATGATGTTCATCAATCAACTTGAATCTTACATACTCTAGCATGAACTTGCATTCTAGCAGCTACATGGTTGTCTCTACTGTAATTTCCTCTTTCATGTTTCTGAGTTGTATATAGTTTTTAGCATTAAATTCACATATTCCTGTATTTCTTGGGATTTTTGCAGCTTTGTTCCATGCAAACTCCTTAGCCCATACAGTGAACAATTTAAATTAGCCCTCTCAAGCAATTTCTATAGGCATCCAGATTCCTTTAGCAGTATTTTCTCTTCTTATATTAATTGGCTGTACATCTTCCACAGCTAAATTGATTATAGCTCTTAGTTTGCTATCTCCTCTGTCTCAAGCTCTTTCTGTGGTAATAATTTCCACAGATCATCCTCAGAGAGAGGCGTTTCCATTTTAGAAGTCCATAGCTTCTAACTTTTACTGGTTAACTTTATTATATTTGGATTGTAGCCTTTGCCAGCCACTCTGTCTCTGAATCAGTTTCTAACGTTCCAGCCTCTGTAGAGTAGCTTCCATTGGGTAAGTTTACAGCAGCTTAATCTGCAGTCTGAGCAACAAAAACCTGTGTTGTCAAATGCAGGATGCTTATTGGTAAGAGTTAGTTGCATAAAATCTAATTCATCATCATTTCATAGGTTACATAATTACAGATTAGATAATTTACATTCTTGATGGAACAGGACAGCGGACAGCTCTTTGTGAGAGCTAAGGGAGACGATTCCATTATACTGCTGACTTCTTTTTCTGCTGCTTCATGAATGTACATGGTGTAGGAATTAACTCCTTTTAGTTCCAGTGCAGCCTTCACCTGACTACTGTCATTCCAACAGTCTCCTTATAAACACAGATTTGGGGCTTTCTTGAAAGATTGCTAGAGCTGCATTTAAGAAACAGGGCTAGTATTCTCTTGAGAGGGTGCTAGTCCTGTGCTGCGCTAAAAGTTAAACTGGGAAAGAGATCTAGGCTCTGCTAGTGTGTGCTGCTCTTTCTGTCACCACTGGGCATATTACAGGTTTTCTGCTGCTTCAACTAATAAGGGATTTTGCATGGCCATACCTTTTACTTTTACCAGCTCCAGTTCCTTCTAAGTGCTGTCAGCCATGAGGATAGTTTTGGACTTTCTGCAAGCATTGCTATTTCCTTGTAGGACAAGTTAAGAAAACAGCTTGCTCAAAACAAACAATCATTTGCTCCGTCTGCTTCATCCCATGCCGCTCGTCTGTGTCTGCAACATGTTAACCAGGCCATTTTTAGATATGGGTTTAGCACTCTTTCAGCACAGCACTAGACTTGTGTTTAGAAATAGCCTGACTGATAGGTCATAGGCACAGAGCCTCTCTGACTGGTGACTTGTTAGCTGAGTGACCTGATAAATAGCTGAACATATTACTCCAAACATTTGCCTTTATTCATTCAGCTCACTTCATCCCACATTAGGGTAAGGGATTTCTCACTCACCAGCCTCCATACTGAGGCAGATCAGGACACACATTTTAATGCTGGCACATTTTTCTGCAGGTTCAGGGACTGGTGTACAGTACTTCAACATAGCCATCTGGTTTCATTTATTGTCTTACTGCTTGGAACTGAATTGCCTGCAGGAAATGTTTAGCATCTTAAGGAACCAAGTAACAGTGGTCTGGCTGATTAGAAACTTATAAGCAAATCTACATATCCCTCCTTGGACAAAGAAGGACAATTGGATTGTTCTACTTGTTTGTTTAATCTTCCTGAATTTAATTTAATTTAAATTAATTTAATTTCCTGAATTGTTTACATATTAAAGAACATTTTGCAATTTAAATCTTTGTTGGTTGTATTCTAAACTAACCTCTTAGGAGCCATCTAGACAGCAGTTATGAAGTTGATCTGAATGGATTTTTCCTTCTTCCCTCCAGCATTCTTTTTATGTCAAAAGAAAAGGCAGAAAGCTCATTCTCACAAAATAGCACCTTGTATTAACTTTTGCCATTTCTGTAAGTCATTTGCTCTCATTAAGTTTTATTAAAATGTTAGCTTTCCAGTGATTTGATAGTTCTTACTCACTCACCTTAATAACTGCCCTCTGTCATTTGTAATCTAAACCATCATTTTATTTCACTATATTCCTCAGGCTGTAAGTAAATTTATTCTGTAGGAACTAGTTCTCCTTATTCTTGCCCATAAGCCACAAATTAAGAGTTAAACAAGGACCAGGAATGATAATTTGAATCTTCACATAAGGGTGAGAACAGGATGGCACAGTAGCAAGAGATACAAATTATAAAATACTTCCTGTGGAAAATGGAAATTCTTGTTCTTTGCTTAACAGCCTTCTGCCCTATAGGGTAATCCAGGTTTTTTTAATTTAAAAAATAAATATGCATAATATTTTCCTCCCTTTCAAACTTTAAATATAATGGTTGAGAGGACTATTTATATGTAGCAAAATGTACTCTTGTTTGGTGCTCATATTTTATCAATAATCATCTTATTGTTCATGTCAGTCAGTCTATCCTACTTGTTCTTGGTGTCCTGCTTGTTTATTCTCTGCTTTGTTTTTTTCCCCTTCTGTCTGTACTTTCATTTGTAATGAATGAAGAGAACTACACAAATGAGGAAACAGCTGAAAAGGGATGCATGAAGGCATTGCTATACTTAATCAAGCTTCCCTGGAGCATGCTGCACACACATAAACAGTGATCCATTCTGGCTCTAGCAAGCAGAGGCTGATGACATCAGGAATTCAACCACTCCCCTATGTTTTCTGGAAGCTAGCTGCTACATGATACAGATAACAGTGTTATCAAACAATTATTTATTTGACTGTCCATATTCATCTGGGGGCGTGGTGGCTCAGCGGGTAAGACGCCAGGCTTGTCGATCGGAAGATTGCAAGTTCGGAGGTTCGAATCCCTAGCCCTGCGTGCGGAGTGAGCTCCCGCACTAGCTCCAGCTCTTGCCAACCTAGCAATTCGAAAGCATGCAAATGCAAGTAGATTAATAGGTACCACTTCGGTGGGTAGGTAACAGCGTTCCACGCGTGTCATGCCGGCCACATGACCGTGGAAGCGTCTTCGGACAACGCTGGCTCTTCGGCTAACAAACGGAGATGAGCACCGGCCCCTAGAGTCGGACACGACTGCACAAATGTGCGGGGGGAACCTTTACCTTTACCTTATTCATCTACTATTGTAGATTCTTTTGGAATGATACTTTTTTTTAGAACAAAAATCTAAATATTGAGTTCACCCACATAGACATTTTTGCCAAGCTTTCCTCCCATCCTGTTGCTCTAATTCTTGATGGTCCCACAACACACCGTTACTGTGCATCCAGAATAGGACCATGCTGTGCTGCTGTGTGTACATCTGTGCTGTGTGATGCTGTAAGGGCAATGGTTGGTGGCCCCTTGTTGGAATTAGAACATCACCAACTGTAAGAAAAGTTGGTGATGTTTGATAATAAGATAGCAATGAGACTGTGAGGATATGTTCTTGGCAAACAGTAAGTGGGGCCTCTTTGCACTGGGACAAGGAGGCTGTGTTGATGACATCTAATAAACAAGCATCAATATAAAAAATAGCAGAAAAGGGATGCAAGGTTTGCATGGTAAAAAGCAGTACAAAGTGAATACAAAATAGAATCCACATGTCAAGGTAAAACTGGTCAATAAATGCAGAAGTTCTAACTTATAACCACCCTTAGCTATTCTACCTACTCATTTTGGGGATCTAACTCAATTTGTTAGAACTGAAGACACTTCAGGCAGTTGATAGAAACTGGGTAACAACAAAAGATAAAGAGAGGCATAAGGATACTTCAGTTGGCAGGAAAACCAACAACATTGTATGAGTTGGATTAGACAGTTTATTGGCTGGCAATGCACTATATGTGCGGAGGGACCACCAGTTCATATTTCCTTTGACACTGATGCCACCCATATCCTTCTGTATCTATATCTAGATTAAGTGAAAATGAAGCTATAGCACAGAAGTAGGACCAGTTTCTTACCTTATTAAATGTTCATATGTTGTAGTGATTGGGAAAGACCTCTACTTTAGAAAGTACTGTACTAAATGGATAAATGTTAAGATAGTTCCTTTCTCTGCAGGAATAAAATACTATTATCTACTCTTGACTGAGTGAATTCTTTGCATGAACAGGAAACCATGCTGCAACAACTTTATTTTATATAATATTCAGAGTATTGTAGTATATAATTTGCTCATTCCCTGTTAATAAAGTTCAACAGTACATCAGAAATAGTTACAGTATAAAGCTATACAGCATGGAAATGTTTGTTATGGGTTTGTTTTCAATAGAAATAATCCATCTGAAATTTGGAAACAGGTTAACTTGAAAACCCCATGAGAACAATAAATTAGGACAGCTTAGGTTCATTCCTGGAGCTCATGCCACATGTCCTCTACAAACTATACCTGTTTTATTATCACGGCTGACATGCCTGAACTGCTTTAGCAGGTGGTTCAACTTATAAATCCACTTCAGCTATAATCAGTGCATAAAATGATGTGTACTCTAACAGCCAAAGCAACTCATTCCCTGGGGTTATGCCATCTGCAAATGCACATACCTCGTTTAAGGATCTCATTAAGCAGATATAAGGAGGCTAAGGAAACTACAACCTATCAGCCTCAGAGTGGGTGTACCGACAGGAACACGGAAGACAGCCAACAGGAAGCTCTGTCATGGGCTGGTCCATTAAGTCACGAAGAGTCGGAAGCGACTGAACGAATAAACAACAAACTAGTGGTTAAGGCAGCAGGCTAGAAACCAGGAGATGGTGAGTTCTAGTCCCGCCTTAGGCATGAAAGCCAGCTGGGTGACCTTGGGCCAGTCACTCTTGATTGCCATTAGTGGACTTCTAGGAGAGGACTCACTGGAAAAGACCCTGATGCTGGGAAGGACTGAGGGCAAAAGGAGAAGGGGACGGCAGAGGATGAGATGGTTAGATAGCATCACCGATGTAATGAACATGAATTTGAGTAAACTCTGGGAGACAGTGGAGGACAGGAAGCCCTGGCGTGCTATGGTCCATGAGGTCACGAAGAGTTGGACACGACTAAAAGACTGAACAATAACAACAAAAGGACCACTGAATGGAGCAGACCCATATGCTAATGAGGCATGCTGATTTGCTGGAACCTCCAACAACTCTCTCTCAGCCCAACTCACCACACAGGGTTGCTGTTGTGGGGAAAATAGGAGGAGGAAGGAGTATTAGGTATGTTCACCGCCTTGAGTTATTTATAAAAATAATAAAGGTGGGATATAAAAATAAATAAATAAATAAATAAATAAATAAACTACCATTCCTAATACCAGGGTCCACTCTTGCCTTTCTAACCGCCTCTTTTAATCATTTCCTTTATTGCTGAGAAGCAACAGAGTGGCACACAGAGAGAAAGCTATATAGCCATCCAACCTCAGTCACATTGAGCTCTGGCTCAACTCACTTTGAACTCCGGTTCCAGATGCCAGTAGCTCTGACTTTACATACCACTGTGCCCTCTGACTTCTCCCACAGCTTTCATATGAACCCAATTTTCAAGTTATAACTGTCTTTTCTATAGCTTCTTTATGTCACTGCCAGTACTGTAAACTATTATAGTTTATTCTTCAGTAATTTGGCTGCACTTTTGGCTTGCATGACCATATTACTAATCCACAGTCTTGGGGGTGGGGAGAGTAGGGAGGAAAGGAGGGGGCAAATGATGACATGTGCATCATGATGTCTTGATGCCCCTTTTCTACTTGCATCAGATGTTATTTGTGCATGTACATGTTATTATTTTGATCTTTTTACAACTTATTATGGATGCAGCTGTACTACTCATGCCACTACTACAGGCCACTGCTGTTCAAATAATTTTATGTGAAGTGTTTGTTCCTATATCATATTATATCACTAGTCTCTCAAAAATATTTCATATATTTGGTATACCGTTCAGGATTTTCAGCAATAAATTGTATGCTATTCAGCAAAGAGGCTAGAATGAATGCCTTTGACAACTATAAATTATATTCATCCAGTTTTATGCTTAGTGCTACTGCATAGAACTGCCAAGTTAGTGATGAATAAAATGAAATGGTGTAAGTTATTGCATATAGTAGTTCATATCTTGTGCCAAGGTTTGGCACAGTCAGGCAGCTGCCTGGAGCTTCTGGATAAATTGCTTTGTGTACCTAGTTGGTCTGGCTCTTAGTATACTATCCATGTAGGATTGCCATTGTTCAGAGAACCAGTAGAAAAAGTGGATAACAGGAATCAAGGAAGTCAGGTGGTCTACATTTTGAAGCAAATCATCTTGTTTCATGGCCCCTGGACTAATGTGAGGACTGGAATACAGTTTCTCCCCCTCCAACCTTTCTTCTTTTTTTGGCCTTACTGTTTTAAAGGGTTGGTTTTAACTGCTGGATTTTATTTTCCAGAAATGGAAGATCATTATTTCATTTGTTCTTCTTCCTAACAAGTTTTGGGAACTTCTTTACTTCTGCACTTAGAAAAACAACCCTAAGAATCTATCCACAGGCACTTCAACATAAGTTGGTACAAAACCTCTGTGGCAGCCCTGCATATCTTCATTCCCATGCTGTTGTTGTTCTTGCCCAACTGAAGCAATTTTGAAGTTCCCAAAAATCTGAAATAACAAAAAAGAAATACTGCAGTTTGAAACATTTGAATCCCTGCATGCTTGGAAGTAGACTGCTTTTCAATTGGCAGGAACTCCTACCAAAGCCTGCTTCTTGACTTCATTGCTCTCCCCATTCTCCTCAACTGTCTTGCCTCCTGAGTGCCATGGTGTTTTGTACTGGGATCCAGAGCGATTTTCCACCAGACCAGCACTCTTTTCTTTCCTTGTCATAAACAACATGGCAAGGCAAGATTCGGGAAGGGGATGTCTGGCCAGAAGGCATTTTCCGTGTTCCCTAATTAGTGTACATCCACTTGACTGTTTTCATAATGGCTGTGGTGAGTATAATCATGGACCACTATAGGACCTTCAACTATTAGGTTCTGAGGCACGTCTGGGAGGTGGTAACAGTGACCATGCGGAAGTGCTTTATATCTGTATCTTGCAGACCCTCTACCATCACCTTTTTTAACCGTCTTATTTTATTTTATTTATTTTATTTGGCAGATTATATAGCCATCCACCTCACAAACACATGACTCTGGGTGGCGTACAACACAACAACAGTTAAAAACTCCATAACAATCTAAAAACAACCAAAAATAAATAAAACAAACAGATAAAATAAACAGATAAAACCCAAGAAAGAGGGAAAACAAACAGCCACTTTATGAAGAATTTTTGAAAGTTAGAAAACTTCTACAGTACATCATTTCATAATCCTTAAATTGGCTTAATAGAATGCTGACTCAAAACAGCTTCTAGGGTTGTTTTTCCCCTATGGCCAAAATGGGTTATTAACTTTACTACTGTGCGGTATTTAAAAAAAAATATTGGGAAGATTATAGTATGACATAATAACATATGAGCTTATTTGTAATGTCAATATACAGTAAAATAGATTGTTCAAGACCTAAGAAATTAGAAGTAATGTTTCAGAATTCTAGGGACCAAATTTCTCTTAAGTTTGCTTCTTTGTTTAATAATATATAATGAACCACTTTCTTAATGCTTCCTACAAAACAAATGTACTTATTTTAATCAAACATTGGAAGGAATGTTAATTTCCAGTAGCATACTCCAAGCAAGGCCCTAGAGGGTTAAATATAGTACATTTAAGGAAACTCTGCTAAAGTAATTAGGCTACCAAATTTGACTCGCATGACTGTATTTATAACCTAGGAGGAAATATTTTCCAGACCCCTTATGCCTATTTTTGTATCAATGTTAATCCTTATAGTTCTTGGCTACTTTTCTGCCAGGAAAACTGGATCCTAAGTTGCTTTAAATATATACTATATAAAGTATAAATACAAGTGGCAGCACAGACTTATGAAACTCTACACAGTTATGTGAGAAGTGCTATTTGTCTTGTCACTTTGACAAAATTACCTGGAGTCAAAGGCATTAATTGATTATAGTCTGAATTTTATATCATGCTCAGAACCTCTATGCAGCTGTCATGTGCTGTAATTCTGCACATGATTTGCTTTGTACAGGATTGCAGTTGGTTTGTTTTTAATAGTCTAAAGGGTGGAAACACCCTACTGAAAGCATTTACAAATGATGGTTCAGCTTGTTTTAGTTTAAATCTGTCCTCACATCAAAACTACATTGGTCATCATAAATTTAAGCACTTCCAAATATTTCCACACTAACAATATTTATAAGGGAGAAAATGCAAAAGATCCAGAAGTCCATGACTTTGGATGTACACCCAGAGAGAGCTGCTTCTGATATGTTTGTGTGGGGTATATGCGAACCATCTGCAACAATTCCAAGTCATCTTTTCTTTTGTATGGAAAACACTCAAGGACTATAACTCAGGATTTCTTTTCTTTCAACATACTTGTTGAAAGTGTATGTTTAGTGAATATCATCTGCCATAGCATTCTTTTTTCCATGTCCTAGAATTACACAATCTTTCTCTGTAGTTTGTTTTTGTTGTTGTTGTGGAGAAAAAGTGTGCAGTTTTCTTTCCCTATTCAGAATAATCCAAATGTAGAAATGTGAGATGAGCAGCTATTAAACTTTATACTCTACTTATTGAGTGAAGCATTTCAAATCAGAAGTCCTTCACTCATTGCAGTGAGGTTAATAATTCAGACTTAAGGTAAAAGGTAAAGGTTCCCCCACACAGTCGTGTCCGAGTCTAGGGGCCGGTGCTCATCTCCGTCTGTTAGCCGAAGAGCCAGCGTTGTCTGAAGACGCTTCCGCGGTCATGTGGCTGGCATGACGTGTATGGAACGCTGTTACCTTCCCACCAAAGTGGTACCTATTTACCTACTTGCATTTGCATGCTTTTGAATGGTTAGTTTGGCATCACGCGGGGCTAGGGATTTGAACCTCTGAACTTGCGATCTTCTGATCGGCAAGCCTAGCGTCTGACCCACTGAGCCACCACGCCCCTTAATTCAGACTTAGCTGACTCCAAATAATAGCATTTGCTAATACAAACAGCCAGAAATATAGAATCATATGGTGGAAAGGAACCTTGGAAGACTTCTGGTTGCGGTGCAGCTATCCACAAATCATCCCAGACAAATGGCTGTCTAACCTTTGAAGCTGTCCATTGATGGAGCACCCATGGCGCCAGGAGGTAGACTGTTCCACTGTTAAAATCCTGACATTCTCAAAGTCCTGACATTCCTCCTTATTTTGAGTTTGGATCTCTCTGTAAGAGAGTAATGGCTTCCACCCATTAGTTCTTGTCCCATCTTCAGGCATTATGGAGAATAAATTCACATCCTTTTCTCTATGACAACCCTACAAGTATTGTAGGAGTGTTATCATGTTTCTCCTTAGCCTTCTCTTCTTTAAGCCAAACATACCCATCCTTTAACCTTCATTGGATTTATACTCCAAGCCCCTCATCATCTTTGTTGCTTTCTTTTCAAAAAATCTCTTGCCTTGAATTTTCCAAACTTTGGTTGAATAAAACTGAAAGGAACTTAATTGTGTAAGGATATTCTATACAGGAAATTTAGATTCTACAGGGTTTATACACGATGTTAAGCTATTGCTGATGTTCAAAATCTCTACATAATATACCTCTTGTGGTATCTGTGCCACAAATTGGCCATCCATCTATCAGTAAACTCTGATTTAATTCCAGTAATGCCTCTTCTTGCATGGTTAAAAGTTCAAATTTAGTTATCATTAATGCAATTCAAACTGTTTGCACTGCACATGCTGAAGTTAAAAAAGCTGAAAATCTAGATTTCTAATTAAGGAATAAAACCATCTGTAAGTTGATTATACTCAGTTAAATAGACTATCTATAAAGGGCAAATCATGGAGAGAGCTGGCTTATGGAATCGCCAAGGGTCGGATACGACTGAATGGATAATTCAAATTCAAAATAAAGGGCCACTATGGATGGACCATCAGAATTAGAAATGAAGCTACTTTAGAAGGAAGAGAATTATTTTCTTTTCTATGTATGTATCTATGGTTAACTTGTATACTTTTTCTTTGAGAAATTTATTTAGATTTGTATACTAGAACACATTTGAAAATGTGTACTATTCCTGCTGTACCAGCATTACCAAATTTATTTTGTTATATTTCAGACATTTACAATGTGCTCAAGTTTTAGTGATTAAGTCTGTAGCTTGAATCATGTCAACTGGATTTCTATTTTCTCAGTGGAAACGTTTCGCTCCTTATCCAAGGAGCTTCTTCAGTCTGAGCAAAGTTAGTAAGGGAATCCTAAATATGTTTCTAGGTAGCTGTGTGACCTTACACCTGGGGCTAGGTCATGGTTATATTGAGATGTTATTTTAAATCCTTTTATCATCTAAAGGAGGATCGTTAAGAACACCATGCTGCTGTTGAGCTTGTGAAATGGTCTTAATCTTCCTAGGCACAGGAGACAAAGCAGGGAGGAATATGGGGGAGAGGTTGTGCCTGAGGCCCCCACCTCTATTCAAGGAAGGATTTTCCAAGTTGGCATAAATGGATTCCTTGACCCCTCTCTCAAACCACCTATCTTCTCTGTCTAAAATGTGAACATTAATGTCCTCAAATGAGTGTCCTTTTTCCTTTAGATGAAGATAAACTGCTGACTCTGGTCCTGTGGTGTTACTTCTCCTGTGTTGGGCCATCCTCCTGTACAAAAGTTGTTTGGTTGTGATGACTGAGAACCTTCATAGACATTTAGTGATTAAGCTTCCTTATCTAGGATTACTGACACATTACAGAAATTCTAGGTTTGGGGCTTAATATTATTAACAGACCCTTCTGAAATGATGGTATTCCGTATTATATTACACATGGAAACTTAACATGTAGTTCTCTACTCAAGCTTGTTTAGGGAAGATCACTTCTAATACACAAATGCCCTCTACATGTTGGCAGGATCACTGAATAAAATGAATGAAAAATATTATTGGTACCTCATGTTATGGACACACTAATAAATCCAAAAGAAAAGTATGATCTGCCATATTTAAGCATGTTTTAATTCCATTCAATTCACCTGTCAAAGATATGTGAAACTCATGATGCTACATGAACACTTCAAGGAGAAGTAAATTAGCAGCAGTTTGAAATTTTAGATAAAGCAAGCTTTTGATAACTTCTGGTGAGGACATGGTGAACTGATATTCTTGGTAGAGAGGGATGACATTGTGGCTGAAAACGGCGGCCGGATGCTGGATCCAGACCACCAAAATCTCTCCGGAGAAGGAGAGATCTTGAGATTGCCCATACATACTCTAGACAGCTGTTTTTCATCAGCAGACAGCAGGAACTGAGGTTTTTGTGGTCAGCTTGCGAATGGCTGGGAGTCACGGGATTTCATCAAGCTCATACCCATCAATGTAGCCTATACAGACTCAAGGTTCGACCGAGTCTCATCTCTTAAACACTTTGGGTTTGTTTATTTATTTTTACTGCTTTTTAAAGATTGAGAACCTTTGGAACTGAAAGTTTTATTGGATTCACTGGGTGAGTTTTCTTCAATCCTTTAAGAAAGAAATTTTATCTACAAGTTTAAGGATTTGCAAAAATAATTTCAGAATATACAGCAAAAGGATAATTAGAGTATTAATTTTAGAAAGTTTAAAATGGATTAAGGGTCCAGATGGACTTGAATTAAGACCTTAAAATGACAGGCTATAAGAATCCTTCCTGTGGGAAACTGTCTATATTTATATATTTGGAACAAAAATAACTGATAAGATGTGTCTATGAAGGTTCTCAGTCATCCAGGTGGAATTGTCTGTAGTTTGAATCATGTCAACTGGATTTCTATTTTCTCAGTGGAAACGTTTCGCTCCTTACAAAGTTTGTAAGGATTCCCTTACAAACTTTGCTCAGACTGAAGAAGCTTCTTGGATAAGGAGCGAAACGTTTCCACTGAGAAAATAGAAATCCAGTTGACATGATTCAAACTACAAACTGATAAGATGACTTTGATGGGACACTAGAGGGCACCAGAAGGAAATAAATGCATCAATGGATCTATTGAGAGAGATTTACGAATATTGGGCTCAGAAAATAATTTTAAAGTTATCTGCTATTATAGATAGTGTTGGGGTTTGATAAACCCAGGAATTTACTTCTAGATATAAATTATACAGAGAGGCTTGATTTCTAGGTAAAAGGTGAAATATTCTGCACAGTCACCCAATTAGCAGCCATTGTTGTAGGAATGATGTGTCATGTGTGACTCATAACAACAGGTGCTTAGAGTTAGGTTGGGTGTGGTGAATAACGAGAGTGACCTATAATGTGATTGGTCAGGTTCACTATATATGCAGAGACATTCTCATTTCCCATTATTCCCATTTTACCTCGTGAAAGCTGTATCGTTGATGGTGTATCATTTGTTACTTGTGGAAGTGATCTGTAAATACGTATGTATATAAAGTAAATAGGATATTTGATATAACTTCTGTTTGGAGTCTATTTACTGCATAGTACGTGGATCACTGGTGCCTAGGAGAGAAGCAGGCCGCTCCATCTCCGCGCGCTCCCTCTGACAGGGTTACGGGCCCAGAGGCGGCAGAGACGCCATAGACGACGGAAGGCTTTGCACTGGCTGTGGATAGGTGGATCGTGTGCAGTCTGTGAGCTGGAAGCTTTGGAGGCCTATCCAGGAGTCGTGTGGCTATTTGGAGTGATTTGGAGCTTTAACAGGTTCCGTGCCTGCGTGTGTGTTTTTTCTCCTACGCTTGTTTTACAGCTGGAGGACATTCTGATAAGGTCTGTGTCTTTAATCATTGGTGTCTGCCCAGAAGGGGCTGAAGACAGATGAGCACAGCGAAGATGTTGCCGGCAGTCGGGGGAGGTTTTCCTCTGGAAAGACTGAATGACAGTAATTATTCGTCATGGTCATATAAAATGGAAATGTATCTTCAGCGTGAAGGGCTTTGGAGGAGTGTACTTTGCCCTGAACCAGACCTGGAAGATGAAGAAGTTGCTCTAAAGGACGATAGAGCATTGGCAAGCATAATTTTATGTCTGGAAGATAGCCAGTTATGTTATGTTAGAGACTGTCAGTTAACCTATAAGTGTTGGGAAGCTTTAAAGAATGTTTATCTAAGAAGCTCACCGTTATGTAAAGTTTTACTAACACGGAAACTTTATCACGCCAGATTAGGGGTATCTGATAATATAAGGGATCACCTGCATTATATGACAGGGTTGTTCCAGGAGTTGGCTCAGAGAGAGATGCAATTTACAGAAGCTAACAAAGTGTATATAATTCTCAGTTCTTTAAATGAAACGTGGGATACTTTGGCAATGAGCTTCGGATCATTATCTGAGAATGATTTAACCATAAATTACTTATCTGGCAGGCTTTTAGAAGAAGAGCAAAGAAGGCAGCAGTGTTCTAACATAATTAGGTCTAAGCAAAACAGTGTTTCTGTTCAGGAATATTCTGATAAGTCTGAGAATGTTTTGTATGTACGAAAATGTTTTAACTGTGGGTCGCAAAGGCATTTGTTGAAACATTGTGATAAGAAACGGAAGCCGAAGGCTAAGCTGAAAATTTCCAAGCCGGGAGAAGCTGCACAGCTGTCTTTAATTAGTTCAAGTGTAGAACAAAATTTAAAGGGACCATTTTTACTTGACAGTGGGGCTTGTCAGCATATAGGGAGTAACAGACAGATGTTTTAAGAGTTTTAGGCAGGCTGATAAAGATCATGTTACTCTAGCTAATGGAAGCATTGCATCTGTGACTGGTAAAGGATTTGTACATGTACCAGGGTTAAATATTGAATTATCAATGTTGTGTGTACCTGAACTGGAGTACAATATAATTAGTGTGTCACAATTGGATAAACAGGGTTATACTGTACAGTTTGGTAATAATGAATGTATTGTCATGAAGGATAACAATGTTTGTGGCAAAGGTATTTTGCAAAACTGTCTTTATGAAATAGTTCAAACCAGGACAAGCAGCAACCATCATGGTGTAGCTACGATTAATAAGCCAACACATGATTCATGTGCGCACCTGTGGCACAGAAGGCTTGGGCATCCGAGTTTCAAAGTGATTGAAAAGATGTCAGAAGCAAGTTCTGGAATGGAATTGAAAAAGTGCCAAGTGTATTTGGATTGCACAGCTTGTAAGGTTGCAAAGTCAAAGGTGTTTCCTGTGAGCAAATTCAGTGATAGGAAGTCACATAAACGTTTTGAATTAGTTCACGCTGACTTAATTGGTCCATTACCAGCTTCAATAGGGGGTGCTAAATATGTTTTAGTCATCGTAGATGATTACACTAGATTTGGGTTCTGTTGCCTATTGAAAGCTAAAAGTCAAACATTTGAAAAGTTTAGAAACTGGGTGCAGTTTGTGGAACGAAGGTATAGCACTAAGGTGTGTAGTTTACAAACTGACCGGGGTACAGAGTTTCTAAGTGGGAGTTTTCAGCAATGGCTCCGTAGAAGGGGCATTGTGCATAGGAGAACTAACCCACATAGTTCAGCTGAGAATGGCGTGGCTGAACGTAGGAATTTGGCATTGCAGACAGTGAAGGATTCACTCATTGCTGACTCAGGGTTATCAAGAGGATACTGGGGAGAGGCAATATTAACTGCTAATTATTTAATTAACAGGTTATGGAGTGTATCTGTAAACCAAACTCCATATTATATGTTATATGGCAAGAAGCCACCATTAGCTCATTTGAAGGTGTTTGGGTGCACTGCCTATGTTCACGTGCATAAGGAGGTACGTAGGAAAGGACAGGCAAAAGCACAGAAGCTTACGTTTGTAGGGTATGAGCCAGGGACCAAGGGATATAGGTTCACTGATGGCAGGAAAGTTGTTATTTCTAGATCAGCAAGTTTTAGTGAGCACAGCAATTGGCAGAGATTACATGGGAGTAGTGAGGTTTATCTTCCTAGTCAGGGATGTTTTGAGTTTTCAGAGCGGAGAGAGGCCACTGATGTGATTAAGAAGGAAGAGGAATTAACTCCTAGTGTGCCAATGATGTAGGATGCTACAGTGTTGCGCAGATCTGAGAGAGTTAACAAGGGCATACCACCTCAACGTTATTCACCAGGTGATGTAAAAGTGTGTTTTATTGATTATGAACCTCGTAATTACAAGGACGTCTTGAAGTTGCCACAACCCGAGCAGAGTAGATGGAAAGCTGCTATGGATGTGGAAATGAAAGCCATTAATTCTCATAAGGTTTTCAAATCTACTAGGCTGCCTGAGGGACATAGAGCAGTAGGCTGTAGATGGGTGTATAAGAAGAAAACCTTAGTGAATGGTGATATTCAGTATAAGGCTAGGTTGGTAGCACAAGGATTTTCCCAGATAAAGAATCAGACTTATGATGAAGTTTTTGCACCAACGCTAAGAGGGGAGACATTTAGGTTTGCCTTAGCAATGGCAGCAGCTGGGAATTGTGTCGTACAGCATTATGATATCACAACAGCATATTTGTATGCTGATTTGAATGAAGAAATCTATATGATTGAAGCCTCAGGGTATGAATCAAAGATTGCAGGAAGGGTATACAAGTTGCAGAAAGCATTGTATGGACTCAAGCAGTCGGCACGTTGCTGGAATCTTAGGTTAGATAAGGAATTACAAAGAATGGGATTCAAGTGTAGTATAGCAGACCCATGTCTGTATGTAAAGCAATGTGAAAACGATGAACAGATTTTGCTTTTGATTTTTGTAGACGATTTCTGTCTTATAGCGAAAGATCAAAGCAGGGTAATTGAATTTACTGAAAATCTGAAACAGCACTTTGATGTCAAAGATCTGGGAGAAATTAAGAATTACCTAGGCATGGGTATTCAGAAGGTTGATGGGGGTTATGTTCTAGAGCAGCGGAAGAAGATTAAAGCACTGCTAAGAGAGAACAATATGGAACAGTGCAAGGAAGTTCCAACCCCGATGACAACAGATTTTGTCATGACAGAGACTGGAGACGATGAACAAACTTCATGTGATCAAGAACATGTGATCAGTCAATAATTGGAAGTTGTATTGTATTGTATTGTATAGATTTGCAATATTGTCCATCTGAGTGTAATGTAGCAGATGTGATGACAAAGCCTCTAAGCATAGAGAGACATAGGATGTGTATATCTCAAATGTGTATGTCTTCTATTCTGTACAATTGAATGTAATATCTATTGTAAATTGAAGGGGTGTTGGGGTTTGATAAACCCAGGAATTTACTTCTAGATATAAATTATACAGAGAGGCTTGATTTCTAGGTAAAAGGTGAAATATTCTGCACAGTCACCCAATTAGCAGCCATTGTTGTAGGAATGATGTGTCATGTGTGACTCATAACAACAGGTGCTTAGAGTTAGGTTGGGTGTGGTGAATAACGAGAGTAACCTATAATGTGATTGGTCAGGTTCACTATATATGCAGAGACATTCTCATTTCCCATTATTCCCATTTTACCTCGTGAAAGCTGTATCGTTGATGGTGTATCATTTGTTACTTGTGGAAGTGATCTGTAAATACGTATGTATATAAAGTAAATAGGATATTTGATATAACTTCTGTTTGGAGTCTATTTACTGCATAGTACGTGGATCACTGGTGCCTAGGAGAGAAGCAGTCCGCTCCATCTCCGCGCGCTCCCTCTGACAGATAGACTAGATGGTGTCACAGAAGAACAAATTTCATCGGAAAAGACTGAAGTTGACTTAAATGTGGATTTTAAAATGACAGGCTATAAGAAGGAGATGGAAAAGGTTCAAATATTGGATATACAAAAAGATGAAATACTGGATACACAAATGAAACCAGCTGAAAAAGACATACAAATATTAAACCAGAAGAGTGAGTTGGATAACCTTTTTATACTGGATTTACAAAAGGGACGTGTCAACAGTTTCGTGAGAAGAGACAAAGAAAACATGAAAAGAAAGCAGATGTTAGGACATTATCTGACAGGATTAAATATTGTTGGGAGAAAGGGGAAAGAATATAAAGTTGGTTTATTTGATCAAGGTTAAAATAGATGGATTGTTATCTCTGGTAATTTTTAATGGATTTTTGCTGACTAGGACCAGATGATGATATTTTATAGGATTTGTTTATCTATAAGAAATGAAATATCGGAGAGTTCATTTGTTGCATTTTAAGTTTGATTAAGATTAAAATAGTGTTAAAATAATGCTGTTATTTCCAGTAATTTTTATTCGACTTTTACTGACTACGTTTGAAAGATGAGGTTTGGGTTTTTTTAAAAGATATAATGTTAAAGGAAGGCTTTTAAGTGGATTTATTAGATTTAGTTTGTAATAGATATGTCATTATTTCTGATAACCCTTAATGGACTTTTGCTGATTAGGATGGAGTGATGAGGCTTTAAAGTTCTGTTTATAGAGAATGGGGTGGGATATGGGATGAAGAGACAGTTTGTTGTATTTTAAGAGAGGGTGATAAGTTGATAAAGCTATATATGTATACTTGCTGGGATGAAGGGTGAAGTTACCTTCTTTTTTTCCTTTTTCTTCTTTTTCTTCACTTTTTAATTTTTTAATTTTTAATATTTTTTCTTTTGTAGTTTGTATTAGTTTTATTTGTAAAATGCAATTTTTAATAAAACTATTATAAAAAATAAAGCAAGCTTTTATTTTGAAAAAGTGTTCATTGATCAATGAAAGGATAATGAATTTTAATGCATTTTTAATTAATTAGGTCTTATGTTCCAAAATGTGATGCAACCACCCACAAAACTGAATTTAATAAATTATAGAATCAGAACCTGCTTCTGCTGGAACAGGTTAACATGTGGTCAAAAATCAGTCTAGCAAGAACATAATTTAATTTAGAACTGGCAAGGAAATTGCCAGAGGTGGAACTTTTCCTCTTGGGTGAGGTCATGTGCCTAGATTTGGCTGGTGTACAGTAACATGGAGTTCTGCCATTCTGTTTCCTGAAGCTTTGAATATACATCTGTAGTCCTTTCCCTGTGCTTTTGGAATCCTATTCTGACAGGTGCCCTTAGGAAGTTAAAGAGTTTCCAAAATAAATCCTTCAGACAGAGAAAAGCATGGAATTTTCTGCAGCAGCAGTTACATCGATGTATTACATATGATTAGCTATTTTATTAAAAGATAGAAAAAGAGCAAAAAAATGAACCAGCTGTGCAGTCTGTCCCACCCAAAAGTAAACTCTACTACAGCTAGGAAAAGGACCCATGGTCTTTCAGATCTTTCTGAACTACAACATTCAGTGTACCTTAGCACTGGCCAAGCGGTGTGGGGCTGTGGAATTTTTAGTTTAGCAACATCTTGAAGACTATAGCTTGAATCATGTCAACTGGATTTCTATTTTCTCAGTGGAAACGTTTTGCTCCTTATCCAAGGAGCTTCTTCAGTCTACTTTGCTCAGACTGAAGAAGCTCCTTGGATAAGGAGCGAAACGTTTCCACTGAGAAAATAGAAATCCAGTTGACATGATTCAAGCTACAGACAATTCCACCTAGATGACTGAGAACCTTCATAGACATATCTTGAAGACTACTGATTTCTCACTTTTGTCACAAGTGGAAAGGCTTTTTAAATTTTTTGCATTTTAATCTGTGCAAATATAAATTCCTACACTTAAGAATATTATGAATAATTGATATTATGATCCAACAAAAGCTTGATCATATGATTTGGATGAGCAGAGAAGCATGTTTAGTCATTTCTCTTATTGGACCGGAATTAACTGGACGATACCTGGGGTACCAGATTGCATAGCCCTCACAAATGCCTGAGTAAGATTGTCTTCCAAAGGTAAAATTTTAACAGTGGATCCGTAAGTGGCTATAAAGGCCAATTCTGGATCCGCACAACCTCCCACAATGAGGGCATAGGTTTCCGGGTGGGAGACGGTCATGATGAGGGTTTGCCTGACGTGCCTTCCTTTTAGCTCTTTTCTCCCTTTCGCCCTGTATTCGTGCTTCTTCAAAGTCCATAGCACCATTAATAAAGGCTGACCTCCAATTGAAACGCTCATGAGTTAGGGCTTCCCAGTTCTCAATGCTGATATTACATTTTTTTAAATTAGCTTTGAGAGTATCTTTGAATCTCTTTTGCTGTCCACCAATATTCCGTTTTCCATTCTTAAGTTGGGAGTAAAGTAGCTGCTTTGGAAGACGATGGTCAGGCATTCAAACAACATGACCGGTCCAGCGAAGTTGATGTTAGATGATCATTGTTTCAATGCTGGTGGTTTTCGCTTATTCTAATAGGCTAACATTAGTCCGCCTATCTTCCCAAGTAATGCCTGAATAAGGAGGTACTGACACCTGGTGTCCTTCTAATGCAATTACATGGGGCATACAAATCATAGATTAGGGAGAAAAGCTTACAAACTTGTCCCCCTTTACAAAAACATCAGTGGAATCTATCCTAAGAAACCTCCAGCAGTAGCATAATTTTTACTAAAAGTATTTGGTAAGGTCCTGGTGGCTACCTCTCCCTAAAACAGAAAGATAAACATTTTGGTTCCTGACAGTTTTCAGAGAATCAATCAAATTAAAGTTGGAAAACATTTGAAAGATGGCCAGCAGGAAAGAATAAAATAAACAAGTAGTTGGGTTCAGGTTTAAATATCCACAAAGTAGACCCACTGAATTAAAAAGGATTTAAATTAACAATGACTAACATATTCTCATGGATGTCATGGGTTTACTTTAAATATGACTGGATCAAACTCATTCAAATTTTTAAAGCGGCCAGTTTTCAAATAAAAAACGTCAAGAGACAAATTCTTCTGGTTTTTATAAAATAAGGGATGGAATTATTTTCATTTCAAGTAGTACATACACTTATAGCTATAGCCTTGCAATCTGTCATGTATCTTCATATCCCAGTGGCAACCTTTCCAATGTATTCATCACTTTGGTCTTATGATAATATCATATTTGTTTTGAAATAAATGACATTGTTTATTTTCTTAATTTGCTGGTGTTACTTTTATGCTTACATGTTTATTCTGGTTTACATTATATATTTTAGACATTGCTTTACATTTTCTAAGCTATTGTGAATACTGTACTGTACTGTACTCAGAATACTGTATGTGATGTAAATTCATCTGAGCTATGTAATCCAGAGACATTAATAAATCTGGTTTCAGACCTATCAGGGTTACTGCGGCTGAAACAAACAAACACAATGTGGTTACTTACCAATCTGTGTGTGGATCATCAATTACCAAGAGAATTTGGGGTTTCTGCTGGGCTACAGGGATAGGACTTGCTGACTGCTCTATGAGTCCTGCAGCTGCTTGTGTGGTTTGCTTCATGGCACTGGAGATGGAGCTGAAGATGCTGGTACCAGAAGAAAGAGCAGCAGGTTGCTGTATTGGCTGCTGCCTCCTCTCTGTTGCTGGGGAAACAGGGTTGCTGGTGGAATTATCTGGATGCTGACGGTCCATCATGTAACCATTTGGCAAGTTAGCCACAAAACTACTGTCTGAGAGACGCCTTCGCAGGAAATTCATTCTGAAAACTTTCCCAAAGTAAGACAAAAGAGCACAGAAGCAGGGTCTAAAGAGTTTATCTGAGTTTTTACTGGTTGGTTGAAATTCTATCACCTTCAATGCTGCTTTCTTTAGTTCTCACCTGTGAAATGTAAGAGACAACACATTTGAATCAATCACTAGCAGACTAGCCCTACCAGAAATAAACATCAAGTTTACTTATGAACATGTTGGTCTCCCTTAAATTGAAAGGAATAGTTAGTAATGAAATTGAACATTTTCACTCTATGTTTGAAAGAGAAACACCATTTGGCTATTATATTTTGATATATTATTTTGAATCTGACAGTACTTTCTAACAATATGAACAACTTCTGTCCTGATGATAAAAGAATCCTATCTTGGTAACTTAGTGAGTTGCAAAGGTCTTTTGTAATGTCTGCTTACCAGGGAAGCCAAAGGCAGTTCAATAAAAGCCAACAATTCCAGAAAAATAAATCCAGCCCTAATCCTTCAAAATTACAGAAGCTATCTTCATTTTTCAAAGTCTGCCTAAAATGACACATTGCTTGTCACTCCCCTATAGTAAAGGCCTTTTAAATGAAGACTTGCCTTTGCACTTTTTAAACACAAATTGCCATCTTTAAGATTAAATTCCTATGAATATGCTGAAGGCATTCTTCTTACCCCAAAGATACAGATGAAAATAGAAGATATGGATGCAAACTAGAAAAAGTGTAGAAAATGAAAATTTACATTGTTTGAATAATTCTGAAAACAAACATAGTATTTTTATTTCTCATTTCTAACCCATTCCTTGGGTTTGATGGTACACAATGTAATCAGTATTTGTAAAGGTCTAGTCTTAAAGCAAGAGTTTACATGGAATCATGATTGGCATGAGCAGAGCAAAGCCTTCCTTTACTGGGAGAGATTATCCTTTGAAGTACACTGTTCTGAAGAAGAAAAAGATGGAAGGTAAGATGCCACAACCCAGAACACTTGGCAAGGAACTTTTAGTCCTGTCACAGGAAACAGCAGAGACTTCCCAGTCTTCCTTGAGACTTAGGGATACAAAACTTATCTCTGCATCATCTCAAGGCTATCTGCAATATGTTTTCATATCTATCACAGCAAGTTCATGGTTTTAAAGATGGGCTTAAACAGAGTTGTGTTCTTAAAAAGGTAAAGGTAAAGGTACCCCCCGCACATTTGTGCAGTCGTGTCCGACTCTAGGGGCCGGTGCTCATCTCCGTTTGTTAGCCAAAGAGCCAGCGTTGTCCAAAGACACTTCCACGGTCATGTGGCCGCATGACACGCGCGGAACGCTGTTACCTACCCACTGAAGTGGTACCTATTTATCTACTTGCATTTGCATGCTTTCAAATTGCTAGGTTGGCAAGAGCTGGGGCGAGTGCGGGAGCTCACTCCGCACGCAGGGCTAGGGATTCGAACCTCCGAACTTGCGATCTTCCGATCGACAAGCCTGGCGTCTTACCCGCTGAGCCACAACGCTCTTCTTACCACTGTGCTAAAGATGCCTTCACAAGAAGTGATCCAAATATGCATTCTACCAATAAGATGGGATAGCAAGTGATTTTTATTTAATCCATGTGATTGTTTACAGTAGTTGTAACATACTTAACGGAAGTAAGCTTTTTCCCTTTTGAATGGCAGATGGCAGATCCCCAAGCCATTCCCAAAACTGCTTACAAAATCTCCATTTCAGTCCCATGTGGCATGGTCTCCTGCCATTTAAATCACTCAGGCTCCAACCATTTCTTCTCTAGGGCTCACAGATATAGTGGTATGATTCAGAATGATCATGCTACTTCTGCTAGCCCAAGCAATATAGAAAAAACACAAACAAGAAGCAAGAACATATACTTATCTCCCTATGATAAATGAGGATACATGACAAATTGTATAAATCATGGGGATGTCAACTGAAGGTTGATTGAAGAGGCTGTAGCTGCTAAGTAAAAATGGCACTCTGCACTTTAGGATGAAAGGAAGTTAACCAAATCCAAGTCAGGAGTCATGTCATTCTTTCATCTGTGAAAATATAGACATGTAAAAAGAGAACGTCCCCCATATAGCTCTTATTACGGCAATGTTTTCATTCATTTTAAGAATTACACATGGTGGAACTTGTTCTCCTGTTCTCTTGTCCTCTTGCCATGCACACAAATAGTTTTATATTTAAAAGGTAAAAAAGTATAAATCTTTGCTTTAGAGATTTTTTTTTAGATTTTTTTATCCAGCCTTTATTATTTTTATAAATAACTCAAGGCAGTGAACATACCTAATACTCCTTCCTTCTCCTATTTTCCCCACAACAACAACCCTGTGAGGTGAGTTGGGCTGAGAGAGAGGGACTGGCCCAAGGTCACCCAGCTGGCTTTCATGCCTCAGGCGGGACTAGAACTCTCAGTCTCCTGGTTTCTAGCCTGGAGCCTTAACCACTAGACCAAACTGTTTTCATATCATACATATCACACAGGAGGATTTGTTTGGTTTTGGTTTTGGTTTTAGAACCATGTGTCAACCCAACCAATACAGCCTAGTATAACCAGACCACTATGGTATGTAGCACAAACCATGGTTAAAAGAATCCTGGTTTAGTTTGAACCCATCCTATTAGGGGATGGGAAAAGATACGAGAGAGAGAGAGAGAGAGAGAGAGAGGGGGGGGGGACTAAGAAACACCACCAAGAGTATAGGAAAACTAGGGAAAGAATGATAAATTCAATTATATATTTTTTGTTTTAAGATAGAACTTTGATGCTGTGTTGTAAGAAACATAAGGAGGAAAGAGCAATTATGAGACAGGGCAGGAGATCACTGAATGAAATTGGCCTAATAATCATTAGCTTTAATATTATTATTTTTTAGTATTACCACAAAAGCCCTCAGGCATCTTACATAACATTATTAATACTACCTCTACATAGCCCAGCAATTACAGATTTCCGAGTGATTCCAAATACAGTTTTCTGAGTGATTACAAACTGAGTGATTACCAATCAAAAACATCCAAGTAAAATTTCTGAAAAGTACAAACACCACTAGGAAAGAGAGCACAGTATTTACAATCAGTATTTACAGTCACAAAAACAGCAACAACAGCAGTAATACATGCCCCAAAACACAAAGCCATTGGCAGCAAAACAAACCCAACACTCAAGGATTTTTTAAATACCTGGCATAACAAACTGGTCCTCACCTGGTGCTGAAACTTCCTTAATGCTGGTGCCAGGCAAAACCCTCTGGAAGACTTCTTTTCACTGAGAAACTTTTGTTTTACTGGGAAAAAATCTCCCTGCCTTAAATCATTGTGGGGGTGGGTGGATTTACCTACAGAAGGCCGTTTCACCTTCCCTGTATTTCAGCAAGAGAAAGTCTAAGCATTTTAAATTTGTTGGTATACCTATCTCCTACTTGAAAATAACATTTGCATCTGACACATAAGGACTATGCAGATTTGGCATGAATTTCCAAAAGACAAGAAGGCCGGTTATTCTTTTCCAAACTGTTATTCCAAATGTGGTAGAAGACAGATGGACAGAGTACTAGTGGGGCTGAGTAGAAACACCCAAATGTAATTTCTTTAGGCCTAGTATGAAGTTGTAACACAGGGAACGACTTCTCCTCACGAACGGCTAATTGAGGGGAATACTTCAGCTTCTTTTCCTTCCCTTTTTAAAGCTTGTGTTTTGACCCTTATTTGTATTTATAGCACAAAAAGATCTACAGCAGCCTTTCTCAATCTTTTGACCCTGGAGGAACCCTTGAAATATTTTTCAGGCCTCATGGAACCCCTGCACATTCAGGCTCAAATATAGGCCGGAAGTTACAAAATTATTATATTTGTTTCATGTGTAGGCCTGTATATATGCATTAATAGTGTTCTTAAACTAAAAATAAAGAATGAAACTTACCTCTTCAATGTTGCCCGAATTTGAAATAATTTATAAATAAATAAATAAATAAATAAATAAATAAATAAATAAATAAATAAATAAATAAAAATTGTGATCTCCCAGGGAACCCCTAGTGACCTCTCGCGGAACCCTAGGCTTCCACGGAACCCTGGTTGAGAAACCGTGATCTACAGCATAAATATATATTAAGCAGAAGACATGACACCTTTCTTTCTCTGTGGGGTCTAATGTGAGAGTGAAGGCTTGAGGCCTCATGCATCCTCTGAGGTTCATAGTATGTTAGTTTTTCCTGGGAGACGACAGTGTCTCTGATTATTACACTTATTCCACTTCCCTGTTAACAAAATCTTGCCAGTTTAGCAATTGCTTCTGTCTATGCAGAGGACATGCCGACAGAAATTAAAGATTTCTGGGACTTGTGATTCTAGGTGGAACATGTCACACTAGGAGTCATGCTTCTTTCTGCTTCTCAGATTCTGAGTCCTAGAGCTTCCCATGCAACAGCACTCATTCCTGTTCTTCTGTTCTTTCCCTGTTTCTGATCGAATCCAGGAATTTCCTCCAACTCTGAACATCCAGTACATGGCTACTCTGCATAAATATACCCCTGTGCAGATCCGGAAAAGTAAGTTTGCATAAATCTCCAGACTCAATAAACAGTGTAATGTCAATTTTTCTCTCATGGTAATCGTTACATGTGCCACCCTTGGGGCACCTAAGATTGCCCGCGCAGCTGCATTCTAGACCAGCTGTAGCTTCTGGATACTCTTCAAGGGTAGCCCCATGTAGAGCGCATTACAGTAGTCTATATGGGAGATAACCAGGGCATGAGCAACCATTCGAAGGGCCTCTCGTTCCAGGAAGGGGCGCAACTGGCGCACAACACGAAGTTGCGCAAAGGCTGTTCTGGCCACGACTTCCACCTGCTCTTTGAGCAGGAGTCGTGAGTCCAAGAGGACCCCCAAGTTACGCACCGGGTCTGTCTGGGGCAGTGCAACCCCATCCAGAACTAAAGATGACAATTTCCCAGATACCGAGGAGCCATTAATCCACAGCCACTCCGCCTTACCAGGGTTCAGCCGAAGCCTGTTGTTCCCCGTCCAGGCGCCCACAATCCAGAAGGGATTGGGTAATCTTAGACAGGGCCACCGGGCGGCACTGGGCAGATGCAACAAGAGCAGAGAAATACTGTTCCCATAAACAATTGCTAATCCAATTTATCTGGAGAGTGCAATGATGGGAAAGGGCTTTGCCTCAACTGTCACTCCCTCAGTTCCACCCACTGCCTAAGTGAGAGGTAAGTGAGAGCAATATTTTATCCCTTGGAGCTATCCAACATGCCTCAGGTATGCAAGAGGCGATGAAAGCAGTTTCTTAATGAAAACTAAATTGGAAATGGTCCCACCTCTTCCATAGTGATCTTACTCATAAAGGTGGATCTGAAGTCTGTTTCAGTTCCTAACAGAGGGATTTCTCCTGCAGCTGTTGTAAAGTGTTGTCTACTACTGCAAGACAGCCAGAATTCAGGTGGTGATGTGACAGAATCCCAGACATTTTAAGGTAATTAAAAATCTTGGCCAGACCAAGTTTTGAGGACATAAGACTAGAACATGTTTGGGAAAACCCTGATGTAGAGTAATTGCAATTACTTCCCTTTATACAGCAATTTTTATTATAAATGGCTCATGAGTTTGCTCACTTACCTCCTGCATTCCAGCAGTGGCAGGCCAGAATTCTGGCCTCAGTTGTCTTATGGACTGCAGAGCTCACTTTCTTTTTCCTAGCTGAATATGCAGCCTATCATCAACAACAATATATTGGGGTTGTTTTTGGAATTTGGATGATTTAAACAGATATGGATACCTGTCTTGTTATCTTTAAAAACATATCAGTATATGTTTTCCAAATAGATGTCCCAAAATAGTTGGTGTTTATATTCTTCTCTATTATATCCAATGCTCACTTACCTTTTTTAAACTACCATACCCTCTTCTTCTTCTCTGTTCTTAGATTGTTTGATCATAAATGGAAAATTACTACTGTTATTACTGCTGCTATTTTAAAAAGCCAAAGTATCTGTTCCTTCCTTACTGCCCTCCATAAGACTAAAGTCCTCTGTGAACCAATTTTTTAAACTGAAGTTCTCTGAAGGAAGGCAAAATGAAAAACAAAAAAAAATGGCCAGATAGATGTTTGGCAGATTCCACAATTCCTAATCTCTAAGGAGCTCTTATTTTGAAACCATAAAGGAATTATAATGCATAACATAAAAATGAGCCTGTGGGGAATACAAATATAACTTCATTATTGAAAGCTTTAGCTGAATTATTAACATTGCTGAGGTTAAGTCAGGCAATTTTTCATAGCAAATCCTTGGGAAATTTCTTTAATGTTTTAAATTGTATACAGAAGCTAACCTGGTTCTTTTGATGCCACATGAAATCTCAACCCTTGTCCTCCAATATGTCCCTCCCTAACTGCATCAAGTCTCCCAGACATGTCTGAATTACAACATTAAAATGGATGTACAAGTTAATATTATCCATCCCTCTCCAATAATGCAAACTGTAGATAAGAGTGTTGAAAATTAGAATGCTTAGACCAGAGCTTTCCAAACTTTTCATGTTGGTGACACACTTTTTAGACATGCATCATTTTGCGACACACTCTTACAGCAGGGCATCATTTCGCGACACACTCTTACAGCAGGGCACAAGGCAGGCACTAGGACCTGCGTGGAATCACAGCAGGTTTGGAGGCAGCAAGGCACAAGGCAGGCACTAGGACCTGCATGGAATTCTGGCAGGGCAGGTTTGGAGGCAGCAGGGCACAAGGCAGGCACTAGGACCTGTGCGGAATCACAGCAGGTTTGGAGGCAGCAAGGCACAAGGCAGGCACTAGGACCTGCGCGGAATCTTGGCAGGGCAGGTTTGGAGGCAGCCAGGCACAAGGCAGGCACTAGGACCTGCGCGGAATCACAGCAGGTTTGGAGGCAGCAAGGCACAAGGCAGGCACTAGGATCTGTGCGGAATCACAGCAGGTTTGGAGGCAGCAAGGCACAAGGCAGGCACTAGGACCTGCGCGGAATCTTGGCAGGGCAGGTTTGGAGGCAGCCAGGCACAAGGCAGGCACTAGGACCTGCGCGGAATCACAGCAGGTTTGGAGGCAGCAAGGCACAAGGCAGGCACTAGGACCTGCGCGGAATCCTGGCAGGGCAGGTTTGGAGGCAGCCAGGCACAAGGCAGGCACTAGGACCTGTGTGGAATCCTGGCAGGGCTCGGAGGCAGCAGCAGCCGCGACACACCCAGACACTGCAGCCGACACACTAACGTGTCCTGACACACAGTTTGGAAAGCTCTGGCTTAGACACCATCACCCGCTTTGCAAACTTCAGTGACTAAGGTTGTCTCTAAAGAAGTATGTTTTCTTCTTGTGCTATATGGCCTAGTCTCCTTATGCAGCAGAATGGTATGGTCAAATCCAGAGGAGGAGAGCAGACTTTAATACTTTACTCAGCAAATTCTCCATGTTCCTTTCTGAATGCTGCATGGATATTTTTTTTTGTCCATTAAATCGTGTCCGATTCTCGGAGACTGCCTGGACAAGTCCCTGCAGTTTTCTTGGGAAGGTTTTTCAGAAGTAGTTTGCCATTGTCTCCTTCCTAGGGCTGAGAGAAAGTGACTGGCCCAAGGTCACCCGGCTGGCTTTGTGGCTAAGGTGGGACTAGAACTCAGGGTCTCCCGGTTTCTAGCCTGATGCCTTTACCACTACCCCTAACTGGCTGTCTGCATGGCTAATACACATATGCTAAAACTAGAAAGACCACTAAGATCTTCACCCCCATTCCCCCATCCTAAAGATTCCTGGCAAGTGGATCTGTTTTTCACATTTGTTATCTTCTCCCTGGAAAATCTGTAGGTATAAATAACTCCTTGTGTAAGAAAACCCACAGCCATGGGCTGAAGCTGAGTGACAGATCAGCCAACAATCATTTTTCTTCCTCCTACCCCCTCTTGTTCCATTTATGCTCATACCACTGTCAAAGCGCACTCTTCCAACCAAAAAGAACATGATGTGCCTTGCCTAGCTTTGTTTCCTTCTCTACATCTGAGCTCTCCTAGTCTCAAAGAGATATCTTCTTGTTTAGAAGATTCTACCCTCTTTCCTTCAAAAAAATGTTTTTCTTCTTGCCACTGCTACCACTGTATCCCCAACCTTCTAATGCAAATGCCAGGTACAGAATGAATCACAATATCTCAGCTGTCAATACTTCCTACTAGCATAACTGGCCCTGAAATGATGTGGTTCACCTCACTGTGGTTATACTGCTACAAGTAATCTTTTGGAAGCTTCTTGGGGCCCAACATTGCCAGCTTCAGCTAGAGCTGGATTTCAGGGCTGAAATCCAGGATTCTGCAACCTCCAAAAGACATTGACAGATGATGGGGCAACGTTTCTAGGGGCTGACGAGGACAAAACAGGAGTAATGCTGCTCATCAAGGCTTCTTCTTTCTTCTTCTTATTTTTAGAAATATTTTATATTTGGAAGATAGCTGACTAGGCATTTACAGAATTATTGATGCCCAGTTTAAAAACAAATAATTCCTTTCTGCAACAAAATGGTGCTTGATCTGTGATTGTCCAAAGAAAGGCTGCAAAAGATTGTTATGTCTATGACTTAAATGTACCACTGACCTGGATAGACCTCTGACTATTCCTGAGACAACAGTAATGCAAAATATTGCATACTACCGGGCAATTCAGCTAGCCTACAGATGAAAAACAGAGAAGTGGCAGGCAGGAACTATATTTTCTAGCCTTCTTTGATTATGGTGTTTTCTTCCTTTTTATCTTCCTAAGTGCTTTGCAAGTTACATCACTGTGCTCCTGGACCCTATCCACATCTTTATTTATTTATTTATTTGTTTGTTTGTTTGTTTATTTATTTATAATTCAAATTTATCACCGCCCATCTCCCCCAACGGGAGTCTTTCCTTTCTGTTTGGATTTACAATCTCATTTTGCAGAGGAAAGCAAAAGCTGGACTGCACAACAGACAATATTTTTCAGGTTGCTCCTGTCTATGATTTACTACTGGATGGTTAATTATTCTCTTCTATCTAATGAAGGAGATAAATTAAATGGTATGACAAGGAAGAAGAGTTTATTGCATATTATGATCAATAGATTAGACATGTACTGATCCATGTAAATGCAAAAACAAATTATATAACTATACAATATGAAATTATATTTGTAGAAAAGTTGAGCTAGCCAAAAAATTGTATGTTTAGTTGTTGGTAAGGACCTTGGTTCTACGAGTGTGATAAATATAAAAACTGACCACCTTAGACCAGCTACTAAATCTGAAATTTACTGATATTTTGCCAAGCAAACTAGTTGAGACTGACAAGGAGGGAGGGAGGGCATATTCACAGAGTTTGGGCTTTACATTTTTACTTTTGATGGGAAAAATCTTTCAGCATCCTTTTCACATGTTTTGTTCTTTTTTGCCCATTATTTTTCATACATGATACTGCTCTGCATGCCATCACTGAATCATCTCTAAAAGAAAAAGCCCAATGAGCTTTTCCAAATGTGAAATAAAGGAACTGTGCAGCCTGATTTCACACCAAATCAATACATACTGACTTTTAACTGGTTCATGAGGTGGACTGCTACCACCTTATGTGATAGTGGGCAGTGCAGCTATGTCACCTGGAAAAGTCAAATAGAAGATGGAGAACAATTTAGCATTTATTGAAATGTCTATTACAGCAAGTCTATGGTGGCAAAAAAATCCAGTAGCACCTTTTCCAACTTTTCTTGAAAGGCATAGGTTTTCGTGAGCTGCAGTTCCCTTCATCAGATGCGTAGAGTAGCTAAGCTAGGTAGTATACAAGCAATAGTATGATTCCTAAATGGACACCATAGTTAGTACAGCTTTTTATACTACTTGTAGCTACAGATTTTGATGTCACTGCAGCCTAGGGAAACAATGTTTAGTTAATTCTCCATTTCAGCAATTAATAAGGATAGTGACCTTGGATTTCACAAACACAAGTTGGTTGGTAATGACATTATGCTTCCTGGGGGACTGCTGGCAACTTGCCTGTTTTTAATCATGATGCTTATGGCATGGAAGAGGTAAATAATGGATTCAGCCAGCCAGCAATAAATTTCCTATTCCATGACCAGGCTACAGTTGCTGCTGAATTCTTTATCAGCTTATCTTTGATAAATTTTCCAAGAGGAAGCAGTAGTGCAGTTTTAGTGATAATAGAAGAGCCTATTTTCATTTGATTCAACTCATTGTTCATACTGAAGTGGATATATAAAAGAGCAACATCCTGTTTTGACACTCTCACAAGGACAAAAGCCTTATATCAGTTACACACATAAACTTTATGCATAACACACTAGATGCTGTGACAGTGACTTCTACAGAATAGTGTTATGAATACTGGCTTCTGTCAACTACATCTTGTATTAGAGAAATGATATGTAATGATTTAGCATGATAGGCCTAATTGGTAAAATTTATCTTTTTATAGACATTTCTGGTTTGAAAAATCCTAGCCTTCCTAGCACAGCCAATCAAAAAACTTTGTACAATTATTTCAGCTTTCTCTTTTTTAACAGATTTTGTATGATACAAAAATAAAAATGATGGAAGAAGCATGTTCTTGAGGAGAAAAAGTATGTATACGCTGAAATACAAGAGATGAGGATAGGGGCATCCCTGAGGGAATAAAAAGCATTAAGTTGGTAGGTGCAGTGGAAGCCCCACCCCTTTTATGGGTGGTGGATGCATGTTAAAAAGAGGCAGGGCTTCAACTATGGAGTTGCATCCACCATCTTAACTTTTTTTGTCCTCCGCAGACACTCCTGAGTGAGGGAAGCAAAGCAGAAATACAAAAATCAGTGGACATTCAAATATATTTTCATTATATAGAAATCCTTTCTATAACCACATTTAAAATAATAACATCAGAGAAATCATATTAATTGTTACATTGTAAAAAATGAATTCTCCAGCAAAGGAGATCGTTACCTTGTCGTGGTGCTGGAGCTTGAGCACCTCAATGAAACCATGAGCTAAACCGTGAAGGGACATCCAAGACGGGAAGGTCGTGGCAGAGAGGTCAGACTAAATACGATCCCTGGGGAAGGTAATGGCAACCCACCCAAGTATTCTTGCCGTGAAAACTAAATGGATCAGTATAACCAGAGATATGTCGGTATACCATCGGAAGATGGGACTCCCAGGTCGGAAGATGGTCAAAATGCTACTGGGGAGGAACAGAGGATACGTTCAACTAGCCCCAGATGTGATGACGCAGCTAGCTCAAAGCCGAAAGGACGGCTAGCAGCCGACGGTGCCGGTGGTGAACGATGAATCCGATGTTCTAAAGATCAACACACCATAGGAACCTGGAATGTAAGATCTATGAGCCAGGGCAAATTGGATGTGGTTATTGGTGAGATGTCAAGATTAAATATAGACATTTTAGGTGTCAGTGAACTGAAATGGACTGGAATGGGCCACTTCACATCAGATGACCACCAGATCTACTACTGTGGACAAGAGGACCATAGAAGAAATGGAGTAGCCTTCATAATTAATAATAACGTGGCTAAAGCAGTGCTTGGATACAATCCAAAAAACGATAGAATGAGCTCAATTCGAATTCAGGGTAAGCCATTTAACACCACAGTCATCCAAATATACGCCCCAACCACAGATGCTGAAGAAGCAGAAGTAGATCAGTTCTATGAGGATCTGCAGCACCTACTGGATAATACACCAAAAAGAGATGTTATTTTCATTACAGGAGACTGGAATGCTAAGGTGGGCAGTCAGACGACACCTGGAATTACAGGCAAGCATGGTCTGGGAGAACAAAATGAAGCAGGACATAGGCTGATAGAATTTTGCCAAGACAATTCACTGTGCATAACAAACACTCTCTTCCAACAACCTAAAAGACGACTTTATACATGGACTTCACCAGGTGGTCGACACCGAAATCAGATTGACTACATCCTTTGCAGCCAAAGGTGGCGGACATCTATACAGTCGGTAAAAACAAGACCTGGAGCTGACTGTAGTTCAGATCACGAACTTCTTATTGCAAAATTTAGAATCAGACTAAAGAGAATAGGGAAGACCCACAGATCAGTTAGATATGAGCTCACTAATATTCCTAAGGAATATGCAGTGGAGGTGAAGAATAGATTTAAGGGACTAGATTTAGTAGATAGGGTCCCGGAAGAACTATGGACAGAAGTTCGCAACATTGTTCAGGAGGCGGCAACAAAAAACGTCCCAAAGAAAAAGAAAACCAAGAAGGCAAGATGGCTGTCTGCTGAGACACTGGAACTACTTCCAGTCCCAAGAAAGAAGGAAAGCGAAAGGCAACAGTGATAGGGGGAGATATGCCCAATTAAATGCAAAATTCCAGAGGTTAGCCAGAAGAGATAAGGAATTACTTTTAAACAAGCAATGTGCGGAAGTGGAAGAAGACAATAGAATAGGAAGGACAAGAGACCTCTTCCAGAAAATTAGAAACATCGGAGGTAAATTCCAGGCAAAAATGGGTATGATCAAAAACAAAGATGGTAAGGACCTAACAGAAGCAGAAGAGATCAAGAAAAGGTGGCAAGAATATACGGAAGATCTGTATAGGAAGGATAATAATATTGGAGATAGCTTTGACGGTGTGGTCAGTGAGTTAGAGCCAGACATCCTGAAGAGTGAGGTTCAATGGGCCTTAAGAAGCATTGCTAATAACAAGGCAGCAGGAGACGATGGTATCCCAGCTGAACTGTTTAAAATCTTGCAAGATGATGCTGTCAAGGTGATGCATGCCATATGCCAGCAAATTTGGAAAACACAAGAATGGCCATCAGATTGGAAAAAATCAACTTATATCCCCATACCAAAAAAGGGAAGCACTAAAGAATGTTCAAACTATCGAACAGTGGCACTTATTTCACATGCCAGTAAGGTAATGCTCAAGATCTTGCAAGGTAGACTCCAGCAATTCATGGAGCGAGAATTGCCAGATGTACAAGCTGGGTTTAGAAAAGGCAGAGGAACTAGAGACCAAATTGCCAATATCCGCTGGATAATGGAGAAAGCCAGGGAGTTTCAGAAAAACATCTATTTTTGTTTTATTGACTATTCTAAAGCCTTTGACTGTGTGGATCATAACAAATTGTGGCAAGTTCTTGGTGGTATGGGGATACCAAGTCATCTTGTCTGCCTCCTGAGGAATCTGTATAACGACCAAGTAGCAACGGTAAGAACAGAGCACGGAACAATGGACTGGTTTAAGATTGGGAAAGGAGTACGACAGGGCTGTATACTCTCACCCTACCTATTCAACCTGTACGCAGAACACATCATGCGACGTGCTGGGCTTGAGGAATCCAAGGCTGGAGTTAAAATTGCTGGAAGAAACATTAACAATCTTAGATATGCAGATGATACCACTTTGATGGCTGAAAGCGAGGAGGAGTTGAGGAGCCTTATGACGAAGGTGAAAGAAGAAAGTGCAAAAGCTGGGTTGCAGTTAAACCTCAAAAAAAACAAGATTATGGCAACCAGCTTGATTGATAACTGGCAAATAGAGGGAGAAAAAGTGGAGGCAGTGACAGACTTTGTATTTCTAGGCGCAAAGATTACTGCAGACGCTGACTGCAGCCAGGAAATCAGAAGTCATCTACTTCTTGGGAGGAGAGCAATGGCAAATCTTGATAAAATAGTTAAGAGCAGAGACATCACACTGACAACAAAGGTCCGCATAGTTAAAGCAATGGTATTCCCTGTAGTAACCTATGGCTGTGAGAGCTGGACCATAAGGAAGGTGGAGCGAAGGAAGATAGATGCTTTTGAACTGTGGTGTTGGAGGAAAATTCTGAGAGTGCCTTGGACTGCAAGAAGATCAAACCAGTCCATACTCCAGGAAATAAAGCCAGACTGCTCACTTGAGGGAATGATATTAAAGGCAAAACTGAAGTACTTTGGCCACATAATGAGAAGACAGGATACCCTGGAGAAGAAGCTGATGCTAGGGAAAGTGGAAGGCAAAAGGAAGAGGGGCTGACCAAGGGCAAGATGGATGGATGATATTCTGGAGGTGACAGACTTAACCATGGGGGAGCTGGGGATGGTGACGGCCGACAGGAAGCTCTGGCGTGGGCTGGTCCATGAAGTCACGAAGAGTCGGAAGCGACTGAACGAATAAACAACAACAACAAAATGAATTGGTATCCACTCCTTTATGTACTACTATTACTCATATACTGATTTACATAGGAAGATAACAACTCTTTCCAGGAAGCTTTTATTCTAAAATGTAATACGAGGGAAATAACAAAGGATGGTGAAAAATGGAAACTGGAGTAAATACTGGAAGAAGATATATCACACTTATTCTTTGAACAAACATAATTTCATTTCATTCCTGAAATAGCATCTCTGCTCCACAGGCAACATCATTGTGGAATTCAAGAGCTAAGAAATTGTTTCCCTAATTGCTTCCTTAAAACTATTTGATGTTCCTTTTTAATGCAAATCTCTGCCTAGTTAATGGAACTGATGCAGAAGAAGCATTTCAGCATTATTTAAACATTTTCATAGAGGCACATTAAAAAAAAGTCTGTAAAGAGAAAATTATGCAAGATGTTTAGATTATTTTTTTATAAATATGCAGAAATCTCTTGTTTCCTGTTTACATAGAAATAAGTTCTAGTGTGCTCAACTGGATTTACTCTCAAGTATGAGAGAATATGGAGGATTGCCGACAGACTTTATTAGTACTCAATCTACTTTAACTCACATATTCTCCAGATTTCAGCCTATGGATGTATTTGTATACTTTTTTGTTTCTTATGGGTTGTTTATTTTTACTTCATTTAACATACTCCTAAACTATAGTCTTATTATTATTATTATTATTAATATTAATATTTATATCACTGCACATCTCCCCCAAAAGGGGGACTCTGGACGGTTTACAGTAAAATGTATGTGTGTGAATGTGATGCACAATATAAATATAAAACAATATAAAACAATGATTCAAACAAATAATATGAAACACTATAGATTTAAAGAATTTTAAAAGAAAACTCTTAAAATAAAATAACATATGGATCAACTAAGAGAAAACCAGATACGAGATGAAATATGGTCTTAAAGTCCCCTTAAAGGCTTGGTTATATTTCTGCCTAATACCTCCCTTGACACCTTAGCACTGTTGAGCAGAATTCTGCAATCCTAGATTAACTACAAAATCCAGGAACAACCCATTCACCACAAATCCTACATTGAAAGTTAACAGAAAGTTTGGATAGTATTTTCCCCATTTTCAATGAAATGTGTGTTCTCTGTGAAATCCCACAAGATCTATATTACTCGAGCTGTGATAAATATTTTGAACAGCTTATTCCAATCTGCCACTCATAAATTTCCCAGCCAGTTAGGTGGTTGTGGGAATTCTAGAAGTTGCAGTCCCAGTATATCTGGAGGTTGCCAAGTTGGAGAAAGCTGATTTAGAAAAACAAGTCCTGCTGAATTACCACTTAGAATGATTACACGATACATGATCCAGCTAGACAGCAGCTACCAGAAATAAACCCCACTGTTAGTCATTCACACTTTCCCCCCCATGTTATTGAATCTGATTGCCCAAAGCACTTAGCATTGACTTCTGCTTGCCAAGACACAATGCCTAGGTTGGCTTGGTTCATTACAGAGGAATGAATTATTCTTGAGCAACGTAATACTGAATCAAGATGTTCAGTCCTTCCTTTTGGCTTGATTATTTTTACTTAAGCAGTAAGAAACCTTGCTTATAATAAATACACATTTTGAAGAAGAGTAGAAAGCTAAATTCCATGCTGAACACAAAAGGTTTATAGAATGCTATTTTTATAAGATGCTTGCTGGTTTGTAGGTAGTGCAGGTAGTGTTTCTCTTCTAAACAGAGATGTAACAGCCAAGGCATGCCTTGTACACTTGCATAAATTTGCCACTCAGAAGTATGTGAGGGAGGCATGAAAGTTTATACATTCTTAGAACATTTTCCACACAATGTACAATGAGACTATAAATGGGGATGATTCACCCAATCTTCCACTCTCCACCCCACCATCCAATTTGGGCAGCGAAGAATTACATGGGCTGCACTTGGATATTATTTTTTCAGGTTTGGGGAGCATGCTGGCATTCACCCTTCTCCGTTGAGCTAAAAGATAGTTTGTTGTAGTTACTTGATAGTTTGAACTCACTTGAAATAAATCTGAGTTTTCACTCTGGAAACTGTGCTACTAATTCTGATCATAAGTGAACCTATCTTCACATGTCTGTGGCTTGAATCATGTCAACTGGATTTCTATTTTTTCAGTAGAAACGTTTCACTCCTTATCCAAGACGTCTACTTCTTGGGAGGAGAGCAATGACAAATCTCGATAAAATAGTTAAGAGCAGAGACATCACACTGACAACAAAGATCCGCATAGTCAAAGAGATGGTATTCCCTGTAGTAACCTATGGCTGTGAGAGCTGGACCATAAGGAAGGCGGAGCGAAGGAAGATAGATGCTTTTGAACTGTGGTGTTGGAGGAAAATTCTGAGAGTGCCTTGGACTGCAAGAAGATCAAACCAGTCCATACTCCAGGAAATAAAGCTAGACTGCTCACTTGAGGGAATGATATTAAAGGCAAAACTGAAGTACTTTGGCCACATAATTAAAAGACAGGATACCCTGGAGAAGATGCTGATGCTAGGGAAAGTGGAAGGCAAAAGGAAGAGGTGCCGACCAAGGGCAAGATGGATGGATGATATTCTGGAGGTGACGGACTCGACCTTGGGGGAACTGGGGGTGGTGACGGCTGACAGGAAACTCTGGCGTGGGCTGGTCCATGAAGTCACGAAGAGTCGGAACCAACTGAACAAATAAACAACAAAATTGGGTTGAACGTGGGCTATACCTGGAAGATTTTGATTAGCCTTGAGGTTTTCCTCCTACATAGATATAAAAATAGAAAATCATTCACCAAAGTACTATGTACCATTACACTTTCCAGGCTTTCAAAAATTCAAGTACAGTGTGAAAAAAATATTTCAGCATCCCATCTGACTCCACCTGCATTATTTGCTTACAGTTTAGTCTGGTGCTCCTTATGTGGTCCCAAATGCAAATTTGGGAGGGAGTTTTTTATCTGCCTCTAGAGCAGTGTTTCTCAACCTTGGCAACTTTAAGATATGTGGACTTCAGCTCCCAGCTGGCTGCAGAATTCTGAAGTCCACATATCTTAATGTTGCCAAGGTTGAGAAACACTGCTCTAGGGGAAAGGTATTTGATGACTGCTGGCTACCTGTGTGGTTACTAATACTAACCAGTAATACAAATACAAATAGCCACAGAACAGCGAGCAGTTGTCAAAATGAAGAGCGTATAGGTTACTGGTGGAATGGAAACAACAATTTAAGGTATACTTCTTTCTGCAAGAACAAGTGAGAAATTACCATACTGGAACACTGTGCTAAACAGCCTTTATATTCTTGATGGCACTATACATTCTAGTATAGAAATGCTTATTATTACGGTCAGCTCCCTGGCTAGGTCTTTCTACCTAACAGGATCTGTTAGTTTTGGTTTATTCCAGGTTTATTTTTCCATGTTTAGGCTCACTTCATCCCATTTCCATGTCTGTTTGAGAGTTGTTGTTTTTTTTAAAAAAAAGTTTGCACAAACTGTGTTCATATCTGTCCCATACTATATACATCTTTCTATGCAGTTTTCCTAATAAACATATTTTTACAAGTGCTTTAACTGAACAAGATGTATTTTTGTATGCTGTTTTTACCAGCATACACATTTCTGCACATACATCTCCACAATACATGCATTTTTTCCCTTTTTTCATGAAGAGCTGCATTATAAAATTTGAAGAATTTCTCTCCAATATTAAGCGCAGTCTTGAACACTGAGCAGATCCTAGCAAAACTGAAAAATGCTGGGATCCTCTGAAGTGTTAAAAAAGCCAACTCTTTTTGGCTTGTGTTGTGAATGTGGACCAGAAAGAAAAATTTTGTGTGTATCACATATTATGTTTATTAAGTATTATTAACATTAAGTATTATTAATATTAAGTATTAGTACTATTAAGTATTATTAACATTAAGTATTATAATAGGGGCACGATGGCTCAGTGGTTAAGATGCCAGTCTTGTTGATCGGAAGGTCGGCAGTTCGAGACCCAAGCGCCCCGTGACGGAGCCCCAGCTCTTGCCAACCTAGTAATTTGAAAGCATGCAAATGCAAGTAGATAAATAGGTACCACTTCAGTGGGATGGTAACAGCGTTCCATGTGTGTCATGCCAGCCACATGACCGCGGAAGCGTCTTCGGATAGCGCTGGCTCTTCGGCTAAGAAATGGAGATAAGCACCGCTCCCTAGAGTCGGACATGACTGTGCAGGGGAAAACCTTTACCTTTTTACTATTAATTATTATTAACATTAAGTATTATTAATATTAAGTATTAAGTGACTGTGATCTGACTTCTTGTTAAAGCTATTGCACTACAGTTTGATCTCATTTGGGCTACTATTACCCATAAAAAGGTACCCCCCGCACATTTGTGCAGTCGTGTCCGACTCTAGGGGCCGGTGCTCATCTCTGTTTGTTAGCCAAACAGCCAGCGTTGTCCGAAGACGCTTCCACAGTCATGTGGCCGCATGACACGTGCGGAACGCTGTTACCTACCCACCGAAGTGGTACCTATTAATCTACTTGCATTTGCATGCTTTCGAATTGCTAGGTTGGCAAGAGCTGGAGCTAGTGCGGGAGCTCACTCCGCACGCAGGGCTAGGGATTCGAACCTCCAAACTTGCAATCTTCAGATCAACAAGCCTGGCGTCTTACCCGCTGAGCCACCACGCCCCTACTCTAATGCAAAAATACGCAGGATCATGGGGCATTCCATTTTGGCTATCATGACTAATAGCTAATAGACACAATTTTTTTTAACAGCCTTCTAAACAGGTGGTTACCTCCACATCATGCAGCAGTGAATTCCACTGGTAAGTAACAAGTATTTTCTTTTAACTATCCTAGTCCTCCTGCTCATGCATTTTGTTATATAACCCTGAATTGTAGTACTGTGAAATGATTCCCTTTATTCTTCTCCTCTGTTCATGTTCTGATCTATTTACTAGTGCTCTGCAAAGATATGGCTCCTTTAAATTGGCCATATCTTTTTCCAAGCTGAGATGCATACAGAGCACTCTGCAAAGACAAAACTGACAGCAGTTTCTGAAGCAGCAGTGAGAGCCTGGAAATAGACTTGGTTTCCTTAAAGATTCAAAAAGTGGGGCTTTACACACACTCCCATGTTTTCCATGGGTTTTGAAGGACTTGCACATCCATGCAGCTCATGCACTTATCTTGTCAGAGTACACTGTTTGTCCTAGATAATGCTTCCCAATTCCCACAATGTCAGGCATATTTGCCAGGAGGGAGTTATCCCTAGAGATATACTGCCTGACACTAAAAAACAAAAAGTACCTACAACAGTTTTTAATTCACATTGTTCACTCTGTGTACTTCAGTGTGATATCTGTGGAGCTGTGATGTTTGCACAGGTTTAAATTACACACATATCCAAGTAGAAGAATAGGTTCTTACAATGTCTTGGTTGGTCGTTAAGATGACATAGAATTCTTTGTTATTTTTGCTTCAATGGGTTTTGCATATAGCAACTCCCTTCTAGAATTTGTGTAAACCATAGGTGATAATCTCCATAGGAATAAGTATTAGCTTTGTTTTGCCAGGTTAATTTCTATTGTAAGGATGCAAAATTAAGCACATGTCACTTGCTAGGAAGAAAGGAAACACACTTTGAGAGTAAACTCTGCTGAATACACTGAAGAGCAAAATCCATAGGATTATGCCGCTAACCCCACCGAAAGCAATTGGACTGACTTCTGAATAAATGCAGTTAGATTTAGGCTGTAAGATCTGACCTGCAGCTTTCTCTGTCCATCCTAGTCTCCTACCCTCCTCAGTTTCTTCCCTTTCTTAATTTACTCTATGATATCCCTCAGTTTGTACAGTCATACTTCAAAGAAAAGGCCTGTCTCATACTTTGGGATGGAAGAGGTTACAAATGTCAAAAATGCATAATTGGACTTAAATAATAATATACTATATATTTTTAAAAAAACTAGTTTCTCATTCCATTAGCCTCAGGGTTGGTTTGAGTGTCCATTGTTCTTATTCTTATTTTACTGATAAAATGCAATATATAGCACAGTAAAAACAGTGGTGGCATAGCACACCTTCTTTATCTACTCACATTTTAGAGCAGAAGTAGGCAGACAAAGACACAAAGGCAGTATAAATTTACATGTCAGCTGCATGCATGAGGCATCCACACATCCCTCCCCGCCAGCCCCCAAAACAGAAAAATCGTTCTTTGGCTAAAACGGTTCTTGTGCCCTTGTCTGCATTGTGCTGTTTAATCCTTCAAGCAACTGCCCCGAGCTCTTACCTTCCAGCCAGCCAGCGCACCGCCTCTGGATCTATTTCTTCTTCTCTAATCCGCACGTCTCTGATTCTCTTTCACATTTGCAGGCTGCACACTAGCCATGTACACTGTCATCCTGCATCCTTACTGCATCTTGACTGCCTGATTGGCTCAAAGCAGGCAGTAAGTTAAATCAGGCCCCTCCTCATACCTTGATGATCATGGGAGCAGGATAAATTATTGAGTAAAACAGTGAGTGGGCAGGCATGGATATCACAGAGTCTGCTGGAAAGGGAAGGAAAAGTATTTTCCCTAAAGACTTCTGCATTAGAAGAATCCCCCCCTGAAAGATCCAGGAAGTCACCCTGTCAGTAGGCTAGGCTGGAGCTGTTGGCATTTAGTGATGGCAGTGTGCCATAGGGTACTGAGGTTTTGTTTCAGGAGCACTATGAAACTTTTTATTAGACCATTTAAAAAAGCAAAAATTAACACAGAGATGCATAACAATTGAAGGATGTCAGGAACAATGCAGTCAGTATGTCATTTATTTTGTAAGGCTGCGCCAAAATTCAGTTGGGGATTAAATTTGAAAGCCATTTGATTGAATTTCTGAACAGAATACTTTCCAAATTTGATTGGAATTTCGAATGAAATTGTTGAATCAAATCGGATGCATCCAACTGTGGTTTAGGATATGATATTTCCTATTATATTATTATTGCATATATCACTATATATATTGCAAACCATCTTGATGCAGGGAAGTTCATATTGTTTATTGGCCCTTTTACCAAAGTTGTACTTGAGTGTTATCAAAAAAATCAGAAAGAGTCCCAACTAAATTTGTTTCTGATAACTTAGAGCATTAAAAAAAAATCCTCTACATAATATGGTGCTTTCGTTGATCTTGGGAAGGCTATAGATCATTGGTGTAATATGGAAAATGACATACCCCCCTAATCTGAAATCTGGACAAATTCTGTCTGGCATTATAGACTAGGTGCCTTCTTAGTAATAGAGGATTATGAAACCTATAGATAAAATCACCTGGAAGGCACCAACATTCCTGTCCCTAGTCAGTTGTGAGTTAGATTGACTAATGGTCTAACTTGATATATATGAACTTCCTATTTTTGCAAGATATTTGGTATTTTGAAATAATAATATCCTATACCTTTCTAGTCAGAAGTCATTAATACTTTTATTTAGTTTATTTATTTAGATTATTTATATGGTCACCCATCTCATGGCAGTAAATCTGGATGGTGTACAATCCAAATCATAGATGTCTGAGATCACAAACAGCAATTTCAACCTATAATAAATCAACATTAACTGGCAGAGCTTGGTTAAACTCTTGGCCCAAATGCCTAGGGGAACAGCCAGGACTTTAATGCCTTGTGAAAGGCTATTAGGGCTGGGACCATCTAGTTCTCTGGATGCTGTTCCACAGGGCGGGTGCTGCTACAGAGAAGGCACAACTCCTGGGTCCAACAAGATAACATTGTCTAATGGAAGGGACATATAGCTTTGACATCCTTATATTGTAACTAAGTCCCATGCCATGTTTTGCAGCATCACATGATTGCCATGTTTAGTTGGCTGTACTCAGTTGCATTTATTTATTTATTTATTTATTTATTTATTTATTTATTTTATCCCGCCTTTATTATTTTTTTTATAAATTACTCAAGGTGGTGAACATACCAAATACTCCTTCCTCCTCCTATTTTCCCCACAACAGCAACCCTATGAGGTGAGTTGGGCTGAGAGAGAGTGACTGGACCAAGGTCACCCAGCCGGCTTTCATGCCTAAGGCAGGACTAGAACTCTCAGTCTCCTGGTTTCTAGCCCGTTGCCTTAACCACTAGACCATGATGTTCACAGCTCTTCAAGGAGATGTTCCTGATTGTCTCTTTTCTGTGATACTGACATCTTTTGAATTATTTGATTTTGAATTGTTTCATTCCTAGAATTCATATTTAATAACTTCTTATATACAGTAGTTATAACTTCTTATATAGTATAGAGAGTAAAGAAGATGACCTTGACAGAGATATGCAGGTACCATTACCTAGACAAACGGGCATTTTTAAAGTCCAGAAATAGATAACATTTGGAAGTGGCTCAGGTAGACACCTCCCTAATTCACTGAACTATAAGGAGGAGGAGGAGGAGGAGGAGGAGGAGGAGGAGGAGGAGGTATAGCACAATCAGACTTGCAAGGTTCTGTTATTATAACCAATCTCAATAAAAGTACTTTTAGCTTTCCTGCAGAGTTGATCTCCTGGTCTGGTCTACCTAGTGGGACTGACCTATAGAGTTCTTGAGGCTAATTTTCCTAAATAAATAAATAAGTAAGTAAGTAAGTAAGTAAGTAAGTAAGTAAGTAAGTAAACGGCACCTCAGACTTGTTTATATAAAACCATCCATTAGTGTTTAGTATGTTTGTCTGTGTGCATGTGTGCCTCAGATTTATTTAACTGCCCAGAGTTGCTGGGAGTTGGGCGGCATATAAATTTAACAAATTATTATTACTATTACTATTATTAACAACATATGAAACGTGTGTGTGTGTGTGTGTGTGTGTGTGTGTTGAAAATACAATAATAATATCCTGGAAAGTATAAAACAATGTAACAATACAGTCATTGAGATGGTGAAGATTCCTTCCCATTGTGAGATCTGGGGGAAAGCAGGAAAACCTTATTTCTTACCCCTGGTACCTACTTATGGAACAGCGTTTCACCAAGCTTCATCATTCTTGACCTTTAAAAATTGAGTTCTTCAGAAAGATACTTAGTCAAGATCTGTCACTGATACACCTATTACTGTTAATTCAAATTGTGAAAGAGCTTGACAGTTTCAAGGATTGTTATTTTGGCATTACTGTGATAATTATTTTGTTTTTCCTTCTACACTGCCATGAGTCTATGTGGGGTGTGATTGTGTATAAATACAGTAAATAAACAATAAATATTTGTGTGTGTGTGTATAAAGTGGTTCTTATTCCAAACATTTTTTCAACCAATTTGTGAAGCAACTTACAGATCAGAAAGATTGAGGTGGATATATAAGAATATTCAGAAATATATATGGTAGTAAAGGTAAAGGTTTTCCCCTGCACAGTCATGTCCAACTCTAGGGGGCAGTGCTCATCTTCGTTTGTTAGCCGAAGAGCCAACGCTGTCCGAAGACGCTTCTGCGGTCATGTGGCCGGCATGACACATGCGGAACGCTGTTACCAACCCACCGAAGTGGTACCTATTTATCTACTTCCATTTGCATGCTTTCGAATTGCTAGGTTGGCAAGAGCTGGGGCGAGTGTGGGAGCTCACTCCGTCACATGGAGCTCGGGTCTCAAACCGCCGACCTTCCGATCGACAAGCCTGGCATCTTAACCACTGAGCCATCGCGCCCCCGATAATATATAATATATATGGTATGTCCTCCTATTGACTGTGTTATGGTATTTCAGGTGTGTATATTTCCCTACTTTGGTAAAGAATCAGTTTTGAGGCAGGATAATGAAGTACAATTGATTCCAAGATGGCGACCGGGAGCGGACGCGGAGCCGTGAGCTGCTGTGAGGGGCGTCTTGGGGCTCGGTTTTAGAGTCCAGACTCCCACCTCTACATACCACCCCTACATTCCATCTGGTAGGGGGTCGGTTAGAGGAACCCCAGGTTTCCAAACCATCGGATTCCTGTGGGCTTTAATTGTGTGCTCCGAAGAACGGAGAACGGAGGAAGAGAGCAAAATCCGGCAGCTGCAGCTCCCGGTCGGAGAACTGGGGCGCTAATTGGGGGGCAGACCTGGAGTCCAGACCCTACCTTGTTTGCCATCTGGTGGGGAGAAGTAGCGGAGGAACCGGGACGGAGTGGCTGCAGTGGAGCTCAATCATTCCTACCCCACTGAGAAACACTCAGGGAGCACTCAAACACACAAACAAACACTCCTAGCCCCACCCAGTATCTCTCACCTACTGTGGGGCCAACACTCACACCAAGGGACCCAACCCACTGCCGCTTGCCTGGGAAGGAACAAACGGAGACTGCATTGGTCGCACTTATGGATGATCTCTGGCAAGGACGGGATGGTGGTAGTGCATCCATCCTTATCCTTTTAGATCTCTCAGCGGCTTTTGATACCATCGACCATGGTATCCTTTTGGGATAGCTCAGGGAGTTGGGGGTGGGCGGTGTGGTTCTGCAGTGGTTCGCCTCCTTCCTCCAGGGCCATTCCCAATCAGTGATGATAGGGGAGGAGAGATCTGACCCACGGCCCCTCCTGTGTGGGGTGCCACAGGGTTCGGTGCTCTCCCCTCTCCTGTTTAACATCTATATGAAGCCGCTGGGTGAGAACATCCGTCACCACGGGATGAAATACCATCTATATGCTGATGATACTCAGCTGTATATTTCCATCCCGGGTGAAGTAAGTGATGCAGTTGCTACCCTATCTCAGTGTCTGGAGGCTGTGGGGGCCTGGATGGGGAACAACAGGCTTCGACTGAACCCTAGTAAGACGGAGTGGCTGTGGATTGATGGCCGCTCAGGTTCTAGGAAGTTGTCATCTTTGGCTCTAGAGGGGGTTGCACTACCCCATTCGGAGCCAGTGCGGAATCTGGGGTTTCTCCTGGACTCACGACTCCTGCTGGAAGAGCAGGTGGCAGTCGTGGCCAGGAGGGCCTTTGCACAACTTCAGATTGTGCACCAGTTACGCCCTTTCCTGGACCGAGATGCCCTCCGAACAGTCACTCATGCCCTTGTCATCTCCCACATAGACTATTGTAATGCGCTCTACATGGGGCTACCCTTGAGGAGTATCTGGAAGCTTCAACTGGTCCAGAATGCGGCTGCACGGACAATTATTGGGGCCAGAAGATCGGCCCATGTGACACCGTTGTTACGCAAGCTGCATTGGGTACCGGTTTGCTTCCGGGTACAATTCAAGGTGTTGGTTATCACCTTTAAAGCCCTACATGACATGGGGCCAGGTTACCTGAAGGACCGTCTCATCCCCCGTCCCACCCGTTCAGCCAGAGAGGGCTTGCTGCGGACCCCGGATTAAAGAGTTCCACCTAGCGGGGTCCAGGAAGCAGGCCTTCTCTGCAGTTGCGCCCACCCTTTGGAATATCTTACCCCCGGAGCTGAGGCTTATTTCCTCGCTCCCAGCCTTCCGGAAAGGCTTAAAGACCTGGTTTTGCCATCTTGCCTGGGAGGGAAATGCCAACAGTTCCTCTTGGGGATGGCTGGTCCCTTGAAGCCTCCCAGTATCTTATTTTAACATTTTACCCTTGGAATTCATATTATGTATTGTTGTAATTTTATATTTCTTTTAATTCTATTTTATTGTGCACCGCCCAGGGTCCCCGCTGGGGGAGATGGGCAGTAATATAAATTTAATAAAATTAAATTAAAAATAATAATAAAAAAAATAATATGTTCAACTTGCTTTTAAGAAGTGAATGAAATCTTCAAAACCAACTGAACCTGTTTGGCAATATAAATAATTCAGAAAAAAATGAAGCAAACTTTATAGAAGCCATTTTCTACTTAAAGAAATGAGCCATACTGTTACCAAAAGATGTTTAAACAGTCCCTTGCTGCAGGCTGTTTTCCCTTTCCAATTAAAAGGTCATGGCTACTATGCTTGTTATTATGGTAACTTTATAATTATCCTAATAGGAATCCTAGAGGCTCTAATCAGCACGAAGGCTCTCTTATCCTAAGGGAATGAAAACAGGAATGCACACAACACAGACTCAGTCTACTGGGGAGTCATGAAGCCTTTACAAAGGTGACATGGATGGAAGAAAAAATAAAATTTATTCTGATTAGTTTTGGCCAGGATAGACTTACCCTTTCAGGTGTTTAGATAGAATATGTGTCAATTGATCCTGGGGTTCTTTAGTCAAAGGTTGTTTGCTCAGCCGAAGAGCAGATAGCTTGCTCCAGATCTTCCATAAGTGCTCATTAACGATGGGGGCAAGATGTGGGGGACTTCAGCTTGCTGGCTGGGGAATTCTGGGAGCTGAAGCCCACAAATCTGAAAATGGCTAAGGTTGAGAAACACTGCTCTACATTAAGCAACAGTGGAAAGTTTAAACAAAGGTTCTGAATCAAGAATTTTTCCCTGGGTCAAATTTAACAAGTAATATGTAGTGCCCAGAAGCACTGCAATTTTCAGAGGGAGGAGGAGGAGGAGAGACCACATTGAAGAGAAAAAAAAATCACATGAGAGACCTCACACATCATGATCTATAGGATTATCTTGCCAGCTCGATTCACAGTCTCTACTGTGGAGTCCTTGGTGCTCCGTGAGCTTGGTTGTTTGCAGAAGTTTCATTACCCAACTAGGTAACATCATCAGTGCTAGTGAGTGTGGGGTTTGCTCCCTGTTTATACACAGTAGCTTGCCCTACTTGTGTTGGTGGGGGCGTTCTTCTACTACTTCTCCTTGGTAGTTCCTTGATTAGGGTATTGTTTTCTGCTTGATTGTTTGGTGTTAATCCCTTTATCCTGAAATGAGGCAGCGCTTGGCCAGAGGTCTTCCTCCTATGCCTTTTGTTTACAGGTCCATTTGATCATGCCGCTTGTGATCTGAAATGATATAATTAGAAACATAGGCTTTATTAGCTGATTTTTTTTTTAAAGAAGTGAGCTTATAAATGTGTAATATAAGAATATCATCTGAAATTACATGTGGGTATCAAATTCACTTCTAAATAACAAAAAATATTAGGAAATGCTGATTCAGTTAGCCACTTTCATTATGTAGACCCCTCCCCTCCCCTCCCCTCTCCTCTCCACTCCTCTCCTTGATGCTGATATGCACTTTCATCTCCTTAGCCTCTTCTTGACCTTTTAATAGCAAGAAACTTTTATTTTAAAAAATTAGTATTTTTATTAAGATAGAGCATTCAAAAGTCTATCTTTTCCTACCTCTTTTGAAATTGATAAAGGCATGCCATATGAATGTGTTGCAGCCTAATTTTAATCATCACAAATGCTGGTTCATGGTAATAGTTAATATTACTATCACTGGGTGAATTAATATTTATCCCCCTTGATAACCTCTTATCTAATAGTCTTAGCAAGGGGCGTGGTGGCTCAGCGGGTAAGACGCCAGGCTTGTTGATCGGAAGATCGCAAGTTCGGAAGTTCGAATCCCTAGTCCCGCGGGACGGAGTGAGCTCCCACACTCGCCCCAGCTGTTGCCAACCTAGCAATTCGAAAGCATGCAAATACAAGTAGATTAATAGGTACCACTTCGGTGGGTAGGTAACAGCGTTCTGCGCGCATCATGCCGGCCACATGACCGTGGAAGCGTCTTCGGACAACACTGGCTCTTCGGCTAACAAACGGAGATGAGCACCGGCCCCTAGAGTTGGACATGACTGCACAAATGTGCGTGGGGAACCTTTTGTTGTTGTTGTTCAGTCATTTAGTCGTGTCCAACTCTTCGTGACCTCATGGACCATGGCACGCCAGGCCTTCCTGTCCTCCACTGTCTCCCGGAGTTTACTCAGATTCATGTTCATGGGGAACCTTTACCTTTACCTTAAGTAAGTTTTGAAGAAGATATAAGAGAAATAAATTTGCAGAAGTGGTGAAATTTCTAAAGAAGAACAGGGAGAACCAGGTTTCCTTTTGTATTTATTGAAGTGTGACACACTTTAGAAAAATAATTTCCTTCAGGGACATTCTGAATAAATCAAGGATGCTTTTTGGCTGTAAGGCTTTCACAGATGTCTGATTTAGGAATGAGTCAGATCCAGACAGCGTATTTTATTTATTTATATATTTCTTTTGTAAGCATTCTGAGAATTCATTTTATACAGACATGAGCTTTCCTCATAGATGCTCTATATAAATTTTTGCTCTTTAATACTTTGGAGCATAGACAGGAAGCCTGATGTTTTTGAATCAAGCACTATGGGCAATGGTGTGGCATGCTGGGAGTTGTAGTTCAGCAGCAGAGGAGGGCCTCAACCTCCCGCCAGTTCATTAAAGCCTTTATAACATCCCTCAAGAAGAAACTAAGTTTGTATTATGCTATGAAAAGCTTTATTTAATAATTAGACCTATGTTTTCATACAGTTGAACTCAATACCTTCTTGCCCTTGAATTACCATGACAGAAAAAGGGCACATCACTTCTCCATATCACACATGTAAAAAAGCAGTTCCTGTGAATCTTGCTTTTGGGGGATTGTTTCAAGCAATAATTAAACATTAGATGAGAGGTGTTGTGATGAGGGAATTAGAATTTCTTTCTAATAACTATGGATAGTATAAAACACTAACAAATGCCATGATGAGAATTGAAACTGCAACCTTGTCACACAGAGTTTTGGCAACTAGCATTCACAGTGAATCATTCTAATAACATTTTATATTTGGCTAACTGTCTGTACAGCTAACGTGTTGATTTTGATGGGGAGAATTTCAGTAACTTCAAACAACTTTTGCTTCCGGGTACAATTCAAGGTGTTGGTTATTACCTTTAAAGCCCTACATGGCATGGGACCAGAATACCTGAGGGACCGTCTTATCCCCATGTTATCGACCCGCCCCACCCGGTCATCCAGAGAGGCCCTGCTACGTACCCCATCAATTAGAGAATGTCATCGGATGGGGTCTAGGAGGCGGGCCTTCTCTGTGACAGCGCCCAATTTATGGAACACCTTGCCCCCAGAGTTGAGACAGATCTCCTCCCTCCCGACCTTTAGGAAAGAGCTGAAGACCTGGTTCTGCTGCCTGGCATGGGAAGGAGGAAGGGATAGTCGCTCATGGAGATGGCTAATCCCTTAATTGATGTCCTTCTTTTCACTAATATCTTACCCATCTGGATTATACTTATTTTATATTGTTTGTAATTTTATATATAGATTTTAATGATTGTCCTGTAAACCGCCCAGAGTCCCTTAATTGGGAGATGGGCGGGGATAAATTTGAATAATAAATAAATAAATAAATAAATAAATAAATAAATAAAGATAGATTATTAATTTTCTCTCATCTTGAAACGTTTGGGGCAGCATTGACTTAGATCTCCATAGGCACGTAGAAAGCCTACGTTGTCACCAACATTTCCCATGGTAGTTGGCCTCATTTCTCCCCAGTCCAACTCTGCCTGATCTTACGGATGGGCAGAAACCATGGAAAATAGGTGGTCCTTCAAATAGGTTGGCCCTATGCCATAGCATACGGCTTTCTGCTGAAGGCCGTATTCCATCTCTGGGAAATTAAGGGTTTGGGAAACTGTCAGAAATGGTTCCCAGGGACATCACTGTATTAGTCACTGAAGAAATCAGCAATCATTCTGCTCCAATGACACAAAAAGCCTAGCCCATCTCCCCTTTCCTTGGCACTAAACCTCTGAAATTAGCCAGATTCTGCGTTAAGAACACATGGCAGAGCAGAAGGGGCCAGTATTGTGCCATATGCCATTTCTGAATCTTTTATTTAAACATAACATAATGCAGCTGGCAAAACATGGAGCAAGGTCTATGCTTGATTTGAGTGTGACTAGCTTTTATTTAGTCATAGCCAGAGAATGCAGTGCTCTGATTACTAAGTGTGGGAGTCAGGAAGCATCAGTGCCCACAAAAAATGAGCAAGATTGAAACTCAATTTGATGAAACTCAGGGAAAGCAAAAAAGTGGGGGGAAAATTAAATATTTTGATACTGAAGCAAATAGGCAATACTTCATAGTTTTACCAATGGTGTAACTGAGTTCTTGAGGGTCTAGTTTTGATCTTGAAAATAGCAGATTACTTCTTAGAAAACTTGCTTTTGATCAGCTTCTAATTTTGGATTAGCAAACTCAATGTGATTGCACCAAAAATAATATGACTGCAGGGGTCAGAAACTCTTTTTCTTTCCTTTTTGTTTTACAAAATTTATTAATGAAACATTTCAGATTACAAAAGAGACTTTATTTAATTCCTGAAGCTGTAATTCATTTTTTTTAGTTCTGTTGACCTTCTGACCCAGCCACCACTTTTTCTCTAGTACCTCTTACAACCTTATGATTGAATTACTGCCTTGTCAACACTAGATCTACAACACTGCAGTTCATCTTGGATACAACATGTGCTATAAACAAAGAATCCAATGAATTAGGAAGTTCTGTTTTCTGATCTGATCTGATCAGTAACAATTACAGGTAGTCCTCAAGTTAGGACAACACTTGGGACCAATAGGGGGTGGGGAGGCCCAGTGCAGGCTGCAAATGAATTGGGGGAGGGGGGGTGCTGCAGTGTGGCGTGAGCTCAGGAAAGCTGGGGAAGGAGGGTGCGGGGTGCATGTGTGCAATATTAAGTTATAGCAAGTTATGTTATTCTCTGTGACGCTCTATGGAAGTGAAAGTTGGACTTTTGAAAAGAAGGATAGAAAGAGTATTGATGGGTTTGAACTTTGGTGTTGGAAAAGACTCCTGAGAATATCATGGATAGCCAACCCCCCACCCCCAAAACATATGGAACATCGGATAAATCAAACCAGAGTTCTCACTTGAGTCACCAGGCTCAAATTTTCTTACTTTGGACACATTATGCAAAGACTGTCTGGGGACGGCTCTCATGCTGGGAAAGGTGGAAGAAAAGAGAAGAGGAGCTGCAAGGTAGATGGACTCAATTACAATTACAGCCAGCAATGGGTTGGAAGATTGAAGGTTGGGGACAGTTCCTCCTGGAGAAAATGTATCTATGTGGTTGCTAAGAGTTGACACCGACTTGACAAAACATAATCAATCAATCAATCAATCAATCAATGTGTATATGTATGTGTGTGTATACATAATACACACACACACACAGGGAAAGAAAGTGCTAGTTTTTAAATGTACCTTGGACAATCATAAAAATAATACAGATGGGGAAGAGAGGAATGAGGAGGGAAGAGAAAAATCAAGTATTGGGACACCTGCACTTTCATTGGCTGACAAATGGAATCTCATAGACCTCACTCATGCCCTGATGTTCTTTGGAAGTGGCTTAGTTGCCCAAGCCTTGTTACCTCTGGCAAAGATTAAATAGTGTTTCCTTATTGCTCTGTGGTCCCAGAATATCTCCCACTTGGAGCTGAGCATTCTTTCTGGGAAAGAGAAAAAAAAACCAAAGTCTCTGCATTTGTCCTTCTTCCATGATGGTCTTTTTCAAAGTCAGGGATTGCAGTTTCCCAGGATATTACTTCCCATCATTAAGTCAATACAGCCCATTAAATGAGGAAGGAGAATCAACATAGATTTGGATACCCCTCCTAGCTGACCCAGAGACAAAAATCTGCTCGCTCTGGATTGCATGAAATGATGCCAAACCCCAGATGTTGAAACCATATGTGATTACGGCAGAGGAGTTACTCAAACAAAGGAGGCCATTCTAGATTTCTTGCAGAGCAAATTCCTTCTTTACCTGTCATGTCTTCCACACCCTGATCCAGATGTTTTCCATGTGTTTTATAAATGTATATGTAGAATATTCCTCCTGTTGAATTAGACCAGCTTTGGATAGCATGACTTATAAAGCGCACCAGTGTTATTCATTCTCTTGGTCATATTGTAAATATTGTTTTCTCAACTGTACATTACTTACTAAATAATATTTGTGTTGTAATCAAATAACAATTGCATATACCTTGAATAATTGTGAAATGTTTTATTCTTTTTATAACTATGTTTTTAACTTGATATCATTTTAAATTAGGGTTTTTCTTCTTCAAAAAAATTAACAGCATAATCCTAAGGGTGTAGCTTTAAATATGTTTTCTTAGAAATATGTTATTTCAAAATAATTATGTCAAGGTATGGAGTGAAATTATGGATGATATTCTGGAGGTGACAGACTCAACCATGGGGGAGCTGGGGATGGTGACAGCCGACAGGAAGCTCTGGCGTGGGCTGGTCCATGAAGTCACGAAGAGTCAGAAGCGACTGAACGAATAAACAACAAATGGAGTGAAATTAAGGAAGTTTTACTAAGTTGGGAAAAGTTACAATCATCATTGTTCAGAAGAATTTCTGTGGTAAAAATGAATGAATGAGATTTGAAATGGAAGAAGAGCAAGTTAAAGAGCGCATGATAAAATGGGCTAAAATTTTTGGTTATAATATACTGATGGACCAATGGGAGAGACTGTGGCTAAAAGGATTGAAATTCACATTGTGTTATAATTTAAGAGAGAATGTTTATAAAATGATGTACCATTGGTATATGACACCAGATAAATTATCTAAGATGTATAAAGGTGCTCCTACCTAGTCAATGCTGGAAATGTGAAAAACATGGACATTTTACTATGCATAGTTCACTTGTGAATAAGGAAAAAATATTGGATACAACTACATATGATACAAAGAATTTTAAAGATCAGTATTCAGGTGAAATTGGAACTTTTTTTATTGGGACTTATGGATAGCCAATTAGAAAAGACTCATGGTATGAGAAAGATTGGTTTTGTATATGGCAACTGCAGCAAGACTATTATATGCACAACGATGGAGACATCCTGAAACACCCACAATGGAGGATTGGATTGTGAAGATGGTGGAATTCACAGAAATGGCAAAATTGACCTGTTTGGTCAGGGATAAAACAAAAAGTACTTTTATAAAAGACTGGAAACCTTTTATGGACTTTTTGCTGAAAAAAAAAAGGAAATGGTGATTTCTGGATTTGCTTAAAAAGGGTTGAATATGGGTTAGAGGGGAACTATGTAATGTAATCTTAAAGAGAGAGGAGAGATAATAAGTTCGTTTGTAACTGCTGTAAAGGAGATTGGAAGTTGTGTCTTCAATTTTCTTCTTTCTTTTTTATCTGTATTGTTCTTTGCATTGTTTATTTTATCTTTTACATTTTTCTTAACTTTTCTTTATGTTTCATGTTTATCTTTAATTTCTGCAAAAATCTGTAATAAAAATTATATTAAAAAACATATTTTCTTAGAAATGAGCCCTGAGTATTTGAATGAGGCATAAGTAATTTCTCCAATAGCATCTTCTAGAGTTATGCTGTTGTACCAAAATAATAGTAATGATGGCAGGCTGTCAGCCCCACTAGATAGACCAGGCCAGAAAATCAACTCCACAGGAAAGGTAAAGCTAATTTCATTGAGATTGGCTATAATAACAGAATCTTGCAAGTCTGATTGTGCTGTATCTCTTCCTTCTTATTAAAGTTCAGTGAATTAGGGAGCTGTCCGCCTGAGCCACTTCTGAATGTGGACATTCTGGACCTAAAAAAAATTTCTGCCCCTTCTACCTAGACCTAAACAAAAAAAAAGACCTCTAAAAAGTTTTGCTTGTTTGTTTGTTTGTTTGTTTGTTTATTTTCTATGACCACCCATCTCCCCCTCAAGGAGGAACTCTGGGCGGTTCCAGAGTTCATATCTCCATCAATGTCATCTATGTCATCTTCCTTACTCTCTACACAGGCTTTATGTTTGTTCAGTGATGGCTGGCTTCATGTTGTGATGAACATGTTATAAATCACTCCCAAATAAATGTTCTTAGGATTTAGCCTTGCAAAGCTAAACCAAAACCCTTCTGCTGTCCTGTCCATGTCTGATGCATTCTCAGATCATCCTTTGATCCTTTATTGCTGGTGAATTTGCACCCATCTCTTCTAGTAGTAAATATCTTCTAGTAGAGCTTTCTGCCAGTCTAACAGGGCATACTGCCAGCCCACCAACGCTAATAGATTTCTGTCCAATAGAGGCCATCTGATGGCATGTTTCAATTTTTTTTTAAAGACGTATTTCACTAATTTCAATGTCAGTTATTTCACTATACGGTAGTCATGGTCATCATATTAACAATAGAATATTGTTGCATATCAGACTTTCTTAAATTTCCCCAGTAGTTGGCTAAAAGATTAGCTAATATTCTGAATCTCTCTGTTCAAAAACAGACCCCTTGTAAATGATTATCCTAGAGGTATAGTACATATCCGTTGCATATATTTACTCTCATTTTAAAGCTACAGCCGTTTACATCTGGGAGTGAATCTCATGGGATGCAGTGAGTTGTATATCTGCATAGACATTCCTAGAGTACAATCCCATGCATATCTACTCCGATATAAGTTTCACCAAATCTATAGGGTTTATTTCTAGGAAAGCGCAGGATTGCAGATGAAGTGTCTCAAGCTAACTATTAAGAGGTGATCATATACCATCCTTGCCCCCAGTGAATCTTATATATTCTTACAAGTTAAGGTTGAATGAAGATGTTTCTGAGAGAAGCATTTGGAGCTGAATGGAATTAACAGCTTCAATGGAAGCTGTATTTGATCCTGTAGGGGAAGGTACTCGATAAATTCCCTCAATTATTCATGTCCAGTTTAAACTGCCAATGCTTCCAGCTTTAGCAGAGCACTTCTCCTCTATTATTCATGTGATCAAGACAGTGCAGGCTCAGGAGGGAAGGGGATATTTTCCACACATGAGAAATGGAAGCTGGAACGGCTTACAACTGATATCTTCTGTTGATTGAACAAAGCGATAGGATAAAATTTAGATCTCACTCCTTTCCTAGATTTAGCAAATAACTTCTGAATGCAAACATAGGCACCTGCATTCATGTTCCCTTCCTCAATGTTATGTATTATTAATTCTGAGGAAGTTACAATAATTATTAACTCTTATAATCCCAGAGATGGTCATGAGGGACCACTGATACTTCTTGTGCCATTGTTTCTAACAAGTTTACATGTTAAATTTCAATTTCTTTCTTGTGGTAGAACTATTTTAATAGCAATTCAACTTCCACAGCTAAATTGTCGCTGTAATCACCAGATGGTCAACCCATATCCCATCTCTGAATAATAAACCTATTAAAATTTTGTTTACTTTTCTCTAAAGGCCCTTATAACATAAACGGACAAATTACAGAAAGAAAAACATAAAATGTTCATAATATTATCTTCCTTTTATTGCACAAATATAGATTTTAAAAACTTGTTCTAAAAAAAACCCCCATTAAGAATACACATCTGTTTTATGGCACAGTCTGATAGACCCACAACCATACTATCACCCTCTTGGCATCCATAAGGCTTTCTAGTTTCAGTTGTTCAATTGTTGGGAAAGCCAAAGGAAGATGAAACCATCTCCTTTCTAATAGAGTTGAAACCATAGTTTAGAATTCCAGTAAGACCTTCCTTAATGAAGGAAAGGCTAAAACTTTGCAAAAAAAAATTGGTCTCAGATAATGTGATGCCACTTGGGGAAAGGTCAATAATTAATCCCTTCCAAGTTAGAATTAAAATCATGAATCTGATTTCTTATAGAAAGACCATGTTCTATGGTCATAGAAAAGTAGAGTTTTGTTTTGATTGACAAATAATGGCATAAGTCTTTCATCTAAGCTGTTTCTGGTAACACAAAGCAGGCAGATAGTAGTAAGCAGGCAGCACCATCTCTATGTTGTAAAATGCATTGGTTAATCTTTACCATACAGTAGTAGATGGTAAATCAACTTCTGATTATACAAATCCCTGAGGAAGGGCTGAAAGCTTTCTTATAAATTTATTCTGTAGAATCTCTAGAGCCTTTCTTTGCCTGTTGCTTATATCCATACAATATTTATGCTACAACTTTCCCCACATTGATTTTAAGTGCAAGCTGTATCAGCTGTCAACTCTTAGACCAATTCACATAACTCTACTGCCAAACTAGATTTCCTGCTTTTCTGTCTGGATTTAAGTGGGAGCTGGATCTGACACTACTTCCTATTAAGGATACTGTCACATTTGCTTCTGCATGGAAATAATCTGAAACATACTGGGCACATGTGACTGTAGCTATTTAAAATTGGCCAGCCTGTAAGACAGGTGGTATTCCACCGGAAGATTGATAAGGCCCCAAGGAAGACAGCAAAATATCTAATTTGTGGGACTGCTTTAAAGCAGAGCCCACAAGATCTAAGACCCAACTGGAGCTTATTTGGGAGCTTTACTTGAAATTATCTGCATCCCCTTACTTGGATTCTGTCACTTTGATATGAAGATCCATCTTCTGCCCTGATTACCTCCAGAACAATATTACTGGAGCAATAGAATGCATTGTACTTCTTTGCAGAAACTTACTGTTCTGAAACACAAGTTGAAATAATACAGCATAATAGCTCTACTGGACCATGTCATGATTTTTATTTATTGAAATAGAAAGGAGGGCATTGATCTCCTTTGCAGAAACTCATTATTCTGAAACTCCCATTGAATGATACAACATAACAATTCTACTGGACCATGCCATGTTTTATATTTATTTCTCTGTAAGATATTGTTTATAAATGAATTATTGTTACCTCTGGATGTTGTGATTTGCCCTTACTAATGTGTGGGATAGTTGACCTGGGAGATGGCCAGTCATCTCAATAAGTAATGCTATTCCTTTCCAAACAAGTTGGCAATTGCCTGCTAGTGATTAAGCATGTTTCTGCAACATGATGTCTTCAGATGTGTTTGGTTAATAATAGCCAGAGTTCCCAATGACAGTTTTATTGTTTATTCGTTCAGTTGCTTCCGACTCTTCGTGACTTCATGGACCAGCCCACGCCAGAGCTTCCTGTTGGCCGTCGCCACCCCCAGCTCCCCCAAGGTCGAGTCCGTCACCTCCAGAATGACAGTGGAAAGGCTGAATTAAACAATTCTGGATTCTACTGAGTATTGCTGGCAACAAGAATATATTCACACAGAAGTTTTTGAAAGAACATTAGTGTGCTTTGAACAGTGCATATCCAGCCTATTTGTATATGTGATTTCATACAGCATTGTTCTCTTAAGATCCTACTATAAAGCAAAGTAGACTGTACAATGAATTACAAAGTGGGAATTACCACACAAATCACCAAACCATTGCACTCATTTGTTTTTCAAGAACTATGAAGAGAGAAATGTCAAATGAACAGTTAAGTTTCAGAAAAGGCAGAGGGACATGAGATCAGATAGCTAACATAAGGGATAATGGAAAGAGCAAGGAAGAGAAAGAACAAGTTTCCCTTTGTTCACTAGAAGAAAGCCTTTGATTATGTAAATTATGCCAGAATGAGGAATATATCAAGGCTATAGGATATGCCAGAACACCTGATTATTCTCCTGAAGAACAAAAAATGGAAAGCTACTATAAGAACTGAATTTGGAGGAACAGAGTGATTCAGAATAAGCAATCCAGTGAGAGAAGGATGCATGTCTACCTGTCAATATATTATAAAAAAGGATTGGAAGAGATTGCAGTTGAAATCAAACTTGGGGGCCAATACATTAACAATTTGAGATACAAAAATGACACAATTTTGATAGATGAAAGTAAAGATGTATAATAGCCTGTTATGAAAATAAAAAAAGAAAGTGGAAAAAATATTTTATTCTAGCAAGCAGATTATGGTAATGAAATGGGTAAAATATACCAATTTATCTCAATAATATATAAACAATTAGAAGCAGAAGAAAAGAATTAAAGATATTAGAGACTAATAATATCACACCAAAATTTTCATTTTTAAAGGAAAAATATTATGAATTTGATAACAAGAGTTCAACATCATTAGCAAATTGACTGAAAAAAGCCAAAGATAAAAGATATATTAGATCAATAAAATCCTAAACTCAGATTGCTACTGATACAGGCAATATTAATGCCAAATTTATGACTATGTTAATTGAAGAGAATAATGCATAAAATACAGTAAACATGAAAATGGAATACAATAAAAGGGAAAATGATCATAACCTATTTATGAGTTGGATTACAGAAGAGGGAAAAGGGAAGGTTGGAAATTATCTAAATGCAGAATTGGGAACAACAGCTAGAGGAAAGAGTTGAGAAAAGTTTGTCAGACACAAACTTCAGGTGCATTTGCCACTTTTCGAGTTTTTACATTTGGAAAAAGGCATTCATAGAACAGGTTAACTGGTTTAAAGATCTATTAGAAGAAATAGGAGTCAGTAACAAAATATACTTGTCCATTTCCACTGGCTTCCACTGGATGGAAGCTGGCTTAGCTCTTTCTTTGAGCAGCAAGTGTCAAGATCCCATCTAGATGGCTGGACTCTTTCTTCCTCTCCAAATCTTGGAACTAAGGAGGGCCTGTTATGCTTTCGTTGAGGAATTTGGTAAATTAAAAGAAAACCACATCAGGTTCTTACTTCAGGATGGCCGATCCAGGTCTAGGAAATCATCTTTAAGGGCTCAGTTAGAAAGAAAAGGAGAAAAACATTTTTGCTTTTCCTTCTTAGTCCGTGAAGGGTGGGGGAGGTTACACGGAGAATAAGGAGATTTTTTAGCATAAAGGTAAGTGAGAGTCAGGATGATTATGATTAAAGATTATCTTAAAGATCTTTGTTTGTGAGAGATTCAGGGTATGGTTAAAAAAAAGTCAAGATGGTGGGCAGGACGATCTGATTGAAGCTCCATGATTATTATTATTATTATTATTCAAATTTATTCCCCGCCCATCTCCCATGCAAGGGACTCTGGGCGGGTTACAATAAATAAAAATTTAAAACTATAAAAAATATCTTATGATGCACATAAGAAACAGGTAGAGTTTGGATCGCACCGTCATAGCCATCTTGACCTTTTTGACTATACCCTGTGGACCTTTCCAAAAGAAGGTATAACCTCCTTTTTCTTCCTTCAACTGTCCTTCTCCTGCTCTTCGAGTTTCTTGGAGTGCTGCTATATCAATATTAAAACATCTCAGCTCCCTTGCTATAATGGCATTATATATATACAGTGTGTGTGTGTGTGTGTGTGTGTGTATGTGTGTGTGTGTGTGTGTGTGTGTGTGTATATATATATATATATATATATATATATATATATATATAAAAAGGCAACTATCCTTTCGTTGCAACTGCAACGAAATTTCATTCTATTGTGCACTTGTATAGTGTATAGTGGGATGACAATAAAGTTATTATTCTATTCTATTCTATTCTATTCTATTCTATTCTATTCTATTCTATTCTATTCTATTCTATTCTATTCAAGTGCTTATGCACTTACACTAGATGCAGATGAGGATATCAAGGAAAAATTTTATACCCAGCTGGACACCATCTTATCAGAGATAGCAAAGGAGGATAAAATGATCCTCCTGGGCGATTTCAGTGCAAGAGTTGGGCGTGACTTTGATTTGTGGCCGGGGATCATTGGGAAAGGAGGAGTTGACAATAGCAACATGAATGGAATCTTACTTCTGACTAAATGTGAAGAGCATAACCTTGTCATTACTAACACACTCTTTCGCCAGAAAAATAAATTTAAAACATCATGGAAGCACCCATGGTCGAAGCAGTGGCATCTTTTAGATTATGTAATTGTCCGTGCTAGAGATCGCCGTGATGTACTTCTCACCAGGATCGGGACATTCGCAGGGAGACCAAAATGCTTGTTTACAAAGCCATTGTACTACCAACCCTTTTGTACGCCTGTGAAACATGGACCCTCTACAAACGCCACCTTCAACTTCTTGAAAGATTCCATCAACGCTGCCTCCGAAAAATTCTGCAAATTACTTGGGAAGATAGGCGGACTAATGTTAGCATATTAGAAGAAGCAAAAACCACCAGCATTGAAACAATGATCATCCAACATCAACTTCGCTGGACCGGCCATGTTGTTCGAATGCCTGACCATCGTCTTCCAAAGCAGCTACTTTACTCCCAACTTAAGAATGGAAAACGGAATATTGGTGGACAGCAAAAGAGATTCAAAGATACTCTCAAAGCTAATTTTAAAAAAATGTAATATCAGCATTGAGAACTGGGAAGCCCTAACTCATGAGCGTTTCAATTGGAGATCAGCCTTTATTAAAGGCGCTACGGACTTTGAAGAAGCACGAGTACAGGGCAAAAGGGAGAAACGAGCTAAGAGGAAGGCACGTCAGGCAAACCCTCATCATGACCGTCTTCCACCCGGAAACCTATGCCCTCATTGTGGGAGGTTGTGCGGATCCAGAATTGGCCTTTACAGCCACTTACGGATCCACTGTTAAGATTTTACCCCTGGAAGACAATCTTACTCGGCTACGAGTGATCGCCAAGAAGACCCTGTGGACACCCCTAGGAGACTGGAATTCAGCAGGAACTTTGGGTGAGAAGATGTGCTTCTGAATATCAGCACAGTGATGAAATTACTGAGTAATTAAATACTTAATTACTGAGTAAGTACAAAGCATCTCATTAATGCTCATGATATAATTGTCTTGGATGCAGAGTACTGTATGGGCTTAGCCTAGCTATCAATGAATGCTAGCAGACATTCATTATATTTGAAGTAATTGTTAGACTTATTAAGAAATACATAGGATTGGAAAGCAAAGCCTCACTTCTACCTAACCCACATCTTGAAGGATTTTGTTGCTAGGATGTGGCATTCCATGATTTTTTTCAATAAATTCCAGTACTCTGATTTTATCATTGTGAAACACAGATGTGTAACCCAGTGTTTTTGATTCCCAATGAAAAAGAACTTTCCTTTGCTGTGCCACACCCTCGTAGACATTTCTTTCTAATTTTGAAAAGTGGTGAATCTTAGCACAGTTTTGATCACTCTTACTATTTTGGGGTGCTTTGTTCTTTCTCTTCCTGTTCATTTAATAGGCCTGGCAGCCCTCTGAGGGTAAGGTAAAAAAATATCCTTAGTTTTCAAAATAAAATGTCCAAGTGTAGCTTTTCCAACTTGTAAGGTTAGCATCTCTGCAAGAAGGTACAGGGCATTCTTTTCCCCCTTCTTTTTCTTTTTTACAGGAGAATGTACTGCATCAGATGTTGCAATATGGCACTTAAGACCAGGAAAGCTTTTTTTCCCCCAGACACATCATAAGAAAAATTATGATAACATCATTGATAAATGAAGTAATAAACACAATAAGAGAACCATAATAAAATAACAGTAAGTATAATGCAACTTGTTTATAATAAAATTTGGGAAATCTGTTTATTTCTGGACTTGGGATTTTATTAAATTATTCCCATGCCATGCCTGCAGTGTTTATCACTGATGGGAATAGTTCAACATGTGGAGAGGGGTTTCCATTTCCCATCCCTGATCCTTCCTGACCAGAGGTAGTTGCCCATAGTTTCAGACAAGAGTCTCTCCTCAAGATCCAAGGACTGAGTGTAGAACCTTTTCCATGCAAAGCATGTGCTCCATCAAGTTGACTTGTAAGGAATATATATATTTGAAATGAATGATAGCATTTTTAGAACAATCTAACTATGACATTACTTTCTCTCCTATAAATACCTTTCCTTTAATTTTTTTTATTCACTGCAGCAGTACAGAGGGAAGCACCTATCTGAAGGAAACAGGCTTTTATTTTATTTGCAAGAAGATTTATGGCCCAGGATGATAATCAGGAGGCCAGAATCCCACTCATACAGTACATCCTTTATAAAAAGGATATACCTTTTAAAAAAAAAACCTCCTTAAAAGTTATAAAGGCAATGCCTTCATTAGGCTAATTGAATTATATAATCACTGCAAGCTTTCAGGTTTCATGAACTCTTCATTGAGCAAATTAGAGGAAGAAAGGGAGGCAGAGGAAATAGAGCTAACTTGGAAGCAAGTCAGTAGAAGTGTCTATGTTAAATGAAATGAAATGCACAGAATGTTTTGGCCATTAGAAAACAGAAGGGAATAAATCAGAAAGTATTTATTTTAGCAGACTGGAATATAACTTGTGTTCTTATTCTAGTTATCTTTAATCAAAGCAAAATTGGATAGTATTACACAGTGATGGGTGGAACAGACCCACAAGTAATCATCCCAGCAAGATGATGTAATAGCTTCCTTTCCATTATCTTTATATGATGCTACAGAACAACTACATCTAGTACTTCTGATGTCCCATAAAGCAGTAGTCATGGAAGAAAATCCCCAATCCTGAGGCCATATCTTTATGAGGCAAACTGAAATTGCACAAAATGCTTTTGAGTTTCAAAAACTCTCCATTAGTTAAGCTGCTTAGATAAAACCAGGAGGGGTGGGGGGAAATGTACAGTATTTGATCCAGTACCAGTTTTGTATCAGGTTTCATAGCTAGATGAAATAATGACATCTAGTGGCAAAAGAAGAGAATATTGCTAAACTCTAGCAATAGCATCATTTAAAGCTATCGGAAATGGGAACAGGTGTGGGTTCAAATTTAGTTCCATATAGACTTTTGTTGGCCCCATTTAACACTTTCCATGCTTTGTTTATTGCCAATAGGTAACCAACCCCTAGTCTTTGTATGGTAATGGTACGTAAAGCAGCGGATAAATTAGAAAGGCCTAACTATACGGCATTCAGGTTTAGTTTTCTAGAAGACGTTTTCCCATGTAATCCCACCTGTATAATCTTTGTCATCATAGCACAAGCAATAGAATCCAATGGAATCAATGTTCAATATTCTGTTCTATTCTGTTTATGGTGATCCTCCAAAAGTGAGGTAATTTTATTGTGGTAGTCTGCAGTGTTTAGAACCACTGTACATCTTCCTTTGTCAGCAGGTAAAATGGTGATGGTTTCATCTTTGCTGAGGGCTGTCAGGGCTCTCCTCTCTTGGACGGTAAGGTTGGGGGGAGGAGGTTGAGCACTGGACAGAGCTGCAGATATTTTAAGCCGGAGTTGTTCTGCTTCTTCAAAAGGTAGGTGGTTGTTGTGTATGGCAGATTCTGTGGCTGTAATGAGCTCCACAACCGGAACTTGCTTGGGAGTGATGGCAAAATTAAGACCTTTGGCTAGGACATCTCTCTCTGGTTGGGTAAGTTCTCTGTCTGAGAGATTTTTCACCCACATGTTCTTTTTGTCCTCTGTGGTCCTGTTGTTGTTGTTCCTCCCAGCGGTTTCTCCACCATACATATGAAAAACTGAAAAGAGACCCCACCAACAATTACAAGAAAAAGGCAATAGACAGTTTGAAACAATTGGAACATGATGGCTCCATCGATAGGATTACCTACCACCGTCTGTATCCTGGAGAAGCCATCCCCTGCATCTACGGACTTCCTAAGATCCACAAGGAAGGAACACCCCTCCGACCCATAGTCAGCAGCATCAATTCGGTAACATACAACATTGCCAAACACCTCTCTACCATACTAGCACCTCTAGTTGGACACTCTGAACACCACATCCATAATTCGGAAGAATTTGTTTCCAAAGCAAAGATCCTGAAACTGGATACAGATGAAACTATGGTCTCCTTCGATGTGTCCTCCCTTTTCACCAGCATCCCCACCACTCATGCTCTATCCGCTGTCAGAAAGAGACTAGAAGAGGACAGCACCCTGGAAAGGAGAAGCCATCTCAACCCAAACCAGATCTGCCATCTTCTGGACCTGTGTCTTAACACCACTTATTTCACATACAGAGGTGACTTTTACAGACAAAAACACGGCTGTGCCATGGGTTCTCCTGTGTCACCCATTGTGGCCAATTTATACATGGAAGAAGTGGAGAAGAAAGCACTCAACACATTCCAGGGAACGGTGCCCACCCACTGGTTTAGGTATGTGGATGACACCTGGGTCAAAATCAAGGCCCAGGAAGTACAGGCCTTCACGGACCATATAAACACTATAGATGCCAACATTAGCTTCACCAGAGAAGACACCAAGGACAACAGACTGGCATTCCTAGACTGTGAAGTCCTCATTGGGACCGGTGGCAAGCTAGAAATAGGGATCTACAGGAAACCCACACACACAGATCAATACCTGATGTTTGACTCCCACCATCCACTGCAGCACAAACTAGGAGTCATCAGGACATTGTCACACAGAGCAGAAACCATCCCCACCTCCATGGATTCCAAAAAGAATGAAAAGCAGCATCTGAGAACAGCTCTGCAGGCCTGTGGATATCCAAATTGGGCCTTCACCAAATCTAAGTCTACCAGACCTAAAACAGCGACAGATAGGGCTGAGACTCAGAGTAAACGGAAGAACCTGGTCATTCCTTACATGGCTGGCGTGTCTGAAAAGATCAAACGGATATTTGGCAAACACCACATACCTGTATATTTCAAACCCACCAACACACTGAGACAGAGGCTTGTACACCCCAAAGATCAAACTCCAAAACACAAGGAAAGCAATGTAGTGTATGCAATCCAGTGCAGTGAGGAGTGCTCTGAACTCTACATTGGAGAAACCAAACAACCTTTGTACAGGAGGATGGCCCAACACAGGAGAAGTAACACCACAGGACCAGAGTCAGCAGTTTATCTTCATCTAAAGGAAGAAGGACACTCATTTGAGGACATTAATGTTCACATTTTAGACAGAGAAGATAGGTGGTTTGAGAGAGGGGTCAAGGAATCCATTTATGCCAACTTGGAAAATCCTTCCTTGAATAGAGGTGGGGGCCTCAGGCATAACCTTTCCCCTATCTTCCTTCCTGCTTTGTCTTCTGTGCCTAGGAAGATTAAGACCATTTCACAAGCTCAACAGCAGCAGGGTAATCTTAACGATCCTCCTTTAGATGATAAAGGGACTTAGAAACAAACATCTCAAAAATAACCATGACCTAGCCCCAGGTGCAAGGTCACACAGCCAGCCTAGAAACATATTTAAGGATTCCCTTACTAACTTTACTCAGACTGAAGAAGCTCCTTGGATAAGGAGTGAAACGTTTCCACTAAGAAAATAGAAATCCAGTTGACATGATTCAAGCCACAGACTGTTCCACCTGGATGACTGAGAACCTTCATAGACAATTCTGTAAGTAGTTAAATTATGTTGTTTATTTCGGTGCCCTAGGTATGTGGAGTTTGACCACTGGACCAGAGCTTCAAGGACCCCTGAATTCAGTGGAATCCCTGGTCAAAATGGGCATGGTGGACTGAAGAGAAAGAAGGGACAGCCTTGATAACAAGGTATGCTTTTGTGCCAATTTAATTGAAGATATATGTTAAATGTATTGCTTCATCAATCACAGTGCTATAACTGCAAAGAATAAGACTCAAATGTGAGCATGTTTGCCTGGAAACACATCTGTGTCTTCAGTGGGGTTTATTCTCAGGTAGGGTAGATGAATCAGTCTCTTTCTAGTAGTTTTAAATGTCTTAATCCATACATCTGTGCATGCATGCATTCATTTCTACTTCCATATTAATAAATTGTAAAGTATTTTAAAAAAAGCACAAAACATGCATTTATACCTGCATTTCAAAATGTTTCTTTCAAAAACTGACAAATTATTGTCCTAGTTAATACAGTGGTGCATAATTGTTTTGGGACTAAGTGCCACACCTGCCTTTTCAGTAGTGTGATGGGAGTTATATTCCATATGGAAAGTGGGGCCTGGATAAAGAAATAAATTTGAACTGAATTTCATTAAGATAAAAGAAATAAAAGCAGCTAAATTATTATTCTGCCTGCACTTAATTATTTCTCCTTTCTGGACCTTTAAAAAAAATACAATTAGAGGCTTTTGGAGACCTTCAGAGAATCATGGAGCTTTAGGCTATGTTCCTCGGGATTAACTAATCACCACTAATCACTGGTCTTGTTTTCCATTCTCTTCATCAAGCTATCAGACACATTTTTCTGTCTTCTTTCTCCTCCTGTCAGTGCTGCAGTGTCAGCTGAGAAAAGGGGTAGGGTTAGAGCTATAGAGAACTATAAGCAGTTGGGAAAGAGAACACTTAACTGAAGGCTACACTGAATATACACCATCTTTTCATGTAATGCCAGCATGCACAGTCTGAACTCTCAGGGCCAAGACCATTCCCCCAAATTTTGGGAGCAGCCACAGATTCCTCCAGATGTTGTTAAACTGGACAGAAGGGACAAATTACAATGGTTATCTTATGAACTGTGTCTGAATTAAATAATTTCAGATTTATTTTAAAGATACTGTAAATCTACATTAAACTAAATCCAATGTAGGTTTTCATCTGGTTCCACCTACTTTTTAACAGGCATTGAAATGCTGCTTTTCTCTAGAAAAAGTTGTAACTTTTTCTTTGACAATGCTATTCTCAACCGCTTCTCCATACCACAATTTTCTATACCTGTGTTTACAGGGTAAACATTACATGGCCTGATTGATACACACCAGAATTCCCCTTATCCTTTTCTGCAAATACTGACAGAACATGTTATAACATGCTGTTAGATCATATTAATTAGCTCTGTTGATAAATTAGGAAAGTCTATTGATGGAAGATAATCTCATATTCAGCTGTTCATGTTTAAAAGCTTTTCAGGGTCTCTCTCTGGACTCTTGGTGCCAAAAATGCTTTTATTTTTATTTTCCTCCAGGAAAGATTGTGCAATATTCAGACACCAAAATATGTTATGCAGTTGGTAGAAGTATCTTTGAGCAAGAAGCTTCAGGTTGTTTTGAACAGTAATAGAAAAACAGAAACAACTCCAGGTTATCTAGAATAGAAATTAAGATGTTCAAAAGGCACTTTGCAATTGTACATGTCAGGATCTAATTCTTTTTTTCTCCTCTTCTGCATGGTTCTTCAGGTTTTCCAGGTCATCCTGGAACACCAGATATTCCAGGAAAATTAGGACCTACTGGATTATCCCAAAATGCCACTTCCCTGGACATCTTCCAGTCTTCCAGTTCATCTTGACTTTAATTATTTTTTAAAGACTCGTTTTAATTTTAAAAATAAGTGTCAACCCAGTGTGCTATAAAGTAACCTTCTGGTAAATGGACACGTTATGATTGATGATGCTCATAATGGCAATCATTTTGCCACCCCCTTGTTAGCAGACATTTTGAAAGAGCATGCATAACATGCTGCCAAAAGCCCACCAGCCCTGAAAGATTGTCCATCCTGACCTTTAGAGATGGCTTCTTACCAGAAATATATGCAGCGGGGGGGGGGGGGGGGCAGGGAGTGAAAAAAATGCATTATGACACAAATTCCACCCCTTATGTACTTACATGTGACATTCATGTGAATGCAAATGAATTGACCTTGCATCATGACATCACAATGCATGTTTTGTCATTTTAGCTTATCAAACTGATGCTCCACATAAGCTAATGATATTCTGCATGACCTACAAGAACTGACTTTCTAAATTCAGTTCTAAGAAAAAAAGTGAAACAAACTAGCAGTAGAATGGATCTAGTTCCTTAGTACTAAACAATGCTGGAAAATGTGTATTTTGCTTGTAGTGATAGGCATCCTGTGTTTGATACTGGTTTGTCATTTCCTATGCCTTTTATGATGATTATTTTGATGAAGTGTTTTCATTAATCATGTCTCTGCTGGTATCTAATTGATGAAGATGCACAGAAGAAACAAGAAAAGAAACCTGCATTACAGCATGAGTGGAATATATGATACGATACCTAGTTACATTCTTGGTTGAAAAATTGGGGAATAACAAGACTGTTATACAAGACATTTGACATATAGTTCCCTCCTTCTCAAAACTTTGATAATTGTGCCCTTAAATGGCCATGAAGTATAAGAAATTTACTGTGTTATCTCCCCACTACACCTAGCAGTGTCATCTTTCTGTTGAACGCAGCTCCCAGTCCTCTTTCCAGTTCTTACCATATATCAGTCAGTGGAAAAAAATCACAGAGAAAGCCCAAACCCTGCTCTTAGTTTTATGTGCTGTTTTACTCCCTGTTTTATCAGAGGCTGTTTTACAGTATTGGCCAGTCAGACTACCTGGTTGATAAAATGCATCAAAATCTCAACAGCATGAGGAGGAGACAGGAAACAGGAAAATTTAAGAAGCTCCATGGATACTGGAAGATGAATAAGGAAGTGCAATCACATCAATCCCAAACATTGGTAGAATTTTGTCTCAACTTGCAATGAGTGGGAATGAGAATATGATGTTAAAGCCATGCTGCTGTTGAAGCCTAACTCCCATCAGGTATAGCTGGTGGTGCATAGAAAGCTGGTCAATCCTGAGTCAAACCATTGGACAAAAGAACCCAGTATTATCTTCACAGACTGATGGTAGCGCTCCAGAGTTTCAGACTGGAATATTTCCCAAGTTCCTTGGAGATGCCAATGACTGAATCCAGGGCCTTCTGCATGCAAAACAGGGCTCTGCTAAAAAACTATGATTCTTCTCTATCTTGATACCAAGATGTCGCAACCCCTTAAATGCTGGGAACTCAGGATCCTTCCTTTTCCAATTCTCCTAGGCTTTGAAAATATTCATTATATTAAGTATTGAGCAAACAATGTGAGGGCATTCTAGGAGTTCCTGCATCATTTGTTATACAGTAAATTTCCTGAGATACAGTACATTAGGATCCACTTTTGCATCATGGAATCCAAGTGGCTTTCTAAAATTCTACAAGGATTTTGGAAAAGCTGCTTGGCCTCAATGAGCAGCATCACCAAAGGGACACAGCAAAGGCTGCAGTTTGTATAGCAGGAAATTGGGCCTTCCTGAGCACCCTTCCCTGAGGTTAACTTGAATTTGGTTTGTTTGCAGAAGACTCCAGGTTCACACCTTGGCCTTCTGAGTTTGGAAGAACAGTAGCTTACTGGGAAAAAGTTAATGGTCAATAGAATAGATAATGAGCTAGACAAACAGTGTGACTCAGTACATGTTCTGGTATCTAAACAAAGCTACAAACATGAATATCTGGCAGTGGCATTCTACATGTTAGTATCTGAGAACAAGCAAGGAACCTGATTTGGTGCATCACAAAGAAGCAACGGGATAACTCTTGCCATTTTCGCCAGCACAAGCTACTTCTAAAGAGCCAGCTTTATATCATTTGAACAGTAGAGGGCAGTGATGGCACATCAAAGTCTCAGTGCGGCAGTAAAAGTCAAACTGCATTGGGCCTTAAATGAAGTTCCTAAAACTTGATGATTCTGTCACATATATCAGCATCAGCAATAAAAGGACCCATTATTTAATTTGCTTTCCCTCACACTTATTCAATGCCATCTCTCTTATTTCCTTCAAGTCTTTCATCAAAAAAAAGTTTTACAAATTTTGGAATCATCTTAAAGTTGCTGTGCCTGGCTGCAGTTCGGCCTAAGCACATATAATCGCTACTTAGGTGGGTAAGGGCTAACAAGATAAAATGAGATACATGCAAGGTGAAAATGATGGGCATCTGCAGCAAATGATGAAATGTCAGGGGTCAAGCTCCTCTGCCCCTTGATGGACATTTCACCACTTGCTCCCCCTTGTGTCCATAATGGAACTGTTGTAGGATGGTGTTGAATGATGTTCAGGCCTGTTTCATTACATATTTTGGGTGGCTGTGGGGGCTTGATGCCAGAGGGCATGGGCAGTGCATGTCAGGTTCTGCTACCTGCTTCCACTGATATTAAAGAATTGTATACATAAGAAGTTCTTAGAACCCCAATAGTTCTCCTGCAATCCTTTTTTTAAAATTATTTTTCAAACTTCTGTATTTTTGAATACCTAGAACTATGCAGAAAATTTGAGTAACTGGCATGTAAATATCCCTGAAGGTCCCTGTCAAGACCTTCTGTGAAGATTCCAGGGAGCACAGGATTATTTAGATTTTCTGCTCTTAGTTTGGAGGGAGGGTGAAATCTGATTTTGGAAACTTTGTCCTTCATACCCCTCCCACTTTCCAAGTAGAATTCTCCCCATTGCTGGAAAATGAGGCATGCTGGTTGCTAGATAGGAGAGAACCCAAAGTCATCCAGGGCACTTCCAGGGGCAGTTTGTGGAAGAGAACTTGAATTATGACTGTCAAATCAACTGGGCAAATCCAGACAGCCACTTTGACATGCTTTCCTCTCATCCTTAACTTGATAGTAAATTATGCCAACATAAACTGGGACAAGCATGGACAAGCTCAACAACAAGCCTTGGCATTGTTTCTGTCCTTACAGTTTTTACTACAGGACAGTTTCAGAACAGCAGCTGAGGATTCCCAGCCAGAGTTCTCTGGCACAGTGCCTGCCCTATAGAACAGTATCCCCCTCTGAGATCTGGATGGACCAACCCTGTCAGCCTTCCAAAAAGCCACGAAGCCCTGGCTTTTCCACCAAACATTGGGGCCAGGTTGTTAGTTGAGCTTGGCATATATGAGATTTTGGTTGTGAGACAGTACTCAGGGACCTTGGTTACAGTGTAATGTTGTTTTTATAACATTGTTTTATGTGGGTTTTTTTTTTTTGTATTGTGAGCCTTCTGGAGTCTTCAAGGTTAAGATGGATGGCTACAGAAATTCAATAAGTGAATAAATAATTTCTCCTCCCCTTCAGTACCACCTTCTAGCATGAAACATAACCACTAATAGTTCTCCATAGTATATGGTGGGGTTGGGTTAGGGGGATCCTGGGTGTTCTCCTCTGGAGTCTTTCGGAATAGTTTCCCCCTCTTTTTTAAAAATTCATACCTTAATTTTGAATTAATTATTTATGCTAAGGACCTACTACCTTTCAGTCTTCCAAAAGATATGGAAGATCAAAACTGAAATTACTCTTAAACACAATGTCCATGCAAACACAATCTTTCCTTTCTCTTCATCTTCAAAAGAAAAAGTTAGAATATAAAATAAAGGAAAATTAATGGTGAACTGCAGCGGGGTCTGCAGAGAGTAAAAAAATTCAAGTTGGTGGCCAGAACCATGTGATTGAAGCCCCACCCTTTTTTTTACATGCATTACAACACGTTAAAAACGCAGGGTTCTGATCATCAGGTTGTGGTTGTCATCGACTTTTTTGATCCCCTTCCCTGTAGACACCCCACATGAGCCCTGAGAAATGGGTGGGGGAAGGAGAAAGCATCTTCGCTCTTCACCCAGTAAACATTTCCCTGCCATCCCTCTTCTCCAGTGCCACTTTCTTTGTACTGTTGATTGGGGAAAAGGCAAATACGCAACTGTTCTACCTAAAAGCAACCTGAGGAATCCCTCCAGTCCTTTGGCCCAACAAGCAGTTCTTTCTCTCCCCGCCCAGGATCTTTGATGAGAACATCAACGTTGGTCACCAGGAAGAATTCAAACTTGCCTATCAGACATGCCAGTTCTAAGCACATCAACTTGGAGCCAGAAGGCCCATTTAGCTTGCTTAGTTTACTGCTAGACAAAGCTGGCTTTTAGTCACAGGGGTTGAACTCTGGTGAGAGACAACCCTCCTGTCCTCCTTTCCTTCCCTCCCTCTGGCTGCTTCAGTGCAGCTTCCTGCACTTGCCCTCTGCTCATAAGGCAGGGCTCCTTCCAGGAAAATTTGCACAGTGCGCTTAGGCCACCAGCAGGCTATTCACAAGATGGCAGGTTGCTGCCGGTTTCCCCAGGCTGTCCTTGCCTCTCAGGAGACAGATGGAGAAGGTGCAGCCAAGAACAATTGTTTATGTTCAAAGCATGGGAAGAAAATCAAGAGTGAAATTCCATGCAAAAAGCCAATAGTTCAGTTGCATCAGCACCAAGATTTCCCCACGGGATGCACATGTGAAGGTGAGGAGGGGAAAAAGATGCTCCTATTTAGCAGCAAAGAATAGGAAAGTTTCAGTAGTTTGGCTTTGGCAAAAGCTACTCAAAGGAAATATTGGACTGGAACTAGCTGGAGATTCATCTAATTTTGAAATTATGAAGGAGCTTTCAGTTTACAAACTTGTTGAGTTTTGTTCTGTGTAAAACAATTCTTGGTTGTCTTTACTTGGCTGCAATTTTCCCCTTCCCACCCTCCAGGAAATCATTCTTCGCTGGGTCAGTAGCTTCTCTGTGCAAACTTAACAAGCACTGTTATTTTCTGGTCAGATTCTTAAGGAAGATGAAGCCTGGTTCCTATAATTGCTCCCTCGCCCACCCAGAGAGAGAGTGGACGGGAAGGAGAGGTGAGCGAAAGAAAGAACAAGCCTGGACATGGTGGGATTTAGGTAGACGTGTAAACTGAGTGCAAGGCCTTCAGCAGCTTTTCCCATCTGACTCTCTCTAGACGTATTGAACACCACTTGTCATCAAATTCGTTGGCCATGCTGGCTGGAAGTGTTGAGAGCTGCAGTCCAATATGTCTACTGAACATAGCTGTAAGCCGACAGAAATGTACTATTGTTCACATTAAGAGTTAACAAGAATAACACTCCTGTCCACACCAAAACTGCTGGAATTAAAAATATTAGCTGAAGCCTGTATTTCAGTGCTGTTTAAATAAGCATTCATTGGATGGTAGCCTACAAAGAATTGAAATTGCCATCTTTTTAAAAAAAGAGTTATTTTAGATGGTGGTGATGATGGGGATGGGGATGATAGGAATCTGTTGACAGCTGTGATCCTGAAAATCCCTAAAGGTTGTTGGAAAAGAAAATGAGAACACTTCTCCATTTTAGCAGGTGCTTTAAAGCTTGATTCCTGTACTATACCTCAGTATTTAGGAGGTGCTCTTATTTTCCTTTGGTCTGCCAACTTTCCAGTCCAGAATATGGAATATGGCCCTGTTTAAAGTCCAAATTTGTTGTCCAGGAATGGATCTTCTCCTAAAAAGCCTTTCTTCCCTTATATACCTAGCCTTCCTATTTTTAAGATTCAAACCACTTTTTAAGATTTTTGTTTTATTTTGTTTGGACATGGGAACATTGATTACGCCCCCCCCCAAAAAAAAATAAGCTGTGCAAGCCAGGAGTCCAGCCTCTCTGCAAATGGCCCTGTAGGGCAGGCAGTGCCCAATAACCAGATGGGGGAGGGCATTCCTGCAGCAGGTGTGTGTGACCCATTTATTTATTTACTGGGCCTCACTTGCTCCAATCCTGTGGACCCTGGGTGACTTACATTCCCTTCGTACAATAGAAGAGTTAAAACATAAAAATGGTATAATAAAATGACAAAGTACAGTACAGAATAATGGCAACAAAAGTTATGACGAAAGAAATGAAGGCCCCTGAGAATGGAGCACAATCAAAGGTGGCTGGGTTCCTAGCCAATCTCCCCAGGCCCATCACCAAGCTTCTGTGGGTGGTTTGGATAGCAAACTTGATGTCGAAAGAAGAAGGAAAACGCCCTTTCCATGCTGAAAAAACTAAAGATGGCTCTAGACCGCTTTAGCAGTGGGCTGGAGATGAGATGGAGGAGGTATTATGAGAACATCTAACATTTCTCGAACCCAGTAAATAAGGTGTTTTTGTGCTGCAGCCAGCAAGGCGTGAGGATGATTAAAGTTAGAAAAGTAAAGATAATAGGTGATGCTAGCAAAATGCAAAATGTTTAGTACGTTTAACTTATGAGAAAGTCCACCTGAGGAGCTATGGGAAGAAATAAGAGATACTGTGGCAACAGAAGTGGAAAAAAAGACTCCTAAAATTTCAAAGAGGAAAAGATCTAAAAGATGCCTTTTAGAACAAGCTATCATAATAGTTAAGTCAGGAAAAGACAGAAGATAAAAACTTTGGGCAACAAAAGAACAGAAACTGAATGCAGACTTTCAATGCCAAGCAAGAAAGGATAAGAAAAACTATTCTAGTCAAGAATGTCTACAAATGGAGGAATTTAACAAGAAAAAGAAAATGAGACCTTTCTAAAAAGATAACAGGAATCACAGGAAAACAAGTAGCTAAAGTAGGACTACTCAAGTATAATCATAAAAGAAAGCTAATGGAGGCAAATGAGATTAAAGGAAAATGGGAAAACCATACCGAAACCTTTCAGAGGTGAATTATAGAATGAAGGAAAGACTTGCAGAACTGACTCCACTGGAAAGTGAGTTTTGTGATAGGCAATAAACCAATTTTCAAATAGGAAAGCAAAGAAGAAAGCTCAGATTAAATCCTGAACTGCTAAAATCTGCAGGGAAGAGGCAGTTAAAGTGCTAATAGTTTTATGTCAGCAAACATGAAACAAGGCTATGTGGCCTAGATATTGGAGAATACGTAATGTAACCATTGCATTAATTCCTCATAGAAAGTTTTGCATATGACCTGACAAAGTCACATGGAACTACATGCGTGGCAAAAGAAGTGACAAATGTACAAGCAGATTTCAGAAAAGGCTGAGAGGTCAAGGTCAGAACTTAACGTTAAGATGGGTAAAGGAGACAGCAAGAGAGTATAAGAAGAAGGTTTACCTTTGCTTCATTGACTACAGAAAGCATTTAACATGCCAGAACGTGGAATGTATACAGTATACGCTAATTGGGTACCTAAACCCCTGGTTATTATTCTGAGGAATCTTTGCAATGAATAAGAAACTACAGCAAGAGCTGAATTTGGAGGAATGGGGTGGTTCAGAATAGGAAAAGGGGAAGGCAAAGATGTGTATTGTCTCATATAACCTATGCTATGTGTATAAATACGGCCAGTATGGTGTAGTGGTTAAGGCACCAGGCTAGAAACCGGGAGACCGTGAGTTCTAGTCCCGCCTTAGGCACAAAGCCAGCTGGGCGACCTTGGGCCAGTCACTCCCTCTCAGCCCTAGAAAAGAGGCAAACCACTTTTGAAAATCTTCCCAAAAAAACTGCAGGGACTAGTTCAGGCAGTCACCAGGAGTCAACACTGGCTTGAAGGCACACAAACACACATAAAAAATGTATCAAGAATGGCAGGACTGGAAGACCTGACAGCTGGAATAAAAAATAGAGGTCAAAACATTAACAATTTGAAATATTTAGATGATACCACTTTGTTAGGTGCCATTGAGTAACTTTTCTTTATTTCAGCTAAGTAACTAATTTGACTGGAATTGATAAAGGGACAATTGAAAAATTGCTGGCCGATTTCCCTCAAAGCTATATATGATGATTGGGTATGAAATATTAAATAAAGAATAACTCAAAATATTTGGTAGTATATAAATATACTACCAAAATGTAAGGGGCGCGGTAGCTCAGCGGGTTAAACCGCTGAGCTGTTAGTCTGCCGACCATAAGGTCGGCAGTTCGAATCCGTGTGGCGAGGTGAGCTCTCGCCACTAGCCCTAGCTCTCTGCCAACCCAGCGATTCGAAAGCTAAATAGCAAGTAGATAAATGGGTACCACTCACGTGGGGCAATATGCTGGCATCCTGTCGGGGAGTCGCCTCGGAGCCGAAGACGGAGCCGGAGATTGGGAGAAGCCCGTGGATGGCGGCTGAGGACGGCGGCAGAGGCCGACGGATCCCAATTACAACTTCCGGGATGTCAGCAGCCGGCTCCGAAAGCGAGGCATTCTGTTAGATCTGTGCTCCATGAATTTATCCAATCCCTATTTAAAATAATCCAAGTTGTGACCATCACCACATCTTCTTACAGTAATGAATTTCATAGGTTAATTATACACTATGGAGAGAAATACTTTCTTTTGTCTATTCTGACTATCTTTCCAGTCAACTTAATTGGATAACACCTAGTTCTAGTGTTCAGAGAAACAGAGAAAAAATTATCCCTGTCCATTTTCTCCATACTATGCATTTTCTTGATCTTATCTTCTCCCCTAATTTCAAACTAAAGAATCCCAAACATTCTAGCCTTTTCTCATAAGGAAGGGATTTGAGCCCCTTCGTTAGTTTGGTTGTCTTCTGCTGCATTTTTTCAGCCTTTTTTCTTTCTCAAATGTAGCAAGAGGGACTGTAAACAGTATTCTAACTGCAGATGTACCATAGGTTTTACACTAACTTAAATTGAAGCTCATTTTCCATTTGGTTGGCCATTCACCAAGTTTAAAGAGATCCTTCTGGAGTGCTTTATAATCACTTTTGGTTTTTTTTATTACTGTACATAGTTTGGTATCATTCAACTTGGCAAACTCACTGCTTATCCCTAAATCAAGACTGTTTAGAACAACTTAGAAAGAACTGGTTTCAAACTAGATTCTTGAGGGATTATGCTTCTTCTTTTTTTCCACTGAGAAAGTTGCCCGTTTATTCCTCCTCTTTGCTTTCTGTTTTTTTTTTTAACATGTTAGAAATGCATAAAAGGACAGTCTGTCTTATCCCATGGCCTCTAAATTTACTTAAAAGCCTTTGAACAGGCACTGTATCCAAAGGCTTTTTGAAAACTTAACTGTACAGCATTATGAGTTCACCTTCATCTATGTGCCTGCTGATACTTTAAAAAAAATCTCTAAAAAGTTGGTGAGACATGATTTCTTTTGAGGAAACTATTCTGATCTTTCTTCATCAAGGCTTGTTTCTCTGTATGTCTAGTTATTTTTTTCTTTGATTTTCTAGGAACAGACATCAAGATGATTGACCTAACATTTCCCAATCCCCACAGAGTCCATTTGCATCATATTAGTTATCCTCCAGTCCTTTCCTACTAAGCTCCATTTGAGGAACAAGTTACATATTTTTGCTAGGAAGTCAGTGATTTTACACCTGAGTTCTTTAAACCTCTTGGGTGGATGCTATCAGCACCTAGTTATTGGTATGGAGCAGTCTCTCATGAAGTCCTCATATATTCTCTCTTGCTACCTCAATTGACTTTGTTTCTTTAAGAAACTCAGTGCTGGCTCAAGTACCTGTCCTGCGTCTTTTCCGCAAAGAAGATGTAGGACAGATACTTGAACCTGCACTGACTTCCTTCAGGAGGGGATCAGAGCAAATAAAGCCAATGACAGATGCAAATAATGCAGTTTCTTTACAGTTTCCATATCCTCCTTTCACAGCTTTGTCATCTATTGGCCCAACTGTTTCCTTGGCTGCTTTTCTGCTTCAAATATATTTTAAAAGTTATTATTGTTTTCCTTATTTTTTCCTCAAAAGTTCCTCAAATTCTGTTTTTTTTTTTTTTTTGCATTCCTTATTGTCACCTTGCACATTTTTTGCCAGAGTTGCTGCTCCTAGTTGGGATAGACTTTCCAGTTCTTGAAGCTTCCTGGATACTACTAGAAAGTCATGCTGGGCTCTTCCTAGACTTGGTCCTTTTTGACATTGTGGAATATATTACAGCTGAGCCCCAGTGATGGTGGCTTTAAATAACCTAAAGGTGCTAGGAAGAGTTTTGGCACCCTTAGATTTTCCTTCCAGTCTCTTTTTCACCAGTACCCTTATTTTGAGATGTTACCCTTTTTGTAGTCAAGTGTAACTCTGTTGGACTCCACTGCTTAGTTCTTATTTGCATATGCGTTTTTAAACATTTTAATGCTGTATATGTTTTAATGTTTTCCTGTGAGATACCTAGAATCTTTTGTCCATTCTATGAAGAAGTAGTCAGGAGGATTCCAAAGTTAGATATATTCCTTAATAGCGTGCCCACCCTAGAAAAGGTAGAATAAGACAAGTTATCTAAAGAAGTTTCTGTATTGCACTGGCAAGTATACTAAAATAAACCCTACCAGCCAATAAATATGAAGAATGTGAACATGGTGATGATGAGAGATAAGAGGCACTCTTAGGGGAAACTGTGGTTACTAAGAAGAATAATAATTGCAGATAAAATCCTTGAGAAATACAGCTGGTACATTCCTGGATAGCAGTTTTTATTAATCTGCAATGATTTCTGGCTGTGCATGTAATACCTCTGTGGCAAAGCTGGTTAGAGTGTATACCAGGTAAAATGTTCAGCATTGTGCAGATTAAAGTGGCATGCTGAGAGCAGTGTTTAATATGGTTGTGCATCAAAATAATGAAAATAATGTCACATTTGACAAGCATCACACACCTCTTTCTATTGTCAGCCAATCATCAAATATGCACGGATATGCAGGTGCTTTCCTTTTAGACAGTCATCAAAGATCTTTATAGAACCCAAATAACTCATAGCTAAATTACAAACTATGCATCATTAGCAGGGGGAGAATGGTAATGAATTAATAATGTGGATACGCAGTTCCATCTTCTCTGGAGAATAGAGGACCAAATACTGTATATCCTGGATTTACATGTATGTTGCTATACCCAGCTATTGGTGGATCATGGCCTGGGTAGATTGAGTGGTAGTTATATTGGAAGCAAGCTTATCATTGGCTATACTGGGAGTGGGCATTCATATTGATTTGGAAGATAACAAATTGTGCCGGGAGTAGAGCTACACTTGCATGCCTGTATCGTCACAGGCACTCAGAAGCACACACACATTCATATATCCATATGCATATCTATTTCTGCACATATATGTGGCTCCAGTTAGCAGTGACACTCTAATGTTCCAAACAGACACTCTTATCAATTAAGTGCAAAAATGACTCAGTTCACAGCACTGAGCTGGAAGCCACAGTGATGCAGAGAGGATGGTGTCATGCCCCATGGACCCACTTTTCCATGGTGAACAATTATGTCATTGGCAGCATGTAAGTGAGTCCAGTTCATGAGGAGGGCACTGAAAAATGCAGCTGAACACTTTTCCAGTCCTATATGGAGGTGTCTGGATGAAATCATGGACTTTTTGCATGCCAAACAAGAACTCTACCACAGAGTTATAACCTTTTCATGATAATATGTAGGAAAAAAAACCCCAAATGTGTAAACATTTTTAAATTTTTTATCCCGCCTTTATTATTTTTATAAATAACTCAAGGCAGCGAACAATACTCCTTCCTCCTCCTATTTCTCCCACAACAGCAACCCTGTGAGGTGAGTTGGGCTGAGAGTGAGTGACTGGCCCAAGGTCACCCAGCCAGCTTTCATGCCTAAGGCTTGACTAGAACTCTCAGGCTCCTGGTTTCTAGCCCAGCACCTTAACCACTAGACCAAACAAAAAAACCAATGTGTAAATGGAATAAAAATAATAATGTCCTCACTGACCATGATTGGTTCCTTGAGTCTGAGTTAGTGATTTTTTGCATCATTAGCCTTTCTTTTTTTAGAGATGTCAGCACTTGGGACCATTATTATTTTATATTTTATATTTTATATTTTATATTTTATATTTTATATTTTATATTTTATATTTTATATTTTATATTTTATATTTTATATTTTATATTTTATATTTTATATTTTATATTTTATATTTTATATTTTATATTTATTTTATATTTTTGAATTGATTAGCCACCAAACTCCAATGAACTCTGGATGGCGAATGCAAAATGTGCTGTACAGAATACTACAATTTAATATATATAGTCTAGAAAATTACAGTAGCATTGTGAACTAAGTAGGAACATTAAAGTTTGGTACAAACTGGCAGGAGTTTGCCAGAAGTTAGGAAGTTAAGTGGGTGCTAACATTTGGTAGCCAAATGTTGGTAGACAAACAGAGAGAAGTCTGAAGCAAAGGAAACAGGATCCTCAGAGATGCTGAGGTAAGCAGAAGGAATTGGCAAGAAGCTTCTTGTTAGACAGCTTGGAGTCAGTGTAGAACAGTGTTTTCCAAACTGGGTAACTTTAAGATGTATGGACTTCAACTTCCAGAATTCCCTAGCCAGCATGCTGGCTGGGGAATCCTGGGAGTTGAAATTCACACATCTTAAAGTTGCCAAGTTTGAAAAACACTGCTGTAGAACATCGAATGAGGGAAAAGATATTCCGCAGAGAGCAGGCAGGCAAGAAATGAAATTCAAGAGTTAGAAACATGTACTGTAAAAAGGTTGGGGTGCACAGACAAATGCTCACAGACACACATGAGGGGAGGGGAAAGGAAGGAGAGAAAAAGGAGGTTAGTACAGCTAGGAAAAAGGGGGAAAAGAAAAGGAAAATTTTGGCTAGGAAGGGGTAATGTGGAGATTAAGAGACGAAGCTTTAAGTTAAAGGACTGGTAAAAAAAACCCACCCATGAATAATCAAGGGATAAAGGGAAGGAAGCACAAGGCATTTCTCTCCCCAGTGTTTGCCCAGCTGGGATTCTGATCCTTGCAGCTAATAAGGGAAGGGGGCAGCTTCCGGGTGCCCAGCATTCAGGAGTGTCAGTTGGCAACTCAGACAATGAAGGGAGAGAGAAGCTGGCAAGTTTTACAAGCAAGGAAATTGCCCAGTGCAGCAGTCCCCAACCTTTTTGGCACCAGGGACCGGTCGTGGAAGCCAATCGTGCGCACCGGGGCCCCCACGGCCCACTTCCTAACAGGCCGCAGCCCAATAGTGGTCCACGGCCCACAGGTTGGGGAACCCTGGCCCAGTGGATCCATTAGTGGGAAGATTGAGGTGAGAGAAGTGAACTAGATTCAGATGGGCCAGGATGGTGGACATCCAGTTCAAGAGGAAGGATTAGGGAGAGAGTGAGAGAAATGGCTATATGAGACTTCTGCAGAGACAACATTTGCTGTGGGTGTTTTTCAAGGACCGGGGAGAGTTGGTTTGTTATAAAGTAAAACTGTTATTATCTGTTCAGAATGAGAGGTTAGATATTTTTCTTACTGTGTGCCCCAGAAGGGAGGGGGAAATTGCCCTCTTACAGCACCCCCCCCCCCAACTCCTTGGAGATTTGGAAGTAGGAGCTGAAAGAGTCCTTCTTGGGAGATAGTTGGTGAACCTTCCCCAATGTAGCAAGGCATTCAGGATGGTAGTGATTAACAGGAGGCTACTGTTAAGTCTGGTTTGTTGAAAAGAGGCTGGTCAACCTAAAGAGAGGGGTTGTTTCATTCTCATCGCCCAAACCTATTTCAAGGCTCATCTGCAGTTGCAGAGGGAGAAAAGTGTATACAGCTAGTTCAAGCCACCTGGGCTGCTGCATAATTTAAAACATTCCTTTCTGAGGTGTAACTTGCAAGCAAATGACAAATATAATTTCATGCAAGATTCACCCAGAGGGTCCCAAAGAATGTGAAAGCCACATGTGTTGAGAACAAAGGGAGTGCAGTTCAAACAGAGCCACGAGATAAAAGCCCAAGTACAAATGTGTTAATGTCTTTTTTCTTTTAATAATGCCACAAATATCAAGGTTATTGCATCAGGCTGTATTACATACTGTATCTTTCCATTTCACTTTTCCTTTTTTCAGACTCCAGCTAGCAAATACATATACAGTATTTTCTAAAACGATTTTAACCACATCTCCAGTTCTGATTTTACACACCACACACAATTTCTCTAGTTCTGATTATACACACCACACACAAACCATTAACTTTCATGATGGCTAAAGACAATCCCTGTGTTTCCTTCTGTGCACTGAAATTTTGATTTAATGGACCAATATTAGAGGGGTGACAATTATGAATGTCCATTAAATCACAAATTACATCATTATGCAAATGATATAAATGGTTATTCATAAATTGACATAATTGACATGCCTGATGTAAAAATTAGTGTAAAGTTAACATATATTAAACTGACAGATCCTGACTCCTTTAGACATAATGGACTTGTTTATTATTTCAAGGGGATGTCTGGATAGAAATCTGGTCCTTTGCATCCCAAGTCTGCAAAATGAAGGTTCCTTTAGATTGAGGTTTTTGTATTTTATTATGACCCTGGGAGTTTTAAATGCCAAGGAATGAAAATAGTAGGTGGACATCTGCAAGAAGTCCTGGGATTTTAAGACAAAACTTCACCTTACAAACAGGATTGGCAATAAACTGGTAAGTAAAGGTAAAGGTTCCCCCTGCACATTTGTGCAGTCGTGTCCGACTCTAGGGGCCGGTGCTCATCTCCGTTTGTTAGCCGAAGAGCCAGGGTTGTCTGAAGACGCTTCCACAGTCATGTGGCCGCATGACGCGCGCGGAACGCTGTTACCTACCCACCAAAGTGGTACCTATTCATCTACTTGCATTTGTATGCTTTCGAATTGCTAGGTTGGCAAGAGCTGGAGCTAGTGCGGGAGCTCACTCCGCACGTAGGGCTAGGGATTCGAATCTCCGAACTTGCGATCTTCCGATCGACAAGCCTGGCGTCTTACCCGCTGAGCCACCACGCCCCTTTTAATCATCATCATCATCATCATCATCATCATCATCATCTGGTATTTTACGTTATTCAGCTTACTATAAAACTATACCTATACTATAGTTTTGTATATTGGGGGTTGTTGTTGTTGTTGTTATTGTTGTTACTTTCCAATGTACGTGTGTTTCTCTGCATCATCGGCTCTGCAACTTGCAGTCCGGACCCTTGCCCTATGGAGGTGATGGGGTGGCTGGGACAGGGTGCTGCTAAATGCCTCCTTGATGCTGGTATCCTCCTTGAAGGAGTTGGTGGTAGATTCCCTCCTGAAGAAGCCATAGCTCAACCTGGACATTCTGGATAATGATCAACCAATTTCTGACCTTGCCTTTTGGGAGAAGATTGTTCAGAAAGTGGTGGGGCAGCCTTAGAGGGCCTTAGAAGAAATGAATTATCTGGACCCTTTTTAGTCAGGATTCATGCCTGGGTATAACACAGAGATTACCTTAATCAGTCTTGTAAAGGATCTGTGATGAAACTGGAATAAGGGGAGTATGGTGTTGCTTGATTTCTAATCAGTCATAGAATCCTTCTGGGTTGCCTCTGAGAGTTGGGTATGGAGGGCACTGTTCTGAATACTGTTTTTTTTTATTGATTGTTGGAATATAATTGCTTACCTTGTTTACACCATTTGATTGTTTTGATCTGAGTTACAAAGATGGGAAATGTATTCCAATCAGAGTCAATTGGGATTGGAGTGGCTTAAAACTCTTGTAAAGTAGATGAATAAAAAGAAAATGTTTCAGAACTGATTTCAGATGATGGAGCTGACAGATGATGCAATCCAGGCTTCTGTGTTTTGAACTAAGCCCGAATAGCTAATACATGAAGGTACTGTACATGTGATTTTTTAATCAATTAGGTTTTATCATAATAAAGCACTTGTCATCATTCTTCAAATACTTTTGAAATATGCCTTTTTCCTCCCTGTCACCTCTCTGATACCAATTGCCCCTGGGGAAGCTTCTTTCTTCTGGTGATGTTCCAGTATGGTATAGAGCAGTAATTGCACTGAAGCCTGCTGTTGCTATTTCTCTTAGTTTTGTGCCCAGAGTGATAACCCTAAACCATTTGAAGTGGTGAGGGCAGAAAGATGGAGAGTTGAGATTTGGGGGAAAGGATGAACACATTATTGTTTTATTGTATTGGTTTTAATTTTTGTTCTCTTGTATTTTATTCTAATTATGTAAATTCCCAGTTTATATTTTTAAGAGCTGTTGTAGAACCTAACAGAACAGAATAACACTGTTCCAGATTCAGCTGAATCTTGAGGTGCTTCACTTAATTCAGAATAGGTTAGATGCAGCTGAGGTGGAATGAAAACTCTAACCTAGCCAGTCCTGATTCAAAACCTTGCATGAAGCTCCAGTTTTGACCTGTTGCTGTAGAATTTTGGAATGTTACAAATGGTAGTGCTTGGCGGAAGGAAGGAAGGAAGGAAGGAAGGAAGGAAGGAAGGAAGGAAGGAAGGAAGGAAGGAAGGAAGATCAAAGTGACCCTTGTGGTTCTACCATCATAAACTGTTCTTAGAAGGCAAGATCATACTGACAGGTTTCTCAAGCATTGACTGGGCAGTCCAGGGATGTGGTTTAAGAGATTATTGGAAATTTAGGAAACACTGAAGAAGTGGTCTGAGTAAGTAGTTCTAGAAGATGAAGATGAAAACCAAAAATACAATAACAGATGTATAGTTAGTTGTTCAGAACTCAGACAAGACTCAAGCATTTTGGAGATAGATAATGGAATATAGATCATGGTGATCTATATCAATTCTAAATATCGAGAACAGAAGGCCAGAAGTGGGTCAAGATTTCCCCCTCTCATCCCTCATAAGTAAGATCTCCAGGACCTCTCTTTAGACAGCTAAAACTATGCATGCTCTGGAATGTCTGGCTAACTCACTGTGGCTTTGTTCCACTTACAGTACTTTTCAGTTGAAAAACTTCAATTCTTCAGTTGAAGAACTGAAAAGAGAGACATCTGAAAAAGGTAGCTATTTCCTCCTCTTTAATGCTACAGGGAAAATTCTCCCTGAATACAGCTACCAGGTAAAGGCTGCAAAATTCTGAATGACTGCTAGTTGGTAGTATAAAGAGTTTAGAATCTTCTGTATCTCTTTTGTACCCTTCTACTGGACTTCCAGATTTTTGAAGACCAGATGTGATAGCACTATCCCAAAGACAATAAAGGACTGCTCTTCTGAATCCTGCTTAAGAACTGGGAATAACTTGGGAGGACTTCTGGAGGAAGAATGGCAGAGAAGAAAAGCGGAGCTGACGACCGTGGTGAAGAACAAAGAGCCAGTGAATAGGTCTCCAGTGGGTTTTGAGCACTGGGAGATGAGGAAATAGCCATCTTGCTCAACCACGATCAGCACCCTTAAAAGGACACTAAGTTCGTATATTTCCTTTTCTAATTACTTTTGGAAATTGTTTATTAACTACTTTTCAGCTATTAGAAACCTTTGGAATGACAACATCATGTGAGTCTGCCTTCATTCCTTAATGAAAGAAAAATTTAACTACAAGGTTAAGAACTTAGTTTTTTTTAAATAAACAGCAAAAGGCTGATTAAAACTTTGATTTTAGAAAGCTACAAATGGACTAGGGGTCCGGATAAATTTGAAATAAGATTTTGGAATTAATTATAAAGAATCCTTCCCATGGGAAAATGCTTTTGCTTTGATTTTTTAAAAAAAAAACATATTAAGATAAAATTTTAAAAATTGGACACTAGAGAGAACTAAACCTTTCAATTAAAGGAGAACACATAAACTCGAATAACAGTTACAGAATGGCACAAAATCATTGGCGATCACTCGTAGCCAAGTAAGATTGTCTTCCAAAGGTAAAATTTTAACAGTGGATCCGTAAGTGGCTATAAAGGCCAATTCTGGATCCGCACAACCTCCCACAATGAGGGCATAGGTTTCCGGGTGGGAGACGGTCATGATGAGGGTTTGCCTGACGTGCCTTCCTTTTAGCTCTTTTCTCCCTTTCGCCCTGTACTCGTGCTTCTTCAAAGTCCATAGCGCCATTAATAAAGGATGACCTCCAATTGAAACGCTCATGAGTTAGGGCTTCCCAGTTCTCAATGCTGATATTACATTTTTTAAAATTAGCTTTGAGAGTATCTTTGAATCTCTTTTGCTGTCCACCAATATTCCGTTTTCCATTCTTAAGTTGGGAGTAAAGTAGCTGCTTTGGAAGACGATGGTCAGGCATTCGAACAACATGACCGGTCCAGCGAAGTTGATGTTGGATGATCATTGTTTCAATGCTGGTGGTTTTCGCTTCTTCTAATACGCTAACATTAGTCCGCCTATCTTCCCAAGTAATTTGCAGAATTTTTCGGAGGCAGCGTTGATGGAATCTTTCAAGAAGTTGGAGGTGGCGTTTGTAGAGGGTCCATGTTTCACAGGCGTACAGAAGGGTTGGTAGTACAATGGCTTTGTAAACAAGCATTTTGGTCTCCCTGCGAATGTCCCGATCCTCAAACACTCTACGCTTCATTCGGGAGAAAGCTACACTCGCAGAGCTCAGGCGATGCTGAATTTCAGCATCGATGTCGGCTTTTGTAGATAGATGGCTGCCGAGATAAGAAAAGTGATCGACATTTTCTAGTGACACACGTTTAAGCTGGATTGATGGCGCTGCAGAGGGATTGGTTCGAACTTGCTGGTAAAGCACTTTGGTTTTTTTAATGTTAATCGAGAGGCCAAGCTTTTCATATGCTTCTGCAAAGATGTTTAGGATAGTTTGAAGATCTTCCTTGGAGTGTGCACAGACTACGTTATCATCAGCATATTGAAGTTCTATAACAGAAGTTGTAATTACCTTATTTTTTGCTTTCAGCCTACTAAGATTAAAAAGCTTTCCATCTGTTCTATATATAATTTCTACACCAGTAGGAAGTTTCTCTTCAACAAGGTGTATAATCATAGCGATGAAGATAGCGAATAAGGTTGGAGCAATAACACATCCCTGTTTAATGCCGGATTCCACTTTAAATGGATCGCTTTGAGAGCCATTGTTATTCAGGATTGTTGCCATCATGTCGTCATGGAGTATTTTTCTGGCAAAAGAGTGTGTTAGTAATGACAAGGTTATGCTCTGCACATTTAGTCAGAAGTAAGATTCCATTCGTGTTGCTGTTGTCAACTCCTTCTTTCCCAATGATCCCTGGCCACAAATCAAAATCACGCCCAAATCTTGCATTGAAATCGCCCAGGAGGATAATTTTATCCTCCTTTGGTATCTCTGATAAGATGGTGTCCAGCTGGGTATAAAATTTTTCCTTGATATCGTCATCTGCATCTAGTGTTGGTGCGTAAGCACTTAGGATAGTTGCCTGTTGGTTTTTGGTGAGTTTTATTCGCAGAGTTGAGAGTTGTTCGTTAATCCCAGTGGGAACTTCTGACAAGAGCTTCACAAGGTCGTTTTTGATAGCAAAGCCTACCCCATGTATTCGCCGTTCTTGTTCAGGCAGTCCTTTCCAAAAGAAGGTATAACCTCCTTTTTCTTCCTTCAACTGTCCTTCTCCTGCTCTTCGAGTTTCTTGGAGTGCTGCTATATCGATATTAAAACGTCTCAGCTCCCTTGCAATAATGGCAGTCCTACATTCAGGTCGTTCACTATCCATATTGTCTTGCAGTGTCCGTATATTCCATGTTCCAAAATTCATGTGTTTTTTACGACTGCTAGATGGTGACCCCACTGGTCACGGTAATCCAGTCAGGGAGAAAATGAGGCAGACTATGTTTAGGGCACCTTTTCTAGCCCCCTCCCCATATGGGGTGAGCAGAGTGGATCCTAAATAGGGCTGCTCAGTCGTGGATACAGCTGCCGAACTACTCAACTGCCTCGATCCTTGAGTCAGGGCGACTGAATCCGTATCCACCGCCCATGTGCTGGTCCATGACTAGGAGCTTCCGGATTTCACAGTCCTGCCCCCGTTGCCATTTGTCAATCGCCATGGGACTTTTGGTTGTTTTGGGTTTGGTGTGGTTGGAAGATGGCTGTGTGTGAATTTGTTTTATGTGTGGAGATCGGTGCACAACGATCAGCACACAACCTTCACAGAAAAAGGCTCTAATCCAATGGCATGGATACCATGACGATTGCTGACCTTTTGTCTGCTGCAGCCTTCATCCGCCTTCGCAGCCATTGTAACAATACACTTTGTTATCTTCCGCCTGTTCTGCCGTTGAGGACTTTCTTGGATTGTTCTTTGTCTGGTTCCTCCCCCTGGACCTTACTGCCATGGGTGACCCTACCAGGAGTACATGACTCCCAACGGCTTCGCTCACAGGGTTCATTGGGAACACACAAGCCCACTCACCACAACAAGGTGACGATCCAGCGAGTGAGAAAGAATGGCACAAAATATTCTAACAGTGGAAATATTGAAGGATAGTTTTGAAAAATGGACTCAGAAATTAATAGTAATAATATCTGCCTCTATGGATAGACTGTGTCTAAAAGATGTTATGGAAGAGGAACAGCTTTTACCTCACAAGACAGAGACTGAGTTGAAAGTGGATTTACAAATGACAGGCTACAAAAATCACATGAAAAAGGGTATTACACTGGACATACAAAAGAAACTGGCTGATGTTTTAATAATTAAAAGGGAGTAACAAACAATAAACCAAGAGAGTGACCTGGATAATTTTTCTATATTGGATTTACAAAAGAGATTTGTTAAAGCTTTGAAGAATCTCATGAGGAGGGACAAAGAAGAAATGAAAATAAATCAAGTTCTACCACATTATTTGAAGAGACTAAAGATTAAGATTGTTAGAAGTAAAAGGAAAGAATATAAAATTGGTTTATTTGATCAAGGTTAAAATAGATATGTTGTTATTTCTGGTAACCCTCAATGGACTTTTGCTGACATCAGGACTGAAATGACGATGCTGTATGGATTTGTTTATAGATAAAAGATGGGATATGGGAAGAAGAGATCATTTGTTGTAAATTAAGAGGAGCTGAAAAGTTATAAAATTGTTTATACTTGTTGTGATGAAGGTTGGGAGTCACTTCTTTATATATTTCTTTTCTTTTTCTTTACTATATTCTTCTTTTTCTTTCTTTCCTTTTTCCTTTTTATTCTTTATATTTTTCCTATTTTTTTCTTTGCACTTTTTACTCCTTTCTATTTTTCTATCTTCTTTCTTTTACGTTGTATTAGTTTTTACTATTGTAATTATAATCTTTAATAAAATTAGTAAAAGGTAAAGGTTTTCCCCTGCACAGTTGTGTCCAACTCTAGGGGGCGGTGCTCATTTCCATTTCTTAGCCGAACAGCCAGCGCTGTCCGAAGATGCTTCCGCGGTCATGTGGCCGGCAGGACAAGCACGGAACACTACTTGGGGGAAAAAAAGTGGGAACAACTTGGCATGAATTACCCCTGAATTGACCCAGAGCAGTTTCTGAAGCCTATCTGGCCTTCTGCTTCCAGAGTTGTTATGTATAAGACAAAACAGTATCACAAGTACAAATCCAAGCTAAGGGAATTAATATACAATGACTGAATTTATCCAGTGCCTACTTTGCAGCCTCCAGGGGTGCAACTACTTGTGTTAGTCACTGTGCTGCTAATTTTTAACATGCGGAGTATACCAATATATTTATAGCTCATGGTGTCCCAGCAGATAACTCAACTGGGGGAGCATCCATCAGCAACCAGAATTTTATGAAAACAGTAGCATTCACATACATTTTAATGCCAGGGAATGTTTTGCATTCAAAGCGCCCCGATAGCATTCCTTAATCCCATTGATTTCCAATGTCATAAACAGTTAAACCATGAAAGCTTTATAAAAACCATTAGATCTTTAAAGTGATGAGTGTGTGGAAAAGTTGTGATTATTGTAGGAGGATGCTTCTGCTGTTTTTGGTGTGTTTTGTTTTTGTTTTATTTTTTTAGTGAGAGTACTAATGCCAAGCTTTTTGCCCATTTTTTTTCCAAAGACAGACACGGAAATATTGCTCACGTAGGAATATCCATAAGGTGTGGTTAAAAAGAAGGCAAGATGGCGGCCACAACAGTGCAATCAAGGCTCTGCCTGTTGTTTTATGTGTGTCACGTGTATGTGTAAAAAGAGGTGGAGTTTCAATCACATGGTTGTGGCTACCATCTTGCTCCCCTCCCTGCAAACACACCTGATAAAGTGTCAATTGTTTTACTAGTCCTGCATTACAGAAAAGGCAGCATTAAAGTAGAGAGAATTGGGCAGAATGCTTTTTTTTTGTTTTGTTTTCATAGGATATACTGTATTCTATTGGTGATAATCTGCTAAAGACAACATATAGTAACAGAGTAGAAGGAAACTTAAGTGGTGCCATTCATTCTCTCTTTTTAATGCAGTGTTTTTTTCCTTTGTGGCATCACCGTTCTCTAGTTTGCTTGCTATCAGGCACCCTTTTCCTTAATCTACATGCAGAAAGGCTCAAGATGGACTTTTTTTTTTACACAGCACACACTTAAACCTCGGAACTCACCACCAGCAGTTGTGGTAATATGGCAATCAGTTTGGAGAGTGTTAAAGGACAATCGGACACATTCATGGAGGATTAGGCTCTGAATGGCTGCTACTCCTGATGTCTGGTTACTATCTCCTGAATCATAGGTATCATATTTTAAATATTAATTTCTGGGAATGGGGGGTATCACCCTCCAGTCCAGGTTTGTGAGCTTCCCAAATGTATCCACTTGGCCACAGAATACTGGACTAGTGGGCCACTTGTCTGATCCATCAGGGATTTTTCTTACGTTCTTATGTTCACTTTCCCCCACCCACGTGTACCAGCTTCCTCATTCAATAGAAAATGTTCCAGTGCTCAGAATTCTGCTGAGATTGTGTTCAGAAACCTTGAAGACTGGAACCCAGGAATCACACTATTAGTCTATTTAGACAAGCAATGGCTTCTTGTGGTCTCAGGTATAGCTTTTCCCCCACCACTTGCCAGATGATCCTTTCTGCTCTTTGGAGAGGTATCTGGGCTACTAGGTGACTTTCAGGCATCTATTGTTGATCTAGAACCACTGGGTAGTGGGTGATCTCTAACAGAGGAACTGGATTTGAACACAGCAGGGAATATTGCTGAAGTCAGATTGTCACATACATTTCATTATTAATTCTATAGCCTCCTTGTCCACTACAAAATGACCATTTACATTATTCAGAATTCTTTCTTTGAAGTTAATTATGTATTTCCCACTAACTACTTCAGGGACATAGTTTGGAGAAAAATTGTCCATCTTTTCACTTTCAATTTTGTTTAAATGCCTTCTAATATTTATGCACATTTTGCCTTTCCTTTCTAAGCCTATACTTAAAATATTAATGCATTAGCCAGCTCAAATCGCATAAGCTCTTAAATTACTTTGATATTATCCTTAATTTAAATTTGCTGACACATTTAACCTCCAGAGTGGTTAGACAAATGGATGCTGAATTTAAAATATCTCTCTGCAAATATGACATTTGCCTTTTGAAAAGCTTTTTTAAAAATATATAAATATCAGTTGGCAAACATACTCTGGTTACAGAGGTGCTATAAAATAACTGGCAGGTCTTACATTAGAGATTGACATTTTAAGCCAGCATTTCCCAAACTTTTGCTCTCCAAATGTGTTGTGAATTCTGGGAAAACGTACCAGGTTGGGGAATATTGTGGAATCAATATGCTAATTTTAACATCTCTGGGATCTCATCCCAAAACACTGAATGAGATAACACAGCATTTCTGTGTTATCCAGAAGGATCAGAAGTAGTTCTGCCTATCTTACCAAATATGCTCCTTCTCAAATTCTGCAAACTTCGTCTACTTTATAGGCATTAAACCACCTTCTGACTGATATGGCATGGATTGTACTGAAGTACAAATTGCATATCTTCAGTTGGAAGTTTACTTCTCTCATGTGTTTATTACCTTAAACTAGCCACTTTCTCAAGGTTAGAAACCGGACTCTCTGATGAGAGACTTTGAAGAACTCAGGCAATAGATTATGTTGTGAGCATATTAAATGTTGGGTCTTCTCTCCAAGGAAAAGCCATATTTGTAATATGGCTCTTATATCAGAATAGATTCATATCCTCCTTTCCAATTAGTTACACTTTAAGAAGCTAATGTTCTGTCTTCATCATATATGCATAGAGCTATCATATGGTCCTCTAGCTTCTTGTAGCCCAGATAAGATAGCTTGAATTAAGCATTAATCCAAATTAAGTTAACAGGTGATTAAAATAAAGCATGACACCTTCAGACCATTTGATAGGTGTCTTATAAATACATGTAAACAATAAATAATAAAATGTCACAAGTGTGAGTGCAATAGTTACCTTGTAGATTTAATTTACACATGTATAAAAGAAAGTAAAATGCAGGTTAATCCTTTTGGAAATGGAAAAAAACTTGCAAAGTGCTGCCATGCAAATTGCTATTAAAGTAGAACCATCAGGGGAAACAGATCTCTTCAAAAATTTTCAGCAGGAGGGTCCTACTTTCAAGGTAGTGTTCACCTTGAACAGTGTAGTGGAGCATGGGTGAAGTTCTAGGAGATGTGGCTTTATAACAGGGTGCACAGATCTGCACTGCAAAAATCTGGGCAATCATTAGATGGGAACAGAGTTAAGAGTATTTTTGTTTTGTTTATCTATTTTGTTTATCTACTGGTAGCCATGAATGGTCATCTGGAGTTCTGCAGCCCAGATATGATAGCCTTATTTATAAGCATTAAATATTGTACAACCTGGGCTGCTATTTTGTCCCACTATCAGCAAAATGACTTGTAGAATCTCTGATTTATCCTCATTTGCTGAAATTGCTACTCTTGAATGAAACATGAATTCTGTTTTTGGATGTCAATTCTGCATTATGCATCTTCTCTTCGATGCATCTTCTCATCAACCTTTCTCTGGCTTTCAGTCCTACGTTGATGAACTGGCTTTCTGCGTTGCTAAAAGGTAACTGCTTTTTTTTTGAAAGTCTGGCTTTTCTTAGACAAGCCAGGTACAGAGCAAACCTGGGTCCCCATCTTATAGCAGGCTATGATAGTTGTGCAGAGAGTAACTATTGCCTGCTGTTAGAGCCATCTGTGGATCTTCTTTTTCCCTAATTTTATTTTAGCTTGTAAACTGGCAAGAAGGAATTATTGTACACAACTTTCTTCAAAGAAATTTATAATAAAATATTATTTCTAAGCATTCATTGATTTCAAAGGAAATCACGCTTTTAAAACTCGCACTGAAACCAGCAACACTTAGAAATGCTTGAGTTTGGCTACACTGTGTATTTGTTAAAGCTCTTTATTCTTTGGTTGTATATTTGAATATATTCTATATTTCTATGATGAGCTAATGAGTCTTAAGGGAGGGAAAAAAAACACCTCTGTCTTTTTAATGGCTACAGATGGAAATCTTTATTATCCATTATTTGCTTAAGCAAATGCTATCAGGATTAAGATTGTATTTAGTGTAAAGGCCATGCAGTATTTCAAAAAGGGCTTGCCTTGCTTCCCTGCAGGAATATATATGGAAGAGAAGCTAATTATTCAAACGGTGGAGGAGTAAATTACTGTCATGGTTTATTAAATGCTAGCTAAGAATTGGCAGAATCAATTTTCAACTTGGCCTAAAGCGTATGGCTTGGGGCACAGTCCTGCTGCATGTATCTATTAATAAACAGACAAAGCAATAAATAAGCCCTCAGGAGCCAGTATTTGGATGGGGGATGCAAAACTATGCAAATAGAGAGAGGTGGTTCCTATGAAGATGTTGAGAAGAATTGAGAGAGAAGGAATCTGAGTGGGTAAAGAAGATGAAGTTGAGAAAATTCACATAGGAAGCATACATGCATACATACTGTATGCACAGCAAGCAACACGATGTAAATTATAGAAAGGGAGAAAGAAATAGTAAACAAATAAATTAAAGGCATGAGAGGAAATATAGCTAAATCTAGTTTACATCAATCTCGTTTCCATATCCTCACTTCCATCATGTCCATATATTGCTTCATACATTGCCTTTTGTTCTTTAGTCTTCTTGCCTCTCTCTTTTTCAGGATCTCACTGCTATCCAGCCCCACCCTCTTGGGTCTTCCCCTCCACCCATTCACTTGTTCTTCATCCTCATTGTCCCTGCTGCAAAGAGAAATGAATGTGACTCTGTTGCTAACTACAATCCTGCCAACAAATTGCCATAGCAAGCCAGCAGCACAAACTGGGGGAAACCCAGATGGACAAGGAAGGTCACCCTGATTCTTATTCTTATTCATTCTTGACAGCTTCCATCTCTGAAGCAGAGAAAATCAAGGTCCTGAACTGCTTCCTGAGAACAGGGATTGAACTCAAGGAGACAGACACCCACTCCAGCTGCTGCACTTTAGATAAAACAGATTTTTTTATCCAAGGGATATATCTGTCAATTACCCCAATAATCACCAGAACGAGCCCAAGTGGAGATAATTAACATAACCACCTGATGAAGTTTTGGTTTTTCTCCAGTCAAGTTTACTCTTGATAGTTGTTCACTGATGCATTCAGCCTGGCTTTAAACAGCACAGTGGACACAGCTCATGGTTGGCAGAGCATTTGCAGAGAGTCAAGCTGCAGAAGCAGGTTCACCTCTCAGAGTTTTTCTCTATAGTTGACTCTGGAAGGGAAGAAGCCCATTTGGGTGGATGGAACTGGCCCCAGAAGTAGTGATTGTGTGGTGGCAGTGGCTCTTCAGTTTTCCCCACCAATGGCAACACCAGAGTTTCAGTCGATAGTAATAGATGTGGTAGTGTGGATGGAGGAAAAAGCAGTTAATATTGGGACAGGAATCCCCAGTGGCAATGCTGAGACGAGCCAGCTGCTCTAGTATCTCTATGCCACTGATCCTTATCCATTTCTGAGAGATAATCAGCACAGTCTGATTATCTTGCTGGTCTCCTTAGCCTTGATGGGCTGTATGGCAGTAGAGATACTAGGTACTTTCTGCTAGGCTGTACTCTACAGGTGGTTCTGGTAGACGGTAATTCCAGGAGCAGGTAGGGCTGTGGAGCTGAGCAGAATGAAAGCAAGGCAGAAGCACCAACAACACTGGTGGCAGGTAGTGAAACATCTCACCTGAAAGAAGGGGTATCAACTCACCCATATATAGAATAGACAGACCTAAGGCACACCTCTGTTAGTCTGTACAATAAACAGGATCTTGCCTCATAGAACAATGGCCATGAGATCCCTATATACAGTATAAAGGTTATTAGAACTTGGTCTGGAGTGACTCACCTGGAATGACAGGGTAGGTTGGAAGGCATTACCAATTCTGCAAGGTCTAAAGGGGAGAAAGATTTGTAGGGTGATGGGGAATGCAAGACTGGTCCCGGTAGATCTAAGGGTTGAGGGGTTGGGGTTAACATGTGGGCAGGATAGGCCATTAAGTATGATAGCAAGGCCAAACCACTTGTCAGGCCCAGCCCAAGAACGACAAAGAATCAATCCAACCAAACTTCAGTTCTTTATTTGCTCACGCCGTATAGACAGAATCTTGCCAGACTAAAGCTACTCTACCTAACCTAAGGGGAAATAACCTGGGAAGACTTTAGGGTGGGGCTATTCTGAACCTTTTAGTCTTCCCACGTTCCAGCTCTGGACTATGTTTTCTCTTATCTTGCTCCCCTCCTTGGAATGTGCTCCCTCCTTTCCGAGAACCAGCAGTGTTACTGAAGTCCATCACATCACCTCCCGCTTCAGAGACACATTCCATCACACCATCATAGCCAGCCATAGTGATTCATGGTAAAAGTTGGAGCTCGTTGGAGCAGTATCCCAGATATCAGATGTGGGGAGCAGGTTGTGGTTAATATAGGAGAGTGATGGAGGAAGGAGATAAATTGCTACAGTGGCTGGCAAAAGAAGATGTGATAGGAGGCATTAGGTGGCCATCTTAGGAGAAAGGGGATCAACAGTTTAGTGCCAGTCCCCAGTTCAAGCGCAACTGCTTCTATCCTAGGCCCTGAATGTACTGTTGCTGGGTGCTTTGGCCTCAAACTACTGCTTGTAATAAGACTTTGGGTCCTCCACAGTTTGACCATGGAGGAATGAGCAGACCATGCATAACTGAGACCCGCTTACCTGGTTTGGGTTTTTTTTTTTTGACAGCCATGACTCCAAGGCCATGATGGTGGTGGTGATGATTTTGCCAGAGACTTTGTTTGTGACCAGATTCCCTCCTCTGCAGGTGAGTTGATGTAAATATCTGTACCTGAGGTTGGGCTGAAGGGACAAGCCAGGGATACTGCAGATGTACTGCCCAGCAGCTTTCCTACCTGAGTTTCTTATTGTGGGGCTAATGTTGGATTCTACTTGGCTGCTAGTGCTGCTTTAATCTCTGAGCTCTGAAAGCAGACGTTCACAGCCTCCAGGACAATCATGGGCTTATCTCAGTTGGTATTTGGCCCAGCAGATACAGATAGCCATACATTTGATTCAGTTTTCTTCTTGGAGCAGATTGCTTTTGATCTGAAGATGGAGAACATTGTGATAAGTCCTTTATTATGGTCAGATCAGTTTCTGGCCAGCTTGTAGTTCTTTGGCACCATTAATCTCTGCAAGATGGGAGATTAATTAGGATGGTCCACCACAAACACCTCATGGTCTGTCACCTGCAGATTAAATCCATGACCCACATGACTCCTTCAAGAAATTAGATGGGGTGTGTGTGGTTGGATTTGAGAGGTGATAAATGCTTCTTTGAGGAAGGGAGTTGTCCTTTCTGTCTTGAAAGAGGCAGTTGAACATTATTCCTGAAAATAGATATGTTGAATACCATCAGCCCAATCTCCAAGAAGGGAAAGTTTTGGAGAAGGTGGTAGGCCTGCAGGTGTAAAGAATCCTGGATGAAGTGAATTATCTAGATCCTTTTCACTCAGGTTTCAGATCCAGGCAAGGAATGGAAACTGCATTGGTTGTTCTTGTGGACGGCCTCTGACCTGGAAGCCTCCTGGTCTTACTGAATTTCTTGGCTGCATTCAGTACCATTAGCCTTGGTCTCCTTCTGGGCTGCCTGCAAGGATTGGGAGTGAGAGGTAGATTTTCAGTGGTTCTTTCTTACCTGAAAAGATGGTTCCAGTGGATGATAGTGAAGCATGAGCAATCAACCCCTGGCCATTCCTATATGAGGTGACACAGAGCTCAGTTCTTTTCTCCATGTTCTTTAAACCTACATGTCATTTGTCAGTTTCAGGTGAGATACCATCAGTATGCAGAAGATATCCACTTACATATTTCCTCCCCACTCTGGACAGGAGATAGTGGATATTCTTATGCAATGTTAATAGAAAGGAATAAGGGACTGGATGGAACAAAACAAGTTGAACCTGAATCGTAGCAAGATGGAGTTACTGTTTGTCCAGAATTCAGATTTTGGCAGTGTATGATGACTCTACACTGGATTGCAACCCGCCCCGAAACAGCAGGCCCATGATTTGAGGGTTCTCCTGGATTCATAGGTTCTACCTTATCAGCATGTGAAAGCCATTACTAAGGTGGTTTTTCCCAGTTTCTATTTTTGGAATGGAAGGCCTTGGCAATAGTCAGTTATGCTTTCATTTCCTCAAGATTGGGTTACTGCTACACATTCCACTTGGAGATGCTTTTGAAGGCTATCTGGAAAATTCAGCTAGTGCAGAAAAGGACATCCTGCATGCAGCAGGAGAGCCATTGCAGCAGTGTTATATGTATATTGCAAGTCCTGAATTTGTTGCTACTGCCAGGCTTCTCCCTGGCAAGGTAGAGCTGAATCCAATTAAGCAGTCATACCAGAATCCAGGAACTTCCAATACATAATGTATTATAGAAAAGCTAAGAACCCATTACAAAAGAATTCCAGCAACTGCTGAGTATCCAAATGTGAGTTCTGTTTATCATAATCAATGCTCACATTACTTGCATCTTTGTCTCTTAACTGCTATATGTAAAGGGCTAGAAGCTATTCTCTTCTGGGCAGGTGATACCATTCCCATCTGCTCCTTGTTTTTGTAATGGCCTGATATAGTTGCCTACTTCTGACCACAGGAGACCTTCCACAACTATATGTTGCTGAGTTCAAAGTGCTGTTTTTGATATACAAATCATATATGGCTTGAATTTATGTTGCCTGTGCAACCATCTTCTCCTAACAGAATCTGCTCACTCTGTGTGATTGCCCAGGAACCAATGCTTTCAGTCCCTTCCCCTGTGGATATTAGAAGCTTTTTTCCTGTGATGGCTCTGTCACTGGAATACTCTACCCCTTGAGGTCTGGGTGGCCCATATATTTTCAAAGTTTAGGAAAGTGTGAAGGTGTCAATAGTTTTTGCAGTCACCCTGACTGCTTTCTATTTGTCTGTGGGAATAATGACGACATTATTTCAAGTCAGGCACAAGTGTAGTTTTCACACACATTAAAAAAACCTTGCTCATTAACAAACCACGTCTACATTTTATTATTTCTCCAGTTGCACTGTCTATACTTGCACCCCACAATTTTTCAACATTCTCCAGAATTTTATTTCCATCAGGATTACTCTGCAGGTTTTGCTGCCCTTTTTAATATTAACCATGTCTTGCTCTTTTCAAAATTACATTCTATGCAGCTATCTTTTTCTGTCTATGCACATTATACTATATCTTTCTTTCATCCCAATTTTTGGAGCAATGACCTTTTATATGTATTTTTCTCATCCACAGCTTTTTTCCTCATTATTCCACCAAGCATCCTTTTTCATATTCCCCATCAACATAATTTTGTGGCACTCTGTAACAGATTTCTTTTTCATTCTATTCCAAGCAGATTTGTCCTCCTCTTTCCATTCACTCTGACGGGAGTTTCATCTATTGACTAATACTTTTTCATGTACTTTCCCTTCTTGCAATCATTCTACTTTCACTCTAGTTTCTTTCACTTCTTTCCTTGTCCATTTTTCCTCAAATTCCCTCTTGATGTTACCAAAAAATAGTGAGCCCCACAACCATATATCTATATCCATTCCTTTGCCACATGTATAGACTTAAGCTTAAAGTATGTGTTTTAAACAAGCAGACCTTTTCCTATGGAAACGCTTATCAGTCACTATTCTAATTCATTCTTGGGTCTTCAAATGGTCCATTATATTTTTCAGTATTCTTTTGTCTGTTCCCATCCATCCATTTATGACACCTTATAGAATATTTTTCCCTCAATTACATGCAGTTAGAATTTTGCACATTTTTCTCCAAAAATCATGTCTAGTTCTTCCACTATCACCATTCTTTGGAGCATAATATACAACTATTACCAATCTATGGATTCCTAGCTACATATGCACCCACAACAATCTATGTCATGCCAATTTATAATTTTGACATACACTGTTGTCCTTTAATTTATAATTATACCCATGCCTTCACTTCTCTGAATGTTTTCATTAGCTTCACAAGATCAGGCCATGTTCATTCAGATATATTATTTTCTTCCCATTCTTTAATTTCACAAATACACAGCTTTGTTTCATTTGTTAATTCATTTGTTTTTTTTACTTCTCTCACATTCCAAATTGCAATCTTCTACATGCCATGATTATCACCAGATGAGTCCATAGATGTTGACCTCTGCCTCCCATCATGGATCAAGATAGAAGTGTAAACCAGCTTACCAGCCTTAGTTGTACTTTTGCCACATGTAACATTCCCTGCTGATGGTAAGGGCAGTACCATTCAATGCTGGCACATTTTGGTCAATATCCCACAACCAGAGTCCAGTTTTACTCCAAACATGCTCATGCATTCTATAAAAGTTAGAACCTCTAATCTAGAGTATACTTTGCAAGCAACATACTGTTGCCCACATTCTACCAACTCAGAGGTATACACAGTGTACTGGCACATTCTCAGGACAGGAAGCATTAAAGTTTAATGTTAAACTTGTACTAAAATATTCACAGTGTGACTCATTATGCCTTTCCTTAGAAGTATTTGTTATTGTGTTCTATGGAGCACAATGCTAGGTAAATGTACATAGAACATTTCTATTGTGCTTGGCAATAAGCCATTCATATTTTTACTTGTTTAAATCAGCTTCCAAAACATAATGTTCCTGTGCATTTTAAATGTATACTTTAGATGGGAGTATAATCTCACATTAATGTATTAGAGATGCTACATATTGAAATGTTCTGGAGCAGCCCACTCCCACCTCAGTGACCTCCAGATGTGTGGATTTCAGCTCCCCCAAATCCCAGCCAGCATTACTGTTTCTGAGAGTTTGGAAATGTAAATACCCATATCTAAAAGGGTCCCATGTTGGGAAAGGCTGTTCCAAAACAGATTTTTAATTGTACTTAACCAGCTAAGTAAAGGTGGCCCATAACAAGATTGTGGAATAGTTAAAAATATTTATCCATTGCTGCGCACTAGAACTGTATTTCTAAGGATAGGGGATTAATATCAATTTGGTCTGGACTAGATCATTGACTAGACCAGTGCTTTCTAAAGTGACACACCAACGGTGGTGCGTGCGACGGCGGGGGCGTGCATGGCGGCAGTGCGGGGGGGGGGCGTGCGGGGGTGGGGGCGTGCACGGTGGCGGCAGCAGTGGCGGTGGCCTCCACTAAAAAGCAGAAGCACTGATGGCACGCCGCTGCCGCGTTGTGTGCGACACACCAGACTGTGTGTTGCGACACACTAAAGTGTCACGACACACAGTTTGGAAAGTTGTGGACTAGACTAATTAAGACCTACATACCAAGCAGCTGTAATGTATTATTTTCCTCTAAGTTTTAAAATCCATCATTAAGACCACCTTTTCTAGTTGTACTGGGTTTGATGATACTGACGGCAGTGGGGGAGGATGGTGGATATAAAACACAAAGTCTCTCCCTCTACGTGTTTTCTAAATGACTATCAATTTAATGAAGAATGGAAATAAAGGAGATAAATCAAAGTGTTTCTCCAAGGCCCCTAACAATTTTCAAATGATTAATGGAAAGGGTTTAAAGAACAGTAATTCCTGTTGAATTTGCAAAGTACAGCAGTTACTATATGTAGCAGGCTAGTACAAAAATGATTACTTTCCCTTCATCTTTGACTTTATCATAACTTACCTACATCTTGATGGTTCAAAATGGGGAAAAGGTATGTCAATTATAATGGAGAATGGGCACCAGACAAAGGGTAGCTCCTTATCTTTTTGAGACAGATAAGGTAAAGGTAAAGGTTACCCCCGCACATTTGTGTGGTCATGTCCGACTCTAGGGGCCAGTGCTCATCTCCGTTTGTTAGCCGAAGAGCCAGCGTTGTCCGAAGATGCTTCCACGGTCATGTGGCCGCATGACATGCGCGGAACGCTGTTACCTACCCACCAAAGTGGTACCTATTAATCTACTTGCATTTGCATGCTTTCGAATTTCTAGGTTGGCAAGAGCTGGGGCTAGTGCGGGAGCTCACTCCATCACGCGGGGCTAGGGATTCGAACCTCCGAACTTGTGATCTTCCGATCGACAAGCCTGGCATCTTACCCACTGAGCCACCACACCCCTTGTTTGAGACAGATACATAACAATTAAAACCTTCATTCTGACCATATATAAAAATGCTCTATAGTACAATGAACAGGTTTGGACATACCATTAAACCATACTTTAACATTATGCTTAGAAGGCCAACACTTATTGATTCTGCCTCCCATCTTCTCCCCAGCTCACATGACTGCTTTGAAGGCTGTCTCTAGGGGTCTGCACACACATGCAGCTGTTTATTTCTGCTGGCTGTCCCAGAGTGAGTGAATGGCAAGTGCTCGGTCTTTGGGACTATGCAGTGGGCTGGATCAGATACTACTTGAAGCTCCCTCTATTATTTTATTTTATATTTATTTACTATCCCGCCATTATTATTTTTATAAATAACTCAAGGCAGCGAACATACCTAATACTCCTTCCTCCTCCTATTTTCCCCACAACAACCCTGTGAGGTGAGTTGGGCTGAGAGTGAGTGACTGACCCAGCCGGCTTTCATGCCTAAGGCGGGACTAGAACTCTCAGGCTCCTGGTTTCTAGCCCGTTGCCTTAACCACTAGACCAAGCAAGTTTCCCTGAAATAGTTGCATTCAAACATTAGGGTCTACTTTCATACAAGTTTGTTTATGACCCTGTACACTGCAGAGGACTGAGAGCCCTGCTCTAAGGCACACATTTTAATATGTCCTTAAATCTCTTTTTTCAGAGAATAAACTAGTAATACTAAATAACTTGCATTTCATTGTAGCTTCCTGCTGACCAGCCCTCTCTTGTCCTTTCTGCCTTTTCCTGCTATAAGCATACTAGTCAATGGTTACATGCCATAGAATGACTTGTTAGGAATGAACAATTCTGTCAATGTCATTTGCATTTTCACCACATTGCTTCTTTTACCAACCACAATTTGGCGATGCTGTATAGGAAACAAAAGAGCTATATTCTTTTAATGTCCAGGCTTCCCAAAATAGGTACCTTTTACAAGCAATGTTTTACATAAGTAAATGCATTCTTCTGCCTACCTTTTTCTGTTATATGCACCTGGAAACAGGGACATATTTGGTTAGTTCTTTGATGGTAGACCACCAGGGCTGTAGACTAGACGTGGAATAATAATAAAAAAGTCCTGGAAGAAGACTCTTGCAAATCACTTCCATACTGTTGCCAAGAAAACTAGAGAAACATATCCATGTAAATCTCTGAATTCACAGGAGTTACCTTTATGTGTATTTTCCCCAAAGCCTGTATTTTTGTACATAAGAGTTATGGAATTACGAGTTTTGAGTTATGAATTTCATCAGAAAATTTTGAGAAATGCAGATCTTGGCATACATATATTCAGGCTTTTTCTATAGACTTGTGAAGTCCAAAATGGACATATTTAAACAAATTTCTTATTCATTCAACTTTACGATACATCCACTATGCATTATAGTCAACTAATGTTGAAGCAAGTTTTATTACTGCTGCTAGCTTGGTTGTTTTTTAGTTAGCTATGCTGGGAACAGATTGATGTGCCTTCTCCTGATTTTGTTCTCACACAGTTCCTCTTCAGCTTCCCACCTTTTTTCTTGCAGATTATTAAACAAAGCCATGTTCTGAATGGGAACATAAATCCTCTAAGTGATTCTGGGGTTTCTTTGGAACCAAATGCATATGTCACCCATGCAAGGCATACATTTACTAGCAATGAGATTTCTGAGCTCCAGGTGGTTCCCAGGCTTCGTGGATTTCAAGGGAGGCAAGATGTGTCTGCTCTACTATGAATCTTTCAGTAGAAGAAAAGGAAAAAGAAATATGTCAAGCATGCACTATTGTTTCTCTGGAAGTTCTGAACAAAATCTCAAGCCAAGAATTCTTCTACTGTTCTTGACTTGAAGTAGCAGCTTTGATCTCTTGAGTGTTAATTGTCATAGATCAGCACTGATGCATAAGTCCTGGAAAATCTTTGGAACCCAGAGAGTTTACTATAAAAGTTGAAAGAAGTCACATTGGCCTCGCCAAAGAGGAAATATGGGATGGTTAATTAATAGTACAGAATACACAGTGACTAGGATGTTGGTAAGACTCTTAACATTCTTAGGGGAAGGAAGAGAGACATAATTCTGATTTATTCAAATTCTGCTCTCTGAATAACATTGCAACCAAATACAAATAGCCCCAAATAAGGGTAGTGCATTAAACCTCATCTCCTCCATCCATGTAAACACAACATTAATACTGAAGAAATAATAAAAAAAATAAAATATCCAGTGTTGGGTTGCACGTCTATGTGTTAATGTTCCTTGTTCAAGATTCTCACCCATACTTACTTCCACATACAATAATGGGAGTGAATTGAATTGATTCACCTCCAAGCAAAAACCATCAAGATTTTCCCATACTTTCTCCCCCACCAATACACCATTTCATTTTATTTTAACAACACTTGACTGAATTAGTTTCCCAAAGTCTGTACTTCTGTGGTTCAGTCCTTCTGCTTAGTGATGATGTCCACTTACACCAAATGTATGTGCAGTGGAAGAGCTATTGGACTGATTTTCCCCAATCACCTGAGTTTATTAATTAATTAAATATGAATCCTTCCTTCCCAATACCTTAGATTCCAATTTGACCTGTGTTGCAAAGAAATACTTTGAAAAAACCCTATAAAGTGGAAGCAAAATTGAAAGTGATGGGTATCTTCCCAGGTCAGTAAAAGCATAGATCTTCTTGGGGGAATGGCTAGATATGGGGATACATATGAGGTGTGAAAGGATGCAATTTGGGTTTTTTAAAAAAGGATATGAACAGAGCAGGTGACAGTGGTGGGGAGTTGGAGAAGAGTCCATCTTGCAGCATAAGAGCAATGACTGAGTGATGCCACAGAAGTGCATACACAATGCTGTGAATATTCAGAATATAATATATCACAAATCCCATTGGTTGGATATAATTCCCATTCATCTGACAGGGGAGGTCTGGTTCAGCTTGTTTTATGGTGTTCTCTGTGGCTAGACAAAAGCTGTTTGACATAGGCAAATTCCTTTAATAAGAAGTAGGGGCTGTTTTTGTTCGTTTAATTCACAGGATAGTAATCTGAAGATCTTCCTTTATATTTCTTTTTTTAAAAAACTGTGGAATTATTAAATAGTAACATGAAAGCCTATATTCCAAAGAAGATCTGTGTGCAATTTTAAGAATAAAGATCTGCTTTACACAGTTACTGCCACCCTGTATGCTGCCAACAGATGTGGGTAGTGCTGCCCCTCCCACCCCCATACATTTTGTATCCACCTCTTGGTCAATCAAACCAAAGTTTTGTGGGTGGTGGATGAGTGGTGCTTTTGAGCAACGTCCAGAGACATATTGTTCCAAATCTCTACTGTTAGAACTGTTTGATGTGGTTTAAAAACAAAACAAAACCAAAAACAACCAAAGGTGTCCCACAATTTAAGAACGGGGTCCACACACATGAAACGGCTCCTCTTTTCAGTTTGCTTTCCATTAAGAGTCTGGTGGTGCTAGCTGTTGTTCTCAGCCGTGAGATATTTCAATGCGGCAAAGCCGTAGCGGCGTGACATATCCTGCTGGAACTCTTCTTTGAGGGTCTTGAGACAAATACGGTACTGCTTGTTGGAACGGAATTTGGTGATGTCGAAGCTGGGCGCATGTGGCATGTGGATCATGTAGGCATTGGGGAGCACTGTGAATTCATATTCCTGAGGAGGACAGTCACAGTAGGAGTGAGCAAGAAGGCCAATGGCTTATAATTCTTTTCGTTCTCTCCCCCCTCCCCCATAGCCTTAAGCATTGCAAAAATTGGAAAACAGCAGGAATAAATGCAACATTGGCTCCTACAAAACATGGTCTGCAAATAAAAATCCTTTCTTAATTCCAGTGTAAATATTTCCCCCCGCCCCGCTGCCCCTTTCCTTTGTTGACTTGAATCAAGTTTAACATGGCATCTGCTTGGGGCTAGCCATGTTTGCTAAGCAGGAGTATTGTTAGGTTTCGTAACCCCTATGTGAGAAGAAACCTGGTCAGTATGCACTCATGTTTGCTGATGTTTCTAAATCATGGCTAAGACTGGCAAAAGGAGGAAGTGGAGAAGTTGTGTCAGAGAGGGAAGAGAGGACACTTAAACCATGGTTTAAGCCACCTTTGGAGCGGTTACATTTTGCAAGGCAAATAGAAGTCTAATAAGTGAGCACTCTTATGCTGAAATTTCACAGGATATGTAAAGAAAACTGAGTTCTACTAAAGCTATCTGCTTAGGATAGAACCAGCACAGCGATGAGCATAAAGCACTGAATCCTGGGATTTATCATCTGAAAGTCTGCTTGCATCTGCTATAGAGCTACAATCCAGAACTGCCTAAGCAACTATCAAGAAGCTTTTCTTTACAGAGAGATGAAACTTCATATTAATCACACTGCATTGATTGCAGGATTCTGGTAAAAATGAAAGCCTTTGATTAGCAAGCCTTCAGTTTCTGAATGACACGTTGATGATAGATGTAGATAAAGTCAATGTTAGATCCAGCCCCTAGCTGGGCTAAGAGAATTTTGCAGCTTTGTTTTGCCTTCTGCCTAAAAGCAGTGATCTTTTACAGACATCAAAGCCTTCCTCTGCTGCCCTTTCATCCTTCCTCAATTATGTTGCTATTCCAATTTTGCCAGGAGCAGTTGTTTCTCTTCACTGCTTACATATTTTATGGTAAAAATAGAGCACACCGAGGTATTGTTACTATGATAAATTTGGGAAGTAAAAGAAGAAAGAAATGTCAAACCATGGATGTGCCCATCAAGTCACCATGAATTGAGCTTGACTCAAGAATATATTTATCCTTTAACTGCAGGCACACAATTCTACAGATCACAAACGGGGGTATTTTCCCAACCTTCTTAACTTGATGCTCTTTTCAGTGGAGGTGCCAGGGATGAAACTGGGACCTCTTCCATGCAAAGAAGGAGCTCTCATACAGAGCTATTTTTTCCTCCATCACATCCCATCAAATCATCCCAGAGCACTATTCTTTATTTCAATGAACATATTGATTCTAACTGAACTAGGAACAAGTAACCCAAAAGCTAGTGCAGAGACTCTTCCAGAGCTAATCCCACTGGATTCACTGCTCTTCCTTTCTATACTTAGATGGATTTTTTCTAAATACTTTGAAGGGAGAAAAGGTAACACCTCTTAAGAACATGCAATGGCTATGACTATTTCATTTGTATCTGTAGACTGTTCTATTCCTCTCCAAAAGAACTTTTCATTTAAAACTCTTGGGTTTGCATGTCTGTCTGTCTGTCTGTCTGTCTGTCAGCCAAACCATCTATCCAAAAATTAAAATTTATGTTCCATTATAAGAAAATTTTCTCAACATAATTTGTTGAGTAACACGATTTGTTCACAACTGTTCATAACATTTTGAACATTTAATTATGTGTTTGACTTATATCCTATTTTTTTCTACAGGAACTCATGGTGGTACACATGCAAATCTTCCTTCATTTTATTTCCACAACAACCCTGAGAGTTTGGTTGGGCTAAGGGAGAATGTTTGGCTCAAAATCATCCAATTAATTTCCATGCTTGAAGATGGAATTGAACTTTGGTCTCCCCAATCCTAGTTTATAATCTTGACAGCTACAGCATACTGGTTCTCCTTGGAGAAAAGTCTCCATTGTAGAACAAGAGGTTGCTAATTGACGTAGGTCTGGTGTACCCTGAAGGGTTGACAAGTTTTTCTGTGGAATATTGAAGAGTCCTGGTCAAGGCCGTCAAGACCAGCCCCTTGCTCCAAGAGGGAATACAAATTAACACATTCTTAGAATTTCCCAGTAATAGCTGTTTGCAATTCTCTGGTTCCTCCTTTCTTTCAGTATCCTAGGGAGCAATTCATCTGGCCCTGGAGATATAAACTCATTCAAAGTAAACAGATATTCATATATATATATATAAATTATTCTCAAGCCTTAACCTTGCTGCTTCATTCTACTCTTCAATATTGCCTGGTGGAACACATTGACTCTTCTTAGAGAGAACAGAAGGCTCACCAGCACTTCCTGCTTACAGGAATGCTCAGTTGTCCCGTTCAGCCCAAGAACAGAGGCTAGTCAGTGTGTTCAGACTATCAGTTCTTTATTTGCATAACCATACAGACAGAATCTTGCCAGACTGAAACTATCCTAACTAACCTAAAGGGAAATACTCCAGGGGCTCTAGGGCGGGGCCACCCTACCTTTCTTTGTCTGCCTGCCAAGGCTCTTAAGGCTGTGAGCGCGTTTATCTCCTTGGAATGCGCTCCCTCCTTCCTCAGCTCTGAAATCCATCACAACAGTCATCCTTAACCTCTATCCATCTTCTCTTCCTCTGCATTAAAATTAGTATTTCAAACATGTGCTGGGATGGGCAGTGTTGTGCAGTATATCTACAGCCGTTCATTTTATATATATAAACAGGTTCACTAGTGGACCAGTGAAACAGTAGTCTCCCTCCCTCCCTAATGGATATTACAAGAGTTCTGCCACTTTCCCCTTCTAGCCCATGTGACAGGAAGAAAGGAAAATTGACATGTTTTCTTCCTTTTTATTTCAATGGTCCACTAGTGAACATATCCGATGGAAGATGTCAAATACTGTATGGGTGGTGGCTCCTGCAAAAGGTCTATCAGTTGAAACCACATGCCTTTAAATCTCTTCCATGGAAAGGAAAGTGATTGATGCTTGCTTTCCCAGCACAGATGGCAGGGGTAAAAAAAACAGGGGAATCTACCAACTGGGGGTTGTGATAACTGTCATCTGCATAGGATGACTGACCAGCATTGTTGTCAAATCTGAACACAATTTCTTAAGCTGTCTTCATTTAAAGCTGTTTTCAGCATGGGAGCCAAGCTGCTTAAGACTGCTGTGTGAAAGAGTCCAGAGACAATATAGGAACTGAGCAGCTTCATCCTTCTCTCATTATCTGTTAACATTTTGCCGCTTTTATTGAGCAGCTGGTATACTGATACTTTTTCTTTCACTTTGAGCAAAGCTGAAGAAACCTGTTTTATGTCCTTAGCATCCTTTGCCAACCTCAACTCATTCTGTGCTTTAGCCTTTTTGACACCATATGTACAAAGACTCTGTTATGAATCCTCCTATTGCTCCCCTGAGAAACGTTTGCCTCGTTTAAAGCAGTAAATGCTCCTTGAAAGGTAATCCAAAGTGTGAGCTGTATCTTTCCACCTGTTCTGGGAAACTATTTTGTGAATAGAGAAGCAAAGAGGCAATTTTAGGGCAGATCTGCTAATTTAAGATGCCAGTTGGAAATTTAAAGGTGCTGGTTAGCAGCACAGTATACAGTTTAATTGTTCCCCACCTTTTGGCAAAATGATTACTGGATGGGGGAATGATTCTACTGGGTGTTGTTTGGCACAAAAACAATTTTTTCATGTGACATTTTTTTAATGGTCTTTCACTCTTGTCTCTTGGAATTAATTTGGAACACCAAATGTTCATGCCAAAACTTGAAGCCCATTGTGCATGGACATAGCAAAAAAAACTGAGTGGGCAGATTCCTGGCTGTGTCATTATACTACATCTATCACCCCAGGACTAGCAAGAATAGGCTGGTTGGCTGTGCTAGCTAGGAGTTATGGGAGCTGATGGTTAGGAAATCTGTTCTATCCTGCTTCCTGTTAACAATATCAATCAATTTTTCAGATGCAAAGTGTACAACTCTTCCTTGTTAGTGAATCCTAACAAGAGTATACCCCCATATCTATGATGCAATGAGAAACAAACCTTTCTATAGCATCCTACACAAGCAGTACCTTTTTTATTAAAAAACAAACAAACATTGGAGAAACAAATTGCTGCAACTAAAATCTCCACTCCTCACCTGTGCATCCAATTCCATAATGTGTGCAACTTTATTCCAACCAAATCCAACAAATCGTCGGTCATATTCTGGACAATCCTGCCTTACCACAACATATGGCTCAAAATCTGCTTCCCATTCAACTCGATATGGTGTGGTGGCTGTTCGCCACTTGGCAAAGTTGGTTGGTGCATGCCCTTTTGTCCATACATGATACCTGGAAAAGATATTGTTTGGAAGAATCATTAATAGGAGTAAAACTTGGAAACAAGTCACAATGAGGTCTGTGAGAATACAGTTTGGTTCACTTCTTCTTGACAAGGTTTGGTTCACTTCTCTTCACTTTCACTTCTTGGTTTGGTTTACTTGACAAGGAGTTTGCTTCACTTCTTCTTGACAACACTGCTGATGCAAAAGTCAGAAGAGGCTCCTGCACATGCACAGCACATGAAGGAAGTATCTTCCAACTTTTCCTTGGGCCTCAGAGCAGTGCAAAATGAGCAAATTTGGCCATGTGGCTTTGGTCTTAGAAACAAAGGCACTGTGCTGCTTCAGGATGCAGCTCTGAGACCCTCAAACATGTCAGAGCCTTAGTGGACATTACCACCAGGGCTTTCATTGACTTTTGGAAAACATTTGAAAATTGGTATTTTCTATAATTACAGATTGATAGCCTAAAGAAAGAAATCATGACTAATGAAGAAACAGTAACTACAGCAGTTCTGGACTGTGACATTTAATTGCTAAGATTGTAAAAAATGGCAATTTGAGAAGATGTTGACATGCAGATAAATGCTTTGAAAATGAGCTCAGCCACCATTCCCAGTGATAATGGCTTTTTCTTTTTAATTCAGTAGTTTGTTTTCGAGGCATGCAGAATTCAGTGGAGGTGCTTCTGTCATTATGGCAGAAATTTAGATCAATACAGGCATTAAATAAAAGCCTAGACAAATATTATCAGTGCCATCACAGCCATCATTTTGTTGCCATGTGCCATCTACACAATTCCATCTAGACAATAAATTCATTTTACAGGAAAGGATCCTTTTATATTTTGTTAATCTTATCCCTGTCACTGCCAGGCCTATTCAAGCACAGCTACTGCTCATCCCTTTAAGACAATGATCAATACTTTTCTCTTGCGTTTATGCTCGTTGTGTCATTCCAGAAATCACTGATATGGGCTACTGCCACTCATCTATTGATTAAACCAGGACACCATCACGTAACCCGTTCATATATTATACCATGTTCAAATGTTTACTTTAAAACTCGGTGCAATCAGACAGACTTGGTATTTTATCTAGATTTAATTTAAATATCCAAGGTCACCATGAAAATCCTCTAATGTTGGACTTGAAATGTTGACCTGACTTAACTTTGGAATCTTAAGGGATATTATTCAAGGTTTATGGATATGCTGACAGAAAAAGCATGTGTGGGAAAAAGAAATGTTTCTATTCTGTTTCTGTCCCAGGAAAATGAGTACCTTGCTTTGCAGTGATTCCTAGGAAGAATCTATGAAATGTATGAGGGAGCACATTGACTACAATCTCTAAGTTCTCCTATAAAATGTAAATGACACTCCTTCACAAGATTATATTTATGAATTGACTGCCTCAATTCTGTTGGATTTGGGCAGGGTAAAAATCTAATTAATAAATAAATTAATAAATACATTTCAAGAATAGTTATTGTTACATGCTAATAATTTTTACTGAAATCAGAGGATGTTTGTGTTTATTCTTTATTTGGGATATTTATTATTTCCTTGGGATACAAGAAGAGATGGTAAGGTGAATAGTCCTACTGGATGAGGCTAAGGCCCATCTTAGTTCAGTTTTTTTGTTTCTCATAGTGGCCAACAAGTTGTCTCTGAGGTGCTCACAAGTAGGAAATGTCTTTCTCCCACTATTGTTCCACTATAAGTGGCATTTGGAAGCATGCTGCCTTCAGTTTGAAGGTAACGTTACATCTTCACGGCTAACGGCCCTTGATAATATGAGTGGATATCTGGACAGAGAATGAGAATACATTCCTGCTAGGGTCATGAGGAATCCTTGAGAGAGTAAAATGCCCAAATATAGTTCTACAAGGAATCTGGGGAGGCTTCATTAATCTATCAATATTTATTTATTTATTTGATTTATCACCGTCCAACTCCCCACAAATATATTATTTGTGGCCTGTTCCAGCATTATGTAAGTTTCCGTTCTCCCAAGTTCTTCAGCACAAATTAACAATTAACAAACAAATTAACAAACAAAATAAATGGTTTGTTGTTTGTTTGTATGTATGTATGTATGTATGTATGTATATCCCAAGCCATCTTAATATTTCCCAGAAGTTCTCTAGAATCACTATAGCAGTATCCACTTACTCAAGTCTTTTTCCTAGAATGAACCATAGAAAATATTAATAAAAATAAGTTAAAGAGATAATTGCCATTGTTTTGTTTTGTTTTTGTTTTACTGTATGTTGACACACTCTAATTGTATTCAAATTTGTTGACATGGACAGGTCATTGGTCAATACACATTGGTGCAATACAGAAGATTCTCCTTGGATGAGAGACTATGTAATGTGACTCTCTCCTTCTAAAATTCCCTGACTAATCAGAACAAGTAATTGCATGATAAACACTGTATTTGGAAGTATCTCAAGTAGACTAGATTTAGAGCAGCAGCAATTAACATAGTCTGAAACCTTAATGGAGCAAAGCTGGATAGTTTAATTTTTCTCTACAGTCAGGGAAATGGCCAGACCTTTAATATAAAACCCTTGAGACAAATCTAGAATGAAGCCATCCATTATTCTCCATTACAAAGCTCTCATACTCAAAATATCCAGGCCACCACAAAATTTGCTGGAATGGAAATAAAAGGAAGACATTTAAGAACTAATGTATATGTCTTGGATGCCCCAAAGGGATAAAAGATAACCATTTTAGAAAACAGGTGACCAAAAAAAAAGTTTAGAATGCTACAGGCATGATCAGCAATCACTGTCATACAAGCTTTCTCCCATTAGTTTGGCCTTCCATAGTTACTAACAACTTGTTAACCCCTGAAAATAGAGGCAGAAATTGTTGGTTGGTGGGCATGGGCTGTGAGAAGACTGGAGCAATCAGATGGACAGAGAAAATGTGTGAAGACTGGAGCAATGAGATGGACAGAGAAAAGTGTGTGAAGACTAGCTGTGCAGAGAGATACTGATCATTCAGAAGCCCAGCCCTCTTTTGTGATGTCTTGTTCTTTACAGAGGAAAAGGAAAAGGAAAAAACAAAAACCCCAGTGGGAAAGTAAATGCTATGCCTGTGGAAAATTTGATTGACGATGAAGCAGAAAACTGAAGTGAACATTTACATGATCTTATTTTCCAGTAGATTTTTCTTTTAACTAGGGAAGGAACAGTTAATACGTCTTTGCAATTAATTAATAAGTCTTTGCAATTACTTGCAGAGTTCACAAAACAATACCAGTAGATTTTTTTTTGCAGGGGTGTGTCTGTTCAGGTTCTTTCTTTTTAAACAAACATATCATCCCTGCTTTTTTCCGCTGTTCAATTTGGCACACTGAGTCTTTGCAGGAAACATGACTGGATGGGAGCAATTCATCAAGTGCTAAGGCCAAGCAATCAGAGCAGGAGGCCTCAAAAGAATCCTACCATTCAGAATGAATATTTCAGACAGCGGTTTTGCTAGATGGATCACATGCAATGTTATCCTAAAACAAGGGGCAGTGACATGGGAAGACAGATTGCCATTCTGATAGGATCGCCAGCAAATGGGTTCAAAACATGTTTGCTAGCACAGGACTGGTTGCAAAGAGCAAAAACGTAGCTAACGTTTACTAGCTCATTTTTATGAATGTGGACAATTGGGTGGATATGGAAGAACAAGCTGAAACAATACTTGGATACAATGGAGTTGCTGAATCCAGGGATGGGACATTCAGGATTCAGGAGATACTATTTCTCAATGAGATTATATTCCTCCTTAAGGATCAGCTTTATAGTCTGGGATTCCTCATGGATCCAGCAGAGACTTATATGCTGCTAAACTCAATTATTATTACAATGACTTCTTAGTGGACAGACCATGAAGACTGTTCAGAAATTGCAGCTGGCTGAGAATGCAATCTGGCTGCATGGTTCTGAAAGATTACATATAACATCCATATAATCCATATAATCAATTTGACTGGGTACTGGTTGCCTTTTGAATCCAATTCAAGGGTGTTCACTATAATATATAAAGCCTTACATGGCTTTGACCCAAATTGCTCACAGGACCATCCAGGAGTTGACTTTGAACAGGGAACCTCTGGTGTGTTTCATCATGGGTTAATGATCAATTCTCCTTTTTCCATGACAAGGCTCAGGCTTTCAAACACATTGCAGTGTTATAAATTGAAACATCTTCCCTTCTTCATGAGGAAGCCAAAACATACTTACTGAAGCCTTTTAATATTAAATTATTTTATTGTTCAGGGATAATTGTTTTAGTTCTTAGTGTTCTATACCTCATTTTAAATTACGTTTTTATGATTGCTTTTTATTGTATTTTATTTTTGTTGTAAGTCACCCTGACCCATTAACAGAGGGGATGACATCGTAAACAAACAGACAAACATACACATTCATACCCACTTATCCCACTGGGGGAAAAAAAAAGAGAGCAGATGCAGGACCTCCAGAAGATGTAAACCAACTTCCCATCAGGGTCCACAGCGATCTTATCTCAGGGATTTCTTACTGAATTTGAGATTTCTTACTGAATTTATTGCTTAGAGTCTAAAGGGGGAAATATAATACTTACCTGGCAACTACCCTCCCCCCAAAGTACCCTCTTTTAAGTCAAGCTCAGGACTACTATCTTCCTTTGGTTTATGCTCGGGAAGCATATCCCTGTCCCAAGACCACCCCACTCTTTTGCAAAGATGCAAAGTCTATGAGTCATCTGAGTGTTGTTGTCTGTTCTGCTGTCCTTTTAAGAAATGGAACTCTGGCTGGTTTCTGTCATCCTCTCCTGCTGGAACCCAGGCAGAATAAGGAAGAATCAGTAGCCTTCCCCAAAAGCTCTTTTTATGGTTTATTGTCTAAAATTCTCCAGTCTTAACCTTTTCAAATTAAACCTCTAGAGAACCTCCTAAACCTCAAGGAGACAGAGTAAATAGATGGCTCATTTTAAGTAATAACGGAGAGAGTGAGAACATGTTTTTAACCAAGGTTTAGAATATTTTCACTTGTGTGTACCTTCTTTCACAGCCAACTGCTTAAGAGAGAGAGAGAGAGAGAGCAAATATTTTTAAATGGATTAAATAAAATACATGCAATACCTGAATGTGAAGAGTGTTCCCATGTCCAACATAGATAACAGCTCTGCCTTTGACTTTGGAAAAGAGAGGCGATAACGGAGAGTTTCAAAAGCAGGTACAATTAGAGCTTTTCTTGTATTGGCTAAGTCTAGTTGGCCAACAGATTTCCTGGAAAAGAAAGAGAAAATGAAATCAACCAAATGTTAAATTAGCTTTCTCAAGGGAAGTAACAATACAACTGAAATATACTACAGATACCACAGAGAATGTTATATTTTGTTACCATTTAAATTTTAAATTCTCATTTACATTCAAAGACATTTTGGATGCATTAATAATTGTCATAAACAGGAAGCACAATTGAGAGATACTTCTAGTTAGAGCTACAAAGGAAATTTCTACTTCCCTGATAAGAAAAAAACACAAATTCTGTTCTGCAGTAAATAACAATCACATATTCACAAAGCACTGGTCCGAGTGTGAAAAATCAGGTTATTATTTTTTCTGCTTAAATTTTTAAAAGCTCATCATTCATATGTTTATTTCCCCAATCTAGTATTCAGATGTGTTTGTCTATAAGAATTATCAGCCAGTCTTTGGCCATGCTGGCCATGAATTATGGGAGTTGTGGTCTAACCTATCTGAAGAGCACCACATTGTTCAAGATCTCAAGCAGCAATGTAAAAATGAACTAAGATTCACTTTCACATCCCCTGGGTAATATTTTTCTGAATAAACTTTAAGCTTTAGATTTTTGTAATAGCTTCCAACAAATGGTTTCCTCTCAGGTATCTTTCTGTGGATGTTTTATAAATGAGGTAACTCTTCAGAAACTTTTCTGAAAATTATTTGAAGCATCTGCATCAAATTTCTTCTTCACTGTGTAGAGGTTACTGAATTTTATCAGCCTCCCATTATAAGTTTTGGATACTTTTTCTCTGTTTCTTTTCTTTTTTTCTCCCCCTTCCATCAATTCTAATTGACCCAGGCAACTGTTTCTAAATAGAAAATTCTTTTACAACCCACCTCCTCCAGCTGCCAAGATTATTCAGTGTTCGTGACACCCTTAACAATTCCACCCCCAGCTTTAAGTGGTACCTTCTTCTGTTGATTCGGCACAGAACTTGGTGTGACCGACAAGGTAGTAAAGCAAGAAGGAGGAGTACTGAAGCCATTTACGTCTCATTAAATGCAGTTGGGCTCAGCCAGTTAATGTGCTTTCATACTAGTCTCATCTGCAGACCATCATTTCAAGTTTTTCAGCTGTCATAACAGACTTCCAGGATTTTATTTTGCTCACTGGAAATAGGAGTCTAAATAAGATCCCACACAGTTAGAATAATGATCCCATGAATGATCATTACAAGGAGAGGGCCATAGTTCGCCAGTAGAGCAAATGTGTTAATGCAGAAAATACCTGGTTTTGTCTAGTTAGGGGTGGAAAAACTCTAACATTAGAATTGCTGAATAAATGCTGTCAATTCTATAGACAAGTGTTTATTAAAGTGTGTCCTAGAACCCCTAGGGCTCCCCCAGGACCCTCTCAGGAGTCCACAAAATCAAAATTATTTGCCAGCCAATGTTGAAAAATAATACAATATTAAAATCCCATGAAACAATCGTGAGAAGCGGTAGTGGCAGCAAATCCATCAGTTTTAATTTTTAATACAGTAAATATTGATAAATATAACCCATATAAACAAATCCTCCATAATTTTTAAAAGTGGGAAGGGGTTCTGAGAGAAAAAAGTTTAAGAAATATTGCTATAGATCAAGGGTCGGAAATGGCGGCTCGCGAGCCAGATGCGGCTCTTTGGCCCCTTGAGTGTGGCTCTTCCGCAGCTGAACTCACCCCCGCCCCTTCCATGCGATTGGCCCCCGCCCACAAACCCCACCCCCTGGCTCTCGCACTGAGCGAGGCCCGGCGCGGCAGGGAGGCGCTGCTGGCCCAGGATGCGCCGCTGTCGGAGGCGGCGCAGGAGTGGCTGCAGGGGCAACGTGTGTGCGTGAGAGTCAGCTCCGGGGGTTGCGGGGAGGGGGAGGCTGTGTTTCCCCCCTTTGGGTTGCAAACGGCCTTGCATGTGGGCCTGATCAAAGCCAAAACGCTTTTTTTTTTTGAAACGCGGCGCAGGAGCGGCTACAGGGGCAACGTGTGTGCGTGAGAGTCAGCTCCGGGGGTTGCGGGGAGGCTGTGTTTCCCCCCTTTGGGTTGCAAACGGCCTTACATAAAAGGCCGTTTGCAACCCAAAGGGGGGAAACACAGCCTCCCCCTCCCCGCAACCCCCGGAGCTGACTCTCACACGCCGCGTCCTGGGCCGCGTTTTGCGTTTCTCTCTTTTCCCTTTTCCTAAAAATTCCTTCTCCGTTTCCCCTTCTGTCTCCTCTTCCTTCTCCCTCCTCCTTGCTGGCCCCGAGCCCAACATAGGATTTCTAGGTCTGAATTCCTGTCTTGACAACCACCCCTGTGGATCTCCATCTTCCAACGTGGACCTTTCGCGTTCAAGAATTGGTCACTCTCTCTTCAAAACTTCCATGCGCCTATTGCTCTCTCGCCTTTGCCTTCTTTCCCCCCTAAAATTAATACAAGATGCCTTCCCCCCCCCAAGTGCCATTTGTTTTTTAAAATGATGGCAGCAACATGGATCAGGCCCACATGCAAGGCCGTTTGCAACCCAAAGGGGGGAAACACAGCCTCCCCCTCCCCGCAACCCTCGGAGCTGACTCTCACGCACACACGTTGCCCCTGCAGCTGCTCCTGCGCCGCGTTTTAAAAAAAAGCGTTTTGGCTTTGATCAGGCCCGCATGCAAGGCCGTTTGCAACCCAAAGGGGGGAAACACAGCTTCCCCCTCCCCGCAACCCCCGGAGCTGACTCTCACGCACACACGTTGCCCCTGCAGCCGCTCCTGCGCCGCCTCCGACAGCGCCGCGTCCCGGGACGCGAGTGGCAGGGCGGCGCAGGGGGCCTGGCTGGGGCGGTGGCGGCGGGGGGACGGAGCCGGCGGAGGTTTGCCGGGCGGCAGGATGGGGAGGGTGGCGTTGCTGGCGGAGCTGGAGGGAGCAGAGGGACCAGGCGTTCCTGTGGGCGCAGCGCGCGCTCTGCAACCCGCCTTGGAGAAGCAGCCGCGGGAGGCCCTCCGGGTAGGCCAGCAGCGCCTCCCTGCCGTGCCGGGCCTCGCAGAGACGGGCCTGAAGGGGCGCAGAGGCCGGAGAGGGAGCCCCTCCGTCTCCCCTTCTCTCCCTGCCTCGCCCGCCCGGGACGCGAGCGGCAGGGCGGCGCAGGGTGAAGGTTTGCCCCACGACAAAGGGAAACATGCCCGGAGGGGTCATCAGGAGCACAGTATCTGGCCCCAGCCCAGCCTGGCCCGCAGCTTCGGCGCCCTCCCCTCGCCATCGCGAAAGTCCCAGGCGACGGCGGGGACATGTTCGACCGGCTCGTGCAGCACGGGGCGGCCGCCCCCGGAGACTCCGCAGCCCCCCGGCTGCCAGAGAGGAGGAGAGGCAGTGGAAGAGCTGCAGCCGGGGGGCCGCGGAGTCTCCGGGGGCGGCCGCCCCGTGCTGCACGAGGTCGAACATGCCCCCGTCGCCTGGGACTTTCGCGATGGCGAGGGGAGGGCGCCGAAGCTGCGGGCCGGGCTGGGCTGGGGCCGGATCCTGTGCTCCTGATGACCCCTCCGGGCAGGTTTCCCTTTGCCCCACGATATTCTGGGGAGCGGAGGGTGGCAGCTGTTTCTCCGCCACTCCCGGTGGGGCGGCCGGGCCTGGTTCGCGGAGCCGCTGGCTGCGGGGAGCCGCTGGCTGCACCCCCTCCCTCCGTGAGCCCCCCGCCCCCTTCCACGCGATTGGCTCCCGCCCACAAACCCCGCCCCCTTCCACGCGATTGGCTCCCGCCCGCAAAACCCGCCCCCTTCCACGCGATTGGCTACCACCCGCAAACCCCATCCCCTTCCATGCGATTGGCCCCCGCCCGAAAACCCCGCCCCCTGGCTCTCGAGCACTTCAAAATGTGCACAAGCATGTCAAAATGGCTCCCGGCAAAAAAAGTTTGCCGACCCCTGCTATAGATGATATTGGGCTAGTTGGACCAATGGTCTGAGTCCATACTGACACAGCTTCCTATATTCCTTATACTGTAACACCTTTGTTCTCTAGGGCACTTTTGGAAAATATCCAATACTCATCAACCAAAGTGGAAATATTACTGGTCCAAGTGGCAGAAGACTGTTAAGTCAAACTAGTAAATTCGTACCCATACTACACTCAGAAGCACTTCCTAATAGTACTTTCCCTATTATGTTTCTCTTCCCTGCATTCCATTTTAACACTGTATGGCTAAATCAATCAAATGGAAAACATAAGTACTGTCTCACTCTAGTCACTAGAGCAGGGTTTCTCAACCAGGGTTCCATGGAACCCTAGGGTTCCACAAGAGGTCACTAGGGTTTCCCTGGAAGATCATGCTTTATTTAAAAAATTATTTCAAATTCGGCAACTTCACATTAAAGAGGTAATTTTCAATATTTATTTTTACTTTAAGAATACTGTTAATGCATATATACAGGCCTACACATGAAACTAATATAATAATTTTGTAACTTCTGGCCTATATTTGAGCCCGAATGTGCAGGGGTTCCCCGAGGCCTGAAAAATATTTCAAGGGTTCCTCCAGGGTCAAAAGGTTGAGAAAGGCTGCACTAGAGTGAGTAGATCCATTTCTGAAAACAAATGTTCTATCTTAAGACTCAAATATAAAATGTCCACTTCTGCACTGCTGGAAAAAAATCTATATTTTTTTCCAAGATGGCGACCGCAAGCCGCTGCCGGCTGCTGCTCCAGGAGGAAGACTCCGTAAATAGTTTGTAATCCCTCCAAACTTTTCTCGATACCCCTGAATTCTATCTTTGGGGTGTAGAGAACTTATAGAACTTACAACTGTGTTTGGGTGGATGGACTTCCTTGGACGGAGTATTGCGGCGGAGTTTGGCAGAATCCCGAGGTTCTCTGTGACGCGGAGCCCGGTGGTTACGGCGGAATCCGGCAGAGCCCAGCGGAGCCTGGTGGAGCCCACCACGCGGGAACATGGATGCTCCCCAGTCTGTTTTTGAGATTGCTGGGCTGGAGCTGTGACGGAGCTGCACGTGTGGATTAGAACTGTGGGGTGCACAGCACAGCGACTCCGAGGCTATTCCAACGGAGCCCAATCTCTGGGTGTGGCGAGTCCCGGTGACGGAGTTGAGTGTGTGGGGAGCACAGCGAGCACAACAAACTTAACAATAGACTTAAGATTAAGAACTTTGTGGGTTCCTCGGCTTTTTGAGAGCTGGTAGTCGAGCAAGGAGACGGCTTGGAGGGAACGGCAGAGCGAATAGCTGGGTATCGGAGCACAGCGGAGTGGCGGAGTACAGCTGATCGGCGGAGTACAGCTGATCAGCGGAGCTCAGCGGAGTGCGGAAATACAGAGACGGTGGCGTGAATGGTGATTCCAAACCATTCCAAACGGACCCCTGCTATTGCCTACTATCACCTATTATTATCTAGGACTTGGTTGCCTCGTTGGAGAGACGAGAGAGTGTGGGCAGGGGCAGAGTGTCATGAAGCAAGGGCTGCAACATTGTAATATCAGCTTTGGAAATTTCGGGGTGCAGAGGGCCCGAATAATAATAACAACAGTGTATTCAGCGTGTTTACCCCTTGACTATGCTGTGGACCTATAAGATCTTAGCAGATGCTAGTTGACCCTTATAGTTCTGGTGGGGTCCTCCAAGACTTTTATCATCTTAAATAATCCCAAGACTTTTATCATCTTTAAATAATCCCGGAGTCAACAAGAGGATTATGAAGAAGGGGCTTTGGTTTGGACGGCAGTTCCTATTCTCCCCATTGTTAGAGGTGGCAGAGACTTGGGGTCCCCCTGGTGTGAGAGTGGTATCCCTCCTGGGTGTGAGAGACCCTGGAGGAGGCCAGAGATGTATGATTGTATATTAGAGTGCCCGCCCCTGAGTGAGAGACAGGTGGTGGGCAGGAGTGAATGGTGCCCCTTCGACCAGTGAGAGAAGCTGAAGGGGCGTGTAGTGAGTGTGGAGTGAGTGGTAGGGGGTGGTCAGGTTCTACTAGCGCCAAAAGCATATGCTGGTACGCTGGTGACCCTACTGCCCCCTGAGGTTGACTGTGTTAGGAAGATGTGTGCATGGGAAAGGGGCCCCTTGTTTCAATCTAGGGTCTTTGGAGGTCCGGCGGTGGAGGCAGATGGGCCTCGGAACTCTAGGGGCTCTGGGGCAGATTGTCCTATTGAAGTGGTGACGGGTCGGGGATGTTATGGCGGGAACCGGAGGGCAGGCCATCGTTGGGGAAGACGCCCCTGGTGTTTATTACCGGTGGTGTGTTCCAGCCCTCCGGGTTCAAACCTAGGCCCTGGTCAGCGGATCCTCGAGTGCCCTGACCTCCGGCTGTTGATGCTTAATGCCAGGTCGGTTAATAACAAGGGCCCCCTCATATGTGATTTGATCGCGGAGGAGGGGGCCGACCTGGCATGTATTACCAAGACCTGGCTGGGCCATGGAGGAGGGGTTGCCCTCTCGGAGATCTGCCCGGCCGGGTTCCAGGTATGGCACCAGCCGAGACATCGGGGTAGGGGAGGCGGGGTGGCAGTTATCATTCGAGAGTCTATAGTGGCCTTCAGGGGCACGGCTCCACAGGTGGCCGGATGTGAGACGCTGCTTTTCAAGTTGGGTTCCCGAGAGCAGTTGGGAGTGTTGCTGCTGTACCAGCCTCCCTGCTGCGTAGCAACCTCCCTGCCCGAGCTGCTGGAGGCTGTTTCGGGGTTGGCGGTGGAATTCCCCAGACTTATGGTTCTGGGGGATTTCAATCTGCCGTCCCTGGGACGTGCCTCGGAGGCAGCTCGGGAGTTCATGGCTACCATGGCAGCCATGGGCCTGGTCCAGATTATTCGGGACCCGACTCGAGACAGTGGCCTCACTCTGGACTTGGTTTTCCTGTCGGAGCAATGGCAAGATGATCTGGGGGGAGAGCTGCATCTTTCCCTGTTGTCATGGTCAGATCATGCCCTGGTGACCCTGAGATTCTCATATGCTGCCCCACTCCGCAGGGAGGCTGGACCCATTCGTTTGGTCCGCCCCCGGCGACTAATGGACCCGATAGGGTTTCAGACGGAGCTGGGGGTTATATCCGAGGATCTAATGCACGGTCCAGCGGAGGCCCTGGCCACAGTCTGGAATAAGAGGGCGGCCGGGGCCTTGGACAGGATCGCGCCTATGCGACCTCTCTTGTCCCATCCGACCCGATATTCCCCGTGGTATACGGAGGGATTGAGGGTACTGAAGAGGGTCAAGAGACGCCTAGAGCGCCGCTGGAGAAAGACAAAGACCGAATCAGACCGAACACAAGCTAGAGCCGCAGTTAAAGCCTACCTTGTGGCGGTAAGAGCGGCGAAACGTCAATATTTCTCCACTCTTATTGCGTCCGCAGAATTCTGCCCGACGGCCTTGTTTAGGATTACTCGATCTCTCCTAGGTAAGGTGGGCCCAGTGACCCACCTGCAGGGCCGTGCGGAGGAATTTGCAGAGCATCTGATGGATAAAATCGCTCGGATTCGTTCTAAGTTAGACTCCAAGCGTGACACATGGTCTGGTGAGATGTCGAGGGAGCGTCTGTGCCCGGTTATCTGGGAACAGTTTGATCCTGTTGGACCTGAGGAAGTGGACAGGATCCTCCGGACTGTAAGGGCCACTACTTGTCATCTTGACCCATGCCCCTCCTGGCTGGTGAAAGCAGCCAGTGAGGTGACATGTGGCTGGGTCCATGCGATGGTTCTTGCATCCTTGGGAGAGGGAGTGTTTCCGGCGGCCTTTAAGGAGGCGCTGGTGCACCCCCTCCTCAAGAAGCCATCGCTGGACCCTACAGTGTTGGATAACTTTCGACCTGTCTCCCACCTCCCCTTTTTGGGGAAGGTGGTTGAGAAAGTGGTGGCATTACAGCTCCAGAGGATTCTGGATGATACGGATTATCTAGACCCCTTTCAGTCAGGATTCAGACCGGGATATGGGGTAGAAACTGCATTGGTCGCACTTACTGATGATCTCTGGCAGGCACGGGATGGTGGCAGTGCATCCATCCTAGCCCTTCTTGACCTCTCAGCGGCTTTCGATACCATCGACCATGGTATCCTTTTGGGACGGCTTAGGGGGTTGGGGATTGGCGGCGTGGTTTTACGCTGGTTCAACTCCTTCCTCCAGGGCCGATCCCAATCGGTGGTTATAGGAGATGAGAGGTCTGACCCTCGGCCCCTACTTTGTGGGGTGCCACAGGGTTCGGTTCTCTCCCCTCTCCTATTTAATATCTACATGAAACCGCTGGGTGAGATCATCCACCAACACGGGATGAGGTATCATCAATATGCTGATGATACTCAATTATATATCTCCATCCCGGGTGAGTTAAGTGATGCAGTGGCTGCCCTTTCTCAGTGTCTGAAGGCTGTGGGGGCCTGGATGGGGAACAACAGGCTTCAGCTGAACCCTGGTAAGACGGAGTGGCTGTGGATTGATGGTGCCTTGAGATCCAGGGAGTTGTCACCTTTAGATCTGGACGGGGTGGCACTACCCCATTCAGACAAAGTGCGGAACCTGGGTGTCCTTCTGGACTCACGACTCCTGCTTGAAGAGCAGGTGGCAGCCGTGGCCAGAAGGGCATTTGTACAACTTCGAGTTGTGCGCCAGCTACGCCCTTTCCTGGATCAGGAGGCCCTCCGTACAGTCACTCATGCCCTGGTCATCTCCCACATAGACTATTGCAATGCGCTCTACATGGGGCTACCCTTGAAGAGTATCCGGAAGCTTCAACTGGTCCAGAATGCAGCTGCACGTGCAGTTATGGGTGCCCCAAGGTCGGCACATGTGACACCTCTGCTGCGCGAGCTGCTTTGGTTCCCGGTTTACTTCCGTGTCCAATTCAAGGTGTTGGTTGTCACCTTTAAAGCCCTACATGGCATGGGACCAGGTTACCTAAAGGACCGCCTCATCCCCAGAACATCGACCCGTTCCACCCGGCTATGCAGAGAGGGCTTGCTTTGGACCCCGTCTATAAGAGAATTCCACCTGACGGGGTCCAGGAGGCGGGCTTTCTCGGCAGTGGCACCCGCCCTCTGGAATATTCTGCCCCTGGAGGTGAGGCTAGCCCCCACACTTATGACCTTCCGGAAACAACTGAAGACCTGGCTCTGCCACCTCGCTTGGGATGGGGGGAGTAATAGCTCCTCTTGGGGTTGGCTCGCTCCATAGGGTTCTTTAAAGCCTAACATCAGAACCTCTTGGATTTTATATATTTAATTAAATTATGTATTCTATTTTATAAATTTTTATATGTTTTAATTGCTGGCTTGGTGTAAACCGCCCAGAGTCCCCTCCGGAATGGGGGGAGATGGGCGGTGATATAAGTTAGAAATATAAATAAATAAATAAAAATATTACTCCAAAAGGGGACAAAAAAGAGAAAGATTTGCATATGATAATTTATATATACTGATGCATAGTTGGGAAAAAATCTATTTCATTCCAAGGGGAAGCCTTAATTAATCTGTTTCCTTGCTTCTTTTGCTGTTTCACTGCTCACTGTTGATGGGCAACTAACTTCTTTGTCTCCTTCGCCTTGATTCTTTAATTTGAAACTAGATTTGGATTGTCACTCCTTCAAATGTAGAATGTCTTTGAAGAAAGAACTGCCCTCTTATGCTGTTTGAAATAGAAGTGTGTCCTCTACAATATAGGATACTTATCCAGACTTACATACATACCTATCCATCACTCCATTAACTTACAGATAAGGAACATTTTGCAAAGCACAGGAAAGAAGGAAGAAATTGAAAGCAAAAGACATAAGATATGAAAAAAGGAAAATAAATATTGCTAAATACAGTTTGCGTCAGCACCATTCACTATACTGACCATAACTGCCTATCCCTGAAAACCATATTTGTTTCCACCAAGCCCATATGCTGCTTCATAATTGCCTTTACTATTCCTCTCTCTCTTTTTGAGCATCTCATCAACTCCATCCAACCATAACTATCTGAGTCTTCCCTTTCCTCTCAGCCCACTCAGTCTACATATATTGGTTTTGTGATTTGATTTTCACTCTTTCTATGTGACCAAACCACCCCAACAACCCTTCTACAAGTATCTTTGTGTCTTAAAATATCTCCATCCTTTCCCCCATTTTCAGTAAACAATCTACTAATGTACCCAAATTCATCTACCTGTTTTAGCTGTTCCCCATTTATGTAATACATTACAATAATTCACTCAGTTTTCCCTGTTAAATGCAATTATATTGGTTTTCAATATATTATTTTCAGAATCATAATCCTCATTGCATCATAATTCAATTTATCCAACATTCTCTGCAAATCATCTGAATTCTCATCCAACAAAGCAGCATCATTTACATGCAAACTACATGTACATTCATGTCCCTGACACACCTCTATCATCACCACAAGCATTCCTGATACTTTTATACCTAAATACATTAAAGAAACAAAAATCAAACATCCTTTTCTTATTCCCTGCTCATTTTTATTTATTTACAATCCCAGATCATTGTTGAACTATTCACTAAGAATTACATTTACTAATAAACTACATTTATTCTCATGCATACTTTACTTCTGTCACAAACCTCTCTTACTGCAATCAGCAACCAACTTTTAAGTCCATATCTAGGCAAAACATTATGTAATCCAAGCCTATTCACTTTCTCTAAATCTATATATTTCTTTTCTATTTCTTTAATTAAAAACAGGTCAGCTATTCATATTGCTAAGTCTGATTAAATGTAGACATTTCAAAGGCTGACTCAATTTTTGATTCAGTACTTTTAATTTATTTTTGTTATGTGCTGTAGAAAGCTTTGTTCAGCAGTTGTCAAAAGAAGTGCTTAATATGGGCCAAGTTATAAATCTGGCTATATCCTAGATGGCTGTTTATTTATTTCTAATACAATGCCTAAGAAGATTAGTACTAGGTTAGTACATAAATATCTGCTTTCAGTACCATATCCTCCTCCAGACTGTAGTTTATTTCTTCCCTTCCTCCAAAAGTCTACAAACATCTTCAAGATATGTTTTAAGATGAACAATGAGAAGTGTTAGTTGGTTTTAACTGTATATGACTCGATCAAAATTCATACTTTTCAGAACCACAGAAACTGAAAAGAAATGATCTTTTTTTATTTTGCATTTAAAAAATTGCACTTGTTTTGGAAACAACTTTTTCTTGAAAATATTTAGATTTCATCAGAAAATGAAATAGTCATATTTGTTTAGTTTTAAATTGTAATAATCTTTTAATATAATGTTGCAAATTAGTAAGATCGCAAATAATGAACAAGATGACTGAGTCAGAAGAAGTACATGGAGTGTTTATTCAGGATCATAATGTTGCTCAGATAATTCCTCCTTTCAGAGGAGCTGGAAGATCAAGTCCAGGAGGAACTAAAACTCACATAAAGAGGAAGCTGGGCCAAACAGTGTGGGAGAGAATGCAGTGGCTGAATTGGTCCAAAGAAGAGGAGACACTTGAAAATGCAAGCTAAGAGACCCAGTACCATTTTGAAATAGTTTGCAGACTCTCCCCAAACCAGGTCTAGTAAGAGACATGCCCAGGTGCTCTGTTGGCCCTTTCATGTCCTGGAAACAAAACAACTGCTCTTCTCTCTAGCTCCTGTTTGTCACAAACCCTTGTACATCTATCTACCGAACACCTTGGCCTTGAAAACAACATGACTGCATTCTTGGCATCAGTCCCTAGTTCTGGACTTGGTAAGACCCTAGACTGATTTACCACAATGCAATTGATTTCTCTTGAGAATTTTGCAGTTTGAGGCATAAAGAGGACAATGGTGGTATACAGAGAAGAGGTTTCAGTTACCATTATTTATAGTTTTAAAGGTTTTTAGAAAGTAAGGGATGGAAGCTCCTCTAGCTGAGGCTTTAGACAGCCATGTCCTATTGGTATAACACTGGCCTAATGCAGTATCTATACATCTGTATGTTTATGGCCTGTATATTATCTGTATATTATCACCCTGCTTATTTAACTTATATGCAGAGTACATCATGAGAAATGCCGGGCTGGATGAATCACAAGCCAGAGTTAAGATTGCCGGGAGAAATATCAACAACCTCAGATATGCAGACGATACCACCCTAATGGCAGAAAGCGAAGAGGAACTAAAGAGCCTCTTGATGAGGGTGAAAGAGGAGAGTGCAAAAGCTGGCTTGAAACTCAACATTAAAAAAACCCAGATCATGGCATCTGGTCCCATCACTTCCTGGCAAATAGAAGGGGAAGAAATGGAAGCAGTGACAGATTTTATTTTCTTGGGCTCCAAGATCACCGCAGACAGTGACTGCAGCCATGAAATTAAAAGACGCTTGCTCCTTGGGAGGAAAGCTATGGAAAACCTAGACAGCATATTAAAAAGCAGAGACATCACCTTGCCGACAAAGGTCCGTATAGTTAAAGCTATGGTTTTTCCAGTAGTAATGTATGGCTGTGAGAGTTGGACCATAAGGAAGGCTGAGCGCCAAAGAATTGATGCTTTCGAGCTGTGGTGCTGGAGAAGACTCTTGAGAGTCCCTTGGACTGCAAGGAGGTCAAACCAGTCAATCCTAAAGGAAGTCAACCCTGACTACTCATTGGAAGGACAGATACTGAAGCTGAAGCTCAAATACTTTGGCCACCTAATGCGAAGAGAGGACTCACTGGAAAAGACCCTGATGCTGGGAAAGACTGAAGGCAAAAGGAGAAGGGGACGGCAGAGGATGAGATGGTTAGATAGCATCACTGATGTAATGAACAAGAATTTGAGTAAACTCCGGGAGACAGTGGAGGACAGGAAGGCCTGGCGTGCTATGGTCCATGAGGTCACGAAGAGTCGGACACGACTAAACGACTGAACAACAACAACAATGTTTATGGCATACTTAATTGCCAAAGGAGCATTATCCCTTGATTTCAGGTCAGGCAACTTTTATTTCTTGGGGTGAAGAATAATTTGAAAATAATTTTTGTTGAGCTATTTTTATGTTTCTTATAAGATATTGAACAGACATAAAGGTTAACAATGATGATTTTCTTAGTTTATTCCAAATATTTTGGGGATTATAATCAGAAGAAATACTGAAAACGTTATTTAGAAGTTTCTACCGTAGCATTCACAGATTCCCTGGGAAGAGGGAGAGACACATTCAAGGCTGCAGTGTTCGTATTACCTGGTAGTATAGTAAATTGTACTGGTAGGAAAACAACTGTAAAGCAACCTAATACATTTTCCAAACTATATGATTCAATCCAAGTGATAATGTGGCAAAATATTCCTAAGCTATTTTATATCATAATATATAAGGAGTGGATTTGAATTTTTACTCATTTTGAATTTACACTTTAATTTTTTAATGAAATCTTTAGACCTTGCTTTATCAGAAATAACTTGTATAAATGCATCAATAGTGCTTTGACTATGTAAGTCGAAGGCTTTCACGGCCGGAATCCAATGGTTGTTGTGGGTTTTCCGGGCTGGGTGGCCATGTTCTGGCAGTTTTTGTTCCTAACGTTTTGCCAGTAGCTGTGGCTGGCATCTTCAGAGGACTTGGGCACAGAGAGAATCTTCTAGCTGTGCTCCTGTCCTCTGAAGATGCCAGCCACAGCTACTGGCGAAATGTTAGGAACAAAAACTGCCAGAACACGGCCACACAGCCCGGAAAACCCACAAAAACCATTGCTTTGACTATCTTGGAAGAGAATTGCACTGCTGCATTTGACAGCTGAGAAAATGCTATATATGGTAATTGCCTCTATTGTTTAATAATGTTAAGCATATGAAAGTGTTTAGATGTTTCAGCACTAAATGAACAAACATCAAGTTCACGAACTCTTCTACTTGAATGCAGCTGCAAAGAGTAGGACAGAAATATTCTTTTCAGGAGAATCTCTAGAATTGGTTTTAGCTTTATTTGGCAACCCTGGTTGACACAGTGGCAAAGCTCAGCATTGCAGAGGATTTCCCCATGTTCATTAATTTCTTGTATTTCTTGTTTGGGGAGAGGGTGGGGGCAGAATGTCTTAAACTGAAGGTTTATTTTTATTTATATATCAAATTTAGTCACCGCCCATCTCACTCAGAGAGTGACTCTGGGCGGTTTACATAAAACAAGAATAAAATATTAGTTAAAGTACAATGAAACAGTAAAACAATAGAACAATACAATAAAAGAGATAGCTTTGACGGTGTGGTCAGTGAGTTAGAGCCAGACATCCTGAAGAGTGAGGTTGAATGGGCCTTAAGAAGCATTGCTAATAACAAGGCAGCAGGAGACGACGGTATCCCAGCTGAACTGTTTAAAATCTTGCAAGATGATGCTGTCAAGGTGATGCATGCCATATGCCAGCAAATTTGGAAAACACAAGAATGGCCATCAGATTGGAAAAAATCAACTTATATCCCCATACCAAAAAAGGGAAGCACTAAAGAATGTTCAAACTATCGAACAGTGGCACTTATTTCACATGCCAGTAAGGTAATGCTCAAGATCTTGCAAGGTAGACTCCAGCAATTCATGGAGCGAGAATTGCCAGATGTACAAGCTGGGTTTAGAAAAGGCAGAGGAACTAGAGACCAAATTGCCAATATCCGCTGGATAATGGAGAAAGCCAGGGAATTTCAGAAAAACATCTATTTCTGTTTTATTGACTATTCTAAAGCCTTTGACTGTGTGGATCATAACAAATTGTGGCAAGTTCTTGGTGGTATGGGGATACCAAGTCATCTTGTCTGCCTCCTGAGGAATCTGTATAACGACCAAGTAGCAACGGTAAGAACAGAGCACGGAACAACGGACTGGTTTATGATTGGGAAAGGAGTACGGCAGGGTTGTATACTCTCACCCTACCTATTCAACCTGTACGCAGAACACATCATGCGACGTGCTGGGCTTGAGGAATCCAAGGCTGGAGTTAAAATCGCTGGAAGAAACATTAACAATCTCAGATATGCAGATGATACCACTTTGATGGCTGAAAGCGAGGAGGAGTTGAGGAGCCTTATGACGAAGGTGAAAGAAGAAAGTGCAAAAGCTGGGTTGCAGTTAAACCTCAAAAAAACCAAGATTATGGCAACGAGCTTGATTGATGACTGGCAAATAGAGGGAGAAAAAGTGGAGGCAGTGACAGACTTTGTATTTCTAGGCGCAAAGATTACTGCAGACGCTGACTGCAGCCAGGAAATCAGAAGACGTCTACTTCTTGGGAGGAGAGCAATGGCAAATCTTGATAAAATAGTTAAGAGCAGAGACATCACACTGACAACAAAGGTCCGCATAGTTAAAGCAATGGTATTCCCTGTAGTAACCTATGGCTGCGAGAGCTGGACCATAAGGAAGGCTGAGCGAAGGAAGATAGATGCTTTTGAACTGTGGTGTTGGAGGAAAATTCTGAGAGTGCCTTGGACTGCAAGAAGATCAAACCAGTCCATACTCCAGGAAATAAAGCCAGACTGCTCACTTGAGGGAATGATATTAAAGGCAAAACTGAAGTACTTTGGCCACATAATGAGAAGACAGGATACCCTGGAGAAGAAGCTGATGCTAGGGAAAGTGGAAGGCAAAAGGAAGAGGGGCCGACCAAGGGCAAGATGGATGGATGGTATTCTGGAGGTGACGGACTCAACCATTGGGGAGCTGGGGATGGTGACGGCCGACAGAGGGCTCTGGCGTGGATTGGTCCATGAAGTCACGAAGAGTCGGAAACGACTGAACGAATAAACAACAAAATACAATAAAAACAATCTTAATAAATAATATATTTCAAGAGATAGATGGTAAAAAGTTCTTAATTTAATTTCCAAGGGGCGTCTTCAGGGTGCTAACCACCCCCAAGGTTGGTTACCCCTCTTCATGCCCCACACGAGATGGCAGAGCCAGGTCTTCACTCCTTTCCGGAAGGCCGGGAGAGTGGGGGCTCGCCTCACCTCTGGGGGAAGAGTATTCCATAGGGTGGGGGCAATGGCAGAGAAGGCTCTCTTCCTGGGACCCGCCAGTCAACATGCCCTCTCTGCCTGACCGGGTGGGATGGGTCGATGTAATGGGGAGATGGTCCCTCAGGTAATCTGGACCCATGCCAAGGTTGTTTTTCCTTTGGGGAAAATACTGTGTCCAAACACTAGAATATGATTACAATTGACTATGCTTTTAACAGAAATAAAGCAACTTCATAACTCAGTTTGAATCTGGCTTATTTTAGTAAAGTATATATAAACTATAAAGTAAAGTATTTAGTTAAGGCAAACCATAGTTTGTCTGGTTTGGACATAAATGTGTGACTAGTTAAACATGGATGCAAAAACTGCTAATTTCCTCCTCTTGGTAGAACTGAGTGAGGAGGGAAAAGGGTCCAGGACTTATTCATTTCATGGTAAACCATTATTTAGCACTGGATCTGAATACAACCATAATGGTAAATGTACATTGTAGGAATAATTTCTCAAATATCTCTTTTATATTTTTTTCCTAGGATACCTCTAAGGGTACCTCATCAGTAAGAGGAATATAATTCTATATTAGGAATTTATCTCAAGGACAAGGGCCACATCCATCAAAAAATCAAACTAGTGAAACTGAATGGGTAATAACTGTATTCTAACATACATCATATATCCATCAAACTGGGGGTGGCCCTTATGTAGTGGTCTTACAGATTTTGGCAGCCTACTTCTGGTAGCCCTAATGTAATGTATATTCAGTATCAAGCAAGATAAAGTACACCAGCAGACTGTAACATATGTTTCTCTTTAGCATTATCTATTCCAGAATAATGAGGGAAATATTTTAAGAATCTATGGTATGATTATGCAATATAGCTCAATACTTCAACAGATAGCCAAATAGTTGACAGTATGAAAGCAGAGAAAAATAATAATAATTGAAAGTGGGTAGAAAAATAACCTCCCTTGCAAAACAAGAATTCATAAAAATCAAAGCTCTTAGATCCTTTGGCCACAAGATGTCCTCATTGCTCTATGTACAAGAAGAAGGTAAGAAGAAAATCACTGGCGAGATCATCTAAGCTGAGCAAAAGACGGAAGACCATGAACGCCAACTTTCACATTTACTACTCATACAATACACACTGATGTCATTCCCCCATTCACCTCCAAAGTCCAGTACAGTAATTATTCTGCCTTGACAAGATTTTATCTACCCTGTTTGGATCACAGCTCTACTTCCAAGGTATAGTTACCAAGGTATATAACCAAGGTATAGGTTAACAGTATGTCAAAGAGATAACAACTTCAATAACATTTTTCACAGCCACTCTGTTAAAATCATCCTGGAAGCATAGATATTGGAGATGGGAGTGACCTATAAGTCATCTGGCCCATTGCCATGCCCAAACAGAATGTGATTGTACATTTATTGAAGTTTTTAACCAGTTCAGTGCTGAAGTTGGCTTAGAAATGGAGCTGTCCTCCACTTCTTTGGGAATACATTTTGTAAAACAAGCTACACTATGCTGGTTCTCTCCAGATGTGCTGGACTTAAACTCACATATCTCCAGGTAGCATAGCCATGCTGGTTGGGAATTATGGAAATTGGGAATCCAACACATCTGGAGGCATCACACTGGAAGGCTGTTCTAGTGATACAATTCTGAAAATTAAAATTAATTTCATGTTTTTAAACATGATGGTTCCTCTCTAACACCAAACTGTATTTTTTTACTAAAAGATTTTGATTTAGAAATGCAGATTATTTTCTGAATGTATTTCCCAGATACCATGCTTTCAGGAGATGATTAGGAAAGCAGGATGCCAACATTCCAGATATAGTCATCTGTACAATCCTTTAATTTTGACAAAATTAGGGTAGAGCATGCTTTGAAAAATGTTAAGAAAGAAGTGTTTTCAGCATCATGCAATCATAGCAGCTATCTGCTATTCATTAAAGCAGTCCAACTTTTTTCAGGTTCACACATGCCTCAGATAAATACTGTATACTGCTGCTGTAAGAGCTACATTAACTTTAATGACCCCCTTCTTACTCATTTATCAAGATTTGCACCTCCTGAGGGTAAGCAGTATCTTAGGAGAGTCTCAGGCATGGAGCTTCTCCCTAAAATAGCATGGCAAAAACCTGTGGCCTTAGGCCCACATGCAGGCTTTGGCCTAATTTAGATCTCTGTCCTTGAAGGTTATTGGAAGGAGGGAAAAGGAGGAGGAAGATACAAGAACAGAGAAAGATGGGACATCAGAAAGATGAAAAGGCTGTTGGGTTGATAAAGGTACCGGATATAAGACACTAGGTGCCCCTCCCCATTTTTGGAACTGTCCTTCACTTCTTTCTCAAGCCACAACAACCATTATCCTGCAGCCTCTAATACATCAACTCCCACCCCAGGCTGTGAACCTCACCATGCACAAAACTGTCCACCCCTGCCATACTACTAAATCATCTCTGTTTGTCTGTCTCTTGTACTTCTCTGGGCAAACACAACATACAAAATAAAACAAGCCTGTATCTTCTGATTCTTGCCCCCCCCCACATCCCAGGTGTGTAACCCCTATATACCTAGCAAGGAAATGTCCCTCAACTGACATAGATAACTTATCTCTATCAAAACTGTGCTTAAGGACTGAAAAATGCACGCATTACTGTCCCACCTTTTCATTTAGGAGTTTAAGGTGTTCTGTACAGCATTTCCTCCTCCTATGTTCCCCCACAGCAATGCTGTGAGGTAGATAGGCTTGGAGAGAGCGATTGGCCCAAAGTCCCCCAAGCAGTTTCCACGGATGAGGGTGGACTAAACCCCGGATCTCCCCACTCCTAGTCCTAATCACTATACCACACTGGCCACACTGTTTGTGAGAGGAATGGTTTGGGGGTTTACCTGAGGTACTCGTAGAGTCCATACATAGGCAAGAAGTCAATATCAGACAGAAACATGTATGGAGTGCTGATGTGTTTCATAGCCACATTCCGCAGGAGATTCACAGGGTAGAATTGTCCCTCTTTATATACTATGTGATATCCAACATTGTGACGGCTCATGAGGACCTCCGAACCTTGAGCGTAGCGCAGAAACTGTTGGGCCTCTGCATCAGAAAGATAGAGTGCCAAACTGATTGGCCCCTCCCAGTGTTTACAAATGGCTTCAAGCATCTGCAGTCTAAGAAGAGAGAAAGAAAGAAAGAAAAGGTCAGAAAAGGACACCTTCATTATTTTGGTTGACATAAGCAAGCCTTTCTGTCTTGGTGTCAATTCCAAAAGGGTAAAGTTCAAGTCTACGATGGTCTTGGTGACTGGAGACATCCATACATTTTTCTCTTGGCACTATATGGGAATGGTTTCCCAATTCCTTCCTCTAGGTTATTTTTGACTTCCCACCCTGAAATTCCCAGCTGGTCTCCCGTCTAAGGACCAACCAGAATCAACCCTCTTTCAGCCAGATGTTATGTAGTGCAGCTCATTACAGATTCACTCAAGAAAACAAAATGAAGAAACCCTTTGCTAAGCATGGTCTGTGTAAAAACACTGGAGATTCAAAGCCTAAGAACGAACTACTGTAGTACAATGTCTATTCTCTCTACAAAGGAAAATAATAATAATAATTAATTTTCAAGTTTTTATATCTCCACCGAGAGCAGGGAAAGAAACAAATGCAGCAGTTTTATGTAATTGTTGCAGAGGAAAACATGTGTTTTTCTGAAGCAGTGAAAACAGATAAGCCAAGAAGTAGGAAGGGATAAGTAATTACTTCACTGTTCATTTTATTATATTCACAAGCAATGCAAGGCCAGTGTGGTTAAAAAAAAAGCTTGATAAATTAAAAAGGCAACAATACAAGCTCCATCAAACAAATAATAATAATAAAAATCTAATAGTAAAAAGGTTTGTTTTGTGTTCAGGAAAATAAGGCTGTCTGGTTAAAGATGGTGAATCACAAATACCCACAGAAGAAAACATTAATGATGAACATTTTAAACAATTTATTTCCAAGATATGCCATGGGTGTTTAACAAACACAATACAATCTTGCAATTAATTAACACCACCGCAATATAATCTGAGTGCTTCCAGGAACTCTTCCCATTCTTAGTAGATTCAATTAAAATGCATGATTATGAAGATATAAATGCTGAAAATGAATATTCAGATGACTTTCTGTGAAGTTGTTTTTATTCAGAGATGCAATAGTTTTCCTGTCTCTTTTGCTCTGTTAATGTCAGGGAGGGAAATGTAAGGTCCATCAAAACCCACATCATTTCAGACATCCTATGAAGTAAGCAGCCTTATTTCCAGAATTCATTCATTTTGGGAATAAGGCTGCTTTCAGCCTTGGGCAAGAAAGAGTATGCCTTTAGTGCAATTGTGAGGAAGAGATTAGAAGCATCTGCTGCCTGGTTACATTAACCACTAGTGGTATGCAAGGTGTTTTGAATTTAAAGCAATTGTTTCAAATGTGAATGGTTTGAATTTGAGATGTTTTGCTTGCTTGCTTGCTTGCTTGCTTGCTTGCTTGCTTGCTTGCTTGCTTGCTTGCTTGCTTGCTTGCTTGATAAATAAATAAATAAATAAATAAATAAATAAATAAATAAATAAATAAATAAATAAATAAATAAATAAATAAATAAATAAATAAATAAATAAAGCCATCCATCTCACTGCAGTGACTCTGGGCAGTGTACAAAGATTAAAGCCACCATCACAATATAACCCATGAAAGCCACATCACCAACAAGATCAACCCAACTGCCTGGCCCAAATGCCTGGGGGAACAGCCAGGTCTTCATAGCCTTATGAAAAGGTAACAGGGTTGGGGCCATCCCAATCTCTGGAGGGACGCTGTTCCACAGGGCAGGTGCAGCCACAGAGAATGCAGGACTCCGGGTTCCAGCAAGGTGGCACTGTTTGATGGAGGGGACCCACAGCATGCCTTCCCTATTAGACCTGGTGAGGCGGGCAGAAACAATGGGTGGTCCCGCAAATAGCCTGGCTCCATGCCATGTACAGCTTTATAGGTGGTAACCAGCACCTAGAATATCCCTACTAACTACAGTATAGGTCACAACTGGGCCGAGTGATGTTATGGTTTATTGAAACAAGCCAAGAACAGACTATGGTCTCAGATACTGTCTTGTTTCAATAAATCACAGTTTAGAAGTAATGAGTAAGTGAATTGAATTTAAACAAGGAAACAATAGTGGCCATGCCAAATAAGACAGAGTGAAAGGAGAACTGGTGCTGAAGCCAGTTCCTCCTGTGTAATGTAAACTATAGGAATTAGCATTACATCCAAACTGGTCTTGCATGGTCCAGTTCAAGACAAAGCTCTTCCATGTCTAGTGCATTACAACAATTATTTATCTCAACTGTGGGGAGCTTCAGAACTTCAGGTAAGACTAGTTATTAATATTTGCTTAGACTTATATTGGTTAAGAATTGGGAAATATTCATGGACAGTTTATTATGATTTAACTTCAACATCTACCACTAGATATGTCTATGGTGCTGCTTAGTTCCTACATGAACTGTCGTAATTTATTACTGATAATATTTTCCATGAGGTGGATGGGATGTTTTTAATGCCCCCTTTTGCACCCCACCTCCCACCTTCAGATGATTGAAAAAGTTGTTTTAATAGAGTGTAGATCTTAAAGATATTATACAATATAATATTTGTACTATATATATACTCCAGCAAAGGAGATCGTTACCTTGTCATGGTGCTGGAGCTTGAGCACCTCAATGAGCACCATGAGCTAAACCGTGAAGGGTCACCCAAGACGGGAAGGTCATGGAAGAGAGGTCAGACTAAATACGATCCCTGGGGAAGGTAACGGCAACCCACCCCAGTATTCTTGCCGTGAAAACTAAATGGATCAGTACAACCAGAGATATGTCGGTATACCATCGGAAGATGGGACTCCCAGGTCGGAAGATGGTCAAAATGCTACTGGGGAGGAACAGAGGATAAGTTCAACTAGCCCCAGATGTGATGACGCAGCTAGCTCAAAGCCGAAAGGACAGCTAGCGGCCGACGGTGCTGCTGGTGAACGACGAATCTGATGTTCTAAAGATCAACACACCATAGGAACCTCGAATGAAAGATCTATGAGCCAGGGCAAATTTGATGTGGTTATTGGTGAGATGTCAAGATTAAATATAGACATTTTGGGTGTCAGTGCACTGAAATGGATTGGAATGGGCCACTTCACATCAGATGACCACCAGATCTACTACTGTGGACAAGAGGACCACAGAAGAAATGGAGTAGCCTTCATAATTAATAATAAAGTGGCTAAAGCAGTGCTTGGATACAATCCAAAAAACGATAGAATGATCTCAATTCGAATTCAGGGTAAGCCATTTAACATCACAGTCATCCAAATATACGCCCCAACCACAGATGCTGAAGAAGCAGAAGTAGATCAGTTCTATGAGGATCTGCAGCACCTACTGGATAATACGCCAAAAAGAGATGTTATTTTCATTACAGGAGACTGGAATGCTAAGGTGGGCAGTCAAACGACACCTGGAATTACAGGCAAGCATGGTCTAGGAGAACAAAATGAAGCGGGACATAGGCTGATAGAATTTTGCCAAGACAATTCACTGTGCATAACAAACACTCTCTTCCAGCAACCTAAAAGACAACTTTATACATGGACTTCACCAGATGGTCGACACCAAAATCAGATTGACTACATCCTTTGTAGCCAAAGGTGGCGGACATCTATACAGTCGGTAAAAACAAGACCTGGAGCTGACTGTAGTTCAGATCACGAACTTCTTATTGCACAATTTAGAATCAGACTAAAGAGAATAGGGAAGACCCACAGATCAGTTAGATATGAGCTCACTAACATTCCTAATGAATATGCAGTGGAAGTGAAGAATAGAATTAAGGGACTAGATTTAGTAGATAGGGTCCCGGAAGAGCTATGGACAGAAGTTTGCAACATTGTTCAGGAGGCGGCAACAAAAAACGTCCCAAAGAAAAAGAAAACCAAGAAGGCAAGATGGCTGTCTGCTGAGACACTGGAAGTAGCCCAAGAAAGAAGGAAAGCAAAAGGCAACAGTGATAGGGGGAGATATGCCCAATTAAATGCAAAATTCCAGAGGTTAGCCAGAAGAGATAAGGAATTATTTTTAAACAAGCAATGTGCGGAAGTGGAAGAAGACAATAGAATAGGAAGGACAAGAGACCTCTTCCAGAAAATTAGAAACATCGGAGGTAAATTCCAGGCAAAAACGGGTATGATCAAAAACAAAGATCGCAAGGACCTAACAGAAGCAGAAGAGATCAAGAAAAGGTGGCGAGAATATACGGAAGATCTGTACAGGAAGGATAATAATATCAGGGATAGCTTTGACAGTGTGGTCAGTGAGTTAGAGCCAGACATCCTGAAGAGTGAGGTTGAATGGGCCTTAAGAAGCATTGCTAATAACAAGGCAGCAGGAGATGGTATCCCAGCTGAACTGTTTAAAATCTTGCAAGAGGATGCTGTCAAGGTGATGCATGCCACATGCCAGCAAATTTGGAAAACACAAGAATTGGAAAAAATCAACTTATATCCCCATACCAAAAAAGGGAAGCACTAAAGAATGTTCAAACTATCGAACAGTGGCACTTATTTCACATGCCAGTAAGGTAATGCTCAAGATCTTGCAAGGTAGACTCCAGCAATTCATGGAGTGAGAATTGCCAGAAGTACAAGCTGGGTTTAGAAAAGGCAGAGGAACTAGAGACCAAATTGCCAATATCCGCTGGATAATGGAGAAAGCCATGGAGTTTCATAAAAACATCTATTTTTGTTTTATTGACTATTCTAAAGCCTTTGACTGTGTGGATCATAACAAATTGTGGCAAGTTCTTGGTGGTATGGGGATACCAAGTCAACTTGTCTGCCTTCTGAGGAATCTGTATAATGACCAAGTAGCAACGGTAAGAACAGAGCATGGAACAAAGGACTGGTTTAAGATTGGGAAAGGAGTACGGCAGGGTTGCATACTCTCACCCTACCTATTCAACCTGTACGCAGAACACATCATGCGACGTGCTGGGCTTGAGGAATCCAAGGCTGGAGTTAAAATCGCTGGAAGAAACATTAACAATCTCAGATATGCAGATGATACCACTTTGATGGCTGAAAGCGAGGAGGAGTTGAGGAGCCTTATGACGAAGGTGAAAGAAGAAAGTGCAAAAGCTGAGTTGCAGTTAAACCTCAAAAAAACCAAGATTATGGCAACCAGCTTGATTGATGACTGGGAAATAGAGGGAGAAAAAGTGGAGGCAGTGACAGACTTTGTATTTCTAGGCGCAAAGATTACTGCAGACGCTGACTGCAGCCAGGAAATCAGAAGACGTCTACTTCTTGGGAGGAGAGCAATGGCAAATCTTGATAAAATAGTTAAGAGCAGAGACATCACACTGACAACAAAGGTCCGCATAGTCAAAGCAATGGTATTCCCCGTAGTAACCTATGGCTGTGAGAGCTGGACCATAAGGAAGGCTGAGCGAAGGAAGATCGATGCTTTTGAACTGTGGTGTTGGAGGAAAATTCTGAGAGTGCCTTGGACTGCAAGATCATCAAACCAGTCCATACTCCAGGAAAGAAAGCCAGACTGCTCACTTGAGCGACTGAACAAATAAACAACAAACTATATATATAATATTTGTCAGCTACCTTTTCAATTCAAAATTTGTCAAAACATTTTAAAGTGTCAGGTAATCTTAAAGCACTCTAAAATACTCTGAACCAAAACTATCCAGAATAGTTCATGAGCAACTGGACCCAGTCCTGAATAGTCATAACCGGACTATAATAATCAGACCCGAGGCTGGGGGTGCAGGGGATTTTCAAAGAGCAGCAAAAGCTGTAAAGCAAGAATGTTACCTGAGGCCATTTCCTCACTAGTCATTTATAGCATCTTACAGTGTCACCAGCCACCGTGGTGGAGATATAAATCCCATCTTCATGACTGATACATCAGCAGGTCGATGCTATAAATTATGGGTGGGAAAATGGTCTGAATCATTCAAAGGACAGCATTCTGTAATGGATGGATGCCATAAGAGAAAAGGACCTAAGAAGACTATTCATATATATTTTTTCTCAAAGAGATGTAGAACTGAAACCACTGACTGGATCGTTGCAGGAGGTGTATCATATTAGCTCACTAACCTGAGGAAAGCACCCACTTAATTAAACCCAGGGGAGATTAGATTTGTCCACATAGATCTGGTACTGTTGGGGCCTTCAGACTAAGAATTTAGTGTAGTAATTCCCCTGATCAACTAATTCCCTCATGGTGTGTGAACTACTGACTTGGGAGTTGGTTCATTTTCCTCACTCCCAACCCTAGAGGAACCCATAGACTCTTTCTTCTGCTCCTTGGTCGTTTTCTCCTCCCTGGCCACAAGGAGGGAAGGGGGGAGTGAAAAAGGTGATAAATAGAGGGTTAAAAAGTCCTCTGAGTCTGTCCACAGTGGCACTGGTTCCAATTGTACCACTCCAGATTTTTTATTTTGTCTCCAGAGTGGAGGGGGAATAAAAATAAAAAACGGAAGCTGGAAATGCAGCCTGCCAGACACATTACAGCTCATTCTATTAACTGAAAGAAGGAATGACTGAGTTGTTTGAGTTGTGTGAATATAACTGATAAAAGGCAAAAGAAATAACAGACCATTGCTCTAATGAGTGGATTGAGTTTCTAGTTAGTATTTCTTTGTAAAAGGAGATCTGTGTTAGTCTATGGTGGCAAAAAAAAGAGAGTCATCTGGTAGCACCTTTTCCGACTAACAAATACATTTATTCATGAAAGCTTATGCTTTTTAGTAAAATTTGTTAGAAGGAAAAGATGCTACAAGACTTCGTCTGATTTAGTACTTCCTTGGTAGCTATTTTGCAAAACCTGCATATCCTTAGTAAATACAACAAGGAAATGGTGAAGAAAAACTCCAAGGGGCTGAATATATCAAGCTATTCATGTCTGTTGACTTTGCAGATCTTTCTGCTTGTTATCAGTGAAGTTTCAGATGAAATTTGAAAAGAAATAAAAAGAGAGAAAAACATTTTCAGTTCAGTCTATCAAATTAAATTTTGGGAAACCATAATTCCCCAAATGCTAAAGAATAGCTAAGCAGCTATAAAAAAAGTAAATGAGGATTTATTAACACAAACTAGGATCTTTCATTAATCCAAAGTGAAAGAAGAGATTTGTATGGCTCCCTCCCTCATGACATTTCAGAAACTACCGAAAACCTGATTGTTCTCCCAGGCCTTAGGATTAGGGTGGTTGTGGATCCTCTTTTAGTTTAGCCTAGTTTTTTCTGGTTTAAGAAGGGGGTGTTTGTTCTTTCAGTTGGCCATGTTCTCTTTTTATATGTATTTTCTTTATTTGTAAGCTGCCCAGAACTGTCAAAGAGTCAAGAGCCCTCAAAATTGGATTAAACAAATAAAATAAGAAAAAATAGCAGAGCTACAATTCTATTCTAAATAAGCTTAAAAAAAAGGATAATCAAGAAACATTCAGGAAAAGGTAAAAACAGCAACCATAACCATCACCAATGTAAACTTCATCCCCGACATTGTCTTCCCAGAGCCAGTTCTGTCCTGAGTAAAAAAATTAGTTTTGTCCTCTTCTCCCGTCATCCAAGTGTTGCTATACAAGAAGAAGATAATGGGATTTATTTTCCTTCGTTTTTGGTCTAGACTTCCCTTCCTAGAAAATACTTATTTCTGTTGTTGAATGAGGGGAAAAGAGCTCTCATGACAAGAAAAGAGAAGGCTCTGAGTCTGAGAGATTTTTCAATATGTCTGGAAGCTGCTCTCTGTTCTGCTTGGCCTTTTTCAACATTTCTCTTGCATGTTCAGATCTTCACATGTATTTTCTGCAACTGATCACCTTAAAAGTTGGATACTACTGCAAAACTAGTCTCTGCCATCAGGCCTGGTATCCAGAGGAAGCAGATTATAAAGTTCTGCAAACAGATTGATCTAGCCCTCTCTCTACGCTGCATGCCTTGTTAGATCAAATATATTAGCTCCATCAATTATTGGTATTTCAGCCTGTCCATCCTAATGACAATAACACAGAAAATGAGTGCAACTGCTGTGGGAGGAATGTAATTTGAAAAAAGAAAATGGTTTAAAGAAGATTGCAAAAAAACAAAAAAACAAAAAACAAACCCACACTGAAACACGTAAGAGGAAATAAAATGGCTAAGTAGTTCTTTAGCAGGAATATTATTTTTTGATTTTACATGAAAGAAAGAATCACCAACTCAGATAAATAAAATAACATACCGACAATGCCTAGAAACCTAGGATAGGATAGGATAGGATAGGATAGGATAGGATAGGATAGGATAGGATAGGATAGGGCTAACAGAATGAGTTGTATATTCGTCTTCTCTGAATAAAGGTAAGTGCCCCCATCCATCATTACAAATTCTCCGCCTGAACCCAAAGTGAATTAAAATCCTGGAGGAAAAACATACATATGCTTGCTGGATTTACTAATTTTCTGTGGCATTCAAACAGTGTTTGACGTTCTCTTGAAAGGTTTACCAAACAGCAACAGCAAAAAACCCCACCCACCCAAGAAATGTTTCCTGTATTAAAAATCAATAGAACAGGGATTGGTGAACATTGCAAATGATGTCTAAATGTGCAGGATGCTAAGGCAGAGATGGCAGCTGAACAGTGCCGTGGTTTCTATAAGCTTGGGGTTGTTTCTTCAGTATTTAGTAGGTATTTAGTCAGACTTGAATTCCTAGAGTTTCCATGTGCAGGAACATTGATCTTTTGAATAGTCAACTGGAGGAATGGAGGTCTTGTACATATCATGGGTTATGTTCTGCCAGTGCAGCTCTGATTCCTTCTTTTTTATGAAAACATAAAATCCTTCCCCATACAAATTACACCATCCAAAGGAAGCCAGGTTGTGGGAACTGAGATGGAAGGATTCCGTTAGTGGTTTCATGCAAGATTCCCTTGGTTTTTGATATGATGGATGCACATTTTATTGTTTGGGTATAATTGACAGGCTTCTCAATCAAACGGTATAGAAATATGTTGGGCTTATTCAGCTAATTTATTGGGGGGGGGGGGAAATGAAAACGTATCTCAACAAGATGCTTATCTGTATTGAAAGGGAACATCAGGTACAATTGTTGCAATGCTTTTCATTGCTGTAAAATAATTTATCCTACAGATGAGCCCACAACTCTGCCTTCTTTATCGCCATTTTTCCATGTATAAGAACAACAGTAACTACCCCTTCCTGCCTGCCTCTGGAATGCCTTTGAAATCTGCATCTCATTACAAGGTAGGGAGTTGACCTGGTGAATAGGGGAGGGTTTTTCCTCTTCCAAAAAATGGGAACCTTCTTAGACCCTAGAGGCAGGGCCTTCTCCAAGCAAATTGGCCCTGAGATGAGAATTACAGTGTTCCCCACACAAACAAGTGTTGCCTTTGACAGATATATGTTTCTTACAGAAATATCAAGGACAGTGGTAACTGTAGGACAAAGAACTAATTTAGAAAAAAATAATCAATGCAACTCAAGGCAAGGAAACTATGATGCAGAAGCAAATAGAGAATTAATGAAAATATATCCTTGAGTCACCATTCAATATTGCTTGGTTATTCCTTTTCCTAGGTAATTCCACGTATCTGCAAACAAGATCAATCAATCAATTCCAAATTGGAATGTCTCAAGTGTACATCATCACAGAAATTTCTCACTCTAAGCTTGATCTCCCACTTCTTGTTAGTCCAACTGTTGGCACTTCAATAGAAAAGGAAGCAAACTGTGGTATTTGCTGCCAAAGGACTTAAAATGTCCTTTCTTCTACCAAGAGATGACAATGTAAAATTTTCTGAAATCACCAACAGGAAGTAATTGCATTTGCATAAATTTTCTATGAGAACATAAGATTACATTCCTCACCTGTCCATAGAGAGCTGTGCCACCAGTGTCACGTCAGTGTTATCTGTAGCAAACTCATACTCATAGTGTAGAAAATATAGGTGAGTCCGGTGGACAGTGAAACGCTCCCGTCGAAACTCATAACACAAGTCATCTTCATCCAGCTCAGATAGTTGTTTCTGTAGCTACAATAAATATACAAAAACAAAAGCAGCATAAAACTATAAACAAGAGAATACTAATAAGGATCTTTTACTGAAGAACAACTATAAAATCAGGTGTCGCATATGATATCATGTCTACTCTATGTATGTCCGCCATCCCCAAAACCGTAAAGTCAGTTTACAAGCCCTAAAATGAACTGCTACTTCACAAACGTGAGTGGGGGACTAATAGAGGACAGTGTTTTCTGTTTCTGCCCTCCATAAATAGTTGCCAGCCTCTTTTGGCAACGGGGTAACCTGGCAGTTTGGATAAGCCCAAGATCAAACCTTCCTGCAGCTGTTTAACTAAGTGCCGGACAGCAGATTCTTGGGGGCGCTGATGGTAATTCCTGACTGCTCCTCCTACATTCTGTGGGGGAATTGAGCTATATGTTGTGTCCACCCTGCAGTCCTAAATTAATCTGATGCCTCTGGGTGTAAGTATTGCAGCATTCAGATTCTCTTTGTAGAGAGTGGGGACCACCTTGCCTTTGCCTTGTCTTGTATAGCCTTGGGTGTGAGTCACTCTTGGCAGTTTACCAGATGCCCTAGTACCTAGTCTTGCTGACCGCAAAAAGTCTCCTCCGTTTGCATGCCACTTTTAAAGAGATTCAGCTGAAGCCAACCTATGGGCATTTCATTTATGCTTGAGAGAGCAAAGCCCTACTATGGGGATGTGACAGTCCGGCCTGCTTTAAATGCCACAGCATGAAATAAGAAGGAAAGCTGACTGCAGCAATGGACAGAAAAGCAGGAAGAGAGAGAGAGATAGGTATGTTCTCCTCTTAAGCCTCCTTCTCAAAACTCACACACAAGTAAATATGTCACCAAGTAAAATATCAGAACAAGCATTTGCTTGTAGTCGTGCAAGTATTTTGCAGACATAACTGTTATTCAGCTATCTGAACTACAAATTGCATGGTGTGTGATAAAGAAATCATAGCATCTCTAAGCATTATTAAAGCAACAAAAAGCTCAATCAAATTCTTTAATGTGCTAAGAAGGATAGTATAAAATGGCCTCCTTCCTACAATCTTTTTTATGAAAAAGCCTATTTTAGAACTGCTGGACATTGTGGCAGGGAGGGATGGTACATGATGCGAATCTCTGCAGGGACAGCACATTGCTGTGATGGAAAACTGTTCTCCTTCACAGCAGCATCCAGGAGGAAAGTCCCCCAGGGCTCCTTGCTAAGAGCAGCATTTTACTTTTCCTCAGACACTGAGAGGTGTGAAGATAAAAGGGCAAGTACAACACAAGAATTTAGAAAGCTGTCTTATACCAGGTCAAACTTTTGCCTATGCAAGATCTCAGAAAGCATTTTTTAATCTCCTTCCCATCCCTCCAAATAGGAGATGCCAAGAATGGAACCTGGCAATTCCCTCACATCAAGCCTATTCCATGACTGATGGGGCACCAACGGAAGGGGAACTAAAATTGTTTCTGACTCAAGTAACCCTAGTCAGGGATTCCAAACCTTTATCCCTGCTTAATTACCTTCAATTATTTGCCATGCTAGCTAGGGTAATGGGACTTATAATCAAGCACCATCTAGGGACCAAACACTGAGAATTACTGTGTTAGAACATGAAATATACATTCACACTCAAGTTTACACACACACACACACACACACACACACACACACAAACAACCACAGCAATATCAAGTCCTGCGGTAGCACCCTAAGCATTCTTGTTGTGGAGACCAAAGTTCCATTTAATGTAGTACTCTGTTCAAAAGAGCCGACCTTTATTTGTTTAATTTATATCCCATCTTTTTATCCATAAAAATCTATGAACAGATTGCAACAATATATCACCTTTCACGACAACCCTGCCCTTCAGAGGCCTACCATTATGGACAATTTTTAATATCATGATTTGGTTGGCACTGAAAACTCTGTCCTGCATTATTTTAATGCTTCTTAAAAGCCATGTAAAATGGCAACAGAGGCCGAACTACACCATAGTTAATACATAAGATGCAGCAATTTTTTTTTCTGTTGTCTGCTGCCAAATCTAGAAGTTTTCATCGCCCTCCACTACTGACCCAAAAGCAAATTTCTGTAATTTTCACATAATAGGAGATGAAGGCCCTGATCTAAACCACAGTCTGAGGCAAAAAAGACCCATAAATGCTCAAAGCATTTACTTTTTTAAACACAGAAGTTTCACACATCTTCCATAATGTATGTATGAAGACAGGTGAAACTATGTGTTAGTATTATTTTGTAAATTAGAAGTTATTAAATTGGTCTTCGAAAATTGCTTTTACTCTTAACAACTACCCTCCGTTTCTAAATCTATCAAGATAACTTCTGATGAGATAAATCAAAGCTTCCTTTGATGACCAATGGATGTCTTTGAATGTAAATGAGTCTTCCACTTTCTGACACAATTTGATTTGATTTGGTGTTTTATGTTTTTTATAGTAACTGCTAAGTGAGAATTATTCTTTTAATTACAGTTTTATCATTTTAAATGGATATTTCAAGTATTTGATAGTGGTTAATGAGCCTTTTAAAATGAATAAATAAAGGCTTCCGGTGGGAATATGGCAGACTGCATAGCTTTGCCCGCGAGCTCCACGGGCAGAACTGGCATCATGGGTGTTTTTTTGGGCACAGGCTGGTTTCTCCTGTAGCCCAGAACGTTTTTCTGGACCAAGAAAAACGCTGGAATTGACCCATTCGTCCTCCAGATGGCAAGTTGTAGCCAGGAGTTGGTGCACAGCATGCGCGATTCATCGGTAAGACTTCGCCGGGAGGCTGGGATTTCATTTCCGAACTGCGCTGCAGCCCTTAAAGGGACAGTAAGTCCAGCCACCCATTTCTTAAACACCCAATTTATTGTTTTTTTCAAGTTTTTTCTACCCTAAGAGAGGCTTTCTACAGAAAGAAGAAGCAGACTCTCTTGGTGCTTATCATTATTTCTGGATTTAACTTTTAACTTTTTAAGTTTTGGCTTGTTTTCCCATCTAAAGATTAATGAGGACTGAGAATAAAGAATTGTCTTCCTGTTACTATTTTTGTATTGAATTTGAAGGATTCCCTACACGTTGGATTTGTTGCTTTAAATCTTCAGCTTTCTGTTCACTTTCTTTGGGATTTGCTTGTTAACATACTTTCCCTTGTGCCAATTTCATTCAGAACTTTTCTATTAACCCATTCTATTAACTTTTCTATTAACCCATTAACCCATAAAACCCATGTCTTAAAGTATCTAGGGCAGTGCTTTCCAAACTGCTGCCATTGGCGACACACCAACGGCGGCAGCGGTGGCAGCGCGGGGGTGCGTGTGGCGGCGGCGCGGGGGTTTGCACAGTGGTGGCGGCGGCAGCAGCAGCCTCGCTAAAATGCAGAAGCACTGATGGTGCGCCGCTGCCGTTGCTGCCGCCATGCACGCCCCTGCCGCTGCTTCCGGGTTCTTTTGTGACACACTAAACTGTGTGTTGCGACACATTAAAGTGTCGCGACACACAGTTTGGAAAGCTATGATCTAGGGGGTGTCATAATTTACTGCCTGGAAGATTTTAAGGAGGCTTTTTCAGAGTCCTGTGATGAGCCTGAGCAGACCTTCAAAGAGATCTTTTTAGAGTGTTGTCAACCCATTTTGCAGATTATTCAGGACTTTGGGGAAGAAATTACTTCTAAGTTGTGTCATCTGGCTGAAGATGCTATGGAGGAAGATGAAGATTTTAATTTGGATGGAACGGATAGCAAGACTGAAATAATGCCAGACGAAGATTACATTTTGGTGGTGAAGTGTTTAAGGCGAGAGTCTGAGCTGCAGTTAAGGAGAGCTGTTTTTCTTAGGGATTGTTATGGCTTTCTGGGGAATTGTTATGGGAGAGAAGAGAACTTGTTCTGTGGGAGTTCTTTTGCTGAGAAGTTTCAGTTCCTCAGGGGGGCAGTTGGGCTGTTTGATTCTTGCAAGAAAAAATTTGCTGAGAAGTCTGAGATTTTAAGGGGGGCAGTTGGGCTGTTTGATTCTTGCAAGAAAAATGCCTTGGGTGTAATAGGGAGATATGTAAATGCTCTGGTATACTTTGAGGTGGGGTAAAATTAAGAATGTGTAATTGGATTGATAATGAAGTTATTATGATTTCATCTTTCTTTAATGATTTGGATTAAGATTTATTTGATTTTTTAAAGGTTTGTTTGATTTGTAAAATTTATAAGGTATTCATAAGGTATAATAATAATTGCTTGGTTTTTAGGATTAATAGGATTAAGATTGCTGTAGTGTTGTTGTTTATTCGTTCAGTCGCTTCCGACTCTTCGTGACTTCATGGACCAGCCCACGCCAGAGCTTCCTGTCGGCCGTCACCATCCCCAGCTCCCCCACGGTTGAGTCTGTCACCTCCAGAATATCATCCATCCATCTTGCCCTTGGTCGGCCCCTCTTCCTTTTGCCTTCCACTTACCCTAGCATCAGCTTCTTCTCCAGGGTATCCTGTCTTCTCATTATGTGGCCAAAGTACTATATCATTCCCTCAAGTGAGCAGTCTGGCTTTATTTCCTGGAGTATGGACTGGTTTGATCTTCTTGCAGTCCAAGGCACTCTCAGAATTTTCCTCCAACACCACAGTTCAAAAGCATCTATCTTCCTTCGCTCAGCCTTCCTTATGGTCCAGCTCTCACAGCCATAGGTTACTACAGGGAATACCATTGCTTTAACTATGCGGACCTTTGTTGTCAGTGTGATGTCTCTGCTCTTAACTATTTTATCAAGATTTGCCATTGCTCTCCTCCCAAGAAGTAGACGTCTTCTGATTTCCTGGCTGCAGTCAGCGTCTGCAGTAATCTTTGCGCCTAGAAATACAAAGTCTGTCACTGCCTCCACTTTTTCTCCCTCTATTTGCCAGTTATCAATCAAGCTGGTTGCCATAATCTTGGTTTTTTTGAGGTTTAACTGCAACCCAGCTTTTGCACTTTCTTCTTTCACCTTCGTCATAAGGCTCCTCAACCTGCTGTAGTGTTATTAATTATAAAAGTAGATAATTTAAATGTTTTTATAATTTGGCTTTTATTATAGTGGACAGAAATATATAGAATAGTAGTGGGAAGGAAATAATTAAATAAATGTCTTATGGGGGAGGGAAGTTGATTTAGAAATTTATATAAATATACATATTTTTAAAAGGGAAGGAACAATTGCATTAGTGATTTGTATATGTGTTAATGGATAGATTTATAGAAATAATATGATCTTGGTTTGATATAGAGTAAGGGATTGATTATGGAAATTGCTGTATATTCTTCCTGTTGAAAGTTGGAAGTCACCTTTCTATGTAATCTTCAAAAAATTATTTTTTCTTGTGTTTCTCACTTTTTTACTTTTTTTGTAGTTTTTTGCTTTTTTGTAGTAGTAGTTTATTAATTGATTAGTCCTGTGACCTTATCAATAAAATAAAATTAAATAAACGCAGTACAGAGATAAAAATACAATAATAAAATACATATGTAATAATACATGGAGTCAGTAATCAAATAAATGAATCTCCCTTACAGGATACCCCAATTTGTTCAATGTATTGAGTTCTTATGACCGTTGCCTTAGTTATAAACTTAGCAGTCCTACGTACAATATGCACGTTAGAGCCCAGGAGGAAATAAGTCTGTGGTTTGGATCAGTGTGCTGTTATTTCCAATAAGGTTGATAAATATTTAAGCCTAATGGTTGCATACAATTGGTAATTGGTATTTTCAATGGCTGGAGAACCACATATGCAGGTTCTCTCATGATATGGCAAATGGTGGAAGCGCCCATATTTGGCCATGGAATCCAGCAACTCAAATCTAGCTCTAGAATAGGCCCTTCTTAACATTTGTGGGATACTCATTGATAGATATTTTTCGGGTTGAATTATAATTTTATTCTTAGCCAATCATCTTAAAGATCTATTTTTAGTTAATAATTCCATGTCAGTTTGTGCACTAATATCCAGGACTCGCTGTTTAAAAATTTCCCTTTCCTGGGAGACTGTTAAAAAGCAAATACTTAATAGAAAAAATAGAAAACCACTCCTAGATAGTTAAAAAAATTCACTTGTTCAATAGACTCCCCATTTATCTGCCAGTTATATTTCATACTTTTTCTGCTGAAAACCATCACTTTGGATTTACTTTTATTGATGTTTAAACAACTGAGAACACAGTAAGTATTCAATTTTTTCAGCAGTCTTCTCAGGCCTATTTGGGAATGTGCCATTAGAACCATGTCATCAGCATATAGTAAAATATTAATACATTTATCAAGGATCTTTGGCATATGAGTATTTACATCACACAGGAATCCTGGAAGATCATTGACATACAGGTTAAAAAGCATTGGGGCTAATATACAACCCTGTCTAATGCCATTCAAGGTGGGTATACTCATAGTTAGAGAGCCATTTATATCTGTACGAACTTTCAGATAACTGTTTGAATAAAGGTCCTTAACCAAAAGTAAGAGTCTGGGTTCCATATTTAAACTGGCCAATTCCATCCACAGAATATTTCTATTTATCGAATCAAAAGCCGCACTAAGATCTATAAATGCGGTAAACAATTTCTTGCCATTTGTTAATTGTTTTGATAAAAGATGATATAAAGTAAAACAATTGTCTATTGTGGAGCTGGTCTAAAACCAGCTTGTTCCTCCACTAAGAGATTATTTTCCATAACCCAATCTTCTATTTTGCTTAACAGATGTTTTGCATACATTTTAGCCACAATTCCAATTAGGCTTATTGGTCTATAATTTTTTGGGTCACCTTTATCTCCTTTTTTATATAGGAGAACTATAATGGCAACTTCCCATCCAACTGGGATACAACCTGTATTATTTATATAAGTAAACAGCCCTGCTAATAGTGGGGCCCACCAATCAATATGAGTCTTAAAAAGTTCCGGAGGTAAAAAATCTTCTACAGGCGCCTTATTAGATTTTAAAGATTGAATAATAGTTTTGATTTCTGCTACAGATACTGGAGGCCAGGGGGGAAGGTTTTCAAAAGGTAAAAAAATCTGTACTTCCTTTATGCAAAAGGCCCTGATTAGGATTAGAAAATTATTATTAGGATTAATTAATTAATTAATTAATTATTAATTTGGCATAATAATCCTCCCAAGCTGAAGCTGGAATAGGAATATTGAAATGGAATTTACATTCCTTCAACAAACCCGATACAGTGTTCCAGAAGAATAATGAATTTGTCCCTTTTGCCCAAACTTCCAAATCTGACCATAATTTAGTTCTAAATTGCTTTTTTGTAGTTTTTATCTTTGCTCTAAGCTCAATAAAATTCTTATTAAAAAAATAAAATAAATAAATAAAACCACTTGCTATCAGTAACAGAAGATGGCAGGTTTGTGAATCTTTTAGTTTTTACAGTAATTCTAACACATGTGCTTTTAAAATTAATTCCGGACAGCTAATTCAGTTGCAGGCAGACCTCGCTTAACAGCTGCCCTGTTTAGCGACCGTTTGAAGTTACGATGGCGCTGAAAAAGTAACTTTACAACAGTAACACATAAACAACTTTACAACTTTACAACACATAAAGTCCTTGCACTTATGACTGTCACAGCATCCCCACGCTCATGTGATTGAGATTCGGGCACTTCACAACTGGGGGTGTTAACGACCATTGCAGTGTCCCGTGGTCACACAATCACCATTTGCACACTTCACAGCAGTCTTCTGACAAGCAGAGTCAACGGACAAGCCGGCAGTGAAATCACAAGTCACAGTCATATGATGTCTCATTTTGTGATGGAATTGCTGGTCCCAATTGTGGTTGATAAGTGAACCTGTACTTTTCTTCTTTCTCACCGTCTGCCTCAGTCAAATGGTCATCTTCTTAGCCTCTACTCACAAGGAATGACTTTATTAGGAGGTACCATAGAGATTATAAATTACTTCAAAACTCTCATAACTGTTGCAGTCTTTTAGCCCAAACACTAATTTTGGATTGTTCTCCCCCTCTTGTTTTGCTCATCACTGCAATAGCAAACTCATCATCTTAAATTTCAGCATGTTTATCACTGAAAACTATCACAAACTAATTCATTTCATTTCCTCCAAAGCACAGATAATGTCAGCATTTTAAGTAAAGTCACAAATGGCTACATAAAATATCTTAATTTTCTTTCCATTTCTTTCCTTGGAAAGACATTTAGCATCTCTCCTTATCAATCCAATTTATCAGCCTACGTAGGCATGGTTAAAAGAGCTGTACTGCGTTACTCTTTTAAGATATCACAGTATCTTCTTTTTCCAAATTCACGAATACCGAAGCTATACGTTTGTAATCGCAAAGCAACCATTATCTAGGTACTGTAGTCACAAAATGGTTATTAGATTACTTCAAACTTCTAAACTAAAAGGATATAATAACTTAATCATGGATTATGGAACAATGCTATGAAATCAATTATTTCTCTGTTTACTGTAGAGCAAAGCTTTCCAAACTTTTCATGTTGGTGACACACTTTTTAGACATGCATCAGTTCGCGACACACTCTTATAGCAGGGCACAAGGCAGGCACTAGGACCTGCGCAGAATCACAGCAGGCTTGGAGGCAGCAAGGCACAAGGCAGGCACTAGGACCTGCATGGAATCCTGGCAGGGCTCGGAGGCAGCAGCAGTCGCGACACACCCAGACACTGCAGGCGACACACTAACGTGTCCCGACACACAGTTTGGAAAGCTCTGTTGTAGAGGAATAGTGCAAAAAAAAAAAAGCTACATTTTTTTCCTTACTACTTTAACTATAATTTAAGAAAAATATCAGAAAGGAACTAAACTTGTACAGTATGTGTGTATGCATTTCTCCCTCTCCCTTTCTCTGAATGTGATCTCCAGCTTCCACATTTGCAACAGTGCCCTGTCCTCCAGACAGTGGCCCAGAAGTGCTTCTTTGTCTCTGAAATATTGCATTAATGCCTGAGCTCAATTATACTCATAAGCATATTTTTCCATGAAAAACATCTCAGTTGTAGAGTGTATGTACTTGAACATAATCATGTTGTTATAAATGAAATCCAGAAAAGAGAAAGAAAGGAAAAGACCATTAAAGAATGGAGTGTCTCTTTTTAAAATTACAGCTTGATATTGTTATTCTTCATAAATGAAACTGTGAAGCTCTTTTTATCTGTACTTTGACTAAGAGTTGGCAGAACTACCAGAAACTACATAGTATGGTCTTGTGGACCACATCTGTCCAGCATTCTGCTAATGGATTCTCTCATTTAGTTAAAAACAAACAGGATCTTCCATTTGATCACAGGCAAGAATAATGGAATTTTGCTTGCTTAACAGTAGTAGCACAAATAAATGCTTACAAGTAGAGTTACTGTCCTAAGATATCTCTAATTATTTATAGTTCCATGCAGTATTTATATCCTGGGACAACTTTAAATTATAATGTATGCCAACTGGGAGGTAGATGAAGTTATGTAAATTGGAAGAGAAATCTCGATCCCTATTGCTCAGTTACATTTGCTTTGTTTTACTGGCCAGTCATTTATGTCACATTCATTTACTCTCTGTTGGCAACTTGCTCAAGATACTTGGAAAAGCTTCTGCAGTTTGAAAGCTGTCCATAGGATGTCATGAACTGATTCTCTTGGACCTCTGAAAAAGCTCATCTCCTCCTTGAACGGATTTGTGAACTGATTACTTTTAGTTCAATGCTTTAGTTTTCCTCTAGTAAGCTCAGGACCATGACCATCAGGCTATGATATTGCTAGGATCTAAATCAGGTTACCATACTACAAATAACCATTAAGCTGTAGGAACCAGCAAATGAAACAGAAACACCTTTTTCTATTTTCTGAGAAATTTCTTCACACTTTCTGAGGACCACAAATGTTTCATTCCTTTTCTGTTTGCTACATTTGTGTAGCAAATCTATTTTGACTAAGCACAATAGGTGAAATGTTAGTCCTTTTTGCAATCAATCCTTCTGGATAGTTTAATGGTTAGGACTGAGGAAAAGTCTTTAAGAAATCTCAGGCTATTTCTTCTAAGCAGCTGGATATGCACCTGTAAGTGTTTTGGATTACAAAGATTGCAAGGCTAAATTGTATATATTATTATTTTAATTAACATGCTTCTCATTTAAGCTGCATGAGCAAAGTTTGTTGGAAAGCCAAATGTCATGCTTGTTCTGTGATATTTGGATCTCAGTACTGCTAATTTAAAAAAAATATATTAGTTGGATTCTTACGTATCAGGATATAAGCAAGTATATTGCTTATGGGGAAAAAAGATAATGAATATTTGCCTTTTAGTGTATCATACTTCAGCACACTTACTAGTTATCATTACATACTTCCCAATGAGAACTGGAAGTTTTTAAAAAATCTTAGATGAGACTCTTAATTGCTATTCATTCTGTTCAAAAAGGTCCTTACATCTTTTTTATCCCAAAGAACAATAATTAAGTTCATCTTTCCAGGGATCATGATATCATCTGTGTGAAAGATGTATGCAACTAATTAGTATGCATAACATGCCTATGTTATAATTATGTGATTGTGTATAGCTAGCAAACTGACAGGATTTGAACAACTGAACATCCATCCATCCATCCATCCATCCATCCACCCACACATTTACAGTTATTCTCTCTAGATGAATATACTCTAAAGTCCAGCCTATTATAGACAGCTTTTCATCTTAGAAACCTGCAGGAAGCAATGATCCCTGGAGCTGAAAACTGAAGCTGCTCATATGTTTTTGCTCTACATAAATATTTGAAGTCTAAGGTGTCCATCTACACAAAGACTTTTCAGGTGAAAACTCTTATTTTTCAAGTATCAAATAATCCCATGAAGCCTCCCAGTATTACCATTTTTAACATCTTTTATACTTGGATTTTATATTATTTATTATATTGTAATTTTATATTTATGTTTTAACTATGTTTTATTGTGAACCGCCCAGGGTCCCCGATAGGGGAGATGGGTGGTAATATAAATTCAATGAATGAATGAATGAATGAATGAATAAATTTCTGGTTTCTTATGTAAATAGAAACCTAATTTAGGCAAGTAAAATTTATTCCTGACCTACCCAAATTTTAGAAGTGTCCATAATTCTTCCCCTAAGGCAGTCTTCCCTAATCTGGTACTCTGTGAATTTGCTGGGACTGCAACTCTCAGAATTCCCAGCCAGAGTTCCATTAGCGTTACAGTCCCAACACATCTGGCTGCCATAGTTTAACATGGTTCTGTCTGTTGACAGTAGGATTATTGTGGATCCCAGCAGCAGACCTTTGTTTTAAAATGTGAGGCAAAATTGATTAATACAAAAAGGATAGGACTCCCAAATCTTATGCCCAGTTCCGATGGATGTGCCAATTGTGGCCATACCTAGGGCAGGAGGATCTGTCTATAGTAACTCATGTCCTCAATACCACCTGACTAGATTACTGCAATGTGCTGGACATTCCCTTGAAGACTACTCAGAAACTGCAACTTGTAAATGTGGTAGCCTGCATATTTACTTTATCTCATCACTGGGAGCATATAATACCAATTCTGCAGGCCATGCATGTGTTACTGATTGGTTACTGGGTACAATTTACTGTAAGGTGCTGGTATTGACCTATAAGGTATTTTACGGCTTGGCACCTGGATACTTAAGGGGGCGTGGTGGCTCAGCGGGTAAGACACCAGGCTTGTCGATCGGAAGATCGCAAGTTCGGAGGTTCAAATCCCTAGCCATGCATGCGGAGTGAGCTCCCGCACTAGCTCCAGCTCTTGCCAACCTAGCAATTCGAAAGCATGCAAATGCAAGTAGATTAATAGGTACCACTTCGGTGGGTAGGTAACAGCGTTCCGCGCACGTCATGCGGCCACATGACCGTGGAAGCGTCTTCGGACAACGCTGGCTCTTTGGCTAACAAACGGAGATGAGCACCAGCCCCTAGAGTCGGACACGACTACACAAATGTGCGGGGGGAACCTTTACCTTTACCTACCTGGATACTTACAGGTGCATCTGCTCCAACTGGTATTGGCTTGATCTATTAGAACAGTTAGGAAGAAACGACTTATAATCCCACAGTTTCAAGAGGTACAGGGGTCTGAAGTAAGAAGGCCCTGCTTTTCTGTGTAAGCGCTGGTACCCTGGAACAGCCTCTTCCCTGTTGGATTTCCAGAAAATCTTTAAAACCGAATTGTTTTGGAGGGCCTTTTCTTAAGTTGATACCTGATACCATCTTGTTTTCTTGTTGCTTTTTGTGTTTTTATGTGGGCTTTGATGTGATTCTGATTCTGATTAGTTTTAATCTAAACACTGATGTTTTACTTTTTGTTTTATATATACTATACGATGAGAAGAGTTGTTTTGCCTGCACTGAGGTAGTAGTATAATTAATAAATAATAAATCTTTAACAGTTATATAGAAGATCTATTTGGAGAATTAGCCTGAAGCTACATCTCTTAAAATTTTCTCTTTGATATAACGATTACAGATAATCACTCGTATTCTTAATTGTAGTGTTCCATGAAGTTCCAAACCATTATCCATCAACAGAATGGGCACATCAGAACATGCTGAGATTTGTCCTAATGATTTTCTTTTCCAGCTAGAAGTAAAAGTACATACATATTATGGCTCTTTCCACCAGCTACCTAAGGAGTGGCTCTCCATTTGGGAAAAGAAAAAAAAAGAGGACAATAATTGCTTAGTTTCAATTTTGACAGCCCCCTAAACATGGAATGAAGTCAGAGGATCAAACTTGCCTCTGTCACATTTTACAGGCTTGAAGTATAGGGCGAGGTACTATCTGGCATTTTGTGCTGTGTGCTTTGGAGGTACCCAAAATGCTTCCAAGAAAGAGGAAGAAATAAACACAAGCAATACAAGTACAAATACAAGCAATCAGTCCCTTTTGCACACTCAAATTCCTGGCTGACCTGATGTTATTTTGGGAAGTCTATGACTGGAGCAAAGATACTTGTCAAGAAAGGCAGTCTTCATGCTAATGATTGCAAGTTTATTTGTGGGCCCTTCTCAAAGGTCTCATTTTTGATAAATGAAACTTGTTCACCAACCGCTTTCTACTAGGCAAGTATTACCTAGTATTGATTCCTTCTCACATATTTTCTCCAACAATTATTATTTGGTAAATCTCTACATATTCCATTTTACAGATTCTGCACTTAGAGTATAATGTACTTCTTTCAACCCCCTCCATTTTTCTCCCCAACATATACAATCTGCTGTTTTGCTGCCATGGTAATGGAATTGGAGTCCTTTATCCTCACCTATGCAAACTCACACAACTTAAAATTCAGTTGCTTAAAAGTTTTTTAATGGATTCTGACATTTCCCCTCTCTGGGAAATTAATGTGAAGCAGAATAATGGGGAAAAACTCTACAGTCACAATGACAACCACACCTATGTTGGTGTGACGAATACTACATCTTAGCTTCAAGATCAGGCATGCCAAATTTTTGAGTTTCTTCCTGAAAATCACCACCATCTGTGGCGTTGCCATAGCTATGCAGACTTCTAGTAAACTTTTCAGGGCATTCCAGCACATCAGCTCTTACACCTCTGTTTCTCCTTGGTATAGCAATGATCAGGTAGCAACAATTTTACAAGGAAAAAAGCTTGCATACATACCTTATTAAAAGTATACAACCACCACAGGAAAACTGTGATCCATTCCTTTTCTATGGGGCTAGTTGTGGAGCTGGTTTAATGTATATGACTTACCTCCTTCCATAACACTCATTCATTCAAACTAACAGTAGAAACAATAATTAACTTTAATTCAAAACACTGAAATCCGAAATAGAAAAAAAATGTATAGGAAAATGAACTAACAGCACGTTAAAACTATGTATTGTATGGAGAAGAATGGAATACTTTGCATATAAGCAAAGAAACAAAAAGAATAAGGCAAAAGCAAACTAATTTATGCCCATGGTAATGCCTCTTCTTAGTGGTTAGTGTGTTGTAATGAGGCCAAACATAACTGAAGGCAGTATAAAACCAAGTGAACTCCATTAGGTATTTAACAGATATTTGCATTCCAAACCAGCTCTCTTAATTACAAATTAAATTCTAAAGCAATACCTCTAATAACACAACTTGCTAAATTGTAACAGCTTACATATTGAAACAACCCCTTGAGGGTGAATTCTGACACTGCCAGATTGCCAGTGACAGGCACAAACCATTGATCTTGTAAACAATGAAAGCTACCATTCAGCCGGCACCCAAACGATCAGTGGCAAAACTGTTTAAATCCTGAACTCTGTCTTCTTCGGTGTACGGCCAGCCTGTCTACTGGGCATGTATAATTTGCTTCCTGCCTTCATCACTAAAATTACATGTAATGCAAAGAAGCACATTTTGAAACACAAGCACCAGCCTCGCAGTCTCCCTGTACTCGGCTATTCTGTTTTCTGAGTACAAAGTTGATTGCTTTATCATCCATACTCCAACTTGAATAGGGAAAGAGAAGATTATAGGCTGCACTTGCTAAAGAATGTCATTCCCTCCTTCTTGTCTTTACTCACGTTTTGCAAAATGGCTGGGGCAAGGGAAGGATGTAGGAGAGATGGCAGCATTAATAATGTACTCCCATCACTTCATTATAATGAAGTGATGGGAGTACATTAGAGAACGGTTTTGCTTAGAGATCAGATACTGTTCCTTAAAGACCCCAAATGACTGGTATTTCAAATGGGGACCCCATCTTCTCACTATTTTCCATATATCATATCTGACATTTTTGAGGATCAAGGCAAGTCTGCTCTGACAAAACTGGGCATCGGTGTCTGAAATCACAAAATCACAATACCCACCCAGGGAATAGCAAGGCTGTAGGCTAGTAAGCTAGTAATGGCTGTGAGAGTTGGACCATAAGGAAGGCTGAGCGCCGAAGAATTGATGCTTTCGAACTGTGGTGCTGGAGAAGACTCTTGAGAGTCCCTTGGACTGCAAGGAGGTCAAATCAGTCAATCCTAAAGGAAATCAACCCTGACTGCTCATTGGAAGGACAGATGCTGAAGCTGAAGCTCAAATACTTTGGCCACCTAATGCGAAGAGAGGACTCACTGGAAAAGACCCTGATGCTGGGAAGGACTGAGGGCAAAAGGAGAAGGGGACGGCAGAGGATGAGATGGTTAGATAGCATCACCGATGTAACGAACATGAATTTGAGTAAACTCCGGGAGACAGCGGAGGACAGGAAGGCCTGGCGTGCTATGGTCCATGAGGTCACGAAGAGTCGGACACGACTAAACAACTGAACAACAACAACAAGGCTAGTAAGGAAGTTTTTAAAAATTCTTGAAATTAGACTTCAACATACTTGAAAGGAATCTACATGGATGTGTCAGTGTAGTCATTAAAAGAGCCTTCATCTGAAGTCATCAGATGTTTTCTACCTCTGGGGGAAAAAAACCCTTGATTTTCACCTACTCTTCTCAAATACATTATAGTTGGATTGCATGCTGACACCTAAATTCTGGTTAACAAAACGTAATTGCTGTGTTTACATACGTAATATACAATACCCAACATATAAATCTTAATATGGCTTAAAGTGATGGCCATGCAAAGAAAATGGCTACTGACCTTCAACATGCTGAATCCAAACTACCCAGTCCCATTTTAGCCTAGCTACTTAGCCCATTTGTCTCAACGTCAAATGAAATATGCACCTGCTAGGCACACAAACACACAGCTCTTTCACTATCTTTGTGTTCTTGCCACCCCCACCCCCACCCCCACCCCCACCCCGGTTGTGGACCTGCTTAGATCCATGTTTCAACCTGGGAAAATGTGTGTCTATAAAGCAAAATGGAAAGTAGAGTATCATGAAGAGTTTCTGTCAGATAATCAACACTTCTAATTCAGTGACACTGAATACTGGAAAATGGAAAGCATATAAAAGAGAACTGTGCCGTTATCTGTATTGCTTGAAAAAAAGACACTGTGGCTGACTCAAATGAAGAATAGGCCAGGTTTTGCTAAATTAGCTTTCTCAAACCTGGTACTTTCCACATGTGTTGATTTATAACTCCAATCATGGATCATGCTGGCTAGGAATGTATTAGTGCAAAGATTCCTTTAGTCAAACACTGGTCAGGCTGATGAACATATGGGAAACCTATAAGCAGTTGTTCAGAACATAATCTTTGGCCTTCAGACTTCCTCATAAGATATTTATAAGCATACCTAGCAATAGTTGTAACCAGTCATGACTACTCAATATGTAAGGAAGCTAACATACCAATATTCTTGTAGCTTGAATCATGTCAACTGGATTTCTATTTTCTTAATGGAAACGTTTCGCTCCTTATCCAAGGGGCTTCTTCAGTCTGAGCAAAGTTGGTAAGGGAATCCTAAATATGTTCCTAGGTAGCTGTGTGACCTTACACCTGGGGCTAGGTCATGGTTATATTGAGATGTAATTTTTAAGTCCTTTTATCATCTAATGGAGAGTCGTTAAAAACACCATCTGATGAAACAGTTACAGAAATGTTACAGATGAAACTATGGTCTCCTTTGATGTGTCCTCCCTTTTCACCAGCATCCCCACCACTCATGCTCTATCCGCTGTCAGGAAGAGACTAGAAGAGGACAGCACCCTGGAAAGGAGAAGCCATCTCAACCCAAACCAGATCTGCCATCTTCTGGACCTGTGTCTTAACACCACTTATTTCACATACAGAGGTGACTTTTACAGACAAAAACACGGCTGTGCCATGGGTTCTCCTGTGTCACCCATTGTGGCCAATTTATACATGGAAGAAGTGGAGAAGAAAGCACTCAACACATTCCAGGGAACGGTGCCCACCCACTGGTTTAGGTATGTGGATGACACCTGGGTCAAAATCAAGGCCCAGGAAGTACAGGCCTTCACGGACCATATAAACACTATAGATGCCAACATTAGCTTCACCAGAGAAGACACCAAGGACAACAGACTGGCATTCCTAGACTGTGAAGTCCTCATTGGGACCGGTGGCAAGCTAGAAATAGGGATCTACAGGAAACCCACACACACAGATCAATATCTGATGTTTGACTCCCACCATCCACTGCAGCACAAACTAGGAGTCATCAGGACATTGTCACACAGAGCAGAAACCATCCCCACCTCCATGGATTCCAAAAAGAATGAAAATCAGCACCTGAGAACAGCCCTGAAGGCCTGTGGATATCCAAATTGGGCCTTCACCAAATCTAAATCTACCAGACCTAAAACAGCGACAGATAGGGCTGAGACTCAGAGTAAACGAAAGAACCTGGTCATTCCCTACATGGCTGGCGTGTCTGAAAAGATAAAACGGATATTTGGCAAACACCACATACCTGTATATTTCAAACCCACCAACACACTGAGACAGAGGCTTGTACACCCCAAAGATCAAACTCCAAAACATAAGAAAAGCAATGTAGTTTATGCAATCCAGTGCAGTGAGGAGTGCTCTGAACTCTACATTGGAGAAACCAAACAACCTATGTACAGGAGGATGGCACAACACAGGAGAAATAACACCACAGGACCAGAGTCAGCAGTTTATCTTCATCTAAAAGAAAAAGGACACTCATTTGAGGACATTAATGTTCACATTTTAGACAGAGAAGATAGGTGGTTTGAGAGAGGGGTCAAGGAATCCATTTATGCCAACTTGGAAAATCCTTCCTTGAATAGAGGTGGGGGCCTCAGGCACAAACTCTCCCCCATCTTCCTCCCCGTGTTGTCTTCTGTGCCTAGGAAGATTAAGACCATTTCAGAAGCTCAACAGCAGCATGGTGTTTTTAACGACCCTCCATTAGATGATAAAAGGACTTAAAAATTACATCTCAATATAACCATGACCTAGCCCCAGGTGTAAGGTCACACAGCTACCTAGGAACATATTTAGGATTCCCTTACCAACTTTGCTCAGACTGAAGAAGCCCCTTGGATAAGGAGCGAAACGTTTCCATTAAGAAAATAGAAATCCAGTTGACATGATTCAAGCTACAGACAATTCCACCTGGATGACTGAGAACCTTCATAGACATATTACCAATATTCTTGTTATAGCATTCTAACATATGTTTCTGTTACTATTGATGGTTCTTAAATTTTGTTGCTTTTGCAGAGCACCAATTTAGATGTATCACATAGTATAGCTTCCTTCCCAATACTTTAAATAAATGGCTACTACATGCACAAAATGAAAGAAGCTATATATAAATATGCCTAAATTTAAATTTACAGGACCGTTTTGTTGAGGGACTTGAATTGCAAATTTTGTTTTACTTGATATGAACACTGCCATTCTATTTCCTAGGTACCTGAAAGGAGGAAGGATTCTGAATATAGCTATTACTGAAGAAAACTACCTGAAATTTCATACACTTACACAATAATTGTATTTTAAAATGCCTCCCTATTATATAGCTTGCAATATATAAATATATTCAGGACATATAACTTGAACAGCGTCTCTTTATTTCTTTATCATTTCACCATGACAGATTATTGTGGCTGCACAAAACTTTCGTCTATTTTCCTCTACATTCCTATTCTTGGAGAAAAGTTCATTTTAGCTCAGAATGTTGCGAAAAGTTCTGAGTGAAACCCTCAGCATTTCAAATTAAGGAACTAGGAAGTCCTAGGAAAAGCCTGGGTCTGCTTCACAATCTGGAGAACTTTTGTCTCAAGAAATAGTGAAAGACTGTGCCCCATACCCAGCACTGAAGGAAGATTGAACTGCTAGTCCAATCAGCTTTCAATAATGGGATGGGAAGAAGTACCATCCAGTTCTTTGCCACAGGCAGCCCAATGTCTTGGGCTGGCCATGCATGAACCTCTGCTAGTTAGTTTACCTGACTTATCTAAAGGTAATACACTATTTGGCACAACTGCAATCTTCTGCTTGAGAGAAAGCCATTCCCTCCCTTCCAAATTGCATACATTTGTGGAAATCAAAGCCATCCCCAAGTTTAAGCCCAGCTTACATTTTCATTGTTGACGTCAGCTTCACTGGGACATCCAAAAAGCTCTCGCCTCAGCAAGTTCCCATCATATTCTAGGAATGTCAGATAGAGGTTGCGGAAAAACTCCACATGCTTGTTCTTTACTCTCAACTTTTTGGGTGAGTTCCAATGTATCACCTGGTAGAGAAAACAATGCAGGAAATCAAGGCATCAAAACTCAGCTTCATTGGCTTATATTCTAAGATTCCTTTTGTTGTTTTCGTATTTGCCAATATTTATTCCTCCTCAGTACAGAAATCATAAGAGTATACGAATGGGAAAGGTGTCAGTAAGGGACTTCCACATTTACTTTGTTTTAAGAAACCAAGGAAAATTAATAATAGAAAATCCTACTTATTGAATCCTACCTACTGTATATGATGGGCTCTGTTTTACAGATCTGCATCTTGGACAAAGAGATGTGTGAAACATGTCTTACATTTTTCCTGAACTAAGCATCCTATTAGTTACCACAGCTTACACACCTGTTTCTTCACAAAGATTAGTTAATTTAAAGGGTCACTTTACCATTTCTCTACCCTCCAATTTAAATCAACAATCCAACTTTTGGCAGTATAAAGGGAGATGATAAAAGAATGAGAATTAAAAGCCCTCAGGAAAAAGAAGTGAGGAGAGTAAAAAAAATGACAAATTAGAAAAAAAAGATTTTTATGGAGGTTATATTTTAGCTATAAAAAGGATTCATTGTTCCAAGCATTAATTTTATGCATTTGAAAAAGATCCAGACAATGTACATGGAAGAGAAAGAGAAAGAGGGTTTTGTTGGAAACTCATCCAAACTTGAGCTCTTAAGAGTTTGTGTCCATTAAAAAAATTAGAGGGAGGTAAGATAGTACTTGAGGTTGCAAATATATTTTGCTGCCACTGATTGCCAAGTGCTGAATAAGCAACAGCTGCATTACAGCTTCGAAAATTGCATCTTCCTGACATTTCCTATTTCTAGTAAGGAAACATCTTCTTTAGGTAATGATACTAAAGTAGTTTGAAGTTTCAAAGGGTCACTGACTGGCTACTGAGGAAAAGCCAATAAAAATGAGTTATATGCAACCAAGAGAACATAAAATATAATAAACAAGCCTAATTCAGAAGTGAACAAAAGTACCCTGGAAAAACATCTCAGAAAAGAGATGTTACCTCAGACATGCAGAAAAAAGTTGTTGACTAGAAAACTAGGGCAGCTCTACCAAGCTATGCCTTTTGTTGTATAGTATCTAGTTTGATCTTTGAAACTGCATGCACAATGCAGTGGGATGTTCATATAATAAAGTGTAATAACATTATTTATTGACAATTTAGCACCCTCTGAAGAAACAGGCATTCCTTTTTAGCCCACTGCATAAAATCCAAGAAACAGGGAACACTAAAGCATTAGTAACAAAAACCTGCCTTCCTCTGTAGAAACAGAAAAATAAGTTAATGCAAGTCATAAAGGAAAGAGCACTTAAGCGCCACCTAAACAGTTTTAGAAGAAGGTAAATGTTTCTTCTTAAGTGCAGAAGATGGAAGAAAGGAGGAAAAATCTTGTCACATGTATATCAACTCAGTCCTCAAAGCTTGAGGATAATTTCCTTTTGAAGTTCCTTTATATGATTATGTGCCATCAAGTCGTTTCCGACTCCTAGCGACCACATAGTTAAATTTTCTCCTTAATATGACCTTTACACAAATTCTCACCCTGGAATTTTGAACTGTGATATTTGCTAAGTACAAATTACAAACAAAATATTCCTAATGAGCAACTTATTGTTACTTTGCTAACTGAGGCAGAAGTTCACACCTTTTATAGACTGCTCCAAAAAGTAAATGGACACTGTAGGACAAAAATTAAGCTTGATTTTATTTTATTTCTGTTTGAATTTAATCTAAATTAAATATAGTTAATATATTATTTTCCAGTTTAGTATGTATTCGATCATTCCCCCTTTTGTTATAATAGAAATGAAAGGAACAAAGTTTTGAGGTCTCTGGGGACCACATCTCAGGACCCTTGACACACCTTTGCATTAAATTTTCATTCTACAAAAGGAATTTGGGCAGTTTATCAGGCTGTCCATTTATGCGTTGCCAAAAAGAAAAGGAAAAAGAAAGAAAAGGAAAAAAAAAGAAAATGCATAATTAAAAGAGGGCATAGAATTGCATAAAATTTATGTGTGTTAATTCATATGCACAGATACCAATTTAGAAATAATTACTGTAATTTGAAGAGCAATACAAGTTACATCAGTCGGGGAAAACGGTGACCAAGGGGCCTGCTCTCCAAGTGGTAATTACTGATGAGCTAGTTCAAGGCCATGCTATTCCTTCTTCCAGTTCTTTATTTTAAACTGGATATCAACTGAATAGCCTTTCAACCAGAGGAGTGTACTTTAACATAGGCCACATGGCCATACTATTATTTGTTCAGGACTTTGGATGAACTTGGTTTGGATTTACCAAGCTTGTATGAATACCAGCCACCAATCAGATATGGGAGAACATTATTTCTGAAATGAAGGCTTGCAAGAAGATGCTTTCATCTAGATTAGTGCTTCTCAAACTTGGCAGCCTTAAGATGTGTGGACTTCTTTCCCAGCCAGCATGCTGGGAGTTGAAGTCCACATATCTTAAAATTGCCAAGCTTGAGAAACACTGATCTAGATCCCCTCCATTTCTGTCTTTCTGCATCTGCAGTACATATCTAGACCTTGTAGCTGCTATGGCAGAAGTCCATGGAACCTAGAGGGCTACACAAATCCTCAGTGAGAATAAGTCTTAATCAAATCAGGAATTAGCACAAAAAAGATTAGTCAGTCTAAGCAATTACATTCATTTATATCAGCTGACTAGGCAGCTACAAATGGAAAAATTTTCTGTTTGTCCAAAAATTAATGGGTATCAAGGACTTGCTGTTCATAATGTCATCAGGACTGAAAGATGTGTCAGGAATCTATTATGTGAACAAAAGTAAAGGATAATAAGTTGAACTGATTAGTGCCACTTCTTTTTCAGTGGTAGGGAAGCATGTAAAGGGTAAGTATATGTCCAAATATTTAAAGGACATAAGGAAAAAAAATACAATGCAGAATTAACTTATTTTGTAATTAAAATAATTACAAGTCATTTGATATGTTAAAATATATCAAATGAACAATGGCTTCCATAATATAATATCTGTGATGGCAAAGGCAACAAGTCACTACCACCACCACCACCACAATAGGATACAAATATTGTTGCAAAATCATTTAATAGCTTTTACATTGAGTTAAAATAAAATTGAAAAGTAAGAGTGCAAATGTTCCCTTGTTTGGAAGACAGATCTTGCATAATACTATATATAGGTTTTACTAAATGACCACAATCTAAAAAGTTACTTTAGAGATGTAACTTTTCTCAATAATCTGTTTGCCTGATGGGGTTTTTTTCTTCAGATACGGACACCATTGCCATATCACAAACTACTTTACACGACTGCACAAATGTGTGGGGGGAACCTTTACCTTTTAATGCTAAATATAGAGCTCTCATTTTTTTCTTAGCTGTGGCACAGTCTGCATCTCTTGGAAACTGGGCAATGCACTTTGGTAACAAAGGCTTGGTTAAGCACTATTGGGTTTTGGTTGCAAATACTGTATATGTTTTTAAAAACAAGGAAGGGTTGCTTCAGGAAATCCCAAATGAATCCTTTGTAGATATGTGGTTTAAACAGGTGACTCAAGAGATTAGTCAGATTGGCATTGATCCTGATTATTTATTTTCCAGGGGTATGTCATCAGCATTTTATTGTAATAAACAAAGACTATGGGATAATTCGGTATAGGAATTAATAGCTAAAGCCAAAGTTTCGTGTTCACCTGTAACCTTTGGAATTAACTACAGATACATTTTTCAACTCCCTAAATATCTGAATAGCTTATATTTAAGTAAATACAGAATAGCCTTCTCAAAAGATAGATTAAATGTGTTGCCATGAAATATGCTATATGGTAGATTTCAAAAAATTCCCATCTCTCAAAGATTCTGTCCCTGTAATGGTACTGATCTTGAAACAGTGGATCACATTTTATTGTACTGTGAATTTTATAATAGTCTTCGGCAGGAAGTTATCTGGCCTATTTTAAAATCCAAACCAGAAAGAGGTATTTCTGAGTATGCAAAAATTTTACTTACAGATGAAAATCCTAAAATTACAGTGGCAACAGCCAGATTTTTAACTATGGCTATAAACACAAGGTTTTTAGTAACAAATAAATGAGTTGGGGTTTTAAGTGTATTATGTAATATTTATTAAATATCTTATTTGTTAAACTGTTTTATCTAATGCCAAGTTCATATTTTTTTTGTAACTTGCTTTTGGGCCTTTTAGCCATAAATAAAATTAATTGATTGTAAAACAATATGGTAACATGAATACAGTTTTTTTTTAAAAGTCACTGCATACTGATACAAAAAAAAGGTAAAAGGTAAGGGTTCCCCCCGCACATTTGTGAAGTCGTGTCCGACTCTAGGGGCCGGTGCTCATCTCCGTTTGTTAGCCGAAGAGCCAGCGTTGTCTGAAGACGCTTCCACGGTCATGTGGCCGCATGACGCGCGCGGAACGCTGTTCCCTACCCACCGATGTGGTACCTATTAATCTACTTGCATTTGCATGCTTTCGAATTGCTACGTTGGCAAGAGCTGGGGCTAGTGCGGGAGCTCACTCTGCACGCAGGGCTAGGGATTCGAATCTCCGAACTTGCAATCTTCTGATCGACAAGCCTGGCATCTTACCCGCTGAGCCACCATGCCCCTCTCTGATACAAAACCAGCACACAATAGACTACTGCAATTATATGAACACTAATATGTACCAGAAATAGATTCTTTATCACTCTTCTTACTACAACTACATGTATGGCCATATCTATAGTGTAATTTAAGTGTAATTAAATACACAAACACACATGTACACATACAATTGCTCTTCAAGAAAATAAAACTATAGTTTTGTATTTTTCACATTTACAGTATTGCACTAAAAGGCTTAAAGATCACAATACTATTTAATAGTGTATTTTAGTGGTATTTTACAATATCTTTCCCCCTTAGGTTATATCTGAGAATATGCATATTCTTTTAATCTGCTTCTGAAATTTTTAAGAATTTATTAATGTCATAAATGAAAGTCCCTTTCCCATTTAACATATAACTGTGTCACATTTAGCAACAATAGATTTACAGTAATAAATTGGATTGTAGTAGAACAGCTTTCTCCATCCTGAGTCTGTTCAGATACATTGAAGTCCATTGAAGTCCAACTACCATAATCCCCAGCGAGGATGAGATCAGGTAGAAAGTTCCTCTGTTGACATATACATAATCCTGCATAATTTATCATAACTCATGACCCCACGTAACTCACCTATGATTGATGTTATCCCCTTAAACACCCTTGTACCTGCTGTATAATTTTAAATATATATATAAATAAATAAATAAATAAATGGAAAACTTTTCTAGGGCAAGTAGTTACGCCTAATTTTGAATACTTCTATGATCAGAGCAGTCCAATCTTTGTTATAGCTTTTCCGATTATCTTTTTCCCTATTGACACGCTTCATACAGAGTTCCATGAATATTTATCTTTTCTGTGTTTGAATGTTGAACTATTAGCAACTTGACCTTTCTTGAATAGAACCTTCCATTTAATGCTACTCCAAGTCTTTAGGAGTTATGCTCAAAAGAAGGTTAGTTCTTTTAGGTGTTTGGAGAATTTAACTATGCCGTTATGGTAAAGCAGAATTAGCCGTACTCACACTGTGGAATTGAAGCATATTTGCATTTCAAATTGATGGATCAAAGTTTCCAGAAACTAGGAAAGAAATGGAGGTTTGGCATAATGTGCTATGGAGTACAGATATTTTAAGGTCAGGATCATCAGTTTTGTCCTGCAGAGCTGAAATGGTCTGGGAAAAGGAACCTTCCTTAATGTTAGAGGTATTGGAGCTTTGGTAAATTATATTACAGTATATTTGATACTGGAGTGAGAAAAGGTAAGTTTGCATTATATAAACAAGTTTAGGCTTGCATATTCTCTCTTTATGTTCACTGATATATAACAGGTCATTATATCAAAGCCAATAACCTGTGGTTTGTCCTTGCCTTATCCTGGAAAGCATATCAAATGGATTTAAGCAAACTGGCAAACTATGATTTGTTATTAACCAGAGTGGGAATTGGTTGGGCGTGGCAATCCTACATTTTATTTATTTATTTATTTATTTATTTATTTATTTATTTATTTATTTATATTTCGACTTTTATCACTGCGCCATCTCCCCCAAAGGGGACTCTGGGCGGTACATGCACAGGGAAGAGTTGGAATAGCTAGTACCATGTTATTTAATTTCAGCGGTCCCTTGGTGGTTGTGAGGTTCTGGAAAATTCCCTAAACTTTGCCCTGTTGATGCCCCATTTACTGTTCCTTTCTTTTTCTCTCATAGCATGTCTACACAGAATAATGTATTTTCCCCTACCTCCTTGTGAACAGTGGTATCGTCTGAACTGTAAATAAAGTACACGTATGTTTATATGAAGATGGTTAGGAGGGGCAACTGGCTCAAGAAGGGAAAGAGAAAAAAGAGGAGAGAAATGAAGACAAAAAGCAGAGTTGAGACAGTTAAGGTAGTAATCACAAGACTGTCCAATAATTTCTATTCTTCACCACATCTTTTGTTGCATGGAGTAACTGAATAATGCAACAGAATAATCATGCAGAGGAGGAAGAGAGTGAATGCAATGATTTATGTATTTACTTATTTATCACATTTGTAAGCCACCATTCAGAACAACTCTGAGTGGTATACAAATTAAAAATCAATACAATAATCAAAAGCATCAAAAGAAAAAATGGTCAAACAGGGAGACAACAGGCACAATAACAGCAAGCCCACCCCTCTCCAGACTCACACCATACCAAGCCCAAGACCTGGGGAAAGAACCAGGTCTTTAATACTTGTCTTAAAGAGAGCAGGGTTGAGTCTGTTGGATCTCTAGGAGGATGCTGTTCCAGAGGGCAGGTGCTGGGAATGAGAAGGCATGCCTCCTGGGTCCCATGAGCTAACATTGTTTAGTAGAAGGAACCCAAACTCTACTAGGTACAGTGGGATGGACAGATACCATGGGATCCCTCAGTTAAGAGGGCCTATGCCATGAAGGGCTTTATAGGTGACAACCAGCACCTTGAATTGCACCCGGAGGCCTAGTGATAACCAGTGTGGCTCACATAACAGAGGTGTTACATGGGCATGTGATTACATGTGATATGCCTGTAACTGCTCATGCTACCACGTTGTTGAAGCTTCTGAGTGGTCTTCAAGGGCAGGCCCATGTAGAGTGCATTGCAGTAATCCAGACAATTGTTGATTAAGGCATCAGTTAAAATGAGTGGGGCCCACTGATCCAGGAATGGGCACAACTGGTACACATGACGGATTTGTGCAAAAGCCCTCCTGGCCATTGATACCATCTGCTGTTCAAGCAGGAGCTGAGTCCAGGAAGACCCCCAAATTGCATGCCAGTTTTGTCTGGAAGAATGTAACCCCGTTCAGAACTAAGGATGAAAATTCCTAGGACAAGGAGGTCCATGTACCTAGAGTCACTTGGCCTTGTCAGAGATGAGCCCGAGCCTTTTCCTGCCCATCCAGACCCTCACGGCCTTCAGGTGCTGGTTCAAGACTTGGGCAGCAACATTTAGTTGAATGGGGGGGGGGGGGAGAATATATAATGGAGTATCATCTGTGTGCAGGTGATACCTGATCCTGTGTCAATGGACAACCTTGCCCAGCAGCAAGGATGGTAGCCAGCACCACATCTTGTGATAACGAATTCCAAAGTTTAATTACAGGATGTGTAAAAAAAATGCTGTTGTCCTCTTTCACCTTGATTTCCCAAAGGACATGCAAATAAACTTCCTTTGGGGCCCAGACTAACACCCAAATCTCCCTGGATGCCACCTTGGAAAAAAATGATGATGTGTCCAACTGATGAACGTTTCTTATTAGCTTGTTCATATAGCAGCAAACCAAAGTTTGGTAGTGCACTGAATATCCCCCCGGGGGTGGGGGAGAAACATTTAAATCATTTGGCCTTGAGCTGAAGAATCTCCTATACATCAGACTTATTAGGAAAGAAGTTCCCACTAATACAGAGAAAATATTTTTTTTCCAAACTGTTCTGGCTCTACTGTGGTACATAGGAAGATTTTGGTTCCAATCACATTGGGAAGGGATAAACCTGTCTTCTCCTCATGCTGCATTCACAAAAAGGACAAAGAAGATATATTGATGTTATTTTACATTTTAGTGTGAGAGCCCCAAGAGTTGTCCTCTTCTGTTTGAAGAATGTGATTGCCCTGTTAGGATAGTCAAGAAAATGCCAACCAGTGTAAGCTGCATAATGAAGGAACAGTCACTCACCCTAACTTTCTGGGAAGTGAGTTTGCTTTTGAGAATGCAGGCAAAGATTGCTATGTATCAAAAACAAAGAAGGCCAAGGATCAAGGCAAGTGTTCACAATCTAGTCCTATTTATACATCTAGTCCTATTTATAGGATTTGCAAGAGATACAACAGATGAAAGAGTTGTGGTGAATTTGAAAGGACTGTTTTGGGTTATAGCTCTGAAATGATGCAAATTTTAGCAGACAAGTTTCACAGGGTGATTCTTTTTCAAAAATATAGCCAAGGAAGTTGCAGTGACACATAACCAACTAGTGTAGTTTATTTTTCACAATAAGTTATTTGATTTGGATCACTGCACAAGCAACAGTTGGTTCAGCACAGATTATATTTAACATACTATATGAATATGGAAGACAATCTTACTCAGCTACGAGTGATCGCCAAGAAGAAGAAGAAGAAGAAGAAGAAGATTTAACATGATGGTACAATCGAACAAAGGATGTTGAGGAAGGGATTTAGGGGGAGGGGGGATATTTTTAGTAATTAAAATCTAATGCTGAAATGAACTTCTATTGAACTATTTTTTTCCCGTTGTTGGGAAAAAAAAAGTTTTCTGCAATTATTTTCAGTGCCCAAAATATCTATGTTGTATCCTTGACAACCAGCAAATTCTTTGCCTGATTCCTTCAGTGAGGTCACAATTCATTGTTGGGGAAAATCACAATTAATAACTTGTTATATAGGATTGCAGTTGCTGTGTGATCTTTGTCAATTTGCTGAAGCGGAAACTTTTTTTAAGTTGGAGAACCTGATCTGAATGCAGTCTCTGACCTAAGGCTGGGCAACATTTAGGGGCTGAGGCTGCAATTAATATTTGCGGGGGGCGGGGGGGGGGGCGGGGGGGAGAGAACAAGATACAGAGTTGGTGGAGTGATGATGTGGTGGGTGTAGGCAAGGCTGAGACTTTTCTACTTAATCCTAGGGTTTGGGAGATATTTTTAGAGGATTTATTTTATATGTTTTTTCACACTTACATTACAGTTTTAATATGTTTTCTGTCTCAAAGTTGCAGGAACTTGACCTTGCTGTTTTCAGCATTCATGACCAGAATGCACATGGGGGCTGCAAAAAGGAGAATCAGGGGCCACAGATTAGTTAGAGCACTCCTGCTCTAACCAAATGTTTAAATAAGTCTTATTAATTTGGGTGGCATCCAGAATGAAAAGGGAGCCACTGTGTATACAGACCTATGCTATGCACATTTATTTATTTATTCATTCTTCAATTTCTATCACTGCCCCACATACTACGAATAGGGCTTCAATTCAATGCCCAGACATGGAGTGACTAGTTCAGGGAATTAAGAACATACATGCAAACCTGTTCCTAACGCCTACTGTATGCAGGTCCTCTTTAGAACTTTGCATATTAAATCTGTGATCCATAATCCTCTTAATGCAAGTTCTTCCCAATGAGTTAAAAGCAAGTCCTGTGGTCTTGGGATGTTTGAGGAAAGTCTGTTTGTGTATCCTTATTGTTGTTTCTTGTCAGCCCTATGAGGTAGACCATACCAAGAAAAAGACACTGCGTGAGCCTAAAGCAATTTTTATTAGAACAGCTACTGTTACAGCATCTTGCAAGTCTGAATGTGCTTCCTTATTTTATCTTCATGTGAATTGGTGGGTGTGGGGGTGCTATCTGAGGCATTTTTGTAGACTACTTTCTTGGTCTGGGCTCAAGCCAACTTTTATCTGATCATTGCCTTGGTAACAACAGATATTTGCTCTGTTCCTCAAGGGCATCCTCTATATATAGAGGGACTATAAGAGTCCCTCCTTGAGAGGGAGATGGGCGGTCATAGAAATTTAATAAATAATAATAAATAAATATTCTCTACATTTCTTTCTGTGGCTACCCATGGCTTAAAGGAGAAGGCAGGTCCAGCAAGCAAGGCCAAAGGAAAGGCTTTGGGGTGAAGAGAGACAAAGGCAAGGTAGAGATACTGTATAATAAGGCAGCTTGGCTTTGTCTTAATGCAGTGCATAAACTGAGCCAAATGCAGTTCATTTAACTAAATAGATCATGTCTTAGCACAATATGTGGACCCAGCCCAAAGCAAGCTCCTAGATGAAACAAGACCTTAGCCATCTCAGAGAAACCCTATTTACTGAAGTTCTTGTCAGCGAAATAGATCAAGATGGTCTCTTCAGCACTCTGAAGTCAACCGAAGCCTTCTACAGGTAGCCATAATGCACCTATAAAAGACTTCTGTTATACAGGGGGAAAGGAAAGTGAGTGACAGCCTTTCACCCCATCTCTATCCAATTATCATCCAATGTTGGGCAGAGCAAGGACAAGCCTGCTGGTCTGGACCCTCTGCATCTTGAAGCTCGGTTTGGTGGCAGCCCCACACTGAGTCCAAAGGAGCCGAAGTCTGAGGAGCGCCTGAGAAGTGGAGAAAAATCAGTGCCTTTGTTCCACATCAGCCGGCTCTTGTTAACGTAAATGGGAAACCAAGAGAACTGGCACTGAGCAAGCGAGCCGAGGCAGAAAAGCAATCCTTGCCAGAAATTAGAGTGATTTGAGAGGTACTGGATGGCTGTTTGTTTCTTCGGGAGGCCAATGAAAACAGAGGGGAATTTGGCTTTGTGATTCCAGATTCAGAGGATAAACCCATCATCAGCTCCAAGTCCTCTTAAATTTCATATGGCGGTACAAGGAAAATGTTCCTTACTTATGGCAAAAGATTTTGCAAATGTCTGAAGGACTCCTCCCCGCAACCCTCCAAAAAAGCGAAGGGACCTTTTGCTTTGCTAATTTCACTTGGATGGTTAATCAAAGAAAGTTAATAAATGTTTAAATCACTTTCTTCCCTAACTACTGCCCAAAAGTAATGAAATCCTGTTCAAAGGCAGCCTTTGGAATGAGATATTCAGGACAGAGTTTACTGTTTGGAGACTCAAACAAACTCTTGAGCCTCAAAAACCAACCACAGTGCGTTTGATTTGTACTTCTCATTCCACACAAGGGTGGAACAAAGATGGGAAGTGGGCGAGGCTCTGTAATGCATGTGGACAGTTTCTTTTCCTATTTTGGGTGGGGAATTTGGGGTGTTTTTTCCTTAATTAGTTATGCTTGCTATTTTAACTTATTTTACTATTTTAGGGCTTATACAACAGTGCTTATGTCTTTCCTGCATCACAATGACAGTAAACTGTGATGTTTGGTAATTGGGCTCAGTGAGGACTAGGGGAGTAAGCCCCTGGCCCCCAAATGGAGGGCTGATTGCCACTCTGGGGTTTCCAGTTGCCTACCTTTGACTTACGCAAAGGCATCCATCACCCAGAGTTGTGAGCAAAGCAGCAGAGAAATATGTACACAACAGAACAACAGCCATTTATGAGCCTTTTATAAGTTTAAAATACAATACATTAGTAATGTTGACAAATCCCCAAGTGATCTTGGGACCAGATGGAATTAAATTGGTGCCTTTTCTGCTTGATAGGAATAATTTGGTTTTGTTTGATTTAAGGAATGCTAAGATCTTGTCCAGCTTAGTTTGGAATTTAAAATCTTCTCCGATTCCTTCTTCCCACACAATCCTTCTTAATCCTCTAATGCCAACATATACAATTCATCTTTTTCTTTTCTACCCCCTGGAGGCTTCTGCTACATTATTCTTCACTCCAGCCGGAATCAGTATGAAATACTGAATGTGCCAAATATACTATATTGTGCCATTTATTTTAAATGTCATTGAAATGGCTTAATTTTCACATTTTTGTTTTAAAAATTGAGCTTGTGCTAAATATGTCAACCACACTTCCCCCCTCCCTATGGACCACACATACGCACCAGTGATTGTGCCTATTAAACTAATAGGTATATATTTCTTATTGCAAGTAGGGCAGATCCACAAGTGAAATTACTCTAGGATGAAATGATCAGTTCAGCTTAGAATGATCCACGGAGCCCTGGCTCATGAAGCAACAACTTTAAGAAATAGATCTGAGCTTGACTTCTGTGAGACACCTGGTGTTGCTAGGCATAATTATAGAACAGGGATTTATTTTGTTTTATCATTCTCTGCGCTGACACTAGGTTGGAGATGTAAAGCAATTTGCACAGTTATCCCATTAGCTGATAATACAAACATGGAAGAGCTTGATCTCTTCCTCCCCACCCCCATCAAAAGTATATAAAGAGAAGGAAATTACTTTGGCTCTACTTACATTATATAGCAAATATGAGGAATGTGCACATCTGTAAAATTCCCTTCTCCTTTATTGCTTTAGTGAGTTTGTATTAGGATCTGGCTCTCAGACAGGTTTAAGGAGTTGCATTTAATTTATGATCTTACAAGGGCTATTTTTGCTACTGGTACCAGCCTTTTGTTCAAAAGGAACGCTTCCTTGACTGCCCAAATATCCCAACTTTGTGGGATAACTTGGGGAGTTCAGAAAGCATTGCTGAAGGAGATCCATGCTGTTTGCATTTAAAAAAAGATGCCTGAATATTTCTCAGTCAGTTTGTAAGTATCATAAAATAAATGCACCATCTCCCAATATCTTCCTTGCCCCAATTTTTTTGGAGATGACATCTATTCAGAGTTGTCTTGACTGTAGTGATTGTTCCACTGAGAGGTCTGGTAGGAGCAGAAATGTGAGATTAAACAGCAGAGCATGTTGACATTCCTAGCTGGATCCCACGGTTTTGTTTGTGCACAGCAGCATCCTATACTAATGTGTGTGCATGTATGTGTAGATGTCTAAGAATAACAGTATTTTATTTAGTAAAAATTCCAAAATTTATGTATTGTCGAAGGCTTTCACGGCCGGAGTTCAATGGCTGTTGTGGGTCTTCCAGGCTGTGTGGCCGTGTTCTGGAAGTTGTGGTTCCTAACGTTTCGCCAGCATGTGTGGCCGGCATCTTCAGAGGGCAGGAACACAGACAGAAGTGATCTCTCTGTGCCCAGGATCTCTCTGTGGGCACAGAGAGATCGCTTCTGTCTGTGCTCCTGCCCTCTGAAGATGCCGGCCACAGATGCTGGTGAAACGTTAGGAACCACAACTTCCAGAACACGGCCACACAGCCTGGAAGACCCACAACAGCCATACTCCAAAATTTATCTATGTTTTTTAAGTGGAAAACATTTTGCTGGGCTTTTAAATCCTACTGCATGCAATATCCTTACTGATTGGAGCAATAGTAATACCAATGTTTGAGAAAGAGTCAGTGATCTAACAAATACCAAATTGTGTAAATTACAGAAAAGTATTTATCAAAATAGTATGTTTTTATTTTAATGTTGAGGAAATTTGACAGAAAGCACTTATGAATAAGTATATGCAAAACTGAAACAAACCAGATACAGATAGATCATGCATAGTACTGTTCACATTGTATACTGCATTATAATATAATTCAAATTCAAATTTATCATTTTGTTCTCTTTACTCATATGCAGAGCTGGCTATTACTAGCCAGTCAATTAATTGAAGCTTACCTTAAGATCAGAAACATCCCGGTAACATTGTTCAGAGCGGGTATGGTCTGACAATTGCACATTCCAGAAACAGGGAAGCTGATAGACAAGAAAGGGATTCTGTTTGATGACTGCATTGAAAATATCCTAGAAAGACAAACAGACAAACAACATTTTTTACCTTGCAGAAAAGCAATTTCATATAGCAAACCACCTTTAGCCCTTTAGTATTATAATAAAAATACAGGTAAAACACTGCATAAATATAAGAGCTGAAAGCCAAGGTTTGGGGTTTTAGCTTTGAAAGTAAGTATTGTCAGTCTGTATTTGTGAGTGTAAACTGAAACTTTGCTGCTGATTCACATTTGACAGTTGGGTTCTCAAGAAAGACTGTAACTATGAAACAAGGCAGCCTACTTCTTTCCTTGTCACTGTTGTTAAGATATGCCCACATACAGAATGCCACTATCAAATTTGAATACTGTATCTTCCTAATCAAAGATAAAAAAACAACATATTATAGCAACATTTTAAATAAGAAGCATTAAATTGTAAACTAAGAAGGACCAACCAACAAACCATAATCAATTAAAAAATTATCTAGACTTAATTGAATTAAGAACTTAAAAACAAGAAGAGCTTCAAGATATTAAATGTTTTTTTTTAAAGGCAAACAGATATATTTTAATTTGGAGCGAAAAGGATATATCCTAATCCCTATCATATTTCCCTAGAGAGAGCATTCCAATGTTGCAGTGCTAACACAGAGAAAATCTTTTTTTTTTAAGTTCAATAATATACTTCTTCTAACAAAAGAATGTGGATAAGGGTCTCTCTGATTATTAATTCATGGTAGGAATATTATTTCTTTAGATACTGAGTTTCCACATTGTTTGACTAATTATTGTTGGTGTGTGTGTTTTCTTGCACACGCAGAGTATCAGAAAGCATTTGCATTAGAGACCAATTAAGTGACGCCAGTCATTGCAGTAAATCAGTTGCAGTTGTATTCTCGGCCTTTTGGCTAAGATCAAGGGTGTTGCAGTTGTATTAGTTACTCATTCAGATACTATTTACAGTTCTCTTCCAGATCCCTGGAAGTGTTACAATTCTTTCGTCACTCACCAGAAAAGATAAGAATAGAAAGCAAGCAGGCAGGCGTAGAAGCAGAAGAAGGAAGCAGTAAGCAGGGCGGGGCAAGCAGTGCTGCCTGACCTTTTAAAGCTTGCAGGTGCTTACCTAATAAGGTTTTATTGCTGTGACTTACTCCTCAAAGAATAATACACCAACCATTATATGCCATCAAGTTGGTGTTGACTCTTAGCAACCACATAGATTAGGCTGACCATACGTCCCGTTTTGAACGGGACAGTCCCGTTTTTTTAGCATTTTTCAACCGTCCCGTCGTTTTGATAAAAATCTCAATTTTGTCCCGTTTTTTTAAACCCGTCAGGAATGGTGCGGAAGGAGGATCCAAGCCGAAGCTGCCGATTGGAGGCAGCCCAGAAGAGGAAGCCCTCCCGCCTATCAGCACGTGGCAAATGAGGGACCGGGGGGCGGGGTTTGCAGGCGGGAGCCAATTGTGCGGACCGGGGGGCGGGGACCCCTGTCTTTTTCATTAATACGGAATATTACATAAGACCACGTCCCATTTTGCCATCCCAATGTCCTGTTTTTGTCTCAAGGAAATATGGTCAGCCTAACATAGATAGACTTTCTCCAGCATGATCTGCCCCTAACCTGGGTCATTGAGGTCTTCCAATGGTATACCTGTCACAACTGTAATTGAGTCCATCTGTCTGAAGTTGACCAGGTTGGAACACAGACACCACAAATACTAGAAATACTAGAACTTTATTGTTATAGGCTATAATAACAGAAAATCTGACAGAGCTTCCCTTTCCCTCCCTCTTATACCAAACACATTCAAAGTGGGCCAGTTTTCTTGAGGAAAATACACTTTACAATTTTCCTGGGCTAACCTCACGTTTCTTCAAGGCCATCTCTGTATTCCTCTACATTTCTACCTCTTTCTCTCTTTCCCACCTTTCCCAGGATTATAGACGTCTCAAGAGAGCTAGATCTTTGCATAATGTGTCCAAAATATGATTTTTAAAAAAAATTTTTTCTATCCCACCTTTATTATTTTTATAAATAACTCAAGGCAGGGAACATACCTATTACTCCTTCCTCCTCCTATTTTCCCCACAACAACAACCCTGTGAGGTGAGTTGGGCTGAGAGACAGTGACTGGCCCTAGGTCACCCAGCTGGCTTTCATGCCTAAGGCGGGACTAGAACTCTCAGGCTCCTGGTTTACCATTGGCTCCTTCCTAGGGCTGAGAGAGAGGGACTGGCCCAAGGTCACCCAGCCGGCTTTCATGCCTAAGGCGGGACTAGAACTCTCAATCTCCTGGTTTCTAGCCTGTTGCCTTAACCACTAGACCAAAAAAAAAAAAGTATGATAATTTGAGCTGGGTCATTTGTGCCTCAAGTGGACTTTTGAAAGTGATTACCAACACTTTGAGTTAGGCTTAAAAAGAAACCTGAAACCAATGCCATTCTTTCAGAATTATATTGAAGGAATTTAATGGTCCTATTTGATTTATTGTTTGGGATCAAAGCAGCGGAGTTCTGAACTAGCTGAAGCTTCTGAGCTATTGTGAAATGTAGCTTTGTGCATAATGTCTAATAGTAATCCAATATACTACCAGGGGTATCTCTTCAACTCAGAGTTAGAAGAAAGGTGATAAATTTGAAGGAAATGATAGATTCTGGATCTTTATCACTTATTTTTGATGATGATGATGATGATGATGATGATGATGATGAATAGGAAGGCAAATCCAGAGAACACTGTAGAAAAGTCACACTTTGCATAAAAAAGGATAAAAAAATAAGCTAAAAAGACATGGAAGCAGGGGAGGTAAAAACAAAATTTGGTCAGATAAAACATCTACCGATACTTAGCTGTGTATAATCCTGGAAATGCAGCGTGTGATTATATATTGTCATGGCTAATAGTTAATCCAAAATGCTTCAATCACTTCTGCTTTCAGTTCAGAATGGGTATTGATTATGAGATTATACCTTTTCTCACCAGACAGTTAAATTGAATTCCATATATAACACTCATATTTAAACCAAGGCTGCCTCACCTGAAACTTTCTTACAAGGATCTCAGTATTTATTGGAAAAGCACTATCTTTTTGTCGGTCTGCCTACCTCCCTACCAACCTATCATTTAGCATTATATGTAGAACAGTAGGTAGGAAAGTGTGATTGATCCTAACCCATTATATTGCAGAAGTAATGAAACAGTGCCTACATATATCACTGCTTATACCCCTTTTCCCTAGAAAGAGAAAAGAAATCTAGAAAAAGCCATTTCTTTATCTGGCAATATTGGACAACTATTGTCCAGTCTCTAGGCTTCCCTGTTTAGGAAAGATTTGGGAGATGATGATGGAATATCACTTAGAGAGGCTCTGGATAAAGCAGATTATCTTGAGACTTTTCAGCTGGGCTCTAGACCTGGTTGTGTGATGGAAACTGGTCACTCTGTGGATGACTTTTGCTGGGACATGAGTGGAAGGACTGTTGCCTTCTAGACAAGACCCTCTGGGTCTTCTAGACCACTGAGCAGTTTTGGAAATCATAACCATGGCAACTTTCTGGATTACCCGTGAGGGCTGGGACTGTTTTGTAGTGGCTCCACTCATTCCTATGTGGGTAGTTCTGGTTGGTAACAACTGATCTAGACCTTGACTGCCCTGGTGTGGGTGCCTGTCCTGACTTCGAGTGAAGGAAAAACACGCTGAGGCTTGGAGTTGAAGCTCTAATGTTTAATGTCCTACTCTCCTTGACAGAATCCAGCTAAACTAAAATGAACTGGTAATGCTCAGAGAAAGAGTCCAAGAAATCAGGGCGGGGCCTTCTTTAGCCTCTTGGGAGGAAAGCAAGGTATCACCAATATACTGATGAGAAGGTAAAGGTTCCCCCCGCACATTTGTGCAGTCGTGTCCGACTCTAGGGGCTGGTGCTCATCTCCGTTTGTTAGCCGAAGAGTCAGCGTTGTCCGAAGACGCTTCCATGGTCATGTGGCCGGCATGACGCACGCGGAACGCTGTTACCTACCCACCGAAGTGGTACCTATTAATCTACTTGCATTTGCATGCTTTCGAATTGCTAGGTTGGCAAGAGCTGGGGCTAGTGCGGGAGCTCACTCCGCACGCAGGGCTAGGGATTCGAACCTCCGAACTTGTGATCTTCCGATCAACAATCCTGGCGTCTTATGATATCCACTGTATATTTCACACTTGGCTGAGTGAAAGGTGCAGTGGATGTTCTTAACCAGTGTTGGAAGCTGGGGACTGGATGGGACAAAGGTAGCTCAATCTCAATTTTATTAAGATGGAAATGCAGTCTATTCAAAAATCATCTGGCTCATTGTGAACTCATTGTAATTTGGCTCTGGGTAGAGTTGCAGTCCTGCTGAAGGAGCAGTTCCACAATCATTGATTCCCTTTGATTCATGGCTTCTACTTGATCAGCAAATGGAGGCTGTGGCCAAGACAGCCTTTGCCAAATTTATTTATTTATTTATTATTTAAATTTGTATCACCACCCATCTCCTCCATACCTGGAGACTCTTGCATCAGGCCCTTCATTTTTGGGCCTGGGAGGCTCTGCAAAGAAAAGCTCATGTTTTTCACTTGGAAAGTTCAAACTGCTGATGGGTGAGAGCTCTTACAGCAGTACTTTGTCAGGACTCTAAGCATTGTATTGGCTACCTTTGTTTCTGGATTCAGTTCAAGCTGCTAGTTTTGACCTATAAAGCCCAGTACGGTTTGGATCCAGGATACTTTTGGAACATCTTCTCCAAGTCGTATCTTCCTGTGCTGTGCAATCTATTAAGGAAGGGATGCTTCAAATACTTTCCCTGTCAAAATGTTAGACATGTGGGAGCAGAAAGCAGGCCTTCTCCATGGCTAACCCAGCCATTTGGAAGAGCTTGCTCAATCCCAAAGTCTGGATAGCCTCTCTCTTTAACTTTTAGGAAAACTATCAAGACCATGTTTCTTCCAAATGCATTTCGAGCCTTGCTCAATTTTTAAGATAATGTTTTTCTGTTCTTGTCAGACCTTTGAGGTAGGCCAAGTCAAGAAACAGACACCATAGGGATTCCAGGAATGCTACTTTATTGTTGTATACAGAATTTTGAAACCCTGTCCAAGTTTCTCTCTGTCCCATCTAATACTAAACAAAATCAAGGCAGAGTTATTTTGAGTTTCTTTCTCATACTTCCTTCAGTCTCTGGACTGTGTAATCTCTTACTCAAGTCCCTCCACAATGGCTCTTTTATATTTTCCCCAAGATCAGCTCTAAATTCCTTTAGAGTTCTAAATTTATGTGAACTGTCAAGAATCTCTGGAATGGGTCAGGATACAAGCACTGGAATAAATAGTTGTGAGCTGCCCAGAATTGTGTTTTAAGATGGACGGCTATACAAATCGTTAAATAAGTAAAATACCAATGCTAAGAAAAAATATTATATGGAAAACAGCTCTCATGGCACAGGATATAGTCTAGTTGTCATAGTGTTTCCTTGAGGAAAATCAGTATCACTGAGCCCATTCTGCAACTAAACCATCTAATAACCATAATGTCATACAGATATTTAATTTGGCATTACAAATGTATGTTTCAGATATGTTGCCATATTCAATACAGACAGGGGAGACTTTAATGATGTTATTTAGTTCTGATGTCTGATTTTTTTGTTGTTTATTTGTTCAGTCGCTTCCGACTCTTCGTGACCTCATGGACCAGCCCACGCCAGAGCTTCCTCTCGGCCGTCACCACCCCCAGCTCCCCCACGGTTGAGTCCGTCACCTCCAGAATATCATCCATCCATCTTGCCCTTGGTCGGCCCCTCTTTGGAAGATATCAGTCAGTTAGACTTGATACTGTTCACAAAAGGGAAATGTGAACGTAAATTTGTTTCAGAACTCACAGCATAATTTTTTTCCGGTAAAATTTAAAAAAAGCCAAACATTGAAAGCCGAACTAAAGTTGTACATATGAGCTCTAGAGTAATCACAGTGGCCTTCCATAGACTGTTCAGAAGGAATAATTTTTGAAAAGCAGCTGAAGTTAGCAGGAGTTTTGAAATGCTTTTTGATAGATTTTGTATCTGAACATTAATTGCTCCACATGTCTGCATCCCTTCTGGAAAATGGGAGTAATGAGTCTCCTCTAACTCTCAGCGGTGCTCTGTGGATAATATCCTTAATGCCTGTTAGGCATTCAGATGATATGGTAGAGGATGGAAGAGAGAATGGTGATTGTTAAAGCTGGAGTCAGACAAAAATCATAAAGTTTGTTGAACTGAGAATGACAAAAATAATATAGAAGGAAATTGTATTTTTAAGCTTCTTCGAAGTCTGTAGCTTTTTGTTTCAAAGAAAGGGAGCTCTGGAAGGGGAGCAAAAAATAGGCGTAGAAAAAAAGCTAGATCAAGCCAAAGACTTCTCTAATCATGTCTTCCTTACCTTTCAAATAAAGATTTACCACAATTTTATGTGAATTATTCACAATTATTTTGTTCATAAGTTGTTTCAATAGCACAGTGACCATCAGAGAAAATAGCATATAAATATTTAAATAGTTAAATGCTTCTTAAAATGTAAAATTCTTATCCTAAAAAGATTTCACCCTGAATACCTACAATTTGACAAAAGCATGCTTCTTGAAAGCTACTTCCAATTCTTCAACACAGTTCAAACAATAACCCTAGTTTGCTTGTTTAATCTTTATCAGCACTCTGATTATTCTGGGAAAGTTGGGTTTGTTGTTCTCATACCTGCATGCATCCATTTTTAGGAAAATCCCTGTAGTGAAACATCAACATTGGCTGAGAAAGTTGCGTAATGTAAATGGTATGTCTCTCCTTCCATTTCCTACTTTTAGGAGCAATCATGATGTCAGCACTCGAGTGTTACACACTCACCTGGTCAGCCAGTGAGGTGGAGAGCATGCTCATTAGCTCTCTTTCAGCCGTGAGTCTCCACATCTGCTCCCATTTCATCTTGCGCAATTTATCCAGAAGTAACAGAATAACTCCTGGAATCAAAAAGCAATGTAAAGAAAAAGGTGAGCTGCAATGAAAATGGCAAAAAGCAAGGCCTTCATGCTTCAGCATGGTTGTATCAGGATTAAAACAAAAGCTCTATTAACTGTAAACTATGAGCAGTTCCATCATGCTGAGGACAAAGGGGGGCGGGGAGTTAGCCTAAGAAACCTCACAAATTAGATGCATTCCTTAATAAACAATTGGATCTCTTTGTGCCAATCTACCTGTCAAATAAAACAAATAGCTTGCAATTATATGTATGTCTGAGGGTTTTAAATGGCAGAATATGTGTGTGACAGAAAGCAAATAGGGTGCTTTCAGATGGAGAGTTCCAAGCACTAGCAATCAAATGGCATTGTGAAGGAAGTCGATCTCTTCCACTTAATTGATCTTTTCCTGGTTAAAAAAAGAAATAGCGGAAAAATGCAGGCAGTTTTTCAAATGGAAGGCTCATCTTGAAACACCCAGCATTATCGGAAGGAAAAAAATAGTTTAGCCATTCCATCAACAACCTGGGCCAAAATCCTTTAGTCAGGGTGGGGTTTTGCTTTTCCTCTGGATTAGCATGCTGGGTGAACCAGATCCCTGTGGTTTGTAAACCCTGATTCATGGCAGGATGGGCAAAGTTAGAGGGAACAGGGGTCAAACTTACCTTCTGACCTTCCAGAGGGCTGCAGGAGGCCATTCAGTGATACGGTAACATCACCGAGTTTTCAGTCCTATTTTGTGTTGTGGGTTTTTTAGAGGAGCAATATGTAAACTGCTCTCATCTCCAGAAAAACAACTCCAAGTACGTTTTTCAGATTTTGGTTGCTTGTTTTAAAGTGGGAATGATGTGGCATAAATCATGCTAAACGGTTGCTTGTTTAACCACAGTTTGTTGCCTAAGTGATATTTGCTTGGGATCCTGCTACACTTCTGATTTATAGAGAAATATGTAAATTTGCCTAAAGAGAGAAGCAGGTCTTAAGAAGCCCATTTTATGTGTCTCTCCTTTTATCTATGTTGGACAAAGCTATTGAGAAAAATGTATTTTTCCTATGTCCTTACATAAAGTGAATAAAGGGACCCATATAAACACCAGTTGTATTGGATAAGGTGACTGTTTTAATGGTAATACAGAAATCTATATGTAAATTAATTATACTGAATACAGTATTCATTATCATGAGTACAACGCTTGTTATAGTCAGTTTTCTCTCCATCTGGACTACCTGTTCTACACACGGCTGATTAATCATCAAAGATTAGTAAATCAAAGGAATTTAATGCAAACTTGCACATGTCTTCACTGAAATTTTAAAGGTAAAGTCTCACAAGACGGACATAACTTAACAGGATGTATACACCAATAATACATTCATGTTTATACTGGGTTTGGTGCTGAGCATATGCAGAAGACACAGGAAACCCCTGAAGCACCTTATCCTGAATCATCAGGTAAGGGTGTGGTACCATGATGCTTTGAGGAGTGAGTTTGGAGAGGCACTTTGTGAGTTCATGAAATGCCTCTTCGAATGGTATGTACAGCACTAATATCTACTGGCTAGGTATACCTAGATGACTTTTGGCTGAGGTTTAAAACTCTTAATAAGCATGGCAGAAATGTTCTGTCCAAGAAAGAACAGCCCTTCCCCAAACATAGGCTGACCATATTTCCTGGAGACAAAAACGGGACATTGGGATGGCAAAACGGGATGGGGTCTTATGTAATATTCTGTATTCATGAAAAAGACAGGGGTCCCCACCCCCCGGTCCACGCAATTGGCTCCTGCCTCCAAACCCTGCCCCCTGGTCCACACGATTGGCTCCTGCCTCCAAACCCCACCCCCTGCCTGTGCGATTGGCTCCCACCTGCAAACCCTGCCCCCGGTCCACGCGATTGGCTCCCACCTGCAAACCCCGCCCCCTGGTCCATGCAGTTGGCTCCCACCTGCAAACCCCACCCTCCTTTGCCGTGCGCTGATAGGCGGGAGGGCTTCCTCTTCCGGGCTGCCTCCAATCGGCAGCTCCGGCTTGGATCCTCCTTCTATGCCATTCCCGTCGCGTTTAAAAAATGGGACAAAATTGAGATTTTTATCAAAACGACAGGACGGTTGAAAAATGCTTAAAAAATGGGACTGTCCCGTTCAAAACGGGGCATATGGTCAGCCTACCCAAACATCAAATTAGGAGGAAAGTTATATTTTGATTCTGAGAACTGAGAACTCCTGTTGCTGACAGAAGAATACATACAAGGAAAAAAATTAAATATTTTCTAAATATTGTGAAAATAAATACCACAATAGTTCACCAGGTTTCAAAACATCATGTAATATTTCAATTACCTATTTGTTCCTTCCCTGCTGCAAAAAGGAATTGGGGTGGGGGTGGGGGGGAGGGAGAAATCCCTTTATAATATTCTGTGATGAAATGTTAACCAGACTTTTTCAACATGGAACAATTGATTCTTTTCGTTGTTGCTTAAATCTCTGAAAAGGAACTTTAATCCTGCCTGGAGTTTGCATAGATGGCTAGAATCAGAAAGACTATTTGTGTCCAAGAATATCACAAAGGAATTATCTCTGAGATTGAAGGTCAGTGTAGAGCAGAATCTTCTCGTCACACATTCAGATTAGGAATAATAAAATGCCCTTTCCCTACTTGTGGATTACTTTGAGATGGCAAGGATTTAGTTAATCAGAATGTAGTACATTTGAAAAGGTAGAAAATGAACCTTCCTTCACTCACACTCTTTAGAAATAGTTTTAAATTTTTATCTACGAAGCAAGAAAAATGATCTAATCACCACTTCTTCAATTCAGCTGCGTGGGAGGCATTTACTATATTTCCACTCCATTTTCCCCCTTTCTTTCAAGCAGGCAGATTATGCTGTCCTCACTAAAGAGATTAAGGGGTTATCAACCAAGGCATCTGAGAGATGACTAGAAGGGATTTAAAAACAAAATATTTGAAAACAAACTACTAATAAATTGTATGATACAAGAGTAGACATTTCCCCACAATAACATGGAGATTTAATTTATACTAATTCTTAAATAAACATATAATAGCTGTACTCTTAAATCAAAGCAATTTTGTTTTAACATAATCAAGTCCAGGGTTCTGAGGATCAGAAATGAGCATTGCTCTAGAGAACATAATCACCCATATTTTTTCAGCAGTTTGCAATGTTTACTTCCAAAAAAAAAAAAAAAAAAAAAAAAAGAAGTACATAATTACTACTAGATATTAGCAAGATTAGGGAATGTATGCTGGGGAATCAAATTAGTTCTACTCATTTAATATTGCTCAGTGCTTCCCTGCACATACATATATACGTACAGAAATAGTGGCTGAAAAAGAATATGTTTCTCTTTTCAGAATGAGAGGCTCAAAATGACATTAATTCCAAGGCTGACTCCCATATAGCCACTGTATTCAGTGCTTGAGGTGTGAGTTACTGTACAAGGCTACATCATGCAAATTATAATTGAGGCTACATTTAAAATGATAAGCAGCAGAATACAGGGAAGAAAGGGAGCTGTTCTCATCTGTTGTGTTGGTGGAGAAAGACCCGGGAGGATGAAGGAGAAGAGAAAGCAAAGGGCTTTTTTCCCCCTTTGACATCTGGCCCCAGTATGGAATCTTTCATATTCCAGAGACAGCATAGCAGTATCTCCTCCCAGACAGGAGGGGGAAAAGTTTGTCAACAAATAAGCACAGAGTGAAAGGGAGATAGAAGTGGGGTTAGTGAATTAGCAAGGTCACAGATAGTCAGGGAAGGCTTCTCTTATAAATAAAAAGCAGTATTACAGAGGCAAGAGGTCTCATGAAATCCATATTCAGCCAAAGTGCTTTGTAGTTATGGATGAAAACAGACCCTTCAATTTAAAAAAATTCTTTCTACACCTTAGCTTTGTCTCCAAGCCTCTCTTGGGAAGCTCCCGAGAGTTTGGGTATTCATTTTATTAATAATAAATGAAACTCAACATGTTGAATCACCTGCACTTGATGGTCAAATCCAATACAACGTTTTATTGTTATATTTCTTGAAGATGAAGGCCGCCATCACCACTGTAACAGTTTAAAATACATTCATTTATTTATTAGAGTTGTGCAGCAATCTGGATTCAAAAAGGAAAAGGAGATCCAGAGCCTGTGGAGACAGGTGTAACATGTCAGCAACTCTTTAAAGAAGCTGGGTCTTTTCCTGGGATTGTGTGGGAATTTGATCCCAGGGAAAGATGTGTTTGATTGAATGAGTTGCCAGCAGGTATGATGTGCATTGCACTCCGTGCTATATCATCTTTGGCCCTTTGAATCTGAATCTTGGCACAATCTTTGGCTAAGATCAAGTGTAGTACTGTGTTTTTATAAAAATAAAGTATTTTTTTAGATGAGATTGACTCCTGGTTACTTTGTGGACTCCTTGACTTTCAATCCTAAAATGTCAAACACACTGTCTGCGTTTGCACAATTGTCTGCATAATGCTTTTGCTTGTTCACAAAGATTATTTCCACTCGCCTTAACCACTAGATGGAAGCCGGAAGCCAACTGGTAACCAATGCAGCTCATGCAGAAGTAATGACACATAGGCATTACGAGAAGCACACATTACTGCTTGCACTGCTGCATTTGGACCAGCTGTAGCTTCCAGATGGTCTTCAAAGGCAGTTCCATGTACAGCACATTGCAAGAGTTCAATCATGACGTGACTAGAGCATGAGTGACCATCTAAAGGGTCTTCAGGTCAAGAAAAGGGTGCAACTGGATCACAAGATGAACCTGTGCAAAGGCCATCCTGGCCAAGTTGAGGATTCCCAAGTTGCGCATTAGTCTTGAGTGGGGAAGTACAACCCCATATGTGACCAAAGGTGAAAGCCTTTGTTATAGCTATAGCCACTCAGTCTTGTCAGTATTGAGCCAAAGTCTGCTCCTCCTCATCCAGACATTAACAGCTTCCAGACACTCTGTCAGTGTATTGACAGTGTCACCTGCAGAGCCCGGACATGGGATGTACAACTAGATATCAACTGCATACTGATTATATTGAACCCCAAACTGGCGAATGTCAGCGGTTTCATGTAGATATTAAACAAGAGAGGTGAGAGTGTTAAACCCTGAGGCACCCCACAAGTCATAGGCTGGGGGTGCGATCTCTCTCCTCCTGTCAACACTGGCTAGAACTGAACACTAAGGAAGGAGGTGAACCACTGTAACACAATGCCCCCTCACTCCCAATCCTCATAGTTGGTCCAGAAGGATACCATGGTTGACAGTATCAAAAGTTGCTGAAATATCAAGGAGCATAAGGATGGATGAAACACCCCCATCCCGGCTCTGCCATAGGTCACCTACAAGTGCAACTAAGGCTCTCTCCATACTATACCCTGGCTTGAAACCTGACTGGAGCAGGTCCAGATAGTCCATTTCCTCCAAGACTCTCTGCAACTGCTGCCAACCAAGGGAAGGTTGGAGACTGGATGGTAACTGTCCAGGTTAGAGGTGTCCAAAGATGGCTTCTTGAGAAAGGAGTACACCACTGTCTCCTTCAAGGCCGAGGGGACCATCCCTTTCCTCATAGAGGCTGATACCACTGTATGGACCCACCCATAGATGATCTCCTGGGCTGCCTTAACAACTGGGGAGAGGGGGGCTGGATCTAATAGACAGGTGGCCAAATTTGCAGTACAGAGATCTTGTCCACTTCATTGGGAATCACAGAATCAAACTCAGTCCAGATAACATCACAAGACTATGTCTCAGGCTGCATCTGCCCAGTTGGAGTCCAACTGTGAGAGAATCAAAGAGACTTTATCTGCCAGATAGCATGAATACTCTTCCCCATGGCGCTGTAGATGGTCCTGTGGCCTGTCCTTCCTTAGCAATGAATACATCACCCTAAACAGACCTGCAGGGCGGCTACTGGAGGGCACAATAAGGGCAGAGAAATAACTTTGTTTTGCCACCTTTATCACCACGATGTAGGCCTGAATACGGGCTCTTATTTGTATTTGGTCGGATTCACTCTTTATTTTCCTCCAATGGCACTCAAGTGTTGCTTCTGCCCCTTCATCTTCCAGAGCTTCTCGGAAAACCAGGCTGCACCTTGGGACTGGCGCACATAGAGGAGCAATCTGATCCAGGGTTTTGGTCACCCACCTTTTGTAGGTTGCAAGCAAAGTTCTGCTGAATGGCCCACCAGATCTCAGGAAAACCCCAAGCTCCCTTTGGAACCCAATAGGGTCTATCAATTGCCTGCTGTGTTCCTATCGAACAGGCCCTATCTCCCAATGGCACCAGCAAGTTGGAGGGCAACCAGAGAGTGAACTGTCCAAGACTGTCTATGAAATTTTAATCTCAAATCAGAGTCCAGAACTATATTGCTCTAGGAAAGTGATACACCTGTGCATCTACTAGGAAATATATAACAAATCAAAATTAGGTAAATACTATGCATGTTAGGAATGTACAAACATGTATATGTACATGTAATAATATAACCCAATGAAGGTTACACTTTTTACCATGAATACTCTTCTACCTTCAAGTTTTAAGCTAGTATAAAACTGGTGAGGCATGAAATACTGTTACATGAGCTTTCTTAGAAGCAATTAGTGTAAATCTTCAATTTAAGGGACTACTGGTAGGAAGGGGTGTCCATTACACCCCAAATTCATTAAATCCAAATAGGATTTTCCTGCATGCCTAAAATGGCAAATAGGATTTTATGCATGTGTACAAAATGGAAATGCACAGAGGTGTACAGTATGCAGAGAAATTTTCTCCATTGCATCCAACATCTGTTGAACTAAGGTCTGGTAAATAGAGAGTTTACAGTAACTTGTTCCTTTGATTTACTTATTTTCATTTCAGAGCTGAAGTATGAATTTAATACCCGTTATGGAGCAGCAACCCTTTGGAAAAGAGAACCCCCATCCCTTCTCATCACAGAAACATAAGGATGGTCACATTCATCATCATGCCAACAAATGAGTGTTACAGTTGTATATACTAAGCACAGTACTGGCCAGTGAACTGATACTTTCACACTGCGGTGGCTGAAATGGCCATGAAAACGCAGGCCCTATCACCCAAATGGCACTAGCTCGTGACCATGACTTCTTACATGCATCTTCTTGGATTTATGGGAAATCGTAAGGCTGTGCTGCACTTCAGATACAGTCTTCAAAAGGCGCTTTGGAGTGTGCAGGGAATGCAAGCCTAGCACTTGTCTGCCACGCTTTAAAATAGTTTGTGTCTTTTCCCGGAACTGCATGTTGAGACAGGTGCTAGGTTTGCAATCCCAGATGCTCTGGAAGCCTCTCTTGGAGATCGAAAGTGAAGAGCTGCACAGCACTAGCAAGTAGTTCAAGGAAAGCAACTCAGTATGTGGCAGCTGAAAAAATAAGATGCATTCCTTTATGGAACATTAGGAAAGGAGCTGTAGATAAAATTGACAGTAATATGTATATTTTATAGAAATCTCTCTTATATCACTCAAGCAGGAGACTGAAGACAAAATGTGCATTGTGATGTTGCATATTAGCAAATAAGGGGCGGAACTTGCATCTTTTTCTTACAACACTTTTCAACATTTCAGTGGAACTACTGGTTGCTGTGACCACCCATGACCATGAAGGCTCTACTCCGAAGTAAAAAAGGAAAGACAAGACCAAGCTGTGAATATGCAACAAACTAGCAGAGGAGGATTATATGAAATCACAGCATCCTCTGAGCCTTTGTTGAGTTAATAGCTACTTTCTGTGGTATGGGTCATGGACTGGAAGACATCCAACTTAAGTGCTCTTGGATTTAGCACTATTAATTGCTCACCTTCTCAACACAAAGCTACAACAACATAGAACTGAACAGCAAAAAAAGACAAAATACACATTGTTTCTGCACTCAAGGAGTTTGAGACTTGAACACCACTCTCCAAACCAGGAGAGAGGAAGGAATATTCAACGATGAACTTTCTTAGAAGATGTGTCTGTGTGAGTATGCATGTTTGTGCATATGCATGTGTGCACACTCATGTATATAATCCTAGGCATAGCATACTTCAGAGATTTGATAAACTGGGAGAGCAATTTGCATGGCTGGCTTCTTACAGTGAAAGCGAGTAAAGGTCCTAGGAATGGTATGTATGTGGGGAAATCTTTATCTTGCCTTCCCAGTTTTTCCAAAAAGCTGATGACAACATAACAAGCAAACAAAAACTATACCCCAAAACTAAATTTTATCTGAATGATGAAACACTATTTATTCAGCAGTTCAGATGACTGTAAAAATAAAAATGGAGGAAGGATCACCTAGAATGGGGCAGAACAGGCTGCCATAGAGCCCAGTGGTGATATAATATTTGGGGACAGGTTTGTATATGTGATGATTTTGTTCATTCAGTTAATTTTTTAAATTTATAACTGGTCAAAGAGTGCAATGAAGGATACTACTAACAGAATACTATTATTAGACTTTCTTAGCATAACCTAAATAGGGCTGCAAAAAGCTTTTTTCCTATGCCTCAACCAATCACATCTCTAAGAAGACGTCGATGAAGGTTCTCAGTCATCCAGGTGGAATTGTCTGTAGCTTGAATCATGTCAACTGGATTTCTATTTTCTCAGTGGAAACGTTTCGCTCCTTATCCAAGGAGCTTCTTCAGTCTGAGCAAAGTTAGTAAGGGAATCCTTAAATATGTTTCTAGGTGGCTGTGTGACCTTGCACCTGGGGCTAGGTCATGGTTATTTTGAGATGTTATTTCTAAGTCCCTTTATCATCTAAAGGAGGATCGTTAAGATTACCATGCTGCTGTTGAGCTTGCGAAATGGTCTTAATCTTCCTAGGCACAGAAGACAAAGCAGGAAGGAAAATAGGGGAAAGATTGTGCCTGAGGCCCCCACCTCAGAAAACACAAGAAAACTCCAAAACACAAGAAAAGCAATGTAGTTTATGCAATCCAGTGCAGTGAGGAGTGCTCTGAACTCTACATTGGAGAAACCAAACAACTTTTGTACAGGAGGATGGCCCAACACAGGAGAAGTAACACCACAGGACCAGAGTCAGCAGTTTATCTTCATCTAAAGGAAAAAGGACACTCATTTGAGGACATTAATGTTCACATTTTAGACAGAGAAGATAGGTGGTTTGAGAGAGGGGTCAAGGAATCCATTTATGCCAACTTGGAAAATCCTTCCTTGAATAGAGGTGGGGGCCTCAGGCACAATCTTTCCCCTATTTTCCTTCCTGCTTTGTCTTCTGTGCCTAGGAAGATTAAGACCATTTCGCAAGCTCAACAGCAGCATGGTGATCTTAACGATCCTCCTTTAGATGATAAAAGGACTTAAAATAACATCTCAATATAACCATGACCTAGCCCCAGGTGTAAGGTCACACAGCTACCTAGAAACATATTTAGGATTCCCTTACTAACTTTGCTTAGACTGAAGAAGCTCCTTGGATAAGGAGCGAAACGTTTCCACTGAGAAAATAGAAATCCAGTTGACATGATTCAAGCTACAGATGCTGTTTAATGTTGGCTTCAGAAATTAAGACATAACGTGGTTTGTTTAGTTTGTTTTGAAGTAGTGCACTGTATGAGCCCAGCTATTTTGGTTTGTAAATCATGGCTTATATCTTAGCATGATGTGTCAACCAAGTCATTATGGCTATTCATCAGTGATAAAAACAAGCCACAGATTAGCACAATCTGTGCCCAATGTGTCAACTCAGCCAATCATTATGTGTATTTTTAAAAACTGTATACCTCCCATTGTGAGCTAACTGTACTAAGAGAGAATAGCGAGGGATAATTTTTTCAGGTGATAACGGGAATAATTATGTTAAAAATAAAACATGTCAGGTGCCTACAGCTAGTTACCAGCAGAGAAGTGTTTGAACAATTAGCATGTTAATGAAAACAAATCTCAGCACAGCATAGGAACTGTAAGAATGAATTCATTCCAAAGATGTACTACGAATTTTCATCTTTCACTACCACCTTCCCAGTTACTCTTACATATGTGTCATAAAGTACACTGGTGGAACCCACAGTGGATTTAATCAACTTTACTACAGAAGATCCTTTTGAGTGTCAAATATCCATTAGTAAAGCATCGTGTCAGTTTTCATCTGAATAAAGTATAGAAGCTTTCAGAGTACCATCCTTATTAGTATTGGTTCAAATACTAGAAATAAAAAGTAGCTATCAATGGAAATTTCATATCATCATGACACCCTCAGAAGTCATTATTTTGATATTTATGATTTTAAAGACTAAATAATTAGTATTTAATACTAATGAGATCCCATATTCTCCATATTTACTATATGACTGCCTCTTATTTGTCAATTCTTTTGCAGATGGTAAAAAGGAATATTTTGCTTCTGTTATTAAAATATAGCCCCCCTCTGAATAAACTCAGAAAGGATAATTATTTATTCTTTTTCCTACTTTGCAGTTTTTAAAGCCAATGGCTTTGGCATCAAAAAAGGAGTTTTGGCTGCCAGCAAAAACCCACTACTGGGAGTATAGGCCTCCTTTATTTTGGATCATATTCATTCTCACCCTTTAATTTCACACTTCTGCTTTTAATCAAAAATTCTACCTCCTCCCACATTTTAGTTAAACCCCCAAAGCAAAATTACGTTTTCTACCTGAAATGTCCTTCAAAAAAGCATGCAGAAAGATGGTAAAAACCACTGCATTTTTTTTTAATGGTGACGGCCGAACGCTTGCTTTTGGATCATTTCACAGCAGCAGAACATTAGATGACAATTGGAATATGGACATGTTCAATTGAAATGAGAAACTAAAGAATCAGATATGTTTTAATTCAGATTTTTGCAATGAGCTGAGGGTAGGACTTGCTTCCCTCAATTCCTCTTCTATTTCCCTTCGAACTCTATGGTTCTATAATCCCTGAATCAAATACTTGTAACATTTTGTTTACAGGCCTTAGAGCTGACAGCATGTTAGTAAATTCCTATCTTCTTTCTTACCAATGAATAGGGTACCAGTGGCCTGTTGTCTGAAAGCAGAGTCATCAATGGGGAAGTTCCATAGCTCAGTGACAGAGTATATAAAGTATATGCCTTGTATGCAAAATGAGCCAAATTCAGTCCCTGACAACTCCAATACTAAGCTTGGTGGAACAATGGTTTGACTTTTCTGGTTATGAAAGTTGGCTGTATAGGGAATTAATATATCAGGGCAGCTCTTTCCTACCTATATTGACAGGAAAGTAGCGTGACTACCACAGAACTTGAATATAGCATCCATTTAAGACACAAATCCAAGTTACATCTAAAAGGATCTAGGTTACTCTATGGAATTAAGACATCATTAACATGACATTAACTTCATGCTATAACAAGTAGTTGTGTTTCCTTAATGTTCAAGGAACAGTAAGACAAAACAATAGGATTCCCTATTGTGACTTTTTCTCACAGAGCCAGACCTGGTTGACTCAAGAGGAACACATCTTATTGATGTATTGCTGCTGTAAGAGTTAGCTACGTGCTTCAGGTTTCCGTGCACAAAAGAAATGCACCCATATTCCTACAGGGAGGAAGGATGCTCTTTATCTGCATCTATAGAAAGGGAGAAAAAAATGTACTCTGCCCTGGAAATGTTCCTATGGCTATTGGAGCATTCATGTAGCCAGTAGGAAGCAACCAAAAGGTATAATATTTTTCCTTGAGGAACTTTTGTAATCTGTTCAATGATATAGTTGAGCTGATCTGAATATGATTTAATATTCAGTTTATTGCAAATAAAGTGATGGGATCTTCATTGCTCTTATCTCCCAAATCAATGTTAAATTTTATTTTTTAAGTGCTATTTTTTATTTAGGACTAATAATACAAGAGAGCCAATTTGGTGCAGTGGTTAAGGCATCAGGCTAGAAACTGGGAGACCGTGACTTCTAGTCCCACCTTAGGTGACCTTGGGCCAGTCACTTTCTCTCAGCCCTAGGAAGGAAGCAATGGCAAACCACTTCTGAAAAACCTTGCCAAGAAAACTGCAGGGACCTGTCCAGGCAGTTTCCGAGAATCAGACACAATTGAGTGGATAAAATAATAATAATAATAATAATAATAATAATAATAATAAAGCTAGGTCTACTCCCTCCCGTCTTCTCCATTCTGGCACAATTTGTTTGTGTCTCTGCCTTTTCAAGGGGCTTCTGAATTCCTCCTGTTCTAATGCTATATTATTTGACAGCTATTCTAATTCACTGATCAGGTATCTGATAAGCCTTACCTTTCTTTTACTATTTCTTTACCACCACTCCCTCTCCCCAGGAGATTTATTTCTTTGTTCTCCTCCAAGAGCACTGAGTCAAACAATACATTTCAATTTTTAGCAGTTTTCTTTAAGGTGACATATGCTGACTCTGTCAATAATCCATCCTTTGCTATCTTGGAGAAGTTGAACTGTCGCATGCAATGACCTCTTGTTCCATGTTTCTGAAAAATGCTGTTGCATTTACTGCTACCTCCTCTCCAATCTTCCTTTCACTCACTAGCTTTTTCAGCTCATCTCTATACCCTTTTTATTCTCTCTCAACCATATAAACTGAAAAAGGGTTTTAATAGCTTTGTGGGCCTGAAAAATGAGAACTTGAGCCAACTAAAATGTAGAAGAATAATGCATGAGTGTATTGTAAGCACACAAGACTGTCAAGAGTAACTGTTCAGAGTAATGTCAGTTATTATACTTGAACTCAAGTTAAAGCAATATCTGAGGCTGTCAAATAAAATAGCTGTTTCCACAGGATCCTCCCCATAACTAACCACTTTCCACCACTTCTGCAGTATAAGAGAGGAAGAGGAAATTGGGGAATGGAACATCTGCTTAGCAGGAATTGTCTTTTTAACATTTAAGTTATTTTTAGTAGTGAAATACAGAAAACTGTAACACCAAGAGGAGAAAAAGATAGTGTTTATTATATAGTGAAGAGATAGAAAACCTAGAAATCTCATGGTGGTATAAACTAAACCTGATAAAAGAAAACAAAACTAATCCTAGAATTAGATCCTAGAATTGCAGTACCTTGGAGACTGATAAAGCCTCTGAGCTGTACTGTTTTAATTAATACATGTTTCAGTTATAAATATTGCCAAGCAAAGCAAATGTAGGTAAGTCATATTCAAAATGCAATCGCTTGAAATCTGTAAAATCAAGTAATTTAAAGTATCAATTCCTTGTTTGGCCCAAGCATTCCAAGAAAACATCTTCCATGCTATTTTCAAATGTGGATAACTCCACGACGTCAATTTCTCATGTGATTCAGGGTCAAAATGTAACCACTTACCTATCTTTTATTGCACATTAGAAGGAAGATACACACACACACACACACACACACACACACACACAGAGAGAGATCATGTGCCTGATGCAGAACTCATCCATCCATCCATCCATCCATCCATCCATCCATCCATCCATCCATCCATCCATCCAACACATGCATGTGTGAGAGAGGGAGCACCAGTCTGTCTCAGGATTTCAATCATAAGTCTTTTTCTTCCACTTCCTTGCCTGTTCTTTTCCCAGTCTTGAGATAAGAATGTATCTCCTCTATGTTTACACAATGGCTTTGTTTGATCTGAGCAGTGCTTGTTCCTATCTCACCAGCCTCAGTCCTTACACATTACATTCAAAGCTACTTGCTTGTTTGTGAAAGAATGTTGTTGGTTAGACAAGCATGTGAACTGGCCTAGTAGCAAATGAAAGGGAATCAGGTTGACCAGTATTTATTCAGCATTTTTTTAATCAAGTGATTTAGACTTTACTCAATAGGGATGCAAAAGAAATCTGTACAATTTCTTATGCTATAACAAATGATGAAGCGTTCTTGTAACAGGAGAGAAAATAAAACCTGGGGACTAAATATAATTTTAATTGCCTTAATATGTCTCATTTTAATATGTTTTATATTATACCAAAGGTATTTTTAATGTGGTACATTCCCTGGTGATGTATAGCATAGTAGGCAGAATACAAACTAGCAGTAAATACTTCTTGTATTCTTGTATCTCAACAGTGCTAAGCTGACTGGGTTTACACATTACACTTTGCCAAAATTTTATTTATTTTGTTTGTAGACCATAATTTATGACATATGTTGTGACAACACAGCTAACTGTGTCCTGCACAACAAACTTCAGTTAATAATAAAGCTTAGAGCCATGGCCAGAATGCCGCAAGTTTATATTTTTTTAAAATTTATTTATTTTAAAACATTTTAAAAAATGACTACATAAAAGAAGAAAAAGAAAATGAGAAAAGTCATAGTGGATGGAAAATCAAACATTGGTTTATAGTAATAGTAAATATACTATTCTGATCTCTCTTCAGATTGTGTATATCTTTCTGCTTTTGCAAGTTTAAATTTGTGAAGTTTAGAACATATATTATGGGCAAAACTGAATCAGGACACCACATTGCTAACTGCCGTTCCATCATAACAGTGGATGGGCTATTTGTCGCCTTCTAGGTGTCATCTGGCCCATCAGATATCAGGTAGAATTACCCTGTTTCATAATACAATTCTTTCCCCACTATGCACAAGAACTGATTGTGCTAAATGGCAGGGTTTCATAAAGTGGATAGAGTTCACTTTCATTTTCATATGACCTAGGATCTATTCCAATTAATGTTCTCCACTCTTGGTTAAATAGTTTGATGCTACTGGAGAGTCAGACTGGACTCTTGATCACTGCACGTACATATGCCTGTCATCTTGATCTGCCTCTAGTAATAATTTGTAGCTTTTCTAAGAACAGACCTACAATTTCTGGAATTCCATCCACTCACCTAATCCACTGTCTTCCCCTTCTATACTTATTTTTGCCAAGCACTGTCTTTTTTCCTAGACCATCCTCCACTTGTTATACTTGTTGAAAGAATTCGAATTTATATTAGATGGTCATCACCTCATGAGATAAGCCAATCTTTATTTGGTCCAAGAGTGATGGATAGGGTCTTCTGGCAGTCCATAGTGCTCATTCTATAGTAACTGCCTCTAGAACCATAATATGAAAGTATTTATAATCTTCTTCTACCTTTACATCATAATTAATATAAATAATGCCACTAATTTAATTGTTGTGTGTTAACTTTTTTCACAGTAGCAAATCTGTTTCAAAGAGACTGAAGAAATTCTTTGGTGAACATTCCAGTTGCCACAAAGAATTGGTTGGTGGCACAAAGTTATTTAACAGGAACATTACCTCTAGAAATGGATCCTTCCCCAGCTGCTGTCTCCTTTTATTTAAGACGCTAATAGAACATAAGTCACTATCTGACCACCAAAAGTATGAGATGGAACTGATTTAGATGCCTATGGGTATGTTCTTTATCTACCTGGTATGTCTGCTCACATTTCACCCACAAATCAGTAGAGAAACATGTGCCTCCCCATAAATCAAGACACAGAGAGCATGCTTCTTTTTCCCTTTGGGGAAGGGAATTTGACAGCTTGGCATTAGATTTATTTGGACAATTATGATCTTATCACTATGCTGAAGATATACCATTCATACTTTGATGCTTGTAAATTTTGCAGCAGATCAGGGATTTGAACCCAAGTCTTCCTATTCTAAAATGAGTCTTGCCACTGCATTACAAACTTAACTCAGGCTGTAAAAGTTGATGTTTTATGTCATATCTTATTGTGGTTCCACAAGTAATGACAAATAATCAAGCTAGAAGGGAAGGTTAACTTCAGAGGTGTGAGATACTGTAAGTATGAGAAAATGCTACAATTATCTTTTTAACATGAACTGACCACTAAAAAGCAGAAAGGCATCCCCATTTCATATTCTAAATTATGAAGAGATGTTATAAAGAAAAATTATTTGAATTCATTTCATTTGGAACAGAATTCAAATATTAAAATGGTAACAATCAATGCTTGGATATAAAACAATTATACTTTCAGCAAAATGTTCAATCAACCTATAAACATTAGTTGTCCAACAACTCATTTTCATGGGATCAAATTCCAGCCAGCACTTTCAAATTTATGAATGCAAGTTTTGATTACATAAGCTTAGAATGCTCTTATAGCCTTTCTCCAGATGGCATTTTTTCAGAAAATGACTGAATCTAAATAGTTGAAGGGGGTAGAGTGCAGGAGAGAACAAAATCAGTCAAAACACATTGCTCCAAATTAGTTTATACACTGAATAGATGATTGTGCTGTAGCAAAAACAGAAAGAAAACAATATACTACTTTCTAGCTTGTCATAATCTGGTTTTGGTTATAATTTGTCTTCTCACACTCCTGACCTCTAGAGGGTGCTCATATTCTTCAAGACTCAATTGAGTCACTCCATGGCAGGTGATGTGGGAAGGAACATCTTTTCTTTAGAATGATATGATTTTATTGATGTTTTTTACAATGCCAGGTATCATACTAGTCAGAAACAACATTCCCTTCAGGATGCTATTGAACATACCTGTATTGTAACCTCTTCCAAGAGCTGGCCAGGGACGGTGATTCTTCCAGAGGTTTCCTAGGTACCAGTCACTCTGGTTCTCTACCAAACCAAGAACCTGCTGACCTAAAAAATACACAAATAAACAAATCAAATCAAAAGTAAAAAAAAAAAAGGACTCTTAGGCAAAGATCCATAATAGGTAGACTAGTAGATGCAAACAGAGGATTACTCATATTTGCACACTTCATATATGAAATGTAAACCTGTTTAATTTCATTGCAATTTAGAAACTTAGAAACCATATTACAACAATATAACCAGTTATATATTCAACAGAATAAAATACAGCAAAAAATACATGTTCCCAACAGTATATATAATAGTAATAAATAAGATACTTATTGTAAACTAACCTGAGCATGTTTTCAATGGAAGGTATGAATACATACCTTCGTCTTTCAACCTCTCTCCCCCCCTCCGCAAAATTAATCAAATACATTTTAATGGGATAGTTACCTATAACATATTCATTCAATAAAATTCTAATAGTCCCTCCAAAACTTTTTAAAAAGTGGAATTACTATTTTATTTTTAATTAAGCTGCTTAAAAATGTTAACCAGTTCTTTAAAGTACCTAAACCAGCCTCCAACAACATTAGATGATAAAATAAATTTGTAATATTTTCCAAATAACACAATTTTATTTACAACTATCCACAAAGTATTCTACCATGGAAAAAAGTTGATCAAATTAATTCATCTCACCTTTCAATTTTCTCTCTGTCTGTCTGTCTGTCTGTCTGTCTCAACAAGTCTTATATAATATTAATAATTAAAAACAAATCAGAATAACAAGATACTACCTCTAAAATGTAGCCCACTAAACATGCAGATATGTGCTACATTAATTTTGCTATCCATACCATCCAAGCATCAAAACACTGTATAAGCCTGGATCATTACAACCTATATTCCTTAGGTTCCTCAAAACTGTCATTGGTTAAATCTTGCTTTCATTATTCATAACTATGGCAATTTAGATGTTTAGAAGTTTTAGATGTCCCCCCCCCCCGTTTTTTCCATTAATGTAGAAAGCAGAATAGTATGGTTTCTTATTATAATTCCATATAGTCATATTATTTTTGTTCCCCAAAAGAAGTACCCCACTGATTTTGCTGTCTTAAACTCAGCATGGTAAATAATTGGCAACAGCAGTGAGATGTCTGGACTTAATTTATTTCTATAAGCATCCCAGGCTCTTAAAGACGTTGGGAATAATATTTTATCTTTAATTGATTTCTTTTTTCTCTTTTGGTCAATGTGGTATGTTCAAAGAGAAAAGTTGATTTTACCTTGTTCTGAAGTATGCCATACTTCCTGAACTGCAAGGGCAAATAAATGTTAGCAACTGTACAATGCAACTGTGCTCAGAAAATGGACTAACAGCACATGCTGCATCTATGTTGCTCAAGCTACAAAGTGACTTAATGGGATACCACCAGGGAATTATTATTTAAGCCATGCTGAACTTTTCTCTATATGTGTTTGCAAAACTATATATTTCTTGTTGGCAAACATATTATGAATTGATCCCAAACTTTGGAGGAAGGATTTTAGTTTAGCCCAATCACTATTGCCTTTTATTTTTTCATCAGAATGTCATGACTTGCTTTAAAACGGTTCTTTTAACTGGTAGGAAAAGTCAATACACAGATATTTATCTTTTATTTTCTGAAGAAATTTCTGATAAGTGTTCTATTTAGCTATAGGTGTGCTTTGTCTCTTCTGATAAGTATAGTCCCACAAACATACCTGTGGACTCATCAAATTGTATTATGTGCCATCAGGTTGGTATCGACTGTTAGTGTCAACATAGATAGATTTTCTCCATGATGATCTGTCCCTAATCTGGTCCTTCAGTTCTTCCAATAGTGCACCCATTGCCACTGTAACTGAATACATCCACCTTGCTGCTGGTCCTCCTCTTCTTCTCTTTCATTCCACCTTTCCCAGCATTAGAGCCTTCTACATAATGTGTTCAAAGTAGCATAATTTAAACTTGATCATTCGTACCTCAAGTGAGAACTCTGGGTTGATTTGGTTCCTCCAATTTTAAAATACTAATCTTCTTCCAATTCAGCTTCCCTTCCTATATATTCAGCATACAGGTTGAATAAATAAGGGGAGCGTATACAGCCTTGTATCACTCCTTTGTCAACCTGGAGCCAGTCTGTTTCACCATGTTCTGTCTGTATTGTGGCTTCCTGACCTGTATATAGGCTTTGCATGAGGACAATGACATATTCTGGAATTCCCATTTTTCTAAGCACATTTCACAACTCGAAGGCCTTTCTATAATCAATGAAGCACATACGGACTCCTTTTGGTATTGGCTTTCCCAATTTTCCAGCATGTATCAGCAATAATGTCTCATGTTCCTCAGCCTTTTTAAAGGCCAGTTTGATTTTCTGGCATCTCTTTTTCCATGTAGGGCTCTAATCTGCATTGGATGACGTAAGCATTATTTTGCTAGCATGTGACATCAAATTAAATAGAACATAAATTTATAGGTAATCCTTGACTTATGATGGCAATTGGGGGTCTTAAAGCACAACTGCATTGCTAAGCAACAGCAATCCCTGCAGTCCCGGTTGCCATCATTAACCGAATCCCACGATAGTTAGATGAGGCAACTTCCTGCCAGCTTCCCATAACCAAAGTCAGTTGCAAGTTGCAAGTTCCAGGCCGGCAGGCAGGTAAGTGGCTGCTGCCAGGTGGATGGGGGAATGGGGGGGTGCGTGGGGGTGTGGGGGAGGTGCAAGAGGTACAGTGAGGGTCGGGGAGGGTGCGTGAGGATGTGAGAAGGCGTGTGAGAGGCACAGCATGGGGAGGGTGTGCAGGGGGCAGCTCGGGTCAGGGAGGGTATGTGGGGGTGCAGCGTGGGTCGGGGAGGGTGCATGAGGGGATGCACGAGTGACCAGCACAGCACAAGTGCAGAAGGGTTGGGGGAGGGTGCGTGGATGGGGGAGAATTACTCCAGTGACTTGTGATCATCCCTGCCAGCTTCCCCATTGACTTTCTGGGGAAGCTGGCAGAGAAGTTTGCAAATGGCAATCACATGATCGTGAGGCACTGCAACCGGTCATAAGTGTGAACTGGTTGCCAAGCGCCCAGATTGCGATCATGTGACCACATGATGGGATGGCCGGAACTCCAAGGACCGTTCATAACCACCATTTGTTCAGCGGTGTTGTAACTTCAAATGGTCGCTGAACAAATGGTTGTAGGTCAAGGACTACCTGTATATATTTGTACACATGTTCTTCTTACCTGATCTGCAAGATATTCTCCCTTCAAGCCTTACTGGAAAATCTTATGAAGGCAGGTTTTACTTCTTGACATATAGCCCAGTCTCTAAACTGCTAGGCTATAGCAATATATTTACAGTATTGAACAAGGATGGACAACCCTTTGATGAGCAGGAGATGCATTTAACAGCAAAAGTTATCAGTCACCATTTATAATTGGTGGCCTGTAAATAAATATGCATAGTCCACTGGTGAAAGCCCAGAGTGGCTGAAGCATCACTGGCCTAGCAGGCATCCTACCAGAACAGGCGTAAAAGCAGCTCTCCGCAAACTCAGCAGCCCCCTTGTCTTTCTTCTTTGGGATTATTTGGGAGGGAAAATAAGACATCGCTACATAGCATATTATACGGGCAACTACAGTACACCTTAAACCAGAGCTTTCCAAACTTTTCATGTTGGTGACACACTTTTTAGACATGCATCATTTTGCGACACACTCTTACAGCAGGGCATCATTTTATGACACACTCTTACAGCAGGGCACAAGGCAGGCACTAGGACCTGCACGGAATCCTGGCAGGGCAGGTTTGGAGGCAGCAGCAGCAGCCGCGACACACCCAGACACTGCAGCCGACACACTAACGTGTCCCGACACACAGTTTGGAAAGCTCTGCCCTACAGTTATGTAGGAACTCAACTCCCATTTCTACAGTATCTTATACCAGATAGACAGAAATCAACAATAAATTTATTGTAAACCGCCCAGAGTCTACCGTGGTAGAGATGGGCGGTGATAAATTTGATTAATAAATAAAATAAAAATAATAAATAAATCAAAGTAACACTATTAATAATAACTATATGAAGCTGGCTTATGTGGATGAATCACATCCATTGCCTCTCTAACTTATGGGTACCTATCCTCTTGGCAAGTAGCAGTAATCAGGGCTAAGTAATTATTTTTTTTTTGGATAGGCAGGCACATATCATGAACACATCTACAAAATGGCTGTTGTAGCAGGCAAAGTCAGTTATAAAACCTCTATTAATCACAAGGCAAGATGGTGATGTTACTCCTATCATTCTTTCTAACCTCCCTACATGTTCCCTACCATTCCTGCTTATTCTAGACAGATATAGACACTTCCAAACAGCTATCCATAATTTTTATTTTCTAAGAATGCATATGTGGCCTGTGTGGCTCCAGCCTTACCAATACAGTTAACGCTGGAGGTTCGTAAATAATGTTGATGCCAGTTTCCCATTTAATTAAAAAGTCAGACAAGACAGGGAACTTGGCAGGTACCAAGAATGGTGTCTGCAAGTAGCACATTTATTTTTTGTCCCTGTATCACATATCATGTAAAAATATTTCCTCGTTTGGCTACTTTTGCAATTAACTTGAGATGTTCGGATTCTATAGATTTTATGCAAGCAAAATATATGCATACCCACCATTAGCATCACCTTTCCCCTTTGCTTTCCATTCCCCCCTTTCTTTTCTAACATAATAAAAGGTAGACAACTGAATATAAGTTGTGAATTTCAGCTTCTAGCATAGCTTGTTCTGTACTGTATGTTCTTATTTCCATAACATATTCCACATATTTCCTATTTTGATATTATTTAAGGAAATGTTAGATATTAAGACTGCCATGCTACTTTTAGTATATGGATTTTCCTTTTATATTCTGTATTTTATAGTCTTATTTGAGGAAAATTCAGAGAATAAAGCAAAAACTAATATAGAGCTTAATAGAGTCCTATGGGTAAGTGTGAGCATCCATCTTGGAAAGAACTTTGTTTTCAGGACTTTCTTCCAGCACGAGTACTCATATGTGCTTGTGCACACACACCCCTACCCACAAATATACACTCCTAATTGGCACAGATTGACAACAATAGAGAGCTCAGATGGAACAAATCATTATCAGTAATAAAGATAAGCTAACCCTGTTTTTTGTCCAACAATGCATTTCATATCTCAGCAGTCTTCTTAGGAAGGAAGATCTTGTATCCAAAGAGAAATGCGAGAATCCCATTTGCAAGAAACTCATATTGAATTCCTTCTCTAAAGACTATCAGTCTGTTTCCATTAAACTGTCCAAATGCTGATCACGGGGGTCAGTCCTCAAATAGATTCGTAACAGGACATGACAAACCTTGTTGCTTGTTAATGGATTTGTTTTCCCACCTTAATTCTATATCCCTTTTTACAAAAAGACCTACACTACTCACATTTTAGCAGTTTTATTTTCCACAAAGGAATATTAAGAGAGACAAGTATGACTGCAATGAAATTTATTAACATAAAGTTCTTCTGTTTCCTATTCCTCTCAGCCAGCCAGTTTTTATATGGTAAAGACTCCCACAAGTTAGACTTATGACTTAGGAACAGACATTCCTAGTGACTATATTCCAATTGTTTCCCATTTTCTGCTACTGCAGTAAATGTACAATCACAAAACAAGCATAGTCCTCACTGGACAGTTTATGTGGGTTCTTATGGGAATGGATCTATAAATTACATACATGAAGTTTGGTTTGCTCTTCAGCCACCATATACAGGCCAATATTCAGTGAAAGTTGTTGGTTAAAACGGTGGGAAAGCATTACCTCCTGAGAAGAAATTCTCATAGAACATATAAATTAAACACCCTTCTGATGATCCCCATTTTAAATTTAGATCACAGTAGCCACTTTTAATGAAAAAGAGCAAATAAGAGTATTTTCCTAAAGCACACTGTGATTTATTTAATTCTAAATTCTACCAAATATGGAATAACTTTATTTATTTATTTATTTATTTATATTTATTTATTTATTTATTTTTATTAATAAACTGATATGCAAATATGGAATAACAACCCAATCAAAGTACTACCAAGGAGAGTGCAACACCCCCACCAACACAGGCAGGACAAGCCAGGGTATATAAACAGAGAGCAAGTTCCACTCCCTTTTCGCACTGAAGATGTTGCCTAGCCTGGCAATGAAACATCTGCAAGAAAACAACAAGGCTCAGAGAGCACCAAGGACTCCATGGAATAACTTTATTAGGCCAGGTCAGAAGTCAACATAATATGCAAATAGTTTAGTTCCCCAGCACTTTTGGGAAGGGAGGGACAGAGAGATAGGGTGGTGATGCTAGAGTAATTGTTATGGAAGCTGTTTAAGATAAAATGTGAGAGGACATTTAAATTACGCTGTCCCAGGGATTGCGGAGTTTCTAGGATGTATTTAGGATTCTCTAGGAGGTTTGAGATGAAGCCATGAACAATGACTGATCCTTTTTTCTTCAAGGACTGCAGTGCTGCTCTTATTGTCTCTTGTCAAATAATAAAGCTAAACCTGCACAAAAGAAACCTAAATATAGCCCCGTTTGTTTTTCAAGTAGCTATGAGGCTGTGTAAGCACACATACTTTAGCCACTTTTAGGCAACTCTGTGCTGGCACTGCAGTGTTGGCATTGAATGTATTTAGCCCAGGGACTCTCATACTTTGAGAATGACACCATGACTCTAAAATGATACAATGAACTCATGTGAAACCTCCTACAAATAAAACTCATGATTTTACTGGTGTTAGACAGGTAATAAATATACCACTGCTTCTTAATGGTCATGTTTTAATCTACCTATCAAATGAAATGTCACAACTTTAGAAAATAAAACTGTTTCATTGGAAACAAATAACCCCCCATTAAAATTTAGTTTAAAACCATATTTTTAATGGGAAGGAGGAGTTTGATTAGTTTTGTACAATTCCTGAAATCTGGGTTTCATTTTGAAGACAGCTATTCTCATTCCCCCAATGCCAAGAAAATTTTAAAAAATGAAAATGGTGTTTCCTTGCCTTACATCAGCTTCTCTTAAAATGCTGCAGCTTGCAAAACATTGGCAGTCTGTAATCACTTTTGGCTCCCTCCTCCAGTGCAAGAGCACTGAGATAACAATCACTGGCCATCTCCTTCTCTTTTGTCAGCCTCTTTGGTATCTGCCTAAAACCAAAAGTGATTCTGTTCCAAGAATGATTCTCAGAATCGCTTTAGCAAGATTTGTTAAGAAGAAATGGTTTGTAAGAATTTGAGCAACTGAAGTACTTCACATCTAAAACCAATATATAACCCAAACCAATATATCCCCTAAAGTACATTAGGGCAAATACATCTTTATTTTATTTTTAACTGCCTTCCTGGTGGTATTTCCACTGATAACAAAGGAGCTTGCAAATGGATGTTTAAACAACAGCCTCCAGAATAGTTATCAGTCTGGAAACAAACCATTATATCTTTGCATCCAACTGGTAAACCTGCTTGAAAAGGAATACACATTATTTGATTACTAGACAACCCTCCATGTATTTATTTTATTTATTTATCAAATTTTTATGAACGCCCATCTCCCTCCACAGGAGGGACTCTGGGCAGTTTACAACAAAATGATCCATTAAAACACAAGCATAAAATACAAGCACAATATATAAAATATAGTACAATTATTAAATAATTATAAAATAAGGGTAAAATCCAGGTGGCAAGATCTAAATCAGTCCATGTGTGAGAGGAGCACTCTAAGCCACTAGCCATCCCCAAGAGTAACTATTCCCCTCCCGGCCCCAAGCAAGGTGGCAGAGCCAAGTTTTCAGCTTCCTCCGGAAGGTCAGGAGTGATGGGGCTAACCTCACCTCCGGGGGCAGAATGGTCCAAAGGGCGGGGGCTACTGCAGAGAAGGCTCGCCTCCTGGACCCCGTCAGATGGAATTCTCTTACAGATGGGGTCCCCAACATGCCCTCTCTGCATGATCGGGTGGCACGGGTTGATGTATTGGGGACGAGGCGGTCCCTCAGGTAACCTGGCCCCATGCCATTTAGGGCTTTAAAGGTGATAACCAAAACCTTGAATTGGACCCGGAAGCAAACCGGCACCCAATGCAGCTCATGGAGTAAAGGTGTTATATGTGCTGATCTAGGGGCACCAACTATAGTTCGTGTGGCTGCATTCTGGACCAGCTGTAGCTTCCAGATACTCTTCAAGGGTAGCCTCATGTAGAGTGCATTGCAATAGTCTATATGGGAGATAACAAGGGCATGAGTGACTGTTCAAAGGGCATTGCAAAATTTGGGAATCGTAGCAAGTGGACAGAAGTCTTCTTCTAGTTGATTTCCTTTTCATGAAATGGACATTTTGTTCAACTATTGAAGGAAAACTGTCACTGTACAAAATGGCTTCATGTCATGAAAATACCCACTCTTTTTTCTTCTTTTTACTTAATGTTCAATTCCACTTTTAGGATATGAACATATCCAAAATATATTGCATATGATAGAATTCAATATATTTGAAAATTAAAAATAACTAATTCTTGTATTTGTTAACTGCTGCAACTTCTTCACTGGCTTAGATCAGGTGCTGTCACAGGGAAAAAAGGGTTAATTTGTTGTTAATATCCCCATTCATGTACTATGCTGTACTGTAGGACTGCTTAATCCCAATATGAAAAGCATAATTAATCAGAGCTGTCTTACGAGCTTCTCTCCAGCTGCCATAGTCTCCCAGTTTCAGCCATTTATATCCATTTCTGCTTAAAGATGCAGCTACCATTAGAGGTGCTCCTTAGCAGAAATCGAAGTTCCAAAGCCTTTGGACGTCCTATTCTGTTCTGATCAATTCCCCAAGTGGGCACTTCCCCAAACTCATTTCACTTCTCACTGTGCTGGCATTTCAAACCTGGATTCCCTGAAGTGAAGAATTAGCTCCTCTAATCTTTGGCACCCCTGGAAAAGAGAACCAATCCTTTTTTTTTTCCTTTCGAAAGACAAAGCAAATATTATGATCCTTTCCTCGAAGAGATTGAAGCAGTGACCACAATGCATTTCAAGTGCTCTATATTCTGCTCTGCTTGTCTGTCCATCTTAAGAATTATTATAGTAAAACACTGTGACTAACAGCATGAACTTTGTCATTGTTTTTTGCTATAGCCTTACAGTTATGACTAAGCGCACTCCGCTAATTCTTTGCTTCTCGGGACACAGGTTTAGCTTATGAAAATGAAGCTGTGTTCTTTACTTGTTCATAAAGCATTATTAATAGCTAGACAACAGGAAGAGAAAATGCAAAAGATGCAGTACTGGCTATGACCGCACAGAGGATTTATCAAATAAGATAAAGTTAAAGCTAGGTCATTCTCATAGCATCCTGTATGACTAAAGAAAACAATTCCTTTGAAAAACCAATGGTATCACTTTTCAAAATCTCTTATATTCAACTATTTTTCTCAGTACTTAAATTTTACCATGGGTGACAAAAAATGATCCATTGCGGGGACAGCGTAACAAACTAAGTAGTGGTTACAGTGGCGTAACACAAGGGGAATATTGTATAAAATGTTACTGGATGGTCTGTAGGTTGAGTCATGGCAACTGGATTTCTTTCTTTTGGTTGAAGCATTCGCTGCTTGTCCAAGTAGCTTCTTCAGTCTGGGCAAAAGTTGGTGAGGGGACCCCATATATGTCTTCCAGGGTGGCTGTATTGACCTTACACCTGATTGGCTTGTTAATTGGGCAATTGAGGTGTAGATAGTCTTTGGGATGTCGTTACTGGATGGAGACTCATAAAAATGATAACGCCAAGAGGGGGCAGTTGCTGAAAAGCTGGTTTTGAAAGTTGGAAACAAATCACAGCCTAACCTAACTCAAATCCCAATCTAGCCTACCTCACAGGGTTATTTTCGGGAACAAGGAATTTTCAACAAGAAAATATAATGTCTACTCAGAAGAATAGAGGAGGTCAGAGTGTTTTTCTTCATCTGTGTCTAAGAGAGATGGTGCTTGGATGTGAGTATCTGGATTTCCATATATATCATATATTATTTTGTGTTATATAATAAATACCAGCATGACTGTTAAGAGTTTTCAAGGCCCCGTCTTTCAACTCAAATTATATTGTATTTTATGATTTATAGGTTTTTAATTTTAATATTATTATTGTAAACCGCCCAGAGTCTACTGCTGTAGAGATGGGCGGTGATAAATTTGACTAATAAATAAATAAACTCAATTGACTAAAGTGTTTCTGCATAGTCTGAGGCCACATCTGATTTAATATTAACTTTTAAGTACCCATAACTCCCGAGCTGAGACATATAGCATATACATCATGTTCTGGTAAAATATTTGGATTTTAAAACTCATTTAAAATTATGATCATTACTATGATTATAAACCCAAGGATGGGAATATTCTAAATAGCCTCAAATACAGGCTTACTGTATGTAGCTGTGTGTTGGTGTCACAGAGGGCTACTTAATTTTCTAAAATTAAAAATATACTAATAATACAAAACCCAACACTGGAAAAAAAAAATCCACCCATCTCAAACCTCTTTTATTTTGCAGCATAATGACCAATTTCAGTGCTGTGTTAAAGCCTGGAGAAGGAAAGGGTTCGTGATGGTCCAGCCCAACACTTCAATCACTGCTGAATGTAATTTTGAAAAGCAAAAGCAGGGCCAAGCCCATCAGTGGAACTGTCCTCACATCCCTGTGAACTCATTGAGCCATATTGACAAGTTGCTGGAGAGGAAGTAGAAGAGGCAACCCTAACAATCCCTCAAAACTGGCATCAGAGTTGCAAGGCTTCCTAGTTGAGTGGAAATTGAGTGTAATAACTCAAAGTGTACACAAAAACATAACTGCAAACATTAGTTAAAAGTAGGCCAAGTACTGTCTTCATTTGAAGACTTTTGTTATAATGTGAAGGCCACAAAGGGCCACAAAACCTACATTTTAGTCAAGCTCATAACCTTGCAGATAATATACCAGCTAAGCTACATTTAGCAATGCCTTTGTAGCTCTTAAGCAACTTACCAAAATTTTAAAGTGAGTCCTCCAAACTTATAATAAAACTGAGTGAGTCCTCCAAACTTATAATAAAATGTGTGATTTTCTTCTCCTAAACTCCTTAAAGTATAATGTCAGTTGATGTATCTAATTTGGAAAGAAAAAAAAGATCTGAGGATCTTTTACTAAACTTGACAATCATCCAGCCTTGCCGGTTATGGATTATTGAGATCTACCAAGGCAGTATTCCAGGGTGAATAATGTTTTATTTATTTATTTATTTATTTAGTATTTATTTATTTATTTATTTATTTATTTATTTTCTATCCCGCCTTTATTTTTATAAACAACTTAAGGTGGTGAACATACCTAATACTCCTTCCTCCTCCTCTTTTCCCCACAACAACAACCCTGTGAGTTGAATTGGACTGAGAGAGAGTGACTGGCCCAAGGTCACCCAGCTGGCTTTCATGCCTAAGGCGGGACTAGAACTCAGTTTCCTGGTTTCTAGGCCAGCATCGTAACCACTAGACCAGAGCTTTCCAAACTGTGTGTCGCGACACAAAAGTGTGTCGCCACACACAGTCTGGTGTGTCGCCACACAACCCGGAAGCGCTGATCATCATCAGCACTTCCAGGTTTTCCTGTGGCGACACACCAATGGCGGCGTGCAAAACCCGAAAGCGGAAGCAGCGCTTCCGTGTTTTTGCGCGCTGCCGCAATAGCGGCACTTCCGGGTTTTCCCGCGGCGACACACCAACCGCCGTTGGTGTGTCGCCGCGGGAATACTTTGGAAAGCCCTGCACTAGACCAAACTGGCTCTTTAACTATACATTGTATCTTAAAAATCAGAATCAAGATAGTGAAATATTAGTGGCATAAGTTTCTAGTGGCACAAGACCTATGCATTAATAGCATTGATTATTTCAATATAAAATATCATCATAAAGATAGTAATAATCCTATCACACCATATTTAATCAATTGCATCATCTTAACTTCTAACTTATAAGAAGGATGTTCTTTCCTGAAGAGGACATTAAGCTAAATAATTTGTCCAGAGGATAAAGACTTTCTTGTTTTAAACCATAAATCTCAGATGTTTTCTAGCCTGTGCAGATGGATTTCACTTGGGACTGTATTGCATTAGCAGATTAATTGGCTGGGTGTGAACAGTGTACTAAGCTAAATGCTATTTGTTTTTGGATTAACAGGATGTGTGAACACGATTGTGATTTATAAACCTCAGCTTATGGCATATTGTATTGTACCTGGCTCTAGTTTGTGGATTTTCAGGACCAGGTAAAAATCAAAGTAGATTTAAGAACACACATATGTCAAAAATACTAAGCACCGCTAATGAGTGACTAGGATTCATTCTGACAGATTTCCTCATCTCGCAGAGATGCAGAAGTCCATTGCACTGAATAAAGGTCATGTGGGAACTTCAGAGAGTGTGTTGTGGGGAAGTACATTTCCATATCAAGAAGAAATGTGATTATGGGATAAAGGTGTGTCCCCTCCCTGTCCTGACTGCTAATAATAATGTAGTGAAATGAACTTGAAGGAATATGTGCTGAAGGCATGAAAGTAATTGCTCATGCAGCACGGCTATGTCTTTCACAGATGCATTATTTTATTATTCAAGGGGATAAAACTGTGTGATAAGCCAGGTAGTTAGCATGAGTGCTGTCAGGAGCACGCATCTGTGTAATTGAGAACACTGTCATTTCCTTGGCATGTGCAGTTGGTCATTATTATCCAAACCATCTCTGGAGAAGCAAGGAAAGAAATTTCAAATGGTACCCAGTGACTCTGATGCTAAACGTCTGTTACCGACCAGCTTAAGAAATTAAAGTTTATAATGGTAGACCTGTTTCTTCTGCAGAGATTTTGCAAACTCAGACTAATTGTAGGTTCTCCTCCCAACAAATATCCCGTGCATCAGCATGAAATATGAACCCAGGAATATTGTATGGTAATAAATCCTATCATTTTACTATGTATTATTTTACTATGTTCAATGTCTGGGTATAATCAAAAAAGGAAGGTGAAATTCAAACAAAGGGCCAGGTAAGGTTAGAACAAAAACTAAATCTGATGTAAATCATCGTCAATTTAAATAAATTAAGGTAATACACGGATAGCCAGCCACACAGTCTTGATTCACAAGGATCAAAAATGCCAGCGCTGATGTTCTTTAAAAATGATTGCCCTTGGAAACAAGAACTGAATTATAGTGGAAGCAGAAGCTGTGGCACCTTATTTGTAATGCTTGCTAATTCAAAATATGTGACAATTTTCTGGTTTCAGACATTATGTAACTGATTTGATGTTTTCTTCCTGCTTTGATGTTACAAAAATAAAAACTGAAGGGCCTATTTCTCCAGGGGTACTAATGAACCCTGCGGAGATTAAAACATAAAATATTCTTGCCTCCAGCTGACACAGACCGCTATTTGTAAACATATATACCTATTGCTTTTCACAGAAGCGATTGATTTGTTTTTATGTAGAACCAATTCACGTTGTCCACATTTGGCTTCCAGACAAGTTATAGGTCTACAGTGTTGTTACAAAGAAAGATTTAAATGCTGGGAATAGAAAGTACTAACAATTTTGAAGGTGTAATTGACTGCTCTTAGTAAGACACAGACAATGAAGTAGCTGCATACCATGGAGAAACAATGATAAATCCTCATGTTTTCAATAGAATTCAGACACCTATTTCCCTTGAATTATCCTGGATCTGAACAAGGCAACCTGCTTTAGCAAAAGAAGTTAATCTTCCCAGTGTAAAGCCCTCTAGGAGTCTGAAATTCCCAGAACTCTGAGCACATGTAGATAAGTCAAATAAATTGATCAAGTAAAGGAAAGGTTCCAAGGATGAGAATAGTCCCAGAATGTTCTAATGAACTGCATTAGATCATCTCTATCTACATTCATTGTACTAGTGTAGCTAATTTTGTGGGATATATCTGGCTTTTGGATTACAGTATGCCAGGATGGGCAAACTTTTTCCTGTTGAAGGCTGCATCCCATTCACACTAATCCTTAGGAATACTGTATCTGCCTATGATCAGTGGGGACCGAAATCAAACAATGAGCCAAGAGCCAAAATGGTCTCTCTTTCAAAGCTCTTGGCATAGCAGAAACTTCATAAGCAAATTGTTTCCCTAAGGAACATATATTTACACAATTAATATGGAATCTATAATATATATTTGTATTTCTTGAACCCTTGGATTTTCATTGTTTTTTAAAAACTGTATTAATTCTTGTAAACCATGGCTTTCATTAGGAGTTGGCTGAAATTCAGTGGTCTCAATTAAACTTTGCAGTGATTTCAAGTCAGCTTTATACTCTATCTACTGATAACCACTTCCTTGTCAATGAGTTGTCATATACATAATCCCGTATAATAACATCATGTTCCTGTTGTATGATTTTTCCATATTATATGGAATAGCCTTCTTTAGCTAGTCCTCTCTTGAGTGTAACTTTCAGAATGCATCTACAGCAAGGGTTTCAAACTTTTTCAGACCATGAAACTCGTAAAAAAAATTTCCTGGAATCCCTGATCAAGAGACAAAGCTCTAGTGATAGAATGCTGGTTATGTTCAAATGAACTGTTTTTGTTCTCTTATACAGTATTTGATGAATTTCAACATTTTTGCTAACTTTTTCATGCTATGATTATTTCTAAACCATCACTCTAAGACTCAATCTTAGATATGCAAAATACTAACAGAAAAGTATTCCCAAGAAAGAATTAAACCTATGTGCATATGAAAAGTATAAGAGAATGTATTCGACCGATAAAAATTGAAGAGATTTTTCATTCCTCACTAGTAGTATCCTTAAAAAATGAGCATTTTTCCTTATCCTGAAGCATATCTCTTCATCAAATCAAGAGGAATCACAAATTATTTTTTGAAGATGGAGGGAAGACATTAAGCTCTAAGTTTTCCAACAAGATTGTTGCTGTAATCAACGTCATTTCTTCACAGCCAAATCAGCTTCAACCCCTAAGTACTCAAAAGCATTTTCACACTGTTCCATGAGTGTCCTCACAGTTATTATCCTTGCAATATTCAATACTCCCCATGAGCCAATCAGTGTTTCTTCAGCTGACCCATGGGGGAATGCAAAAATTGCTTTGCCTTCAAAAGCTTAGCAGTGTGAGGGTAAGGTACAAAGTCACTGCACATTTTAAGAACATGGTGAGGTACCACAGTACCTTGACTTTAGCAGTGAGGGGAATAAGAAAAATTCCCACCAACAGGAAATCACCTGCCTTGCAGCTTCGGTTTTAATGCTGCAAAACTCTCTTGGTAATATTTAATCTAGTGCTTCACCTGATCTGGAATCCAACATCCTCAGCTGCAGAAGAAGTACTGAAGAGTTGAAATGTCATGAAAACACAGCAGTACTGCACTGATTCAAAATTAGTTGAAACTGGCTGCTTGGAGGGGGTTTAAAATGGATATATAGCAAATGCCTAATTCAGAAGTTCCCTAATCACTGACACCTTGAAGTGTTGCAAAAGTTAGGGTTGAAAAGCAACCAAGTAGATCATTAACATGAGGCTGAAATTTCCATTAAGGATGGGTAATAAAGATAATAAGGTAAAGGTAAAGGTACCCCCCGCACATTTGTGCAGTCGTGTCCGACTCTAGGGGCCGGTGCTCATCTCCGTTTGTTAGCCAAAGAGCCAGCGTTGTCCGAAGACGCTTCCATGGTCATGTGGCTGCATGACACGCGCGGAACGCTGTTACCTACCCACCGAAGTGGTACCTATTAATCTACTTGCATTTGCATGCTTTCGAATTGCTAGGTTGGCAAGAGCTGGAGCTAGTGCGGGAGCTCACTCCGCACGCAGGGCTAGGGATTCGAACCTCCGAACTTGCAATCTTCTGATCAACAAGCCTGGCGTCTTACCCGCTGAGCCACTACGCCCCTATGAATAAAGATAATACAAATAAAGAAATAATATGATAAAAAGAAAGGTGGTGAGCAGCTGAGAACTCCACTGGAGCAGAAGCAGCCCCCATTATGAATTCTATACACCAACTCTTTCACTTCTATAATATTTCATTCATTGATTTTATTGTCAAATGAAAAGGCGCTTGTTCCAAGTGGCATTTAGTGAGACAGATGGGGAGAGACTCAGACTTCATTACTTGGAGTTTGCACACTGGATAATGTTGATGGGCAGAAGGCAACAGGGTGCAAAAATTCTACATCTCTTGATACTAACAGAGCCCTTGTGGTTTATTAAAGACTTTCTCTTCCCATTCCTGCCCTATCTCCAAGCTTGCATTCTTCTTCAGACACCTATAGAGAGCTATCAAATGTATACTTTTACATGGTTTTAAAATGATAACTAGATATTTAGAGAATATTTTTTGCAGTGCATTCTATACCACTTTTCAAGAGATGCTGTAATACACTTTGATTTGTATACGTGCAGTAGCATGAATGCAATACCCTGTGTGTCGTGGGGAGAGAGACTGTGAATTTAAAGGCATTCCTTTGGAAAGGAGAAGGATAATTATTGAGACTTGCACAACTGGCGCTACCTATTTGGTTGTATTGTCACACACTCCCCAGTGTGTGAGCCTGAGACTTCACCACTGTGAAGTGATTCCATGCCACTAGTTGTACATGTGCAAGTTAGAAATAGAGGCAGCATGCTAGAGTACATTTCAAATATTGTATTACAAAAATCCTCCAACCGATTAGTTCTCAGTTCATGTATCATATTGCCTTGCATTATTTCTAGACTTGACTCAAGACTTATGGCTCAAGAAAGCATTTTGTTTCAGAAGGAGAAAATTCAGGGAATAGTAGACAAATGAAAGGTACAAAACAACATAATAAAAGAAGAAAACCCCCCAAAACAAAACCAGAAAAGGAAAAAAAATGATAAAGGTGTAAACGTTTCTGAAAAAAGCTAAGTCTTCAAACAAAGTTATTTTTCATATTTTATATGCATATGTATCTGCTAACAGCAAAAATGAATTAATTTTTTATGTTAACCATTCTACAAATCAAGCATTAGAATTATTTACCAAGACTGTTGTACAATTTTTCTAATCTTCTCAACAACTTTCCAACAAAATAAATAGCTAAATAGACAGAGCCACCGTAAATGACAATATATATACCAATTTGATCACAATCTGTCCAACACAATCTATAAAATCTTTGGATAATATAATACATTTTAAAAGGGTATAGCATTACTAATGAATTATTTTTCTAGTCAATTCTTGTTTACTTCTGAAGTAGGTTTGAAAGGAATTTTATAACATAAAGTGTTCCATGTTGACACATCACGTTTGAAGGTTAAATGCTTTTCTCATCCTTTTAAAATACTTTCAAGGTCACTTGTTATTTTTAATATCACAAACATTAAAAATACTGTGTACTTTTGATTTTTAATGATGTGTATATAAATCATTATTCAAATATTGATAATATTGATTGACAAGTACTTATAAGCTTAAAAAGAATTAATTGTACTTGTTGCGCTTAAAGCTAAACTGGAATTTTGAAAACCTCTGTTGACCAAAGCCATGAAAAATGGTGGAAGTCAAAATTCAAGGCCAATCTGTTGTTGTCAGGCCCAGCCCAAGAACAACCAAGAACCAGTCCAGCCAAACTTCAGCTCTTTATTTGCTCACGCCGTATACACAGAATCTTGCCAGACTAAAGCTACTCTACCTAACCTAAGGGGAAGTAACCTGGGAAAGCTCTAGGGCAGGGCTATTCTGAACCTCTTGGTCTTCCCACAACTGCCCTCTGGACTATGTTTCTGCTTATCTCCTTCCCCTTCTTGGAATGTGCTCCCTCCTTCCTGAGAACCAGTGGCACTGCCAAAATCCACCACAGTTGTTAACCAGGGCATGTGGAAAATTGCAACTTGCATGTAAGAGGAGTACATTGTACTGAAGATAATTTAGTAAATGAAATGAATGAAAGGAAGAAAAATATACATGTTCTGTGAGTAAAGGGAAGTGGTAGTAGATCTGAATGAAGATGTCTGATCTTTTGGAGTGGAATTGTGTATAAGGATGGATGTATCTTCTTGGTTGTTTAATGTATATATGGATAAATGTATACAAATTGCTTGTGGTGTTGTTAGAGGGGTGTTGGTTAGGGGCATGAATGTACATTTATTTTTGTTGCAGGTGATATTGTGTTGTTAGCCTTCCCAGGTAGACCAGACAGGAAACATGATCAGATGAGCTAATTTTACTTTATTGTAAGACTACATTAACAGAATCTTGCAAGTCTGAAAGTACAAATCTCCCACCATATCCTTTACAGCCTGAGAAGTTGGGGAGGGTTCCTTCTGAGCCTTTTTCTCCACCCACTATGCAGCTGTGGGCTATGCCCTCTCTTACCTGACCATTCCCTAGGCAGCATCTCTTCACCCTGTTTTTCAAGGTCTTTCTCACATACAATTACATGAGTTGTTGGCTGAGAACCAGAATGATTTGCAGTGAATGTTAAATTGTATGATGCAATGAAAGAGCGTGGATATGTAATGTAATGTACTGAAGGCCAAGGAAGTTGTATTTGACAGGGAAAATGGAGTGAACAATTGCAGGTTATATATAAATAATGAAAAACCATAGGAAATGGAATACTAAAATGTTTATTAAAGATGGAGAAATTTTAAGATGTACAAATGCTGCAAGAAAAGTAGTGGGTTACATGGTGAACCAAGAATGAATGCTTGTCAAAATGGCATGATTAAGAGTATAGTTCTGTCTATTGCCTTCTTATATGAAAACGAAAATTGGACATATCAGGATAAACCCAAAAGGTGAATGTAGTAGGAAAGTGGTACTTAATAAGTGTGTGCAATTAAAAAAAAAGAAGAGAAGATGGGTCCCAGAATGAAGGGATGCTGAATGAATGTTAGTTATACTGAAGAAGACACTTTCCTATTTTTAAAGCAGATGCTCCTGTGTAGTATAAAATCTGTAACCAGGGAAATGGTTTGAGCTAATTATTCCACCTTTAGTAGTAGTTATTCCTCACTTAATTGAAACACTGCATAAATCTATGGTGGAGAGCTACATTTGTGGAAAAGATCTTTTATTCTAGCATCTGTCTGTACATGTATGAATTTACATACATAACTGAACAGAAGATTTGTGGTAATAACTGACAGGGATCTGGGAATAATTCACAGAATAGATGGAATGCCTTTGAACAAGGACAATTTAATATCTGAATAAAAGGCATGAAATTCAGCCCATTTTAAAATTGCATGTATATACAGTAAATAGAAGGCTGGAAATAAATGGCATTTAAAAATGTTTAGCTTTGGCTATATCAAACAACCTTGTTATAGCTTATAATTTCTACCCATCTCATCATCTTGCACCATCACAATGCTAAGTGTAATTTATAGAGAAACGGCTTACATTAAATCAAATGGAAGTGCTCAGCCTGACTATCTTCCAATAGAAAGGACACACAAACCTACCATCCTCACTCAGCTGATTTGCTTAGCATGCAAGCATTACAAAGCCAACACAATTTATGGAAAAGGTTTGACATGTCTGAATCAAGTGGAAAATGACTGAAGACTTTCACCCTAAGAAACAGATCCATCGTTCTAATTTACTATAGTGATCCGTGTTTTTCTAGTGCTGATATCACCTTTCAGGAATACACAGCAACAATGCCTGGTTGACCAGGAATGACATTACAGGGTTATTCCAGTGTTCCTCCTGCCTCCTTCATTCTGGAAGTGAAAATAAAGTCCTTGCTTTAACCTTATGATCTGTGTGAATGCTCTCAAGATAGAGTGATAAGTCTGTAGGTTGAGTCATGGCAACTGGATTTCTTTCTTTTGGTTGAAACATTTTGCTGCTTGTCCAAGTAGCTTCTTCAGTCCTGACTGAAGAAGGTACTTGGACAAGCAGCGAAACGTTTCAACCAAAAGGAAGAAATCCAGTTGCCATGACTCAACCTACAGACAATTCCACCTGGATGACTGAGAATCTTCATCAACATAGAGTGATAAGAGAGACATGCACATCGCAAGAGGTGTTGCTAGGGTCAGAATCCTAAACATCCTCTTCAAGGTGGGAAGGAATGCATAATAATTGGATTTGCACAAGACATTTAACTAGACTAGACTCAAATGCAGTTGGACAGCTTGAAGTTTGATCATTATGTTATTACATTAAGCCAATAGGATATTATTTGAACAGTTTACAATGTGAACATAGGAAATGTGTCTTGTTTATCTGGGTTTAGGTGTTAGTCTATTGCATGAATCCAGCCAATGAATGATTCACCAGGCTTGCCGCAGTGAGAATTATACAGTGGAGCCAAAAAGGGTTTAAATTCAGATGTCTGTGCAAACAAAGATGACATTCCACTGTCAAAGTTTAATAAAAAGCCTTGAAACCATGAGAGCTGATGTACCCAGCTAAACTATGGGGAGAAAAGAGATATCCAAGTTGGCTAATATATTAATGACATCGATAAATGAGCATATTAAGAGGAATACAGAGTGGCCAGGTGTTCTGCTTTACAGAAGACTGCCCTTTAGCTGGAAGGCTGCCAATCTTAGCTTTATTTTAAGGAAAAAGGAGTCAAAGAAAAAAGAGCAGACTCACAGGTCATCTGATCACTACCATACAATGGTAAGATATTTATGTCTAGATTTGCATCCATACTATGTCATTGTCCCACACTTTGTGATTCTGGATGTTGTACTATCATCATTGTTATCATCATCATCATCATCATCATCATCGCTGCTCTTGTCCATCCATGTTCTATACACTTAATGATAATGCTTCACCCCATTTTATCTGGAACATACTGGCTTATAACTGGCATATAATTTTCTGAACCTGTCTATATCACTTTTTTAAAAACCAATGTTCATATTTAATTTATTTTAAAGAATTGGAAATCCAGGTGTAGAATTTTTGCAAATAAGAATTTTTCAAAGCAGACAGCTACTCTATCAAGTTATTTTTCATGAATGCCTGCAATGAAAGCTGCATTCCTCCTTGTAGAGCTGTAAACCAATTTTTATTGGTTTTCCAGCCATCTCATCTACTGATGAGTTTTTTAATCAAAAAGGATAAGAACAAAGAGTCAAGTGAGCATAAATCTCTCTTTGCTTAGTGTGACAGGGAAAAGTCCTTTTACATACATTTTAATATCGTAGCTGTCTATAAATTAAAGCTGAGATTGAGATTTCCATGAGAAGGGGCTATTAAGTCACCTCTAAGGAAGCAGCCAGTAGGTTTCCTGAGGACTGTCTTGAGCCCATTCTCTTTCAAGCGTATTACTCAAGAAACCAATTTGATAAGTACTTCCTTTAGCGACATAAATGATGGAATGCGATAGAATCGAACTACATCTCGTTCTCACTCTGGTCTGGTCAGTAGACCTTCCTCCAGTTCTGAATAGACAGGAAGTCCAGAAAAGTGAAAAACGAATAAGTTAGAAAGAGGAATCTTTCTGTCCCCAAGGACAAAGGGTTTTGGTTTCCTCTGGTTCTTCTTAAGTACAAGTAAATAGTGCATGCCAATACAACATGGAAGAGAAGTATTCTGTTGGGACTGTTACAAAAATTAGATCTAGTGTCTCATATCCATACAGGAAAAAAATGATTAGGACTTGAACATAACAGGCAAAAGTGGAAACAGATTACTTTGAAAAGAAGAAGTCAGTATAAAGAAGTTTGCCATCCTAGATTAGACTCTTGGGGGAAAAAACCAAAAAACCAAAAGCTGTTGATTCAATGTCCAAAGCTTCTTTATTTGATTCAAGGTGGCAAAGGATCACATGAATGGATGGCTCAAGGCAATAAAGTATGATACGACTTCAATATATGGGTTTGACTATGACCTGTTGTTTAAGGTGAGAAGAGGATAATCTTCAGGCTAATCTTCAAAAGCATCTAAGGTTGCAGGACAGATCTCTGCAGCCATCTCATGTTAATTCTTTTTGTTCAACAGCCTCATTTATACATATCACTGAACGTTGTATGTATGTATGATGAGGAAGGGAAATTTGTGTAGCTAATGTTAGCATTTAATTTACTATCACATTTTTCCCTTTCACAGGGAAACTAAATAGTAAAGAGAAGGAAGAAACAGGCACACACAAGGGCACACAAACGTATGAATGCAAACACAAATTTCCATGGGAGATATAGCTATACCAGCAGCTTTACTTTGAACTAGGAATTCCATTTAAAAAAAAAAAGGAAAACCATGAGTCCTCCTTTATTAGCTTATTGACTTTATCTAAAAAATAGAGAGGGAGGGAAGAATCAGGAAGAGTCCAGATAACTGACTCATCTTTTTAACTAAGAAGCATGTAATGCAAGCTCATGTGATGCACACTCACACGCAAACACCTATGCATATATAGTATGGACAAATACGTATGTGAATGAGACAGAGAACAAAACCTGGATTTGTGGCAACCTGAGCAGTCATCTTGATGACAGTAGTTAGGAAGATTAATGTATACTCTAAACTTGATTCCCCCAGCTGGCTGGCTCTTAATTTTAGAAAGCAACATCAGAGTCTTATTTCAAGGTGATAGAAAATTCTGATGATGAAAGAGGCGGTTGAAAACCTACTTTTAATTAAAGAGTAAGCAGGCTGGAACTCCCCTGTGCTTTATAGGATGCAAACCATTTAGGCTATAACGATGGGACACATTTATTTAGTTGGTTTTATTAACTACAGATATAAAAGAGATCCAATCAATATTGTTCCCTTCACAAGATCTCTAATAATACAAGGCTATTACTCACCTATATAATGAGAAAATAAAAGAAAGGAGATTAGAGACAAGAGAGAGCAATTAGGTAGACAGATATGCAGCTACCAGGCATGGGTGTAATGACCCACGGAATGAATGGTATGGATGGGTATACGCAAGAGCACTGAAATACCTCATGGAATATAATGGCAAATGGGTAGCAAAGCCTAAACAATAGGCAGACAAATGAGCAGACACTGGAAAAAGATAGAGGTGAGAAAACATGAATTATTTATTGAAGACTTAAAATGCACACCTGAATAAATAAAAGACATGAGTATCATCCTAGCATGTAGATCTTGTACTATGCTTGGGTATAAGTGCATGCCAAATACAAATGTTAAATACTAGTAAGTCTTTAGTCTTATACAGAAGAGTATATTTAATTCAAATTTGATTTAGAGAGAAATTATATACAAGGCAAATATACGTCCCCAATGAGCTCTCTGAGGTACATTCACCTCAGAAAGTTCTAAATTATCTGCAAATAAGGAATGACAATTCCAGAATAATCTTACCTCTTTTTTCTTTATAGAGGTACTACTTGATGCCAGGGAATGCTACTGGCATAGTGTAGCCCGATGTCAGCAAAACATGTGACAGAATGTTCATTGCTCATTACATATCCAATTAATAAAATGGTTAAATATGGGCTAGATGCTACAACTGTTAGAGTGTACAATAAATGCACATCAGCTTGGAGAGTAGTATCAAGTGGAGTGTTATAGGGCTCAGTCCTGGGCCCTGTGTTGTTCAACATTTTTATTAAAGACCTGGATGAAGCAGTTGAGGGGATGATGATCAGATCTGCAGATGACACAAAACTAGGAGTGGCGGCTAACATTTGAGAAGAGAAAGAGATGATTCAAAAAAAGCTAGATAGGCTTGAATGGTGGGCCAAATTGCATGGCTGGCTGGGGAATTCTGGGAGTTGAAGTCCACATGTCTTGAAGTTGCTAAGGTTGAGAAACACTGGAATACTGCATCCAATTCTGGATACTGCAGTCTTAAAAGGATATTGACAAACTAAACTGAGTTTAGGGGAAGGCTACCAAGGTGGGTAGCCTTGACTCGGATTTTTTGTGTTTCACAATTGTTGATGTTTTCTGTTATTTGTTTGTTGTCCAGAGTTTCACTGGATAGATGGATGGCCTTTTAAATTTGATTAATAAATAACTAAAATAAATGAATAAATGGTGAGAGACTGGAAGCCAATTTCTATGAGGAATAGTTAAAGGAACTGGTTGTGTTTAACCTGCAGAAGAGAAGACTGAGGGGAGATATGATAGAAGTCTTCAGGTGTCCATAAAGGAGGGAGTGGATTTAAGTTCTCTGTTTTTCCAGAGGGCAGAGCCAAAAGAATGGGCTGAAAGTACAGGGAAGTAAATTCAGATTAGATATTAGGACAAATTTCCCAATTGTAAAAGCTGTAAATTTGAGTTTTAGTCAAATTAGGACTTGCCTAATTTTGGACCAATTTAGTTCTGCTATAGTTTGTTTCTGAAACATTTGTAGAACTTAGAATACAGTTTGATTTATCTAACAGTGGACTAGGTTGCCTCATGAATGATATATTCCACCTCACTGATGGTCTTTAAACCGAGGCTGGATATCCATCTGACCAAAATGTTTTAACAGATCATGCACAAGCAGTGGGTTAAATTAGATGACCTCTGGGGTAATTTCCAATCGTCTGATTCTATGATAATCATCTTAGTTGTCTATTCAATTATGTTGACTTGCTTTGCTCTTTCTGCATTGTGAAACTGAATCAGCTTTAGCAATATTAAACAATTTAATGTCTAACTGATGTGTGTGTGTGTGTGTGTGTGTGTCACTCCAATTAAAGACATGCCATGGTACATGTAAAAATACCCTTTTTTCCTTTTAATTTGGGTTTTGAACCTCTTGCCTGTGATATAAGAAATTCTGAAAACACTAAAGAAGAAGAGGTAGGGTATAAGATTTTGGTACACAGTAACGATACCTTATGTTTCATTGTTAAGATAGAAACGTCCATTCTTAATCTTATTTCACTAATATACGAGTTTGGTATCTTGATCATTTTATATATTGGAGCGAACCAAAAGTTATTTTAATTGGGTTGGCGTAATAATTTTGATATGTATAGGGATGAATAGAGATTGAGTTTTAACTTCTTTGTAATCCTGGAATAAGGATTCTTAGGATGCTTTCTCAGCTGGGAAATTTATGCCTGATTTTGACACAAATGAAATAAGATATAGACAGATGGTCTAGTATTCCTTTGAGCATTTAGGGTAAGATAAATGTGATTAAGATAAATTTAACTCTGAGGATTGAGAAATATTTTAAAGGTCTTCCTTTTTTATTCCTTCATGCTATTTCAAATGAATTTATAGATATTAAATAACTTTCCATGACAAGGATATCCCTCAAGATTTTCACCATGTAAATTAGAATTACCTGTTGGGAAAGGTGAATCACTATCATGTTTGTCACTGTGGGTTTATTTTAGCTTCAGACATCAGTTGGAACTTCAGAATTAATCTCTCATTGGGCTCAGTTTGAAAGCTATTATGTTATCCCACTGAAATTCTAGCAATTACTGGGGTCCCTGTACATTCAGGGATCAGTTTTAATTCCTGCACTTAAAGATGCAAAATACAGATGAAAAAAAATCAATTGCACATATAACTGTGAACCTTTTATCTATGTAAATTTTATAGTATCGGATAATCACGGCTTGAAAAAAATACCCAATAAATTTGAGTTTTAGTCAAATTAGGACTTGCCTAATTTTGGACCAATTTAGTTCTGCTATAGTTTGTTTCTGAAACATCTGTAGAACTTAGAATACAGTTTGATTTATCTAACAGTACTTCCTGTCAGTTTATTCAACCTAAGCACTTGTTGTTTGGGCTGTTTTGTCCTGATGTCTTGTTTATGGACAAGCACTTTGATGGAGTGCAGCCTTTCTGGTCCTATTAGGTCTCTCGGCAGCGTCTGATATCATTGACTGTGATATCTTCCTGGCTGGGGACTGGAGACACAGTTTTTCAGTGGTCCTTTATGAGCACACAGTTCTTTTTGATAGTGCTAGGGGATGAAGGTTCAAGCTCTGGCCACTTTGCTACCACCACCTTTCTGTTTAATTACCTTGCAGATATCATTTGTTGGTTCAGAGTGAGGTGTCATAAGCTACAGATGATGCCCAGTTGTAAATATCACCATTCTCAGCCCAGCAGGAGATGCAGTGGAGGACCTCCCTTAGTATCTGGAGGTTGTGAAAGACTGGATGCGATAAACAAGCTGAAACTGAATTCCAGCACGATGGAGTTCCTGTTTGTTCAGAAACCAACTGCCTTCTTTCTACTCCTTTTAGCTTCTATAACTGCTCTGGGTAGAATTGTACTCTCCCTGAAAGAGGAGGTCTGTGACTTGGGATTCTCCTGAATTCACAATAGCTTTTCTCTTTCATCAGTAGGTAGAGACTATGGCAAAATATGTGTTTGTCCAGTTTTGTCTAGTGCTTCAGTTGTGGTCATTTTGGAGTAGGAGGCATTAACAACAGTCATGCATATCCTCATCCCCTTGAGATTAGATTACTGCTGTCTTCCGGTGGGAATGTGGCTGACTGAACAGCTGTATCCGTGAGCTCCGCGGACAGAACTGACAGTGGAGGCTTTTTTAAGGCTTGGGCAGGCTTTTCCCTGAAACCCAAGAGTGCTTTCATGAGAAAGAAAATGCTCGGAATCATCCCATCTGTTCTCCAAAACGCCGTCTTGTAGCCAGAGAATCGCAAACAGCATTCGTGACAATCTGGTAAGAGACGATGGGAGGCAGAGATGTCACCATTTCCAAGCTGCGCTGTAGCCTTAAAGGGACATTAGGTCGAGCCACCCCATTTCTAAAAGACTCAATTTGTATTTTTTAAGTTTATGTACCCTAAGAGAGGCTTTCTACAGCAAGAAGAAGCAGACTCTCTTGGTGCTTATTGTTATTTTTGGATTTAATTTTTAAAATCTTTTTAAGTTTTGGCTTGTTTTCCCATTTAAAGATTAAGGAGGACTGAGAATAAATAATTGCCTCCCTGTTGTTATTTTTGTACTGTACTGTACTGTATTGTATTGTTGTTAAAAGTCGGAAGTCACCTCTTCTTGTAATTGTAAAAAAAAATAATTATCTTGTGTTTTCACACTTTTTCTTTCTTTTTTTTATTTGTAGTTTTTTTGCTTTTTTGTAGTTTTTATCCTTGTCTTAAATCTAATAAAATTCTTATTAAAAAAAAGAGATTAGATTACTACAACATTCATTTCTTGGGGCAGTCTCTGAGGACTATACCATTTTCAGTTGATACTGAATGTGGCAGCCCACTGGCTGGCAAGTAAGAATCACATTATTAGTGTGACGTCTACTGTATACTGCATGTGCTGCACTGGTTGCCAATATCTTTCTGGGTACAATTCAAACTGCTATAAAGCTCCATGTCACCTAGGTTCAGGTCACCTACAGCAGGGGTCCCCAACGTGTGGGCTGTAGCCAATATCTTTCTGGGTACAATTCAAACTGCTATAAAGCTCCATGTCACCTAGGTTCAGGTCACCTACAGCAGGGGTCCCCAACGTGTGGGCTGTAGCCCACTAGTGGGCCGTGGCCTGTTAGGAAGTGGGCCACACAGCAGGAGGTGAGCGGTGTTGTCAGGAACGAGCCTGTCCCTGCTATGAGTCGGAGGAAGAGCAGCCAGTAGTAGGAAGAAGCTGGGAAGGTGCAAAGACAGAGCCTGAGCCGGAGCAGCTGATTGGCGGGGACCCTGAAGGGGAAACACCTCCACCTATCAGCTTGCAGCAAAGAAGGGCGGAGAGGTGGGCCGAGGAGCGCGAGGCCTGATTGGCCCACACTTGCAAACCCCGCCCCTGGTCCATGCAATTGGCTCCTGTCTGCAAACCCCGCCCCCGTCCATGAGATTGGCTCCCGCCTGCAAACCCCTCCCCCCATCTGCGCAATTGGCTCCCGCCTGCAAACCCCACCCCCCCGGTCCGTGGAAAAATTGTCTTCCACGGAACTGGTCCCTGGTGCCAAAAAGGTTGGGGACCCCTGACCTACAGGACCATCTTCTTCAAATGGTGTCTGCCCATCCTGTATAAATAGCTGGAGAGAGGATGCTGAAGATTCCTTCCTCTAGGGAGATGGGGGGTGGATAACTGGAAGCATTCTTTTGGTGATGACCCTTTCTCTTTGGAACACCATGTTTCTGAGGTTTGGATTATTCCCCCCCCCCATCATTTCAAAATGTGATGAAGATCGTGCTTTTCCATCAAGCACTTGGGGCTTAAGGTGTTTTGTGGAGTAGCTTTTAGTTTCATGATTTTTTAAAAATGTATTGTTTTTAGGGCATTATGATTTTATGTAAGCTGCCCAGAGTCTGTTGAATTGGAGTGGGATATATGTTATAGAATTAATGAGCAAATAAATGAAATATCTGCTTCTGAAATTCTACAGTTCTTAGAGGTTTTGGAGGGATCAACTGAGTCGCCTAAGCCAGTCTCTATTTTTATAAGAAGGTAAGGTGTTTATGAAATTGACATTATTAATGTGAACTCTGGAATAAATGGCTTCAGTGCTGTGATTAACTTCTTTTGATTTTAAAATGAAATTAATACAACAGAAAAATATTATGTATATTGGGCACTTCAGATAATATAAAAGAGCATGGATGAATCAGCTGGCTGTGGGAGAGGCAATTTAGAAGTTGGAACATTAATTCACATAGTTCAGACATGTATCACTACTGCCACATTTTGGGTTGAACTCAACAGCATTGTTAAGAGGATTTTAAACTGATTGAGGATATATATACAGTATATGTTCTGCTTGGCTCTAGGTCAAGCATTCATATTCTCTAGTGACGTTGAGGACTTTGTACTTTTCACATATGGGAGATACCCCAAAAGATTTTGTTACAATATTGGAAAGATAAATCTACAGTTATTTTGACACAATGGGTTGCTGATGTAGGTGGCCTGTCAATTAAATCTGAATATTAAATATTCAGATGTTTTGAATAAAGAGGCAAGGAACACTTTTGAGCAACCTGTTCAAATTTTACTGAAGTTGTTTTGTATATAAGACTAATTAGCAGAGTTTTTATTTTTCTTGGAGGGGGGAGTAAATTTTGATGTTATATTGTGCTCATATGTGTTTTTTTTCCCTTTACACAATTGTTGGACTGCAAGATATCAACTATGCTAGATTTATGCCTCTAGGTCTTAAAAAGACTACCAATACAGATATTTGCTTCTGTAAACATAATCTTATTATATTCACAGTATTCATGGAAATATATATGGGTTTGGCTAAAAAGCAAGGTGGAAGGAAGGAAGGAAGGAAGGAAGGAAGGAAGGAAGGAAGGAAGGAAGGAAGGAAGGAAGGAAGGAAGGAAGGGGCCAGCAATACAGAGAGAGGCAGCCCTAGGAAGCAGGCAATGGCAAACCACTTCTGAAAAACCTTGCCAAGAACTGAAGGGACTAGTCCAGGCAGTCACCAGGAATTAACACTGATTCAAAGGAAGGAGGAGGAGGAGGGTAGTTACAAAGATATTGGCTTGAATTCCTTTATTCCTTCCTCATAAGTGTTGCAACTAACACTAGTTCTCCTCTGCCTTTCTAAAATGTGAACAGTCCAATCAATCAGATATAATATGGAAAACAGTCCCTTAAATACTTGGATGAAGCTATTAAATGTGTTTCATCAATCATATCACAATAAAGATCTGAATCCATACCCCCTGGAGTTCTGAAGGTTTATAGCGGTATTTTTGTGCTTATTTACAGTGGTTATCGTTGAATGAAAAACTCTTGAACAACACAGTGAACTTATTTTCCTTATCTGCCTTCTACGTTGGCTTACTACAATTCTCAGCATACTGAATCTGGTTTTCTATGAAGAACCAAATTATAAAGAAAAAGGCAAGCTGGGTATTAAGAGCAGCTCTGGTGATAATGCTTGCTGGGGAAAAATAATCACATTTGGCCCATTTTATTTTGAGTCTATGGGGTAAGAAAAAACTACCCAATGCCCACAGAAGCTTTAATTAATATTCAGACTAATATGGGGACTTTGATAAGTTCAAGGGCATCCCTATACTCAATCCCCTTTTAGTTGAGATGTCACATATTCAAGTCACATTCCAAAATTCATCTTTGCACTTGAATGCTCCTGTTGATTCAGTGAGATCACCAGGTGAGATGACCAGGTTCTGGAGAATAGCAATAGTTCTGCAGCTAACCACAATTCCCTGAAAAACTGGTTTTTGGGTGTTAGATAAAATACCACATTCCAACTTCCCTAGTCCCTATGGACAATGTTAAGGGATACTGGGAAATGTGGTGCAGCAATAGATGCCCCTCCCTAACAATGTATTTCTAAATAGCTCACTCATACTTTTCAGACTTGCCAGATATCTAAACCAAATTATTGCCCCTCCAAACTAAGGAGGGCCTTAATCTTGGCACGGTTCAATGTGCTCTCATCAGCGGTTTTAGACGGGAGATACAATGGCATCCCATTCAAATCCAGTCTGTCTGTGTCCATGCAAATAAAGAACCACTGAAACCACCAAACATTATATTGCTTGTTCTATGCTGACAATCATTGTGAGGTGTCACATTTAACAACATTCCCTGGTCATTCTGATCAGTTCTGTTTAAAATTCTTACTTTTTGACTCAAATGACCCTATTTCTTTAAGCGTGGCCAAAGTTTGTCATATAATATGTAATATGCACAGGAGTTTCACTGATATACTCACCTATTAATTATATTAATAAAATTAATATTAATTTTATGTACAAAATGTGTTTTCTTGACATCATTGATTGCAAAAAAGAATCTGTCTAGTTCAGTCATATCTTATTATGAATGGGGAAGAAGTTAAATGTTTGTTTTAAATATCTCAGAACTTGGGAGTTCGGTATGATGCTCCTAGCCAGGAACAATTTATGTCAGAAACATTCCTCAGGTTGGCTCTGATGTGTATCTTCTCCATTCAGAAAGTCACTTTTGAGGGAAAATGCATGGGTATTTTTCTGATAGTTTTTGTGGATTATTTATTGCCAGGAATTTAGTATGATGTGGATGGGTTGTATGTAGATTGTAGAGTAGTAGTTTGGGCAGCTGATTATTCTGATAGAGCGGTGTTGAATGTAAGTCAGAAGCACTCCCAAAGTTGTCTGAATATAGGGCTGGTGGTTTAGAGGGTGGGATGTGGCCCTTAATGGCATTTTAAACATCTTGTCAAAGTTTGATGGCATTAAATGGACTGTGTTGGATATGGATACACACACACACACACACTCAAATAGATATACATAAACATATTATTCATCCTACCAGAACTGTTTATAAGAGGAGAACAAAACTACCACAATAAAACAATATTTAAATATTTAAACAAATAAAGCAATCTAATCCTAGAGCAGTTGTTATTCCATAAATGCCTGGATGAACAGGCATATCTTCTGTTGTTTACTGAAATAAGACAGTGTATTTTGTTTCCTGTCTGTCAACTTTACTGAGATAGTGGTATAACTTTTATCCTTTTAATGGATTGGACACACTTTTCGAATAGCAGCAGGGGAGACTTTATGTGTGCATGTACATCCCACCCATGCTAAATTACAAAAAGTCTCCCAGCTTAGATAGTATTAAAAGGAGAATAGAGAAAATTGAAGAAAAGGTACCTGTTATGATGACTATATATTATCTTCATGATTATAGGCAGCATGCCTCTGAATACCAACTGCTGAGGAACATGAGCAGGGAATGGTATTGCCCTCACAACCTTCTTATGAACCTTCTCAAGTAGCTGGTTCATCATTGCCAAAAACAGAATGCTGGTCTTGCTGGTCTTTGGCCCAGCCCAGCAGTTTGTCATGTTCTAAATTATTAGAGCTGTGCAACCTTCAAAAACAATTCTGAAGACATACTTCAGACCTCACACAAGCACGGCATCTCTTCGCAAGTCATTACAGCAGCCTGACTTTTTTAAAATTGAGCTATATGAAAAAAGATGCTGCTCTTTAAGGAACACACTCATTGAAGTTAATACACTCATTAACGCTAATGTGGCTCAGGACTGGAGGAAAGTTTCTTCTTCTCCTTCCAACTTCTGTTCCCCAAATACCCTTGCCAATTCACCTCTAGTCTCATACTGTTACTCCTTGTTATACTGTTTTATAATAAAGCATCTTTCTTCTAAGAATCAATTTTAGACGAGGTTGCCATCTATATACTTCAGCTAGTATCAAGAATTGAAGGGGACCTTTAAGAACATTTAGCCCCCTTTGCTTCTAGCAAGAAACTCAGAATTAGAACATCTCCAAGACATGGTTGTCTAGCCTCTGCTTAATAATTTATGACACACAGAAGCCCACAATCCTTCTAGGTATCTGGTGGGCTAGATTTCTGTCTGAGTTCTTAATATACCCCCACAAAATTTTTATGGTTTGAAGTACGTGTCACTGTGGTTATACAGAGAATCCAATTTTATATTTCATCAAGGACTCATGTTTGCAAAGCACAAAGATGAAAATGCTGTTATCTACTTCAGTGTCATATAATATTCAGTAGAGAAAAATGCCCAAAATGCACCTGTCATATGGGATGTGTAAGTTCTATCTGACGTTGAGAAAAAGATGCTTGCCATGAAAATCAATCTAGTTTTCTTTAGCATACCAGCCAATTCTAAGTCCAGTTTGATGCTCAAATGCACCTATCTTAGGTTATAAGTTCCTTCAGAACTCCAAGAAAGAGTTTGAAATGCTGGAAGCTAGGGGTGGGGAATACAGTAATATTGAAACAAAAAAGAAAAGAAAACATTTCTTCTAAGTTCTCTGCCATGAGAACTAGAGAGTTTCTGTTTCTAAAATGAAACAGAAATGCTTGGCTCAAAAATGGGGGGTACAACATGACCTTTTCCTCACTGGTTCTCTTATTCCATTAGATGTATGCTTTCTGCTAGATAAAGAGAATAATCTTTCAGGGCTGAAATCTGGTCTCTCTTCCAAGAGTTGGCAATGATGCTTTATGGATCTTTTAAATTAGGGACTCTGCATTAATTGATTAGCTGATGTAGTAAAAGACAATGAAATGCAGCAAGAGAGACAACAAATAATTAAAGAACAGCCTTCTCTCTCTCTTTTTTAATCCCTCCTTCACTCCCATTATCCTGCATTGTGTCTTGTTAGGATTTGATATTTATTGATGTCTATGAAGGTTCTCAGTCATCCAGGTGGAATTGTCTGTAGCTTGAATCATGTCAACTGGATTTCTATTTTCTCAGTGGAAACGTTTCGCTCCTTATCCAAGGAGCTTCTTCAGTCTGAGCAAAGTTTGTAAGGGAATCCTTAAATATGTTTCCAGGTGGCTGTGTGACCTTCCACCTGGGGCTAGGTCATGGTTATTTTGAGATGTTATTTCTAAGTCCCTTTATCATCTAAAGGAGGATCGTTAAGATTACCATGCTGCTGTTGAGCTTGCGAAATGGTCTTAATCTTCCTAGGCACAGAAGACAAAGCAGGAAGGAAAATAGGGGAAAGATTGTGCCTGAGGCCCCCACCTCTTAGGTCCATGGAGGTGGGGATGGTTTCTGCTCTGTGTGACAATGTCCTGATGACCTAATAAAACTATAAAAACTATAGATGCCAACATTAAACATTAACAGTAAAACTATAGATGCCAACATTAGGTTCACCAGAGAAGACACCAAGGACAACAGACTGGCATTCCTAGACTGTGAAGTCCTCATTGGGACCGGTGGCAAGCTAGAAATAGGGATCTACAGGAAACCCACACACACAGATCAATATCTGAGGGAGAAACTGTTGGCGTTTCTGACCCTCATCTCAGCCCCCACCGGTTAGTCGAGTTGGAGGGATTCTAGGGACCCTGACCATTGTATTAAGCTGGGTCGGAGTCGGATAGAACCCCCGAATGGAGTGGTGGAGTGCGGCGAGATCACGGCGGACTGCAAGGAACCTGGGACTCTGGAGGACGAGCGACGAACGGCGCGACAGACCCCGGCAGACCCCGGACGTTCCCGTCGACGACGCGGGGGCCTTGGTGACACGGCCCTCAGTGCTGGACGGTGGTCGTCCGAACGCCCCTTACCCTGCTATTCTTTTAACTGGCGGTGGATGTAGCTCGAATCGGGGCGGTGCGTGCAGACGAGGTGTGGCGGAGTGGTCTGAAGAAACAGCTGAGCAGCGCGTTGGCTCAGTAACAGACCAGCCTGACGCCCAGCAGCCTTGGGGAGTGGAGTTGGAGCTGGCTTTACCAATCTCCCTGCTGGCTTTGACTGCAGGGACTGATCTGGTGGTGTGGTGGATTCCAGCAGTGTGGCGGACTCTGTTGCGACGGGCCGGTTCTGGCAGTCCAGTGAACTTTGGGACATTTTAGACTCTGGTCACGTGGCTGGTGTGAGCGATCGGACGAACCCAGGACTGCAGCTTCGAGTCAGAGCGAGTGGCTTTGTTTTGGACCACTCAAAGAATAACATCAATGGTCCCTCGTTTTCTGACTATGCTGCAGACTTTGATTATCATCTAGATTTCCCCCCGTCTATTAGAGGTGGCAGAGGTTTGGGTCCCCTTATTGTGAGAGTGGTATTCCCCTGGGTGTGGGAGAGCCAGGGGGAGGCCAGAACTGAATGATAGTATACAAGAGTGCCCACCCCTGAGTGAGAGACAGGTGGTGGGCAGGAGTGGATGCGGCCCCTCTGACCTGTGAGAGAGGTTGAGGAGGGGGCATAAAGAGTGTGGAGTGAGTGGTTCGGGGGTGGTTGGGTTCTCACAGCGCCAAAAGCTAACCGCTGGTGCGCTGGTGGGCCTGCCTCCTGAGAGTGACTGGGTACGGGAGGATGTGTGCATGGGAGAGGGGACCCTTGTTTCAATCTGGGGTTTTCGGAGGTCCGGTGGTGGAGGCAACCGGGCCTGAAAACTCTGGGGGCTATGAGGCGGGTGGTTCTATTGAGGTGGTGACGGGTCGGGGATGTTATGGCGGGAGCCAGAGGGCAGGCCATCGTTGGGGAAGACGCCCCCGGTGTTTATTACCGGTGGTGTGTTCCGGCCCTCCAGGCTCAAACCTAGGCCCTGGTCAACAGATCCTCGAGGGCCCTGGATTCCGGCTGTTGTTGCTTAACGCCAGGTCGGTTAATAACAAGGGCCCCCTCATATGTGATTTGATCACGGAGGAGGGGGCCGACCTGGCGTGTATTACCGAAACCTGGCTGGGCGTAGGAGGAGGGGTTGCCCTCTCGGAGATCTGCCCGGCCGGGTTTCAAGTATGGCACCAGCCGAGACTTCGGGGTAGGGGAGGAGGGGTGGCAGTTGTTATCAGAGAGTCGATGGTAGCCTTCAAGGGCGCTGCTCCACAAGTAACCGGATGTGAGACCCTGTTTTTCAAGTTGGGTTCCCGAGAGCAGTTGGGATTGTTGCTGCTGTACCAGCCTCCCTGCTGCGTAGCAACCTCCCTGCCTGAGCTGCTGGAGGCCGTCTCGGGGTTGGCGGTGGAGTTCCCCAGGCTTATGGTTCTGGGGGACTTCAATCTGCCGTCTCTGGGACGGGCCTCGGAGGCGGCTCGGGAGTTCATGGCCACCATGGCAGCCATGGGCCTGACTCAGATTATTCGGGACCCGACTCGAGACAGTGGCCTCACTCCGGACTTGGTGTTCTTGTCGGAGCAATGGCAAGGTGATCTGGGGGGTGAGTTACATCTTTCCCCATTGTCATGGTCAGATCATGGGCCTGGTGGCCCTGAGATTCTCATATGCCGCCCCACTCCGCAGGGAGGCTGGACCTATTCGATTGGTCCGCCCCCAGCGACTAATGGACCCGATAGGGTTTCAGAGGGAGCTGGGGGTTATACCCGAGGATCTTTTGCACGGTCCAGCGGAGGTCCTGGCCGCAGCCTGGAATAAAGAAGCGGCCGGGGCTTTGGACAGGATCGCGCCTGTGCGGCCTCTCTTGCCCCATTCGACCCAATATTCCCCGTGGTTCACGGAGGGATTGAGGGTTTTGAAAAGGGTTAAGAGACGTCTAGAGCGCCGCTGGAGGAAGACAAAGACCGAATCTGACGGAACACTAGCTAGAGCCGTGGGTAAGGCCTACCTGGTGGCGGTAAGAGTGGCGAAACGGCAATATTTCTCCACTCTTATTGCATCTGCAGAATGCCGCCCGTCGGCCCTGTTTAGGATTACTCGATCTCTCCTAGGTAAGGTGGGCCCAATGACCCACCTTCAGGGCCATGCGGAGGAATTTTCGGAGCATCTGGCGGATAAAATCGCTCGGATTCGTTCTAAGCTGGACTCCAAGCGTGGTGCATGGTCTGGGGAGATGCCAAGGGAACGTCTATGCCCGGTTATCTGGGAACAGTTTGATCCTGTTGAGCCCAAGGAAGTGGACAGGATCCTCCAGACTGTAAGGGCCACCACGTGTCATCTTGACCCATGCCCTTCCTGGCTAGTGAAAGCAGCCAGTGAAGTGACATGTGGCTGGGTCCATGCGATGGTTGCTACATCCTTGGGAGAGGGAGTGTTTCCGGCTGCTTTTAAAGAGGCGCTGGTGCACCCCCTCCTCAAGAAGCCATCACTGGACCCTACAGTGTTGGACAATTTTCGTCCCGTCTCCCACCTTCCCTTTTTAGGGAAGGTGGTTGAGAAAGTCGTGGCATTACAGCTCCAGAGGATTCTGGATGATACGGATTATCTGGAACCCTTCCAGTCAGGATTCAGGCCGGGATATGGGGTAGAGACTGCATTGGTCGCACTTACAGATGATCTCTGGCGAGAGCGGGATGGAGGCAGTGCATCCATCCTGGCTCTTCTTGACCTCTCAGCGGCTTTCGATACCATCGACCATGGTATCCTTTTGGGGCGGCTCGGAGAGTTGGGGTTGGGCGGCGTAGTCTTGCACTGGTTCGCCTCCTTCCTCCGAGACCGGTCCCAATCGGTGGTGATAGGAGATGAGAGGTCCGACCCTCGGCCCCTACTTTGTGGGGTGCCGCAGGGCTCGGTTCTCTCCCCTCTCCTATTTAATATCTACATGAAACCGCTGGGTGAGATCATCCGCCAACACGGGATGAGGTATCATCAGTATGCTGATGATACTCAACTATATATCTCCATCCCGGGTGAGTTAAGTGATGCAGTTTCTGCCCTTTCTCAGTGCCTGGAGGCTGTGGGGGTCTGGATGGGGAACAACAGGCTTCAGCTGAACCCTGGCAAGATGGAGTGGCTGTGGATTGATGGTGCCTCGGGATCCAAGGAGTTGTCATCTTTAGATCTGGACGGGGTGGCACTACCCCGTTCAGACTCAGTGCGGAATCTGGGGGTCCTTCTGGACTCACGACTCCTGCTTGAAGAGCAGGTGGCAGTCGTGGCCAGAAGGGCTTTTGTGCAACTTCGAGTTGTACGCCAGCTTCGCCCTTTCCTGGACCGAGATGCCCTCCGTACAGTCACTCATGCCCTGGTCATCTCCCATATAGACTATTGCAATGCACTCTACATGGGGCTACCCTTGAAGAATATCCGGAAGCTTCAGCTGGTCCAGAATGCGGCTGCGCGCGCAGTTATGTGTGCCCCAAGATCGGCACACGTGACACCTCTGCTGTGTGAACTGCACTGGTTACCAGTTTGCTTCCGGGTCCAATTCAAGGTGTTGGTTGTTACCTTTAAAGCCCTACATGGCATGGGACCAGGTTACCTTAGAGACCGCCTCATCCCCAGAGTATCGACCCGCCCCACCCGGTCATGCAGAGAGGGCATGCTACGGATCCCATCAGTAAAAGAATTTCATCTAGCGGGATCCAGGAGGCGTGCCTTCTCTGCCGTAGCACCCGCCCTTTGGAACATCTTGCCCCTTGAGGTGAGGCTAGCCCCCACACTCCTGACCTTCAGGAAACAACTGAAAACCTGGCTCTGCCACCTCGCTTGGGACGGGATGAGTAATAGCTCTTCCTGGAGATGGCTCGCACCATAAAGTTCAGTTCGGTTCGTAAACATCAGATACAGCCTCTTGGATTTTATATTTTTATATTTTTATATTTTTAATTGATTGTATAAAGTATTTTATATGTTTTAATCGCTGACTTTATTGTAAACCGCCCAGAGTCCCCTTGTGGGGGGAGATGGGCGGTGATATAAGTTAGAAATAATAAATAAATAATAATCTGATGTTTGACTCCCACCATCCACTGCAGCACAAACTAGGAGTCATCAGGACATTGTCACACAGAGCAGAAACCATCCCCACCTCCATGGATTCCAAAAAGAATGAAAATCAGCACCTGAGAACAGCTCTGAAGGCCTGTGGATATCCAAATTGGGCCTTCACTAAATCTAAATCTACCAGACCTAAAACAGCGACAGATAGGGCTGAGACTCAGAGTAAATGGAAGAACCTGGTCATTCCTTACATGGCTGGCGTGTCTGAAAAGATAAAAAGGATATTTGGCAAACACCACATACCTGTATATTTCAAACCCACCAACACACTGAGACAGAGGCTTGTACACCCCAAAGATCAAACTCCAAAACACAAGAAAAGCAATGTAGTTTATGCAATCCAGTGCAGTGAGGAGTGCTCTGAACTCTACATTGGAGAAACCAAACAACCTTTGTACAGGAGGATGGCCCAACACAGGAGAAGTAACACCACAGGACCAGAGTCAGCAGTTTATCTTCATCTAAAGGAAAAAGGACACTCATTTGAGGACATTAATGTTCACATTTTAGACAGAGAAGATAGGTGGTTTGAGAGAGGGGTCAAGGAATCCATTTATGCCAACTTGGAAAATCCTTCCTTGAATAGAGGTGGGGGCCTCAGGCACAATCTTTCCCCTATTTTCCTTCCTGCTTTGTCTTCTGTGCCTAGGAAGATTAAGACCATTTCGCAAGCTCAACAGCAGCATGGTAATCTTAACGATCCTCCTTTAGATGATAAAGGGACTTAGAAATAACATCTCAAAATAACCATGACCTAGCCCCAGGTGCAAGGTCACACAGCCACCTAGAAACATATTTAAGGATTCCCTTACTAACTTTGCTCAGACTGAAGAAGCTCCTTGGATAAGGAGTGAAACGTTTCCACTGAGAAAATAGAAATCCAGTTGACATGATTCAAGTTACAGATATTTATTGATGATTTTTCCATTTCCAACAAAAGACAGCAGGTCTTTTTCTTCCTGCTGAATAATTGGCAGGTTAAGATAGTTACATGCCACAGATATCGGGTTAACCCCTGCTGACCCAGCATGTTTCTCTGCAGCCGATAGAGAAACAGAATGTTTTCTTTCTGGGAAACAAGGTAGCACAACAGATATTCAACTCAACTGTTTTTTTTTCCTGAATCAAACTGGGCATACAGCCATATTGCCCAAGGAACCTAGATGATATACTAAGATTAACTAACTTAGATGATTTACTCATCAACTAAAACCATGTGTAAATACTTCAGAACTATGAATAAGGATTGTGCAATGCTTCAAATTTGATACCAAAAATATGCTTTGGAGCATGTAGAGACATAGACATAGTACCTCCCAGGAAAGCCGTTTTTTCTTTTCTAGGGATAAAGTGGCAGTTACAGAGGCAATTATGCTACCCCAGGAAAAGATGCAGTTGCTTTAAAGGGTGCTATGTTTGTGCTCCTGCATACTTTGAAGCAGCTTTTTGGGATTACATCTGAAGCATAGCATGGCTCTGGTATGTACAGCATCTTCATATGTTAAAAGCAGCCCTGTCCTAAGAATAATGGATTATGAAATAAAAATAATGAATTAAAATAAAAACCAAGGAAATATACAATGAAAAGGTAATTTCGGACCAAAAAAGTACAATGTATGTACAACTCTGAATGCAGAAGGATGGCTGAAAATGATATTTACTTAGGCATTTACTCTAGTTTGTTTTTAAGGGTATTACTGTTGTGGTTTGCATTATCCAACATAGTTATGCTATACCCAGAATTATTTGGTTCTTGGCATACTTCCTTTTCTGTCCGCACTGTGGCATGGGAATTTAGAAGCAGAGTTAGTCTTACCTAAACACCAAATTATAACCACCACTGGCTGGGTGACATCTAACATAGGAATATTTTTTGCAGAGTTATTGTACATTCTACACTTCCTGATATACAGTATGTATGAACCTTAAACCCAAATTTATTTATTTATTTAATTAAATTTATATTACCGCCCATCTCCCCCAGTGGGGACCCTGGGCGGTGCACAATAAAATAGAATTAAAACAAATATAAAATTACAACAATACGTAATATGACTTCCAAGGATAAAATGTTAAAAATAGAATACTGGGAGGCTTCAAGGGACCAGCCATCCCCAAGAGGAACTGTTGGCGTTTCCCTCCCAGGCAAGACGGCAAAACCAGGTCTTTAAGCCTTTCCGGAAGGCTGGGAGCGAGGAAATCAGCCTCAGCTCCGGGGGTAAGATATTCCAAATGCATAGTTCATATCTAAAGTCAACCAAATAACTTCTACAGATATCAGAATGCAATCCTGATGACAGCAATTTGGCTCCAAAACGATTCCAGAGAATTCTCACCCCTGCACCCAAGTTTGATGAAATTTGCAGAATGTAGTTTTGCTAACATGCCAGGTCAGAGGTCAGAAAAATGATTTCCTAATGTAGCACTCCCTGCAACTTGTGGAGAAATAATACATCTACTTCATGCCCTTCACCGCTTAATCTGTGTTTGGGAAATGTGTTTTTAAAACCTCAACTCTTTTGCTGTGGCCCAACTTAAAAAGAAAGCTGGCTCCACAGAAAGTATACTTTTCTGCTGCATTTGCTCACTAATGTGAGGAGAACTCTGACCCTGCCTTATAGTTTCATGAGCATGCAGAGTCTTGTGGCAAAGGTTAGAAATGCGCCTCAGAATAGGAAAGATGGAACAGTTTCAAGATGAATTCAGTGTTTCATCTGTGCGTCTTGTTTTAAGACAAACAAATAGAAGAGGTTTAAATGACTGCTATGATATGAACAAACAGGGCACAACAGTGAAGAGAAGGAAGAAAAGGTGGGGAGGGGCAAGCAATGGAAGACATGAACATAGCTACCAAAACATTGGATCGAACCCATCTCTATTCTAGAGAGCTGCCTGTCAGAACAAGCAGTAAAAACAAATTTGCAAGGAGGAAGAACTTCTTTGTTGTTATAATAAAAATTGCAATAGTTGGTGGCATTAAAGACAGATATTTTGTGTATTTTTTTATTTAATCAGTTTATATAGCAGCCCACTCAGCACCTGACTCAGGGTGCTGGAATACAGTAAACTAAATAAACAAATAAATGGATGATGGCACTAAAGGAGGCAGCACAAAGACCTCTGAGGTCAGTGTCCTCAGTATACCTATACCTTTTTCCCCCAAATTTTATTAGAGTTTTAAATATAAATAGTTAAAAGGGTGAAAATGAAAAAGAAATAGAAATACAAATCAAAGAAAGAAGTAAAAGTGTATAGAAAAGTAAAAGTAATACCTATACTAAATGCTGCATATGAATACCTATATCAGGGCTTTCCAAACTTTGGAAAAACGTTGGCGACACACCAATGGCTGACGCATAAAAACCAGGAAGCACCGGCGGCGGCGCTTCTGGGTTGTCGCTGCAGCAGCAGCATCGTCCTGGAACCTGGAAACGCTGATGGCCCACCGCCACCGCTGCTGCTGCCCCTTTGAAAAGCCTCACCGCGCGTGCGTGGCCAGGCCACTTCCCGCCGCACAGCTGATCGGCATGGAGAATTTCCACCCCGGCCTCCCCCACACCGATCAGCTGTGCAGCAGGGAAGCAGCCCGGCAGCGTGTGCGCACAATTTTCGCCTCCCTGCCAGAACCGAGGGCATTTTCATCAGCGCTTCTGGGTTGTCACGCAACACACTTGGGGCCCCCAGGCGACACAGTATTGTGTCACGACACACAGTTTGGAAAGCCCTGACTTATGCTGCATATGAACTTTGTGGCTACATGGCAGTATAGACATGTGCTAAGGTGCCAACGAAATGTCCTGGGGAGACTTGGTGCCAGAAGCTGTAACTTTACTTTGTTGAAGTTGGGCTTTTCCCTAAATCCAAATGCATGCACTTTTTGGGCTCAGTGCAGCTACTCACAAATTCAAGCCATCAACATAAAGTATGCATTTGTTCAATTCTTTATTCTATTGGATGTTAAGCGTAACAAATTTAAAAGATCTTTTATCTTGTCTACATTCCAGTTTCATGTTACCTTCATGTGGACTTTGTCAGTGATCTAATACTTGCCACATGGATGAAAATAACTAAAAAGTCACATTTGTTTTCCCAGACAAAAGTGCATTTCAGATCTTACCATAGGATACCATATTGATGGTCGAACAAAAAACAAAACCAGCTGTTCCTAATGGAAATGATTAGGAGCCACATTTATGAATTGTGTCTTTTGTTGATAGATTACAAATACACTTTTCAAAAGAGATTTTTCTCAAAATGTATTGGAGTTAATAAGACTATTTGGAGTAATTGTGGTACTGTAATGTTGCTGTTTTATCAGCTACAGCTGTTTTCTTTTATTGGGGGAAATATTTCCAGTGCTTCTACATATATGTCTACTCTGAAAAAAATCTGCCTGAATTCAATAGCACTTACTTCAAAGTATGTATAGAACTACAGTGGACATAAAACAACTGGAAATCACGTTGATCATACACTACATCTATAAGCTGAACTCTCATTACATATGTGACATGAAAGGAGCCTCCTCGGGCGTCCCCCGGGCAACGGTGATGTCACCAGAAAATCCTTTCACTACAAAAGCACCTTGGTGCTTCTGACACGAAAAAACCCCCCACATATGTGATTAATGTAAGTAAAATGCATATGAAAAAGCCTGATATTATGAAAGTCTCAAGTTACTTTACTTCAGCAAAAACTAACATGACCTTATTATATCATATTTATAGTTGTGTTCCTCCCAAAGGAGCCAAACCACGTATAAGCCTAAAGTAGGCAATGTGGGAGTAGTTCATTTCTACACATACTCGGAGGCCTGTACAGATCGTAGCTGACAATGTTCAGATTAGCCTACCAGCTTTTATAACAGTATCTTTGGGGCAGGGGTGGAACTAGGGTCTGTGTCACCCGGGGCAAACATGGATTCCGCACCCCCCCATGGGTTATTTTGTCATTTTGGCGCCCCCCGGGCATCATTTTGGCACCCCCCCCGAGCGCGGCGCCCGGGGCTAGTTGCGGCCCTGCTTTGGGGCTAAACATTTTTGCTTCCTATTTGGGACTGCAGAAACAGGAATATTGTTTCTTACAATTTTAGCTAATAGAATCTGCTTGGCTAGGTGAGTCAGTTTTTCCCTTTACTTTTCAGGGAAACAGCCACTCTTATTACACATTTCTTATTTAGAGTGCTCTGTTGTCTGCATGCAATTGTTCAGTATAACTGGCACTTGAATGGAAGAGTGATGGATCCTAGCTGGCTGAAATTCATCATCTACTTTATGAGAACATAATATTCCCCCAAACAGACCAGCAAGCTTGAGGCAAAACAAGACTGAGGTGGCAGTTGTAGCAGGAGTTATGAAATGATTAAGTAAAAAAGAAAATGCCAGCTTAAAAGGTAGAAGAATAATATCTGAACAGGAGGTAGCTGGCTGAGCTTGAATGTATCTAATTCCTGGGACAATAATGACTCTTTTATATAAATTTGGCTGAGAGTGAGTGAGGTCTGGCTTAAGGCTCCAAGGACAAGTCATGACTAACTGGAAGTCTTAACCCTGGTGTTTGACACCCAAACTAAGCACTCTATGCTTCACCACACTCTTCTGAATAAATAAAAGTAATTAATTTTCTATTCCAATCCCCAAAAATCTGGAATAATCTTTTTCTTAAACATTTGCTTAAACTCCTCCAGCAAAGGAGATTGTTACCTTGTCGTGGTGCTGGAGCTTGAGCACCTCAATGAAACCATGAGCTAAACCGTGAAGGGACACCCAAGACGGGAAGGTCGTGGCAGAGAGGTCAGACTAAATACGATCCCTGGGGAAGGTAATGGCAACCCACCCCAGTATTCTTGCCATGAAAACTAAATGGATCAGTACAACCAAAGATATGTCGGTATACCATCGGAAGATGGGACTCCCAGGTCGGAAGATGGTCAAAATGCTACTGGGGAGGAACAGAGGATACGTTCAACTAGCCCCAGATGTGATGACGCAGCTAGCTCAAAGCCGAAAGGACGGCTAGCGGCCGACGGTGCTGGTGGTGAACGACGAATCCGATGTTCTAAAGATCAACACACCATAGGAACCTGGAATGTAAGATCTATGAGCCAGGGCAAATTGGATGTGGTTATTGGTGAGATGTCAAGATTAAATATAGACATTTTAGGTGTCAGTGAACTGAAATGGACTGGGATGGGCCACTTCACATCAGATGACCACCAGATCTACTACTGTGGACAAGAGGACCACAGAAGAAATGGAGTAGCCTTCATAATCAATAATAAAGTGGCTAAAGCAGTGCTTGGATACAATCCAAAAAATGATAGAATGATCTCAATTCGAATTCAGGGTAAGCCATTTAACATCACAGTGATCCAAATATACGCCCCAACCACAGATGCTGAAGAAGCAGAAGTAGATCAGTTCTATGAGGATCTGCAGCACCTACTAGATAATACACCAAAAAGAGATGTTATTTTCATTACAGGAGACTGGAATGCTAAGGTGGGTAGTCAGACGACACCTGGAATTACAGGCAAGCATGGTCTGGGAGAACAAAATGAAGCAGGACATAGGCTGATAGAATTTTGCCAAGACAACTCACTGTGCATAACAAACACTCTCTTCCAACAACCTAAAAGACGACTTTATACATGGACTTCACCAGATGGTCGACACCGAAATCAGATTGACTACATCCTTTGCAGCCAAAGGTGGTGGACATCTATACAGTCGGTAAAAACAAGACCTGGAGCTGACTGTAGTTCAGATCACGAACTTCTTATTGCAAAATTTAGAATCAGACTAAAGAGAATAGGGAAGACCCACAGATCAGTTAGATATGAGCTCACTAATATTCCTAAGGAATATGCAGTGGAGGTGAAGAATAGATTTAAGGGACTAGATTTAGTAGATAGGGTCCCAGAAGAACTATGGACAGAAGTTCGCAACATTGTTCAGGAGGCGGCAACAAAAAACGTCCCAAAGAAAAAGAAAACCAAGAAGGCAAGTTGGCTGTCTGCTGAAACACTGGAAGTAGCCCAAGAAAGAAGGAAAGCAAAAGGCAACAGTGATAGGGGGAGATATGCCCAATTAAATGCAAAATTCCAGAGGTTAGCCAGAAGAGATAAGGAATTATTTTTAAACAAGCAATGTGCGGAAGTGGAAGAAGACAATAGAATAGGAAGGACAAGAGACCTCTTCCAGAAAATTAGAAACATCGGAGGTAAATTCCAGGCAAAAATGGGTATGATCAAAAACAAAGATGGTAAGGACCTAACAGAAGCAGAAGAGATCAAGAAAAGGTGGCAAGAATATACGGAAGATCTGTATAGGAAGGATAATAATATTGGAGATAGCTTTGACGCTGTGGTCAGTGAGTTAGAGCCAGACATCCTGAAGAGTGAGGTTCAATGGGCCTTAAGAAGCATTGCTAATAACAAGGCAGCAGGAGACGATGGTATCCCAGCTGAACTGTTTAAAATCTTGCAAGATGATGCTGTCAAGGTGATGCATGCCATATGCCAGCAAATTTGGAAAACACAAGAATGGCCATCAGATTGGAAAAAATCAACTTATATCCCCATACCAAAAAAGGGAAGCACTGAAGAATGTTCAAACTATTGAACAGTGGCACTTATTTCACATGCCAGTAAGGTAATGCTCCAGATCTTGCAAGGTAGACTCCAGCAATTCATGGAGCGAGAATTGCCAGATGTACAAGCTGGGTTTAGAAAAGGCAGAGGAACTAGAGACCAAATTGCCAATATCCGCTGGATAATGGAGAAAGCCAGGGAATTTCAGAAAAAACATCTATTTCTGTTTTATTGACTATTCTAAAGCCTTTGACTGTGTGGATCACAACAAATTGTGGCAAGTTCTTGGTGGTATGGGGATACCAAGTCATCTTGTCTGCCTCCTGAGGAATCTGTATAACGACCAAGTAGCAACGGTAAGAACAGAGCACGGAACAACGGACTGGTTTAAGATTGGGAAAGGAGTACGGCAGGGTTGTATACTCTCACCCTACCTATTCAACCTGTACGCAGAACACATCATGCGACATGCTGGGCTTGAGGAATCCAAGGCTGGAGTTAAAATCGCTGGAAGAAACATTAACAATCTCAGATATGCAGATGATACCACTTTGATGGCTGAAAGCGAGGAGGAGTTGAGGAGCCTTATGACGAAGGTGAAAGAAGAAAGTGCAAAAGCTGGGTTGCAGTTAAACCTCAAAAAAACCCAAGATTATGGCAACGAGCTTGATTGATGACTGGCAAATAGAGGGAGAAAAAGTGGAGGCAGTGACAGACTTTGTATTTCTAGGCGCAAAGATTACTGCAGACGCTGACTGCAGCCAGGAAATCAGAAGACGTCTACTTCTTGGGAGGAGAGCAATGGCAAATCTTGATAAAATAGTTAAGAGCAGAGACATCACACTGACAACAAAGGTCCGCATAGTTAAAGCAATGGTATTCCCTGTAGTAACCTATGGCTGTGAGAGCTGGACCATAAGGAAGGCTGAGCGAAGGAAGATAGATGCTTTTGAACTGTGGTGTTGGAGGAAAATTCTGAGAGTGCCTTGGACTGCAAGAAGATCAAACCAGTCCATACTCCAGGAAATAAAGCCAGACTGCTCACTTGAGGGAATGATATTAAAGGCAAAACTGAAGTACTTTGGCCACATAATGAGAAGACAGGATACCCTGGAGAAGAAGCTGATGCTAGGGAAAGTGGAAGGCAAAAGGAAGAGGGGCAGACCAAGGGCGAGATGGATGGATGGTATTCTGGAGGTGATGGACTCAACCATTGGGGAGCTGGGGATGGTGACGGCCGACAGAAAGCTCTGGCGTGGACTGGTCCGTGAAGTCACGAAGAGTCGGAAGCGACTGAACGAATAAACAAAAAAATGCTTAAACTCATATAGCTGAGCCAATTTCTTTCTTTCTTTTTTCTGGGTGCATTTCAGAATCCTGTTCCAATTCTAGAATCCCAGCATACAGTTCTATTACCTGAAGTGGTGAACATACAAGGCAAATCTGCAATCTAACAGCTGTTGTATACTGTTTTACATTAGACTGAGTGTTAAGCCTTGAAGGAACAGGATATGAAAAATGCTTGTTTCATAGTTTCGTCAAATTATAGGGTAAGACAAGTAGAACTGGTGAACAAATAGTAGTGAATGCAATCTAGTGATGGTCTCCATTTATCTTAACTCAGCCTTCCCCACCAAGTAGCTTCTAGATGTATTGCACTAGAACTGTCACTTATGCTGGCAGAGAATTTTGGGAGTTCTAATCCAACACATCTGAAAGGTACCAGGTTATCATCACTTATAAACCAAATAGGGAATTCCTTTGCAACATATTAAAAAGCATCGCAGAAAATGAACTGTAACAGTTTTCATTTCAGACTTCAGTGGTAGATCTCACTCTAGTCCATATTTAACGGGAGTATACTATAATTACATTTCAGCTTGTTCCTTTTTCTTTTTTTTCTTTTTACTTTTCATCCTCTACTCTCTGCCCCAGCTGCACTGATTTGAAAAGGTTCCAGCATTTCACAGAGTGTGCAATGGCTCACCAATTAGCGTGATCAGAAAGGAACACTTCCAGGAGAACGAGCGATGAATTTTCCATCAGCATTTTCTCAAGGCCAAGGGAATGACATGAAATTTCATTTAATCCTGTTTCTCTTTGCTTGAAAAAAGTCACTGAATTTTTAATAGAACAGATCGAATCAAGTTTAATTCTACATATTTATAGATATCAGAACTGTGAACTGTGAAGTCCCCAAACAAATCATATTGTCTTTATTTTCATTACATTTTGGCAAATATAGCAAATACATTTGGGGGGAAAGGGAGTTATATTACTGCCATAAATCATAGAGGTACTGGTGAAAATTAGGTAAGGCCTATAAACCATTGCAAAGGTAAGTGGTAAGTGCAGCACTATTTTATTGTGGATGGACAATTAAGCATGAATTTGCAATGGAATATAGAAACCAAAAAACCCTAAAACTTACCTGTTGCAAGGTAAGTTTGGCACAGGCCCTCTAAAAAAGCAGACAAGGGGATTTCATCACTTCTGGGATGGAAAATATTTAACAGTATAGAATTTTAATATATCGCAGTGGGAATAGTATCAGTATCAGTATAACTTTATTGATTAGTCAGCTGACCATATCAAAAATGGGCATCAGCCACAATAAAATACAGTAAAATAAGATAGGTAAAATACAATAAGATAAGATAAATTAGACTAGAGTGAGATAAAATGAGATAAAATACAGTAAGATAAGATAAGGATAAAAGAGTATAGGAATAGGAACAGGAATCCCCCCACCCCTTCACTGCTTATTTTGCTATATTATTTTTACACATTTGTGGATGGCTTATTCTTATTCTTCTTGTTTTCCTGCCACAAAATGTGAGCTTAATACATTTAGGATTTGTGCTAATTAATTCATTAATATCCCTGAAGTGCCACTGGCTCCTTAGATTGCTACAACTCAGCGTATTATTAGTTTGAGCAGCACTGCAGCAGAATGAAACAAGAAGGTGTGTTTTCTCCAACTGAGCATAAAATGTGAAAAAGTAAGGGTAATAAAGACTTCTAGCATTTTTTCTCTTTCTTGGTTATCGCTTGTAATCTCACCCACATGCACACTGTTGATTTTGTATCTTTTAAGGGAATGCAGTCATAAAACTGCAAACTCTGGTGCTTACATATACTCGTACAACATCCTACCAATGGTACATGAAACAGCCAAATAGTTAGTGGCATAGTCTGAAGACTCACCTTTCCAAGGCCAACTTTCAGGACTTAAAATTACAATCTCCAGAACCTCCTTGGGGCCAATTTGGGCTAAAGCAGAAGTACACTAATTCACAGAATTAAGATGTAGACTTTTCTGAACCATTCTGAATATAGATCTTCATTAATAGAACTGAGCTCTCACAAACATGAGAAATATAGTTTGTTTTCCTTCAGCTTAGTCCAGAAAACAAATCTAATAACAATATTAATATATTATAATAATACGATAGGTCTAGTTTTATGAGCACAGCAGTTAAAATGGTGTTGAGTAGGGCTTCTGCTGCTTTCTCCTAGTGTTACATTCTAGACTAGAGCTTTCCAAACTGTGTGTCGTGACACAAAAGTGTGTCGCCACACAGAGTCTGGTGTGTCGCCACACAACCCGGAAGCGCTGATCATCATCAGTGCTTCTGGGTTTTCCCGTGGCGACACACCAACGGCGGTGCGCAAAAACCCGAAAGCGGCAACAGCGCTTCCGGGATTTTGCGCGCTGCCGCAACGGCGGCACTTCCGGGTTTTCCCGCGGCGACACACCAACAGCGGTTGGTGTGTCGCCGCGGGAAAACTTTGGAAAGCCCTGTTCTAGACAAATGCATTTACTTTTATTTTAAATCCTCTAGCAATAGAGTAAAAAAATCACCGAAAAGCACAACCACAAGCTGAAAAAGATTCTTTCAATATAGTGGCCAGTAGACAGGAACAATCCTGGTTTTAACTGAACTCTCAACTTTGGCGCAACAATAGTCCTCATTCAATTTGATGAACTTGTTTTAAATTTTTCTCAAAGAGGAAGATAATTTCAGAGCAATTTCCATGGGTAAAAGTGGTATTCTTGGCTATTGATCTGGTCTTGGGAATGGGAAAGGAATGAGCAAACTAGTAAGGGAGAAATTTCAGAAAGATCTGTGCTGGGAAGGGGTAGAAATTTTTTAATTTCCTTTTGCAAATGCTCTGATTTTTTGCAGAATGTTCTAACATTTTAACCAAAATATCCAAACAACATTTTTTAAACTACAGAACACAATGTGTATATGTTTAACCCTTTATTTTTAAGTCCCAATGTTTGACTTCAACTTTTTTCATTAGGGAAAAAGAGGCAAGTACTTGTTTCATCCCCAGCTATTTTCCTTCATCATTAGTACTAATTACATCTTCATTAAGAGACTGAATAGTAACTGACAGTTACTGAAGTGTTAATTGCTTTTAATTTAACTCACTGCCTGCACTAAAGCAAGAAGGACCTTATAAGTATTAAAGAATTTCCCCAAGCAAGAAAAGAAAGAGCATTATTGAATCTGCTTAAAGAAGTGATGACTTTTAGCTTCAACCAAAATTAGAGGAAAAATGAGGTAACTTTTTACAGATCCCAAAATACTGTAGAAGTAAAGTGTTTTAAGAATTGTCTATATTAGGTAACGACAACAAGGGAAAACGTATAGACCTCCTAAATTCAGATTGTTAGTCGTAAGCTCACAACCCTCCCAAAATGTGTGCACACATGGTGAATGCATTTTTGGAAATGCATGGTGAATGCATGCTGGAAATTAAAACAACAACAACAAAGCCATAACCTCAATGTTATTCTATTATAAGTATCCAAAATTGATCCAAATGTATTGGATTTTAAATCCCACAATTTCCAGGCAATGTACCCAACAGCCATGCATGGTTGGGACCTCTGGAAATGGGAACCCAAAGAATCTTCCTTCTGGGGATTTGACACTGATACAGAATCACTTCCAGACCTCTGTGTTTTCATGCCCTTGTCTGCATTAAGTAGCTGAGCTTTTTGTTTCCAAGGAATATTCAAAATGTCAGCAACTACAACAGCAACTAAGTATTATTTCCTTTTGTAACGCTGAAGCTCTGCTCATCGTGTCAGTGGTCTATTTTCCCATTAATGAGATCTCTTGCCCTATCCACCCTGGGCTTCAGCTTACATACCATTCAGCTTAATAGACCTAAACAAGGAATAGGGGCTTGATGACTTCACAGGCCCACTTTCATAGCAAGTACTCAGATTATTTTTCTTTTCTGAAATAACTAGACACCTTGCTGATTTGATTGATCTGGGCAGTTTTGACTATTTACAGTTTGCAGTTGTTCCTACAGGTACTGTTGTTAGACCGGAGTAGGAATGAAACTGACAAGAGTTCTGTTTCCCTCTTCTCTTGAGTTGGGGAGCAGCTTTTGTTTTGTTCTTCTCCCCCCAATGACTGCCTTGCGAAGTGTGTTTGTGTGCATGCATGCATGTAACTATCCCAATGCTAGCAGCTTTCAAGGAAACTTGAAGCAACATACAAGTTTTGTTATAGCTACTGGAAAATTTGTAAATGTTTTTCTCATGCTATCTTTTCACTATCATAGCTAACAAGATTCTTTTAAATGCAACAATGGTGGCTAGCAGCTTCACAGCTCCCCCTTTATAGCCTTGTTCAGTTTTATTTTGTTAAAACAACCAGCAAATGCAGAGAATATGTTTGAGAAATATAAAAGGGTGGGTGCAATTATTTTGTTTCTGTCTCTCTATGTGTGTTTGTGTGTAAGGGTATTTTTGTTGCTCCATGACCTCCAATAGGTCACTGATTTAATTGCTTTTTCCTCATTTTCCTATTTCTCAGTTAAAGGGAAAATACACATGGTGTTTCCTGCCAGTTCTCTTCATTCTGAAGTAGGCAGAACTGAAGATGATCATAGATGGAAAGTAGATGAGTAGAAATAATATTGTGGAAATGCTCCAAGACATCTGGAAGAAACTAGTTTGGGGGGAGGTTGTGATGAACATGGGATCATCAGTATATGTATCTCATCCCCGGGACAAACAGAAGATGCAGTTGAAATTCTGTCCCAGTGACTGGAGGCTGTTAAGGTCTGGATGAGGATAAACAGTCTTAGTCTGAATCCCAACAATACAAAGCAGTTGTGAGTTTGGAAGCCAACAGAGTCCTGTGATATTCTGTCTCTAATCCCAGATGAGATTGTGCTGTCCTATACAGAGTTTACTTCTAATTTAGGGGTCTCTTGGATTTGCAGGACCTGCTCAATGATCAAGTGGTTGAGGTGCTCAGGAGGCTTCTGCACAACTCCATCTGGCACATGGTTCATACTATTTCTGGACTGGGAGGCTTTCCTCATGGGCACCCATACTTGGTCACCTCTCAATTGGACTATTGCAATGTGCTCTATATGGGACTACCCTTGAAGATCAATTAGAAGTTATAGCTACAGAATGAGTTTGGATGTAGATCTGAATCCGAGTCTGTCCATTCCTAAACACTGTATCACACAGTTTTAAAATATAGGTAGCTATATCACCAGGAAACTTCAACAGGGATCCAATGTCCCAGGCAGTGAAAAATCACACAAGCCTAAAACAAACAAAACAAAACAAAAAAGTGGTGGAAAACTGTCAGGGGTGGGGGGAATTCGAAAACACATTACTGTCATCATACTGACCCTGGAAACCATTAGCATCATTACCTGTGCTCCTAGAGAATGAAACATAATTTTGAGAGGGGAAATTTTTTTTCAAAATTGTGCATAGGATAAACAAAGCACTAAACCATTAGGAAAACAGCATAATTATTAATTTCAATAAGGCTAGGATATACATCCACTCCAAATCACTTACTTATGAACCCATTCTAACTTGTTTTTGAATTAATATGACCATTTTAAAGAATCTGCACAAAAGTGTGTCCAAGTACATAGTTTTCAGTGTAATTTATGAAAATATGCATTTTGGAGAAGCATGAAATGCTATAGATATCTATGTTCTGATCAGCATAATAATCTAGGACAGAGCTTTCCAAACTTTTCATGTTGGTGACACACTTTTTAGACATGCATCATTTCGCGACACACTCTTACAGCAGGGCATCATTTCGCGACACACTCTTACAGCAGGGCACAAGGCAGGCACTAGGACCTGCGCGGAATCACAGCAGGTTTGGAGGCAGCAAGGCACAAGGCAGGCACTAGGACCTGCGCGGAATTCTGGCAGGGCTCGGAGGCAGCAGCAGTCGCGACACACCCAGACACTGCAGCCGGCACACTAACGCGTCCCGACACACAGTTTGGAAAGCTCTGATCTAGGAGATGAGAATCAGGTGAGTTCATGTTGAAATCTGCAAATATTAAATCGATCATGCATCTTTATTTTGATATACCTCTGCAGTGCATATCTTACTATTTATGAATCAGGGAAACTTGAATTTAACGAATAGAATGTCTAATGCAATAGCCATATGAAAGTCCATAGCAGCAGTAGTGAACAAATGCTGAATAAATAAATTAGTTGTTTTCCACTGCTAAGTCTCTGAATTGCTCTCACCTTGGTTTCCATGCTATAGCTGAAATGGGCATTTCAACAACCATTCCACTGCTGCCTATCTCCCACAGCATGTCCATCAAGGTCTAATCTAAGGTTCTAAAATGATTATATGCTTGGAAAGAATGGGGGATTTGTACCTAACTGTCCACTAAATGAAGATATATGAATGTCAGTAAGAAAATGCCACTCACAACAAATTAAAGTAGAAGAAAGAATACTGCTAACAAAATGCATTATTGGAGCTGACACAGGCAATTCTACAATTTAGGTAGGAGGACAATACTGGGAAATAATTCGTATTAAATGCAGCCATTCAGTAAGATTAATGAAGGCAGAAATCATATTGCATATGGTCAATCTTCAATAATTTAAGGATAATAGAAATTAATTTCAAGGTGATTAAAAAAACCAAACCTCTGCCTCACATATGGATACTTGCTGAAGCATTCACACTATGTGAAGTCAGAATACTACCAACTATGAAATGAACTGAGAGGTACACACCAACAATAATGAGTATTAATATATATCCTATCAAGCTTTATACCAAAGGGCATAATTTCCATTATCCAATGGAGTGAATTTTCTTTCTTTCCTGCCTTTTTTTGCAGTGGAAAATAGGAAAAACCATGTCAAGAAGATATATAATATTGAAGATTACTATATATATTTAACATTACTGAACTATATATCCTGGATTATTTAATATTAATTAAACTAAGCAATTTAATTCACAAGGCTTTGGGTATGTATTTTATATATTATTGATGAAATTCTAGATAAACCCAAATAATTAAATAAACGTATACATGACCGCACTATGCATATATTTAATACATAACAAAGTTCCTTTCTATCAGAGCAAGTGGATACTCTTTTTAACATGTGATGTAAAGCAACTTAGACGAGCTCTGCTTTAATAAATACTAAATAAAGTGATTTTACCACTTCCCTAAAAGGTGTCCGTGCCTCTCTCCTTACGTAAATATGAGCAGCCTCATCTAACTACAGGTAGTCCTCTCTTAACAATGGTAATTGGGACTGGAATTTCCGTCCCTAAGTGGTCATAAAGCGACTGCATTGCTTAGCGACAGTAGTCCCAGCAGTCCTGGTTGTGGTCGTTAACCAAATCCCACCAGTGGTTAGGCAAGGACCACCCCGATCCAAGCCATTCCCAGCTTGGTCCCTTCCAGCCCTGAGCCTCGGTAAGGTAAGGGACTGCCTGCCTCCTCTGCAACTCCCCTCTGCCTACTTCCCCCCATCTCCGCCCTTTGGGGCACTCTGCACTCCGCCACCGCTGCTGACCTTTGCCGTCTCCTTCCTCCCACTGCTGGTGAGGCGCGAGGCAGCTGCTGGCTGCACCAGGCCTACTTCCCAAGGTTGTGCATGCCCTTGTCCAAAGGGCATGCAGGCTTTGGAGCAGCTGCCTCGTGAAGGGCCAGGCCAGGCATGCCTCATGAGCAGCGGGAGGAAGAAGACGGCAAAGGTCAGCTGGGGGTGGCAGGGCCGGCAGAGCCCAGGGCGGTAGGGTTGGCCGAGGCGGAGGAGTGCAGGGCAGCCAAAAGGACAGAGATGGGGGGGAGTTGAAGTGCCCCTGCAGTTGTAAGTGTGGGCAGGCTGCCAAGCACCCACATTTTGACTGTGTGACTGTGGGGGCACTGCAACGGCCATAACTTCGAGGACCAGGCGTAACTACCAGTCATTCAGCGCTGCTGTAACTTCAAACGGACGCTGAATGGTCGTTAAGCGAGGACAACTTGTATATAAAAATTATGAGCAAATTTTTTTTTTTTTAGTTGTCATTTTCTCATTATTTTTTGAAGTTCGTAAATATAGTTGTTTCTCCTGTAATCCTACCGCATTTAGGAGGCTGTAAGTGCACTGAACTTAACAAGACTCACATCTGAGTCAATATGCATAGGATGACACCATTAAATTTTATGATCTGCTATGCTCAAACCATAGGATGAACGATGATCCAATGACCTCATGGAGGAGAAAGGGGGAAAACCAGAAGGCCAATCTTGGAGTAGGTAAAACCAATATTTTTTCCCAAAGAAAAGGAAGGTATTTGAAATATTACCAATGATGATTATGGTGATGATAAACCAATTTGCAGAGCTGTGCATTATTGACAAGACAGGGTCAGCCTGAGGTCTGAAACAAAGTCATTTCATATACAGCAGTGTTCAAACTTGGCAACTTTAAGATGCGTGGATTTCAACTCCCAGAATTCCCCAGCCAAAACTCCACAACCAGGAAAACACTGCTATAGAACTACTTACTGTATATGGTTACCAGTGCTGAACATTCAACTGGATTTTTAAAAAGATTTTTTATCCCACCTTTATTATTTTTATAAATAACTCAAGGCAGAGTTCCCCATTGGGGGAGATGGGCGGTCATATAAGTTAAATAAATAAATAAAACATACCTAACACTCCTTCCTCTGCCTATTTCCCCCCCAACAACAACCGTGTGAAGTGAGTTGGGCTGAGAGAGAGTGACTGGCCCAAAGTCACCCAGCTGGCTTTCATGCCTAAGGCGGGACTAGAACTCACAGTTACAGTAGCTGTTAGAGAAAAATGAAATTACTATTATGAATGAAAGCACTGTTTGGGGAGTAAGGGTTGGAACTAAATTCAATTGCAAACAGTAATAAAAAGGAGGAAGAAAGGTTGTTTGGATTGTATGATGAGCTCTGTGTTTAGCTGAAGATTATGCCCTATAATTTCATGAGCATTTCCATCAATACTGAAATAACCTTCCTTTTGGGGGTTAGGATTCAGGAAACATCTATACTGTCTTCATTTCATTTCCCATATTCCAGGAAGAAGGAAGAATGGCAGGAATATTTTGAAGAATAGCTTCAAATCAACTGTGTTAGGAGAAATAAAAATGAATAGGTTTGGGAAAGATGGATATTGAAGACACTTTTCAAGAAATATCTTTCTCCTGGCCCATCCCTTAAAGGACCACTTTCAAAATCAAAATGGGAAGAATATATGGGTTGTCTTCTCTCTTTCCTTTTCTCTCTGTTTGTTTAAATCTTTGCAATCCCACTGTACCCTTGCAAGAATAAAATGGTATCAAAAAACTCTAATGCATTATCATGAATTCCTTATCCAAGTAAAAAACAAAACAAAATAGAGGAAAGGAAATATTAGCAGTCAGTTTCTATGGAAATATAAAACAATGTTTCCTGTTGTTATGGGAACCAAGCCTTTAAAAAGCAATAACCTAACTGCCAAAGAAGAATACTGGTGCCCATATATCATCACTTCAGATGATTCCAAGTCATGAATCAAATTATTCCTTTCTTCTAATCTTAATAGGTTCCTGGTAAAAATTTGGGATATATAGCTACATTCTATGCAAAGAGGTATACTCACATTGTTGACCATCAGCATAATGTCCCACAATGCAGTCGTCCATTTCAAGCTACACTAATGGTAGAAAATGTCATGGCAGCATAACAGGTGGATAGATGCATTATGAGCAGAAACTGCTTTCTTGGGTCATGTCTCTGGTCACTGTACCGGTCCATAAGTGCTTCCCTAGAAGTCAGTGGCCTGACTATAGGAGTCCTGCATACACAGGATGCAAATAATGTCATTTCATCTCATTTGCTTTTGGCTTAAACTGCATCAAATACTTTACCTATGTGGGAACATGAGAGAATTGCCCTTATTTCTGCTCCGGAAAAATGACCTATGGTGTGATAAAACAGCAACTTCAAACAGCATCTTTCCCCCTGTATTAGCTATAAAGCTACTTATTCCCAACCTACTGATAACACAAGAAGACCACTGGGCAATGGATTCAGCTTTTTAGGTATCATGTGTAAAGCAGACATGCTCTAATGCACATTTTTATGCTGCCAAGTACAATCTTCCATACTTGATTTGAAACATATAACCCAACCCAGGGTGAAATCTCAGTCAAGAGGTTTATAATTAGAAATGGAAAATTAGATCCTTGGAAATAGAGATAGTTACTACTATTGCCAAAGTGAACTAAGGAGGAGCCAGGCATGATCTGTGAAAATAGGATATCAAGCAATTATCATGCCTGCTACTAAGAACTGTGAAAATGCAATCCATGTTGATAGAGCGCATGTGATTAGTACAAGAGCCTTAAGTACAGGAATCTGTCTATAAAATATCACTCACCTTTTATCCTATGTAATAAAACTATATAAACTTACTGCAAACTTAGTCAGTGACCCAGCTGACTGGGGTCTCCTCTTTGGCTCTTTTTATATAGCAGAGCCAAATAATCACAATAGTTATATAGTAACATTGTCAAAATAATGTTCTGGTAGTTCTTTCCTACTATTTATTCATCTACGTGGCTTACTGTCCATTAACTAATTCTGAATTAATTGATGATAGAATATAGCAACAGCAAAGATCTCTAATGAAAACTATTATCTATCTGGCATCTCTCTGTCTGCCTGTTTCTGTCCTGGCCCCAACTGTCTCTTATCTATCTGTTCTGCATCTTGATTATTATCTGTGTTGGATTATGCATTCACCTCCCATTTATGCACCCAGAGGGATAACCAACCTCCCCGGGCTTTGTACCAGACAGCTTGGAGCAGATCCTTGCAGATATTTTGTTTTAGTGAGATAGCTGCAGGTATACTCAGATAACTCACAACTGATAATAGGGCTTCTGGGAACCAGGGTATCAAGAACCACACTGCTAGGCACTAGTGGCATCTTAATTTTTACCTGCTTCTCCTAGAGATAATTGTTGCAATATACTTCTGAAGTGCTTGCTATTACATTTCTTTGAAAATTGCATGGAGTCATCTGAACGAATATAATTGAGTTTTCATGTCCACAGAGTTTTGCCTTTATGCTATAACTCAAGGATACAGCTTTACCATTTTTTGGAGTTTTGCAAGCAAACACCTTCATGCTGCTTTGCCTTTTTGTTTGAAATGGACATGGAATAAATCAGCTAGATTTAAGAATCAAAACTGTATAGAAGTTGATTGTTGGTCTCAATTGGAAATTCTAACTTGTGGCTTCCCAACAATCAAGAATGAACTGCGATGTCTAATTATAACTCATGAGGACTGAAGAAGGCCAATACAGTACATAAGGTATTTTTTGGTTTACTTAGCTGCTTGCCCTACTGCAGAGCTTTCCAAACTTTTCATGTTGGTGACACACTTTTGCATCATTTCGCGACACACTCTTACAGCAGGGCACAAGGCAGGCACTAGGAGCTGCATGGAATCCTGGCAGGGCAGGTTTGGAGGCAGCAGCAGTCGCGACACACCCAGACACTGCAGCCGACACACTAACGTGTCCCGACACACAGTTTGGAAAGCTATGCCCTACTGGAAGGAGCTAAGTGAGCTGTGAGTTCTTGGTGCTAATTGACAGGATCAATGCAATGTGCAAGTAAAATACTTCACATAGAAGCCTGAATGCATGTAAAATTAAATTGTACACCACTCTTTCTTCATTTGGAGGAGCTATGCAAATACAGTCTACACATTTCTGCATGGGACACCTATCTTAAATGGCATATCCTGTAAGTGGGGAAAAAGACAGAATAAGACATAGATAATTGGTATTAAAGCTGTATGAACAAGGACAATATTCAGAATGGTTTCCAATCAATATTGGTTTTTTAAACATAATGTTAAAAGCAGTTTTACAGTTCACTGAAAGGAAGTGCTAAAAAGGGGACTGGAAAAAATGTTTTGGTTAAGATTGTGAGTCACAGAAATTAACTCAATGTGTACAATGTTATATAATAATTTAAGACTTTATACTATAATCCTGTAATTCAACATGAAATCACTAAGAGTAAATTAAAGTGGGTGTATAGTTAATCAAATGAAATATACCAAGAGCAAACTTCTCTTTAAAGGAAAACGCCTGGAACGCCCTTTGAACATGTAGAAAGTGATTTGGTAATCTCAAAATAAGTGTCTTCTATAGAATGCAGTCTCAATTACAATTCACTTTTTAGACCCTTTCCTTCTTGCTTTGTCCTTGTATACATCATTATTCTCATCGGAGAAGAATGATGGTAAAAATGAATTGTAAAGGATTCTATTGAAATAGACTTAGATGCTCAGATTCACAGATTTGGTTGTTATAGCAAGCTCAGCACAATGAGGACAAATCCTTGATGAAGTCTTCCTGTACCCAGTTCATGTTCTGTTTTTACTCAGCTCCCCAAAACTAATATGATTTTGCCTCAGCTTCTAAAGGTCAGCCTTGAATGCTGGAGGTAGGTTTCAAACACTTATGGAGAGTCCCTGAGAAGGGAAGGAGTAATAACACTGCATCCTTTTGAGAAGTGGGATGAAATAATGGTATAAAGATATCAAAGAAAAGGCTTGAAAAATCATCGAGAAACCTCTTTAAACATGATCTAAAGCTGAGGCCAACCTGAGTTTCAATGCAGAGCTCCCTTCCTACTCAAGAGCCAAATCTGACATAATGGCAAATACATGTCCAAAGCAGAACTTCCTGCATCACATAAAAACACATCACATTCCTGATACTGTATTTCACTTTACTACTATCCAACGTGTTTTTCTATAAGGACTGTAGAAGCTGATCAGAACAAAGAATTCTGACTTCACGAAGACAATTTTCATGCATAATGTGTGCAGCTTTCTACAAACCAAGCTCCTGAAATATTGTATTTTCTTAAAAAAAAAGTATGAGTGACCCCTATAAGGCAGGATGACCATGTATTATAAAAAATGTAGAGTTCATGAGCCCATGCTAATTATGCGGGAAATTTTGCAGGTTTTTGAAATGGAATATTTTTATTTCAGATATTGGATTATCCAAAAGACTTTGCTCTTGAAAGCCTGAGATGCCTGCCTGTACTGATTCAATGAGTTTACGTAGTTTCATCCAGTGGCAATATCGTCACTTCCAAATTTTGAAAATTATTAAATACCACTTAAGAGAGCTAGTGCGATGTAGTCAGGGATGGAACTAAGGTCTGTGTCACCCGGGGCAAACATGGATACCGTGGTCCCCATGGGTTATTTTGTCATTTTGGTGCCCCCCGGGTGTCATTTTGGCACCCCCCCAGTGTGGCGCCCGGGGCACATGCCCCGCTTGCCCCACCTAGTTGTGACCCTGGGTGTAGTAGTTAAGATGCTGAACTAGGGGTGGGGAGACCCACATCCTAGAACTCCCTTAGGCACAGAAGCATCAAGGTGATCTTGGGTCAGTCCTTCCCTCTCATCCAAAATCAGCATCAGGCTCTGGGACAAGAGGGCTGATAAACCAAACCCCTTAATAGCTTTGCTGTAAGAACTAGGTGAACACACTGCAAAAACAAGAGGACTCTGCAGCCATGCAAGACAAATGCTAAAAAAACAACATGGAATACTTCTTAAAAGGCATTAACATTTAAATCAAACTCATAGCTATCTATAGCTCATTTAGAACCAATGTTAAGACACAATGCTTAACACAAAAATTGTATCCACTTGTGGAAGATATTAGCTTTGTAAAGTACACAAAACACAGACAGTTTCATGGCCAGGTTACCCAGTAGTCATGGTGCTGTTCTCTTTTACAATGAATATGAAGATCTGTTTCTAAAATCTAACAGCATGTTGTCCTATGTATTCCTTTTAAAATCAAAACTTAAATCAGCTTTGGAAGGCCTCATGTGGAAACGCAGTCAATTTTCCAACATCTGCAAGTACTTAGAACAGCTTCTGGAAGAAAATGAGTTTTATATTGTCAAAACTAAGGTGAATTGTATTCAAATCACTAGTCTTAACTGTGATTTAAATAACCAATTAAAATCTTTGATGGTATCCATCTGTGCCTTTTAGCAATTTTCCTAAAAAAAGATTGCATTCTCACTGAAAGTTAGAATACTTAAACAGGAGCAGTGAATCATTTACAATCAAGCACAACCTGTTTTTGACTGATTTTGCATTATAGGAAAGCAGATATGATATTATTGGACATATTTCTGAAATAATGAAATCTAATACACAAATGGGTTGCTTTGGTTCTTAACTATTTATACATTAAATTACTAAATTCTAGTCAAGTTATTTTTAAGTATCCTCGGAAGGAAAGTTAAATTAATTTGCATATTGTAAGTCTGTTTAAAAATTATTTCTTTGAGAAAACAGTAAATATGCTGAAATTACTCAGAAGGAAAAGAATTTCCAGTTGTTTACCTGAATAACAACTTGCTGAATGCGGATCAGTAAAATAATGAGTGAAGTGTTGCTAAAGAGTTGAGAAAGATGTCCAAAGTTATTTTCAGATACATTCCAGTACTTAGGGTCCTGAATTGTAAAGCACGCTGACAACTTCCAAAATCTGTTCCAGAATTATTATTTTCAGGATCTTTCTACTAAGGAACCAATCATAGTTTACATGGATTCTACATAGGAAGCCTTTAAAAGTAGCTGGGAATTTTATTTGAATTAGAATGAGGCAGTCAGGTTAGTTGTTAGGATTGTGTGTCTCCCTAATTATGGCAGCCTTCTTTTCCATGAGGCTTTTATCTTAGTGAATAGGGGCGCGATGGCTCAGTGGTTAAGATGCCAGGCTTGTCGATCGGAAGGTCGCAATTTTGGCGGTTCGAGATCTGAGCACCGGGTGACGGAGTGAGCTCCTGCACTCGCCCCAGCTCTTGCCAACCTAGCAATTCGAAAGCATGCAAATGCAAGTAGATTAATAGGTACCACTTCGGTGGGATTGTAACAGCGTTCCGCATGCGTCATGCTGGCCACATGACCATGGAAGCGTCTTCGGACAGCGCTGACTCTTCGGCTAACAAACGGAAATGAGCACCGCCCCCTAGAGTCGGAAACAACTGTTCAGGGGAAAACCTTTACCTTTACCTTGGTGAGCTGTATATCTTTTAATTCCCCAAGGACTACTGACATTTCAAAAACCATCTGTAAGCTTCACTATTTTATTGTCTTCTAAAATGCCATGGATGTATTGATCGTTTCTAACATTTCACTGTTATCACTATTTTTAAATTACTAAATCAATTTAAAATTATAATTACATTTTAATTTAATTCTGGTTTAGAAGACCCAAAGTACTCCAGTTCTGTTCTACTTTTAAGAAATCACGCATAAATTTATCATCATTCAGTGGTTCTGAAAAAATACACTTGATTACTATAGCAGGATATACCTGCTGTACCAAGTAAAGCTGCCTTTTGCAATTGACTGATGGTGATTTTGTCAGTACTGATGGTGTTCAAGTGGTGCTCCAGATATTTTGGGATTGCACCCAAGGTGCCTATTACTATTGGTACTACCTTTGCTTTCTTTTGCCGCAGTCATTCTACTTCTATTTGCAGGTCTTTGTATTTTGTGATTTTCTCCAGTTCTTTCTCTTCTATTCTGCTGTCTCCAGGTATTGGAATGTCCACTATCTAGACTTTTTTGTCTTTCATATCAACAATTGTTAAGTCTGGGGTGTTATGTGGCAGATGCTTGACTGTTTGAATTCTAAAGTCTCAGAGCACTTTAGCTTCTTCATTTTCTATTATTCTGTCTGTTTTGTGGTCCCATCAGTTCTTGCTTGCAGGTAAATGGCATTTCTTGCAGATATTCCAATGCACCATTGTTGCTACTTTGTCATGTCCTTTGTAATCAGTGTGTGTGAACTTCTTGCAGCAGCTAAGTAGGTGGTCCACTGTTTCTTCAGCTTCTTTGCAGAGACGGCATTTGCTGTCTTCTCAATTCTGGCTTTGTATGCATTTGTTCTTAAGGCTTGGTCTTGTGCAGCCAGAAATAGCCCCTCTGTCTCTTTCTTCAACTTTCCTGCTCTTAGCCATTGCCAGGTCTTGTTATCTGCTTTGCCTGCTAGTTTTTTTTTTGTGTGTGTACTGCCATGTAATACTTTGCCTTGCCATATTTCCTTTCTATTCTTCATTTGGTGTTTCTCGTAGGCCAGTTTGGTCTCTTCGGTATTCAGTAAGCCTTCGTAGTATACTAGCTTCAGTGCATCTTCTTCATTATCCTTCAATATGATGATGAGGATGAGGATGAAAATATCTTTACTGAAGAAAAGTTCAACTCACATGTATATAGTTTAATGTATGTATAGCAGGATCATGGCTATGTCCCACACACGGTGCGTCTCCCCTTCTTTGTCACAGTGCCTGCCCTCTAGAATTGTAAAAGGTAAAGGTTCCCCCCGCACACTTGTGCAGTCGTGTCCGACTCTAGGGGCCGGTGCTCATCTCCGTTTGTTAGCCGAAGAGCCAGCGTTGTCCAAATACGCTTCCACGGTCATGTGGCCGGCATGACACGCGCGGAACGCTGTTACCTACCCACCGAAGTGGTACCTATTCATCTACTTGCATTTCATGCTTTCGAATTGCTAGGTTGGCAAGAGCTGGAGCTAGTGCGGGAGCTCACTCCGCACGCAGGGCTAGGGATTCGAACCTCCAAACTTGCGATCTTCTGATCAACAAGCCTGGTGTCTTACCTGCTGAGCCACCACGCCCCTTCTAGAATTGTATCCCCCGAGAAATCCATGTCGCTCCTACTCTGATTATGTTCTGGAAGGCTTTAAAAACCTGGCTGTTCTCCCAGGCTTTGGGGCAGGGTATTTGTGGAGCTCTGTTGGTGAGTTTTTCATTAGAAGGAGTGTGGTTGTCTGGATGCATGAGATTTCTTGTTGTTTTTATTGTTTTCCTTATTGTTCTTATTTGATGTGAGCCACCCAGAGTCATTTTAGAGTTGAGCAGCCTCTAAATCTCATAAATAAAAAACAATAACTAACTAAATGAATAAATAAATGATTTTTCAATTCCAGGTAAAATATTTGAACTTGTATTCATACTCAGCATGTTCTTGAGTTTTTCCCTTTCTACCAACATAAACTCTGATCCCATTACTTGCATTCTGATAAACTCTGATCCCATTACTTGCATTCTGATAGATCTAAACCTATTGGAACTTTCCTCCAAGTGGAAATAGTTGTACATTTTGGCCATTAACAGAATTGGTATCAAACTCCCTGTGAAAGATTATGACCCTTTTTACAGAGTTTGATTTACCTTGCAGGACAAAAAGGCTGTTTCATGGCAGCTGTCATACAGGAATTGCTTCCTATAAGAATGTTAGCAAATCTGCTATGGAGGCTTTTTTTAATGGTCTTACTCATTCCAATAGGAGCCAGTTTGGTATAGTGGTTAAGGCATCAGGCCAGAAACCGGGAGACCGTGAGCTCTAGTCCTGTCTTTGGCATGAAGCCAGCTGGGAGACCTTGGGCCAGTCACTCTCTCTCAGCCCTAGGAAGGAGGCAATGGCAAATCACTTTCAAAAAACCTTGCCAAGAAAACTGCAGGGACTTGTCCAGGCAATTGCCAGAAGTCAACAATGACTCGAAGGCACACACACACACACACTCATTCCAATAGGCTGCAAAGCTGCACATATTGTGATTGCTATTTTGGACTCTCTGAAGAGCAATATTCCTAAGTTCTTATATGCTGCAATCCTAAGGATTTAAAGTTCTAAACTGATTACGTGCCAATCCTAAGCTTTGGGCACACGAGCCTGCACCCAAAACATTGGTAACCTTTTCTGGTATTTATGATGTCAAAACATATTTTTCTTCCTGTTTGAGCTGTTGACGCAAAGCAAACAGGTTTAGTAGCCTGTGTTTATCCAGGCAAGACAAAACAAAACTTACCTTTTGCCTAGCTGTGTGGGTGTTTTTAAAACCACTTCAAAATAAATGGAGAGGAAGGGAGAAATTCTTGAATAGCAAGCAGTTTCAACAGAAAAGATATACATCTGCAATATATTTACCAGATACTGATAATGTAGAATATGAATGTAACTAACAGCTGCTTGACAATACATTGTACAAGATTGCTTGCTGGAGTCAGGATTGCCTGCATTCATTTTGTTGTTGTTGTTTATTCGTTCAGTCGCTTCCGACTCTTCGTGACTTCATGGACCAGCCCACGCCAGAGCTTCCTGTCAGCTGTCACCATCCCCAGCTCCCCCATGGTCAAGTCTGTCACCTCCAGAATATCATCCATTGTGGCCCATTCCAGTCCATTTCAGTTCACTGACACCTAAAATGTCTATATTTAATCTTGACATCTCACCAATAACCACATCCAATTTGCCCTGGCTCATAGAACTTACATTCCAGGTTCCTATGGTGTGTTGATCTTTAGAACATCAGATTCGTCGTTCACCACCAGCACCATCGGCCGCTAGCCGTCCTTTCGGCTTTGAGCTAGCTGCGTCATCACATCTGGGGCTAGTTGAACGTATCCTCTGTTCCTCCCCAGTAGCATTTTGACCATCTTCCGACCTGGGAGTCCCATCTTCCGATGGTATACCGACATATCTCTGGTTGTACTGATCCATTTAGTTTTCACGGCAAGAATACTGGGGTGGGTTGCCATTACCTTCCCCAGGGATCGTATTTAGTCTGACCTCTCTGCCACGACCTTCCCGTCTTGGGTGTCCCTTCACGGTTTAGCTCATGGTTTCATTGAGGTGCTCAAGCTCCAGCACCACGACAAGGTAACAATCTCCTTTGCTGGAGTGCATTCATTTGGCCATCCTCATTTGGCAAGCTGGTGTGTTGCGCATGAAACCACCCCTTAGCATGGATCTGGAGTTACTTAAATAGCTGTTTTTCTTCCCCCTGCTTTTCTAGTTTATTTCAACAGAGATACTCTTGTGCACTTATAAATAAAAGGTTTTGACCACAGATCCTTCAGTGAGATTGATGAAAGGATGTAGACATTTATTTACCTTATCTCTGAACATATCTCCTTAAGGAAACTCATTATTATGCTGGGCATCTTCTGGAAGCACTTGGAAGAGCTTTCCATCTGCAATAGCTTTTTAGTGATTTAGAAAAAAATAACTATAAATATATACTTTTAGGAGAGGATTACCTGGGAATTTAGACCAGTATATTACTATGTAACTGTGTAATTATGTAAGATACAGTTTTCAAGCACCTACAACTATGGGATTACCTTTCTATAGATGCTCATTTAGTGTTCATGGTATAACCTTTGTGACTTCTCATTAACATGCTCTTGGTCAACCACATATTTTTATTGGTATGTTTTTAAAAGTAGGGGATTTGTTTTAATAACTTGTGCATAATTCTGAAGTTCTAAGCAATATACAGAGAAAATAGAACTGTTTAAAAAATACATTGATGTTTCAGTGAGGAGGTACATAAGGTATTAAAACAATAATTAATGTCTATCAGTATAAAATACTTATCTATATATAAAGCTGTTTTGAGTGCCATTCAGTTGAAAAATGGGATCAAATATTTTAAATCAATCGTTCAGATACATATATCAAATTAGTCAACTGGCAGCAGGCCTGCTGTGTGGGTATGTATGTGAAAGTCCTCTCATCTATTTTTAAAATTGTAGAACAAGAATTAAAGCTACCTCTTCTGCCCTTGCCCTCTATAATAGTCCCTTTCTCTCATAAGTTTCTAGGATGCTGCTCTAACATAAATGTTCCTGTCTGTCAAGTGGCAAACTGAAGCAAGGGTTCTATATGTCAGTTGCCAGTAGAGAATTGGGAATGATTAACTAGTCTTCTGTACAATGGCTCAGAGGAACAGAAATATGGATGGTCCATGTAAATCAGTCCAGCACAAAGAAATGTCCCTGACTGTTAATTGTATGGTTTGCCATATCTGCTGAAGGAATTTATCCTTGTTCAACTACAGCTTATCTAAAGCACATGTTGGAACTTATTGTGCAATGACCTTCCCAGAGACAATATAAAACTTATTTTCCTGAAAAATAACACCTATACCTCAAAAGTAACACCTATTCCTCAAAATCACATCTTGAAATAAAACAAGGAAAACTTATTTTGGCTTCTGTTTCCACATAAGCACATAAGCACCACAGAAATTAAAAGACTACACTGTTTTATAGTTTAAAAAACCTATTTTAGAGAAACATCAGTGTCGTTATGATATCATAAAGTAATTGACATTCTAATTCTAACCCTCAGACCAAAATGTGAGCAACAGTAAGTTAAATATTTACCTGTAATTGGGTAGTATTCTCCTTGTTAAAACTGATGATATTGATAGAACAGCAGTTTGGAAGATTTCAGTTCAAATAATACTATACAATGGTACTTGGGAATTTCAGTGATTAGTTCACTAAATATAAAATAAATATACACTTACAAAAGAGGTAACAGTAGAATTTCTACTTTTGCAAATACTTCTCATCTAACCTTAAGAAAAGATCCTAAAATATTCTGAGTCAAATCTTGAAACTGCCACCATCATTAATTTGTACTGAATTGGGTTAAATTTCAGTCTGCACAATAGTTCAGGAAATACAGACCAGCTCATTTTTTTCATAATTTTGCAATTAATTCTTCAAACATCTCCACTGCAGCCAGGTAGAGGGTAGCAGCTTGAGGCTAACTTTAGTTCCATAATTGACATTCTTGAGTGAAACATTCATAATTCTTAGTTCAAATCATAGAAAGCAGTTAAATTTATTTTAAAATATTTTACAAGAATCCCAAGGGTATGGTGTGACCAGGACAAGCAGATTGCCTCTTCTTCCAGGTAGGCAGCCCTATTTCTCCTTGCATCACCTGCTGTGAAAATCCTTCTCATAGTTCAAGCAATATCAAACCAGATAAGGCTTGCACAAGACAATTGTTGCCAACAGCTGGGTGACTGAATGATTCTAGTAAGAAAGTCAGTGATATAAAATAGCCCTCAGTAATGGAGGAATTAGAGAGTCAAGTTCCTGCAGAGAAGGAACTATCTTTAATGACAGCATTACCATCCTTGTGTTTTAAGTTGACATTTTCTCCAAACTGCACTAAGATGTTCTAATGAAAATCCAGGAGTAGGACTGAAGAATTCTAAACTACTAAATACAGATTCCTTCCAATCACGTTCAAGGAATAAACGTTTCTATTCTAGAAGCAAGATAGGAATTTTAGGGTCCCCCCCCCCCACGAAATTCAAACAGCTCCCACCCTTCTGGAATTTCGAAGGCCTTAAAGACCTGGCTCTTCTCCCAGACCTTTGGAGAGGATGACTGATGCCCCTTTCTTTCTTTCTGTTCCCCTCTGCCATCGTTGTCCCTTTGTCTTGTGCTGTTTTTATGTTTTCTGTATTGTTCTTTGTTTTTTAAATGTTTTAACAATAGTAAACTGCCTAGAGTCACTGGGATTCAGGTGGCATATAAATTTAGTAAATTATTATTATTTAAAAAAACAAGAGGAAGATGAGATGCAGCTAACAATGTGATACCTGTAAATGGAGATAAATGAGATAACTCTTTCATCAATTTGGTATGAGTTCATTTCATCTGATTCCTTAAAAGACATCTCCTCTTTGGCTGAATGTATATACATGGACAGCTTCACTGGAAGAGTTTGGTGGGATATTTTTACCACCAGCTTGTTAATAAAAGTAATAAGTAGCAATTGACTATATATGTTCCAATAAACATCCTTGATCTATCTGTCTGTCTGTCTGTCTATTTAATTTCTAGGCCACCTTTATTATTTTTATACTGTAAATAACTCAAGGCGGCAAACATACCTAATACTCCTTCCTCCTTCTATTTCCCCCACAATAACAACCCTGTGAGGTGAGTTGGGCTGAGAGAGAGTGACTGGCCAAAAGTCACCCAGCCGGCTTTCATGCCTAAGGTGGGACTAGAACTCACAGACTCCTGGTTTCTAGGCGAGCACCTTAACCACTAGACCAAACTGGCTCTCAAATCTAAAACAGTTTCTTACTTTATGAGAATGAATGAAGGGAAAAAGTGTTTTTTTTGTGAGAGGAATTCTCCATACACCTCCTGCAAAATCTGTTCCAGGGAGCCTTCTAACTTCCCAGAAAAGAGGTTGAGAACATTAATGGGGCTATAGGAAGGTAGGGAAGAGATGGAAAAATCTGCTATTATATTTTTAGATTTTACTTCAGTAATATTCAGTAATACGAGTTCTAGTCCCGCCTTAGGCATGAAAGCCGGCTGGGTGACCTTGGG